>OX122938.1:1615046-4592546 GCA_944738685.1 Synanthedon myopaeformis | reverse complement strand
ACCCCTGAACGGTTTCACGTACTGTTGAACTCTCTCTTCAAAGTTCTTTTCAACTTTCCCTCACGGTACTTGTTCGCTATCGGTCTCGCGGTAATATTTAGCCTTAGATGGAGTTTACCACCCACTTAGGGCTGCACTCTCAAGCAACCCGACTCTTAGGAGAGTGCCTCTCGTCGCCTCCCTCCGTCGCTACGGGCCTGGCACCCTCTACGGGAAAACGGCCCCGTTCAAGACGAACTTGGACGAGAGCGGGGACGACGAGAAAGCGGCACCTCCCGAACACCACATCTCCCGCGACCGGGAAGACCGCGGGATTCAGTGCTGGGCTCTTTCCTGTTCGCTCGCCGCTACTAAGGAAATCCTGGTTAGTTTCTTTTCCTCCGCTTACTAATATGCTTAAATTCGGCGGGTGATCCTCCCTGATCTGAGGCCAACATTATAAAATTTCGAGGCAGACACGATATCCGTTAACGGAGTGTGCGCGTGTCGTTTCACACACACACACCCGCTTCTTCGGACGTCGAGTCCGCCTACCTTTATTCGTGTGCGAGTCTGTGTTTATAACCATTAAAACGCACGCTCATCTCGAATTAACGCGAAGAGTCGTAGGCGTTCTTAATTAACGGCGTGTGCGAGTTTTACCACACACACACAAAACAAGACGCGCACTCGTAAATAAAATATTTAAACGGACGAAGAAAATTATTCGAACCGTCACTCTGCGTGCTACAACAATATTATATTGCTGTGCCGCAATGTGGCAATTGTTTTTATGCAGCCGGCCCTCAGACAGGAGTGGTCCTGGATGTGTCTCCACGGACCGCAATGTGCGTTCGAAATGTCGATGTTCAAATGTGTCCTGCAGTTCACACTATGACGCGCAGTTAACTGCGTTCTTCATCGACCCGCGAGCCAAGTGATCCACCGTCCAGGGTAATGTTTTTCTTTTATAAAATAGTAAGACAATAAAAAATAAAAATAAATTTTATTAAAAAATGTATACCGCTCTCTCTGACGAGTGTGTTTATAGACTACTCGAACGGTGCGGATTCTCACCGTTCTGAACGTCTCTTTGTAATAATATTTATATATTAATATGTTTGTTGTGTGTGTGTAGTATAAATAATAAAACACAAAAACAAGACACGTTAATGATCCTTCCGCAGGTTCCCCTACGGAAACCTTGTTACGACTTTTACTTCCTCTAAATGATCAAGTTTGGTCAACTTCCCAACGACGCCGACGGCCGTGAAGCCACCGCGTGTCGGTCCGAAGACCTCACTAAATCATTCAATCGGTAGTAGCGACGGGCGGTGTGTACAAAGGGCAGGGACGTAATCAACGCGAGCTTATGACTCGCGCTTACTAGGAATTCCTCGTTTATGGGGGACAATTGCAAACCCCAATCCCCAGCACGAAGGAGTTTCAACGGGTTGCCCGGGCCTCTAGGCCAGGGAGAACATGCTGATTCCTTCAGTGTAGCGCGCGTGCGGCCCAGGACATCTAAGGGCATCACAGACCTGTTATTGCTCAATCTCGTGCGGCTCGAAGCCGCCGGTCCCTCTAAGAAGAATTTGAATACGCAGCGAGTGAGTAGCGCGACACGAGTGCCGCGCACACCTAAATCGCTACGCCTATTTAGCAGGCTAGAGTCTCGTTCGTTACCGGAATTAACCAGACAAATCGCTCCACCAACTAAGAACGGCCATGCACCACCACCCACCGAATCAAGAAAGAGCTGTTAATCTGTCAATCCTTCCGGTGTCCGGGCCTGGTGAGATTTCCCGTGTTGAGTCAAATTAAGCCGCAGGCTCCACTCCTGGTGGTGCCCTTCCGTCAATTCCTTTAAGTTTCAGCTTTGCAACCATACTCCCCCCGGAGTCCAAAATCTTTGGTTTCCCGGAAGCTGCCCGCCGAGCCATTGTAGTAACGTCGGCGGATCGCTAGATGACATATTTACGGTTAGAACTAGGGCGGTATCTAATCGCCTTCGAACCTCTAACTTTCGTTCTTGATTGATGAAAACACCTTTGGCAAATGCTTTCGCTGTTGTTCGTCTTGCGACGATCCAAGAATTTCACCTCTAACGTCGCAATACGAATGCCCCCAGTTATCCCTATTAATCATTACCTCGGAGTTCTGAAAACCAACAAAATAGAACCGAGATCATATTCTATTATTCCATGCACGAAATATTCAAGCAGCTTTTTGAGCCCGCTTTGAGCACTCTAATTTGTTCAAAGTAAAATTGTCGGCCCATCTCGACACTCACTGAAGAGCACCGCGATAGGATTTGTTATATTGAACCGGACGTTTTACCGTCGCGGCTCACCGACGATATGCTCCGCAAACGTGTCAGTATCACCGCGGATGCGATGCACCGACAGCGCGCAGCACAAATGCAACTACGAGCTTTTTAACCGCAACAATTTTAGTATACGCTATTGGAGCTGGAATTACCGCGGCTGCTGGCACCAGACTTGCCCTCCAATTGTTCCTCGTTAAAATATTTAAAGTGTACTCATTCCGATTACGAGGCCTCGTAAGAGTCCCGTATCGTTATTTTTCGTCACTACCTCCCCGTGCCGGGAGTGGGTAATTTGCGCGCCTGCTGCCTTCCTTGGATGTGGTAGCCGTTTCTCAGGCTCCCTCTCCGGAATCGAACCCTGATTCCCCGTTACCCGTGACAACCATGGTAGTCGCAGAAACTACCATCGAAAGTTGATAAGGCAGACATTTGAAAGATGCGTCGCCGGTGCTGGACCGTGCGATCGGCAAAAGTTATCCAGATTCATCAAAATTAACGACTTCGAACGCGAGGCTCTCCGCCGATTGGTTTTGATCTAATAAAAGCGCTCATCCCATCACTGGTCAGAGTTCTGATTGCATGTATTAGCTCTAGAATTACCACAGTTATCCAAGTAACCGAAGTAAGATCTAAGGAACCAAAACTGATATATTGAGCCATTCGCGGTTTCGCCTTAATACGGCTTGCACTGAGACATGCATGGCTTAATCTTTGAGACAAGCATATAACTACTGGCAGGATCAACCAGGGAGCTACCACCATATCTAGAGTAACACCGTCGAATCTCGGCGCAATATGCGCAAGATCGACGAGTTCTTCGATAAGGGGCTCCATCGTACACGATATAATTATAATTATATAATTATCCATACGACGGCTCCATAATATTACACACACGCCAGAGGAGACATATACCATACAGATACAAAGATCTGTGTTATGCATTCTTCTTCTCTGGCGCGTATTTTCACTAAGAGACAATGATGTGTGCCGTGGCACACAATCGCTCTCGATACGAACGTTCGCAACGGACACTTTTCACATTACATTTGTGCGTAGAAACACACAGATGATTTTTGTAAAACAGTCTCTAATTCGTATAACACAAACGAAACACGCGCGCCGCCCGGTGACAGAGAGTATCAAAAGAAACCTCTGACAAACAAATGGACAACACCACACAACGAGTGTGGATTTAAATATCAGTTAAACTCAAAAAAGTGTTTATAATTTTTGAGTCGTTCGCGCTTTGTTATTACAAGTAACAGAAGTGCGAACATCAAACAGACAAACGATAACATAGTTGTGTTTTCGAAAGATGAAAAAGTTGAACACGCGCGCTCTGCGCGCGCGCAGCGCGCTTCTACTTTGGCTGCTGCGCACGCGCAGAGCGCACGTCGACAAATTTTAAAAACACGAACACCGAGTACGACGACTCAGCCCCGAAAACAAACCGTTTTTGTTCGAGTGTTTTGTTTTTCTTCGTTTGAGAACCAAGTTTCTATTCGATTTTTAACGCCTTCGATTTCAGCTTTCGAAAACATATATACGGTTGCAGCGTACTGAAAATATAACACTTCAAACGGAGCGCTTTGACGGCATAGGTGTAAAGAAGAAGAAAATAGTCCAACCACACGATGACATTTACCTAAAACACGTCCTAAAAGCACAATCCACAGTACAGTTCAATACAATATAGGTGGGTGGTAGGTGCGAGTGAAGAGTAAAAAAAAAATAATTAAAAAGCACCCCACGTGTAGAACGTTCTAAAAGAGTGCGACCGAGTAAAAAAAAAAAAAAAAATTAAAAAACACCCCACGAGTAGAACGTTCTAAGAGTGCGACCGAGTAAAAAAAAAATAATAATTAAAAAACACCCCACGAGTAGAACGTTCTAAAAGAGTGCGACCGAGTAAAAAAAAAATAATAATTAAAAAACACCCCACGAGTAGAACGTTCTAAAAGAGTGCGACCGAGTAAAAAAAAAAAAATTAAAAAACACCCCACGAGTAGAATGTTCTAAAAGAGTGCGACCGAGTAAAAAAAAAAAAATTAAAAACACCCCACGAGTAGAACGTTCTAAAAGAGTGCGACCGAGTAAAAAAAAAATAATAATTAAAAAACACCCCACGAGTAGAACGTTCTAAAAGAGTGCGACCGAGTAAAAAAAAAAATTAAAAAACACCCCACGAGTAGAACGTTCTAAAAGAGTGCGACCGAGTAAAAAAAAAAATTAAAAAACACCCCACGAGTAGAACGTTCTAAAAGAGTGCGACCGAGTAAAAAAAAAATAAATTAAAAAACACCCCACGAGTAGAACGTTCTAAAAGAGTGCGACCGAGTAAAAAATTAATTAATTAAAAAAACACCCCACGAGTGGAACGTTCTAAAAGAGTGCGACCGAGTAAAAAAAAAAATAATTAAAAAACACCCCACGAGTAGAACGTTCTAAGAGTGCGACCGAGTAAAAAAAAAATAATTAAAAAACACCCCACGAGTAGAACGTTCTAAAAGAGTGCGACCGAGTAAAAAAAAATAATAATTAAAAAACACCCCACGAGTATAACGTTCTAAAAGAGTGCGACCGAGTAAAAAATTAATTAATTAAAAAAACACCCCACGAGTGGAACGTTCTAAAAGAGTGCGACCGAGTAAAAAAAAAAAAAAAAATTAAAAAACACCCCACGAGTAGAACGTTCTAAAAGAGTGCGACCGAGTAAAAAAAAAATAATAATTAAAAAACACCCCACGAGTAGAACGTTCTAAAAGAGTGCGACCGAGTAAAAAAAAAATAATAATTAAAAAACACCCCACGAGTAGAACGTTCTAAAAGAGTGCGACCGAGTAAAAAATTAATTAATTAAAAAAACACCCCACGAGTGGAACGTTCTAAAAGAGTGCGACCGAGTAAAAAAAAAAATTAAAAAACACCCCACGAGTAGAACGTTCTAAAAGAGTGCGACCGAGTAAAAAAAAAATAAATTAAAAAACACCCCACGAGTAGAACGTTCTAAAAGAGTGCGACCGAGTAAAAAATTAATTAATTAAAAAAACACCCCACGAGTGGAACGTTCTAAAAGAGTGCGACCGAGTAAAAAAAAAAATAATTAAAAAACACCCCACGAGTAGAACGTTCTAAGAGTGCGACCGAGTAAAAAAAAAATAATTAAAAAACACCCCACGAGTAGAACGTTCTAAAAGAGTGCGACCGAGTAAAAAAAAATAATAATTAAAAAACACCCCACGAGTATAACGTTCTAAAAGAGTGCGACCGAGTAAAAAATTAATTAATTAAAAAAACACCCCACGAGTGGAACGTTCTAAAAGAGTGCGACCGAGTAAAAAAAAAAAAAAAAATTAAAAAACACCCCACGAGTAGAACGTTCTAAAAGAGTGCGACCGAGTAAAAAAAAAATAATAATTTAAAAACACCCCACGAGTAGAACGTTCTAAAAGAGTGCGACCGAGTAAAAAAAAAAATAATAATTAAAAAACACCCCACGAGTAGAACGTTCTAAAAGAGTGCGACCGAGTAAAAAAAAAAATTAAAAAACACCCCACGAGTAGAACGTTCTAAAAGAGTGCGACCGAGTAAAAAAAAAAATTAAAAAACACCCCACGAGTAGAACGTTCTAAAAGAGTGCGACCGAGTAAAAAAAAATAAATTAAAAAACACCCCACGAGTAGAACGTTCTAAAAGAGTGCGACCGAGTAAAAAATTAATTAATTAAAAAAACACCCCACGAGTGGAACGTTCTAAAAGAGTGCGACCGAGTAAAAAAAAAAATAATTAAAAAACACCCCACGAGTAGAACGTTCTAAGAGTGCGACCGAGTAAAAAAAAAATAATTAAAAAACACCCCACGAGTAGAACGTTCTAAAAGAGTGCGACCGAGTAAAAAAAAATAATAATTAAAAAACACCCCACGAGTATAACGTTCTAAAAGAGTGCGACCGAGTAAAAAATTAATTAATTAAAAAAACACCCCACGAGTGGAACGTTCTAAAAGAGTGCGACCGAGTAAAAAAAAAAAAAAAATTAAAAAACACCCCACGAGTAGAACGTTCTAAAAGAGTGCGACCGAGTAAAAAAAAAATAATAATTAAAAAACACCCCACGAGTAGAACGTTCTAAAAGAGTGCGACCGAGTAAAAAAAAAATAATAATTAAAAAACACCCCACGAGTAGAACGTTCTAAAAGAGTGCGACCGAGTAAAAAAAAAAAAAATTAAAAAACACCCCACGAGTAGAACGTTCTAAAAGAGTGCGACCGAGTAAAAAAAAAAAAAAAATTAAAAACACCCCACGAGTAGAACGTTCTAAAAGAGTGCGACCGAGTAAAAAAAAAATAATAATTAAAAAACACCCCACGAGTAGAACGTTCTAAAAGAGTGCGACCGAGTAAAAAAAAAAATTAAAAAACACCCCACGAGTAGAACGTTCTAAAAGAGTGCGACCGAGTAAAAAAAAAAATTAAAAAACACCCCACAAGTATAACGTTCTAAAAGAGTGCGACCGAGTAAAAAAAAAAAATTAAAAATCACCCCACGAGTATAACGTTCTAAGAGTGCGACCGAGTAAAAAAAAAATAATTAAAAAACACCCCACGAGTAGAACGTTCTAAAAGAGTGCGACCGAGTAAAAAATTAATTAATTAAAAAAACACCCCACGAGTGGAACGTTCTAAAAGAGTGCGACCGAGTAAAAAAAAAAAATAATTAAAAAACACCCCACGAGTAGAACGTTCTAAAAGAGTGCGACCGAGTAAAAAAAAAATAATAATTAAAAAACACCCCACGAGTAGAACGTTCTAAAAGAGTGCGACCGAGTAAAAAAAAATAATAATTAAAAAACACCCCACGAGTATAACGTTCTAAAAGAGTGCGACCGAGAGTAAAAAAAAAAAAAATTAAAAAACCCCACGAGTATAACGTTCTAAGAGTGCGACCGAGTAAAAAAATAAATTAATTAAAAAAACACCCCACGAGTAGAACGTTCTAAAAGAGTGCGACCGAGAGTAAAAAAATAATAATTAAAAAACACCCCACGAGTAGAACGTTCTAAGAGTGCGACCGAGAGTAAAAAAAAAAATAATTAAAAAACACCCCACGAGTATAACGTTCTAAAAGAGTGCGACCGAGAGTAAAAAAAAAAAATTAAAAAACACCCCACGAGTAGAACGTTCTAAAAGAGTGCGACCAAGAGTAAAAAAAAAAATTAAAAAACACCCCACGAGTAGAACGTTCTAAAAGAGTGCGAGAGTAAAAAAATAAAAATGTCCAACCACACGATGACATTTACATAAAACACGTCCTAAAAGCACAATCTACATTGCAGTTCAATACAATACAATACAATACAATACAATACAATACAATACAATACAATACAGGGTGGAGGGGTAGGTGCGAATGAGTAAAAAAAAAATAATTAAAAAACACCCATTCCACGAGTAGAACGTTCTACAAGAACAAAATCAAATATGAGGTGAGTGAGTGAGTGAGTGAATGAGTGAATGAGTGAGTGAGTGAGTGAGTGAGTGAGTGAGTGAGTGAGTGAGTCAGTGGGAGTGGAGTGAGAGTGACAAGGTGAGGGGGTGAGCTCGCGTCGTCCGTTATATAAGTTGACAATTGGCGGTCCGTCGTCGCTTGGTTTTGCTCGTGTGTATGTGTACATACCTATTATATTATATTATTACGTGTATGTTAATGTTTGGAGTGGAGTGAATCGCTTACTTGTCTTAGATAAACTGTTTCATACAATTTGTTGTACTTAGTTCTCCTCGAATAAGGTAGAGGGCGCTTTTTAAAATAAATAAATAAATAAATAAATAGGTAGTACTTACTTTTTATTGTACTTTTAATGTAGTGCAGTGCATAACGGAGTGTCAGTTGGCTGAAAAAGAAAAACAAAAACCATTTTATTTTATTTATTACTTAAATATCTGGGTTTAACGTTTTTTACATGTATACGTTACTATATCTAATTGAATTAATAATTATCTAATAATTGAAAATATTATAAAAACGAGCAAGCGTTTTATTATTACCTACTTTTATAACTGTACTATTATAAATATTTCTAGATCTTAAAAACCTACCCTAACCTAACCCTAGATTTCCTCGTTTAGTAAGTATTATAAGATATACATACATTTATAATACAAAATTTACAGAAACAATAATTATTATGACTACAATAGAGAGCACGGTTGTTTAGGATCACAAAAATATATCACTATTATTTTTTAATCACGTGACCTGGATCACGTGACATTTCGTTTTTTATTTAGCACAAAAATTTAAATGAAAATAGCAAAATATGACTTATATTTTGTCATCAACTTGTATCGTCTACATAATAAAATTAATATCAGCGCCATCTCTATTTAAGTTAAATAATAGATATAGCTTTGTACTCAAATAAATCAGTATGTATTAATGTACAGTAGTTACATTTTATTTTTTCAGTTAACAAATAATACAGTTCAGTTTATAAATTAAATGTTATTAAAAAATGTTTAAAGGGGGCGGAGCCAAATTCTACTAGAAATTTATGTAAATTATAGTTTATTATTTAAGTAAATTAAAACACTATAAATTATAATATATACATACATGTAAAAATTGGTTAAATACTATCATTTTCATATTTCATTTTTTTTTAATAATAATAATAGTTTATTTGCCGAATATAGGTTACAATGGTTTTATAATAATAGATAATAAATCTCGCTACATTCTACCCTTTGAGGGTGTGCAAATATTTTGACTTAAAATTTATTAAAATAATTGAAGTACAATTAACACACAAGTGTTTGAGATAAGATTTTTGAGTCTAAATTTTTAATGAAATACATTTTTTTAATACAGTAATTTATACTAACAACTTATTTTATTTAAAATCAATATCTAATTTTATGTTATGTTCAGTTGTACAGAATCAGTGTGCAAATTTAATAATAATAATAATAACAATTCATAAAATCAAAAAAATATATATATAAAGAACAAAAATTAAAATGTTTACAATAATCTTTATCCATACATACCAATTATTTATTTACTTAGGTCCGTGAAGTCTATCCATAAAACTGACATTGATATTTATCAAGGAATGATCGTTTTCAATTATTTTGTTTATACAGTCAGTTATCATAATTGTTTTCATATTGTTTGTCGACTACAATTTGGCGAATAGTAGATCTCTACTATTTTGCGGACCAAAACCTATTATTTAACAAATTCAAAACCAATTAAATTGACGACAGCTTAAATCATATACTTTTACATACATGTATAAAATAAAATAATATTCACCATTCATGTAGATGGTGTCCTTTCTAGTACTTATTGCGATAAATGAAATGTAAATAAGTAAAATTTCATAATTATTCATAATATATTATGTTTGACATTATTAATTTTAACGGTAACTGTTTTAACTGTTTTTTGTTAGTGTTTTGAACAGATTTTTGTGATTTATTTTATTTTCTTTTTTTCTTTTTTTCTTTCACATTAGATAAAAAAAAAAATGATCGTAACAAAATAAAGCATAAAAATTTAAAAAATAAACACGTAATTGTTCAAGTTTTCACTTCTGTCGGCACTCCCGGAATGCCACTGTTTTTTTTTTTTGTTGCTCTCTAGAGCAAATTTGTTTTTTCCTGCGAGTGCAGACTTTAAATCACGAACTAGCGTGTTAAACATACAACTTTTCACTTCAACAGCGAGAAAGCGTTACTAGGTCATCTTTAGGTAAGAAAATCAATTAAAACAATTTTAAATGTTATGTTTATATTAAAAAATATTAAAAGTTGAAAGTAAAATTACTGCAATTTGTTAGATTAAAGGTAACAGTTTTGTTCGGAACTCTGATGGTCGTATTATTTACTTGCGTGTTAGGTAAGGGGTCCTGTCTCTATGTTTGTACGAATGGAGATATTTTTCACAAGACTTTTCTCTTAATTCTTCTGGAGTTAGACTAACTGGACATACTCATTTTTTTTATATATTTACCAAAACAGTAGAAAAATACCAAGACCTAATGCTGAACCAGTTTCTGTGAAACTATCTTCACAGCTGGGCCATCTCTAGTCGGCTATGGCTGGACACACTGTGACTTAAATCGCGTGTTCGAATTTCGAATCACGCTCGCATCAAAAATCGAATTTCCTACGAGTTTTTCGG
This sequence comes from Synanthedon myopaeformis, assembly GCA_944738685.1. NCBI lineage: Eukaryota > Metazoa > Arthropoda > Insecta > Lepidoptera > Sesiidae > Synanthedon > Synanthedon myopaeformis. The sequence goes on along the minus strand of OX122938.1, from coordinate 4,582,049 downwards.
CACCAAAAGCACCCTTTTCGTGCTGGAGAGGTGAAAATACATTTTCTTTACATACATCAATGCAATTTTCTCAAAACTCTTGTTAACTTGCATCACTAGCACTACGGGGATATTCCTTCCTTTATTGCGTGCATTAAAGCGTCCACCGTTGACTCGAAACGTCTATTCGAACTGACGCCGAAAAACATGCCTGTGGTTGTGTGAAAAGAGTGAAACTTTTTAAATTGTGCCGGTGAAGTGTTGCCAACATGTTGGTCTTGTCCAACTTTCTTGCAAAGTATGTTGTCGCAGTACAGACATACCTTCTGCTGGCTCTTCTACTCTCAAATATATGTTTTTTAATTGTTTATTATTCATATTGGACAAATATTGATATCATTGCATCCCTAATCCTAACTAAATTATAAATGCGAAAATGAGTTGTTTGTTAAGCTTTCACGCTTTAACTATTCAACCGATTGTTATGACAATTTGCATACACGTTGTCAGAAAAAATGAGGTACTATTACCGAGGGATTATCTAATCTAAAAATAGAAATTCGACGTTTGATATAAAATTATATTGATCAATAAATATTTACTTTTAGCACTTAAAAGTAGCGAGCATACAAATATTGCGCCATCTGTCGTTTGCTCTCAAAACCATAAGGATGCATCAGAGACAAATAAAATTTTAATGCCCGCATCACCTACAGATGTCGCCAATTCATTCCCACGGCGGCGCGCACTTTTTTAAAATAGCAAATCAATATAAATAAGGAACAAAAAGTTGTTTCATACACAACAAGTGAAATAAGAGAATGTCAGACCATTTCCTAATTCACCACCTTGCTCCTTATCCTTCCTTTACCGATAACGTAACAACTGTGAGTTAAATAAAATTCTCACAGATGGCGGTGTTAGGTAATTTATAACTCGTATATTTGACGGCAGGTTTTCTAAATTAAAAAATAGTTTAAGACTAATATTTAAGTAGAAATTAAGAAAGTATTATAAATTAAGAATTAATTAAATATTTAAGACCATTAGTAGCTAAGTTAAATTAAACATGTTAAGTACACTGTTTAGAAGTGCAATTTAGATAATTATCCATACACATGTATTTTATAGTTTTCAAGTATTTAATTGCAATCTGTTTGTGTACTGTATCAAATATAAAAAAAAAGAAACAAATTATTTGCAATAAAAAATACTATAAATTGAGATAAAAACTATGCTATCTTTTAAGTTAGACCAATAGTTACGAAGTTTGATCAAAATCGGTTCAGTAGTTTAAGAGTTCATCGAGCACACAACGGGACACGTAGTTTTTAAATATATATCAATATCAGATATAAAAATTATATTTTTATATACACTCGGCATCAAAAATATCGCCCCTCCGCGAAAAATAGTTTCAAGTTCAATCGACTTTAAACCTTATTCGATCAAGGGTAAGGTAACAATTGAAAGGTAATAAAAACTGTTTATTAGGAAAATTAAAAAAAATAAGACTCATTGGGTCCAGAAATTAACTTAATAACGCTTTCTTGTGGAATGTTGTCCCATTCCTCAATGACTGCATCCTGAAGGTCTTGCAGGGTCCGAAATGTGTTCAATTGGGTTTAAGCCAGGACTCCTGGCTGGCCACGGCAAAACAGGGATCCCAACCTCCTCCAGATAACCTCGAACAATTAATGCAGTGCATTAACGTGAACCAAGGCTAATGCCACCCCAGAACATGCATGAGCCGCCTCTGTAGCCCACTATCAAAATCGTTCTCCCGGCCTTCTGTACACTCTGGCACGTCTGTCGGTGCAATAAAGTCAGACTCTGGTCTCATCGGTGAAGAGAACCTGCCTCCATTGCTCAAACGTCCAACCGAGGTGGTCACGGGCGAATTGCAAGTGGTCTCTGTCTTAGTCTTCTTCTAATCGTAGAGACGCTAACTGCGGTGGTCCGAGCTTCCCTGAGGCGTTGTTGCACAGAAACGATTGCGTAGTGAAGACGCATGTGCAATGTCTTCTGATGTAGCTCCCAGTCTCTTGGAACTGTTGGAATACTCGGCGGACAGCGTAATGGCTTAAATTCAGTTGCCGAGCGACATCACACTGATGAACTCCTGCTTGCAATAGTGAGACTACTTGAGCAGATTCAGTGGAGGTGGTTTCTATCTTCGAGGGTTGATTTCTTGCTGGAGCTCCTTAGATGTGTTCTCTTCGACGTTTGGACAGTGTATGATTGACATTTGACCTTATACAGATCTTTAATACCCAAGGGAACATGCACAACTAGCGACCCTTCAACCGCGAGTTTTGACACCTTTTTTTTAACGCTCAAACCTGGATACCTCGTGGCTTTTTATTTAAACAACCAACGTTAATTGAAAGGTTATTAAACGTGCTTTCATTTGATATCAGTATTAATAATGTAAAGTAATTTTTATAACGCTGAGTTTATATATATTATATATACTAATGACAACCTTTGTATATTTATAACTGCATCACTTACCAAATTCAGACACCATCATGTAACTCCACTGCTCCATCACTCAATTGCTCCTGAAATTAAATTAAATATATTTCTTTGATAAAATATTCTTTAGTTAAAAGTTTTCAGCAACTCAGGCCAAGTCAGGTGGCAGGCAATTGACAGATTGAAAAACTAGAATGAAACAAAATTACTATTACTGAAAACTAACCAAACTAACAACCCAAATTCAACAACTTAGGAATTAGATTTATTTAAAAAAAGTAGTCCGTTATTCATTCCTGAGTGTGTAACGAACCATTGATCTAGATGTTAAGGTGAGTGCTATCTCTCTCAGGGTCCCGGGTTCAATTTCCAGCAGGGTTAACTTTGGAAATGAACTTTTCAAAGTTGACTGGTCTGGATTTGAAAATAGTGACAGGGAATAGTGGAAAATAGCAGGACAGCCCGACTGACCAAACACACAAAGATATAACTTTATTTGTATGAGAATGTAAGTACAATGAAAAATAATATACATACAGTCCTATGCACACTCTTGTCGTAATCATGACGTACAAGTTTTTTATTTTGATGTTCATATGTATTATAAATTAACGAGCTGGTGCCCGCGACTTCGTCCTCTTTGAAAAAGCGAATATATGAGTAATTACTATATAAGATATCGCAAAAACAAATCTGGTTGTAATAAGATACACTACAATAAATCAGTATTATGTCATGTGTAATAAATGCCAACAGAGTAAACAATTCAAAATAAATAAAAGTAAATAGTAAAAAAAAAGAAAAATAAAGAAAAAGCAAAAATTAACTACATGTCCATTTAGGTATAATTTATTTATATTAATTAAGTCACATCTAATTTGTCATCAAAATATTCTCTCACCGAATAATAACATTTATCTAAATTTAGTTTTAAACATTTTGACGTTAAACTCTCTGAAACTGTCTGGCAGTTTGTTATATATTTTCACATTGACATAAAATAAGCAGATGTCAGATTACAGTGCAATTTTATTTCATCTTAATATATAAATATTGATGTGTGTATGTATGTCTACTACAAACTCCAAAACCGCTGAACCGATTTTGATGACTTTCAATTTTCAGATTAGTCCAGCGGGTGTTCCTGTGAATCGGACGCGGACGAAGTCGCGGGCATATACTATTATAAACTTATATAAAAAAGGCAATGTGTGTATGTATATATGTTCTCTATGGACTCCAAAACCACTGAACTGATTTTGATGAAACTTTCAGACAATATTCAGATTAGTCCAGCGGGTGATCCTTTGATGTTTGGTAGCGATGGTAGACAAAACCTAGTAGTAAATAAAAAAAAACATGACAATTGATTGTATAACTGAATTTTTTTACATTCAGCTTTCAACATTGAAATGGATATAGTGAAAATAAGAATAATACGATTCACAGTCATTTGGACAGCCTGACTTGCAGTAGTAAAAACACCCTTACAGAAGACCACTGTGCTGTTGTTTCGGTGAGCGAGTACGGGATAACAGAACACATTTCCCTTTTCCTTCTCAATCCGATATACTTAATCCTACCATGGTATGCAGCGCACTTGCATCAGCCATGGCGTTGCTTTTTATAGGCGATGGTGGTCACCTATCAACAAGTGGACCGTCAGACGTTAGAATCCTGTCCTTTTCAGTTTAAAACGCATTTTAAAAATTGTTAATGGGGTTCATGTGTTTTACAAATGCGTCACATAACTTGAGAAACTTTTAAAACAATGCACCTAGAACTGTGTGGATACATGATAATGCCATCCTATCTTCACAGCTCATCCTTAACCTTTAATCTTTCAGAACTTATGGCTTACCTATTCAGCAAATAATTTCAATTATTTACTGAACATTTTATTTAAATTGCTGTACCTACAAACACCACTGGAAATATTGAACAGTCTGGAGATAATTTTAACATAAAAAATTAAAAGGTATTATAGTGTACGGTAGGTACTTTTCTTATTTGTATTTTTTCTATCTTTTTTTATTGATAAACATTTTAAAAAACTCACCAAAATCTAATGAAACATCCATAATTACTATCAGCCTGTCTCCGAAGCTGGAAGTAGACTTCTTTCAAGGCTCGCCACCACGCAGTCTTCTGTCTTGCGCAGGGCGGCCCATGCTGCGCTTTTCAATTCGTGGCCTCTATTCGACAAATCGCACACAAATAAATAACACAATATATTATCTCCAAGTACAGTACAGACGGTGCCCTGCCTATAATCACTTTATACTAGCTGTTGCATGCAACTTCGTCCGCGTAAAATTCTACAAAAAATATATTGTAATGTGTTGCTACTTAATGCATAATACATTATTAAGCTACGTCTGTGCTGAGAATAAGTAAAACATAGATCTAGATCTAATCTAACTGGTAAAACGTAAAAGTAAGTAATAAAACAATGAGTAAAATGAAAACTAAATGGCGGTACCTGGATCGCCATTTTGTTTTTCTGTCGTGCGTGATGCGACGTAAAAAACGTGGAATTGGGATTTGATAAATGCGTAAAATTTGTAGATTCGTAGGTAATACAATTTTAAAATTAATAGCACATTTTTTTGACAGATGCAGCTATAACCCAATATGAAAGTATACGTATTAGAAACATATCAATTTTATAAGATAGAGAACAGTAAAACTCTACCTGATTTGAAATTAAATACTTACTTAAACTGAAAATTAATGCAATTGCATATTGGGGAAATCAATAAATGGAAATATTCCATTTCCACATAGGTATCAGATTCAAATAAGGTCAGAATAGGTATGGTATAATGTAATAAGAAATTCAACTTTAAGCGAATGGAAACAATGAAATAAGAATAAAAAACGTTTTTCTGTTTCAATTAAATCAAAAATAAGCGAAAATAATTACCTCTCTAAACGTGATTAAGTAAAAATTCACTGATGATTTTGGAAAAAAGAACGTGGTTCGGTGGAGCCGCCATATTAATGTAATGAGGATTCTTGTCTTGGTCTAGTCCAAGCAAAGTCAATACGAAAGAACATTCATTACAAGAAAGAATTAATGTACATACCTGGTAATTATCTTATGATAATTAAATTTATTATTACATACTCGAACTCGGGAGTGCAGTCGTCCGCCGCAGTAGACAGTAGACACGTAGACAGTGCGTGTTGCTGCGGTGAATCAAAAAAGACGAATGAAATGACGATTTGACGAATGAGCTCATTGCGAATGAGGACCAACTTCGCAATATCACTTAATAGGGATGTGAATACAATTTTTCCAATGATACTTTCAACATCGAATAAGTATCGAAGGTTCACTATACTTGATTCTGAGTACTCTACACAACAGCCGAATACCCTCACGGATAAAGCAAATCTTAATCTTTATGTTTTGTAAATCGCTTAGGTACTCAGTGCAATATGACATCTGTCAGATTTTATATTTTCTGTTTTGTTATCAATTGTTAATCATTATTTCCTCAGAGGGCGAGTAATTGTCTCCTACTGGGGACACTTGTAATAAATGTGGCGGAATTGTATTAAATTATTATCTATCGCAGGAAATTTTGGAGCTAAATTTGATAATTTTGGATCTTTTGGGAGAACAATATGTAAAGCTTTTTCTTTTTCATATTTATTTATACTCATTGCTAAACATGAATGACACCGATCTTTGGTACGTCGTCAGTCGAAAATATCTTCCTATGCAAAAATATCGCAATTTTTTCAATCAAAAATTCTATAGATATAAAATATCTACGATAGTGATATCGGTCTTTCTCTGTAGCAGAATTTTATAGATATTTAAATGTGCAGTGTAATTTAAAGAAGGCCCATGGGCGCAAAAAGCTTTCTACAAAAAAAAACTACAAAAAAAGGGATAACTTTCTACAAAAAGGGACAGATTTGCTACATCGGACTTCATTTCATTGAATGATTTTGCCAGCTCTACACCTATTTGAAACATTTTCCCGAACAGACGAGCTTATTGTATAAGTGGCTAGGGTGTTTGCCTTAAAGGATACAGAGTTCGATTCCCGTCAGGTCAACTTGGGAAATAAACTTTTCAAAATTTGCTCTAGTGTGGATGTAATAAGTAGAGGCAGGGAGCACAATGCGTTTCACAGTCATTTGGGCAGCCCGTCTGGTGGCACTGAGTATGTAACAATCCCAGAGCCCATTTCCCTTCACAATCCCTTATCTTTAATCCTACTGTAGTCAGCATCTCATTTGTTGCACCTGTGGCGATTCTTGTGTTATAGGCGACAGTAGCCACCTACCATCAAGTGGACCACCAGCCTGCCTATCGACCTTAACATAAAAAACAGAGCATGTTTTCTTGGATAATTATAAAATTAACATTTCGATAACTTTTCGCAGAGAATATAAATAAGTATTTAGGTAGTGGAAAGCTAAGAAGAGGACAAAATCTGTTAGCATCCGGTTGTAATTTCCTTTTGAAAATAATTGTCTTTGTAATGCGGTTGTAATTTTCTTTTAAAAGTAGTAATTTTTTTTTTGAGTTCGATTAATTTCATTTGGGAAATTTCACTACGCCCATGCAATCCAAAAATATTATCAAACGAAATAACGAAATCAATTATTTTTAATGTGTGATATGCTATTTTGTCACATAAATTTATTTAAACGAATGAATTTAAATTGCTAGAAACCTTGCGAGTATTCGTGATGAAAATAGGTGGTTGGACATCACTAGTCATCAGACCCAGGAACACCACACGTACCATTTTTATAAATAGTCAATGCAGCAATTACCATATATTATTCCTTTTATTATTCTTATATCTATTAATGTCATAATTAATTAAATTTTAATAAATATTTATCTTTTGGAAACTTTTCTTTTGAGACTTCTTTTGAGTCGTAATATGAATTTTTAATTATATTAAATTGACTTCCGTCAACTTCAACTTCCGTCTAAACATTCTCTCTGCTTCCGTCAATCATCCATAGTTTTTTTACGGGGATTAACTTGGATTAATTGAGTTGAACTGAATGAATGGTTCTGTTCTGTTGTGGGTTAAGCAAATTTTTGAGAAGTGGAAATTATGGAAGAATTAATTTTAAATTATATCTAATTATTATTATTATTTACTAACGCAACTCTTTTATTTCTGACATATATAGGTAGTTATTTTATTTACAATTCAGTTTTTAATATTTTTGTTGCTACCTAAGTATTATCTATCCATTTATTTATTACGTGTACTTAATTCCTATTAAATATTTATCTTGTAATACATGAGTCTTGTCTAATCTATGTGCGGACGAGTACAGGTAAAAAAGGTTCTGAGAACATTGGGAGGTCCGGTGGCGGTTCTAAAGTCTGAACCAATCCCATGTCGAGGTGGGTGCGATAAAAATCCCACATAAGCTGCGTGCATTGCATGCGGCATAAGATACTTTTGTTGGAATAATTCACACAGAACACTTTAATACAACAGAGTACTTTACATATTTGTTTATTCTTCTTTTGATTCTTTATATAAAATATATGAAGGTATTGTACAATTGTCACTTACAAATATATTGTTCGTCTTTTGTTATGTCTTATAATAGCATCTTTGTATTTCAAGTGATAATATAAATTCTCATAAAAATTACTTTTACGTCTTGAAAAAAAAAAATCGAGAACATTGGGGTATTATATACTTACTAACATTTAGAACTGCTTATAACAGATTTGCGGCATCCTATGTTTGCTTGCGATAATTGAATGAACTTCCTTATTTAAGTATATTGTAGACTAGCCGGTGCCCGCGACTTCGTCCATTACAAATATATATTCATGACAAATTACATACTAGGTTTTCTGTGGCAATGTACAATTTAAGGGACTTTCTATTTAATTATATTTAGGAGTATTTTACGTAAATACAATTATATCTTTATATTCAATGATATTATATTATAATTAAAAAATCATTTTTTATATTACAGTCATCGGTCAGTGTGACTAAATGAAAATTATTAATACTAGCTGCGCCCGGGACTTCGTATGCGCCGTAGAACGTTTTTCGAAAATCCCTCGGGAGCCTAACATTTTTGCTACCTGTATGCATTGAGATAATATGTACTACCATTACTATGTACTAGAGAAGACATGGCAACCAGATTTCTTGCAACACGCGTTAGAGCCAGCGGGCTCTAACTATTTTAGTCTGGCTAGCGCTACAGGCGACGATACATGTATATTCTGTGTTCTATCTAAGTTTCATTTAAATTAAATATGCCTTCATGTGTGCTGAGGTACTGTTTAAACAACTCAGGAAACACAAATCAAGCCCAAGGAATCACCTTTCACCAGTAAGTACACACTATATATCGATATAACATGCAATTGAATAACATTTTGTCAAGTAACTGAAAAACACCGCAGCGGCAGCCATGTTTCGATAAAATTCATAGAGTAACATTTCTATTTCGTGCAGAGGTGACATTTTTAAAGTAATTACTTACTAGGATTTGGATTATGGGGGCAATTTGATTGGCGATTTCGTATGATTAGTTGTTATATTTAAAATATTTTTTTTAAATATTGAACATAATTATATTTTTTATTTATTAATACTTTTTTTATTATTAGGGTTTATGACATTTTTTCTATTGAGTAAAAAAATATAGGTATCGTTAATAAATAATATATTTAATATTTCCGTATTAAATTATTATTATTTAAATTTCTAGTTTCCCTCGGCCGGACCACCCCAAATAAATAAATACATCCTAGCAATTTTTTATAAATAGATACCGGTAAATTTCTAGTAGAATTTGTCTCCGCCCCTTTAAACATTTTTTAATTAAATTTATAAATTGAACTATAAAATTGGTAACGAATTGTATTATTTGATAACTGAAAAAATAAAATGTAACTACTATGACAAAATAACAAATAACATACTGGTGACAAAATAACAAATAAAAAGAACAAATAAATGAAACAAGTACCGAATTCTCATTCTCACGAATTTTAATGAATACTAAATAGAAAACACGCATAATAGCTATGTCTGTTCTGTGATGTAAACTCTATAGAGAGCGACGACATGCAGAACGAAAGGCGTAAGCTTATTAGTTGCGAGAAAACTACACTCAGAAGCGATTAGAAGCGCTGCATGTTTGAATCGTATGGTTAGACGATTAATAATTGTTGCAGCGCTGCAGCGAAATTAGTTTTAAATTTTTACCAAATAGAACCAGACATGACTTGCTTGAGATAGCTTCTCTAGTACGTAGTACATATTATCTCAATGCCTGTATGTAGGTATATCTTCATTAAAACCGTTAATAAAACATCATACTTATGTAAATTAAAAAAAAATCTAGCTTTGTGGGAAACGGGTTATTTGGATGATTCGCTAGTTCTCCTACCATTATATACTCGTCTGGCAGGCACTTGCAACCGCTGGGTCTTTACATAAACTTTTTCAATTATTGATAGAATAAATGAAATAAATAAAAATAAAAAAGCCTTTATTTGACCAAGCAACATTTTCATATTAGTTTCTAGATAATTACTAATTGCTAGGTAAACAAACTTAAATTTCTCTATCATTTAATACTAAATGGTTTATTTCTAGTAATCTTAATTAAACTGCATTAAGTTAGGTTCCCAGGTTGGGTAAAGGCCTCCTCAAAAGATGACCACTTCTCTCTATCGTGCGCCATTTCCCACCAGTTTGAGCCAGCGACTTTTTTGATCTCATCGTCCCATCGAGTAGAGGGTCTTCCTCTCCTTCTTTTTCCTTTAGGTCCTCTCCATATGGTAGCAATGAAGATCCATCTATTGTCTCTTAGCCTCGCTATGTGACCGGCCCATCTCCATTTTAACTTTTGTGCGTAGCTCAGAGCGTCAGTGACTTTTGTTATTGTTCTTATTTTTGTGTGACGGATCTTGTCTAGTAAATGACTTACGTAAAGCAAACGTAAATGACTCAGAAAGGCATCACGAACGTTAATTCCACGTTTGTTCCAGTTCAATTTGTTAATGACTACTTCGAGTATATATAGCTATGAATATAAGTGGCGACAAAGGGTCGCCCTGTCTCACATCTCTCTTTATGGGGACGCTCGGTCGGGCCCAGTATATCTAGCTTTATTCTACCTGTGTTGTCATTATATATGTTTCTGATGACTTTTATGTACACTTCGCTTACTCCCTGGTCTTTCAAGCCTCGCTAAACGCTGTGCGATACCGCGTCGAAGGCCTTTTGGTAGTCGATGAAACCGAGATATAGTGGTCTCTGCTGTTCACGATACTTCTCTACAATTAACTTAAGGGTATGTATATGATCCACCGTGGAGAAACCCTTCCTGAAGCCGGCCTGCTCCACGGGTTGTTTTGCTTCACGAGTTATATTATTGGCCTGCTCCACGAGTTATATTATTGGCTTCTTGTAATTCTTTCCTTCTTTGTAAAAGGGATATTGTTCGTTCCGATAACAACTTGTGTCGTTTGTGATCCTTTCTCGATGTTTGGACCTCTCTTAAACTCGTGGTTGTCTTATTGCCTTTGTAATGTTATCGTACTGAGCTTGTACTGATGTGTTTTCGTGCCAGGCACAATGACTAGATAACATTTCTGATAAGGTGTCCCTGTACTTTAAGATTTCTTCTTTATCTTTTAGTTGTATTTTATTATTATTAGTGTATTTAACTCTACTTTCCTTAAGTTTCGCTAGTTTCACTTTGGCTCTGATTATCCTATGGTCTGACTGGTAGTTTAAGTTCTGAAATATTTTAGTTCCAATATTCTGAAATATTTTCGGCTGGTTTGATAATATGTAATATATTTCGTTTTTACTCTTCCAGTCAGGGGATCTCAATGTCCATCTTTTGCTTGGCTTCTTTCTAAAACTTGTATTTATTATATTTAGTTTTTGTTCTAATGCGAAGTCCACCAATCTCTGGCCTCTTTAGTTCCTTGTTCCGTAACCAAATTGTTTTGTCACTAAATGTTCATCTTTTTTAGGGAGTCCGATCTTTGCTTTGAAGTCTCCCATTAATATAAATACCGTTTTGTAGAATTCATCAATCTCAACTTCCCTTGCCGCTTCCGTTGGAGCGTAAACTTGTATGATGGAAACCCTGAAGCCTTGAATATTCATATTTAGTACGGCAATTCGTTCTGTCAGGCCAGTAAAGCTCTCTATATTATTTCTATGTATTTTGTTAACTATGAAGCCTACTCCGTACAGGTCTGGCGTATGACCCACGTGACACAATATGAAGCTTACGTGTTCTTTTATCTTGGTGCCGAGCCGTCTCGTTTCGGATATTATAACCCTATAACGCCTTATTTAATTTTTTGGATTGCTTCCTCTAATTCCAATAAGCGTTCGTAAGACGATAGGGTTTTAACATTGTACGTTGCTATATGTATTTGTTGAATTTTGTTTTTGTTCTTGTTTTTTGTTACTGTGGTGATTAACTTTGGAGTGTTATGGTCGTACTCTTCCACGGTGACGAAACATATATGTTTCTTGTTTTTATTTGTGTGTTAGTTTTCTCTATGTTTTTAAGGGTATATTGAATAATATACCCTTAATAAAAGTCCAATAAAAATCTTTAATACAGCCTGCACCAATAAAAGTCCAAAGTAACATCTAATGGAATATACTTACAACAAAAAGAGAGAAAAATAAAATATAATTTAATTAGACAACAAAAAGAAGCGAATGCTAATACTTAGTCACGTTACTGAACAAGCGCTAGTGAGTATATACTTATATGTTCCTTGTATCCTAGCATGCAAATAAAATGTCAGCAATAAATACAATGTCCACTATGTCCAGTGTCAGAACTATTCTCCATGGTCAGAACCATCGACAAGAATTATAAGTCTTTTAAAAGAAACATGGCCGCCTACCCTGATATTTGCTGATTGGTTACAACAGTAAATGCTGATTGGTACCGGCCTCTCGACGAAGGACCAATGACGGGAGGTTCTTGATAGGCACATATACTGCCTTGTTTAATTTATTGTTTTTATTGATATGAGTGTTTAGTTTATTTTGTTAGATACATATTTTTTATTGTTTGTTAGGAAATAAATGATCACGTGACGACGTATTGCTAAGCGACGACCGCAACGCTTTATGAATAAATATAAAAAGAGAGATGAGATAATATAATATTTTGTAAATTTGTTTAGATATATGTGAAGGGTACGACGGCACGTAATCGCCGGAACGGAATGGAACCACTGCAACTATTTAAACGATTTAACTATGTATTATTCTTATTCCAAAGATGAATGATGAAGTGAAAAATATAAAAGTGAATATTGAAATGAAATTTTTTTCATGCTCGTATTTCGTATGACGCTTGTTTATTTAACAATGACGTGACGTTTTTGGAGTTATTTTCATATATAAGCCCGGGTTATGAAAATTTATAGGAGTAAAATCAAATGTCACATGTCACATGTTACGCGTTACAGGCTACAATATAATTTAATTATATTCATTAAATTATTTATTTATCCTTCATAAGTAGTAAACTCCAGTCGTGCGTCGGAACTGACACATACACTTTTTAGAGTACACCTCAAGAATCGATTTTCATATTATAAGCCCGTGGTAGGTAAGTATGAAAATTTATGGGAGTAAAATCAAAATTGTCACACGCTATGCGTTACGTTCTTTTTTTGAATATTTTAAAACATCTCTGAACTTTCAGAAATATTGCGCAATTTACACAATTTTTCGGTTGTTGTTGTTCTTTCGGCGTGTTCGATTTGTGAAACTTTAAATGTAGGTATTTTATAATCGTTCGTAAAGAGTAAACTTCGGAGCTGACCATGGATCTATTATAAGGATCAAGGAACATACCTATATACTCTCTAGCGAGAGATAAGGATTTATTACTTGTAGGTAAAAAGACAAGCAGGATATGCAGTAGAGAAGCCGTGTGTCCCTTTCTAATAAGGTGACAATAAGAATTTTGTTATGTGGGACAAATTAAATGTTGTAATATACTTACATATAGTAGTAGTTTCTTATAAATATTTTTTAAATTTGAAATATGAATTAACCAACACTTTTACTAAATGTAATTTTCGCATTGTTAATTTTATTGCTTATAATAGTTTTGCACCAATTGTACATAATCGAACGAACACGAACGCTTCAAATTTATGGACATTTACCGTAATGTCACTTTAAAGGGATACCAGTAGAAAATAAAATATAAAATAGGCTTGAAACAATAATAATAATAATAATAATAATAATAATAATTTATTTCCAAACAATTAAAATACACTGGACACAAGTTATCGTTGACCCCCACACTAAGCTATGCTTGTATCGTGGGAGTCTACTGCAAATACATAAGCATATACATATTAATTAATCTACATATATCTGATATACCATAATTTATAATAAATACAGATCAACATATTTAATATAATAAAAGGATAGACAATTGCACACTACAGCTATGCCGGCACAGCCTCAAAATATCTACACTAATAGGGCGAGCGGAGAATGGCCTCGGTGTCGGCATATGACAAATTTAGGAGCCAGCCTCTAACAATAAAAGAGACCCTCTTGCAGTTCAGACTCCCAACATCGCAAAGACGAATAACCCTATTATAGACCAACGGATGTAGGACTCGGCCAAATCGCCTCCCGAAACTGGAAGCCACCAGAGGGACAGGAATCTTGAAATGCCTTTTGGAAAGCAATGACTCATAGGCGCCGCTCGAGATGGTCAGGCGGTGAGCGGAGAGTACAGCCTTCAAGATAAAAAGTTGGCGCACTGTGAGAACCTTGCAATCACTGTAGATAAAAAATAAAGATAATAAGATAATAAGATAATAGATAATAAGATAATAGATAATAAGATGAAGTTAATAAATATTAACTTTTTATAATTTTAGAATATATAACGAAATTAATGTGATTATAATACGTTGACCTAAAAAAATTTAAAATAATTGAAGTACAATTAACATACAAGTGTTACAACTAAGATTTATGAATCTAAATTTTTAATCAACTACATTTTTCTAATCTGGCAAGATGAAAGAAAGAGACACATGACCTCCGCTTGGTTCTCTCTCTCTCTCTGCTCGGATTAGCTCTGTATAAGGCGCAATGAAAAATATACTTTAATAATTGGTAATACAGTTCATTTTCGTAAATTATATTTTTCATGTAAGGGGTCCTATTATATTATCCAAAGTCCTTAGAGCTGACACATACACTTTTGCTTAAAAAAAGAACATTGTTTTTCTTTTGGCATGTTCGAATTGTAAAAATTTAAATGTACCTATTTTATAATCGTTCGTAAGAAGTAAACTCCAGTCGTGCGTCGGAGCTGACACACTTACTATTAATCATTTTATAATAAGTATTTATTTTATTAAAAATGTATTGAAATTTATTTGCACGCAATGAGACTAAACTGTCAAGGTCCAATATCTACCTATTGCACAGAATAAGTAATTTTCGGCCTAAACCGAAACCGAAACTTTTTCAGACATGTTAAAATTTTGAAATATTTATCGTTTCTTTCTAATACCCTAAATGGACCGTGTAACGCGTTCATATTTCGGGACACCCCGTCCTGCTCCTACGCATCGCCCCTCTCCTTCACACCTACGGGACGTCTCCCCGCCGGGCCCAGAGACACCAGTTGCTTCTGAAATCCGATATGGCCGGTCACGTCGTGCCGTTCGACGACCCGCCCGCTATCGCGTATAATTAGTAATGTTTAAGACTGTCTCGTGTTATGTTAAAGTTATTCCTTTTTTGTATAAGTCATGTGTGAAATAATAAACTTTGTATCAAAAGACTATCCTTGTTTTCAATAATCAAACGGGCAACCGATCACCCATGTGCTTGGCCGGAGCATGCATTATACCCGGCATATTAAGGTGGTTGGAGCGATTTGCGCACAAAATCTTGCCTCAGTTATAGTTTGTAATTTTTAAATATGATGTCTCAACCTCTCTAAAAACGGTGTACCTAGCCAATCGGTCTATTAGGTGTCGGATTAAAGAAATCGCCGCGAAGTTCAAGTGGTTCTCCATAAACCAACTTAGCTGTTGATGCTAACAAGTCTTCCTTCCAAACACAGAAGTAGGAAAAAGTCGAAGAGATTCAAATTTAAATCATTTACTACTCAGCCAAGCCAAGTTCGCACCTTGCTGGAATGCGGCGCCGCGCCCACTTCCCCGCTCACCTTTCCATGATAGTCCTGTCGCGTAGCATATCGTACCTCGACGCGAGGGTCGCGAAATGCAAACTTAGCGTGGTCGAGTTGTACAAGTAACATGGGTCAATGTGAACCAGTTCTTATTAGTCTAGCTATCTTTTAACTGTCGATGAAAACGTTCCACCATACCATTATATGGAGGATAATATGAGGTTGTTTTTAAATCGCTCTGTATGCTACTCACTCATTGACGTAGGATAATATAAACACAAATATACACTTTTGTCACAGATTATTAATTTAAATGTTTGCCTGCCTGACACCAGACATATATTACTTTACTCTATGGACATGACTCATGTCAGTTCAGCGCAATTACTATTAATGCCATATTAAAAAACCAACCAATTTCAACCAAAGTTTAGGTTAGGAAACTTAGGAATAGGAATATTCATCCAATGTTTTCTTGTTTAATTAATGTGTGTGGCGCTGTACTTGTCGACTGACTAAACTCAACTCAAATAAATAAACACCTTTCATTAAATATGTCACTTAAACAAAACATGTCCTATCAGGAATATAAAAAAGCCGTTTCATTCAGTCTCAGTGAATGCGAATGTATTGCTAGATTAGCTAATTTAAAGTGAGTAAATTTTATGTGTAAGTTAAGTTAAATTTATAGTAAGTCCCATAAATCAGCAATTATTGCAAATAACCAAGTGGTGTCTCAACTCGTTTTCAAGGTAGTTCTTTCTTAGCTATAATTTATGAAGACCTATTCAGGCGTTTGAATATCATAAGCTCATTTCCTAGTTGACACTCCATGCGCACAAAGCAGCTAAGTATGGCTGGGTTCAGCTAGTGAAATAATATAACCGTATTTAGTGTCATTCTTAATGCTTTTAATTCTAAAATATTTTTTTTAGAATACCATTTAATGTAAACAAGAAGCCTGGAGAAATATTAATAAAATATCTGGATAGAGACGGAGTATCCTTACAACAATACAACAACTTTTTAACATCAATGTCAAATAGCAGGCCCATATTAACATATTTTAGGCCTCAATCCAAAGTTGCTATACTAATAAGCAACGAGAAATATACAAATTTATCAAAACTGGTCACTCCGTCCAGAGATTGTGAAGCCCTGGCAACACATTTGACTAATTTGGACTTTATTGTTGTGATAATAAAGAACACTTTAAGCAGTGATTTAAAAGTTATTTTGCAAAAAGTGATTTCTGTGATACCTGAAAATTCATATTGTAAGTTTGTATATATTTTTTGTTTGTACAGTCATTTGGGCATCCCGTCTGGCGGCAATAACCACCCCCTTACAGAAGACCACTTTGAAATAACTGCATGTGGCTGTTGTATTTCAGTGAGGGAGTAAGGTATGCCAGAGCCCATTTCCCTATCCCTTATCCTTAACTTTACTGTAGTTAGCAATGCACTTGCAGTACCTGCAGCGTTGCTGGTGTTATAGGTGACAGTAGCCACCTACCATCGAGTGGACCGTCAGGCTGTCTCTTAACCTTCAGCCCATTGACATGTAATTATTCAAGGTTAACTGTTACAGAAACTGGCTTAAAAACCATCCCAATCAGCTGGCCACAAGGCTAATAATACTGGCAAGTATGGTATACTATGGCCAATACGATTAAGATTGTTCTGATTAAACTTGTATTGCATGTGCTATTTGTGTTGACTCAATAAAATTTCTTTTCCTTCTTTAAGACTATGTAATATGTAATGTAAACTTAGGGTGCTTATAAATATAGGGAATCTTCTTTGGAAGACTTTCCCTCCTCGACATGTCTTTGCAAACCATCTGCTGACGTTGACGACTCATTGCAGATTTGACTGAGGAAAAAAATCTGTTACTATTTGTCTGTCTATTTGTAATTTCAGGTTTTATTTTTTATGCTGGTCACGGCTGCGAAGTGAGCAACACTAAATGTCTGCTGAGTATAGATTGCCCTATTGAAAATGTGGATATAACCGACTGTGTTACAGAGAATTTTGTACTCAGAGAAGTGGCCAAATGTAAACCGGAATTGTGTATACTCATAATGGATACATGCAGATATTACTTAGACAGGTGAGTTTTTTTTACTGTTTAGAATATTTTGTAGCTATTTTTCAGCAATTGATAGTAGCAAAATGACTGTATAATAGTACCTTGTTTCTTAAATAAATGCATTATAAAGAAAATCACTTCAGTCATAGTGTTATCTTTAGTTTAAATTTGCTGCTCTTTCTTAAGTTTAAATCTACCGCGTTATCGACAACCTAACGAAATTTCACGACTGACCACTATGAATTTAAATATTAATAATTAGAGTTGGTAAATTATAAACTATGTGTGTGAGCTAAATTTAACAGCAATCTTCCACAATAATTATAAAAAGATATAAATTCTTTAATGTTGTTTCTTTCGTTTTCACAGGTTAGTAAATCTTATAAACTAATAATGTTATATTATTGATCAAATTGTAAACATATATCGCAATTAAATAAATCTTTCGTTTTCACGTAAACACAATCCCTCCTTTTTATTTTTTTGAGTTGTTCCAATATTTTTTTAGTCAGTCAAACAATTTTTCATTTAACCTTTTTTGAAGTGAAAACTTCTTTAGGCGCGTTTGGCATTTTTGAGATGGGAAAAAACCATTGAACTCGCGACTTGTAATGATACCTTTCCTGACAATTAAAAAAATACACACGTAATTGTTCAAGTTTTCACTTCTGTAGGCACTCTTGGAGTGCCACTGTTTTTTTTTGTCTTGTTCTGGTATCTGCAATTGGTATCTACCACAAGAAGATTTGTTGTAGTATGGCGGGTCGAGTGTGCTTACCAATGAAGGCATCTACTCATAAATTATTGACATGATCAATAAGGCAAGATATCCTTCCGTAACGGATGCCAGAGACTATTTTCCTATCCTTAGCTAATCCCTTACATCCTTAATGGCAGGCAGCGCAATTGCATCACTTGCTTGTGTTATAGGCAACGGTAGCCATCTACCATCAAGTGACCATTCAACTTGTCTGTCGACCTTAACATGAATAAAGTGTATACATATAAGCGATTTACGTCACCTCGTCTACTTTTTTTTATCATAAAAGTTTTTTCAATACAAATGAATTTATTCACAGGAATACAAACCAAAAAATATACTCATCAATACCTTTTGTAGAAGAGTTCACAGCACACAATAATCTTCTAATAGCATATTCGACTCAATCTTCACAAGCTGCTTACGAAGTGTTGCAAATAGAGTGTTCGACGATTATAGACAATAATTACACTTACGAATTGAAAACTGGTGACACAGACAAGATAGTGCCATGTGCCAGCCAGTACGTAAACGCTTTGTGCCGTCGAATGGATGAGGACTTGGACATTAATGCATTACTGGATAAAGTTCATGCAGGTATTTACTTATTTTTATATTAAACTAGTATACACCGCAACTTCGTCCGCGTCCGATCGCTACCAAACTTCACAGGAACACCCTTTTTTTTATTTTCAATATGATAGTAGCTAATCGAAATGATAATAGCTTTTCGGACTCACAAACCAAGCCACTGACCAATAAGGGAATTATTATTTCTTCTTAACTTTCTGCAGTCACATTTTATATCACTTTAAATTTGCTTCCATAGTGGGAGGCAATTCAGAAAAGTCATGAAAAGTGTTGACATAATTGGGGGGATACAATTTGCTAAATGATAAAAGCTAAATGATCATTTTTTTTTGTATAAATGGTATATTCGATTTCGTTAGATATATTCATGTAACACGTTTAAAAGTTTTTTTTTAAATTTGTATATGCCGCGCTTTCTTTAAATTCGAATTTGCCGCGCTTACTTTAGTTTGAATTTGCCGCTCTTTCTTAAGTTTAAATCTACCGCGTTATCGACAACCTAACGAAATTTCACGACTAACCACCATGAAGTTAAATAATAATGAGAGTGGATAAATTATAAGCCATTTTGTGTGAGCTAAATTTAACTGCAAACTTCCACGAAAGTTATAAAAAGCAAATAAAATGATAAATTGAAGGCTTCGAATGTTGTTTCTTTCGTTTTCACAGGTTAGTAAATCTTATAAATTAATAATGATAATGTAATTGATCAAATTGTGAACACATATTTGTAAATGAATCTTTCTTATTCACTGAAACGCAATCACGCCTTTGTGTCATGTTTTTTGAGTTGTTCCAATATTAAAACAACATGTTATGTATAAACTTTAAAAGTATTACTCGTAATGTACACTTATTCACTTAAATTAAAACACACGGCCGTGTTCACGACACGGTCAAACGCCATTTTTCTTTGTCTCACAAATATGAGGTAGGTACTTGCAAATAATTTAATGATATATTTTAATCGGGTTATTCTATGTATATAATTCTTTGGTAATATTAGGTTATTGAAATAAAATTCTTATAACATCTTGTAAGCTTGTGAAAGTAATGTTTTTATGAGTCGTTTAATAATAATAAGGAAATTTCCTTAAAAATGATTTCTTCATTTTGTTACCCTTAGCATATTGCTGTAAATGTGTTGAGTATAGCACTTATAATTATTTCAAAATTAGCTTCTGCTCGCGATTTCGTTCGCGTTATGAAAAAAAAAAAGCAATATAACGCTTAACCTCTTGTTCCTAGAAGTTGGCCAGGCGTTGGTTTTTGTCAGCGTTCGTTAAAATTTCATGATGAATGATTGAGTAATTAAGACATGAAAAGGTAATAGACAGTTACTCACATTTATAATATTAGTATGTATACCTAATATTACCGAAGTTACAAGAAGGCAAAGTTCTTTATAACACGCAGCCGACATGTTTATAAATACCATTTATTATTATTATAAAAAAATATAGATTTCCTCATTAATAAAATTCACATATGTTAGGATCTCACGGCTCTATATTCCAATACTGAATTGAATGAGCTCAGTTGATGAGTACAAATATTGTATTTGTTTGTTTTCAAGTTAATTTACAAGTTTTTAACTTTGATCTTGATTACAGATCTCGAAAATTCTTTGAAGAAGCAGAGACCGATAAAGGTCCAATGTGGCGTCGCAAAAAGATCACTTTACGACAGAGTTACAGGTATTCAATTGTTTTAAATCTTTCTTTATCCTCCCTACATACTATAATTGCTTTCAGTGTTTTGTCTGTCTGTATAACCACTAATTCCTCCTAATCCAATAGATTTTGATGTGGTGAACACAATCAGTTGGAAAAATTTTAAAGGAAAGTTTATATAACGATTAGCTGGCGCCTGCGACTTTGTCCGAGTTGAAAAGTTTATCACTTTAGCCAGTCATTGGTTTTTTATTTTATTTTATGTTTATGATCCTTTGGGAATAGTACTTTTTTCTGGATGAAAAATACCCTATGTCCGTTCTTGTATCCCTGACAACATGTATGCAGAATTTCATAATACAACATGTACACAGACAGATAGAGAATTACTTTCAGATTTATAATATTAGTATTAGTATGGAAGTATGGATTAGTTATAAACCTAATTATGTTTTTACGTAAGTAGAAATAAAACTGCCAATCGTAAGACTGCAGGATGGAGATAAAGATACATATTGTAAAACACTGTATGAGTCATACTTGAAAGAGATTAAAGTGTAAATGCATTAAATCTAACCTAACCTATCTGTAATTTGTAATAATAAATAAAATAAAATAAATAAATTAATTAAAATTAATAAGAGATAAGGCTCCTTTCACTTGGATCCACAGCTTTGCTCCACATGTGGATCCGCGGATACCTTTATCTCCTCTTAAATCTTTCATTGAGGGGATTCAATAATACACATAATTTTATATGCCATTTCGATCCACAAACCAGGGGATCCAAAAATACTATTATTTTTCTATGCCACTTGAATCCACAATCTGCAATAGTTATTTTCACATTCATTTGCTTTGTATTGAACCGTACTGCAAATGCATTTTGCTAATAATTATGTCCTATTTTATTTTGGAACCATTTGTTACTCATTTTGCTTTTAGGACGTTCTGCTCAAAGGGTTTTTTACTTAAATGTCCTTTCGATACGAAGGCTTGTTTTTGTCTTTTTTTTTTATTTGATTTTTAAAGCTCCCTGGCTTTACTTTAGCTGTTTTTACTACTACTTTAACTGATGGAAGTCTGGAAAGTTTCAAATAAATTGGGCATTTGTTTCGTGCGCCACGGACTCGGCTTCTGCTATGCGCCGTTACTAGGAATACGCATTAACTTTGGAACCCATATGTTATCAAGTCTATTGACATAAAATATTTTTTTTTTCCATTATTTCAGGTGATAATCAGGCGCTATTGTCTAGATTGAAAGAGAGCTGTCAGGGTTACTCCCAACATTGTTCAGTTTTGGACAAGTCTTAGATATGGAATGTAAATATTGCCAAGTTTTTCTTTCTCTGCAAAAAGTTGTGAGATCTCATGTAAAGCTGTAGTGAGATCAATTGGTACACCATAAATAGAATTCAAACCGTTTAATGCCCGAAAGTAATACAAGTTAAAAAGGGCAAACCACAGTTTAATTTATGTTCACAATTACAACATAAACCAAGTCAGCTATTGTAGTTAGTGTCTATGGAATATCCAGAATTATACATTAAGATAGTTTTTAACTATCTAAATACAATAATCAATAATAATGATAAAATAACAAATTTATATTGATAAGGAATTGGGAAGGGATAGAGAAATGGGCTCTTATTAATAATATTAAAATATTTATTTGTTCCAGCAAATTACATAAATATAAGTTTAAATCACATTTTTATTTAATTATTTTGTGAGATTTAAATCAATTTTTACATCTAAATTAGGCCGAGCCTATATTTTAAATACAAGCTTCATAATATGTAATTAAATATTATTTGCTAAACAGGAATTGTATCTGATAACAAAAATACAATAAGTGTAAAATTGACAAAAGTATAAAAATGTTTCATGTTTTAAATCTATTCACATTTAATAGTGTGATCTACTTATTTCCGATGTTTAGACTACAATATGTTCGAACCTAAAATTACTTTTTTGTCTATTTTTGGAGTTTACTCCTTAAGAATCGATTTTAAGCCAGTGATATGAAAATTTATGGGAGTAAAATCAAAATTGTCACACGGTATGCGTTACGTTCTATTTTTGAATATTTTTGAATATCTGAAGTTTTGCGTGTCAGCTCGTTGTCAACGTCATCTACACAATCTCTGATATCTCTGAAACTAGAATATATTAAATAGATGGCACCGATATTAATTTTTATTATGTGTTTTATAATCGTTCGTAAGGAGTAAACTCCAGTCATGCGTCAGAGCTGACACACACACTTTTTTTTACAAATTTTATAACTTCCGATTGTTACCTGGAGCAAAAGTTATGTAGGGGAAAATATATAATTTACAAAAGGAGCGCAGATATAAATTCCACTGTTGTGCTCACTGTAGTGTATATCGTTGAACTAAACCTATAAACGTAGGTACAAAGTTTTAAAGGTATTTACTTGATCCAACATGACGTTTGTAAATTTAACCCAACAATGTTTGTACTGCAGGTGAGGCAATAAATAAGTATATGAATACTTTACATCCTTACTAATTATATCAATATAAAAACAACCCCATATGTCTGTTCATCTGCCACGGCTAAACTAATAACGTAAAGAAGATTGGTGAGCGATGATGAAAACCTTAAAGTGCCTTAACTTTTTTAGGAAAACTCTTGTTAAGTATACTAACTTAAAACTCAGAGTACACGTAAGTTGATTTATCATCGTTACTTATTTGTTACCTCAAAAATTGGATGTAGCCTACCATAACCACCAGTTTTTTCACGGTCGTTGACCAACCAATAAATGCATAAAAAAACAATAAATTATTATAATATGCAATTAATAAAATATACAATTAACCAATAAATTGCAGCCTGACCAATAAATGGGGCCCTACCTAACGTTGCTTATAGAGTTGATGGGTTATATATCAGATGACCACAAAATCCCTTAGGAAAAACAGAATTTTATAATATTAGACATATTTATAAAATAAAATCAACTTCTTTTAATGTAGCTTACTCGGCTAAAAACAGTTTATTTTTTATTGTTTTCACAAAATTATTTTACTACGAGAAATTTACCAATGTAGGTACAATTGAGCTCCTCACGGAGCTCCTCACTCATTATAACAAGTCACACAATTAGTCTAATTATATTGAATTTGATCAAAAATAATTAATGAATAGAAAACTAGAATACTATAAAATTAATAAATGTCAATAGATCAATACGACAGGTGGGGGCGGGACAGGCGGACCCACGCGGACCCACGTGCACCCACACACACACACGCCGGGAAGAGGGAGGAGGCACTATCAACCTCACACTCCCACACCCGCATGTACTGCGCTATATGGCGCCAGCCACACGGGGGAACGTGTACACTCACTATCCGCGTCTCGCTCACTGAGTTGTGTCTGTGTGCAGCCTCTTACGCAAACCCCACAGGAGTAAACGAGAGGGGCCGACTTTTCACCCGCACTCACACTACCACAGTTAACACTGAAAATTGAAAATATTTTACGATTTTAGATAAAAATTCGGAGAAAGCTCCAACACACGTCCACTCTGAATCCATTCAGGAGAGGGCATGACCCTCCTTCCACCCATGGTCCTACCCGCCTTGCGGCATAACGGACCGAATCGCGGGAGATGCGCGCGGTACTTGCTCAGGGCTCTTTCCCGCGCGCACTTTCTTCACTCCCTACAAAATCTATATTCGTCCCTTTCCTTTTCACCTCTCCCCTTTCTGGGGCGTGAACACAGCACAACGATGTTGCTTCGCGTTCGCATACTGGTTCTTGTGAATAGCACTATTCAAATTCCTTCCGCTTTCCGTGCCAAGAGTGCGCAAAATTCTTCAGCAGCTGGAAGTTCTCCATGCATCTAACAAGGTCCGAGTGGTATACTGGTCCAACCCCTGCTCTCTTCAAGCCGTCAATCATGGTGAACCTAACGATAATAAAGCTCGCAGTCCCAAAGGACATGGTCACGGGTTTCTGGCTCCTTGCCGCACGGACACATAGCACTGTCGCACAAGCCGAGGCGATGTAGACGATCCCTGAAACAGCCATGACCAATCAGGATCTGCGAGACCATGTAGTCAGGTTCCACCCATTGGGAACTGAGCCGAGTTTGCACGTCCGGGGAGAACCCAAACATGTCTCTCCCGTCTTGGGACGATTCCCATCGCTCCTGCCACAAAGCAACGACAGCCGCCCTAATCTCCGAATGCTTCTTCCTGCGCTCCTTTACGGGCAGACTCGTCCCCTCCTCCGCGAATCGTCCAGCCCGAAGGACCTCCAGGTCGGCGGGCAACACTCCGGCTAGCACGGGCAACGCTGCCGTGCTCGCCGTCCTGTAGGCCTTCGTCAAAATTATGAGTGCCGGTCGTTGCGTTCTTTAAAGTGCGCTGCGAACAGCGTAAACTGAAGACCGCTGATACCATACTGCAGCAGCGTAGGTAATCATAGCAACGTACGTGCCTGCGTACAGGACTTTAAGGGCATGATACCTAACGCTCCAGGTCGATGCCGATTGCCTCGACATTTTCCCGAAGCCCGCGCTCGCTCTCTCGCCAATAAAACTCGCATGCTGCACGTAGGACCGCGCGTCATCCAGAATTACACCGAGTACCCTAGCCTGTGACACGTTCGCTATTGGCGATCCTTTCATCTTAACTGTCGGTGCTCGTTTAAATTTGCCCTTGTGAGTCATCATTTGTGATTTTTCCGCGGAAAAACTCAGTCGGTTATGGATGCTTCACTCGGAAACCGAAGACAGTACGGACGCCGCCTTCCGCTTTATATCCAAGCGCGACGCGGCCTCGATAGCGATGGTCACATCGTCGGCGTAGGCAAAGAAGTGGACGCCATCCGGTTTCGGCAGCTTGAGGAGGTCATCTAAGAGGAGGTTCCACAAGGTCGGGCCCAGAACTGATCCCTGCGGGCAGCCCATTGTGGAGGCCTTCCACACGACCCGGTCTCCAGCAAACAATCCCACCCTACGGTTACAGAAGTAGCTAACTAGCATCCGGTAAGTATTCGCCGGTATGCCAGCTTGCTTCGCCTTGAGCAAGATCATTGGCCACCAAGCATTGTCTAAGGCCCCCGAGATGTCAAGAAAGATGAGCTGCACGTACTTCTCGGTTGTAACAGACGTGATATTGTTAATTGCTTTTAGCGCCGTAACAGTGGATCTGCCATGGGTAAATCCATGTTGTGCGTCCGATATGCCGCGATACAAACAAGGAGTGCAGGAGATAACCGCTCTTTCTAGAATTTTACCAAGAATTGGCAGAAATATGATCGGACGGTACGACTTCGGATCCGAGAGAGGCTTGCCATTGCCCTTGGGCAGGACCACCAGCTTCCCAGACTTCCAACGATCAGGAAAGACGCCTTCCGTGATGCACGCCCTATACATGTGCCAGATTTCGTCGCCAGTGGCTTTCCAGGCCATCTTGATGATCTTAGCAGTTATACCGTCCAGTCCTGTAACCGTGTTCGGCAGATTTCGAATAATATTTCCAATTTCGCCGCTCGACGGCGGATCGGCTTCCTTCCCGGCAGATGGTGAACAGGCTGCTGCGATACGGACTTGTCGATGGTATTCTGTATCCTTGGCTAAGTCATCATCTGGACACAGCGCATGGATCAGGCCATTCATAGTGGTACCGGTCGTCTGTGTGTATCCCTGTAAGAGTTTAGCGCAGTTTAGTACGTTGGCCGGAGGATGCAAGCGGCCGCTGGCCGCCCAGTATGCCAGTCCCCAGGGGTCATCGTTGCCGGAGTCCGCGACAGATCGAAAGTCACGGCTTTCCTGTATCTCTGACGTGTTACCTGTAGAGACCTACGCAGGTCTTTCTCCCTGTCACCTCCTGCGCAGCGAGACCCCTGCCAATTGCGCCTAGCTCGATACACGTCGCTGCGTAGACGTTCCAGTTGTGGAGACCACCATTCGTAGCCGGTCTTCTCTTTTCTATCACACGTTCCAAGCTTCTCTTCCGCGGTGCGTACAAGGATAGATGTGTACTGCTCGCATAATTCGTTGGCTGGTTGAGACAATCTGAGCTGACCCATGCGGGCGTGCATTGTTGAGCAGAAGTTGTTCCAGTCCACGTTACGCTCACGAAAATACACCACGCGTCCGGCCTCTTCAGTACAGTCATTCTGGGAGTTACCACGGATCACACTAAACGTGATCAACTGGTGGTCGCTCACGCTGACGCCCTCGTGCACCATCCAATCCGAAATGCGCACGCCACGTGTGGACAGTGTTAAATCGACGTTACATGATCCATTCTGGCTGCTGAAAGTAGGGGGCTGTCCTTCAACGTTGTGTATTGCCAGATTCTTTCCAAGGATGAAACCTTCCATTTGGTTTCGGCGATATTCCGTGTCGGGGCCACGTCCAATGTACTGTCTACGTTCGCAATGCCATAACGGAGAATGCGCATTACTGTCAACGCCGATTACGATTTGCGATCCTTGTAGCTGGTCCATCACGTGTGTGAGGTGTTGAAGGTGGCGAGATATGTCATGACTGTACTGGCAGTATAACGATATGGCGTATAGATCGAGATCCTGGCTGCTGGCGTGGACCACGGCGCAGTGCTCGTTGCTCAGGTGTTCCAAGATAGTGAAGGCGATACGCGAGTTGAGCGGTAATATTCCGGCCTTCTAGTTAGGACCATGTGCAATGATCCTAGCGTGACTGTGCTGTTCGGGACGAAAACGAAGTCCAATCCCAGCTGTCTGGCGATGACCGGTAGCTCAATTGTTGCGGCTGCGGAACCTTGAAGGTTCAGTTGACCAACTTTATGGAGACTAGCCATAGTTGGTCATATTAATGGCCTGCTGTTCCGCAAATTGACGCGCAGGGCAGTTAAGGGATGCGGTTGCGTGATCCCCAGCCTCCTTACGCCTAAAGCGCTTGCATGTGGCGCAGCATGTGGTGGCGGACTTGCACGACTCGTTCGTGTGGCCAGTCTCACCGCACTTGCTGCACATGCTTGACGGTGCTCGACAAAACTTCTCTGGGTGCCCGTACTGCTGGCACTTGTTGCAGCAGGTGACCCGGACGAAATCGCACACTTCCGCCTCGTCCCAACCGATATACTCGTCCCATAGCTACGAGCTTATCCCTTAATCTGGGGCTGCACTCCAGAACAATGGTTGTTCTGGGGCCGCTCTTTTTACCCTTCTTGAAGGCGAACCGGCATTCTCTACGCATGCGTTCGATGGGTCAATCTGGGTCGTCTTCCATGTTTATCCGGTAAAGATCCTCCAATACGGCGTTCGGATCTGAGTCGTTACGCAGGTTGCGTATTCCCACAAGAGGCTTCCTGTCCTTAGGATCGGAGACCCGTAAGTTTGGCGGTGCAGCCTGCTTGAGCCTAGATGCTGCCGCAGAAGTGGCGGTTCGCACCACCACACCCGAGTTACCAATTTTCCTGATACTTTGGACTTGAATGCCCTGCGAGCCTGGTTTAATTTCCGTATGTAGGACGGCCTTTGTTTCATCCGAGGACTTGATTTTATCGTCCTTCGGGTAAAACAGCACGGCTTGTCCCTGTGGTTGGACCGTCAGGTCTGATCGACCCTTAGGCAACTTCAGGCGCGACGCGTAACTGTCCTGCTGCTGCAACGGAGCGCCAGCAGGAGGTGGGCAGGCGGAGCGGCAGCCCGGAGCTCCAAGGAGGTGTTGCGTAGTTTAAGTGCCGTAACTTAATGCTCAGTTTCTGCCAGCCTGATTTCCAGAGCCGCCACGACCGCCAAAATATCTTGGCTATGCCCCGATATCACGCCCCTGTCCGCAATATTTAGCTTATTGACCATGTTGGAGACGGCCGCAATACCCTTCACAGCGTTGTGCACGATGTCGATTAGCTCCACCTTGTTCTTACAGGCAAGCCCACTGTCCGCCGATGGAGCCGACTTCGGGTTTTCATCCTCCAGGGGATCCGGGGACATACGTGCCTGGGGAGCTTTTGGCAGAACGGATGTCGTGAGCATGCCGCCGACCGGTGGAACACTTTTCCTAGTGGCCCTACGATCCGCCACGGCGACGTACAGCCTCCTGAGGACAGTTGGCGTTTATTCGGGTTCGTCGTAATGTGTGGGGGGGGGGGGGGGGTTTGGACTGGTTGCGGATTGTCAGCTGGTGGCGTGTTAAAGTGTTAAAGCCGCCAGGAGGAGTGCGTGCCAAGGATTTCCTAGGAGCAAAGGTTGCGCTCAACTCCATCAGCGCCGCAAGCTCCTCCTCTTTAGCCGCCATTTTATTCGCAATCAGCTGCCGCTCTAAATTAGAGCCATCATCGTCGTCGTCCATAATACCAGCAAACGGTTACCTACTCGGTCACTACACCTAGATGGCGCAGGATGTGACACCGTACGGAAGTTGCAACTAGATGTCGCCAACTGTCGGCCCGGAACGGAAACTATACCTAGATGGCGCCAAACGCACACCGAAAACACCGACGCACCTAGATGTCGTTAATCACAAATGAAACTCGCGAATGAAGCGTACGCTATAGACAACGGCCGGGGGTCGGGGTGGAGGGATACGGCAGGTGAGCAGCACGCTCGAACCCACCGGCGGCCTCAACGGTGGAGCAAGGGGAAGGCAATCGCCCACTCCCTTGCACACCAACACGGCCGCCACGTCAAACGACAGGTGGGGAGCGGGACGGGTGGACCCACGAGCACTCGCTACTCGCATGGGAAGAGAGGGATGTCACTATCGCCCTCACACTCGCACACCCGTACGTACTGCGCCATACGACGACGGCCACACGGGGGAACGAGAGGAGTCGACACTCGCGCACACACTCGCCCCGCACTGCGTACACGCACTATCTGCGTCTCGCTCGCCACACTTTCTATGTGTGCAGCCTCCCACGGGAACCCCACAAGGAGAAACGAGAGGGACCGATAATTAGCCACACGCACACACCGATATCACTGAACACACGAAATTAAAATTTTGAAATAAATAGATAATTGCGGAGCACACTAGAAACACGTCTGATCGCCTAGACGACTGAACGCGAGGTCAGTCCTCAGCCTGCGCCTGCAGTGTGATCATTACAGCCGCAGTGCTCGGAGCTCGGAGTTTAACCTTTTTAGGCAAGTTCCCTTTCGGGACACCTGTGTGACCTGCTTCTTTTTAAGGCCCTTTTTGACAAGACACGTCAAAAAGGCGCTTGGACGCCGAAGACATCCGTCGCTCAGACGACCCATCGAGTTGCACGACCGGCGGTCTCCCCTTTATGACGTCAAATGGTTTTTTTAGAAACTTCATATGCGTCCCACGAGTATGGCGGAAATAAATCGTCCGGGCAGTGCCCCCTGTACCCGTATAAGCCTAGGGTACCCGCTATGGTAGCGGCAGGTACCATAGCGGGGGTGAGCACTAACGACCGCTCTGCCCAGCGGCCAAGCATCCCCTCGCGGTACGCCGCCGCTTGGGGTTGGGGTAATTTTTTTATAGAGGTTTTCTTCCTCGCGGTCCGGCCGGTTAAGGCAAGACCCTCCGTTCCCTCCAGGCTGCTAGACATGATCAACGAGACCCGAAGGGAGTTACGAGCTTAGCAGCGGTGCAGGCAGAGCTGCGTCCAGTTGTGCACTGAAGCACCAACTGGACCCGCTGTTGTGGGCCTTCTTTGTTTCCTAGCGATAATCCGACTGATCAAGCAGATACCGATGGCCCCACCGGCCCCTATGACCACCCGGACTGCCGAGGGTCGGTCCGGGCCCCCCACCAATGCACGGTCTTGGCCTACCTAGGGGGGAGGTAGGTGATCCTTTTTTTTTTCCAAGGGGAAATTAATCATGAATCGGAGCGCCATTATTAGACTCCGATTTCCATTGACGCCGTATTCGCCTCCGGGGTGGGGCGACTTGCCTGTTGCGAGGGGGCCTTGGGGCTCCGCGGTTTGTTCGCTGCAGAGCAGCGGAAGCAGTGAGGCTTGTTTGTCCTGCTTGCCCGCAGCGATAGCACTGCTCATTGCGCTCTTCAGTAGCAGTTCATTGCGTCTTCGTGTGCCCGGGTTCCAGGCACCGGTAGCATTTGGGTGTTCTGGGCTCGAGCAGCTTTACCTATGCTGAGACCCATCCCACCAAAAGTCGGCCCGCCTTGCCTATTTTCTTCGCTGCCTCCACGGGCGGCGAAGCCATGCTGTTCCAGGGCCCGTACCCCGGCGAATTTCGCCGTAGCAGACAGCGTCCACTGGGCAGCCTCCTGCACGGGTCACAGCCTCCGCCACTTCGGCAGGAACGGCCGAGTCATCTAGGCCCGAGACGCGCATGTCTGTGCATTTCTCGGGTCTCGTGACTCGATCTCCGGCCCGAGTGTTTCTCTGATTTTTTCGGCGAGGGCGTTTGCCTTTTCGCCTTTATCCACTCCAGGTATCTGGAGAAGCCGTCCACCAGTGGGCCTCCCTGAAGCGCAGGTGGTCAATCCCCAGTACGGCTAAATCAGTTCTGCCCTTCATCTCAGTGAGGACTTGATTATACGTAACCCCGCCCTCCACAGCCTGCGGCTGCAATGTGATCATTACAGCCGCAGTAGTCGGAGTGCGGTTTGATAGGTCGTTTCGCCTTTTTAGGCTCGCTCCCTGTTGGGTTTGCCACCTGGGTGACCCGCTTCTTCTTGAGACCCTTTTCGACCACCTTGGTCCAGCTTTCCTCCATGCTTTTAGGTGCAGGGGGAAGGGGACGTGGTGTCGGCTTAGCTGTGGTCTCTTGGGCCTTCTTTCTTTTACCGCGGTTTTTCTCCGAAGCCACGGGGACGGGTTTACTAGTCCTTTTGACGGAAGGCACAGCTGCGGTTTGCGCCGTGTTCTTGCCGTCTTCTTCCGGTGCCTTCGCCCTCTTCTCGTGTGCCAAGAGAGGGCGGTGCATCGGCGCGGGGTTTAGGCGCGGCTCGATTTCTTGTAGGCGCAGACCGAGCCGTTCGTTAAGGCGACTCATAATCCGCACCTCCAATTCTTCCCATGAAGCCGGCAAGGCTTGCGGAGGTGGCCTCGCGCTGGTGTTGGGAGACTGCGTCACCTGTTGGACACAGGCTTTCACCTCGTCAAGCTCCTTTCGAAGCTCTTCCAGCTCAGCCCGCAGTTTGGCGTTCTCCCGTCGCAGCACGAGGGTGTCCTCGTTAATGAGCCGGTCCGACAGCGTCATTGCGTCTTCTGATATGGCGTCGATCGCCTCTCTTTGGGCCTTGACGTGGGTGCCCTTAAGCCTTTTAGAGGTGTCCGCAATCTTCGCCAGCACAGATATGCTAGACATTATCCTTATTAGGAGCTGTTGGGACGACTCGGCATCATCCGCGTCCGCCTCAATGGCTCGTAAGCGAGTGTTTCGGGTCTCGGACACTAGGGCGAGCAGTTCTTTCTCAGCCCTGAGTTCTTTCTCGGCCCTCTCTGCCCGAACTGCGTCGGCTTTCACCTTTACGCAGCCGATGTACTCTCCCGTGGTTGGCGGGCGACCACGGGTTTTCTTCGTGGAGGCGGAGGGTCGAATGGACCCTTCACGCTCGCTTTCAGACGTGTCCACTTCTGGAGGACGTGTCTGAAGGTAGGTGATCCTGACTTAACTTGTACGTAGGCAGAAACACTAATTTATTATTAACGATAAGTTTTTGCGCTAAAAATTTTTGGCTTTTTTTATTTATAAAGATTCCAATAAAACCAGTCTTACATTTGGCAGTCACGACTGGTTTATTGTAATGTGTGATAACAAAAGTTGTTCTTCCGTCTTTTGTTATTTTTCTTTCGGGAGGTATATCTTATTTCAATATTCAAAATGTAATCTTTCAATTTATCTAAGAAACAAAGTATCTGATCTTTATTATTACTCTATTACTCCAAAGGATCCACTAGGAATATGAACTCCATTAACTTCGAATGGTCCTTCAGGGATGACGATATTAGGTAAATTCATCTTTATCTCTTTTCCATCCTGAGTAATCACATTTGAAATGTGAGAGATGTAATCAACTATAGCTTGAGGTAAAGCTTGATAATCAGGTAGTATCTCTCGAGCGTCGGTTCTTAAATTAAGGACGTTTTGGCCGGCCTTCCGTGCCTGTTCTAGAATCTCCAAGTTGAGGTGTGTACACATTGCATGCGTAAACATTGACAATGGTAATCTCTCATGAAGACGGGGATCTACGCCCCTCATCTTCTCGTATGTCTCATTTACGATTGGAAAATCTTTTTCCAAAAATGTCAATTGTCAAAATTTTTTAATAAGAAGGGGAGTACTGTAGCGGTGTTGACGCAGCACGCTACAACGGGCCAGGCACGTAGGGCGAGCTCTGCGTAGCGTTAGTGTGCTGGTTGTCCCCACGCGAATAACATGTGTAATAAACGAGTGCATATTAAGAAACGCCTTTAATTCCGCTATCACCTTAGGGACAGAGATCAGACTCTCCCACAATATTAATTCATTATGATAAATGTTTTTATAATTGTTGTATTTTATAATCGTCCGTAAGGAGTAAATATAAATATAAGAATATCTGAGATATTGCGCCATCTACACAATATTATTTAAAAAAAGAACAATGTTGTTCGAATTGTGAAAATTTAAATTTTATAATCGTAAGGAGTAAACTCTAGTCATGTGTCGGAGCTGACACACACAATTTTTTTTATTTTTTGAATGTGTCGAGTAATTTTTAACTTTATTCATTACAAACAAAAATACAAATCTTTTCTCTTTAATATTACTATAGATTCTGAGTATCATCTTCGCTACTGGTTGGACAAGAACAAACCCATCTTCTCTAATAAATAAAAAAAAAAAGATTTTTACACCTTTGGTTACATTGTTGGAGTTTTCGTAGGGATCCCTAATTTAACTGTGTACGATAAAAACTTATGAATAAGTTTATGTTGCACCAAAACTGTGTACCAATGTAATTGTCATTTTCTGTGTAAATTAAAAAAAAACTCGATCAACAATATAGCTCATGTTACTCAGTGATATTATGTAGAATTATGAAGTGAATAGTGAAAGAATTTTTAGAATCAGTCTAATAATTTTTCGAGTTTATTAATTATAACTAACAAAAATACAACTCTGTTTATAATATTGGGTGTCACCGACGTTACAGCGATGTGAATTTCGTAAGGTGTATTACTGTTATTATATTTTCTTTTTCAACACAGACCTAGTCGCGGGCCCCAGCTAGTATAACATAAACTTTTTTTTTCAATCATAGCTTTAGGTATAAGTGAAATTAGGTAAACTAATTGATGAGATTAATGAGAAATACAGTAAATTAATTATTATGACTGCGACTTAGTATTAACTTTTTTGTAATATATTAGTGAACTAGTTACTAAATTATAAGAAAAGATGTAAACCTTCCTAAAACAAACTATTTACACGCTATTTTTGTAAATGCATTTACAAATTATGTTTATTGTTGAAGAAAATAAATTCAAGTAAAAATAATTAATGTTTTTTATTTTTATTTCTTTCTTCTTTACATATAAACTCCACTAAGTCTTGTTTGGTAAGCCGATTTTTATTATAACTTTACAACTACATATGTAATATTTCACTGTTGTCTGCTTTTCATGTGCATATGAGGCTGAAAATGGTTCACTATGTTCACCCACCAGCTGTCTTCAACGCCTTTCGTAAACTCTCTGATAAATCTATAGTTTAGCACAAAAATCTTATCTTGATACTCAGGTTCTACGCTAAAACCAAAAGAGAAGATTAATGTTTTAACAAATTGAAGTTTAAATAGAAGAAAGATAGCCAATAGTCGTGGCAAGGCGTCATGTTTGCATTCATTTAAGATAGACAGGCTGACGGTCCACTTGATGGTAGGTGGCTATCGTCGCCAATAACACAAGCAACGTCACAGGTGCTGCAAGTGCACTGCCGACCATAATGTGAAGGGATAGCGAAATGGTCTCTGGCATTGCTTACTCACTTGGCGAAACACAACAGTACATATTCCATATTTAGTTAATTCTCGGTGGGCTTCTGTAAGGGGGTGGTTACTGCCACCACCAGAGAGCTCCCCAAATGACTGAAACACAGTTTTCCCTTTCACTACAAGTCAGAAAATCCGTTCATGATTTACTATTGAATTTTTGTATTCAATGGATTTGAAAATTGCATCAAGCAAACATATGCAACAGAAAAGCAATAAGCATACTATGCAGTGTAAGAGAAGGATACAGCAGAGCAGCTAGTTTTTCTTTTTCTTTTTTTAATTACATATAGATATCTATGAGCATATTTTTATAGGCAACAATCGCGATTTATTTTCCCAGATAATTGATAAACTACACTTTTGAAAGAAAGAAAAGAAATTTTATTGAGTCAACACAAATAGCACATGCAATACAAGTTTTATGACAACAATCTTAATCGTATTGACAATAGTACCAAACCTGCCAGTGCATGAACCAGTGCTTCGTCTGGTCGTCTGGTGACTTTTCGTCAGGTAAACAGATCTGGGATCTTAGACCATACTGTTGTGTTTCGTTAAGTGAATAAAGGATGCCAGAGTCCAATTTCATCTCCCTTCCAATGATCCCTTATCCTTAATTATACTACTGTCAGCAGCACACTTGCAGCACATGTGGCGTTGCTCGTGTTATAAGCAACAATGGCTATCTACCATCAAACGGATTGATAGACTGTTTTAAAACCATTACATAACCATTACCAACCATACCACATTCAAATACCAGGGTGAGTATTATCAATGGCATTTGTTAATAAGAAATGAATATCATTATTTGCTCTATAATGAAAGAAAATATATTGAGGAATCCTGCAAAGTCCTGTCAATCAGCAGTCCTGTCAATCAGCAGTGTGCTAGCATGATGTATTATATCCTCTCACAGAGAGAGAAAGAGAGAATGGTTAAGAGCTACTTACCCTAATGAAATAGGAGGAAGATCTCCACTTTCTTGCATATATTTCAATCCTTTTAATACGTGATAGCACATTGTTATTTCTACCCATCTTTTATCCGTTTCATCAAACATGACACCAACCTTAAAAGGAAAAATTTCAATGAATGAGGGTAGATTTTTTTAATTTCAATCAATACAAGCATGTTAAGAAGATATATTTTAATAATTATAAAGTAACCCCCCCAACTTTCTATTGAGAAGTTGGATGTTCCTCAGACTACTTAACGCTGCAGCGTCATATCAAGGTTACCATGTCATGGAAATACTACTAAAGTAATAGTATACCAAATTTCACATCAATCGAACATGGAAGTTAGTGGAATCCCTTTCGTCAACTAGGAAATAGGCTAATGATGTAATATGGCTCATGTCAAACGCCCGAACAGACAATAAAACAATGTGTCAGCTTTCAGATAAAAAAAAATTGAACTAAATCGTTCTATCCGTACGGGAGATTCCACAGACAAACAAACATGTCACAATTATAACACCCCCTTTTTGTAATGGAGGTCAAAAAACAGAGTTGTTTACAATTTTAATTTAGACAGACCTGATAAGGAAAAGCGTAGAAGATGTCTTCTTTATCAACACTTAAAAGCTGTCTTTGTGATACTGACAATTTAGTAATAGCAGTCTTCAGTGCAGCAATTGCGTCTTTATCCACTAGACCTTCTAGCTCTTTGAAATCACTATTTTGTAGGGCACCTGAAACAACCTAATGAGAAATGTTAATTATTTTGAATAAATGCATATGTCATACTAAAAATGTATAAGAATTTTGTTAAAGCAATTACTCAAGTAGTAAACATTTGTTAGTATTTTTATTTATAAGCATCAGCTTTCAGTAGCTGGGTACATTGAGTTTCACAGACGTTATGGCAGCCCACCCATCTGGTGGCAGTAACCACCACCTTACATAAAACCACCATGAAATACCAGCATGTGTGCTGTGGAGTAGGGATGCCAAAACCCATTTTCCAATATAGTTGGCAGGGCACTTGAAGTTACGGCAGCACTTTATGTTAAGATCGACAGACAGGCTGACGGTCCATTTGATAGTAGGTGGCTATTGTCGCCTATAACACTATCCACGCCACAGGAAAAGGGACAAGGAAGGGATGTACTAGGTTTAATGGGTTTTTAGTAATATATGGAAAAATAAAACTGAGTAAATGTAAACAAACCTGAACTGCATGTTTCGATGCTTCAATGAATTCATTCAAGTTAAACTCTTGGTCGAAATATGGTCTAATAATAAAGTTTGCAAACATCCAATTCTTGATAAACTTAACAAAAGAAGGCCACATAATTGGCGGGAATTCCATTAATTGCGGCAATTTGTTGGTATCCACTCGTTCTTCGCAGTAAGTACGAAATTGTATAACAGGACATGTTGAGGTTATGGCAAGTTTAGGCGAATATTTATAAGAGAGACTGTTACACAGTCTAAAGGTTTGCCTCTTTAAAACTTGTTTTAGAATTAAATTCATGTTTATATCTTTAAAAATGTAACTAAATTAAAAAAAAAATTACGGTAGGTAACTACAAAAATTACTAATAAATACCTACAACTACAACTTGGTTGATATACAGAATCAGAAATTGACACATTTGACAATAAACAAAACAAATCATTATTACAGAACAAAAAATGTGATAAAAAGCAGGATTAGTATATAATAGTAAGGCTCTGTGTTGGTACAATCATAAAATTAAAACAATCGGTGGTGCAGCCCATCTTGTAGTAACCTAACCACACGCTTACAGAAACCATCATATAATTAATTGTATTCTATTTCCGGTAAGTGAATACAAAATACAATAATATAATAAAGTGTAGGAGGAGAGGGTACCCCTGAACAGGGACAGATTTGAACTAAAGGCAATTGGAACTAACGGGGAAGATGTAATAACAATATTTTAGAAGAAAAATAGGATGAAAATATTGAAGGAGAAGTCAGACTTGAAAATATAAGCATTGGAGATTTTGTGCTTGTAGGAATTATCCCCAATAAAAAAATATTTTTTATACATGTTTTGTGATTGACTTCCTAAGCTATTTCAAATGTGTCCCAGATAAGCATAATTACATATTAGCTCTAAAATATAAAGTTAACAAAGCGTTGGAGAATAAAAGTGTGCAGTGATATTTTATTATGTTACATATTACTTATAGTTTTTTTTTTTAAATTTATAAAATGACTTATCATCATTCGAAAGAGTGATTTCAAATGTGCCCCGGGTTGTTTCAAACTTACCTAGAAATAGGGCA
The DNA here is from genome assembly GCA_944738685.1 of Synanthedon myopaeformis. Classification (NCBI taxonomy): domain Eukaryota; kingdom Metazoa; phylum Arthropoda; class Insecta; order Lepidoptera; family Sesiidae; genus Synanthedon; species Synanthedon myopaeformis. The sequence continues at coordinate 4,544,058 of OX122938.1, read as the reverse complement.
GATCTGAATATTTGACTTTGATTTTGTTAGAGGTTTGAATTTTATACTGGTGATAAATTTAAGAAATATAATTTGGAATGTGATTTTAAAAAACAAGTGAAGGGGTTTTTTTAGAATCAATGTCATAGTTGCTTATAAGATTTTAGTAGAGAATGTTCTTTAGAAATTATATTAAAAATGTTTAGTAAGTATTTATAGATATTATACATAGCTATGTACAAAGAAATTATAGTGAGTAAAGGGAAGATATTAAGTAATATATAAAGTCTTACTTAAGTATTTAACATAATAAATGGGTCCAAGAGAAAAGTAAAGTTAGAAGAATAATGAAGCACTGATAGCAACGAATAAAAATTTTAATAAGAGATTTCAAGAGAGTTAATTTCTGGAAAATAGATAAAAGTAGTGCAATGGATATTAAATTATTACGAAGTATGATCAAAAGTTACAATTAATTAACGAAAATCCTTCAGATTCCCCATCTCCCCTAGAACTAAATAAATTTTAAATAATGTTCTATTTTGTTGTTTTGTTATATGCAGGCCTAAGATGCAGCCTCATCCAAAATTATTACGCAAAACAGTCAATACTATCCCAATAGTACTAGTAAATAGTTTTCGGAATGCTATTAGTACAAATAGTACTTATACAATAAAACAGTAGGTACGTAATTTTTTATTGATTTGATCTTAACTGACTGTCGCTATGACGAGGCATTATAAACTGAAACCACAAACTAAATAGTAGATACTAACGTATACTGACTCACACTAGAACCACTGTAGTCAAAATGAGTCAAATTGACAATTTTCCATATGAAAATATTTTACGCTCTTGCTATCGAGTGCGGGAATTAGAGAACTGAACTGTGCTTTACTCTGGTCTGTGACTGTGAGACTGTAAGTGATCTCAGACTATAATAAGTATACTAGTATATAATATACTCTGCTTTGTATTCGAGGTGTATTCGAGTTCACTCACAGATTATTCTAGTTTCGACCGATACAGCGAATGGTTTATATATAATTTTTTAATTATTTATTTTCGGTGTTTGAATACTTGATTTACTGAAAACATCTCTATTTATAAATTATAATCATGGATGACCAAGCATGTCCGCGCTGTAAAACAACGAAGTATAGGAATCCATCATTGAAATTAATGGTTAATGTTTGTGGTCACACGTTATGCGAAAGTTGTGTTGACTTGCTGTTTTTAAAGGGTATGTATTAAATTAGGAAAGATATTATGCTTCCACTATGCTGGGTTCATGTAAACATAAGTTTGGTGATTTCTCCTCACGATACTATCATAGTAACCATATAATCTGTTATGTTGAGAGGGGATCATGAAGACTAGGTTGTTTTGGCGCTATTTTTTACAATAAGGTGGACCGGACTTATTAAAATAAATTTCTATACAACATTCTAATGGTAAAGGAAGTTTACTCATTAAAGTATTTTATATTACAGGAAGTAACACCTATTAAATATTAAATAAATTAAATGACCTGTTATAGTTGCAGTAATAACTACATATTAAATGGCTATCTAATTAATTACTTTAAAAAGTTCAATAGTAAATTTAGTACTGGCAGCAGTAACCACCTCCTTACAGAAGACAACTATGAAATGACAGCATGTGTGCTGTTGTGTTTCATTGAATGAGTAAGAAATGCCAGAAGACATTGCCCCATCCATTCCTAAACTTTCATCATTAATCCTATTATAATCGGCAGCATATTTGCAGCACCTGCACACTTTAGGCGATGGTAGCCACTGACCATCAAATGGTCCACCAGTCTGTCTGTCAATCAATGAAAAAAAATTGAATGATATATTTGTATGATATGACACTTAGTTTTTCTTTTAAATAATTATATAAAAATATTAATACATTTCAGAGGCATTCCTGTGAGGCACATCTTTAAGTACATACTTAAGGCTGTTACATAACATGCCTCACACATGCTTGTGGCATTTATAGAGTTGATATGCTCGGTAGTATCACCAGCAGCTCAAGTCTGAGTACTCAATCTACATTATACATGCTTTCATGTGTATACCAATGTGGACATCAATGTGGATTTTCACATCGGCAGCAAACCTGCTAATATTGAGTTATGATATATTGAGTTTACACTATTTTTTAGGTTCCGGCTCGTGTCCCGAATGTAATGTTCCTTTGAGGAGGAGCAATTTCAGAGTGCAGCTATTTGAAGATGCTATGGTCGAGAAAGAGATAGACATAAGAAAAAGAGTTTTAAAAGATTACAACAAGAAGGAAGAAGATTTTGCAACATTAAAAGAGTACAATGATTACTTGGAAGAAGTTGAAGTGATAATTTACAATCTATCAAATAATATAGATATTGTTGGTACAAATAAAAGAATTGAGCTCTACAAGAGAGACAATAAGGAGATTATTATGAAAAATAAAGCAAAAATTGGTAACATCTTTATTGTTAAATCTAACTTTAATATCAACCAACAATTGGTGTTTGTTAACATGTGTTGAACTGTTCACAAACTTGTAATATAGAACCCCTTATTTGTATAACTTTATTCAAATTAGATTTGTAGCCAGCTCTACTAACCACCAAAGATAAACATTAACAAGGCTATAATTAAAAATATAAAATAAGAATATGCATTCAAACAAAAAACCAAGATCCATACATTATCCATCTGAAAAATCCATCCATTAGGGAGTTACGATTCCACAGACAGATACACAGACACACACGTCAAAATTATAAACATCCCATTTTTGCGTCAGGCGTGTCGGCAAATTTAAAGTGATCAAAATTGAGTAAAGTAGTACCCAAAGACTGATGTACCTGTGCAGAAGAGGATGTTTTAAAGTGTGGGATATGCTATGGACCAATCCACACATTTCGTGGCTTTTTCCAGTATTGCTATTGGTCGCCAGCTGCCGCCATGGTAGCGACATGTTACGCTCGTGCGAGTGCATCAAAACTAAGAGCTACATTGTATTATAAACCTTATGGATACTGTAATTAAGGTTCGTTAATCGTAGAAGCCGCCTGCCTTATCTGCGTGAACAAAGATTCACGACGAGCCTTATCAAGTGTGTACTACTGTACCTAGCAATTTATTACATTGAAGTAATTTTCATTTGTTGCAATTTACAGGCAGAGAGGAAATGGAATTGGAAGAAATGTTGGAACTAGAGAAGCAAGCGGAGCAAATACGAAGAGAGGAATTGATGAAGTTGGAACAGGAAGCGAAGAAACAGAAGATCAGGGAGAAAGAGGCTTTGATCGATGAGCTCATGTTCACAATGGGGGATGCAAAGGATATATTGAATACATTCGCGGAGACAGTTAAAGCCAACAAACAGGAAAGCGAAGTTACAGCTGCAGTACCGAAGGTCAGCGGAAATTGTCATTTTATAACTGTTGAATTTAATTAGTACAAAATTAAAATACAAATTTTCTTTCCGGTTGGATTTTGAATAATGGGAGCAGGCTTTTGAGGTAATTGCGGGTGAGATTATATAGAAGTAGATGTTAATTTTATAAAGTTCATTTGTAATTTGTCTGTCCGAGGAAATTCGTCTACAATCAATTTCATAACACATATTTTCAGTATGAATATTTTTCCTTTTCTTTAATTAAAGACGTGGCTATAATAATACCTCAAAGTCCCTTTTAAGGAAAACTATGTTAACAGATTTTGGATTTTACTCCTTAAGAATTGATTTGCATATATATATAATTCAGAATTTGTCTCTTATATATATTTATATATAAGCCCGTGGTATGAAAATTTATGGGAGTAAAATCGAAATTGTCACACAAATGCATTATGTTATGCGTTATAGTTACGTTCTATTTTTTTGAATATTTTAGAAGAGTTATCTGAAGAGTCAGAGATATTTTGCTCCATCAACACAATATTATTTAAAAAAAAGAACAATGTTGTTCTTTCGTCATGTTCGAATTGTGAAAATTTAAATGTTATAATTGTTCGTAACGAGTAAACTCCAGTCGTGTGTCGGAGTTGATACAATTTTTTTTCTTTCAGCTAGTATTTAGTAATAATATATTTGAGATACACAATTATAATAGAAAGATAACTTAACTCTGATTTCAGTTGACTCAATTCTCGACTGGAGTGAAACTGTCGAGAGGCTCCGGTGGTCATCAGCCGGTGCCTGTCATAGACGAGGGTCCCCTGTACAAGTACGAAGCACCTATTGTCCCGGACAGATGTGGGCCAAGTCCCCCTTCGGAGGGCGAAATCATTGAGAAGGGATATCTGAAGCATGTCGGGTAAGTCTTTGCCCATTAATGAGTGCTTTAGGCTGCTGCTGCTTTAGGCTCGTTGGGCACTTTTAATATGGTACCCCATATTAAAAGTGCCGTCACGCTTTGTGAGTGTCACCCTCAGTGATGTTTGATTGTAATAAAATAAGCGCCATCTACCGGTATAAAAAAGCTTAACTTCGTCAATAGGTGATAAAGTGTTCGAAAGTCATAGAGGTAATGTTTCATAGTTTTTTATAAATTTGACTTTGAGTCCTACGACTGACAGTTTTTTTTATATGTTAAACTCTAAAGACAGGTAGACGCTCCACCTGATGGCTACCGTCGCCTTAATACAAGCAACGCCACATGTGACACGAAATTTTTATTTATACCATTTTTCGGTCATTTTCTACATTTCCCCAGCCGATTTCAACATTTTTTTGCATTTTGCAAAATTGTTTAATGCATTTGGACCCATTTGGAGTTTCAAAATAAAAATTAATAGACGAGAGATTACCGTAGAAACCAATAAATTCAATTAATTCACATATATACAGTTTCATGACTAACAGTGCCATCTAATGCGTTTTATCGACATTATGCATCGTAGAAAATCATAATGGGGCAGATGGAAAAATAAATTAGCAAATTAATGAGTTAAGTGACGGTGAGAGAAAAAATGTGCATTTTTATAACGGCCTGACTAAAATAATTTTTTATTCCTTTGTTAAACAACACATAGTAGTCGCTCCCTGCCAGTCGATTAATTGATAATGGACGTTCCCAAATTTGTCGATGCTTTCGTTTTCGTCTCCTGCGTCTTCGAAGTAACGAAAGCAACAGTAGCAAAATGGTTCCTCGTCGGAATCCATTTTGTTACTGACTGTATTTTTTGTCGTAAACTCGCTGCAAACACGCGACGAAAGCGTTGCGAATTCGCCACGCGTATGATAACGCCCTAATGTCTAAACTTTAATGAATCCTTACCTATATATAGTATAAAAAACAAATTCACTTTCTGCAGTCTGTATGTACTCTTAGATCTTTTAAAGTACGCAGCGGATTTTAATGCGGTTTTCACTGTTGGAAAGAGCGTTGAAGTAAGAAGGTTTAAATAAATAAATAAATAAAATATGTTTTTTAATTATTTTTTTTTGTCTTTATTCAGGAAACAAACAGTCATTATACATATTTTTTTTTTACAATATACATAAATAATTAAAGACTTAGAGTTCCATACACAAAATAAATATTAAACAAAATAGATACATAGGTACAGTACTGATACAAAATTCTACACATAATACAAAATAGATAACCAAAATTTTAAAATTTAAATTAAGAAAAACATACAATAAATACATTCAAAAGCCTATTACGTATCTGAATCCTATAATTAATCAAACTGCCACGGAATACATCCACATCCATAAATTCACTATTGTATTCGTGAACGCTACGTTTAAAAAAGTTATTCCCGGAGTAAACCTTATTATATAAGGGAACAGAGAAAAGTTTGTGTGAAAAGCTATTTTTTCCAAAATTCGAGGGGAATCAATATAATTATTTGATTTCCAGCAAAGAGACCGAGACGGACAGAGCCGGCGGCTATTCGTCAATGTTGCCATGTCTGCGCGCACTTGAGGACGCCCTGACAGGCCTCTATCATGCCAGTTGACATACGACCACTCTCAAAGAAGTCGACAATGTCATCGTACTCGATTAAGACAATTAATTATATTATTTGGATTTATACGCAAATAAAGACTAAATTAAAGGTTAACTAAATAAATTTTATTTTTATTTGAGCACGTTAAAATATTCTTTAATTTAGTCTTTATTTCATTTATAGCTAGGTCAGGTACTTTTGAAGATAATGAAGATTTTTTTAATCGGTTCAGTGTATTATAAAGCTGAAGAGTTTGTTTGTTAGTTTGTTTGTTTGAACGCGTTAATCTCAGGAACAACTGGTTCGAATTGAAAAATTCTTTTTGTGTTTGATTTGTCGAGGAAGGCTTTAGGCGCTTATATATAACATCACGCTTATAGCGTCATCTGTCAGTGAAAAGTGACATTAAAAGCGTCAACTGTCAGTGAAAAGTGACATTAAAAGCGCCATCTGTCAGTGCATAGTGTCGGTAAATATAATACTTGCAGCCAGCAGTGACAAAAGTCCTATTTTCATCCATCAGATGGCGCAAATAGCAATTGATTTTTTAAATTTGTTTTTGCGTTATCATCATATAATAATATTCTTATATATTTTCTTTTTCAACGCAGACGAAGTTACGGGCACCAGAGTAATATAATAAATAATATTCGTCATTTTGTCTTCATTTTTTTTCAAACAAAATTATTAATTAAGAAAAAATTAAAATAAAAAATAATACAAACTTTACCTTTTTATAATATTAGTATAGCGATTTGGAATGTTTGCCATTTCGAATGACAATGTTGCACTCGTGTCATTCGAAATGACTCATTTAAGTTAAGTGCCTAGATTAGGTCTTAAATGTTAAGATTCATGTTATGTTGTTCAATAAATGTGTTAAATAAATATATGCGTACTTTTTTTACTCTATTTTGAGTGCTAAATAAGGAAAACGATATTTCAGCAACCGACAGACAGACTGACTGTTAAGTGACTCTTAAACATTAGAAATTAATAACGATAAATACAAGTAGGTAATATCACATTTCGCACGGCTTAATATACTACAGACGTAGCTTCGAATACCATTCAGGCCTTTTCATACATTTTGTGTATAAGTACAGTCGGAGTAAGAAAAACATAGTCAATTTTCAAATTAATTCCTTTATTAAGTGCTCGTAATAACTTGTGAATCTCTAAGCAGCAATTGAAAAACGTTTGAAATGAATGAAATCTTGGCATGACTGATAATTTTTGCCTGGTGCAAGCAATTGTCAACTTTAAGGTGACTAACCTTTTCTTACCCCAACTGTACGTACATACGTACGTACGTACGTATCTGTATATCCGCTAACTCCTTAACAACACAATGGATTTGATTCGGTTTTCATCATCAATTTTTCACGAAAGGTTAAGTAGGTACCTACATAAGTAAGTAAGAAGATAAGTAGAAACAAAAAAAAAAATGTCAGTCGTTGGACTGCACGTCAGAAGTGAAAACTAAGTCGTGTGTCGCGATTTCAATGGTTTTCCCATCTCAAAAATTGTTCTTTTTTAATTTTATTTAAATTAAATTTAAGCGCAATATCTGAAAATACTTTTACAGAGGTTTCGGTTACATTACATTACATGACAGGGTCGTGAGTTCAATGGTTTTTTTCCCACCTCAAAAAATGCCCAACGCGCCTAAAGAAATTTTCACTTCAAAAACAATATGACTCACGTACGTAACAAACATCTATACATTTTCACAAACTTTCGCATTTATAATATTAGAGGATGGAGGAATAGGCGAGAATGTCAAGTGGGTGGTTATACTTACCCGTTTAAACGTATTTGACATATCCTCTATTGATCGCATGCACAAGGTACATCTTGAAGACATTTGTCTGTTTGCTTGATGGTACAAACGAACGCAAGAACAAATATTGATCCAACGATAAGGTGTAAAAGCGCCGACTTCGGAGGTACTAAAGTATGACAAACAATGCACTCTTCGGGACTGGGACGCGTTCATACAAATATTAAGCTTTGTATCACTTTTATTAATTATAAAGACTAATTTATTTATTTACTTAAGGAGAAATAACTGCAGTATAAGTAAACATAAAAAAAAAACTTTAAAAAAGATACAAACTGAAAAATATGATACCACAGTCTTAACAATATAATGATGTGTGTCTATTTGGTGTCAAAACAAATATAAATCCAATTAATGCAATTAATTTCATTTAATGACCAGCCTGTTGTGAGTTGTAAGTCTTAAGAGGCCACTTTCCAAATCAAGCAGCTTACCAATTCAATACGACGTAATTCCATGATGTCTCATTATTTATTAGTCGTAGCAATACATAAAAAACATGACAATACTTAATATAAAAAGTTTGGATGGAACCCCCCGATTTTGTTATCTACATATTTCTGAATTGCCTCCCACTGTGGAAGCTAATTTAAAAACGTATTCACATCGAAGTAGGTTACAACTGTGGAATTTGCGTCACAAATGAAAAAGCGGCACATAAAAAGTACGCCTAAAATGGAATCATGGCGGAGTCTTGTCTTCGCGCGTCGATGGTAAAAGGTAGTAACGAAAAAGTTCTATTATTCATTTTCAATTCCAATGTGTTGACGTAAAGATACATTTTCTTTAAATGACATATGTTTGGTTGGTTTTAAATGATAGACAGATGACAAGAGTTCATACTCTACGCATAATTATGTCACTTTTAAATGTTCTATAAAGTTCGTAGTGTTTTGTGTGTTGTCGTGCGAAATCCATAGTTGTATTACATTGCGTATTCAGGTCAAAAAACTTAAAAAAGCGAGTTTTAAGATATTATGGCCGCGACTTTAGTTCGCCTAACGGCGTCATATTGTAGTCTGATCTGTTTGTTCTGTCGATAATGCAACGGGCGACACGTTTCGAGGTCAACGCGGGCCTTTTCAAACCTAGTTAGTGCCTTTTCATTTCACTCATCTCCGCCGCGTCCTTATTGTTTTAATTATATGAAATTTAATAGTCTGGGAATGAAAGGATTTTGAATATTTTACTTAAATATCAATTTCTTTACATTCGTAAAGCAACCTAAATCACAGAATGGGATTTGATGCGGTTTTCACCATCAGTTATATAATTTTTCAGAGAAAGTTTATATATTTAAGAAAACCTAATTAAGTTTATATTTTGCAAAAAAGTCGCCAAAAATAAGTTTGCATGGCTTACGTGAGCTAAATCGTAAGAGATACATAAAATCGACTCATTATGTAATAGTCAATTTAAGCTCTAGGCAAAAATTAAATGTGACAGTCAGATTGTGTTCTAGACAGTCCAAGACCAACCCAAATTATTTACCAGAGAATGTTCTCGAGTAATAAATCATGTAACTAACACGGTTTTGGTATATATATATAATAGACTGTAATCGGCAGCGCACTTGCAGCACCTGTGGAGTTACTTGTGTTATAGGCGACGGTAGCCACCTACCATCAAGTAGACCGTCAGTCTGTCTGCCGGCCTTAACATAAAAAAGACTGTAATCGGCAGCGCACTTACAGCACCTGTGGAGTTACTTGTGTTATAGGCGACGGTAACCACCTACCATTAAGTAGACCGTCAGTCTGTCTGCCGGCCTTAATATAAAAAAAAGTCCATGTTTATTGATAATCCTGTCTATGTAGCGTTATCTAAGCACACAGTAAGAATTCCAAATCACATTTGTACTTAGACTTTATCTATACTAATATTATAAAACTGAAGAGTTTGTTTGTTTGTTTGTTCGGTAGGAACTACTGGTTGGAATTGATAAATTCTTTTTGTGTTGGATGGTCCATTTATCAAGGCTTTAGGCTATATAACATTTTGAACGCTGATATAGTCGCGGGCACCAATTAGTCAAACCATATAAATAGTATAGGTATATTCTTAAGAATATATAGTTGGATCAATTGAATAAATAGTATAGTAGATATATGTATAATAGGAAATTTGAGACTCGGGAGGGAAGAGATACAATTAGCATGTGAAAACAGTGCGTTGTCGCGCGCCTCAGTCGCCGCGGGCCCCGCCTAATTGGTCTTGTGTAAACTCGCCCTGTTATCGGACTGCCTCGAGCGGTGCCTGATGGCTTCTCATACTATGGAAACGGCTTTCGTTTAAAAAAATACTATTCTGCTAAAGTAAAACATATTATACCTAATTATAAAAGACTAGCTTTTGCCCGCGACTTCGTACGCGTCCAATACAATAGTTGGTTGTAATAAGTTTGACGTACCTATGTCTGTCTGTCTGTCTGTCTATGGAATCGTAGCTCTCAAACGGATGAACCGATTTTGATCGGTTTTTTTTGTTTAAAAGCTGACGTGATCGAGATATGGTTCTTAGGTATAATTTATGAAGACCTGTTCAGGCGTTTGAAGATCATCAGCTCATATCCTAGTTGACGAAGGGATTTCACTAACTTCCACAGGCTCAAATGATGTGAAATTTGGTATACTGATACTTAGGTGGTATAGTAATCTTGATCTAATGCTGCAGCATCAAGTAGTCTGCGGGAGACCCAAATCCTCAGCAACTTACAGCAGATATAGCGTGTTTGGTCTAAATAGGGTCGAGGGTTGGTTTATAACTTTTAATTAAAAAAAAAAAAAAACAATGTTTGACAAAAATATGTATATTATGAGCAATTATTTATGTGCGCTTGGCGTATGGAAAGTTTCGATAGAAGAAGTTATGTTTCACAATAGATGCGAAAACAACACGAGAGCTTTTGCGAAGACATATAATTCGCACGCTTAGTATTAAAGTGACCGAATTAAAAAAAACACTTTTTTGATAAATGTTTTGTAATTAGGAGTTGGGTTGTTTATTTGGACATTAATAACACAAGATGTTAGTTTTACAGTTAGTTTTTTTTTCCATAAATATAGAATATGAAACACAGATTTGGGTGAAACTTTAATTTGAATTGAAAACTATTTAAGTTGTTTATCTAACTCGTTTAAGACTTATTCTGAATTAGGTTACTTTAATACTAAGCGTGCGAATTATGTGACAGTGAGTTTGTGACATGTGGAACGAATTAGCGACGACATTGGCGAGTTTAACCGGAGAATCGGAGAAGTCTTGTGATTGGAAGATATCTTTGTATGCAAGAATAAATTTATTTCTTTCAAACTTAAACGCTATTTTTACTCATCTCGCATGTAACAATAGAATCACGATGTTTGGAATTGCATCAATTTCGTTCAAGCAGAAGCAGTCTCCATAGAATCGTATCCTTTACAAATCTGCCCGCCCAGCGCGCTAATATTGACTTCTTATTACCGGCAGCTCACCGCACGATACGTGGCTACACGATCTCCCACTGTAACTGAACTTTAGGCTGGTCGAACACTCTCAAATATCTTATTTATTCTATTTCATATTCTAATAATCGCTAATATCTCGCTAATATTATAAATGCAAACGTCTGCAAAGACACTTTCACTGTGATGAAAATTCACAGTCATTTGGTTAGTAACTACATCAGAATAATAATATAATTATGCGCTTTAATTTCTAAGGATATGCAGTGGCAGTCGCAGGTAAAACTAGCTAAGTTATATTAAAATACTACATAAAAAAGAAATATCATATACCTACAATGCATAAATTGTGCTGATATTTTCATTTTAAAGATTGGCAGCCAGGCTGATAACTCACTTGAAGGTGGGTTGCTACTGTCACATGTAAATAGGTACAAGCGATACTAAATTGCCAGATGATTTCAGAACCAGAAAATAGTGATTATGGTTATAAATGGTTTCAAAATTATGCAGTTTTGGTTATTATTAAAACTGCATGTCCGTCTATCAGCTATACACGTTTAAAAAGGAAGGTTCACGTGAGCAATCGCCCTAAATGTAGGGATAACATTGGCGTAGTGAGATAGCGCGGAATGTCCGTCGCGTGTAATATTCTACGGAGTTTAGTGGTATAATGCCGGGGATGTCTGGTGCTATGGGGTAACTTTGCCACATACACCTTAATTGTTAGGCGATTGTCTACATTGAAACACGTAAGGTGATTATCCTTTAAACTTTTCTATATTAATATCAACTGATCTTAGATAAATATTAACAATAAACTACGGAATTTTATCAGTCTGTCTCAGGTTGTTTCTTTTAAAACATGCAACTAATTTAATGAAGTATAGAGAATACCGTTTGTAAGGATTCTTGTATGTATAAAAAAGTCTAATAAAATCCAAGAAAATTACAGGTTGTATATCACTTTTCTATAAACATTAGAAATCCCTATGAAAATTACAATGAAACACAAGGTATCAAAAATTTACCTAAAAAAGTTATTATTTACTTTAGTTATATTATTTAGTTATTATAAAAGATAAATAAATAAATAAAATATATTCACACATTCCACACAGCGCCATCTAGTTCCACAGTAAGCAACCAATGCTCGTATTATGGATACCAGACAGTTGATATACATACATAGATTACTTTTTTTTGTAAATACATACATATATAAATACAAAACATCCATGACTCAGGTACAAAGGTAAAATGTTAACACATAAACATTCGTCCCTAGCGGGATTCGAACCCGCGACCGTTTGGTTAACAGCTAGGGTTACTAGCCACTAGACCAAACGTGTCGTCAAACGTGTGTATAGATTATAAAGATACGCGGACGAAGTCGTGTGGAAAAGCTAGTTGGTAATAAAATTTTCATTAAGTAAATCGAATAACATACGAGTAAATAGTCTGTTTCTCCGCTAATTACTTCCAAACAACACAACGGATTTTGATACAGTTTTTACTAATGGAAAGAAGGATCAACCAGGAAGGACTGTGTACCCAAATAAAAAAAAAATGGATTTTGGACAAAGCCGGGTCTAACTAACTAAACCACCCAACATATTTTGATACGATTTTCACTAATTGAAAGAGCGATAAACGAGAAAGGTTTTGTGTATAATTTTCACGAAAATATATAATTATCTAATGTTAATGGTTATGCATTATTCTCTCGGAATATCAATTTACAACTATTATCACTCTCTACTTCGGGTAGGTGTACATTAATTAAACCACTTTATGTTTAGATTGTTTAGTCGGACGAATCCGTTAAAATTGTCATATTACCTTTTTAATATCATGCCACAGAGTACTTTATACTATATACTTTCTGTCTTAATTAATTAACTTCAGCCGACATAAATAGCAGACTCTATTCGCTAACACAAGGTATTATGCGATACCTGATCGCTTTTGTTCCTTCCTATCCGTTCCGAAATCAAATTCGATGCAACATGGCGTCGAAACGTCACGATAACAAACATGGCGGAGACGGCAGTTATTGTTTGAAATTATTGCATTGATGTGTTCTCACTAAGCTTCTCGTATTACGGAACCAAATTATTTAAACATATTTCTTTATATAAAATTTATATTAAAATTTAGATATGTCGTGATTTACTGTTGAAAATAGTTAATTTAATATACCTACCTACCATTTTCACGCCGGTTAACATAAGGCGTTCGTTTACGGAAGGTTCTCTTTATCCTTTCCGGTATCCGTGACTACGTGTATGCAAAATCATTTCATGATGATCGGGTGAAAGACAGACAGACAGAGTTACTTTCACATTTATAAAATAATATAGATAGATAGAAAATATATAATAAAAAACGTTTACATAAACGAAGCGTCACAGATTGATGAACGATCTCACGAGCTCTGAATCTCGGTAAAGATTTCAGTGAAAAATTTGATTGGCGCAATAAATAACGCAAGGTAATAGAGTTGAACACATTAATATGTTGTTAAAGTTTACAATATGAGTGTTCGTTCCTGTTTACGTTTACTTTTATAAAGACGAATGGTTCTGGCAGCTAGCGGCGAGTGATTCGAAAACATAGTCGATGATTGACCGCTGATACAAGCCAGCGTTTTCATAAATAAATAAAATTTCTAGTGATGGGACACGTCCATTTTTTTTACTATTTTTGTATAAAAATGGGGCTTCGCACAAGGGCTTCGCACGGATGGTGATTCATATAATTATACAAACTTTCATCGATTATTGCTATTTCTGTTAATGAAAACCGTATCAAAATCCGTTGCGTGGTTTAGAAGAAGTAAGCGGAGAAACAGAGATATTATAGTGACTTTGTTTTATGCTATTTAGAGAATAGAAAAGCACTCGCTCAACGAGTTATTAGTCAAATCGCGCTTAAATCCTTTTTGTATTTTACCTATTATTTAGTTTGTGAACTCGTGCACAACAATAGCTGATTCTGTACAGTTGAATATAAAAATTCAATAAATATGTATATGTATATGTATTAAAGTGGAAACTAGACAATGCTTTTAAAAGGCAGGCTTGATGGTAGGTGGCTACCATTGTCTATTAAAATAAGGAACGCCGTAGGGATTGCAAAACTTTGATAGTAGAAAAAGGGAAATGGATTGTGGCACCCCTCACTCACTCAATAAAACAAAACAGAGGACCGGATAATATATAACTGTGGAATGCAGTTTATAACCGCATTCCATAGTTATATATAATAAAAGTTTTGTTTCTAAAAGGACTTATTTTTTGATTCCAAATATTTTAGAAATAGTTAATGATGTGTGATTTCCTAATATTGTATAGAATTTATGTCGATATTTAGTATCGACATAATAAATTCCCAACACTAAATTGGGTTTTGGTAAAGTGTAAACGGTATGCGTCTAGGTGGGTGCTGTTTTATTTGGGCCAAGCTAGACGGGCGCTGACGTTCGTATTCGACAAGTGAGCAATTTAAAAAAAAATCTCAAATGCATTAATAGTTAACTGTTCCATGGTTGGCGTTTGTTACAATTTCAACTGAAATATATAAATAGTTTTTTATTTTAATTTTTATTAGAGATGGGTTTGCTCTTGGCCAGCATCCAGTCATGTAGAGATGAGGCCTATGATGGAGCGAGCTCACCCAGAAGATGATATTCAATCGAACTTTGAAAAGATTTGAGTTATATGAGAAATACAGACGCTGGCAGGGAATTCCAAACCTTGGCAGTGCGCATTATAAAAGATGTTTTAAAGCGCTTGGTCCGAAATAGAGGGATATCGATAAGATGAGGATGGTAATCAGCCGTACGTCTGAATGTTCGATGGAAGAAAGGGGAAGGCGGTATGAGCTCATGCAACTCCTGAGCACAAGTAATAAATAAGAAATAAAGCGGGTTGTCAATGCAAGCTTTCTCCTAATTTTAGTGTGATGTAATGTAAATAGTTTTATTTACCTACTGTAAGTTTTGTGTTCAATGTACCTAAATCAAAACAGCGGTCTTTTAACTTTCTCCATTTATCACTTTAAAAAGGTTTTTTACCCTAACAAGTTGAATATTGTACAAATTGAACTAAATGCAACAATACATTCTAATCTGTTACATTTTTCAATTGACTTTCTAAAAATGAAACTTTATAAAATTTTAAAATGATGCATGCAAACTTAAAAAATGAACGTCAGTTTTAAAAATTTTTAATAGATGGTTTCTTCATTTTTTTCTGTCACAAAGGTTCCGGATTGGATTCCCACCAGGGCAAACTACTTACTTAATTAGGCTCTAGATAGGTATTAAATATCTAGACTTATTTAATCATTGATAAATTATTATATAAATTAAGAAAAACAACCAACATTGTATAATTACAAAAATTGATACATGTAGCTCCTTCGGTGGGAAATCCTTAATGTTGGTGGAAAACTGATACTCAAGTAACCTAGATTAACTGCTCGTCGAAATTACTTATTCATGATTCTTTAATTTGGTCCAAGCGCTCTTATGTTATTATCATCATAGACTCATTCGTAGGAAGTGTGGGCTGCTGGACATAGGCCTTGCCCATAACTGTAAGTATAAGTATAAGTACATAAGTACTGCTAGAGTTTTGTAAGAAGGTTGCAATTTTCTTCAGTTCGCGACAGCAGAAAGACCAAGGCGTCCTAGAGAAAATAAATATTTCAAATGGAAGACTTTTTCAAAATCAAAATCTAATATCAAAATATTTATTTATCAATTAGGTTTCTCCAAGAAATTCTTATGATCGTCATTGTAAATTTAAATTTATATTTACCAGGGTTTCGGAAAAAAAGCCAAGATGATGATCCTGAGAAGAAACTCCAAAAGAAACTCAGGATACTATTCTTTTTGTAATCTATAAAATATAAAATTACAATAATTAGGTACACTTAATACAAACAAAATCAAAATACATATACAATACTAAACATAGTATGAGTTCCGAATCCAGGCTTCATTGTCGCTTAAATAATCAGTGACCTTATAATAGCCTTTCGAGAGGAGTTTGGTTTTAGATAAGGCTCTGAACATCTCAGGAAGTTTATTATAAAACGGTAAACGAATTACTTATCTTGTGGAGTCGCGTCTTTTGTAAATCTAAATCATTTTTAAACCTAGTATTGATATTGTGTAATTCACATTTTTATTTTTTTCATGAAATTAAATTTTCATAAATATATTGACATGTAACAGTTCTTTGAACTTTTCTCTGAGAGATGACTGCGGATCTGGTTGATAGACGGCTCTAATGGCCCTTTTTTGTAAAATGAAAATAGTATTTATGTCCACAGCGCTACCCCAAAGAAGAATCCCATAACACATTATACTGTGGAATTAACTAAAATAGACAATCCTAGCTGTATCGACATCTGTTAGACGTCGAATCTGCATAAGCTGCAGAGCTAAGCCTTTTACTTAGTTTCTCAATATGTGGACCCCATTGTAATTTAGAATCTACGGTAATACCCAAAAATAGTGTCAATTCCACGGGCTCCAATTTCCTAAGCTCGACTATCTCGTACGAACAAACTTCTTGCATTCATGGACAATTCCGTTTCTGTTGTGTTAACAAAGTAAACAAAGGAATAAAGATTGTCACTCTATGAATAAAATAAAAATAGCGCAAGATGGTATCGTCGAAACGGGCTGAGTACGGAATATGCCGACTTATTATACTCCTAATAACACGATTGTATTAGTTTCGGCCCATAGATATAACAACATTTTATATTAAGACATGACAGTGTGTTTTTCAACCGACGAAAAACAAAAACGGAGGAGGTTCTCAAGTCGACAAGTTTTTTTTTAATGTATCACCACGCATAACTTTTTACAGAGTAGTCTGATTTTGATAATTCTTTTTTATTGGATAGGGTATGCATAGAAGTTGGTCCCATATAAATTTGGAAAAAAAATTCCTACCCTAAGGGTGGGAAAATAGGGGTGATTTATTGTTCACTCACCGATTTTAATGCTGAGTTGTGTATCACAATTAAAAAAGTAATCAAATATTAAGTATGTAGTAATTAGTAGATTATAGCCACAAAAAGTTACAAAAAAAAAACTTTTTAAAAAAAAAATTAAATCGCCGAAAAAACTGAAAAGCAAAAAAATAATAAATCTTTTTTATTTAACTTTAATAACTAAGTTCTTAAACTAATGTGAGTATACTTAAGTAATTTTGAGTCGGCGGCGCATTTTTTGTAATGTTAATGTTTATCGCTGGAGATTTCACCTGCGGCTGAGAGGATGAAGTACGTGACCATCAAAAACATTGAAAATGCCGCCTCTAAAAGATTC
The DNA here is from genome assembly GCA_944738685.1 of Synanthedon myopaeformis. Classification (NCBI taxonomy): domain Eukaryota; kingdom Metazoa; phylum Arthropoda; class Insecta; order Lepidoptera; family Sesiidae; genus Synanthedon; species Synanthedon myopaeformis. Next base: position 4,526,478 of record OX122938.1, on the reverse strand, counting down.
TAATCCGTATCTATCAATGTCTTTATGGCATTTATAGATTATTCATTTGTATGTGGTAGCATCGATACTTTTATGTTATTGTTGGTCTCTTGTTCTGTCTGTCGTCGGATACGAAACGTAATTGCCATTGAGAATATTACACATTCTTATTTGCGAACACTTTTATCGCTACAGTTTTAATGTTGAATTCCCTTTGTCAGTTTGTGCGTGTTAAGCCAAATATATGTAGAAATTCAATGTACCGTAAATAACCGTCATTTGGAATTTCTTTTGTTTCTTTTACAAGGAGGTATTGCAATTTCAAAAAATGTATTAGGACCTTTAAATTTATTTCTAAAAGTAGGTATTTTTTGTATGAAAAAGTAACATTCTTACGTCCATTCGCAAAAACTTTCGCATTGATATTAAACTAGCGACCCGCTCCCGGCTTCGCTCGGGGTGCTATTTTTATATATACAATAAAATCGGTCTACACATTCTTTAGTTTTACATAGACGAGTACACAAACCAACAACATTTTTATTTTAAAAGAATAAAAACAATAAAATCAAAACGTCATAAAATCGACAAAAATGAAATACATAATAGAGTGAAATAATTTAAATTGTTAGTTTAGCAATTAACACAAATTAAAAGCTATTTAGAACGCTCTGCGTGTTTGCAGATTCATTAATATAAGGTCCTCAATCTGATACTACTGTGACAGATACGCACCTTAATTTACCCTATGGATCTATGCAGGTATCAATGATAGGATGATGAAGCCCAGAGGCCCTTTATCCCCCCCATAACACGCAAACATAGATACTAGTAATATGTAAAAACGTGAGCATTTGGGAAGCTCCAAGACCTATTCTCGTACAAAATTAATGCCTTAAAACAAATTTTTTCGACCAATGTGTGTTGCCATATGTCATATGGCGCTGAAACATTGTATCGTAAGAAAACTCAATGTCGCTCAACGAACTATGGAGAGGGCTATACACTACGAGATTAAATCAGAAATGAGGAGATTCGTACACGAACTGAAGTTACCGACATAAGCCGACGGATCAGTATATTGAAGTGGCAATGGGAAGGACACAGTAGGGAGAGCCTTGGGCCGCTGGAGCCGGAAGGTTCTCGAGTAGAGGCGTCCACCTTCAAGGTCGACGGTGGATACAGGCTGCTTCTGATGACATCCATTGCTGAGATGATGACGAGATAGAGCTGATACAGTGACTCTTCTAGCATGCTTAATTTGTGTTTAATTTGTAAAAAGTTACGCGAGTATAAAATGGACCAAAAGAATCATGCTCTATTGTTATCAATGCAATAACGGAGGCATTTATTTATAACTAGCTGTTGCACGCGACTTCGCCCTCGTAACTTTATAAAATAATAGCCCTACGTTACTCGCTGATAATGTAGCTTTCTATAGGTGAAAGAATTTTCAAAATCTGTCCAGTAGTTTTTGAGTTTATTCATTACAAACATACAAATCTTCTCTCTTTATAATATTAGTATAGATAGATGTTTACCAAAATCTCTAATTCTTCATATTAATTTCCACGTTACTCGGTGTAAGCTCGCCTTAACTTTCGTCGGTCGGTGCTTTTGATCTGCAATTACAGTTTTAGTGCGGTCGTAAACATGGCGATACAAAATGGCCGACAGGTATATCCCATTGTTGTCGTTTTTAACCCCCCCCATGGAATTCTTTTGACGCAATCTCTCAATATTAGCAATGAGCTGCATATTGTTCGTTCACAAAAAGAAATTGCAAGATTGATTCGTAAAAAGTTGTCTTCCATAATACCATGTAATGAAATCGTTTTGTCTTTGCGTTTTTGCACGCTAATCTCAGAAACGGATTAACCGATTTTAATGCGGTTTCATTCCAATATGTTTATAAACAAAAAAGGTACCTGCTATTCCGAATACTAAGAAGTCGCCTTATCTGTTTTGAATGTTATTTTTAAAAATAGAATCTTATTGTAATCTTTTAAATATAAAAGAAAGTCGTGTTAGTTAGACCACTTTATAACTCGATAAATAACGGCTAAACCGACTTTTATGATCTTTGTTTTATTGATTTGTCTCCATCCCGAATAGCAGAATAACTATTAAAACTTCGGAAAAATATTCACTAAAAAAATATACGAAGAAAATTCATTTTCTCATACATTTTGTATGAAACGGGTTTTTATTCTCACTGAGGCGGTACGAAGTTTAGCTCATTTAATTTATATTTTTATTGTAAATTATGACTTTTTTGTTTTTGACCATTGCAGCTTAAGCAATTTAAAATGTTTAATATAAAAAGTGAGAACGAATTTATGGGCTGTGGCAATTTTTTTAAATAATTAATAATTAAATTATTTCTATGAAATTTAAAGATATAAATTAGTTTTCGCCAGCAATAAATAGAGTTTAATTCCAATACCACAATCTCCATCAGATCTTACGATAAATAATATTGATGTTTCGATCAGCGAATCATTATAGTTAAGTAAGTGGTAATATTTTTTCGTATTACCAATTTATGGGGACATAAGCTCAAAATTGATGGTTGAAGCAAAAAGACGCAACACAAAATCATTTCGTCTCCTATCACGAGTTTTCAATTTGAGTGCGAATTCAACTTTTAGCGAAAACTGTGTTGATTGCGATAAATCCAAGTTATAATTGGGCTCTCCCACATTGGGGCCAATTAATTTGCTTATTTTATCTTTTTTCATGTTTTAATATTGAGATACACTTTTTTTTTCGTATTCTATCTGTATAAGAAAGTCGACATTTTATTCTTATTTCAAGCTTTTATATATTATCTGATTTTATTTGCTTTTACTGCTTTTGTTATTTGGGCGCTTGTTAGTTTTCATAATAAGGAAAGTATGTTGATTTTATATTAATTCCTTTATATTTTCATTAAGCTCATAATAGTAAAATACAATAAGAATGTCTTGTATCAAACAACAAGAAATGGTAGAATCTGGACTTCCATACCAATATTATAAATATGAAAGTAACACTGTATGTCTGTCTGTCTGTTACCTTTTCACGTCTTAACTGCTCAGTCGATCGTCATGAAATTTTACACACACATTGTCTGGGATACAGAAAAGGATATAGGATACCTTTTCACTAGAAAAAAAAATACAGTTCCCGAGGGTTCACGTGAAAATAAAAATTAAACTCCTCCTAAATTTCAAAACGGAATTTGATGCGGATTTCGCTAATGGAAAGAGCGATAAACGAGGAAGGTTTCTGTATATAACTTGCAGAAAAAAATCCTTGCGAAGCCGGGGGCGGATGTCGCTCCCAAGTCACAAAACTCAAGAATGGCTGGCTCGTTTTTAATTCGGTTTTCAATTATGGAAAGAGGGATAAACGGGGAATGTTTGTGTGTATGAAAAATTGCACTCCAGGTTATAAAAATCATTATATTAAAAAAATGTAAGAAATTTTCACGCCTCGAGAAGTCAGTATTAAGTTAATAAGTATAAGAACACATGGTAAGGGTACACGGAGTCGTGCATCGCATTGCATACGCCCTCCAATGCGACCCTTCCCCTTTACGGCAAAATCCTATGGTACGGAATGGAGCACTCTTTACTAAACGACTTGGTTCGGCCAAAGCACACGAGACAGCCAGCCAGTCTGGTTTTGTGATTCTACGCGCGCAGATCGCAGGCGCGTCAACGGACTTAAAACTTCTCTTTCGAATTTCGAATTGTTATTTAAAAAAAATGTATTCCTTTTTTCGCTACTTTTAAAAGAAGTTTTAAAGTTTTTTAAAGAAACTTTCGTGAAAGATTTTTTTTTTTAATAATTATTTTTTGTTTTAGTTTAAAAAAAAACAATTGTGATTACATTGTTATATTATTGTTTGGTTCTGTGGTTATTGTTTAAGTGCATTTGGTTTCGTTTTTGTTTTGTGGCTGCCAGTATTTTTTATTTTGGTTTGAATGTTTTGCGGTGTTCTTGTGAAGTGGTCTAACTTTTGCGACGTCGTGTTTTGGATATAGAGTGACCGATTTTTAAAACGAAATGGAGGCTTGGAGTGTTCTGATCTCTCTGCTTCTTGCGGTCGAGGCTGTCATGGGAAATTGGTGGTAAGAATTTTTTAAAAACTAAATTTACTTTAGTAGATATTTTACAGCTAAATTTACATTTATAAGTTTTATTTAAGTTAAACGATTTTCTTTAAAAAGGAAGTAACATTTTTTTATTAACTCTTTAATACAAAGAGTTTTTGAATTTACTTAAATAACATAAAATTTAACTTTAAATTTATCATGTATGTAACAATTGATATTGCAGATTATTAAATAAATGAAAACTTCTATTTAAGTGCGTCTTAAACATTCTTTATCGACTCTTTACAATAACAGTAAAATTTGCTTAATTTAATAATTTTATTTTAATTTAATTTAATAAGTTGTTTCTATACTTTAATTGATTTAAAAGATATGTTTTTAAATTATTTAGTAACTTGCTTGTTCAGACGAAGTTAATAAAATAACACTATTAATTAAATATTTTCAAGTGTCTTAAAAAACTATATTAAATGAACTCCTACACTTTAGGTACATTAAATGTATAACATAGTGCAAGAATTTATAATTAATAAAAACTTTTTAACAAAAAAATTAAACCGCCGAAAAAACTGAAAGCAAAAAATAATTTTATTTAATCTTAATAACTAAGTTCTTAAGCTGATGTAAGTATACCTAAGTAATTTTGAGTCGGCGCCAAACAATCAAACTAATTGTTTATGTAAAGGGTGATGCGCGATGGCGACTCAAAATTACTTAAATTGAATTGAATAAAAAAAGAATTATCAATATACATGGTCATTCAGTACAATCAGCGAGTGAACAATCAATTATCCCCTGTTTTCCTACCCTTAGGGTTGGAATTTTTTTCCAAATTTATATAGGACCACCTTCGGGGGTATACCCTTTCTAATAAAAAAAGAGTTATCAAAATCGGACTACTCTGTAAAAAGTTATGCGTGATCATACATAAAAAAATATACACGTCGAATTGACCTCAGTTTTTTTTAGTTTTCGCCGTTTGAAAATAAGTGACATAAGGGGAAAAATATAATTTTGAATAGGTTCGGAAATTTCGGAACCTATTTGAAAATAGTTATTCATTAGTCAGATATTTGACAAATACGAGTATTATGTGTTTCATATTAGAAAACATGCGGACACGACGACAAGTCTTTTGAAGTGTCACCACCAAGATATATGTGTCGCCTTACACCGTTTGTTATTCAAATAAGTCAACCGCACAATCAAGCATTCGCCAACCACAGCTTATCGTAGATAATATTATATCCTCTAAAATCGTTTTGTGGACTCTCCGCAATAGATGACGATGAATTCTGTTCCGCAATAGATACACACAAATTGAGTTGTTTTCGAAGAAATACCTTTAAGCTTACCGAAAGGGCAATCGGAATAGGGGGTAGTTTTAGTCCGTAGGTCAATGGATATACCCAGTGGAGTCTGGCATGCTGATGCAAAGCTCAGAACATCAGTATCTATGATGGATTTACTCCTCCTACAGAGAAAAAAAAAAAAACACAATTTGAGCTTTTGTTTGTCCCTGTGGGCTAAATTTGTACAAAGTTTCATAGATATCGGTACATTTGTATAGCTTTAAAAGAAATGTGTGGAGTTTCTAGCCCATTAAAATTCTCAATTTAGAGATAGAGGCAGGGCACACTGTGTTTCGCAGTATTTAGCTGGGCAGTTCTTTTGGTAGCAGAAACCACCCCCTTACAGAACATAGATATTATATTACATTCTAGAAACTTATATCAAAAATGCACATAAGGGACTCAAATTTTGATTTCTTAGTTAATTTTCATGGACTAAAATGCTGTTATTTCACGGTGGTCTTCTGTAAGGGGGTGGTTACTGCCCCCAGACGGGCTGCACAAATGTCTGCGAAACGCAGTGTGCCCTGCCACTAACTTAACTCTTGTTTTTCATACGGAATGTAAACAAATATTTGCACTAGAAATAATATTCAAAGTGCGTTTGACTGTTCAGACATGTTTTTCACATTGCTTCCGTCGCCTGTGGCCCGCCACGCACACTTGGGCACTAAAAATTATTTATACTCTAGCGTTGGCAGGGAACAACTTTCGCTCTTTGTTGCTTTATTTAGTAAACATGAAAATACTGGCTGAAACCTGAAGATAAAAGGACGTGTTAACAAGTACGCGCAAGTATAAGTGTTCGTTACTTGAACAGTATAAACAAGTAAGGGGAATAAATTCCGCATTGAACTTTTTTCCGGGTATTGCCCGTGGTCATAGAGTACTTACTCGATGCCCGTGGTCCACCTATGTTCACCCAGATGGACTACGGACATATTCTTGACCGTAGTCCACCTTGTCAGTGTGTGATCCCATTGCTTCATTTTCGGATCGAACTAATATTATAAAGACTACCTGTTGCACGCGACTTCGTCCCCGTAACTGTATAAAATATAGCCTATGTTACTCGCTGATAATATAGCTTCCCAACAGTGAAAGAATTTTTCATATAGTCCAGTATTTTCGGAGCCTATTCAATGCAAACAAACAATCAAATATTTCCTCTTTATAATAATATTAGTATAGATTATAACGGATATATATATATTATAACGTATTGAACTAATATTATAAAAATTAAATGATTTGTACTCGTAATAAAATACTGGCATCAAAACTACTGGACAGATTTTTAAAATTCTTTCACATATAGTAACCTACACTATCAGCGAGTAACATAGGCTATGTTTTATAAAGTTACGGGGCAAAGTCGCGTTCATCAGCGTTATAAACAAATCATAATCATCATAATCATGTTCATAGTGTACAAAATACAAAATATAAACCATTTACAAGACATCTATCAACTATTGTCTCAAAAAAAATAAAACCCAAACTTATATCTTTTATTTTTAAACGCGGCCGAAGTCGCGGGCATTAACTAGTAAGGTACTTCATAAGATTGAATTAAGTTATCGCCTAACATATGTTTCTTTGTGTAGGAGTTTTATGGAGTTTTAGTCTAGACAAACACACTCCTTATTGTTTCAACTTCGAACTATGAAAGAATTGGTTAAGTGATTTTTCTATGTGTTTGTTTGTAACTGTAGAAAAAAAAAACAGTGGCACTCTGAGTGTGCCGACAGAAATGAAATCTCGAACAATTACGTGCGTATTTTTTGAATCGTCAGAAAAGTACATACTTATATAATGAGGTGTCGGTTACGGTAACAGTGTCGCCAGTTCAATGCTCAAAAATGCCCAACGCATATATAATATTTCGCTATACATATATAAAAAATACATATAATATTCACTGTTTGACACAAAATCGATGTGTCTTAGTACATTAAGTGCTTATGGTAGGGTAGGTACATAAGCTCATAAGTGCTTACTATCATATTTGTCAATCATATTGTCACTAGTCAATCACCTCCATAAGACAAAATATTGAGGCTGAAAATTTGGACAGAAAACCTTTCTTCATATGACTTTTCTCCTCTTAAGTTAATATGCTGTATTCTGCTTGGCCTCATTTTGAAATTGGTCGATAAGATGGTCATTTTAAGTGTACTAGCGACCTCGCGCGGAGTTAATTTTCAAAAATCCTTTCTTAGCGGACGTTACGTTGTAATGTTCCATTTCAGCTTTCTAGACTTAGGTGTGCGTACGTTGAAAGTCAGTCAGGACACACGATTTTATAAGTATTTATGTATAGAATATAAATGTCTCAATATCTCCGAACATTGAAGTTTCTCAATGATTGTTAATTTTACTAACTATATAGATTTAAAATCTAGAATTAACAAAAAAAAAAACAAGATTATTTTGAAAATAAAACTAAGCCAAACGTTACATTTTTGAACAATATACATTCTAATTACGTATTTACAGAATAACACCGAGCAAGCTCGCTTGAAAAAATATTTATGTCAAGTATACTTTCCTCGGTTAGTACTTTAAAGAGCACACTAAATAGGAGTTTCTTCCGGAAAATTTCTACTAAGAGTTGTGCGGAATGAACTTTTATATAATTTTAACAAATTTTAAGGAATTTCTTAAAATATGTAAATAAAATAATAAATTTAGCCTTGAGCATTTTTAGGTTTTCCTTAAAAACAAAAACCCTACACTGCCTGCTTCGTATATAGAAGGTTTAAAAAAAAAAGTTTACGAAAAATTGTAAAAAAAATATTTTTGTTTCCAGAAAGATATTGTCGTAGAAATAGGATTTTTTCATCGTCTTTCAGTATGCTAAGTTTCACTCATATACAGACATCAACGTTGTGGATGTGAATGTACAAACATTTAGACATTTGTACATATTTATACTTATGGCTGCTGCTTTGTATGCGTTAAAATTTAAAAAAATATTCTATTTATTGTCCAAGAATCAAATTATAAATAATTAGGATTAATAGACAAAATAAGTTGAGATTATTAGTACCTATAGCTAGAACTGGATTCGCCAGTTATATCGACTAAGTGTCTTGACAAAGTGAATAATGATTGAAATGAACTTTTTGATATTATTTTGACAAAATGTATTTAAATTTTCCTATTTTGAATTTATGTGTATAGTTTTCAAACGTTTCCTTTTCATACTAGAAGTGGAGCGTTGTGTGACGGATTTGACAACAAAAAGCGTACACTTCAAAGCGAAGTGAACCCAACACAAATTACCGCATTTCACATATATAGTGTACAGTTACGCAGAAAGTAGGTTTCCAATTCTGTCAACGTTACTGAGCTTTAGCGGAGTTTGATTTCTAGAAAGCGCCCAGTTTTCGTTTCACTAAGTCACAAGCTATTATATCTGTAATTTTAACGTACTCAATTGTAACACACTCAATTGACTTTATCCAACCCGCTCTAAATCTACTGTTCTCAAAAAACTAATATTTTTATACATATTACCAAGCAACTCAGCGAAAAAGAAATGATAAATAATAAATTAAGCCACACCTACCGAAATCGTTCCGAAACGCTCCAAACCATTTCCTAGCTATCTAAAATTTAGTTCCCACCTGCTTCAAATATATATGCACTTGAATATATCCAATGTTAAAAATTGTTCTTTTATAAATATCAGCTACATCAACGCTTACATTAGGTATCATGTCGCGAATTCAATGATTTTATCCCATCTCAAAAATTGTTTTTTTTTTCTAAATTTCGGTTACATTACATAACAGTGACGTAACATGACACTGTCGCGTTACGTCACTGTTGGAAAGCCCGTATATAAGCTCGTGGCCTGAAAATTTATGGGAGTAAAATCGAAATTGTCACACGGTATGCGTTACGTTCTATTTTTGAATATTATAGAATATCTCTGAAGTTTCAGAGATATTGCGCCATCTACACAATATTTTTTAAAAAAAGAACAATGATGTTCTTTCGGCGTGTTCGAATTGTGAAAATTTAAATGTATTTTATAATCGTTCGTAAGGAGTAAACTCCAGTCGTGCGTCGGAGCTGACACACACACAATTTTTTTTTTTAAATATTTTAACAACGTTAAACGAAATTGATAAAATCAATCGGAAAAGAAATCTATGTTAGGCCAATGAATATGTTTACTTTCCAATGGTTTCAACATTTGCTCCCATACGATTGCCCAGTACCGGTATCTAGATGAACAAGTCGAGTCAAGTGGATATCAAATAAGGAAGCTACCGATATATCATTAGAACTAACCATTCAACGATTAATGAGATTGAGGTTGAAAATGTCTTTAAATTTTTAGTTACATATTAACTATCAGACAAAATTAAACAATATGCAATTCGTGTTAAGAAACAATTTTGATTGATAACGAAATGACATTTACGTGAGTAAATTAAGTTAGTACAGTCACCATCAATAAATCATGACCGAAATAATTAAAAATATTATCTACGTTTCACAATTCGATTTATGCAATAATATTAGACTATCGATTATAGCATAATATTATAATGTTAATATTTTCATGAAATTAGGCTATTTTAGCATACCTAAACTGAGCTTATATTAGAGGATCCATATAACAGATTGAAAAGAAACATAATACTGAGGACGCAACCCAAAATCTTTAAACAGTAAGCCAACAATAATTTAAACACGTCACCAAAAGATCCACAAAAATCTTTACGTATTTGTAAACAACGAAGCTTAGGCTCGAGTTCACCAACAGACGGTTATTTTAAAACAGCTGTCTAAAATTTAAACAGCCGTTTAATAATATTTATTTGTTCAAAATCGCTAAAATGCGGGTTAAATGCCCTAAACATCTGATTAACTTAATGATTAATCTGATGTTTAGGGCGTTTAACCCGCAGTTTAGCGATGGTGATCAACCAAATATTATTAAACGGCTGTTTAAATATTAATCGGATGTTTAAAAATAACCATCTGTTGGTGAACTCGAGCCTAAGTCGTTTATTATGAACTTTTGTAACAACATCTCTAATATTTTTTATATAAAAGTCGGCAGGCAGGCTGACGGTCCATTTGATGATAGCTACCTACAGTCGCCTATTAACACAAGTAAGTGCTGCAATTAAGATAAAAGATTAGGTGGGGATAGGAAAATGGTATCTGGAAATTCTTACACCCTCACAGAAGCAAAACAACACGCATTTTTTTATTTTAAGATCTACAGACAGGCTGACGGTTCACTGGATGGTAGGTGGCTATTATCACTTATAACACTTGCAACGCCACAGGTGCTGCAAGTGTGCTGTCGATCATAGTAGGATTGAGAATAAGAAATAGGAATGTAATAAAAATATCAATAAAATTATCATTATAGTGATTATGCGGGGTTTAATGTTCTATACTTTTATTGCAATTTTATAGCCAAGCAATATTCACATTGTCCGTGATATGATCATATTCACTTCGGAACTTAAGGCTTGTCTCTCTGTAATTAAACCTTTAAACAGATCGCAAAGGAATGTTAATAAAGTAGCATCTTTATTAAAACAAAACAGCGAACTATAAAATTAAACTCTCTGAAACCCCTACGCATGACCAAATTTTAATTATAATTAAAATCTGTCCCCATACCTTTACACCTACGTTGGTGGACGACTAAAACCATTTCATAAATTGCATATTTCCATAATAAGAGATTTTTATTATTGACACGAATGTAGAGAGACTTGGCTGTTGTTTTGTCAGTAAAAGATAGGGTTTTAAAAAAATATTCCAAATATGTTGAAACAAAGCTACATTATCAAGGAAGTAAAGAGTTTCGCTAAGTTGTTGAGTGAGACTGAGATTGTCATTGATCATGTGAAGAAAAGTGGAGTTTGGTAAAATTACTAACTTTCCAGTCAAATCATTACCTTGAAAATACTGAACCTATCTAGAACAATTGCTGTAAAAGTGAAAATTTTCTAAATTGAAACCAAGCTATAATGTCTCCACACGGTGTACTTATTCAGAAATACATTTTTTTATTGTAATGGTTGATGCATATAGAATTTATAGAAAATACTTGATTCTTTGGTATTTACACTCAGTATTTAAATGAAAACTTATTTTACATAAAATTGTCCTAACATGTAGACATTGCTTTCGTAACGCTGGTGAAGTCGCACGAACTACGACATCAATGACCCCACAGCGTTTCTATTGGACTTATTTTATGTACCTACCTGTAATCTGGGGTAGATAACAACTGCAGGGTGTATTGCGACACTTTCGAGAAAAAATAAAAATAAAAACATTCGTATACTTTACAACTGTTCTTTAAATCTGGCTTTGCCTCCGTGAATAGTGTATAATAGCTTTTAACTTTAATTTTTTACAGGTTAATTTTACAGGAGGCGAAAAAACATTACATATTTAAAAAAATCACTGTGCAATGATTATTTTGTTTAATATGATTTTGAGGTAGCTGTTTTTACTATAACATATGAAGTAAAAACAAAATATACAACAAAAATGAGCTTTAAAACTATTAGCACAAATATCTAAAAATGGTCAAAATCTTTATATATAAAAGAAAGTCGTATTAGTTACACCATTTATAACTTGAGAACGGCTGAACCGATTTTTATGATCTTTGTTTTAATGAATTTGTCTCTATCCCGAATAGCAGAATAACTATTAAAAGATAGGTAAGATATTCACGAAAAAAAATATATGAAGGAAATTCAATTTCTCATACATTTTGTATGAAACGGCTTTTATTCTCCCTGAGATGGTACAAAGTTCGCGGGTCAGCTCGTTTAATATAAATGTCAAAATGTCTGTCAAAATGTGCGGGGTCAAAATGTTAATTTCCATATCAAAGTTTTTCAAAATCGCTTAATAAATTTTGGTCTCTATTTTGTTGAAGTAAAATAAACACGACATACATTCGTCTCTTTCACTCAATGTTGCAGACAATAGAGGCGGAGCGAGACAGCAACGTATAGGTCAATTCTTACACAATCTTTCTCAGTTTGCACTTTAGCTCGTTCTATGGTTTTTTGACTGCACGTAGTAGCTATTTATGCTGTGATATTTTTAGGCGAGACACGTGGCCGACTGTACTTTCTGCAGTGCGGCTCTAATTATAGCATAACAGAGCAATATATTACTGTGACTGTTACAAGACAAATGCAAGCACATGTTTTTATTGACGGCCCATTAATTTTTAATGGAGTGTGACGAAATTATTTATCTTAGAATTTTAATAAGATTCCTTTTATTATTAAATTTCAATTCGATGTATACCTAACCTACATGTTTGAAGTAATTTATAAATACTTAAAAAAAAAATGAAAGGGTGCTCCAAGTGTCCGTAGTTACAATAGTTTAAAAAAACCTAAATTTCGCATTAATTTTTTCATAAAATGAAAATTTCGCAACAACTTCTCATTTAAATATATTTTTAATATGAAAATAAAAATTGAACAGTAAAAAGGAAACCAAATAAATAAAAACTATTTTATTATATATATATATAAAAAATGATATCTTTGATACTTATTATATTATGTATAGTACTATGTACTTACTAAAAAATGAAGACGCGAGCAAAAGCTAATGACGCTAAATTAAAAAAAAAAGTTTTTATCTAAATTTTAAATTATAATAAATGTAAAGTAATAAATTTCCATAAACATTAAAAAAAAAAAGTTTTTCCAGGTGCATAAGTTTCTGCTTTAACTGAAGGTGTACAAAATTAAATGTTCACAACAGGAAGTAATTTATCAATTTCAAATTGTAATTACATTAGCACTGTTAACACTTCTGTCTATCCATTGTTACCAAATTTACTGTTCCCTAATTGAAAAAAAGCTACGATAAACATCGTAACGCTGCATATAAACGTTGAATTAATTAACGGACTTGTTAATTGTTTAGTTAAATATTCATTAACGCTAACGGATACACACGCGTAGGTAACCAAAGAAATTTGCTGTTTTTTAACATTTAATATTATTTCTATACTTTTATCATAAAGAGAGAAGATTTGCATGTTTGTAATGAATAAACTCAAAAACTAGTGGACTGATTTTAAAAATTCTTTCACCTATAGAAAGCTACGTTATCAGCGAGTAACAGAGACTGTATTTTATAAAGTTACGCAGGCGAAGTCGCGTGTAACTGCTAGGAATATTATAAGTTCCTCAATATGTCAAGAACGGCTGAACGGATTTGGATGAAATTTGGCACACAGGTAGTTTATCACCTGGATTATGAACATATAGAATACTTTTTATCCCGAAAAATGTCCCGAGATATCGTCTGTTAACAATGGCTTCGTCACCGTAATCACATCGATAATATTTGCTCATCATATCAGCCGCAGGACGTCCACTGCTGGACATAGGCCTCCCCCATAACTTTCCAATAGGACCGGTCAGAAGCAGCCTGGATCTACCGTTGACCCGCGGCCCTTATTAGGTCGTCTGTCCACCTCGTGGGTGGACGTCCTGCACTGCGCTTTCTGGTCCGTGGCCTCCACTCGAGAACCTTCCGGCCTCAGCGGCCCAAGGCTCTCCGTACTATATGCCCTGCCCACTGCCACTTCAACTTACTGATCCGCCGGCTTATATTTGCTCAGGTGTTATATTTTTAATTTTTCTACTCGGACGAAGTCGCGGGCATAAGCTAGTATTACATACAAAGCATCAAAACTCGAGAATAGTTGGATCGATTCACTTATTTTTTTTTAATATTCTTTAAAGTCCTAGGACTGTTTTCATTATGAGAAAAATTAAAAAAAAAAATGCCTGAAAAAAGTAAAATTCAATTTTTATTTTACACATTTGTGTTTCGTAGCTGACAAATCAAAAATTTCAATCAAAATATAATGTTTCATGTTTAAGAAAAATTTACACAGACAAAGTCGCGGTCAAAATCTAATACTGTTTAAAATCTTAAATAAACAAATGCGTAATTCTATACCTTTGTGAGCTTTTAACAGAACTCATTCGAGTGAAAAAACAATAAAATAAAAGAAAAAAAAATGGTCCTGCTTTTTTTCAATGAAGCTGTTCAAGCACCATCATAAACTTAAAAGTACTCTATTTCATTGTCTCTCTTTATGAAGACTTAAATTTGAAATTATTTCGTATATTAAACAATGGTGAAAAGAAATTTCTGTACAATTTAAAGAGGCTATTATAAATTTATCTTTAATAATAATTAAATTAGTAACATAGGCTATTTTTGAAGTGAAAACTTCTTTAGACACGTTGGGCATTTTTGAGATGAAAAAAAAATCATTGAACTCGTGACACTGGCATGTAATGTAATGTAACGTAATGTAACATAACTATTGATGTAGCTGATATTAATTTAAAATAATTTAAAAACGTAATTTTTGAGTTGGGAAAAAACCATTGAACTCGTGACTCGTTAGGTAATGTAATGTAACCGACACCTCTATATATGACTATGTACTTTCTTGACGATTCAAAAAATACACACGTAATTGTCTTCACTTCTGTCGGCACTCCCTGAAGGCCACTGATTTTTTTTATAAAGTAAGTGGCAGGGCACTACTTTATACTGCGTTGGGTTTTTTTGAGTCACAAATATAATAGATACATGAAATAAATTTTTCTATTATATGTAGTTTGCCACAAAGCTTTTGTTAAAAAAAGACTATCACTCATTCATAGGAATTCTTCGGAAGATTTCATCGGAAGTATGTGAAGATACTACATAGTATCGGATATCGACTCTCGGCTCCGGCGTCCGCCGCCACTATCGTATCGGATAGTGTGTAAACGCTCTAAAAGTAATGTTAGATTTTTTACGTAGACATGATGATTTTGGACTACTATACTGTTTGAGAATACTTTAGAGGACAAAAGAGAGATTAAAATAAAAAAAGGTATCTCTCACTTACATAAAACTTAATACATCAATAGGTCTTCACAAAAATAACAAAAGAAAAAAATAATTCAAGCAAAAGGATTTTTTAAATAGTGAGTAAGTACGCAATCTATTATAAGAAAGAGCTTAGAGCGAAAGGCAAATGCACTCACGCGAAAAATATTCCACAAGAATAACATGCGTCAAAGCAGGATGTTTAGAGTTTAAAAAACTAGCTGTTGCACGCGACTTCGTCCGCGTGACTTTATAAAATATATTCTTCTTGAGGATCCTCTCTAACCAATGGAGGTTGGGGATCAACCTGGAATAGTTCTCCCTGTCTTTTGTTCTTCAGATTGGAACAGCTCTGATGTTCCTCAGGCACGACTTATTTCTTCGTCAAACTTTTCTGTATAATTAAAATATTATTATAAATATATAATTTTATGAATAAAAAGTGATGTTATAAACTGAACAAAAACCTAATAGATTAAGAGGACAGCCCTCTTCGTGCCATTTTATTTTTATTTTTAGCATTTGTATACCCGTCGTAAGAGGTCCGATTTGAATAATTCAAAAACAAGGTTATTGTGATTTAATTATAATAGTTAGACATGTGGACTCGCGAACTTTTTTATGGCTAATGATTTGAGTACTATAAACATGTTGTAATATTATTTTTTGTATCATTAATAGTTTTCGCAGAATAAGCCAAATAATAGAAACCAGAATAGAACCGTTTCTGAGATTAGCATGCACAGACAAACAGACAAATCGCCAAATAGGAAAAATTCTAAAAAAACTATTTTTTTTACCTCGGTAACATAAGTAAAACGTGTACAAATTGTTTTTTTATTTATTTAAATATTTAACGTATAGACACGTTTACAATTTTATTATATATGTATAGATTTAAAACTAGCAACCTACACCCGGCTCGCACGGTTGTAATTTTTAAATTGGATCTGTATACAAATCCATTGGATGGTTTAGAAGACAGAGGCAGACAGAAACTTTATTTTATAATATGTATAGAAGATGAAATATACATATAGTAATTATAATATATACAAAACTGTCTAATATCAAACAATATTTATTAATCGGACGTGCTCGGTGTCACCGTGATAAGAGAATGTAAACTCCCCATGTAATCTACAATTATTAACATAACAGTTTATGCTCGACTGAACCCTTTATACGGAACCCTAATTTAGTGTGTAATTAACATAATTATCCATACAAACAATGATATTGCTACCTCAAAATAGTGTCGTCAATGGATATTATACTTGAGAACGGCACGATCGATTCTACTTATTTTTTTGCTGTATTCGTAATTATTTATTTATTTATTTATAATATTTAACAATTTTAAGACTAATATATAAAATACAATGTAAAATGATAACACTAAAACCACTGAGGTTTAATCTCGTGTTATCATTTGTAATTATTAATAAAATCTAACTATATACTATTAATTACAGTTTAAAAAATATTGCTTTAACTTAAATTTAATATTTTTAATTGTTATATTGTTACATAGATCTGAAGGTAGACTATTGATAAGGTGTGGGGGACAATGTAAGCGGTAGTTCACGACAAGTTTTGTGTTAAGAAAATTTTTGGAAAATCCACGTTAAATGCAGTTGATGCCAAGGATTGGAACTCCCTTTCGGCGTCTGTGTTTCTGAGCTCATAACCCAAATCTTTTTAAAGTTCGAGTGAATAGGCATTTTCTGGATTAGCTCGCCATCGTCGGCCTCGTCTTTCCTACAGTTGCTGGCCAATAGCAAACGCATTATTAAAAAAAAAAAAAACTTTTTTTGTTAAAACTTTGTGTTGCCTCAAATTTACATTGTTACACACGTATGACATAATAACTCTCTTTTATTTTCGAGTCAAGCGTCATATTAAACTTGAGCGCAGACATAACAATCAGCAACATTGTAAAAGTACTTCGACAGAATGGGTTATGCTAAGTTGAAAACGCGAAGTTTGTCAAACGTTTGCTCCAAAATGTTTACACCCCACATTATTTGTATAATAAACGTATTATATTTGGGTTTGTAGGGAAGGGAACACATGTGTTCGCGTATCTCATGTCCAGATTGTGTCCGATTCAATTTTACATCCTAATATTTTATACGAAACGAGCTGGATAAAATCATTTGTAAGGCGTCGCGAAAACATTTACATACAGTTGACGAACAGGGTTGTCGCTCTTATTTTTTTTAAATAAGTAAAATATTTATTTATATTGTTCTTTCCGCTTGTCTACCATTTGAATTTATTTGTGATACACAAAATTAATAAAACTGGATAAATTTCAGTTACAATTTCTTAGTATCAATCAATAAATTGACACCAATTTCAACTTGTCAATTCTAAAAATTCTAGTAAAAGGTTTTATCTATACTAATATTGTAAAAAGAAAAGATTTGTATATTTGTAAAGAAAAATAAAATTATTATTGCCAAAAACATCCTAAAATAAAATTTTAAAAGTGAATGTTTTGGCAAGGAATATTTATAAGGAATACACTGTAAATTTTTTAATAGTTGTTTATTTAAATTCATATACATATAAAACATAGGTAAATCAGGCAACTTTTTGACTTTTTTAAATATGATTTATTTATTTTGTGATTTAAGATTTATTTTTTGACAACCCTGCATCTATTTCGCTCATGCCCTCAGGGTGAGTGCGCGTCGTTTTGTTAATTTGGTGATGTTATACAACTTGCCTCACTCTTTAGACTGCCTATTACGATATTGGACTGTCCGAGTGATGTCCGTCTACTTATCGATATTTTGATGGTAATTAAATATATAACAATTATTTTGGATGGGACTAAATATGACATACAGCAAAATGAATAAGTGAATAGAATATTTTTGCAGCATCTGTGGATTTTAAATATCTTTGTTTCTCTTGTAAATATATATTATAATTCAACCAACATGGATGTAAAATATTATTATTATTATTATTTTGTTAATAGGTAATATAGATGTTATATCTGAAATAAATGATGTCTGAAATGAACTCAATAATAATAATTATTGAGTATGTCAAATTAAAACCATTACTGATATTTTTGTCAACTCGGTTCACGGTGTCGATTTTAATTAATTTCTTAAAATTGAAGATTTAAATTTTGTAAGATTACACACACAAATTGCAACATAATATTGCATTGAAAATTATTATAATAGTATTAAAAATATTAGTATATTAGTATTAATAGTAAACGAGCCGTGTCTTTAACATTAAATATTAATAATGTAATATTAATAATATTAATTAAGATGTAAATAGTTAAATTTATGTTTATTTTTTATGTAATTTATCATGTATGGACTAATTTGTCTGAAAATAAATTATTTTTATTATTATGATTAAATATTAAAAAAAAATATTTGTACACGTTGTACTTATGTTACCGAGGTTAAAAAAACAGTTTTTAAGATTTTTTTCTGTTTGTCCTTTTGTGCACGCTAATCTCAGAAACGGCTTAACCGAATTAATTGCGGTTTTCACCGTTGTATTGATAATTACCTGAATTAACCATAATTCCAGGATACTTTTTATCCTGAAAAATTTTTAGGTTCCTGTTGGATAACATTTGGTACATTTAATTTTTTTTCTATATTTAAATAAATGTTTAACCAAACAGTGTTTTTTGAGTTAAATTCGATTGGATATATTTACATGCAAAAAAATGTAGCTTAAAACACGAAATAGTATTTATTAATGTTAATAAGCTTTAAATCAATGAACATTTTCATTAAAAACGTCGAATTAATAAACTAATTCTAGTATGCGACGCGTTGCATGTATGGTAAACGTCATTGACGACACTAAAGATCCTTAAATGTCAGGTTCATCTATCGAGTATACAAATCTCTCAACAGTCATCACTAACCCTAATATGAATATTTAATTTCACCCCTTCCGCGTTGTTTATTTATTGGCCGTATATTTCATAGCCCCGGGCCATATTTGCATACGTTACCCACTGCGCTACTATATGCGCCTTTAAATTGTGTTGGGGGACTATTGTTGCAAGGGATTATTAGACATGACAGCGTTATATTGGCACTAAGAGAACAGATTTTTCATCCATTTTCATATGAAGTAGCGAAATTAGCAAAATGAAGATTAGTAGTGACATGGCACACTGCGTTTCGCAGTCATTTGGGCAGCCAGACTGGCGGGAGTAACCAGCCCCTTACAGAAGACCACCTTGAAATAACAGCAGGTTGTTTTCGGTAAGAGCCCATTTCCCAATCTCTTCCCAATCCTTACTATGGTCAGCAGTGAACCTGTGGCGTTGCTTATGTTATAGGTGACGGTAGCCACTTAACGACCGTGTTAAATTCCACGCTGTGTAAGGTTTTAAAAGCGTTACAATGCGGTTTTTATTAATTCAAATGACGAAACTCTTTGTTGCAAAAACTTATAATTTTATTATCTATTATTATTTCATATTTCTCCTCGTTGACTCAATTAGATTGTCAACGATTGATAATTAAATACAACATACCAATGTTAAGGTCACAACGTGTTCAAGACAGCTTAAGGTCACAATATTTTTGCAACACTGATTCTCAGCTGCTCATTGATGAGGATATTGATGATATTGATGATATTGATGATATTGATGGATATTGATGAATATTGATGATGGTGATGTAACCATGAAATGAATTGCATTAAATTTGAATAGAAAAAGCGTTTTTATGAACAGGAGTCAATAAACTTGGACAATTAGCTAAAAGACGAATTGCGTTGTTAATCGGAAAGCGATTAAAGGCGGAAGCATGACGGTTACAAGTGTTACAACGGGTCAACAGACAATACAATAAAAAAAAGTCACTTCAAGAACTGATACCAAAAAATATAAACGTTAAGTGGGACAGATTTGTTTGAAGAAATATAACACCGGAATTCACCATTAATAAGCAGTTTGCCTAAATTTTATTTTGATTTCTTTATGGTATTTGGTTACCGTCGCCTATAACACAAGCAACGCCATAGGTACTGTAAGTGCGCCGTGTGTATATATAGGAGAAGGGAGGGATATGGAGGTCAAAAAACTATTTTTTTTTAATTTTTGTCTGTCTGTTTAGGCATATCTCAACAACATCTTAACGGATATGGTTGAAATTTGGCACACATATAGTTTATTACCTGGATTAACATGATTAACATATAGGATACTTGTTATCCTGGAACAATGTTACGTTCCTGTAAGATTCTCAAAAAACGACACACCAAAAAATCACAGGAACCAGCTAGTTTCATGCACAAACAAAAATTTTTGAAACAATGTGTAATTAAACTTCAGTTAACGATAACAGAAACCGTTAAAGTATGACAACTACAGTGGAATGAGACACCATCAGTATTTCTAATTAAAAATTTTGAAAACGATGCGTTAGTTTCTGATAAAATTAAAGGTTGATTCGAATGAATATATTGAATCCATTTTGTAATGCGAACCGTCGAACATGACTGTTCCCGTTCTCACGCCTTTTCTCGGAACGTCGCGAATACAAGAAAAAGTTACAAACTCGCAAATGCGGTGCGAGGCTTCTGCTTCAACAGGCTTTGTTTGGGAATTCATTTAAAATTAATTTTCATTATAATATCGACTGTATAATTATTTATTATATTTATTTATTTAACTGACTATATTTATTTATTACTAGCTGGTGCCAGCGACTTTGTCCGCGTTGAAGAATGAAAAATTAATGGTAGACATTAAATTTCCGTGTAGCTATTTGAGGCAAGCTGAAAACTTGTCCTATAACTCTTCTAAAACAGAACTACAGACACCTTGTATTGTCAAAGTTGCGATTTTTTTTTGCAAAAATGTCCTTGAGGCAATCTGAAATTTTTATACTTTGAAATTGAATATTTAAAGAGTAAAAAAATAAATAAGCCATATACTCGTACCTACTCAGAAATGTCTACCATCTCTCGGAATAAAAATGTCTGACATCTTTATCGCTGTCAAAAATAAAATCTATTTTATTTTTGTTTAATTTAAACATAATGGTCACTACAAAATGCCTTTGTAAGTACATATTGCGGTCTGTGAAACACGTAGCACACCTTGTGCGCCTTGGCTGTGGTTTGTGGTTAGTTTATAGTCCTATATCAAAAACTTTGTTCATACAAAGTTGAGGAAATAATAAAATTTATGTGGTAATTAGTTGTAATGGAAAAAATTAATGTAAAAATCTAAAGTCTAACTATACTTACTATACTAATATTATAAAGAGGTAAAGTTTGTAAGTTTTTTTTGTACGAATAAGGTAATCTTAGAAACTACTTAGTAGTAGTGTAAGTTCTGTACTAAAACTGTAGCACAGAACTTACTTACAAACAAATGA
Organism: Synanthedon myopaeformis; assembly: GCA_944738685.1. NCBI lineage: Eukaryota > Metazoa > Arthropoda > Insecta > Lepidoptera > Sesiidae > Synanthedon > Synanthedon myopaeformis. The sequence continues at coordinate 4,504,725 of OX122938.1, read as the reverse complement.
ATTTTTGGTTTTTAGGGCAGTAAATTACCATTTTTTGTAGTTTAAATTTTACTCAATAAATTCAAATTAGATAGAGTCGTCTTCTTCATTGCTAAAGGTGCTAAACTCTGAAATGCCTTGGTGGCATTGACCACCAGCTGTTTCCATTCCACCCTGTCCTCAGCCTTTCTCACAGCCTTCGCAACTGTAAGTTGCCTTACAGTTGGTCTGGAGACAAGCCGGCTAGGAGACAAGCCACGAGACCTCTTGCCATCCACTCTTTCAACCACCACCTGCTTCTTCAAGTTTTCTGTTTCTCTGCGGGCTATGAGCCCAAAGTAATCGAGAACTCTTTATTAGCAGGTGGCTGATAGTCTTCATTTCAATCCAAATCAAATCAGGCGACCAAAATAACACTTTTTTGCTAATTCCTCGCCTTAAAACGAGAAAGTTCTTGACATGTTTAATAATTGTTACTTAAGAACTTAAGAGAGAAATTAATTAGTTAGTGTATAAACTACTTTAAAATATAGCGAACGCGTTTAAATAAATATCATGTACATTCCGTTGCATTAATTGCGTACATATTTCACACGGTAAAATATTCCAAAGACCCATCAAGGGACATTAGTTTTTTTTTAATTTTTTAGTAACCAAAACGTGTAAAAGGGTGGACCACCTCAGACTCTGGTAGCCAAATAATGTACGACCGCCATTAATTTTAAACGATGTCAGGCCTTGTCAACAATTTCGTTGATGTCTTTTTTTTGTTCGACAACAATATTTTTCACGATTTATGCGTTTTGATTATGACTCAGCTGGGACGTTTTGTTAGCGGTGAATTTTTATTATAATATTATATAAAGAAAAAGGCGATGTGTGTATGTATGTCTCCTACAGACTCCAAAACCGCTGAACCGATTTTGATGAAACTTTCAAATAATCTTCAGATTAGTCCAGCGGGTGTTCCTGCGGATGTTCCGCGATCGGACGCGGACGAAGTCGCGGACATATACTATATTAGTATAATATCAAGACTAATTTGTATTTTTGTTTGTAATAGAATTAACTTGAGTCATTGATTTTAAAGCTGAAGTGTTGTATGAAATTAAGCTACGACTAAATAGGTGATCGACAACATTTTTCATTGCCTCAATATTATTCATTTTGCTACTAATTATAGTCAACCAATCTCTTCAAGATTATTTAGGTTATGGAGTAAGTTAAGAACGTAAAGCGGATACCGTTACAATTTCCCAAATTGTTAAAAGAAATAGATTTAATTTCAAATTCTACCTGTCAGTGTCAATAGTAAGTCACTTTAGAACTCGTAAATGATTAGAATATACGTAATTGCTCTGCTGACCCTAACAAGATAGTTAACACACTGAAAACAACAGCACAAGTGCTGTACCTGCTTTGTATAATTATCATTTGAAATTATATCGTAAATAATTTGTTTTTTAATTCTTTCTTTTTGCTTTTTTTTGGCATCTATGTTTTTAATTTTTAATAAGTGCGTGACCTCATTATTGGATCTAATCGAACATCACCGCAGGTTTTTACATCTTTCGTTATGCTACGTAAAAACCAGTTTATGACAAGGGTCCTTTGTGTTTGTTGTAATATCTTTTCTTTGTATTTCTGTGTTTTTTCTGGTATTGTCTAATCTTTAGTATACTCAAATTTTCCTTTGTTGCAAATGAAATTTATTCTAATATTCTATTATTCTGTAAGTGCTGAGTACCGCCGGACTAAGATGCATTTGAGTGGTTAGTCCGCCGGGCTATTTAGATTTTGTCTTCAGAACTTCTCAGTTAAGTTAAATTTATGATGCTAGAATATAGACTTAGACTCTGGTGCAATTCTATATTATACCTTACTAAATTCATAAATTCATAAAATTGCGAATTCCGCTTATAGTTTATCGATTGGACCAACATAAAAGCATTCGCCGATAGAGGTGGGAGTTAAATTAAGTATTAAAATTCACAAGAGGCCTGCGTTAATAGAGGATGCACAATAAATTGTTGAGGCCGATCTTATCAGCATAATAACTTCTTTGGTAGCCCTTCCTCTGAGAAACGATACAAAAAACTTGATCCAAGAGAAATTCTTCGCGGTCAAAGTAAACTTCGCTTCTTATGGACGAATCTGTTTATGGTTCGTTAATGAGTTTTTGATGTCCTATTAATAGGAATACTTATTCAGTGATAGAAAACTTTAATTTCAAAGATTGAGACAAAAAATATAGCCTTTTCATAATGCTAAGGAATTAAAAAGTTTTTATTCTTGAATGAATAAATTAATTATATGAAATCTTTTTTAGATTGTTATGAATCATGACGTATGTACAATTTTACATTTCTAGTTTAATATTATTTTTCTTTGAAGTATTGTCATCTAATTTAATTAAATTTTGTTAATTAATTAATTAAATTTTAAATGTTTAAAGGTTTTTTAAAAAATACAATCCTACATTATTTGTTCTTTAATTAGTTTTTTATTTAATTATAACTATACGTTATAATCGTTTTACGACAGTAATCGAGCCTAAACCATCCAAATTATCTCGAAAGAAGGGAGAGTGTGTGTGTCAGCTTCGACGCACGACTGCAGTATTATCCTTACAAACGATTATAAAATACATAGATTAGTAAATGAGGGTAAATGAATGCATTTTGTTAGCTTTATTAGTTTGTTAATTTTCTCAATTCACAAATAAATATCAATGGATATAAATATATTATATGTATTATGTTATCTTTTATACTAATATTATAAATGCGAAAGTATGTTTCGATCTATGGATGTTTATAACTCTTTCACGCAAAAACTACTGAACCGATCACCATGAAATTTTGCAAACACGTTGTCTGGGACACCAGAAAGGACATAGGGTACCTTTCATCGTTCAACGCGGACGAAGTCGCGGGCACCATCTAGTATTATTATGTATCGAAGCATATAACGTGTGACATGTGACATTTGATTTTACTCCCATAATTTTTCCCAATAATCATATTCTTAAGAAATTCGGCTCGTATATACTTATTAATTAATGACCTTTAATGAATACCACACATGTTCTCGTAGATGACATTTTCATTGCGGTAATGTTTTGTAAGTGAACGGCTCTACAGTTATCTCTTTATTGGCATTTGCCGACTTTACCTCATGCTGCGAATATTTTTTTTGTCGGCAAACTTTATATAAATTAGCACATTTCATTTTGTGCGTGCTGTTTCGAATAGCATTGTATTGAGTCAATATGTCCTTATTAAAAAAAAACATTTAAACTTACTTATAAACTGCACTGTATAATTAAAATAATAAAATATATTATGAGTAATATAAGGCTTGACATTTTCATTTTGACGATTTTTATTTTTATTCGTGTAGGATTTTCAAAATAGGAACAAAATAGGAAATTAATTTTAAAAAAATATTTATGTTAAGGTCGACAGATAGGCTGACGGTCCCTTTGATGGTAGGTGGCTACCGTCGCCTATAACACAAGCAACGCCAGGTGCTAAAAGTGCGCTGCCGACCACACCGAAATACAACAGCACATATGCTGCTATTTCACGGTGGTCTTATATAAGGGGGTGCAGAATATAATTTAATTTTTATTCAGGTAATGGCACCTACCATCAAGAGCACCGTTAGCCTGTTTGCCGATCTTATAAAAAAAAATGTGTGTGTGTCCTCTCCGACGTACGACTGGAGTTTACTCATTACGAACGATTATAAAATACATTTAAATTTTCATAATTCGAACACGCCGAAAGAACAATATTGTTCTTTTTTTTAAAAAATATTGTGTAGATGGCGCAATATCTGTAACTTCAGAGATGTTTTAAAATATTCAATAATAGAACGTAATGCATACCGTGTGACAATTTTGATTTTACTCCCATAAATTTTCATACCACGGGCTTATATATATAAATCGATTCTTAAGAAGTAAACTCCAGAAATATTGTATAGGTATAGGCGGAGTTAGCCAAGCCACCCACCATCAAGTGGACAGTTCATTACATAAAAAATAAAGAGATTGTCCCTTCAGATCAAAATAACGTAGGTTTTAAAAATAAACTATTTAGTAAGGACGTCTCAATTACAAGAAAAAGATATTTAATTACGCAATTGCAAACGTAAATTCACATTTTAAAGTAATAATCGGTACACTTTGACTACTCGTTCTGAAACCGAACACCGTTATGCTGAGCAAATATGTGCATTTAGACTTAAGTGAGCCCACAGCAATAAAAAATATAGTAGATAAACTTTGTAATATACGGATTTTATGTAAAACAACAACACATAAATTGGAAAATTAAGTACCTGCAATATTTCCTTCTTTAAATGACGAACTATTTACGAATTTATAAATACCATTCATCAGTTTTCGTACTTGCATGCGATAAAATAATATTCAATTTGTAGAACATTTAAGATTTTTCATTTTTTTTGTCTGTGTTGCGTAATTAAAATTCTATTCTTTCTTTCTTATTTTATTTTCTTTTTTTATTTTTTTTCTTTCTTTCTTTAGTTAGACCCGTACTCCGCCAAAGAGGAGACGAGACGAGAGAAGTGTTAGAAACAGCCAATAGGATCTTCTTATTTACTTATCTCGTATTATTATTCTTATTAATTTCTTGTTGATTATTATTATAATTTATTATTTATTCTAAATCATAAGTGGACCGTCACTGCGCCTGCCGAATTTACATAACAAAGAAATATATTAGTTGTTTTGTTACCGTTACCATCAATTAATGGGGCACCATTAATTGATGGTATAGGTGCTGCTACTTATGTATATATAAAAACTAACAAAATAGGGGAGGAATGTATAAAATTGCGCTTTTTATCCTTTGATAAAGGGTAAGGGACAAAATGAAAGGTTACGCTAATTTTAATCTGGAATAACACTGGAGTATTATGCGAGCTGTGAATACACTTGTCGTCCATTTTCATATTATTCTAATTATGAATGGTGTGTCTTGAAAATTCCAAGTTCCTCTACGACAACTTGTCCTGACTGTGGTAGGTCTTCTTTAAGGCGATATACTTAAACACGAGCTTTATGTATAACTGGTTTTATTACAGGCCTTTTACACTGGATGGTCTTTACTGTAAGCAAAGATATTTTTATAGCCACACCACCCGTTAAACATTCCTCGAGTTATCCATAAGAGTAGTAACTAATATTTATTTTAATATTTAAAACTTCATTTGCTTTTCTCAGCAACGATTCTCGCCCATGAACATATTATATCGTGTGTTCACGTTGCACTAATCTTCATGCGCGTAATTTTATAAAATAAAGCCTTTTATTACTATAGGTGAATGATTTCTTAAAATCGGCCCAATAGTTTTTGGGTTTATTCATTATACAATCATACAAATCTTCTCTCTTTATAATATTAATATAGATAATATTTTATAAAATTCATATGTACAAAATATTTTTAAGAGAATAATATTTATTTATTTTATATACATTTTCAATATTCGTTTGATTTTCAATATTTTTAAGTTGACTTAATTTTTAAATATTTGATTCAAATTTAATTTGATTTGATTTCAATATTGAATACACTGACTGGTCGAAATTAGACTATAATTACATAAGAGTTGGTGAAAAAAATAAAAACCATTACCTAGATTTTTTAAGAGATTTGTGTGTTTGATTGCAAGTATAAACTGGGCGATCAGTGACTAATTGGGATTTTGCCTATGACTAAAGTAACAGCTGAATTAGGTAAATAGGTAATTAATTGAATTATATAGGTAAATTATTATGATGTTTGTCATCCGTTCATGCAAAAATGGCTGAACGGATTTAAATGAAAATTGGCAGAAAAATGTTTTTCTAAAATAAAAGTAGCCTAAGTTACTTTTTACAACATCAGCTATCTGCCAGTTAAAATCCTGTCATAATCGGTCGAGCCCTTTTTTTAATAATTTTGACATTACGAACACACACTTGAATTTTATTTATTAGTACTTTTAGATTATATTATTATGCATATCTAAATGTAGGTAACAAAAATGATTTGCGATTGATGTACAAACACATTAATAACATACTTTCTAGCTATAGAAAAAGTCATGAATTAAAATTTAAATATGAATTTCATTGATAAAATGATCCTTTTAAACGAATATTCTTTTAAAATTATAATTAAGTATTGTATTAAAAAGGCCCGTAACCAACAATAGACTATAAATTTGGAGGCATAAGGAATCTGCTAAAGTATACCTACATCAGAGCGGTAGGGTTGGCACGAAGATTTTGATTTTTTAAATATATATTTTTAAAGACTAAATAAGACCGTTTTTTAAACGGCAATCACTTTAAAGAAAGAACTTTTAACAGTCAAACAATAGTAATCTGAAGTAACCAAACATTCATATTCCTCGTTAAATCTTTTTATCAAAATTAGTTACTCAGGGGCGTCCAATTTTTTATATTTTTAGACTACACCTCGGGAACTTAACATTTTTGCAAGTAGAAAGTATCCTGTATCTGCGTATAAAAATAAATTTCATCCTAATTTCCAATAACATTCATAATATTATAGTATGTAACATTTCGAGATACATATCTATTGCTTCCAGGACAATAATTTTTCTACTCAATTTAAAAATATTGCTATTTCTAATATGCTATATGTTTTTACAGACAGTTTGGCCAGATATTATTATGCAAATGATTGTCAACCCTAGACGGGTGAATGGTGCATTTGCCTCAATACGTTATCGTCTGTCAACAGCCAGACTGCAGAGCAACTTGCAACTCGTGACACAACACCTATTGAAATTTGCAATTTAAAAGAAAAACATTACATAAGGGCAGTGACAATATACCCTAAAAAAATTTAATCAAAAATAACGGTTATCACTTTTAATTATATTGTTAGCCTATTTGTCGAAAATCGAAATGAAATTATCGTGGAGACAAAATTGTTTCCGGTATTTATTTTGATCGTATAATTAAAACACGTCTAAATAAAAAACATTGATGAAACATTGTTTTCATCAAAATTATTATAATTTCTTTAGTATTCCTACTTTTTTTTTAAATTGACAGTAACTAATGAAAATAACAAAAGTATAATGTTTCTCAATCTCTTTGTGTTTAATCAACCCTCTCGCCTCCTCGAGATAATCTTATTTAATTCTGTGCGCGGTTAAATTTAAACCAGCAATTAAAATTGGTGCTAACACGAACCTCGACGGGTGCAATTGACTCCCAAACGTCTTTTGTTTATTGTTAACCCTCTTCACCAACTCGGTCGAAACTCAATAATTAAACATTGTTAAAATATTATTCGAGACGTTTTAATTAAGTCTGTTTAAATGGTAGCAAATTCACCGATATTTCGGCCCATTACAGTAAATTCCCTCAATCTATATAAGTATTACAAACTCAAAAACTACTGGACTGATTTTAAAAATTGTTTTGCCTATAGAAAGCTACATTATCAGCGAGTTATATAGGCTATATATTTTATAAAGTACGCGGACGAAGTCGCGTGCGACGAATAGTATAATTTAAGAGTAGTGACCCGTGCGAAGCCGGTTTAGTCCAAACAGTTCTACTATTTGATCGACACGACGACACATTTGGTCTAGTGGCTAGTAACCCTAGCTGTTATCCAAACGGTTGCAGGTTCGAATCCCGCTAGGGGCATATGTTTATGTGTTAACATTTTACCTTTATACCCGAGTCATGGATGTCTTGTATTTATAATATGTATGTATTTACAAAAAAAAAGTAATCTATGTAGTATATCAACTGTCTGGTATCCATAATACAAACATTACATAGTTGCTTAGTGTGGAACTTGATGGTGCTGTGTGGAATTTGTGAAGATATTTATTTATTATTATTTATTAGTTCTACGATAGAACTGTTTAGACAAAAAAAATCCAAAAATATAACACTTCTAAAATAAATCTGATATAATTATCGGTGTGAAGACAGTGGCGTCTAATTTTTTATATTTTCAGACGATCCTTCGGAAACTTAACTTAAGGGTAGAAATGATAGAAAGTAGAAACCCGGACGAAGTCGCGGGCACCGGCTAGTCCCATAATAACATAAAGGTATCCGTGTAAAAATTATGTATCTCGCTCGCACTATAGGCTGTACTATAGGCGTGGCGCACTTAACAATTTAATAACCATGTTTATAATTATAGTGTGGCCACACTGGATCAGGTTTCTTACCTGAATTAATTATCAAAAGATTTTAGGATATCTATAACAAAAAATAAAAGATGCCAAAATACCAATAAACAACGAAATGTATGCGAGTTTACGAGACAATGTCAATCCTAATAATATTATGAATGCGAAAGTTTGTAAAGATATATAGACGTTTGTTACTCTTTCAAGGAGAAAGGGCTTAACAGATTTCTATGAAATTTGGCACACATATAGTTTATTACCTGGATTAACATATAGGAAAATACAATCATTAGGAAAATAAATTCAATTATTATTTAATTAAGTATATTGAAGAATTACTGTTTGCTTTTTAGATTTGCACACCGCTTGTCGCTAAAATTTACAACAACTTATGTATAGCATTCAGCAAATAAATAATTTTGAATTTGCTTTGAAAAATTTTATCCTGGAAAAATGTTAAGTTCATTTTGTATTGAATTCCATTATTTAATTATTTATCTATTTTTTATTGATTTGTAGTATGAAAATGATTCTAGGTAATTGTATTTTTTGCGCACCAAATTTTCGGCACGCCGATGCAACACTCGGGCTTACCTTGAAAAGAACGTGAAGAGACGCGAGCTACAAATACGATTGCTTAAGGACGTCTCGGCATCCCTAAGGACGTTGTAGCATGCCAAGGCATAATTTCCGACAGTATGCTTACATGTAGGGATGCCGAAGGATCTTTTTCTTTGCCGATGCCGATAATGGGCGCCGGGCCGAGTAAGGAGCCGAAGTGAATAGAATATTACCGAGAAGAATCGACATGTGCATTTAATTAAACTGCCAGTGAAACCGCAGAACTCAGCTAGTATAGTTTAAAACCAATGTAGAGAAATGCTCACGAAACACTTTATATTAGAGCTTCCAAGTATTTAAAGACAGCAGGACAGTTGTGTGATTGATTTATGGTTGCATAGCATTTGACATGTCGCACTATATTAGAACGAAATGTTAAGTTAGTGTGTCAGTGTGTAAACATTTTGGTTTTAGATTATTTGTAGAGATTGGCTTAGGTTAAATATAATTGCTCATTCTACCACAGAAAGATATTATGTGGGTATAAAATGTACGCGGGATATATCTTTCTTCTTTTTTTGGTAACATGCTTAATAAATGGGCTAATATAGTTCTATCGATGATCGCCGATATACTAGATTGCTGATAGGCTATCCATCTTTGCGTGGTGAATGGTTGTAAAAAGTAGTCTTCTAAAAATTAAAAAGCTGGATTCAATTACACTTCATACGTAAGTAATTTTGGAAATCAATATTTTAAATATAAATAAATTAATATTGAAGTTATAGCTAGGTTGTAGCTTGAAACACAAAATTTCAATCCAGTAAACGCAATGACGTTTTAACAGCATAAAACAGGCTTCGCTATGTTGTTCGCAAAATTGCGTCTGTAGTTCTTATTTGATCTGAGTGTCACAGTGCATTAAAACCAACTACATCTTTAAGTCGTAATTAGTCTCTGTCGTAATTGGACTATTAAAAAAAAGCGTATCTACACATAAACAAATAATATCCAAAGATAAGTTATGTTTAAAAGAAATATATTCACTTTCAAATGTAAAAGCCATATAACATCATTTGTCTATTGTCGTTCTATAAGTGGCTTAAGAGTGTTTTTAAAGGCTATCCATATGATTTAGTTTCATTTCCAAATGAGCCCTTATCTGTATACCTGTGCCATGTCCTACAAAGTCTATTAAACCAATTCATCATGGCCTCACATCACATTCTATGTAAAAGCAAGTTCAGTTCAACTTAGAATGGATTTCTTTAAGAATTGTATCCCGAAATTTTACTAATGTTTGACCAAACATTGTTTTTTGTAATATGAATTAAAATAGGTGAGGTTAAGGTTCAAATTTCATTACATTTAGAAACCTTGAAATATTGAGTGACACTGAAGTATCTTATAGTAATGATATTGGCTTATCAAAGTCAATTTATTATGGATACTTAAATCATGGTTTATTCTTAATATATTTTTTTGAAAGCTCCTTTTCTTAAGCGTTGAAACATTTATTCAGTCTTTATTGCTCATATGTAAAACGTAACAAACAAATAAACAAACGGACTTTTGCATTTATAATAATACTAGCTGTTGCACGCGAATTCGGCCGTGTAACTTTTCATATAATATTGCCTATGTTACTCACAGATAATGTGTATCTTTCTATAGGTAAAAGAATTCTTAAAATCGGTCTAGTAGTTTTTGAGTTTATTCATTACAAACATACAAATCTTCTCTCTTTATAATAATAGTATTTTTAGGATATAAAATTATTTTTTTAAAATAATTTTGCTGTTTTTTTTTTTACAATAAACAAATTTCAAACTCCTTTAGATATTTTTTCGCAGACTCGAGTACTTATTCGCCTTAAATGAACACATAACAACCCCAATGATGTACACAGAGTTTCAACTAGGTACTGTGCAAATACCTAGAAAGTCAAGTGGTGCCTACTCATCTTACAAGTGTTATTTAAAACTAGGGTAGCTAATTACCGCGGAGCTAAAACAAGTGCGGACTTAATGAAAAAAAAAAATAATTTTTTTTTTTAAATTGTATCCATTTAATTGTCTCTTAGAAGAACGCGACAAATGTCAAGTGTGTTCTGGAGGCAAATGTATATTTTTTTAATTATTGGAACAATGCCTGTTAACAATGTCTGTTAAGGGACCTGCCCTTAACAGGCATTGTTTTTTTTTATTCGCGCATATTTATGCAAATTAAATTTCATACGAAATCGCTTTTCGACTAGTAGCCTTGTATGAGAGGTGAAGACACATTTTTGTTCAATTGAATTCTATGATAAATCCATAAAATAAAATTAGCTATGTGCTTGTTGTTTTTCAATATTCAGTTTGTAATCTTCGACGACAGACGCAAAAGATGGGTGTTATAAGTTTGACCTGTGTCTGTCTGTGGCATCATAGCTCCCAAACAGATAAAAAAAAAACCAATGGCACTCCGGGAGTGCCGACAGAAGTGAAAACTTGAATAATTACGTGTGTATTTTTGAATCGTCAGGAAAGTACATACTTATATACAGAGGTGTCGGTTACACGGTTTCAGGTCGCGATTGCAATGGTTTTTTCCATCTCAAAAATTGTTCTTTTTAAACTGTCAGCGCCATCTCTGTTCCCATTGATGTATTATTTAAATTCAATTAGTTTTCGCAAGGATGGATTATTACGTAACATATTGTAGTTTCAGTGGTATTGTGTACATGGCGCAATATCTGAAAATATACAGAGGTGTCGGTTACACGGTTACACGATTACATTACGGTTACAGGTCGCGAGTTCAATGGTCAATCCCCATCTCAAAAATGCCCAACGCGCCTAAAGAAGTTTTTACTTCTATAAGCAATATAACAATTCACACGTGCATTGCTATTACCTTTTTGCCAGGCGTTAGTTTTTATTTAATTTTAGATGATCCCACGGGAACAGTACTTTTTTTCTGGATGAAAGGTGGGTATGTCGTTGCCGGTATTCTTGACGTGTATGCAAAATTTCTTGATGATTGATTGAGTAGTTCAGGCGTGAAAAGGTATCAGACAGACATACAGAGTAACTTTCACAATTATAATATTAAGTATGGATTAGGATTAGGATGAGTGGAGCCTACGTACGGTAAACTGCAAGATTATTCATGTTTATATGTAAAAATGGTTCGTGATAGTCTCTGCGACGTCGGGGTATCCAACAGTTTCGTTGGGCTATTTAAATTACATACTTATGACTGAGGTAGCGGGTGGGTCGTGACGATGCATACGTCAAATCGTGGTCCAAGTTATAGAATACAGCGATATTTTATAGGGGGTTACTCATAAACTACGTCACACGAATATCGTGATTTGTTGACCCCTCCCCCGTCCTTGTCGCATGTGGTCACAGTTGTGGAAATGGTGATGAGACGTCATATACATATAAGTACATATTAGAAGAATTGAGTTATTACGTAATCACACATGAGTAATAGCGAAAGTACGAATAAATGCTGACTCCACACTATCCTAATTAATTAATATTAAGGCTTTAAATTAAGTAATTAATTTAATTTAAATAATTTAGTGGAAATGATGATGAGAAGTCACATACATACTTATAATATCATAGAAAAATTATCTTTTAATTTTAAATTTGTTTAAAGTTATTAGGTAATATTACATGAGTAATAGCGAAAGCATTACCCCAATTAATTAATAGTATGGCCCTAATTTATGTAATTAATTTAAGTAATTTAAGTACATGGTTACAGAGCTCTGTTAACATTATTCCTATTCTGGTCAGCAGCACACTTGCAGTAGCTGTGGCGTTGGTTTTATTATAGGCGACGGTAGCCACCAAGTGGACCGTCAGCCTGTCTGTCGACCTTAACAAACAAAAATATTTGTGTCTTATAACTTGTACCATAACATTAGGGTGAGCCGTGAAATTGTGCATTACCATCACCATACACGATCTCGCTCGTAATATTAAAGGGGCTATGACCCCATCATCCAGGTGGTTGTTCTATGGACTTCATAATATTATGGGATATTAAAGGAGAGGTACCGTCGATGAGATACAAGGTACATATTTCTCAATCGACATATGATTCTGTGACCTCTTCATCACATCTACCTATATGCATATGTGAACCTTCTGTAATTATCACGTTTAGAGTTTACTTTCCAACTCGAGCAGCTTACCAAATTCATACTATATAATTACATGATTACTTATTAGTTATTGGTCGTAGCAATACATAAAAACATGACATTTCTGAGATATAATATAATATGAAGGTTTGAATGGAAACAAAAAAACTGAAATCAATTTCATATCTAGTGTAATTAGTCTCCCAAATAAGTATTACTGACTTCACTCTCTTGTACAGCGTGTCCTTAAAGTCTTGTTAGAGGACACGAAATCTAAAATTTCAAATTTACATACAAATGACAACGAATGAGGAAGTGAAGTCCCTTGAAGTTCCTTTCATAGTTTGGTAATAAAATTATGGGGAGTGCGCAACCACCATAAACAACACGTAAGTTATGCGCAGACGTCCATTGCTCAATGCGTGTTTACGATGTCCATAATTACTGCTCGTACTCGGGACAATTGTCTTCGCTGTAATGCTCAGAACACAATTTGAAAAAAATAAAATAAAAATAAAATAATGATGGTCTCTCATACTACTCTTATTTTGAATAGACTTCCTATGATTTAGCAAATTGTCACTGTTAATTTGTCAATTGTCGCTCCCGGCTTCGCTTGTACCTATTGTTAGCGTCTGCTATTTATGTCGGCTGAAGTTGATTGAAAAGTGCTGTGTTACGTTTCAAAAAGAGGTGTTCATTCGTTCAGATTCATTCGGTGGTGTGATATTAAAAGGGTATCAGTCAGTTGAACGAACGCGTTCACGAAGAGATATCGTCGTCGTATATCCGCACATCTTATAGTTGGAATTGTAGTTCTGATATATCGGTCGGACGATAAAAGTATTTGGACTAAATATAAAGTGGTTTAATTAATGTACCCGAAGTAGAGGGTGCTAACACTGTAATTTTTTCTGCAAATTAATCACTCAAATGGTTTAGAAGAGTAAGCGGACAAACAGACAGAAGACAGAGAAACGATTATAATGTATTATATGTACAATATAATACACTAGCTGTTGCACGCGTTACGTTATGTTACTCGCTGATAATGTAGCTTTTTACAGGTGAAATTTTTTTTAAATCAATCCAGTAGTTTTTGAGTTTATTCATTATAAAAATACAAATCTTCTCTCTTTATTATGTTTATTAGTATTATAATCGTAGAAGCAGAAAGACGAAACCTGCCAACTCATCAATGCAGGTCGATTTGATGGTGGGTGGCTAGAGTCAAGTCTGACCATTGTCTCCTTGGTCTTCTTTTAGGGGGTGGTTACTGTTGCCAGACAAACTGCCCAGCTTATGACTACAAAACTTCGCGTGGAAATTAAAATTTCCAAGAAGACTGGGATTCTCCCAGGATACGTACATGCAAATACTTACAGGTTTCCAATACACCTATAGCAACGAGTCAGTGGGTGGCCTCAATTTATTGTTTGATATCAAGTGTTAATTAGCCATTAGCGGTGTTTACTACTGTCCCATTGTTTCCTTGCAACATGGTGTCACTATACACAAATACCACATTGTATTACAATGTTATTGTAATTTGCTAAGGTGTTAGTATGTGATGATTCGATGGTAAAACTTAAAGACTTGTTTCATTCCCTTGCTAAATACTGTGGAAAATTGGCACTACTTTGTTTATTTTCATACGACTTCAAAAAAAGAAGAGTTCTCAATTCGACTGTATGTTGTATATTTTTTAAATATATTTGTTACGCGATTACACCGCCAATTATGAATTGATTTGGATGATTTTTGAAGTGAAAACTTCTTTAGGCGCGTTGGGTATTTTTGAGATGGGAAAAAACCATTGAACTCGCGACACTGTTACCGTAACCGTAACCGAAACCACTGTATATAAGTATGTACTTTCGTGACGATTTGCATTATCGTAAGAATCAGCGATAACGTTTGAAGGCCAATTACAGGCCTGGTTTTGAACCTGCATACCTCGTGACAGTAGCCGAGCATTGGACCCACTAAGTTAATAAACTTAATATAGTTACATTTAGGGCCTCTTTCACCAACTACAAGTAAAGTGTTGATTAGTTGCTTTTAGAAATAATTTTATGTTTCCTAAAATTATGCACTCAGTTTACTGCACCCTTCGATAGCCGAATTTTTTTATTATTTTCTTTTTAATGTTTGGGAGTTTTACCGTACAAACAAAGGTATATCAGCTCCATCATTACTGGTGACCGGTGACTTTAAATGGCGGTTAGTCTACTTGACACTTTACTCAGAGATGGTGAAAGAGGCCCTTAGTCGAATAATCGCGATGACGTCACTTCCATATTACACATCGGTAACCAAACGGATTGTAAGCAAGCTTAACCTTTTCAAAGAAATTCCACGGACACGTTAATCACTTTGAAAATCCAATGAAATATCTCATTGTGATATTGTTATTGTGCCGCGACTTGTAAATTGGTCCACGGAACGATATATTTTGGTGCTAAGTGATCGTACGGTGGTCCCATTTACACCTAAACATTTCCACTACCCTCAGGTTTTTTTAGGTGCTCTTAAGGCGATGCGTTATCTAATTTCATGTGTGCAAAAATCATTTATTTGATATTAAACTGAATATGATAAAAATCCTTATTTACTAATATTATAACATTATACATTAGAATAACACATTTATAATGTTATAATTATATAATACTAGCTGTTGCATGCGACTCCGCCCGTGTAACTTTATAAAATATAACCTATTTTATAGGTGAAAGAATTTTCAAAATCGGTCCACTAGTTTTTGAGTTTTTACCAACATACAAAACTTCAAATCTTCTCTCTTTATATTTTATATTCTCTTATATATTAGTATAGATTATATTTGTCGAGCCCATTAGGTGCTTGCCTTTAAGCTCTGTTCCTCTGTGATCGATTCCCGGCATGGTCAACTTTGGAAATCCACTTTTAAATTTGGATTTGGTCTTGATCTGAAAGTAGTGGCAGGGCACAGTGCGTTTTCGCAGTCATTTGGGCAGCCCGTTTGGCGGCAGTAACCAAACCCCTTACAGAAGACCACCGTGAAGTAACAGCACCTGTGCTGTTGTGTTTCGGTGAGTGGGTAAGGGATGCCAGAGCCCATTTCCCTATCCCTTATCCTTAATATTACTGTAGTCGGCAGCGCACTTGCAGCCCCTGTGGCGTTGCTTGTGTTAAAGGCGACGGTAGCCACATACCATCAAATGGACTGTAAGCCTGTCTGCCAACCTTGACATAAAAAAATTAAAATAAAAAAATATTGACTGTATCAAAATCCGTTGGGTGGTTTAGAAGAAGTTAGTTAAGAAATAGATTCTATCTGAACCTCTATTATCTTCTATGATAAAATATTCAACTTTAAAGAACTTTTGAAAGAGTATATAAAATATATTAATTTTTTTGTGTACTAAATCCAAAGATTATATAAGTATATTGCTAAATACTAAATCATGTTAGATATAAAAATTGATATCTCACATAAAATCCTTGTAAATAAGAGACCGGTGTTTATCCAATTAATTCCATGCGTTTATTGCTAACTATATGTGGGATACGCAATTTGCGTGGAAATGCTGCAATTTTAATATATTTAGTTACAAAACGAATGCTTATTAGGAAGTTATAAATACTGTCTTATGTAATACACTTGAGTAACAAATTATCGTATACTTTTAATTAAATTCATGCAATACACAGTTTGCCTGCGACTTTAGATAAAATAAGAACCAAAGATAGAGCCTATGCTTTATGTTTAGTAAAACTACGTTAATACAATCAAACTACGCCTCGTCTTATTAAAATATTTACTAGTGAAAATGGCAAATTGAGTAGTGTACAGTGCAGTAAAAAGCAGTATTTATAAAAAGCACGATGCAATCACATTTGGAACATAAGTAAACTTGTGTTTTTGATAAAAAATTACACAGCACGTGTTGTGTTTCATTGAGTGAGAGTGAGTGCCTGTAACGCGTAACGTGTGACATGTGACATTTGATTTTACTCCCATAAATGTTCATACCCCGGGCTTATACATGAAAAAAATCGATTCTTCAATGTTTTTTCTAAATTAAAAGTACCCTAAGTTAGTCCTTATAAATCAGTAATCCCTCAGTAAAATTCCCGTCAAAATCGGTCCATCTATTTCCGATCTCTCGTACTGGCTCGTGGAGTTGGTGAGGCGCCATGGTGACAGTGACGCCCACTTTTTATATTTTTTGGCGTACCTCGGGAAACCAACATTTTTACAAGATAAAAAGTATTCTATATGTTAATCCAGGTAATAAACTATCTGTGTCACCAGTTTCATTCAAATTTGAGCCGTTTTTACATGAGAGAGTATAATCCATCCTCACAAACATTGACATCCTACTTCCTACTAATATAAATGCGAAAGTTTGTAGGGATGTATGGATGTATGTACGGATGTTTGTTACTCTTCAGTAAAAAGTTTTTACTATTTTTACTAAAAAATTATTGAATAAGGTCTACTGGATTGGGATGAAATTTGGCACACAGATAGTTTATTATCATCATATAGGCTACTTTAACCCTAAAAAAATGTTAGGTTCCCTAGGGATCATGTAAAAATATACAAAAGGCGGCACTGTCGTCACAGCGATAAAGACTTCAGGCGTTATAATAATTATTACTCGTAATGTTACTACGTAAAGACCTAATAATCTTCACGAACCGATGTAATAAAATAAATTTCTGTTTTTGTTCTACCCTTTAGAGAGCGCGTTCTAAATGACATTTTGGAACTTCATATAGTTAAGGGATAATTTGCTTTTGATGTTAATTTATTATTGAAATATTCAAGTACTCAGTTCAGTTGCGAGATTAAGATTTTGTTCGCAATAAATATCAACTAATTGCATAGGTAGGGAATATTGCCAGCCGGCTCCGTCTCTTGATATGTAAATAAATGGTTATTCGCGTTAATCTCACGTTTTCAAGTAAACAGACGAACACAAAGTCAAGATCTTGTGTAACTGATTGTGGTTAATGTTAAAATAAACTGCCATTCAGTTTAAAGGTTAAACTGAAGGCTCACGGATAAACTTTAAATGTAAATCTTTGAAATATGCGATTTATTAACTGACTTCAAAAATCGAGAAGTTTCTCTCGCGACGGCTTTATTTTTATGTGCTGCACAAATTTAAATATAAGCCTTCTATTGATGATCGACAAATATATGCCAATATACACTAGTGCCCGCGACTTCGTCCAGCTTAAAAATAAAGACATAACGTCGCACAAAATGTGTAAAGCACTAATTAACGCATGACATTATACTTTTGCCAGGCGTTGGATTTTTATATTTAGATGGCTGTAACCCAAGGCTTAGACCGCTTATGTCCATCCTCAAATTCCATTCTAATTATTGGTGAAAGATTTTTTTTCACCAATAATTAGAATGGATAATTGATTTTCAGCATTGTAATTGGATACCAAAATCCAATGAAAAATATGAACGTACTGATGTTTTAAAAACCAGTGGTGTCCATCATTAAAAAGTTTATTAAATCGTAAAGTTTTTCACGACGCAGTAACTCCTTTCAATAAAGTGTTTATTGAATTTCGTTTATTACCCTTTTGTGTCTACTTTAATGGCTGTTCGCAATGCTACCAACCTAGGGCGCGCGTCAAATTTTATGATTCGGCTGAAATAAGGCGTGTGAGTAGTGGAGGGTGTACTGCGGTCTGCTGTTTGGCGCCAGTAACGACCCTTTACATAAGGCCACCATAAAATAACTTAATAACATAGTCCTTTCTTTGCCATCTTCTTTGCTTTTTTTCTATATGTTCGTCATTCTACTTGTAGAATGTAAGGCACATTCGTTGTACTCGTAAGTGTGCGTATTTGGTGATGAAAAAGAGCTTATATGGAAAATTTTCCGAAAGTCTTAAAAATTGGTGATTTTATAGATTTAGAAGTGCTTTTTCCCAATTTCATCTGACACCTCTTATCTGTCGCTCGCGCAGATAATAGGTGTCAAAATGGCGCCAAAGTACAGTTTTTTGACAATATCTCCTTTCTTACTCATTTTATGATAAAAACAATTACATAATAAATTAAAATAGAGAAAATTTCCTATGATTTATGTAACAAGCTTCTTTTAGTCAAATCAATAGATTCAGGGTACGAGCGCCGCAAATTCTACTCTAATATGCATTTTAACCAAAAATAACTCATTACCTGAACGTTGGAATTGTCGCACTGGTCCCCACACCATTTCTCCATAGTCGTAGAAAAGTTTTCAGTATCCGCCACCGCGAACATTCCCGTGAAGAATGATAGATCCGATACTTGCAGGTGTCAAAAGATCTACACTGAATGATGGTACACTAATTGAAGGTTCAGTATGGATCAGAATTGCAAGAGACAAAGACAGTTGGAAGTCTTTGGACGAGGCCTTTGTTGAAAGACAAGCTGATTTAAAAGCCGATCGTTGGTACTAAATAAACATGTATTGTAAATTGTACAGCAATAAAGGCTTATTTAATTTAATTTATTTATTTAGGCTAATATTGTTAGTTGTACTAATTTATATTAGGTATATCAGGTACCCTAGTTCTGCAGTTATCGCGAACACGACAGAAGCGCATAAATTGTCGACGGTCCGACAAAATTTGTAATTGATGTTTGTGCACTGTAATTAGTCGGTTTTTGATATCAACTACATAATTGGACTCGTACCGGTTTAGGCACTCCCGGTTTGAGTTTTGATAACAGTGATTTATGTAGGTTCAGATTAATTTATTAAGCCATGAGTCTTACCAACATGAGTAGTATTTTTTTTGGTCTGATTCCTGATATGTTATGTTAATTGCCGAAAAGTTAAAAATATAAAAATTATTTTTCGTTTTACTCTTTCGTTAACCTTGGCCTTATTTATCAAAAGATATTTCTAAGAGATTGATCAATATACAGGCCTAGGAATTACTTCGCTCAGCGATTAAGTACAGCAATCCACGTACTGCAGCCAGTAAGTTCCAATATGTGGGGCGGCGTTAGTCCCGATTTTTTCTGCCTGCCAAATGATCCTCGCGACACTTTATTCTCTCAGCCGGACTCATCCAAAGCGGAAGGAAGACAAGGCAGAATTCTTATATTGTATACGCTGTGACCGACTAACCTTCACACTGCTCTCTGTCAAACTAGTGCGATGGTCAGGAAATAATTTTATGGGATAAAGAGCAAAACATATGCGCAGAGTGCTTTTACATTTGACGTGGTAAAATTACAAAAATCTTCTTCTTCTTCTTCTCTTTTAATGTATTGACTCAAATCTTCTTCGATGATTTTGCCAGTGTCATTTGTAAAAATAGTAATGTAAAATAGCCTTTTTTTAAAACAAAAAACGCAAAATTCAAATTAAAATCAGAAGTAGCAGATCCCGAGACTAGTCCACAATTGTTCTTGGAGTGTTCCAAAGCAGGTCCGTCAAGTCCAAAGCCTACAAAAATCTTATGAAAATGCGGCTAAATTTGGTAATAAAGTTTTCGTCTTAAAGCAATTTTGAACATTGCTCGTCAATCCAATCTTTGGCAATCCAATGAACACTAATTAGGTTCAAACAATTCCGAAATTACCTACATTCGTTGTAATAATTACCGTTACAAGGTGGTATTAGAGGCAATATTTTAAGTTTATTACTCGTCGTGTGGGTTGAAAGTTACTAATGCATATGTTACATTATTTATTAACACACATTAGTACAACGGAATGAAATATATACTTACCTAAGTTGTAGGTTCCTCTGCGAACAGAAATTAAATTGGCAAGCTATCGTGCTTCGAAAAACATTTCCTCGAATTCTGTAGAAATCGACAGTTTCAAAATATGCTTATTAAAGTCATATTGGTTTTTTAGTCAATAATTAAAATAGAATAACTACAAACATTGCAGATGCCAAGTCTGCAGTAAATTCTTAGCAATGAGATTCTTCGACAAGATGAGGATGAGGATGGTCCGATGGAAGAAAGGGGAAGGCGGTATGAGCTCATGCAGCTTCTGAGCATACTCTCCGAAGTACATCTTATAAAAGACACTTAGACAGGCGATTTTGCGTATACGAGTATGTGCCAGGCTCTGCATCTTAGTTTTTAAAAGCGTACTACCGCCAATGAGTCTTTAAAGAATGTTCTTACTAATGAAAACAGTGATAAACGAGAAAAGTTTGTGTATATAATCTGCAGAAAAAAACTGCATCTTGCAAAGCCGGAGACAGATCGCTAGTATATTACATGTCGAGCTTTACAAGTCTCTTGAAATTACGAAATATTTTCCCGAGTTCATGTAACCTCCTGAGACAATTAACAGCAAAAGACTAAGTGCAGTGCTTTTTACAATTGAATGTTAAATTTACTAATTGTGTACTAATACATAAAGAGATGTTTTAAGCATAAAAGCTTCTAATATTTGAAGAAGTTACTTATTAGTATAAGTAGGTAGTTCTTCATATTACAAATAATAATTCACGGGATACACGAGGCTACACGTGTTAGAAAGGATTCTTGTATATAAAACTAGCTTCTTTTCTAGGCTAACTAACTAGCTAGTAAGAAAACAATTAAGCTAGTGTTTCAAGCTAGGATAGTTTAATAGGCAGGTCACTTTGAGCTAGTAGCACCTCCTAACTTTACTACTAGCTTTATATGGCCGACAAAGTATATTCGATTGGCTCTTGAGGAGTGACTACACGTTTATTTTTGTCATATTTGTATCCACAATTGTATCTATTTGTTGTAATTTTGGAGTCAAAAAAATATCAAACATATCAGGCTTTATTCGCAATACACTTGTATTCGCCTATATCTTAATTGAGAAATTCTTCTTAGAAAGCATTTCTTTTTACGTTCATACCTTCTTAAAATTCATGGTCTTGTCCATAGACGTTTTTCTAACCTGGCGACACTGTTACCATAACCAACACCTCTGTATATAAGTATATACATGTATTGTGTATGCACGTACATGTTGGCATTTTCTGAGATGGGAAAAAATCATTGAACTCGCGACATTGTTACCGTAACCGACACCTCTGTATATAAGTATGTACATATATTTTTACTTCTGTCGGCACTTCCGGAGTACCGCTGTCTTTTTAACGTTAATCACTGCAATAGAATCCGTTTAAAATTATGTGGCATCATGTAAACAGCACTAGCATGCCAGGACGGTATAGTACAGTATCTAGGTTGCCATCCTAGCTTGAAAAACTAGCCTTGTGTATTTCGGACATAATAGATATCAGACGGTTAATAAATAATTCGACGGCCGGCGCCGAAATTTACTTGTTCACGAAGCAACTAAATCATTTTATTGCGGCTAAACCTGTAATTTTGTTGTTCAGCTCACTCCCAAATTGATATTTACGACACGACTTATGCGAAAATTACAAGGTTCTTTCTTTAAGTGGTTAATAATGAATATGGAATGACGGTGTGATGGTCTTTATATTCCTTTTAACGTGCTCAAGAGTTATGATTCTTTATAGTGCGAGTTCCGCCCCTAGATTTAGGTAACATACCTATGTCATTTTAGCAAAGCTAGAATGTATGTTATAGCTGGCTTAAATTAAAATTTATTTAAGTAAATTGTGTCTTTTTTTAAGTATCACTTAAAGTATATATTTTATTTTTCAGAATTGAATAAAACTTACTTTGTCTTTCAATTTTTTTTTTTTCGTGTTATTTTCTCGAATATAAACTTAAATTATTCCTTATTATTTTAAAATTCCATCTGAAATATTTGTCTTGAGCAGTTAATCAGTTGATAAATTATAAAACCTGTGCTTGTTAGATGTTTATTAATATTATTTTTTTAATATCTAAGTGTACCTTTTTATTAAGTAGATAGTAGTACGGTAAAGAGTTATAGGTATGAAGTGAAAACCATTAAAATCATCTTTCAACTTCGAAAAAAAAATCTGGCATTACTTCGAGTATGCAGCCTTAAACAGCACAATGGATAACTTTTTCCCATCTGTCAGAATTTTGATGGATCGACCCTCGAGACGACTATCAGATTTCATAATTTGTTTAGCTACCATTCATTTTGATTCGATTGTGTTTCTTGATTAAATAGTTCTTATAAATGCGGGCATCGTTTTTTTTATTAAAAAACCTACAATATCGACTGAGAGCGAATTCCTTATAATAAAATTTAAATAATTCAATATCAAAAATTATAATTAGTCCTTATATAAACATCATGTAGGTATATAATCATTAAAGCTGCTGGATATAAATGTAATAAAAAGTAGTAATTACTTTTAAACTCAATTTTTTCTTTTAAAGACATAGGCAGACAGTGATTTTGTATAATCATTTATGTATTATATAGCTATAGATAGATAGTCTATAGTATCTCGAAAGGAAATCGAGTAATAATTAAGGTTATTACAGTAATATAATTCTGTGCGCTGTAAAATTTGTGGGATTTTAAGCATTAGGTATAATTGCGGCCGTTCCGATGTTCTATCGCTGCTGTAGATTTTGTAATAAAAATTATAAAGGACATCCATTTTATAGCCGCTTTAAAAACGAAAATGTTTTTAATGCGTCTATTCGAATTTGATTTTATTGCATTGCATTATATAAATTACGAGTATCATTTAAATTTTAAATCCTTACATCTTTAAATAAAGTCGTTTTCCGCCATCTGTCCCTCTGTATGTACGCTTAGATATTTTAATAATTTGCAGAATTATCCAATATTAATTTGTTAAAATTAAAAAGTAACATTTTAAATTACTAACACAATATAAATAAATAAATCATAAATCAATTACTTAAAATATTTGAAATGAAAATGAATCCGGTGGTTATAATAATCTTATTCAAATGTCCAATGTTTAACAATTAATAAAATGACGGCGCACCCGAATACAGTCGGTAATAAAAGTGTTAATAATCCATAGTAATAATAAACTGTGATAATACAGCAATCAAAGTGAAGTTTTGCAGGACGGATGGAAATAAATGATTGAATATTATAAGTGTATCTTAATGAGCTCTCAAATATGTGTAAACTAAAATGGTTTACGATTCTATGTGAATAGCTTTCATAAACTCATCTTACAGAACAATCAAAGTAGAAGTACGGTGAAATTTGTCTGTACTATCGAGACCTTTTTTGCATAGGGACGGCTGAAATATGTGTATACCAATGTTATTATTGGATAAGAAATTCTTTTATCGTCAAAATTTATCTAGCAGATACTTTAAATGTATACTTTAATCAATTATAATATATACTTTATAATATTACGAGCGACTCGCCCTCGGTTTCTCACAACTTATGTACATATACGAGTACAAACTCTATTGTATGATCGAAAACGTATCAAAGTTCGTTGGGTTGGTTTAGAAGAAGTAAGCGGTAAAACAGACTTTATTTTATAACAATTCAATAACAAAGATATAGAGAGAGATAGAGATAGATAGATAGAGAGAGGTAGATAGAGAGAAAGAGAGAGAGAGAGAGGGAGAGACGAATTTGTAAGTTTCTTTATTTGTAGTGGGTATTTTTCGAAACCATTGCAGCAGCACCTGATGAAAATTTTATTCACTATATGAAAAATATAATATTACAGATAGAAATAAGCTATTTATTATGTAGAATAAAAAACAATACTATATACACAATCACATTACATGTGTAGTTCTTACACATGGGTATTTGTACTTTTATCTATTCTCTGAGATGGGTGAAGGTGGATGGCGTCGAAATAATTGGGATTTTTTTATATTCATGTCTTCATTGAAAAGAGTATTTTCTAATGGAATTAACCTACCGAACCGTAGCAATAGACATTGAAATATTTACCCGATTTAAAAAAGTGAATATATGAAATGTTTAAAATTGTGTGCTCGAATGTACTATTGTCATCAATCTCCGGACGTCATTAAGTTGTGTTTGATTTTTTACAACAAATATTTACTTATGTTGAAAGCTGCTGAGCAGGTGGTATCCGTGGGAGACAATATTTAAGAGTTTTCATTCTTTCTCTATGGCATAGTTTGAATAGTTTCATTTATTTATATAGATACAATAAATTCAAATATTTAAATACCATTACCATTACGTTTTTAATGCTAATTATAGAGTTAATTTAAAATATATATCTTATTTAATTAAACAATTATACCATTCATTTAAATTGATTACCGATTGTCACATAATAATATGGTATACTAGCGGTAGCGACCCGCCCGCGGTTTCGCAATGAGTTGAAATTGTCAAAAATCGTTTCTTAGCGGATAAAATA
Organism: Synanthedon myopaeformis; assembly: GCA_944738685.1. NCBI lineage: Eukaryota > Metazoa > Arthropoda > Insecta > Lepidoptera > Sesiidae > Synanthedon > Synanthedon myopaeformis. The sequence goes on along the minus strand of OX122938.1, from coordinate 4,479,558 downwards.
AACCTGTGTTTCAAATTTTAGCTTTCTAGACTTAGTAGTAAAGATAAACTTAGTAGAAAGAAAAAAGTATATGACTAATGGTAAGAACAGAATTAAAATTCTTTGCGTGATTTAGGAGAAGTTAGCTGTTATACAGATCGACAGAAGCAGAAAACGATTTTAAAATAGGTATACTATGTAAGGGAAGGATTTTATTAGGATTAGAATCAGTCATGCGTGTCTACTAGCTAGTTTTGTCATTTTTCAACGCCAAAAATAATCCACATTCAATGAAACCATGTTAAGAATAAAATCTTTGACGTCTTTTCCGTGTCCGCAAAAGCAAAAAATATCCGACTTCCGGGACCACACATAGAGATAATTGGAAGAAATAACCACATTAAGTATTATGTAAAATTTATAAAATTCCGACAAAAGACAAAAGTTTTAAGAAGAACATAATAATAATATTCTATTGAATATTTCCTTGGTTTTGACAATTGAATATATTTTTAACTGCAAGTTAAATAACACCTTATTATGTACGCAATAAGACATTGGATTGATGTAAACTATATTTGAACGCAGAATCAAGTCTCGTAAAGTTGTAAGGATGAAAGCTTTCATACAATGCGCTCGGGTATAATAAGCACCGCATTTTACGGTCTACACACATACAGTACATTTTGAATTTTATTATTATTTATTTATTGTTTGTTCTTGCGACTGTACTTTGCGTGGACCAATCGCGTGTGTTCTTTTGTGTACGTTTAATTTGATGCGAATTAATTGGTTGAATTCAAATAAAGAATTTACCTTCTTTGTTCAAAGCTTTTGTTGTGATATACCTACCTAGTAATAAAATGTTGCTCTGGTTGAATTTGACGAGCCATTCCGTTCTCAGGAGTACCGGGTTCGATTCCCGACAGGGTTAACTTTGAAACAATCTTTTTTTAAAGTGGACTGGCCTGGATTTAGAAAGTAGTGGCAGGTCATGCTGCATTTTGCAGTCATTTGGTCAGCCTGTTACTGTGACAAATGTGAGATACTATAATTTGTGCTATTATCTCACATTTATAGAGATAATAGCGACGGTAGCCACCTACCATCAAGTGGAGTTGCCTGTCTGTCGACTTAAACTAAAAAAAAATAAGAGGAAAAAAATAATGAATCTTAATTTTAATTTGTAAAAGTTTTAATAACTTAATTTGTAAAAAACTTAAAAAATAAAAGAAAATTACAAAAATTGTACCTAAATGTAATTTGCTCAATCATAAACATTTTCTTATTATTTTTTATGTCTTAAAATTTTAAAGATTTTTTCAAAATTCAGTTTTTACACATTTCTCTATAAACGAAGCCTTGTCGGATCGTTAATATTGAACGGGAGAGTAGATTGTGTCATATAAAAGTTTTATAACATCTCATCAAGGGACTCCATCATAAAGTGGGCTCTGTAATTTGTGGGGCCTCGCACAAAGACAGAAATGCAACGAAAAAACCTTACCCACTCACCGTGTCCAATTTGAACTAGTGAAAAATGAACCATTATTATCCTTACTAAATTATTATATAGGATCACCCGGTACCACGGTATCGGTATCCAGGTAAAGACGATAATAATAGTAATTGGCCTCTTTTTAAAATTCTATATACTTTCATTCAAAGAATTTACTTTTAAGGTGATTTAGGCCAATTTAGGCATCTATTCTGTACATAAAGATATCTATACTAATATCATAAAAATTGCTCATTCGATTAAATAAAATCTTTCATCAAAAGTTAGAATAGAATTTCAAGACGGACATGAGCTTAATATTCCACTTTAAAAATAAAGATCCAACACTTAGCAAAAGCATAATGTCAGGCGTCAATTTACATATATCAGGCGTTATATTGGTTTACATATTTTGCCAGGCATTATAATTATCTTTTATTGTATATAGCAAAACACTTTTATTGTAATTGTAAATAGCAGAGAGTAGAAATGGTGAATTACACATTGTATACATTGTGTAAAAGTAACGTGAAAAATCAGTGTGAAAATTACATCCAAATTGGTTATATCCGTGTATAGGTTAGTTAACTAAAGTTGGCACGTTCACAGTACTCAATGCATTTTTGAGATATTAATCTTTTTTTTATTAAGAGGTGTTAAAAAGGCCTATCCACAGCTCAAAATTACGGTTTAGTAGTCAACGAAAAGTAAAAATAATTTAATTATCTATATTATAATTAGTTTTTGTCCGAGATTTCTTCATACATCCATACGTTATACCTATCTACTTAAAAAGTTATACTTTCATTCATAACAAAACTTCGTATTAGTATATAGTTAGACCCCCGACTTCTTTTGCCTTAAATTTTTATTCCTGTCATGTATTTATTTTACGAAGTGTTTGATTTGATGGTTTTCATAAAAGTGTTTTCCTTCATCATTTGTCTTTCTACACAGAATGTAAGGCGCGCGAATCTGGGAAGAAGTGTATTTAAATTCTAACTTCTTTTTGTTACGCTTTCATTCCTTAACTACTCAATTGATCATCGTCAAATTTTGCATAAAGTTGTCACCACATATGATACTTTTGGTCTAAAAAAGTACTTTTGATCCATAAAAAGGAACTTTTGATCAAGAAAAAAGTAGTTTCGATCCAGAAAGAATATCACCATCGACTCTAGCGCAGGTTTTTCCAACCTGCATTATGGAGCAGGTTTGTGGCGGGAGACGTTTGTGTTTGTGTATGTTTTAAATGTCCTTTGCTACAAATAAAATCTAATTCTATTCTATTCTATTCTACTTGTGATCGATTCGAAAGAAGTCACGGCGGACGTGAACAAAGTTACGGGCAAATGCTAGTGGTTATACGAAATTTACTGCACAGAATTAACTGAACTTAAGAAGCGAAATTAATTGTGTATTGTGAATCCGCCCTTAGCCGTTAAGGTATCGTGGTAAGGGTGAGTGAGAGACCAGACAGCTAGTTTATGATTTCTTTACTGCAACAGCCTGCAATGGAGCGGGGAAAAAATAAATTGGGTACTGACGCCCCTCCGATACCTGACACGTTTTACGATCTGCCGTGTATACTGTGGTTAATGCGTTCCCAGCGCGACTGTACCTCGTGAATCGTTCTCTATTCATGGCGGCGATTGTACACGCCGCTAATCTCCGCTTGTTTTTTTTTTTAAATGAAAACTTTTTTCCTTTAATTAATCCAAATGAAACATGTATTTAAATGAAAAAGTAACTGTCAGACGGTAAATGTCATTATAAATCAATATGAAAAGAGAGTTTTACTATTTTTTGTATAATAGCTGATAGCAGGAATGCCGTCAAACACAAAAATTTGATGTTTTCGGAACAATAGTAACTCCATGTTCAACACCAGTGACAAATATAACAATCTTTACATATTAGAAAACAAAGTCCCGTAATATATTCATCATAATCTCAAAAAAAAAAAATTGAACAGATTTTCATGCGGTTTTCACTAATAGAAAGAGTGTTAAACGAGGAAAGTTTCTATATATGATTTGCAGAAAAAAATTGCACTCGTGCGAAGCCGGGAGCGGGTCGCTAGTCAACAATATTACGATTTTAACAAAGTTGACAGCCTCCCCATCAATAAAGCTTGTGATGACCAAAGAGTAATCTTCGGACATAAGATTCGCGAGGGAGTTATGTGTAGGGGGTTGCGTTTACGACCAATTTCATTTTACAGTGCCTACGCCACAGGAGGGGCGATTTGATATTAGATGTCTTATCTTATTAATCTTTCAGGCAGTGATGTGCTTGTGAATTTTTTACCGTTGATAATGCTGGCAGGTTTTGCTAATTTTGATTTAGGTCAATTTTACTCGCATTGATATATCTATATTTATTAAATTCGTCATTAAGACGATAAGACACCACAAAAAAATTCAGTATAGCGGCTGGGGGGATTGCCGCCCGATGCAAGATCTATGTGGGCGTGACGCTGTTTTTTTTAATTTTAAACATTTTTTTTAGAAATTATTGACTCCAAAACCGCTGAACCGATTTTGAAGAAATTTTCAGATAATATTCAGATTAGTCCAGCGGGTGATCCTGTGAAGTTTGGTAGCGATCGGATAAGAAAAATGGACGCGGACGAAGTCGCGAGCAAAACTTAGTTATCTATAATACTGTGAAAAAAAATCATTAAATTCGGTTCAGGAGTTTAGAAGTTAGAAGAGATTTCGGGCAAAAAATATAATTTAGGTTACATTAGATTAAAAATAAAATAAAAGTAACAACAATAAAAGAAAAGGGTTTTCTTTCTTGATTACACATCTCTATATACATAAAAATTACGTGTCACGTGTTTTTTCTGGATGAACTCCGAAACTACTGGACCGATTTTGATAAAATTTCGTAACCATGTGTTATTTGGTTCAACTTAAACGATGGGATAGTTTTTATTTTGAATCCATGCGAAGCCGGGAGCTGGCCAATAGTAATATCGCGTAGCGACATCTGATGTCATCGCATTACATTACAAACTTGAGACTGACTAAAATAAACACAGTCTGCAATAAGTTCAGCTTTTCGCTGTAAGATGGCGACAGCCATTGAGCTTAAATCGCGCTATCGTTTGGTTTGTGCCAAAAAGTATTTAATTTGGTCCAACTTAAAAGATGGTACATCGGGCGACCGAAGCCGGTTGCGGGACAGCTAGTAACATATCTATATATTTTTAAGATTATTGGAACTACTCGCTTAGTTGATATGTCTTTTTTGCAGTTAAGCATAATAGTTATGCCTTAATAAAAATTCGTAAAGCGCCACTTTGTTTTTTTATTAGTATTTTCTTTGCGGACCCCAGCTTGAGAAACATTGCTGTATCCTATCAAAGTCGACAGCTTATACTTGTTTGTGTTTATAGCCGACTATAACCGTTTACTATCAAGTAAACAGTCCGCATGATTGCGGACCTTAATCATAAAAATACAGTCACATTAGATAGGTACTTTAGAAAGCTATATAATTATAATATAAAATATATAACGCAACCTGCATGAAGTGTGATTAATCTGCCGTTGAATCTGGAACGGGGAACTGGGCCTGTAATTTCTGCCTTCATTAAAACCTAAGAAAAAGTCGAAAGGAAGCCTGCAATTATGTCCACAGTTGTACTTTACAACTCAAGATTACCGTCCATTAAGGTAATTAGGGTATAAAAAATAAGAAACGAGCATACGGCGAATGGATCACTTCATTTGTCAGCGTACAAAGTGTGGAAAATCATTGCCTTAAATGTCTACCATATGCGCTACGACTACAAAGGATCGCATAATCACTACAGGATTAAAAAAAAAGTTGACACTCAATTTCCGTATAATTCTTACTCGACCATGTAGCGAGTTTACTGGAGTACCTACTCGCTCGAATGGGCGAGTTATCATGTTTGATTTTTACCTATTATTTCATTAGACAACTCGTTCGCTAATATAATGTCGACCCGCTCACGGGTGCATTTTTTTTCTACAACTTATATATTAAAAAAAAAAATTGATTTTGATCAATTTTGATGCGGTTTCCATTAGTAAAATCAAAATCCGTTGGGTAATTTAAAAGATATAAGCGCGTATACAGAGGGTCCGAAGCGTGATAATATCCATTTATTTAGAAGCAGCAGAATTAAACTGTCCTTGGCTGGCACCGACTCCAAAATTAACCGATTATAAATTGTAAATCCATCCATATTATCCATACTAATATTATAAATGTAAAAGTAACTATGTCTGTCTGTCTGTTATCTTTCCACGCCTTAACTATACAAACCGTTTGGATGAAAGGTTACACGTTGTAACCTCACATCCAAAAAAGATTACTTATTATATCTCAAGTCAAGTGTAATACGAGTATTGCTTATTATATCTTTTTATGTTTCAACGCGGACGAAGTCGGGGCCACCAGCTAGTGGCTTAGGTATATGTGGACGAAGTCGCGATCAAAGGCTAATAATGTTATCTATTCATTTTGTTATTATAAAAATTTATCTATGAATTATATTTTGAAGAACAAAATAAACAATGTTTAAATAAAATTTAATACTAAGCTGTATTCTGAAGAGAGCGATCGCTCGGAAAACAATCGCTTGGACGGCCAGAAGGTCTTAGTGAAAGCCTTAAATAAAAGAACCTTTAATGGAGCTTTGACTAAAGCTTTATGGAAATTGTTAAAACGTTACAAAATGCTTTTTGAATGTTATGATTTTTATGTCATTTTATATGCGCTTTGTTCAAAGCTATGTTTATAAGCTGTCAGTAGTAAAAAAAAACTGTCAATCTGACGACCTTGTTGTAACATTTGGAATCTTGACTAAATGGGCCATTTTTTTAATGAATTTGTCAAAGACTTTTTAGTATTTTTTTTTAAAGAAGTCAAAGTTATCTGAAAAAAGATTTTTAACTGTGTCCCAATTAAACTATATTTGTTATAAAAAACTTACGGAATTAATTTGGGAACTTTGTATGAAAGTCTCTGTTGTTGAAGATTAGTGTAAGTGGATAGTTATTTAAAACACAACACCACTCGTGTAAAGCCGTGGGGTTCAGCTAGTTACATAAAAGGCGAATATAATCTCCTATTTAATAAAGCTAGTTAAATCTATACTAGTATTACTATAAAGACAGAAGATTTGTATTTTTATATGTTTGTAATGAATAAACTCAAAAACTACAGGACCAAATTTAAAAAATTCTTTCACCTATAGAAAACTACATTATCAGCGAGTAACATCCGTACTAATATTATAAATGCGAAAATATGTTTCGATGTATGGATGTTTATAACTCTTTCACGCAAAAACTACTGAACCGATCACTATGAAATTTTGCATACACGTTTTCTGGGACACCAGAAAGGACATAGGGTACCTTTCATCGTTCAACGCGGACGAAGTCGTGATGCCCGCGACTTATAAATATATATAATATTAAATATAGCCTACTAGCTGATGCTAGTAGGCTATATTTTATAATTACGCGGACGAAGTCGCGTGCAACAGCTTGTATATAATAAAGCGAATCATTAACCTCATATTAAAATTTACAAACAAATTACTTAATCTGTCAGTCAATCAACCTAGAATTATTAATTAGGTGATTGCTTTTATAATTTGGCTGACATAAACAAAATTATAAGTTGTAAAGATAAAATAAACAATTTCCGGCATTTACAACGTAAAATTAATTGATTGTTGCGCATAATAATGATTAAGTCATCTAAATAGAAAGATACATTTAAAAAGAAGTAGTTTGTCGAAGTAATTATTGAATTTTTAATAACAATCTTAACTATTAATATTTAATACAAATTGGAACCTGTGCTTATTTAAATAAGGTTTAGAATTAATGCAAAGCTGGTAAAAATATTCGGCAATTGTTCAAAAGTGCAATATTTTTATCATTCAAAATAGTACTTTGCGTTGACTTTTAATTAAAAAAAAAAAGATATTTTTGATTGATTTGTGTGCCTTTACTTCATTAAAAATATACCCCCATTAGTATTAATTTTGTACGGTAAGTTTTTTTTTAGTGAAAATATTATGTGTGCGAGACGACTACTATGTGCGAAACAACGACTAAAAATATATTTAATTCTAAAGTCACCTCTTCGCACAATTCTTACGAAATAAAATTGTGGGAAACCACTACTAAAAACTAAAAATATATTTAAATTTCTTTTTCGCACATTACGTACGAAATAAATTTGTGCGAGACGACTACTAAACAATTCATGCGCGGTTTTTCATATACTTTAATGTGCCGTAACAATTTCTATTTGTACCTCAATATTTTCATAACTATCGGATATTTTGTTAAAACAAGGACAGGATCAAAGCAAATATTCCACTAAAACTACAAAGGGCAGGATCAAATACCAGATGACAACACGAGAGCATGTTCTTGGAAAATATTCCTTAGATCTTGAATGATTTGTTAGATGAAGTATTTACGTTGTATTACCTATTATATAGAATGGAACCACAAGTTAATTTCTGTATTTTTTTTTAAACTATATGTACTTTTTCACGCCTTAACTACTCAACCGATAATCATGTAAATTTGCATACATGTTGCCAGGGATACCGGAAAAGACACAGTGTACCTTTCATTCAGATAAAAAAATACTATTCCCGAGGGAAATTAAGAAAACTAACGCCTGGCAAAAGTGTAAATAGTAATAAAGATATGAGGCGTTCTTAGTAAAAAACCTGTAAATCTATACTAATACTTTACTGATATTATGATCAGGTACATGACTCAGGTACAAAGGTAAAATGTTAACACATAAACATTTGTCCCTAGCGGGATTCGAACCCGCGATCGTTTAGTTAACAGCTAGGGTTACTAGCCACTGGACCAAACGTGTATTCCTTTATTACATTGTATTGTGATTGTGACAAGGTGCCTAGTAGCATAAGTGAATTCATGCTTCCTACTTGTTTTCTCGGAAGTGCACGCCGGTAGGTTGGTACTACCATTGAAAGTCGATTCTATGTCGCGAATCCAAAGCGAATCTAATCGAATTACTCACGTGTGAGGAATACCAACAATGGTACCACATTCATGTCTAAAGAATCAACAAAAACCTTTGAAAATTAAAGAGTAGACAGGTAACAATGAAAGGTATTCATGAATTTAAATTTACTTGCATCGGTGGATTTAAAATTCTTTTGTAAGTCACTATTTTGGAACAGCATATATTATTGTAGGTACTGTTCGTTAGTAGCGATTTCGTCCGCATAACTTTATAAAATTTAGCCCCGCAATTTTCCAGGATAATAAGTATAATATAGTAGGTAATAAAGTTCGAGTCTGATCCTCAGATTCCTCGATTCTAGCTACTTTCGCAGCTCGAGTTAAAACGTGTAAAAGTAACAGACAGACAGACAGAGTTACTTCCACATTTATAATATGAGTAAGGATGTTGCCGGCTGATAATAATCTAGCTTTCTATAGGTGAATTAATTTTTAATATAGGTATTTTAATTTTAAATCGGTCAAGTAGTTTTTGAGTTTATTCATTACAAACAAACAAAAATACAAATCCTCAATGTATATATATATGTTTATAATTAGCTGGTGCCCGCGACTTTGTCCGCGTTGAACGATGAAAGGTACCCTATGTCCTTTCTGGTGTCCCAGACAACGTGTATGCAAAATTTAATGGTGAACGGTTCAGTAGTTTTTGGGTGAGAGAGTTACAAACATCCATACATCCAAACATACTTTCGCATTTATAATATTAGTACGGATTTGCAGAAATAACTAACACAAGGAGAGAATGCCGACTTCGAGATTATACACACATTTGTTTTATTCTTACACCGCAACACGAGAATTATAAGTATACGTGCTGTTATTTCACGGTGATATTATCTATGCTGACAGAAGGCAGGACCAATTTAATCATTCCAGTGTTAAAAATACATACAAAGAAATCATTATTATCTTCGCTTATTTAGCAAAGCAATAAAGTTAAAGTTACCAATTTCTTACCGAGGTTGTGTGAAAATACATTAAATTCATTTAAATATATTCTCCAAATAAACTAAAGCTACACATATAATAATGCCGTAAAACCATTTACAGAAGAGCGGTCTAACAACTATTTAAGGCAAGGCAATTGCTTAAAAATCTCACATGTCAATATTGACACTTGTATGCGAAGGGCCGACACTAGGGATGTGTTATTTTGGTATTGGTACTGAAATTAATATGTCGCTTTTAAAAATGGTCATTTGATTTTATTTATTTATTTATTTTATTTTATTATTTAGCACGGAGTTAAAATTTTCAAAAATCCTTTCTTTGCGGATACTTATACGTTAAAAAATAATATATGTTCCAAGTTTGAGCTTTCTAAACTTAGTAGTTGTGTAATGTGTGTTGTCAATCTTAATAGTCTAACTTAATAGTCAGTCAGAATAAACGATTTTATAAGTATAGAAGATAAGGCACCGTATGTAAGTCAAGTATGAAATATCATTTTAGGGTTGACTGGATTTTAGGGCAATGAGGCAAAAACTAATAAGTGGTACGCAAATTTGCTAAAATCAAGAATAAAAAAATTATGTATTTTTTTACATAAAGGCTGCAGTCCACTGACGCGCTTGGCTGTGTATGTTGACTAATGGAGTTTGGAAAACAATGTAGCTAATGAAAAAAGACTTTGTAACTGAATTTCCTACTTCTAGATAATTGTAACATAAGCTCACTAAAGGAGTGAGTCACAAAGGTTGTTTATGGTAATGGACAATGAATTATTTAGGGATGCCAGGGCCAATTTCCCTATCCTGACATTGTCCCATTATTCTTTAATAATCTTTGAGGCGGTCGCATCTCTCTGGTTTTTGTTTTTGTGATCCTAAACGATTGTTCTCGTTTATTTTGTTCGTAACTTTTTGTCCCCAATAGAGATTATCAAAATATACGAAACCATATATTATTATACCTATTTCGCAGGTTTTTAAGAACGTTTTGGTATTATAACTGGTACTCATAGGCGCAATAATATTTCTGTGTCACATCACTCAAGGGCTTACCCACGTTAGGCTCGCGTGTCGTGAAAGGCAAGTACGTATAAAGGCGGTAAGTGAAGAAAATATTTGCTCGTAAAGGTGTTTTACTTGCGTTAAGACTTGAATAAATTCTATTAAATGTATGGAATTATCATACTTACATGTAGTTGTACTATTATAACGCTAAAAGTAGAATGGATTGAATTCAATCTGATTCAAAGTAAGGCTTCGTTTATTTTTTACTAGCCGGTGCCCGTGACTTCGTTTGCGTTAAAAATATGACAGTTGCGCCCAATGTTTTATATTTTTAGATGGTCCCTCCCTCACTTCAGGAACCTAACATTTTTTCAGGTTACAATGTATCCTATATGTTAATCTAGGTAATAAACTATATGTGTGCCAAATTTCATCCAAATCCTTTAACGTTTTTGTGTTAAAGAGTAACAAACATAATTATCTATACATCCATCATCATAAACTTTTGCATTTAAAATATTAGTAGGTTTTAATACATTCAATAGTGTTATAGTAAATTAGTTTGCAAACGCTGTGAACTAAGATTTTTTCACAAAAGTAACTACGTAAATGAAACTAAAAAGCTGTTATGACTTCAAACCTCGCGTAAATTTTATAAAGACCGGAAGTCGCTTGAAAACGGCGCTTTGGTCAGGAAATGAATTTGTAGCTGGCAACACTATTAGTCAATGTAGCCACTTTTATTGTTATACAACACGCAACATTTAAGTTACGTTTAAAATGTATACAAAATATAGTAAATATTTTAGGATTTAGATTAAACTAACTGACCGGGCGAACTTCGTACAGCCTCAGAATAATAATTTTATTTACATTTTTTCGGAACTATTTCAGATGTTTTAATAGTTATTCCGCTGTTCAGGGCAGACAAATTCAACAAACAAACAAACAAGCAACAAATAAAAAATAATAGGTTCAAACATAACCGAGTCATAAATGGTGTAAACTTCCGGCTTTACACGGGTGCAATTTTTTTATAACCACATACATACAAACCTTCATAGTTTAACACTCTCTCCATGATATTTATAGTGAAAACCGTATTAAAATCCGCTGCGTAGTTTAAAAGATCTAAGCGACTATATTTTATACGTTATACGATTAATGTTCTTTTTTTAAAAAAAAAAAACGTCGTGCATACGTGTACGTTACGAGTAATATTTTCTTTGAGCGTATTAGGTATATGTATACATAAAGCGAATTCCTATATATACCAAAAAATTCTTTGATCTTTAGCTATCGATGTAGATGATAGATGTTTAGTTTTAGCATCAAAATGTATCCCTCGAATCTATTATCATCAGTTTTCTGAATTACCTCCAACTATGGAAGCAAATTTAAAGAAGTATTCCAGTCAAAAGCACATGATATTTTAAAGGATAACGTTTGTTACGTTTGTTACGAAAGCAAAAATGAGATAAACTGGACTCAAATCGCTTACGCCTCTGAAAACGTTTGCAACAAAGTTAACTAGGAATGATGGGTATTGAATGTACCCAAGTGTAAACCCTTTATTTGCCTAACAACTGCGCAGTACCTAGCAAACATTGTAAAAGCGGGTATGATCGTTCGTAAATAAACAACGCTAATTTGCTTGCTTTGTAATACCTTTTCGTGCTGAGTTTCCTCATAATAAATAACAACGTTAAAACACACAAATGAAACGAGAGAAAGAAGCCCTCAAAGGAACAATACAATCCAAGGTAATTAGAGATGAGACGTCCGCGCATCGCGAGCACCGCCACTCAAATGAGAGGAATACCCACTCGAACAAAACAAAACTCGTGTTACCTACCCTCTTTTGTTTTAAAAACCGGCCAATGCGGAGCGGGCGCGGCTGAGTACGTTGATTGGCCGACGACCTCCCTTAAGTGCTAGTGGAAATAAAAAGTGCTTGGGCAAATGAGGCGTGCTTTCTCGCTCGCACACGTTACATTCGAATATACTTGTTTCATTCTGTTTTCCGTTTTAATTGCAAACACGAGAGGATGTCTAAAGGGCTGTAGGACCTTGAGTGTTGCACGTGCATTGAGGCTGCGGCTTCAGGGAATGCATTCAACTTGTTTAAATAGGGGAAGGGATTGTTTATGTCATCCATGTTCGATGGGGGCGATGTAGTAATCATACGGATTGCACGGATTTTTTTACTCGTTATTAATGTTGTGTTGAGATTTTTTTCAAATTTGATTTACATTTTTAATGTTATTAGCGTAATCCTCATCATAAATCAATGTCACATTTTATTGTCCATTCCATATAGTAAATCCGTTGTTTGTCTGTGCGTTTGTGAAATCCTTAAAAATCCGATTTGGATGAGGTTTTTCACTGATGTATTGTAGCAGGCTTCCCATAACACATAGTTGGTTTTATTCCAATAGGTTTACAAATAAAAAAGTTACGCGCTATTCCGAAAACCACTGAAATTAATTTCGTAGGAATTTTTTGCGGGTTGAATTCTTGTAATTACTGACTAAAAGTTAATAATCTTCTATGAAAACATGCTAGCTATAATTTATATTTAAAATTGGGTTGTCAATAGCTACCATCTATAAACGCCGGTGCCCGCGACTTCGTCCGCGTTGAGAAAGAAAATACATGAGTAATTATTATATGAGATATCGCAAAAACAAATTTAAAAAATCAGTTGCTATTTGCGCCATCTGATGGGCAAATAAGACTTTTTGTCTGCAGTCTGCCAGTATTATATTTAATGTTACTTTTCACTGACAGCTAGCTAGATGGCGTTAGTTACACAGGTTTTATTTAGTCATTTGCATCCTTATACTTATCCTTATCCCTAGCACCCGTCGCGTTGCTTGTGTTATAGGCGACTGTCGCCAACTACCAACAAGTAGACCGTTAGCCTGTTTGACATAAAAAACATTGCATCCGTGCGTAGCCGTGAGAGGGTCGTTAGTTGACGATATATATTTATATATTTTTTGTTTATGACTTGCTGAAATAGTGTAATAATAATTTTTAAACCATTTGTTAACAAATGTACCTACTTCCAATTTGGCACTAAGTTTTAACTTCAAAAAGGAACCTGGTTATTGATCATTTTAGCGTTGATATATATATATATATATATTGCATATATATATTTCATAATTTTCATAAGTTGCCCGTTGTTATGGCAACCGTGGAACGTTGCTGACTGAGCTAAGTCGAAGTGTGGTCGGGTTCAACAGTATATTATATTGAATTTGAATTGATATTTAAATATATTTTTTTTCAGGAATTTAGCTGCACCAAATCCACTGCCACAAGTCGGAAACACTTCTCTGGAGACGTTCACAGCGCTACACAAAGAGAATTGCCACAGATTAGAATATTTAGTGGAGAGGCAGAAGCAACTATGCTTACTCTCTGATAAAATGATACAGGTAAATTCATTGTGATTTTTTTTTTCTATGTTAAATTAGTCAGACAATCTACTTAATTATAGGTGGCTACCGTCGCCTATAACACAAGCACAGCCACTGGTGCTTGTGCTTGCAAGGGCGCTGCAGACATTAGTAGGTTGAATGATGAGTGATATGAGGCACACTGAGTGCTATCATAAAATGGGCAAGCCTTCAGTAAGCCGTTGCAGTAAAGAACCATTTTGAAATAACCACGTGTAATTATTGTATTTTAGCTAACCTTAAAAAGGATATAAGGGGAAATCCCTCAGTTACTCTCGCCGAAACACAACAGCACACGTGCTGGCGACGCATACTTTCCAATTATATTTTGATTAATTGTGTAATATCTAAATCTATATCTATTCTAAATATACTATATTATTAATACTATAAAATAAATAAGTTTCTATCTGTTCCTCTGCCAACTTCTTCTAAACCACTCAACGGATTTTGTTATGGTTTTGACTAATGGAAAGAGCGATAGACGAGGGAGGTGTGTGTATATTTAATTTGCATAAAAAATTGCATCCGTCCGAAGCCGATGGCGGTAGCTATAGTCATCAAATGTTGCCTGACAGATTTTCTCCTACGCGATATTACTATTGGCCAGCTCCCGGCTTCGCACGGATTCAAAATAAAAACTATCTTATCTTTTAAGTTGGAACAAATTACACATAGTTACGAAGTTTTATCAAAATCGGTTAAGTAGTTTAGGAGTTCATCGAGGACACAAGGGTGACAGGTAATTTTTATATAAAGATAATTTTTTTTATAGTAATCAATTGAAAAATATTCCACTATAAAAAAATTGTTTCAATAGTTGTATTTTAAATAAAATCTTATAATAATATCCTATAGTTTAATCCAGGTAGGTAAGCGACAATAATTCATTGAAAACCGCATTCAAATCGGTTTAGTCACAGACAAACATACTCTCCTCATTTCTGATTCGATCCGGCAGTGTAACCCCGAGCATATCACTCTATAGCTCGTTGTACATTTCCATAACTCATTTCTCTTTTAGTCCAGGACTATTATAAATAATAGTCCTGCAAAATAATAAATAAGAATGTAAAATATTTAATTTTAAATTTTCAGGTGATACAGACAGGTGCGTTACAAGCTGTTGAAGAATGTCAGCACCAATTTAGACATAGCAGATGGAATTGCAGCACAGTCGACAACTCTGCTGATATCTTTGGCGGAGTTCTTAAATTTAGTGAGTAATTATATTTATGATTAGCTGTTGCACGCGACTTCGTCCGCGAAACATTATAAAACTCGTATAGCCTACGTTACTCGCTGATAATGTAGCTTTCTATAGGTGAAAGAATTTTAAAATAGGTTCAGTAGTTTTTGAGTTTATTCATTACAATCATACAAAAATACAAATCTTCTCTCTTTATAATATTAGTATAGATATAGATATAGACTAGTATAGACTGCTTTTTCGCGCGACTTTGACCTGCTTTGAATGGAGCATGGAATACATACAACAAAATACAAGACCCAAAATACATCAATATCGTTAAAAGCGCTTAAAATGGATTTTTTAAAAATATTTTAAATGGGAAAAATTCAAATATAGAATAAAAATATAGAATAAAAATAATATTGGCTCATCTTTGGTGATATTTTTTCATACTATATATGTAAAGTGGGGGTACGAAAACCTTCGTCAGTTTTCAAATTAATTCCTTTATCAAATTAGTACCTTTTGAAACTGAAGCACTAGGCAGACGACAGACAGACGTTTGAAATGAGGTTTTGGCATGATTGACATTAATACCCTGGTGCAAACAAATTTCGGCTTTAAGGTGACGAACCTTTTCTTACCCAGACTGTACATGAGCCTTTTTTTAATGTTAAGATCGGAAGACAGGCCGACGGTCCGCTTGATGGTATGTGGCTACCGTCGCCTTTAACATAGCAACGCCACAGGGGCTGCAAGTGCGCTGCCGACTACAGTAGGATTAAGGATATGGGATTGGGAAGCGATAGGAAAGTGGACTCTGGCATCCCTTACTCACTCACAGAAACACACCAGCACATGTGCTGTTATTTCACGGCGGTCTTCTGTAAGGGGGTGGTTACCGCCGCCTGACGTGCTGCCCAAATGACTGCGAAGTGCAGTGTGCCCCGTAATTACTTTCAAAATGAAAACCAGTTAAAACTTTGAAAAGTTAATTTCCAAAGTTGACCCTGCCGGTAATCGAATTCGCAAACTCTCGAACGGAGCGTTAAGGCAAGCACCCCAGCTATTCGTCCAACGGACTCGTCAAATTATTTTTAAAACGTTCCACGTGGTTTTAGGATGCGGTGAGAAATTACCCATCAACAAATGCAACTCGTACGTATGCGTACAGCGAGCCGTGTAATGAGCTCGTCTGTCGTCGATACTGTTTACGTGACTTCAAAACTTACAGTCGATAATTCAGTAAAGTAAGAAAATGAATAGATTTGTTTTTTTTTTTTTTTTTTTCAATTCATTAACTAAAGACAGACAAACATTGCGTCTGATGGAAAGTGAAAAACGTCTGTCACAAATAAAGATGTTATTAGTGCAAATAATGTCTCATACATCGAAATAATCTACTATTCAAGGCAGTGATAGAGTAATGAAGTAAGAGAGTAAGTTATATAAATAACTTAAATAATTAAATAGTTAAGTAAATTATAATAAAGTCAATATATCATATTAATAATAAATAGGTACCTACTAGTCTAAGACTTCTATGTATGTAATAATAATTTCATAAACGCAAATCACAATAAATATTTAACTGCATTTTGGACGAAACGCGCAAGGTAGGATTAGGCTCTGTAGGAAATGGACGAATTAAGATTAGACTCTTTAGGAAATGGACGAATTAAGACTAGACTCTTTAGGAAATGGACGAATCAAGGCTAGACTCTTTAGGTTATGGACGAATTAAGAGTAGACTCTTTAGGATATGGACAAATCAAGGCCAGACTCTTTAGGAAATGGATGAATTAAGATTCATAACTAACTAACTAACTAGACTCTTTAGGAAATGTACGAATTAAGACTAGACTCTTTAGGAAATGGATGAATTAAGACTACACTCTTTAGGAAATGGACGAATTAAGACTTAAGACTCTTTAGGAAGTTTACTAAAAACTACTTATATGGTGACAATTTAGAAAAAGAGACGTTGTAGTAGTTGTATTGTAGGCCAGTAGCCAATGTGCGGACTTTCTTAAAACAACTTCATTGAATCTATACCGTGTTGATAGTCTGTAGACATCGCGTTTATTTACAAATGTCGATCACTAGAATCACGTGTAGACTCGATGACGGAGTAGCTCAGTTTGTATACGTTAAGTGTCTATTATAATTTGAGCTATTATTTTAAATAAATTGTTTAGGTGCACGTGCCTTTTTAAGTTAGATGTATTGACTTGTGTTCGTTGATCTTCCTTTTTATCTGCCCAAGTCTGTTGGGGTCGCGGGCTCTTAGCGAATTGATGTCTTATGTGATTAAATAGCCAGGTTTCTTACAATTATGAAACTCTATTTAAGAATTAATTTAAAGAATTTCTGGTGTAGTGCATATAGGATGCATATGTGCTAAACGTCCTAACATTGAGGAGAGACCTTTTCAATAAGCAGTGGGATTAGGATGTAGTATAACGATATACTAGGCTTAATCTATATTTATAAAAATGTTGTGTTGGTTTGTGTATTACTCAAAAACTCGAAAACTAGCCGACAGATTGACTTGAAATTTTTACACAACATTGCATTTAAACAGAGGAGTTTTTTTTCCCAAAACTCCAACGGATACCAGTTTTTTTTTATATAAAAAAAAAACATAATTTTCATACGTTGACGGTTGTTAGGGCAACCATGGTATTAGTAATCTATATACATAAAAGTCAATGTATGTTTGTCCTATTTTAATTCGGTTTTCACTTATGTAAAGAGGGATAAACGAGGAAGGTAGGTACAGAATAAAAAATATTCTTGGCATATTTTTTTATCAATTAAATAACATTATCTTTTAATAAGTTTATAATTTGTTGTTTTCACGTTATTAATATATTATAATGACTTTGGCATCGGTGCCAAGTAGGTAACACCATTTCGCATTTCAAATTATTTGGTAAATTGTATAAAAGCTATAATTCAATGAACACAGAAATGAACTTATGATTCGATTTAATATATCTGCTTCGATGAATAAGCTATTGGAAAATACCTAATGTTCTAGTTGTATTATCAAAAATCGTTACCAAAAATTAAATTAAATGAACTTAGCTTTAACTCAATCAAAACTATTCATCTAAAGACTTCATTAACAATATTCCAAATATTTATATTCAATGGAAGATAAATCCAATGAGATCATGATCGTCTTTAGTTATATATGTGGCAACTTGCCATTAACAAGTTGGAGTATGCAACACTGAGAAAACTCTAAATAAATAGATATTCTAACGGAGCTATAACTCCGAAGTCGGTTGTGTGTACATAATTTTGTTAAAATAATTGATTGTGATTTAGTGATGATAGGTACATGTTGCTGAAGAGGAGTAATTAAGGGCTGTCAAGTCGAAAAAAAAAAACGACGACGACCCGTAACGTTACAGCCTCTTGGTATTGCAATAAACGAGTGTGAGTGTTAAAATCATCGGAATAAGGTTGAAAATAATATGTTCAGGAAAAATCCTAAGGCATGCCGTGTTGATACCGTGACGTGCCATATCGTGGAAGAAGTATTCCCACTCGCTCCGCAATTTTGTTCTCACCAGCTCCGAAAGTAAAATTGAAATTAAATTGTTCCCAAGGGCTCCAAAAACTTATCTATTAAATATCTTCATATCTTCACACATTACACACAGCACGATCTAGTTCCACAGTAAGCAACTAATGCTTGTATTATGGATGCCAGACAGTTGATATACTACATAGATTACTTGTAAATTGTAAATACATACATATTATAAATACAAACACCAATGACTCAGGTACAAAGGTAAAATGTTAAGACATAAACATTTGCCCCTAGCGAGAGCCTAGCAAACGTGTCGTCCAAATATATAAATATAAACTTAAAAATTTCATTATAAATTTTAAATGAAGAACAAATGTTTCTGAGCTTTTGGGAACGAAATCGGTAGTATGGCTTAATTTTGTCAATCAGAGCTCTTGGGAAACAATGTATAGAATTTTTAGTTTTGGAGAACAATAGTTTCGATTCGGGTCGCCATGATATCCCCGGCCTGAGGAGTGGAAGAATCGCTTTTGAAAGAGCAATTGGCGTTTCAGAGTCTCGCGAGTCGGCGTTCGTGCACGCCCTGTCTTCGGCTGCGCTTGCGCATGCAGTGGCTCGCGCCTGCAGTCGAGGCGAACTTAACGAGTGCTCTTGCGACGCGCGAGTCAGGAAACGCACACCGCGACAGTGGCAGTGGGGAGGCTGTTCTGAGGTACACATTATACTTTTATTATTATTATTATTATTTATTAATTTATTTCACATGAAATATGTTAACCTAATATTTACATTGTCGATGTAAACGATGAAAATTTACTAGCACAGCCAGAAGAAAAATATATAATAGTTTCTATCACGTTTTTTTTTCTGAATAAATCTCTTCTTTATGAAATATCTAGAGGTGATTCCTTTAACATACCTTGGTTAGTAACGTAACGATGTAAACGAGAGGACTTGAGCTTGAGCCCAAACAGTACTCAAGCTTAAGCGGCCACTTGCAGATTAATTTTTCACTTCGAAATCGTATCTCAATTCCAGGATATAAGATATGGCGAAATGTTTAGTCGAGATTTCGTTGACTCAAAAGAAGACAGGAACAATGACGAAGGTTTGATGAACTTACATAACAACGAAGCTGGTCGAAGGGTAAATATTTTTAATTTAAGCACATTTTAAACTCCTTTCATAAAAGGTTTTTATTGACAAAGGGTGGGAGGTGTGAGATAGGCTTTTAGTCCACTTGGTACAGCTAAGGGACTCCATTCACTGGAGGAAAGTCGAGACTACGTAACGGCGGCGTTGCGTCGGACGCCTCTTCTATTTTAACGCGCGACGCAAAATCGGGGTGTTATAAGTTTGACGTGCATTTATTTGTGTATCGGTTTGTGGAATCGTAGCTCACAAATTTTGATTTTGATCAGTTTAATTTTTGTTTGAATGCTGAAATGATCGGATTGTCGTTAAATATTTTTTTTTTTAAATATTTAAATATTATTATTTTGGATTATTTACCTGAAATACACTTATTTAAAATTTGATCTGATATACGCGAAGCACACGTAGGTACAGTTAGAGCGAGTTGTTTACGCAGTTTGAACATAATTTGCTATCTCATATAAATGTAGTTCAATCTGTGCTTTGTCTTAGCTGAAGCGTTGTCATAGTACTGATTTACATAGAAAAAGTGCAACCTTTTTTAAAATAAAATGGAGTAAATTGCGTCTCACATAATTTTTAAAGTTGATAGTTTGGCTATCAACTTTACAGTTTTATTACTGTTTTAACACAACTAGTTGCGAACAGAGTTAAAATAATGCCGTTTTCACAACCAGTTACGAAACAGAGATGAAGAATTCCTTTTTCGTAGATGGTTATAGAAAACCAAATTGGAAATACAGTCGTTTGGTTTTGTGCTTCACAACGTGAGTAAGGAATGCCTGACTCTTCCTATCTTAATTGTAAAAAAGGGCATCCTTCTGATGTTTATTTTTGCGCTTATAGATAGGTAAAACTTAAACGATGATTTGTTGTGAGTTCAGGCGGTGCGTGGTCGCATGCAGCGCGTCTGCAAATGCCACGGAATGTCCGGTTCCTGTTCTGTGAGAGTGTGCTGGCGTCGCCTTCCGCAGCTGAGACTTGTTGGTGAATCGCTTACCACAAGATACGAAGGAGCTTCGCACGTTAAGGTTAGTCATTAGCAAATGCATTATGGATTTTGTTTGTTAGTTCATAGTTCACAGCCACAACGAAACTGATTTAATATGTATAGCTTTTGTATGATTGAATTGGGTTTTCAATGCTACAAACTTTTCATTTCACTGAGGAATCTTCCCTGTGTTTCTTTTGGTTTCTCACAAGACATATAAAAAGATTGTATGTTTGAGTTGATTTTTCAATCCAGCTAGGATTTTGCGATAATTTCGCCATTACAAGGAGATCTCCTTGTGATTTCTCACAAGAGATTTGAAGATATATTTTTATATATGTAAACTATCTGTCCCTCTCCCGGCATCGCCCGGTGTGCAATTTTTATATTAAATATTTACCTAATCCAGGCTATAAATTACCTTACACCGCCATCTGTGAGAAACTTATGGAACTCACAGTTGTTTTAAAACTTATTTTAAAAGTTCCATAAATTTCTCACAGATGGCGGTGTAAGATAATTTATCTCTCATATAAACAAATAATTTGCAATAAAAAATACTATAAATTGAGATAAAAACTATCCTATCTTTTAAGTTGGACAGAAATTACACATAGTTACGGAGTTTTATTAAAATCGGTTCAGTAGTTTCGGAGTTCCTCGAGAACAAACACATGACACGTAATTTTTTATATATAGAGATAAGAATGTTATATTTTCAGCTATTTTATTGTGGAAAGTTTATATTTTAAGCAAACGAAACATAAATAATTCTTGGTATTTAAAAATCAAACATGATAAATACTACACATTACATATTAAAAACAATAATAATATTAATTAAAATTAAAAATTTCGTAACATAAATAACATATGCTTTCGCGATTCGTCACTTATACATATTATTGTGTTTTTATCTATTATATTACTGTCTATTATCATATTATTATTTTATATTTTTATCATACATATATTTTATCTACTTGTTGCTGTTAAATTACTAAATAAAAAATACACGTGGTTATAAGAATTTTTCAAAACTAACATAGAAATTCTATCAAAAGTTTCTCAGTAGTTTCTTAAATTTAACAATTACAAATGAACAAACATAATTACCTCTTTTTAATATTGCTCTAGAGGTAGATAGATTTATTTTGTTGATTAAAAAAAAAAAAAAAGAAATATAGATGTCTGTACAAATTATCTTGGCTTATAAAAAATGTTACTCTTCAATTTATGCAATGAAATAATTAACTGCGTTTGCTTACTTAACATTTAAAAGCATTTTTAACCTTTTAACAGTGCATTGGAGTGCTATTTTTAACAGCGAAACCTTCGTCCTACAACATCTGTAAAATAATTTCAGGTGGTAGAGAGGAAAAGGGGGAAGAATATAAGAAAACTGAGACCTTTGCACATGGACATGAAGAAACCGAACAAGACAGATTTGGTTTACTTAGAGGACTCACCAGATTATTGTGAACCGAATGAAGAGTAAGTTTTATCTGTAATTGAATCCAATTATTATTATTAAGTATTCTTATAATTTCTTGTGCATGTTTTTGTAAATTTTGTAATTTTTTTAATTTGTCAAATTGATTTGTGTAATGTAAATAATTTCAATAATGTACTTCGATTTGTAACTGATACGTCGAATTAGAATAATACATATGTTATGAAATATATGTATAATAAACTCCTATTTCAATAACAAAGCTTGTACGACAACACTTAAACACTGATAAAGAAATTAAAAAATGCAATTTAAGCAAACACTTGCATTTGTACATGAAAGTGCCCCCCCCCCCCCCCCTCTCGACGTCCGACGCAAAAACGGGGTGTTATAAATTTGATGTGTGTGTGTGTGTGTGTGTGTGAGTGAGAGAGAGAGAGAGAGTGTGTGTGTGTGTGATCTGGCTTTTTTTGTTCTCAGCTATAATTTATGAAGATCTGTTCAGGCGTTTGAATACCATCACCCTATTTCCTAGTTGATGAATGGATTTCACTAATTTCCACAGGTTCGATTGATGAGAAAGGCATACAGTCGTTTCGGTGGTGTTTCCATGATACGGTAATCTTGATCTGTTGTTTCTGTTGTTGCAGCATCAAATTGTCTGCGGGACACCAACTCCTTAGAAACTTAGATTTCCTTAGATTTCATGGTTTTCCTTTCATTTAATTTATCAAGTTTGTTAGAGACATTTCATCCTTATAATTGACCCTAACGATCGATGCAATAAAAGTACAGGATGTAATTTTTACATATTTTAGTCGGTTCGATTCCCGGGTGTCGCAAGCGAATTTTCGAAAAACTTTTAATGCAGTTTTCTTTCTATACAAAAATAAAGGAATGTTTTCTTTGAGTAAAATTTTCTATCTACAGTACATAAGAGTACATTCCCTTCAAGTGGCATTACAAAATTACAACCCTGAATAGCGTGTTTTGGCTCAATTAGAAGTCGGTTATAATTTTAATTATTCTTGTGAAATACTTGGCTTACATAGGACGCTTTTGTTAAAGATACGGAATACTCGGCACCCGCGGCCGCACCTGCAACCGCACTTCTGCTGGTTTGGACGGCTGCCGACTCCTGTGTTGCGGAAGAGGCTACCAGACCAGGGTGAGGGATCACGAAGAGAAGTGTCGATGTCGATTCGTATGGTGCTGTAGGGTGCACTGCGAAATTTGCCGCTTCAAGCGGGACCATCATGTTTGCAACTAGACATTTGTATGGAGAGTCGGTACCTTTTTTTTATATTCAAGTAACTGTGCATAAACTTTAGTTCTAGAATAAACATGTTATGATGTCGAAAAATAATTTAAAAACTTTGAAGTAAATTAATATAATAAATTAAAGCCCCATAGAGACAACGAAAACAATATAAACAAACCCGGCCTATATTGAGTTTTACAAAATCGAGTGTCTATGTATTTCGGTCCTTTTCCCTCGCATATAATAAAATGTTAGGAGCGCCTGGTGATATTGTTTCGTGGTACAGGTAAGCGAATTTGACAACACTTGATTTACCTATTTTTTCTTGGATTATGGAACGAAACAATATAATATTTTACTTATCCCCCATTATTGTTTCACCGAAAGACATCATTATATGCAACGCAAATATTTCTTTAATGATAACAAACATTTATTATGGTCTAAGATCCGAAGAGAGGTCGCCCCTCGTCCATCTGTTTACCAGACGAAGAGTTTATTTTATCAATTGTTATCTATGAGACAATAGAATAGAGATAGTATTGCCTATTAAAATATGCTCATGGATATCCTCAATTAAAAAAAAAACTATTTGCTATGCTGCGTCCTTCTCTATTACACTAGACAGTGCTCTCAATGCTTCTCTGTCGCACATCTTTGCTTGCTCCGATTTTCAAATTATAAAATTATAATAATATATTAGCTTCGATAGTATGTAGGTACTTGCTGCGAATTATTATTGCAAGTATTAGCACCCTATACTTCGGATACATTAATTCAAACCACTTTATGTTTAGTCCGACCGATATTATAAGAACTACTATTCTAACTATAATATGCGCGGACATACGACAACGACCTCTCTTTCCGGACACTTTCGTTCAACTGTCAGATTACCTTTTCAATATCATGCCACAGAGTACTCTATATTGTAACGTCACAGAGCACTTTATACTATCTTCAGCCGCCATAAATAGCAGACGCTAACATACTGCTTTGAAATTTGAAATTTGCAGCAAACAAACATGTGCGAAAGAGAAGCATTAAGCGTACTGTCCAGTGTGATAGAGAAGAACGCTAGTGTTTTTTTCTAATTGAGGATATCCATGAGCATATTTTAATAGGCAACACAATCCCTATTTTATTGTCTCATAGATAACAATTGATAAAATATACTATTCGTCTGGTAAACAGATGGACGAGGGGCGACCTCTCTTCGGATCCTGTACTATAACATGTTACTCTAATCTAAAATGGACTGATTTATTTATAATAATTAGCAATTAAATAACAATAGCAGTATGTATTAATATATTTTCTGAACTTAAGCTTTAAAATTATTTACAGTATTACTAACTTATTTTATATTTGTTTTAATATTTTTTTTTTGTATAAAGATGTAAATAGACTATATATTATATGAGTATACATTTTAGGAGTCGCAATTTTTAGATTTAGTTACTGTACTTAAATAAATAGCGATGATTCGTTTGTTCTATTGTAAATATTATAATGTAATTTGTAGATGTATTTATAATTCATTTTATTTTCTACCTCAAGAGCGAACGAAGTCGTTTATGCTATGTAAATTACAAACTCAATTATTTATCTACTTTAGATGTCGTCTTTAAGTTAGTAATTTTATTTAGCCAGTAGATTTATGAATATGTATAATGAATTATTAAATTATTAATATAGCTTGAGATCTCATTTAAGAAAGGAAAATTTCTTAAATTTTTATATATTAAAATAAAAGCGAGTTCGAGTTGAAACATGAAAATATAATTATGACGCCTGACATTTTTATCGCTATGACGACGGTGGCGCCGCCACTGTTGACGACAATAATTTCGTCCATTTTTTTATATTTTACAGAATCCCTCGGGAACTTAATATTTTTCAGGACAAAAATATTTATTAATAAACTATCTGTGTGCCAAATTTCATTTAAATCCATTCAGCCGTTTTTGCATGATCGAGGAACATACAAACTTTGGCATTTATAATATTATTAGGATTAATGAAATAATAATCAAAGGACAATTAATTTTCTATTGCAACATTATGTTTAGGCAAGTTTCGTAATTGTTTGATACTTTTGATTACTTTAGTGAGTTAATTCAACAAAATTTAATAAGTTTGCTGATAATTACATTTTAAT
The DNA here is from genome assembly GCA_944738685.1 of Synanthedon myopaeformis. NCBI lineage: Eukaryota > Metazoa > Arthropoda > Insecta > Lepidoptera > Sesiidae > Synanthedon > Synanthedon myopaeformis. Next base: position 4,453,826 of record OX122938.1, on the reverse strand, counting down.
TGACAAGTTGATCGATCGATTTATCGATAAGTATTACTCATGATCTTAAATAAATGTATTTATTTAAGTTACACTGTAACATGAAGTTATATTATATGTGGCCAAGTTTCACCAAAAACGCTTTAAGGCGTCTAAATTAAGGCGTTACTCTGAAGAAGCAACAGACAAACAAACTCTTTGATTCCATTTTTTAAACAGTTTTAAAAAAAATCTTAATTATCCCATCTAAAATCCAAACAAGACGTAAATATTTCAAATGTACCTTTTGTATTAATCTTGGAATTATTTCTTAAAGTATTAAGATATACTTAAGGAGAACAACGCATTTCGGCGGCTAGGTTAAATATGTAAATAAATTTGCGTATTATTTAACTTATTATAATGGTAGTTGATAGTATATTATGGTCGAAGGCTTTTTGTGGTTCTGTGGTAATTTCACCGTTGTATTGACAGCCATTTGTAAATATTGAATACATTTATGGTCTGTGTTCTTAATAATAATAATAATTTATAATAATAGGTTTCAAGACGCTTAGTCCGATAAAAAGGTAACCATACTAATAAAGTAGATGTAATTAATGTCAATACAAAGGCTGTAGTTCGAAGAATTTTCGATTTAAGGTTACATTATATGTATAGGTTAAATGAAATAGGTAGTAAGACAGATATTTAATTTTTTTCTTGTAAGTGAAGTCAAACGTCAGTTAATGTTTGGGACCTAACATGGTACCTTGTGACACTCCTGTTCATTTTATTGTATTTGTACTTTCAATATAATATTTTGTATCAATGAAATAGAATGTCATAGTTTAAATTTAACAATCAGTGCTTGATTAATTTTAATGACATCAATCTGATTTTGATATGTCTGTATTAATAAAAAAAAGTTAAGAAATCATGACTAGACATATGATTACTATTTAATGTAAATGGCGTACAATAAATGTATTAGAATGAAACAACTTTATTTCATTCATTATTCCTTCGTTTACCTTTGTATAATACTAACTGGTGTCCGCGAATGATGATCCCACGGGAATAGTACTTTTTCTGGATGAAGGTGCAATAATATGTCCTTTTCTGTATCGCTGACAACGTGTATGTAAAATTGCATTTATGATCGGTTGAGTAGTTAAGGCATGAAAAGGTAACACACAGAAAGAGAGGCAGACTTACTTTCCCATCTATACACATACTTACTTACTTACTTTACTAATATTATAAAGCTGAAAAGTTTGTTTGGTTGAACGCGTTAATCTCAGGAACTACTGATTCGAATTGAAATTTTTTTTTTGTGTTGGATAGTCCATTTATCGAGGAAGAACGCGGACGAAGTCGCGGGCACCATCTAGTTTATAATATAAGGAAGGACAGCCTATGTTATTCGCTGATTATGTAGCTTTGTAAAGGTGATATAATTTTTAGATATGCACCAGTAAGTAGTTTATGAGTTCATTACAATTACAAAGAAACAAAATACAAAAGTTTTTTTTATAATATTAGTATCGGACAGCCCCCGGCTTCACACGGAGTTGACTAATTATAGACTAATTATAGTTACCTAAAAAATAATATAAACAAATATAAAAATATTTGAATCCAGGCTTTATTCAAAACAGTATATTGGCGACATGGTGATAATTTTTAAAAACATAATACTAAATTATGCAGTGGCAAGGCCGAGAGGATTTCCTAGCCAAGGATATGTTGCGGGGCAAACGTTGCAAATTTGCATCCAGTATTGCATCTGAAAATAATAAAAATATTTTTGATATTAATTGTGTTTATATACAATACAACCAATTAAATGGTAACGGATAAAAAATATAAAGATGGAAAAGAAAGAAATTTGTAGAACATCATTGCTAATGCCTTAAAGTGGTTGAAATGCCATTTTTCATAAATCAGGTGGCAAGGTGACCGTCCATTTGATGGCAGTTGGCTACGTAGCCTAACGACACAAGCAAGACTAGAGAGAATGCAGACTGCTCGAAAAAGCTCGTATTGTAACTAGGCAGATCTATAGGTAAAGTAGCTATACCTATAGAGCTGTCTATAGTTCTATAGGCTATATACATATACAGCCTATAGCTCTATAGGCCTTAGGTAAAGTATAGAAATTTAGTATAAAAGCACACCTCAGTGTGAGAAGCTGATAGAGGTCCACAACTGCTGGAACTGCACGAAGCTGGCAATCGCACATTGCAAGGTTTCTGGATGTATTCATTGATGGGAATTGGGTCTTTCATCCAATCAATTACGTCAGCGCTGTTTACCTGAACAAACAAGATTAGATTAGGTAACTATCGATTACTTGTTTGGAAAACATAAATATCTTGGTCTTGGAATAATTTATCGAAATAATTTTATGTATCTATTAACAATATCAATTATGATTCGTTGTTACGATGCACGCATGCGATTTTTATTTTTAAAATTACACGATTTTCAAATATCCATAATTTATTAACGAGTTTTTTGCTTAATATTTTTCGATTTTTCTAATTTAATAGTTGCTCTTAATATCTTACATTTTTAGGATATTAGCTAAGATTAAATATTAAGATATCAGTTACTCTATTAAACAAAATTGATAATAAGCAAGTCGTAAGCATACTTCCGGGTTTGTATTTGGTAATACGAAAACATAACACGAAGATCTTCAGCTTAAGATAGACTTATCCCATCAGCTGTCTCTAATAAGCTAGCATCTTATTAGAGACAGCTGATGTTAACTTGAAAGACAATGGGTATAAACTCCATTAACTTACCATGAAAACATCGTTGATGTTGTTGATCATATCCAAGAATTTGCGTAGACCTCCTCTCGGACCTGGGTATATGGAAATGTACCATTCATGAATATAGAAGCCGAAAGGCGCTCGGGTACCAAGGTAATGGCGCTCGAAATTTTCTACAATGAAGGCAAACCAGGCGTTTTCATCGTTCAAGTCTGGGCTAAAATATAAAAAAAAAGTTTATAATTATTTTTGTTTCCAAGTAGCGACACAATTTGTCACTAAAATGCAGCTATATACTCGTAAAAAAAAAAATAAGGCAGGTCTCATCGCTGCTGCTGGCCACGAATAGCAACAAGTTTCAACTTCCCTTACCATTATTCTGGTGAAAAATACCTACTAAGTCTAGTCTACGCATAGACAAATATTTATTGATTATAAAGCAGTATAAACAATTGCAATATAGAGTGGATAGCAGCGATATTCTATGACTATTATAGGATATCGTTATAGAATATCGTTGGCGAAATGACATAAAATCAGCTTAAGCAAAGTATCACCCAAAAGACGATGTGACGCCATTTCTCATCGCTATGCGTTGCTAAGCGCAAAACTCCAAAACGGGCAGGCTAATATGGATATTATTTTTCAAATATTTGTTAAAGTCCGAGTTCGTATGAAGAGAAAAATTGGAAAAATTTCATGAAAATTTCATCTTTTTACAAAATCAATTTGGTTAAAGATTTTAAGAATAGGTACTTAACTTACATTGCGAAACAAGAATCCACCATAGAGCAAGGGGTTCCGTTTGTATCTAACCAACTGACCATAGGGATCACCCAAGGTCCTGGAATCGATGCGGTCGGACACGGACCGATGTGGCAATCCTGAGTACTTGCGTAGTCTAGGGTATATGGCCATAGTCCTGGGTTGATTGATGTTATCGTAGGCCAAGAGGAATCGTATACGAGACCCACATCTGCCATAACTTGAAAGCTTGAGTTACCGGTCATTTGGAGGAAAGGAATTCTCACACCTGAAAATAAAGAATATTATATTTAGTGCATATAACCCCAAGATTGTATAATATAATATTATCTTCAGAGCAGATAGAGCAGAGCAGATGATAGAGTACAGAATGTTAGGCGTTATATATATTTCTTCACAGGACCTTCAAAATTTATAGAAGGCTGTAAATTCTATTTAGAGATTTATAACCCTTTTTGTGATGTAATAAAGCATTGTCTATATCGATGGATAAGTAAAAATTGTAGAAAAAATATTAACAAAGATGAAATATTGTAAAATGTCAGTGACACGGGTTTGATATTTTATAAATAAGGTTTAAGCATATCCATTAATAACTGATAAAAAATTCGCTAGTAACAAAATAAACACCTCAGAGGATCCCAAATCTTAACATCTAAAAAAACACTCTTTTTTTTTAAGAAATGCTTTCTTCTACGGAAATATTAATAAACTTACCTTTGATTTCATCATAAGGAATATTAGCGAAATGTGACATTTGAATCCTCTGATCACCAAATTCCCTCATCATGTCATCATAATCTGCTTGCTGCCAATAAAGCTGATTGGTTTGATGTGAAACAGAATGAAGAGCGATCTCGAAGCCTTGGTTATAGAGTTCGTTGACTAAGACATAATTGGTGTATTCGTGGTTGATGTAAAAAGTTGTACCGACTGGGCAATTGTTCTTGTTGAGACGTCCATAGAGGATGTCGCGGTATGTCTCAATATTAATAATGTTCACACCGTCATCGAAGGTCACTAGTACGAACTGAAATTGTACAAGTGTGTAATCAGAAAAATTTGGTAAGTTTAAATTAAATAGTTATATCGATGCTAAGTAAAATAAAATATTGGTTTGGACAGATTTAACTTATTATGATTGCATTCAAACTCATCTATATATTTGATTGCCTTTGATTTTTTGCACAACGTATCTTTAAGTTGTAAAAAAATCAAGTTTTTATTTAATTTGTTTTAAATACTTTTTGATATCGATTAATAATAAATTAGTGACATAAAGCGCATTGCATCAAAAACTTCGCTGCCAAAACGGAAAAGGTAAGTCCGAATCCATATCGTGTGAACTTTGAGTGTTTTTCAAAAATTAGTAATCACGTGCTTCTGTTCTAATAGTGAACGATACTATTTATCACGAAGAACCTGCAAGTCCTAGATTAAAGAGATGGAGTGGTGGCAGGCACTCTTATGGTCCACTTGATGATAGATGGTTACCTGTCGCCAGCAGACAAAAACAATAGCAGTTTTGTTTATATAAATAAATTAATATAATAACGACCGCACTAAAACTGTAATTGCAGATGAAAAGCACCGACCGACGAAAGTTAAGGCGAGCTTACACCGAGTAACGTGGAAATTAATATGAAGAATTAGAGATTTTGGTAAACATCTATCTATACTAATATTATAAAGAGATATATATATATAGATTTGTATGTTTGTAATGAATAAACTCAAAAACTACTGGACCGATTATGAAAATTCTTTCACAGATAGAAATCTACATTATCAGCGAGTAACATAGTCTATATTTTATAAAGTTACGCGGGCGTAGTCGCGTGCAATAGCTTGCTAGTATTTTAAGATACATGAACAAATCGGACGCAACGGCTAATTTTAAAACAATTTGATCAAAAACAAAAGGAAGATTTTGTTTAAATTTGAGTATTGGTTAAAATTGTCCTAAATTTTTAATTTTCAATCATGAATTATTAAATTTTTCAAAAAAAAACTTCACTTGAGATTTGTGAATTTAATGTGACGTTAAAACCTATATTTTTTTATCATTTCCAATAAACAGTTGACTGCCCAATGGAAATACCACGATTAGCTTATCAACGATTTGTTTAAGTAGTATCTTATCATATTAAATGCGTAATTGACTTCCTCAATGGAATTAATCTCTTGATAACTGTTATTCCCAGTGATTTATATTGTTTCTAATGAGTATTACCTACTTTCACTCTTAAAACGAATTCCTCTATTTTAAAACTAGCGACCCGCTCCCGGCTTCGCACGGGTGCAATTTTTTCCTACTAATTATATAATACTAGCTGCTGCCCGAGTTCGTCCGCGTTCAAAATATAACTCTTGACCTCTTGTTGCTATAACACTTTGGCCAAGCGTTAGTATTTTATTTTATTTTAGATGTTCACTTGGGAACAGTACTTTTTTCTGGATAAAAGGTATCCTATAACCTTTCTTGTATCCCTGACAACTTGTATGCATAATTTCATGAAAATCGGTTGAGTGGTTAAGGCGTGAAAAGGTAACATACAGACAGACATAGTTTCATACTTTCATATTTTTAACATTAGTGTGGATACGAGTATATTGCAGACTAAAATTTTAAAACTATTTGTTTGACCTCGGTAACATATGTACAACATGTACAATTTGTTTTTTAAAGTATGTATATATATATACGTACAAACACGATTTTATTACATTTGTAAAGAAGACGCTGCGTTTGACAGTCCCAAATTAAGGCTAGGCTGGATTATTGGGCAGGTTTATTCCAGCCCTTAATGACGATGATTATAGGCTAAGTTAAGGAGATAAAGCTTTCTTTGGGCTTCAAACACATATATATATTTTACTAATTAAACACTGCGCAAGAAATGATCTTTCAATAATCAGTTTGAAAAAGCTAAAAATCAGTTTTATGAAGCTCGCATGATAAAAATTTTGTAGTGTGTGAATATGGAGAAATAAACTATCTATTGTTGTATTTATTTGTACATCGATATACATTTTATAGAGAATATTGATCATAGATTAGACGGCCAGGTTCAATTTTCGGACCATTTTTGTGATTACTCCCAATGTTTTCACTGACATCCCCGCAAGTGAGGACACTGAGATTTTCTTCTCAACGTCCCAATTCCTCTCTAATATCCTCACCTGTGAGGAAGCTGTGTTTTTTTATCTAAGCGTCCCCACTTATAATTTTATTCGCTTGTATTTTATACAAACGCAACTGTAGTAAATTTTCCACTTACCGCTTCTCCCACACATTGTGAAATTTGTCCCCGTTACCGGTTTTTAAGTATTTTGCGTAAACTTTAATAGATACAAAAAAAGTTTCAAAGGCAAAAATTATCCTCATTAAATCCTAAACAAAATATGTTCTATACATTATTTGGATTAGCTTGACAGTTTTCAAGCTATAGCAAGTTTTCAAACCAATTTTCAAATGACATCAAATAGCATGAATGACAGGTAGAGTCTGAATTACACATTTGTATTTTACACAAAAACCTGTAGAACACTGTATAACACCTGAGAAAATATCTAACACCTATAGTCAAACAAGTCAAGGTTCCTGAAAATATAACATTACTAGCGATCCACTCCCGGCTTTACACAAACCAACTTAACATTTATATTAATACTAGCTGGCGCCCGCGCGTTCAAATTGTTATATAGCCTAAAGCCTTCCTCGATAAATGGACTATCAAACACAAAAAGAATTTTTCAATTCGAACCAGTTGTTCCTGAGATTAACGCGTTCAACCAAACAAACTAACAAACAAACTCTTCAGCTTTATAATATTAGTATAGAAGTATAGATTACACTCGTAACGAGCCCAACGTTGCGTGTCCCAATAAACCCGAGTATTGATGTCTTATTCCCGTAATCTATTTACATAATTATGTGTTGAGACACATTTGTAGATAGAAATTCGGTTTTTATCTCTGTAATGTACCTATTACATACCAAGTAGGGTTAGTCAGTCTTGATAATTGAATTTAAAAATCGTTAACGAAAACAACAGTCATTTATTTATCTTTACTTAATATTATAAAGAGAAAAGATTTGTATTTTTGTATGTTTATAATGAATAAACTCAAAAACTAGTCGATCGATTTTAAAAATTCTTTCACTTATAGAAAGCTAAATTGTCAGGGAGTAACATAGGCTATATTTTATAGTCACGCGGACTAAGTCGCGTGCGACAGCTAGTTTTCATATAAAAAGAAGGTAACACCGCTTAAGACTCACTTGTGGCGTGTCTCTTGGGGCCAATCCTCCAGGAATATTCGTTGAGGAACACCTACAATCTGGAAGGTTACACGCATTTTCGTTACACGTCTCTGCTAAAAGCAAATCCTCTTGGCCACGAGCCAAGACTAGTAACGCCAATGAAAAAACAACTGTCGCCCACTTCATGTTTACGAACCCTACACTAATGCTGGCTCAGTAACTAATCTGCAAATTTATATTGTATTTCCGTTAGTTTTGTTATCGTAAAATTTAGTTTATGAGTTATCGATAGTTATCGAGTTCAAATCTTATCTGTCATTTGTTAAAAGAAAAACGGAGCATAAGCCGGAAATGGTACCCAATTAATTAATTCTTATAAATAGGTAAATACCTATAATTACATGTAAGAGTGCCTATATTTATATTTAACGGGCTGAATCCGGCCACGCTTTGTTATGGCTCAGTCAGCAACGTTCCACGGTTGCCCTAACAACGGTCAACATATGAAAATTATGTTTTTTTTTTTAAATAAAAATAATCGGTTTCCGTTGGAATTTAGGGAAAAAGTATATAAGATTATTCCTCTGTTTAAATGCAGTGTTGTGTAAAAATTTTAAGTCAATCCGTCGGCTAGTTTTCGAGTTTTAAAAGCATACACAAATCAACATAACATTTTTGTATATAGAGTATAAATATACTCTTACTTGCATCATTATGCGGTAATACGAAATTTTTATTTAAACTGAAGAACAAATGAAATAGCCCTGGACCTGTCGGGAAATTCGCGTATGGATATTATTTTTTTGGGAAAGATTAGTAGGAATCTTAGTAAGTATTTTAGACTTGGGTGGACATCCGCCAACCTGGAACATTTTTCAGTTATGACGTCATCAATTCTTATCAAATGAATGGGCTCTATGAGTTGATTCCAAAAGTATACCACACCATCACATTTTAGCTAGATGTTACTAAAAAAATTAGAAACATTTTCAAAACACACCAAGTTTGGGCTCTTCCTGACTGGAAACGGTTGAATGATTTTTTACAACTTACAGCAGATATAGCCTGTTTGGGCTTAGTTTATAATATAAAGACGGGGGCTAGATTATAATTTTAATTATAGTTTGTTGGATAATTTATAAGAAAAAATACTTTTATGACGTCAAAAATCTTCATAAATTGTATTTCGTAATACTTGAACGCCCTCTATGCCCCCTGTAGGCGTAATTCGAATGCTTTCAGTTTCGAACAAGATTCTGAAGTTTCCATTCCATAAAACAAAACACTGTTTTATGCTGACTAATGACTGCTTGACATGTCGTGTTTTAACAGCGTAAAAAGCGGACTAATCTCATGCGGAGTTTAAGAGCCAGCACTGACTGACGGTATGGCACGGTAAGGCACGCTTTCTCTATAGTTATATATGTACATTGGTTCTTGTAATTGTTTTGAGAAATAAAACGACAGTAAACATGTAAATTGTTAGTTCTTTATTCATTGATTTAAAAACAGGATTTTTCTGTACTTGTTTCTAACAATATCGTTATTCTCTGGATGTGGTTTGATTATATAAAATAAATATCCTTAACTTCTGATTTTCTGTCGATAAATAATCAAACATTTATTAAAAAAGGGTTAAGATACGTATAACAATATTTGTAAATTTAGAAACTCTTAAAAAAATATCAAAAATAAATAAAATTTACTTAATTATAAAGCTTATGAAGTGGCAAGGCCGAGAGGATTTCCTAACCACGGATAGGTCGCCGGACAAACGTTGCAGATTTGCATCCAGTATTGCATCTGAAAATAATAAAAAAAAAACTTGTTTTATTCCTTTTGATATATTATTATGTAAATTAAACTAGAAATTTGTTTATACATTTTGTCCCTCTTTAACCTCAGACAGTACTTATTAGTGGGTATATGATAATTAATCAAGATTTTTATTTAGAAGCAGAATTTTTGTAATTACTGATTGAAAGTCAATAATGTCAATATGTTAGCTATAGCTAGGATGTTTTTATGTTTTCATTTACGTTTAAAATTGGGATGTCAGTAGCTGTCATATATGAAGGTTTTTCTATAATATTGGAATAGTTGGTGTCGTTCCATAATTGTGGTTTGCAAGTTCAAATCGCGAGTGCCGTGAATGTCTTGCGTCGCATTCTGTCTTCGATTTTATTAACAGTATAAGTAAGTTGAGATAACAAATTCTCCCAAATACCTATTACTGTTTTCACTCGCTTATACAGGCTGCTTTTAAGATATTAACTGTACGGTTTAAAGAGCTTAACAGGGATAATGTAATTAATACCTCAGTATGAGAAGCTGATATCGGTCCGCAACTGCTGGAACTACATGAAGCTGGTAACCGAACATTGCACGATCTCTGGACGTATTCGTTGATTGGGACTGGGTTCCTCACCCAATCAATTACATCAGCGCTGTTCACCTAAAAATGAATGGTCGGAGTAACAATAATTTTGGTTGTTCATTTAATATAATATATGTAACCCGTCGGAAATATCTTGGAACCTCGAAAGAATGCAATACCGCTCTCTACGGTTGACAATTATTTAAATTATAACTAGCTGGTGCCCGCGACTTCGTCTGCGTTGAAAAATAAAATAAATACAATATAAGTAATATAACGCTTGACCACTTGTTGCTATAACATTTTGGCTAGTCGTTAGTTTTAATTTTATTTTAGATGATCCCTCGGGAACAGAGATCAATGATCTCTGAAAATTAGTGTAAATTCTCTTAACTCACCATGAAAACATCGTTGAGCTGGTTGATCAAATCCAAGAATTTGCGGAGACCTCCTCTCGGACCGGGGTAAATGGACACGTACCATTCATGGATATAAAAACCGAAAGGCGCACGAGTACCAAGGTAATGGCGCTCGAAATTCTGTACAATGAAGGAAAACCAGGCGTCCTCATCGTTCAAGTCTGGTCTAAAATATAGACAAAAATTAGTGTATGGATTAGAAATGACTAAGAAATCATTTGTATTAAAAACGCTCAAATGGAGAGAATGTTGATGTGTTCGGGACTGTTCATAGCTATAATTTATGAAGATCTGTTCAGGCGTTTGAAGGCCATCAGCCCATTTCTTAGCGAAAAGTTTTCACTAACTTTCACATGTTCGATTAATGTGGAAATTGGTTACTATTACTTCGTTGATATTTCCATGACATGGTAACCTTGACCTCATGCTGTAGCATCTTGACCTTGACCTGATCTTACCTTGACATAACTATAACTTGTAAGGAATATTTCACTTAACTTACACTGAGAAACAAGAATCCACCATAGAGCAAGCGGTTCCGCTTGTATCTATCCAACTGACCATCGGGATCACCCAAGGTCCAGGAATCGATGCGGTCGGACACGGACCGATGTGGCAATCCTGAGTACTTGCGTAGTCTAGGGTATATGGCCATAGTCCAGGGTCGATTGATGTTATTGTGGGCCAAGAGGAATCGTATAGGAGACCCACATCTGCCATAACTTGGAAGCTCGCATTTCCAGTCATTTGGAGGAAAGGAATTCTCACACCTGAAAGTAAAGAATATTATATTTAGTGCATATAACACCAAGATTGTATAAAATAATATTATCTCCAGAGCAGATAGTGTCTTAATCATCTTCGATGGTACAGTACAGAAAGTTAGGCATTACATATATTTCTTCATATACATAAAACATTACATACATATAAAACTCTATATCATAAAAATCGGTTCAGCTGTTTTGGAGTCCACTCTATAGGTAACATACATACATACATTGCCTTTTTTATATATATAGATAGATTTATAAGAGGCTGGAAATTCTATTGATAAGTTTGTAACCCTTTTTGCAATGTAATGTAACATTAACTAATGTCTATATCGATGGATAAGTAAAATTTATAAAAATTACTAACACAAATTACAGTGACAATTAATAACGGTTTGATATTATGTAAAGATGGTTTATTAATAACAAATTAATTACTGATTACATTCTTCTTCTCTCTATTACTAAGTGGCAAATGTAAATTCCTCTAGGCCATAATAAAAATTTTTTTTAAAGCAATGCTTTCTTCTACACAAATATTAAACTTACCTTTGATTTCATCATAAGGAATATTAGCAAAATGTGACATTTGAATCCTCTGATCACCAAATTCCCTCATCATGTCATCATAATCTGCTTGCTGCCAATAAGCCTGATTGGCTTGATGTGAGATGGAATGTAGAGCGATCTCGAAGCCTTGGTTATAGAGTTCGTTGACCAAGACATAGTTGGTGTATTCGTGGTTGACGAAGTACGTGACACCAACTGGACAATTGTTCTTGTTGACACGTCCATAGAGCAAATCGCGGTATGTCTCAATGTTAATAATATTCACGCCGTCATCCCATGTTAACATTACAAACTGCAATTATATAAATATACGAGTATAGTTAATTTGGTGCAAAGAATTCGAAGGCTTATGGGCAAACATTCCTAATGTTTATCTGAGGTTATCTGAAAATAGATGAAAATAGATCTGAATTTATCTAAATTTATATTATAAAAATAAATACTTATTGCCTGGTGGCAGACAGGCTGACGGTTCATTTGATAGGAGGTGATTACCGTGGCCTAAGAACACAAGCCTAAGACCATTGGGTATTGGTGCGCCATCTAGATAGATAGAGCAAATTCCTACCAGATGGTAGGAATTTGCTTATAGTTCGCATGAAGAAGCCCATATTTTAGAAGGGAAACATAAAAAAATTATTATGAAAACATAAAAAATCTCTTTCTTTAGTCGTACACTCCTCACGGAGAAGTCTTGGTTATGAAAAGTGAATCAGATAAGTTGGTCTCGGTCTCTTCATCTCTCTTTATCACTACGAGTACACTCAGTGAGGGAGCACTTTGTAGTTGACTTAACCATATACCAATAGAAATTATGAATAGATAAAACATTATGGAAGACCAGCATGTTAAGCATCTCCGCGATTTAGTAGTAGGTGTTGTTGCAAAGCAACGAGATGACGTCATAAGTGTGAGGTGTCAAGTTAACTTGACCTAATAGTAATTAGTTTTATAAGTAAAAAAAACACACATATCTTGCAGTTTAATTTAAATTTCACACACGTCACTGGTCCTTGAAGAAGGAGTCATGTCAACAAGTAACTGTGATAACTTATCGTATTATCTGACAAATTGCAATCAATCTTACAATAATTGATTTTTTTATTGAATTTCTGTAAATTGTAGCTATGATTTTACACGGAATAGATTATGAGAATCAACTGCAATTTTTTAACTGAAATTCATGGCTTTTATATTACATCATGAGTTACAAACCCTTAATAATGATATATTGTCGATAAATTAATTATATTATTAAAGTACTATCATATCTACTAGGTATTCTTACTAATAGTTTTAAAGTCACTCAACGAGCTATGGAGAGGGTTATGCTTGGAGTTACACTGCGCGATCGAATCAAGAACGAGGAGATCCGTAGACGAACGAAAGTTCGTCTACAGAATTATTAATTTGAAGTGTCAGTGGGCAGGGCACATAGTACGAAGAGTCTTGGGCTGCTGGGGCCGGAAGATTCTTGAATGGAGGCCACGGGCCGGCAAGCGCAGTGCACGGGCGGCGTCCACCCACAAGGTAGACAGACATAAAATTATGGGGAAGGTCCAGCAGTGGACGTCCTTTTTTTTAACGTAGGGAAATCCTCTTGGAGGAATGCCGCATTCATACCGTTTAAAACGCCACGACTTTGTAGCGCGTCCGTTGATGGGCGGGGTCGCGAGGACGTTATGACACGACATCGGCGCCCCGAAAAAGCTATCCAGCGCGGGAAGGGCTACGTTCTCTGTCAGAACCTCGGCGTACCCGAGAGTGGTGGTACGCCGGCCATCTCGGGAGACCTTATGACGGATCCCGGTCAGGGGGGAAGGCGTCGGACATAGGCCGCCTGCACCCGAGCCTTCTCCGGCGGATTGGCTGGGATTTCCCGCACTGCGCTCCGCCAACCTGTCTTTCCATGCTTGGAGGAGGATCGTCCGGGAGTGTCTCCTCAACCTGGCGACCTCCTCCAATGTCAAGTCCAGCAGTGGACATCCTACGGCTGAGATGATGATAACTAATCATGTCCAAATAGACTCACTTGTGGCGTATCTCTTGGCTCCAATCCTCCAGGAATATTTGTAGATGTACACCTACAATCTGGAAGGTTACACGCAACTTCGTCACATGGCTCTGCTAATGGTAAGTCGTCGCCAAATGCCAACACTATTAATGCCAATAAAGATACCGCCTTTAACCACTTCATTTTTACAGGGTCAGCACAAATGGTAGCAGAAAATTAGATCTTTCCAATATATATTATCGTCAATTTTCTTTATCACCAAATCAGTTTCTTTCAATGTTTGATATAAATGCAATTTCCTATCTAATCGATTTTTTTAAAAGGAATATTTATCTTATATACCTAGATAAGAAAAGAATAATTGCAAATAAATAGGCACTTATAATGTGCATTTAAAAATAAATTACATATCTTATATTTTATGTTTTCTTCTATCTATGTCATTAATTAGCTAATATATGGATAAAAAGTACCTACGCTACGCTTGAAACAACTTACGAATTTAGGCTAGAATTACACTTGTAAGTTTTACTTATGGGCTTATGTAAGCATTACATAAGTGGCTTATAAATACATTTACACCTGAACGAGCTTACTTATGTTTATCTACTTTCGCGACTTGCAGCTTAATATGTATGTTAGAAACTTACGTTGTGACCAGCTTACAAGGTTATTTACATAAGTAAATTCTTCGTAAGTAACTTACGCAAGTAACTTACGTGAGTAAAAGTTACAAGTGTAATTCTAGCCTAAGAGACAATATTGCGAAGGGGTGTAAGTCCTCCAACAAGAATGTCTAATTGTCAGGTCAGTTAGTTCGTTTGATAACGATAAAGTGCACTGAGAAAATGCAAGTTAAATAACCTATTTGACTTTACTATTGGCAATTAAAACTAACACAACTTAAAAAAAATTACTCTGTCAATGAGTGTTACAAGGTCTGCTAGATATGGCACACTTGAATGTCAGGTTAACAATAACACTAGATAAATCTTTACATAGGTTTTATTATATATATTCTTAAACTTCTTATCCTAACGCATTACACATACCAACATGAATTTTATTATAACATTTTCGTTATTATTCAATGAATCATATGTCGTCCTCATTCTACATTCCTTTGGTTTGGGTATTGTCTTAAAACTGCGTGATAAGTTAAATTATAAACACTTTTCATAACCGCTTTTCTTTATTATGTTTTTATTTTCTAATTTACGTGCATATTACAAATATTATGTCATTTTAAAAAAGCTAAAGTCTTGGACCTGGAATGTCAAGTATTTCAGCAGAAAATATCAAGTGGGGTATGAAATGAAAGGTCTCCATGAGCTGATTCCAAAAACCACACCATTGCATTTCAGCCAGTTGTTTCGTAAAAATAAAAAAATAAAAATCAAAACACACTAAGTTTGGGCTCTTCCTGACAGAAAACGGCTGAATGATTTTTTTCTAAAATAAACGCCGAATGACTCATTATATCCTCCTATTTAAAGCAGTGAAAGGAATTAGGAAAATATTAATGTTCACAAAGAAGTTTTCTTTAGAATTTTTGCGATGGGAAAAAACCATTGAACTCGAGACCTGTAACCGTAATGTAACTGTGTAACCGACAACTCTGTATATTTTCAAATATTGCGCCATCTACACAATACAACTGAAACTAGAATAAGTTACGTAATAATACATCCTTGCGAAAATTAATTGAATTGAAATAATACATCCATGCGAACAGAGATGGCGCTGACAGTTTAAAAAAGAACAATTTTTGAGGTGGGAAAAACCATTGAACTCGCGATCTGTAACCGTGTAACCGACACCTCTGTATAGAAGTATGTGCTTTCCTGACGATTCAAAAAATACACACGTAATTGTTTAAGTTTACACTTCAGTGCACTGATTTTTTTGCTTTTTTAAATTATTTTCTTATAAAAATTCTCCACATGCAAACTTTCCTACAGGACTGCAGTCAGGACTTGGACTATCACTAGCTTTTTTATAAAAATTACTAGCTTTTGCACGCGACTTCGCCCGCGTAATATAAAATATAGCATATGTTACTCGCTGATAACATAGCTTTCTATAGGAGAATGAATTTTTAAAATCGGTTCACTAGTTTTTACAAACAACATACAAAACCTTCTGTCTTTATAATATCAGTATAGATTAGTATAGATAATTATACAACACAACCATTTATTTAATCCTTCAATTACTTTATTATGATAAAAAATATTGAATTGTTTAAGATTCTCTGAAATCGCTTCATCTTTATTTTTATCTTTATCTATATCAAATTGTTGTGATATACTTAGCCATTGTTAGTGGAAGTTTTAAGGTAATTTTTTAGATAGAAATTTTGTATTTAATTTTATCATGTTTTAGAGATTGTCTTACTTGAAATTATCAATTTTATTGGTATTAATTATAAAAATGAATTATAAAAATTTGTAAAAATGAAAATGAATTATAAAAATAAATTTTATTTTTGATTTGCTACAATTTGTTTCAATGGGTGCATGTAATTGTCTACAAATATATAATAGTCTTAGATCCGGCTGCGAGATTACTACGTTAACCTAGTTTTGAATCAAAATCTATATAAATCAGATTCGTTAGATTCAGATTTAATACATTTTGTCTGTGTCATTTTGGATGTCTAATATAAATGAATTTCATTTTATTTATTTATTTAAATACTAAATTTTTTCAAGTTGTAAATTTTGGGTGGATGGTGGCTTGTTTAGTCTAAGGTGAAAGGTTGTTTGAGTCTTTATTGTGTCTACTGCCATCTGTCAATTGTAAAAAGAGTTTCCGTCAGCAAACATGTTCCGAAGGCGCGGCGCTGTCATCGCATTGCAAAATTTTGCTTTATACTCCATAGAATAATAACTAAAGTTATACTCCAACAATTCCTAATTCTCGTTTAAGCCACGAGAGTAGTATAGTGAAGTCATAGATAAAATACTACTTAACCATGGTAAAGTTACGGAATATTCGGTCCCATTATTCTGGAACGGCTGATAATCTAGGAGGTTTGAGTCAATCAGGTTCTTCTGAGTGCTCTTCCATCCCAAGGCTGTGCTCGATATATGTTCCTCTTCGTATGTTTGTTTTTAAATGCGTAAAGTAAAATCGAATGAATTTTTTATTGACTACTAGCGCCATCTACACTATTATTTGAAAAATTACAATAAAATTACTAACCTTACTTAGAAATGTACACTTAGTTATTAATAAATTTAACAGATGGCGCTGTTATTACATTTTTTCCATTTCATTTAAAAAAAACAAAGAATTACAACAGATTTATAATAACTTAATTAGGAAATAGTACTAATTCATTCAATAGGTACCAATAAGTAATTATTATAATGGTTTGCAATAAATTTTAGAAGTTTATGTTATAGAATAGTTGAATTTTAAATAGCTCGTAAAAAAGGTAAAAAGATAGTACATTTGAATTAAGATATTTAAAATGTGAAAAAACGAATAAATATAATTCAGTGTCAGTGTGAAAAAGACTCTTGTTTGGATATTTCGATAGAAAAGTCTGAATTATTTTATAAGTTTATTATATTTTGGATATGTTTTGTTATTAAATTAATCATGTAATTAAATGAGAAATAAAGAAGATGATGTGCACATTTAAATAAAAGGTTTTATTGAATAATATTATATACGGATCCCATGATATTAAAATGAAGAGATAAATTTTACACCCTCAACAGTTTAAGGCATTACTAAATTACCGAGTTGAGAGTAGGTATACTATAGTATAGTAGTTTCGGAGCCTATTCAATGCAAACAAACAAACAATCAAACAGTTGGCGTAACTTTATAAAATATAATATAGCTTACATTACTCGCTGATAATGTAGCTTTATATGGGAGAAACAATTTTTAAAATCGGTGCACTAGTTTTTGAGTTTATTCATTACAAACATATAGAAATACAAATCTTTAAATCTTAAAATACTTACAGATAATTAAATGACCGTGTCGTTATCGTTAACGACTTTTAAATTCAATTATCAAGACTGACTAACCCTACTTGGTATGTAATAGGTACATTACAGAGATAAAAACCGAATTTCTATCTACAAATGTGTCCCAACACATAATTATGTAAATAGATTACGGGAATAAGACATCAATACTCGGGTTTATTGGGACACGCAACGTTGGGCTCGACGTAGGTACGCGCCGGCACAAAGGGTTGATTCCCAAGGGAACAACGCACTTGGAGAGTAGCCAGTCCGCTTTGTAAGATTTGTTATTCTCAACCGGATAGGATGAAAAGTGATTTCTATAATTCAACGTGTAACAAGTAGGTAACGATTTTGTTTATAAATACATCTTTTATTTTGAGGAGCCAATTTGTAATTCAACCTAAGTAAACAATTTATATATTCAAATATATATTTTTTTTTATAAAACATGATAATATATTTATTTATTTATATACTTTTTATATATTAAGCTGGACAGTTAGTCAGGCTGATGCCACAGGTGCTGGAGTGCACTGCCGAACAAAGTAGGATAGGAATTAGGAAGGGGGATAGTATAGGATAGACCTTGAGTACCTTACTCACTCACCGAAACAAAACAGCACACAGCACATTATTATTTCACGGTGGACTTCTGTAAGGGGATAGTTACTACCGCCAGACGATTTTGCAATCGTTTGGACAGTTTGCAATGTCCAAACGATTGCAAAATGCAGAGGGGCTGCTACTACTTATCAAATCAACTTTGTAAAAATCATTACTAAAATTGACTACGTCGGGTCTAAGAAAATTATAACAGAGCGTATTAAGATATATAATAATAAAAAATATATTATAATATATTTACGTACTTCTACAGACCGAAGTTATATCACCGTACGATAATCGTACCCCAGTATTGGCGTCCAAAAGTCCGGGACTAACCGGAATTTCCGTATCGCGGTTTCGGCACAAGAATGTTCGGAATGGTCGAGCGGATGCACTTTTTCAAAATATCTCCGCGAGAGAATGATTTAGAAGGGAGATACATTGTTCCAAATTATTCGGGTCGTAATTTAGCTTGTGTTAAATAGTTTGAACTCCATTATATGGATGAGAATTTGTTCATAACGTAATGACAGATTTAATAAAGAAGATATATATAAAATTCTCGAGTCATAGTGTATATATATATATGCAAATCGATTCTTAAGGAGTAAACTCCAAAAACCTATTTTCTAAAAAAACAAAATTGTAAATTACTGCCTAAAAAAACCTTTTGTGTCACAGTAATAAAAATTTTCAGCGTCAACAACAAACTTTAATCTCTACATATTATAAATCCGTCAAATCTGTTTATCCGCTAACTTCATCAAACTTCATATTAAAACGTTCACAAGTTCATAAAGCTTTTCATCTAATCGTAAAGAAAAACGTTGAGGTGAACGATTTGTTTACTGAATGTATTTTTAGATAATAGCACAAACAAATAAATAATGAACTGTAATTACATTTAATTTGCAGGATGTCAAAGGTTAAAGCTCTGTACATTCAAAGGGTTCATCAGCTTTATCGGTTTAACCTCAAGCACATTGGTATGTCGGTGAACTTTGTGAATACGAAATTATTATAATTAATTTCATTATTGCAATTTATAATTCCTTATAATATTCCACTAAGCATGAATGCTCATTATATACAGCGTGTTTTTTTTTGAAGTGAAAACTTCTTTAGGCACGTTGGGCATTTTTGAGATGGGAAAAAACCATTGAACTCGCAACACCGTTACCGTAACCGACACCTCTGTATATAAGTATGTACATATATTGTGTATGTACGTATATAGATACACATACATGTTGGCACTTTTTGAGATGGGAAAAAACCATTGAACTCGCGACACTGTTACCGTAATCGACACCTCTGTATATAAGTATGTACTTTCCTGACGATTCAAAAAATACACACGTAATTGTTCAAATTTTTACTTCTGTCGGTACTCCGGGAGTGCCACTGTTTTTTTTTATTGGCAACATTTTTACACGTCTGACAGTTGGTTTTCTGATATTGTAATTAAATATTCCTAATAAGCTATAATTAAAATTATAAACTAACTTTCGACTTTCTATTGGCTTCTATTGCTTTAGACTCGACAGACATGTTTTGGAAAACTCAAAGAAAAATTGTGTACTTGACTTGACTGACTAGTCTAGGTATCTGCTACCTTTGATTTTAATTTGAATTTCGCCTTTTTTAAATTGCTATTTTTACAAATGACACTGCCAAAATCATAGGAGAAGATTTGTTGGAGACAAGATACTAAAAGAGAAGAAGAAGAACTAACCTCCGACTTTCTATCGAGTCTAAACACGCTATATCTGTTGTAAGTAGCTGAAGAGTTGGATGTATAGCAAACTACTTGATGCTGCAACATCAAGCGAGTATGTTTGTGGAATCGTAGCTCACAAACGGATGGACCTATTTTGATCAGTTTTTTTTTTGTTGATCTGGCTAGTCATTAGCTATAATATATATAGCACGCGTTTGAAAAGATCATCAGCCCATTTCCTAGCTGACGAACTCTGATAAAAATTCACCTCCATTATAAATGGATCTACCATTTGAATTATTTCTCTTGAACCGTATTTTCATTTTCTCCCAACGATCAACGTAACCACATTTCCAAGTATCAGAGACAGCTATATAGACTAGACTAAACTAAACGTTATATTACTTAAATAGACAGACCGTAAAACGAGTTCTGTACATTTAAAAACGGTAAAAAGTTTAGCGCTGAATTTGAAATTCGAATAAAAATCGGATCCGGTTTCGAATCCCTATCAATTAAATATTTCATGCAATGTCGAAGCGATTCGGGGACTGAAAATATCATATTTTTACCACCAGTTAAATAGTTTTAGCTACTTTTAATTGAGTTTCGTTCAAATAAATAGAATAAAATTGCTACCATTTGTTCCGAAATATTAACTATGGACTGTGGATTAACCTCAGATCAAATACAAATTTTATTAAAGATATAATTTCGCAGAAAACATGTATGAAGCCGGTTTTATAAACATGCAGTGCGTATGCCACAGTAATTCATTTTTATTGAAAATATTGATTTCCAAGTTAACTTACGTGTGAAATGTGATTCCATCGGTTCCATTCTGCTTTTTATTATTTTGGAGACTGATTTTTACACCTTTTCACTACGCAATTCGACATTTTCACTTGCACTTGCTTTTATGAGATTACTTACACTTACAATAATTATAGGTTTTCAGTATTACATGTATGGAGAGAAAATTAAAATAAAGGTCGTCGGACAGGCTAACGGTTAACTAAATGGACAAGCAATAGCAAAAGTGTTGCAAGTGCGCTGTCAACCTTAATACAATAGGAAATGTTCTCTGGCGTTCCTTACCTACTCATGGTGTGTTATATTCTGTTAGATTTGTTATTCAATAAATAAATAAATATATGTTGTGAAAAACAAAGTTATTAATGTTCAATTTGAACACATAAATAATAGCATATTTGGAATGGTATCCCTCGATGAATATGTTCATAAATAGTTCCAATAAGTAATTTATATCGCTCGCAACTAGGTCAAAGGGAAGAAAGTCGTCCATCATGCAGTTGTTTTTCACGAAAAACTAACATCCATTTTGAAGGTCCCTTTTACTACCCCCTGTAAGCCGTATAATTGGGTTGAAATAATCCTGCTTGGCAAAAATATTTTTATGATAATGCTATTGCGCGCGTAAATTATAAATATTTAATCACGCAGCAGCCTAAGAGCTATATTAGCCCATTATTTATGTACAAAAAAATGTAAAAAAGATCAGTAGGCTCGAAGTTTTCCTCGATGATAAAATATTTACAGTTTCCTATTAAAACAAGTAACGCTAAAAATGCTAAATGTTCGTTGCCCACCTTAGTAGTGTTCGTTACTCACTCTTCGAAATGCTAAAGTAAAGCTCATATTCTATGCTATTATTTCATGGTTCTTTTCTGTAATTCATTGGTTACTGCCGCCAGAGGGTCTGTCTCTACTGTGAGGGAAAATATTGAGAGCAGAAATAGCAAGGCATACTGTGTTCAGTAATAAAAACTAGGCAGTCCTGTATGAAGACAATAACCATACCCGTAAAGAATACCACAGTTATTACTCGTAAGTAACAGCAAGTTACGGCATCGATAAAATACTAATATACTTACCTATGGAGTGTATGATACACAGACAACAAAGCTCGAACTGCTGAGAATTCGAATTGAGAGAGTAATTGCGGAGAGTGCCTGAGGTAAGAAAAAAAAATGAGTCGAGCAGCTAAACTTCCAGTAAATTCTGTGCGTGCATGGAATTACCAGTAAAAGTGGGTCCAGTTTTTTAAAAAACACTGTTAGTAACCACAAAAAGGGGCGTGGCCAAAATGTTTTGTCGAGCAAAAACACTCGAAAAGTCTTCCTAATCGGAGCTCATTAATCAAATAATGTGAAGATTTGTTAGAAAATTTTATTTCTAAACATTGTTGAAGTCACTGCGGACGGAAAATGTGCAATCTAACAATGTTTTGTTAGAATTTTAGCGCAGCGGATGCGGCTTAAGTTATATTGAACCTGATCAATTGCAAGTTGAGTTGCTCGCTCAGAATGCTCTTTTCGGCTCAATTATATAATCAAATACGCCAAGCAAGCAAATGCATTTTGTATAATCTAGTTGGCTTTGCATAGTTGGAATACCAGATCTGAAACTCAGACCAAATAAAAACTACAGACAGATTTACAGTAAGCCGTTTACTATATTGAGATTTTATGTGACCAGCTATAACCTCAATTTTTGTTTATTTTTATTGAAAATATTGGTTTGCAAGTTTTATTTATGTGTGAAATGTGATTTTTTTTTAAGAATTTACTAATACGCCCTTTCTCATTTTCTCTATAAATTCCACTATTATATATATATATATATTTTCACTAATAAATATTTTAATGAGGCGAGGTGTAGTTATATTGCATTTGTTGCGTGTAGCCATGTATGTAGATTGTAGGTATACCGCGAAGGCGGAGTTTTACTGACTTCACTCTGCCAGTCAAAGGACTCTATCTTTAGTTTCTATTTGATCTGAGATCTAAAAGTGAAGTTTCCAATTGGATAATTGGTTAATTTATTGAACAGTCTTAAAGGACATTTATCTCATAATAATCCTCATTCTATTCTTCAACCGTGAAGTGTGTTATCATCGGGAAAAGGGTTCATTATGCGAGATTAACTCTGTACATTTCCATTTATTTAATGAATGGAAATGAAAACTGGAAACTTTGTTAATGACAGCGAAGCCTTTGTTTGGTTAATCACAAAAGAAGCGAATAATTTAATGGCGGCTACATTTTGTTATCGAACATTTGCTTTTGCGAAACCCGGAAAGTTAAATATTAAACTATTACGAGTAAAACAGTGATTCTTTTATCTAAAAACTTCGTTCGAATTACTCTAAAATAATATGCCTAAATTTATATAGTGAAACACGTACAAAAAGATTTGTAGTTTTGTTTGTAATGAATAACCTTAAAAACCACTGGACCGATTTTAAAAATTCTTTCACTTATAGAAAGCTGCATTATCAGCGAGTAACATAAGCTAAATTTTATAAAGTCACGCGGACGAAGTCGCGTGCAATAGCTAGTTGTTTATAAACTTCAACCAAAACCTGACAAAATCTGACAAGTCATAAGTAAAACTAAAATACTAACAAACTAACTTTCGTAAGCGTATACTTACGTTATAAAATATACTGTTTTAGCTTTTTTAGCTCTGTATACTTTGTAGTTTTCTCTGTACATTGATATTCAGTTAAGACAAATTATTTTATAAGTATAGATGACGTCAAATATAAGACAAATGAAGTTTACTGGCCACTGACCACCCATTATCATTATCAGTGCCTTTTGATACGTGATACCACTGAAACTAGAATATGTTACGTAATAATACATCCTTGCGATATCTAATTGAATTGAAATAATACATCAATGCGAACAGAGATCAGCACCATCTTAACAGTTTAAAAAAAGAACAGTTTTTGAGATGGGAAAAAACCATTGAACTCGCGACCTGTAACCGTAATGTAACCTTATAACCGACACCTCTGTATATAATGTATGTACTTTCTTGACGATTCAAAAATACACACGTAATTGTTCAAGTTTTCACTTCAAGTTCAAGTTGCTCCCGGAGCCACAGTTTTTTTTTCAGGAAAGTTTAGTCTTAGTAAGTAAATTGTATACTTGGGTGGTTTTTTCGCCACCTGGTACATTTTCCAGTTATGACGTCACAAATATGTTGTATAAAAAAAATTAGGAACATTTGAAAGGGATAATCGCGTAGACAGAGGCCAAAGTATCTACCACTAAAAACATCTTATGTGAAGGGTTGTTGCAAATTAATGCGGAAATTTACGATTGTTTCAAAAGAACGAATCCTTATTTGAAAATCACCTTCTTTCCGACTCATTTTCGTTTCAATAAAACTTCTCCAGTCGTGTCTACTTACTGTTAATTATCATCAGACTTTCTATGAATTATCCAATTTGAAAACACAAGTTTTAAGTACAGACAATTGGGGTAACTTTGATAGATCATCACTATTTTTTTTAATTAACTTTTACTGTGTTAAATATGAGACAAAAGAATTTACTTACATAATCTGTTTTATTATTATTACGTTGTATTTCATACTCATACTAAAACTTTATTGTCACTATCTAGAAACGATCAATGTTAACAATAATAACAAATAAGGAGCTGCATGGGCATTTCTACAAGGCCCTAACTGGACCTGATGTGGATTATAGCTTCGAAGTCGTTAATTCTCTTATAATCAATCTTTCGGTTAATATACATTTATTCTAAATACCTGATATAAACATCAAAATAACATTACAAAATTTTACTGGTAGCGGTTTCGTATATTAACGGCTGTGTCATTTTTTCAACTGATTACCTTTTGTTTCAGGGGCGCCGAGCAAACACAAATAAATGCTTTCTGGACCAGTTAATGAATACAAATGAACCACGCTTTACCAACGCCACCAAATTGATGGCACTTACAACTTATTGTCAGTTCGAAATTCAAACTGTGAATAATGTTACTGTTCTGTTTTAAAAGCGGTCTTCGAGTCTTTAATAAAACTTTCCTTATTGTGTTTCGAACGAAACTCGTAGTGTTTCTTAGAGTAGTTTACCAACCGTAGTGATATTAAAATTTCTCTACGACTTAAACGCGAAGGTTAACCTTGAAGTGTCTTTTTCTTATAGTGCCATTTCTGTTGGAAGTTGCATGATGGAGGGAACGAGTGTTCATAATAAACCATTTTTTTAAATTCTTCAACCAGGATTTATTTACATGGCTGATGTTCCTCAGCCACGACTTCTTTTTTCGCCCAATTTTTCTCTTTCCAGCTATTTTGCCCATCATCCCCAGGGGTGAAGCAGGTCGTATCGCTAATGTCATGAGTGTCATGACATAGAATTAGGTACATGTGTAGAATTACAAGTATAGAAGAATGAAATTTTATTTTTAAAATTTAAATATAAATTTAACTTTTTCATACAAATTTCATAATATTGTCAAAACTCTAAAAATCCTAACCGGGCCACGAAACGAGATCACATAATTCCTAGTACGTGACTTTCTTCCGTGTGTAAACGGCTTAGCTTAATATATTCCCGTGAAAACCTTTTTATGTATTCCTTTAGCATTTTCTGACATCACATGTATAAGTTACTGAACGTGTGATGTTTCTTTATGTTATGAATTGATTTTGCTTCAATGAATAGTAGTTGTTGCTGTACCTACTTATAATTATATTTTTGCAAACACTAATTTAGTTACTACACCCCGGACATACAATATATCAAAGTTACAATTTGACAGATGGACATAGGCTAAATTATTATGTAATATAAGCCTATGTCTAAGCTTATTTTAAATTGCTTCTTCTAATTTTTTTCTTGTTCTAAGTGTGCTGTTGTGTTTCGGTGAGTGAGTAAGGTATGCTACAATCCATCAAAGGGATTTTGATGGATCCTCAATTCCACTATGGTCGGCAGCACATTTGAAGCATCTGTGGCGTTTCCTGTGTTATAGGAGACGGTAGCCACCTACCATCAAGACTAGTGGACCGTCAGCCAATAAAAGAGTAGTATTACAATTGCAAAGTTTAAAGTAAGACACAATTGTTAATGTAAAACGCTCTCTCACATAAAATATTCAAAACAAAATTGTCTTTCGAAGCACTTTACATCTTCATGCAAATTCTCTTGTTTGTCGACCACATGTTAAACTTTAAATGCAAGATAACTCCATACCATTGGTTCAAAAATCGAATAGGGCGAATTGTATTATTTTTTAACTAGCTACTTGTTCCCGGTTTCGAAAGGATGCAATTTTTTTCTACATATTATACACACACACCTGACTTGTTCTTTTTTCGTTCTTTCCATCCATCAGTAGATAAGAAGTTAGCGGAGGACAGACAGAAGCGGAAAGTGAAGCTTTTATATAATACTAGCGGCCGGACCCTGGCTTCCCCCAGGATGGAATTTTTTATACACACAAACCTTTCTTGTTTATCCTCTTTCCATAAGTGAAAACCGCGAAAAATCTGAAGGGGGCTTTGAAGTAGTTAAAGGAGAAACAGACAGTCGCGAGCAGTTTCCGCGACTTGGTTGCAACATTTTTTTTTTTACTTTTTATGTATAATTTACAAACTATTGCACGCGACTTCGTCGACGTAACTTTATAAAATATAGCCTATGTTACTCGCTGGTAATGTAGCTTTCTATAGGTGAAACAATTTTAATAAAATCGTTCCAGTAGTTTTTGAAGAATTTGGCTGCACTGGTTTGCCATAGTTATTGGTATACTAATCAGTGTTTGAGTATCGAAACTAGAGTGTCCTGCGCTCATGATCGTGAATTAATTATGCCTTACTATCTTAAAAGTGAGAAAAGGTGGTACGGTCTCAGAACTTTCCATTGTATTGGTTAAGACACTTCAATATGTTCACTTTATTTTTTAACTCCCTCAGGACCCTTTGGGTTTGTGTTTTAGTATATGTTTTGAATAAAATATTAGGGAAAGATAACAGAAAGAACCTTAGAAGATAATATAACCTTAGATATAATACAGTATAACATCAAGATAAAAATATTAACAGACTAAAATGAATGTTTAGAGTTTTTGGCTAACTATTTAAGGGTGTAGCCTACTGCTCTATAAGAAACATGTTATAAAGAAAGCCATATTAAGGCGTATGAGAATATTTCTAAATTTTAGTAACTTAATCCTAATACACTGGACCGCAAAGAAAAAGGGTCGGTTAGAAAATCTTCAATATCTTCAAAAGTACCTGAACTTTTGGAGATCTCATACGCCTTAATATAGCTTTCTTTATGTTTCTTATAGAGCAGTAGTATTATAAATGCTAAAGTGAGATTGTTTGTTGCTCTTTCACGCCTTAACTATTCATCCGATCATCATGAAATTGCGCATACACGTTATCAGGGATACCAGAAATGACATAAGATACCTTCAAGAAAATTTCTATTCATTTCATGATTCTCATGAAGTACTTCCAAATATAAAACTCAAAGTAGTTTTCTTTTTCTGCGACTAAGTTAAATAGAATAAAGTTACAGTGTACTGAAATTTGCGAAGGAAATGTCCAACTTCTCTTAACTTTTCTCTATTCTTTACCTAGCCCCTGTAACTTTTCATAGCAAAAACAACTTTAAACTTTCATATTATGGGTTCCGAATGTTATTTGTGAATCAATCTAAGAATGTTGCAACCACAAATTTATTTTTTATTAGCTGGTGCCCGCAACTTATTACGCGCTGTAGTTCATTTTTTGAAAATCCCACAGAAGTCTAACTGCTTTTCAGGATAAAAGTTATCATATAGTTTAATTCAGGTGATCATCAATACACCAGTGAAAACCACATCCAAATAGGTTAAGCCGTTTTTGAGATTGGCCTACAGAAACGCACAGATAAACAGACAATAAATAAAATAAATAAACTATTTTTTTTGACCTCAGTAACATAAGTACAACTTGTACACATGCCCTGCCACAACTTGCTAGATTCAGAGCAGAGGTAACATTAAAAAGTTCAGTTACAAAGCTTGCCAGGAATCAAACTCAAGAACCCTATAAGCACCCTAACCACTCATCCAACGGGTCGTTAAAAACAATTTTACATAGAAAACTGAGGTAAACAGTTCGACCTCACATAGGAACCGAATCTAATAAAGCGACAGCGGAAAATGAATATCCGCTTTAAGTGTTTTAAGAGCCAACTTAAAATTGTTCACGTCGAATATCCAGAGGGTCCCTGGCTCTTAACCTTCAAAATACGGCGACGAGAATGTTTTCATTGCACGCCGTAACTTACACTGATTTAGGTGACAATTTAATCCAAAAACCGGGCCTGAAAGAGAATATACAAAATTAAAATCCAGCGAATGCTGCCGAAGAAAGTCAGGGAAGAGTTTTGGATATGCATAGATGTTAAGAGAATATTTTTTGTTTTTTAAAAATAACACTAGTTTTTCAAACAGTTTGAGCGGCTGCATTTTTATGCAAATTATAAACACAAACCTTCCTCGTTAATCTTCCTAGTTTCATTAGTAAAAATCGTATCAAAATACGTTGGGTTGTTTTAAAAGAAGTTAACCGAGAAACAGAGGGAGGCGGATAGCAACTTTATTTTATAATGCGAAAGGTTACCCGGTTCCGGCTTCGCACGGATGAAATTTTTTTTCTGCAAATTATATTATATGGGTCGGTCACATCTGCCACAGAACAGTTAAACCGATGGGGTAGAGGAGTTCTCTAATTGAGACCAGCTTCGCAGAAAGGGGTTGGATGCGAAGGACAGAGACCGAGCCTTAGGAGAGGCCTATATCCAGCAGTGGAAAAAAACATTTGTTACAAACACTCAAAGGGACTCTCTATATAAGTAAAAAAAATCAAAATATTTATTTATCAATTACGTTTCTACTAGAAACTCTTATGATCGTCATTACAAATTTAAATTTACCAGGTTTCGGAAAAAAAGCCAAGATGACGATCCTGAGAAGAAACTCCGAAATATTTTTTTAAAGAATACACTTAATTAAAAAAACATATCAAAGTGTATAAACATAGGTAATACTAACATAGGTAAACTAACAACATAATATAATACTAAACATAGGTAGTATGACCTCCGAATCGCTTAAATCCAGGCTTTGAAGTCGTATAAATAATCAGTGATTTTATAATAGCCTTTCGAGAGGAGTTTGGTTTAATGACACTTTTAAATATATTTTTTATAGATAGGGCTCTGATTATCTCAGGTAGGTTATTATAAAACCGCAAATACATTGACCCATTACTTATTTTGTGGAGTCGCTTTTTATGTAAATCTAGGTCATTTTTAAACCTAGTATTGATTTTTATGTGCCTAAATTAAATTTAAGGGAATGTAAGGGACATGTAAGGGAATAGTGCTTTGTAAAGTTACCTACGAATCTCTTTCACGAGTAGGAATAAACTGAAACAGAAAAAAGCCTTTTTAAAAACCACTCTTCTTTATTTTAGAACACCTTAAACCTTTAAGCCTTTCAGTAACCGTATACATAAAAAAAAATCTAGCATAATACGGCCACATTATGCTAATGAAAATTGTTCAGGGAAATGAATTCTTTTCAGGCACGTATAAGTAGGTCAACTGTAAAGGCGAAGTTGTAGGCAAAAACAATCACGACGTTGCCAAAAAAACTTAACATGTCACTAATTGCTATACATTTTTAAGACAAAAAAGACAGTTGAACTAGTTTAGAAATAAATTTTGTAAGTAAAATTTACAATAAATTCGATAATTTCCAAAAGAACTGCCTAATCGGTGAAACGCTTGCGGGACATTATTCTGAGATCAATATCTATAAGAATATGACTGCCTCATCCAACATTCCCAAACGAGGCTTACATAATGCTTGAAAATGTATTAGTAAGAAAGAAAAATCGAGACATTATTCTGAAATAAACGTTTATTATTATAAATAAAAATTATATGTATGTAAGTATATACATATATACATAGTAAATAATATAACTGAAACCGAAAAGAAGAGGAAATATCTCGACTTCCCTCTCGGCCCAGAAAGCTCGATACTCGTATGGTCAGGACCGTGCGTCGGTTCCTGTCTTTGTCGCCCTAAACCCTGACTGACTGCTTCTATGAGGGGTAAATTCGTGTCCCCCTCATTTTGGCTTTTGAATTGGGAGACGAGATAAAGTGAACAATCCATAATTATATAAATAACAAATATATCATGTATATATTATCATGCGAGTACCTCCACCCACTTTCCAAACCTGTTTTTGAAAGTTATATATACATCACGATTCATTTTGAACTGTGTTTATTTAGACATAAAACACATATTATATTTATTACCAAACGTAAGCATGTCTGAATATGTTAACAAAAAAGAGGTCAACATCCAACATGACCGTCTGTGAATCCCTGTTTTATTGTATTGAAAACGTGATTCTATTTATTTAGGACTGTCTTGGCAAGACAGTAAAAAGATATTACGGAGAGTCTGATTAATATGCAAAAAAGTATAATCCTACCTTTCATTAAATACTATATGACAACGCACTGAGAGCCTTGTTGACTTAAAAGTTTAACAAGATAACTAAAGTTATAAACGAACACCTGAATTTCAATCGAGCCGAAAGACGCTATATCTGCTCTAAGTTGCTGAGGAGTTGAGCATCCCGCAGACTACTTTATGCTACACATCAGATAGATAAAGACTACCATGTCATAGAAATACCATCAAAGTAACAGTATACCAAATTTCATATCAATCGAACCTATGGAAGTTAGTGAAATCGCTTCGTCAACTAGGAAATGGGCTGATAGTCTTCAAACGACAGAACAGATTTTCATAAATTATACCTAAGAACCATATCTCGATCACGTCAGCTTTCAAACATAAAAACCGATCAAAATCGGTTCATCATAGATTATATTATAATTATCATAACAGATCTTCATAAATTATAGCTGAGAACCATCACGTCATGTCGCCTTTCAAACAAACAAAAAAAAAAAAAACTAATCAAAATCAGCTCATCCGTTTGGGAGCTACGATACACACGTCAAACTTATAATACCCCGTTTTTGCGTCGGGCGTTTGGGGTTGGTAACGAAGTCAACAACAACCCCTAGGACAGACTCTATAATATGTATAGAATATAGAATTGTAGGTTATACACAGATATATTTCCACTATAGTGTGAAAAACAAAAAAAATGGACCAAATACACATTATCCTGTGACAAAAACACTCCGCTGTACCCAGGTGTTACTCGATTCTCTTAACAAATTGCTCCAAGATGAAATTTATTAGCGTGTCCAGGCTATATACGTTATCTGAGACCCGGAGAAGCTCAATTCTTTAAAGATTTAGAAAACGATCGCAACTGTCGTTGATATATTACTGTTGAATGACCATATTCTCCACGTGGAAATGTCTGAATCAACTTTTCCCTCTATTTCCTCCCTTTTATAAGACTAGTCAGTCTTAAACATGATCTTTTATGAGTGGTTAGGGTGCTGGCTTTAACGCTCCGTCTCAGGGGTCCTGGGTTCAATTCCCGGTAAAACTTGGAAATGAACTTTTCAAAGTTGGCTCTGGCCTGTATTTGGAGAATGGTGGCAGGGCACATAGTTCGCAATCTTTTGGGCAGCCCTTCTGGCGGAAGTAACCACCCACCGTAAAACAATGTGATTTGTGGTGCGTCGATCTTTGATAGGTTTATTCCACTTGGTCCCCGCGAGATCGTCCCCGGTGAGGACGAAGTCGCCTAATTAGGCATTTGAAGTGTCCGTGGTCTCCGAATTCGCGGGGACCATGGCAACTGCAATATATAAATTTTTTTTATTCCACTTCGTCCCCGAGGGTCGGTGCTCGCCTCATTATTTACTTACACTATAGTGTCATTTATTAATGGTTTTAAAAAACACTCCGACAGAAGTGAAAACTTGAACAATTACGTGTTTATTTTTTGAATCGTCAAAAAATATTTTATTGTGCAGGAAATACTTTTAAATGAAATGTTTTTTTATTCATTATTATAAACTTCTACTACAAAAATTATACTACCCACTACTAGTGAAAAGAGTAAGCTCTCAGTAGCTCCTCTATACTGAAAATATTGACGACCTTTTTGATATATCACCGGCCGTTTTCTATTTTTATTTGAAATTACAGTGTTCTTTTATATTTGTCAACAGAGGTGTCGGTTACGGTAACAGTGTCGCGAGTTCAATGGTTTTTTCCCATCTCAAAAATGCCCGACGCACCTAAAGAAGTTTTCACTTCAAAAATTCCGTAAGTTTGGATTTACATTTTAATTCAATTACTTTAAATATACTACTAACAACATCATGAAACTTCTCCATTACAAAATTTACGATATTACCTACATCGTCTAAGTAAAATGTGGTAACATTCGAGCGTAGGTATTTCACCCAAAGCGTAACGTACGTTGGGCAGTTTGTGACCAAAGGTAGGAAATTTACCTACAAACTACTGTATTAGTTTACAGTATTAAAATAAATGGACAAGCAAAAAGTTTAAGTACATTGTAGCTCACTTTTTCTTGTTTAACATTTTGTTTGTTTTATGTGTCCGCATGCATTAGTAATTATTCCTTATAAGTATGACTATCTGGTGCTTGCGGTTTCGTCCGCATTGAAAAATAAAATATATAACACCAGAGAAAATATGAGAAATATACTTGAAAAATATGAAATCATTACTGCTGTGCCAACGGCATATTTTTATTACATCCCTCGGGAACAGTACTTTTTTTCTGAATGAAAGGTACTCTATGTCCTTTCCTCTATACTCTATCCCTGACAACGTGTATGCAAACTTCATGATGATCGTTCGAACAGTTAAGGCGACAAAAGGTAACAGACAGACAGAGTTACTTATTAAAAAATAACACTTTTCTATGACAAATGTTATGAATAAGTCGTATTAAAATCCGTCAAGTAGCTTAGAAGAAGTTAGCAGAACAGCGTAAAGAGAACAGTCACTTTATTTATATATATACTAGCTGTCCCGCTCCCGGCTTCGCCCGGGGTGTAATTTTTATAATAAATATTTACTTAATCCAGCCGATAAATTACCTTACACCGCAATCTGGAACTCACAGATAACTTTTAAAATAAGTTTTAAAACAACTGTGAGTTCTATAAAATTCTCACAGATGGCGGTGTAAGGTAATTTATAACTCTCTCATATATAATAAACAAATAATTTGCAATAAAAAATACTATAAATTGTGATAAAAACCATTCTACCTAAGTTGCATCAAATTACACATAGGTACGAAGTTTTATCAAAATCGGTTCAGTAGTTTAGGAGTTCATCGAGGACACACAACGTGACATGTAATTTTTATATATATAAAGATGTATGTAGATTATGTACGTTGATTGCAGATACAGAATTGGTAATTCATTCTAAAGATAATAAATAGACTGTCAACTGCTTTATTAATGCAGTCGGCGTCCGTGACCCGTACCTTGCCAAAGTTGCGGCTATCTTTGCTCTTATACGCTCCAAAATCCAACGACCGTTGTCAAATCTAATTATAGGCACTTCGTTCTTCGAATATGTCATGTCCGTAGATAGAATTTCGTCATCACGTCCCCACTAAGTTTAGACTTTATAGTATTGACATTAAAGCCTAAATTAAAATGAACGAACTTTGAGAAATTCTGACCGATAACTAACCACATTCGGTAGGTATTATTCGTTGCAATGAACGTGGGTGGTCAATATCTGTGTGTGTCAGTGTGTTAGCAGACTAGCTACTTTTTAAATTTAACTCCCGACGCCCGACGCAAAAGCTTCCTTGTAAAATTATCTAATTGATGGTGAAAACTGTTGATGCGGTTTAGTAGGAGTTAGCAGACATATAGACAGACGCGGAAAGCTTATTAAAATTATAACATGTTTAGAAGATAAAGAAGATTGGTCGTTTAAAGTTGTTGATATATAATAGACTAACTGTTGCACGCGACTTTGCCCACATAATATTTTTTTAAAATTTAATATAGCCTATGATATTACTCGCTGATAATTCTTAAACTTGGTTCAGTAGTTTTTGAGTTTATTCATACAAACATACAAATCTTCTCTCTTTATAATATTAGTATAGATATGGCGACTCTATTAATTTCGCTTTTCTTAATTAGTATTAAGTATGACAGACAGATTTTGTTGGATGCATCAAATTAATATAATATCTTATTCAAGTTAGCTGGTTGGATGCCAGCCTCGTTGGAGGGTCATGTAATTAATTAAATAAATGAACTATTAACTATTACATTGACCGGGAGATGAAACACTATAATGGTTCAACATTTGACACAAAGATACATATTAAACTTGGTTGATAACTAAATAAAATATGACCACCCCTTCAAATCGCAATCAATTTTCAAACAATTTCAATCTAAACTCCTCGTTTCTGCAACAAATAAGTGGACTTCAAGTACAGATGACGATAACTTGCCCGTTCGAAGTCATTAAGTTTCCATATTATAATTTAACACATGTTGCTTGACTATCGAACTGTATGCGAGAGTAACTTGATTGGAAAGTCGACTCTTTGAAGTCGCAAACTCTTTCATTAGGTGTGAAAACGAAGGGGAAAGATGTTAGTATCCTTTTATAACTGCCTTCAAAATCTGTTTTATTCTTTAAAATATGAAGTGAGCATTCAATTAGTATCCTTCAAATAAATAAAAATAAAATAAAAATAAAAATAAAAATAGCCTTTATTGCTGAAGTTAGTTAACAAGAGAAAAAAAATATATAATAAGTATGTTATTTATCACCAACAACTCCAACTTGTCTTGCGACTTAGGCCTCTTCCAAAGTTTTCCACTCAGTGCGGTCCCTTGCCCTTGCCGTTTCAAATAGTAAAATCTAAATATATAATAACACTAATAAAATAAAACAGTTAATACAACAGTTAACTGGTGCCTGCGAGTTCGTCTGCGTTCAAAAAATGAGAAAATACATCAGTAATATAACGCCTGACATCTTTATTACTTTGACGACCTAACATTTTTCCTTCGGCAACGTAACAATTTCATCCAAATTCAACCGTAGAGCTTGATTAAGAAATAATAGAGTAACATTTGAATGTGGGGAGAATCGGCACAATGGACGACATTTTTACCTATTTCTAATTTCATCTGTTTTATAAGTAACATACTCGTATTGTTTGACGCGCGATAAATACTTGACTTTCTTTGACAGCTATTATTATCAACAGGGAAATAACAGGAAGCTATATAAACTTAGTATCAGATACAACGGTGATTACTCTATCCGAAGTGTTATACGATCGCAAACACTGAACGATTAACCCTTCAGTGGGGAGAGCAGTCACCAGTGCCTCCTACCCATTAGGCGGAGTAAACATATTTGTATCTTCGTCTAGCCATGACGTAAGGCTGTACATTATATCAAGTGGAGGGTTAAGTGGACATGATACATTACTATTTACTTGGCTGCTTAAATAAAGCAAAAACTATTTGTAAATATTATATCATTAACTAGCTGAACCCGGCCACGCTTCGCTGTGGCTCAGTCAGCATCAACTTTTTAGGTTGACATAACAATGGTCAACGTGTGAAAATTATGTTTTTGAAGTGAATCGATTTTCATATATAAGCCCGTGGTATGCAAAATTTATGGGAGTAAAATCACACGGTATGCGTTACGTTCTATTTTTAAATATTTTATTTCAACAGAATATTATTTAAAAAAAGAACAATGTTGTTCGTTCGGCGTGATCGAATTGTGAAAATTTTAATGTATTTTATAATCGTTCGTAAGGAGTAAACTCCAGAGCTGTGTGAACCTGGAACCCGACATGAAGGAATCAATTTTTTTTTAAATGTATACGTTTGTACTCCGTATGTACTGGTTTGTACCAACTTTTTTTTTGTTTGTACCTCAATGGGTTCGGAGATACAAAATTTTCAAAATACCCAGAACCCGACTTGAAGGAATCGATTTTTTTTTAAATGCATACGTTTGTACTCGGTATGTACTTGTTTGTACCAATTTTCTTTTCGTTTGTACCTCAAGGGGTTCGAAGGTTCGAAGTTCGAAAGAAGAAACTTTCAGTGGTTTCGATGGGTACAAACGACTAGGAATCTATCCCCGCTCGCAGATTTTGAATATCTCGAAAAATGACAGATTTACCATTTTCGCACTTTTTGTAATGCCGGTACTTTCGAACCCCTTGAGGTACAAACGAAAAGAAAATTGGTACAAACAAGTACACAACGAGTACAAACGTATGCAATTAAAAAAAAATCGATTCCTCCAATTGGGTTTCTGTATATCACGAAAATTTAGTTTCTCCGAACCCCTTGAGGTACAAACGAAACTTTCAGTGGTTTCGATGGGTACAAACGACTAGGAATCTATCCCCGCTCGCAGATTTTGAATATCTCGAAAAATGACAGATTTACCATTTTCGCACTTTTTGTAATGCCGGTACTTTCGAACCCCTTGAGGTACAAACGAAAAGAAAATTGGTACAAACAAGTACATACCGAGTACAAACGTATGCATTTAAAAAAAAATCGATTCCTTCAAGTCGGGTTCTGGGTATTTTGAAAATTTTGTATCTCCGAACCCATTGAGGTACAAACGAAAAAAAAGTTGGTACAAACCAGTACATACGGAGTACAAACGTATACATTTAAAAAAAAATTGATTACTTCATGTCGGGTTCCAGGTTCACACAGCTAAACTCCAGTCGTGCGTCGGAACTTACATACACACTTTTTTTTTATATATCAGCCTGTGTCTCTCCATTGCTGGATGTAGGCCTCTCACAAGGCTCGCCTCATGCACGGTCTTCTGTTTTTCGCATCCAGGCGCTTCCTGCGAAGCCTTAAAGGCACAAAAGCCTAAGACAACTAGCCTTTAGCTGTAATCAGTTATTATAATCAGGTTTTTTAATTGCCTCTCACCATGGATGTATTAGCTTGAATTTTAAAGACGTATTCATATTAAAAAATGTATAAAATAATAGTGTTTTTTTTTTCACAAAATAGCGTTTGTCAATTCAAAAAGGAAAGTGGTGACACTATTACAATATTAAAAGAAACAACGATCGGGTCACAATTTACGGCGTCCAAAAAAGCGAACCTTCGGAATTGCGGTCAGTTCTCAATAGGCGAGGGTAGGAATTATTCAACGGGTAGCCGAGTTAATGTTAAAAAGATCCTTGTAAAAGACAAATGGAGCAATTGATGTAGTTTAGGAGTTTTCAACTCCAAATGTCTGGAAGGAAGAGGTTCAATTTACCAAACATACGTCGTACATATCGTATGATTCATGTTTGGCTTGGCTCTGGGTCGGTATCAAAACAAGTGGATCTCAAAATGACCGGTACTGCATAAGGACGGGATCGCAAAACGAAAACAATTGCAGAAAGCCTACGCGTTCTATCCTAATTAGGGACGTTATGGAGCTCCGTAACCGTAACCGAAACTTTCGGATATCCGAAATAAAAATCTATCCGTTACCGTAACCGAATCAGATATAAAAGTTTCGGATAATTTCGGATAAGGGAGGAGTAGCGCTCGCGCGCGCGAGTCTTGCATAATTTGTTTACATAGTCAGTCATTGCGGGATTATATTACTTACAATTTTATATTCACGTGTATTTAATTCGATAAAGTAAAGGAAAAGTGTTGTGTTACCTACTAAATTGATTTATCTGGACAAAATGTGGTCTGTTAATGCAAGTCTGTTAATGTGTCAATTTAATGCAGATTCTGAAAATGTAAACAGTATGATAAAAACTTTTCGCGGAAAAGAGGTGGTACTACTTCGCTGAAACTTTATAAAAAAATAATAATGTTGTATTTGATTATAATTTTTGTTATTAAATTTTTTAGTAAAATTAAGTAGACAGCTATATTAACAACTTATATAACTGATTGTAATACCAAATAATGACCAAGAAATAAAACCAAACTAATTATTACCTATTTGTATTTTACTTTTAAAATTCCTTAAAAATTGAATATCCGTAACCGTATCCGAAACCGGTATAATATTATTCTTATATCCGTATCCGTATCCAGATCCGAAATTTTATATCCAAAACATCCCTAATCCTAATAATAATATTATAAATTGCGAAAGTTTGTATGTATGGATGTTTGTTGCTTAATGACTCAAAAATTGTAGAACGGATTTGGATAACATTCTATATCTTAATGCATTAATAAACTATATGTGTGCCAAATTTCATACTAGAGTAGCAAACTGTGATGTCTTCTTAAGTGAGAAACTTAATTACTTCTTAATTAGTTATATTAATATTTTTATTTTTTTATTTATAATTTTTAACAATTTTAAGACTAATTTATAAAATAACATGTAAAATGATAACATATAAAATAACACCTATATTGAAATTTTACACAAAGTAATTAACTGAATTAATTACTACAGACTATATAAACTAAAAATAAACATCTCACACATTAACGTCCATCTTTACAAACTTTCGATTTTATAATATTAGTAGGATATGCCCACTGGTTTGCTTACTGTTTGATCAATATAAATTTATATCTACAGGTGACTCCTTTCCACAAAATAGAATAGAATAACACTAATATTGTGTATACTGTATGTCTGTCTGTACATTATGAATATTAATCCGCGTTCACTGAGAGGTTTGTTTTAAAATAATCAAGCTGAGTGTAATCCTTTTAGGATGCATATTTTATGTACTAAAAACACCGTTGCTAATTGCACTTATAGCATAAAATAATCAAATTGTTCTAATTCACTAGGAATGTGTGTTGTTTTGCATTAGTTGAATATTTTAGTGGCAAGTTTAATCCATTATAGTTCTATTTTCTGTATGAATTTGCTGTTTGTTAAATTAAGGAGATCATTTAACATTAAAATACAGTTTTGTTATACCAATTTAGTAAAACGATTGTATCTTTTACTAGCGTCACGCTCCCGGTTTTCCACGGGATTCATTTTTTTTTACATACACACTATAAGTGAAAACAGAATTAAAATCTGAATCATATTTTTGTAGTTTACTCCTTTAGAATCGATTTATATATATAAGCCCGTGGTATGAAAATTTATGGGAGTAAAATGAAAATTGTCACACGAATGCGTTATGTTATGCGTTATAGTTACGTTCTATTTTTTTTTGAATATTTTAGAATATCTGAAGTTTCATATATATTGCGCCATCAACACAATATTATTTAAAAAAAGAACAAGGTTGTTCTTTCGGCGTGTTTGAATTGTGAAAATTTAAATTTTATAATAATTCGTACGGAGTAAACTCCAGTCATGTGTCGGAGCTGACACACAATTTTTTTTCCCTTTTTCAACGCGGACTAAGTCGCAGGCACTAGCTAGTAATATCATATTTATTATTTATTTTTTTATTAGAAAAGGAACAAAAACATAAGGAATAAAAAAAGAATAAATTTCTTAAAACAATGTTGTCGTGCATTAATCCATTAAGCGTCTTGTTCAAGAACAAGAATTTAAAAGCCTGTAGACTTTTTTCTTTGAGTGTTTTTCTTAAAAGAAACCTTTTACATCTAAGGCCTATAGTGTTTGCAATGGAGTGTAACAATACAGCTGTTCTCACACTAACTTTATTCTACTTTATGTTATCAAGAAAGGTCTTAAATTATTTAAAGGTATCAAGAAAGGTCTTCCTTCGTTAATTTACTACATTAAATCCCAATATCTACATATTGTATTTTGTAGTATAAAACAAAACACGCAACGAATTTTGATGCGGTTTTCACGGTATCAAAATCCTTATCAAGTAATAGTATATAAAAAAAAATCGTCGCATTACAGACATATGTGAACATATAGAGACTAAATATTTTATTGGTCATATAGTTGTATACTAAAATATAATTTGTTAATTTTAATAAATGAATAATACAAAATTTGTACAACCTTATTAATGTCTAATAAATAAATAAATAAATAAATAAATAAACAAATAAAAATAAAATAAAAAATTTACTTAATTAGAAATTTAATTATACTCGCACTTCAAGCGCATATATATATATATATATATATATATATATATATATATATATATATTTCTTTCTTTCTTTAAGAAAAAATATTAACTAAAAATCCTTTTTATTTACGGAGTGTTGTAAGAGTTCTATAATAGACGAGTTATGGTAAAACGTCAAATTAAAACGTCAACTGCACTCTAAAGAAACTCGCTTGTAATTGCTGCAGTGATTTACAGTAAGCAAATTATAGGTCTTTTAAAGGCTAGCGAGCACTTGACTTCATTTAATATTATTATTAAGAAATATCGTAGCTTATTTTAAACGTAGCTTTATATCTATATCTATATCTATATCTATATCTATATCTATATCTATATCTATATCTATATCTATATCTATATCTATATCTATATCTATATCTATATCTATATCTATATCTATATCTATATCTATATCTATATCTATATCTATATCTATATCTATATCTATATCTATATCTATATCTATATCTATATCTATATCTATATCTATATCTATATCTATATCTATATCTATATCTATATCTATATCTATATCTATATCTATATCTATATCTATATCTATATACAGAGATATAAATCTACAACAGTTTCCTATGTATCAGATGACCACCCGATACATAGGAAGTAAAAAATAAATCCGATTTTGTATAGCTTGTGTCCTCAGACAGTAGTATAGAATTATAAACTCCAACATATTTATAAAAAACAGACTTTGCCTAACATTATTATTATCAAAGAAATTGCTGCTTATAACTGTACATACAATAGGCATATTATTAGAGTTCTCAAGAACGTTAATAATAATATGGTTCATACAAAACGCCTGACCCTTCCTTCGTTAACAAGCACACTTTGCCTAGTAATTGCAAATCGAGTGCAGATGACGGCTACTTCCGACGCCTCTTAAACATAATAACTAATAATAAAGTTATTTGTTTTGGATACTAGCTTTTGCACGCTACTTCGTCTGCGTAACTTATTAAAATATAGCCTTTTTTCTCGCTAATAACCATCGATGCTAATAATGTAGTTTTCTATACTTAGGTGAAAGATTATTTTTAAAAAATCGGTCCAGCAATTTATTTTATTATACACTAACTGGTGCCCGCGACTTCGTCCGCGTTAGTGCTTTTACATAGCTCAACCGGCACCAGCGACCGGCGCCAGCTGAGCGTGTAAACATGTACGCCATTATACCAAAGCTTACAGAGCTTTGATGAATAATATACCTTACAGAGCAAAGCGCGCGGCTGGTTTGTACGCTCGATCGTGGTGGGGCAGAACGGCGCTCGAGCGTGCGCTGGCACCGGCGCGTTCAATAGAAAGGCCCGAAGCCATTTGTGCTTTATACAGTCGTTTACGCTACGCTAAGAGAAAACTTTGTGATTAGTTATTGTAACGTCAAAATAAAATTTTGACCAATCACAAAGTTTTCTCTTAGCGTAGCGTAAACGACTGTAGAAAGCACACATGGTTAGGCCGTCAGTATTCTCTTAGAAGCTTTCATACTACATTTAAAAAAATGTGGAGATATGGTACTTAAGAAATCCTAACTATAAAGAATTATAGTTAGGATTTCTTGGATTACGTAGGTTGGAAAATAAAGTGACAAATGCGCCATTTATTAGGCGAGACGCAGTTCGCTTCGCTTCGCTTTTTATTATTAAAATGCAAAGCAGTTATCAGCAATAATTTCTTTCTTTTTTCGTCCATGACTGTACACGACCGCGCTGTCCGCCGGAGCACTCATAACTATGAAAGCAAATTCAGACCGGCATTAGAAAATGATATAATATGATTATATAACACCTGAGAAGTACTGTAACGCCCGACATCATTATCACAGTGACAACTGTTTTGTCGCTACGGCGACAATGGAGCCCATATTTTTCTATTTTTGGACGATCCTTCAGGAAAATTTTTCTAGGATAAAAATTGTCCTATATGTTGAAGAAAAAGTAGGACTACACCCTTATTAAAGGGATAACGGTTAGGTATCCAAATGATAATCTGGGACACAAGTTCTGAACTGTATTTAATTCAATGGTGTTAGAAAAAAGCACGTTACTCTTCTAGCAAACATTGCTTATAATTTAACATTTACACATAAATCCGACCCCTTTTACGGTTTAACTAAAACTATCGTGTGAAACTATCAATATTCAAGGTTGTAAAGACTGGCAACGATGCTTAAATAAGTAAAAGTTAATGTGAAATGTTTTGTATAGCCCGTTCATTGGGTACCAACTTAGAAAACCTATTTTGTTTGTAGGCCAACCTTCGGCTCTCGATCACAGTACACATTAAAAAGGCAGTGTACATTCATCTTATTTTCATTAGTAGTCGCAGGGCACAATGAGTTTCGCAGTCATTTTCGGCAGCCCATCTGGTGGCAGTAACCGCCCCTTTACAGAAGACCACCTTGAAATTTATTTATTTATTTATTTATCTCAAAAATATACCTAACAGCCAGTTAGTGATAATACATTTGTACAATGGGAATAATTTATACTTCTTCTATACTAATATTATAAATGCGAAAGTTGACCCATAGATCTATAGCGGGCGAAGTCGCATGCAACAGCTAGTAGAAAATATAGTTATTAGAAAAATAATAAAAGTTATAATAATATTAAAACTATTAAAAACAAATATTTGCATGCCTTTGTCGGGTAGAAAATACTTCATACTGTAACTGCTCTACTGAATTAAGATCGCGTAGACATTTGTTTGTGGAACTAAATATTATTATTTTTTATTTAAATTAATATTTAATTATTTATTTAAAACACTCTAAAGCTACTGAATATAATTTTCTTTATTACTTACTGTATCATCTATACGGTGACAAAGTTATCTGAGGCGGATAAAACCTTCTGACATGGGTCTATTAGGCCCCAACCCTTGACGGTGAAATCTAACTGTTACGAAATGCTTTTTTTTTAATAAATTTTGCTTGAGAGAATGCACAAGCTGACATTTTTTTTAAATAAAAGCTGAGTGGTCGACTTACAAGTCGATATATGCATGAAGTGGCAAGTTTAGTACTGTTAAAGTAGGTAGACTTATTAAAGTATAAAGATTTGTACACAATAAAATGTTTAAATATATCTTTGATAGGTGTATAATACTTATCAATATTAGACTCTTAAAATAAAATATTTGAGGTTAAAAAGGTATTAGTAGAAACGATATCTATACTCGTAAGTATACTGGTACTAATATTATAAAGAGAAAATATTTGTATTTTCGTATTTTTGTTTGTAATTAATAAACTCAAAAACTACTAGACCGATTTTAAAAATTCCTTCATCTATAGAAAGCTACATTATCAGCGAGTAACATAGGCTATCCGTACTAATATTATAAATGCGAAAGTATAATTGGATGTATGGATGTATGGATGTTTGTTACTCTTTCACGCAAAAACTACAGAACCGATAACCATGAAATTTTGCAAAGACGTTGTCTGGGCAACCAGAAAGGACATGGGGTACATTTCATCGTTCAACGCGGACGAAGTCGTGGGCACCAGCTAGTATTTTATAAAGTTATGTAGACGAAGTCACGTGCAACAGCTACTAGTTATAAATATTTCTATAATATAATTAACTAGAAACGTATATTACTTTAAAATATCTTATACGCCATATTATTTTTGCAGAATTAGGCGTCCTGGTAAATGGACGTAGCGTCGCCTATGAGTCTGGAAACAACGGGTCAATATACGAATAAACGGGTAACCGACTTGTTTGTCGTCGTACATATTGTGACGTCACAAAAAAAATAAAAAAATTATCGACTTACTTATTGTTTCAATTCGAGCTTTAAAAAGCTTAAAAAGCTTAGACGTCTGTCTATGTGCATACGGATATTATAAACTCTGTCTATTTGTTACCTTTTCACGCCATAACTACTCAACCGATCATCATGGAATTTTGCATACACATTGTGAGGGATATCGGAAAGCACATAGGCATTTCATCCAGAACCTTTCATCCGGAAAAAGTACTGTTCCCGATGGATCATTTAAAATGAAGAAAACTAACGCCTGCAATGGCAATAAAGATGTCAGGCATTATGTTGTTTATGTAAGCACTTATTATATTATCTGGCTTCGCGCGAATTTTTTTCGGAAATTATTTATTAAAATATAGTAGTTTAAAAGATCTAAGCGTACATACAGAGGGACAGATGGCGGAAAGGGATGATATACCAATGTTGGACACAGCCTACTACTCACTACTCTGTGTAGTATCTACATAAATTACATTCCCCAAGTCTTTCCTTCAATATTCAGACAAAGATTTTGGGATTTTTGGGAGTATATAATAGATACAACTGTATCCCCCGATTTTATTACCATCACTTTTCTCAATTACTATGGAAGCAAATTTAAAGACGTCAAAAAAAATTCTAGCAACTGCACAATTTATAAAATGTCGTGTGAG
Source organism: Synanthedon myopaeformis (assembly GCA_944738685.1). Lineage (NCBI taxonomy): Eukaryota > Metazoa > Arthropoda > Insecta > Lepidoptera > Sesiidae > Synanthedon > Synanthedon myopaeformis. The sequence goes on along the minus strand of OX122938.1, from coordinate 4,409,207 downwards.
CACGAACTTTTGCCAGTGAGACAATTAAATTTACTGCGAACCGTCTGAATAAAGGACAGCTGAGGCTGAGGGTATAAAATTACAGTCCGTTATGTTGTTACATTGTTATTTTGTTTATTAAAACAACCTTCAAGCGGTCACTGCTTGAGCTTTGTGGTTTTCTAATCACAGAAAATGTTATATAAATAGGTAGGGGAAAAGTATTTTCGTATTATTTTTATAATAATTTCATAAAAATATATATGTGCTATTTTGTAGGTAATGACACAATCCCATTGATGTAGAAATTTTGGGACTTTTGATCAAATAACTACAACAAGTAGTTTTGACACTCCTCTTTCGTTGTTAAATTAACTGAAGTGCAAGGTTAGGGCTATATTTTGATGAATTCATTAAAACTTCCCAACCAAGCTCTCTCATATTTGCTGAGTGGCTAAAGATATGTGTGGATCAATTCCGGCTGTTTTTTTCTTTTTTCTTGTTTGAGTCTCATCACCATCCGAATCGATGGTTTTAACAATCCCCTTCCAATCCCACCAAACACATAGCATCACTTTATGGCGGGTTTTACAATAGTCTGTGAAGTTTAACAACACAAACAATCCGCTTTTCATAATTCTTTTCAACAGCTACCTACATCATGAGAGATGGAACATCTGCTCTTAATTCAATGTGGTTGTCTATGAGAGTTAGGTAATTGCCGCCAAATTTATGACTGCAAACGTCTAATATGTACTACTAGCTGGTATCCACGACTTAGTCCGCGTTGCGACAGTGGCTTCCATTTTTTATATTTTTGAAGTGAAAACTTTTTTAGGCGCTTTGGGCATTTTTGAGATGGGAAAAAACCATTTAACTTGCGATCTGTAACCGTGTAACCGTAACGTAACCGACTATTTTGTATATTTTTTTTAAATTGCGCCATCTACACAATACCACTGAACACACACCAAGAATATGTTACGTAATAATACATCCTTATGAAAACTAATTGAATTGAAATAATACATCAATACGAACAGAGATGATTCAGACAGTTTAAAAAAAAAACAATTTTTGAGATGGGAAAACCATTGAACTCGCGACCTGTAAGTGTAACCGACACCTCTGTATATAAGTACTTACTTTCCTGACGATTCAAAAAATACACACGTAATTGTTCAAGGTTTCACTTCTGTCGGCACTCCCGGAGTGCCACTGTTTAAGACCTTCCCTCGGGGATCTAACATTTTCCAGGATAAATAGTATTCGTGTGCCAAATTTCATCCAAATTCGTTCTGCTGTTTATGCGTTATTGAGGAAAATACATCCAAAAATACAATCTTTAGCATTTATAACATTATAATAAGAATAGTAAAATGCCATAAATTAATTAAATGTATAAAAAAGGACTAGGGGATATGTGCGAATCCGAGGATAAGGCCTCGCTGTGATCTCGGACCCGCACATCACCGCTGATGGTGGATTCCCTGGGGGTTTTAGTGGGTATTCCCGGTTATCATCACCAGGTATAGTGCTTAAACGTCATTTCTCCTCCTAAAAAAAAAGTGGATATGTGCGAAGAAAATTTTTCTCGTATACATTACAAGTAGGATTTTTGGGGATTTTAATAAATAGCTGTAATGACTTTGCGACCCCTGTTTAGGACCAGTCGTTAACTCGGGATTCACTGATTTTAATCCCTAGTTACATTAATAAGTAGTAGAGAATCTACACCCATAGGGTCAATTTTTGTTGATTTTTTGTATGTAAGCTGACGTTTCGATCTTAGCTATAATTATGAATGTATTTATGTTCAAGCGTTTGAGCACCATCAGCCTATTTCCTAGTTGACAAAGGGATTTCACTAACTTCTACACGTTCAATAGATATATAAGTATCTCGGTGGTATTTTCATGACATGGTAACCTTGACCTGATACTGCAGCAACATACAGTAGATATAGTATATTTGAGCTCAATAGAAAGTCGCAGGTTGATTTACAATTTTTAATTATAGCTTTTATTGGCATAATTACCTTGTTATATTAACCTTTGGGAAGAGTCTATTAAGTAAACCATTAGATTTCAAGCCAGATCGTTCACTGGATATATGTACTGTGTCTAATTACGGTTTTAATTAGTTGCTTTTTTTTACCGAACTCCGCAGTTTTGCGCTTAATTTAAGCCCAGATAATCTTGTAAGATTTATAAGTTATAAAGGTAAATCTTTAATAACAGTAACGACTACGATACAACAGTGAAGTCCTCTAATTATTTCAAAGAATAGAAGGATTATAATGTATTAATTTATTCACACGGCGATTGCGATTGATTTGATGATTATTCTTAACTACACCCCTACGCACCCCTCCGGCTTCTCAAAGATGCATTTTTTTTATTAATGAAAACCGCATCTAATTCAGTTGGCTGGTTTACTTGTAGAAGAAGTTTGCGGCGAAACAAATAGAGATGGATGGCGACTATATTTTATAGTATACTAGTGGCCTGCTCCCGGCTTCGCCCGGGTTCAAAATAAAAACGATCCTATCTTTTAAGTTGGACCAAATTACATATAGTTACAAAGTTTGATCAAAAAATGTCAAAAAAATCAAAAAAAATTTATATATTAAGAAGATATACTAGTGATCCGTCCCAGGCTTCTGACGGATGCAAATCTTTCTGGGAGTATAGAGAGCTGACGGACCACTTGATGGTAGGTGGCTACCGTCGCCTAAATCACAAGCACTGTTATAGTTGTTGCAAATGCGTATATGTGTATGTATATATGTATATTATATATATGAATGTGTGGATATGTGTGTGTATATATACCTATGTAATAGTATAATATTTTATAATATCTTATATATATGTCATTTATGATTCGAGTGTGTTTGTAAATATAATGGTTATTATTTTGGAACTTACTCGTAGTATAAGAATTTTCTGTAATCTTAAGGGTCGATGATTGATGTTAAATGTTTTCATTGGAATTCACATCAGACCATGACCGAATGTAAAAACTGTATTATTGTGTTGTATTGTTGTTGGTGTACCTTAATAAATAAATAAATAAATAAATGCGCTGCCGACTAAAGAAATATTAATCGAATAAAAATAAATAAAAATAATAGTAAATCAGATAAACAATTCGAATATAGTATAGTATCTATGTATAAACAATTTAAAATTGTTGATAGAAAGTAAGCAATATGTAATTATGAGAAGAAGAAATGAGAGAAAAAAAAGGTAGAGTGTGCGTTTATCCACTAATCCAAAAAGATATTTTCATGGCCAATACAAAGTCTAAAGAAGAATTTTATAACATTACGCCAGTCTTATTAAGCCTTTATTACACACGTGCTACGCACTTGCTACGCACTTGCTACGCACTTGCTACGCACTTGCTACGCACTTGCTATGCATTTGATAAAAATTATGATTTTATAAATTTTTTTTCAAAAAACAATTTGTACACGTTGTCTGTGATGTATTTGTGTTACAGAGGTCAAAATCTTTGTTTCATTCCAATGGGCTTACAAAGAAAAAAATTATACCTCATACCGTAATACCACGTGTACGTAGCTGCGGGCACAGCTAGTTGTAGATATTTTGCGTTTATGTTTTGCAAAATATTAACAAATGAAAAAAAAAAAAACACTCCCCGTAATCCGTGCAGAATTGTTAATTCACAAGAAGCACTTAACTATTGTTCCGTCGGCTAATAGGTAAATCTGTAGGAAAATAAAGAATGTGGATATTGGAGCGGGAATTCGATTAGCGGATCCTCCCGCGGCACAACAGCGTGCCGGTAATGAGCGTGTTTTTCATTCGATCCTCGCTCTAGTCTCGCTCTGTGTTGCGTGGCCACTAAATCCGCGTCGTAATAACTCGTATATTAATAAAAAAAATCACAATTAACTTAAAATGATTAATTTTGCTTTTTAAATGTTGACAATGACTAAAAATTCGTTCCATAAGTGCACTGCATATAGAAAGTGTTTAAAATCTGTACATAAAGTAAAACCGGACTTCTGGCAGCCCTAGCTATAATTCGCTAACTTTCCCCACTGCAGTTTCGTATCACGTCTCATGCCATCAAAGATAGTCTCATACCCCCATATTTAATTAATTAATTAATCAGTATATAAAACTGAAAACACTTAGAAGTGCAAAACAATAACGGGTGTCGGTATCAGAGCGATCATTCCAGCAGGATTTGCGTTAACGACGTAGGTACAAGTACGACTTAAAATCGCCTTTTTCATAGCCCAACAATTAGGGATGCAGGCGAAAAAAAAAACAGCAATATACAAGCAACGTAACGCACGTGACCGGGAGCGGCGATTGCGGCTAATGACTTTGTAATGTGAATTGTAAAACACTCGAGCTGGATGGACAGAAACATTATTCCACTTTCCCTCTATACGTTTACTAGAAACCAACCGCGCATTTCATGTGTTCTATATTATTTTCAGCTGGATTACGAGCAATTTGGCAAGTAATTGAGGTGCTAGCTTAAACGCACTGTCTCAGGGATTCCGGGATCGATTCTCCGGTTCGACCAACTTTGTAAATGAACTTTTCATTGTTGGCTCTAGTCTGGATCATGCAAATAGTGGCTGAGCACACTGCACAATCATTTGAGCAGTCCGTCTAGCGGCAGTAGCAACCCTCTTACAGAAAACCACAGTGAAATAACAGCATATGTGCTGTTATGTTTCGATGCCAGAGTCCATTTCACTATCCTTTACTAATCCTTAATCGTCAGGTTAAGGAGACAAGCTGACGGTCTACTTGGTGGTAGGTGGCTACTGTCACCTATAAAACAAGCAACGCCACAGATGCTGCAAGTGCGCTGCTGACAACAGCAGAAATAAGGATAAGTGATTGGGGGGATAGGGAAATGGACTCTGGCATCCCTTACTCACTTACCGAAACACAATAGCACACGTGCTGTTATTTCATGGTGGTCTTCTGTAAGGAAGTGGTTACTGCCACCAGAAGGGCTGCTCAAATGACTGCGAAACGCAATGTGCCCTGCCACTACTTTACAGATCCAGACCAGAGACAACTTTGAAGAGTTCAAGATAGTCAAAGTATAGTTTGTAAAGTAAAAGTAATTTCTCAAAACTGTCAATTAGCTTATTGTGTGACCAATACACATCTAATTAAAATAATTACTTCATCTAAATTAAAAAGACATGAACTTAAACAATCAAAGTTTGTACCTAAAATGCATTGAAGCCTACGTTTTTCTAAAGCCTATCTAAACTAAAAAGTTAAAAAAAGGCTTTAAATTTTAAAACAGTTTTAGAAAGCCTTTTTTAAAATAATTTCTAAATTCATATCCACATGGGCTGGTAGCTATGTGATACGACATTTTCCTCTATTCATTAAACATACTTACTAATAAAAACGTAACTACACCCTAATATATTCCATTAAGCACCAGCTAAGTTGCTTAATGGCGTTAAGTAAGTACTTGCGAAGTAAGTTATTAAGTTGCTACTTAATAAAGAGTATTAAGGCATTGTTAACACAACTTGTGAACAAGTACAAGGTTGTTTAAAGGATATCTCGCGGATAATGTTTTGTGTAAGATAGTTTTATGCAAGAGATATTTTTTTATTATATGTTGAAATTCAGCAGAAATCACTGAAAATATTATAGTTGCCTTTATTAAAAAAATGCTGACTTATTATTATCAAAATATGAATATCCTACTAATATTATGAATGCGAAAGTTTATGATAATGGTGAATTTATGTTTGTTACTCCAACGGCTTAACGGATTTGGGTAAAATTTGGCACACATATAGCTTATTACTTGTATTAACCACTTAATGGTAAGTGAGTACTTGAAGTCTATGACACAAGCAACGCCACAGGTGCTGCAAGTGCGCTCCCGGCCATATTAGGATTGAGGAGGGATTAAGAAAAGACATGGAAATAGGCTCTAACATAAGCATAACACATCACACATGCTGTTATTTGACTGTGGTCTTTTGTAAAGGGGTGGTTACTGCCGCCATACGGGCTGCCAATATGGCTGTCAGTACAATTAATCCTGAATTAAGCGTGTGTTAATGTAATTCTTAAAACTTACTATCAAGTTAACCACTTAACTACATAGTAGTGGTAGTTTAAATAGTGGCAGCCCGTCTGGCAGCAGTAACCAACCCGTTACAGAAGACCACCGTGAAATAACAGGATATGTGTTGTTGTGTTTTGGTGAGTGAATAGGGATGCCAGAGCCCATTATCTTAATCCATCTATGGTCGACAGCGCACTTGCAGCACGTATGGCACTGCTTGTGTTATAGGCGGCGGTAGCCACATAACATCAAGTGGACCGTCAGCCTGTCTGTCGAACTTAACATAAAAAAAACAGGAATACCTAAGATGAAAAAGTTCTCGATATTAATATTAAAATGTCATGGAACGGTTTGAGTTAGTTTTTTATAACAACGAGCTCTCAACCCGAGCGAACTATTTGCGGAGGAGTCGTGTAGCGGCGATGCAAGCTCTCCTTCGAGACTGTTACATACGGACTCACAGAACTACGAACAATTACAGCTAGTAATCCTATTATTTTCTTAATATTAATATTAATATTTTAATATTTTTAATATTAATATTTTTGCTAAATCTTATATAAAAAGGTCTATACGGACAATCAATGCTCCGTTTTCTTTTACATCTGCAATATCAACAACTCTTGTACGAACACTATGAGTATGAACGTTGGTATTTTAACCCTCTACGCATGACGCAAGAGGGAGGTGTTATAAGTTTAAACTGTTTATCAGATAAGCGCATTTGGGCTCATTAGAAGTAACTCAATAGGATGTCGGGGGTTAGTTTATAATTTTAATTACAGCTTTTTTTTGGATATTTTTTACGATTGACATTAAAATTTCATAATATAAACATATCCTCTATAGAAAATTAATTTAAAAAAACGTGATTGTTTCACATTTCTTAAGATCACTTGATCTGAATTTTGGTTAATTTGTCCAAATTTGATTTGAAAGAATAGATCTTTCTCTAAGTAACAACATATATAGATCAGTAGTAACATAAACATTTTAAGTTTTTTAAGTAAGTACTTAATTGGGTACTTAAGTACTTACTTAAAAAACTTAAAAAAGCAATAATATTATTTTTTTAAGTACTTAGATACTTAAATAATTTAATATAGTAGGTAATATTTGTTTTCCATTCTTCAATACTGTGTGTCACCGCATAGCTCGTTCGCCTTCTCCGCGAGGCATTTGTAGTTGACAGCCGGAGCCATCCCAGATGCTGCTTCAACAATAAAACACCAGAACCATCTAAACTATAATTAATTTAATACGGAATCGAGATGTTTAGTTATTTATTTACTTACAAAATAACAACAGTAATTCTAAGAGATTTTAATATGTTAATTAAATGCTAAAAGCGTAAGGGCGATAGTCAAATATACTCTCGCGAGCAAAAAAATCGACTCCAGCCACACGATTGCAGTATAAAGCATATGGCAAAAAAATACAACTTCAACTTAATTTTTGTTAATAACATGTAGTTATTAACTTAGGTTTAAGAAAATGTCAAATTTGTTAACCTTAAAAAATAAGGTAAGCTAAAAATGTGCTACAATCAAAAAGCGACGTGTTTTACTTGTTTGATCTACATGCTAATTGCGGGATATTAGGTCATATAAAAGGGTGTATATCTGATAAATCCTTATAAGTTACTCATCAGACGTCAATTGATACGCGTCTCTCTTATATACATTACAGTCAAGAATATTACCTGAAAATGGACACAACCACCGAAGAAGCAGCTCAAGCGGTTGGTCTAATGCAACAAGGCCAAAATCAACGTGAAGTCGCCCGTGTGCTGAATATTAGCCAGTCTGTTGTATCAATAGTTTGCTGAAGATACCAGGAGACTGGTAACTTTCAAAGACGTACAGTATCTGGCAAACAGCGGTGCACATCAAAAAGATATGACCGATTCATTGTCAGTACTTCGCTGAGAAATCGTGTTCAAGTCCAACAGGAGCTCAAAGAAATGCGAGAAGTGGTTGAGAGTGAGTAGACAGTCAGAAGACGACTCAAGGCAGCCAACCTTACTCCAAAAAGGCCAGCTAGCGGATTGAAATTGATACCAGCCCATCGAGTAGCCCGCCTACGTTTTGCAAGAAAACACATCGATTAGACTAACGAGCAATGGCGCTCTGTTCTGTTCTCGGGCGAGAGCAGAGTATGCCTTTATGGTAGCTGAAGACTGAAGAAGACGAGTCTACAGAAGGCCTAGAGAACGTTTTGCGTAATTGCATCCAAGAAAATGTCGCTTTTAGAGGAGGTTCTTGTATGGTGTGGGCTGGCATTTCAATAGACGCAAAAGGCGAGTTGGTTTTTATTGAAACCGGCGGCCGAGCTGGAGGTCAGACAGCAAAACGATACGTCGAAGAGATACTGGTGGATCATGTTGTTCCTTGCGCTAGTTTTTTTGGAGAAGACTTCATCCTGATGCAAGATAATGCCCGCCCACATACCGCAGCTTCCGTACGGCAATGGACTGGCCAGCGTGTAGCCCGGACTTGAACCCCATTGAACGTTTGTGGGACCAGCTCAAAAGAAAAGTACGGTCTAGAAATCGTGCACCAGTCACGATCTTTGAACTTTAAGAGGCGTTTTCTGAAAAATGGGACATCATAGAGCATGACATCGTAAAAAAACTTATCCGGTTGATGAAGAACGGGTTAGAAGCTGTAATTAGAGCCAGGGGGGATAACACTAAGAACTGATGTGGTTTTTGTGATAAATACAAGTTTTTTTTTTAACTAAAACTTGATTATTCATTACAAATTTCTCCCACAAATTCAGATTTTTAATCCCTCTAAAATTTTAACGCATTTTTTTGTAATTAATAAAAAAAAATGTTCAACGTATGTAAAGTATACTCATTTTAAAGCTATGGCTTAGGGCTTTGTGGAATTTTAAACAAAAATTATTTCGATGGAGTAGTTTTTGTGCCAGACACTTTTGACTATGAGCGTTCTAATTCATTTTTTTTGCTCGCGAGAGTATTTATTCATTAATTCAACTCGACTTGGCTTTTGGATGTTGTGAAATGTATAAAGTGATGGTCTGGAAAATGAACATAGTGTATTATAGTGCTTTATATACTAGCTGGTGCCTTCGCCTTCATACTTCGAAAAATAAGATATAATGCCTGACAAACATTTCATTAATTAGTGTTGTGTTGTGGTGAGTGAGTAAGGGATGCCAGAGCCCATTTCCCCTATCTCCTTCCAATCTCTTATCCTTAATCCTACTGTAGTCCGCAGCGCATTTGCAGCATCTGCGGCGTTGCTTGAATTATAGGCGACGGTATCTACCTACCATCAAGTGGACTGTCAGTTTGTCTGCCGACCTTAACATAAAAAAAAACATGTCAGTCGTTGGACAGCTTTACAAAAAAAATGTTTATGTAGTTTATTTTTTCGATGACACTGCGCCGGCAGGTTGTCATAACACGCTATCGTTTCGTTCCTCAAAATCCCTTACACTTTTTATGCAGGATTGTATGTCTCATGTAACATGTCGCGTGTCGCATGTCGCGTTTCGGTCCGAATTTACTGTTTTCTGTACCGAACTCTCCATACAAACAAATGCCCAACCAAGCCCAATGGAAGTTTTCAACTACAAAAATAATTTTCGCTGTAAATATACTCGTATTTAGCTTACAAAAATTTATTTAAAACGAATCATTTCAGAACAAATGAAATTGATAGACAATATTTACTCGAGGAATTTCATAATAACAAATTTGGGGAACAGCAAACCAATATTCGGCCCAAGGTAAACTCAAATTAAAATGGGAACCGTTTGTTGTTTAACGGAATGAAAGTGTTTCGTGTCCGGTTTATTATAATGGCGTTGTATTTTGTATTTCTCTCTTGACTAACTAGCCAATTGACAAAAGATGTAGTCCTAATGCTTACATAGTATAAATTAATTTGAATTAACATGCTTTTCGCGTCTGTCTTTCTGTAAAACTCCTCGTAAACCACGCACATGAGTTTTTAACCATCAGCTAGATAATATTTCACGAAAAGTTTATGTATATAATAAAAACTAACTAAAGCCTTTATGTAAGTTGAAAAAAAGCAATAAAATAATCTGCTGGTGGTCGAAAAGTGTGACGATTTGAAACTCTGACGTTATGGGACCAAACCGATGTCACCACGACATTTCAGAGCGGGCACGACTTCCAGCAATGAGGAAGACGACGTATGACTGTTGCTTCGGTGGTATTTCTATGACATAATAACCTTTTCCTGATGCTGCAGATTCAAGTAGTCTGCGCGATACCCAACTCCTTAGCAATAGGGTGTTTGTGCTCAATATAAGTTAGTATATAATTTTTAATTATAACTTTTTATGCGTTCCAAAATAACTATTATTTAAGTATTCGGTTATTTTCGGCAGCTTTGTAGAGGTCGCTTAGGAGAAAAAAATCACATGTTTCCTACAGCCTACTAAATTGATACTACAAATTTCCATTCGTTTGGCGCCGACACAACAAAAAAATAAATTTAAAAACACGTTTGTAATATGAAGATAAAATGGGGGCATTAACTTACAAAAACATCTGTTTCAGTTCACCAGTTCTCATACACTGTCCGTACAACTCGGCGGAGAGAATATTTGGAAATTCCGTCGAAAAGGGGCGAAATGATAGAACGATCCCATTTATCAGGGTTGTAACTGTACCTGCCAGTAAACAAAACCGGGGAAAGACAAGAGGTCATTTGTAAGATTTTGAATACAAAAACGCTTTGTTTACTTGGCTTCCAACAATGATTTAACATAAATAAGTAGGCTAACAGGGAACAAATATAACAATCGCCTATGTATTTTATATCTTGTAAAAATAAGTCCAAATTTATGTCTAAAAAGAATTGTTTTATAAAAAGAAATACAAGCTAATATTATAAATATGAAAGTAACTTTGTCTGTCTGTCTGTCTGTTACCGTTTCACGTCTTAACTACTGAACCAATTATCATGAAATTTTACATACACATTATCAGAATAGAGGAAAGGACATAGGGTACCTTTTTTCCAGAAAAAAGGACTGTGCTCTAGGGATCAACGCGTGGCCAAAGTGTTTAGCAACAAGAGGTCACCTAAAGTGTATGCAAAATACAGACAGAGTTACTTTCACATTTATAATATTAGTATGAATAGTAAGTAAGTAAGTATATAGTATAGATAATAGCATAATCTATTTACATAAAAAGAAAGTCGCTTTAGTTACACCACTTATAACTTGAGAACGGCTGGACCGATTTTAATTATATTTCATTTGTTAAATTTATCTCTATTCCGAATAGCAGAGTAACTATTAAAAGATAGGTAAAATATTTTTCTCATACATTTCGTATAAAATGGGTTTATAATCTGAGGCGGTACGAAGTTCGATGGGTCAGCAAGTTAGATATATTTATTTATATTTTACCAGTTATAGTTATACTAGCTGGTGCTTGCGACTTCGTCCACGTTGTTTTCCTTAATGGAATGAGCGATAAATGTGTTTAATGTTAGTTTAGAGTTTAGAGATTAGTTAAATAATTTAAAAAAAGAACAGATTACATAACTAAATCATAACAAAGGACTTTGTATCATCCAATAACCCAGACGTCGACCGTCGCGCTCCTTGAAAACTTTCATTCAAAGCGCCTTTTAGGCCCATTAATTGCGGTTAACACTTAATCGTGACACAACCTTCAACTTGATTACTTAGTAAGTTGAAATTTAAATAGGAGCAATAGCTAAGGCTTAACTTTACAGTTTTGTCGAGTCTTATATTTTTAAGATGGCCAAGTCACGATGAATATCTGAATATTGAAACAAACTTGAAGAATCATAATTAATGATATGCACTGTGTCCTAAAACCAAATGGATGCCACCAGTTATGGAAACAACTAGCAGTGCCTCGCGGTTTCGCACGCTAAGGCATAACCTATTGAGAATGGAGTCTACTACGCGTTTGAGCCACATATTTTTGCTTTTCTCGGTAATGTAGGTGACAGCTCTCAGTTACACCCTTTAAATTGTTTTTGGTTAGCTATCCTTTTGCCTCTTTTTTCTTTTTACTCACCCTCTAAGGTAATTATAGAATAATTGGGTTATGATAACATACGAAAAGATTTTTTCAAATAAAACAGGTTTCAGATATTATCTCGTTTAAAAAAAATAAGCAAAGAAACTCTTCAGCTTAATTCTGTGGCCTGGTGCTAAAAGGGCCAAAGTCCTTTTTTGTGAAAAATGGGATTTAACAGCAAAGTTGTTGAAAAAGTATGATATTTATTTGTCCTAACAATAACAAAAAGATATTTTAGTAATACTACAATATAACATGTAAATTATAACTATCAATTCTTGTTCATTGTTCTAATGCTTATTACCGAAAGATAGGAATATAGATATTGGCCCTTTTAGCACCAGGCCACAGAATTATATTACAATAAAAATTTGTTATTAAAAATTCGACCAACCCGTTGATGAGTGGTTAAGGTGCTTGCTTTAACTCTGTTCTAGGTTTCTCGGGTTCGATTCCCGTTAGGGTCAACTTTGGAAATGAACTTTTATAAATAATCTCTGGTCTGGATTTGGAAAGCAAGGAGTGGCAGAGAACACTGCGTTTCGCAATCAATTCGGCATCATCTGGTGTCAGTAACCATCCCCTTACAGAAAGTCCATTCCCAGTAGTCCAGTTAACAGTCCGGTTCACCTAGGTTCACTTTTTTCCCAAAAGTCCGATCGTACAAATCAACCGGAATAGTGAGACCGTTTTTCTTTCATTCCTGTTGTAAATCCAATTATTCTTGACCACCGCGTGAAATAACACCACGTGTGCTATTGTGTTTCGGTGAGTGAGTAAGGAATGCCAGAGCTCATTTCCTTATCCCTTCCTAATCCCTTATCCATAATCCTACTATAATCGGGAGCGCACTTTCAGTACCTTTTTTTTAGGAGGGGAGATGACATTTACGCACTATCCCTCGTCGATACAGGAACGGAGTCGACGAGAGTGTGGGACTCGCCGGTGAAGTGACTTATTACTGGAAATACCCACTAAACCGGATTCCACCATCAGCTGTGATGTGCGGGTCAGAAATCACAGCGAGCCCTTATCCTCGGATCCCCACTCACCGCTACGACCACTGCGGACTCATCTCATGGCGAACACTCGTTCGCCTTACTATTTTTATGTGGCGGTTCAGGAATCCCATGAGCCGCCACGCGTCATTTTTAGGTATTTCAGGACACCAGATGTCCCCGTCTGACGCACTGAACTTGTTCACGCAACGTGCGCCGCGGCGCACGCCCCGGTACGTCGCCCGACTCTTCGGCGCCTGAGTGGATCGGCCTGGGGGGGGGGGGGGGGAGGGGGGTCAACTTCACTGGACCGCTCATTAGCCTCTTTGACACTTTCAGCACTTGTAGCGTTGTTCGTGTTATATGCAACGGTAGCTACGTACAATCAAGTGTCTGTCTGCAGATATTATCATTAAAAAAAGAACACAGTATAAGGTAATATTAAATATAAATTCGTTGAAACACTTACAGTAATTGAAATTGATGGTAAACCATAAACATTAGAATTCATTTAACCGGAGAATTCAGGGTGCATTGAATGGGGGAAAAATGAAGCGACATAATCGCTATGGGGTCGGAGGAGTTTTTAAGAAATTAGATTCCATCGACTTTAAGTCTCTATTGACTGATATAATTTAATTTACACTTAGCGATTGAGACAGAAGTTCTAACGAATTTTCATTTGGATTTCATTGTTATTTCATATTATATTATTATATTCATTTTTATTATACCAAATATAGATTTTTCTTTTTCTTTCTTATATTAAGATTAGACAGTAGCGTTATATAAATTACTAGCTGTGGCACGCGACTTCATCGCAAACTTTACATTGAGAAATTGAACAAATAGTTCAAAACTTAAAGATTTTATTTAATGTTTTTATGAAACGGAGATTGCGCATTCCAAGGACGGCCAAGAGGACAAACAGCTCTATCCACAAACAGCTTGCGATTTGGACAAGACTGTCTGCCACCTGATATCAAGGAGTTTGTTAATTATCAATTACTTTGGGCACATAGCTCGCAGAAACCAGAAAACTTGAAGAAGCTGGTGGTGGTTAGAAAAGTGGATGGGAATAGGTCACGTGGCCGGTCTCTTTGCCGACGGAAAGAGAAAGTTGTGGTTCTTATAGGCCTTACAAATGCGAAGGCTATGAGAAAGGCTGAGGACAGGGTTAAATGGAAACAGCTGGCAGTCGATTGTGGTCGTGCTCGTTCTGAAATGCTTTGCCACCAAGGCATTTCAGAGCACCTTCAGCAATGAAGAAGACGACTCTATCTATCTATGTTTTTATATTATAAAAAGGCCTATTCATTCAGAATAGGCAATTTTATTATGTAAACACATGATTCTCAAAGAATAAAAATAGAAAACTTTGAAGCGATTTCATTAAATTTGAAAGACAGTTAATATGATTAGATTTACTTCCTGCCACTTCGCACAATGGGGTAATTTCCTTAAGAAAAGTTTCCAGTGAAAAAACTGTAAACATCACGAAATTGCCATTGTTTGGTTGGGGCCTTTGTCGAGGACGCCTTCTACAAAGCAAATTTGTTGTCCCCTCCATTTATCATTTGAAAGAAAACCCCTTTTCTTCGAGCACACTTGAACGCCGCTGCTTGAGTGACATTTTATGAATAAGACACTGTTTGCACAAATATTGTAATAATTGAATGAGAAAAGAATAACCGCCGTTTTGGGAACAAAAGATTGGGTGACGAGAGGTACGTTTTCTTGGAATCCAATTTACATATTGAAATAACTTTTTATAAGTAAAAGAATAGGAGATATTTAGTTAAAAAGCAGTTTTATTCTTGTTTATGTGTTACATTGAAAGGAAGTCATTATTTTCTTTGACCTTATTTTCTTTGTTATTTTAATAAAAATTACTCTGCATGGAAGTCACCTCACCTATGTCAACCACTCAATAATTTTTAATTTTCCTTGTAAATTATTAATTTTTCTCTGTATATATTAACTTGTGGATAACTGTGCTGATTGTACATTTACCTAATACACATTGTACAATTGTTTGTGAACCTAAATAAAATAAAATAAAAAATAGATTTTTAAATGTAACAGGTTTTTATAGCCACTGCCTAAGTATATTGTAATTTTGTATATTCTAATAATATTTTCAAAATTAACAAGCAAGCCTTATATTTGAAGGAGATTATGCATCCAAATACTGTCCTCGTTTAGTAAGTCGATGTTAAATAAGGTGAAAGAATAATAACGGTCTTAAGCAAACGCCCTCGGCTGAAACTCTGAATCACTTTAACTAAAGCCACAGTAAATGTTCCCACCTCCCCGACATTAATTATTCAAGACATTTCTTTATTTTTTTGTTCGCTCGCACCTTATTTTCTTTGTACATCTGCATGTCTGTATTGTTCGAGCTATCTCATTGTTAAATGAGATTTTTACGTCTTCATTTATTAAGAAAATTGTTTTAATTTTAACATTTAAAATCACACCTGAAAAGCGAAGTATAAAACAAAGACGCTTACCGCGTCTCTCTGTCTATCTGTTTATATATCCGCTAACTTCTCTTAAATGACACTATCTATCTTAATCTATGTCTATCACCTTGGCGGCCTAGCGGGCTATTATAGTAGGAGAGCCCAAGAGGTGATTTTGGGATTTACTCGAGCGTGTCAGATATTGCCAATGTATATCCTCCTATATCCTATAACGAATATGTGTTAATCTGCCGGTTTGGATAGTGGAGTTGGTGGGGGTTGGGGTAAAAATTTAAATACTACATTTGCATCAGATTTTAAGTGAACCCAACCCAATTCTATTCCTATTTAGAATACAGACGATTCGGATGTAACTCAAGCTTGTGGCAGTTTTTTTAAAAATGCAAAAACGTTTTTGGTGATTGCCATTTTGAAATTCTCGAGCGCGTTAGATTTTCATACAGACGGTTCAGCCTGAATTTCTGATAGTGCTGATTCTTAATCTGACGATTATTTGGAAGAATTTTCTTAATACAGCGTCTAAAAACTCTTGAACGTTCAAGAGTTTGTAGACGCTGACCCTCACTCCACCGTTGAAAAGGCAAACGTTATATAACCTTTTTTCTTCCTATTATCTAATATTCAAAATCCAATAGGTCCCCACGACGCTCGAGTAACTTATTAGTAATCTGTGGCTCGAGTAATTCCACATTCAGCATCGTGGGCATCGAAGTACTACAACTATGGAATTTGCGTCACAAATGCCAAAGCGGCATATAAAATATGCCTAAAACGGAATTGGAATATTGAGCCCAAACATGCTATATCTGCTGTAAGTTGCTGAGAAGTTGAGTATTCCGCAGACTGTGATGCTACAGCATCACTTCAAGGTTACCATATTATAGAAATGCCATCGATATAACAGTATACCAAATCTATCGAACATATGTGTTCGGGACAGCCATGAAAAGTATAGAATAGTGATTAAAAGTGACTTATAGAACTAGTGGATTATGTAAATAGATAAATAGTGTTAGAAAGAGACAGATACAGTGAAACGGAAAACACTAATAATACATATTATTTCGGGCGGTTGTGTAAACTTTGTTCGACTCATGACACAACCGCCACTAGTTCTGTAAGCAAATATTGTAATATAGATAGGCCATTTTTTGTAAATAGTTAGTCTTCTTCTTGCTCCGGCATAATAAAGACCATTGTACCAATACAAACTTGTTTGGAACATACAAACCCTCTCCTCCTCGACTAACCATCGAACGGCTGACCAGTGAGCCCTCCTTAGCCGGAGGCCCTGCCCACTCAGTAAGCCATAACAGCCAGGCCTTATCAAATGCGCGGGTGCTACAGGCCCGTACAATATGGAAGTTAGTAAAATCCCTTCGTCAAATGGGGCTGATGGTCTTCAAACACCTAAACAGATCTTTATAAACTATAGCTAAGAACTATCCCGATCATGTCAGCTTTTACAAAAAAAAAACCAGTACAAAATACGTCTACGATTCCACAGCAGACATACAGATACATGGACACACACGTCAAACCCCCATTTTTGCGTCGGGCGTCAGGGGTTAAAAACTGTCCAGAACAATCGATCAATGCGAAGAGGAGACAAAACAATTTGGTAAACATGAACACAATAACAACTTCAAATCTAATTTGCGAGAGTCAGAATATTAAAATATTCCAACCAATAAATTGAATACACAATTTCTTCATTATTAAGTTTAGTTATTACGGAGGGGTCTTCCTTTTGTACATTTTTCCCCTATTTAATAATAATAAATTAAGGTATAAATCACCTAATCATAATAATATTAACCCCCTTCCGATCTTCGTTCGCTTTGTCAACAATACACTCGGAGAAATTGTTCGTACAAATCACCTGCAGTTAACTCGAACAGGGGGAACGTGGTTCCCTGAAATGTTTTCTTTCGTTTTAAGATGAGGGTGAGCGTTTGGAAATGTCCTTTCTCGCTGGATCATATCTTTATAAATCTTCCGGAACATTGATCACGATTGTTAGTTTGGAAATATAATTTTTTTTTTAACGTCTGGAGAGCAATGAGACAATGGACTGCATATAAAATGAATTTGTTAGGAATTTAAAAAAAGAAAATATATAACATTACATGTTTCGTTGGATGATATTTCTTTACTGATTATACAAAAATATGTGTCAGCAAAAAACAATTTCTTTTTAATTATCCAAAAATAATACAAATCAAAATTCGCAGCAACGTCTCCGTATAAAATCGAGATTAAAATTATTTCTTATCGTCCTCAGATAAAATAATAACTAAAGATAAACTGCTGCGGACGGCGGCGGATTAAAACTAAGCCTTTGTCGTGTACATGCACGGTCATACGCACAAACTACGCTTTGCCTTATTGAAATATTTGCCTACTAGTGAAAATGTCTAATTGCGTATTGAAAACCAGTTTAAAAAAATAAAAAGTAGGTTGGAAACACATTTTACAAGTAAAGTAAACTTGGAAACCAACATTTTCAATAATAATAAACATTAATTGAGGTTATAGCTTTGAACACAAAATATCAATACCTACAGTCTACGAACACATTTTTATAGAACCGTAAAAATCTGTCTATAGTTCTTATTTGGTCTGAGTTATCGTCATAAAATTAGCAATGTGGAATTAGCCAGAAGTAGATTGTCCAAACACTACTTAGTGGGTAATTACATAAATAATTTTTTTTAACTTTTACTAAGTTATTAATAAGTTGAAAGGACTTACAATGTACAATTAAATTTCGATCAGGAGTCGGCTTTTTTGACGTCAATACTCAAGTCTAGTGAATTTTTAATATTGTATTTAAGTTTACTACCATCAAGTAGACCGTCAACCTGTCTGACGATCTTTCGTACTAAAATTATACATTTATAATTTTAATTGATTATTAAATTCGTAATCATCCGTACTAATATTATAAATGCAAAAGTATGTTTGGATGTATGGATGTTTGTAACTCTTTCACGCAATAACTATTGAACCGATCACCATGAAATATTGCATACACGTTGTCTGGGACACCAGAAAGGACATAGGGTACCTTTCATCGTTCAACGCGGACGAAGTCGCCGGCACCAGCTAGTAGTATATTTAAAAAAAGTTTGATCTCTTTAAACCGCTTATTGTTTTGCGATGTTGAAACGAACTCAAAGTAGTATACATACATATTTCTCTTTTTTTGGCCTCTACTCTACGAGGATAATGATATATTATTATTTGCAATTATATGTTTATCATAAACAATATTATTTTGGGACCCTATTGAGACCTATTAACGCAAATTTAGCTACTAATCAGTCGGACGTCTGTCTCGATCCCAAATGTACGAAGTATTAAAATAGCCTACCGTCTATCAATATAATTCTGCCAAGAAAATCTACTCAGGTTTCCAATTATTTATTAATTCCATGTGTTCGAGAGTTCAGTAAACATTATTAATTATTTATAGATATACTGAGCATTTCCAAACTATGTTATAGACATTTTAGGGAGTACCTACTATCAGCTTCGAAACTATTGTTTTATACTAATAACTAACCACCAGCTCCCGGCTTCGCACGGGTGCAAATTTGAACGAAAGCGGGTGGTGGATCTCGGATGGGGAATGCTCCATCAAAGGAGTCGCGAGTAGAGTCGCGTTGACGCGAGACCGCTTGGAAATATTTTCTCGTGAGTAGTTTTTAATTTACGATAACTTCCAAGATATTCATTTAAACTGTATGGTGTAAGTGTGGTATTGGATTTAAATTAAAAATAATATATACTCAAAACACAAGAAAATGGTTATGGTATAGCATTCATATAAAAAAATGTCATTTACAAAATAGGTAGGTACTAATGAAATACTTTTTTGTAAACATATCAACATTTCTAGAGACAAATATAAATATTTTTACAAATTAAGCATGATATGATATTTAATATTGAATGATCCCTTTTTCGCGTTTGACTTATATTTTTTGAAATATTCACTATTTGAATAATCTAGCTATTACTTTATTCACCGAAATTGAATAAAATAATAGGTTACGAAAAGTTTGAGAATCCATTTCATGTAATAATGCATATAAAAACGAAACCTTATAAAATGTAAAATAAAGGTAATTTATATTCACATTTTCATATTTATTTACAAAAACTAAATCTAAATCAGATTTCTAATTATTTGAGAAAAGTGTACATTTCATTGAAATGAAGATACAACGTTTTATTTCAATATGAATTTAAAGAAAACGGTGATTGCTTTCAAACCTGGTAATGTAATATCGATGCAAAATATCACGATAACTAATAAATAATACATTTCTACAGAAGCAAAAATACTCGTTCAATTTTTATACGGCAGTTCAGAATTATTGCTATTTTTATATTTTAAAATATTTACCATGCTTTGTATCCCGGCAGGATCAATTTTTCAATGTTAGTTCAGGTTTGGATCCGGAAAGTATCGGGAGGGTACCTCACGATTCGGATACATTTTGAGCAGTCCGTCTGACATAAGCAACCATCCCTTACAGAAGAACACCGTGAAATGATAGCATATCGTTGTTCTCAAACCAAAATCTGCTATGTGAACATTTTCAGATTCCAATGACCTTAGTGACTGACTGCCTTATCTATCGTATAAAAATGCTAAGTGCTTATGAGCACTATTTGTTCGGGTACGACTTCTTAATAAAATATTCTATATGCAGCAGCTAAAATCCATTCTGTGCAAAGTTTTACTCTATTATCAAAATATATAAAATTTTCATGTTTAAAAGACAAATAATTATACATATGACAACCCCAAATATATACTTTTGAAGTGAAAACTTCTTTAGGTGCGTTGGGCATTTTTGAGATGGGAAAAAACCATTGAACTCGCGATACTGTAACCGTAATCGATACCTCTGTTGATAATTACAAAAGAACACAGTATTTTCAAATAAAAATAGAAAACGGCCAGTTATATTCGTCAACATTTTCAGTATTATAGAGGAGCTACTGAGAGTTTACTCTTTTTACTAGTTGTGGTTAGTATAATTTTTGTAGTAATAGTAAAAAACACTTCATTTAAAAGTATTTCCTGCACAATAAAATATTTCATGACGATTCAAAAAATAAACACGTAATTGTCCTTTTTTTTTTCAAATAAACCTTCCATTATTTTAAAATGCATCCTAACTACTGACATCTCGCCGTTATATATGTATAAGCAATTTCCTAAGGCGAATCCGAAGCATCGTTCGTCGTCTACGCTACGCATAGTATAAAAATTCAGTAATTGCACTGACATTCCATGACAGCTCAGAATATAGAATAATATAGAAAATATTATAATAATATAGATCCTTATAAAATTTCTAAATTATCCTTACGGTAGTCGACATACTGTAGTCATACTGTAGTCGGCAGCGCATACTGTTTAGGCGACGGTAGCCACCTACCATCAAGTGGACCGTCAGCCTGTCTGGCGACCTCATCATAAAGATAAAAACTCAAACACGTCAGAGTCTGACGTCTCGAAAACGTCAGAGTCCAAAATTTTAATGATATAATCTAAATCTATACTAATATTATAAAGAGTGATTTGTATGTTTTGTTATGAATAAACTCAAAAACTATTGGATCGATTTTAAAAATTCTTTTACCTATAGAAAGCTACATCATCAACGAGTAACATAGGCTATATTTTATCGTTAAGCGGTCGAAGTGGCATGCAACAGCTAGTCTTAAATAATTATATTTAAATGTTATTTTTTTGTTCCTAGTCGGTATTTGACCTTAACTTTATCTATACTAATATTATAAAGAGGAAAGATTTGATTGTTTTATTTGTTTGCATTGAATAGGCTCCGAAACTAATGGGCCGATTTGGAAAATTCTTTCACTGTTATGAAGCTATATTATCAGCGATTAACATAGGCTATATTTTATAAAGTTACGCGGACGAAGTCGCGTGCAACAGCTATAACTACATAAAGGCGTTATTACTACAGTAATTAAGCAGCGTAACATTGGTACAAGTTCTGAGCTGTTCTATGGAGCTAGCTTAGCAGCAAACTTTGAAACTATTACACAGTTTAACCAGTTGTAAGTATTATTAATATTTAACATTTTATATTTTAAAATAGTATCACAATATACATATTAACTAAAATGAGGTTTTACTGTTTTTAAGGCACACTGCGTTTTATTGGGCACGTTGTCTGGCGGCCGTAACCACAGATGCTGGTAGTCTCCTACCATTTGTTTGATCTATAACCTGCCTGCTATTATCTTAACTAATAATATAAATACAAATATCAGTTTTTCTTTGTTATGCTTTTACGCCTTAACTGCTAAACCGTTTATCATGAAATTTTCCATACACGTTGTCAGGGATAAAGAAAAGAACATAGGATACTTTTCATTGAAAAATACTTAAACCCTATTCCCGAAAGATTATCTAAAAAAAATCAACACCTGATAAATATAAATGACCAATAAAGCTTGAATAAATTTTTCAATACCTGAGAAAAAGGTACGCAGACGATGTCACGGGCAAAAGCTAGTTGGTCATAAAAAGAAACAAAAAGTTGTATTAATACTGTTTGTTGAAATTTCTGTGGTCAGGGGAGTTTTCCACTTTTTTTCCTTGAAGTCGAGCACGTTCGAGCGAATTTAGCTATCCACCGACATTTCCCTTTAAAATTGCTATCGGAATTTGTTTGACTGAAGACCCGACGAATCGATTTTCTTTTTGCTATTTTTTTTTATTATCGTTCCTTTTTGTTTTTGCTACTGCGAATAGTTTAGTGCTTTCGTGATCGCTGCAAATTGTGATCGCGGTCGAAATAGTCTGCGCGATTTATGGCTGATGCTTTTCTATTTTGCTTTCAATGCATGCATGTTGTACGGTAAGTAAGTATTTATTAAAATGTTAGACTGCCATTGAAACAATTCAACAAAATTACTATTCAAAGGTTATTTTTATTATATTATTATACATACGAGTAATTATAAGGAAACTAGTTTTACCCGGCCACGCTTCATTGTAGCTCAGTTAGCAATGTTCCTTGGTTGCCATAACCATGGTTTACGTATGAAAATTATGTTTTATATATATATATATATAAAAATCGGTATCCATTGAAATTTTGGGAAAAAAAGTATATAAGAACATTCCTCTATTTAAATTTCAAGTCAATCCGTCGGCTAGTTTTCGAGTTTTTGAGTAATACACAAACTAACACAACATTTTTATATTTATGGATTACTTTTCAACTACATAAGAACTGATAAAATTCAAAAGCAAGTCTATGATTATTAATTTACAAAAATGGTACATATGTGTTTCATGACCAAGTGACTATTCAACGTGTTGCCTCTGTTGAAAAACGTGGTCTCTAACTATGGGTCTCTTAAGAATGCTTAATGTCGCTCAACGAGCCATGGAGAGGGCTATGCTCGGGGTCACACTACGAGATCGAATCAGAAATGAGGAGAGGTATGAAAGTTACCGACATAAGCCAGTTGAATGAATTGGAGTAAAGTTGAAGTATCAGTGGTCAGGACACATATTACGAAGGTTCTCGAATGGAGGCCACGGACCTGCAAGCGTAGCGCAGGACGTCCACCCACAAGGTAGACTTACGACCGGATAAAGGCGGTTCGACGGTGGATCCAGGCTGCTTCTGACCGGTTTTATTGGGAAATTATGAATGCGGCCCATGTCCAACACCAGTCCAACGTCCTGCGGCTGAGAAGACGATCATCCTTTAACATATTTATGTAGTAAAAGATTTTCTTACTCACTGTAAAAATATAAATTTTTCAAAATTAATATTATTCATATGTGCAACATTTTAAGTGCAATGAATTGGTACTTCCATGAAATAGTCCAAAGTTACTGGTGCGGTTAGGAATTAGGAACATAATATGTTTAGCTTCAACTTAATTATGGATGCAAATAAAACCGCTGTTTATAGTCAGAACGAAAGAGTACTTCGGTAGTATTTGAGAGCGCCACTGAGGGCTCTGAAGTGTGCAATTTGCGCTACAATTTCCTCTTGATATTATAGCTTGGAAATGGGACGACCATGCTGCCGGCCACGAGTATATGGCTTGACAATTGTAACTACCAGCAGAAAGCAGTTACAACGTGAAAGAACAGCTCTTGTTTTATGAAAGTACTTAGAAATAAATTCGGTGCCTATTGCTTTTACTTCCAATTCTTTCGTTACTTAATATTTAATTAGCTTCTCGATACTAACTGACATAAGGTCCAACACTTTGAAAGGAACAACAGGTGTGGGCTAATATGATGGTTACTGATGTCCCACATTAAAGGGAGAAATCAGGAAACGGGGCTTCAAATTTTGCTTTTGGAGCTTCTATATTTATACATCTTTATTATACTTTCTTCCATCGGACATACGGCTGGTTACCATCCTCATCATGTAGAAATCCCTCTTTTTCGGACCAAGCATTTTAAAACACGCTTTATAATGCGCATTGCCAAGGCTTGGAACTCCCTGCCGGCTTCTGTGTTTCCGAGCTCATATAACCCAAGTTTTCAAAGTTCGAGTGAATAGACATCTTCTGAGTGAGCTCGCTCCATCAATAGGCCTCATCTTCGCTACACGGCTGGATGCTGGCCAAGAACTAACCCATCTCTAATAAAATAAAAAATATTATAGATATTGTATCTATAATATGTAAATATTATAGACTAGACACCATATTATAGAAGCGCATGTGCCTATGTATTAAGATTTACTGATTTTAATAAGTCTGGTTCGGTGTAAGAGACCTCACCTTAATTTTATGTAAATCATATTTTGCGTCGGTCTTACGTGCGAATAGTGTGTATGATAGTCATTTTAACACGTCATCGTGCCTGTGAGGTTGTCGCCCTGAGGCATAATCCGTTGTGTTGTGTGTAAGCGGGTGAGCCAGAAAAAGTTTCTTTGTACTCTAACACTTGACACATACACGTCTCCTCTCGCAAATAAAGCTTGTGTATATTCACTTTAATAAATATGAAGGGCTTGAGCCAATCTAGCTTGAACCCGGACATAAAATTTATGAGACTATTTATAAGATTGTGAAATTGGTTGGACTCACCCTGACCGGGACCCGAGATGGCCGGCGTACCTCCACTTTCGGGTACGCAGAGGTTCTGACAGGGAGCGTACCCCTCTCAACACTGGATAGCCGTGGCAGGGCACCGATGCCGTGTCTTAACGTCCCCACGACCCCGCCCATCTACGGCCGCGCTAAAAGTCGTAAAAAAAGGTGACCAACGTCAAAGTACTGCACCTCATAAATTTTTTGTTATTTTTTTATGTTGAGACCGACAATCAGCCTGGCAGTGGTATGTGGTTACCGTCACCTATAACACAAGTAACGCCACAGGTGCGTGTGCTGTCGACCATACTGGTAGTATAATTAAGGATAAGGGAAGATGTCAGATATTTTTTCAAGGTGTTATATTTTTCCTTTTTCAACGCGGACAAAGTTGCGGGCATCAGCTAGTATAATTTAAAAAAATAGCCCAGTAATATGTGTAAATCTGTTCTGAAGAGATTCTTGATTAATAAAATATATTATTCCGTTACTAAATTTCTAGAACAAGGTGGTGATTGATTTTGATTTTGATTCTCTTTGGATATATTTGTAGCTGTTATCGTATACTGTAGTGTGTGAGGATTTGTGTAATTAACTTAATTATTATTTGATATATACGTCCACATAATTTAATTATTTTGAATTGTATAATTTGACTTGATTTATTTGATCATGAATAATGTAAAACAAACAGTGTACTGATAAATGTAATTTTGTGTGGGGCAAATAAAATAATTACCTAATAACGAAAAAAGAATTATTTTACTCTCGTCAAGTACTTTTGACGAAAATATTGGAGCTTCAGAATGGCAAAAATTCGCAGTTAGACAGACAGAACCATTTTTTTTCCTACTACATTTCTAAAGAGACTATAACTTTTTCTGCAATTTTTTCATGCTCACAAATTTTTTAATCCTATTAAAAATTATTAAATAAATTTATAGCACAGATATTTTTCGGGTTGCGATCAGGACAACGTCTTAGCAGACCCGCTAGTTTTTCATAAAAATCTTAAAGGACTATAAAAATCTTATAAATTAAGTTATTAAATTTAAATTTTTCTTAATTTGCGTCTAGTATGAACTGTTAATGTGAACTGAACTCTAAGCTATATAACCAGCATTACAACATAGTAAAATATTAGTAGATCTATGTACCGGACGGTCCTGTAACGGTTCATTAGGAACGATTAATCACCGCAGCCATCCCTCGGCCTTGAGGCGGTACATTGACGTGACCTGCTAACCAGCTGACGCTCTGTTTAACTGCTACTTGCTATTATAATTAATTAGATACATTGAAGGTTTATAGGGTATATTTATCTCATGCGATAGTTGAAATGGCAAGGGAGAAAATGGAGAAGTCATGTTTTCATTATCCTTAGATGTTGCCTTATCCACATCTTCGCACGCGCTGTAGTTTATTTTTTGAAAAAATAAAATGAAAGAAATATTATATATTCACAGGAACTTAACATTTTTCCAAAATAAAAGTATTTTATATCTTAATCGGTGTTCCAAATTTCATCTAAATACATTCAGTTGTTTTTTTAAAATGTTAAGGTTGACAGACAGGCTGACGGTCCACTTGATGGTAGGTGGCTACCGTGGCCTATAACGCAAATAACGCCATAGGTGTTGCAAGTGAGTTACTGACCATAGAAGGATTAAGGATAAGGGATAAGAAAGGGATGGGTAATGCACTCTGGCATCCCTTACTTCCTTACTAGCCCATTTCCCTATTCCTTCCTAATTTCTTACCTTTAGTCCTATTGTGATAAGCAGTGGACTTGCTCCAGCTGTGGCGTTGCTTGTTTTATAGGCGCCGGTAGTTAAGTGATGATCTTTACTTTAAAAAAATATTCGTAATTAATTTTGGTCTGAAATAGGTTACTGCCGAAATCGGAGTAATAAATAGTTTTGACAAAGTCGTAGACAACATCGAAAGTAAGTAGCTCTATTCGTCATATTGCATGTCGAAGGATAGTACGAAATATTTACGTAAAATAGACGAAAATATAGGTATAACCTCAAATATACCAGTTAGTTGAGTCTTTACATTCACGAATTGCTTAGTTTCCAACTTAAACAACTTGATAATAACTTACACAACTAGGGTTAATGATTATGGGCATTTACTAGTTAAGCGTGGTCCTTCAGGTGAGACAGTTCTCTCGGAAATAACTGGAACTATCAAAAGTTAGTTCATAAAACATGAGTTTATTTTTTAAGACATTTCTCAAACAATAGAAGCTTGTTTTACCTCTTGAATAATTACTAAAATTTCTTATGTCCTTTTTTATGTTTTTTTATAGTATCTAACTGACACACATATAACTGAGACTGTTGCGCCAAATTTTTTATATTTTGGAAATTTAGACTATCCCTCGGGAACTTAAAATTTTTCCAGCATAAAAAGTAAATTAGTTTTGAGTGAAATAATAACAAACATCCATCCATACATCCATCCATTCTCACAAACTTTCGCATTTATAATAATAGTAGGATAAAAAAAAAACAAAGCGTTTAACAATCCCTTTAAAAAACTTATTTGATAACCTTTATTGATAATAATTGAATATTGCAATTTATTCTAAAATACATTCAATTTTGTTGTACATTTTTTGGTATCCGCAATTGTAAAAAATGCACGGAAATCGCATACACGTATGGACTGTCTGAAAAGGTTCCATAGGGAATTGAGCATAGCAAATTTCGTGGAAAATAACTGTGATAAAGTATTTGCTATAAGCTGTAAGTCGTATTCTCGTTCATGGGTATCATATATAAATTGAAGGTTCTAACTCCTGAAAGAACATTATGTAGAACACTAAGTTTTGTACTTTGGCTCTACCTAATTGGACTATGACGACCTTAAAATATAAAAAAAAACATATCCGATAATTTATTCGTATTCATAAAATGTATACAGCTATAAGAATTTAAAGACATTATACCGGATATTAAATGACACTTTACTAAACGTTACTACACGATGGATTAAAATGGATTAATACATTTAACTTGTAAATTAAGTTAATTTTTATAGTAAGTACTTATGGCCTCTTTCACTATGTGTCAAGTAGGCTAACCGCCATTTAAAGTCACCGGTAACCGGGAATAAAAGAGATGATATACCTTTGTTTATACGGTAAAAGTCCCAAACATTAAAAAAAAAATAATAAAAAAAAAATCGCCTATCGAAGGATGCAGTAAACCGAGTACATAATTTAATAAAACATAAAATTATTTCTAAAAGTAACTGATCAACACTTTACTTGTAGTTGGTGAAAGAGGCCCTTAGACTTTTACATAAAAGTTTTACTTTTCTTTCAAAGATTTCGTGTACTTATAGTTTTTTTTTATTATCCCGAGTAAAATATAAGACAAAATATAAGACTACTTAAGAAACACATATCTATATATACAGTAAAATATTTTATTGAGCCGTCAAACGCTAGTAATAAACACGAGTAACTTTCCTTATCATCACCTCACTCGCTTCCCCTGCCACTTGTAAAATATCGTAAACATCAAATATAGAATAGCAGAGAAACAACATTCAAATAATTTTATTAATTCAAACATTGTACAAGATATAATTAATCTCCTAAAATTTTATTAATCCTCCACAGTGAAACAACACCTAAACTCGGTTCAAACTTTAATGCATAAACTTTTGGTGGTGTAGGTGAGTTCAATTTCGTTGTAATCGGTGTCCCACGAGTTTAATTATTTAAAGTTTTCTGTAGCCGCCGTGTAACTAGGTTGTAAGTTTAACTCAGACTTAATTGGTGTTCGGAAATGAATAGGAGATTGTTTTAAATGATAAGTTTGTTTAAACAATATTAATTTTTTTTTATTTATTTATTTATTTATCCGTACTAATATTATAAATGTTGGATGTATGAATGTATGAATCTTTGTAACTCTTTCACGCAAAAACTACAGAACCGATCACCATGAAATTTTGCATACACGTTGTCTGGGACATCAGAAAGGACATAGGGTACCTTTCATCGTTCAACGCGGACGAAGTCGCGGGCACCAGCTAGTATTTATTTATATATTTACTCAAAATTGACAGCTCTCAACATACAAATTTTACAGACAAAAACAATAACATACCTAACAGCCAATTAAGGATTTTACATTTGTACAATGGGAATAATAAGAAGAAAAATAATAATAATACAAACTATACAATAAATTCACAACATACCTTCACATATATTACATATATCCGCTTAATTTTTCTAATTAGTTTTCTTCCAATAAGACTTTACCTACAAATAAAACTTTTCTAACAAGCCATAGTTACTTAAATATTTATTTATTGCAACCAAGTCGCCTAAAAATAAATTTACATGGATTACGTAGGCTAAACTTTAAGTTAAAAGATAAATAAAAATGATGTACTAGGGAATTGTAGTTTTTCTAAAATCACAAAAAAAAAACTTTGCGATGGCATATCTCTATGTATTACGGTAGACTCACAGTAACCATTTATTTAATTATATTAAAGTCGGTGTCCGTCTGTTTCTCCGCTTCTTTCAAACCAACCAACAGATTTTGATACGGTTTTCAATAATATAAAGAGCGATAAACGAGAAACGTTTGTGAATATTCATAAATGAATTATAAACATTGCCTTGATATAAATGTTGAGATTAATTAAGTTTAGTTTTTTCTTCATTCATTGCTTAACGTTGTTATTACAAAGTAAAAATGTTTCAAACATATTTTTAATGAGTTTTGCCTTAATTACTCGTACCAACTTTATTATTACTTGTTTTGAAGTTATGCGAATCACCGTTTGAACAAATGCTGGTTTTAACAAAATTTTCATTCGGGTTCTAACACTTCAAACAAGATGTTCATTAAACCCTATTGAATAACAATGAATGTCAATTTTTTTTGTGAAACTGAAGTTTTTTTGTCATAAATGTTGGCATATTTTTGTGTATTATTTTTCATATGAAAATCAGAATTGAGTAAAACCATCGCAGTCAGATGTAATAGTTGTATTGCGCGTCAAAAACGGTCGTTTATGCTTTAGACTTTTTGGCAATAATTTTTGTTTTTCTTCTTTTAATAATTTTTTGACATTCATTGATTTTTCCAAGGAGTCTTCATATTAGTACACAGCAAATATAATTTTAAAGTGATGTAGTAAAATGGTACTTTGAGCATCCTTTGTGTCTGACTGACGCCTGCAAAACCTGATAACGTATAAGTAATATCCTGGAGCCAATTCAAGTGGTTGTGTCAAACACTTATACCATAAAAGGTTTTGTGCACCGCCAATTTAATACGACCCCTCCGACCTAACTGGACTCTAGGAAAACATCCGCGAAAAGAAAATTAGAGGACGACCCACAGATCTCGTGTTATTGGTCAATGCAAGTATGCTCTTCGCAAATATATCGTTAGTCGCGTTACAGTTAAAACTCAACTTTATTGCTACGTATTATACTCTATATTGTGTGTAAATAATTCTTGGTATTTGTGGCATGTCGACCGCATTCCGAACGGCATGGAACTCAATTTTACGGGAGACATGCACTCATAAATGTCACGGATGTACGTACAGTTATCTGGAAATGGCACCTTGTTGGTAATGCAGAAAATTTTTGGTAATCGCAAATTTCAAAAATACATCCCTTATTATGAGTATGAACTACAGACAGGCTTACTTACATAACAGCCCACTTTATGATTATGTAGTTGCAGTCGCCTGCATTATATACATGCAAGGGAGATTTAGATAAGCAGTAATCTTTCTTTTATACTATTATATATATATATATATAAAAATCAATCGCGGATTTTAATTCGGTTTTCACTCACGGAAAGGGAACACTTTCCGGTACTTCATTCTTCGCGGTACTGGACAGTTCTTATACCTTTACATTCAAAAGGTCAGACTTTCAGACTTTTTAAAATAAAAGTAGCCCAATTTACTCCTTATAACATCAGCTATATATCTTCCAGTGAAAATGTTAACAAAATCGGTCCAGTCGTTCGTTCGGTGGTATTTC
Organism: Synanthedon myopaeformis; assembly: GCA_944738685.1. NCBI lineage: Eukaryota > Metazoa > Arthropoda > Insecta > Lepidoptera > Sesiidae > Synanthedon > Synanthedon myopaeformis. Next base: position 4,378,415 of record OX122938.1, on the reverse strand, counting down.
TATGACATGGTAACCTTGACCTGATGCTGCAGCATCAAGTAGTTTGCGGGACACCCAACTCCTCAGCAACTTATAGCGTGTTCGAGCTCATTAGAATGTTCCGTTATTAGTTATTATCATTATTCGTTTATAATTTTAATTATAGATTTTTACTTATCAATAATTACAACAAAATTAAGACCTATCTAGTAATGTATAATATATCAAAGTGCATGTTTTCAACGATACTCGTTTGAGTGGCTCGTGGAAATAAAGCAGATATGTTCGCACGTACTGGAATAACAATTTACAATAACACTTTGTACAGACACATTTTCATGTACGCTGAACATTCTGGCCGAATTAACTAAAAAACACATTTCGTGTTTCGGGTGACCTTTTGCCTATGAATTATTCTTTTGCTGACTTATGCATAGAGAAATCGTACAGCAAATATTGTTCATGAGACAAATAGAACAAAGTTAATATTTTTTTAATTTTTGTTTTCTCACTAAGTAAGTGGTTTCCGTCACCAATGGGTAATCAAAATATCGATTGATCGAGAAATGCAACTGCTTTGTAAAAGGGTATTTGACTTCTATGATAATACAGACCTAACTGTTGTTAGCTTAACAGTAGGTAAATATTTTTTATCAATATAGCCAACACATTATTTAATTATTTTTTTAAATTATAAGAATTTGTGATTTTTATAAGATAAAATTATTATTTTTTTTTATTAAATAAGAATAATCTGGATGACGTTATCTGCTTGTTTACTCATAATATGGGCCGGTGTCTCCAGCGATTTGGCGGTTCTTTTATTCATTTGAACTTTAATGTTAATTTTCATAGAAAATAGAAAAAAATCACAAATGTATCATGCTGTATAATATGTATAATGGAAGATTTGAGATATTTTCCTAAAACCTGTCAAATATCCTAATAAAGACATGTTTGTCTGAAACTTTATTAGAAACCTTATTCATTACAAAGTCATGTAATTTTTGCATCACCATCATTTAATCATTTCAGCTATAGAACGTCCACTGCTCAATAAGACCAGTCAGAAACAGCTTAGCTATTGCTCAATAAGACCAGTCAGAAGCAGCTTGGATCCACGGCCCATATATGGTCGATTAATAATATCTTTTAACTATATAAAAAAGTTTCACTGTCGTGCCAGGTAAATACTCGTATGAGCCACATTTTCAAACTGTGACTTATTTGTGTAAAAGTACAGCGGGGGCCTGATTTATTCCTTACAAGTAAGTTAGTGGTCGTAATACCGTTTGAGTTATTCTTCGGAATCGCCGCTTTCGCCGCTACGTCGCAGAATCCCGTCATTTCTCATTTGGTCCGAAGAGAACAAATTACACGCACTTTCTGGGCCACTAACGCTTGAGGTTGGACCCCTACCATGGTATACTTAAGTCAAGTACTACGAGATTAAAGTCGCATGTAACCTTTTTATTAATTAACTAGTTCGCGACTTCATCTGCTTTGAAAAATGAAAAATAAAATATCTAAATAACGCATAACATTTTATCGTTACGTGGCGCCATCACCACTAGTGGCGACAGTGGCGCCAATTTTTTTTATATTTTTAGACAGTGAGGGATCGTACAATACTATACTATACTAATAGTATTTCTTTCGCATTTGAAATATTAGTAGGATAATTAGGAATATTCTTTAGACAATAATAGGGATTTAATTAAAATCTCGTTTTTTATTTCAAACTAGCTGTTGCACGCGGCTTCACCCTCGTTATTTTATAAAATATAGCCTATGTTACTAGCTGATAATATACCTTCTCAACAGTGAAAGAATTTTTGTTATCGGTCCAGTAGTTTCGGAGCCAATTCAATGCAAACAAACAAACAATCAAATTTATTCTTTTTATAATATTAGTATAAATTTATCTATATATTTTATTTTTTATCAAGCTCATATTTTCTGGGTTAGCTCGCTCCATCGTCCGCCTCGTCTGTCCTGCAAGGCTAGATGCTGGCCTGGAGAAAACCCATTATTATAAAAAAAAATGAATGCGTACACTTGTTGAACATGGTTTTTTTTTATTTAGGTACATTGTTTACAACCCGGCCTAATAGTTGCAGCGGCCATTGGCCACAAGGGCCTTTTCTCAATGGAGACCAGGCTCCTCAAATCGAATGTGACCAGCACATCTGCTCATGGTCATGGAAGACTGATTCTGCAATAAATTTCTTTATTCTTGATATATAGCTTTTTAATGATTAGCAATTTAAATGATAGCAAAGGCATATATAGTGTACCTAGAACAGATAGTAGAGGCACTACCCCTGAATAATGTGGAATAATGCTCTTCGGTTTTCGTCATTACCGAGGCTCAAAGGGATTGTTTAGGCAATGAGTATTAAGGGAAACACTGCTATGTTTGTTCATAATAATGTAGTTAAGAGGCATATGTTCCTACGTAATCCGGGTGTTAACGGGCTTGACGTTTACAAACATACTTCGACGCCATTGTAATGTTTAAAACTAATTATTAAGTTACTAGTTGCTTGCAGAAATTGTAATAATTGTTGCTGCAATTATTCCGAATTATTGCGGAAAGCAAGATTTCCGCAAAAATAATTATATTTCAATTAAGATTTATATTCTCTACTAATACTAAAACCTGCCCCAGGATTCGCAAGGATGCAAGTTTTTCCGCAAATTATAATATGCATAGACTTTCCTCGTTTATAGGACTTTTCATTAGTGAAAACCGTATCAAAATTCGTTGGGTGACTTAGAAAAAGTTAGTACAGAAGTAGACGTTATCAGAAGTAGACTTTATTGTAAAACTAGCGGGCCGCCCCCAGCTTTGCGCGGATTGTTTTCTGCAAATAATCTAAGATACTAATATTATAAAGAGAGAAGATTTGTATTTTTGTATGTTTGTAACGAATAAACTCAAAAACTACTGGACCGATTTTACAAATGCTTTCATCTATAGAAAGCTACATTATTAGCGAGTACCACAGGCTATATTTTATTAGCCGTTTATATCCGACCGATCATAGTTTGTTTTTAAAAAGTAATTAGTGAATTTATTTTCTCACCTCCCCTGTAAAACAGCTTTTCTAGGTATCGGTTATCGGTGTATGGTCGCCGCATGGCTTGACCTTTGATCAGTTTCTTTGTTCTTATTATATAGCTGATTTTCATGATTAACAAATAATTTCGAACGTAGGAGTGTGAAAGGTATACATTTTGCATATTTAAAAATGACCTTGACCTGATGCTGTAGCATCAAAGTCTGCGGGATACCCAACTCGTCAGCAACTTACAGCAGTTATAGCGTGTTTGGGTTCAATAGAAAGTGGGGGGGTTAGTTTATAATTATAATTATAGCTTGTTCAAAGTTTGTCGGTGTATTTTGGATTCGTGTATTTGGACCAGACGGCATAGTGCGAGTTTTACTCGATCAAACGCGTCGAGCGTAAACGTCCATTTTATATGGGAATGAATCAGCACCACCTATTGGCTAAAGTGTAGTGCTGCTTCATTACCTAACAAATTCACGTTTACGCGTTCGAAGCGTTTGATCGAGTAGAACTCGCACTATACACTCAGAGATCGATTTAGACCTATGCGAACAGCAATGTCGATTGTGCAGACAGTATTTTCGTAGATATCATAGTTGGAAATCTTTTGGGCGGGGAGAATTGTATAGCTCCCGTTTATAAAGGTATACAGAATATGTCAAGATCTTTTGTCAACAAAAGGTCTCGTTGAAGGACTGTGTGGCAATAGAAACTGGAATCAACTTGATATTAAAATGTTACCGGAGCCCTGGTATGTTTGAGAGTTAAAATGTGGGTTTTCGTCATGTGCAATTAGGACGAGTTACATGACTGAAACTGTAAAAAGACGTTTAATGGTATTTTATATAATTTTATGAGACGTAAATTAGACATCTTTGGACAGCAAAGTGCAAAATTTCGTGACCTGTGTTTTTTAGATATATAAAATACATTTTTTAGTACCTAAGGCCACCTCCGTCTTTCTTCATATCTGCAAACTTGTACGCATTATTCTAACGGTTGTTTCTGAACTGATTCTAAATAATATTTTAAATTGCGTCATATAATCATCATAAAATTTTGCGTACTCGTTGTCAAGAGTATAGAAAAGGGCATAAGACACCTTTCATCCAGAAAATATATACTTCAACGAAGGACGCGGACGAAGTGTCGGTCAAAAGCTAGTCTAGTATAAAGACGACTTTTAAATCGATACGTTAAAATGCATTTTAAGATTCCAGGAATATTCCAGCATACCTATTAAATTTGTGTAATAAATGCCAATAAATAAACTGTTATATGGAACAGTGATTAAATTATATCTCGAGCCAACAGGCGGCGAACACTAATTTGAGTTTAGCACACTGTTTTAAACTACTGAACATCCCCGAGCGCTTCATATTCTGTAAACATTATTGCACCCTATTTGTTCGCTTCAGAAAACATGCGTCAGATTAGATGCTAAGTTACCTATTAAGTACTACTTATTATTAAGTAAATTGCTGTTAAGGCACAGCGCATACAACAATCTTTTGTTAGATGAGGTACATTTTGTTCTTTACAAATCTATCATTAGGTGTTTTAAGTTGTGGTCTGTAGAAAGTACCATACGTTCAATAGGAACAAATAACAGGAACAAAAATATAAATTTCATTTTAAATCTGAAGGAAAGATGGGAATACGTACATATTTGTATAAAAAAATACCGGCCCACCCCGGCTTCGCACGGGTATCTAACGAAAATTATTCAATTCCGCACACGAACGCTGCGTAGGAAGCCGATTTTTTGACATTGAATCTCCTCCCGTACCCCAGTGACGCCTACATCGTATATTATGGTGCTGCCTAGCTAGCCGAGCGGGTTGAGCGGCGACCACGCGACTTTTTTCTAATACTTACATTTTTAAAAGTTTAAAAATATCTTTCGAATGAAATGTCCGAATTGAATAATTCAAAAAGTTATAAAAGAAAATAAGTTATATAAGTTTTAAAATAAAAGAATACTTATTGTGGCATAACTGTAATAGTTAGACAGATGCTGTTGCGACACTTTTTGTAGATAATGATGTGTTCTTCAAAGTCGTAGTACATTATTTTGTTCTATCATCAATAGTTTTCGCAGCGCACGCAATATAAGGAATATTTTAGGTCATTTTTTACAGCTTGGGTTACATTATTGGAGTTTTAGTAAGGATCCCTAATTTTTTAAAAAATATAATATAGCCTATGTTACTCGCTGATAATATAGCTAATAGTTAACAGAAACATTAAGAAGTTTGTTAATATTTTTATTAATAGGTACTACCAATACAATAACAATTTTATTTTCTCACTTTTTTTCTTTTTTATTTGTTACAAGAAACAACCGTTCAAAATCGTAAGCTTCATAAAAAATTCCAGAATAAATTTAGGGTTTCTGCACACAGACTTTATCCGGGACCCACGTCACGTCACGGTGACGGGTGTAACAAAAAGCGGCGAGAACATACTGTTTTTACCGCCCCCCACCCACAGAGCTGGTTTCTGCTACGAAATATTTGTTGTATCCAATTTGTACTCGCCTTTACTTTTCTCTTGAATTGTTTAAGGTCTCAGCACATATCCGATGGGACGTGATTAAGGTAGATACAAACTGGTCCCGTGTATGCTATGTTTACATGGAACTATTTAGAAGTATATTTATCACACGCAACGGTATCCCACGCGTCCGAAGATCCCACGATTTGTGCATTGGAAGGTAGATTGCGTCTGAGCAAGAGCAGTGTGTTTCTAGAACTACCAGTCGTTGCGCGCCCTGAGACCCTGTAGGCTGACTGCTTCGTCCGATTGATCGGACGACCCGGTCTTTTTTTCCTATTGGTCCGATAGATCGGACGACGCGGTCTTTTTTATTCTCGTTATACGCCAGACTCGAATTGAACGTTGGGATAGTTTAATGTTTCTGCAGTAATGTATGGGGTTAAGAACGTTTCCCCAATTTTCCTCTTTTTTTTAATAATATAAAACCAATATATTAAAAATAAAAAAGAGACATAAGCAAACTTACGACGAAGTCGCGGGCAAAACCCAGTTAAAAGTCTATAAACAAATAATTTAAAGCTAAAAAGTTGGTTACGAACAAACGACTAATTACGAACCTGTGACATCATAAGTAGGTAAACGCGCTCTGTTGACTTCTCTAATTAAATTAGCCCCGAGTCTGGTTTGGGTATACAGACAGAGTATCACTGGTTTTTCGTTAACAAAATAAAAAAGTGAATATTAATGGCGTCAACAACATTCCGTGCATGCGTGAACTTTGAAGTTGTTGGTTTCATGTAAACGCGTAAGTACATTGAGATGAGGGTCACAAATATTGGTGACATGCCGCATATAGGAACGAATGTATGTAAGTACTATGCGCTGGAAATTTTAGGTAAATTGATCCAATTTTTGGCATGACGTCGCTATGTAACGGCTCTCATGTGAACTTAATGCTGATGTATTTGTTGAAATACTGTTTAGAGTAGCTAGATAAGTTTTTTGGAGTTTTATATGTACAAGCCCGTGGTATGAAAATTTGTGGGAGTAAAATCAAAATTTTCACACGGCATGCGTTACGTTCTAACTTTGAATATTAATATTTATTTAAAAAAAGAACAATGTTGTTCTTTCGGCGTGTTCGAATCGTGAATGACGTTCGTAATGAGTAAACTCCAGTCGTGCGTCGGAGCTGACACACTCATTTTTCTATTTAAACGAGAGGTGGATTGTATTTTGTATTAAATTTTAATTTAATATTATAATACTTATATAAGGGCCTCTTTCACCAACTACAAGTAAAGTATTGATTAGTTACTTTTAGAAATAATATTATATTTTATTTAATTATGCACTCGGTTTACTGCATCCTTCGATAAGCGATTTTTTTTTATTATTTTCTTTTTAATGTTTAGTACTTTTACCGTACAAACAAAGGTATATCAGCTCCTTCATTCCCGGTTATCGGTGACTTTAAATGGCGGTTAGCCTACTTGACACATGGTGAAAGAGGCCCTAAGTTATCTTACATATGTATATTCGAAGAATTCGGATTTTCGCAATAATCCTAGTACGATGCAAAGGACCGGATAATATTAAACTACCAAGTAATACTTTCAGGATCTGAACAATTTAAGGTAAGTCACGAATAAACGTTCACCTGTCATAAAACTTGACCGCCGATTGGCCGAAATGAACGTTAGGTACTTATTGACGGATGCGCTGATTGACTAACTCAAGCTATACATCAATCAGCGTTTCATTTTCTAATCGTCCTAATCAAATTGAGATTTTTGCAACGGTCCTGAATGTACCTCGGATGATGATTACAAAATTCGTTGTTAGTTTCCTATTATCTGGTCCTTTGCAATCGTACTAGGATTATTGCGAAAATCCGATTTCTTCGAATATCCTGCAACAATATATATAAAAGAATGTTGTATTCGTTACACCATTTATAACTCGAGAAAGGCTGGACCGGTTTATGTGATATTTGTTTTGTTGAATTTGTATCCGCCGCGAATAGCAGAATTAATAAAACACATGAAATATTCACGATACAAATGTTTGCCAATAACATTAATTTTGTTATACATTTTGTTTTTATTTTGAGGCGTACGAAGTTCACCAGTTCAGCTTAGTATTATATAATATACTAGCGACCCGCTCCCGGCTCCGCCCAAGTTGCATTTTTTTATACCTTCTTCGTCTATATTTCTGTCCTATGTGAAAACCGAATTAAACTGGGAATATGTATATAGAATTGAACCCCGGGCGAAGCCGGGAGCGGGTCTATATATTTATACGTTATACTTTTCGATTTTAGTATACCCTTATTGGACACATTATAATAATATAGTGGGGTAATTAGAAATTAATTTAAAAGAAACGTCACGAACGCCCAAAACCCTCGGGGACAACTAATTTATGGACCAGCGTTTTAAAACAACATGGGTTTAACGCATATATGTCAGTGGAATTTTATAAAACAATTTTATCATTTGCTTACTAGGGAGGTCCACAGAATAACGAAACAAGAATGATAATCTAAAAATAAAAAAAATGTGTGTGTCAGTTCCGACACACGAGTGGAGTTTAACGCTCATTACTAACGATTATAAAATTTAAACTAGCTCCTTCAAAATATTCGCTGTCCGTGTGTGTAGTGTTTAAACGCTATGCTTCAACGTATAAAATGAACGCTTTAAATCTACAAAAAAAAAAACTCGGTTAGTATTATGGTGGAGAAAGAAAGAAAAAAATGTTTATTTGGTACATTGTAAAGTATAATTTATATTTTATAGAAGTGTATCAAAATGGTCTCCGCTCAGCATGTAGTCTTGATGATCTTGGTCATCATTATGCTATGTTCTCATATCATAACTGATGCCGTTTTATTTACAATATACTTACATACTAATTTATAGTTCCGTTTACTTAATATACATAATACATAATACTATAATATACATAAACAAAATAATAAAAAAGATATAGAGAAACATAAATATTACAAGTTATATATGGACAAAGTAATCAGATAATATAGTAGAGAACGAACGAGACGAGCAGGTCTGCCCTGACTCCTCTCTCTGAATCAGGAAGAGGAGTCAGTACAGACCTTATAACTTTTACATACAGCGTGTATCAGCAACCCTGATGCATCCTGTATGTAAAAGTTATGAAATGAAACATAAAAATAAACCACAGGAGGTACGTGAACGAACGTATCGCGACCAATCTTTCACTTAACCAATATTAATTTATCTTCAGCCATTACCAGAATAAGGATTAATTTAGGTGACTCCCTTATATGATTTGTGTTTTCCGAGGAATGAGCTGAAAGCGGAAAGCGTGAGCTGATTAAACTATTATACGCATATAAAGGAGTTACCGCTAGACATAGATACGAATCCCTTTCGGGCCTACACCTCTGGTCTTCTTTTATATGGAGATTACCCGAAATGATTAGTTCCTCAAACGTTGAAAAAGTTGCAATGAAACCTATTTACTTTAAAGAACTGGCGTTCTAGTGGCGACATTATACCCATATATGAATTCTAACTAATCTGCGGCTTTGATCTTCAGTAGATGAACTTCGAGGTGCAGTCAAAAAAGTCAGTCAGTCAGTTTTGACGAGCGACATTCTGCGAAATGAAATTTTTTAAATTTTTTTTTTCAAAAGCACCAACAACAAAACAGCATAATTTTGCATATTAAATGCAAATTATTTTCCTTTTTAAAGTTGTCTAACTCTTCTACGGACTGTGGCTCTTATTTTCGAACAAAAATATACTTTTAAATTAGGTAATAATTATTACTTATTGTGTTAATAAAATAATAAGAATCGCTCTCTTCCCACTACGTAAGCCTATGGCATAAAATATTGGCTACACGAGACGAAAACTCAGCATATATGTCGTAATGCGTGTGTGATGATTTGTGAGATGAGTCACGGATAAAGTGTGGTTTAATACAAATAAGGAAACGTCCGGATGATGTATGAACGATAATTATTTTATCCAGCAAACAGATGTACAAAGTGTTTGTATCATTTATCTTGTTGCCAAGCTTACTTCTACGGTTGAATCGTTAGTGAAATATTATACTTGAAACAGCGTTGTATGATTTCAATTTAGATTATTAGTCTCACTAAAACGACTTATAATACGTACTAATTTACTTATCCCTACTAATATTATAAATGCTAAAGTATGTTTGGATGTATGGATGTTTGTAACTCTTGCATCAGAAAGGCAAAAACTACTGAAGCGATCACCATGAAATTTTGCATACACATTGTCTGGGACATCAGAAAGGACATAGGGTAACTTTCAACGTTCAAAGCGGACGAAGTCGCGGACACCAGCTAGTAATATAATAATACGACTTATGTGCATGTTGGTAAACTTTACTAACAATATAGAAGTAAAGTTTTTTAAAATTTTAGGACGTAATCTTAGAAATAACCTAGATAGATAGATAGAGTCGGCTTCTTCATTGCTGAAGGTCGTGTCCGCTCTGAAATGCCTTGGTGGCATCGACCACCAGCTGTTTCCATTCCACCCTGTCCTCAGCCTTTCTCATAGCTCTATAAGAACAATTTATCTATACTAATATTATAAAGAGAGAAGATTTGTATTATCAGCGAGTAGCATAGGCTATATTATATAAAGTACAAACAAAGGTATATCAGGTAGCAGGTGTATCAGACACATGGTGAAAGAGGATCTTAGTAAACAAAATAATAGTTATAATTAATATGGTTGAATTGAGCAAATTTTCTATGACACTCCCTCCTTACTCATTACTAACTGTTGCACGCGATTTCATCCACGTAACATTAAATTTAACCTATAATGTAGCTCTCTATAGGTGAAATAATTTTTAAAATCGATCCAATAGTTTTTGAGTTGATACATAAACAAAAATACAAAAATACAAATCTTTTTTTTTTAAATTTGAAAATTAAATACAATCAACAAAATATTCGTTTAATTAATAACATTTACTAACAACTCGTGAAAGTGCTGCTAAATCTACTTGGCCTGACCAATTATTATTATCATCGAATATCTGTCACGAGTTCAATTTGACAGTTACTCATAAGCAGTAATTCATTTATTCGATAAACAAAAATATATATATCCTGCCGGCAAATGACCGCTGGAAACCATTTGTCAAAGCTATGACAGGATTGGTCATAGCTAATCCGCTAATCCTTTTAACACATGACTTATAACCGTCTTTAGTCTGACCTTTGGTACAATAACCTCTTAAAACGTATTTTACTGATGCCACAAGAAAAGTTTGTATGGATATAATTATAGTCGAAAGATGAATTCTGTATTCATCACTCTTCACTCAACTGAAATAAGAAAAATAAGAAGTATCAGAAACTTAATTAAGTTCAAACTTAATTAAAATAGACGTTTACATTCATGATTTAACTATGTAAATAAATGTAAATAATTGACGACACGTTTGGTCTAGTGGCTAGTAACCCTAGCTGTTATATTATTATTATGTATTCATTTATTTTCTTAATTTTTTTTTACAATTTAATTAAATAGATACAATAAATATTAAAAAAAAACCTAAAACTAGTAATCCGCAGTGCTTAGGGCTACATAGTGAGAAACCTCGTGACAATAGGTACGTGTCGTGTCAAGAAGTATCGCCTTCTGTATCTATCCCTTGACCCAGCCATCTAGTGAGAGCCTCTTGAGGTGTTGGTCGAGGCTCTTGGCTATCAGACCGTTCGCCAAGTTATTATTATTATTTATATTTACACGCCAGACCTGGCAAGTATATGAGGTTGCATATTTAAACTAATAAGAACTGGTTTACATTGACCCATGTTACTTGTAAATAAATTATTTGAATTTGAAATAATGTAATCCTAGTAATATTATAGTCGTAAACGCGAAAGTGGATGAGGATAAACGTAAGTTGGATGTTTGTTACTCTTTCACCTGAAAACTACTGAACTGATTTGGATAAAAATTGGCACACAGATAGTTTATTACCTGGATACCTGGATGCCCAGAAAAAATGTTAGGATCCCGAAGGATTGTCTATAAATGACGCCACTGTCGCCGTGGTGGCGCAAACGTCGTCACATCGATAAATTATATTACACAAATATATACGTAATATAACGTTATAATACGTACTTCAAAGATATGTCTCTTTTGCAGTTTAGCATGACTATACGCCTTAATATTTTGGCAATCTCAAAAATATGAAGCAAAAGGCCTCCCATCAACACGCCTTCATGTTTCTTATCAAGTGTAACTCCATTAAATTTTATGAACAATACGAAACAGAGTTAACCTACAGAAGGTGCTTTAGTGGTGTAGTGCGCTAACCTATAAAAAAGCTTTTTATGACGCCCTTGAGCGTCATAAAAATGAATGGTTAACAATTATTATTTGAAATGATCGTGTGACTTAGCTTAACTTCACAATAGCCAATTTTTTAGTCAAAAACTATTTGTTACTAGCTGTTGCACGCGACTTCACCCGCGTAACTTTATAAAATATAGCCTATGTTACTCGCTAAAGATGTAGCTTTCTATAGGTGAAAGAATTTTACAAATTGGTCCAGTAGTTTTTGAGTTTATTCATTACAAAAATACAAATCTCTCTTTATGATATTAGTATACTCGTAGATAGAAGTATACATATTACCTATTTTACTGGTGACCAGCTTTGTTATTTGTCTGTTTCTCCACTAACCTTTCAACGGATTTGGATACGGTTTCCACTAATGGGGAGAGCGATAAACGAGGAAGGCTTTTGCATAAAAATTGTAGGAAAAATTACATACGTGTAAATAAATAATAAATAATAATAAATATCTTCACACATTCCACACAGCGCCATTTAGTTCCACAGTAAGCAAGTAATGCTTGTATTATGGATACCAGACAGTGGATATAATACATAGATTATTTTTTTTTATAAATACATACATATTATAAATACAAAACATCCATGACTCAGGTACAAAGGTAAAATGTCAACACATAAACATTTGCCCCCTAGCGGGATTCGAACCCGCGACCGTTTGGTTAACAGCTAGGGTTACTAGCCACTAGACCAAACGCGTCGTCGTGTAAAGTCAGGAGCGGATCGCTAGTAACAACATAAATCTGTTAATCAATATTGAGTAGGTAGGTGGCCGTTATACATGTAAATGATGTATAATAATTGTAGTTCGTAACAAATCATTCGGTGCGGTAAACCCCCAAGTCTTGAGACTAGAAATTTCTCTTAGAACATTCTCAAATAAACAAAGTAATATAGGTTAGACATACCAACCTTTACCCACATGTTCTGTAATCACTTTATTTACAATAATTCCTTTAACGAAGAAAATAAAGTTACAAACATTTCAAAGTAAAGTTTGTATGCTGATTTATTCGATTTAAAAAAAAATATTTCACCAATAATTAGAATAGAGCTAAAAATAAAGATCCAACGCTTTGCAAGAGTATAATGTGAGGCGTTATATCTAAACTCGGACGAAGTTGCGGGCACCAGATAGTTAGTTATATGATAAGATAGAGCTCAAAAAAGGTCATATTGAGGCGTACAAAGTCATTTTATAGATGCTGCTTTTAAGTCAGCAATACTAACACATTTAAAATACATATGACTGTTTGATGGTATTTAATTTTGTTCTAAGCAATAAAGAGTTTTATATTGGACCCGTGAAGGGTATTTCGGAAAATCATTTGAAGATCGGTGAAGTATTGATTCCCATTAGAGGTGCAAGAAACTTTGAAACAAGACATAATCCTTTCAAGTAAGGTCACGTCCGAAAGCCGACTTTGCAAGTTCTTTGCAACTTACGAGTAAGTTTCCATGCCGGTCTATTAATTTTCATTTATTTTTAGTTTAGCTTTATGGGGTGAGAATATAGTTTGTTTTTATATAGTTAAGTTATTTATTTTATCTAGAAGATTTTTTTGAAGATTTTGAAGTTTTTGATAATTAGGCACATTTACATTGATAATACAGAGATGATATGTAAGTAAATATAAAAAAAAAAAATACAAATAAATAAATAAAAATGTGTGAAAAATATTGCATGGGCCGTGCGAAGCATGGGGCAGATTGCTAGTACAAAATTTCTCATCGAATGTAAATTGATTTAAAAACAACGAGTGACCGGAAATTAAAGGACGTTGAATTCACAAACAAATTTATTAGGACGTACAGGCCTCGCACTTTCTCCAAGTTTAGGTTTTTGTTGATTTTTTTTTAATTCCGTTCACAACGTCATAATTCAGATTCGGTCAGGTGAGAACCATTTTAATACTATTAAAAGAGAGCATATGATATACTAACTGGTGCCCGCGACTTCGTCCGCTTTGACAAAAGAGAAAATATATGAGTAATATAACCACTCGACCAATGGGCTCGTCGAAAGAAGTGTGTGGTGTTGTATTTTCTTTTCTCTCACAATTGGTCCCTATAGTTGGCTATGCAATCTGGTTATCGGGTTCTGAGAGGACAACGTCCTCTCATGTTAGTATTTTATATAACCTTGCAAACCCTTGTCATTTCAGTATGTCAATTGTCGTTATCACATCTAATGACATGTGGGACATTGCACAGTTTACCCTGAAACTTCTAAGTTAGTAAGTAGTAAGCTACTGTGTTTTTAAATATACTTATTATTAATACTGCTGATAGTACAATTCATGCTAAAATAAAATTATACTATGCCCGCTGCGTTAGTCTTCTGTGTTTATTTTCCTCAGTGATTTAAAACTAACGTTTGAAACCAATGTGTGTTGCCAATGATGACATATAAACATGGTTTCTAACTATGGGCCTCGTAAGATAGTTCAACGTCGCTCAAGAGCTATGGAAAGGGTTATCCTCGGGGTTACACTGCGAGATCGAATCAGGAATGAAGAGATCCGTAGACGAAAGAAAGTCACCGACACAACCTTTTTTGTGTGGGAAAATCTACGGATTAGTAAGTTTAAGTGGCAGTTGGCAGGACAAGGACAAGGACACACTCTTTTAGCCGGAGATTTACAGAATAAAATTGAACCGTGCTAAACCAAGGCTGGTGATCTTTTATCCAATATATGTACTCCAATTCAAGTAATATGATTGTTGTTAACACAATAAGTTCATAACATGTACCACAACCATAATCGCGGACCGCCCACTTGTCCGCTAGTTTCATATTCAAATTGCAAAGTGAATAAATTAAAAGTTGCCTCCTGTGCCTTACCTTCACTAATTTCTTTGCTGAAGTTAGTCTTGCATGGAATTAGTAAACAGCTTGATAATGTTGGGTCTTAAAGTATTATAATGGATTATTCAGAAGGTAGATTCCCCTGGTGCCACTTGACGTGACAGTGAAAAGGGAACTTTGGACAATATGTTTAATACACGTAGCTCTATTGCTTGCTTACAGTTTAGCGTGTCATAATTTAATTTTTTTTAGCTCAGCTTGTGATATTTAGTAATTAATAATAAGGTCTTTTTGGACGACATTTATTCACATATTTATTCTATTCGTCATTGCTCTTTTTCAGGAATGTATTGACAATTTTCTTGCTGGTTAAGGATTATAATACACCTAGTCTTGATCTTGATCTTGATCTTAATCTAAGTTAATCTTTGATTAAACTCAGAACTACGCATTTTTTTACCAAAATTAGCACAAACTAATAACCTATGGTTAAGTTGCAATATTGCACAACAAATTTTTGTGATATATCCGAGCAGCTTCTCTGAGATATCCGAGCAGATTGAAAATGAAAAAAGAAGTAAAAGTATCCAAATAAAACTTTAGTATAGAACTTAACTGTGACGAGAAAAGTTTTTTGGGCAATAATTTACTTTTTTTTTCTCAGAAAATAAATCTGCCCGAATAAAAACTTTTTAAATAATATAGTCTATATACACTGTATTTTTATTTAAGTTTTAATTTTACTCTAAGAAGTCAAAAGGCGACAAAAAATTTTCTCAATATTCACCATATTTGATTGATTGATTGATTTGATTTGATTGGCCACCATAATGGATGTCTTAGCCTTAAAAGGATTAGAAGCTGTTGCACGAAAGAAGGAACGTGTGCTCATAACAAACCATTCTCTTTAAGAAATTTAATTCTTCGACCAGAATGTCTTTGTCTGCCTCTTAAATTTATGATTATTTAAAAGTACAAAATTGTACTTAGTAAAACTTGACATCAACTTAGAGTTGAGGGCTCTAATGAGATTGAAATTTGTCTCCCATTTTCAAGAAAATTGTTTGACAGTTAAAACGGCTGACCTAATATTATTATGCATAATATTCCGGAGAATCGTCGTCCACAATTCCCGTTTAAAAGTATCGTTATTCGTAAATAGAATTTTAAATAAAATATAAAAACTTTGGCTTGGATTCTTTGCAACTCTTCTCCTTTTCTGGGTTAACACTTTCTAGATTCCAATGAAAGTTTTTTATAAAATTATTAAGACTAGTTGAGGTAAAACGAAGTTGAATCATAAAAGTCCACATCTACAGCTTAATCTATAGCTTAACAAACAAGTATCGCGAGATCTAGCAATATGAAATATGTATTATTCCATGACAGAAATTTCTTTTCTATGATCAACGATAGCATGGGCATATCTAATTATAATTTACTAGCTGTTGCACGCTACTTACTCCGCGTAACTTTATTATATATGTAAAGGTTATAATAATATAATATAAATTTGTGTAAATATAATATGAATAATGTCTTAATTTAATATTTTATCTTGTAGGTAAAATACTTTTTTATGTATACTATTTTAATTTGTGTTTTGACTTATGTGTCAAACTAATTGTTTTGACATTATGAAATGAAGAAATCGATAATATTAAACTTATATTGTCGTTTCTTTGATTAAATTTACAAAGCAACACAATTGTTTAATTTATCACATTATAAAACGACAATTTTTAGAAGAATTGAATCAAGTACAATACGATGTTACACATCAAACAGGTACATTGGAAAAATTATTGGAGAGTTTGGTGGAAAAAACACAGGAAAATAAACAGCAAAATCTAAGACATATTGCAGAAAAATTTATGATTGAAAAATTTACAATTAGGAATTCGAATGCAAGCCAATGGATTGATATTTTTGAAAAAGAATGCTTACGGTTTGATGTGACTTCAGATGAGAATAAAATTGAAATACTTAGGTTATTTATGGATGATTCTTGTATGGATTGGTATGGATCTATGATTATAAAACTAACAATGAATTCGGAATGGTCAATATGGAAAAATAAATTCTGTGTAACATTTGCAAATAAAGGATGGCACCCAGTCACTTATGCGCTAAATTTTAAATACAAAGATGGTTCATTGTTGAATTATGCTATAAGGAAAGAAAAATTAATACTGGATATGAGGAAATCGATTGATACAGGTACCTTAGTGGATCTTATTGCTGCTGGTTTACCGGAGTCAATACTTAATAGAATAGATAGGGAAATATTGAAAGATACAGTGGATCTGTTTAACGAAGTGAGCAAATACGAGTATACCACAAATAAAAAGAGTTTTATAGCAAAGAATAAGAATGACAAGAAGAATAATGGTAAGATCGAAAATCAAAGTCCATGTAAGATTTGTGAGAAATTAAATAAGGGTTTTCGGTATCACTCTGAGACCGCATGCTGGTTTAAACCAAAAGAAGATAATAAGGTGAAGAGGGATTTAATTAAACATGTAAATAATTCCGTTATAGAAGCTGAGTTGAATGAAACTGATCAAAAAAACGAATAGTTACACCATTAATAAATGTCAAACTACTACTAAATGGCGAATTAGAAATATATGGAATATATGATTCAGGTTCAAATGTTTCTTTGATAAGCTCTAAGATATTAAAACTAAATAAAAAAGGAAATAATTTGAATGAAGCTAATTTAGTAACAATTAATGGTGTGAAAAAAGCAAGTGGTTTGACAACTTTGAAAATAAAAATATTCGAATTAGAGGAGAATGTTGATGTGTACATAATTGATGACGAAAATTTCAAATATGATTTTTTAATTGGATTGGATTTGATAAAAAAATTCAAACTTATCCAAGATGAAGATTTAAAAATAACACAAAGACAAAATCCGAATAATAAGAAAAGAAATACTGAGTTAAAAAGTATAGAAAACGATACCAATGAGACTATAAAAAAATGCAAAGTAAATTTTAATGAACATGTAAAAGAAGAAGACTTTGAAATAAAATTAAATAATTTAGATGAATGTCAAAAATCTATGATAGATGTACTGATTCAAAAATATGAATCAATTTTTGCGAAAAATAAATATGATATAGGCACAGTTAATGGATATGAGGCGAGGATAGACTTATTGGTGGATAAATATTGTAATAAAAGACCTTACAGATGCACGATGGAAGATAAAAAAGAAATAGAAGAACAGATAGCAAAACTATTAGATAACAAGCTGATAGAAGAATCTTATAGTCCATTTGCTGCACCTGTTACTTTGGTATTTAAAAAGGAAGAAAATAAAAGATCAAGACTATGCATAGACTTTAGAGACTTAAATAAAATAGTAGTACCTCAAGCTCAACCGTTTCCGTTAATTGATGACCTGATCATAAAGACGAGAAACTGCAAATTCTTCTCCACCCTGGATATAAACTCTGCATTTTGGTCTATTCCTCTACGCATTGAAGATAGAAAAAAGACAGGATTTGTAACCCAAGAAGGACATTTCCAATGGACCTGTCTACCTTTTGGATTAAAAACTTCACCGGCAATTTTCCAGAGGATATTGGGTAATATATTGAGGAAACATAAACTTACAAATTTTGCAGTTAATTATATAGATGACATACTAATATTTTCTAAAACGTTTTCTGAACACGTTAACCATCTCACACAGTTATTGGAAGCAATCAAAACAGAAGGTTTCAGGTTAAAATTTACTAAATGTAAATTTGCGTCAGATTCAGTAAAATATTTGGGTCATATTATACAAAATAATTCTGTCCGGCCAGTGAACGATAATATTATTTCAATAAAGGATTTTCCTGTACCAAAAACACAGAAAAATGTAAGACAATTTCTAGGAAAGATAAACTTTTACAATGAATATATACCGAAGAGTGCAATAATATTAGATCCATTACATAATTTACTAAGGAAAAATCAAAAATTTGTTTGGTCTGAGGAATGCCAAAAAGTGTTTGAAACAATAAAAAGCTTGCTATGTACCCAACCTGTTCTGGCAATTTTTGATCAGGATTTACCAATAAATATTTATACAGATGCTTCTTTAAAAGGTGTTGGAGCTATTTTGAAACAGATACAGCCTAATGGAAAAGAAAAACCAGTGGCATACTTCTCTAAGAAACTAAATGAAGCTCAAAAGAAAAAGAAAGCGATATACTTAGAATGTTTAGCTATTAAAGAAGCAGTGCAATACTGGCAATACTGGTTAATAGGTAAATCATTTACAGTTTATTCAGATCACAAACCATTAGAAAACATGAATCTTAAATCTAGAACTGATGAAGACTTGGGTGATTTGGCGTATTATCTGTCACAGTATGAATTCAAAATAAAATATTCTCCAGGAAAGAAGAATTTGGAAGCTGACTGTTTAAGTAGAAATCCGGTGTTAGAATCTGATAAGAATACAGACGAACAATTGAAAATTGTGAATTTAATTAAGTTAGCAGATATAGTTGCAGATCAGAACAGAAATGAAGATATACAGAATAATAAACACCAATTGATTGAAAAACATAACATATATTTTAAAAAAGTTCTAGGAAGAGAAAAGATAATATTGTCAAAAGAGTTTAGTATCAAAGTTTTGAGAGATATACATGAACACCTTTGCCATATTGGAGTCCGTCAGATGCAGAGGACAATTAGTCCGCTCTACGTGGCGAAACATTTGACAAAAAATATTCAGAAAATCTGTAGAAGCTGTGAAGTTTGTATTAAAAATAAATCAAGAGGTCAAGATAAGTTTGGGTTGATGTCTCACTTAGGTCCGGCCACAAAGCCTTATGAAATAATATCTATTGATACAATTGGTGGCTTTGGAAGTTCCAGATCAACCAAAAGATATCTTCATCTGTTAGTAGATCACTTTACAAGATACGCATTTATTTTGACCTCAAGAACTCAAAATGCTAATGATTTTATAAAATTAGTCATGAACATAACAGAAACAGAAGACATTGGTATGATTCTTACGGATCAATATCCAGGAATCAATTCAAAAGAATTTAAAGAATTTTTAAGGGTAAGACAGATGCCAATAGTTTTCACCGCAGTAAATGCACCATTTTCAAATGGTTTAAATGAGAGACTGAATCAAACATTAGTGAACAAAATCAGATGCAAAATAAATGAAAATGGAAGAAGGAGAGCCTGGACAACAATAGCGCATGAATGTGTCAATAAATACAATAATACCATTCACTCAGTCACGGGTTTTACACCGAGTTATCTTTTATATGGTACAGATTCTATAATTTTACCAAAAGAATTGAGGCAAGAAAAATCAAGTAGTGACTGGATTAGAGACGGGAAAATAGCAATAGAAAATACAATAAAGTCACATAGATACAATAAAATATTATTTGATAAAAATCGAAAAGACTATGAATTTAATGTAGGAGATATGGTATATGTAGAAAATGGAAATAAGCTAAACAGGAAGAAGTTAGATGAATTGAAGATTGGACCATACAGGATTGTTGAAAAAATTTCAAACTCAATATACAGAATAGGAATTGGTCATAAGAAAACAGAATCAAATCTTTTCCATGTCACAAAACTTATTCCAGTTCCTGCATTAGAAGAAGATGAAATAGAAGAGGGGTTGGTAACTTAATGAAAATTTTCTTATAAATTTTCTTCTCAATGGGGGGAGATGTAAAGGTTATAATAATATAATATAAATTTGTGTAAATATAATATGAATAATGTCTTAATTTAATATTTTATCTTGTAGGTAAAATACTTTTTTATGTATACTATTTTAATTTGTGTTTTGACTTATGTGTCAAACTAATTGTTTTGACATTATGAAATGAAGAAATCGATAATATTAAACTTATATTGTCGTTTCTTTGATTAAATTTACAAAGCAACACAATTGTTTAATTTATCACATTATATATATGGCCTATGTTGCTCGCTGATAATGTAGCTTTCTATAGGTGAAAGAATTTTCAAAATCGGTCCAGTAGTTTTCGAGTTTTCATTACAACCATACAAAAATTCAAAAATTCCCTCTTTATATTATTAATATTGATATACGAGTAGATAAAAATGAATCACTAAATGTATTATAGCTAAGTACAAAATTCAAGAATGGCTGGTCCAATTAGGCTGTTTCTTTTTCAATATTAATTTTTCTATACGAGTGGAAAAAATGGAAAAAATTGCCCATACGAGTAAAAACGTAAAAATTGCATTTTTGGTTTTTTCTCTCAAAATTTTCTAGTTAGATAGATAGGCAGCGCACATCAAATTCCGCAGTCATGAATTGAGACCGTCTGGCGGCAGTGACCACATCCCCTTACAAGAGAACACATTTTATAACAACACTTGTGTTGAAGTTGTGTTTCTGTGTATGTGTAAAATTTTTTTGAGCTTCCCCTTTTAATTTCTTGTCCCTTTTAATTTTTCCCTCAAAGTAGGCAGCGCAAATGCATTGTCCTACTGATGTTGCTTGTGTACTAGGTGTGGCTGCGACTTCGTACGCGTTGTAGTTCGTTTTTTGAAAATCATTTTTCATTTTCATTTAACATTTAACATTTTTCCAGAACAAAAATTATACTATAAATTAATCCAGATAATATACTACTGGTGTGCTAAATTTCATCCAAATTTGTTAAGCCGTTTCCGAGATTAGCGTGTACACAAATACATAGACAAACAGATAAAATTGTGCGTAAAATATATAAAAGGAAGTAAAAGTAGCCGATTAAATCTTCAGTACAAAAATCAAGTTAATTTAATTTAAACTTAAAAAACAAAAATTTTATTAGTGTGACACGAAAGGTTTTTTTTCTGGCAGTGATTTACTATTTTTTATTTAACAGGAAATAGAATTTATTGTGTAACTGCCCGATTCAAACTTTTTTTTTAAGTATATATAGTCTATTATGCACTGTATTTTTGATCTAAGTAATATTATAATTTTACTCCAAGAAGTCAAATTAGGCAACAAAAATAAAGCTCTCCTGCTAACTCCTTGCCTTAAGATGTATTTTTTCTGTGTTTGTATGTACTTATTTATCGGAGAAGGTAAAACATTAAAAATATACACAGACTAGTTATATGACAGACATAGTATTTTAATCAATTATTAGCATTTACAAACGCGATGGTGCCACGAATTATTTGGAGTGAATTAAGCCCAGTTCCATCTGTAACACCGTTAACCCTTCGCAGCCGATTCTACCCGAAAACTTGCGAAGGCCGTTCCAAGCACCTGCACCTTTTATAATTCCCTAATGCCTTGCTAAGGGATTCGCACAATGGAAACACCTCCGTACTTATTGATCATTACGTTCTTTCTATTTCTCTGCTTTTAACAAATTCCTTTTCCTGTTGCGAGAAAATTTATCACTGCTACAGTACCGATTCCATTTCTAATTGGTTTTAAATATTCCTCGCTGCGTTTTTATCACATTCGAAGCATTTTTTAAGTCAAACTTCTTTGCGCGCGATGAGAGTTAGGGAGATCAATCAGTTAGTATGGAGATCAGGCCATCAGTTCATTTTCGTTTTAAAGGTTGAAAGTTGTACCATTTTCTGGGAAAATTCCTAATGAGGGTTCATAGATCGAATGTTATCCCTATTTTAATCAAGGGCTTGTTTTTTGCCCTTTCCATTCGATAGGTTTCTGAAGATAGAGTACACAAAAAATGGATGACGTCATAACTGGAAAATGTACTAGTTGGCGGATATCTACCCAAGTCTAAAATATTAGGTACTTTCCTGAAAAAAATATCCATACGTGAACTTCTCCACAGGACTACAGCCAGGTCTAGGACTATATTTATATCCTTTTCTGTATCCCTGAAAACGAGTAGGATTTTTTTTATATAATCGATTTAGTAGTTTTGGCGTAACAAAAAATCAAACAAACAAACTTTCGGATTTATAATTTTATTTAGGATAATGGCAAAATATACTATTTAGATAATATACAAATATTCACAATTTAATGGTTTCCCTAACATCAGATTGAAGTTTCGTTAAATAAAGCATCCAATTTCGCCAAAGCCATTGTTTCAAAATTGGATGAGCAATTTCAATATAATATTGTAAAATATTTATCATTACGTTGAGTTGATGTTTGCAAAAGCAAAAAGCAGGTGTTTAAGCGTCATTTAAAATTTTAATAGAGAGTCAGTGTAAATATTGATTTAGGGACCTCTTTGGATAATTCAATTTTCCGCATTTTTGGGAGACATTCTCAATGAAATATGAGCTGCATTTTAATTGTTCTTATGAAAGTAGAAAAGTTGGCTAAATGGTTTTAAGGGAGTTAATATTTTTTGACCAGAAGGCTAGATGAAGATTTTCTTTTGTCCTGCCGGCTAGGGTTCCTCTGACACTCCCCGAGATGGCCGGCGTACCTCCACTTTCGGGTACGCCGATGTTCTGATCCCTATCAGCGCGCTGGATAGCCGCGGTGGGGCATCGATGTCGTGTCATAACGTCCTCACGACCCCGCCTATCAACGGCTGCGCTAGAAAGTTGTTGGGTTTTAGCCGGTACGAATCCAGCATTTCCCCGCAGTGGCCCCTACACTGCCAGGTATCTAAGAGGATTTCCCAACGTTAAAAAAAAGTAAGGTTCCTCTGACACAGGCCAGAGACCTTACCTATTTAGCTGGCATAGTAAACAAGAAATTAAAATTAAATAGTACGAGTAGGTAATTTTAGGCATGTCCAAGAGAAAACGAACACATGTTCCGTGTTAGACTGTATGTACTCATTCCATATTTATTTGTAATTTTTGTATATAATTTTTGTAATATGGTTGTAATTTTTGGCGGGAAGCATTATAATGTTAATTTCAATTATTAGCCTTCAAACATCTACTAATTAAAATAATAACAAAGCGAACACTTCATTTTGTTTGCTACAAAGTCCTCGTGCTCCAGTGGGCAGCGTCGGTACATTTTCAAGTTTGCCTCAACTTAGCTAATTAAACTCTGAATTGCGTCCAAGCCCTGGGGTAAGCAAATGTTGTTTGACTAAAACCTTTGCCTAAGCCCTAAGCAATAATATAGACATGTAAACTGCTTCTGTGATATTAAGTTGCAGTAAGAATGCATCCTTTTTTTAGACTCTTCTCTTTTAATTTTTAACTTATTGTTAGCTGTCTTTTTCTATTTCTTTATTTTGTTTATTTGATCTTAAATCTGGTTTTGATATAGATTTTTCTACTAGCTGGTACCCGCGACTTCGTCCGCGTTAAAAATTTAAAGCCTATATATATATATATAGCCTGATAAATATTATGCTAATAACGCCTGACGTATAAGTGACGCCTCACATTATACCTTTGCCAAGCGATGTACAGTCAAAGTTTTTATTAAAAAATTAACTCGTATGTAGGTAAAGTACTTGTTGAAACCAAGAAAAGCCGATTTACTACCTACTTACTTAGTTAAATTTGTATGTAGTAGGTGATTAAAATTGTTTAGAATGAACCTTGAGAGTGGACACTGGCCACATGGAGAAAAAAAAATCTATTTCACATGGGAAGAAACATATCCAGGCAAGAAACATATCAACCCACCATAACATCCACATTTAATGGTATAATCTGTACGATATGTTTAAGTATGTAACACGAGTAAAGCGATCAATCACGCATAATTTATTTTCCATCGTGCCTCGGCAAGAAAATGAATATAAGAGGAAAAAAAAAACGGTAGACGAGTTTTTTTTATAGGGAAATCGTGTTTTCGTAAATCAACTTTGACAGGTTTTGTTTATAGTCACTCGTTATATATCGCTTTCTTTATTCAGTTATAGACGTAATCATCAGATATCGAATTTATTTATGAAGGAAAAACTGAAAATTTGACAATTTTCCATGCCCCATAATTATCTTGCTCATAACTCAGTGCTTACAAGTACTAGGGGTGTTCAATAAAATGTGAGAATGAAATAGATACTCCTTGGTAAGAAAAAAAATTGATACAAGCAGGCAAAGTCTAGACATTTGTTATAATAATAATTAAAAAGTTTTCGATTTTCTTTTGTATTTTAAAAATTATAGTCATTTGTTGAACATGTTCTTGAAAATGGAGAAAATTGAAATTCGCGCGGTAATTAAATATCCCTACTTAAATTTTTTTATTACAGAGCAGGTAAATCAAGAGTTGAAAGGAACATTAGGGGTTCATTCTCTTCCACACTCTACAGTTGCTCCTTGGTGTTCTGAGTTTAAATGAGGAAGATCTTCGACCAACGATGACCCACGCTCACCTGGGCATGAAAAAAGTGTTCGTGAGTTGGGTGCCCAGAATGCTACAAGTCCCTAACGCGCAGAAACAAACCAGACTAAGGATTTCGCAAAGCTGTTTGGATTTGTTGCAGCAAGATCCTGATCGATTTTTGTCTCGATTCTTAACCATGGATCAAACATGGCTTAATCATTATGACCCGGAAACGAAACAGCAGTCCATGACTTGGAAGAGACCGTCGTCTCCAACTCCTAAGAAATTTAAGGCAACTCCATCCGTCGGTAAGATCATGGGCTCTCTTTTCTGGGACAGTAAAGGGGTGGTAATTAATTAAACCATTCATTTGTTATGTTATGTTTCGGTGAGTGAGTAAAGGATGGCAGAACACATTTCTCCTAATCACGCATACTTATCTTTAACCCTGCTGAGGTCGGTAACGTAAGTAGTGACAGCACCTATAAGCATTGCTTGTTTTAATAGGCGATCATAATCGCCTTCCATCAATTGGGCTGACAGCACATCGCGAATTTTACACAAAAAAAAAACTTAAATCTAAATAAAAATAAAAATCTAAATCTAAATATAAACAAAAATAAAAATCTAAATCTAAATGTAAACAAAAATAAAAGTGTAAAACTTCACATAATATTTAACCAAAACGTTTGAAGGCGGTTAGACCTTAACTAAGCTTTGGCTACCGTAGATTATATAGAAGGATTCAGGTTAAGGTATTAGGCCTTCTAATACCTTATCCTGGGAATGGATACGTTATCTAGGGAATGGGCTCTGACATCCCTCACTCACTCACCGAAACACAATGCACACACAACCGAACACAAACTGGTTATTTTTACTGCCGCCAGACCGATTTTCCAAAGAATAGTGTTAAATTTCTTAAATTATTTTTCACTACTTAAATTTAAATTTAAATTTATTTTTCACTATATACACTAGGAATAATACTTCATATTTCCACAAGGGCGAACAGATGGCGCTGGCAGTCACTTTAATTAATTATTTTTATATTTATCCCCGCCGCAATAATAAATGCCAAATAAAGATTAATTAAAGTATAAAATAATCATTTTAAATATTGACTAGTTAAATGTTTCTTGACAGTTAATTGTCAACATTAATAATGTCAGCTTCATTGAGTTTTTTCGTAATATTGTTTACAATAAAATATTCCTTGGAAGTCTAAAGTAAATTTGCAAATGAAAAAATAAAAAAAAAGATAAAATGAAATCACAAAAATCGGTCCATTTCCTTATTGTCCGATTTCTATATTCATTTGTCATTTTGGTTGCTGTTTCCTAATATAATAAAAGAGCAGTAGCTAATGTAAAAATAATTGATTCCTATCTTTGCCACTTGATGCTGTCCTATATTTTCATCTATATCAATTTATATTATATCTATATATTAAAAATAAATTCGCTGTCCGCTTAACTGTCTATAAGCGACTTGTCACATATTTGACAAACTTTATTTTATAAAAAAAAAAAAAAACTGAGGCAAACAGTTTATTTTGGCACCTTTTTGACTACACCCCTAGAAAGTAATGCTAAATTTGTATTGATATATATATATTAAATTTATTAATTGATAGTGTGTAGTATACATAAATTCGTAGGTACAGTCGGCGTACGAAAAACCTTCGTCAGTTTTCAAGTCATAGACTTTTAGTAACTTTTGGAACTAAATCACTAAGCAGACAACTGACAGTCGTTTGAAATGAAATTTTGGAATGACTGATAATAATATTGTCCTGATGCAAGAAAATGTCGACTTTAAGGTGCCAAACCTTTTTTTTTCCCGACTGTACATACAGTAAACATAGACATAGGCTACGTTAGTAGAATAAATATAAACGTTTCATACTATTCCCCTTTGCATACTGTTGGCTGTCAGATTCCGCCAGCTCACGGCTCGCTGAATACATTATCTGGTTACTTTGTTTGGTAACAGTGAATGGGGAAAAATTGAAATGTAACCGGAATACTAGCACAGTAACGTTGCGGGCATCTGACGGTAACATTTTCAAAATTAACAATCTTTGCTTTGATACGGCTTTGATCATGGTCGTTAATAATCGCACTGTCAACATGTGATACTAATTGAATGTAATTATCAATGTTGTCGATATTTTTGTTTTGTTATATTATATGTTTTTTTAAAATTTATATTATATGTTTTTTTAATGGATTATTTTTCATCGCAATTAATTTTGAGGCCTTTGTCGCCCGGTTATTAGTAAGTTAGTTATTGCGATGTTTTACATGCATTCAAAGATAGCTAACCTGCCATTGTTTAGAGGCTAACAAACTTAGTACTGCTTTAACCAAGCTATAATGTGTGTTGCCAGTTATGACTTACGGCATACATGTTCTCTAACTATGGGTTATGCTCCAGGTTGCTCTACGAGATTGAATAAGAAGTGAGGTACATAGACAAACGGAATATTTCTTCTAAAATATTTTAAGAGATACTGAGAGAGAAAAGTTGTCGAATTGAGGCCACGATTTGAAAAGCGCAGCGTGGTACGCCCTGCGGCTAGGAGGACAGACGACTTTAAAAGCTTCACAGCTTTGAAAAGCTGGGCGAAGGACAGAAGACCGAGCGCGGTGGCGACATAAGCTGATGATGATGACGATGAGAAAGAAAATATTCATTTATTATCTATTAATCATCGATCTACAAACTATCGAACGATATTTATCGCTCCATTGATGTAGATAGATTACTGTGGTAACATTATAACGGAGAATGTCCATAGATAAAAATAGAAAACAGAAAGTATGCGGTAATCCCTAAAAGTGTAAAGATATTTGAATATAAATTTAATTGTATATTAATTTAAGTTGAGACATGGATTGTAAATAAATGGAAAGATATTTCAGCTGCATTAAAATTGAAATAGTTTTTAGTTTTGTTAAAACCCAATGTGAAACTAATTTACAAGTCCTGACTGACTTAAACAAGGTAAGTTCCGAAGTTGTTAGGACAGCGTACAAAAGATAAACTCGCCATTAAACCTACACTGCCATTCGCTTTATATAAGAAAGAATTTAAAAATTAATATTTAAATACTTTGAGAAAAATAAATTGTTTTTGTATGGTACCATCTATGTTTTATGTTTTATATGAAAGCACATGTTTAAACAATTCTTTCAATATTTGAACTATCAATTTTTACATATGGATAAAAGCTATATTCTATGTAATCTATTTCCAATAGCACCCGTGAGAAGCCGGGGCTTGTCGGTCTAGTTCAAGAAAAAATTCGTTAAGCTTGCAACTGGCAGGAAGTCTAACCGCTTACTTCTTTTATAACAAAAATGAATTTGCAGCTCTAATGCAAAAATAAAATATAAGCCAAAATGAATAATGAAATGAAATATCAGAAAGCAGACTTCGCTTCTTGTATATTGCATACAAAGTAGCATTGCATAATTTAAATTAAGTTTGGAAAATGAGTACAGCTACTCCAATTATATATTTTGCTCGAATTTCAGTATAATATGAATAAAACATTGCTATTTCAAACTTCTAATAAAATGTCACCAATTAATGTTTTGACTTTTTTAATGTAAAGCAATTGAGAAGACAAAGTTTTATGTTATTTGATGAAAGATATGGCTTAAATTATGCTTAATTACATAATATTTTTGAAATTAATACACTGCATTTAAAATGAGAAGATGAAAGAAAAGT
Organism: Synanthedon myopaeformis; assembly: GCA_944738685.1. Lineage (NCBI taxonomy): Eukaryota > Metazoa > Arthropoda > Insecta > Lepidoptera > Sesiidae > Synanthedon > Synanthedon myopaeformis. The sequence continues at coordinate 4,349,648 of OX122938.1, read as the reverse complement.
CAACCGAGACCTAGACATTTTAAGTCACTGACATTTTAAATCATTTTAACCACACTGGGCTATTCTTCGAGAAGTTTTTCCTTTTCATAAAGCCTGCCTAGTGACAGTTACCAACTCTTTACTGAAGATCACAGTGAAATGACAGTACGTGTGCTGGTATTTCGGTGGGTAAGTAAAGAATGTCTCAAAGTTTTGCAGCGCATTTGTAGCACCTATGGCGTTGCTTATGTTAACAGGCAAAGGTAGTAGTTACCTACTAACAGCCTGCTTGATGACCTTAAGGACATGAACATGGTCTAAATGTGTCACCAAGCTTCATACAAATCCATTCAATTGCTCAAACTTGTGCTTAAAGTCTGTAATAAAGAAACTAATTAATTTTAAAAATTTAATTATTGTCAATATCAGGCTTTGGGAATTCAAGTTGTTTAGGCTGAAAATAAAATTAAGCTTCTCTTATACCACTTTACCTTGAGAATGTCGTAATATTACGTGTTATATTTGATGTAATGCTTACACGGATTTTTTCAACCTTCCCTCCAACTTTTTATCTCTTACAATGTCAAAGGACACCGTTCAATCACCTGACAGTTGAAGTGTGGCCATAAAGTTAGCGGGAAGCACTTTTGTCATTCGTTACACTCCTAAAACGTATTAAGAAAAGAATAATCATTTAATACCTAGATATATACCTACTTCTTTCCTGTGATATAATAATAATTTAAAATGTAATTGAACTTTAGTTTAATTTAAACGTTTAATTGTGATTGTTTATGAGAAAGTTTATGAAGATGTTTGAGTGTTGAGGCATTTGGATGAAAGTTGATACACACATAGATTATATCCTAGATTTAAGGTAAAGAAGATCTCACTTGTTCTTTAAGTAGTTTTAAATTTAAATACTATCAACAATAATAAATATTATGTGAAAGATTTCATAGTGAAGAGCCTAAACCAATACTCACGAAGAGGCTCTTGCTAGATAGCTGGATAAAAGGACCAAAACTGAAGGCGGTACTTGTCATCGGTAGCCTGGGCCTTGCTCAGTTATCTATGCCACACCAGTTTAAAGTTAGACTGAAGCAACCTTTCTTAAACTATCTTTCATATTTACTGATGTTCTTGTCCGAAATCAAACTTGTGCCATTTAGTCGGAGTATTAACACTTTAACTACTAACCTATAGGACAATCACAGAAAGCTTGACAGCACCGCCATCTTCGGGACCATACAGTTGATTCGGCTGCATCTGCCTCTGACAAATGAACGCGGTTTTTTAAGCACAGAGAACATTTCCGCGTGGTTCCCTTTCCGTGACATTTCACAATCTCTTTTACGAACCTTGAGCTGTATTACCTTTAAAGTCTATTTCTGTTTAACCGAGCGGTAAATACATTTTTGTTGGACAATCCGAAGATATACTGGGAAAGCGTAATGGGAGGTGTTTAAGTTATGTAGCGTTAAATAAAGTATTATTTTTGTGCGTATTTGGTTCAGGTTTTAAAAGGATTACACATAAACCCACTTTGTTTTGCGTAATCTGTGCAAGAATCCGAGATTTAGATAATATGTTTTGTTGACAACTCTGACTAGAATTTATATGGCATTCACTACGTGCAGAATAATATTATAAAAAATATAGCTACGGTTAAAATAAATTACTAGGCTTATAATCATTCCACTTTTTATCTTCTATAATATGTATCAGACTATTTGACTTGTGCTGATGAGATAAAACTCAATTTCAGTTTAATCTATTTATATATTTTAAATCATAAATAAACGTTTATGATCCAGGAAAAAATATTTTTAACACGTTTGAACTCTGCCATGAATGAGTGTCCTGTTATTCCTCTGCATCAGTTTGGCTTTAGGAAATCTCACTCCACCATAGAGCAGACTCATAGAGTTTATGAGGTAGCTAGACAGAGCCTCGAAAGCAAACAGTTTTGTTCTGCCGCCTTCCTTGACGTTCAGCAGGCATTCGACCGCGTGTGGCACCCAGGTATTTTGTTTAAGATTAAAAGAAGTCTACCTCACTCTGTGTTTCTTGTTATCAGATCTTACTTGAAGGACCGACTTTTTCAGGTTAAACAGGGTGAAGCTCGCTCTTCCCTATACAAAATTGAGGCTGGTGTGCCGCAAGGTTCTGTGCTTGGGCCAGTTCTTTATAATATATTTACATCAGACCTACCAAATGCCAAAGACATAACTATTGCAACATATGCGGACGATGTGGCGTTCTTGGCAAGTGATAGGAGCCCTAAAGCTGCCAGTGACAAATTGCAGAGTCAGCTAGATGCCACCTACCTATGGCTTAAGAAGTGGCGGATTCGTGCTAGCCCTCATAAATCACATCATATTACTTTTACACTCAGAAACGGTGATTGTCCCCCGGTGCAGCTGGGCAGTGAAGTCTTGCCTCACAGTGACAACGTGAAGTACTTGGGATTTCATCTGGACCGCAGACTTACTTGGAAAGTACATATCAAGAGTAAAAGAGATCAGATGATGGCCAAATTCAAAAGCATGCTTTGGCTTATGGGACGGAACTCAACATTATCGGTTGACAACAAACTCCTGATATATGTGGCGGTGTTGAGGCCCATATGGACATATGGCCTACAGATATGGGGAGTCGCTAGTAAAAGCAACCTCCTCAGTCTACAACGAGCTCAAAACTGCATTTTGCGTACCATCACTGATGCTCCGTGGTTTTCCAAGAACGATGAAATCCATCAATATCTTAACATTCCCACTGTCACAGATGAACTTGTAAGATACAGAAAGCGGCATGTTGAGCGCCTGCGCATGCATCCCAATAGTCTTGCCACTGAGCTGCTGGACACCACAAATCAAATTAACAGGCTGAAGAGACGGCAAGTAATATGATGGGGATGACTGGGCGCTGGCCCACTCTCTCTCTCTCTGGAAGAAAATATCTCCCACAGCGGATCCGCTTATAGTCCTGGGGACTGATTGCAGATTAAATATAAAAAAAAAAAAAAAAAAAAAACTTAGGTAGTGTACTTTTGTATTTGGTACGTTTGTAAATCAATTTGTACGCGTTGCACTTATGTTAACGAGATCAACAGTTGTAGAATTTTCGTCTATCTGTTTGTCTGTGCGTTTGAGCACGCTAATCTCAGGAACGGGTTAATCCATTTGAATGCAGTTTTCACTGATGTATTGATGATTACCTGGATTAAACTATAGGATACTTTTTATTCTAGGTTCCTATGAGATTTTTAAAAATTGCACTAGCGCCAGTTAGTATTTATATACTATGTCTATTTCGATGAGCACCTCCGTATTTTGAGATTTACCTTTTCCTCGTAATTTTCTTAAATTGTCGGCACCGTCCCAATGGAAAGTTCAGTGAACCTGACAAAATCAATTGTCTATATGTTCATGCTCTCTTACTTTTTACCTTTCGCGACCGGAATTCTTGGAAGGTTTTTAAGAATAGGCCATTTTTCAGTCGTTAATTAGATAACTAGATAGTTGTGAGGAAGCCTACAAACGAGGGTAGGCATTAAAACTATAACTGGGGCAGATAAATATGTTCCATGGCGGGTCGCTAGTAGTAATATAAATTAAATTACACATCGCGGTTCAGCGGTTAATGTTTAGATTTTCAAAATATGAATATTTTTTTAAAGATAATGAACGAAAGATAGGTTGTCAGTTCACTTGATTATGATGTGTTATCGAACTTGTCGAAATTGTGGAAGTCAACTGGGAAATGGGCTGATAGTCTTCAAACGCTTGAAAAGATCTCCATAAATTATAGAACTTCGACGTCAGCTTCAAACAAAAAAAAAAAACGGATAAAAATCGATCCATACGTTTGAGAGCTACGATGCCACAGTGAGATACACAGATACACAAACACATACGCCAAACTAATAACACCCCGTTCTTGCTTCGGGTGTCTGGGGTTAAAAAGCAAAATTAACAAGCATCGCAAAAACACTAACCAATTCTTATCACATAAATTGGAAAAGTTGTTACGCCCTTACGCAGTTCCTTTAATCCTGCCTCTACAGGCAGTTCCACGGAAGTTATGAGGTATCTTGATGTAATAAAGGGCCCACTTCAAAGATTGCCTTTCGGATGGGCACCTTTGGAAGGTCAATCATTTTGCCTTTGTAACTGTTATGGCGGTATTGGCATCAAATCGAATAGCTTCTTGAGGAATATTGCAAAAAAATGTGAGGAAGAAAGACTCATCTTAAGTTGCCAAGGTATTTTTTTAGTAAACGAAGGTCTCCTGGTCTTAACAATCTTAACTTTGGAAATGTGGGATAACCTATAGACAATGATGCCGTTAAGGATCTCGTTATAAATCCTAATCCTACTTCCTACTACTAAATTACTACTATATTACTAATGGGAGAGTTAGTGAGGATGGATGGATGGATGTATGTTTGTTAACTCTTTCACGCAAAAACTGCTGAACGTATTTGGATGAAATTTGGATTAATTAATAGTTTATTAACATTAACAGCATTAATATATAGGATAAGGAAAATGCTAGGTTTCCGAGAAATCGTCCAAAAATATAAAAAAATGCTTCGCCACTGTCGTCAATCAATATACTAATATTATAAAGTGAATGGATTTGTATTTTTGTTTGTAATGAATAAACTCAAAAACTACTAGACCGATTTTAAAAATTCTTTCACCTATGGAAAACAACATTATCAGCGAGTAACATAGCCTATATTTTATATTATAGCGTTTTTTTTATTTTTTATTATTATTAGAGATGGGTTTGCTCTAGTGATGTGTCGGATTGTTAAAAATGCATATCCGCGGATACGGATACGGATACGGATATTTGGTGTCTAGATCTGCGGATACGGATACGGATCTTAACTTTGTTAGTCAATTGGTGTCGGTGCGCGTGACCTTGAAACGATAGTTAACGCCCGCCACTTGACGCTTGCATTATATAAAGGTGCCAAATGTTTGATTTTAAGAAATAAAAAATAATCTGAATGGAAATTAAGTTATGAATTAAAAATTAATAAGGTAAAATATCTGTAAAAAATCCGTCAAAAAGTAACGGATACGGATACGGATACGGATCTTTCTTCTCTTTCGGATATCCGCGGATACGGATACGGATATCCGTCACATCACTAGTTTGCTCCTGGCCAGCCAGCAGTAAATGAGGCCTATGATGGAGCGAGCTCACCCAGAAGATGCCTATTCACTCGAACTTTGAAAAGATTTGGGTTATATGAGCTTGGAAACACAGACGCCGGCAGAGAGTTCTAAACCTTGGCAGTGCGCATTATAAAGAATGTTTCAAAGCGCTTGGCCCTAAAAAGAGTAATTTCGACAACATGAGGATGGTAACCAGACGTACGTCTGAATGTCCGATGGAAGCGTTATACTCGTATTACTTATAAATATTGTAAGATAGAAAGCAGCACAAACAACAAAAGTTTGCTCACGTATCGACTAATGTAAAAGAGAACAAAGAAAATGGAAATTCACAATTTAAAAGTACCATATCGGAATAAGAGGCATCAAAAGTTTATCCAAAACTCTTGGAGATAAGCCGCCCAGACAGACACTACATTTCCTAGTGCATTTTAAAAAATGTAAGTCAAATGCAGTAAGAAAATGTTCCCTTTTATTTACTTAACTGTTACAAAATACAAATTGACGTAGCTTTTTAAGCTTACTTGATACACGGTTTTTAATATCAATAGACACTCCATGCTTGTCAATTGATATTAAGTCCATTTTCTATTAAAATACATTTTTAGCAGCATATTAAATTAAGGATTTATGATTTTAAAAAGTTTTAAAACTCAAGTTAAAAAACTAAAAGTAATCTTAACAAAGATATTTAAATTGTTCATTCTGCTACTGATTATTACTCAAAAAGCATCAAGGCGTATACCTGGTAATACATCCTTATTTATTATTATTATTAAAGATGGGTTTGCTCTCGGCCAGAATAGACGAGGCCGATGATAGAACTATATGAGAAGTTAAAGGCTAGTAGTCTTCCATGCTAGTAAACCGCGTATTTGTAGGACTATACTTACTAGCATACGTGAACACTATAGATAAATAATTACTCAGGTTTGTCAAGATGCTTCAAAACGATTTTCTTTGTTGTTCAAGTACATAATGTTTCTAGTCCACGCAAAAAAAAACTGAAATGTGTAATAGTTTATGTTGTGATAAAACCACATCATCTATACAACACTTGTATCTGAAGTTGGGAGGCTTCTAACTATTTAATTACATTCAAATGAAGCCTTATAACGTCATGTTCGCGAGAGTTTGTTTGTTTAGATGCTAATAGACAACTCTTATAAATAGTACGTATATATAAAGTTACATGGTGGTATTTGCTAACGGTTTTTAGATCCAATAAATAAACATGACTGTGAATGTTTGATGTTTTTTCTTGTTTTACGGGTTTGTGTGTGTGTGTGTGTGTGTGTGTGTGTGTGTGTGTGTGTGTGTGTGTGTGTGTGTGTGTGTGCGTGCGTGTGTGCGTGCGTGTGTGTAGTTATTACATTAATATTAGAATCTTTATTGTTAATAAGCTTTATAAACACTGAATTTTTAAAGTAAAATAAGTGTAATGATAATTAACTAATGATTGATGGCGCCAATGTCATCTTTCGTTTCCTACGTCTAATGACCAGGTAGATTGACCATTAGCATTAAAAAAGTTAAAAAAAAAAATTTAAAACTATAAATATGTGTAAAAAAACCCAATAAATGTATTGAAATAACAAATATTCTGACCATTCGTGTGATAAAGATTAGCATTATTAATTAGCAATAATATTGAGTTAGAATTTTTAATAAACTCTTTTAGATAAACTAAAACTCCTGTCTCGAGAGTAACGAATTGCAAATAGAAATTTCCTAAAGCATTTGTGTCCACATCAGTTCCTAGTTTTAAACATAATTAATCTGCTTGTTTCGACCCTTACCAGTCCTGTTTAGTTAGATACTGAGTTCACCACATTTGGTTTGCAGAATGGGAAATGTTTGCAAAAGTTTTACACTACATTAACTCGATGGCGCACTAAAATGGAATGGCATCAAAAATAAAGTTGACAGCAAAAACACTTTCAATAGGAAATATAATAAAATAATTAAAGGTTGAAAAATGACATTGTATTCTCTTAAATCCACTTTCTTTTTACAAATACTTCCTGTAAGAGTGGATTTAGCCCAAAAGGTCTGTGAATACGACTATACAGTGTATGACCACAGAAAATACCACAACTTAATTTTTTAGTTTACCTGTTTAAGTCCTATTTGGGATTCAAAAACTGTGATATGCAGTTAGTGTAGTAAGTTTGTTTTGTCAAAATAATTTTTATCACATTCATACATTTTTCGTTGGCTCTATCAGCGACTTTTTTTTGTTTCAATGGACCATAAAAGATTTTTCTATAGTTATAATTTTAGCTTCGGAATCAGTAAAATATTAGGCAAAGCTATGTTCAGAATATACTGTGATTTGTATTTTTGTTTATATTGAATATAGTCAAAAAATAATGGACCGATTTTAAAATTTCTTTCACTTAGACGAAGCTACATTTTCAGCAAGTAACATGGGCTATATTTTATAAAGATACGCAGACAAAGTCGCGTGCACCAGCTAGTCTCGTATAAAGTGAAACATAAATGATCTAGTGGCAAAATTTATCGCAAATAAGTTTAACGCTATTCATCAACATAACTCTTAATGTTTGCACCGCTTGTAGCAAGGGTGTAATTTTGTTCTTACCATAAGTTGCCTGCCGTTGCTTGGTCGTACTTAAAATCTCTAGTGTACACAAACTTTTCAAGGTGACACGAGCCTCCTCGTTTTAATTATTCAAGAACCAATTTCTCGGTGCCTTGTTCGGAGGTTCGCAATTTGTGGAAGAAACCGCATCGCCATGTCGCTATTTGCTTGTACACATGTGTTTAAATTAAATTTCTGCTTGACTTGGCTCCGTTTACCGAACTTAGATGTAGAAGGTTTAAAGGTACTCAAAGAATTGTGTACGCACACAAACTGGTAGATACCGTCAATATTGATGGTATTGATGGCTATGTCCAGCATTGGACATTCGGTGGCTGACATGTTGATGATGATTACATAATGAATGTTTTGACCTAAACCCGTTCTATTCCATTAATTAGCTTTGACACAGGTGTACCTAATTGGTAACGGGACTAAATCGCGTTATGACTAAACGCCATATTAAAGCTTTATGCCTAGAACGGTGTCAGTGTACCTAATCTTAATTGAACGTTAATATTATTTTATAATATGTTCATAACTTCGGAACACACATTTCAAGTTATTTAATGTTTATTAATATATAAAACAAAAAAAAAAAATTAATAAATTAACAACTAATCTATAAATAAATAAATAATAAATAAATATTTTCACACATTCCACACAGTACACCAACTAGTTTCACAGTAAGCAACTAATGCTTGTATTATGGATATCAGACAGTTGATATACTACATAGATTACTTTTTTTAAAATACATACATATTATAAATACATCCATGACTCCGGTACAAAGGTAAAATGTTAACACATAAACATTTGCCCCTAGCGGGATTCGAACCCGCGACCGTTTGGTTAACAGCCAGGGTTACTAGCCACTAGACCAAACGTGTCGTCAATCTATATCTAAAATTAAGTTATATTTACAAATTGTATATAATATTAAGACATTACCTCGTTGCATAACCTCGTTGTATGGCAAGGCTAATTATTATGTTCATTCGTAATTTATATTCCCAGTTAGAGGAAGAAGACACTTCGCGTATTCAAAGTGTTCTTCAACCCAAGTTTAATTATTGCTTTCATACAAAAATTAAATAAATATAAGAAGTAACCTAAATTTCATATTCTCACTTAATATTAGACATCAAACTGAACAGTAAAGTTAAATAAATAAAATATTCAAAAGATTCTCTTTGAAGTAGTATTTTTAGAGACTTCTTTTCCTGCAGTGATGCATCATATTTTGCATTAAAATATTTTAAACATGAAGAAACTTAGTTTTTGAACGTTAATGGCGAACTCATTAAATATTTAATGTAATTTAAGTGTTAATCATGTTATATACGTTTCAAATGCGATATTTGAGAAGAGGAGAGTGTTTTTAAAGTATACATTTACAGCTTGAAATCAAACTGTGAGTAAATCTGCTGAACTTTAAAAGATAAAGGATAAAGTACAAACTAAGGATACAGGAAAATGGGCTCTGGTATCACACACTCATACATCGAACACATGATGGTCTTGTATATGGGCATCTATTAGTAAAGAGGGTTATTAGAAGGGATGTTTAATTATTATTATTTTTTATGTGCTGCCGACTACAGTAGGCTTAAGGACAAGGGATTGGGAAGGGATAGGGTAATGGGCTCTGGCATCCCTTACTCACTTACCGAAACAAAACAAAAAACGTGTTGTTATTTCAAGTTGGTCTTCTGTAAGGTGCTGGTAACTGCCGCCAGATGGGTTGCCCAATTGCGTGCGAAACGCACACTGCCTTGTCATTACTATCCTAAAAAAACTTGTGAATATTTTGAAAGGAATATACTTAGCGGAGTCTTTCACTTGTTGTGCAGTATATATGAATCCATTTGATAGAGAAGCAGCGCAAACTGTTCGATACTTAAAAGTTTTGTTTGTAAAACCGATGCCTCGGTATTGTTCGTGTTCAGCTTTATTTCATTTTAGAAAGATAATATTAAAACTGTACACTTATATATAAATTATTTATTTCATTAAACCTACCTTACATAAAAAGTATATAAAAACACTTTTCGTTAAAACGAATGAGGCATGGACACTAATCAATACAATGATCAGACGCTTAGAAGCTTTTGAAATGTTGGTATACAGGCCCATGCTACGAGTGTCCTGGACAGAAGGAACTAGACGATTTTGCAGAGAATGAACAAAGAAGTTGAAATTTTGAAAACCATAAAAGTCAGAAAACTGGAATACTTTAGGCATATCATGCACGGTGGAAAGTATAATCTATAGCAGCTGATCATGCAGGGGAATACAAGGTAATACAGAGACCAGCCGGGCAGATGACGTACTTCCTGGCTCAAGAATCTCCGCGAATAGTATGGCCGAAGTACCAGATCGCTGTTTTCGCCGCCTCGAGGGTTAGGATAGCTATGATGATAGCCTACCTCCGATAGGAGATGGCTCTAAGAGGACTAAGGAGTAGGAGGTTAAAATGAAATATTGTATACAATTTTCAAGTCGATACATCGCCTAGTCTTCGAATTTTATTGACATTAACATACAGAATTTAAATTTATATACATACATAATTCCTTTAAAAAAAGCCATAATAAAAATCAAAATGCTCACCAGAGACCAGTCCTTAAAACAAAGCTGAAGAATTTTTTAGATAAAGATAACAAGGTGCCGAGAGTACGAAAACTGAGGAAGGTTATATATATAATTTGCTGAAAAAATATTACCTGTGCTAGTACAGTAAATATATATTTAAAATGATTTCAGTAAAATAACCCAAATAAAAAGATTGAAAATACTACGTAATAATAAAATATTTATGCATGAAAATCTTAGCTGGATTTCAATTTAATCGTGTGGAATAATGTTACAAAAATATTTTTTAAACAGGAATGTTAAGTAACAGGAATTGCGTAAAAACCAATTTCAGTGAATGATACATTTTATTTTGACATTTACGACCGATTAAATTTTAAAAATTCCGAATCATAATTATTAGAAAATCATTTAGGTATCAATTCGTAAAATATTATTTTAAAGTACAAGAAATGTTATTAATCCTTAGCAGTAACAATAATTACTATAATTAGATTTTTTTTAAAAGTGAAACTTCTTTGCGTGAGATGAGAGTAAAATTTGGGTTAGACCAACTCCTTGTAACGTTTATTAAATTAAATGCAAAAGTATTAAACATTTTAAATTTTTAAGTTGATCATTTTAAATATTGCTTTGAGAGGTGTGCGCATGGTTTTTTTTTTTAAATTTATTTTACTGTATTTTATTTACTTACCAAAAAAAATTGATTGGGAACCATTAAAATAAAAATAAAAAATATGCAAATAAATGTTTTCTATCTATCTACGCTATCTATTTAGGTACGAAATATACTTCTTTTTTTTTAATTTTCGTACTACTAAAAGAAAATTTTAATACATTCTCAAATGAAATTTAACCAAGCGGTAACAAACCAGCGTTACGAGTCTCAGTCGACTTCTAAGAAAACTTACAAACTTAAGTTTGTGTCACTGTACTTACACTATTCTATCCTTTGATTCTGTTCAACGGCGAAGCTAAACTGTACTACGATATTTTAAGGCTAAAACTTGAAGAACTTTTATGCGCTGTATGTTGCAAAAGCACTTAAACAGTGAATAAGCTAAGAATTCATTGCTTATCCCCAACATGTTACCTTTTTTTATGATTAAGGCCGACCGACAGCCAGATTGTACCAGTATACACATATCAGTTTATTTTAAATTATTTATTAATTCAAAATTCAGAACTTTATATACTTAATTATAGAAGACTAGTTGTTGCACGCGACTTCGCCCCCGTAACTTTATAAAATGTTATACCCTGACATTACGCGCTGATAATGTAGCTTTTTTTTCAAAGAATTTTCAAAATTGATCCAGTAGTTTTTGAGTTTATTCGTTACAAACATACAAGTTTTCTTTCTTTATAATATTAGTGTAGAAAACACAAGTAATAGTTAATTAAGGATTTAACATTTGTATGTATAATGGGGACAATTAAAAGATGCCACTCAAATTAACACTGCCACATGCTATCTTAAGATTAATAACATACATTAAATAATGTAACACAATCATCACTATATATTATAAAACAAAGTCCTCCGCCGCGTCTGTCTGTCTGTCTGTTCGCGATAAATTCAAAAATTTTCACCGATTTTCATGCTGTTTTTACCAATGTATAGAGTGGTTCTCGAGGAAGGTTTTAGTATATAATTTTCAACGCGGACGTAGTTGCGGACACCAGCTAGTAATGTATATTCTAATTTAATATATAATATAAAATTATGTACGTGATGTACATAATTTTATATAAGAATAGATGAAAGCTCTCTTTAACCAATTGGCTCACTAATATCACATTCCAAACATTCAATTCAGCCAAGGTCCGTCTCAAGGCCGACAAAAGGAATTATTGAAATCCGATGTGACCGCAATAATATAGGAGGCATGGTACTCGTAAAATAATACGAATTACTAACACAATCTCGGTCAATTTAAAAATTGTCTTATAATTATACAGCGCTGTCATGGAGTAGTGATATTCTAGGTACATTTTTTTTTAAAACACAAATACATTTGACACACGACGCACGGCTGGAGTTCACACCTTACGAACGATTATAAAAAATTAAATTAAATAAATATAATTTAAACATATTAAAATAATATTTTATATAAATGGCGCAATATCTCTGAGACTTAAGATATTCTAAAATATTCAAAAATAGAACGTAACGCATACCGTGTGACAATTTTGATTTTACTCCCATAAATTTTCTTCTCGATTCTTAAGGAGTAAACTCCAAAATAAAAAGGGTCACAAGACGTGATTTTTGCAGTAATTTTTTAGAGTTCAATATTTTTGAAGTGAAAACTTCTTTAGGCGCGTTGGGCATCATTGAGATGGGAAAAAACCATTGATCTCTCGACTTGTAACCGTGTAACCGACACCTCTTTATATAAGTATGTAAGTTCCTGACGATTCAAAAAATACACACGTAATTGATTAAGTTTTTACTTCTGTCGGCACTCCCGGAGTGCCACTGTTTTTTTTTTTACCCTTTCAAGCGAAAAGGTTACTGGATTGGACAAGGTTATTATATTGCTTTGTATATTTTATAAGGCTTTATATCTTTTATTTTTCACAGCAGACGAAGTCGCGGTCACCAGCTTGTATTAAATAAATAGCAGAATGTAACTTTGTTGCTTTTAGTGACTAGAAAAATGTTAGGTTCCTATGGAATTTTAGAGCGTACGAAATTGGGGTCACAGCTAGTAAGTAAAATCTCTATATATTATAAAAATTACGTGTCACGTTGTTTGTCGCCGATGAACTCCTAAACTACTGAACCGATTTTAATAAAATTTTGCACACTGTGTGCAGTTTGATCTAACTTAAGAGATAGGATATAAATTTTATATGGTTACGAGGCCGAAGTCGCGTGCAACAGCTAGTAAATTATATTTTCTCCATGTTAAACTATTTTTTGTTAATTGAAATGTAAAAATTGTTTTGTAAATGTAAAGGTTTTGTAAAGGTGTTGATTAAGTGCATCAAACAGCCTCACAAAGCAGAGAACATACAAATAAAATCATTCAGGAAATTAATTAACTACAAGTATTCTTATACAGCGTGCGAACACATCGCTTGAGCCGGTTATTACTATTTTGTTCAACTATTTCCCTCCCTTTCACTTCTAAACTCGACCTTATTTACTTCAAGCTTTGGTTAATTATCGTCTGCATTGTTGAGATCTACGGGACACAAGCTTGGTATTATACTGGGTAATATCTCCTTATGTTTATGCGAGGGACGCTATGGACCAGTCCCTGCTCTCATATCCACAAGTTTTACCTCAAAATTACTTGCTTATCTCACCTGGTTAAAAGTTACAATGATAAAGAAAATAAACCTTTTACCCTTAAAAATATTAGGGTTATTTTGTGGGTAGGCGTTATATTGTAGCTTGTAAAGGGTAAGAGCAATGGTAATCTAATGGAACGGTCAGCTCACAGCTGTGACACAGCAGATACAGAAAAAAATTGTGTGTGTCAGCTCCGACACACGACTGGAGTTTACTCCTTACGAACGATTATAAAATTTAAATTTTCACAATTCGAACACGCCGAAAGAACAACATTGTTCTTTTTTAAATAATATTGTGTTGATGGCGCAATATCTCTGAAACTTTTGATATTCTAAAATATTCAAATAAAAAAAAAAAATTGAACGTAACACATCCGTGCTCGCATTCCTTGTGACAATTTTTATTTTACTCCCATAAATTTTCATATGTTACGTGGTCGTAGTCAAAACTCGTAATTGTACTTATTATTGATTTATTATAAAGTCTTAAATACAAATTAAAGGTTTTGATACAATTTTTATGACTTAATTTGTAAACTGAATATAGGATGATGCGATGTTGTAGGGATGGAGTCCGAGAATTGAATGGGTTAAAAAATGTGTCTCCGCTATTTAAAGGACACTGTCTTGAAAGCTTATATAAAACTAAGATTTATGGCTACGGATGGCGGAATGGTGCCGGACGAACATGTGCACGTAGCTATTGTCTCTCTGATTCCACGCTTGGAGTTGAGGGTCATATAACAGTTAAAGGACACTGTCTTGAAAGCTTATATAAAACTAAGATTTATGGCTACGGGTGGCGGAATGGTGCTGGACGAACATGTGCACGTAGCTATTGTCTCTCTGATTCCTCGCTTGGAGTTGAGGGTCATATAACAGTTAGAGGACACTGTCTTGAAAGCTTATATAAAACTAAGATTTATGGCTACGGGTGGCGGAATGGTGCTGGACGAACATGTGCACGTAGCTATTGTCTCTCTGATTCCTCGCTTGGAGTTGAGGGTCATATAACACCTCCCCCCTTAGAAAAAAGATTAGGCGTCAGTGCCTGATCTTTGCGAGCTGAATGATGTTTCGGGGACTTCAGGGTCTTCGTCTTCACCTTCTGAGATGCACGAGGTTGACGGTCGTGATATGATGGTCATCGTTTCTTGAGGACAATTATCTGTCCTGGTATCTTCCACCAAGTATAGAGGAAGGTAATGTTGACTTCGAAGAATTGTAGAGCCGAAAGAGTGCTAAGACCGTTGTGAAGCTTGCAGTTTCGTTTCACTTTCAGAATCTCGTTTTCCTTGGACATATGAAACGTTGTACTGTAGAACACGTCATATTTCTCTGCTTAGTAGTAGGTGTATAGAGAGGATCATGCGATGTCATCTCGATTTCAGCTGGAAGTGTGGTTGTTGTTCATTCTCGTGTTAGCTCTGTAGAAGTGCTGAACTTTTCCATAGCTGCAACTCTCTAGGGAACTTGCAGACACATATTGTTGACCATTAAGGTTCGTGGCTATTTAAATGTGCTCTGGTAGGATCGTGGTATGGAGGGATAATTAATTTGGTATGAGGATGGTATGATACAGTGATACAGTGTTAGAAACAAGAGGGAAATCTAGAAGGTAGATTAATTAGTCAGAATATATATATATATCTTTCAGTTTAATACTGTACTTATACTACTAATTTTAATAAGGGCTACTTTATGTGATTAGATGACGAAAGTTCGTAGTATTGTTCTTCGGTTATGACTAATTCTAATATTTGCGATGAGATAGTAAAACTTTTCTTATTTATGAAATTGTACAATATAATAAAGATTTTGTAGACTAATTGCTATATTTAGAATAATTCTAGATTAAAGTATATTAAAATGGTTTTTGGCGATTTATGAATACATTTAAAGAATATATATATAATGATATTTTACACGATTTATACTAATAATTATTATTAACTAATTTGGATGTTGTATGTTAGCAGGACGGAGTCTATTAGCGTGAACTAACTGGTTGCGATTTGATTTCCGAATTACATAGTTTCCGTTAAAACCTAATCTAACAATAGTGTATGGACCGTCCCACTTACATTCTAAGCTATTTGGATTTGGTATCTTTAGCATAACTTTATCTCCTAAATTATAACTAGATATATTTTTAATTTCTCGATCGTACCTTTCTTTCGCTCTCTCCTTCATTGCTTCGACATTGCGAATGGCAGCGTCTCTGGCAACTTTGAGCCTTTCATTTAAGTCCCTAACGTAATCACACGTAGTGTACTCAGAATTAGATTTTAGCGTATAAAAAGGACGAGGCTTTATACCAAAAAGAAGTTCGTATGGTGTGAATCCGGTAGAATTATTCACGCAAGTGTTATGGCACATGATCGCGAATGGTATAATTTTATCCCAGTTTCTTAAGCGGCGGTTTTGATACATACGTACATGTTCGCGTAAAGTGGCGTGAAATCTTTCTAATGCGCCATTTGTTTGGGGATGGTAGGCTGTATTAAAAGTTTGACTAACTCCAAGAAATTTCATGAATTGTTTCATTACATTATTCATGAACTCTGTTCCTTGATCGGAATGGAAGCGTTTCGGAGTTCCAAAATGTTGACAAAAATGTACCAATTGTTGAGCTATAGTGGTAGCCTCTTTATCAGGGATTGGATAGGCTTGAACGTACCTTGTTAATTCATCTTGTAAAGTTAACACATATCTATTATAGTCATTAGTTATGTTTGGAAATGATACTAAGTCTATGGATACTCGTTCAAAAGGTTCTAGGGATTGAGAAGTTATTACCATTGGGGCTTTATAAGTTTTCCTTTGAATTTTATTGCGTTGACAAATTAAACAATTTTCTATATAATTTTTTATATCGTCTGTCATGTTTTTCCAATAATATTCATTGCGAATCTTTTTGGTCGTTTCTGTAATACCACGATGTCCTGAGAGGGGTTCGTCATGGAATGTTTTGAGAATGTTAGGTATTTCCTCAGTTGTGGGATAATGAATTTTATTCTCACAAATAGTTATTTGGCATTCGTACATATCGGCTAAGTAAGCTGTAATATGATATTGTTCATTACCCTGTATTTTACATGTAGAGTCATTTTTTAAGTCAGGAACGTATAATGTCTTGAAGTTATTATTTTGTAAGCAGCTAAGTAATGTCTTAAAGTAGCTTTCAGAGTCCCAAGGATCGTTAAATTTTGGTCTAGTACATCCGAATACTATATTTTGCTTCTTATTGGAAACTAATAGGTCTGTCTGATAGAGATCCTTTGGTTTTTGTAAATAGCGGTCTGTCTGGGAACAAGAATTTATCGCTTCATTATATAATTTATTTAACTCTGATAATTCACATGAAACAGGGACGAGGATATTTTTATGTCGTGAATCTAGAAGGTTGTCAGTGGATATGTGAAGATTAGGAGTGTCGAAATTGTGTATGGGATTTTCATAATATTGCTCAAAATTTAGTTGTAAATAATTGTCCGATATTGGGTTAATTATATTAGAATGCAATACGGAGGGACGGGATAGTGCATCCGCATTCGTATTGTTTTTTCCGGCTTTGTAAATAATCTCATAGTCGTATTCCTCTAGTTTAAGTCTCCAACGGACTAAGCGGCTTCCCGGATCTTTAACGGAAAAGAGCCATGTAAGGGGCTTGTGGTCGGTGACTATTTTAAATCTTCGACCAAATAGGTATGGCCGAAAATGTTTTACAGCCCATACTATTGCTAACAATTCACGCTCTATGGTCGAGTAGTTCGATTCGGCTTTATTTAAAGTTCGAGAGGCGTACGCTATTGGAAGATCTTTACCTATTTCGCCTTGCGATAAAACAGCTCCGATGGCATGCATAGAAGCGTCGGTGGTCAAGACAAACTCTTTAGAGAAATCTGGATATTGTAGAATTGGTGGATTTATAAGTAGGCGTTTACATTCTTCAAAGGCTGACTGTTGTGAGGTGCCCCACACAAAGGGGATATCCTTTTTGAGGAGACTTGTAAGTGGTTTAGTAATTTTACTGAAATTTGCAATGAATCGTCGATAATATCCTGCAAGACCTAGGAACGACTTAATGTCCTTGCAATTCCTAGGTGTTGGAAAATCCTTAACAGCTTGAACCTTAAGGGGATTAGGCTTTACGCCTTCATTTGAAACAATATGACCTAAATATGCGACTTCGCGTCGAAGAAATTCACATTTGTCGGGTTGGACTTTGAACTCGAATTTTCTTAATCTGGAAAATACTTCGCGTAGTTTTTGTTCGTGTTCCTGAAGGCTAGATGCATAGACTACTACATCATCTAAAAAAGCGTAGCATCTCTCTCCCTGCAGCCCAGACAAAACAGAATCCATCACTCTTTGGAAGGACGCCGGTGCATTTTTTAAGCCAAATGGCATCCTATTGAATTCGTAATGACCATAAGGAGTACTGAAAGCCGTCTTAGGAGTATCGTCGGATTCCAATTGGATTTGAAAAAATCCAGATGCCAGATCTAGGGTTGTAAAGTATTGAGAATGACCTAACTTATCAAGTATGTCTGAAATGTTAGGAAGAGGATAGCTATCTCCAATCGTAACTTCGTTTAGTTTACGGTAGTCGACTACTAGGCGCCATTTTTGTTTTCCCGAAGCGTCTAGTTTTTTAGGGACAACCCATATAGGACTACTCCAAGGAGAACAGCTAGGCTTTATTATATTTTGCCTTAACATTTCTTGCACTTGATTTTTTACTTCGTTTTCATGAATTTGAGGAAAACGGTATGTTTTTGTGCGAATAGGGGAATCAGTTGTAGTGGGTATTCTATGTTTGGTATGGCAGCTAAAACTTAACGAATCTCCTTCTAAAAAAAATATGTCTGAGTATTCGGCAATCAATTTGTCCAATGAATTGGATTCTTCGTTATTTAAATGGTCTTTTCTAATAAGAGACAAAACCTTTTTTTGTCGGTCATCTGTAGAAACGTTGAAATTGTTTATTGCTTGTTCGTTACAATAGTCGGGGACAAAGGGTGCAACTGTGATGTTAGGAAGATTTATGACTTTGTCGAGGTTCGAAAGGTTTGCACACGTGGTCACAAAAGAATTATTTTTTACTTCAACTAAGGCGTGAGGTATAAGGACGTCGCTGACCAAGTATTGTTTTTCTACAATTGCTATACCGGAACTAATGCTGTTCGTATGGCATAAAATTACTGTTTCAGAGCGTTTATTAAGAAATTATTCTTGTGAGTTGGATGTTATCTTTGGACACTCGTTTAGGTAATAAAGTTCATAAGACTTATCGTTTATTCTCATGGTTTTTGACTGTATAAAAATATTACAATTAAATTTAGTTAAGAAATCGTTACCTAAAATTCCATCTGCTTTTATGTTAAGGTTTGCTACATGGAATTTAAATTTTTGTAAGTTGTCTAAAGAGATGTCCGCAGTGCCTAAAGTCGTAATCGAAGATTGAGTACTGGAGATTCCCACGATTGAAACGGTGTCGGTTGTGTTTAGGATAGATGAACCTATTTTGTCATTTCTAATTACCGAAATTCCTGCTCCTGTATCAACGAGAAGTTGTAACGGTTTACCATCTACGTGGAACGTACAGTGTAGTAGATTTTCAGGTGGTACGTCGTTCAGGCAAGATATGGAAAATGTTTGAGTGTTAGGTTTGGTGTTCTGTTTAGATTTCCGCTTTTTCTTTTTTTGTTTGGAAGATCGATTAAGGTTAGAGTTAGATTTCGTTTTTGAATTAGAAGTTAAATTTGAGATTGTTTTGGAAATAGTATTATTATTAGATTTGGTAGTTAGATTAGTAAATGATTTGGAATTAGATTTGGTATATGAATGAGAATTTTTGATGGAAGTTTCGGTGGTCTGCGTCCCAATCTCGCAGGAGTGTCTTCGATAGACGGGTTGCGAGGCAAGGTTACAGTTTTGGTTTATGATTGGCGTTTGTCCCCGATGGACTGAATTGGACATGGTCTCGCGAACTTCAATTTCCTTCTTTATTGTATTTGGTGGTCTTGAATTTCTACGGTCGGTGTCGAGTAAAGGGCTGAAGCGATTTCCGATGAGTCGCCCAGCTCGTCGGTCGCTTGTGAGTTTAAATGATTGATATGTGCTGGGGGTGCTACGAGTGCTCGCGGTTGGTTAGGTGTTGGGTATGTACTCATATGTTGACTGTTTTGTTGGTTATTGAATCTTGCGTTATTATACGCCCTTTTACGACATTCATTTAGTAAGTGCCCAGGGATTTTGCAATAATTGCAAAATTTTGTACTGATATTACGATCATACCGTGGCGTATTGAACGATGGTCTTATGGGGTTGTAATTATTGTTATGTGGACTATGTTGCACAGGCCTGCTAGGTGCGGATACGGGTGTCCTAGCGACATTATGTTTAAATAATGCTTGTCTCGCGTTGTTCATAGCCCGTATCTTATCTTCCTCAATGGCAAAGCGACCCGCTTCGGACAAGGTTTTAAAATGTTGAGTCCTCAGCATTGCTCCCAATTCAGGGTTTAGTCCATTCATGAAGACGCTTAAGGCGGTTTCTTCGGTTGCCATGACTCGGCCTATAAGAGAATTATCGGACACTTCTGCGTTTAATTTATCTACTATCTCGCTTCTACATAAGTCTACCCGGTGATAGTAGTCAGGAAGGGGTTCGTTTGGGCGTTGAAACATCGAATATAATTCCAAATTTAAATGTGCAATTGTTTTATTGTTTGAAAACTTTTCAATTAGAAAAGATCTTAGATCGTCCCAACAAGTATACTCTCTACAATGTACGTCGGACGCGCCAGTACCGATGACGTTATTTAATGCGTACACTAGTAATACAGCTATTTGGTCTTCTGACGCTAGTTTGAAGGCGGCGTTGCATGATCTAGTGAACCTATAAACTTGACCAGGTACGTCTGTGTCGAAATTTGGCACGAGTTTCAGAAGCGTGGCCATGTCGAGGTTCGCGTTTTTCTTTGTGGCGCTGGCGGCCATGTCGAGGGGTACATTTTTCCTTGTGGCCCGTTTTGCCATTTTGTTATATTAAATAAATAAAATAGATAAAATTTTATATAACAATTATTTAAATGGATAGATAGTGAATAAGATAGTGTGCAATATAAATAATAAGATAGTGTTTGTACAGTAGTAAAATAAGGTAATAAAGATAGTGAGGATAGAACGATTTAGGAAGTAGAGTAAGGATTCGAGCAAACAATTTAAGCCACTTACCACAATAACAACAAGATATGGAGTCGCTTGTTCGGCGAGAGTATTTAAAGCCTGCAGCTACCGCACGTTGGTCTTCTTCTGGGCGATGTTGTCCCGTTGAGAATGTTGAACGTCCGTTTCTCTCGTCTTTTTTGCAAATCCTACCGACTGCGCCAATTTTGTTACGTGGTCGTAGTCAAAACTCGTAATTGTACTTATTATTGATTTATTACAAAGTCTTAAATACAAATTAAAGGTTTTGATACAATTTTTATGACTTAATTTGTAAACTGAATATAGGATGATGCGATGTTGTAGGGATGGAGTCCGAGAATTGAATGGGTTAAAAAATGTGTCTCCGCTATTTAAAGGACACTGTCTTGAAAGCTTATATAAAACTAAGATTTATGGCTACGGATGGCGGAATGGTGCCGGACGAACATGTGCACGTAGCTATTGTCTCTCTGATTCCACGCTTGGAGTTGAGGGTCATATAACAGTTAAAGGACACTGTCTTGAAAGCTTATATAAAACTAAGATTTATGGCTACGGGTGGCGGAATGGTGCTGGACGAACATGTGCACGTAGCTATTGTCTCTCTGATTCCTCGCTTGGAGTTGAGGGTCATATAACAGTTAGAGGACACTGTCTTGAAAGCTTATATAAAACTAAGATTTATGGCTACGGGTGGCGGAATGGTGCTGGACGAACATGTGCACGTAGCTATTGTCTCTCTGATTCCTCGCTTGGAGTTGAGGGTCATATAACACATACCACGGGATATACTCGTATATTTTATGACTGTAGAATGCAATGAGCCCTCCAATTACACAAATAATAATAAAATATCATAGTAGGCATTTTAAAAAGGCCGTTGTTATTTTGGAACACCCCTTTTAGCATACTTCTTCTAAGCCAAAGTAAGAATTTAAAAGTAAATTTTAAAATTCTCTCTCAAAGCGGCGCGGGCGTGTTTGCGTCACATTCGCTTCAAGTATACTACACAAGTAAGTATAGACAAGTTTGTCACATAACTGAGACGGTGGTCCAATAAGAAAAAGAAAGCGGAAATGCTCTCAGACATTCATAAGGCGTGCAAATAAATTTGTCTTATAAACGGCGATAACGCAAAAAAAAAAAAAAAACGCAAAAAAACATAAGCGTGTCAGAAGTGAAACTTCTTTGGGCTTCTTTCTTCTTCTTCTTCTTCTTCTTCTTCTTCTTCTTCTTCTTCTCTCTTAATGTTTTGGCTTCATCAGATCTTCTCCGAAGATTTTGCCAGTGTCATTTGTAAAAATAGCAATTTAAAAAAGGTAAAATTCAAATTAAAATCAATGGTCAAGTATTTGCGCTTCTTTGGTGATCGAATCTCAAATTGTAGTTAGCAGTAGATGTCATAGAGAAACGTCACGTGATCATTACGTATATCTAGAATATTACGTCACACAATATTCGAGATTGTAATTTTTACTTTCATCGCGCACAATGAAGTTTCATTTAAAAGATGACTATTCATAGTTTTTGTTCTATCGTTCTGTCTGAAGATGTCGTTCTGCGCCGTTGGTTTCTGTTTTGTTCTATATATCCGTTATGTTCTTAGCTAAACCATTTTAATGTGGATTTCCTCACCGTTCCGATAATTTATTACGAAAGTTAATTTTTATTTTAATTAAATTTACAAATTACAGAGCAAATCAATCTCTAATAAAATAAAAATAGTAATAATATTATAATAATTATAATAATAATGTAGATTTTTCTAGATCAAATAGTTAAAATATAATAAATATATTATGTTTATGCAATTAGATGAGTTACTATACACAAAATTCCTATATACACAGTACATTCGTACAAAATATCGATCTACAATAATGTATTACATATGTAAAAAAATTTTTTTATTATTCTTTCAGTTAACCAGTTTCTAAGTCAAATAAAACATACATAAAATATAAATTTTCATACTCGCTTTTCGCTTATAAATTATTATATGTATGTCTTCTGATACAGCTTTCTTAAAGAACATGTTGTAGGAACTAGCTGCATACAATTTGAATTTACCTTACAATATATAGACTAAAATCAATTCTTTCGATATTGTGTACTTACTCGTGCTAATCCTTTGAAAAATACAACTATGTCGCTATGTTATCAATAAAGGAAATATACTTATTTAAGATATAAGTATATATCTTATTATATTTATAGAATATTCTATATTCTATAAATATAATATATGTTATTTTCTTAATATCTAATTTTGCAAACAATTTAGTGACTATTATACAGTCAAAAAAGACAAAAAAACATGTCAGTCATAGGACTGTACGTCAGAAGAGAAAACTTCTTAGCTCCACAGACTTGTAAACACTATTATTGGGTTGTTAAGAAATATGTTTTTAGGAAGTGTTTTTTATTAGAAATAATTTTAATCACAACGGCATCTAACGTAAAATAATTGCATTTCAACTCAATATTTTATAGCAATTTTATAATGCTTTTGCAACGCCATCTAACGTCGAAGAGTTGTATTTCTTGGGTGACGCTGACGTCATCTCACGAGTTCAGTGATTCACACAAAATGGTCCATACCTAAATTACCCAACGCACCTAAAGAAGTTTTATTAGATGTTATAAGTTTGACCATCTGTGTATCTGTGTGACCGATTTTTTTTTTTTTTTGGTTTAAAAGCTAATTTAATCCAGATAGCTCTTAACTATTTTGTATCAAGATCTGTTCAGGTATTTCAAGACCACCAGCCCATTTCCTAGTTAACGAAGAGATTCTTCACCTATAGAAAGCTAAGTAAAGAGTGAGTAAAATAGGCTATATTTTATCAAATTACTAGGGCGAAGTTGCGTGCAACAATTAGTATCATATAAAGATCAATAATCTAACGCTTTAACGTAAAATTTTAATGATAAATAGAGTTAATTACATGCAGACAGCAAATAAAAAAGAGAGTGAAAAAACGCGGGGAATTTTAAATCTAGTTTTTACACATTAAAAATTGAAAGGCAATCTAAAATCAAAAACAGTCCGCTTCAAATCTGGATTGCGGCAGCCATGTTTTTTGTTAAGGATATAGTGTTCGAATTTGGAATAAAAGTCTGCCTACAGAACAGGATTAAAACTAACCGAAACAGAAGTGAGAGCGAAAAAGTTCAGTAATGTTCCCGACATACTTTGGCGTTAGAACCGTGTCGTAATAAAGTTTGAAGATATTTAGAATTCGAGAATTTTGCATATAACCTGCCACCATTAAGGGTTCTCGACGACAAGACAAGAATTTTAAAATAAAATATGTGTTTGATATATTTTTTAATGTAAAAGTCCTTAAGACAGATGTATTCCAGAAAATACGATCCACTTGATGGAGTGTCAGCCTATGAACACCTTTATATCTGTCGATGCTGTGCCTCCCTCCACTTGGCTCCCATGTCGAGGATCCCATAGGTTCCTAGGGTATTTTTTACTTCATTTGGCTCCCAAAGGATCGTAGGATAATTATTTACAGCCCATGAATCCCATTTCCTTTAGTAAGATTAAGGATAAGAGATTACGAAAGAATTGGGGATCTGGAAACCTTTATCCTTAGAACAAAAGTTTCGCTAGATTAAAATAAATGCTAATATGTAGGTACAATCAAAAAGTAAACTTAGACAGCTTTAAAAGTTTTAACTATCATTTCAAACTGAATAAAAATGTTTGGTCGGATATTTTTAAAATTACCTCCACGTAAAATTTGAGCTTATAGCTTCAACAAATTCGTGCAATCTCGAATGGAAGTTTAGATAGATGTAAATTAGCCTAGTTTTGTAGATTTGTCTACGTTCGCTACCGCACACATTCATTGTGATCGTGCAGTGTTGAAACGCATGGGAGGGCGGGCGAGTACAACTGGGAGCCAGATTATTTGGAGCGTGAGACGCGAAGTCAAATGTACGAGTTAGCAACTTTCCAACCAAGAAAATATGGAGGAAAACCGGTTTACAAAACTAGAATAGAGTGCAGAAATGTTTCCTTGCTTATAACTGGGCCGCGTGGTTTCATATTAAAATTTAACAGGGATATTTTAAAATAGACTAGCACCGACGAGAGTGCATGAAAGGTCAGATGACACATTTTTGAACATCATAGTGTTTCCGTTGGTGACTCTTAACCTAAATAAATGATATTAGGTTACGTATAAAATATGTGTAAATTGATTTTTTTTATATAACATTGATTATTGTTGATTATTTTGTGTTGCCAGTGATAACATGTGGCGCTGAAACGTGGTCTCTAACTATGGGAAATAACTAAATTATATTAGTTTGTAATCACCACATTCACTGTTAGTATTACCCGTCGCCGGTCGGGTAATGCCAAACATCAAGGGTTAATTTTTCTTCAAAAGATTTTTTTGTTTTTTTTAAATAATAATGTTGAATTAACTTTAAGTTATTACGATAAATGGACCGACTGACTAAGCAATAAAAACATTTCTACCTCAAAAACCTGCACTGTTATATCAGTTTTTCCTTAGCCGTTCGCCATTCTCCCTTAGTTATCAATAGATTTACTAGTATGAGTATGTGAATGTACCCTTATGCTTAGGATACACGACGACACTGACACTCGACACAAATGTCGACACTAGTGTCGATTGCGTCCACACGGTAAGCCATTTTTTGTGTCGACATTGGTGTAAACATCCAATGTCCCGGTTCAAGTGTATTGGCTGTCTACACGAATAGCAACATGCTACACTGCAATTCAGTGTACTCGCCATGATATGACGTGCTGCTGCTGTGGTTGTCGCGATAATATGACTGTGTTTCAATTAAAATGCGTCGTCATAAAAAGAGATCGATATGGGCGGGAAATCAATTTAATTATGCTATTTTAAGTGACCGAAACATGGTCATTTGCTGTCATGATTTTTTAAAGAAGTTTTTTTTAAGTGCTTTAAATAAAAGTCAACGGTAGTCCAAGACCAAGACTTTTGTTAAGTGTATGTAGGCTGTAGTTGCCATAAATGGTCAGAGGTTAGAATACAGTCCCGAATATACTAGTATAGCGAGAAGCCAGAAGAAAGGAAAATAGGCAAGGAAATTTATTTCGGAAATAGATGGTTATATTCATGAATAACCCGTAATATATTTAAAAAAAATAGTTCTTGGAATGTCAGCTTTGTAGTTGTTTAAAAATTTCTTAAGAAATTTTTAGTTCAGTATGCTATTCATATTGGTCTAGCTAAAATCTTTATCCTTAGCATTACTTGTAAATCGATCTATCATCCGGCCATTTTTATTACGTCTTTGTTGCTTTAGTTACATAAATTTTCATTAAACGATGAACTTTGCAGTCTCGAAGACACTGTATATAAAACCGGGTTCACATGTGCCTTCAGGTAATTGGCAGTTCTGATGCAAAAACGACGTCTCGGCCGGAATATTAAGAGCGGTCTAAGTGTGAAGTAATGCCAATTTTTACGCGAACACCCGACCGGAATACTTGATGTGGTTGTTAAAAGTTTCGGAAAAGAGTTGAGTTTATGGCTTCAAACACCAAAGCCCCCGAGCTTAAATAATTGTTGAAATTCTTCAACGTTTAAAAATATTACGGACTGGTACATAAATTATATTTTGTAGATTATTTGGAGTTTGCGTACGAGTATAATTAATATAGTTATGTTTGTTTTTTATAAGAATAAATTAATTCGCTTTTTAATTATTATTTAATAATATTTATTATGGCCAAAAGTGAATCATACTTTTCTATGATAGGCAATTAACCCGTGAACGAAATTTTGCAGAATTAACTGCTCTTCAGAGACATTCATTTTGTACAATAGTTATAAATATTTATTAAAAAATTGCGCAGACGGAGGAGTATGAAATTTAGTTTATAAGTAATATGGAGAAGGACTGAAGAAAGCTAATATTTATTATATAATATGCATTAGAAATACATAAAATTAATTAAAATAAACATTACACACGCTACCGCGTGTTTAACACACACGCTGGTTCATAAACTTCATAATGTTCTTGAATAGTTCTTGAAATTCTTTCGAATAAAATTTATATGAATGTATTCACTGTAGTGAAGATCGTAAGTAGGATACAAGAATTGGTAATAAAATCTTTTAGTATCGCTGCTACGCGCTCTAAATTTTAAATATTTGTATACGGTGTTTGTAGTTGGGACAAGGTTGTGTCGAAAAATATTAATAGTCGCAACTAAAGTAAGTCAACATGACGTATATATGACGTGTGTGTGTGTGTGTGTGTGTGTGTGTGTGTGTGTGTGTGTTTGTGGATGTGTGTCAGTTTTTTGTTAAATAAAATCATTGTAACATTTAATAAAATTTAATACTGAAACATAACTTAAATAATCTGCTTGCTTTCAACACGAAGATATAGCGAATCGGAATTTCGCAGAGATATTTAGACTAAAGTACGGTTTAAAATTATTATCAAAGCTTTTGATGACTCATTCTGATAATGACCATTAAAAGCTCAAACGCTTCTGTTAGCGTTTCATTGCTTGTTTTAATCTTCCGTTTATAAATGAAAATGAATGGTTTTTTATGTTAAGGTCGACAGACAGGCTGTCCGTCCGCTTGATGGTAGGTGGCTACCGTCGCCCATAACACAAGCAACGCTACAAGTGTTGCAAATGCGATGCCGACCATGGTGGGGATTGAGGATAAGGTATTGGGAGGGAATATTGAAAATGGGCTATGGCATCCCATACTCATTCACGAAAATATCTAAAATAGATAATATAACATACATGCAGATTTTATACAAATCACTTCATGTCTTTGAAATAGTCAACCACCGATTTGCTTTTGAAAAAAAAAATTGCTTAAATTGTTAGTTTCTAGTTAAATAAAAGAAATTTCTTCCTTTACGTATAGAGTAGAATGAAACTTAATTAGAAAATTAAGCAATGTGGCGTTTAATGAAATTAAAACTCTGCACGAGATTTCAATGCAAATTTTCTACTCATAACTAATTGTAACACCAATCTGTCCGCAGTTGCGCTGAGAGGCTTTAATTAAAACGAACTGACAAGCGAATCATACCATTCTAAAAAGAGACGACATCCGACATTGTTAATTGAAATCCATTTTAAACGTTTTACAACTGAATTCTAAAACCCTTTTTTTAAGACAAAGTAGAGTCGAATGGGGGCCACGAATTAGAAAGCGTAGCGAGGGACGCCATGCGGCCAGATGGACAGACGACCTGAAAGGCTTCGCAGGAAGCGGCTGCATGCGAATGACAGAAGACTGTGCTGGATGCAGATCCTTCAGAGAGGTTTACATCCAGCAGTGAAGATACACAGGCTTATGATGATGATGAGACTCAAATGCAAATAGTTAAGAGCCAACTTCGAGAAGCAGGTTCGTTGAATCCAGCTCGGATAGGCAGCCGAAGGCCCCGAGAAATCTTCTCTAAAATTCCTCATTGTCTTAAAACTAAAGTAATTAATTTCCGTTGCTACTATCTAAAATATAAACACGAGGGTCTTCTTAAAGGGGGTGGTTACTGTCGCCAGACTTGCTTCCCAAATGACTACGTAATGCCGTGAGCCCTGCCGCTACTGGAATTGATTAAAACTACATTTGTACGACCAGTCAGTACCAGATCAAAATCATTACTGCAACATATCACTTCTAATACGTTCTAAATCGAATGGTGTACGTTTTAGAAAAGGAAACTTCCATTGTAGCTGTGTACGGTTTATAAAAGAGAGCGTAGTCCGAGAAAATGTACTCGGTTGACCGAGGGGCAATTTTTCGCACTATTTCACCTGTCCGCGGCAACACTCGTTCGTTATTACCTATACGACTTGTAACAGAATTAGTTTTAATGGATACGACTTGTTCGTACAAATGAACTTATGTACCTGACGCTTTTTAGACACAAAGTTCCCACCGCCTCTGAGAAGGCTTTGAGGAGCCCGTTGGATGATGGGATGGGGTGCTCTAACTCTGTTCTAGGGTTCCCTGTTTCGATTTCCGGCAAGATCAACTTTGGAAATGAACTTTTCAAAGTTGCTTCTGGTCTGGAACTGGAAAGTAGTGGCAGACCACACTTCGTTTCGCGGTCATTTGGGCAGCAGTAACCAGTATAATTATACCAGTATTCTAAAATAAAATAATATTTAATTGATAGTAAATATATGAATAATCGTAATATTTTTATTAGAAATAAATAAATAAACAAAACCCACTGATATATGTCAAAAATGAATGTGATTTTTCATCTCACAAAGAGCGAATGACTAATATTCGATCCTATAAAATAAAAAAATACTTTGATTAAGTTCGTTCGGTATTTTCAAGTGAAGAGCAGTTTCGATATTAAATTTAAAAATTAAAATTAAAATTCATATATTTTCAGGCAACTGGACCCATAATGTTATATAATTATTACGCCTGGTATCATTATATCTAGACAGTTTCGTATTACAATAAATAAAGCAATTTTTTTTTTATTAAAAATTATAAAATATGAGACTTATATGTAGTTTGATAATGTTAGTTCATTAATCGTAATGACGTATTAAACATAATCCAGGATGATCCATATGTTTGGAAAATCTTGTAAGAAAATATCCTTGGAAGTGTATCAGTATGTGGGTCACATAGTTCTTGCGAGCGTTGATAGGATGAACATTTGTGTGCTCTTGTGATATAAAAATGTGCTTGTTTAAGAGCATTGTGTTTCCCAATCGAATTATAATAAGTAAGACATAATTATGACAATAGCATATTATGTTTTACAAAAGAAAAATGCATAACCGAACCTCAGAATGTTGGACTCATCTTTTTCTTATGTAAAGGTCGACCCTTACGACCCGCTAGATGAGTGGTAAGGGTGCTTGCCTAACGTCTCAGGGGCCGCGGGTTCGATTCACGGCTGTTTCAACTTTGGAAATGATAATGACAATGATTATGATAAAACTGAAACTTCAAATATTCTAAAATATTAAAAAAATAGAACGTAAAGCATTAGTGCTCGCATTCCGTGTGACAATTTTGGTTTTACTCCCATAAATTTTCATACCACGGGCTTATTATATATATGCAAATCGTAGTAAACTCCAAAAATCAGTTTCCGTTGGAATTTCATTTTGAAAGCAATGTTGTGTAAAAATTATAAGTCAATCCGTCGGTTAGTTTTCGAGTTTTTGAAGCATACACAAACCAACAACATTTATATATATATAATATAGATAAGATTGAGAAAATTTCACAAATTATGTATCTACACAAAATTTGAAACTCACTATACACTTAGTATAGTAAAATCCGTGTTCTAATCAAAGACAGGAAAGGGAGTGTCGGAATCAGGGTTTCCGCTTGGAAGGAACCCTGAAAACGCGAGTCCGTGTCAGTTAACGGGACGTACATTACCCAGAATACATTATCCCTTCTTTATATCCGTGATACTGATAAAGTGTTAAGACTTGAGCTGATGTCGGAATCAAGTTTGTAGGAGGCTCATGCATTAGAAAATTTTATGTAAGCATTTAAAAAAATATATAATCGTACAGCTTCACTT
The DNA here is from genome assembly GCA_944738685.1 of Synanthedon myopaeformis. Lineage (NCBI taxonomy): Eukaryota > Metazoa > Arthropoda > Insecta > Lepidoptera > Sesiidae > Synanthedon > Synanthedon myopaeformis. The sequence continues at coordinate 4,319,166 of OX122938.1, read as the reverse complement.
TCACATAATACAAATTCAAATTTCATTTCAAATTTCAAATTCTAATTTCAAATTCAAATTTCAAATTCAAATTTCAATTTCAAATTTCATTTCAAATTTCAAATTCAAAATTCATTTCAAATTTCATTTCAAATTTCAAATTCTAATTTCAAATTCAAATTTCAATTTCAAATTTCAATTTCAAATTTCAATTTCAAATTTCAATTTCAAATTTCAATTTCAAATTTCAAATTCAAATTTCAATTTCAAATTTCATTTCAAATTTTAAATTCAAATTTCATTTTAAATTGAAAAATTTTGATTTTTAGTCTAATTTAGATTTTAGATTACTTCGATTCGGAAATTGACTTGGTAATATTCATGCACGATCCTAATCCTAATATTAAAAAGGCGAAAGTTTGTATGTCTGGATTTCTGTATGTTTTTTACTCAATAACTCAAAAACGGCTGAACGGAATTTGTATTAAATTTGGCACACCTGGATTAATATATAGTGTAATTTTATTCTAGAAAAATGTTTTCTCGAAAGATCGTGTAAAATTGTTTCGGTGCCACTGTCGTCACAGCTATAAAGATATCGGCGTCATATTACTCATTTATTTTCTCATGTGTTATATTTTCTCATGTGTTATATTTTTCATTTGTCAACGCGGACGAGATCGCGGGCACCAGCTAGTAATATTATAAATGTGAAAAGATGTATGTTTATTTGTCACGCAAAAATGGTTGAATGGATTTAGATCAAACTTTACACACACATAGTTTATTATCTAGGTTAACATATCAAACAATCTTGATGATGTTGTTGAGAAGTACTTAAATGATAATGTTTATAAGTGACTTGCTTTTGCTTCGTACGGGTGAAATTTTTTCTGCAAATTATATGGAAAAACCTTCCTCGTTTAACGCTCTTCCCATTAGTGAAAACCGCACGAAAGTCTGTTCTGTATTTTTGAGAAATTCGCGAACATGCATCCAGATTTACATAGAGGTAGACATGCGAAGGTTTAATATGTAAAGATATGAAATATATAAAAATCTCTTGTTATTTTTAGTTTGGTTATAATGCCGCATCCAAAGTCGCTAACCCACTCATATGCCCTCAAAAGTGGAGGCTCGCACTAAAATGTCTATGAATAAAACACGCCCAATTTATCATTCGTGATGCGCGTAGCTCGCCTTATTATGTAGATTAGGTGCAAGTGGCGATTTCCATACTTTACCTTTTTCTCGGCAACGAAATAAAAACGTATGGTAACCTCGAGTAGTATACGGTACGAAACTAAGGGCTCTTTGAGAACGCTCTTGATACCCACGAAGATAAACATCTATTGATAGCTGCTTATTGACAAATAAAAATATTTAAAATATTTTCTTATATTTTTATAGTGTGATCGTAATTCTGTAAAATGGAGTTATTTTAATTTTTTTTTTGTATTTTCTTATTTAAAATTGATTTTTTAATACATAATTATGTTTTTATTTATTGCATTCAATATTCTATTATACACATTTCGCGCATTTTCTCAATTTTAACATAATATAACATAACATAATTTTATTGTTATAAATAAAGCAGTTAATATATTAATAAATATAAATCAAGTCAGTACAAATAAACTGCATTATTGAATTTTTAGTAGTCGGAGGGCAAATAGGCAGCCTAACTGATGACAGTAACCACCCCCTTACAGAAGATCTCCATAAAATAAAAGCACCTCTGCTTTGTGTGTTTCGGTGGGTGAGTAAAGTATGCACAGACCTAATCCTATATTCACACTTCACTTCTTATTCTTTTTTATGTGTATAGCCCACTTTTATTCCACTTATCATTCTATATGCAAACTTTTGCATAAAAACAGTATCGTCATACGCTTACCAACTTACCAACTCGCTTACCAAATTATATTTATTTATTATTATCTAACACTTTTTTACACACAAGATGATAACAATGTCTGGAAACCATTATTAGGTTTGTCTAGACAACCTTTATGTATTTCTATCAAATAAATATTAAAAAATCTAACTGCCCACACAAAGAGTGTGTAAATAGAAGTCAAACACCTTTCAATTTATCGAGACATTTAGAAATACGTACGAAAGTACATTAATCTGTCTGCTACGGAAATCGAATCCGGATCATCTGTATGAAAGGACACAAGTATCTCTAAAGCCAATATCCGTTCCTACTAATCACCACTTGGAACAGTCTCGGGCGTTGATTGTAACTCCATTAAATGTTAGGACTTTACTCTTACCGCAAAGCCGTTGTCTATTTCATTTTGTACGTGCAAAAGGCTAGAAATTCTGATTGCACTCGTGAGACGTTCTTCTGAAGAGTTAATTTAAAAAAATACATTCTCATTTTGATTGAGTTTAATTTATTGAAAGAGGGATATGCGAGGAAGGTTTGTGTGTATAAAAAAAATGCATCCTGTGCGAAGCCGGGAGCGTGTCGCTAGTTTTTAGATAAGTATTTGCACAAGTCCCGTGACAGCTAAATATATTACATCTCTGTATCTAAAAATTCTTGAAATAACAAACTATTATTTAAATTAAATTTATGACGGTTCACGAAGCAGCTTGAGGAACAGTACCTAAAAGTGCGATTGACGTGACGATGCAACCAATACTATTGACGCAGTGGCTGGTTCTTCAAGTACAGGAAATGCGATGACGTAACTGCTGGTTCCTCAGGTACTGGACGTCAGAAGAGAACTATTTTTACGAGCGGAGAAACCTTCAAAAGATACCCTATTACAAGTGCCACATGCAATGCAAATGGCATAGGGTTATGTGGGACTCTTACCGCACTAAAACTTCGCTCGAGATGAGCTGGTTCTAGTCCTTAGGTGACTTTGGACGCGTTCAGTGTCAATAGAACTTCGAGTATATAACGTTTATAATTTTGCTATGTTATTTGACGTTTATATGACTAGAATATTGTTGTAATTGATTATATTTCATTGTAGTGAATATTGACATACTTAAGAGCAGACTATTTACTCTACTATATTAGAAAGACAAGTATACATACTTATCTTTCTAAATATCATATCTAAAAAATAGTAGTTACCATAGTAGTAAAAAATATCATTTGCGTTTTAATGAAAATTTCTGTGGCGCTTATAATTTTTATTATAAGTTAAAATAGTAGATAAAATAGTACTACATAGTCAACCTCCATACATCGAATTGAAATCAATTTTATAGTTAAGTACTATTTTATCTAATTTAATTTTATAGTTAAGGTAATAAACACCTTTTCAACAAGGTACATTATCAAGTAAATTTATCACATAAGTGGCCTACACTAGAGTTTTAAAATATTTTCATTTCAAACACTCATTACAATGTAATTACCAGAAAAACAACAAAATTACTAATAATCAGACGTTGTTAATTTGCATTCACGTTTCGATATCACATTGGTAATTAGTGCTCACAATGATTTATGCCGATTCGACCACAATAAAATCTGAATGATACCGTTCATTTAAATTTATTCGCCCTAATGGGTGAACTTATTTACATAAATTTCAATTACGTTACGTAAGTATGTACATGGATGATATCGTAATTTTCAAAACAAATACTCAGATACCACACATCAATTGTGTCTAATGCAACACTACATTATACGAACCTAAACAGATTTCAACGGTATAGGGGCGCATTGTGTGTTCTACAATGGTAAACAATCATCTGAATTTACAGATTTACGCCATTGACACACAATTCTGAATAATTTAGTAGCGCGGAGAGACACCGCATTTCGCAGTCACTATCTGTAACTGTCTGTATGTTGGTGGTAGTCACCACCTATTCATATACGACCTCTGTGAACAGCAAATGTGCTGTTGTGTTTCGGTGCTTGAGTAAGGGATACCAGAGACCATTTCCCTATCCCATTCTTTCATTAAAAGCAGCAAAGCGTTGTTTTATTCTTTTCAATGTTGCTTGTGTTCATTGTAGGCGGACAGACGGTAGCAATCTACCATCAAGTGGCTACGATGCCACAGACAGACAGACAGATACACTGAAACACATGTCAAACTTATAACCTCTCTTTTACGTAAGGGTTTTTAAAATATAAAAATAACTTAGCATATAAAATCACAAAATTTATATTTTAACATACAAAGGTCGACTGTTAGTATAAATCGTATAAATCAAGCAAGCCATAGGTGTTTCAAATGCGCTTCAATGCCTTTCTTACTTAATGAAACACAACAGCACACGTGCTTTTATATCAGGGTGGTCTACTACAAGGAGATGGTTACTGCCGCAAGATGGACTGACCAGTTTACCATTACAGAAAGCAGGCTCTGCCTTGCAACCACTAATGATAACTCAACAAATTTTGTCTTGAAGCAATTAATGTTAAACACAGCTTAACCCTCGCAGGTACCTTAAAATACGAGTTGAACAATTTAAAGATATTGCTCATTAGTGCCTAAAATGAAATTTCCCTCGTTATAAATGCAGCTAAATGAAGTTTGTCAGGCAATTATGATAATAAGCTTTGCGGTTCAGTGTGCAACACGAAAGATACGATTATTTGGTATCGATCATTGCACAGTAACCTAACCGGAGTATATTGTGGTTACATACAAAATGTAAAATTTGCCTTTTCAGGTCATTGAAGCTAGTATAAGGTATTACAGAGACTAAATAGACAAACTAGTCTCATCTTCTTACAACTCCTTCTGACCTGACCCAGGTCCATATAACCATAATTTTTCCCCATATTGTGGTTACATATAAAATGCTACATTTGCTTTTCGAGATTCTTCAAGCTCAGTATTACAGAGACTAACTGATAATCTCTTCTTCCTCAACTCCTTCTAAGTGAGGCCTGAGCCTGAAGTTATAACCTAGGCTTGTGTGACCTACCATCAAGTGGACCCGTCAGTCTGTCTGTCGACCTCGACATAAAGAAAAATATATTGAAATGGCTACATAAAATCAACATTAATATATATGTATAATTTCATATAAATGATAAGTGCCTATGAATGGCGAATACTCCGTTTCAGTACTCACCTATATTGAATGGAGTCACTCAAGTCACTAAATTAATTGTTAGCATCGTTTGTCACTACAAACCAATGGATAAAGCTACAGCCATTAGTGTTCGGTTAGCCATGTCATTACTGTACGTTAGATTTGAAACTATGTGCAGACAGTTTGATGTATATTTCCTGGACCTGTGAGCTATTATAAGCAGTTTAGAATACCATATTTATTCTTGTAAATAATATTATAAATGCGAAAGTTTGTGAGGATGTATGCATGTTTGTTACTCTTTCACACATAGCGGATTAGGATGATATTTGCTAAACAGATAGTTTATTACTTGCATTAACTTTTTTGAAAATAATACTTTTGTTTTTTAGTTCGTTTTTTGAAAGTTCCACAGCCTAACATTTTTACAGGATAGAAAGTATCTTATATGTGAATCCACATAATAAACTATCTGCGTGCCAAATTTCATCCAAACCCATTAAGCCGTTTCTGAGATTAGCTTGCACAGACAAACAGACATAAATTCTAAAAACCATTTTTTGACTTCGGTAATATAAGTACAACACGGCTCCTTTACGATTTCATTAATGTATAGACGAAGATATAATACCGATTTTTTTTACTTTTTTTTGATAATTGTTATTGTTTAAAGAAGTTAAACAAGTATATTTTAAACATTTTTTAAAACTTTACTTCTTTGATACCGGATTAAAATTACCGAGTCCAATCTGTCCATACTCTGCAGTAGAACTATTTGTTTTTTTTTTTGTCCAAACTGTTCTATCGTAGAACTAATAGTAGAACTAGTTGGACTAACCAGAATAAACTTCTAAAATAATGTTTTGTTCGAGAAATACGAATAACTAAAGTGTGAATTCGCATAATATTTCACAATTTGTGTAATACTGTGCAGGGTCTGTTACAAGGGATTATAACCTTAGTCATGATTAATTGGTGTTTCGATCCTAAGGCCACCTGTCTCCTATGACCCGCTTAATCACCAGATTTACTAAGATATATACTTATAATTAACCTGTGATGCAATATACACTACGATTGAGCTTGGAAACCAAATCATAATTAGTTACTTGCGATAATGAATGTTATTATAGGCCTGGGCTACGCGAATTCGAATTGATTGCTTCTAAAATTAGTTCAAATCAAAGGCTCATTATGACTAGAGTATTGTTATAATTGATTATATTTCATTTTAGTGAACAGTGACACAATTTCAGACAATTTTGGAAATATAAGTAATATCATCAATCATACTTATCTTTATAAATATAATTTATCTAAAAATAGTACCATAACAAGAATCGTCTTTTACCGAATAAAATTTTTCATTTATTTTTTAATGTTGATTCTATGCAATCAGTTTTAGATATATTATATATATCTCTTGAAAATTATGAAAATTACAAATTTTGATTTTTTTATATTCATACACAACTTATACTTATTAAATTGACTTTTTTCTATATATTTATTACATCATCATGCGATATCTATATATTTGTTACAACATTTGTGTTCAATAGAATATTTACAGTATTTAGTAAACTTTTCACTTCAAAAAATTGTTTTTAAAGATAAAATGACTCCTATCTTCAGGAAATCTTTTTATTCTGTGCTTGATATGCTAAGCATAGCGACACTTTTGCTATCTGTGCCTTTTATTGGATAGTCAAATTTGTCAATCATGTTGACGTTGAACTTAAAAGGTAAGTTATTGTTGGAGATATCTAGAGAGGAAAGGAAAAAAAAAAAAAACTACTACCTACAGTTTAAAAAAACTCTTTCATAATACACACTGCCAATACACACTTCATAATACACTCATATAACCCGAATCTTCTTAAAGTTCCAATGAATAGGCATTATCTGGGTTAACTCACTGCTAGATGCTGGCCAAGAGCAAACCCATTATTAATAAAAAAAAAAAAAGTTTTATTTAACGAGTCAATAACTTAAGTTAACAATGTTGTGTTTGGTGAATTGTTTTTTCACTAACAAAGTAAGGTACCTACTATAATGAGAGTTTTTATAATCTCTTCCAAGTTAAGTGTCGAAGAACCGCACATAAAACTGTTTAATAGAGAATGGTGTTATATCTTCCACAACATAGGGTTGAAGCGCCCATTTCAACCCCGAACTGGTGCTAAAATGAAACACTAAGCGATGAACCCGGGAGACGTTGAAAATGTTTTAATTTGAAGGTGCACCAGACGTAAACCGTTGTTGTGAGAACTTCATTCTTTGTCGTACAACGCTCCCGCGCTCACAGCACATACGGGATGGAAATGCGATCACTGAGGATTGACTATTACGACCGCTTATTCTAAACCACTCAAGGATTTTAATATCTACGCTTTTAAGAGCTATAAACAAGGGAGGTTTGTGTGTATTGAACGTTTGTGTAATTTGCATAAAAATCGCATAAATGCATTTTTTTGGAGTTTACTCGTTAATAAGCCTGGGGTATGAAAATTTATGGGGGTAAAATCAAAATTGTCACACGGTATGCGTTACGTTCTATTTTTTGAATATTTTAGAATATCTCTGAAGTTTTGCGTGTCAGTTCGTTGTCAGCGTGAAGCTGATAATAATATTATTATTATTATTATTAGCGCCATTTACACAATATCTCCGAAACTAGAATATGTTACATAATAATACATCCTTGCTAGATTGAAAACTAGATGGCACCTGCGCATAAGAGATGGCGCTGATATTAATTAGTTATGATAAATGTTTTTATAATTTTTATTATGTATTTTATAATCGTTCGTAATGAGTAAACTCCAGTCGTGCGTCGGAGCTGACACACACACTTTTTTTTTAATTCTGCTAATTTTGACAAGTTAATAATTATATAGTAAATTAACTTAACTTAACCTACTATGGCATTCACCTGACGCGATTTGTAGACGATATACAAAGTGACATTTCTACTGTAGATTACGATTAGATTTTCGTGAAATTTAGTAGTATAAGTGAGATATATGCATAACTAACAAGAAAGAAGAAAAGAAAATATGTGAGCTTAGCATTTATAAAAAAAAATATAACAAAAAAGTCTATGCCCAATACCTACTCAAAATATATTCTTTGTAGTCAATGAGACAGCAACAAATAGTCACCTTAGATTTATAAACAGCAAAATATTTCTGAAAATGACAGCATAATAATATATTTAATGGGAAATGGCATAGACACGGCATCTAACTCAACTTCTGAATCCTGTCCCGTGTGTTTTCTCTAAGTAAGCTTTTTAGCAGTGGAAAAAGCAACATTTTTAGTTTCCACAGAGTCTAGGATCCATTATCCAGGTAAGTAAAAATTGCTATCCCACTTTTTTATACTTTGTATACACGAACGCGTTACAAAGTTGTTCGTCGAACTATTGTTCGAGTGTGCAGTTTTGAAGATGCCAAGTGGAGCTTGCGAGTTGACTTTATCAGCGAAAATATGGGAACATTTCGAACAAAGTTGAACAAGTTTGCTCATTACTGGGAGACAACAGTAATATGAGGCTGATAAATGTTGAACAGAAATGTTGTGTGAACCAGCAATGCTACTGCGAACACAGTTTTCTTTGTACATTGCTCGTTTCTTGTTTCGTCTATTAAAACTGCAAATAGGTAATTAATTTTCTGAGCAATACCAATGTGCTCATCTAAAACAGAGCAAATTAAAATTACCTAACCTAGTATTTTTTTTTAATTATTATTAACTAGCTGTCGTACGCGACTTCATCCATGTAACGTAGTAATCTAGCTTTCTATAGGTGATTGAAATTTTTAAAATCGGTCCAGTAGTTTATGAGTTTATTCATTACCAACAAAAATATAAATGTTCTCTCTTTAAAATATTAGTATAGATAGGTTTGTTCTTGGTCAGCATCTAGGCGTGCAGCAAAGACAAGGGAATTTGACAGGACGAGGATGGTAACCAGCCGCAAAGACGTACGAATGTCTGATGGAAGAAAGGGGAAGACGTTATGAGCTCATGCAGCTCCTGAGCACACTCTCCGAAGTGCACCTTAGAGAAGACACGCAGTCAGGCGATTTTGCTTCTAACTAATCTATAATACTCAGTTAGCCATTAAATTATGAGTCAGTAAAAAAAATGGAAGTAATTCAACATTGTAAATATATTCGGTTCGTTCTGAATCAGTATAACTTGATTCGCAGACAGGGAAACGCATTCGCTATGGCCGAGAAAATAAATGACTGCAAAAGAAAAGCCTTGAAACTTTTTAATAAAAATATTCAATCACCGCTTCTCAAAGTTTCTCAAAGTTCCGAAAGAATGTTCCGGGTTAATAAAATGTAGATGAAGAAAATACGTTTACGATGAACTTTTTAGAGTTCTGTATGTGCAAAATTAAGTTTCCTATTGGAATTATTTTGTTTTCAAAAGATTTTTAGATTTGAAAGTTATTTCGCATTTAAGAAATGCACATATATATTAAATTAAAGTGTACAAAAACAAAGTGAAAATAATTTTGTTTGTAATTAATAATTTAAATTAATTGAATTTTAACACAAATTATTTCAAGGAATGGTCGCTTTGAATTTACTGCATTAAATTAACCATTAATAAATACTAATTAAACACTAATTAACTCTTTTAGTTCTGCATAGTTTTTGAAAAAATACATCCAAAAATTCTTGAAGCTTTGAAAATGTGAAGACCAAAGTATTAAATTATATTTTATCCTACGACGATTTTCCAAATCTGTTGAATTTTCAGTTTATGGGTATCAATTTGAGACTGCTCACATAGCCTTAAAGTTTTTAATAAAGTTCATTTTTAATGAACTAATAATTTAATAATCAAATAGTGTTTTAAGGAATACATAACTTAAGGATTATTTTTTTTACTACTAAAACACGCGCGTTAAAATTTTGATTATTCCTAGTTTTTGAATTTTTTACCAATGGACAGTTTAAAAAAATGTTTACTATCTTTATGTAACGGACTGTACGTTTATTATACTTGCTCAAGACTTAACTAACGAAATAATAGGTAATATACAACTCGCGGGCGCACGCGAGTTAACTTAATTACACGCAAGTTGACGAATAACTCCGTTTATTAAATTGTTTAACTTTATTGGTCTCTTAAAAATATACAGAACCCTTTCTTAAATTATATATACATGTTTTGAACAACATCCTTCTAAAACTCCGGACGAGTGCCAAAAGACTTCTATTAAGACACTTTTATGATGCAAATATTCACGATTGCAGGTTTCGCCTTTATTTCAAGAGATGAAGAACAAAAAGTTTGAGAACCGCCTCAACATGACATTTTTGAATAAATTTATGTAGATTCTCTCAAACGTTGCCATTTAATTGCTCAGTTAAATAATTATATTTTGTGTAAATACTAGCTGACTCGGCAAACGTTGTTTTGCCGACCTATTCTCAACCTACTGAATATAAACAAAAAAATTAATTAAAAAAAAATTATATATATATATATATTAAAAAAAAGTAAATTCGGTTTTTAATAGTGTGACATAAAACTCAATTTATTCTATACTAGCAACCTGCCAATACGTACATATAAATTCCATGAAAAATTATCTAACAGATAGTGAAGACCGCATCAATATCCATTGCGTGGTTTAAGAACAGTTAGCGGCCATACAGACAGTTGACTTCAAAATTATACCATGTAAAAAAGATAAAATTGAATAGCTCCGCTGGTCAGGATTCGAGTCTCCACCTCCAATTTGGTTGTTAATCGGAGTTATATGTATAGCGTCCAGAGCTAATAGCAATATACATTGTAACATTATTAAAGTCAAAGTTAATTTAATTAAAGAGCTTTCTTAACTTGTAATATTAATTAACGATGTTTACATGAAGGCGCCGATATAACTGACAATCTTATTAGGGACGCTAGCTGAATTAAAAATATTAAACCTGCAAGTGTATTACTCCTAGAGTGAATTTATATCATATAGAGTTGTTTTTTTTTAATAATACATATTTTATTGTGTGAATGTTGTTGGAGGTTTCTACAGATGTTATAATTATTATAATATCGTTATATAACAATTATATAATGATATTAATAAACCAATAATTGTGTAATATTATTTTGAAATAACTGATGTCCGCGACTTTGGTCGCGTTAAAAAATGAAAAATATTAAAAAATATTATGTCAGGCGTTAACACTAGTATAGTATTAACGCCTGACATCATTATCGCTGTGACGACGGTGGCGCCGCCACTATTGACGACAGTGGCGCCCAATCTATATCTATACTTCTATACTCATATTATAAAGAGGCAAGATTTGTATGTTTGTAATGAATAAACTCAAAAACTACTGGACCGATTTTGAAAATTCTTTCACCTATAGAAAGCTACATATACAGCTAGTAACATGGGCTATTTTTTATAAAGTTACGCGAGCGAAATCGCGTGCAACAGCTAGTTTTTTTTAAATATTTTTAGACGATCCCTCGGGAACCTAAAATTTTTCAAGTGTAAAAAGCATTATATATGTTATTCTTAAATTATTTAAAGTGGTTTTAATTGAAAAAATATTAAAAAACACAAATCCAACTGACAACTCCATATAAATACTGAAAGTGAAACATTGGGATAAATTAGGACAGTCCCTACAATTCCTTAAAACACGGGGAGGGTCGGCATTCTCCAGATTCCCTTCGTCTAACTGTCCGTATCTTAATTAGAGCAGACCATCAAAAATTCTTTGCCTTGAATAAGTTATATGAAAGCAGTTCTCTTAGAGATGAAAACGTTCTCCCTTTCAATTACCTAATTTTGTGTAAAATATTTTAATCAATGCATTTCTTTATTACATGAATTAAATTTTCTTATAGTTAAGATTTTCAAAAATTTAAACCTTAATCGTTTAAGTCAGAAAATGTGCTCTGGCATTCCTTACTCACCGAAAGACAACAGCACACATGCTGTTATTTCACGGTGGTATTCTGTAAGGGGGTGGTTACTGCCACCAGACGGGATGCCCAAATGACTGCAAAACATAGTGTGCCCTGCCACTTTCCAGGTCCAGACCAGAATCAGCTTTGAAATGTTCATCCAAAGTTGACCCTGCCAGGAATCAAACCGAGAAAATCTGCGAACCAGACCTCCACCGACCATGGGAAGGTCGGTGGGGTATGTGGGACTACTATCCGTTAAAAGAACCCCACGATACCTTCTGCCAACCACTCACCCAAGGGCCTCATCAAAATTTTCCAATTGAACCGGTCAGAAGCAGCCTGGACCCACTGTCAACCCGAGTCCCTTATCATATCGAATAGGCGAGAACATGTATCTTTGAATGCAATGAAATAAACAACAAAGTTATTTATTATCCACGAGTTACATTTTGGTTTCGCAATTTCTGTTATGGCAACTGTCTCATGCATGATATATCAGATATCTGAAATGCAATTCGACAAAATGCATAACAGAAAATTGAGTTGCAATTAGGTTCTGTAATTTTACACTTGTAATTTTACTTTCAAAGCAGTTTTATGGATGTCCTTGATGTATACTTTTTAGGTTTGCCTAAAAGGCATATGTAAGAGTAATCTTAAGTCAATCTGGAAATATACTTTAAACAGTTTTAAGGATGTCCTTGATATATGTTAACTCTTTAGGTTTGCCTTCCGTTGGATGAGTGGCAAGGGTGCTTGCCTAACGTCTCAGGGGCCCCGGGTTCGATTCCCGGCGGGGTCGACTTTGAAAATTTTAATGTAATTTTCAAAATTGACTCTGGTCTGGATCTGAAAAGTAGTGGTAGGGCACACTGCGTTTCGCAGTAAATTGGGCAGCCCGTCTGGCGGCAGTAACCACCACCTTACAGAATACCACCATGAAATAACAGCATATATGTGCTGTTGTGTTTCGGTGAGTGAGTAAGGGATGCCAGAGCCCATTTCCCATTTTCCTTATCCTTAATCCATCTATGGTCGGCAGGGCAGTTGTAGCACTTATGGCGTTGCTTGTCTTATAACCGACACCTCTGTTGTCAATTATAAAAGAACACAGTAATTTCAAATAAAAATTGAAAACGGTCGTCAACATTTTCAGTATAGAGGAACTACTGAGTAGCTTACTCTTTTTACTAGTAGTGGATAGTTTAATTTTTGTAGTAGTAGTTTATTTTGTAATAAAAAAACACTCAATTTAAAAGTATTCATGCACAATAAAATATTTCCTGACGATTCAAAAAATAAACACGCGATTGTTAAAGTTTTCACTTCTGTCGGCATTCCTGGAGTGCCAGTGTTTTTTTTTTATTAACATGGTTATTTCAATAACAGTGCCTTTGTTATAGAGGCGGCCATTAAGTTGAACGTCTGTCATGAACATAAAAAAAAAACATTTAAGGATGTCCTTAATATTTATTTTCTGTGACTTAAATGTATAAAATACTTGATTGTATTATGTGCGATCTAAGCGAACTCGAAAGTAAATCTGGAAAGGTAGTTTTTTTTATATCAGGGCTGTATCACGCAATTCTGTGAGTCCTATATAAATGCCTGAAGTAGGATGCTCTTGAGATGAATGCCTTTTTGTAGCGTGTCAGTTTGCTGAGTAGCACACCGATGACTCTATGCTTTAATGTCCTCTATACTATGCGAAGAGTACTCTATACTCTTTATTTGCGTTTTAGAGCTTATTAAACTTAATGTTGCATACTTATTTATAATGGTATTAGAATTAAAATTGATATAAATACAATATATTTTATTTATTTTGTTTTATATCGGTGAAGCAACGTGATCATACTGTGGTCAGATTATCAAAATCATTTTAATTAATACGAGTATCATTTCAATATTAATTCAAATGAATTTATTCACAAATCAAATGTTAGTGATTACGAATTTAATTATTTAATATATTTACCATATTATACAACTATTAATTTACCACTCGTGTCAGTTACAGGATACGCAGCTCGGAACAATACAACTCCTGCTTCACCGCAAACAAATTGCTTTGATTATTAGAAAAATCTGGGAGGTCAGATGACAGCAGAGATCTGGGCGAATCTTGTTCACTGTGTAAAAAAAATAAATTAAAAAAAACGAATAAAAATTAAACCTATGTGTCGAGGAAGACAACCAAATAATCAAAAACATGTTAATTCCTACAGTGATCACTTACACTCAAAGTGTTAAAAGTTATATAATGTCCAGCCAATCTACAGCGAGCTTTGAAGACCTGCGTACGAAGTCCAAACTTTAGCTTTTAAGTAAGGGTTCATGAAACCCTTACATAAACATCAAAGCTTAAATTCAAGAGTTAACATCTAAAACATCTAAAACAAAAAGATGTTTTAGAGGTTAAGTTCTCTCTGATAAGACCCTCAAATCAGATTGCTACGGGAGACAACTTACACTTAAGATATACTCGTACTCTTCTTAAGTCTTAACAATACTTTGATGTCGTCTGGCTTCATAATCAAAAATTATGATATTCAATCCCTTTATTATTAAATATACCGTAAAATGCGAATCGCGAAATATTCCATATGATACTCCACAAGTTTCCACTTATTTAATATCGAAGAAATAAATCTGAGGGTCGATCTCATAATGGGCCTTATACAGGTACAAAGAGCGCATTGAAAGAGGCCGTATTCAGAATTACTCGTCCAAATTGAAGAGGTATAAAAGACGTTTTGTCAATATTAAAAAAATTCTTCGCCTTCCCACTTTATTGTGAAAATTCTCACAGAATAAAAGTCATGGCTTTCCTCTTATTTTCTACTTGCTGTGATTCTCAGTTTCGTATGAGACGATGAAAAGCCGCGTCTAAAGTGGTCTAGACTGTAGATATCAAGATTGTTTAAAAATATCAACAAAATCAATAATATCTCTATTTTTAGTGAAGGTATTGTTAATATTATATTTTTAACTCTGAACACCCGTGTTTGCATATCTGTGTATCTGTCTGTCTGCATACCGGTATACCACCAAACTTCTTAGCAACTTACAGCAGATATAGTCTGTTTGGGCTCAGTAGAAAGTCAAGTTTTAGTTTTTAATTACTAGCTGTGTCCCGCGGTTTCATCCGTCGTTTAATTTTAACCTAAGTACAATTTTATTGTTCATTTACAAATATAGCGCGTTTAAGCTCATAAGGATGGTCTCAATATAATGTCGGGGGTTAGTTTATAATTTTGAATTATATGTAGCTTGTCATTTAGACATTTTGTTTCAGTATTTATTACCCAAAATTTCGTTTTTCCTAGAAGTCTCTTAAAGTGCCTGAGTTTAGTAAGTAGACTTTTGTTTCAAAAATCAATTATTCTCCTTAATTGAGAAAAGTGAATGAGTTTGAAAATCCGGGATTCAAACCCTGGACAGAATAGGCTATTAAGAGGAAATCCAAACTCTGGGATAGCTTCGAAACGAAAGGTCAATCGCTCTTCCATATACGATGGGAAAAAAAAAAACAGAGTTCTAAGACCAATACCATAACCACTCTACTAATGGGTCGTCAAAAAGTCAAAAACTTCCCTGAGATCGCGTGGTCCGACTGCTCCGTCCGATTGATCGGACGATGCGGACTTTTTTTTCCCGTTGGTACAATTGGTTTTAGAAATAATACACGCACTTTACTTTGCTATCTTTATTTGTCAAAGTCTTTCTTAACTTCTATATGTATATATAAACTTTTCATTTAATCTACTTCCTTGCGATAATTATATAACATAAATGCTTTTATAAACTTTTCCGTATTTACTTTTAACATAAACATAACTCAACATAAATGAATGAGTAAATTGTAAAATTATATTTTCATCGTAATGACTTCATGAAACTTACATTTAAAATTAATATTTACATATTTTATTTACATTTTATAATACATTATTTTCTGTCATTAACTATTATTTATTAAATAGTACGTCTTGTGACTAAAACACAACAATACTACTTTGTAATAAAATTTTGGTGCTAATATCGTCGATTTCAAATTTTTTAAACAGAGCGTGTGTTGTCTTCCTATTTACAATGATATACATTCCTAACGAGTTTAAAAAAAAATATTTATTATTTAAAAAAACAAATAAAACATTTATTTTAACAATCATATTTCTAATATTGCATTTTATAATTATTGTGTGTGGATAATAGATTTATTAGGCGTATTTATTTAATTAAAAAATACATATTATTCAGAAAAAATACAATTTTCAACAAAATACTAATTTCTTGTTTATTTATATACATAGTGTTAAACTCATTTTGTATTTACATTTCAATGCCTATAAATTAAGATAGAAATTCATAGTTGTTTATATGACATGAAATAATCATGTTTATTGAGGCCAGACAAGTTCTTTCTAATAATATTAATACAATAAAAGCCATAACATTTTTTTTGACATTATAAGTTTGCGACAGGCTGTGGTTCCACATGATGGTAGGTGGCTACCGTCGCCTATAACACAAGCAACTCCACAGGTGCTGCAAGTGCGCTGTCGACTAATAAATGAGCACTGACATCCCATACTCACTCACCCAAACACAAAAACATTTATGTGCTGTTATTTCACTGTGGTCTTCTGTAAGAGGGTGGTTACTGCAGCCAGACGAGCTGCCCAAATTACTGCGAAACGCGGTGCGCTCTGTCTCGATTTTCAGATGTAAATCAGATGCAACTCTGCAAAGTTCATTGTCTAAGTTGTTGACCTTTTATTTTTAACGTTGTTAAATCCTGTTGGATACCCGGCAGTGTAGGGGACACTGCGGGGTTATGCCGAATTCGTACCGGCTAAAATCCAACGACTTTCTAGCGCGGCCGTTGATGGGCGGGGTCGTGGGGTCGTTATGACACGACTTCGGTGCCCCGAAACGGCTATCCAGCGCGGGGAGGCCTATGCTCCCTTTCAGAAACCTCGGCGTACCCGAAAGTGGAGGTGCCCGAAAGTGGACCCGACCTTACGACGGGCGGCAGTGTTGACCCTACCCGGAAATCGAACAAGGGGTTAAGGCAAGCAGCTTAACCACTCATCCAGGGCTCGTCAACTAAAGCCACAGTTGAACTAAAAACATTACATGCAAAACAATATGGCGTATATTCAATTAAGATAGCTGTTACATATGGTTGACTAGATACACTTATACAGAGAACTGGGTTATCGCATTTTTAAATGGGATCTGTGTTTTGACGAAGTTATGAATATGAAGAGATTGAGTTTCGCTCCGCTTCTAGCCTCCAGCCTTTCAATATAGCGACCGTATACAGTAGTTAAACAACAGTATATGTGATGCTTTTATTTCTTTTTTAATAAGAATGTGCGATGGACAGGCAGACGAGACTGTGTACATTAGATGGGGCGTACGATTACTTTAAAACGGCTTAGGAAGTGCTCTTATTTCACAGTACTTACAACTACTCTTTTTGGAAGTTTTTTATCATGTTAAAGTCGCCAGACAGGCTGACGGTCCACTTGATGGTAGGTGGCTACCGTCGCCTAATAAAAAAGCAACACTACAGGTGCTGCAAGTGCACTACCGACCATAGAAGTGCATCACTTACTGACTCACCGAGACACAGCAGCACATATCCTGTTATTTCACGGTGGTTTTCTTTAAGGGGGTGGTTACTGCCGCCAGACTGGCTGCCCAAATGACTGCGAAACGCAGTGTGCCCTGCCACTACTTAATAATAATAGCAAGCAAGGCCACAGATTTTATGGACAAAATGTTTAGAGAGAAAAAAGTCAAAGCCATAAAAAAATTATCTGAAAAGTATTCTTGTAATAAATTCGTGCTTTTTAATAAAGAGTTTTCACAAATGCTTTTAAACACTTCATTTTCATATCTTATTTGTTAAATACGAATGCAAGTTTTGCATCCCTTTGATATAAAATGTTACCGAGTATTAATGCATTTCATACTTTGTCCACTTTGTGTGACTACATAATATTAAAATATTCCCAGGTTTATTTACTCTATTGCAAAGGCGCTTTCATTTACATTTGCAAAACGGATACAGAGGAAAATTAAAAATATTTGCTTACATGTTATAAAACAAAGTCTCTCGCTGCGTCTATCTATTGTATGTATGTGTGCGATGATCTCTAAAATTATTGATCGGATTTTCATGCGGTTTTCGATAGTGGAAAGAGCGTTAAACGAGGAAGGTTTCTATATACAATTCGCAGAAAAAAAATGCAAACGTGGCAAGCCGGGGGCGGATCGCTCGTTTTAGTGTAAAACAACGTATACAAATACGAAAATTGTCTAATATTTTAACAACATTTAAAACGAAATAAATTTTTTTTATTAAAATAAGTAAAAATATTTATTTTATAAATGCAGAAAATGAAAATTTTAACTAACGTTAAATATTCAAACAGTTGCGCTGGAAAATGGTCACTAGAATGTCGCTTATATTAATCCTATTTTAATGTGAACAAAAAGTCGTTATTTTCGGTACACAGTCTTAGTGAGAACAAATAAAAAAGCTTGCTTGTTAATTTACTATGAAAACATTGTTTTTTTAGAGCTACTAATTCCATTAAGGCAATACTGACAATACATAATTATAATGTCTGACATATTATAATATGGCGACAGTTTTGAAACATAAAAGGTTTAAAATATATTTTGATCAAATTGTCTTTTATTACAATTATATTACGAATTATTATTTTATTATTATAAAAATAAAATAATTTTTTTTTGACTTATGTGAAAATCTTTTTAAAAAGTTTTAAACATCAGAGTATCAAGAGTGACAGTGCTTAACAGATTTGCAACTGAATATACTTTAGACCTTTTATTTTTTAGGAAAAACTAATAGAAACTAACATTAGCATTATTAAGTGAATCTAATTATGCATAATAATGTAATAAAACAATTCTCTTTGGATACAATCTACAATACAAATTTCTCAATTTCCTTTTCACAATGACTCCAATTACCTCAGAGTTTTCTTTTACAAAAAAAATCCATTTCATTATAGTGTAATTATTATTTTATCATAAAACATTTGAAACAACTATTCTCATGTACAATTTGCCCAAACATTGGCTCAAATGTTGGTCTTTGGTGCGAATAATTTTCATCTGAACCCGTCCACGGTGCTGGTGTATAAAGTCGCAAAAGTACAATACAAAGAGATGACTAGGTTCATTGAGAGGGCGCAGGGTGATGCTGTATTTGCGTTGCCGTGCTGCATCGCTGCTGGGTGTTCTCCTGAATAAAAGGAAATAATAATATTATTATAAGAAGAATATTATTAGGAGTGATTCTTAATGCCGTTCCGTAAGCGCATGGAGTCCAATCATGATAAAATTTTATCGTTTTTGATATATTAGTAACATAACCACACTATCAACTTCGGTAATAAAAATGATTGTAAATTTTTCAGAAATTTTACCCGGTTCGATTCCTGGTTGCGTATGAACTTGATTTAAAAAAATAGTTTGAAATCTGTTTTTTTTTTTTAATTAAAAAATCGAAGCCTTAGTGCCTAAGAATTTTTTTCTTGTCTCTTATGGTTTCAGATTAGATAGAGCTCATGGAGCTTAGCTCTTATTGTTTGATCAATAAAATGATCAAAAAATGAGGCTTCAAGCCACAAGAGAATTCTATTTTACTTTTAAAATATCGGTAAATACAAATCATATTTTAAAATGTCCACTTCACAATTCACACTTCAAGGCAGTGAACGTAACTTCTCACCATTAAGACCAGTAAAATCGGAGATGGGTTCAAATGGGTTACAATTTCCTACAAATTCAACATTATTATGTCGTTTAAAGTATGAAAAATAACTCTTTGGCCGCAATCTGGGCCATCCATTAGGATAACGACATAAGTCATTTAAAAATAATTACGATTAATGATTCCCTTCACTTCGGAAGAGGTCCGTTGAGGTCAAAAGCGATTTTCTGGTTCGGTTATTACAAAATTAGGAAACGTCACGGGATACTTTCTGTTTGAAATTAAATTAATCATGAAATTTTCTTATAATGACTGTCTTAATGACATTTCAAAGACTTAAATACTAATAATATGAATCACTATACTATAATTATATTACTAATAATATAAATGCATAAGTTTGTGAGGATATTTCAAATGTATGTTAGTCTTCACGCAAAAACGGCTAAAAGGATTTGGATAAAATTTGCCACACAGATTGCCTGGATTATACTATTTATCCTGAAAAAAAAAATCTCAAGGGTTCGCTTAAAAATATGAAAAATTCAGCGTCACTGTCGTCAACAATGGCGACCCACCGTCGTCACATCAATAAAGACATAGTTTAGGGTGGGTAGTCTATGGATAAAGACGTCATTCGTTATTCAGGTGTTATATTTTTTATATAACAGCTAGTAAGATCGTATAACATATAGGATCTATGCCTATATACATAGATTGTCTGCGCTCGTATTCAGTGGAACTATTTTATGAGAAAGACAGTGATTGAACTGAACAGTCTCTGAGTAGTTTGGCTACATGATACTTAAGAAAAATCTGTTCAGTTATCTCCAAAAAAATATAAAAATACACAGGTTGTTAGGTACCGTACGTTATGTTAGTGTGTGCTCTTTCTTAGAATAGAGCCTGTCTTAAATTAAATCTCTATGTACTAACCATTGATAACGTGAACATTGACGGACGCCGCTTCAGCCATAGTGGGCACACAACTGTAATTTCCGCTATCACTCGGCAGAAGTTTCTCAATAGTCAGCCGTGACGTCAGCAACTCAGTCCATTCCGTCTTCAATCGAATTCTCGGCTCCTCTATTATTTCATTCTCATCTACTTCCTTATATTCTATTAATTTTGATCCTGCCAACAAAGAAATAAGCACATTATATCACATTTTTATAAAGTATATATGTCTAGACCGAGGTCCAGGTCGCAATATTTACGCAGACCAAGCACATGTATATCTATATCTATACTAGCTGTTACACGCGGCTTAGTCCGCGCAACTTTATAAAATATAACCTATGTTGCTAGCTAATAATATAGCTTTCTATAGGTGCAAGAATTTTCAAAATCGGTTCAGTAGTTTAGGAGTACATCGCGGACAAACAACGTTACATGAAATTTATATATATATAGAGATATGATTGTTCGTATTCTTCTCGAGAAATGAAACTATGACTATATTGTAGTAATTTTACCCCACTTATTATAAATGTTATGTTCAAACCAATGTTGTTATGTATACTTCAAAAACTAGCTGATGGATTGTCTTAAAAATTTTACACAACATTGCATTTAAACAGAGAAATAATCTTATATACTTTTTTTTTCCCAAATTCCAACGGGAAACGATTTTATTTATAAAAAAAAACATTCTCATACGTTGACCGTTGTTATGGCAACTGTGAAACGTTGCTGACTGAGCCACAGCAAAGCGTGACTAGTATTTCATAAAATTACACAAACGAAGTCGCGTGCAACAGCTAGTGGATAATACATTATGTAATATGTTACTTATGTAAGACCAAAAGGTTACTTTCTTAAAAACTATGCACAAAATGAACCAGTGGCGATAAATAATAATTAAATTATTAAGTGGATTAACTTAATTTCCTATTTCCGTTTCTGAATCTTGGATAGAAATTCGAATCCCCTGACAAAATTTCACAAGTTCAATATTGAAATCTAATTTGTGTGAGAACTAATAAACATTCAGTAAACGTGGAAGTTGGAAGGCATGCTTGTACTGCGGGTTGAAAGGACTTTATATTTCTATGAAGGCTAGTTCTCTCTACATTCAGCTTCGATATATTTAAAGTACTTGATGTAATATCTATACTTATAATAAAAAAGTAAACGAGTCGTGTATGTACATTAAATATTAAAAAAACAAAACTTATTGTTGCCGAGGTCAAAAAATTATTTTTAGATTTTTTTGTCAACAAACATGTCTGTGCGTTTACGCACGCTATTTTCAGAAACGGCTTTCTGTTATTGTTTACCTGGGATTAAACTATAGAACCCGCCACTGCAATACGTCACGTGGACGAAGGACAAGAGGCTGCTGGAGCCATATCAAACGAAGGATATTGTGATAATGAATAATGGGTCATTATTATTTACGAGAGTGAACCAGAATCATCAAGGTCGATACACATGTACCCCATACAACGCTCAGGGCACGCAAGGATCTTCAGGTAACCAAATAACTGAAAATCATTTCGTATGGCGGAAATTAATAAATAGTTCTCTTGAAAAAATGTTAGGTTTTCCAGGAAATGGTTACAGGTAGGTAACGAAAAATGGCAGCATATTGCTGTTTTTCACGGAAGTCTTCTTTAAAGACACCGACAGTGACATCAGAAGACGTTTCCCACTTACCATCAACTAGATCGACGCTTAGATTGGCAATATTTTCCTCAAATAAATTCCTCTGTAACATTTCGCCCGAAAAAACCAGATAAATTAGCATTTGTTCCAATTAAACGCAAAGTCGCTAATTAGTGTCCTCAGGATATCGTAGAGATAAATTCTTGTTGACATTTATTTTACGATTTCGCCTGTCTAACGAGTCTGTGCCAAAAGGGCCCTTGGATGAGATCAGACAATGTAGAGAGATATGGCTATTGCCACTTGGAGAAGATCCAAATTGATCGCTATAAGGCTAGAAGCTGGACTTTCGATTAGACGTTCACTCCAATTATTTAAACGAAGCTAGCTTAGAGCATCGCTCCAAATCAATTAAGATGTCTAATTCCTCTTACTTAGTACTGTGTATCTATACTAATATTATAAAGAGAGAAGATTTGTATGTTTGTAATGAATAAACTCAAAAACTACTGGGCCGATATTATGAATTCTTTTTCATCTATAGAAAGCTATATTATCAGCGAGTAACATAGGCTATATTTTATAAAGTTACGCGGACGAAGTTGCGGGCAACAGCTAGTTGAAATGTATACACCCCCGGGTAGTGTAATCCCCGGAGGAATTATAAAAAAAGCACCCCTATCACTCATTCAATGAGCTCTTCGAAAGATTCTATTTAGTAAAGGTCAAAAGGAGTGGACTAAAAGAAAATTTATTTAGCAAAATTTTCTTCGGTATTAACTGTTATATTACATAACTATTGGTACCTATAGACACTATAATTTAGTATTATTAGACGAAGTTGCAATTCATCAAACCACAAAATATGGGGAAAGATTTATAACATGACAAAAAACAAGTAGTGAAAAAATATCAGATCAAGAACGCAATATGGTAGTTGAAATAAAAATTTCTGCGAACACTCGATGCCTTAAACTGTTACAACACGCGAACTAGTATTCAACAATGCAGCAAATGTGTAGGAAATGGAAAAACAAATGACCTTAATCAGGGGGCCGACTAAAGTCAATATGGTGGTGTTGAAAGTTTATTTTGATGTTAAGTTATGCTGTGCTTACAAGCGCCTAATGGCTACCGCCAGCTCTTTACTGAGGTTTCCGATTTCCGAAATCAGATCCCTAAAGAGCCTAACAGACTTGACAATTTGTTTCTGAAATCTTGTTGTTATTATTATATAATATATAAAATAAAAGTTCACAAAGCTCCGCATCCGACATTTCGGTATGATATCTATGTATATCTTCTATATACTAATAACATCAGTCAAAACGATTTTTGGCTCTGGCTTCTGCATATGAAATTTTGGTTTCTCCTACGTTAAAAATAAGGGATTTTTTTTATCAAATTTTGCTTTTGTAGAAACTAGATTTTTTTCGAATTTCTAAGAAAAATTACAGTATTATATATTGTTTTCCAAAATTTTGTTTTATTTTCGATTAGAAAAGTTTTTGCTAGTCTTTTTATTAAATTTAAGATTTGTGATGAACAATAGCAAATAAATGTAAAATAGCAAAAAATCAAGTTCAAAAATAAATATTTTTAGTGTTTCTCTTATGTTTGTATGGGCCTATAACACAAGCAAGAAGGGATGGAGTAATGGGTTGTGGCATCCCTTACTCACTCACCGAAACACAACAGCACTTAAAATTGCACCCGTGCGAATCTGGGAGCGGGTCGCTAGTTATTTATAAGACACGCATGAAATCTAGAATACGATTACTGTGCTGACCGAAATTTGAACTTCCATTGTTCTGATGGCAGCTCTTCCTTCTGCCATCACCATTACTTGAGATTCCCTTTGAAATTACAAAGTTCTCTAAAAATGAGTTTTAAACTTATTGTCACGGTTATATCCAAGTTATATTCACGAGAATATTATTAGATTGTGCTCCCGGCATGGTTTCAGTTTCAGTACAGTCATTATACATACCTGACCTAGAAAGCTAATACAGAAATGGGCACTACATCAGTTTTAACGCTGACCGGAACGTACAGCGGGTCATATAGGTCGAGCCATAAATGAAGAGGTACTTTATACCAAACGGGAATCTAGTATAAAATTTAGTTGAAATAAGCGATTTAGACATCAATAAATTTGCACCGCCCCCAGCTGCTCACGGATGTAATTTTTTCTGCAATTTATGTAAGTAATTTTGAACAAGCTAGCGGAGAAACAGAAGCGGACAGCGACTTTATTTTATAATATACTGGCTGTTGCACGCGACTTCTTCGCCCGCATAACTCCTATATATTATAGATTATATACAAATAGGCCTAAAGAATAGATTCTCTATTGAAATAAATATACTATAAATCTACAAAATATACCTATACTAAATATTACTATGAAGTAAGTTTGGATATAGGAGGCAAACTGCGAAATTTCTTTCTCCGATTTCAAAAACTCCTAAGTTAGCCTAATAGATCTAAATCTAAATCTTTTCCGCAGAATTCAAATGCGCGCAACAATCAGTTTTCTAAAAAATTTCAATGAAATTTTTGACGCCATGATTCCGTTTTAGGCGTATTTTTTATGTGCCGCTTTTTTATTTGTGACGCAAAATCCATAGTTTAGTATATTGATGCGTTTGTGTTTTAAGTTATGGTAGCCACCTTCTATTCTACTGAAAAGTCAGATCGCCGGTTGCACTACCATAATTAATTAGCATAATCATTACACCTTATTCGCTTATATACTCGCTTAGTGTTTATACGCTTCGCGTATAAACACTGTAATGATTGTAAATTTAGTCACACATTGAATAAGTGAATTAAATCCGAGCGGATGTCACCAAGTCAATTGGAAAATTGCAGACTTGCAAATGGGTATTCGACAAATGTCTAACAACTGTCTGTTCAAATGTCACTTAATATCGTAAAATATTATTAGTATAATTCAAATATCTTTTTCATCACACCTTATTCGAAAAACGACAATTGGCTTTTAGAGAATGAAGGGAACAAAATTCAATTTTGTTGAATGGAAGTTTGAGTTTTCTCTCTTCTGATAAAATATATTATAAATGTTTAATTTTTTATAATGACATCTTATTTATACTTTCAGTCCAATGCTTACTCGTATAAAACGATTTCGAGGTGTAGCTTTTTCTTTTTCTCTTAGGTAAGGATGAAAAATAGTGTGTGTCAGTCGGGACCAAAACATTTTGTTCTCGGGCGGCGGCGTATGTTGAATTCCTAGCTATAGTAGGGGAGCCCAAGAAAGGATTTTGGGATTTACTTGAGCGCCTTGAGTCAGATATTGCCAATGTATATTCCCCACGTGTCTCCGATAACGGATATGTATTAATCTGCCGGTTTGGATGGTGGGGTTGATGGGGGTTGGGGTAAAAATTTAAATACAACTCAAGTGCGTCAGATTTTCAGAGGGGATGTTAAGTGAACCCAAACTAAACACCCATTTAAAATACAGACGATTCGGATGTAACGCAAGCTCGTGGCAGCTTTTTGAAAATGCAAAAAAGATTTTTGGCGATTGGCGAATACTCGAGCGTGTCAAATTTTCATACAGACGGTCAGCCTGGATTCCTGGTCGTGCTGATTCTTAATCTAACAATTATTTGCAGGATTTTTTTTTAAATACAGCGTCTACAAAATTTTAACCTTTTTTTCTTCCTACCATCTAATCTTCAAAATCCAAAAGGTCCCCACGACGCTCGAGTGACTCCACATTTAGCATCGTGGGCTCCCCTACTACTACGCTCAGGACTCCACTTTAGAATGCCTCGCTATAGAATCCTTCTCTTCGCTCTGAATTCAAAATAACGCCCTCGAGGTACCCCCTAAAATCGAAATGATTTCGTTGGTTTGCAGCAGAACGCCTCGTTGGTTTAGTCAAAATTTAATTTTAATCCTAGTGCTCCCTTTTACCAGCGAATCTTTGCAACATATTTTAAGTGCGAAACCAATATTTAAAATTATTTAAGGGCACAATTCTCGGGCGAAAGAAGTCTGTAAGGGCCCGTGCACACGAAGTTTTTTCGCGAATTTCAACGAAAGTTCATGAAATTAAGACTTTTGCAAGGCAAATTATGTAATAACATTTACTTGTAGGCTCCGTTAATGATATGCCATCCCGCATTCCAGATTTAATGGGTATTAACCCAGACGTATGACCTGCTTACTAGTAAGTATGCAGGCATTGATTATGTAAATCCGAGTAATTTGAATAGATGGCTAGCCGGGCGGTACTGAAATCTGTTTTTATTGGAGACGTTAACACAGATCCACTAGAATGCATCTGAATTTTCCTGTTATTTCACAGCTTCAATCGAGGTTTAGGAATAATGTTTGGAGTTTGAGCGAACAGATTTAAAACAGATCCATTTAACAGATAGGAGCCCATCCCTTAGACCTAACCCTAGGTAGTGAAGTCTGCAGCGTACTTGCAAAACCTGAGGCGTTGCTTGTGTTATATGAAGAGGAACTGAAATCAAGATTAGAATCATAGAACAACGAAATACTTACCCTTATACCAGAATATGGTACCCAGGTCGTGGGGCCCTTGGCTCAAGATGCACGTTAGTGACAAGGAGCTTCCAGTCTTGACGTAAAGGTCGACAGGACCTTGAATGTGAGCCTTAGCTTCTGTGAATTAAAACATATTTTAATTACTACTGAGTAGTTAAAAATATTTGACTTGATGAGCCCGTTGGATGGGTGTCAACTTTGGAAATGAACTTTTCAAATTTGACTCTGGTCTGGATCTGGAAAATAGTGGCAGAGCACTCTGCATTTTACAGTAATTTGAGCCACCGATCTGGTGGCAGTAACCACCCTCTTACAAAAGTCCACTGTGAAATTATGGCATTTATTTATGCTGTTGTGTTTTCGATGAGTGAGTAAGGGATGAAAGGGTCCATTTCCCCTATCTCTTCCAAATCCTTTATCATTAATCTTGCTAAGGTCGGCGATGCACTTGCAGCACCCATTGCGTTGCATGTGTTATAGGCGACGGTAGCCTATAGCCTAT
Organism: Synanthedon myopaeformis; assembly: GCA_944738685.1. Taxonomy (NCBI): domain Eukaryota; kingdom Metazoa; phylum Arthropoda; class Insecta; order Lepidoptera; family Sesiidae; genus Synanthedon; species Synanthedon myopaeformis. The sequence goes on along the minus strand of OX122938.1, from coordinate 4,291,783 downwards.
ACGGTAGCATGTGTTATACAATCAAGTGGGCTGTACGTAAGCTTGTCAAACGACCTTAACATAAAAATACTATTATGTTATTTTTATGACACTTTGGTTGATCTCGTCTTTATACTAATTAGTGGACATACTAATCATACAATATATAACCTGTGATAGGGCGAAAATATTCAATACCTATTGACTGGATAACAACCTAAGATTTGTATAACTTAAAAAAATGTATTTTCACCATTTATTTTAAACTGAAGTGTGAAAATTTCGTGAAAAATAAAAGTAATTTTCCCTGGTGAAAATAGAAAACAGATTTTACCGTTACTCGTAAATTTATTGTTAAAAATAAAATAAATAAAAGTTGCTCTAGTAAATAGAGTACCTATTTTAATTATACAAAATAAATAATTATGTTAAAGTGTAGGGTTCTCAGAAGTAATATTAATAGACCTTTGGATTTTTCATTTTATTTTCTAATTCAGGGTTTCTATTTTTAACCCCCGCCACCCGACACAAAAATGGGGTGTTATATTATATGTGTGTCTGTCTGTGGAATCGTAGCCCAAATAGATGGATCGATTTTAGTTGAAAGCCGACGTAACCGGAATGGTTCTTAGCTATAATTTATGAAGATCTGTTCAGGCGTTTGGAGATCATCAGCCCATTTCCTAGTTGTCGAATAGATTTCACTAACTTCCACAGGTTTGTGTGTAATTTTGTATACTATTATTTCGGTGGTATTTCCATGACCTTTGACATAATGATGCAGCATTAAGCAGTCTGCGGGATACCAAACTCCTTAGCAACTTTCAGCAGAAATAGCGTGTTTGGGCTCAATAGAAGAGTTAGTATATAATTTTTAAATTTAATTATAGGCTTGTTTATAAAATTCTCAAAAATTAGATTTTAGTAGGCTACAGTACAATTGGAAACTTTCACGGTTTAAAAAATCGTAATACTACCTAAAAACATAAAATATTTTGGCAAGAGTCTAAAAGTTAAATACATGTTCTAAATATACTCGTAGGTTCTTCGAAGACCATTCTTCGGGTTTATATTGCTACACGTGTTATCCGCAAAAGTAAAGAGGAGGCCGGAAAATATGGGAGTTATTCCCGTTGTGTTTACACTTCTTACTTATCTCACTGAGCCGCCTGAAAGGCAATTCTCAAGTTTGTCAGATTTGGGCTCGATAAAGTCGTCGCTTGAATGCTAATGGAATTTATCGAACGAACATTGATTGTTTGTTGGACATATTCTATTTATATCTTTTAACGTTACTTATCAACTACTAGCTGGTGGCCGCGACTTTATTTGCGTTGAAAAATGAAAAATATAATACCTAAGTAACGCATGACATCTTTATCGATGTGACGACGGTAGCGCTACCAAGGCGATTTTTCATATATTATTTTTTGACGATCTAAATCTCTAAATCTAACTAAATCTAAATCTAACGGTTTCTGAGATTAGGGCGCACAAACGCACAGAGAAAAGAAAAGTCTCGGCCGTAGTAGCAATTAACGGCCTTGTTGGTTTAAAAGGGCCTCGGCTTACATCTCGACCTCTTAAGTTCACTTGGGAAGTATGTTTTAAATTAATAATGACAGGAGCTACTAATAATGGGGAAGATAGACGGAGAGAGTAAAGTAGGAAGAAGAAAGTTATCATGGCTACGTAATACGTACAATTGTGTCGACTCGTTAAGAATAAGGAGAAACTTCAATAATGGAGGGGCACATAAAGAAGAAGAAGATTATATTAAATTAGTTGTACATATACTATTCCTTGCAGGTTTTCTTACAAATGTTCTATCTTAAAAGTCAGATGTTAAAGGCGGTGTTTTTTTTTTTACGATTTTTAATTGGATTTTGTTCGTTTAAAAAGAAGCCTCGTTAAAATGGATTAGGGTAATAAACTTAAACTTAATAAACTTTATTCATCGTTTTACCTCTAAACCGACAAGCAACACAAGACAGAAATAAATCACAAAGAAAATAATAATAATAATAATAATAGTATTATAATAAAATACTGAGAAAAAATACAAGATTTAAGCTATTTACAGATTAGATTCTATTTAATTGGATACCTGACTGAAACTATTTTTAATGTTTATTAGTATCTGGTAAACATCATATAACGTCATATGTTTATGCTATGACTAAATGCTAGAAACTTCAGCCAAATAGTTTTATAGTTGAGGGGAATAATCGGAAAAAGAAAAGTTTGCGAAGGAAGAAGTCGTGGCTGAATAACATCAGAGAGTGGACCGGAATAGCTACTGCAGTAGAGCTGTTCCGACGAAAAAAGACAAGGAGGACTGTTCTAGGATGACCAACCTTCCCTAGTTGGAGTGGCACCGCAAGAAGAAAAAAAGTCGTCAATTAGGAACGTATGGAAAGTGATTATACCCATACCTTTAACAATATATATTCCTTTATAAGCCATATAAAGGCACAATAGGCTCGCAAATAACTGTAGCTTAATGCTTAAAAAATAAATCATAGCCACAGCAATATAGGAGAAATGCCAAAACAAAAACGTATGGGGTAGTTACTACGAAATTTGGCACGAATATTGGATTTTGGGTACACCACAATGAAACCGTTATTGTGACGTACGAAACATCAATAATAAATATAACAGCAAAAATACCAAGGGATATAGCTGAAGTTGGCAGTAAATTCAGGTCACAAAAAATGTTGCGAGAGAAATATGTGTATGAAAATTGAAATATTAAATATCAACTGTGCGTAGATTATATCTATATACATATATAAAAATTTCGTGTAACGTTGTTTGTCGCCGATGAATTCCTTAACTACTGAACCGATTTTTAAAAATTTTTTGCAGACTGTGTGAAGTTTGATCTAACTTAAAGATAGGATAGTTTTTATTTTGAACCCGGGTGCGTGTAGATAGTAACATATCAAAATGAAAACTATCCTTGCTTTTAATTTGGACCAAATTACACATAGTTACGAAGTTTTATCAAAATCGGTTCAGTAGTTTAAGAGTTCATTGGCGTCAAACAACGTGATACGTAATTTTTATATATATGGAGATTATAATTGTTAAAAATAATAAACTATTAAAAATATTATTATAAAATCCGAGAAGAATGAAATAAATAAGTATCTAGACTTGTCTTACAGGGTGACTAATATGTATATCGGGGCGAAGTCTCAACAAAAACCTTCACAGGCTCTCTCTAGATGGCTCTAGATTCTATGATGTAAAAGACTTGAGCTTTGTCCATACACTAGTTATAAGTTTTCTTTATAACAATTATTTTTTTATTACTTTCATATTTAAAAAAAAATACGATTTCACCTTCAACTGTAAACTAAGACTAAAACAATCAGACTAAGAAAACTTTGAAAAGTTTATTTCAATTATCAGAATATATACTCGAATTATGGGCTCGTCACTGTTATTATATATCAGTTTATAGGTAAACCTTACCCTTTTATCGCTCTTTTCATTAGTGAAAACTGTATCAAAATCCGTTATAGAGTTTAGAAGAAATAAGCAGATAAACAGACAGAGGCGTAAGGCGACTATTTTATGCTATTTACAGATTAGCGCGCTGTGATTTTGTGACTTATTATAAGTAGTTCTTCAAATATTTGATTTTCAGTCAAGGCGCACTTCGTGTCTTAGTAAGAGTTAACCCTTTGAGTACGCGACTCTGAAATAACTGCTCGAATATTTCGACTCGTAAATATTTATCCTATACTAGCTTATGCCCGTGTCTTCGTCCGCGTTCAAAATTAAAAAAACAAATAAGCAATGTAACGCCTGGCATCTTTATTGCTATTACACTTTTGTGTGAGCTTTCTTAATACCTCGAGAACAGTACTTTTTTCTGCATGTAAGGTACTTTATGTCCTTTCTTGTATGCGAAAATTACGATGATCGGTTGAGTAAATAAGGTGTGAAAAGATAACAGACAGACAGAGACAGAGTTATTTTAAGAATCAAAATATAAGTATGGAAGTAGATATTTCTTACAGAAAACTTAATATTATTTTTTGCAGTGTTGTTTTTTCTCCTAAATGCAATAACATTATTTTTTACAAATCCAATATTTGTTGTGACATAATAATAGTGAAATTGAACTGTACCTCAAAACAAGCCAGTTAAGATAGAGTATCTTCAATCCATACTGTCTGTCTGTTACCGATCATCGTGAATCTGATGTAAAAGACTTGAGCTTTGTCCATACACTAGTTATAAGTTTTCTTTATAACAATTATTTTTTTATTACTTTCATATTTAAAAAAAAATACGATTTCACCTTCAACTGTAAACTAAGACTAAAACAATCAGACTAAGAAAACTTTGAAAAGTTTATTTCAATTATCAGAATATATACTCGAATTATGGGCTCGTCACTGTTATTATATATCAGTTATATCATACTGTCTGTCTGTTACCGATCATCGTGAAATTTTGCATACACATTGTCAAAGATACAGGAAAGGACATAGGATACCTTTCATCCAGAAAAACGTACTGTTCCTGAGGGATCATCTAAAATAAATTAAAAAACTAATGCCTGGCCAAAGAGTTATAACAACAAGAGGTCAAGTCACAAAGCATTATAACAGGCGTTATATATTTTTATTTTTCAACGCGGACGAAGTCGCGGGCACCAACTAGTTTTCAATAAATGATAAAATAAAAAAATAAAAATACTTTTTTCACAAAATCCACGCCGAAAGTAATTAGGTCAGCGATTAAGCAGAATAAAGATAAAATCTGAGGATTTTACAGTTTAAGAAAAAAGTCCACTTTTCGCTTCCTTATCCCCAAAGTGCTCAGGATATTACAAGATAAGATCATAAGATGATAAGGCACGTTGCTGTAAGTGCTTGTACGCCTTTCAAAAAAATCTTATACTTAGAGGTTACAATATACAACGATTAAATCTTTTTTCAAGGATAATAGGATCGTGTCAAAATGTAAGTATACTTAAAATATATATTTTATAAATTACTAGCACTCTGGCTTCGGAGTGAATTTTTTTGGTAAAAACATATTTTATAATTTTTTTTTCTATAAAAACTCTTCCCATTTGTGAAAAACAAATTAAAATCCGTTGCGTATTTTAAAAGATCAAAACTTATTTACAGAGGGACAGACAGCGGAAAGCGACTTTGTTTTATAATAGACAAAGCAGACGTTGTCCTGCCCGAATTCGAAAAAAAAAAGTTACCCGATTGATGCGCCATCTATATTGTCCAATCTGCTTCCCAACATAAATAACAAAATATTCACTGCATCATTTCGTACAGCGAGAACATTTGAAATTTCGTTTCCAAAGCTCTGACGTCAAACGTTCCAAAAATTCTACCACAATATTAGCCCTTACATTTCAACACATTTATAAGCATGGCCTAAATTTCTCTTGTATACGACTTCCTTTCTAGGCCAGATTGTTATTATTTCATCCACTGAAAAGAAATTCCGCTTCTTAGATGTTTTTAGCGAGTTTCAATATTAGTTTCAAATATTAGCAAAAAATTATTGTCGTCAATATAAAATTAGTTTACGTCTAAATTATATAATACTAGCTCGTGCCCTCGACTTCGTGGAAGAAAATTAAATAATGTATTATATAAGCAATATAACGCCTGACATCTGCATTTTTTAATTTCAGTGATCCCTCGGGAGCAGTACTTTTTTCTAGATAAAAGGTATCCCTATGTACTTTCCTGACAACGTATATGCAAAATTTCAAGATGATCGGGTTGAGTAGTTTAGGTGTGAAAAGGTAACAGACAGACAGACATTACATTATAATATTATTACATTATTTTACAGTATAATTCTGAATATTTTAACAGTTTATATGTGACTAATAAATAAATATTTAAACTTTTGGCTCCTTCCACTTGGATCCACAGCTTGGCTCCAAATGTGGATCCGCGGATACCTTTATCTCCTCTTAAATTCACATGTGGATTCATCTCATCTATCCTGGTGGATCCTTCCTATTTCATTTTATTTCATTATCTTTTTTAACATAATAAATAATTGATTAAATCTGCTGTTTAAATAATATGAACCTATTTTTATACACTACTGTGTATCTATCTCAAAAGAAGATCCAGTCATTGTCACATCAAAAATACTCGACAGTAGATGTTTTACATTCCGTCTGCATTTGAGCAGTAAAACTTTTTTTTTAATATTGCCTTTAGAAAATGTCACAAGGGAACAAAAGGAGGGCAACAGTTTGTGTATCCATTTTTTTTTTCAATCCACTTTTCGTTTCCTCTTATTGTTTTACTGTCTCTCGCAATTTTCATTGCAATACATTAACGCTTCCTTATCATTCCTTTTTTTAAAGGGTCACTCTAGACTGTTCTAAAGCCAGTTTGGCTTATACTTAGTATAGTATGTACATATATGCGCATTGTTTGTTAATTAAAATCGACAAACCACATAATTCAACCAACGTACTGTTACCTGCACTGTAAACACTGCACTTGGTTTTCATATATGAGGTACCAATAAACTATATTTATCTACATGTTGTAGGTATAACGCTTTCTGTATTGCCGCCAATTAGGCTATTAATACTTCCACAACGGGTTGCAAAATCGATTATATTTGCAACTTGTTAAAGAATGTAATAAAACTAATAAAACTTTGTTCGACAATGATTGTAATATCAACTATGGGCAACCGCATCCCCATAAAGCGTTATATAGTTCGAAACAATTACATTGGTAGCAAACTTGGTAACACCTTTCTTCACAATCTCAAGAAGCATTCGAAGGAACTACAAACGTACGGAAGTAAGCAAATTGGAATGTCAAACGGCATCCGTGTGCATTGTCAGTGCAAGTTTGAGACAAAGTTCACCTACATTGTTAATGAATTCGGTCGCCAACTTCCATGTTTATGACTGCTGTTTGAACAATGCTTTGAGATGCAGGTGCAGGGCAAACAAGAAAATGTCGGATTAATGCATCTCCAATATTCGGATTAATATAACTGTCATTGCTTTTTATGTTCATGTGTAACGAACGAGGAAACATGACCTTTGTGATCGAAACAAAGCGTTGACATTTATTTATTGGACATATACTTTGATTGTGTTTGTTTTTAAACGATTTATTTACAAATTCTTTTTCTCATTTAGTACATAAGATTAGATTGGATTTAGTTTTAGTACATTGGATTAGAGCTTTCACTGGTGCAGGCTGTGTCTCCTGTAATTGCGGCGGCATCCACCAAGTGCTACCTATTAATTTAAACATTGACGATATTGTTTTATGTCTGTATCGTATAATAAATAAATAAATAAAATTGTTGTTTTCCTCTAAGAATAGTTTTATGTTATGTAAATTATACTGAGTCGCTCAAAGGACTGGCGCTGACAATCTTTGAACCCAGGGTCCCTGAGACGTTAGGCAAGTACCCTTAAGTAAGTAGCTGTTGGACTCTCTATCAACAACAGTTAAAACAATTAACGGTTATGGAATGATGGTGATGATGATTTGTATAAATTGAAACCGTTTAACAATTTCAATTGCAAATCGTTTGTTTAATTTAACTAAAGTTCCGCAAACATGCTTGGAAACCAGAATGAGAATGTGTATAAATTTATAACTAGAACTACGGTAGTCGTGGCGGCTGTAAGTGCCTTTGAAATCATTGCGGATTTCGCGTCGAGTCTCGCGTAATGTCTTTAGAGAATACAGCGAATTCACGTTGATATAAATAAGAAGCTTGACAAGTCTTTGTCTTAGGACATTTGACTGTAAGTGGTTATGCTTAGAAGTGAATTTATGAATTTATTATTTCATGTACGTTTAAAGAACAGAATGATTTATGGACATTGAGATTAAATAGGGATAAATTTAATTGTAGACATATTTGGTATTTGTATTTGGCTGATACAATTTGTATACGTATATTACTTATGTTAATAAGTTATTTATAGATATTTGAACCTATTAGAGGACAAGCTTCTCTTGCATAAGGTATGCGAGGCCATAAGTCCACTGTGGATATGACTTTACATAATATTTTAAATGATTAAATAAATAAGTAATTTTCTAGAATTCTTGGAGAGGCAGGTTTTCTCACCGTTCTTTCAAAGTTATACTAATTAAAATTAATAAATCTAATCCTTATTTCGATGAATCCACATAGGAAATCAGGTGTCTAAACAAAGGATAACTAAAATTCATATAAGAACAGTTAAATTTATTCAAGTTTAATACAAATAAATATATGGGGAAGATTTTCACCTCAAAATATAGTGTTTCTAATTTTAGAGTATAATTTGAACAAAAAAAATTTAAATACAATACGAATTTGAAAGAGATATTTAAACAGTTGAATTTGTTTATTTAATTATAAATAACGAGTAAATATATATAAACTCCTTTTTCTGTGATATTATCTTTTTTTTCATGTTAAGGTAGGAAGACTCGCTCGACAAAATTATCCATTTGACTTAAGAAAGTATCCATTTGTCGGCACATACTTAGAGCTTTATTTTATCACTTAAAATTCACACAAATATTCATTCAATATTCAAATGTTAGGGGTCGGGGAATGCAGTATCACTTACCGACAATATTCAGTTGAAAGGCCAATGACATCTTTGGCTCGGTGTTGACTTGACACTCGTAGATTCCTGCATCGCGTTCCTGTGGGAATTTGATCTGCAACGTCCAGTTCTCAGACTTGTCCGGTCTGATTACCTGCGGGATGGATGAATTATATTTAACCTCTAAATTCGAGTAGTTAAGCTCCATTTTAGATTGTTACAGCAGAATGACTTTCAACATTTGAAAGCCCGTACAATTTGATAGGTAGGTGTTTGCGTATTCATATAATCATATTGGAGAAAAGCAATATGATCTCTTCTACACGTCTGCACTTTAGTTTTATTTTGCCAGCGACTTTGTGCCTTTTTATTTTTTTAGATGTTAAAACATTTATACAATCTTTATTGCTCATATATTTTAATCAGACGTTGAATTTTCGTATTTTTACTTTTTTTTTTCTTCTGTATGAAATATGTCCTTTTTGTATTCTTGGCAACGTGTCTGCAAAATTTTATGATGATCGGTTAATTAGTTAAGGCATGAAATCGTAACAAGCAAACAAACAAACTCACTTTCACATGTCTATATGTAGGCATATTTATTTATGTGTATTATATTTTATTTTCTTATTCGTAAATTGCATTAGAATCACAAATGAGGTATTGAAAGAAATAATTTTATACCAAAAAAAAAAAAGGTTATTGACTGAATGTAATATAGATTCTAAATATATATATACATTTAGAATACATATTTAGAAGTAGTCCTGTAAGGTTGTGGGAAAATACTAATAAGTCAGTTAATATTAATAATTAATAATATGAGCAATTAATTAATATTATGTTAAAATACGATAACCAATGTGAAAGATAAATTAATAGTTTAACTTACTTGAAACCTCTGGTCGGAAGTGTAAGTTAATATTCCTGCAGTCAATATGTGTAGATCTCTTTTTCTTATCCATGAAACCTAAAAAGGAATAAATACAAAATTTCATAGTTATTTCACTTAACACATTAAGCACATGCTGTGCAAAAGACAACAGAACTATTATTTTTTAACTCCCGGCGCAAGTACTCAGTACTTTAATGTAAGTAACTGTACCCTTAATTGTTCGTTATTAGTGTAAGAATAGAGATCTATTCTTACGAAAATTACATTAATATTGTTACGAAAAAATATGTTTCCTAATAAAGAAATGTTGATAATTTTGGCCTTTTTTATTCAATTTTCATAAAATTTTCACTCAAAATGAATAATGCTTCTTATTTTTTGATAAAATGAACCATGCTTGATAACAGGCTTTTCCTCACATTCCAAACTTCGTGATCATAGTCAAACTTCGACCATTGGCCGAACATGGTAAAATGATCTTCGAAGTAATAGTGACAACGTCTTTAACTTCCTGCATCAGATGCTCAGTTAAAACTTTGCCATCTTAATTTAGGAAATGTGATAAAAATTGAAGTCGTCGCTTTTCACTTGTAATTTCCTTACAAGTTGGACGTCAGCCAAAGTGCGAGTAGTTTCTCGTTGAAATTTTACTATTAAACCATCCTCCTTGGGACCATTTGTAGAGGTCGATTGAATGCAGTTTCCTACGATTTCTGACCTCATGCGGTTGAAGATTTATGACTTTTTTGTGAGAATTGGTAGCAGGTATGCTAACAGACTAATTAATAGGTGGATAGCACACAAAATTTAAATAATAATATATTTTTATTGAAAAACTGAGAGGTCATTGCTTTTGGCCATTGTCTATCTAGTTTTCGGAGACCCATATGTACTAAAATACATAACTAATCAATATATTATGTTGTCACCGAGCCAAGTTATTGTGCAAACACGGCAGTCTATATTCTGAATTGTGATTAGTGTTCAGAGTTTTTTTTTTCTTTGAGTGGATTGAAACAGATATGACAAGAATATTCAATACAATTCTATTTGAGTCTATTTGAATTGAGAGGACTTCGTAATTGTTCGTGTCAATACTAAAGTTATGAAAACAGAAAATTTTCAACAAAATATAATAATTTTAAGTATTAAGAAGACAATTTTCACTTTTTGTATATTTGTATGTTTGTTTATTATGGAAAACTAATAAACTACTAAATTGATTATAAAAATTCTTTCACCTATAAAAAGCTACATTATGGGCTGGTAACATTCATAGGCTGTATTTTAGGCTGTAAAAAAAATTAAATTCCTACGAAAATTACCATAATGTACCACAATGTATAAAAAATTTACCTAAATATTTATAATACATAAAATAATGTATCTACGAGTACTACGAATGTTAATAAAATAATGTTGCTTAGTGTCTCAATATGAAACTTCATAAAAAGTATTAGAAAATTCTAGCCACACGTACCGAGGGTCCTGATTGAGCCGTTATTCAAATTCCTTCTCAGTAATGTGGATAATATTTTTTTAAAGGAGTGGCGCTAGTGTACTTTTGTACCCGCTCTTAACCACTCGAATGAGCTCAACCAAATATTCCAAAAAAATAGAGTTTTTTTTTTACTTACAGCTTTATCGCCAAGCTGTTCAACTCTGCAATGAAGAAACGCAGTCTGCCCAACGACCGTGGTCACGTTCCGTGGCACGTTATACTCGAAGTACGGGAATGATCCCACGCTGTCTTCGCCATAATGCGCTGTACCTGTTAAAAAAATAAATACAACACATTAAACATTATTATATACTATTCGCATTGAATAGTTTAAGTGGACTTCGACACCTCAAAAAGTCACTCCTTTCTCTGGCTTCAGTAACCTTCAAAGTAAAAGTGTTTAGGTGTGTGATAAGGTACTACTCTATCCTTTATCTTGTCCTACTCTTACACTTTGTTCCAATTTTGCCCTAATCTACGGTACACTGTGACCTTTCTGCTGTCGCAAATATTGACAAGTTAGACATTTCTTTGTTAAGGTCGTCAAACATACTGATGTTTTTGGAGTTTACTCCTTAAGAATCGATTTGCATATACTCGTATATTGTCACACAAATGCGAGCACGAATGCGTTATGTTATGCTTTATAGTTACGTTCTATTTTTTGAATATTTTAAAATAATAAATTAATATATAATATATACAATTAATATACACAAATTTAATAATCGGGTTAGATATACCATATTCATATATAATTATACCATATTCAGCAAATTTTAAATTTCAATTTAAATTTGAACGTCATAGGTGCAGCAACTGTTTTGCGGAACATACTAGGTTTAAGGATAAGGATCTAGAAAAGAACAGGGCAATGAGCTCTGACATCCCTTACTCACTAACCGAAACACAATACCGAATTTCAAGGTGATCTTTTGTGAAGGGGTGGTTACTGCCGCCAGACGGGCTGCCCAAATGACTGCGAAACAGTGGGCCCTGCCACTATTTAAATACGTACTTTCACTGTGCTATATTACAATATCAGCATGACACTTATTATGTATTTCAAAAAGTTTTTAACACTTTTTTTATTAACTACTATATACAGCTGATAACCGCCTTAAATTTAACATATCTTTTCGTTTTTTAGCCTTTCATTATCCTATTGTAAAAAACGTACCTAGTTGGAAGATAATTGTATTTTACTTTAAAAGACATTATATGGCACGTACCAAAATGTCTGTTGTTAAATTTTTTACTAAAATATCAGGAGCACTTTGTGGCGTGCACACATTTCGTAACATAAATTAAGGACATAATTATGATGTACATTTATAATAATTGCTGTAATGTTTTGCAAATTCTGGCTGCGTAATTATGAAAATCAAATTATGGACACTTAATTATAATATAATTGTAAATTCCTTAAATAAAGTTTAGGACATTATATATAACATCAGCAATTTTATTTTAGACTTTTGCAGATCAGAATTATTAAGTGACCAATAAAAATTTGTATAAAAGAATCCCTAATTAAAAAATAGTGTCGGTACACATCAAAGGAAGTTGGCCGCAGTCGCCTATACCACCAGCAATGCCACAGATACTAACGAGCTGCCGACTATAGTAGGGTTAAGTATAGGGGATTAGGATAGGCTAGGGAAATGGGAACACAACAACACATATCTTCTGTTATTTTACGATTGTCTTCTGTAAAGAAGTTTGAGGTAGTTGAAAAAAATACAAATTGCACCATTTTACCGCCAACTTCATTTGAAGCGTTTATAATATGCAGACATTTAATAGATGACTTCTAATGTGAAATAACAACATTAACTTCTGGTATTGGCTTGGGGTCGACACAAGCAAGTTTCAGACGTGTAACACGTACTTACTGCAACCTATTAAGTCTTTCTTTGATATTCTCTATGTGGGAAGGCTTCAAATGGAATTTCAAATTACATGATTAGTCCGCACAAAGGATTACGCAAAATGTGTTGATTAACAGACTCTTCGGAACAAAACATCTGAGGTCTCAAAGTAGGTACCATGCTGTCAGGTGAGTTAACCATAATTGTAGGGTTAGTTCAAACCCTTTTTACGTTAAAATGGAGATGTTATAAATCTACAGTGCTCGGATATGGCATTTCGGACGTTTTTGATGTAGCCGGTAAAGAGGGTCTTAAGGCCCGTGTGGATGGATTTTGTGAATATGCTCCTGCGAGTTATAAAGGGTATAATGAGTTATAATGTAATTTTCAGGAAAAAATATCGAATATCAGAGTGGAGGTCCTTATTAAAAGTATATATTTCCATATTATGAGAGACTAAAAGTTTACAATTCTGCCCCGATTGTGATTAGATGATTTATATTAGAAAAAAAGAAAGAAAGAAAGAAAGAAAGAAAAAAATGTTTATTTGGTACATTTTAAATAATACACGATCCAAAGAGAGTTCGTCCTTCACCCATCTGCTTACCAGACGAAAAGTATGTTTTATCAATTGTTGTCTATGAGAGATTGTGTTGCCTATTAAAATATGCTCATCGATATCCTCAATTAAAAAAAATCCAGCTTTTATGCTACGTCCTTCTCAATTACACTGTACAGAACGCTCAATGCTTGTCTGTCGCACATCTTTGCTGGTACCAATTTTCAAATTTTAAAGCCTTGCAATAGTTATTCATGAACGGATTTTCACATGCAACTATTTTTTTTAGTAATTTTAACAATATTATTAACAATTTAACATATTAATACTATCGAGAATATAATTTTGTAATTTGTAAATCGAAGTTACGCAAATATGTGCGACAGATACCAGTTACTCACGACTCGTCATTGTGACAAGTACGATAAGCCTATTTAGACTTAAAACAGTAAAAACATATCAAATTCATTTGTAGTTTAAGCATACATTAAAACAATTTATGCGCCCCCGTGCCATATCCATTACTGAATAATTTACCTTTAATGACAAACCTTTTTATGTTACGCAGGCACATCAGACGTCCGAATTGTCAGACTTTAATCGTGTGGTTCACATCTCATTTACGTGTTTTTATGTTTCTAGGATGTTTTTGAAACCGGCATAATCTCACCTTATGGCTTACAGGTTAAGGTTAAATTTCGCTCGTACAAAAGGTCACACGATAGTGTTAATGTCGCAAAACTCTAGGGTTTTCTCGGCTATTTAATTAAAATGATTGCGCCGGACCTCAATTCGGTATCAAGTCCATAAAAAATAATGGATACAAGGGAATTCAGTGAACAAATATACCCTTTGTTATCCGATGGCATTAACGGCTTAATTAGGTGAAATCTCAGATGACCATTATCAGATGATTTCGTTTCAAAATGTTATACAGATGGAACTGCCCGCTGTACACAGATAGGTTGTATCTCGTAGCCATAATCTGTACACGCATTTGAGCAACAATTACTGTTTACCTTAAAAAATCATTGTTTGAAGAAGATTTTAATGAGGATACCTTGATAATAATGAATGAATGTGAACATACATTCATTGATATACAATTAAGCTATTGTTCAAAAATAGATATATAAGAGTTGGACGAAAACTTAGCAACCGAAACTGTAGATTGAGGTTTGAATTCGGTCAACTTATGTTACATTTAAATTCAGTGTCACTTGTTATAAGAAAGAAATCACTTTCCTCTAGATGTAATTTACTATTTTAGTTGTGGTATATACAAAGATTCTTTGTATCTTATCAGTATACTTTTTATAGCTATGGGCAGCAATCAGGCTGACAGTTAATTTGATTGTAGGTCTTTCAGCGAGAAAGATACAATCACTTTCAGACGGGTTGCAAGAGCAACGTTGCCCACATTGTTAGTAGGTATAAAAAAATCACTGTGACAAAGAAAGTGAAAAATGTCCAGAGAATAATAAAGGTATTTTTCTTGGTTGTAAAGCAAATGCGCTCTAGCGATCCAGTCGAGGATTGCACATTCTTTTTAAAACTTTAAGCTGCTTAAAGCAAGCTATTAGGTCAAGTGGCGTGCCTTGTAGGCTTCCTTTCGTTAAGTCTGTTACATTAGTAACGAAGCATGACTTTAAGCCGAGATGCAATGAAAACGTGATTGCATTCGTTGTAGGCTTTCTGGTTTGCCACTAAAAATAATTATATTATCAAAACTTATCAATGAAGGAAGAACTATTGCTAATGTTCTGTGTTATGTCATCTTTTCTGTATTATAATGCGAACAGATATGAACAGTCCATCACAAGTCGATGTGGATTGGCAAGACATTAGGTGTCTTTGGTGAAAGCAATTCTCACACAGGTTTTCCTCATGGCGTTTTTTCAACGTCCTTGGTTTAATTTAATTTGTGAAATCATTATCAAGAACAAGTGATCCCTCATCCTTCATCTCATAAAGAACGACAGCGCATTTGCAAACCCTGTAGCGTGGTTGTGTTAATAGGCGTCTACTAACAAAGTTGCAGGCAACTGCAAGTGGACAAAGTTGCAGGCCTATATATAGAAAAAAAATACAAAGAGATTTAAATAAGCGTAAGACGTGTAATCTACCGCGTTTTCATCCCACTGCTTTTTCTAAGTTTTTATAAAGTTTTATGTTGTATTAGATATTTATAGATAACTAGCGACCCGTCGTCGGATTCGCACGGATGAAATTTTTATATCTAACTATCTATATCTATAGTTATTCGCATAAGGGGACGTTCAAGTATTGCGTAACGTAATTTTTTCTTGTAAAACGTTACGATGCTATACAGGGGTGGAAGAGGAATCCCTCGAGTGAATTGTACGTCATTTTTATTTTGTTCTTCCAAGTTGGCAACCCTTTTCGTTGGTAAAAATGGTCACTTGGTAAACTTTTGGTCCTAAATGTAACGTTTAGGGAGGGTAGAGAAAAATTTTCAAAAATTGCGTTACGTAGGTAATATTTGAACGCTCAGGACAGATTCTCAAAAAGACGGATTCTCATGTATATAGTCTGTACAATGTCACACAAAGACAATAAATGCCATAAGCTATGCGGTAAAACAGAAAAATTGTAACATACGTGTAATGTGAACACGATATATGAATATATAATATAAAACCTATATTATCAACCTCGTATTGGAATTTCATAACCTATCTGAGAGACCACTTTGAATATTGAGTACCTTCTTTCACGGTTCTAGCTTGTGAAGAGCAGATGTTTAAGGCGTCGTGGTCAGAATTAACAATGAACATTAGACGCTTGTTAGTTTGTTTATTACATTTTAATGTCTTCGAAGTATTTTTCATGTGTTAGCGTTTAAGGCATATAAGTTGAATTTTTTGTAACATTAAATTGTAACATATAAAAATATACTGTATCGATACATGACATATATAATCGCAAAATCATTGGTTATGATAACTGCGCTATGTACTGCTGATATTATTTAATGATAGTTGTCTGTTTCAAAAGTTGTCCACTACCTAAATCGTTCACTCCTACAACGTCTCTTTCTAAATTGTCACCATTGAAGTCATTATTGGTCCATTTCCTAAAGAGTCCCTTCCTAATTTGGGTGTTTCGTCCAATAGACGTTTCACCCAAAACTGTGATATGCGATGAACTTCGTATTGATTAAACTACTCCCTCTTAATACAATTTTTGCAAATATGTTACATTTTATCACTAAAATGTATATACCATATTAGAATACTAGTAAATATTTCAAAGTAGATCTCTCTTAATATAATGAATAATTGCAAAATATTATAAAGGTTGATTGCATCATCAGAAAATATCCCTTCGTCGAAATTGAAGCACAAAAATAAACTGGACTAAGCAAGTATGGATTGTTATAATGACTCAACAGCCAAAACTTAGTAGTTTTGGCTGTACGTCGATAGTCAGTCAGGAAAACAATTTCATAAGTATAGATTACCACATAAAGTTGAATCAGTTAAGTTATGAAGTTTCAACGTTATACAAGTTATGCTTTAAGTAGGCTTTGAAATATTCACGGTAATCAAGTAAACTTTTTCTTTTGCGACTACCGTCTTGTATCGAATAATTAATCATCTTGAGAAGCCGTCCAAGTTGTTGTTCGAGTTGGTGGCTGACACTGGTAGAAAAAAGTCTGTATATTTTAAATCTCTTAACTCGTTAAGTCTTGTGAATGAAACAATTATATTGATTATGTTTAATTAGTTCAAGGGATGCCAGATTTCATTCCTCTTATTTGACCCCTTATCCTACATATATACCCTGCAACTTATGTGTTTACAATGTTGTCCACATATACCTACTGGTGCCTTACTATGGAATCTCTGGATTCTATGATGTTAAAGTTAAGAGTTATTACAAGCCAGTTGGATGAGTTTGTCTCAGGGTTACTTTGTCTCAGGGTTATAAAATCGTTATAACTTTTAACCTTTGAACTAAACCGCTTTGTAATTAACTGCGGTATATTAATTAGTCTTAGATACATAAACTAGATAAATTAGTAAAATTCATCATAAATTAAATAACAAAAATGTGAAAAGTGTACGAAGGGTGACCACTCTCTCCTACGTATGCTGTTGTGTTTTAGTAAATGAGTAAGGGATGCCAGAACCCATTTCCCTATCAGTTATTAATCCCTTATCCTTAATGCTATTATGGTCAACTCACTTGCAACACCTGTGGCGTTGCTTGTGTTATGGGCGACGGTAGCCACCTACCATCAAGTGCACCGCGAGTATGTCTCTGTCGACCTTAACTTAAAAAAGAGCTATTTGCTAAAACCTATCTGGTAAACAATATTTGTCTGCTATTTCATCATAATAATGTTTTATACATCAAGCTAATGCTGTTGGCCTGCTTGGTATCCTGCCAAAGGAATTTAAGCTGTAATTGTAGCGTAACCAAGATGAAATCCATTTAAACACTTTTCTAAAGTGGCTCTGCAAAATTTTGCCTTTGTGTTAACATCTAAAGACCTCTTAATAAGCGTGGTCACTCTTTCCTCTAACTAAAGGCTACGTATTTTGTGCAGAAGCTCTAATAGTCATGTGTAATTTCGTTGTTAACTATAAACTCCAGTGTTGTATGGTCTTGCAGTTACAGGGTTAATATGACACCGACATATATACCAACTTCGAACATAACACGAAGTTTGTTCCGCTGTGAACATGTAGCACCAACTTGTAGTTCGTGGAAGTTGTTTAACTTTCATTCGAAATTTAAATAATACCACTTGAGTTTTCGAGTGTACTAATTGTGTTTAAAGAGATCTTTAAAAAAGTATTAAGGCGCTATGTGCAGTCAAACGTTACTATGCGTTATAGGGGTTTGAACAACGCGTTATGTAATGCTTTTTTTTATTTAAATAAAAAACAGCAATTAAAATCTGCCAAATCAGCGTCCATTTTCGTTTATGTTTTACAGGGAATCCCTCGAGTGTATTGTACGTCATTTTTAATTTGTTCCCCCAAGTTGGCAACCCTTTTCGTTGGTAAAAATGGTCACTTGGTTGTTACGTAACGTTTAGGGAGGGGGAGGCATGGTACAGAAAAGCGTTAAAGCGCGTCACATAGGGGGGAGAGTCAAAAATCTTCAAAAATTGCGTTACGTAATATTTGAACGCTCCCTAACGCATAACTAATTAATTATGCTGAATAACAATGCTTTTGTAAGATATAGAGTATAGAGCAATGATGTTTAACCTTAACGAATCCTAATGTGTTAAACGAACAAAAACTTCTATCCTAAGAATTAATTATAGGGTAAAGTTAATTTCTCTAAAGACCTCGAGAACTTAAGAAACAAGTTTGTTGAGGATTACAAACGGAAAGTTGTTCGTGTATCGTATGAGGAAACATATTATGAACTTTCCCATTCAAAGGAAATTAATTTATTGTTTAGATAAATTTCACTTTGGATAATAAAATAATGTTATCCCGCCTATACAACACTAGCGGCTCGCGTGCGGTTTCGCACGGATGCCTTTTTTGCAAATCCATACTATTCATACTATTCCATACTAATATTATAACTGAAGTAAGTGAAAGTAACTCTGTCTGTCTATCTGTTACCTTTACAGTAGCCTTAACTACTCGACCAATCATCATGAAATTTTGCATACACGTTGTCAGGTATACCGGAAAGAGTATATACCTTTCATCCATACAGACATGTCTGTTACCTTTTCACGCCATAACTACTTTTTTTTCAATGCGGATGAAGTCGCGGGCACGAGCTAAGTAGTTAATATAAAAATCTTGTTTGTTTGCATTGAATAGGCTCCGAAACTACTGGACCGATTTGAAAAATTCTTTCACTGTTGGGAAGCTATAGTATCAGCAAATAATATAGGCTATATTTTACAAAATTGCGCGGGCGAAGCCGCGTGCAACAGCTTGTTTAAAATATGTATGTATTGTCAATATCTAGACTTGGTTTTATTTTAATAAAAACGTTTATATCTTAAATTCTTAAGTCATCTCGTTGGTCAAACTTTAGTCTTTAGTAATCGTAACATTGAATATTATATTATTGTCTATGAAAATAATATTCTTCCATGTAATGCTCACGACTTCAATATTTAGCAGAATAGCATAAAATAATAGCTGTGTAACTAACTAAACTAATTTCAAACAGAAACATAATTTGGACCGTAATAATGTTTACGAGAAAATTATTAATTCTAATCAGAATTTATCAGAATAAATCCAGAAATCAGCTGCTTTAATTTCAACTTTACATGGCGTCGCCTCGTTGTCGCGATTAATGCAATCGCAGAAACACTGATTGTTCCATGTTATACTGGATATGACAACTGGTATTAGTGGTATTTCGATATTCATCATCAGATTATTTATTTAGTAAATTATTTTTTATCTTATTTACACAAAAATAATAATAATAATAATTAGTGGTCACAATTTAGGTGTAACATAAACTTATTCAAGTTTTATCGTCGTCGAAATATAATAAAAAAGATATTTAAAATTAGCACACTTCTGTACATAAAAAAGTATATTTTGGTAGGTAGATAGAGATATTTTTTTTATTTATTTATTATTTTATTATAGCGGTTTTCAAATAAATCTATATAAGTATATGATGAAATCGCAAGCAAGCCGTGTGTGTAATGTAAATATTTTTCAAAAAAACATTTTGTACTTGTTGTATTTATGTTACTGAGGTTAATAAATAGTTTACCTCAGTAACTTAGAAACGGCTGTACGGATTTGGATGAAATTGGGCACAGAGATAGTTTATTAGCTGGATTGACATATCAGATACTTTTTATCGTACAAAAGAGTTAGGTTTCTGCGTGGACTCCATCTTAAGATATGATAATATAGTTTTATAAAAACCGTAGTAGAATTACGGATATTCGTAAAGAATTGGGAAGGGATATTGAAAATGGGCTCTAACATCCCTTACTCATTCATCGAAACACAACAGCACACATGAAGTTATTTCACGGTGTTCTTCTGTAAGGGGGTAGTTCGAATTAAAGAGAGGTAAGTAAAAAAGAGTGACTCGAGGAACTGACTCATTATCCTTTTAACATAAATTGAAATCTGAAAACACACAAAACAAACACAGAACTACTACCAAATTAGAATTTCATATATACAAATTGAATAATACATTCTTATAAATACAATCTTTAAATTTGCTCCACCCACACATCCTATCCGTGTCAGAGTTGATGAAGGTCTCTGAGTGGGTGGAGTTTTACCTACAGGCGTATGTGGTGTCCACAACACAAACTGTCGTAATATAGCTAAATGATTTACATTAGATCGTAAAAAGGTAAGATATGTCCCGTATCTCAAGTTGATCTGTTTGATCTGTGTTATTGATACATACCTTTTTTTTTTACGTTGGGAAATCCTCCTGGATACCCGGCAGTGTAGGAGACACTGCTGAGTTATGCCGGATTCCTACCGGCTAAAACCCAACGACTTTCTATCAACGCGGCCGTTGATGGGCGGGGTCGAGGGGACGCTATGACACGACTTCGGTGCCCCGAAACGGCTATCCTGGAGGTACACCGGCCATCTCGGGGGACCATACGATGGGCGACAGTCTTTAGATTGTACTAGAGAGAACTTTAGCAGTTATTTTGTGTAATAATGTAGGTACTACAACTATGGATTTCGTACGCCATACAAAACTTTATGGAACATTTTAAAAGTAACACATCGACCCCTTATTGCAAAAACCAATTAAGTGCAAAATGATAGTTTTGAGAAAAATGAGTTTGAAGTTTTACATGCCTAAATTTCTACTAAAAACATGTTGTAGTTTTAAAATCTTTATCTTTTTATTAAGACATATTATAAATTATGTTTGATACTACGTATTAGTGAAAAAAATTTTAAAGATATGACCAAAAAAATATTATTTTTTTGGAAACAATTGCTACATATAAATGATGTTTTTGCATGTACAGAATTTCGTGAATTGGAAAATAAGTGCTCTTTTTACACTAAATTGCATTTATAAACTTTTGTCTCATATCACAGTTAATTAATTTCAGAGCTTTTTTGGGTGCACATAAGATTATAATGTGTAACGCTTAATGCATTCTTGTTTACTACACTAATTCTGCTAATTGTTTCAAATTTATAAATTCATGATACTTAAATTCTTTCACATTGTAAGGTTGTTTCTTCACCTTTTGCCCTCTTTTTGATGTCTTGGATATTTCTTTAAACAAAATTGTGCGAAACCTCTACCAAACCATTTCTTTTGATCTTGCTTTTTGAATATGCTCAAGTACGAAATTTACTTTTGGATGGCCGTTTCCATTTTCTAAAATTCCGTGTACAAAGCTAATGAAACACATTAATAACATCTGCGAACACTAAAACGTCTTTTGTTTCGCGTACGAATTCGGAAATTGTGTTTCTCTATTGTTGCAATATAGTAATGTTATGCTTTGCTATTATTTGTGCGTGCAGCTATAAACTTATGAATTAAATAATACCAGGGAGGGGAGAGGGAGGGTGTCTCGAATGTCAATTTATGGTAAAGCAAAATATTAATAGTGGCAATATTTTCTTAGAATTCCTACTTTATTAGTGAGCTCATTTAATCCTAACTAATATTATAAAAGCGTAAGTGAGTTTGTTTCTTTGTTTGTTACGGTTTTACGCCTTAACTGCTCAACCGATCATCATGAAGTTCTTGTTACACCTTGTTGTCATGACAACGTTTTACAGAAAAGGATGTGTCGGTATTTTTTATCCAGGAAAAAAAAACTGTTATCTAGGGATAATCAAAAATAAAAATAAAAAATTTAATATTAATTATGTTTAATGTTATGATTATGTTTAATGAGACAAATTGTATGTACATATTATTTTAAATTTCACATTTAATAACCCGAGGACCGTAAGTATGGATAGTATATTATTATAAAAACTTAAGCTATTCATTCGTCCGTAATATAAACTAGAGATGAACGCAGTCCTGTTACTATAACTGCTTATTAAGTTTAAACCGCTTACTAGATTCAAAGAGATGCTCAAAGCAACCGTCTCTGTAGTATAAGATACATTAAGTGTTGATATTTAAAGTAGCTTATTGAATAAGCTATGGGAATAACAGCTTAGTCTGCGTGAAACTAAAGCTCAAAGATTGGTAGACAAATGAATTAATTTCCTGTTTTCACTCCTAATTCTAATAGAAGGATGTCTTTTTTTTATTATTAGAGATGGGTTTGCTCTTGGCCAACATCCAGCCATTTAACGAAGATGAGGGCTATGATGGAGCGAGCTCACCCAGAAGATGCCTATTCACTCGAATTTTAAAAAGATTTGGGTTATATGAGCTCGGAAACACAGACGCCGGCAGAGAGTTCCAAACCTTGGCAGTGCGCATTGTAAAGGATCTTAGTCTATAACTATAAGAAATTGTAAGTTTCCTAGTATATTACACTTTTTCATAGAAAAAAATGATTCAAAATTAATTTATTGAATCATCGAAGTGAAAATGAATAATGATTTGTTTTTATTAATAACTAGGCTCTGCCCACGACTTCGTCTGCGTCCATTTTTCTTATCCTAACGCTACTAAACTTCACAGGATCACCCACTGGACTAATCTGAATATTGTCTGAAAATTTCATCAAAATCGGTTCAGCGGTTTTGGAGTCCATAAGGAACATACTGGAACATACATACACACATTGCCTTTTATATATTAAGAAAGATCTATACTAATATTATAATGTGAAAGTATGTTTGTATGTATGGATGTATGGATGTTTGTAACTCTTTCGCGCAAAAACTACTGAACCAATCACCATGAATTTTTGCATACACGTTGTCTGAGACACCAGAGTTGACATGGACTATTCCCTAGGGAAAAATTTAAAAAAAATAAAAAACTAACGCCTGGCCAAAGTGTTATAGCAGCACGAGGTCAAGCATTATATAGCTTTTTTTTTATTTTCAACCCGGACGAAGTCGCGAGCACCAGCTAGTATAATATATATTTTTCTTTGTGGAAATAATTTTCAATATATTAATTTTATTAATAACTAGCTTTTGCAAGCGATTCGTCCGCGTAACTTTTTATAAAATATAGCCCACGCTTTGATGAATAGCCCACGTTGATAATATGTAGCTTTCTATAGGTGAAAAAATTTTAAAATCGGTAAAATTTAAAATTAAATCTTTAAGTTTATTCATTACAAACAAAAATAAAAATCTTCTCTCTTTATATTATAATAATATTAGTAGGTATAGAATAGATGGATACCGCGACTTCATTAGCGTAGTTATTATTTTTGTATGAATTATTGGAGTTGTCAAATTGTTTACTTAGGTACTTTATTTTCTACCGTATTGATTCAAAGGATTTTTTTTTTTAATTTCGTGCTTTAGTAATTTTCATTTACGAATAAGGTAAATGAAAATTACTAAAGCACGAAATAAAAAAAAAACCATTTAATCAATACGGTAGAAAATTAAGCGGATTGTGATTCGATTTGTTTTACCTCCTCAAAAAGTCAAGAAATACATAGCAGATATATAATATTTTTTTTTCTGATTTATTTTATTTCCGTGTCGAATTTAACTTGAAAGAATATTTTTTACGGACATCAGAATCACATAAACACCCACGCTATAAGGTGCTATAAGCAGCCTCCTCCCCCTTATATAGCACCGCAGGCTAAGAGAAGTCGTGGAAATTGATATTTACATTGTAAACAAATTTAAACAAACGACCCTCCTACGTTTCAGATGGCTAAGGAAAAGGAAAATGTATACCCTGTTTATACATTTTCCTTTTCCTTAGCATAGTATAGGTATATAATTATATAATATTTTTTTAAAAACTAATATTATAAAAAGGTAAAGTATTTATGTAAGTATATTTGTTTGTTTAATAATGTAGGAGGTAATCTAGTCGTCCTATTTTAAAAATACTTTTAATTATTTTTTAGCTAGATTTTTTTATTAATAAAAAATTCTATTTAAAAATATTAATGTGTTGCCAATTAAAAATATGCTTATGGATATCATTAAGAAAAACGGAGCAAACAAAGATGTGCGACACCTGTCTAGAGTACCTAGGTAATAGAGATGGACGCAGCAGAGCAGCTAGATTTTTTTTTTTAATTAAGAATTAGTTAAAAGAAAAAATACTGTGATCGTGAAATTTTTTAACTCTAAACAACTGATAACTAAACTAAATTGAATCTACGTCCAAAGTATGACGAATACAAGCTAACATATTATTATTAGCAAAATAATCTAAACGCGCACACATGAGAGAGAAATCTATTTGCGCAATATAATCACATTAGTTGGGCAAACATTTCGTATGTTTGTACAAATACACAAATGTTGGTTGTATTGTTTGGGATATTTGTTAATGGACCGATTTGTTGTTTTGGGATTGCAATTCTTTCGATACTTACTTCAAGATATTGAACGGTACTGCTTTCAAAATAAATATTTTGACCGAAATACTTGTTCGTGTAAAAATATCGCCAGACATTTACACGAATAGTATTGTCCTAAATAAAACACTTTTATAGAGGTGGACTTACAGATATTGACTTTCAGACTTCAGAAAAGTTTAATAGTATTTTTTTAGATAGCAAAACAGAATATTGTATAATCTGTTTTAAAAATATTACTGTATATAATAACATTACATATTTAAAAATGAAGTTGCTTTCTGCTTCTGTCTATTTTTCTGCTAAGTAACTATTTCTAAACCGCCTAACGGATTTTGACAAGTTTTTCACTAATAAAAAGCGTTATAAACAAGCAAGGTTTGCATTAATATATAAATTGCAGAAAATAGCATCCGTTTGAAACCTGAGGTGCCTAATATTATAAATGCGAAAGTATGTTTGGATGTTTGGATGTATGGATGTATGGATCTTTGTAACTCTTTCACGCAAAAACTACTGAACCGATCACCATGAAATTTTGCATACACGTTGTCTGGGACACCAGAAAGGACATAAAGCACCTTTCATCGTTCAACGCGGACGAAGTCGCGGGCACCAGCTAGGTTTGTATAAAATCGGAAACCAACAGGTATTCAGCAGTGTTGATTGCACCAATATTTTTTTTAAGATAAGGTCGGCACCGTCGCCTATAACACCAGCAACGCTAACGTTACTGCAAGTGCGCTGCCAACTATAGTAGGATTAAGGATAGATTAACCCTTACTCATTTACCGAAACACAACAGCACACATGCTGTTATTTCACTGTGGTCTTCTGTAAGGGGATGGTTACTGCCGCCATACGTGCTGACCAAATGACTACAAAACGCAGTATGCCCTTCCACTTTCCAAATTACGCTTATTTCACGCTGGTCTTCTGTAAGGGGGTGGTTACTGCTGCCAGATGCGCAGATGTCCCTTCATAGAAAACAATATAGAATATTAATAGGAAGAAGTTTAACTTGGACAAGTTTTAAACTATCACCGATAGAACTGACCAAGTTTATTAATAAGCAACTAGCCCGGGCCTTGATGTTGTAAATCAGGTTAATCAAGTTAGCTACCGTGTGTATTATTAAGTGGGGGATATTTTCGTTTCATTTGTGGATAGTTAAGTTCAAACTACTCCTGAATTTTAAACGAGATAACGTTGCCACGAATACTGTAAGTAAAGTTATTATTAGATAGTACTTACCTAACTTGGAAGTCTGGAATTCATTCGCTATTAAAGGGAATTCCTTATTCAAATTGTTAACACCGATTTTCTCCGGAACTTGACGAGAGAAGAACTAAGTAGTATTTTCATGTACTTGTTTATGTTAAATTCGACAGTTATTTTTTTATTTTAAAATAAGTAATGTTCAATGGTTTAATTATTTTTAGCAGCTTTACAGCGTCTAGAAGGAATTATAGTCACGGGAAGTGTCTAGCAGTGCTGAATATTATGTTGTTATGATATTCTACACAACATATAATATACAAAAAATCAGCCTTTAGAAAATAAATGAAGTTAGTCCTATTTTTACTTACCTTTCTCACCTGATAGCTCTAAAATGGCTGTCTACCCCATACGTTTAAAGTACTTACACAGGAACACTACTTTATTTAAAAAAAATTGTTTTTTGGAAAAGCCACATAATGTATATAGTTCACTATCAAATTATGATATGGGTCGAACATTACGAACATATCACTATGACTTACCGTGGCTTTCATTGAAAAATCCCAGGACCATAATAAGAATGACTACCAGTCCGATTTTCAGCCGGTAGCCGAAAGCGGTCTGCATCTCCCACAAAAGCGGTGACATCGTTCAGCCGCGTCTCATCCATTCGTTGTACAGTATGTCTTGTCGAAACGCGTGCGCAAGATCCGTTGGATGCATGATCTGTAACAAATGCAAGAAAATCATATGGACATGAAGCTTCAGATACTACTTCAGATAGATAGATACATTTCTATCTATATACTACTAATATTATAAAGAGGAAAGATTTGTTTGTTTGTTTACATTGAATTGGCTCCGAAACTACTGGACCGATTTGAAAAATTCTTTCACTGTTGGGAAGCTATATTATCAGCGAGTAACATAGGTTATATTTTATAAAGTTACGCGGGCGAAGCCGCGTGCAACAGCTAGTCTATTATATATGTCCTATACATATTTTAAAAATAGCTGGTGCCCGCAACTTCGTACACCCTGTAATTCGTTTTTTGAAAATTAGTTATAGTATATCCTGGATTGTTTGATTGAGCTATGAACAGATTTAGAAGCGACATTTTGGGCTGTCCCATTCTTGACAGTCGCTCTTAGTGTCTGTCTATACGGCCATTAACTCCTCCTAAATTGGCAACGGATTTTAATCCAATTTACACCATCAGTTAAAGAAAACCTAATTAAGTTTTTTTCTGGACAAGGCGGGTGTAAGTCGCTAGTAAACGCTGTTGGGTCTTGTACAATGAAAATGAATCGAACACTACAAACTATAAAGAGAACGTTGTCCCTTTGAAGACTCAAAGTATCGCTCAACCTCTACCAACAAAGCTATCGGGAATCACTAAGGAGACTATACAAACTCAAGGAGCCATTACACTGCCGTTTTTTAAAGAAATCCTGTTTTTTATTTTCTTACTGAACCGTGAACGCAGGCACAAAGAAAATTCTCTCAAAAGACATTAAAAGTTGCGCGTTAGCGGGTGATTCTGTGAGACGCTTTAATGGCCGTGGGGAAGTTACTAACTTTCTTTGTAAGCGGTAAACTCACTAATTGAGAAGTTTTCTTAAGCATGAAGGGATCAGCGTGGCAGTGAAAACGTGTGACTATGTAGGGTGAATATAGAGATACAACTAACTCCTTCGTGGGTCATATTTTAATGGATGTTATTAATATAAGGGTGGCCGCACAAGCTTTCAGTTGCTAAAGCGACCATCCGCACACACTATCCTGTCGTACACAATAGAACACACAGAACACTATTATTTATTTATTTATTTATTTATTTATTTATTTTATTTTATTTTACGTCTTTAAATTTGCTTCCATAGTGGATTTAGAATTCAAAAAAGTAATGATAGTAAAATCGGGAACACAGTTTCATCCTGTATATAGGCTTCATATTAATCATCTACATCCAAAATTTAATTACACCACTCGATAGCTAAAGATTCAAAGAATATAATATATTTTGAATACGTATAGTATGCTTGAAGAAAATATCACTCGCAATGTACACGTATTCACGTGTACACGACACAGCTACACGCCATTTTTTCTTTATTTATGAATAAATAAAGAATGAGTCATTATATATTATTATATTTTTTACAGTATAAATATATTGAAATACTCAGAGATTTAGAGTTCCATGTACATACACAAAATAATTATAAATATAAGACAAAAATAAATACAGGACTAAAATAAAATTCTATAAGTACATTGAATAATTATTTTTTAAATTTTTATTATGTCATTAGAGAGATCAACTTTTCTCAAAAAATTTCGACGATCAAAGTCAGAATCAAAATCAAAATATTTATTTGTCAATTAGGTTTCTCCAAGAAACTGTTATGATCGTCATTATAAATTTAAATTTACCAGGGTTTCCGAAAAAAAAAAGTCAAAAGGATGACAATCCTCAGAAGAAACCCCGGAAGAAAGTCAGGATACTATTCTTTTTGTCATCTTTAAAATATGAAATTACAACAATTACACTTAATTATAAACAATCGCTCAACCGTCTGTGCAGTTGCGAAGTAGTCGCAAGCAACAATAATAATGGAAGCCTGTTAGTAACCAATGTGCGGTCTCAGTACAAAATCTTAGTTGCTCGCACGGATAGGGCCAGCGCTGAATGACAAGAATTATATTATTTTCAACTTTATTCCAATGATTTTAGCACTTACACTTCTTTATTTCAATACCAAGACGCAGCGTTCCGCGTCATGCAATGGGATTCCGTGGCATGCACTAGCATCTCATTAGCAACAAGTGCTATTATCACGCAATGTTAACCTGAATAGTTTTCGGCACGACACAAGACACAACTGCGTACTGTGGGATACCACGACGGGCCTAGCCGGCCGAAGCGTCCCTTGGCGTGCCATAGCGACAGTTACCGCCGACATAGTCACCAATGTACAGCCTCCTTAATTCGTGTTGAGTTGCATGTTATATTGATAAGGTCACATGTTATATTGCTGTACGAATGCATGCCTGTGAACTTAGCTTTTAGAAAAGGCGTTTCTATTGAAAAAGATTAATTGAAAATATTGTTCTCAAAGCCCTCATCAAATGAGATATGGAATGTGAGTTGAAAAAATTCAGAAACTAAACTGGATTAAGATTATTCAAAAAAGAATCTAATGATTTTCTATAGAGTCCAAAATTTCTACATATGCTGTTAGTTGCTGAGGAGTCAGGTGTCCCGCAGACAACTTGATACTGCAGCATCAGATCAAGGTTACCATGTCACGGTGAAACGTTGGGCGCCAATGAAACGTTGGGCGCCAATGAAACGTTGAAAATAATTGAAGTAAGATAAAACGTTATCGGCTATGAAATTAAAATAAAAGAAAAAACTAAAAAAAACTAAAAAAATTGGGCGCCAGCTAACTAAAAAATGAAAAAAATCATGTTAGCACTTAAAATATATTTAAACAAAACAAGAAAAATACACAGGGGGTGGTCCTTAAGCCCGTACGTTATTATATATATATGTGAAATTTATAATTTGATTCAATAAATCCGGCTAATAAATATTAAAAAACTTAGCTGGATGTGAATAATGGCTGGATGTAATAATAAAGTTTTCCTTCTCGGCAAAATAAAACACGCTGCTCGTCAGTGTCACCAAAGAAAAAATGAAGAAGGCTCATCAGAATGTAAATGCAGATAAAACCCAGGCTTCATTATATAATAATTATATATTTCTAGTTAAATCCATGAATGACAAAAAAACCAAAATTAAAAAAACATAACAAAAAACCCTGAAATGAAAAAGAAATAATTAAACACAAATCTAAAAGAAAAAATATGTGTGCCTGACCGTGGGAATCTAAAATTTAGATATAAGATCCCTAAATGTTAATAATTTATTCAATAAATGGTCAGGCAAAAACAAACAAGAGTAAAATAAAAAAAATACAATTGCATAAGGATTAAAAATAAACTGCAAAAGATAATAGAATTAAATGAGTAAATTAACAATAAATTTAAAATGAACTAAAACACAAATTATAATAAAAAAACATTAATCAGCAATCTATCATCAGAAATAAGATGAAATACGTACCCATTTATAAACCGGGGTTTTTTACATAAATATTTTAAACTGAATAATTAAAATTTTAAAAGAAAATGAACTGGCAAATACAGGCTATTATCAGCACAAAAACTAAACCGCTCTCTGCGAGCGACAGAGAAACAAAAAAAACGCTCTCTGACTGAAAATTTTGAATATTGAACGTCAAATGCAATTCTATATATTTAAAAAAAATAATAAGTTTTTAAATACTTAAATAAATAAATAAACAAATAAGGTAATATAACTAATAAAATAAATAAAATAAGTAACGCTACGTTACATATCCCCTCTTCCTACAGAAGAATTTTTTTTTCCCGTTAATAGGATAAAAAAAAAATTCTTAGTGCCCATACACAAATGCTACCACTTTCATCCTACGTTCAAAAAATAAAACCTTCCATACTATTAACAGTGAGAATTGCAGCACTAGTTATTAAAACTGTGTTGTGGTACTCAAATGTTTCCTTTCAAAAAAAACTAATTCAAGATATTTTCTTGAAGAAGTAACTTGCATTAGATAGGGCAGTAGTATAAAACTGCTGACCTTAAAGCAGAAGTGTTTAAGGAATAAATGAGGAAGAGTATAAAGAGAAAAAGAAAAAAATAAATAAATTAAAAAAAATAATTAATTATTAACATAACTGAATCCTAACTAGAGGAAACAATTAACACCAAGCGAACAAAACGCCCAGACAACTAAGCATTCAACCAAAGAATACTTAAACAAAATAGATTCCTTAAAAACAAAAAGGAACTACATTGTTAATAATAACAAACGCCCAGACAAATAACTAGGCGATAACTTCAAGGCTTAAATTATTTTATTTAATAATCCGCCCTGTTTATGAACTTTAAGGCTTGTTTAAAGAGTTGTAATCCGCTCTGCTTATGAACTTTAGGGCTTGTTTAAAGAGTTGTAATCCGCTCTGTTTATGAACTTTAGGGCTTGTTTAAAGAGTTGTAATCCGCTCTGTTTATGAACTTTAGGGCTTGTTTAAAGAGTTGTAATCCGCTCTGTTTATAATAAAAACTAATTAGTTAAATAATTAAATAATAACTAAATAAATGAATAACTAAGGAATTAATAATATTAAGTAAATATGTACATAATCAAGAATTATTTAGGCCTGGCAATTTAATATCTTTAATATGCCACGAACCTAAGTTCTTACCGTTCATATCTTTAAGTAACAAAACAAGAGGTGAAAGCTTTTTAACCACTGTACACTTTGTGAACTTTGGAGCCAGCTTTTTGCTGAATCTCTTTCCTTTGTTACTAAGAAAATAATTTCTCTTCCATACAACATCACCAACATTAAAGTTTACGGTTTTACGCCTTAAGTTGTAATGTTGTAAATTCTTTTGGTGAGCTTGCCAGAGAGCAGCTTGCACCTTGTTAAAAATAGAGGCCAAAGAACCTAGATTTTCTGCGTATTTATTTCTAGGAAGAAAAACTATTTCGTCACTATCCTCATTATTAACATAATGAGAACCACAATCTACTAATTCCCTACCATGAACAAGAAAGGTTGGTGTAAAACCAGTAGATTCATTTACTGAATTATTGATGGCAAAATTAATTTTTGGAATTAGTATATCCCATGACCTATGATCATCATTAACAAACGTAGAAATACAAGTAATAATAGTTCTATTGTATCTTTCAACCGTGTTTACTTGCGGAGTATACTTAGGCGTATAGTAAACTTTAGGAATATTATATTTAATAAATAGATCCTTAGTACTTTTACCAACAAATTGACTACCATTGTCCATTAAAATAGTTTGTGGTATACCATGAACTAAGAACACAGAATCTTCTAAAATCCTATTAATAATTAAAGATGTTGCTTTCTTCATAGGAAAGATTAAGCAATATTTACTAAAACAACAAGTAACTACAAAGATATATGAATTTAATTTGCGGGTAAGAGGTAAAGGACCCATGATGTCTATTGAAATCATCTGGAAAGGTCTGGAGCATTCCTTAGGACGTCCCATCTCTCCCAAGGTTAAATGATTTTGTTGTTTATAAGCTAAACAGGTATTACAAGAAGTAACGAAATTAACAACGTCCTTATATAAACCTGGCCAATAGAAATATAATGCAACACGTTTATAAGTTTTAAATACCCCTAAATGAGCGGCAGTAGGTTCACTATGATATTTTTCTAAAATAGCTTGTCTTTGTTCACTATTAATAACTTCCTTCCAAGAAAATTCATTAGTTAATTCGCATTTATTTTTCGATAATCTGAAAAGTTTATTATTTCTAAGGATAAAATTTGGAAATTTATGAGGTTCATTAATACAACCATGCCTAATTTTATTATACCAAGAGTCATTAGTAGAAGTAACTGCAGATGATGTTGAAATATTACTAACAGGAAGAGCACGTGAGAGAGCGTCAGGAATTACATTATCTACGCCTCTACGATGTTTCATCACAAAGTTAAAAGTAGATAAACGAACTCCCCATCTAGCAAGTCTGCCTGTTGGATTAGAAATAGACAAAAACCATTTAAGAGCACTGTGATCAGTGTAAACAGTGAATTGCTGACCATTATCAAGATAACATCTCCAATGTTCTAAAGCCGTAATAACTGCAAGAGTTTCACGCTCAGTTACGCTATAATTTCTCTCTGTAGGGGAAAGAGTCCTACTCATATAAGCTACAGGATGCTCTTTGCCTTCGATAATTTGTGTAAGCATAGCACCGATACCGAAGTTACTGGCATCTGTATGAACCTCAAAAGGTTTACTGTAATCAGGACAGCGTAAAACGGGCGAAGAAACCAAACATTCTTTTAATTTAATAAAAGCTGCATCAGCTTCGGGCGTCCATAAAAATGGAGGAGCAGATTTCTTTGTTGAAGTAAGTCTATTTAACGGACCAGCTATGGCTTAACGAATGCTCCGGCTTCTCAACAGCGTTTAATAGATTTACTCTTTAGGGAGTTTGATCTCAAAGTATTCGGATACTTAGATGACATTATTTTGATTAGTAATGATTTTGATTCACACGTATCCTTACTACTCAAAGTCCTGGATAAATTAAAACAGGCAAATTTGACTGTTAATTTCGACAAGTGTCAATTTTTTATGAATAGTCTCAAATATTTGGGTTATGTCGTGGATAACTTTGGTCTTCGAACAGATCCTGAAAAAGTCGAAGCTATAACTAATTTTCCTACGCCTAAGAATAGGAAGGATCTTAAACGTTTCCTTGGCACTGCTACTTGGTACCGTAGGTTTGTACCAAAATTTTCTACCAAAATTTAAAGATACTACTTCTTCTTTAGTAGACTCTAATAAAACCTTCATTTCGGAACTTGTAGGTAAAATTCTAGATAATCTATGGAAGAGATGGTAAGCTAAATTAAGTGATCTGCTAATACCCTTACTGTCAATGTCTTCATCCTGTAAGTATAACTTAATTTTGTTTAAAGTTATAGAAGAGTCCGTAACATCCTTGGTCGCTTCCATATTCGAAATTTTAACCGATTCCGTAGGCAATGTCTTCAATAATTCTGACAATTGCTTTCTCATTTCCTGAACAGTAGAAGCTGGTATTTGGTTACGAATAGAAATTTCATAACCTAATTCTAACTTATGTAACGATGAAACCTTAATCGGATAAGTAGACATGTTGATGCCCTAATGTCACAAAAAAATAATAATAATAATAATAATAATTGTTATTAATCAATAACAATAAGCAACGAGAGAAAGAAATATATATATACTTATAAATAACAATAATTATTTACTAATTTGAAAAATAGAACGAGGTCAATGAAACGTATGATATGACAATAAAATGTCAACAACTATCAATGAATTAAACTAAAGAGTTTCTTAACCTCATTATACGTAAACCTAGATGAAAATACTAATTCCTTTTTTTTTTAAAAAACAACATCTTATTTGTGACGATAGTGACAAATTAAATCAATAACCTATTTGCCTGTTACAACAAATAGCGAATGACATCTTAAATATTAATAATTTATTAAAATAATTAAAATAAATTAACATGAAAAAAATGAAAATTAAGAAATAATCATTCTGAAATAACAAATTAATTAAAATGTCATTCTGCAACAAAAAACAGGAAATTGAAGAAATTAATAACTTACAAAAAATTAAATCAACAGAATTAGTGAATCAAATATTGAAAAATAAATAAGATAATATATATATATAATTTCACGTACTTTACAGTAACAACAATATATGTTAACTGTAAAAAAACAAGTTGGGCGCCAATGAAACGTTGGGCGCCAATGAAACGTTGGGCGCCAATGAAACGTTGAAAATAATTGAAGTAAGATAAAACGTTATCGGCTATGAAATTAAAATAAAAGAAAAAACTAAAAAAAACTAAAAAAATTGGGCGCCAGCTAACTAAAAAATGAAAAAAATCATGTTAGCACTTAAAATATATTTAAACAAAACAAGAAAAATACACAGGGGGTGGTCCTTAAGCCCGTACGTTATTATATATATATGTGAAATTTATAATTTGATTCAATAAATCCGGCTAATAAATATTAAAAAACTTAGCTGGATGTGAATAATGGCTGGATGTAATAATAAAGTTTTCCTTCTCGGCAAAATAAAACACGCTGCTCGTCAGTGTCACCAAAGAAAAAATGAAGAAGGCTCATCAGAATGTAAATGCAGATAAAACCCAGGCTTCATTATATAATAATTATATATTTCTAGTTAAATCCATGAATGACAAAAAAACCAAAATTAAAAAAACATAACAAAAAACCCTGAAATGAAAAAGAAATAATTAAACACAAATCTAAAAGAAAAAATATGTGTGCCTGACCGTGGGAATCTAAAATTTAGATATAAGATCCCTAAATGTTAATAATTTATTCAATAAATGGTCAGGCAAAAACAAACAAGAGTAAAATAAAAAAAATACAATTGCATAAGGATTAAAAATAAACTGCAAAAGATAATAGAATTAAATGAGTAAATTAACAATAAATTTAAAATGAACTAAAACACAAATTATAATAAAAAAACATTAATCAGCAATCTATCATCAGAAATAAGATGAAATACGTACCCATTTATAAACCGGGGTTTTTTACATAAATATTTTAAACTGAATAATTAAAATTTTAAAAGAAAATGAACTGGCAAATACAGGCTATTATCAGCACAAAAACTAAACCGCTCTCTGCGAGCGACAGAGAAACAAAAAAAACGCTCTCTGACTGAAAATTTTGAATATTGAACGTCAAATGCAATTCTATATATTTAAAAAAAATAATAAGTTTTTAAATACTTAAATAAATAAATAAACAAATAAGGTAATATAACTAATAAAATAAATAAAATAAGTAACGCTACGTTACAACGGACATACCACCAATGTAACATTGTACAAAATTTCACATCAATCGAACCTTTAAAAGTTAGTGAAATCCGTTCGTCAACTAGGAAATGGACTGATGGACTTCAAACGCCTGAACAGATCTTCATAAATTCCTCATATTTCAAACAAAAAACCGGATAAAAATCAGTCCATACTTTTGGGAGCTAGATTCCACAGACAGATACACAGAAACGCACACACACAGAAACGCACACACACACACACACACACACACACACACACACACACACACACACACACACACACACACACACACACACACACACGCACACGCACGCACGCACGCACGTATTAGAACTCATTTGTATAAGTACAGATTTTTGAATAGGTACAAAAAGTATTTCAGCTGCAGTGGCTGTAGGCGTCTAGTTAGATTCTCCAATCCAAAGTTGGGTTTTTGCTTACTTAGTACTAGCCGAATCCGCCAATCCGATGTGTGGTTTAGGAGGTGTTAATGGCCATACAGACAGAACAGGTAGGCGACTACAAATTATACTATGTAAAAATAAGCATTTACGAATAAATACTTATATGTACATATTGTACATTTGATCTCATTGTTTATGTAGGAAAAAAATAATGTAATCACGTTATTTAGATATCGACTCATAAATTTTGAATAACTGTTTCAATAAGTTACGATAAAATAATAGAATATTATAGCGTATTATTGTTCAATATTAAACCGTGTTATCTTTTTCTTGACAAAGAAAATAGATTCCAGGTTCGAGGGAGCCGAAAACCAATTTTCGTAAGAGTACCTCATTATCACAATAGCGCATTAAGTGTGCGCATGTTATTATTAATAATTATCTATGTTATTTATTGGTTTTATTATAGTATAATTTATTGGTTTTATTATTGTAGCAGTTTTTTTGACTATCCTTCCTAATATTATAACTAATATTCGACACTGCAAGGTGTCAAAAGAATCTAGATAGAAAGTTAGAATAAATGAAATAAATTTAATATACCCAAATACCAGAAACATAGTATAAAATATATTTACATGTCTAACCATTCAGGCAGACAGTCACTTTACATTTTATTGTTTGGATTTACACATAGTATACATAAATATGGTTCGAGTTCACATGCTGTCTGTACGTAAAAGCCTTAGTTCTGCATAATGTCCCCGTCAGCCGAGGGGGATAATTTTTTCCCCAACATGAAGACGAATGTGACGTCGCCGTCGACGCGCTAGATTGCCTCTCGCATTTATATGTAATTTTTCAACCCGTGGCTATTCGTTTCACTCGGTCCTTTTTTCCCTGTTGAGGTTGTAAGTGAAAGAGACAGTGATATATGGGCCGCGCTTGTGATCCCGCTCTTTTGATTGGTCAGGTGGACCCAGGTCAATTAGGTCAGATTATTTCGGTTAATAAATTGTTGGTGGCCCTCGACGTACTAATGTAAGATTTGGATCACAATTTTAATGTCCAGCGTACTTACAGAATTAATTGTTATTTCAGTCATGGAGTTTATTAAAAGTATTTTCTTCATACACATATATTAAAGACGAAAGACAGGTTGATGATCCACTTATTGCGTATTCTGTCCAGCATGGAATAGCTATAGGGAAATCCCATAAACTTCACAGTCACTTCGAGGTTTTCCGCTGGTAAAAAGCAGTATAAAATAAATTTGCTACTTTACTCGGTATGCAACGCATTTCATTTTTGTTTTTTTTAAGTGTTTTAAATCGAAAAACTATTAAACACCCCTACGAAATGTTATATTTACTTACATCTAAAAATACCTACAGGAAATCATTAACATTTTCAGAGGTAAAGAGATTTTATTTAATTAACACTAGCTGTTGCACGCCACTTCGTCCATGTAACTTTATAAAATATAGCCTATGTTACTCGCTGATAATATATATAGTTTTCTATAGATGAATGAATTTTTAAAATCGATCTAGTAGTTTTTGAGTTTATTCTTTACAAACATACAAAAATACAAATCTTCTCTCTTTGTACATCTAGGATCAGAAGTACTTTAGTTATTTAAAACGAATGAAAATCTAATATATATAAGTAAATAACAATATTGTCCCAATGTTAACACACAATACAGTAATGCGTAATTCCAGAGACAATTCTGATGTATAGGTAACACTCAGTACACAAGGGAAATTCAGTTCAGTATTCCTAAAACAGGTGCAAATAGTCCCTTTGCTTATTTGAATAAGGCACTGCATAACACTGTTATGAATTATGCATGCCTCCGAAGAAACGCTGTAAATATCGACGCCGCAACAAAAGGGGATTCCAATCGCCTTTCATCCCATGTCCATCATGGGAGAGAAAAAATATTTTCCCGGGGATTTGGTTGGGATACATCATGAATAAATTCCGTTTGAACGGCTTATGCGCAGTCCTTTCCAATATAGTTTGTTGGTCGCTAAGTTTGGCATACACTGAATGTGTTTACTTTGACATAAATTTAGAAGAGATATTGTATTCTTGTTGATTGTGTTTGATATTTGGAAATGACCCGCTGGCTGGTCAACCTCTGATAACAGACAATTTGGGATTGAACAAATTTTGTGGTGATTTGTTTCGGTGCGCGAAATTCAGCACCCTCATAAGATTCTTCTATCCTCGTGTAGGTTATCAGACTCGTGTTGATAGCAATTTATGCGAAAAATTTTCACATTATAACTTCTTGATATTAATTTTTGGCTTTTGCCTAAAGGTATTAGTTCT
The DNA here is from genome assembly GCA_944738685.1 of Synanthedon myopaeformis. Classification (NCBI taxonomy): domain Eukaryota; kingdom Metazoa; phylum Arthropoda; class Insecta; order Lepidoptera; family Sesiidae; genus Synanthedon; species Synanthedon myopaeformis. Next base: position 4,253,437 of record OX122938.1, on the reverse strand, counting down.
ATATAACGGGAGTACAGTATGCTTGTCTTGATCACCACAGAGTGTATAATATATACACTTGCAAGTGGTGTTTTTGGTGAAAAATAGGTTATTATATATACTGTCTACAGTGAAGATTATGAAAGGACCAATTACCAAACCGACTGCTCACTGGGCTGATGACTTCAAGAGAACGCCAGGAAGTGGATGGATGTCGTGGTCGGAGGACCGAGTGTGGTAAATGAAAAAAGCATATTTAATATGTCAAACAGTAGAAGTTTGTAAGCCGATAATTGTAATGACGTAGATGAGAAAACACTGAAAAGAGTGGAAACTAATAACAAAACAATAAAGGGCAAGAGGAATATGAATACGGGCGCAGAGATTTTTTTTTCATGGATCAACTTTATTTGATTTTGCTACCGATTTCCGTATCGAGCTTCAATTAGCGATGGCAACGACCTCAGTTTCAGCATTCATACTAACTAGACGAGCGTTACTCGTAATGTGTTAGGAGCTAAGTGAGGCTTCAACTTTTAGGTGGCGTAACATCGTTAATACCTTGGTACGTATCGGGTTCACATCATACTTAAAACTATGTTTTTAGCTTGCTGTTGATTTCATATTTCACACTGTGGCATAATTAGTCATCGTGTATAGTATTCCAAATTATATTAAGTTAAAAATTAAATAACATAAGTCCGGACATACCTTTTAAAAAAAAGTTTTTAATTAGAGGGATGTACCCTCTATAAGCTGTAGAAGTGTAGATTAAAGACCACTATGGATTTGTTGAACTTCACTAGTATTCGAAGATCACTATAGTCTCTAGGTCATATAGGATTCCTAACGAATTTTACTTCATTGTGGGATCTGATTGTATGTAGTTTTATGAAGTCGTAAAAACAATATCAAATATCAAAAGGTTTAATTATACTTAACAAAAAATCAATGTACAAAAACTTGATCTATAAACTCTGACTTCCCTACTTCAGGGAATCTCTCCATAAACTCTGCGTATTCAAATGAGATATATATTAGGTGAGAATTTAAATAAATTACGCGAGTCAGTTTTAACAATATTTTATGAGGCACTCACTCGTATCTCACTTTATTCGAACATTACGCCCTCGTAACTTAGAATAAGGGTAGGTGAGGCCAAATTCCCAAGACAAAATTTAAATATTTTTCGCATACCGTTAAAATTCACGGGTAAATATGGTAGCTCGTAAATATCTGAAGCGGGAACATACCGAAACCTATTTGGACTGTTTCCAATGGTGCAAAAAATGTTATTTTAGCTTTACTATGGAGCTGTTTATAATAATAAATTTTGACGTGAATTATTGCCTTGATTATGAATAGTCAAGCGAAAGTAGCTTAAAAAAGAAATTTTGCGTCAATTATAAGGATAAAGATTATAAGGATATAAGGACTTTAATTTATATTTCAAGTGGCCATTATACTCTATCACCTGTAAAGAAAATGATTCACTGACAAAAACCAATGACCATTTATTTATTTCAAAAAAGTAGAACTAATAATTGTGTGTAAAATTTTGTGTAAAATTGCACCCATGCGAAGCCGGGAGCGGATAGCTAGTGAAACTACAGGCTGTCTTAATCTTCCATACACTTAGAACCTACATCAATATTCCACTTCAATAATACCCTGAGAAAATCTATTGGTGGATTAAAGCTCGTTAGATTGCTCATTGATTGATTTATGTCTATTCGTCATTCCATTACATTCTATTCAATCACACAGAATCTTTAATTAGTTTTTTTTTTTTAAAGTAAGCCTAATGATTTTGGTCCTAGGATCTAATATCGACGCTGATAATCTGGGAAAGCTAAATCCTTAAAAACAAATTCAACACTAACTTAGCAAGAGTAACTGTCCAGTTGTATCGTTGATGGAGTGAACTAGTGAGAACAAAAACGTATCAATATTATAAAATCTTACTGGAAGATCTACAGCTTAACGAAATTTGGTCTGTCTAAACGTAAGGTAACAAATAAATAAAATTCAAATGTCCATCTACATTGTCTACACGACACAAAATTGAAATATTATTTTGTAACAAAAATATTACTATCCGTCTGTCACTTTATTTGTCCAGGGCTTATTTTCGAGACGTTTTCATTTCCACATGTGTTTATTTAGTAGGTAAACTAGTATAAGGTGATAAATAATACGTTTGTGGGCCGCAGCGACGTAAAAATTAAGCCCAGATAAAAATCCGTACTAATATTATAAATGTGAAGGTAACACTGTCTGTCTGTCTGTTATTTATTTATTTATTTATTGAATAGGTGTCCTTCGGAAGAGGGCTACCTCATGTTTTTTTTCTAAATACACACTTTCTTTATGTTTTTCAGGCAGTGTAATAGTGTTTTTTAATTGTAGGCTTCTGTCACCTTTAACACAAGCAACGGCAAATAAGCTGTTGAAATTTGTATGGAATAGGAGAATGGTCTCAGCTATCCATTACTGTGGCACGAAAACACTAGACGTGAAGTTATTTCCTGGTGGCCTTCTTTAAGTGGACGAAAAAATATTTAGTTAAGTAGAGAAACTTTGCAAGAAAAAAGTTTGCAAACGAATGCTATTAAAAAAATTGTGTGTGTCAGCTCCGACACACGACTGGAGACTGGAGACTGGACTCCTTACGAACGATTATAAAATTTAAATTTTCACGCCGAAAGAACAATATTGTTTTTTTTTTTATATAATATTGTGTAGAGGGCGCAATATCTATGAAACTTCAGACATTCTGAAATATTCAAAAAATAGAACGTAACTATAACGTATTCGTGCTGTGCGAATGCGTAACTATGCACATTCGCGCATAAATTTTCATTCATACCACGGGCTTATATATGCAAATCAATTCTTAAGGAGTAAACTCCAAAAATAAAATATTTGAAAATCCATACAACAATTTCGTTTTAATTTGACTAAATCCATCACTCAAATTACTCAAGTGTTTGTAAATCAAACAAATGTTGGTTGGGTTGAATAGGGGTTGCGTGTGTATGAGCGACATGTTAAAGATAACGTTCGTTACCTGTCTCTACTGTAATGTTTATGTTTAGAAACAGCCATAAATACTTGCTTCATGAAGACCATTAAAATTCCAATAATATTCATTGTTATAAAATAATAATTATTACAATCCCACAGGAACAGTACCTTTTTCTTAATGAAAGGTACCCTATGCCCTTTCCTGTATCCCTGACAATGTGTATGCAAAATTTCAAGATGATCGGTTGAGTAGTTAGGGCGTGAAAAGGTAATAGACAGACAGGCCAAACAGACAGACAGATAGAGTTATTTTCACATTTATTAAATAATATTAGTATAAAAGTATGAAGTATGGATATTAGTAATATGGAGTATGGATCTGAAGAGACATTATTTTAAGATTAAAAGCAACTAACGTACATAAACTAATATATATTTTTTTAATTTTTATCGATGGAAACTTCATAAACATTTTGATGCATGTAAAAAATTGCTCCTATTAGACTAGACATTGAGGAATTATGAGAGATGGAGTGATGGATGGGGCAGTTTGGCAGTTTTAAAAAACGATTGCCTCGTCCAATTTTTCTGTCGTCAGATGTCGCCGGTGATACTTTTGATGGATCGACTTTAACGAAAATAAAGTTTCTAAAGATGTTTTTTCAAATCTATTTACAGTCAACATAGGGGAGCTACAGAATCGTTTGCTGATCTTAAAAAAACATTTCATGTGTTGGTCTATAAAATAATACTAAAATCTTGAATATACTGAATGTTTCTCCGATCCTAAGAAAATTTTTAGCCTGTCACAAAAATGTAACAATATAATTGATACTTACCTATAAGAAAATGATTAAAGTGTCTCCGACACGCTGCTTTTGGATCTGACGATATTTACTCATACTATAAAGCCGCTGTTTCGTATCGAAATTTAAGTAAGGTCACGAACACGACGTACCCTATATAAGCGTTTCGTGCTACTAACGTGCTATTTTAGTCCGAGATTAAACAGAGTTTGGCATAGTCCTTCCCTAGTTCTTGTTTATTAATAACGATTTTCAATAGTACTCCATTAGACCTCCGACTAAAGTTAATCCTAAATTCTGGTAAAGTTCTACTTACAATAGTCACAATATTGTGATAAACAAACCATAACTTCCTCAAGAATTGGGCCATCAAATGTAAAAGAGTTTTGAAATCTGACTGATAGTTATAACCAACAACGGTTTAACGCGTTCAACCAAACAAGTTTGTTTGTTTATTATATTCATATTATTAATGTTATAAAGAGATATAAAGTTTGTATTTAGGAGATACATATTTTTCTAAACTACTCATCTGATATAAAAAAGTTTTTCGCCAATAGTTAGATAGTTTTCAACGCGATTGAAGTCGCGGACACCAGCTAGTATTTTAATAATTTAGCAGTATTAATTTCAGAATTTTCGTTAAAAATGTGTCCGTCAATTTTTATCGGCACGTTTCATTTTGTCAGAACCGGTGAGAGGGATGAGAAGGGTTAATAGGGATGCGACCTTTACATTGTTTTGGTACGACTCTTAATACGACAAATTTTAACGACTACGGATTTAAAAAAGTTTATGCTTCACGTTAATAAAAACGTAAATGACTTTAAGTAGCGAACGAGAGCCGTAATAGCATTGATTTTTTTTTTTTGTAATTTGTACATCACATCAATATTAATGTAAAATTCGAGAATTCAATTCATTTGTAATACATGGCTAAGAGATATCCCATTATTGATATTTAAAAAAATCCTGGAGCGAATCGATAGTAAAAAATAAGACTCCCAAAGTTCATAAGACACTTGGTGTTATGTAGGTAACTAATTATTACAAATAAAAAAATTTACTGATGTTCATTATTAAAAGGAACGCAAAGAAATAAACTTTTTTATTGGGTTCGTCGAACATTGGGTTACTTTCATAAAAAATTACAAAAAAAATTGTCAGTTCCTGCTTTTTCCGTTTAAACAGTAGATATAGAATTTAAAACGCTTTATCTAGGCAATAAAATTTTACTGGAGGCAATTTAGACAATATAAATTATACCTTTGGGGTTAAATTTATCCACTATTATACGAGACTCGGTTTAAATTAAAATTTCACTATTTAGACTTGGATTCAGCACTCTATTCTTAATATAGAATAAGGTCTAAATTAAAAAAAGAAGAGTTGAATTAGCAGCGGGCAATTATGTACACTCTAAAATCATAGCAGGATATTTTTTAATAGACGTTTTTATGGTGAACTCTTTCGAAATTCCCATTTCACATTTCCCTATCCCTTTCTAATCCCTATCCTTAATCCTACTATGGTCGGCAGAGCTTGCAACACCTGTGGCATTGTTTGTCTATATACTAACATTATAAAGAGGAAATATTTGATTGTTTGTTTGCATTGAATAGGCTCCGAAACTACTGAACCGATTTGAAAAAATCTTTCACTGTTGGGAAGCTATATTATAGGCTATATTTTACCAAGTTACGCGGACGAAGTCGCGTGCAACAGCTAGTATTATAGATGACTGTAGCCTCATACCATCAAGTTGAGCTGTGAGTAGTTTTTGAGTTTATTTTTTACAAACAAAAATATAAAATACAAATCTTTTATTTTTATAATATTACAGTAGATATGATCGAAAACAAGCGAGTTTTTTAAATAAATTTATAATTTATGTACGTGTCAGTGAACGCCAACAAAATTTAATTATGTTTAGAATAAAACCTCTTTGCGTACAGATTGTACTAATGGGAATATTTTATTGGTATAGATTTAAAAATATATTTATTTTGAATACCTACACAACTGTTGTTGAACATCAGACTGCGTCACGAGATTTAATTTAAATAGAAAATATCGCTGTGTAATTTCAGGGTCTATCGCTTTGAATTCATGAACTGTATTAAAAACACTTAAACTTTCCATCTTTCAAGAACAGGTTTACGAGTGTATTGTTTTAGATATATTATATCAACATCTGCTTTTGTCGGAGTGCCGACAGAAGTGAAAACTTAAACAATTACATGTGTATTTTTTGATTCGTCAGTAAAGTACATACTTACTACCCATCTCAAAAAATGCCAACATGCATGTGTATCTATGTACGTATGTACACAATATATGTTAATACTTATATACAAAGGTGTCGGTTACGGTAACAGTGTCGCGAGTTAAGTGGTTTTTTCCAATCTCAAAAATGCCCAACGCGCCTAAAGAAGTTTTCACTTCAAAAACTAACGCCCGGTCAGTGTAAAAGCAATGCAGTTGTCAGGTATTTCATGACATGGTAATCTTGACGCGGGATACCCAACTCCTTAGCAACTTACAGCAGATATAGCGTGTTTGGGCTCAATAGAAAGTCCGGGGGTTAGTTTTTTTATTATTTATATTATAATTTGTATTGGTATATATTGTATTAATTATTATTTTATAACAATGAATATTATTGGAATTTTAAAGGCCTTCATGAAGCAAGTATTTATGGCTGTTTCTCAACATTATGGCCAACGCGCCTAAAGAAGTTCTCACTTCAATAAGGTTATGTTAATAAGTTGTTTATAACCTTTTTTGTAGTTATAAGTTTGATATATGTGTCTGTGTATCTGTGTGTCTCTCTGTAGCATCTTATCGATTTTTAATTTTTTTTTATAGCTGAGTGTGATCGATAATTCATACCTATAGTTTCTTACTTATTTCATTTCTTAGTTGAAGAGGCGATCTCAGTAACTTCTACAGATACAATTGATGTGAAATTTGGTATACATGATAACCTCCACCTGATGGTGCAGCATCAAGCATGTAGTCTGCGGTATAACCAACTCCTCAGCAACTTAAGTAAATAAAGAGCGATAAACGAAAATTCGTCCCGCCTTAGCACGTATGTTATTGGATTACATCATGAAACTTTTTGCGCAGACGAAGTTACAGACAAAAGCTAGTATATTAATACACAAATTCGGATAACTACAATATTTCCTTTGTGCGTTAAAGTCATTCTGAAACTAATTTCAATAGATATTGCACAGTCACCTTGTTTACTGAATTTTGGTTGTATTGTTCGACACCAATCGATCGTAAGTTGGTTTTGTTTCGCATAACTTGACCCAAATACGCACTTTTGCGTGATTCTGTGCAATTGTTAGTATTTCCAAAGAAATATAGTATACTAGTAACCCGCTCCCGGCTTCGCCCGGAGTACAATTTTTATACATATATTAAAATCTTCCCCGTCCCTCTTTCCATATGTGAAAACCGAATTAACATCGGTCTATCCAACAAACTTAACATTTTTATATAGGTATATATCTTATCTTCTTATAGTCTTATTCATAAAAAGTTATAGGAGGCTTCTAAGCTTGTTATAAGAAATTTACCAAAAAAACATTATTCATAAAAGTTCAATAGCAGTAAAACGCTCTATAAGTGTTTAATAACGCCTTCATAAGTTATTGAAGCATGAACCCTACTATAAACCCCTAAAATAAGGGAACAATTCAAGATGGCCGACTTAAAACAGCTGATTTCTGAATTACGTTTGATGTAGAGTTTGATGTTTGTAAAGGAGTTAGTCAAATCTAAGATATTTATTTATACAAATTATAGTTTAAATTACTTAATTTAAGTAAGATTTAGATTTAGGAATGATAAGCGGAAGTAAACGTGGGACTTTAATAAACAGAAAATACTACATAAACACAATTAATGGCAAATAGACTAAAGCGAAATACTAACAGATATTTAAAAAAAAAAAACTGCTGCACTAACCTTATCCTCCTCAGTCCAATTTAGGCTTCTTTCCGGTTTTTTGATAGTTTTTGTCTCCATTATTCACTTTAATTGGAAAAGAAATATAATAATAACGACCGGGCGTTTTCAGTTACCAAAATTATTTAATCTGACACGTAAGTAATCTGATAACTTCTGCGAATTGTTTTGTTTTCATAAGAAATGTCAAAATGTCACATCACAATAATAATGTGTAGTGATTTTTATGTATCAAAATTTAGGGAAAGTTTCTTCGACTGGCAACGCGCCGCCATTACGGTGCTTCACTTGACAGCACTGTACATGGAATGAATATGGTCCTATAGTTTTACATAAGTTCTATAGCCTACATTGCATGTATATACATGTAAAACTGCATAAAAAACTTTTTCAAACCTTAAAAAGCAAGCCTTAAAAATTATGACTGTTAGTACCTAATATACCCCATTTTTCAAAGATTGCATTTAAATTTTTCATTTGTAAAAAGAGGCGGTTTTACTTTGGTTATTAAAGCGCTTTTTACTCGTAAATTGTACCGTTACAGTAATTCTAAATGAGCAAGCACTCATTTTAATTAGTAATCCCTTTAAATTACGCTCAAAAGTTGAATAGTAAACAGCTCAAAAGTAAGGTCTAAAATACCGGAACAAATGTTACTTTGAAATATAAATAAATGTGCCGGCGGATGAATGAACCGACTGCCCTTCATTACGAAAGTAGTTCATTACGAACAAAGGCGAAATAGGTCGTCAATTTCTGAAGGCGGTTGTATTCAGGACGAAGTACCTACCATTTATGTATAACAGCTGTATCCACTGTTAGAATATTAGGATCACAAAGGGGCCGTCGTCGGACAGACACGCGAGAATGAAATGCAGAACTCCAAAACCGAATAGATAATTTACACTGCAAAAATAATTACTTTATTTTTATGATAAAGAAAGGCGGACAGGCTGACTGCCTACTTGATGGCAGTAGGTACAGTCGCTTAAAAGCAAATCCAGAGGTAAGTAAGAAGGGAGGCGAAAACTCAGAGATCTCTCACAAAGCTACTCATTCATTTAAACACAAAAGCACATATGTTTTTATATAAAAACGGCGTTGTATAAAGGAATATTTACAATCGCCAGAAGGAATAGAAATGCATAAATAATAAGAAATCTTTATTACTACATAGTATAAAATAAAGTCGCTTCCTACCGTCTGTCCGTCTGTATGTGCGCTTAGATCTTTTAAATTGCGCAACTGATTTTAATGCGGTTTTCATTAATGGAAAGAGAGTTAAACGAGGAAGGTTTTTATATATTTTGCAGAAAAAAATGCATCCGTGCGAAGCCGAAAGCGTGTCGCTAGTAAATATATGAAATAATAATAAATGGTGTTAGGAATGATTTTTGTTCATAATAATTTTAATAATAATTACAGTACGGTACAGTTAAATTTAGATTAAATTAAATTTAGGTAGTAAAGTAAAGACAGTAGGTAAGTAGTAAAGACATTTAAAATCGGCTACTGTGAGAAATCATAATTTGAACTCTCACAAAGATTTGTTTTGAATTTGTTTAGCAGAGAAAAAATATATAGTCCGTGCCTTTTAGAAATTCTGTTTAAGGTTTTTCTTCGCTTACTCTGTAAACGAATACCGTGAATGCAAAGAACATGCATTTCTACTTAAAGGCTTTTAATTAAGACCTTTTTAAAACTAAATTTTAATGTAAAAACCTTTAGGAGTTTAAATGTTTTTTACTCATAATATTTATTTAAAAGTATGTCAAAATAAAAAGATCTAATTTTAATTGGATAGTTATAATCAAAATACTAATATATTTGGCTTTTTCTCGAAACAGAATAAAACCTACCCAACCCTGTTAGGGTAGGCGTAGTTTTATATTTTATTTTAGATGATCCCTTGTAAACAGTATAGAGTCCCTAACAATGTGTATGCAAATCGGCTGAGTAGTTAAAGCGTGAGAAGGTAACAAACAGACAGACAGACAGAGTTATTAGTATGGACTAGCATGGATACATCAAACCATGAAAAAATCATGGTGTTTTTCATAGAACAATCGTCAAACGTAAAAATTGATAGTCAGCAGGATTTGCTTCCAGTTTCAACGAACAATTCCGACTTTACATTGCAAACACGAAATGTTTTCGCTGACATAGTCGGTAGTGGCAATCAGGAATCGTAACAGAAAAGGCTGAGAATAATGCAAGAGTTTTTCCAAATAATGTTTGTATAATAAGCTAATTAATAACGATTATTCAGAAGTCGGTATAGTCTAATCAATTTAAAAGTGAATTTTTTTGTGTTATTTTTTGCGCCTCACGCTTTCTCTATAGATCGCTGTAACTTTAGGTTTTCGGATTAAAAATAATAAAATATAATGATATACGAGGTTAGATTTCAGTGAGTTAGAATGTCACATCACTTTATGTACATGTTGTATGGATAATGGTCCTCAGCTTTATCACGCTCATAGGCACCTGCGTAGATGCATAGAATCTTGCAAGATGCAAGATTTTACCCCTCACTAAAAAGTTGTTTATAGCAGAACACTTTGGTACTGTTAATAATACATGCATCGATGGGTGCAAAGCAAATCCGCGGGCAGAAAGACGTTTCGAATGAATTTTTCGATAATAAATTTTCCCGTTCCATGAATTTTTCGATTTCATCGTGACTCCCTGATAAGCAAGTCGACTGCACATTGGCTATAACATTTTGCGTCTAACTTTGAAGCGATTAATCTTCTCGAGCTTAGCCTTCTTGTACATGTATCGAGATAAAATGGCCTTGCTACCGATATTTGGCATGTTGCTAGGGTTCCACTTGGCTAGACTCCATGTCTTGTGTACAATGAAACATGAAGTGGTCATTAACCCCGATGCCATCAAATTATCCACAAATTCCGTACATTATTCCGAGTCGACTGTGTGGCGAAGTTTTATTTTACTTAAACGGTTGCATCACTGTCTTGATTTGTATTGTAGTAGGTATACTATAGATTTGCAGTAGTCGTTGCTTATAAGAATTCACATGAAGATAATAAAATAACTTTGGACATCTCACTTGTTAAAGAAAACTTTGAAGAAAACTCATGTCAGCGTTTAAATGGAGGGTCAATAACTCGTCCAGAAACAGAAGTGTCTTTTTATGTGAAGGTCGAAAGACAGGATGACGGTCCATTTGATAGTAGATGGCTACCGTCGCCTATAACAAAAGCAACATAGTAAGATCAAGGATGAGGGATTGGAAAGGGATAGAAAAAGGGGCTCTGTCATCCCTTACTCACTCACTGAAACACAGTGGTCTTTTGTAAGAGGGTGATTACAGCTTCCAGACGGGCTGCGCAAATGACTGCGAACTGGCGCCCGCAACTTCTTTCACGTTGAAAAATAAAAATTATATAAGAAATATAACGCTTGACCTCTTGTTGCTATAACACTTTGGCCAGGCGTTAATTTCCATTTTATTTTAGTTGATCCCTCGGGAACAGTACTATTTTTCTGGATGTAAGGTATCCTATGTCTTTTCCTGTATCCCTGACAACGTATATGCAATTTTATGATGATGACAGACGGACAGAGTTACTTTCATATTTATAATATTAGTATGGATTATGCTCGATGATATTATAAGATGTTATACCATGTGTCAGTAGCCACTTTTGACAAGCAGGCTGTTAGGGCGCTTGTCGCCCTTTATTTTTAAAAATGGTAAAAATTGTATCGTTTTGCCAATCCAAAAACGATATATGAGTATATGCCAAATCCATGCTGTGACGGTTTGTTACGTATTTATGGCATATTGAAATTTGATTGATATGTTTGTACACAATTGCGCGAATGGTAAATGAAATAGGCAAATTTTGTAGAAGTTAGTTCGTGCATTTATAACGAGAATTGATCGCTCTATTTATTAATTTTAAGGATAAATAGGTATGTACCAACAGTGACAAACAACAAGTCAAACCATGTTTATAAAACAACTAAAACGAACATTGTTGTCGGTTTCTGTTATATATTTAGTTTTTTGGGAAGAGACGACATTGTATTATCGTGTGTCATATAAGTATATTATATTAAAAAAAAAACTGAAAATATGAAGCACAAGATTTCACATAAAAACAACAATTTTATATTATTTCCAGACACAATAAATAGAAAAATAATTGTGCTTTATCCTGTTCCATTTTTGTATTCTTAAGTGTATCACAATTATTTCTATCCTGGAAAAATGTTTGGTTCTCGAGGGATCGACTAAAAGTATAAAAAAATTGGCGCCACTGTAGTCAACAGTGGCGTCGCCACAGTTGTCACAGCGATAAAGATGTCAGATATTTTTCCAGATGTTATATTTTTCATTTCTCAACGCGCACAAAATTAGGTAAGTTTTTATTTTTTTAAAATCTCAACTACTTACCCATTACATTACTTTATAGAAAACATATTAAAACTGTTAGATATTAATACGGATAAAGGATTCTATACGAGTATGTACGTATTATACTGTGGTAATAGGTTTTTACCGAGACGCATCTAATGGAACGTCGCTTCGGTACAAACGTAGAAATTTGACGCGCTTACAAAAGTGAACATGTGAAATATTATCCATGTATGCTTCTGACAATTTTCTTTCCATTACAATATAAATAGCAAACGAATATTTCTATTTCTTTTCAAGCAAACAATGTTTTTCTACTGTACCTACATGCCTATTTGTATTATAACATTATGTCAACGAAAAACTTGCTAATTCCACGAAATATACAGTGAACTGAATTGTTTTTGAAGCTTTACATTATTTGTGATTAGGTGTCATTTTGCATGACAAATATGGCTGACACCTATACACTGTCCAATTGGTATCGTGCCGATTGGACGATAGACTTTAATCGTGTAATGGCTGGCATAAGTGGGCATTGCTTCCATAGTGGGATGTTAAAAATGTTAGGAACATCGGGAACGATGGATCGTCTTAAGTTTGAAAAATTGGGCGCCACTGTCGCCGTAGGGCGGCGCCACCATCGTCACAGCGGTAAAGAATTCAGATATTTTCTCAGGTGGTAATTTTTTTTTTTTTCATCTTTCAATGCGAAAGAAATCGCTAGTCATTAATAAATAAAATAAATTCAATAGCATTAACATACAAGAAAGTTATTTCTTAAAAATCAAATCAAAAACAACCATTACTTATTCATGGCGTTACATAACGCTGCAATTTAAGATTTTAATATGTATCATTTGTTGTAATTTTAACGCCGACCCTGACGCCCGACACAAAAACGGGGTGTTATAAGTTTGATGTGTGTGTGTCTGCGCATCTATTTTATCTGTCTGCGGAATCGTAGCTCCCAAAGGTATGGACATCAGCCCATTCCTTAGTTGACGAAGGGATTTTACTAACTTCCAAGGTTACATTGTATACCTACTGTTACTTCGGTGTTATTTCAATGATATAGGTACGACTACTAAGCTTCCATTGGCCAATGAAGAAGCTACCAATGGAAGCAAAAAATTGAAATAGCCACCTAGCATTAGTGCACCGACATAAAAATACACTTTGTTGAATACTACAATAGGTAATAAAATATAAATCCAAAGTAATTTGACATTTTCACACCTTTTAGGTTTCATATTTCTTCACAGCGACTTCATAATATATGTAAGTATGCCGTTGCGAGCGAAGAGTTTTACAAACATTTTCAGACATACTGAAGTCGTTACTTTTATTTTTGTTTTTCACCCCTCTTAAAACACCCCTCACCCATTATCCCTTAGCAAATTTTTATAAGCTTTATACACCGGAGTACTTTTACACATGTATCATGACAATTTATTGTGTAGGTACTGAAATTCCTTACTAATTAGGTACTTTTTTAAATCATTATTTTATTGAAATACAATCACACAGAACTTAATACAACAATAATATAAGAATAAATATATATATGTATATGCTTAAATCCTATTGCCAATAAAGGACTTGAAAACTATGAAGGAACATTATACATTAATATTAAAATTTTCATTGTTAGTAAGTTTTATTAGCTCATTCTTAAATACTGCTTTTTTAGACTCACGTATTGTTCGACGTTCTATTGAGTCCAAGCACGCTATATCTGCTGTAAGTTGCTGAGGAGTTGGTTATCCTGCAGACTATTAAATGCTGCAGCATCATGTCAAGGTTACCATGGCATGGAAATACTACCGAAGTAACTGTAAGTATACCAAATTTTGCATCAATCGAACCTGCGGAAGTTAGTGAAATCCCTTCGTCAACTAAGAAATGGGCTGATAGTCTTCAAACGCATGAACAGATCTTCATAAATTAAATATAGCTTAGAAGAATCACGTCAGCTTTGGAAGCTACGATTCCACACACAGATATACAGGTACACGTCAAAAACACCGTTTTTGCGTTGGGCGTTAAAAATAATATTGTTTCACCAACACTATGGACTACTTGTATGAAATCGTTTAAATTTGTTTTAGTAAACATATTTTCGCAAAATACAACATCAAATACAAGTTCGTGCAAGAATTTCGTTAAAAATTCAATTTAGAATTTATAAAAAAAAAGCGCTTTCAGCACTTTCACATACCGCTGATACAAACTAATGTAATAGTTCTGGAACGAACAGGTCGAATGTTAAAGCGACAATTTGACTTTTCACTCACATTCCCTCGGTTTTATTTCAAAAGTGTTCTGCAGTGTCTATCGTAGAACTGTTTGGAATAACCCATCTCTTTCAGTTTTAATAAACGACAAATACCTGCAACAAAAAATTATTATTAAGAATTTAATAGAGTCAAATTAGTATTTCAATTTGATTTTTTTTTAAATAACGGTTGAACCGTTATTTAAGACCTGAAAAGCGATATATTATCACTATTGGCATACTAGTTATAATTATTAGCTATACATATTAGCACTGCAGCAAAGCAGTCAGTCATTTGGGCAGCCCGTCTGGCGGCAATAACCACCCCCTTACATGTGTATGTCGTGAGAGTATTTCCATGACATAGAACTTTGATTTGATGCTGCAGCATCAAGTAGTCGACGGACACCCAGACTCCTCATCAAAGTACGCCAGATATAGCATGTTTAGGCTCAATAGAGAGTCGGGAGTTAGTTTATAATTTTATTTAAAGCTTTTTAGTCATTTTAAGCTAGCTAAATGAAAAAAAAAATGAATTAAAAAGTTTTATTTTTACAAAATAATATTTACTTTTTATATAGCAGATATAAACGTATACTTCATGTAAATTATCCCTCGTAAATATTATATAAATTTGGGTAACAGCCGTATCTTAAATGACTCTCATAAGATATTCAAACGCAACTAATTGTATGACAATATTGCCTCATCGTTATCCACTTATACCGAATTAATATTGACACAATCATTATAGGCGCCTTATTGCACAGTATAGGAGAATTTAGTAGTTAATCTAAGCAAAACTTAATAAATATTCTAATTATTATTTTGATGTTATTTTATGTTTTAATTTTATCTAATTTAAAGAATTAATCTGGACAAAAACTATTTGTATTTTGACGCGAGGAAGCCCCGGATAAGCCAATATACATTATGTGTATAAGCTTTGAGCTCAAACCTCAACTTCGGCACCTCTATAGAGTCCAAAGCCCAAACAGCAGCCAAAAAGCTTGGCATCCTATATAGGGTGAAGTGATACTTTACGGCTGGACAGCTTTTTTTCTTAATTTTATCAGAGCTGATATAACCCAGCCTATGGCCTAAAGATACACACATATCTATATATTTATATAAAAGTGTGACAGTCGATCTATTCGATCTCGCTTTTTCCTCTTGCAAAAAGTGGCCAAGGTGCCTAAAAAATGTTAAAAATGTTCAAAATTCATATGAAAGCGTGACGGTCACGCTTTTTACTCACACAAAAAATAGTAAACGCGCCAAAAATTTAAAAAGTTTTGGTTCAACCAAGAATTCCCGCCACAACTAATTATTAAAGAATTAAATTAGTAAATATAAGTTTACTTACTGCTCCTTTACAGAAATAGTGACTTATCAGTAATTCTGACTCAACGTATTTGTTACTTGTGTCATTTGATAGCATTTGAGGTTTACTTACTTACGAATAGTGATTGAAAGGTGCTCTACTTTGAATAGGGAATCATTCACAAACATTATTAATATGGAATAGACTTCGTGTATTATGTACAAAAGATTATTTGGCGAAATAAACCGAGTATTCTTAAGTGCCGTAATATAAAAAGAAAAAGTAAGGCTCGTTTTGAAGAGTTCGCTCTTTGGTAGTTGTTTTCAGAGTCTTTGCATAAATCTTCAAATTGAATTGATGGCAAAGTTTTTATTGAAAAGTCAGAATTGTGCCTACATAGGTATATATTGTTATTTTAATAGATTATCACTTTAGTAGATTTACTTTCATCACCATTTCAGCAGTAGGAATTATTATGGACCCAAAATTATGGACTTAAGTCTCTCCATAATTTTGGGGCTGCCTGCTAAACGGAGTGTGCCAATACTTAAAACTACTATAACAGATTGGCAGAAGGATCCTTGTCTTCGAATATTCTGCAGATTTCCTTAAGTAGTTTATCTTCACCGTAGAGTACCTAAATAAATATTATTTCTAGTCCATTCACGAAACACAAAGATTACGGGGTGAGATACTTATTCATTTCAGTGCGGAAAATTTTTGAACAATAATAATTGAGGCAAGCAGATGGGAATTTTGAGACAAAAATATATTTTCACATAAATAACAAGAACTGAAATAATGCAATATTAATAAAATGTTAGTTCATTCCCGTAGGATGTAGTTGAGCGGAATTATATTACAACAGAATGTGTCTGCCCTGCGCCCTAAGGGCATAATAACAAAGGTCTTAACCCTTCTCCGTAATGGTGGTTGAAAAATAATAGCGAACGAAGTTTCCGCAAAGATAATCTTGTTATTACGTTGAGGTTTCAGAATGTTCAGCTACATTTTTATGCTAACATACAATGATCTTTTAAGAGGAGTTTTTTTCCACCATATTAGAGACTTTTGTGGTTACAGCTTCAGTACTAAACATCCGTACTAATATTATAAATTCGAAAGTATATTTGGATGTATGGATGTATGGATATTTGTAACTCTTTCACTCAAAAACTACTGAACCGATCACCATGAAATTTTGCATACACGTTGTCTGGGACACCAGAAAGGACATAGGGTACCTTTCATCGTTCAACGCGGACGAAGTCGCGGGCACCAGCTAGTTATACTATAATATACTTATGTATATACTATAGAATGTTCGTGTGATACCTATCTATAAAGAGAATTTGTATTTTTGTATTTTTATTTTTGTAATGTTGTATTGTTTGTAAACTCAACAACTGCTTGACCGATTTTAAAAATTCTTTCACCTATAGAAAGCTACATTATTATCCAGTAACATAGGCATAAAGTTACACGGACGAAGACGTGTGCACAGCTAGTATTGAATAAATTAATATTGTTAAAGACGTACAATTACGAAACATATATAATTAAATATTTAGGTTCACAAATAGCCGTTATTATGTTCCCTAAAAATTCTTTCCTCGAAACCACACAATTTTTTTCCGATACCTCTGTTTGAAAATAAATAAATTATAGACTAGTTAGACTTTAATATTATAAATTCATGTAGTATGATAATAACTTTCCAATTCTCAATACACAGTCTTATAATTTCTTCAACATTAAATATTATTATTACCTTATTTAATAAGTTCAAGGTTTTTTTGCTTGGGAAAATGGTTATTTATAACAGCCTACTCAAGTGTGTCAAGAGGCTATTGTAGGCATCGTTTCTGACGACCCACTCAAAAAACTCGTTAGAGAGCACTGAAAAGTACCAAGATGAAAATTCAAATGTCAAGAAAATTAAATTATTGAAGGCTAAAAATTAATTATTACGGCATTGTTCTTTTTTTGTCTAAATGTCAATTGTCACAGGTGGCTAGGTACTGTCACCTATTAAACAAGCAACGCCATAGGTGTTGCAAATGCGCTGCAGATCTTAATAGGATTAAGGATAACGGATAAGGAGGATAAGGATGGGATAGCGAAATGAGCTCTGCCATCCTTAACTTACTCACCGAAATACAACAGCAAAGATGCTGTTATTTCATCATGGTATTCTGTAAGAGGTTACTGCCGCCAGAAGGGTTGCCTAAATAAATGCGATACGCAGTGTGCAAGACCCAGACCAGAGCATACGTTGAAAATTTTATTTAAAAAAAAAATTATGGCCTGCCGAGTATAAGACCCGGGACCAGTAACAGTGCGCTTAAGCAAGCACCTTAATCCGTGGACCAATTTCAATGCAAATTGAATCGTAAGAGTATATGATAAAGTAGCAATTCCACTGCAAATAATGTGCACCCTGAACCCAACTTAAGTAACGAAATCATAGCTAACACAACGTAAACAAGCCATCTGACGTAAAAATGTCGAAGGAATCAAAACAATGTTATTCCCCGATCTAAATGTTCTTGTTTGCGACCAAAAATCGTTTGTTTTGGTATAGTTATTTATCATTTGAACGGGCCAGTAGACGAGTATAATGACCACAATGGTAATATATAGCTGTTCTTGTCACCACTTCAGGCTTTGTTGAAAGGAAAAATATAATAAATCGTGACTTAAGTAGTATTTTGGGACCACTGCGCGAGGTAAACAAGTGAAAATCAGTGTTTATGTCATAAAATATAGCAATGTTCATGGTTGTAGGAAGGCGTATATTTGTAAAGTTTACTGTAATAATAAGTATATTATAATAATAAATAGCTGCTCTCTCGATGCGTTGGTAAATACACAATCGACGTATCCGCTCAAGCTCAAGGATAAACGGGGAAGATTTTAATATATAAAAATTGCACCCCGGGCGAAGCCGGAGGCCGGTCGCTAGTGCATTATATAAAACTAGCTGGTGCCCACGACTTAGTCCGCTTTGAACGATGAAAGGTACCCTGTGTCCTTTCTGGTGTCCCAGACAACGTGTATGCAAAATTTCATGGTGATCGGTTCAGTAGTTTTTGCGTGAAAGAGTTACAAACATTCATACATCCAAACATACTTTCGCATTTATAATATTAGTACGGATTTTATTTATGTAACTACTAATAAAAAAAAACATTCAATTTGTTTTTAAGTAGAAATAATCGCTCAAAATACGAGTAAACCCTTGGATTAGATTTAGAGCGCTTTGTACATAACCAAAATATTTGAACGCACGGCAGAGACAGTTTGAGAACTTGTACAATTACAAACGGGCCAGCGGCTCCTAAACTTCGATGTAACTTGAGATATGTAAGGAATGGGAATGCGTGTTTCCAGTAAGATACGAGGGACAATAACTTGGCTGGTATTTACTGAACTAAGATAATGCCCTTTTGACGTAGTCGTTGTCGTAACTCGTGTTAAAACTTGATAAATGTTACAAATTATTATGTGCTTCAAAGGGTGTCATGCATCTTATTTTGGTGTATGTATATAATAATATTCATAATATTAACGATTATAATTTAATATACCTAATTATGTTTGTTAATGTCGATGTAAATAAAAGTGATGTTCTAAGAATCTCTCAATCATAAAGAAAACTCGTGTGTAAAATCTCATTAAGGTCTAAGGACATTCAGCCACAAACTAATTACGAACACTGTGAAGTCTTAATAAATGTATTATTTTAACAAGATTCAAGTAACTTATTCCACGGATAGTAGGGTTAAGTTACAGAACATTAGTAACGATTAAAGTTATTTATGAGTTCGAAACTTAAGTCTATTAATCTGTGTGTACGTACCTAAGGAGTTATACTTGTTAAAGTTACTCCGGAGCAGTTAAATCTTTATTTTGATTGCTAATATGTTTAATGGGACAGTAATTGTTATAATGTTGGTTAATTACTGACGTAAAATCGTCCTTTTGTCATATTACTTCTATCTATGTGCAAGTTTAAAAATGTTTATATAACTTTTTTGCTAAAATTAAAATTAACAGTCTTAGGGTGAGAAAAATGCATCCGCTTGAAGCCGGTAGCTGTTCGCTAGTCTATAATATAATATAGTAATTACTACTCAGACGATAGATTTTAGATTTGAAGAAATTTGAAATTACGAAATGAAGTCATATTAAGCTAAGTTATAGAACACTGGTAGATGCCCATGACTTCGTCCGCGTTGAAAAATAAAATATATGAACACCCGAGAAAATACGTATATGTGTTATAACGCCCGACATCTTTATTGCTGTGACTACGGTGGCGCCGCTACTTTTTTTAATATTTTTAGATGATCCCTCAGGAACTTACTTTTTTCTGGATGAAGGTAACAGAGGCGTGAAAAGGTATCAGACAGTCAGACAAACAGACCGAGTTACTTTCACATTAATATTAAGTAATATTATTGATGTTTACAGTATGTTTCCTTTACTGAATATCATTGACATACTTCCTCCGATTCCCTCCTTCAATATAGATGCCTAAATCAACAGAAATTCTTGGAAAAGAGTTTTATAACAAAAAGAAAACTTTCCTTTTTAATTGTACGTTTACCTTTGGTTTTTTTATTTCATTTCTTATACGGAAGTAACCAGCTTTTACTTTCCCTCGACCGCGATTTGTTTTCAAATTGAATTCCGCCCACTGATCTACCAATTTTTAAGCCGCGCTCAATTTGGACGCCTTTTCGTGCGATATTGATTCGTACGGAAACGTACGTATACGCACGAACAATCCCGAACTTCCAAGTACTATGAGAGCGTGCACATTGCGTGCGAGTTAGTCGTACGTACAAGTGCGTTTAGTTACGATATCCGAAAACTATTCCAATCGTTTGGGATTTTTACCACTCATTCGTGCGTTCAACGTAAAAATTAATATAGAAAAGTTAATTAACTTGGTTTACGGACATAAATGTTCTTCCATGCGTATATAACCATAAAAAAGACTAGGGTCATTATATAAATCTTCCATTATATGATTAAATTCACCGAATTTGATCATATAATGGAATTTCATTTCATGATATAATTATCGTTTTAGAATATGATATTCTTGAAGATACAGGTTATTTATACCAAAGATGACTTCACGAACATAATATCACCCGGGAACTGCCTATTTTATGGAGAAAAACGTGGATGTGAGCACTTAATTCGTACGAACATTATTCATAAGTTTACGTACGATACAAATTCGGATCCAAAGTGAGCGCGACCTTAAGAGCCTTTATATATGTCCCTGAGCGTGGAGTTATCTTGGCTGGCTGTTAAATTTAAACTGAAAATTGTCTGGTTATTATTATTTTGGTATTAAAATCTCACAATAAAAAACGAACCTATTTACAAAAAATGTCAGAGCCTATTACCCCCTTCCTTATCCCTTATCCTTAATCCTTCAATGGTCGGCAGCACACTTGCAGCCATCTACCATCAAGTGGATCAGCAGCCTTTATAATTATAATTAAGTTTACACGAATTCTGAACGATTTGATCAAACATTTGTTCAAATGTCCTCCACATGTTAACTTTGAAACCAATTTCCGTAAAATGTTGTTTCAAATGCACACAAATTGGTACCTGAATGCCGTCTTTAAGAGGGTTTACTTGAATTATGTAATTAAATTTAGTTCGGACCCTGTCACGAAGGGCAACCTAAACAAACTTGCAGATGATGTTTGCCTTAATTCAAGAGTGAATTGTTCAAAGTATAAAAATAATGACTGCGAAACGCAGTGTGCCCTGCCTGAACTACTTTTCAGATCCAGACCAGAGTCAACTATGAGAAGTTAATTTTAAATTTTTTAAAGTTTAAAGTCGTTAGGCAATAATTACCACTATCTATCGGGTCGTTAAAAAATTCGTTTTAAATAACTAAAGTAATCTCTTAACTTCTGATCCTAGGTGTACATGTGAAATAAATAAAATTTCTGAATTTGTTTTTGCTTTCCTGTAGGTATAACATTAGATGTAAATATAACATTGCGGGAATCGAACCAGGGAACCCTAGAATAGAGCGTTAGGCAAGCACCCCAACACTCGTCCAATGTTACTGACAGCCATTCATATTCGGTTTTGTTTCGGTAAGTAAGTAAAGGATGCCAGGTTCCATTTTCAATCCCTCGTTATCCCTTATCAAATAGACTGCTTGAGTTAAAGTAGACAATCAGCCTGTCTGCTGCTCTAAATTTTAAAAAAGTTTGTATGGTGTCAGCCCCGACGCACGACTGGAGTTTACTCATTATGAATGATTATAAATTACATTAAATTTTCACAATTCGAACACGCCGAAAGAACAACATTGTACTTCGTTAAAAAATATTGTGTAGATGGCGCAATATTTCTGAAACTTCAGATATTCTAAAATATTAAAAAATAGAACGTAACGCATACCGTGTGACAATTTTGATTTTACTCCTATAAATTTTCATACCACGGGCTTATATGTATATGAAAGTAAACTCCAAAAAGTAACATTCCTATGGAGTATTACTTAAAGGCTGTATAAGTTTGTATAGGGAAATAGGATCGCTCTATTTATTGTTAACTAGTGGTCAACTGTACATTTTGTGGTGTGTTTGGATTGTAGAAGATTGTTTATCTTCCAATAAAGCTGTGGCGAACCAAACATTTGCTTCAGTTTAAGTATGGTTTAAGTGGGAATTGTTGAAGATCAAAATGAATGTGCCTGTTTATTACCTTTTGTATCAATCAAGTATTATAGAACTGATAATATTCTTTTTAAATAGTGGTAACTTATGTTTTAAAAAATATAATACATCACCCCCAAATCCGTACTAATATTATAAATGTCATAGTAAGTCTGTCTGTTGTTACCTTTTCACGTTTTAACTACATACAAATACGTTCAGCCGTTTTTGCGTGATTGAGTAACAAATATACAAATTTTCGCATTTATAATATTATTCGGCTTTATTTATAATATTATAGTGACCGCAGGCTTCGTACGGGTTCTATATTT
This sequence comes from Synanthedon myopaeformis, assembly GCA_944738685.1. Taxonomy (NCBI): domain Eukaryota; kingdom Metazoa; phylum Arthropoda; class Insecta; order Lepidoptera; family Sesiidae; genus Synanthedon; species Synanthedon myopaeformis. The sequence continues at coordinate 4,230,616 of OX122938.1, read as the reverse complement.
TTCCTCAAATCTTTAATATATAAAAGGCAATATGTGTATATGTTTCAGTATGTTCACTATGGACTCCAAACAGCTGAACCGATTTTGATGAAATTTTCAGACAATCTTCAGATTAGTCCAGCGGGTGATCCTATGAAATTTAGTAGCGATCCGATAAGAAAAATGGACGCGGACGATGTCGCGGCCAAAACCTAGTTATAGATATAAAACGTTCCTCATTTGACGCTCTTTCCATTAAAGAAAACCGCATTAAAATCCGTTTAGTTTTAAAGATCTAAGAATATATACAGAGAGACTGACACAGGGAGGCGACTTTGTTTTATACTATGTAAAAACTTTTAAAAAAAAATTAAACTGCCGAAAAATCTGAAAAGCAAAAAATAATAAACCTTTTTTATTTAACCTAGTGAACTAAGTCCTTAAAGGGCTAAACAAGGGAATTAATTAATTACGTAAAGCGTGATGCGCGTGACCGCGCCGCCGCCGTTTTATTATTTTTGCTTTTCAGATTTTTCGGCGGTTTAATTTTTTTGTTAAAAAGTTTTTATTTTATAATTTTTTGTAGTTATAATCTACTAATTACTACATTCTAAATTTTTGATTACTTTTTTTTAAATGTAATACACAACTCAGCATTAAAATCTGTGAGTGAACAATAAATCCCACTCTTAGGGTAGGATTTTTTTTTTTTAATTTATATGGGACCATCTTCGAGGTAAGTATATATATGATATGAGTCGCCTTGACTTGAGAACCTCATCCGTTTTTGTTTTTCATCCGTTGAAAAGAAAAGGATAAGGATAAATAGTTGATATAGTACTATGATGAAGTAGAGATGTCCCACTTTATTGTTACGAGTATAAAGTTGCAAAGCTTAATAGCTTGAAACTGTTAAACACATTGTTGGCCCACTGTGCGGTTAATATTAGTCAAATGACCGCATAATATATTTCAAAGTAGAACGGTCCAAATTCAGTTTTATCATTGTCCTGAAATCTACAATAATAATTCTTTAATATAATATTATAGATCAAATGAATAATATTACATAATAATTGCAGCGTAACCAGTTTTCGATTAGTGCCTTTGGAATCTATTAAAATTTAATAACAAAAAGTGGAATCGTTCGCATTAAATTAATATGTTTATCCTAATTATATAAATTTTATTTGCTCGTTAATAATATAGTTTTCTATAGGTGAAAGAATTTTTAAAATCATACAAAATCTTCTCTCTACATAATATTAATATAGATAGTAGACACTAGTTAGTGCAAGGGACTGAAAAAATATATAGCAATAATTATAAAGCTTGAACTTTGTTGCTATGACACTTTGGCCAGGAAGAAGTTAGTTTTTATATTTTATTTTAGATTATCCCTTGGTAACAGTATTTTTTTTGTCTGGATGAAATTTACTCTATATGTCCTTTCTTGTATCTCTGACAACGTATATTGCAAAATTTCATGATGACCGGTTTAGTAGTTAAGGCGTGAAGAGGTAACAGACAGACAGAGTTACTTTCACATTTATAATATTAGTATGTGAAGGTAATATGAAAAATAGCAAAAGTGTTATAGCAATAAAGATGTTAGGCGTTAAATTGCTTACGATTTTTTTTTCAACGCAAACGAAGTCGCGGGCACCAGTTAGTTTTAATATAAAGTCAATAATTGTAAAGTAACTTTGTCCACAGTTAGACTTTCTACTCTAAATGAGAGTAGTTTTGTTGCCTCAGTTTTGTGTGCTATCGCTTCTTCTGATTTGTTCAGTTTTCTCGAGGGTGTAAGCAAGTGCAAACTATTTATATGCTTGATAGTTATAAGCTCTTCATACCCGAAAAGTTAATGCTAGGATCTACAACATATATAAAATACAAGTTTAAACTAGCCTAAATTTGGCCTAAGTCATCTGGATTTTGCTTTTATACGTACGAAGTAAGGGTGCCAAGTAGAAACACTTCAATAAAAATACCTACTCTTCCTACCGAGCATGTTATACAGCGAAAAAAGAATCGAGTACATGCCAGCTACTGACGCCCAGTACATAAAGCCGAAGCGATGTTAGCTTAACAGGGTAAATATAAAAGTGAAACATGTTACAGGCGTTGCCAACTGGGACAACTCTGTAGCCAAGTCGGCAACAGCTGATGTTTTTGGCGGACTTTTTTGCTATCGAACCCATACAGAATGTAACTTTTGGCTTTTTAAAAATCGAAATCGAAATTGATGATGTGCATTTCCTTTGAAATCACAGCCCTTAGTACAGGATCTGAAGAGAGGTCGTCCTTCATCCATCTGTTTACCAGATAAATGTATATTTTATGAACTGTTATCTATGTGAAAATAATCCGTGATTGTGTTTCCTTTTAAAATATGCTCATGGATATCCTTAATTTTTTTTAGCGTTGAGGTCGACAGACAGGCTGACGGTCCACTTGTTAGTAGGTGACTACCGTCGCCTATAACACAAGCAACGCCACAGGTGCTGGAAGTGCGCTGCCTATCATAGAAGGATTAAGGGATAAGGGATAAGGAAGGGATAACAATTGTAAAATATACTTTTCGTCTGGTAAACAAATGGGTAAAGGACGCATCTCATCGGATCTTAGACCATAATAAAAATAACCTCTAACTATCTAGGGAGGACATATTTGGAACAACATCAAATAATTAAAGGTATATTATTTTAGAACGGCTTAGGCTCTATAATATTTTTACTACTTGTAACTTTACACAGGCACGCATAATGCAGGCGAAGGTCTAATATTCATGTAATGGTTACTTGAAATGTCTTCTACACAACCTTAAACAATAGATCAACACAGAAATTAATGTTCTACAAGTTGTGGCAAAAACTAATTTACAAGCTTATGGGGTTTACAATTGATACGGGTTGTACGACACGGTACAAATTACAGACAGTACATGAATTACTTAAAAAAAGTCAAGCGAATCTACAAAGTATATGTGAGTATATGGATCAATAATTAAAATAGTAAGATAAGAGCAAATTTAGGTTTATATATATACACTTATTTGAATTTATATAGAAGCATATACTGGTACTCGACTTTGTAACTTTTTCAGAGAATAAAGGCTTATTTTTTTCTTAATTTATTTTTTACTTACTTATACTTAGTATTACACGTATACATACTTACTTATACATCTAATAAAATCATAAACGAGCAGAGTCTGAACAATAAATATTTTTTTAAAACAATTTGTAGGTACAGAGGTCAAAAAATAGTTTTCAGAATTTTTGTCTGTTTGTGTGTGCTTTTGTGTACAGCGCTAATCTCAGAAACGGCTTAACCGATTTGAATGCGGGTTTCACTAATATATTGATGATTTCCTGGATTAAAATATTATAGGATCTGTTATCAGCTCTACGACAGATGTGGCCGACCCAATTGCCACTTCAGCTTGTTAATTCTTTCGGCTATGTCGGAAACTTTGGTTCTTCGGAGAATTACAGAATTTGTGATCTTATCCACCAAAGAAACTCCGAGCATAGCTCGCTCCATAGCACGCTGAGCGAGTTTGAGCTTGTGGAAAAAAAACAGTGGCAATCCGGGAGTGCCAACAGAAGTGAAAACTTAAACAATTACGTGTGCATTTTTTGAATCGTCAGGAAAGTACATACTTATATACAGAGGTGTCGGTTACGGTAACAGTGTCGCGAGTTAAATGGTTTTTTCCCATCTCATAAATGCTCAACGCGCCTAAAGATGTTTTCACTTCAAAAATCTATATAATCTAACATTTATAGTGTTTGTGTGTGTAATAAATATCTATAAATAGCATTAGCTGTCCTAAAAGCTATAAATCTTCGAGATATCCTTCTGCCTACTCGCATTTACTGATTCTTAGGCCCTGTCGTGTAATAATTGCTGTAATTTGTATATATGAGATGCGGTTAGTCCTTTGCCAACGGCGTTTTCTTCATGTTTGTGTTTGTCGTAGTTTTGATAAAGCTCTTCGCTTTTCAGACATTATATTAGATAATTTGTTGGTTAATAATTTATAATTAGAACAGCTACTCCTGCGTTTTTCAGTGTATACGGCTTATTCATTTACAAGATTTAAGAATTGATAAAGGGCTATAAATATATAAGTCTGTATAAAATATATTATTTACAAGTTAAACATCAGTGTGTGAATGTTTATTGCTCAATAATGAAACTTAGCACACGGTTAGTCAAAATTGTGGATTTACACATTTCATCTCTTTGAAAACTTAGGTTACTTTTTAACTAATCATGCGGAGGAGTAGGCGATCAGAAACTACTTTTAATTCCTTTTTTTACAGACTAAGGCATAAAATTCTGTTTTCTTATAATATATTACACACTAGCTGGTGCCCGCGACTTCGTCCGCGTTGAACGATTAAAGGTACCCTATGTCCTTTCTGGTGTCCCAGATAACGTGTATGCAAAATTTCATGGTGATCGGTTCAATAGTTTTTGCGTGAAAGAGTTACAAATATCCATACATCCATACATCCAAACATACTTTCGTATTTATAATATTAGTACGGACTAGCTGGTGCAGGCGACTTTGGTATATATATGTAAACATCTACCTTGTTTAACGCTCTGTCCAATAGTGAAAACCGCATGAAAATCCATTGCGTAGTTTAAAAAATCGAAGCATACATACAGAAGGCTGGAAGCGACTTTGTACTATGTAAAGATTAAGCTTAAAAGATCAAAGCCGAGTGGTGCGTAATAGAAAGGCCTTTTCAAGAACGATAGCCAACGTCGGGGAAACCTTATAGAGCACATAGAGAAAAAGAAGAAAGATTAATATTATTATTTATGCTGCAAACAATAGCTAATGATAGTACGAGATACAAATATACCTCTAGCAATGAAACTCTTAACCAATTTCAATTAAAATAGTTAAGTCATAAAATCCGTTAATTAAAAAGTGTGTTTCGTAAATTAAGTGCAAAGTATAATGAAATCTATACAGGCGTTAACAGACTAATTTTTTTTCAGAGCGAGCTCGTATAAAAACAAAAAAGCTCCCAAAATCCTCTTTATAATTAAAAACAACTTTTAATTAAACGTTTTCTTGAAAAGTTCATTAAGTTGAAACTGGTAAGGAACAATGTTTAAAGAATAAGGCGGCTTATTAAACGCGCTGTATATCATAATATGATAAATCCACTGCTTGTCAGATACACGACCAGGAGTTTGGGAGGAAGCCAAATCATTTCTCTATATGTATACCTACAACTTGTGGTTTGGTATTGGGGACAGGATAGAGCGTCTTGTCTTGAAATCAGGGCCTTAGGTATTTTCTAATAATCTGGTTTTCATATATCGTAAAAAAGGCAGGGAGGCTGACGGTTAATTTGATGGTAGGTGGTTACCAGCTCCTTGGAACACGCAAAAAGCCAGCGGAAGTAACCGTGCTGCTTTCTTGCCAGTACTTGTGAACAGCTTCATTAAAGCATCGTGTTGTATTGAAATGGAAATATACAAAGATCTCGTTCTTACTCATCATAAATGAAGGAAATGATAACATATAGTTCAAAGAATGAAGGTAAACTTCGTATCTGTACCATGTTCACTGTATATTGATGAACTTGAAGACATCTTTGGTGTGTTCTAATGGTTGACTCAGTAAGTGTTATTTTTTATGTAAAGTTCAGCAGACATACTATAAGTCTGCTTCTGGCTTTGATGGGATAAGGGACTCTTATCCTTAACCTTATCTCTATAACAATAGAATAGGGGAATGAGTTATGGCATCGCCTGCTTGAGCAGACGCCAACTGTTCTTTAAGGGCAGTGTTCTTGTAAAGAGATTAGTTACTTTCGTCAGAAGGACTGCCATGACTGGTTACTAATAAATAATATTACATTGTGATCCACAGTCATATAATAAACTATGCATGAGACTGTTAGCAGATTTAATTGTTTGACATATTTATTTGTAATTGTTTTTGTTTAGATTTTTTATTATTATTATTTTTTTAAATCTTTATTTAAGGCTTTTCCCTTAGGGACATGTCGCTTCATTGGGCAAAGTCTTTTATACACAGCTAAACTATACTAGATACTACTATACTAATATATTACTAAACACTAAATCTACTTGTAGAATGGTAAATATTGTATAGCTCCCTGACATCATCAGATATTTTTTTATTATTTGGAAATTTGAGATTGATTTGTATGGGTTTGTGTACCAAATTGTTATAATGTGTTCAGCTTTAATTGGCTTACTCGTACCACTCTAAAGTTTAAAATGTAAAGTGTGCTAAGCTGTTGCTGAATTAATTAATTAATTAATTAATTAAATAAATAAATAAATAAATAAAGAAAACATATCAATGCAATAACAGTGCATGTTTTTTCGGTTCGTTACTCTCACTCCTTATTATTTTTATTCTGTATTTCATCCTGCTTTCATTATTCTGACGTAGAACAAATATATAAGCTAATATTTCATCTATCCAACAAACTCTTGTTTAAATATATCAAAAAAGACAATACCCTTTTATATTGGACCACATCACGTTGGAAACTAGGCGAGACAAGAAATAAAATGAACAACATACTTTCATAGGAAAAAGTTTAATTAAGTTCGAAAACGTTTTGGGTGTTTCCTTCTTTTTATAACTCATGCCATTAGAAGTGTTGTCGGGGGAAATGTTAAATAAACACGAGAAAATGTTTATAAAAAGAATGATTTATTTGATTGTTTCTTTGACGTTTCATCTGACAAAGACTTGGAGTGGTATTCTCACTAGTAGTCAAGTTAGTACACCTCGTAACCTAAGTAGCACAATACCTAAGCATTTCTTGAATTTTACATATTTTTAATGTGTAATTTTGAGCCATTAGATGAGATGTTGCGTCAAGTCCTGTAAAATTTTGTGAGGAGGGAGTTATACTGAGTGGTGTACTGTTATTTTTAGAATGTAGTAAATTCCTACAAGATAACAATTCTGTTATAACGACGCGTATTCCGCCGGAGTGAAACTGTCAAATAGGACTGGCGTAAAATGAGCGCTGTGCTTTGCATCAGCTTATGCTGAGCCAGATACCTTTTTACTGCCATGGCGCACACTCAATGTGATTCTAATTGTGTATTCTTATTTAAATGTGAAAAAATTGTATGTATTTTTTTTTTTTATCTTTATCGTATGTGTCATGTGTATGCAAATAAATGTTTTCTTTCTATCTATCTATCTACTTTATATTTTTTTGCACGATCTAAAAAGGTGTAGAGAGGAAAAAGGTAAGAGGTTAAGTTAGAATGAACTTTAACATCACTTATTTAATAACATAAATGGACCAAGTTGGACCAAATTAAATACTTTTTGGCAAAAACCAAACGATAGCGCGATTTAAGCTCACTGACTGTCGCCATCTAACAGCGAAAAGCTGAACTTATTGCAGACTGCGTTTATTTTAGTCAGTCTCAAGTTTGTAATGCAATGCGATGACATCAGAGGTCGCTACGCGATATTACTATTGGCCAGCTCCTGGCTTCGCACAGATTTAAAATAAAAATCTTTTAAGTTGGACCAAAGTTACGAAATTTTATCAAAATCAGTTCAATAGTTTCGGAGTTCATCGAGAACAAACACGTGACACGTAATTTATATATATATATTATAAAGGCAGAAGATTTTTTCGTATGTTTGTAATGAAGAAATTCAAAAACTACTTGATTGATTGGAAAATTCTTTCGCTACATTATCAGCGAGTAACATAAGCTATATTTTATAAAGTTACGAGGGAGAAGTCGCGTGTACCTAACAGCTAGTAAATAAATAAATTAATGAAAATGTACCTACTCAGGAATAAAATCTAGATGAAATTCACCTTTGATCATGTATTTGTCTAAAACATATTTGATACAAACTTGATAAATTTGTTGTTGTTGATAAAATGGTTATCGAATTTACATAGATTTATATCTAACGGCCCTGTTGAACTATAATTATAATATTATAACTTCTCACCCTCGGGGTAAGCGAGGCCTATAGAAATTTGAATTTCAATGACTTGGCTTCTAATAACAGTTACCCACTCCGCTAATCGATTAAAACCTAGCTTATTATAAATGTAATTTCAAATAATTTATACAATGTCATTATTATACCATAATACAAGAGTCAAACTATACAGTATCAGTCTTATAATGTGAAAAACTGCTTAAATCTAACTTAAAAAACTAACTTTTTTCTATAAAAATTCGCAACTAGTAATGCAATAAAAATACACTTTTTTTTTCTTATTTTAAAAAAAATTGTTAATAGCTTTTATGGAAGAGCGACGGCTCATGGTACAGGCTCCCGCTTAAAAGGAGTCTTCAATCACGGATTTATTGTAAAAACGATTTTTCCGGAAAAAAACTTTTTTTTTATTTTTTTTTATTTTATCAAAATTCCCTTTTTTCCTTTAAACAATAAAATTATAATAAAGGAAAAAAAGTATTTACGCACATTAACTGCAATCGGGAATAGCCATAAGTAGGCGCTTTGGTCGAATGTTTTAATATTTGTTAACTTTATTAATTAAGCTCATATAACCCAAATGTTCGAGTGAATAGGCATCTTCTGGGTGAGGTCGCTCCATCATAGGCCTCATCCTAGTTACACAGCTGGTTGTTGGCCAAGAGCAAACCCATCACTAATAAAAAAAAAAACTTCAACCACGACGTGACTTCGCACGGCTTGTCTTACGAACCCCAATCTAGTGTATCCAGCTAACACAGAAGGAAATCAACAAACAACCGATGTGTAAACAGGATAACGAAACATTTAGTTTCCTAGATAAACATCCGCAGTCTCGCATTAGCAGGAAGAATAGTCGCGTTAAGTGATGACACACTTAGATTTGAAGATAGCCATACATCACTGAACAAAACACGGCCTATGAATGATGAGCCCAACGAGAAATAGGTCGCGTCCCGCAAAAACAAAGGGGAAAGAGATTTATATTGGCCCAATGATGTGGCAAAGTAAATATATCTGATTGTATACCTCTAATTAGGCTTTAGAAATTTTGTGGTCAATTACTCCAAAGCGACCAATTTAACTAGCGACCTGACCTCGGATTTGCACTGATGTATTTGTTTATTGAAGTGAAAACTTCTTTAGGCTCGTTTGGCATTTTTTAGATGGGAAAAAACCATTGAACTCGCGACCTGTAACCGACACCTCTGTATATAAGTATATACTCTCCTGACGATTCAAAAAATACACACACAATTGTTCAAGTTTTCGCTTCTGTGGCACTTATAACTTTATATATAATAAAGTCACTTTCTACTCCTGACTGTTTCTCCCCTAACTTTTTAAACCACCCAACGAATTTTGATATGGATTCCACTAATGGAAAGAGCGATAAACGGGGAAAGGTAGTGTATATGATTTGCAGAAAAAATGCTTCTAATGCACACATGAAACACTTAAGAGGTGTACTACCAACCGGGATTCGAACCGGCGTATGACGAGTCGACAGATGAAACGACATGAGCAGTCGCTGCTTCACATACATGTTGAGGCGGGACTTAATTTGTTTTTATCGCAAATCGAAATGATATTAAATGGCTGCAGATTAAATTGGTTATGTCGACAGTATCAGGTTTATTGGGCAGTAAAATGACGACGGAGAAGTCACTTTATTAGGACAGTAAATAAAACGCCAGAGGTGTCAAGGTTGCTATCATTGGATTATAATCTTTGAGAAGTAAAATACAAAGACGTTTTCCGCGTTTACTTGTCCTCATAATATAAGATTTTAATGTGGTTTTAACCATGATTCAGATAGTTACCATTAGTAGACCTGACAATGTTGACAGGCACTCATAAATATCGTGGTCAAAAAAATTGTTTTAAGAATTTTGTCTGTTTGTTAACGCTATCATAAATGGCTTAAGGTCCGTTCGGATTTGGATGAAATTTAGCGTACAGACAGTTTTTTACCGTTTTTTTTTAGGAGGGAAAATGATGTTTATTACAAATTATCGTTTTTAAAATCAACCCAAATTTGCCAGCCTATAAAAAACAGAGACAGGCAACGTTATTGAAGGTCTATATTCCATTCATACGATCGCATTTCGGATTCACTCCCAGACTTATAGTGCCCTCAATAGAACTAGGAATCTTAGTGTTACAGAGCAATTTATGTGTGTTGCGTTGTTATTTACTGCTGAGATCTAGACATTGATTTATGCCTTCCTTCTGTGTTCTGTGTTGTCCAAATTATCAGCTATCCGGACCTAAATAGGAACACATAAACAAAAGCATTGCTATATTTGTAAGTATCTACAACGAATACTTGATTACAAAATTAAAATGTGTAAACTATTTCAAATTGAATTTTACTACTAATTAACAGCTCTATGTCAAGTTAATAATGTCAAAGTAAGTAGGTATATAGAACTAAACAAATACAACTTCACTTAATAATAATAAATCCAAAAAATATGACAAAGTGATCACGAAACTCCCAACAGATTCGACGTATGTCGACGGTATCTAAGCTGCCAAAAATATTAGCGCCACCTTATGATTTATTTTCTCCCTTGTGCACACGCATTTAGCAGAATTAGCAGAGATCAATTTATATTGGTGGATCCATAAAGAGATTTATATTTCATCTCCTACGAGACTCTGATATATGATGTAACGACAGTATTTAAGAGGTGAAATATATATACTTGCACAAATACAAATACTATTTTTAGTATTGGCAGGGCACATTGCGTTTCGCAGTCAAACAAGATCACCGTGAAATAGCAGCTTGTGTTTCGGCTGTATTTGTCAATTTACATGCAGACCATAATTTAATTTACCCATAACCTTTTGTAATGATAACTAGTTTCTTTCTAAAGTAGCGCTTAATTCTGTATGAAAGTTGGCGCTATCATTATGGTTATCTTAACCTTAGAAGCTGCTACACAAAAGATGGAGCCAGTACCCATACAAAATTTAAAAGAGTGGCTCTTAAATTCTTCAACCATAATATAAGTTTTTCTTCTGCATCTGCCATGTTTCCCCTATATTTTCCCTTGCATAACTGGTAAAGAAAAAATCTTTGGCCCCTCATTATGTGCCCTAAATATCATTCACTTTCCCCTGCAGTTTAATATACTTTATTGTTCTTAGCATTTCAATTCCCTTTCTCATTCGATGCAAAGCTACAACATTTGTAATCTTCTGCACCCATGACAGCCAAGGATGCGCCTGTTTTGAATTCTTCTAATTTCGAGCACAATGCTGATATTAGCGTCCAACTCTCCACTTCACAAATCTATTTTTATACTTCTATGAAGTGAAAAATTATTTTCTTATCTTCGCCAAGTCTTTATATATCAATAAAGGAATGATTTTCACTGAGTATATAAATTTCATTTAAATTCCCAGAACGAAGTCTCATTAAAATAAAATAAAATCCTCTCCTGTCTTCAACGCGACTATTACGGAGACTTCTCGGATCCGTTCGAGCGATAAATTTTAAAGGCAGTAAAATGAATTTATAGATTTCCACGAAAACACTAAATTCTGGTTTTCGAGCGAAAAACAACAATAAATTTTAATGTAACCATTACGCGAACACATTTCTATGATATAAAATTTGATACTTGACAGAATATCAACAGTTGAAGGGACATGTAACGATTAATTGCGAAGTTGGAAGTTTAGGAAAAAATTAAGTTACATTAATTTAGTTACTAATTTGAAACTTTGGAAATACGTGCAATAAGCAAGTATTTATTTAAAAAATCATCATTTATTAACCCTTAACCAGGCTATAGCTATATACCTCCTACATATTATTTTTATAACCCCATTCGGGCTTCAGGTTAGACATACTTGTAAAAAACTTGTAAAGTTAGATTATTCTGCAGATCACAAAAATTAAACTGTTCTTGAACCTCTAATGTACCTCAGAATACAGTATTTTTTGATAAAATGCGAAGATATTAATAGTCCAGGAAATGTTACTACCGAATCAAAATTTAAGATCCTTAGGGGAATTTTCGATGTAAGTTTCTAGAATATATATAATATCGATGGGTAAAAAAAATTTTCACATCCCACTTGGTTGTTGATCCTGAGTTTTTTAACGAAATCTCGTCGTTTATAATTTTTTACTTTTTAAATATTTATGTGATTAGTAGGCGTTGACCACCTCCTCAAAGAAACCACCATTATATAACGGTCCTACTGTTGTTTTGTTTGAGAATGTTAGTAAGGAATGCCACAGCCTTCTTCTTCAGTCATTAAATTAAAATCATATATCAAAAGAGAGTTAAGAGAGTCATACCAAAACAATATTATGTAAAATATTATGTAAATTATGTAAGACAAATGCGTGGCAATGAATTATTTTAGTTCACATTGAGTTTATTGTTATTATTTATTATTATTTTTATTAATTTTATAAGAGCAACTACGAAAGTTTCTAGTATAACGTCAGTATTATATAAAAATGTTTTAAACAAGTACAAAACATAATCAAATATATATAAATTTCAAGATGGAGAACATTATTGTGCTGTTCACACCAAAAGACGTCTTGAAAGTGAGCGTCTTGTATGTGACCATTTGTATTTTGTAAAGAGCTATGTCTAAGAACAAGGAAAGGCTGAGGATAAACAAATTAAGGATAAGTGATAAGCAAGGGATGGGGTAATGGACTCTGGCATCCCTTATTCACTAACCGAAACACAGCAGCACATATGCTATTATTTCACAGTGGTCTTCTGTAAGGGGGTGGTTACTGCCGCCAGACGAGCTGCCCAAACGAATCTGAAATTGCAACGTGCCCTGCCACTACTTTCCAAATCCAGACCAGAGCCAACTTGAATCAAACCCGAGGCCCCTGAGACGTTAGGCAAGTACCCTTACCACTCATCCAACGTGCTCGTCGAAGTTGTTGGATTGGTTCTGAAATCTCTGTTTTACACATCAAAATGTAACATTAATAGTATACTATTAAATATTACATTGTAATATGTAATTGTAACACTCATGAAGCAAGTGGTTATAGCCATAAGAAAGGCTTATGTAGTTGTTAAATTTTAGCCAAGTGACATAGCTAACTTTAATATCGATATGAATGTATCGTGACGTGTGTGCCCAATAAAGATAAAATAACCTCATATCTCTCAAATCCGTACGAACACAATTGTCAACGTTTCAATGAAACCATATAAAGGAACTTGAAAAATGTATTATCATTTATTATGAAGGGAATTATGGGAGGCAAATGTACATTGTGAATTGCTTTTACGCCTCGGAAACTTTTTCTTTTCTTTACCTCTTGACAGTTTAGAAATCGTACTTATATATGCGTTTCACTTGATACATGGAAATCATTTTAAAAAGCTGTATTAGCTGTAGATCTATATACTTTGAAAACGTTTAAAGTAAAAGTTTTATTTCTATTTTTTTTTTCAAAGATATCTTTGCCGAATGCCATTGTCTATGAAAAAGTTTCTGACAAGCTTGACATATCGTTTTGTATTTGCGACGCGTTGTGTTCAGTCTTTTAGAAGAGATTAGCATTGTGTATTTGCCCCTATAGCTTTTTATTATATGAATGACCAGCTAGTTATTTATGTTTATAAATACGGTATATACGTGTATATATCAGGGTGGACCTTTTTATCCGCACCTGAACGGAAAGTACTCTATAGACTCGAGATAGCAAAAGCAAAAACCATGATATTAAATATTAAAAAAAAAATTTACATCAAAAATATTTGTTAATCTATCTTGTCTAGCAATATTATAAAAAGAAAAGATTTGTGTTTATGTATTTTTTTTTTGTAATGAATAAACTCAAAAACTACTGGACCTTTCATATATAGAAATCTACAATTTATGAGCAAGTAACATAATTATCTACGCTATATTTTATAAAGTTACGCGCACGAAGTCGCGTGCAACGGCTAGTTACTAACATAAGCAATGGTCCATTTAAGTAAAAGCGATATTAAATCACTTTTACTTAAATGGACCCTTTAAGTAAAAGTAATTTAATATCTTGTCCCATTGAATTTACAAGTTTAAATTTCATAGTTTTTCTTTCATTTAATTTACCATGTTTGTTAGAGATATTTGAACTTTATGATTGACCCTATGGGTTGATGCCTTAAATGTACTGATTGTATTTTTTTGTGATTTTAGCCGGTTCGATTCCCGGACATGGCGTTCACATACTTACAAGAATTTTAGATAACATTTATGGTATATATAAAAGTTGAAGAATACAATTATTTTTGATTATATAAAGTAAAGTGATGGAAAATATCTAATGCCAGTTTCCTTGTCACCACGTTTCCTTTGGCTTTTACATTGTCAGTAAGTGTCGGAAATTCTAGATGTTAGTGTTTACTTATTGGCGACCGTAGTCATATATTTACTATCAAATTAATGGTTAACCTGTCTACCGTCTTTTCCACAATAGTTAAATTTTCATTTTAAACTGACTTGCTGAAATCAAATTATTAATTAAGAAAAACATCCCTAGTTTCACGAAAATTCTATTTAGCGTTATGGTTGCGATTGTACATCCACTGTCTAGAAGTGATCGATGAAGTTTCATCGGAAAATTGAATGGCTTGTGATTCGGAGCGCAAAAGGATATCTCCCGTTGAGACAGAGATCTCATTTATTTTTTTACGACCCGAACCATAGAGTTAATTGTATTGTCTCGCTGGAAGCGGTATTGTTTGGAAGCTAATCTCATTTCGGTAAGAACCTTTTAAGAGAAACCTCCTTCCGAGGCACGTTGTTGCCTCGGAACGAGGTTCTTTTTTGACATAGTTCATAGTTTCTTGTGGACAAATCGCGTATAATAACATGGAAGCGTTTTCATAAAGTAAAATATTGTTACAGTAATTTGTCAAAAATCAGATTACCTACACTACATGTGAAAAGAATTTTCTGCTATTAAATCAAATGGACGGATAGAAAAGAAAAAGTCATTATAATAATTTCTTTGAAAAATCCAATAACAAAAGTTAACTCGGCCCCCGATATACTCACATAATGTGTTGCATTGAAACAGGGATGTCCATCTGAGCTCACTATGCCACATCTAGTGAACAGTCATAAAGTCTACGTAATAAAGTATTTTGACAAATGTGCCACGAACTAGGAGTTTTCTTCGAGAGCGTACTAACAAAATGTTATTTATATCAAAGCGTATATTGGTGCATAAACCTTAGTGAACTAGTTTTATCGTGTTACTAAAATACAGTAGATACTGAAAAAGAGAACATTTTTTTTAGATGTATCTCATCGAAATCGCTTTTTAAACGCTATCCACGAATGGAGATTTATTTTTGCTTATAGCAACTTATACAATAGCAAGTATTACTAAAGGTATGCACCTTTGCCGTGTGTGTGTGCGTGCGTGTGTGTGTGTGTGTGTGTGTGTGTGTGTTTGTGTGTGTGTGTATGTGTGTGTGTGTGTGTGTGTGTGTGTGTGTGTGTGTGTGTGTGTGTGTGTGTGTGTGTGTGTGTGTGTTATTCTTCAGCGCACTCACGACACTGCACTTATTGAAAGATAGTTTCGGAAAATGTCCAAGTAATATAATAAAAACTTGACGTTGTAAATTTTGAGTAATTTATGGTATGAAGTCGCAATATAAATACCTACCAACATAATAATATATCAAACAGTATTAAAAATAAATTATACAATACGATAAATTTATGTAAATCATTAGTGACCCGCTACCGGCTTCGCCCGGGATGTTAAACAAGGATGGCCTAAACAAACCTTCCTCGCTCATCCCTTTTCTCATAATGTGAAAACCGAATTAAAATCTGTGCAAAACTTTTCTAGTTTTTTAAGCTTACACAAACCAACTTAACAGTTTCATATACATACAGATTTAATTCCTCCGTGGCTCCGTCCACCTTAACAGGTTTCAGAGAATTTAATATCCCGATATTCAGATAGAAATTAACAAAATAGTATATAATATGTATAAAAGCATGCATTGTTCCCAGCAGAGTATTGAATTCTTTCAATATTTACAATATTGAATTCTTTGTTGCAGTTATTGAAATTTTGGCACATACAGACCTACATAATAATATTATAGTGTAGCTGAATATCGGTAAAATAATTTTTAATATTACAAAGATTAATTACATACGTAAAGGTAAATAACAAAAAAAAAACATGTCAATCAAGGACTGTACGTCGGAAGAAAAAATTTCTTCACAAACTTGTATATATATAATTTTTTGGTTAAGAAACATATTTTTAGAAAGTTTTTTTATTAGAAATTATTTTTATCAATCAACCACGGCGCCATCTAACATCAAAAATGGCATTTCAACAATATAAATATTTTCAGGAAATTTTATTATGCTTTTGCAGCGCCATCTGATGTCGAAGATTTGTATTTCTTGAGTGACGCTGACGCCCTATAGCGAGATAATCCCGGGAGTGTTTTATCCTTTTTAAGGTACATATTATGTTGGATTGATTCAAAAGAGTGTAGAGTATAATTAAAATTCGTTTACGTGCGACGACATCAAAAGCTAAAATTTATTTTCCATTAAAACATCTCGGGTGTAGGGTATTGAATTCGATTCTTTGTTAGGCAATTGTCGTTTAAACGAAGGGAGGCTTTTATTTATGACCCACTTTGTAATTAAATTTATGGTATCAGGTAACACGGATTCGGGAAGCCATTATTTTTCAACGTAGGTGATTATTATTTTGGGAGAAAAATGGAGAGACGACGCAGTTCCAATTACTTGGAAGACATATATCAAAAACAAACGAGGAAAATTAAATAAAATTATAATAAAAATAATTTGTAGTAAACTAAATCACGCTTCAAATATATTACTAGATGTTGCACGTGACTTCGCCCGCGTAACTTTATAAAATATAGAGTTATGTTACTCGTTGATGATGTAGCTTTCTATAGGTGAAAGAATTTTCAAAATCGGTCCAGTAGTTTTGATGCCAGTATTTTATTATGAGTACAAATCATTTAATTTTTATAATATTAGTTCAATACGTTATAATATATATATATCCGTTATAATCTATACTAATATTATAAAGAGGAAATATTTGATTGTTTGTTTGCATTGAATAGGCTCTACTAATCTAAAGATTGTCTGAAAGTTTCATCAGAATCAGTTCAGCGGTTTTGGAGTCTATATTGGACATACGGAGACATACAAACACACATCGAATTTTATATATAAGAAAGAAGACAAACTTACAAACCTTCTCTCTTTATAATATTATTATAAAGAGATTATAAACAGACTTACTTTTACAGTTTTTGCGGTATTAATTGCACAATCATTATAATATATTTGATGTTACGGTCGGCAGACAGGCTAACGGTCCACTTGATGGTAATGGTTACCGTCGCCAAAGGACACAAGCAACATCCTGGTGCGCCGTTGCCCAGTTAACGAAGGGATCTCACTAACTGCAACAGGTTCGATGGATTTGTTACTTTTGTGGTATTTCCATGACATGGTAAAACATTGATCTGATGGTGCAGCATCAAGTAGTCTGCGGCATATCAAACTCCTCATTAATTTACAGCAGATATAGCGTGTTTAGGATCAGTAGAAAGTCGAGTTTTAGTTTTTAATTACTAGCTGTGTCTAGCTGTCGTTTAATTTTAACCTAAGTAGGTACAATTTTATTGTTCATTTACACATACTTATTGATCTATTTTCAACTAGCTCACACGAATATAGAAATAATATTATTAAATTAGTGTTTTAGTTTTATGAGATTGTTTTGAATTTATTTTTTGGTGTATTTTTGTATATCCAACATTCCAATTTCAGAGTTTAGTACCAGAGTATTAAAAAAAAGGAAGAAAGAAAGAAAAAATTTTTAGTTGGTACATTGTATTGGTAATAATTAATAAAAAAAAGTGTACCTACCAAAATGGTTTCCACTCAGCATGTAGTCTTGATGATCTTGATCATCAAGACTACATTATTACATTTTATTACTAATATTATTATTTCATTATATTACGCGTTCATCCAACCAAACAAACGAACAAGACAACTTTATTATATTAGTATGGATTAGCTTAGTAGATTATTAGTAGATATTAAATTATATTAGTATTATGAGTAGAGAATTTCATAATTGAATTACATTGTTTACCTACACACACATTAGCTACACGCATTAACTACATTGATAAAATTTATTATCCAACAATTACCATATTATCTACTCGTATAAAATATTTGCCAAATCTCATTAATTTTTTTGTGGTTGTGTGTAGATAATTAAATATGTTATTACGTTTGCAATATTATAATTATTGATACATTGATATTGTAATTATTTAGTCACTCCTTAGTCACTCAACGAAACATAGTAGGATTGAGGATAAGAGATTAGGTTTTTTTTAATTACTAAATAATTTCAGTTAAGTTTTTAAATAGTAAATAAAGCATTGTTTTTTTTTTTTTCAAAATGTGTCAGATTTCATTACCTTAGTTTGTACCTAAAAAGAATTTAAAACAAAGGAAGAACAAAGGCTGAAATCGTTCAAAGTATTTATAAACAAAAAAAAGTTTGTGTAAGTACTAACATTTTCCGGGATAATATTATTTATATTTTGTATACTAAGTATGTTCCTCAAACTTCAGAATAATGATCCAATGTATATGCAAAACTCACTCGCAACTTGACCCCTGCTGTAAAAACATAATCAACTTAAAAACAAATCCGCTTTAACAAGGCCTCCAACTCGACATATATAATGTAGAGGAGATTTCCATAATTTACAGTTTTTGCGGTATTATTGTATAATCATTTTTTTAAATGTTAAGGTCGGCAGACAGGCTAACGATGCACTTGATGGTGATAAGCATTGAACATAAGCAACTAAATTTTTCTAAAGTTAACAATTATACCTTTAAAATTTTTAAAGATTTGCAGTCATTCAGTGTGTTAAACATTGAGATAAAGAACTTATACCTAAGAAGTTATGACAGGTAGACAGTAAGTGGTATTAACAGGTAAAAAAGCAATTATTATTGGTGAAATAGAATACATATGCACACACAGGTCAAACTTACAACATCACTCTTTTGCGTTGGGCATTGGAATTTAAAATACCAGAAGTTTCATTACATTTTAGTCTTTTTGGGACAATACACATTCTGAGACACTAGACATTCTGAGATAATGGACATTTTGACACTTTTGACATTCTGAACCTGAGCCTTTTTTTAAATGGTACAGTAAATATAAATTTCTGCTGCACTTCGAAAATCCTATACAGGTTTGGATGCTTTTTGCTTGTTTAATTAATTTTTAATCTAATTCGTACTTCCTTACTAATATTAAAAGTGGGAAAGTGAGTTTGTTTATTAGTTACGTTTTCACCCCTTAACTACACAACTGATCACAATGAAATTTTTCATAAATGCAGCCATTTTTCAGGGCCACAGAAGAGGACATTCTAAGGTAACCTTTAATCCAAAAAAAGTATTGTTCCGGAGGAGTATTGTTACATCTAAATATTAAAAAAAAAAAAAATAGAAAAATAAATTCTTATACAATAAACATTGAAATAGTTTTTCAACACTTTACAAATACCCACACGAAGTCATGGGCGAAAGCCAATATTATTAACATATTTTTATGGCTGAAATATGAAAATTTAAATAATTTGCGAGTTTAATCATGGTCATGACCCGATTTAGTGGGTCATCATTTGGACCACAAGTTTTGACTCTACTTACGAAAAAGTGCCTATTTGACACACTCGTCTTTTGTATGTTCCATTTGACCCGATTTTATAAAAGGTACAGTCGATAATATTTGGAAATTCCTATCACAAAGGACATCATTCAAAACCAGAAGGTCATTTAACTTTAACTTGAGTTTTATTAACTTGCACATTGACGAATTTGGTTATAAAGGTATTTCTTAATTTCAGTCATATCCTGCGAATATTTCAGATTTAATAAAATTCAGATTATAATTTTTACAGATATCATGAATAAATATGAATATGTTGACTTGTAAACTTCATCATATAGCTATGAAACTCAATTTCTTTACAAGATATTTTCTCAATAAAATATATAATTATGTACTTCTAATGTATTGGTACAAATTTCAACCGTTAATACTAAAAAAAAGTGATGGCCTGATGTCCATACAAAATTGATTAATCTCCGTGTCTTCTCTAAAGTGCACTTCGGAGAGTGTGCTCAGGAGCTGCATGAGCTCATACCGCCTTCTCCTGTCTTCCATTGGACATTCAAACGTACGGCTGGTTACCATACTCATCTTGTCGAAATCCCTCTTTTTCGGACCAAGCGCTTTAAAATATCTTTTATAATGCGCACTGCCAAGGTTTGGAACTCCCTGCCGGCGTCTGTATTTCCGAGCTCATATAACCCAAATCTTTTCATAGTTCGAGTGTATAGGCATCTTCTGGGTGAGCTCGCTCCATCATAGGCCTCATTTTCGTTATACGGCTGGATGCTGGTCAAGAGCAAATCCATCTCAAATAAAAATAGTCAAGACAATTGCGATTGGGAATTTCCATACTATGTGCGAAGGTGTTGTTAGAAGGAGGACACGAAAAATTCCCAATTATATTTGACGTGGCGTTTCAAAAAGGGACCCAATGTTCTTCATATCCGACCGGAATTGAGTTTTCACGATATTTTTTCGATTTTCGTTTCACGTTATCGGGAATTGGTCGCTTTTGATTTTTAATTAAAGGTGAGAGGTCTGGCAAGAATTAAAAAGGGTTAGTAAAAACAGTATTTATGAGTAATTCAATTTGTTTTTACGCCGCTCTTAGGCCAATATTTGAATCAACAATTTGGTAGAGGAGCCCATGATGCTAAATGTGGAGTCACTCAAGCGTCGTGGGGACCTATTGGATTTTAAAGATTAGATGGTAGGAAGAAAAAAAGGTTATATGATGTTTTTCTTTTTAACGATGGGGTGAGCGTCTACAGGCGTTCAAAAGTTTGTAGACTCTGTACAAGAAAACTCCTGAAAATAATCGTCAGATCAAGAATCAGCACGATCAGGAATTCAGGCTGAACAGTCTGTATGAAAACCTGATGCGCTCCAGTATTTCAAAATGGCAATCGCCAAAAATTTTTTTGCACTTTCAAAAAGCTGCCACGAGCTTGCGTTACATCCGAATCGTCTCTATTCTAAATGGGAGCTTAGTTTAGGTTCACTTAATATCCCCTCTGAAAATCTGACGCGCTCGAGTAGTATTTAAATTTTTAACTCAACCCCCATCAACCCCACCATCCAAACCGGCAGATTAACACATATCCGTTATTGGAGACACGTAGGGCATATAGGTAGGTACATTGGCAATATCTGACGCGCTCGAGTAAATCCCAAAATCCCATCTTGGGCTCCCCTACTATTCTAATGATCTGCTAATTGAGAATTTATTAATCCTTTCGTTAAAAATAGGTATTCAGATTATTTTGTATTAAAGAAATTCATCATTTATTATATTCCCAAGCTATAATTAAAATAATAAACTAACCCTCGGTAAATAAAGCTATATTATATCTGCTGTAAGTTGCTGATGTATTGAATAAAATTTTATTTTACTGAGTCATCAATTAATTAATTTCAAAGCATATCTTTCAAATAATATTGTTATAAATTAAAAAACTTTTAAAAATAAATTGTAGATTCTTAAAACTTGTGTAAAATTTTGGATATAGGTACATACATACACCAAAATAATTAATTAGTTAAAATTTAAGTAACTTAAAATTTAATTTAACACAATTAATTTAACAGTGGCAGGCATCGAAATAATATATCTTTTGCATTCAAGTTCGCTGGTGGCAGGGCGCACCTCGTTTCGCAGTCATTTGGGCAACCCGTCTGGCGGCAGTAACCACCCCTTTACAGAAGACTGCCGTGAAATAACAGCATTAGTTTCGGTGAGTGAGTAAGGGTTGCCAGAGCTCATTTCCCTATCTCTTCCTTAATTTTTAACCTTATCCTTAATCTTACTATGGTTGGCAGCGCACTTGCAACAACGGTGGCATTGCTTGTGTTATAGGCGATGGTGGTAACCTACCGTCAGGCAGGTGGACCGTCAGCCTATATGTCAACCTTAACATAAAATAAAAAATGAATTTTATTGATTTTAAAATTTGATAAAACCAATTTATATAAGTAATTTTAAATTTAAGAAGCTACGGATTAAATAAATAAAACATAATTATCATAAATCTTAAAAAAGTAAAAAAAAAGTTTAAGGGATCATACTATACTATTAACTTTTTACCAACTCTTGCATACATACATAATCTATAATTTATCATTTTTATAGACAATTAAAAAAAGTCAATTAAAGTGGCGATATTACGTATCTACTATAAGATTCAGGCTCATTTAAAAAAAAATAACAAGCACCATTCATTACTTAATAAATTAAATTATATTCACCTATTTATTAATCTAATTAAAGGGCGTTCCTATAATAGAGTCAGTGTATCCTCAAAAGTAATTAAAACATCTTAATAAAAGGTCAATAAATTAACGACTTATAAAATTATATTAATTCCCACCACGTACCTGTCACGACGTGAGAAGAAAATCAATCACACACTTCATTCAGTAAGTATGTACTTTCCTTATTTCCAAATCACTGAAAACACTTTAAACTAATGTAAAATCACTGCACTTTTCACAAACCATCAAACTAGTTCACAGTATTAAAAAAAATCACCTTTCCTCCAATGTCATACACTATTTGTTAAGACTTCGCGTGTTCACATCTCGAATCTCGTTACAAAATTGAACAGAGTAGTACACAACCACCGACCGCGACACTTTGTAACCAACTAACTTTAGTATACGGCATTGCCAGGGTTTAAATTGCACTGGTGTGCGTGGAACAGGCATGTACGTACTATAATATTTGCTACTGCGCGCGTGGGTGTGATTCCGGGCAGTGTGATCAGGGGGTCTATTATGCCGGCTTCACACGCTTACCGTGGTTTGTCAAGCGACGACAAACGCAAGCCTATACTAACACGTTTGGGATAAAAAAAACAGCTTCATCCACGCGCTTGAAACTTGAGCAAACAAGCACTCGCAAACTTTGGCATGTGACGACAAACCCATTCAATCACTTCGCTTGGCAAACATGTGAAGCCGACATTATGATACCCGATCGTCATTCCGGCCTGTCATATTTTATCTGAAATTTAAACTCCTTGCATATTTTTAAAAATATCATAACTTGATTATATTTTTTCGAAAATATAGACTGTGTAATTTAATACAAATTATATTAAGCTGTTGATATTATTAACAATAATATATCAGACAGTTAAATTGATGCGATAATTTTATAGTCTGGGTATCGAGAGCTCATAATACACCCCCTGTGGACTCCTAGCGGCGTAATGTATTAGTGTGCGTTCCGATCACCTCCAACTGTGGTTGTGTGCTTGCCCGATACGGCCAGGAAAAACGGTTTTGCCTTTTAACGCGCATGCTCGGTTCCTGAAAAATGTTCGCGCGCTGTTTAAATACCGTGATGGGCAAGTAATTCTGGATATTGTATTACGTGTCGCCGGTGAACGGGTTAATTGTGAAGAGTTTTTTGTTAGGTATATCATAATTTTGTTCAAATTTTTAATCATACTCAAATTCACATCGGATCTTATGTGCATAAACGAAACGTGAGCTACTTCGACGCCACTTAAAGAAATTGTAGTTAGCATTATTAAAAGATTTATACGTGTAGTATTAACTTTACTATTAACTGTAAGAAAATATTAAACTCATCATGATCCTGTAAAAATATGACATAACAAGAATATCTTCTTTTTAGCATAATTAGGACCGACGCAAATTTTTATAGTATTTTGTACCTTAATTGCTCTTAATATATTATTACTCCGCTATTTTATGTTTAATTTACAAAAGTAAGCATGATATCGATTTATCTTGTCGTTAAATAGGTTCGTCGCTACACAAACTAGTAAAAAAGTAGAAAAAAATTAAAAGATAAAATCCATGAAAAATCCATATTTTAACACAAATTTTAACGCAACTTTGAGGATGAATAAGTCACTAGTGTACAAAAACTCCAAAATACTCCAAATATGCATTCCGTACAGACATTGGTAAGTTATTTAAGAGTTCAAATAACTTTACACGAAATAGATACATGCAGTAGTTTTGTTAAAATACTATGATTTTTTTTTTAATGCCTTGCCGTGACGTCTTCCAATGTACGCCGGATCTAAAGTCTATGTCATTAGCGGTGAATTCATAGGGGAGAAACGCTTCTGTAGAGGTTCTGATTTCTACTTGAATGAAATTACATAATACGTTAATGTTACCGTGGAGTGTTTAAAAAGGCGTTGATTTGAAAAATGTATGTGCTGGCTAAGTCTAGAAAGAGATTTATGCCTACGAAATAAAAGAAATGTTATAATAGTAACACAAAAATTGTTCATAAAATATTGAACGTTACCTCACATAGGTGTATAAAAAAATACTTAATCTCCTCAGATTATAAACTTTGGGGGCTGATTGCTCAATAATCTAGAAAAAAAAATCTCGGAACAAAAATAAATAGACGGAGCTCGAAACGTTATTTCTGACTAGGTATTTCTTAAGGTCCAAAACCTTAGAATTATTTAGTAACGCAACCTATTTTATATTATATCAGTGAACAAATAACAAGGCATATTTAGTTCTATATAAAACAAAGCAGAACCGAATATCCTGACCACGGTAACACGGAATCGCGCTATTTGTAAATAATCAACACATTTCTATTCGAAGCCGGCCCAGCCTTAGGGATTGATTAGGGATGTGCGAAAGAATGGATGCGCTTGATTTGTACATAAATATTGCATGCATAATGTATGTTTTGTTACCCAATCGCAAATAGGTAAACCGTTGAACAAATTTGAATATAAAACTCTTGTCCCATTAATAGGTATCCATGAGAAATCAACGTTATATTTCTTAAATTTGTTTATATTATTTCTCAAGAGATAGCGCCGGGGAGCGACGTCAACTACACTGGAAAATGGTTTCTTTAAAATTCGTAATATCATAAGTGTACGACTCAGTGGGCTATCCAATAACTGAATGTTCATGGTTTTAATTCATACATGTGTAAGTAACAGAAATATAATATTCTGTATAATGGAAATATAAAATTTGAGGTATTTCAAACATTAAAATATGTGTAATAAACACAAAACGAATTTTCTTAATAATGAGGCTATTTTCTCAGCAAGTACTTAATTGTTATAATTATATATTATAAAATGTATTAAAACATATATTTTGAAATACGAAATATTCCATTTTTCACTTTACCTACTGCATTCTACTGTTTTATATGTGTTAGCAATACTGCCTTGAAATGATGAAAGTGGACATAGCTTTCCAATTTCTTTTAACCTGATTCATCTGATCATATTATCTGATTCGTCATTAATCAACTGCTAGGCGCCGGCTCATAGTCCAATTCATGGTCTAATAAAAACACAATTAATATATAATATTGTTGGACACCACGTGCAAAACCATAATGATAAAATACAGTTTCTTAACGTCTAGAAGAGATTTGAAAATTATAGCACATACGACTATCTTCGCGACTCTACGTAATTCAATATCAGGACTGCACAGGTTGCGTGATAACTGCCAGTTACATATATAATTACCACAAATCCGAGCCTTCGACACCGCACCTAATAAACTACGAGGTGACTGACTGACTTTATTACACGTTGTGACAACCCTGCCACCCCTGGCGTGTTTATCAAGTTTTCTAATATTGTGTTTAATGTTATTGTACACGCATAAACACATTTTCATAATTATTATCCAATTCTATAACAAAAATAAAAACTGCAGTGATTATTTTATTGTTATGACTATTTTTATTTACGATCCGATTATAGGTGGAATTTGTCAGGCGATATTTTTATTTTTCAACGCGGACGAAATCGCAGGCACCAGCTAGTAATGAATATAATATGACTGAAAAGGATTTTCTTTTCAAATTAAATTGGTAGTTTCTTAGTTTAGATAGTTTATTTCATACTTTTGACAAAGACAAATCCGCGTTCACAGCTGGTTACAATAAATAAACTATCGCGCTTAGATATGTTTATATCATACTAGTATATGCCCGCGACTTTGTCCGCTTCCGATCGCTACCAAACTTAACAGGAACACCCGCTGGACTAATCTAAAGATTGTCTGAAAGTTTCATCAAAAACGGTTCAGCGGTTTTGGAGTCTATAGGGGACATACATACACACATCGCCTTTTATATATTAAGATTACAGCATTTAAGTATTAGGAAAATAATTCTTAGAATATACTTACATTACGAAGTTTCAGAACCCATTTCATTTACAATTTACATTTAAAAAAGTACAATTTTAAATGTAAATTGTTTGCAGATATAGAAAAAATACTACAGTAACATATACCTACATAAGTAATAACGAGATGTTACTATTTGATGAAATAAAGCACGGCACTTGAGAGGATAGTAATTTATTGAATTTAGAAATATATTAATTTAACAAACGGTATGACAGTCACTACGCACAAAAGACGAGAGAGCGCGCTGCTTCTATACATAGAATAGAATAATATATATTGAACAATGACAGATATTTGCCACAGTCTCAAATATAAGCGTCCATAGTTTCATCATCCTCTCCTGGACGCTGACGCTTTGCAATTAACCCCATGGCTGCGGTGAAGAAATTGTGCTTCGCTCGATGAAGTCCCTTTGTCAATATATCAGCGACCATGTCTCCAGTGCATCTATATTGAACCTTCACTAGGTTGGCAGCAATCTTCTCACGCACAAAATGGTAGCGAACATCAATGTGTTTACTGCGTGCATGGTATACAGCATTTCCTGAAATACTAATTGCACTCTGATTGTCACAATAAAGAGTAATAGGAGTACCTTTAAGTTCAGGCTGAAATTCTTCTTCCAGCTGTTTTAGCCAAAGCGCTTCCTGTATAGCTGAAGCCAATGACATATATTCAGCCTCGGTGCTTGACAAGGCTATGGTCTGTTGTTTCTTAGAACTCCAGCTCACTGCGGCACCCTGAAATAAAAATATATATCCTGTGCAGGACCTACGATCCTCTACGTCATTTGCCCAGTCTGAATCGCAATAGCCAGTGATCTTCTCTTTTACATTTCTTTTGTATGTTAATTTCAAGTTAATCGTTGCTTTAAGATATCTCAAGACTCGTTTCAAGGCCATCCAATGTTCAGCAGTAGGTTCATTGTTATACCGGCTTAGAGCATGTATTATATAGGTAATATCTGGTCGAGTTCCCTGTGACAGGTACAATAAGCAGCCAATAATCTCTTGGTATGGAATATCCCTTAAGACTTCATGTTCACCAACAGCCCTTTTTAACTTAATATTTGCATCAGTAGGTGTCCACACCGGTTTGCAATTGTACATGCCATAGCGGGTAAGAATCATTTTCACATATAAAGATTGGTCTATTGAAATCTCTTCCTTTTTTTGATTTTGAGTAATTTTGAAACCAATGCAATTCTCGGCTTTTCCTAGGTCTTTCATACTAAATTTTTTCTTAAATTTTTCTTTCATAATTTGTGAGGTTTCTTCATTATTGTAGAAATAAAGGAGATCATCGACATAGACTGCTATAAATAATATATCATTTTCATTTATAATTCGATAGTAAACACACGGATCTATGTTTGACCGAGTCATTCCAATTTCTATTAGTGCAGTATTTAATTTTATGTTCCATTGTCTGCTTGCTTGCTTCAATCCATATATACATTTATTTAATTTACAAACTTTATTTTCTTCTTTATAGCCCGGTGGTAAAGACATATAAATTTCTTCATCAATTTCTCCTTGTAAAAATGCAGTGACAGCATCCATTTGGTGTATTTGAAGTCTATATTTTGCTGCCAGACCAATTAAGTATCTAATTGAACTATAACGGACTACAGGTGCAAAAACTTCATGATAGTCAATGCCTTTAACTTGTTTATAGCCTTTGATTACAAGTCTAGCTTTGTAGCGTGTTATACAGCCATTTCCATCCAGCTTGGTTTTGTATACCCATTTGCAAGGGATGGCTGATTTCCCTTCTGGTAAGTTAACTAATGTCCATGTATTATTTTTTAATAACGACTCATGTTCTTCACTCATAGCTTTCTTCCACCTTTCAGCATTATCGCTGTTGAGAGCTTCTTCAAAGCTTTGTGGATCACTGTTTAGTAAACTCATTGTTGACTCAACACTCATACACATAAATGACGAGGGTTCTTGTTGATTATCATTTGCATGCCGTTCTATACGATGCTGAAGTGGCCTCAAATTTATATTGTATACTGGTGGGGAATAAAATGTTTCATCGGGTGAGTATGTTTTGTCATGAATGTCTTCAAACTGATCGGAATCATCTGAAATAGAATTATTTTGAGATACAATTTGTGTTTCTCTTATTTCTTCAGTGTTTCTTTTTTCAGGTTCAACGTGTTCTTCAAATAAAGGTAAGTCGACAATTTTCTTTTCCTTTAATTGAGTACAAATTCCTTTTTTATCTACTTTTTGCTTTGTAATTTCTTTTGTACATACATTTTCTATATTTTTAGGTGAATTATCAATTTTATTTTTCTTTATTGAAGCTTCCAGAAATACAACATCTCTACTAATAATTGCCTTTTTTGTTTCAGGATCTATGAAGCGGTATCCTTTCGTACTCTCACTGTAGCCAACAAAAATCAATTTGCGTGACTTGGCATCAAGCTTATTTCTATTTTCTTTAGGTATATGCACCATAGCAGGACATCCAAAAATTCTCATGTGGCTCAAATTTGGTTTTCTTCCAGTCCATACTTCATAGGGCGTCGCATCGGATAAAGCACAGGTAGGTGAGCGGTTCACAATATATGCAGCTGTGGCTACTGCTTCTCCCCAGAACGTGATCTGTAACTCAGCATTTAAAATCATGCACTTAGCGCGTTCTATCAATGTCCTGTTCATCCTTTCGCTAAGACCATTTTGCTCGGGAGTGTAAGGATTAGATGTTTGGTGCAATATTCCATGTTTTTTTAGGAAAGTCTCAAAGTTGTTGTTTTTATATTCGGTTCCATTATCGCTTCTTAAAATTTTAATTTTTTTATTAAGCTCGTTCTCTACTCGATTTTTAAATTCTAGAAATTTTTCAAATACTTCACTTTTATTTTTGATAGGGTAGACATGAACTCGTCTAGAATAATCATCAATAAAGGTAACAAAAAACCTTGCTCCTCCTATTGAAACATGTTTCATCGGTCCACATACATCACTGTGGATAAGTTCTAGCAAATCTGTTGCACGGGAGCCTTCAGTCGGGAATGGTTGTCTCGTTTGCTTGCCCTCAAGACAGGTTAAGCAGGTAAGGTTTTCCTTTTTCGGTGATAATTTTACACCTTCTGAATAGTTAGGTATTTTATTAACACTCTTAAAATTTAAGTGGCCCATTCTTTGATGCCACAGGTATGTATCATCATCAGTCTTAGCTGCCAGCATAAGTTGCATTTCTTTATCTCGGTAAGTATTTAATTGATAAGTTTCATTAAAGAGATTTGCATTTGCAACTAATTTATTACATGAATTGTATATATTACAACCCTTCTCGTTAAATGTTACTTTGCATCCATTTTTAATTATCTTACTAACAGACAGCAAATTCGTTTTAAGTTCTGGTACATATAAAACATTCCTCACCTGTATTGTTTCAGTGCTGCCATCTTTTGAATTTACCTTAATACTTGCATTACCACAACATTCAACCTTCAATACTTTATTATCTGCGATTGTAATGCACGGTACCGGTGAAGAGGAGACGTTTGTGAGCCAATCCCGGTGCATAGTCATATGCATGGATGCTCCGGAGTCTATATACCAGTTCTCAGAATCTTCTGTCGTAGACGCTGAAAATGCTGCTATATAACCAGTTTTTTTATTATTTGATTTTTTATGCCAACAATTTTTACTGAGATGGCCATATTTATTACATGTAAAACACCTTGGGCCTTTTTTATTTTTTTGTTCATTTTGGGGTAGATATTTTTTTGTGTTTGTATAAAGAGCGGTAGTGTCTGATGTGTTAACTTCTTGTAACAATTTATTTTTTACCAAATCAGCACTAATCTTCATACCGGAACTTTCCAATCCCATAATCATCGGCCTGTACATCTCTGGCAATCCTGCCAGCATTAAAGTGCCCAACCACTCATCGTCCACATTGAATTTTATGTTTCTTAATTTGTGTGCGGCTGTCATTATTTTGTTTACATAGTCCTCCACTGACAGACTATTTTCCAAGTTGGTGTTTATAAGTTCCTTCAGTAAACCCACTTTTCGACTCAATCCGCTATCCTCAAAAGCCTTTGCTAAATTATCCCACACTTCCTTTGCAGTTTGAGCTTCTTGTATATGTACATATAATACTGGATCCACAAGTAGTATTAATTTTGATTTAGTTTTAATATCTTTTTTAATTTTATCTTGGTCGTCTGATTCCAGTTGATTTAAAACGTAATGGAATAGATCCTCGTGTTGTAAGTATGCTTTAACCGCAAAACTCCAGCTTGCCCAATTTTCACGACCTGTGAGTTTTTCAATTGACATCATTGTGTTAGTATTTGACATTTTTACACAATATAATAGCTGAAATTGCTGAAAAAGAAAAATTGTTCGCGAACGTGGCCGGTGGCACGCGAAAATGAAGTTACCTCCAAAATTTTACTTTTACTTTTTACTTGTCTTAAAACTTTACAAAACACGAAAATAATAATTGATAGGTATGGGACGGCCCATAACCTGATGAAATAAAGCACGGCACTTGAGAGGATAGTAATTTATTGAATTTAGAAATATATTAATTTAACAAACGGTATGACAGTCACTACGCACAAAAGACGAGAGAGCGCGCTGCTTCTATACATAGAATAGAATAATATATATTGAACAATGACAGATATTTGCCACAGTCTCAAATATAAGCGTCCATAGTTTCATCACTATTGATATAATAGTGTTATAGGATAGAGTACTAATAGGATAGGTAACGCTATTGATAGGATAAAGTACCTATAATTACCAAGATGCAGATTTGCAGGCCATGACATCCTTTTCTCAAATACGGTACCATATCACAATGTCCTCATATTTCAAGGTGATTTTCTGTTAAAGAGTGGTTACTGCCGCCAGTTAGTCAACCTAAAATACTTATATACTAAGTTATGTGTACTTTTCGAAAAGTGTCCTATATTCAAAAGACTCAATCGCATAAAACTAGATTCGTAAATTAACTAGATTGTACTTAAGTAGAGCCATAATTTCTCATTGCCATTATTTCATTACCTTTTTTAAATAAACACAAAGTTCTTCTCATTTTAAATAGTTAACGAACTGAAGCCTTTTCAGTAATATCTAGTTTTGCTTCCAACGCGAATTGAGATGAATGACTTTGTAGTGTTTCTTTACAAATTATCTCTCATTTATTTAAGTGAGTCTTTAATACCTCTTTGAAATTTTTCATATAATTAACAGAAGAGTAATTCATGTGCAGCGTTTTCCTTCAGCTACGCAAGTTCCAAATATTTTAATAAAAATGATGATTTTTACATGTAATATCCCTAAAAATGCTGCCCAAATCTAGTTACTGACATAATAACTATTTGATGTAACTGTATAAAGGTATGGTACGGTTACATTTATTTTTAACGCCTGACGCAAAAACGGGGTTTTGTAAGTTTGGCGTGTGTGTATCTGTCTGTGGAATCGTAGTTCCCAAACGGATGGATTGATTTTGACCGGGATGGTTCTTTCTTAGCTATAATTTATGAAGATTTTCAGGCGTTTGAAGACCATCAGCCCATTTCCTAATTGACGAAGGGATTTCACCAACTTCCACAGGTTCGATTGATATTTGATTTGGTATTGTTACTTCGGCGGTATTGCGATGACATAGTTACCTAGACTTTGACCTAACTTCATATAAATCAAGTCAACCCATCGAAACAATATCTTTGCACTCAATCGAGTTTCTAAAAGGGTGGGCCTTAAGATGAATATGGACAAGACAAAATTTATGTGTAATGTCAATGTTGTGCCCATTCCAGTAAATATTTGGAATTCAATTCTCGAAGTTGTTGACGAGTACTTACAATATGCATACTTGGGACAAACAGTCCAACAACGGCTCAATATATCGATTTTTTTATTTTTCGCACAAAGAAATATTTATTTATTTATTTATTTTCAAGGAAAATATACAGTGATATTTATACCAAAATTTACTTAATAACTTAAATGAACATGTTATAAAAGTTACCACAGACTCGGGGTAGTAAGAAAATAATACTAATAAAAAAAATCGCTAGCAATAGCACCATACCTCATGGAGGTGTCGCCTCGCTAACCACCCGCGAGCGCACTGAAGCGCAACCGAGTAATAAAGTGAAATTGATGACGCGCATTTTCCCATAAAATCCTACTTTCAATGCAGCTGCCACCCTTAAAAATACCCTTAAACAGTAAAACTTATTATGGAAAAAAGAAATTAATAAACGGTGGAGCTATATTGATCGTTAGCAAAAACAGATCAGCAGGTAACTTGAAAAATTACTTACAACAGGCCCTCTCAAAGAATAACTTCGATGAAAGGTATACATTTCCGTATTTCATTCAAAAGGAATTAATTAAGCTACGAAATTTTCAAAACAAAATATTGAAGAAAATATGAAAATGTAAATCAAATGCGTCATCATCATTAGCCTACATCTCTTCACTGTTAGACATAGGCCTCAACCAAGGCTCGCCACCACACACGATCGTTTGTCCTTCGCATCCAGCAGCTTCTTGCAAAAGACCTTGAGGTCGTCTGCAATTGTCGGCAGCGGGACTGCATTCTTCCCTGTGCCTATTTAGGATCCGAATGTCAATCAAATTGACCGCCAAACACCATTCAACAAAATATTAGTACAATTTACTATAGTGGAAAATATTAGAGCGAAATTTACTGTAAGATAAACAACCAAGCGATTGTCAAAAATGTCCCAATTGTCAATAAACTCCGGACAGATGGTTATTATACGTACATATATTTCATACTCATCTTTTGTTGGCATCGCTTTTGTAATACAGACTGCAGCTCTCGTCTGGTTCAGAAAGCATTTAATAAATTCATGCAAAAATAGTTTAGAATACAATCGCAAAAACAAGACTCAGTAATTTTGTAAATTATAATATTTTATGTATCGATCAAATGCTCTGATTTACTTCTGATATGAGGTATGAGTATTAATTAAAAAAATTATGGAAAATATCTATTATGTTGCCTCTTTAAGCATCTTACAGACACCTGAGTGCCCGGTCAGTTCACACTCAAAACAATTAGGTATTTGAATTTGAATGTATTGCCTAGTCAGTAAAGTTTAAATTTGCTGCGAATGAACACAAGAATGCGTCCAAAAAAAATGTTTCGCAAAAAATGTTTCGCGTCCGTTTAACTGCAGCCTTATGTTGCCAGTTTAATTATGTTGGCTGTTAAATGAAATCAAAATGTACCCCTTGTCTTCTACACAAATCGATCACTTTACTGAGGTTTGCTGTTTCCGATAGCTAGATTTCCTGTGGTATTGTGTTAAATTGTTTTGGTTTTGAAACAAAAGGTGTTTAACACTGTAAAGTATACACAGCAGTAGTACTAAGGACAAAATGTAGCTGCAGGTCGAGTCATAAATTATTTTTTGCATAGTAATGTGCACGTGCAGGCAAATGTTATCGATGAACTGGTCGGGGTCCGCAACAGTAGGTAACAAGATGCTAACACAACTAAACTGAAGTAGTCACACATAGCAGAATCATTTATAATAAATATAAATAATGATTCTGACGACGATAATTCCGATTCCGATGACGACTTTTAATTTATAATTTGTAAATATATAAATAAATTATAAAAATTTAAACTTCTGTAAAGTTATCTGTAACATTATCGACACGAACGCTCTGTAAATCTCACTACACGTTTCCATAGGCCCTATAAGAGTAAGGGAGCGCGCCTATACTCCACTTCACTCACACGTTTTATTACCGCGCCTGCAGAGAGATTTTGTCCCTACTATAGCCAGTAATAGATTTTGTATTAAAGTTAAAAAATTACATGAAATGCGCCATATGTTTGTTTAAACCATGTGCGTTGTCATCTGCGTCAGATGTGTTGTCCAACCCCAGAGAATATTTCTCGTCTTATATCTTATCCTCAATCCTAATATAGTCGGCTGTTGACTATAGTATGATTAAGGATTTTACTCTTTTAAATTGATTTTAACTATAAAGTTACGCAGATAACGTTGCGGGCAAAAACTAGTAAGTAAACAAATATCTCTTTCACCTTGAACAAGAGTTTGTTTAGAAGCGAACTTTTCCTAAGTCTTAAGATAGACTAATAGTATTCCAAAGTTTATTTGACCAATGTGAGCTTAATTCATAGTGTTTGTTGTTTTTTATTTGTAACTAAACTAATTTTATCCGTTCATTGGTAACGAAACGTATGGATTGAGCTTTTAAATAATGTTCGTAAAAATATTCCAAAAGCTTTTATGTGTGAAAAATAACCAACGGTTGTTCGATTAAATTCCGTTAGCATTCAAGCATCGAGAATAAATCTGAAAAAAAAAAAATCTGTACGTGTTATACGTAAACACGTGTAAGTTAAGAGTAATATTTTCTGTAAGGGTCTCTTTCACCAACTTCAAGTAAAGTGTTGATTAGTTACTTTTAGAAATAATTTTATGTTTCATTAAATTATGCACTCGGTTTAGTGCATCCTTCAATAGGCGAATTTTTTTTATTTTCTTTTTTACCGTACAAACAAAGGTATATATCATCTCCATCATTCCCGGTTACCGGTGACTTTAAATGGCGGATAGCCTACTTGACACATGGTGAAAGAGGCCCGGAGCGTATTATATTTATATGTATATCTAACAAATTCGAATATACCATGTATACTAAAAAAAATTTTTTTATATTTTAGCTATCGAGTTATGTAATTAAATTTTGAATGTAGACGAATTTAGACATATTTAGAATTTATATTTAGATTTTAAACATTTTATTTATATTTATTTATATTAAGGATAGGCAACGTAATAGTGCCTATTATATTATATAAGTTATAAAAACAAATTGCATATTACAGTTTAGCTTGGTCAAATTACATTTAAAAGCTACCAAAGCATGCATATACATAAATTTATACATATTCAATTAAATCAATCAATCATTTATAGATATTCAATTTAGTCAAAAATACAAAATATCAATGGTCATTAGCTCCGTATTCAAAAAATAAAAGATAACAAAATTACACAAAAATCAGAAAAAAAAACACACACACACACATCAATACCAAATAAACACATATACGGGTACATCGATTAAAGTATGGATATCATCAATTGTACAGCAAAATAGCTACATAATCAAACTTTATCTTCTGATTTTGTTATCAACAGTTTTCTGAATTGCCTCTATTTCGGACCAAGCGCTTTAAAATATATTTTATAATGCGCACTGCCAAGGTTTGGAACTCCCTGCTGGCGTCTGTATTTCCGAACTCATATAACCCAAATATTTTCAAAGTTCGAGTGAATAGGCATCTTTTGGGTGAGCTCGCTCCATCTTAGGTCTCATCCTTGCTACACAGTTGGTTGTTGGCGAAGAGTAAACCCATCTATAATTTAAAAAAAAGCAGTTTTAGGTTTGACCGTGGTTTGAACTTGCATCTGCATTGAGATTGATTACTACATTGTTATATTAGGTAGTTGTGAAATCCTGTGCTCCATATATGTACATATTATATACGTACTGAACGTTCTGCTAACTGGGTAATAATGGTGTAGTACAAAGGAATCCGTAACCAATTCATTCTCAGGTGAATGGGCTGATGGTCTGCCGACTGTCTAACGCAATAGAGCCTGGCTTTCAGTCGATCTGTTGCACTCAATTTTGGAAATACACGTGCGTTACGTTTGTTTGTTTATTTTTTTTTATTTTCCACTCGGATTCGCCCTTTATAAAATTTATACTAATGCCACTTTTAAAACCTACTTTAACATTGCTCAAATATTCGGCTAATGCTGCTGTGATGACAGTTAAAACAGAGTTAGAAAGTCCTTATCAAAAAGTTTGTACATATAAGTATAAAGCACTGTATTAGCAAAAAAAAGAATCATAAAAATCAAATTGTATGGGGGAATAATCATGAAGAAACTTTACAAAAAAAAGCATACAGTCAAATTGAGAACCTCCTCCTTTTTTGAAGTCGGTTGAGTAATAAATGAACTCGCTTTTGCATTTATAATTAATTTTACTTAGGATAATGGATCAATTTAAAGGCTAATATTTTATAAACTTGAAATTAAAACATAAATTTTGTCTGATTTAGGTAAATATCAAAGTTTCACTATTACGTAACTCGACATTTATATAAAAATGTCAAAAGATTGTTATTAAAATGATTTTTATTTACAAAATTCGTGGTTATTTTTGCAAATA
This sequence comes from Synanthedon myopaeformis, assembly GCA_944738685.1. Lineage (NCBI taxonomy): Eukaryota > Metazoa > Arthropoda > Insecta > Lepidoptera > Sesiidae > Synanthedon > Synanthedon myopaeformis. Next base: position 4,193,982 of record OX122938.1, on the reverse strand, counting down.
TAATAGAATTTCATGAAATAAACGGATTTCGTTCGTTAAAACGTTGAACCTTCAAAGGGGACTTGTAAGCTCTTCGACCAAAAAATGGATTATTTATAAATTATTCCTTTTGTTATGTTAATGTCAAACATACCAGTACAATAACATTACTATCCCACTAATACTAGTATTATATATGCGAAAGTTGGTGATGTTTGTTACTCTTTCACGAAAAATCGGCTGGCTCAACAGATTTAAATGAAATTTGGCACAGAGATAGTTAACCTTGATTGACATGTATGATACTTGAAATAAGGCAGCTAATTAAAATTTGAAATTAAAATTAGGTGTAGATGGTGATTTAAAAGTGTTTTTCTGGTTTAAAGTGTATACGGGCTCAGGTTTTTGTTTTATTTTTATTAATAATAGGTTTGCTTTTGCCGACTATGGAGCAAGCTAATCCAGAAAATGCCAATTCACTTGAACTTCAAAAAGATTTAGGTTATATGAGCTCGGAAATATAGACGACGGAAGGGAGTTCCATTCCTTGGCAGCGTTTATGAATTCTTAAAACTCAAAGGTTTTTTGAGTTTGAGTCGGTGAAAGTTACCGAAATATGTTACTACTTGTTAAGCTAAATACCAATTTTGAGTGTACAGAAAAAAAGGGAAATTAGGACAAAATAAATAAGATTACAGATACACTACAGGTGACGAAAGATGTCTTAACTTCCTTGGAATTTCACGGCAAAAGTTTATTTAAATTCAAACTTCACTAGCAAAAATATAGTTGAAAAGCGTCAGAAATAACGGTTCCGTTTGAGCGAGTACCTAACACAAAAGTGTTCGCTAACACTCATCTATCAAGAAGTTGTAAACTGAGTTACCCATCGTACAAAGGAACGAACATTTTTGGAGAAACTCAACACAGTATCTTCGAATTCAAGTAGGCATTATTTCTAACCGAGACACTCGATGCAAAATTAGGGGTGTTATAAGTCTGAGCTGTCTGTCTGTATATGTGTATCTCTGCGTGCGTCAAACGACGATGACGAATGACGAGAATGAGATTGTCCTTAGTGATAATTTATGATGATTTGTACAGGCGTTTGAAGATCATCAGCCCATTTCCTAGTTGACCCCTGCAAAGATGCATGCATAGTCTGCAGGACACCCAACTTCTCAACTACTCACAGAAGATATAGCGTGTTTGGGATCAATACTCGTAGTAAGTCAGAAATTAGTTTAAAATTTTAATTATAGCTTCGAAGAAACTGTAACAAAATCACAGGCATAAATAAGTTCGTACACTTATATTTTCTCTATAATCTCCTTCACTGGTTTCATACTTATTGTGCACAAATAATTTCCAATCTGAAAACTTTGTTTATGTTAATATTTCGAAGACGTTTTGTTTTCCCCGTGGGGATTTTTATATTGGCACCAAAATATTTCCATTCAAATACAAAACATGTTTAAACGGTTAACTTGATTAAGAAATATATTCTTGATATATTATTGTTAACACCTGAGAAAATATTTGAATAATATTATAACCCTTGATATCGAATCTGTGGAGTGAGATCCTTTCATCAACTGAGAAATGAGGTGATGATCTTCAAACGCCTGAACAGTACTTCATAAATTATAGCTAACAACTATCTCGATCACGTCAGTTTCAAACAAAAAAAAAACTGATTCCACAGATACATAGATCGACTTATTACACCCCGTTTTTGCGTCGAGCGTCTGGGCTTAAAAAGAAGTAATCGTTTAAAGAGCAGCAATTAATTATAAGAAAAAATATTTAAACAGTTTCACCTTTTTGTTTAATTAGAATATGACAAACGAATCCTTTGATTAGTAATCTCGAACTGAACGCTGCGTCTAAATCGACTTTCCTTGTTCTTCGCTTCGATTAATGAAAGGACCGAATTCCATCCAAACTCTAATCCGTTTAACACCTCAACTTGGGTTGAATTTATCGCCAAGTTCCGGGGGTAGGTGCTGGCTGTACCTTCCAACAAATTCCTACTGATTAAGTCTATTTATTAAAAGAGATCAGTGGATACGTCTTGTTCGGAAGCAATGCGGTGCTTTATCATGTATTGAGTTGTCCTAATTTAGGTTCACTAGTGACTTAGTTGCTTGATAGTCAAGTGGTTAAGATTCTTATGGCCTCCAGAATAGATGCATGCGTCGCAGAACTCGGGGCAATGTTTTTTATCTTCCATTTAATTTATATATTAATGTATAAAAATTACGTGTCACATATTCGCGCGCAAACTCCTCCGCGTTGAACTCCTAAACTACTGAACCGATTTTGATCAAACTTTGTAACTATATGTAATTTGGTCTAACTTGAAAGATAGGATAGTTTTTATTTTGAACCCGTACTACTAGTACTATTATATTTTTTTTAATTAAAATATTAAAATGAAATTATATATACCGCACAAAATGTAAATCTATTTTCTATTTGTCATACCGTCTTTAAAATTTCTATTCTCTTTATATGCTTTAAAAAGATTTGTTATTTATCAGAAATTTACATTAAAACAATCATAAGATTATAAAGCGTAAGTTATAATGAGAAAATCTTATATTTAGTTACGTAGGTACTATGAATAATATTATATGAAACTTTGTATTTCATGTTTCGGTTAAGTATATAAAAAAAACATTATTCTTTACAGAAAACCAAGTTATTATACTGTACATTGGAAGATACAATATACACTGGACCGGATCGGTTAGAAAATCTTCAATATCTTCAAATGTACCTGACCTAGCTTTATGAAATAAACACTAAATTAAAGCTAAACTAAATAAATTATGTTTTTAGTGAAGCACATTAAAATATTCTTTAATTTAGCCTTTATTTCATAAAGCTAGGTCAGGTACATTTGAAGATATTGAAGATTTTCTAACCGATCCGGTCCGGTCCAGTGTATTATATTATATATGTACTAAATGATCAAATCAAAACACATCATACTAAATGATCAAATGTCTACAGGCGTTGAAAAGTATGTAGACGCTATATTAAGAAAAATCCTCCAAAATAATCGTATATAGTATCTGTTTCATATACTGATTACAAATAAACAGCAATTCTCAATGGTGCAAATCTCAAATTTCAATTTGTTTTATACGTTTCAATAAACAAGAAAACAGTATGGGGAAAATCGAGTGAAAAGCATGACCTACATAATTTATTAATGTAAACAACAAACAACCTAATTCCGTAAGGCTTAGCATTAAACAAACACAAGTTTTAGTAATAAGTAACCTTAAGCAGTAGATAAAGTTATCTAAACTCTTCGTAACATAATCCCATTTGAAAGAAATAGGAATAATTTTCTCTAAGATTCTGAAGTAGTTTTTACAATATCTCAAAGCCCTTCTACCTAAAGCTTATCCGGTCCATCCGTTTGGGAGCTACAATTAATTAGAAACATACACAGATACACAGATACACAGACACATACGTCAAACTTATAACATCAAGTTTTTGAGTCGGGTGTTAAAAAAGGGTTCTGGGATAACACAAAAATTTAAGTGTTTCTTCGCCTGTGTGTGTGACTCGAGTCAGTTAAGATATACGAGTTATTCTACTGTATTAATTCATATTGCTATGCAAATACGTCATTATCTATTGTAAAAGTCTCCAGGGTTTGTTGCGATGTGGTTTCCGCCAACTTGAAACTTAATGGCGTGTTCGTGTAATCGAACGAAAATAAGATATTCTAACAGCGTCTTAGAGCAAAATCTTCCGAATAAATCGCTCCCTCCCTTACTAAATGTTTCGTTTTAATTTGACTTCAAATGACGAATTTAGATTTATAAATTATTATAACGTTGTTACTAAGCATTTTCTCGATTGAAGAATGATTTGGTAACGCTCGCTTTTCTGATGTTGTATATCATGAAAACACATTACAAATACTTCGCAGCATGAATAAGCTTTTTGTTTATTATTTACTAGATGCTACCCGCGACTTCGTCCGCGTTGAAAAAGAAATATGAATAATATAATTGCACTAAAACTCATAATTTGACTTAAAATAAAATATTTTTATTGATGTTATCAATATTCAGATATTCATATTATCAATTCAGACTTAGACGGGTGGGCCAGCCAATCTGTACAATCGGAAACAATTGGTAGTTCATTTAGATGTAGAGGTAGATGACATTTCATTTGACAGATCCGTTGGTACCTCACCTTCATCTAGCTATCTTGTATATTCTCCAATAGTCGCGATACGCTTAGAACGTCTGCAGCTGTTGTTGGAAGAATCTCTTTTCAAACAAGCCTCTGTTATCTTAATAATAATATCGATTTATACGCAGTTGCGGCACTACAATGTCATTTGTGTTAATCCAGGACATACACAGTAAGTATATCTGTGTTCCAAGTTTCATTCAAATAGCAAGAACAAAAAGTCATTGCGTTAATGAGTAACATTAAGTACTTTACAAACTTAAACCAACTATCACGGTATTAGTTATTTTCAAAAAACTTTTACGTTGTTCCCTTATGAGTTGTTTGTGTACTCGACCCGTTAACATTCGTTTATTTGCATAATTATTTGCATAATAATGAGAGATGGAAGTATGTTTTGGATCCAGATTCAGATACTCTGTAGAGGCTAAGTCGTGTTATAACGACTGCGACTATCCTGGTTCAAGTCATCCAGAAACTGTAGTAGCGAACGTGTTTGCGTTAGCAGCAACCGTACTCTCTCCCATTGACTTCCGGCAGCCATCTTACTTGCGGCAAAAGGAAGTTTGTTTAGTACGGGAACACATTGTTCCCCAAGTTCCTACAAGTGGCACTTAGCCAAGTTTTAGGTTTTTGCTTTATAACACGCAGTGGCAATTTTCAAGATGCTTTCAAATTATTGGGTTAGAGTTCCAAAAGTTACAGCCTTTCATCTTTATGAGGAAGTTGGATAAGCATTGAGCCCTTTTTAGTTACATAATGATGATTGAATTTTTAACTTTATCTTAACCAACTTTTAAGTTCATTTTAATTTTCTTGCGTTCGTTTTTCATGAAATCGTTGGTTTGATATTTATTACATATATTGTGATTATTTGTTTTGTGTGACATTATTATTATAAAATAAAAACAGGGGAGTTCCGACAGAAGTGAAAAATTGAACAATCACGTGTGTATTTTTTGAATCGTCAGGAAAGTACATACTTATATACAGTGGTGTCGGTTACGGTAACGGTTTCGCGAGTTCAATGGTTTTTTCCCATCTCAAAAATGCCCAACGCGCCTAAAGAAGTTTTCACTTCAAAAACAATTTTTTTTACTATTTTTTTAAATATTTCTAACGCAAAAATAAATCGAAACAATAATACGTTCTCCGTTTTTTGTTCTCTATTGATTTTAGTTTACTAAATAATTAGTGAGATGATAAGTTCACTAGGGGACTGTTATTATAGAAACGAATATTTCCGATTCCCACAGGTATTAAAAAAAAAATGATAATGTCACAAATCACATTTGTGACATATTGACAGTCAAGCTTTCGCTGTCCGATTAACTTTTGAAACGGATATTTAAAATGTTATTTTGCTAATAAAATTATGTGACTACAAAGAGGAATTGGAAGTAAACATTTTGAGTAATCGGAGTTATTTCATTATGAACAATTTCACGCCGCTCTTCTGACATTTTCGACAGGTAAATTAAATATTTCGTGTCATTTATAAATATCGTTTAAGAGAATTTTATTTAAGATTCTCTATGATAACTTTGAAACTTTCTACACTACCGTGGGAAGTAACAGATCAGATTTTGATTTTAATTTTTACACAAAGCCACTGATTTTATGACGTAAGTAATTTTTTAAACAAACGTTAAAAAAAAATACATAAAAAAAATATCAAAATAATTTACATGAGTTTTTGTGTACATAAACAGCTGCGTTTATTTTTATTATAATAAAACTGTTAAAATTTGATTGTCCGCAACAATTTTCAATGTTTTTGTTTCGTTCAACGTTGGTTTGCGTTAATTTCATAGTTGTTTTAGGATAAAATTGTTACAGTTTGAATTGTTTTAGGCCAGGACCTGGGACTGGTTTGTGTTTAGTCACCTATTTAACCTTCGAAAAGGCTTTGTTGTTTCAGTACTCTGTTGGAATTTTGATTTTGGGTGATGGAAACGGTGTCATAGTTTTGAGGTGATAATTAATTTAAATATTTGTTGTAACCGCGCGTTTCGTAAACTTTCGTGTAGTAAAACACTTTGACAGTAATAATTAAAAAAAATTCAATGTCGCCGTAAGTATCAAAATATTAATCACTAAAAAACAGTGCATTGTTTTTCCTCTCAACGAAAAGACTCGACCCTTAAGAAAATCGATGTAAAAAGGGTTAAGTAGAGTCGGCTGCTAAAGTAAGTCAAAATGCGTACACAGAATTTCCCATTTCACTATCCCTTCCGAATCCCTTATCCTCAATTCCAATATGGTCGCCAGCGTATTTTTTTTAAAATATTTTTAAAATAAACTCTCAGGAGTCAACATAGAAGAGATGGATATTTACCAGAAAAAATGCAGAATTTGCATATTTGGAAATGGAATCTGTATGTATGTGGTCTGCATTTCTTTTTTACAACTCATTTTATTTATTTATTAAGTTTTATGTGTAAAAATAATCTATTCTTGATAACTTAACTTACATAAGTACCTGCTAACAAATAAATCCTTTTATTCCCATATTAAGTACTTATTGTATACCTCCATGTAATTCAGGGATAACTTTTGATAGGTAATTTAGAATAGTTTTCGAACATTCATAAATTCGTTCTTTATTTATAACTTAATATATTTCACAAGTATTAAAATTCCGTTTAAACGAAAGGGGCAAATAGATTTTTACAAAATATCTTTTTCCAAGAGTTAAAAACTGACAGCTCCCGAGCGTTTTCAAATATATTTCAGAAAAACCATTGGATTTTTAAAACGAGAGCCCGGTTATAGCATTAAATAGAACATCAGTAGTCAAATTTATTTTTAACCACTGACGCCCGTCGCAGAACGAGTTTGACGAATTTGACGTGTGTGTCTGTGTATCTGTCTGTGAAATCGTAGCTTCCAAAAGGATGGACCGATTTTGATCCGGTTTTTTTGTTTGAAATTTGAAAATCTGTCCAGGCGTTTGATTTTGAACACCATCAGCCCATTTCCTAGTTAACGAAGGGATTCTATTAACTTACACAGTCATGTTCCATTCATGTGATATTTAGTTTACTGTTACTTCGGTGTGTTTTCATGACATGGTAACCTTGACCTGAAGCTGCAGCATTAAGTAGTCTGCGGGACACCTAACTCCTCAGAAACTTACAGCAGATATAGAGTGTTTGGGCTCAAGAGAAAGGCTGGGTTTAGTTTATAATTTTAACAACAGCTTGTACATTAAGAAGGCACTGGTAGACATAACGGAAGCTACCTTTAACAGCAAAAAACAGTACTGCCTTGGTACTGTTAAAATGTCAATAAATTTTATGATCTGTAATTTAAGTTCACCTACTGTTATAAAGTTTATGGTGTTTTAAGTGAATATTGAAAAAGCATTCCGAGTCTCGTGGTAAATTTAGAAATATGTGTTTTTGCATTGCTGCTTACAGATTCGAGTATATTTAAGCTTTTAAAACGATTTTAGTAATTAATGATTTACAAATGAAAACAATTTTTGCTAGAATTTTCCTGTGAATAACTGTTAATGAAAATTCTAACGGAATATTGTCATGAAATCTAATTTTTTTTTAAATAAAAAGCAGCCTATGGTTCCTACGGTATTTACTAGTTAATAATGCAGCTTTCTCTGTGTGAAAGAACTTTTGAAATCGGTTAGCTCAGGATAAATTATAGCCTGTTTTTTTTTTTCGGACGAAAACGGAATTCTTCTTTGGACAGAAAAAACTTAGGTTAATTTTTAAAATATTTATTTGTTACATATTTTAAAAAAAATCAATAAGCTTAATTGAGTTTATTTAGATATGTATAAAATAGATACTTACTCGATATAAAAACAAACGTAAAGGTCAAAAAGTCGAAAATCTTGTCGCAACCTTCTCAGTTTCACGCGATTTTTCATCAAAAACACATACCGTAAATCATAAAAGCGAGGCGTATGTCCATAAACATCAAATGGTATTGTGTTGTGTCTACGTTTTGATTTATTACACACCTTTCCGTGTATTTGTTGAAGCCTTTTCACAAGTCACAAAGTTAACGATTGATGAACGCTTCATACATTTATCGTAGCTTCATTACGAAAAACCCATTTCATTTTTCACACGGTCATGTAACAAAATAATTTTTGAACAAAACAATTCGCATAACTTTAATACTTATAAGGAGTAACCTCAAAAACGCGTATGACCTCTATATGGTGTGGTACAAATCTAAAGTTGACGCTGACGTCTCATACTCTTAGGACACCTTTGTGATAAATATAATAGCAGAATAACTATGAAACGTTTGAAATATTAATAAAAAAATATTATAAATAAAATTCATTTTCTCATACATTTTGAATGGAACGGGTTTCCACATTTAGAGATATGATGTTCGCCTGGTCAACTATACTATATCTTAATATTACCCTTATCCTTACATATTATAAAACAAAGTCCTCCGCCACGACTGTCTGTGTATCTATTCGCGATAAACTCAAAAACTGCACCAATTTTCTTGCTGTTTTCACAGAATAAATAAATATAAAAAAATAATTTATCCTTACATATTATAAAATATGTCCTCCGCCACGTCTGTCTGTCTGTCTGTCTGTCGTTCGCGATAAACTCAAAAACTACTGCACCAATTTTCATGCTGTTTTCACCAATGGATAGAGTGGTTTTCGAGGAAGGTTTTAGTATATAATTTACACGCGGGCGAAGTCGCGGGCACCAGCTAGTTACGTTTATAAAATATAGTCATGTTAGTTACACCATTTATAACTCGAGAATGGATGCACCGATTTGTATGATCTTTGATTTGTCTAATCACCGAATAGCAGAATAACTACTAAAACATCAGAAATATTCACGAAAAAAAAAAATGTAAATAATTTTTTCTCATACTTTTTGAAAGGAACGGGTTCTTATTCTGAGGAGGTACGAAGTTCGCCGTGTCAGCTGGTTTAATTTTATATATAATAAAAAAACCCGGCTGATAGAAGCGAAACTGTAACCAAAACTCTCTTAAGCTAGAAGTTATCGATATAATTTAATCGATACAAGTGTCATATCTCGAGTCATCAGTTTATTCGATAGTGCAGAGACCGACACCCGTTACGAAATCGGCCGGACATGTCCCAACGCGTCCGGTTCTACGGTATAAAATTACAAATTTGCTTCTCGGCACAATAGACAGATGAACAGTATTTACATAAATAGTTTAAGAATATTAAGGACTTTTTTCAAAACCTATAAAGTTTTAGTTCAATATTAATTATTCAAGGTTTGACTTCAAAGAGCAACATTTTAACGATTTTTACATTTGGAATGGAATGTGAGAGTCGATTTTTCTTGCAAAGACATATTATTTCCGATGATTTAGCCGAATTTATTCTAATAGCTCAAGTGTTTTCGAAAGGTTCTTAGTGTGTATAGTTCTCAGAGTTTATGTTCTTAGTGTTTATAGTGTTTTAGATTTTATAGTTCTCATACCACTAACAGTTTCTATAATTGTAGCAATCATTACTAGGATATATAGTTTTTTTTTTTTAATTTTTTTTTCAATAAAATGCGACGGGCAGACCGACAGCAACTTGAACTTAAACAGTTACTGTCAATGAGGAAAACTGGAAATTCTATCTATGGGTGTTACTTAATGTGCGACATGCCAGCATTTTCATTCCAATATATCTATAATTGTAATCATTTCTAGCTGCTTTGCTAACTGTTCGGACAGTTATATTTTGAAAATAAATTAAGTTGGTGCTAAAGTAAAACGACAGTTTCATCACTGTTTTTATTTCCACTGCGAATTTCATTCCTCTGTATCGCTTCGGAACCACAGTTTGATATGCACTTCCATTTGGAGGTTCGATTTCATTTTTAGACTACCATTTTTGCGGTGAAATGGACTCAGGCTTGACGGATTTCTTTGTAACATTTTTTTAAATAAATGCGTTCATCTACTGACACACTGACTGTTCCTATGCCACATGCCTGTGCTTCAAACCCTCTTTTGTTTTTAACAATATATCTAAATACTTCTTATTCATAGAAACATAATTATTAGACAGCTCTAATAACCATATTTGTTACAATGTGGAGAAATTTTGTTAAAAATGTAAATTCTTATTCGCATATTTACAGTGTGCTAAGTAATTGAAAGCTTAAGGTTGAAAGAAGATAGTCGACTTGGCTACCTAACATCAGAATGTAGGCCGGTATTAAGACTAAACAAAAATAACTTAAACCTACTTGGCTATAAGGTACCCTGGCTATGGACGCGAACTATGGATGGTGCAACCGGGTAAGGGTACCTTGTCAAGCGCGATACACCGAATACTCCTTGAAAATGAGAAGCTCTTCCTATTCTTAGGTCCGAACTCCACCAAAGCGGAGGCTAGACAAAGGGAGAGGATATGTGTTAGAAACAACCAATAGGATTTCTTTATTTACTCATCTCGTCTCCGTTTAACTTCAGTGGATACGGTTGAGCAAAGGAGAGGAATTGTCTCATATTTGTAACGTGAACAAAACAAAGATGTGAGATGTAGTTCGCAAGCTGGCGAAGGCAAGAGGAGCAGAGACAAGAGGCGATGTGAGCGGCGCTAATGAACCGCTAAACAGTGCGTCGTTCGTTTATTCATTGATTTCTTAACATATTGCTTTTTTCATTGAGATTAGGTAAGGATGAGAGTAAATCTTGACAACTTGGAGCGGTTGCGTTAATGTAAAATTTCGATTGACGAGTGAAAAAAAATATTGTAAAGACAGGAGAGTTCTTATTGTTGTACATATTGGATTAGTATATGATAGCGAAACGCTTCCGTCTTCGCAGGGAAAAAAATAAGCTCTTTTGCAAATTGTGGCATTTATAATTAGCCGTTGGGATTCTATACCCTATGGAGAAAATATTACATCTCTAATTACAACATCCCAAAATTTCAAGGATAATCTTGCCAACAGATTCTCCCATCCTTTATTAATTATCGAACATAAACATTGAATTTTTAAATAATTAACAAACTCCCAGACCCCAGAAGTTTCATCTCCTGTTTTACCCCCGTTGGGATCTAATTTCAAAAATTAGTTAATAGCAGTGGAGAGGATTCGCCAGTAGTCGATCATAATTGCTTACGTTCAAGATGTAAACGCACACCCATTGTTAAAGTGATTCTAATTGAGATATCTTAACGCAATATTAATAAGGTTGCGTATTGCTTGAGCAAATAACCAAAATAAGTTTTAACATACATCGCTGTAATTTCCTTTGTAAATAGGTTTAACATAATATTTCTAGCATAACAACGCTTTCAAGATATGTAGTGAAAATACAGTGTGTACTTACATAGTTGGTTTATGTAATATTATATAGGAGCACATCGTGACGTATGACCGAGGCTGACCTGTATGACCTGAAATGAACATAGATCGTAACACTTCAGATTCTTCCGTCTGAATTCAACAGTTTGAACTTTTTGAAAGAAAATATGAATTAATAGATAGGTTAAAAAACTTAGCCATCTCTAACCAACAAAAAATAATTCACTTTCTTAAATTTCTGACCATTTACAGTTTAGTTTTGATCGTGCTACTTGTATATAAGCTAGCTGGTGCCCGTGACTTCGTTCGTGTTGAAAAAATAAAAATATACAAGCAAAAAATATATAAGCAATATAATGCCTGACATCTGCATTGCTATTACACTTTTAACAGGCCTTAGATAGCTTTTTTTTATTTTAGATGATCCCACGGCAACAGTACTTTTTTCTTGTAACCCTGACAACGATATATGTAAAATTTCATGATATTCGGTTGCGTATTTAAGTCGTGAACAGACAGACAGAGAGCTACTTTTTTAACTTAGAAATAATTTTGCAATGTATATTAAAATTTGGTAACCTTTTGAAGTCCGTCTGGCTTTGGCATAAATTATTACTAATCTGTGGTATCATAAAACACGCAACTGATTTTGATGCAGAACTGATCTAACGTAAACAGTAATCAACGATGAAGATTTTTGTTTCTATTTTGCAGAAAAATATAACATCCGTGCGAAGCAGGGCACTACTTATTATATATTTAAATATTTTATATTTACTATTTCTCTGTTAAACTTTTTAATGATATAGCTTTGTTCGATATCTTTATACGTTTTGTATGGAGCCTTTCAAAGTTACTATGTGACCTTTTTCTACTTGCAATATTTCGGTCGGTGACCCGTCGACCCGCCATTATGAGACACTGTCGTATCATCAGAAGCTACTTGATTATTTCCGATGTTGACATCGGAATCAGTTGGGAGAACGAAATTTCGTCCAATCTACCGATTTGTAATGAAATTGCTATACGTGACTTAACGCTTTCAGTGAAATCATAATAAGAGTTCATCTTTTACATTTGACGATCAACTTGGATAATTTAGTGATGGCAATTATCTACTGCTAAATTATAAGAATTAAGTTATAATTGACTAAATTATAATAATGGGATTCATTTTAACACATTGTAGCGTATGAAAATGAGCTGTCTGTGTCACAAACACAGACAACTCCATCTGGTGAGAATCATCTGTGGTCCGTGAAGAAGCAGATAAGTTGTAAGCGAGCACATCATCTTGAGTGCGTGCATCAAAATTATAAAACGAATAGAAATATTTTTGTGCTCACAATAAAACGAGTTTTATTAATTGTTGTCAAAAACATTCAAAAATAACGAGCATAACTACCTGCAACTTCAAACGAAATTGAACCCCGCGTTTGTTTTGAAAAGTTTGCAGTGAAATCTCAATGGAGGTTACAAAGAATTGTTCCAGCATATCGGGTTTTTTGGCGATGTAAAAATTGGCTTAGTTTCAGCTTTTCACTGGCGTGGAGTGTTCACTAGTGCTTGCCCTTTCTTTTGTAAAAAAAAAAGGTTGCATCGCCATGCACTAAACGCCTTTTTTTTGTATTTCTTTCTTTATTTATACCTATCGGAAGTGTTTTGTTGAAAATTGCATATCTGATAATCGTGTGAAAATCGTACCAGATGCAGCTAGTAAAAGATGTTATGAACATTAGTGCAAAAAGTGCTATATGGAGTAAGATATATAAAGGCATTGTAAGCGTACATGTGCACTTAGCGGCCATGTCCACCCTGAAGTTCTATTCAACTATGGGTGCAAGTTTTTTTTTAATCATATGAGAGATTAAGAAATTTTTCTCTTTATAATATCAGTATACAATGACTGCCGACCCAAATAATGTAACCTCATCCATGAGCATTGGCTCCATTATGATAGTAATAACTCAAATTGTGCTCTAGTTGAAACCACTTATTAAAACTTTTCCCATTGTTAATTCGTTATAAACACAAGGAGAAGTTACAAACAACATACAAACATTACCTCTTTATAAAAATAGTATAAGTTGTTAGGTTTTCTATTCAATAAATAAATATAGGTACGTTCAATAATATTGTATAGGTATTTGACAAATAACCATAAATTTGGAATAATATTTTACTGTCTTTCCTTTTGAGGGCAGATTTTGTTATTTTTTTAATTTGCTTTCGTTGAATAGCCGTCATTATACACGTTCCAAACGTCCTAGCGTCTAATTCATGATTCCTACATTTTAAAATTTTATTTTTCTTCTCCTTTCGTCTCTCATGTCATGTCACCACTTTTAATCCTAGCTAATTTTTTTCTAACATCAACGACAAAGCAACCCTTTTCAACTGTCTAACAGAAAGCCATTCACAGATCCATCTTGAGATTTCGCAAACGAGAACCACAATTACAATTCTTTGTTGAGCCTGAAGGGTTTCAGAGGACGCGTCTTACCAAGTTTTCTAAGCCTTTTATTACATTTATCACAGAATAATAGAAAAATAGGTGTGAAAACGTACCAACACTGACATTTATTTGACATGTAATGCCAAATGCTAAAGGTTATTTATTAATTTATTTCTAAATAGTTTAGCCATAGGTCAAGACAAAGTGAGAATCGGAATACCAGAATTTTATTCACTTTGGCATCACTATAAGGTGCATTTCTCTGTTGTTCGTCTTAGCGTGCCGAAGCGTGTCATGCCGTGCTAGACTGACGGTCTAGCACGGCATGGCACGCTTCGGCATGCTTAGAAAAGTATCCCACGTACGCAGCCGTGTCTTTCCAAAAGCTCAGGTTAGCATTGCGTTACTCCGAAGTCAGTTGTAGATACTTAATTTTGTTAAAATGATTGATAATAGCACTTGTTACTGAAGGGATAACGTGGTATAACGCGGTACGCTACGTCCTCTTGATATTAAAAATAAAGAAGTGTGAATGATAAAATCATTGGGATAAGGTTAAAAATAATATGTTCAGGAAAAATAATATGCTAGAGAAGTGAGAAGTTCAGTCCAACAAATAAAGGAATATGACTTTCCACAACACAAGTTTATTACAATAAATAGGAGAGCTAGTTAATTACTATAATTAAGAAGTAGATAAAATGAGTTGACAATGTTTGACAGATTATTATTAATATACTACACCTCACAATACAAAATAATAAGTAGTTATGCTAAGTTATTTTTATCAACTAGATTAAATGGGGGTGTGATGCATTTAGCTGCACGTTGAGGACGTGAGTGATGACGAATCGTACGTATACGTTAAAATTTGCTCCGAGGTGGCTGATGAGATGAAAGTAAAATTAAATCTACTCAGTTATAATTGATTATATTATAAATGATATAATCAATTTTATCATTTTTATCATCTTACGAATGATTATAAAAAAATTAATTATATAAATATAATTTAAATATATTTAAATAATATTCAATTAGCTAATAATAAAAATATTGTGTAGATGGCACAATATCTCTGAAACTTCAGAGATACTCTAAAATATTCAAAAATAGAACGCATACCGTGTGACAATTTTGATTTTACTACCATAAGTAAGTAGTACTTTAATTCTTGAAGAGTAAACTAAAAAAAATACAAATCTTCTCTCTCTTTATAATATTAGTGTAGATATTTATTCAAAAGAGATAGATATTGATATTCATGGTGTTACAAGAAAATTATGTAAGCTAAACTCTTCCGCGGAGGAGATTTTTTTCGGTAACTTTGCGAGTCAGTGTCCCAGAAATCATCAAAGAAACGCAATCGTAGTAATTTGTACTCTATAAACATTGTCACATAAAAAACTGAACTGCTCCACGAAGCCCGGGGGCCGTCAATCCAACTTTTTAAATTAAACCGAGTGAAGAAACACGAAATAAATCCGAAATGAAAGTACCAGACTTGGACAATTTGCAATTTATGGGATTTCACGCGTTTCCGCTCGTCATGCTATTTTCTTTGCGTAATTACCTTTTCTTACTACACAATACAAACATTTAAGACTTTTGGAGGCTGGATTTTTTGAGGGACAAATATGTAACCTGTTACGAAAATGGTCTTTCATATGAGTCAAAACTAGGGTTGGCAACCCTAACTACTACGAGTAAGGCTAGAGAAGGAAATAGAACATTATTTCATATTTTAAAATATTTTGTTACATATTTTTTATAAGCCTCTACGCATTTTCAATCAGATTTAAAATAAAGATGAGTCCATTTTTGATTGAATTCACTTGAAAGAAAAAATCTATACTATGTATGCAGTATTTTGGATATTTTATTTTTATTTAACTTAACAGTATTTCAGAGCGAAAAAAAGTATAAAATTGTTTTTAACGGTATAGTTGGCAACCCTAGTCCCATTTTTTTTTTTTTTTTTTTAACGTTGGGAAATCCTCTTGGATACCCGGCAGTGTAGGGGACACTGCCGGGTTATGCCGGATTCCTACCGGCTAAAACCCAACGACTTTCTATCAGCGCGGCCGTTCATTGGCGGGGTCGCGGGGACGTTGTGACACGACTTCGGTGCCCCGCCACGGCTATTCAACGCGGGGAGGCCTTGCTCCCTGTCAGAACCTCGGCGTACCCGAAAGTGAAGGTACGCCGGCCATCTCGGGTGGCAACCCTAGTCCCAGCGAATTCTCAATATAATTATATAATGTACTAGCTGAGTTCCGCGGTTTCACCCGCCGTTAAATTTAAATTGCCAAAGGCATCCACATTTCGGCTATTCTCGATAGTTCTCGGTGGCCTAAAACCTTCCTCGAGAATTGGGTTATCAAATGCAAAAAGAATCCGACTCCGAATTTGAAATCCGACTCATAGTTCCAGGGTTGAAAGCGTTCAACCTTGTTTAGTTCAAACCATTCAGATTCATTATATTAGTATAGATTATGATATAACATGACATTTTCCATGACATGACGACTTTTGAAATTTAATTTAGTCTATAGTTAATATTATAAAGAGAGAAGATTTGTATTTTTGTATGTTTGTAATGAATAAACTCTAAAACCTTAGAAATTCATTCACCTATTGAAAGCTACATTATCAGCGTCCAACATAGGCTATATTATATAAAGTTACGCGGACGAAGTCGCGTGCAACAGCTAGTTAAATATAAAAAATATATAAATAACTGTACTGTTATTAATTATCTTTTCGTACTTACTAAATAATATTTATTTGCCAATAAATATTTATATTTTATAAGCAAAGAAAATAAAAAATGTACAAGAACTTGAATCAGCAACGAAGCTTAATATTATATTATCAATATTTCACAAAATCTTTAGTCAATTTAATATATTGATGTGTCTGCAAAATGATGATTACTTAGTAAGCGAGAATATACATGGAGTAATCACAAAACTATAATGATCTATAGAGAATCTATCTATTGTTTTATACATATAATTACGATAGTTCTTGATATATATTTTTTCGTTTTTCTGAGACACTTGTGTAGCTTTAACTCTTACTTACAACTGGTCCTGTGAGTTTGTAAACCATGTAAACGCTCGTAGATTTTTTTTCAACTACTTGTTTAGTAAATATAAATAAATTATCTTTTAGACAAATTTCTAAATTTGAATAAATCAAAATATGTCACTATTTAATTCCGGCGGCTTGGCAATAAGGCCAATAATTAATGTAAATAGGTGTATAGAAATCTAAACTTATCCCCACAATTTTCTACTATGGAAATGTAATTTTTTAAATATTCTTTCTTAGTGGCCCCAAATCACAGCACTAACTAATATCCGAGCTTTATACCTACTATAGATAGCTTCTGGAAGGTATTTCGCTTACGCCAAATTGTAAATAATTGTATTTAACACAGATCTTTCTTACCAAAACTTTTATATTTGAACTGTTAAGTAAATGCCATTTAAGTAAATAACTTTAGAATTAGTTGATGATTGCAATTTGTGTAGTTTTTGTAGTAAGTCTGAATCATGTCTGAATCTAAATAACTCACAAGGACAGAAAAAAAAATTAACAATATGATCAATTACCTAAATGCATTTATTTATTTATTTCTGAAAGGTTTCTTAACTTTTTAATGCCATTTATTACGTTGAAACCCTCAAACGTTAAAATTTTAGATGATATTATTTGAATGAATACTATATTTCGAACAATGTGGCTTAGTTAGAGTCTAATTGGATTAATTACGAATAGACAACTACTCAATTAATCACAAATAAATCCTCCAAAAGATGTCTCTTGTTAATGTCACATACAGACGTGGCGTATCGAAAACCACGTACTGATTAAATATTTATACTTTTTATGGTGCCA
Organism: Synanthedon myopaeformis; assembly: GCA_944738685.1. NCBI lineage: Eukaryota > Metazoa > Arthropoda > Insecta > Lepidoptera > Sesiidae > Synanthedon > Synanthedon myopaeformis. The sequence goes on along the minus strand of OX122938.1, from coordinate 4,176,117 downwards.
CTTGTCTACGAACCTTAAAAGCTGCTATGGCTTATGGCAACCATTATGGCTATCTTAACCTTAAAAGCTGCTGCACGAAAGAGGGCTCTCTTAAATTCTTCAACCAGGATGTCTTCCCCCTGCCTGTATTACGTTTACTCTGAAATGTTTCTTGCATCACTAGTTAAAGAATACGCTATCTTTCGTCCCTCATTAAGTGCCCGAGATGTTGCAGTTTATTCTCTTTTATAGATTTTAACACTTCCATTCTCAGTTATACATTTTTATAGCAATGCGAGTCTTTTGTCTAAACACACTTTTAAACACAGACAACATTTCGAACGAGTTTTTTATAGTAAAAGCAACAGAAACAATCTCTTCAAGCAACCGTCACTCAACCCATTGTAAATAATTTTTGGTGTGTTTTAAGTATGGCGCGGGGAGATTAGGGCGCATCTTTCGATTTAAATCTTTGAAAAAATATATATTCTACAAACATTGTGCCCGTAACACACCATGTAACTCAACGTTATTATTCTTGGCCACAGAAAGAATTGTTCATAAATGACAGAATGATTAGGTTCCAGCCATTGTTGGTCGCAAAGCTGGATATATCTCTCACTAATAACATTCTCCTTGTAATATAAGTACTCTGGAATTAATTCTTTATAAGAGAATAAAAGAACAGAATACTTTCTGATACAAAGTAAATAAAGAAATATTATTTTCCAAAGGCACGCAATTAGCGAAGTTGCCGTTCCTCGAAGTCTGTCTTGTTAGGGAATAATGTGTTATAGAAGTAAAATGAGTTTATATTTTTATATTATAATTTTATAATAATTATTATGGCATTAAAAAGAAATATTTTACAAAACTTTAAACTTAATTTAAAACTTTTAACTTTTGTGATTATGATGATTTGAACATCAAATTTAATTGTTATATTATAATTAATTTAATTTGGAATTTTGAAATAAACATGTAGTCTCGTCTATATATTACAAAAGAGTTATAAAATTTACGCAGATGGATGTCTGAAAGAACTTAACCGACTTTCAAAATACGAAAGTCAAGACAATTGCTATTCACTATACAAGGGGGCTGATCATTATAATTCCCAGAATGTTGGAATTTCAAATTTAAATACGTCTTGCGCGACGCACGAATTTGTTTTTCTTAGATTGGTACATGTGTTATAATATAACTATAATTATATTGTAATGTCGCCAATTTTTTTTTTGTATTATTAATGGGTTTACTCTCGGCCAGCTTCTAGCCGTGGAGCAAAGACGAGGCCAACGATGGAGCGAGCTCACCCAGAAAATGCCTATTCATTCGAACTTTAAAAATATTTGGGTCGGTCTCGGTGTACAGAAACGGCAATATTCGTGCAGTGTTGGATGCAGAATACTTGTTCTTTGATAAAAATTAATAAGACTCGTTATACTGTGAGTACAAATATTTCTATTCGTTGTATAAATTAGATGCACTCACTCACGATAGGGTGCTCGCTTACGGTTTGGTATTTTTTTATATTAAGCGCCTTGATGGGTCAGTCATCAGATGAACAGACGATAGGAGATAAATCGGACGAAGTCTCACACAAAAGCTAATATTATAAAAACAGAAGATTTGTATTTTTGTATTTATGTTTGTAAAAAATAAACTCAAAAATTAACTTCTAGAAAGCTATATTATCAACGAGTAACATGAACTATATTTTATAAAGTTTTGCGGACGAAGTTGCGTGCAACAGCTAGTAATAAATAAAAGTTGGTGGAGATATGTGGATATTTGTAATAAATCAAGCATAAACCTTATTGCGACAAAATCGGTGAACAGTTAATTTCACGGTTCAGAGCAGTAAATTTGGGAGCCTAGGTTATGTGATATCACACCTCTGGACTTTTTCCTTTGGGGTTACTTTAAGTGAAAAGTCTACGCGAATAAGCTGGCAACTATTGAGGATTTGGAAGCCAACATCACGTTCTTCATGCACCAAATACCACTTGAAATGCTCGAATGCGTCTTTGAAAATTGTAATTTTAGAATAGATGACTGTAGTCGTAGTTATGGCCAACATTTGGATGAAATCATTTTTTTTAAATAAAATAAAATTGTAAAGAATTAAACTTTTTAAAGAATGAAGAATAAAGGTGATCAATCAGTTTTGTATGGAGATCAGGCCATCAGTTATTACCATTAGGTAAGAAGAAATTATAGATTTACTGTTAAAATATCGTGTAATTTGATATGGGGGTCTGGGGGTTCAAAATATTCATCTAAATTTGAAAGCATTAAAATACCGGAGCAGGTAGACTTATACTGTGCATTTTCCAAACACAAGTCATCATTTTCATATTTATTTATTCAGTCTATAAAAATTATTAATACAGTATATTTACAAGATTTTACTGAAATTAAACAAGATTTTTGTGTACCAAATTATCCAAAGTGTGAGTTAAAAAATCAATGGCCTGGTTTTGAATGATGTCCTACAAAAATCCTTACTAGTCTTAAACTCCTAACTAATGTCATGAACGCGAAAGTGATTATGTTTGTTTGTTTGTTATACTTTCACGCCTTAACCACTCAACATCTTGGGCAACTTTTGCCCAGAAAAAAAAAAAACATATCTCTCGGGATCGTCTAAAAAATATAAAAAAAATCAACGCCTTGCGGAAATATATGAACCAAAAGGACGAATAAATTATTGCTCATATATTTTATGTTAGTCAAGAATTTTAATTTTAATTTTTCTTCGGACAATCACGGACAAAACCTAGTGCTTATAATAAAGAAAGACGACTTTTATTACATTGCCAGTAAACTGTTTCGACATTCAAATGTATTACCAAAACAAAATATATTAGATACAAACAATAAATGTTAAAATGTTCCCAAAGCCTACCAATTTACACGAACGCCTGAGGGTTAGGGTTTCAAAACCAAGACATCACAAGGCCCACGCGTTTTCTATGATTCGTATAAACAAAACAGTATTACACAAAACACGAGAGGAATATTATTATTTCATTAATGTGTTGCCGTCTAAACTAACACGGTTGTAAGGAATGAAGCATGGATTTGTATAATTATATGAAAATCTAATTACAGCCCATCTTCGGCTTCACAAGGAAGCCATTTTTTCCAGCAAATTATACACACAATCATTCTTTTTTTTTTAACGTTGGGAAATCCTCTTGTTAGACTAACCGATGCCCGCGACTTCGTCCGCGTTGAAAAATAAATGATATAACATGAAAAAAATATGTAAAGCAATATGTAACACCTGACATAATATTTTTCCAAACGTTGGAACTTTATTTTAAGATTTATGGTAACAATGTCCATCCTGAAATTTTATTCTAACTATTGGTGAGAGAACTTTTAAATTGGATGAGAAGCTTCAAGATTATACATACAAATGAACATACAAACTTTACCTCTTTAAATGATGGTATAGATAAGATATTATACTCTCAAAATACATAAATATAAAATACTTAGATGTGCATTTTTAAAGCAATGTCCGCTTATTTATTCAGTCCAATAACATAAAAAGTAATCAAAGTGATTATGTTTTATGTTATTGGAAAATAGAATGTTTCTGTTTATTACAAAGGCATATAACCTCACGAGCGAGTTTGTTATCTATATTATTATTATAATTAATAAAGTTTGTTATACATATTATAATGTACTAATATAATAAATGCGAAAGTATGTTTGGATGTATGGATGTTTGTAACTCTTTCATGCAAAAACTACTGAACCGATCACCATGAATTTTTGATACACGTTGTCTGGGACACCAGAAAGGACAGAGTCGCGGGCACCAGTTAGTTTTTTTTTAATAAATTCAGCGTGTATATATCTTTTAAATGTTTTTCCATTTATTACGCCGAGAGGTGATCAGTCTAGTGGAGCTGCGGAGAAAAATTACAAAGTTACATCCGCTGGGATTAACCGGGAGACATCCGTTAATTTGTACGGATAACGAATGAATATTTTAATGATAAATTGCTTTTATTCCATGGAAAAAGAAAAGATACTAGTCTTTTCAATTATACTTAAATATTTTGTAGCCTTGTTTCTTAAGTAAATTGTAATTTGTTTAAAGTTAAAACCCTAATGACGCTTTTGTAGGCCATATTAGATTTCAACTTTTTTAACCCCGTTGGCCACTTTTTGTAAAAGAACACTGAACTCGCGGGACGGACATGCTTATAATATCTTATATATAAAATTCTTGTGTCACAGTGTTTGTAACCAAACTCCTCCGAAACGGCTTGACCGATTTTTATGAATTTTTTTGTGTATATTCGGTAGATCTAAGAATAGGTCGTAAACTATTTTTTATACCCCTAAGTGATATTTCTTTTATTTTGCAAAACAAAAATGGAGAAAATCAGTTTTCGGTATTGTGATCACAATTTTTTTAACTATGCAGTTATTTATTAAATTCAATAATAAAATGGGTTCTGTAAGTTTAATATCAAAAATAAAGTTTAACTATAAACGAGGAAAGTTTGCACATGTAATTTGCAGAAAAAAATTGTATCCGTGCCAAGTCAGGAGCGGTTCGCTAGTTATTTAAATCGCTCTAGTTCTTATTTTATCTGAGATAATTTAGTTAATTCTATTTTTAAGCCTTAATAATTTTGTGTCATCCAAGTGTTAATAATTTTAATCTTTATTCGTGTAAAAGTCTATCAGAAACTTTTTGAAATAGCCTTTTTTACAGTGCTTTAATAAAATTGGACACTTTTCGCAATTCGACATCATTTAAAGTTGTGCTCACTATCTCGTTAATAATTCTCGTGACAGATACAAAATGGCCACCGTTAAAGACTTTTGCTTACTTTAATTCCGAAATAAATATGTGGTTAAATTCAATTTGATTTTAACAATATTATTTACTCTTTGCGATCGTTGTTGTGGTATAATAATTAATATTATAAAATACTAGCTGTTGCACGCGATTTTGTCCGCCTAATTTTATAAAATATAGCATATGATAATAACTTTCCATAAGAATAAGAAAGAATTTTTTAAATCGTTCCAGTAGTTTTAGAGTCTATTCATTACTAACTATTGCACGCGACTTCGCCCGCGTAACTTTATAAAATGTAGCCTATGTTACTCGCTGATGATGTAGCTTTCTATAGGTAAAAGAATTTTCAGAATAGGTCCAGTAGTTTTTGAGTTTATTCATTACAAACAATTTCTCTCTTTAAAATATTAGTATAGAAGTATTGATTAGTATACATGACCGTCAGCCAGTAGTAAGTATCGGTGGTATTGTTGCTTAAGAAACTACAATTAATTACAGTTAGGTATTTTTCATTGTTCCCCATTCAAAAGAGAACGTGTTGTTCTACGTATAAAAAGTTATAAGGGTTCAATAACACAACAATTGTTATAGTTATTACACTATATGAAGCGTCTTGCCCTTTAGAGACGTTGAACGGATGGAAAAATATCGATATCGATAAGTTTAAGGCGCCTAAATATTGAAATTATAATATAATACACAATACCTATTTTTGGCCTACTTCGATCGTCCCATCTGTTAAATATATACGGAACTAAAATGTTGTTAAAATTTGTTAAAATAATACATTTAACTATGAGAGTAGTCTTATAGTTAAATGCATTAAATTAGTTTGTATAATCAATATTTTCAAAAGGTACTTAATTTATTCATGATGATACTTAGTTTATTCCTGTTTATTCATGAAGCCAGAGTTTGCATGAAATTTATTTTATACTTGAGTTAATAATAAATATAGTATCGAAATAGTAGAGCACAGGACAGAGCGCATACTAAGTTACTGTTACAATAAAGTGCCTGTACTTTATTTAAAGAAATACAATATTTTCTTAAGAAAAATTGGGAGTTCTCAAGAACAACACTAGCTAGTAAGGTATCCCTAGGTGACCGTCAGAGATTTACGATCGAAAAGATACGAACACAATGCGGGTTTGCAATACATCTGATATTGCATTTTTTGTCGTAACACTTGATCTATAAATATTGCTTTTTTATTATTATATTTTTTGTACAGGTGCACCCTCACAATAATTGAATTACAATGCAATTTTTTTTGTTGGACATTTTCCAAATGTTTGTAGTTAAAATTATCATACTCGTACCTCAGAATCTATACTTACTAAGTTGAAGAGTTTGTTTGTTTGGTTGAACGCGTTAATTTCAGGATAGTTCCTGGTTCGAATTGAAAAATTCTTTTTGTGTTGGATTTCGATTTGCGTCAACTCTAGCGCCATCTGTCAGTGAATAGTGACAATAAATATAATACTGGCAGACTGCAATAACAAAAAGTCTTATTTTCATCCCATCAGATGGCGCAAATAGCAACTGATTTTTAAAATTTGTTTTTGCGATAATCTAATCGTATAATAATTACTCATATATTTTCTTTTTCAATGCGGACGAAGTCGCGGGCATCATCTTGTATATAATAATACTCGGCAGCGCATTTTCAGTACTTGTGTTATAGACGATGATCAAATAGACTGTCATGTTGGAGTAAATAACTCCTTACGATAATAATTATGAAGGTACCTAAATCTAAATTTGAATTATTAAAAAGTAACAAATATAAAAATGTTTTACAAAATATAAGAAAATTATATATTAGATTTTCTTGTTTTAATGTAAATATTAATAAATAATATAAATAATAAATAAATAAATATTTTCACACATTCCACACAGCACCATCTAGTTCCACAGTAAGAAACTAATGCTTATATTATGGATACCAGACAGTTGATATACTTAATACATAGATTACTTTTTTTTGTAAATACATACATATTATAAATACAAACATCCATGACTCAGGTACAAAAGTAAATGTTAACACATAAACATTTGCCCCTAGCGGTATTCGAACCCGCGACCATTTGATTAACAGCTAGGGTTACTAGCCTCTAGACCAAACGTGTCGTCAAATATTAATCATTACAACATTACACAAACATCTTCCACATTCTCTGTGCACCCGCTCCTATATTAAGATGTCAGGCTGTCTGACAACCTTCACATAAATATACTATAAAAATAGTATAGTAGTATAATACTATAATACTAGAATAATAGTATAGATACGTGATACATCTATTGATAAATGTGTGTCACTAATTATGACGACCAATCAAACTATTTATAAAAATAAAGAGCAAGAAATAGAAGGTTTTTTTTTTCTATTTGCTCAATTATTCACATTAAATTTCATGTCGCACCGCAAGAAATTGTGATTAATCATACCAGTAAGTACATAATTACCAAACAGTGACTAGTAGTTTTCCAAGAGTAAGTTTTAAATTTGTGCAATGTTTGTGTCCTGAGACAGACTTAAGTTTGTCGTAAGAAAACTAATTTTTATAATCTAAAATAAATAAGTAAAAAATATTTCTTTAATGTACATTTCATCAGACAAAAATTGGTATATGTAATCGATTTCAAACTCTTAAATGCTAACTGTAGTATACAATTACAGCACCTGTGACGTTGCTTTTATTATGTTATTTATTTTATTTTATTTTCAACATAAACCCTACAACAAAACAAAATAACACACAATAGATACATCTATACTAATATTATAAAGAGGAAAGATTATTTGTTTGTTTGTTTGCATTGAATAGGCTCCGAAACTAATAGACCGATTTGAAAAATTCCTTCACTGTTGGGAAGCTATATTATCAGCGAGTACCATAGGCTATATTTTATAAAATTACGCGGACGAAGTCGCGTGCAACAGCTAGTAATACATAATTGTACATAATAAGTACATAATTATTGGCGACGATAGTCACCTACCATCAAGTGGACCATCAGTTTGTCCTTATAATAAACATGAGTATTTTTTATACTATACTAGTAAATAAGTTCAAACAACTTGGTATTGCTAGCCCATAGCTGCGGCTAGTAATCAATCTACACAAGATTAATTATCGTACGAGTAACTGGATTAACTTTTTGCAACGTTACTCTAGACCTATTAGCACTAGGCAAAACAAGTAACAGAATACGTATTAACCCCAATATATTATTAAGAGAAAAGGCACTTTATTAAAGCGATTGCTTCGTACCAACAAACTTATATAAGTTGCGGTGTATCGCTTACGCTTTTATCGAGAGGATGATTTATCGCTGGCCGAACCAACGGGAAATAATAACGGCTGCCCACACATCCGCACACTATTGTACAGTGACCATGTATATGGGATTCTTGAAGTGAAAACTTCTTTAGGCGCGTTTGGCATTTTTTGAGATGGGAAAAAATCATTGAACTCGCGACTTGTCATGACACCTTGTAACCGACACCTCTGTTAACAATTATAAAAGAATACAGTAATTTCAAATAAAAATAGAAAAGGGTCAGTGATATTCCAAAAATGTCGTCAACTTTTTTAAATGAAAACTTCTTTGGGCGCGTTTGGCATTATTTGAGATGGTAAAAAATCATTGAACTCACGACACTGTTACCGCAACCGACACCTCTGTATGTATTTCCTGACGATTCAAAAAATACACACGTAATTATTGTTTAAGTTTTCACTTCTGTCGGCATTTCCGGAGTGCCACTGTTTTTTTTTTATTATATTTCGACAATTAATTATAATGTGTTATTATTATTACTTACGTAATATTTAGTTTCTTTTTTAAAGTATATTAGTGGTGGCCTCTCTGGTGCACCCTGGGCGAGGTGGCACAGGCGAGATGTGCAGGCGAGGTGCATCATTTGCAGTCATTTGGACAGCCCGTCTGGTGGCAGTAACCACCCGCTTACCCCAGACCACCATGATATAACAACACGTGTGTTGTTTCAATGAGTAAGTAAGGTATACCAGAGCCCATTTTCCCTATCCCTTCCCAATCCCTTATCCTTAATCCAATAGTTGGCAGGGTACTACAGTAGATTGCAGGCGACGGTAGCCACCTACCATCAAGTGGACCGCCAGCCTGTCTGTCGCTTAACATAAAAAAATGTTTTATTATTTTATTAATTTATTATTTTTTGGGACACAAATAGAAATAAAAACAAAAATATGGAAAAAAGACAAAAAAATTAACACATATTACACAAGCGTGCCCAGTACACAGATATAATATAATTTATATATAAGAGAGTAGAGCACGAACTAAGAAAATAAAAACCACAAAATTGTTACAGTTAAAATTAAAAAAAAAAAAAAGAAAAAAAAAAAACAAGGAGGACAGGCACTGTATGTATGTTCGTTACTGTATGTATATAAAGATATATGTATGTTAGTGTCGCAAAAACTCATCAATGGCTAGGCCAATTTCAATTCGCTTTTCACTTATGGAAAGAATGATAGTCAAAGAACGTGTGGTAATATAAAAATTGTACATAACATACATAACATACAAATGTATGTACAAAATATATAGAAGAAGAATTAAAATATCTAGCATGGTCACCCCAGAAAGAACATTTTCGTAAAATGAAAATAACTGTGTCACGATGAGCCACCCTTAAATCTTTCCGTTTAATCGATCTTTTCTCTTATCTCGTGTACCTACGTACTTTACGTTTATTCTCCGACTCGATCTAAAAAAAACCTATTTATAAATTAACAACAATGCTGTGATATTTTTGTGTGAAAAATACTTATTATATCTATACTAATATTATAAAGATTTGATTGTATGTTTGTTTGCATTGAATAGGCTTGGAAAATACTGGACCGATTTGAAAAATTCTTTCATTGTTGGGTAGCTATGTTATAAGCGAGTAACATAGGCTATATTTTATAAAGTTACATGGACTGTAATATAATCACTTTTAAAGTCACTGCGGATAATTTGTTGTTTTCACAGACAAAGTTTATTTAAGACCACAGTTAACTTTTATTATTTTATCAAAGACAATGTATAACAAAGGACACCCGCATAGGTGTAATTCTAATCCGATTGTCGGATATTTCAATACTTCAGTACCTCTTAAGTTGTTAAGAGCTTTTTTAAAGATATCTAGAGAGCTTTATTCTTTGTTAAAAGGGATAAAATAACTGTGTTAAAGCGTTTTCAATCGTAAAAAGAGCAGGGGTGTTATGGAGCTCAGCGTACCTCCAACTATCGGGTACGCCAAAGTTCCGACAGGTAGCGTAACTCTCCCCGCGCTGGATAGCCATGACGGGGCACCGATGTCGTGTCATAACGTCCCCGCCCATCATACCCGCAATTCGGTAGGAGTGTCCCCTATCCCCGCAGTGTCCCCTATCACTGTCGGGTATCCATGAGGATTTCCCAACGTTAAAAAAGCTTTAGGATTAAAGATTTTTCTAACCATATACATATATCGTATATTCTAATTCATTGAATATATACATATAATATATCAAAGAAAATATTACTCGTAACGTACACGTATTCATCTAAAACACATATTATGTCACCCCGTTGTTTTATGTTATGTAACCTCATTGTTTTATGTTATGTCATCCCATTGTTTTATGTTATGTAACCCCATTGTTTTATGTTATGTCATCCCATTGTTTTATGTTATGTAACCCCATTGTTTTATGTTATGTCATCCCATTGTTTTATGTTATGTCATCCCATTGTTTTATGTTATGTAACCCCATTGTTTTATGTTATGTCATCCCATTGTTTTATGTTATGTAACCCCATTGTTTTATGTTATGTCATCCCATTGTTTTATGTTATGTAACCCCATTGTTTTATGTTATGTCATCCCATTGTTTTATGTTATGTCATCCCATTGTTTTATATTATGTCACCCCATTGTTTTACGTTATGTCGACAGACAGGTTCACATGATGGTAGGTGGTTACCGTCGCCTATAACACAAGCAACGTCACAGGTGTTGCAAGTGTGCTATCGACCTTAGTAGGATTGGGAAGGGTTAGAGAAACGGGCTCTGGCATCCCTTACTCATTCACTGGAACACAACAGCAAACGTGCTGTTATTTTCATGGTGGTCTTATGTCATTTTTTATATAAAAAAAGAAATAAAGAAATAGCAATTAATTAGAGGTAAGATAAGATGCCTTTAAGTGACGCACAAAGCTACTGGTAAACGATATTAAATTCAAATAACATTTTAAGAGAGGCTCTTTACATAATGAGATGCTTTCCCTTTTTATATAACTGTCAAAAACGGAGATCTAACAAATAAAAAATGTAAAAGATGGAAAATACTGCGTAAAGTGGGAGGCTTTCTTCGTAATAAGCACGTAAAGGCTTTTGTTTTAATGTTTTTTTTTCTTCACGTGAACAGGTAATTGGAAAAGGGGAATCAAGGATGTTTCTTACATTGAATAACAATCTTGCGCCTCGCTCGACTGTCTTAAATGTCTTTAGTAAAGGAAATATTAGTTACTACTCGTAGCTGGTGCCCGGAGCTTCGTACGTGTTGAAAAATGAATTTACATATTGGATACTTTTTATTTTCAAAAAATTTTGGGTTTCTGTTGGATTATTAAAAATGCTAAAGTTTGTATATTTGTATGGAAAAAGTTACCTAACTAAATGAAACCTAATTTTTAATTTAATTAGATTAATAAATATAAAAGATTGTCTTAACCTTCTATACAAAAATCAATGTTAATTTATAAAAGCTTCGGTATTTATTACTAGCTGACCCGTTCCATACAAAATGTATGAGAAATTTATTTCCTTTTGTGAATACTTTAGATGTATTAATTGATATTCTGCTATTTGGGGCGGAGACAAATCCAACAAATCAAAGATCATAAAAAGTGGTCCAGCCATTCTCGAGTTATAAGTAGTGTAAATAACGCGACTATCTTTTATACACAGATATATTGTAAATAAATAAAATATGTTGTAAATTTATTTGTCAATTACTGTGCAGTAAAAATTTAATGATTTCCAATATTTGTTTCTTGTAAAGATTATCTATGAATATTTTACTACTTCAATTATTTATTCAGCTTTCACAACAGGCCTAATTCTTCGACGCCTTTTAACTTCTGTGCTTCAGTTCTTTTATGTTGAAACTTAATTGGTAAGGTACAAGAAGCACCAGCCAGCAAAGTCACAACAAATCCAATGTTGCCCCAAAAATAACCAAGAACTTCATTCATGTATCCAAAGATTAATGTTGTTGCAAATGTGAACAGAAGAGACATCATATTCATGATGGTCCCGACGATGAGTTCTGATTCCGGATATGTTAATTCTGTTGCCACATCGAAGGACACAGCTGTGAAGCCGCAGAGAAATGTTCTGAAAGAAATTAAAATTGAAATTGTGTTGAGCTATTATAGAGGAGTTATATATAATATGTACATTGACATGAAATATTTGGTTGTATAGTGATAATAATGTCTTGAAATTCCACGAATATTATTAATTTGCTGGTGCCCACGATTTAATCAGCGTTCAAAAATAAATCATTATTTATAAAGATACGTGGACGAAGTCTCAGACAAAAGCTTTATAATAATAAGTAGGTATACTTAACTATAACTTACCCAACAAATGCTGCACCAGCATACATTTTCCAGACAGTTTTGCAGTACGACAACAAAAGTGTGAACGTCGCCATAGAAACAGACGACATGTAGTATATAAAAATTAGAACGGATTTAAATTTCTTGGTTCTGTCTAATATAAAGCCGAAAGTTACGGACGCTGTCATTCCGAACACAATCATTGTAACACCGATACGTCCTGCATCTTCATCGCGACCCTAAAATTACCATATAATATATTTGACGAGCCCATTGGATGAGTGGTTAGAGTGCCTAACTTGTGAGGGCCTCATCTGACCGAGGAAACACCGTGGGTTTTAGTGGGTAGAAAACCCTTATACCCCTTCCCCCCAGGGGGAGAAGGTAGCCTATCTTAACGTTCCCTTAGCCTTACCCCCCTCACCGATCTCCCAATGTGGTGGGGATCAGTTCGCAGATTTTCCCCACGCAAAAAAGGGTGCCTTAACTCTCTGTTTTAATGTGCCCGGGTTCGATTCCCGGCAAAGTCAAACATGGGAAATGAACTTTCTGCGACCATTTGCACGTCCAGAAACGTATCTATAACCAATTTTTGCGTTATCGTATTGTGTCACTGCCATAAAGCGTCACGTCGTCACGTGACTAGTCACTGCGCGCGATGCTTATTTCTGTTTCACATTCCACCGACAACTTCCCATCTATTTAGCTTTCCGCTCGTCTTTCACACATCCACTCACCGGAAAATACTCCAAAAATATTTGACTAAGTAATGTTGAAAGCCCATTGAAACATCCGTTATTAACTCCAGTTGTTATAAACAAAGCCACGAGATGGCGCTCACAAAATAACCGCTTCAAAATTCTTATGTAACCCATTTCATCGCTAGATTTCTTAAGCCTGGCTTCAGCTTGGCTACGAGTCGGTGGTAAACTTGGTTCTGATTGAAAGGCTAAAAATGTAATCACGACAACATTAATGGAATTATAGAAATTACTATAGAAAGGTGACCTGCTAGGAATGCTAGGAAATAACAGGAAAGTGTGGTATTATGTTTACATATGCGTCATATCATCGTATCGATCATCCGCCTGTATATACAACGTTTAAATATTATACTAGGTGTGCTAGCAAATTCGTACGCGCGGTTTTCTTATGTTTAGTAATTGGTATAACTTTTTTATTTGTATACCGATTCGAATAAAACAAACACTAAAAGTTACAGGAAGCTTGTTATAATACATAAGTGAAAACCACATTTAAATCGGTTCAGCCGTTTCTGAGATTAGCGTGCACAGACAAACAGAAAAAAATTGTAAAAACTATTTTTTTGACCTACAACGTGTAAAGTTTTTTTTTTTTTTTTGAAAAAATATTTAATGTACACACGTGGCTCATTTACGATTTTTTTATATGTATAGATTTATTAACTTACTGAGGATAACAAGTAGGGCAACGAAACTGGAAGTGATAGCAAAATAAGTGAACATCCAAAAAATGTCTCGGACAATATCATCCACGTTTTCATGGTTTGCAACAAGTAACGGTGGCAGGAAAAATCCCACCACTAAACCGAACTGGAATCCAAAAACACCAATACTGCATGCTGAAGATACCTAAAAATAATTTAAAAAAAATATATACCCATCATTTTGAAAGAATACGCCGTTTGAAGGTTATTTAAAAATAATATTTTAAAATTTTCTGTTTCTCTGTTTTAAAATAAAGATATACTTAAAATAAAAAAAATTGCACTGATAAATTGTCATGGCATTTATTAATTATTGACCATTATGTGGAAAAACTTCCTTCTACATTTATAAGATTATGGGAGAGGTAATTTAAGGGATCCGATAATTTGAGTTTTCTGGTCATTATTACCTGATAAATATTCACATACCTACAATATTAACAACCAATCTATTTCTAGTTATTCTAGTAATTTATGTTTACTTATATATAGAATATATAATTTTAGTACATTGAAAATGTCAAAAATCTTTTTTTTTACTAGTTTTATTAGAGATGGGTTTGCTTTTGGCCAACATCCAGCCGTGCCTATGTACGAGCTCACCCAGATCTTCTGGGTATTTGAAAACATTTGAGTTATATGAGCTCAGAAATACAGACGCCGGCAGAGAGTTCCAAACCTTGGCACTGCGCATTATAAAGGATGTTTTAAAGCGCTTGGTCCGAAAAAGAGGGATTTCGACAAGATGAGGACTTCGTTTAATTACACGTTTTCCAGACCCCAAGCATTTAGTGATTATTGCACGCAAAGTTGTTTGAAAACATTTTTACTCAATTCAAGTTTAATATAATTTCATTTATTGCAGCATATTAAGAATTATTAACAATTCCGATAGACAGAGAACGTGAAAGCTCTCAGCAATTGCAGCTTGAGTTTGTTAATTTGCATTTCACTTTGAACGACGTTGGCAGCGACTTGCCTAATTATTACATATTCATCAAGAACGCCAAATGTCTTGCTTGGATGGCTATAGCTTCATTATATTAAGTATGTATATCACTAATAAAATTTTATATTCTAATAAAATAGAGTAAGAATGTTTTTTATAGTATTGTATTTACATATTATTAAGACAGTCCACTTGATGGTAGGTGGCTACCGTCGCTTAAAGGCACAAGCAACACCAGGAAACTATTTATATTATTGCAACTATTAGCGGTCCTTGTTCGGTTAGAGTCTAACCGTTATTACTTTTGAAATTGTTATTTATATTGAAAAAATACAAATGGTATTGATATGAATTTTTGATATTAATATTTTAATGAAAATATTTAACTTATTTTAAGCAACTATTAAAATCAATTTGTTGATTTTAAAAATTATTATTGTAATGTTTTATTTTTTTGGAGTTTACTCCTTAAGAATCGATTTTCATATATAAGCCCATGATATTAAAATTTATGGGAGTAAAATCAAAATTGTCATCATCATCATCATCATCATCATCTCAGCCGCAGGACGTCCACTGCTGGATATTATGCCTCCCCACGGTTTTCTATGGGTTGAGATGGAGAGATATTCTAAACTGGTACACCAATATCTTCAATGATTTTTGAAGAACCTATTATTATTTAGAAAGAAGCCACATTTCGCTAGGAAACACCCCATTATGTAATACCTATTCACGACTCCGTACGGAATAGCGAATGTAACGGATTTTAACACCGTGAATGTTACTCGTAAATCCTACACGATATAGACAAAACACAGGCGAAATACAAATCAAAATGCAAATTAATTTTCAAATCCAGGTATTACAATTTACACCTTAATGCGTTACAATACGGACTAGTTCATATGAAAAATCGATTGGTATAAACCACAAACGTTATCATATAACCCTCAACTTAACCGCATGTGGTCTAACAGACCTTTCAAATTGTTTCTTTTTTTGCTTCAGCAAAAATTATTGTTTCAATTGTTAAGGCTTTTGTTAATCGGTTTAGCGTTGATTTTATAAATCCTTTACAGCTTACTGCGTAACATTAATATTGAATGTAAGTTATGACTCAAAAATTATAATTAAAAAAAGTAAAACAGAAACAAATCTACACAAACCCTGGCTGAGATGGTAATGATGATGATGATGATGATGATGATGATGATGATGATGCAAATATCTCAAAAAATATTAGCCATTGAAAGGGTTAGGTTAATCGTGTTCATAGGTTGTGGTTCCGTGGTGAGTTATCAAGATGTAGATTGCTGTCAGAAGTTTTGAAGCTCGTTCAACATTTTACCTGCTAATACCTGCTTTATGTTTTATATCAGTTACGTAACGTAGCAATATTTTTTCATATGTAACAAAAGATTTATAATTAATTTGGAAAAAAATAATTCACACATATTACAATATTCAAGAAAGAGTCAACATATTAAAAACTTTCGTCTCAATCACTACCTTTGATCTATAAATAATCTTACCTTTTTAAACTAATCTTGGACAGTTTAGTTTGACGTTAGAAAATTATAAATAATTCAAACATTATTAAAATTTATTTTAAAAACTTTATGACCATTAATAAGCATGTAGTTCTTGATAAGTTCTTAATAAATTTCTTGACGCGCTGTGGCATAAAAAGGATTGGAAATTTTCACTGTAACATGTCACCTCATTTTTTTATGATAAAGTCGTCAGACAGGCTAACGTGACGGTCCACTTGACCTTAATTTAAAAAAATTGAATATTTAAACTATTCAACAACATAAATGTTGATTGGGATATCAAACGTTGATTTATAGATGTTGATTGGCCTACCTTGTCTTTTTATCCTATCTGCATTTGTAGCTCATTCGCAGCTGCTTGGTTAAGTAAAAAGCAAATCCTACTAGTTACGATACATTTGGTCTAGTGGCTAGTAACTCTAGCCACTAGACTAAACGGTCTAGTCTGTCAACCAAACGGTCGCGGGTTCGAATCCCGCCAGGGGCAAATGTTTATGTTTATAACATTTTACCTTTGTACCTGAGTCATCGATGTTTTGTATTTATAATATGTATGTATTTACAAAAAAAAGTAATCTATGTAGTATATCAACTGTCTGGTATGCATAATACAAGCATTAGTTGCTTACTGTAGAACTAGACGGTGCTGTGTGGAATGTGTGAAGATATTTATTTATTTATTTTTTATTTACTAGTATTCCTACTGCAATGTTTTTAATATACATTAATTTAATTTCTTACTTCTCTCTCCCCAAACCAAGTGCTGGATAATTTCTGCGGCACACTGAGCATCAACACCTGTGCTATAGCCACAACTGTTTGACCAATCAGTGTCACTGTGAACCTGTCTGGTGAGGCAGAGAATACCTTGATGCAAGACCCTACCGCAGTTCCAGTGGATCCGAGGATAGCAGTCCATCGAAGACTCTGAAAAAATAAGCATTAAATACTTGATTTTAAATATGTTTTTCTATATTCTTTGTTTCGAATAAATCTTTAAATATTTTCATCAATTATATCTTTAAAAAATGTAATACATATATATAGCCATAAATAAAATGTTCTTTTGTTAAAATCTCTGTCCTCCTTACATGTCAGGTTATTCAAATTGTCTTTGATAATTTTAATATTATATACTAACGGTCCCCTCCGGTTGCGCAAGGATGCAATTTCATATGCATAATAACAAACCTTCCTCCTTCCTCAAATATCGATCTGTCCATTAGTGTAAACTTTGTCAAAGTCTATTGCATGGTTTCAAAAAAGTAAGCGGAGAATTTGAATTTTAGACACATTCATAATTAATGAAATTTTAAATACTTTTTTAAAATTAAATTTAATATACACGTATCGCTGAAATATGTATAACGTAATTATCACAAAATTTCAAATCGAGACAAATATGTGCCTTTGACTTTGACTAGTTGACACTTTTCCTAATCTATACATAATTCTAATGCTGATCTACCACCAAAAAAATCTATTTAAGCTTCTAGTTCTGTGATCCTAGATTTCGGTGATTCAATGTCAAGAGCAATCGAAACTTTTACAATAATCTAAAGTAAAACCTTGTTAAAGAGATACAACTGTAATTAAACTCATACGAACTTCGCCAACATTTCTTGGAGTAACTAACCGCGAACAGTGATAATTGTACAACTGCTGTTAAAAGGAATTTGCATTTCTCACTACACTCAGGTAAGCAGAGGAACAGTTTCACCTAACATTTTGAACGCAAGAACATTATCACTTCACCCCAAGATAATGCCGTGTTAAATACAACCAAGGGCATCTAATGTTAGACTTGTAGTAGTTATAATTATGTAGAACGGATCTTGCTGTTTAATGTAATCTCTGCAATTTTGTTCTATGAGAATGTACTAAACTGTTCTTGTTCTGTATTTAAAATGAACGCTGATAACAGCCTGATGGAATATGCAAAATAGAAGTTATGGAAATTACTAAAATCAGTTAAAAGAAAAAAAAAGGCAAAAAGAGAGGGAGAAGGATTAAATAGTATGATTTTTATAAATGTGGAAGAATGGCACAATAGATATTGTGATTTATTTTATGGTGCTATTAAGGCAGACTTAAAACAGCTTTAATCCACGGAAAATCCTCCGAGAAGTATGATAGTGATCCGTGGCAAAACCAAATTATTCGAAGCAGTCTATGAAAATGAGCCTAAGGCAGTTGTTGGACCGATAAACTAACTTGCAGGGAATCCAAGAGTTTTGGCCCTCAATGGAAAAGTCTAATATTCAATAGTGGAGGTTTGTGATCGAACGATGATGACGATGATATTGATTAATATATTGATTGATTAATGATATTGATTAAAATATTGATGATTAAATATTGTTGTTTTAAAAATGTCATAAATTGTCTATTAGTACGTGTACATTTTTTAATTCATGCAAATTTCAAGGGTTCCTTAGAATTTTCGATTTTGCTACTTGGAAGATAATCCGATATTTTGTTGTTACTAATTGGTACACTATTGTTAGTCTTAACTAAGTTATGCTAGGTGAAACTGATCCCACATGACGGATACTTGGTGAAAATCTTTAATGGTATGATCGAAATAGACATCCTTTGAGTCTAATTAACACATGAAACGTGAACCTGGGACACAAACATGTTCAAATACTAGGTTATTGTAATTAACTAGGTAGGACTCAAGACGTGAGCGTTGCTTTAAATCAGTTTATTGTTTTATTACACGAAAAACTCAATGAGAACCGCTATTTGTCGAATAAAATTTAAGTTTTGTTTATATGATACAACCAAGTGACCGCGACTTCATCCGCGTTAAAAAATTAAAAATATAACATCGGAAAATTAAAAATTTGACAGCTTTATCGCTGTGTCAACGGTGGGGCCAAATTTTTATATTTTAATCGATCCCTCGGGAATATAACATTTTTCAGGATAAAATATGAAGTGCCTATCTGCTTGCTGATCTTTACATAAACGAAATTAACGGGAGCTTTACTGGTGGGCTTAAAAAGTTAAAAACTGAACGAACTAAGTAGCGGGCGATTGTAATTAATATTTTAATGCTAGCACTTACAATTTTGTTCATTAAACTGGCTGCCGGTAATGCCAGCGGGAGATAGCTTCCCATCATAATTAACGAGGTCAAATTCACGTGCCAATTATTGACTCCGTAGATTTTGCACACTTTGTCCGCAATAATTAAATATTGGAGCCATTGGGATGAATTGCAGATCATGTATAGAACGTATAGCATCAATATGTACCATCGCCTCTTGTACAGCTTCAACTCAGGACTCCTTTCTGTTCTTATCTGTCCTTCCACTGTCAACTCTTCCTTTCCTTCTGCCATTACGAATGTTTGCACCAACGTTTGATCCACTCCTCAAAGTTGTAATTTGTTTACGACTTTCCCAAAAAGACTCCATCAAAACTCGCTTGATTTTTTATTATTTGCAAATGTATATGTATATCTTCTGAAACTCTTTTTCTTTTTTGCCGTCACTCTTTTTAAACTCTTCATATACGATGTTTAGTTCTATAAAGAAACATGAAATTAAATTAGACAAAGGAAAAGTAGTCTTTATATATATATTATATAAATGTAACATGTAACATTTATTATAACCTGATAAGCAACCTTCGTTAGAAGCAGCAGATAAAGAACTGGTAATTCAAACTTAGAACGTCATAATATGTTGTTAATTGGATTACCCACATTTTCATTGTTAGCTTTTATTATGATACGAATGTAAAATATTAATACATTTAAAGAAGACCATGTTTGGTACCATACGACTGATTATTTCCAAACATATACATTATATAAATTTTTCAAAAAAACTATTTGTAAATGTTGTGCTAAAGAGCTGCTTATCAATTCCATACTATGTAATTCTATGATTACTCCTTAGTTATTGGTCGTAGCCATAAGTACATAATAAAACATGAATTTCTGAGATATAACATGAAAGCTTGGATGGAAACAAGAAACAGAAATTAATTCCGAAAATTTTCGTGGGTTGAATTGACTGAAAGCCAATAATGTTTTTCCATGAAAACATCTTGGCTACTATGTACATTTAAAATTGGGATTTATTTATTTGTTTGTTTATTTATTTATTTATTTATTTATTTATTTATTTATTTATTTATTTATTTATTTATTACTTTGATATAGTACACAAAAAGATTGCAATTATGTACATGAAAACTATAAAATACAGTCCTAAACAGTGTACATAACACGTTTAATTTAACTACTAATGATCTGAAAATTACCCTTAATTTAATTTAATTTCTACTATATTCTAATAAATTTTCTACTTATTTAATTCTTAATTTACTTACTTAATTTCTACTTAAATATTACCCTTACTCTTTCACCGACTAAAAGTAAAGTGTTGATTAGTTACATTTCAAGTAACGCTAATAGGCGAGTAAATGTTATCTCAATTTTGTGTCAATTTCATTGAAATTACCCTTGAGTAATGCTACTCAAAGATGGTGAAACTCGTACGCTTTCTTTTAATGGCGGTTAGCCTACTTGACACTTTACTCAGAAATGGTGAAAGAGGCCCTTAATCTACTTTTAAATTTAGAGAAACTAACGTCGAATATGTCAAAATCGATCTCACACCCGATAACCATGACATTATAAGTTCGACACATCCTAACCAAGGGCTTGTAGTAGGATGTGTTGTCTTTATGTGCTTCGATGGAAAAGGGACCTAAGTGGGTTATAGTGAGTAATGAGAAGTATAAAACTGAAAAATACTAGACATGCATTAAACTTGCGTTAAGCTTTTTGTCAGCCGAGTGTTGATCTCAGTAAACTATTACTAGTTTAAGGCCTACATAGTTATATTTATACTACGAGAATATTACCATAGTTAGGATAAACTGTTTAAATCCTAATATATCATCATTGTTTGATGTCGCGTAAACATGACTAAAACTTGGTGCTCGTGACTAAAACTAAAGCTAAAATATTAACTAAATATTAATTCCTATATTAAGGTGGTTTTAGCAAATATTCAGTCAATTTGGGTTTGCTAATAATTAATTACAAGAAAACCATTTAACAGTTAGTAATTAGTTTTCAGAATTTGCTAGGTCGGTCTTTGCGCTAAAACGATATCTGGTTTATAACGGCTCCACAAAAAGTTTTGTTAATATTACGGTAACACAATAGTTTCAAGAACTTTGTCTGGGAGGCTTTACAAATTACCAAGAAATTCTATTAGACAATAAAATTATTAGAGCGAGTCTAGGATACGGATTGTTGGATATCAGTTGAGTTCCTACATTTGGTGTATGTAACATAGAAACATGTTCATGTTCAAAAGGCTGTATATGAGATTTTTGTAGTTTTGAATAGGAAACCGTAGGTCTTGAATAATATATTTGTATTCTTAATTTTTATTGTTTCTCAATAATAATAGAAAAAAAAAACACAGGTTCGATTGGGGTAAAATTTGGTATAGGTACTGTTACTTCGATAATGACATGATAACCCAGATCTGATGCTGCAACATCTAGTAGTCTGCGGGATAACCAACTCCTCAGCAACTTACAGCAGATATAGCGTGCTTGGACTCAATAGAAAGTTGGGGGTTAGTTTATAATTTTAATTATAACCTGTTCGTTTTTCCAGGGTATTTGTAGTCCTCAGGCTATGGCTAACCCTAATCAACTTTTCAGTCGCCTTTTATGATATTAATAAAGAAGTCTATTAAATTGACTGTCATTAACACCTACTTGTAACAAAAATTAACGCTAAATAGTTTGTTCGAGCAATTTGAGAAAATTCATTGTAACTTTCAATAAAGATTATGAATTCAAATCGGTGAATATGTAATAATATTCTATTGAATATATTAATATGAAAATATATTAATTAACGCCCTCAAATTTTGATTGCGAATGAGAATTAACGAAATTACGCCAACAGCCTGAATTACGTAAACGCCATTTATAGGTTGTTAATATGAATAAAACATGACTTTTATTGGGGCAATTTGTTAACAATTTCGCATTTCATATTTACTTACAGATAAAATTGAATCGGCTCATTATTTAGCTATCCATGTAAAACATTTATCATTAAGTTTTGTAAATAAAGTATATTGAAAATTAAATTATCTAATAAAACTAGTTTAAATAAAGTAAGTATTTAATTTAATGATAGTGTTACTAGGTATATGCCTGTCTTGCGACAACTATATTTTGATACATAGAACTCTATTGCTTTACTAAAAGCATTATTTGTAAATTTTGTGTAAACCCAGCCCAGTGTATCAATGCAAGTGAAATTTTACAAATAAGTCTGAGATAACCTGTGGACCACTTCGGTTATTTTTTTTTTAAATATTCATTGATACCCATGAAAGGTTCTTATGAAGACAAAAAGGGGAAAGCTTGCCCTGAATTTTATTTGTTAAAATTACACATCAGATACAACAGTCAAATTGGCTTTTGATAGAAAGACGTATGTTGGTAATATTTTAAATTTATTTATTACACTTGAAAGAAAGCTTTATTGAACTGATTGAACTTTATTACACTTGTTAATGTGAAGTTTGGTAGCGATCGGACGCGGACGAAGTCGCCGGCATATACTGGTTATGTATATTAAGTAAACGGAACTGTAAATTAATATGTAAAATAGTATGTAAGTAATGTTGCTCAAAAAGACAGAGTACATACAAATATAAAACACACAATTGGTACACAATTATATATAAAATACCAATACTTTATAACGTACCAAATAAACATTTATTTCTTTCTTTCAAAGATAAATGAAATCAATGCTAATCTCTAAACTCTAAATTGATAAATATATTACACGATTTAAGAGCTGACTAATAACCAAAAGGTCTCTGATAATTATCACGCTAATAAATCTAATACTGCAAACATTCAGAGCAATAAGTAAACTTAGAATCAGCTTCGGCCGATCTATTGTATTATATGAACCTTGGCAAAGATTTGAAGTCCCTAGTTACCAGCGCAGGTCAACTTAATTAATTCAATCAAACATTACGGTTGGTAAAAGTTGAAATCGCCTCTTGAGAATCTTTGAGCCTTTAAACATTCAATACTTACAATTAAATATCAAGGTAATATATGTTCAAAATTTATGTGCTATTTCCAGAATTTATGTACTCTCGGAATAAGTTGGATATTTAATTTGATTATTTATATTATTTACTAACTCCCCCAACTGCACCCGGGCGAAGCCGAGAAGCTTCCATTGTATTGAGTAATAAAACATTATTATTGTGAACTACCTAGTGTCCGCGACTACGTCCGCGTTAAAAAAGATAATACGAGTATATTATGAGTAATAACGCCTGACATCATTATCGCTGTGACGACGGTGGCGCCCCGTATATTTTAAGACGATCACTCTGGAACAATACTTTTTTTCTGGATGAAAGGTACCCTATGTCATTTCTTGTATCCCTGACAACGTGTATGCAAAATTTCATAATGATCGGTTGTGTAATTAAGACGTGAAAAGGTAGCAGACAAACAGAGTTATTTTCGCATTTATAATATTAGTAAAGTTAGTATGAATAGTATGGATAAAATTAAAAATTGTCAGTAAATATGAACACGGTTCATATTTAACATCAGTTATTTTCATACAGCAAATGACAATGCAAATTTATTCCAGTTTTCACATTTATTACACAGTCGGTAAACATGTTTGTGAACGAACAAAGTTAATTATGTCATATTGCTAAAGTGGTAAAGCAGAGCGCTCATATCTGAATGTAAATAGCATTTTATCACAGTACAAAATGATAAAACAGTGTGTAACTTTTGATGCGGGGATTAAATACGTAACAATAAATTAATAAAATCTACGTCATCCTTTCAGCCGTGCGTCTTTGTAGTTTTCTGGGGGGAATTTTTTTTTAGGTGGGTTAGGGCAGTTTGTAAGGAGAATTTAGCAGAGGGGTAAAGTAAAACAGTAAATTTGACACAGTCACGGTGGTTTTGTATACAAAATACAAACAATTACAAAATACATTATATTGTATTGTATACAAGCAACATCAAACACAAGCAAGCTTGTATGAAAGTGTAGTTTGGGTTGAGGAACGAAACGAAACGAACCTGCGGGCGCAGCGACATCTGTCGTCGAAACTAAAAACCATTTTTTTGTGAAGCTAAGTTTTCACTTCTCACTACCAGTCCTGCGTTTGATAAGTTTTTTTTTTTAAATAATAATTATAAAATATTTTCGTTGTTTCTTTTTATCAGTGTTAAAAAGCACACTGAACGCCGCTCAACGAGCCATCAGGAGGGCTATGCTCGGGGTTACACTGCGAGATCTTGCACTGCAATTTTTCGTATAGGGAATCGAACCCAGTATCCCTGAGACAGAGAGTTAAAGCAAGCATCTTAACGACTCGACGAAGGGGCTCGTTTCTGTACTATACATGAAAAAACACCCAGAGCAGAATGACCAAACCAATTAATCCAAACAATTAAATTAGGTATGTCATATTAACGTCAAAAGAGTAAACCCTTGAGACGTCGATTACTATGCACACACAAGTAAACATAATGTAATGTTATGTAACAGTGGATTACTCGGCTTAGCACTTAGTAATTTGGAGACATTACATGGGGACTTAGTGGGTCAGGCCCTTGGACCCTTTATAAATGTAGGGGGCAACATAAACAACGCACTCCTGTTTTGTTTACGGGTTGGTACCGTTAGGTCACATTTTCAATGTTACAAATATTAATTCATTTAAAATATCTCAATTGTTAGAGAAATTTTGTAATATACGTGAAAATAATTATAACTTTGGTATCTTAGATACAATTTATGGACGAAAGTTGTTCATTGTGGAGTGAGGCCGATAAAACTACGCCTCGCCTTGTGAAAATATTTACTAGTTAAAATGTCTCAATATAGTAGGTAAACGGCTTAGGTACACATGTTTATAAAACTGATGTCACTATGTTGTCCGCAAAATTTTGCCTATAGATCTTATTTGGTCTGAGCTTTGGCACAGATTATTTTTAAAATACTGTCTGCCAGCTTAAAAAATATATTTTTAATTACTATTTACTTAATTATAATATTTATTTTGGTAAATAAGTACGTTTAATTTTTCTTGCCAACTTTATATCCAATTTTAATTCAATTATGTTATCATTGCCTATATTTTAAATAGCATTTAATTTAAGTACCAAAAAAAGTACTGTGCCCAAGAGGGATGATCTAATAAGAAGAAATAATTTATAAATATATAAGCAATAAAGTTTGAATAAATGTTTTAACACCTAAGAAAAAGGGGCTCGAAGTTAGAGACTTCTAGAAGTTATTCTACGTGTTCGATTGATGTGAAATTTGGTATGCTGTTACTTCGGATGTATTTCCATGACATGGTAACCTTGACCTGACGCTGCAGCATCAAGTAGCCTGCGGCATATCCAACTAATCAGCAACTAATCTATAATATTTTTAGTAATATCCATTTGTATATATTAGTAATATCTAGTAATGTTTTAGTAATATCTATATGTAATATATCTGTCTGTACCTATATATTTTTAATGATTCTGTATCTGTAAACTGAACATGGTGTGCGGTGAAACTATAATGAGTTTAAGTTTACACCAATGTTAATTTAAATGTAACATTAATAATAAATGTATTAATAAATTATATAATTAATTTTAAAAAAAACTTACAGTAGCAAATGTGTGTTTGGGCTCAACACACTATATCTGCTGTAAATTAGTTCATAACTCTAACTATAGCTGGTTTAAATAAAATAATTAATTTAATGGAAACAAACCAACTGGACCGAGTGAATTACCCAAATACCCACATTTTACCTGAAGAGCTGTCTGTATTAATTAAGATAAATTTATCAAACCCGATGATCATCGGTCTACGTAATTGAAAATTCAAATGAACCGTAACAATTTATGCTAATTGTTTTTGTCTATTCAATTGTTGAATATACCCGGGTTCGATTCTCAGACAAGGTCAACTTTGGAAATGAACTTTTCATAGTTCCATTACCCTATTACTTCCTAATCCCTTATACTTAATTCTTTGATCGGCAGCGCACTTGCAGCACTAAATGGCGTTGCTTGTGTTATAAGCGACGGTAGCAACCTACCATCAAGTCGACCGTCAGCCTGTCTGTCGAGTAAAAAAAAAGAGTTGGCTCTGGTCTGTATCTCCCAGTAGTGGCAGGAACACTGCGTTTCGCAATCATTTGGGCATCCCCTCTGTCGGCAGTAACAACCCCCTTAAAGAACACCACACCGTGAAAACCCCCGTAAGGGATACCAAGACCTATTTCATTATCTTCCTTCCATCCTTCCTTCCTAAACCTACTATATATGTATAATTGCAACGCCGTTGCAGCACATATGCCGTTGCTTGTGTTAGTAGGTAAATTAACACCTGTTAAAATTTTGATAATTCATAGAATATATTATTTTCAAGCTATTTGGTCTAGCCGTAAACGTGGAGTAGGCTTAAGAAAGAACCCATGACGGCACTAAGCGCCTTAAACACAGTACAGTAAAAAAAATCATCGCACGTTTCAGTCGGGGTCTTTCGAATCGAGTTATTCGTTCGGCATTCGATGCATAATAATAATCGGTATGCGATTATATGAATGCCACGGTGTGTGGGCCGATTCTATCCAATTCGCGCGCCTCGTATCCCAACCTTTTTTGCTACGTGTCCAGAATACAGAACCGAAAGGAATTAGCGATTATTTAATCGGTTAATCTTTAGAAATCGAACGGAGCGAATATGTAAAAATTACGCTGGCGAATTCAAAATTGGTATGCGGAAGTAATTTAAGTTCTCGCACTAAGCGGTGCGCCGCAATGCGGTCTGAACGGTCCTCATAGGTTTGCTTGCATCGCAAGGGCTCTGCTGTGATTCGCTTTTCATTCAAATGTGATTCTAATTTTAAAATTCTGTGGAGACGTTGCAGTTGTTTTTTAACTTCTCGTGTAAAACACGGTTGCATTCAAACCGAAGAATTCCATATTCAAATTATTTCGATTATAACTGTTGTACTTTGTGATGCCAGTGATAACACATGTCGCTAAATATGGGCCTTGTGAGATCGAATCAGAAATGAGGAGATCCGTAGTCGTACAAAATTTACCGATATAATATAAGCCGGCGAACCAGTAATTTGAAGTGGCAGTGGGCTGTCCTAAAGCGCAGTCCTAATTTCCACGATCGTGCGATGCCCATCGCACGATGATTTCGTTTTTAATGTTTGTTAACAATTTACATTGTCGACAAGTTATAAAAAAATACATGTCAGTCATAGGACTTCACGTCAGGAGTGAAAACGTAGCTTCACAAAAATAATTGTATATTTATTTTCCTTGGCATTATCGAATTAGGTAAATACGATTATTATTGATCGTATTTACCTATTACTCGTATTTACAAGAAATACAAGAGAAAATATGTGACACTGACACACAATGACAATAAATAGAACACAATTATTTAACATGAACTTTATAAAGACAGACCATTAAAAAGGTTTGATGTTGATATGAAAGTAGATTATTGGTCAGAGGTGTATGTTACCATATCTAGTAAGTTTACTCGTACTTTCATATGCAGTTGTCGGTTACATTACATTACGTAACATGACACTGTCGCGAGTTCAAAGATTTTATCCCATCCCAATGCCCAACGTGCCTAAAGAAGTTTTCACTTCAAAAAATAGTATACGCACTCACTAAGCTTGCTCCTCGCGGCCCGCCGCCATTTTGTGTTTAGTAGTCATTGTGTGCGTAAAACGAAATCATCGTCGCAATTAGGAAACCACCATAGTATGGAGATCCAACTGCCGCTGGGGCAGGAAGTTTCTCCAGTGGAGGCCATGGCAAGCGTAACGTAGGATGTACAACCCACAAGGTAAATATACAACCTGACAAGGGCCGCGGGTCGATGGTGGATCCAGGCTACTTCTAACCGGTCCTATTGCAAATTTATGGGGAGGTCTATGTCCAGCAGTGGACGTCCTACGGCTGAGATGATGATGTTGTAATCCGAGCTTTTCAAGATTCTAGTTTAATATAATGGCAAACAAAAAAAGCTTTTCCCTTTTCTTCCTTCATCTTTTGCCATGCGTACAATACATTATAGCCTGTCGTCTTTTCACCGCGTTTCATGAAGAATTACGATAGTTCACTACGCTGACACTGGTAGGTACTTATGGCGTGTTTATTTTGGCGTGAATAAATTGAATGAAGTGAAAAATTGGAATAACTAAGAACCATAGCAAGGTAGGATCATAGATTTTTTATTTATGGTATATTCGAATTCTTTGTATATATACAATAATTCTCAAAACATTCGTGATCCAAAACACTTTCAATGGTCCAGTCAACCCGACTTTGAACCGAATGACTAGGAATTAATGTTGTAAAATATAGATTGTGTAAAATCTTGTAAATTTGCTACTTAAATATATCATGTACCCAGGCACTTTCCGTTGTAATACCCGCGGCACATTTCAATACAGTACAATAACAATGAGTTTCCAATGTTTTCCTTCGATATTTTGCACAAACAAACGGCCTGAAAATGATCACATATTTCATGCATACGTTGTCATCCAGTTGTTTTTAAAAGGGAAAAATCGAGTTAGCCGACATTCGAATAACATAAGCTGTCACATGCAGAGAGATCAACTGACACGAAACAGCCTTTTATTTTTAACAATTTCCAGAAGCAAGGAGTCGTCTCGTATTCAAATCGATTGCTGCTCGACGAAAACGAAAGACATTTTTTTGTTACAGTTCTTGACATTGTGTACTAGTACATTTTAAATTTAATTTTTGGAGAGGAATATAATAGAAAAAGAAGACTGTTGTGACAAGCAACATCATAGCTGTTGTCGTCCCTAAAAAAGTTTTTGTTAGAACGCTTTCATAGTCTAAATATTTTTTTATTGTATACCACAAATTTTCAGCCACTTTGACAGTCACATTGTATGACACTTGCATTTATTACAAAGAAAGTAATATATTTGTAGAAAATAACCGTATACCAGAGATCCACTAAACAATTACCAACTTACGTACTAACTAATTACCATAGGAAGTAATATAGTCATTTAAGTTTGTGTCTTGTCAACAAGAAGGTGTAGAGGATACCTAAGTAGGTACGAATTTATAATACTAACTTCAACATCATTGCCAATATACAGTGAAACAGTTATTTTAAAACTTGTATCATTTAAATATTTAAATAATAATTGTATTATGAAGATGATTGTTTAGATATCTACATACAACATCAATGCTAATTGTAGATTTATATACCTCTCAGTAACGGAGTATGCAAATGCATTAATTGTTCCAATTTACTATGACGTACATACAAACATATCGTTTATAGCCTAGAGGATAATTGACAATTCTATTGCCTTCTCGGTCTAAACATTAATTACAATGCTTAATTCGGTTTAGATAATATTATAGCAATATTATTATGAAGCAATACAACTACATATTTTGCTATTATATAGATTTGATTGATTTTATAATAAAGGAGCAAACTGCTTTCCGTGCTGGACAGCCGTGCTACTAGCACGGCTGTCAGCACTTATATAAATATTTATTTGGTATTGCTGAAATCATAAATTATTGTCATCATCATCATCATCGTTACCTAATAGGTATTTTGTGAGTATTTACTATTTCTTATTACCTATAGATATCAAGAAATCGAAACGACACATATAAGAGGTATTATAGAAATACTAACAAATCATAAAATTTCCAACTATCGACACCGTCATTTATGATGCAGAAACTTAATTGGAACTTAGCGCTCCAACATAGAGTCCAGTATCGAGTCTGACGCTGTCAGCTGTCCGTGCGGTTACATTATTACGTTGAAGTCTATCCCTCGGGCGAGGAAAATGGACACACGAACATACCTAATTAATTAATCCATTTCCCAACATCAGATCGTATAGTATTGTGTAATTCTGATTTGGAAACTGTGTGTGATAGGTATTTATTGGGTAGCAGTTGATTAATCGGTTTCATGATTTATTCTAATGCAAGAAATGTGTCTTTTCAGTCTTGGTTAGGCTTGTAATCTACGTGACCGACTATCCTTCACACCACTGCTCAGTCACACTCTGTCTGTCTGTCTGTCTGGTGTGATAAAAGTAAGTTGGTTGCGCTTAAAGATTTTGTTTCTTATGTAAAATCTATACTCTATATATATACTATTATATAAATCTGAAGAGTTTGTTTGTTTGTTTGAATGAACGCGTTAATTTCAGGAACTACTGGTTCGAATTGAAAAATTCTTTTTGTGTTGGATAGTCCCTTTATCGAGGAAGGCTTTAGCGCGCCATCTGTCCGTCAGTGTCTGTCTGTCTGTCTGTCAGGGAATAGTGACATTAAATATAATATAATAGCGGACTAAAGTGACATAAAGTCTTATTTTCATCCCATCAGATGGCGCAAATAGCAACTGATTATTTAAATTTGTTTTTGCGATATCTCATTGTATAATAATTATTACTCATATAATTTCTTTTTCAACGCTGACGAAGTCGCGGGCACCAGCTCGTAATACTATAAAAGTTATGTTGATTTTGTTAAGAATTTCAGATTTAAATAACTTTTTAAGAAGAGAAAAGTTAATAGTTTTCTTAAGCATATATTATTTACCTCCAAATACCCAATGTATCCAACAAATAGGTACACTGTGGTACTGGCCGAGGTACATAGGGTGTGTTGTACCTTGGCCTTAATTGCCTTTCTTTTTTTTTTCAAACGTCTTAAACACAAATGTTTGAATGAATAAGACATTTGTGATATTTTTCTTGTGGATACTCAAATAATTGACCTTCCAATATATGCAAATGTGGTTTGCGTAGAGTACGTCAAATAAGAATAAAAAATACAATATATCTAAAAAAACCGACCTAGGTACAACAGGTTCCCCTAATCATTACAAACATATAAATCTTTTCTCTTTTTTAATATAAGTATAGATAAAGTTACTCGGACAAAGTCGCTTGCAAAATCTAATAATATATAAAAGTTTATCTTTTATTACTTATTATTAAGTTTACTTTTATATCTAATAATATATAAAAGTGCAATAGAGATATTTAATCTCTATTGAACTTGTAATTATTGCATCTAATTTACACCCAGAGTTCAAAGTACGAATACGTCTATTCATTCGTATTGGCGCACAACGAAATGCGGCGAAGTTTCACCCACCACAGTGCCGCGTGTTGCCGCGGCCAACATTAATCTTGTCACAACCGCTTGAAAGTAGTTGAATCAGTATTGATAGCTGGCCTTACCTCGAATTGACTTGTTTTGCCTTAATAGCACCCCCACTAGACGCTATTTATCAAGGGCTACCTTTAGCAATAGTGTTTAAGGGGCGCGGCGTTTGAAAAAGTAAAAACGAAGTGCTCTTAACGAAGACCTTTTAAATTCGTTTATATGAACGCATTTTAAAAAAGTTTCAGATTTTATGAATAAAGAATGTTAAACAAAAGAGAATGTTTAAGTAGATTAAGTAAAATAAGTTTATAATTTTTTTATATAATTTTTTACAAAATACAGTTAACCAAATTGTGTGTTGACTGTACAATTTTATAAGCCATTTACATATTAAAAGGACTGATATAAACTAAGTAGGCGACTCTGAACTGAACTATTCAATTTGTTCAATTTCACTAAATATAATAAGTATATTCCCAAAATATTTGGAAAACAATAGGGTATTGTGGCTTTGTTGTGGATTTGGCCGTAAGTTTTAGGTGAATATGTAATGAGTCAATAATATCTCACACATCCAACGAACTCAAATATACCATATATATAAAAAAAAATTGCTCCTCCATCTATCGAGTGGTGCAATTGAATTTTAAATGTAGATGAAAGATATCAACTACAGCATCAACTGTATCCTCCAATAGTCTTAATTAAAGGCGTTATAAAATTGTTGCGCCATTTCTGTAGCTTTGATTCCTGAAGCCTTGCGAACACTGAACGTTATCCCTACTAAGGTATCCCCACTGATACGGATAATTGCAATTTTTTCCACTTATCCCTACTAGCAGGGATAGTTTTTCTCATACCTCCACTGTTAGAAAATAAAATAAAAATATATATTATACAGCCACATTGATAAATGTTTTAAGAACTCTCTAAGTATCCAAATATTTGTGTCAAATGTGTTTTGAATTGTGCTTTCCTTACATGATTTCGATGTTATTTTGTAATTTTTTTTTAACGCTTCTGTAATCTATATGAACTGTACAAAAACCTTGAAACAATAAAGGAAATGAATTCTTCAACGTTTAAATTGACTGGTATTAATAATACTGAGTAAATAAACTCCACAATTTCCGAGGCACTTGTTAGTGGAACGGCCACAGTTTAACTTAAAGTAGCGCTGCCCTCGTGGATTCAAACAAAATTACCCTTTTCCAGTTGTATAAGCCGCAAACATTATTACTAGTGTTGCGAATGTATATTTATCGACTCACCTACTTACGAGTATCTCGAGATCGAACAACTGAGTCGAATCGAGTTAGAACATTTTCTAGATATATTTCGCTTGGTCTTTTAACGATACCAAGCGTTGACGTTTGTTACATGTACTACCTCTTGTCTGCGACTTCGTCCATGCCCTTTTTCTTAGGCGTTAAAACCTTTATTTACGAGTAATCTTTATTGCTCATATATTTTTGACAAGCATTTAATTTTTTATTTCTTTTTTAGATGATTTTTAGGGAATATTACCTACTATTTTCTGGGTAAAACATTTTTCCCTGTGTATTTTTCTGTAACATTTCTAAATTATTGTAATAAATTTACAAAATGGCGACCACAACACCACAACACCTGCAACTTCATAGGCCACTTCAATGAAGTTACAATAAAAGGCTTAAAAGTATCTGAATATTTTATTTTCTTACTTATCTATACCAACCAAACCGTTGAACAGATTCAAATGGAATTCAGTATACCGATAGACCATGTTATGCATTAACATAAGAGTTGCTTGTATCTTAATAATAATAAAAAAATAACTTATCGAAAGGTCAATTATTTGTCCCTACACTAACAGTTCTCCGTCGTTCCGGTGAAAAGTTAAAACAGTCACCGACACGGATTTGAGTCAATAGAAAATTGTTTTGAAAATGGCATTGTTTGTTAGAGCTTAATAAATGTAGTTTGAAAATAGTAAAATTTTTGTTCGAGAAAAAATATTGTTAGGTTATTTTTTTGCTTCGTTTACCAATGCCAAACTTTCTCGGTGACCTGAATCTTGAGTACATTATTTTTTACGTCTGTGAAGTCAGCACAAATAGTTTGGAAAACTTTTTTCGTCTAAGCGCAAATTTGCGTTTTGGTTTAACTGGTTAGATTTTAAAGCAACTAACTTAGCAGACCTTAACTTTATTCATATATTTTTTTTTTTTCAATATATTACATTTGCCATGTACCATCATCATTATGGTGTCAGCCGTAGGATGTCTATTGCTGGATTAATCCATTGGTCCCCTCTTTAATTTTCCTGTTCCTGTTCCTGTCCATTTCGTAGATGGACAAATATTAATACCAAAAATGTCATTTGTAGTTGGACAAAATATTTGAATATCATCATCTTGGTTAAATATGAAGCATTTCATTATAATTCATTACAATTAATTACAATTCATTACAATTAATTACAATTCATTACAATTCATTACAATTCCAATAATGTTGTTTTTTCACTGTTTTATTTAAAATTGCTGATAAAGAAAACACGATAATTGGTGGTTCAGTCAAACCGTCAACGTTGAAACATGAAGGAGGTCGTTAATTTAACCAACACGGCACACTTCCGGCGTCGTCTCGACACAACTTCCGGTACCTTCTGGTAATTTAACGTTTTAGTAGATAAAGAAAATTTATAATCATGCCGATGTTTGCACGTTGAAAGGTCGAGAAAAGTTCGCCCGAGACAGTCCGTAAGACATGCTGATTGATTACTTGATGTCAATTTATAAAAATTGCGCGTCACATGTTCCTCCGTCATGAACTCCTAAACTACAGAACCGATTTTGATCAAACTTTGTAACTATATGTAATTTGGTCCAACTTAAAAGAAAGGATAGCTTTTATTTTGAACCCGGGAGAGGGCCACTAGTCTTTACATATGTTACTAATATTATAAATGCGAAAGTATGTTTGGATGTATGGATGTTTGTTGTACGGAAGTATATTGTGTGTTATATGAAATTGCTTTGTTAGGAAACCTAACACATGGATGCCAATATAAGCTTTGAAGGCATTAATTAGGTACATTGTCAATAATTTAAGAAAATTTTTTTTTTTTAAATTCGTATTTTACAAGAGTATGTGGCGTTCAATCCTACTAATATTATAAATGCGAAAGTTTGTGAAGATGGATGTTTGTTACTCTATTGTGCAAAACGGCTTAACGAATTTGATTAAAATTTGGCGTAATGATAGTTTATTATCTGTATTAACACATAGGATACTTTTTATTCTCGAAAAATGTTTGGCCCCTGTGGGATTATAAAAAAACGAACTACAGCACTTACAAATTAGCGGAAACCAGCTAGTTGCATATATAATCCCGACGGTTATTACAAAATGGCTGAAATTAAAATTAGTTTATTAAAAAAATTTTACACGTTCCACGTTTAACTTTCGAATTTATTACTTGTATTATGTTATGGAACATAAACAAAGGCTTAATAGTCGAGGCAGAAGCCGCGGTTGCTTGTTTCAACTTTACTGACATACAACTTTTAACTTTGTTAAAAACGGTTGAATTGTGAATAGTGAGAGCCTGCGTTCGTTCTCAGATAAAGAAAGAATTAAAGATAGAACCTTATTGTCGGCAGAGTGAAGCCGGTAAAACTAACGCCTTCGTCGTGTACATACGGTTACACACACACGCACACACACACACACACACACAAATACAATCAAACTACATATTGTCTTATTAAAATATTTTTTAGTAAAAATGCTGAATTGCGTACAGTGAAAGGGTTCAAAAGTAGGATAGAATCACAATTCACACGTAAGTAAACATGGAAACAAATATTTTTAATAAAAACAAACAAAAATTTAGGTTATAGCTTGAAACACAAAATCTCAATACAGTAGACGACCTACGCACACATGTTTATAAAACTGGCTTCAGTATGTTTTATGCAAAATTCTGTATATATTTCTTATTTGATCTGAGGGTTCATTCAACGTTTTTATCACACCAAAATGTCATAATAGGTATATAATGGTCCCTCCATTATATCCGGTAAGCGTTGTACTTAACAAAAAAGTGCTATCGTTTGAAAGATTTTTTTAATTACAAACTAGAGATCTACCCCAGGCTTCACACGGTTTACCACGAGTACAATTTTTTTAATATTAATGTACAGACACGGCTAGTTTACGATTTCATTATATGTAGGTTTATTTAGAAGATATATAAACCTACATATAAAACATAACGTGTCATTTTTTTTTTAAATCGAAATTTATAATAGATATTAATATTAGTATTTAATATTATCCTTAATTATAAAACAAATATTATATATTATAAATAAGACAGGACATACAGTTAGACGAGTTGCTACCATAGACCACCTGCGTTTTAAACGATATGAGACTATCATTAACATTTAGGCTTGTATTATAAAAGGTTATATTAAAAAATAATATATTAAATATTTTGGGCTATATTTAGGCACTTATACATGATTTTCAACACTTTCCCATAATATATAGTCAACATTTCCTGTAACCAACTGTAATGAATTTCAAATAAAAATCGTCCATATTCCCAATAAAGTAAATAGTAAAGAAATTTTACGTGTATAATCGCTTGCATTGTTTAGGTCGAGAACGTTTTTCCCACAAAGGCTTCCGGCTTCGCGCTCGCTACTGCAACTTCCTGTACTAATTAAACTCAAGTCAATAAGGTCTTCTTTTCAAAAACAGCTATCGACTATTCCCATTTGCCGCCGCTATCTTCGCCTCCACCGATCGCAAATGGGATAAATCTTCCCATTCGCCACTAGGGACGGCGACAGTTAATGAATTAGTTTCACATTTGTGAGTTGTGAGTTGTGAGACAAAATATCTAACCTTTTATTTTAAAAAAGAAACGTCTTGAATCGTTATAATATTATAAGTATATTTGTTTATATTTTTCAAGTGAAACTGCTTTGCGCACAAGAGAGTAAATATCAAGGTCGAATTTTGCGTTACGCTTCAGTATAACGGTCACGTGACGCTTCTTGTAACGTTTTTATGTTTGAAGCTTCTTATAACGTAACGGATGGATGTATAGATGTATGAATGTTTGTTATTCTTTTACGCAAAAACAGCTCAACGGATTTGGATGAAATTTGGCACACAAATACTATATTGCCTGGACTAACATATAAGATACTATTTATCCTAAAAAAATGTTAGATTCCCGAGAGATCGTCTAAAAGGCCGCCGTCGTCACAACGATAAAGATGGCTGATATCTTTTAACATGGTCGAAGTCTCGGACACCGGCTAGTATTATCATAATTTTGATTATTCGTTACATATGATAATCATAATATTATGTGTTAGATTAAACAATAAAACGCACCCAATGCTTCTTTTGCTCTCCCTCTCTCCATGCTCGAATTGTATAAAATTATTATATTAATTATCAACTGTTTATGCTTCATCCCTCTAAGCTTTTATTTAACAGTTGAATTAGTTGACTCAATTTTCAATTAAATTCTGATTTCCTTTGATCATTTAGTTAGGTGTTGCTAACATATGTGATCATATCATTAATATTAAATGTCGTTTTTCAATTACTGTAATATGAACCTGTTACGAAGTGAAACGAACCTCGTTTCGTTCAACGCTTCCCTTTGTTTCGCCTTAAACAAAATTATAACACGTGACCGATTCTATTTTGCGGCAGCGAACAATGTTAGGTCAAACAAACAATGTTTGATGATGTCAAAGTGACACGGGTTACCGTCGCCTGACAACTTTATCTTGTCGTATTTCTCTGTAAATGGTCACGTGTCCATTGCCCATTGTAATACTTCACCTCTGGTATGCTTGTTGAAATCCTTACGATATACTGGTTGTGATAAATTAGCAAGATTTTCAATCAAGTCCAAATGTTCCAATTCAAATTCAATTCAATAAACGATTTATTTGAAACAAAAAATTCAAAAGAAAATTATTAAGTTTTCAAAGTTGGGACAAATGGTGAGTTCCAAAAAATAATAATTTACCGTTTTTTTTTTAAATTAAACTCTCCAGACCGATAGACAGGCTGACGGTCCACTTGACGGTAAGCTGTTGCAATTGCGCTGTAGACCTTATAAGATAGGGGTTAGGGAAAGGATATTGAAATGGGCTAAGGCATCTCTTACTCACTATTCGAAACATAACAGCAAATAAGTGATATTATTTCACGGTGGTCTTCTGTAAGGGTGTGGTTACTGCCCACTAATACTATTCTTATAGACCCCTAATGTCCCCTCTCCTACCACTAAAAAATAAGCAATAGTAGGTTCCTAAAAGTCGCTTTTATATACTTAATAATGATTAGATATTACTATTAGATGGTGCCCACGACTACGCCCGCTTTAAAAATAAAAAATATATATAAGCAATATAACGCTTGACCTTTTGTTGCTACAACACTTTGGCCAGGCGTTAGTTTTTTATTTTATTTTAGATGATCCCCTGGGAACAGTACACTTTTCTGGATGATCCCCTGGAAAAAGTACCCTATGTTCTTTCTTGTATCCCTGTGACAACGTGTATGCAAAATTTCATGATGATCGGTTGAGTAGTTAAGACAGAGTTACTTTCACATTTATTAAATATTATTAGTACGGAAGTATGGGTTTATCATACAAAAACTCGTAATTGATAATATTATAATTTATTTGTTAATATCATCGTTTAATTAAGTCGTTTAGAAGGTATGGATACAAGAATATTAGAAGAGATTTCTTGCGGTAATTGTTGCATTTGCCTCTGTCTTGAAGAAATTGCCTCGTTTTCTCGACTCTTAGTACAGTAATTACTTTAATTTCGTTGCAGAGTAAAAACATTTTGCAACTATTGCTAGAAAACAGCGAACACATTATCTAACTGAGCCCCATCTAACTATTGTATTGTTAGTACAATCTATCTAGGTTATTAGAACATATTTTCTGAGTGATTTTTTTATACTTATCTCCTAAATTCAAACAAATTAAAACACAACAAATTAAAAATTATATATTTATAATATAAGAGATATTATCTATACTAATATTATAAATGCGAAAGTATGTTTGGATGTATGTAACTCTTTCACGCAAAAACTACTGAATCGATCACCATGAAATATTGCATACACGTTGTCTGAGACACCAGAAAGGACATAGGGTACCTTTCATCCAGAAAAAAGGACTATTCCCGAGGGATAAATAAAAAATAAAAACTAACGCCTGGCCAAAGTGTTATAGCAACACGAGGTCAAGCGTTATATTGCTTTTTTTTTAATATTCCTCGCGGACGAAGTCGCGAGCACCAGCTAGTATTATTATAAAGAGGTACAGTTACATATTCAACGTCGAATTTTGCTTTTTAAAACAAGACTAATTCCTGAATTAGGCTTCATTTTTAAAACAAAAGGAGGTGAAAATTTAAATTATATCTCCAAAATGTTAATTATGTACCTGACACTTAGTAATTTATTTTGAAAATGTTTAAAAGGCTTTATACAAACTCCTCGGGACAGCCGTACCCTGTGAAACTTGTATCGTTGAATTAGCAGTTAACTCAATTTACTGAAGCGAGTTATATTTTCAGTACTTGTCGGGTTCAATTACGTCCGTTTACGTTTCATTTCGTCTAGTTTAACTTTTACGGTTCATTTGGTGGATTATTCTGCAACAAATACAATCGTACCTCTCTCATGTTGACCAAACTTTTCAGCTTTCAATTTAATTTTAGAATGCACTAGCTATGGTTTATGACTTTATTAGAATGTACTAGCTGTGCTCTGCGACTTAGGATACCTTAAGAATGTCAAGAAAAAATGATAGCGAAGACAATCAATTTAGCTGTTTGAAATGCAGGTTCTGTAGGCAATCCCTTTATATTTTTTTCAACTACCAATTTACCAAGCAGCAGCTTTACAATTCATTATAATGGTCAGATGATCCTTTCATCCTTACGTATTATAAAACAAAGTCCTCTGCCGCGTCTGTCTGTCTGTCTGTTCGCAATAAACTCAAAAACTACTGCACCGGTTTTCATGCTGTTTTCACCAATGGATGGAGTGGTTCTCGAGAAAGGTTTTAGTATATAATTTTCACGCGGGCAAAGTCGCGGGCACCAGCTAGTATATGTATATATACATATATTTCACCGCTACCTTAAATCTTCTGTAAATGTAAAAACCAATATTATAAAAACTAATATTTTTCATACATGTTGTCAGGTGTACAGAAAAGGATATACCGTTCCCGAGGGATCATCGAAATAAAATTAAAAATTCAAGTTTCCAAGATCCAAATTAAGCTCTTAACAGTATCGAAGAAAAAAATACAAAATTTGTACATAAGCTAAATAAAAAACTATACTCGTATTTCACGCACTTTCATCGCTCACAAAAGACTAAAATATTCACTAAGTGCCCCGAAAAAAAGGTTTTTGCAGTGATTTTCACACGTTTTTGCACGATACTAAAACTACATATTTTCGGCCTAGTCGTACATAGATTAGACCATGGCCAAACAAAACATCCTATAAAATAAATCTTTTAAAGAACTATGTATAAAAACTATGTATGTATGTATGTATGTAAGAACTATGTATGTGTATGAACTAACTATAAACTTCAACTTTGGGGAAAGACGTAAGCTTGGACAAAAAGCTCGGGATAGACCCATTGGGTGGACTATGGGAAGTTATATGAAATAAATTTCTTTCTTTCTTTCTTTCTTTCTTTCTTTCTTTCTTTCTTTCTTTCGATATCACACAATCAAACTAGCTTTCTCTGGCAGAATGCTGCCAACACTGATAATACCTATTTGCTCTAAGACAATACTGATTTATACTGCTGGGTAATATACAATGATAGCAGATTAAACATTTAGATAACCTTAAAATTAAGTGACTTGATTTTTTTTTT
Source organism: Synanthedon myopaeformis (assembly GCA_944738685.1). NCBI lineage: Eukaryota > Metazoa > Arthropoda > Insecta > Lepidoptera > Sesiidae > Synanthedon > Synanthedon myopaeformis. The sequence continues at coordinate 4,135,421 of OX122938.1, read as the reverse complement.
CGGGTGCCGGCATTCTACACCGAGAAGGATTGTTGATACAATAAATTGTAATAAAATCAGAGATACTATTTGCAAAATAAATTTTAATGAACAACATAAAACAAACAAGTCTATTAACCTTTTAGAAGACAATTTAGTGGGGATTAAAATAAAAGAATGTCAGAACAAAGAAACGAGGTACAAAGCAACCTTGCAAATGTAAGAAATTATATTTTCAGACAAAAGTGAATTTTTAATTCTCTATTTACAACACAAGCAGCTTTGTTAGAATGAATTTCTTCATATAATAATAATAAACTCGGAGGAGAAAATTATAAGGATAACACCTAGCAATTTAAAAAAAAATGGACACGTTGTTTCAATTTATCTATTAAATTTTAACTTATTGTTCAAACTTATTAAATATAAAAAAATAAAAAAATAATTGAAATTATAACAATCTGTTTTAAAATAAAGAAATAATCGTTTTAGAAAATTTTATCAACATTTTCAGGTCAGCTCAGGTCAATATCAGGTCGACAGAAAGGCTGACAGGCCACTTGACGGTAGGTGGCTACCATCGCCTATAACACAAGCAACGTAACGGGCGCTGCTGGTGCTGGGTATTCCTGTCTTAATATGTGCCATGGGACAACAGAGCATTCATGCTTTTTGAAATAATGTCCAAGCGAATCAGGGATGGGATTGAGCGCCAAAGATCTCAGACTGAGTGACTTAGATTGAAAAGACAGCGCCCTTTAGAAAAAATGCCTCAAAGCCTACCGAAATGGTTGCAATCGGAATAGGGGAAGGTTTTAGTCCGTAGTTCACTGGACAGACACATTTTCCACTGCAGTCGGACATATAGATGCAAAACTCGGAGCATTAGTATCTATGGTGGATTTTCTCCTCCCACGCAAAAAAATGTGTCATGCCACTCAAAAATGCCTAGAACTATAATTGTGAGAAATTAATCACGGTGGCGTAGTTGAATCGAAGTTCAGATTTAATCATGCCATAGTATCATATTTGACACTTTATTACACATAATATTACCATACCAACATACGCTGCAATATTTATTACTATGTGGTAATAAAACGTTGGAATAACCAAATAGGCGAACAATAATTTTGTACGTATATACAACAAACTGCATTGAGTTTCCTTAACGTGAATTTTGCATAAGATTTCGTTGTGTGAGTCGCCAAGAAATGCTTATTTTACGTTTGTTGAAAGGTGAACTCACACGTCCCAATTTGGTGTTTACCTACATATTTTGTTTTTAAATTACTGATGACTGATTACAATGGTCAGAGTCATTACCGGTCAAAACTAATATTGAACTAATGTTACAATAGTCATTTCACTTACCAATCATAAGTAACAATATGTTTTATACAAGAAACAATTCTTGGCTACTTTATTTCACATGGAGTTGTAAAAGATTAAATAGAGTTTAATAGATGTGGATTGTTAAAGAAGTTCCTGCGACCCCGCCAATCAACGGTCGCGCTAGAAAGTCGTTGGGTTTTAGTGCCATAAGTCAAATTGTTTGTTATCCTAAATAAAATAAAATAAAGTAAGTGACCAGATATTTTTTCTTTCTTAGGCTTAATTTCTTTAATTTCTTTAGGCGCGTTGGGCATTTTTGAGATGGGAAAAACCATTGAACTCGCGACATGTTATCGTGTAACCGTAACGTAACCGACACCTATGTATATTTTCAGATATTGCACCATCTACACAATACAACTGAAACTAGAATATGTTAGATACGTATTAATACATCCTTGCGAAAACTAATTGAATTTAAATAATACATCAATGCGAACAGAGATGGCGCTGAGAGTTTAAAAAAAGATCAATTTTTGAGATGGGAAAAAACCATTGAACTCGCGACCTGTAACCGTGTAACCATAACCTCTGTATATAAGTATGTACTTTCCTGACGATTCACACGTGATTGTTCAAGTTTTCACTTCTGTCGGCACTCCCGGAGTGCCAGTGTTTTTTTTTTAGTCCGTCTGAGTCTTATCACAATAAACAAATCTCACCGAGGAGGCTACAGAAATACACATTTGTGCTGAGTGTTGTTTTACTCTCAAAGTAATTTCAAGTGTGAAACTGAATAGGATTTTCTTAGTCGCATGTTTAAATTTTAAGTAAAATATATTTTACTTAAGTACAATTCTCGTTGTACTAAGGTCATAGGTTATAGGCTGAATATAAATACCTAATTCTTTTCTCAACTAATTTTAAATCATAATTATATCTTAATACTAATACTATAAATGCCAAAGTGAATTTGTTTGTTTATTACTCTTTCGCGGACAAAAATAGTACAGTATATTATACTAATACCTTTTTTCTTTTTATATATATATACACTGATAATACCTACAGCAGTCAACGAATAAAAAATGTCGTATAAAGATAACTAGTTTATTATATACTAGCTGTTGCACGCGGCTTCGCCCGCGTAACTTGATAAAATATAGCCTATGTTACTCGCTGATAATATAGCTTCCCAACAGTGAAAGTTCAATTTTTTTTTGAACTTTCACTTTTGGGAAGCTTTTTTCAAATCGGTCCAGTAGTTTCGGAGCCTATTCAATGCAAACTAACAAACAAACAAATCTTTCCTCTTTATAATATTAGTATAGATAAAAAATTCTTCTGGCAATTTTAATAATTTATTTTATATAATAAAAAATCTTTTAAGTAATACTTCCAATGAGGTAATATATTGCTCGGATTAATTTATATTAAACGTTCATAAATATTTTCATTTAATGGCCACCTGGGCTTTCAAATTTATTAAGAAGATCTTATAAGCCCAAAGGAAATGAGTAAGTATTACAAATTAAGAAAATTTGTCATCTTTTTTAAGAGCCATTTACTTCTTTCGATTTTGAAACTTTCCCTCTTAGGTACTACACAATTTTAACAGACAAATTTAATTTTCTTTTCAAATTTTAGTTAACTCCATAATTATGTTTAATCATAATTAGCAGGCGAATATTAAACACTAGCTGGTGCCTGCGACTTGATCCGCGTTGAAAAATGAAAAATATAACAACCATGGATATGCCTAAATATAACACCGTTAATACATATAATAAAATCGTAAATGAGGCATGTTATTAAATTAAATAATAATATTATTTCACATTAAATTTATATTTCAAAAAACAAAACAGTTATTATAGTTAATTTTTGTCTTTTAGTCTGTGCGTTTGTGCACGCTACTCTCAGAAAAGGCTTAACCGATAAGAATGCGGTTTTCACTGATGTACTGCAGCCAGCTTCCCTTAATATTTAGTGCTTGTTTACAAACCGCTTTTCTAGAAACGCACTTCGGTCGATTGGATGCTATTCCGAATACGATGCGTATGAAGTCTCGGGCACATTATAGTAAGGAATATAACAATAATGAAGCCTCTTGTATGTTCCAGTGTAGGCGGCCAATATTATTCATTTACCGGATACTTAGTGCAATGCTGTAGCGTTTCGAGACAAATCCAAAGGCAGTCCAGAAAAGCCTTTCACAGGACCGCCTAGGGGCGCAATTATTGCGGGAGCCTTGCTCGCACTGTTTGCAGAAACGTTGTCTCGTTCCTGACACCCTTTTGTTTCATTCCTTTCTACAATGTTTCATGTATTTTAAAACTGCTTAGCTTCTGGCTTTGGGCCTTCTCTTCTTTTGTCTGGAGTTTCGCGAGACGAAACAAATGACTATCCTGGCCACCTACTGGCCCCGTTTCCTGTGTGTGTTGTCGGTGCGAGTTGTAAAAGAATATTTAAGGAAGCTTACGTGTTAAGCGCTCAAATTGAACATGGTAACCCCGATTCAAGGCCTTAAACTGTTTGTTTTAACGTATCATCTTAGTAAAATAGATTTTTTATTGACATTATATATAGACATTAGTTTTCTCAGACGTGGTGACTGTAAGTGTTTCAAAGATAAATGTAAACTTTTGGAATCCATATGAATGCGAAATGAAAAATAAAACTTTTTTCTACAAAGTTAATTTGAATCAATCAGTATATTAATACATACATAATATGTATATTGTAGATGGTGTGATAGTTGTGTAAGTAATATATTAAGAAGAGAAGACCAATACTCTTGAAAAAAATTTTTACAAAAGTATTGTGAATTTATTTAAAAATAATTACTTTAAAATATATTATACGCTACAACGCTCTATTAGATCACAAACCTGGACGAAGGCATCTAGTTTTGTCTATACCAAGACTGGATGTTATAGACAACCGGATGTTATAGATATTAGAATACGCACATATTGAAACCAAATTACCCTATAGCTAAAGATTCATAAGTGTATGTAAGACAGATATACTGGGAATGGACCTATTTGAACAGGGGATACATTTCTCAAAATAGACAAATTTGAAATTTTCTCAACAATAGTGTAATGTGACATTGTATGTATTAACTTTTAAAAATTAGTAGGTACCTACTTAACTTAGTAGTACTTAAGGGAACTTTACTAGTAGCAGGCCTTCTGTATGGGATGCCAAAGCCCATTTCCATGTCCTCCCCTAATCACTTAGCTTTATTTTAGGAGCTTAGGTTTACTGAAACTAATTGCCGCAAAAATTTCTCTAAGATTCACGAAAGAGTATTTATCTCTTAGTTACATATTGAACCATTTTTATATAACGAAAATAATAAAGCAATTCAGATAAAAAGTACAATTTAATAAATTCTGTCCACTTTTGTTGAAATTTGATATTTATTTATATAGAGATAAAGTACTGTGCGAACGAAAAGGCAATATGCCAGTCTGTGTTCACAGACCCTCAGTGCCTTTATGAGAGAAGTGTCCTTTCAGCTTACCCCTTTTTATCCTGAAGGCGCAATTATAGTTAGCGTGCCTCATAACGGGTCCATTTTATGGTTCCGTAGACATTTATGGAATACTAGAACTTTTATACTTAATGTTTTATAGATACTGTAGTCGCTTTTCTTAGAAAACTATTGTAATGTATAGTCCCATAGTTCAAAGCTATGCGAGCAAACAGCAGTTTTCATGATTATCTTTCAGTTGTGATACGAATGCTTTGAACGCTTACAAAGTGCGAGAAATTAAAACTTAGAAGGAAATTTTGTTAGTGGGTATTTTTTTTAGAGGGAAAATAACTTTATAATATACACTCTGTTCAATTATGTAAGTTTATTGATTAAAAATTAACAAGTAAATTTCACAATTATACACTTGTAAAATCTGACATCAATATCGCTGTGACGACGGCGGCGCCAAATTTTTTCAAATTTTTTGACGATCCCACGAAAACTTAATATTTTTCCAGGATAAAAAATATTATTTATGTTTATCCAGGTAATAATCTATCTGTGTGAATCCGTTCAGTAGTTTTTACGTGAACAAGTAGCAAAAAGTAGAAATAACTTTTCCTTACTTTCTCAATATTCTCTAAGCTCACAGAACCCTCCGATTAAAGAGTGTTTCCGCTTAGCCCGTGTCTCAGAGATATTTCATCCTTTGTCCAAAGCGGCTTGTAAAGACTTCGTTTTCAAGTTTTGTTGACAAAAATCCCACACAATTTTTCCCTTTTGTTTCCGTTTACGTGAATGAAAACTTAACAAAATGTAACGTATTTAGTAACAGCTGCCCTTTTACTAAAAAAAATATTTTAGACAAATATATTATTCGTGTAATTTTTTATGCCTTGCAAAAATATTTTTTCTTTTTTTTAACCTACACAATTAGAAAGAATATCCCAAATTAGAAGAAATATATATATATATATATATATATATATATATATATTATATTGTATTATATATATATATATAATATATATATATATATTATATATATATATTATATATATATATATTATATTGTATTATATATATATATAATATATATATATATATCAAATTAAATATATAATAAATTATCAGTTACTTCAAAAGAGGATAAACTTTACCAGTCAAAAATATCGGCCCACCTTAATTTTGCATTATTTCTAATTATAAATTGAAAACTACTTGGTTTCAAATTGTTTTGTATATTTCTAATATCGGATAAGATAAGACATGTATCATATCATATGATAATTATGTCATAAAGCATAGTGCACTTGAAGATACTTATGAAATTTTCAGAGCCCATTTGATTGTTTACGTCTGGATTTATTCAAGCCAATTTCCAAATATCCATGCGGAGCCAGGGCCGGGTCGCTATTTGAGAATAGAAATTATTATTGTCATGTCAAATGACGTCATAATATATTGATTAAGCATCGCAAAAAAAAAGGCAAGTATAAAAATAACTGAGATAAGATAATGTATGAATAAAACTGAGCATCAAGATATGAAATACTGTACGTATGTGTGTACCAGTAAATTGGGACATGGAGTAATTATTTCCTTTTTTTTCCTAACTTATAAACGAGTAACACTCAAGACGTGATGGAATCAGCTTAATATTTAATAAATCCACATTACTGCCGGTAAATGCGTCTACCCTCACGCGTTAATCTCCGGCTATACCAGGGGTTTTCTGTAGATTCTCAACCATTTTTCATCCCCCGCTGGCTCGTGGGAGCGCTTTAGTTTCAATAAAGGTCTTGATAAGAGCTATGTTCGGATGTCGGCAACTATTTTATGGGAGTGTGAATTAAATGTTACGAAATTAGAAGGGATTATCTACAAGCCCATTACAAGTAATAGAGGTCTTCTGCTAATATCACTTTTGGCGTTCGATTTGGATTAATGATACTCGTACGCTAACGCGCATTATATTAGAACTTTTCACTCGATTAGCAGTTTTTAAATGATTTTGGCTTTTTATGTAAAGATCAACAGCCAGTTGATGGTAAGTGGCGACCGTCACCTATTAGAATTAGGAGGGGATAGAGAAGTGAGTTATGGCATACCTTATTCACTCATTGAAATACAATACGTTGCTGGTATTTTTATGATTTAAATTTATAAATTTTAATTTAAATATCAATAATTAGCGGCCCGCCTCCGGCTTCGCACGGACGCATTTTTTTTTCTGAAAATTGTGTATACAAAACTTGTTCAAATAATTGTCTCATTGATCGCTCTTTCCATCATTGAACATCGTATTAAAACTTTTAAACGATCTATATAAAAATTAGGATTATTTCGCTTATGGCATAATTTTAAAGCTTTTTAAAGTTCCCTAAAGCGAGTCTTGATATGTGTGTAAATAATCTAGGTCTTAATAGACTTAAAAGTCGCATAGCTGAACGTAAATCTCTCATCCCTTGCAGAGTTTACATAGTCTTACTAATCCTATCAATCCATTTTGCAAGAGCATGCAAGAGTGTACGGTGAATATAGTTTTTAAAAGCTTAAAACAGGAACTCAGGAAGAAATATTAGAAATCGATGTGCACTTTATATTCTGAACTTGTCCCAAACTGGACTGTAACACATAAATGCAATAACTTGGATTAGATTCGAACCCCGCATATAACTTAGAAGAGGCACTAATAAATTTATTTCCTACATGGGAGGTCTATTCTCAAAGTACTCATCCAAGTACATTACATTAACCAATGCTATTCATAGTTTTTCAAGAGAAATTCGCACCTTCGGCAATACTAGGGCATAAATTACAAAAATTTGTAAAATGAGTTAAATAATGAGGAAGTGTCTTAAATACATAATTAAATTTAAAAAATATTCACAAGAGTATGGGGCATTATTTGATGCAAAAAAATAATTGTTTCAAAGCAATATAAGCAGAAGAATACGAATTTGAATTGTGAATATTTTTGTATTTTTACAAAATGTTCTCAGCTTCAAGCTAAAAAATTTTAGAAAGAACATAACATATTCTATAAATTATTTAATAATACTTATTAATTTCAATTAGAAATCTCAGGTAATATTATCGAATGAACTGCGAATAGCCCCACTATGTCGGCAATAACCTAAAATTTATGAAACCCTTGTGTTAATATTGGAGATCGAAATCTGTATTGAGGTAAAATCGGTTTTATAGTGCTCTTAATGGGGTCGGCAGTCACCATAATAGTTGGGAGTATTAAAATCATTTTATCGTATTAATATTATATTATAAATATAATTCAATACAAGTATAACCAAGTCTAATATGCATTATTTTAACATTTCCATATATTTAAAATATAAAAACAAAAATTAATTGCTGTTTGTTGAAAGAAGTAGTAGGTGTCAGGGCATATTGCGTTTCGCAGTCATTTTGGTCCGCCCGTCTGGCAGCAGTAGCCACCCCCTTACAGAAGTTCATCGTGACAGCACATGTGCTGTTCGCTCAATGTTTTGGGGGTGAAAGAATAAGGGATACAGAGCCCATTCTATTGTCCCTCATCCCTTACACTATCAGTATCGGCAGCATACTTGTAAACCCCGCGAATTGCTAGTTCTTTTGGCATTTATCATAAAGTGGGTTGTCATCCTATCTGACTTTATAAAAGTAATAAATCATTAGAGTTTTTCTTACACTTACTTACCTAATGAACAAAACTCGTTATTTTATATAATAAAAAACCACTAAACACAAATATCAAAAACATATTTTTATTAGTAACAACTAGTAAAAAATAATAAACTTAAGCCACTATTTGTAGAATTTTATTAACTACACGAACGTGGTGTGTGAAATATCTTCATACACGCTACTGATACTTGATACTGTTGATATAATACAACGTTTACATATGGCCCATTTCCACGGCAATGAGCAGGGACATGGGAAATAAAATGGGCAACGCGAGTATGTAAACAGGTCGATTCCCTTGCCGCTGCCGTTGCCGCTTGCGTTGACTAAGTATCCCTCAATTGGCGGTTTTTCATCCACCATATCCTTTGACGACGATGTCTTTTACGGATTTTTTTAAACCGGATTTAAACCGATGCTGTAATAATTTCCACGTGCTCCATTTCCAAGAGTCGAATTGGAAAGAAATGTGAAGCGGCAATGTAAACACTCATTACCCTTGACGTTGCCACAACAGTATTTAGGGAAATAAATACAGCAACGCGAGCGGCAATGGCAATGGCTATATGTAAACGGGGTATAAGAGATTCAGGATGCTAATCATTACTCTGACGTGTGTTGTACAAATTGAAGGATATAACTAGTTAAGAAGAGTTTATCAATTGAAAGAATTTGTCTGATGATTATGTTTATTGTTTGAAATATTAATTGTTAAATAATCAAGATATTATACAAGTAGACACAGATTTCTACTAGGGCTTAGGTCGTGGGATGTCTCGTGTCTCGAAATTTAGTTTTATTTTATTTATTTATAATTTTAATAATTTTAAGATAACATTAAAAACCACTGATGCTTAATCTTGTGTTATCATTTGTAATTATTGTTACTAATATAGATTTAAGTACAATCTAACTATATGTATACAATTAAGTATAATTTAAAGTTGTCTGAGAATTTAAAGTCGAGACTCGAGACACGGTTGTTAAATAAAGAAAAAAAAAAAAAACAGAACCTGAGCAAACCGTATCTTCAAATAGATACAATATTGGTTCGATATAATTGAAGATGTTTTACTAAATTGCTACCCTATTCACATGTTTACGTATGAGGACCCCTCACTTTAGTGGTCAGAAAAATGTGGCACACGTTGCGCCAGTCGACCCGTGAATGAAATGTGGTCCCGCCACTTAGAGGCGTGTTCCACGCTATTAGACAGCACGTCCTTTCGGTTTCCTGCCTACATGATTGTATTTTAAAGTGTGTGCGAAATTATAATTTTTAATATTTGGCGTAAACTTTGATTATGATGATGAAATGGAAAGAAAATGTCTGCAAATGTTGACACAGGTCGCATAACCCTAAATTAAGTACTAGATATAGGCTATAAAAGGGCAACTTGGAAAATTTTGTTCACTATAACCACACTAGGCGCTCGTCATCGTATAAACTAAATTTGTGATCAGAAATAATGTAATTTATTAAATATATTCTTCCAACAAGTCACTTAATCCAATATACTTAACCAAAATAACGTACTTAGACATATTGTGTACCATACCCAATATATGTAGCATGAAGAAAAATGTAAAGTAATTAAACATTTTTATGAACAATAAAAAATTAATCAACACTCCGATATATTGTTGAAGGGTTCATAATAATTTTACGATCTCAGAATTCCCGATTTTATTTCATAAAATCCGATTTAAAAATCGCGGCTCAGAATGGTGTAGGTATTTTGTAAATATTCGGTTTAATGAAAAAGAGTTATTTTGTGTATATTAAATCTATATAAAAATGTTAAGTTGCTTTGTGTACGCTTCAAAAGCTCGAGAATGAGTGGACCGATTTTAATTCTGTTTTCACATTTGGAAAGAGGGATAAACGGGGAAGGTTTGTGTATAAATATAAAAATTGCACACCGGGCGAAGCCGAGAGTTGGTCGCTACTTATTGTATAGTTTAGTATCTACTAATTATTGAGTATGATGTGTAACTTATAAGTTCTGCTATAACTACAGGACATGTGAGTCATCCAATAAAAATTCAGTAAAACGTAGTCACCATACCTGGTCCGCAGACACAGGACAAGCCTGTAAGACATATATTTACGTTTATATATATAAATTAACAAAGATTAAATAACATTTTGGTACATTTTTTTCGTAAACTACTTAATATTAAAAAAAAATTTAATCAAACCAAATTAACCAAGTTTTCTGTCAGGGTTCTAAAGACTATCGGGGATAGCAATACAATATTACATTTGACAATATATCTATAGCAAAATGTCAATTTCATTAATATTTTTCATCTCAATGGAATATTAGAACGTTTGTTATACGAAACGAAACAGCATTTATAAAATTTTACAAAAATGTGAATCACTTCACTGCACATAAAGGAACGAAGAATGTAATATTCCTGGAATTCAAAAATCGCTATATATCCCTTACGCCGGTCGTACGTAGTGTGTATTGAAACGCCCCCTTGCTATCAAATTTTAATGTATTGTCGCATTGCATTGGTTGTGCGGAACGCAATTTCACCAAGAATTTCTTAACATAAATCAAATCCGGAACAGTTTTTAAAATGCACATGAAAAGAGAGAGAGATACTACTTCTGTTCCATGACTTCGCCCGTCTGGAAAGTTAAGCAGTGATGTCATGAAACTTCCTCAATCCATCTAATCGTGTAAATCTAATAGTGTATAACTTTTATATGGGAAATTGTCAATTTGACATTGACAGTTGACAATTTTCCATACAAATATTTTACGCTCACGCTATCGAGTGCGAGCATTATAAACTCGCACTAGAACCACTGTTACCTTTTCATCCCTTAAATACTCAACAGATCATCGCTAAATTTTGCATACACGTTGTCACCTATACAGAAAAGGACATAGATACCCTTTATCCAGGATAAAAGTAATGTTCCCAAGGGACCATCTAAAAAGAGAAATCCAAAGTCTGGAAAAGGTATTACAACAAGACGTTATATTGTTCATATATTTTGTTAAACCAATATATGTTAACGAAATCGTAACAGAGATACACAGTTAATTTTTACTTTCGCATTTACAATTAATTAGTATATGGATGGATAAAGTATAAAGTATAAACAGAAACATTGTTATTTATTTAAACGAACAAAAACAGAAACATTCGTGTAACATTGAATTCAGCGGAAACAAGAGTTACGAAAATCCCGAACACATAAGCTGTCCGCGTACAGTACTGTCGACGGTACTTTATAACAGAACTTACGACCCACTCCGGCTTTACACGGATGCAGCTTTTTATGTCAAGGTCGGCAGACAGGTTGACGGTCCACTTGATTGTAGGTGGCTACCGTCGCCTATAACACAAGGTATAACCCTATAACCACAGGTACTGCAAGTGCGCTGACGACTATATTAGGATTAAGGATAAGTGTTTGGAAACAGATAGGGAAATTTCCTTACTCACTCATAAAAACACAGCAGCACACATGCTTTTATTTTACGGTGGTCTTCTGTAAGCGGGTAGTCTTCCTTGTTTATCGCTCTTTATATTTATGAAAATTTGCTGTGTGGTTTAGAAGATGTAGGCGTCCAGGTAATTATTGCTAGAAATCATGAAGCAAAACTAGGTACTACTTGCGAATTCACTGCCGATTACCTCTTTATCCGAAGGATGAAAAATAATATAAGATAAAGATAAGAAGGATAAAGAATAAATGATAAGATGTGTGACGAGGAGAAAGGGCTCTGAAAACTTCAGAGTTGTTTTTTTGCGAATTTTTTTGCAATCCATATTATCTTTTTACTAGTCTTATCTTATCATGTCTTATCTTATCTTATCTTACTAATATTATAAATGCGAAAGTATGTTTGGATGTATGGATGTTTGTAACTCTTTCACGCAAAAACTACTGAACCGATCGCAATGAAATTTTGCATACACGTTGTCTGGGACACCAGAAATAACATAGGGTACCTTTCATCCAGAAAAAAGGACTATTCCCGAGGGATAAATAAAAAATAAAAAACTAACGCCTGGCCAAAGTGTTATAGCAACACGAGGTCTTTTTTTTTAATTATTTATTTTTTATTGCTTTTTTTTTAATTTTCAACGCGGATGAAGTCGCGAGCACCAGCTAGTTAATATTATTAATGCGAAAGTAACTCTGCCTGTCTGTTTGTCTGTTACCTTTTCACACCTTAACTACTCAACCGATACCGTAAAAAACATAGGGTATACCTTTCATTTACAAAAAAAAGACTGTTCCCGAGGGATCATCTAAAATAAAATAAAAAACTAACGCTTGACCAACGTGTAATAGCAACCAAGCGTTATATTGCTATTATATTTTTATTTTTCAACGCGGACAAAGTCGCGGCCACCAGCTAGTAATTTCATAAAACAGTCACCAAAAATGTATGTACAATATACTTTTATAACATTCTCAAATACCATTTAATATAGAGGAAATGGGGTTTTAAAAAGGTTCGAATCGTAAGGTATGTAGACTCGAATTTCCCTTATTTTAGATAAATCGCTTCGCACAGTTGACGGGTTAGCTCCAATTATTGAGATAAATCGTACCCAAGAGATTCCCCTGGCCTTGCTGAACCGAACCTTATTCTACCTACTATTCTTATTTGACTACCTATTGAAACTATATCCCCAGGTATATCTGTGAAGCATTACTATTTTCTTTTCCCTTATAACTGGATTTTATACTCGTATGATCATTTATCAAAAGGACGTAGTGTCTTCATAGATTTTTTGATTTAAGTTATATTATTAAAATGAACTTCTAATAATAAAATGTTATGAAAAAGTTCAGATTTCCGCCTCTGTCTGTTTCTCTACTCGAAGTATAAAGTATAAATATATCAAGATAATTTTATAAATTATTAACGCAATAAATGTTAAGGATTTTTTTTATGTTAAGGTCCACAGACAGGCTGACGACACACTTGCAGTGTTGCAAGTGCGTTGCGACCATAGAAGGATTAAGGATAAGGGATAAGGAAGGTACGGAGTAATGGGCTCTGGCATCCTTTACTCACTCACGGAAACACAACAGCACATATGCTGTTATTCCACGGTGGTCTTCTGTAAGGGGGTGGGTACTGCCGGCAGACGGGCGCCCAAAATGACTGTGAAAATGACGAGTGGGTATTTAAAATTATTTAAGAGTTAATATTAAGTTTTTTTTTATCGGACAATAAAATGAAATACCTAAAATAAAAAGCAAGAAAGCCATTGCGTGCTCTAAAGCAAATATAACAAGAAACAGTAAGGGCAAAGAACATTAAAATCATATTATAATGTCATCAAGTCTAGGGACGGAAGTATTTAAACATTATTCTGTAGTTTGTAAAGAACTTTTACCGAGACCAGATTTATTTTATTTTAACTTTTACCCTCTGAAAATTATTCACATTTTGACACAATGCAAAAGAAAACTGCATTAAATAATAATATTTTATTTGGATTAACAGGTGTTAGAAGTGATGAACGGAAATATTTTATTGATAGAAAAAGTTTGATATTGTCAATAATATGGTGTGTTGTAACTGGTAAGTCTATATTAAATGTTACCTAATAAAAGATATTAAAATTCCCAATACAACATGGGGCTCTTCAAACAATATATGTAAACAAAGTTAGGGTCACTAAAGCTTTTCATCAAGTGGACTTCGATTCCCATCTGTCATCAAGAAGTGTCAGCCTGTCAGCCACCATTTTTTTAAGTATAGGAAAGTAAAATAAAATTAGGTAATTTAAACGTCAATTAAGAAAGAAGTTGCCTAAAAAATCCTAACGGACTGTAAACAAGAACAAGATCGCTAACATTGAGAAGATCCATTGACGAGCTCATTGGATTAGTGGTTAGGGAGCTTGCCTTAAAGCTCTGTCTCAGGGTTCCCGGGTTCGATCCCCGGTAGCGCCAATTTTACAAATGAACTTTTTAAGGTTATCTTTGTTCTGGAAGTGAAAAGTAGTGGTATTTGGCAGTCATTTGGGCAGCCCGTCTGGCGTTATTAACCATCCCCTTACAGAAGACCAGAAAAGTGTTTCGGTGAGTGTGTAAGGGATGCCAGAGCCCATTTCCCTATCCTTTCCCAATTCCTTATGTTTAATCCTTCTGTAGTCAGCATCGCACTTCCAGCACCTCTGACGTTACTTAGTCTTATAGGCGAGAGTAACCACTTACCTTCAATAGGACATCGGCCTGTCTGCCAACATTAACAAAAACATAAAATACTGCCTCCCTGTAGAAGAGCACAATATTAAATTAATTGTGTTCAGTTATGATTCAATACGTGTGTAAGGATTGCATTCATTGACATATAGTACTGTTGAGTTAATCACTAACTGCTTTTATCAGTTAATGAGACTTTCATTTTATTGTTATATTTTTTTTGTTACAGTAATTGGCAACACATTTCAATATTACTGGACCATGTCTGCTGAAAGATTCTCCTCGGCATCTTTTACTGGCTTAGTGGCAATAACACTAGGAACACTTGTGACAATATCGTTCACATTTACTTTCAATAAAATTTCTATTTACACACATCTTCAAAGTATATATTCATTGGTAATATTTTATTTATTATAATGATTTCAATGTCTTCAATTTATTGGAAAATTTTACATTCAATGTATGGTTTCAATCTGATAATAGAGGGTGTATTTTAAACTAATAGTTAAGTTAGTTTTCACCAACATTCGCATAGAGTTAGGCTGTTATAACTGCTGCTCAAGTCGGCCATTGACGGCTGTCACATCCTGCACGAATCGCCGGATATCAAGATCACGATGTCATGAATGGCCGGCTTAAATAGTAGTTGAGTGTTCCCTAACTGTAGGTCCCCCGGGATGACCTCCATTTTCGGGTACGCCGAGGTTCTGACGCGCAGCCTTGGCTGGGCAACGATGTCGTGTCATAAATTCCCCGCGACCTTGCCACTTGAACGGCCGCGCTAAAAAGTTGTCGAGTTTTAGCCGGTATGAATCCGGCATATTCTCACAGAGTCTCCTACACTGCGTGGTATCTAAGAGAATTTCCAACGTTAAAAAAGGTGTCTGTTGTTGAAAACCTGCATAGGGTTCCCAGATTCACCAAATTGTTTGAGAAACGATAACTGTTTTAGCGTAACAGATTAACAGTATATTTATATTGTTATGATTCACCATGAAAATTATATTGAATATTATAATTATACTTACAGTATATACTAATATTATAAAGAGAGAAGATTTGTATGTTTGTAATGAATAAACTTAAAAACTACTGGACCGATTTTAAAAATTCTTTGACTAAATTCTTTAGTCAGATTAAGTCACATAATATTTTTCTATTTAACTTTAATACTATTTAATTTACTCTTTCTCATTTCAGCCAATAATTAACAAAGTTTATCCGAAATCGAAAGTAAACTTCTTCAATAATTTATTATTTATAATATGGACACTAAATATTTGCAGGGGACTCCTCACCATTTTGGACTTGATCACTAACTTGAAAAAAACAGGTACCTACCATTATTTTTATTTATTACATTTAGCAAAGCAATTTGTTTCTAAGGCTTGTATATAGTATAAAAATTATATTCCTGGCGAAGCCGGGAGCGGGTCACTTGTTAATTAATGAAGTATGTATGTTTCTAGGAATAAGCAGAATTTTAGCGGCCGCGTCATATGCAATTCAATGTTTTCACATGAGTTTACAAAGATCTGTATTAGCATTCATGATGACTAAGATAGAGGAAAAATACAAAATACTTTATGATAGAGTCAGTCAAATAATTAAAAAATTAGGTAATGTTTCTCGTGCTATTTTTGCAGTGTCTTATAAAATATTTTTTAAGAGCCGGCTCACATAGAGGACGGCACTGCAAAATATTTAAATTTTTTCATAGTATTTTGTACTTTAAGTGCTTTTAGTAGAATTTATATTTCATTATATTGTGCTACGACTGAATGTCGCAGAATGCTGATTGTTCCCAATGCTAAGCAATCCCAAGCTAATACAATGAAATTTGAATTATATTTATAAGCGCTTAACACCTTCACAGTCCCCATACAAAAGTTTTAGTAACCCCGTACGTTCAAAGTGGTTTTCGATGAATTTGGGAAAATATGTAAATTTCAGTAAGTATTATTCAATATATCTATCAGTATCTCAAGTTCCATACCGCGACCTTGTCTGGATACTCTATGATGTACAGGGACGTAATATAATATTATTATAATATATTTACATGGCACGTTTATTCATTTTATTGTAGTTCAATACTCCAATTACAAGTCTCGTTGTCATTCAGAAAGAATATTCCCATATCTACAAAGATAAACGGCGTAACCACTCCGCGTGTAAAGCATAGTGTACACTGGGCTACGAACGTTTTAAGTACAAAGTGTTTTTCACAGTACAAAATACTATAAAAAAGTACTATGCCGTGCTATCCTCCAATGTGCGCTGTCCCTTATTCAGATAAGTGTCTACAAAGCCAGATCCGAATATGAGACCTACGTCTAAACTTAACAGCTTTTTAATTTTAGATTTGTCCAATTCATATGCCATAGAAGAAAATTATGTGGAATTCCGTCGTATAGCCACAGTTCACAGTCAATTAAGAATTTCGTCGTTTGCCATATCAACATTTTTCTCTCTGCCAATTTTACTGTTACTGGTATTTAATAGCACCAATTTTGTTCTGGAACCAACATTTCTTGTTAACAAGATAAGAGAAGGTGAGCTTAAAACTAGTTTAGAACTCAATATGATTCTCAATATGACCGAACATGTAGAAGCTAATGAAATCCCTTCCTCGACTTGATAAGGGTCTTCAAACAGATCTTCATAAATTATAGCTATGAACGATCCCGACTCGTCAGCATTTAACAAAAAAACCGTGTCATCCATTTGTGAGCTACGATTCCACTGACAGACACACAGATACACAGACACACATATACACAGATACACATATACGAATTAGAATACCGAATATGGAGATCCATAGACAAACAAAAGTCACCTAATAAATAAGCGGATAATAATTTGAAATGGCAATGGGCAAAAGAGTTCACGGATTGACGCTAGAAGCAAGATGCCTCTGATCGGTCCTACGGAAAAATTATTGGGAAGTCCTCTCGCTTATAATATAATTTTGATAATAATTAATTTACTTAAGGACGTGCTGTACGAGTGTGAAAACTCAGTAATGGGCGAATAACCGAAGACATAATGCAACGCAAAACATTTACGGCACTTTGAACTCGCGAAAATAATTGAACATAATATATGGTAGTTATTAAATTAATTTTAAATGGACATTATAGCAAGGATGTTTTCATAGAAAAACACTTTTGACTTTTAGTCAATAATTACAAGAATTCAACCCGCGAATATATAACAAATCCTACACATTTTATAATAAGCTAGCTGGTGCCCGCGACATCGTCCGCATTGACCGATGAAAGGTACTCTATGTCCTTTCTGGTGTCCCAGAAAACGTGTATGCAAAATTTCATGGTGATCGGTTCAGTAGTTTTTGCGTGAAAGAGTTACAAACATCCATACATCCAAATATACTTTCGCATTTATAATATTATATTAAATATTAAATATTAATTATTAGTACGGATTTATACTATGTAGATATTTCAGTTTTTTGTTTTCATATAAACCTTCATATTATATCTCATGTTTTTTTTTAAATGTTTTAATACGACAAAAAACTAATGAGTGACCATGAGTTATGTAATATGAAATTGGTAAGCTGCTCGAGTTGGAAAGTTGGCTCTTAAGTTTAGTGCTTAAGCTAATACAAATAGATTTTAATAATGCAATAGTATCGCATAGTAAGATCAGTTATATATGGAATTAAATTAAAATCGAAAATCCGATAGGTATTAAATGCAATATTCAGTGAATCCGGAAGGTCCATTAATGTTACTACGCGTATTAGTTTGATTAGTTAAATAATACGCAATCTAAAATGAGTTACAATAATCAATGTCCCATTACTATTTACAGGGAAAACAGAAAACATAACATTGTTACTAACAACGAATTGTATGGGATTAATAATAGAATTATTGTGGTTTTGGTTCACAGTACAACCGTATCAGAACATAATGGATTTGGTAACTATAGCTAAGACAATCTATATATCATTTTCACTGCAGAGCTCGAAAATGGAAGCAATAATATTAGTAATCCACAGAGCTCTATCTTTAGTTATTATTTTATCTGGCTTCTAAGTGAAATAAATTTGAACATTTTTAGGACGAACAGTTTTGTCATATACTCATAGATATCTTCAGCAAGCAAATAGAAGAAGGGAATGAATCGAAGCCTAATGAGACATTGGAAATAATGATTCAATACAGAACGACTAACCCCCTTGTGTTCCGAGTGTTTGAAACTTTTACTATAGATACATCTTTGCTTGGTAGCGTGAGTATGCATTTTATAAAGAAGTAGGTCATGCTAGAGCTTCATTTGTCATCTGACTGCTTTATCTTGTACAATTTATTAACAAGGCTTTTTTAATATGATTACTGAAGAGATGTACAATATGTCTTTCTCATAATCAATGTGATTTCTTGTTGCTCGGTTGTTGGTTGCTTGTGTTTCACAGGCCTATTAGGATTCTACTAGACGTCTCACTTGACAAAAAAAAAATCATTATAATTCATGTTGTATTCTTTTCATATTTTATTTTATTATAAATAACATGTTCACTCAGCACATACCTAGCCCTACTATTAGACTCACGTAAGACTACTGGATGCGGATTTGATAGGAACCAATACCTACTGACCCACTTTTGAGTAGCCAATGGGTCTTGTGGTTAAAGTGCTTGTCTTAGTGCTCTATCTTAGGGGTCCTGGATTGGATTTCGGGCAGTGCAAACCATGAAAATGAAGTTTTCAAAGTTGATTCTGGTCTGGGTCTCTGCTTTTCACAGTAATTTGAGTAGCCCGTCTGACGATAGACCTTACAGAAGTCCAATGTGAAATAACAGCATGTATTCTGTTGTGTTTCAGTGAGTGAGTAAGGTATGCCAGAGCCTATTTTCCTATCTATTTTTACCTCTTATCCTTAATCTTACTACGGCAGCGAACTATTGCGTAGGTTATGTTAATGGCGACGTTAGCAACCTACCATCAAGTGCATCGTAAGCCTATCGGACAAACATTACATTAAAAAACTCCACTGTATACATACTTACATTTGTCTGGACTGGACCTGGATTAGTCTCGTAATCCAAAAGTTTATCAACTCATCTTAAAAATTTGAATATTAATTTTATAGTAAGCTTAGTAGTACGCTGCTTCAATTCAAAAGTATCACAAATCAAAATTATACTTTTTTACTGGAGTTAATCGAAAAAAAAAATATATTTTTTTCTTATTAGATATATATCAAATATATGCATATTAGAACATCGTTAGAAGTGTATTTTTTAAGTAGCATTAAATGTTTTAAGTACTTTTATAATACACTGAATGCTAGAGGAGATATAAGCATATAAGTTACTTTTGAAAATAAAAAAAAATTGATAAAAATATATTAAATATGGAATAAAACAACCATAAGTCTTTTTGCAGCATACAATATGAAGGATTGTGATTATATTTTTGCAATAAAAACATTTTTGGAATTTTTTGATTTGTGGTACTCAATCAAGCATTTGAATTTGCTTTTGAATTTAAGCAGCGAGTAGTAAACTATTAGTTGGCTACGATGTTAATTATTCATACTTCTCTTCTCTAGATAGCATAAAAAGTTTCCACGTTTATCTGTCTGTAAGTCTGTAATTTAATAAAATCCACAGGAGGCGGCAGCTAATAATAAATCACGACTTTTTTTTTGTTTCAGCTTTTTTCTGCTGCAACGACATATTCTATTCTTCTAATACAATTTAATGAAAAAATAATTTAAGTGTGAAAATGAAGATTATCAACTTTTCTCGTTCTCCTTGTAGAAAATACTCTTATATCGGTTTCCACAAACAGTCACCCTATAGTTAGGGAACAAGACTGCAAGGCGAACTGCTGTGAATAGCCGACTTAAATTATAGTAGTTAGGTGTTCCCTAACTCTAGAAATCTGTTGTTGAAATAAGTGTTATAAGTAATGATTAGACTAAGGGCCTCATTCACCATGTGTCAAGTAGGCTAACCGCCATTTAAAGTCACCGGTAACCGAGAATGAAGGAGATGATATACCTTTATTTGTACGGTAAAAGTCCCAAACATTAAAAAAAAAAATTAAAAAAATCTGCCTATCGAAGGATGCAGTAAACCGAGTGCATAATTAAATAAAATATAAAATTATTTCTTAAAGTAACTAATCAACACTTTAATGGCAGTTGGTGAAAGAGGCCCTTAGTTAAATTAAATTACATTTATATAGTAAATTTTGAAGAGGTTTGAAATTTCCTAGTATTTTTTTTTTGCTTATTAATAGTTTCCTAAATGATTTTATGTATAAAAGTCAAATTAAATATTGTTGTTACAAAACATCAGTGTTACTAAATTGACTACCTACTCCAATTTTATTTTATTAAATTTTATTACATTGATTATGTTATTATGTAGTTCTTATGTGACAGTGACTATCAAGGGAACCAACGGCTTGTCACTTTCCTTTATTATTAAGTAAAAGTAACTCTGTCTCTCTGTCTCAATGCTTTAACTGCGCAGTTTCACGCCTTAACTACTCAACCGATCATCATGAAATTTTGCATAACCATTGCTAGAGATACAGGAAAGAATATAGAGTACTTTTCCACCGTCAGATTCACCACCGACATATGTTTGTCTATGAATCTCCTCATTTCTATTCCTATCACGCAGTGTAATCCCGAGCATAGCCCTATACATACTTCATTGAACATCGTTGAACTTTCTTAGAGCGCGATGTTTTTTTCAACGCGTACGAAGTCGCGGGTACAGCTAGTATGTCTGTGAGTACAAACAACAGTAACTCAAATTTTCCTCAAAGCCTTTTATTACTATATTGAACTGTAAAACCGTAGCGAAAAGGTATTTAGAGAAATCTTCCAGCAACACACTGGCCGCTGTTAAGCGTGATATACGACCGCTTTGGTGCGGAATTACGATGTATGCAGTTTTCCAACTGTCAAAGTTCCCACTGTGTTATAAAATAGAGTGCAGAGAAAAGCAATGCTTTTGAATCCCACTAGAATCGGACAACAGATTAATCCGACCAATGGCATGCAGTTAGAAACTGAATGAAAAAAAAAATCAATGGACAACACTCAAATTATTATACTATAGGTATATAAAAAACAAAAAGTGCGGTTCATATGGTCTAACATTTGTCAGGTTCTAGGTTCAAGACCTAGTAAGGTAAACCTGAGTCACATGTAAAAGCTACATAAAAAAGTTATGGGCATTAGATTACTCGTATCGACTAGATGAGAAAAATAGGGCTAAGGGAAACAATTATTAGTTATTATTAGAGAGATTTAGTGCGCTAATAGTAACTTGTTTGCTTAAATAAACACTCTCCTATTTACATTATAATTAAAATATACACATGAACCTGTATAAAGAAAAGCTCAATGTGTATGTGAAAAAATATATCACAATTAATAGCACAGTTTAAAAGAAGTTCATTGACATACTGACAAGCGTATCTTTTATGTTTACGATTTAATGATTACAATTTACATTTCATCAAACCTTTGATGAGAGACATTCGTCTCTCGATAAAAATATCAACATAAATACTCGTAAGTTGTACGAAATCCGTAGGGAATTTGGCTATAATATCGTAACAAAAGGCAGACAGACGGGTGTAACTTTCAATAGAGATTTGTACGATTCGACATCAATAAACCTTTTCAATAAAATCGCGAAGTTGAACAAACTTTGCATTTTAAAGAATCAAATAATAACGTTTTATGAATGCATATTTCTAGGTACATAAATTATATCTATTTTAATACATAAATACAGCTCAATTTCTGTCGATCTTGTAAAAAAAAAATAGTTCAGTGCTATTGTTGAGTTTTTCATTCGAAGTGACATATTTTTAATTTATTTTAAACAAAAAAGAAAATGAAGTCTAATATTGAAACTTGAATAACCCAAAGTAAGTCAGTTCCTTATATACATTTACATCAAATACAGCATATAAATAACTAGCGACTTACCCCAAGGAACTTTATATATTTGGGATAAGTTTTCATGAGACGAGAACGGAACAACCTATTAACAGGACTTCAACCTTTTGACTACAACTTTATAAATTTACTTAGAACAGTAAACTCTTAGGGCCTCTTTCACCAACTACAAGTAAAGTGTTGATTAGTTACTTTTAGAAATAACTTTATGTTTTATTAAATTATGCACTCGGTTTTGTGCATCCTTCGATAGGCGAGTTTTGTTCGATGGAACTTTTACCGTACAAACAATGGTATATCAGCTCCATTTATACCAGTGACAGGTGACTTTAAATGACGGTTAGCCTACTTGACAGATGGTGAAAGAGGCCCTTAGACGTATTAAACTATGTTCTCCCCATTCTAACATTAAATAGCCAATAAGAAATTCGCAAAACATACATTCGATTAAATTTGATGATGAATATAAGAGTGGCTGGACTTTAAAGCACAATGCTTACTGTTTGGGTTTGAAATATTCCAATAAATATTTCAAACCTAACCAGAGAGCACTGTGCTTTTTAGATTTTTTTCAGCATTCTGTTTTCTATACCTTTTTTAGTGATGGTTGAAAGCAGAACTGATTAGATGTTATTTGTGTTTGTAGGGGACTATAGTAACTACTGAAGGAGTGGGTAAGCAGGCGGGCCGGCTCGCTCTCCTTCCGGCTTGTGCAGGTGCTTACGGAGATGGATGCTTCGGAAAGTACCAGAGGGAGCCAACCACTGCTTGCCATGAATGTGGGGCGCCATACGCCGATCATACGCTGGAGGTGTGCCCAGGTTGGGTAAAGAGGACGGCTCTGACGGCAGTCGTGGATTAGGACTTGTCCTTACCCGCTGTCGTCAGAGCAATGATTAGTAGCATTGACGGCTGGAATGCCGTCAAGACCAACACCCACAAAAGCTGGCAGTGGAGAACTGCAATGAAATAAAACAATATTTAGAAAGCATTTTTTTCAGGTTTCCTTCGAAGCCTTACAGGTAGTCTGTATACATTTGTATCTGGAATAATACATATTAATGTATTCGTATATACAAAATTAAAAAAATGTATACTCACACAGAGATATATATTCCGAAATACGAATAGCCTTCTCTAGATAATTTAGCTCAGTTTACCTTTCATTTCAGTGGCAATAATTTAGCGTTTATTTACTCTATGTGAGTAAGCAGTGTGACGTAATGTGGGGATATAAAAAGTTCGTAATAAAAACTCCACAAATAAAATCCAGTCGCCTCGAGTAAAACGTAAACATGACTGAATATGCGAAATAATAAAAAAATGAAATTCAATGTTTGTCCGAGCGAATTACCCATCAAATAATACACAAAATTCTATTTTCTTTTTTGAATTCGATCACAATAAAAAAAATAACAATAAAGAATGTTAAGACAAGGACTGACCTCGGACCGAATACACTTTTACCAAAATGAGCGCTACATAATGACCTTTGAATTCATTTTGTAGCTTCTCGGAGATAACCGAACAGACTTAAAGTTGAATCTTAAATATTGTGTAAAATATGAAAACTAAAGCAGTTGATCACCATAGAACTAAAGTTAATTAATAAGCTTAAAAACAAATGTAGTTGTCGCTGACAATTTTTATTACTGTGACAAAAGGTTTTTTTGGTAGTAATTTAAATGTATTTTAAATTGTTATTTTAAATGTAGTCTATGTACTGTATTTTTATCTAAGTTTTAATTTTACTCTAGAAGTCAAAATTAGGCGACGAAAATAAAGCTTTTCTGCAAGTTCTTGCCTTTATTAAAAGGAATCAGAAAAGATATAAGATGTAATTAAAATTCGGTCTGTTTCAATTACAACTTAGACATTTTCTCACAAATTGTACAGTAAACTCTAAACTACATATGGTTAGATATTCGGTATTTAGTCAAAACCTTATGAATAAATCAGAAGCAATGAAACATCATACAACTAGAAATATTGCGTCTCAGCCTTACCTGTAAATAGGCATTGAAAAATACTATCGAATTTCTCCAACAAGCTACAGTCGACATATTTGTAAGGATTGTGTTTGACGTACATAGACCAGCTTCGAGATTCCATTCTCCTCCTAAGTTGTTATGTCAATACTTTATTCATATAGTATCATACGTAATTTGTAATTCGTACACCCGCCGGTTTCTGTGCGGACGGAAAATATTTTATTCCCTCCCGGGCAAGTTGAGTGTGCAACTCAATTTTCTGTATCGGGCGAGTACCTGAGCCGAATCTGTAATATCATGGTGCGATGTATGTGACAGGAGGGGATCTTTTGAGGATCTGTCATAATTCAATTGAATTTCTAGTAAGGGTTTTCTGCCCTTGGATTTTCGGACGTGTATTAAGCTCGTAATATAGTAAAAGTCCGCTAGTATGGACTCCAGAGTAATGTTGGAATTGGATTACGATCCGGTTGGTTGAGAGATTGAATTGTTTATTTTGGAGATTCAAAAGTCCCGGCTCGGATTCCCGGCGGCGACAACTTTTCTCTCTTAACCTTAACTGAACTTTCGACAGAAGTCTAAAACGTAGTTTCCATGCTATAAACTTTAAGAATATAAATTTACACGTAATGAAGTTACACATTCTTGCAATTTGTGACGAGCCTGTTAGATGAGTGGTTAGGTTCGATTCCCGGCAGGATCAACCTTGGAAATGTACTTTTCAAAGTTCGCTCTGGTCTGGATTTGGTAAGTAGTGGCAGGGAATAATGCGTTTTGCAGTAATTCGTCTGGCGGCAATAATCTCTCCTTCACAGAAGACAATAGTGAAATGACAGCATGTGTGCTGTTGTGTTTCGGTGAGTGAGTAAGATATGCTAGAGCCCATTTCTCTATCCCTTCCCAAACGCCACTGTAGTCAGCAGAGTATTTGCAGCCTGTGTAGCGTTGTTAGTCTTATAGGCGATGATGGCCATAATAAGTATTGTCATAATAAGTATGGTCTTAAGGTAACGTCGTGCCTTTTGGTTATATCTATAATTTAATTCGCCATTTTAATGGAGACCAAAGACCATTTCGTTTAAAAAAACGATTAATGGCCTTTAACATGTCTTAAGGAGTTTTGTGAAAAGCGAAAATAATCATATCAGCTTCGCTATTCATTCTAATTATGGCATCAACATCATCTGCTGTCAGATAAATGTTTATTGAAATGGATTCGTTTAATTGACGGTCTTGTATAAGATCTATTTGAAATCAAAAGGAATGACATATATTTTTAACTAAACTTCGTTTATTTTAACCCCTGATGCCCGACGCAAAAAAGGAATGTTATAAGTTTGACCTGTGTGTCTGTCTGTGACATCGTAGCTCCCAAATTATGGTTACTTATACTGTCTTGAAAACGTACCTCTTCTAAATTGCACCATGTCCAGTATCTGTGCAGTCGTCGCAAACATAGTCCGTCCGATATTTTTCACTCCAATACGGTGCTATTATTTGATTCAACACAAGATGTCCAGAATTGCTATATAAGATTACTAGCTGGTGCCCGCGACTTCGTCCGCGTTGAACAATAAAAAATATTTAAGCAATGTAATGCTTGACCTATTGTTGCTATAACACTTTGGTCAGGCGTTAATTTTTTATTTTATGTCAGATAATCCCTCGGGAACACTACTTTTTTTGGATAAAAGGTATCCTATGTCCTTTTTTATATCCCTGTCAACGTGTAAGCGAAATTTCACGAAGATCGGTTGAGTAGTTACGGCGTGAAAAGGTAACGGACAGACAGACTGACAGTTACTTTCACAATTATTATATTAGTATGGATTGTAAGGCAACTGTAGAACAGTAAAAAACAACGACAGAAAGGCAAAGCATACTTTTTGGGAAACCCGTCTGGCGGCAGTAACCACACCCTTACATAAGACCACTGTGAACAGCATGTGTGCCATTGTGTCTCTGTCAGTGAGTACTGTAGTCGGCAGCGCCTTGCATTACACGTAGCGGTGCTAGTGTTATATAGGCGACGGTAGCCACCCACCATCAAGTGGACCGTCAGCCTGTTTGTTGACCTTTACATAAAAAGTATAATGTTTACCGATAAAATATTTAATTTTCAAAAATTACGGGTCCCATTTTTCCCCGCTATATTTTTATGTAAACAAATTCTTTCTTTTAAATTGGGTGTAAGATCATTTCGAAGGCAAATGTTTATTTTTTCTAAAATCACAAAAATTTTAGCCTCAATAAGCATGTTTGCATGTTACATGAAAACCTACATAAATAGGTGTTTAAAATGTTCTGTCCGACTGTTGGTTCGACATAATCATTGAAATTTTTGATCAATTTGAGTTTATATTTAGACGACTCTAATCATAGAACAATTTAGACACAGAAGGTTTCAAATGCACTATATTTCTATTTAAGTTTAAATTTTAAATTTAAATTTTTAGCGGGGTCTCCTGAATCAAGTATTTTATACTAAACTAGTTGGTGCCCGCGACATCGTCCGCGTTCTCTATAGCCTATAGCCTTCCTCGATAAATGGACTACCCAACACAATAAGAATTTTTCAATTCGAACCAGTAGTTCCTGAGATTAACGCGTACAACCAAACAAACAAACTCTTCAGCTTTATATAATAGTATAGATAGGAGTGTCTCTAAGTACACCTAAATTGTAACCAGGCTTAACATAAAGGAAAATAAACTATTTAAACTGTTAAAACTATTTAAACTCTAAGAAGTCATTATTAGACGTCGAAAGTAACGCTTTTCTTCCAAGTCCTTCCCTTAAATAATATATAAGATTAAAATTTATGACCTTTAAAATTGCTTTTTAGTCCATAAATCGGTACAACACAATAGCGATTTGTTGTGGCTGTAACAAGAAAGGAGGCGCCTTTCTTGTCCCGTAAACTTTATAAAGAAGTTGAAATCACGGCTTATCGCACTCATTCCACCTGTAAACGGCAGTTAGGATAAATCCCAATCCGATTGCCTGCCATTTATCAGCCTAATGGTTGTTCTTACTAACCTTTGCCGTCAGATATCTTGTTATATATTTGGATAACACTTTTTATCTAACAAATCGATGGGGATTATAATTTACTTGTTCAGAGAGTCGCTTTGCATAATTTTTTTTTTTCGTAACTATTTAACTTATGAAAGTTTGAAGAAAAAATTCGACCGATTTTCAGCCTTTTAGCCTAATTTGGTAGGTGCCTATTTTATCTTTCGCTGATTTGTGCTTAGTAGAATCTTTATTTATTATTAAACACAATAATACATTGCTCAGTGTTGTGTTAATGCAGATACGAAATTAGAGCCGCAGCCCGCGCCCTATGTTAAATTAACCAAACATAAATCAATCACATAGATCGCCTCCCCTTAAGTTTGCGCACCAGTTACTTAATTGATCCTTAAATTAAGCTCGAAGCATATTTCCAGGCAATGGTAATCTCTGATACGAACTATTATTCATTACGTGGTTACCATTATGCGTACTTATCATGAGTGAAGTTACCTGTTGACTATGAGAATTAATAAGTAATTTATTAATGAACTAGTATTTGCCCGCGACATCGTCCGTACCACTTTTTCTTAGGTGTTACAATATCCCGGCCGTAGTGAAAGCTATAGTCGACAGCAGAGCCGCTTGGCGAGCGACTCAATCCTTCTGCGAAGATGTTATCTCGTAGAAGGAGGCGGAGAGAGAGCTGGAGGACGACGTCCTGTCCCATCCCCTCCGTCGCCGACGAACTGGACGCAGGTGGCGCCATCTGGATCCCTAACAGGACTAAAGCGGTAGATGAGGACTTTACCGCCAGCTTTAACCTGAGAGGCACGGCGCACGGTCCCAATGAGCAGTATTATCTAACAGCAGACGACATGCGATCGTGTGTGCTGCCATACAGAAATGATGCACTTTAATTTTAGTTATTGTCCGTAAGAGGCCTTATCACAAACCACAAATTTGTTATGAGTTACGTGATACCAAAAACACGTTTAGTGTGATACTGCATAGATTGATTGAAAGTTTTCGCCTGTCGCAGGTTGGTTGCAAGTCGTCTGCTGTTAGATAATAAGGCAACCGGTTGCGGACACCCGCAACCGGTTTCTGGCATCCCTTATTCATAAAAAAAAATAGTAATATATGTAACAACTGTCGTCAGACAATCTGTTGCGGACGGCAGTGTACTTCTACAATTTTTTTTTTATTTGATACAACATATTCTGGCAAAACAAAGCACGACACCAGCAATAAACCGACCAAATTACGGCCTCATGTGTATAGGAAATAAAGCTCTTCATACTGTGTGCTTTTAAAAATATTCGCACTATTATTAAAGGTATTACAACACAAAATTGAGGTCGTTTAAAAAGCACATCGCCGGGCACGCAGTTTCATATCCGCGCCGGAAACACAATACGATTGTGTGTGGCGGTGCTTTTATGGAGCGTAAATAGAAATAGCAAATAAAAGAGACAGAAATTCTATGAAATATTGTTGGAGTATTCAAGAATTTATATATGAACATTTCTCCGTTTTAGAAGCACGTAACAATAATGATACGTGTATAAAATTTCTATAGGGAACGATTTTCTCCTGTGTCATTAAATTTAATGTGGGCTAACTGGTTAGTAACCCGAGTTAATGGTCCTAACGTTGTTTCCCATAGTCTGCTATAGGTCTAGGTCAATTTTACTCTATACGTGTAAATATCAAAATAATATATCTTCGCTGCGTGTAGTAAGTGCCTCGATTTAAATGATTTTCATACTAAAAGCTTACTGCTATTGCTCGTATAATTTTATTTCACTTGGAATATTGAAAGAAAACGCCGCGTGAAAATTAAATAGGCACTTTTAGGTATTTTTTTTATTATTCTTTGTAAATTATATGCAACCTCATTTAATGATGAACCAATTAATAATAATAATACTATAGTAATAATAAATCTTATTGTATTTATAGTCTGTACAACAGCACACGTGCTGTTATTTCACAGAGGTCTTCTGTAAGGGGGTGGTTTGTGTCGCCATACGGTTTGCCAAATTTATGACAACAAATTGGGCAACCCGTCTGTGTTAGTAGCCTTTATTCATTTTCAAAAGGTAATATTGGATCGAGATGAAACTTTGTAAGTGTTTCAATAACAATATTAACTATCTAGGTTTTGAATCGATTGTTGTCTAAAAGGATTTTCTATTGATTGTTCAATACAAAATTCCTTATTTCACTGTTATTTCTTGTATTTTGTTTTGATTTTTATATTGAATCATTTTATCAGTGATCCCTTGCTGTAACTTTGAAATGACATATAGTTATTGAACCTGTGTGTCTAAGAAGAATATCATTCTTTGATGGCATCGGAAACCAATCCACGTTGTGCGCTAGCATGGTGTACTATGGAACTTATGTCTATTATAGACTTATAGGAATTACCTACATGACATAATATTGTAATTACTAAAAGTAATAACTTATATGCTGCATTCAGATGTATGCAGGCACACTGCATTTTATTCGCAGTCATTTGGGCAGTTCGTCTGGCGGCAGTAACCACGCCCTTACAGACATAGGCTACATTCTTTTTTATTTAAACCCTCTAAAGTCTAAAGGGATACGACAAAGGATGAAAGTTAGTAAGAGGTTTTTAATTTTTATGAAAAAAGAAATGTGAAAATTACTAAACAATAAATTACTGAAAGCAAACAATGAACAAAGAGCAAAATCAAAGACAAATAAAATGTTATAACTATATCTAAATAACAAGAATAAAATAAAATAAAACAATAACAAAAAGAAAACAAATAGAAAACAATAGAAAAACAAATAGAATAATTATCAAAGATTTTTAAAATAATACCACTAGGCACGAGGGATGGTTTTATCGATAGTGCATGAATAGGAGATGAAACGTATTTAGATAGATAGATAGATAGATAGATAAATAGATAGAGTCGGCTTCTTCATTGCTGAAGGTCGTGCCCTCTCTGAAATGCCTTGGTAGCATCAAACACCAAAACACCAGCTGTTTCCACTCCACCTTGTCATCAGCCTTTCTCATAGCCTTCGTAACTGTAAGGCCTGTAAGATACACTACTTGGTCTGTCCATCGGCTAGGAGATCAGCCACGAGACCTCTTGCCATCCACTTTTAGAACCACCACCAGATTCCCCAAGTTTTCTGGTTCTCTGCGGGCTATGTGCTCAAAGTAATTAAGAACTCTTTGATAGCAGGTAGCGGCTGTTTGAGGATCGAGCTGTTTGTCCTCTTGGGCGTCCTTGGAATGCGCAACATTCGTCTCCAACACCACATTTGAAATGCATCTATCATTTTGCGCTCCAGAGATCGAATCGTCCAAGATGAAACGTAGTGTTCGAAATTTCCAAACATCATTGTTATTCTAAACAAAAAGTTCTAAAGAGACTGGAGTCAAAAGTTCGGAGCATGCCTTTAGAACTTTAATTAATAAGATAAAACTTTTCAATCAACCTTGTAAGAATGTTTGACGTAATCACACAAACACGTTACATTTCATTAGCTTTAGTTGGGTCAAGCCATGTTCAAGCCTCAGGCATACGTCACGGGAGTCAAGACGTCCTCATACATAAACATGTATGTTAACAGGACTATATTTGACCTTATCGGGGAGGTATGTACTTAGCCGAA
This sequence comes from Synanthedon myopaeformis, assembly GCA_944738685.1. Lineage (NCBI taxonomy): Eukaryota > Metazoa > Arthropoda > Insecta > Lepidoptera > Sesiidae > Synanthedon > Synanthedon myopaeformis. Next base: position 4,104,091 of record OX122938.1, on the reverse strand, counting down.
TTAACTTCTTGCCAGGGCCGTCCTTTCTTCATCTTTGCACAGTATTGATATTGTAGGGTTGCCACTTGTTTGTTTATTTTAAAATAATTAACTTAGAAGCAGTAACTTAAGCTACTTTTATTTTAGAAAAAAAAAATTATATAAGCAGTGTCACGCCTCACGCATGCCGCAGCGAAGCGTGCCCGGATTCAGTTAGTTTTAAAATAAATTTGATGTTTCTTTATCTGAAATAATTAAAGAAACCTTTTAGATCCGAAACCGATATCTATATCTTTTCTAATAAAAATACAAATAAAAATAATACTAATAAAAATTATAAAGAGAGAAGATTTGTAATTATGTATTATATGTTTCTAATGAATAAACTCAAAAACTACTATACCGATTTTGAAAATTTTTTCACCTATTGAAAGCTATACTATCGGCGAGTGACATAGGCTATATTTTATAAATTTACGCTGGCGAAGTCGCGTGCAACAGCTGTATTATATATTTGAAATATTAAAACACAATAAAAACGTCCTACTGTAATTATAGTGATAGTATTTTATACTCATTTTGTTATCGTGACAGGGATCAGTAATTTCACTTTCATATTAAAAACCGTTTAAGTCACAGATTCTGGTTGTGACAACCCTAATGACCCTAACGAGCCGTTCAATAGAAGAGCAATGGGGTGGGAGTGAAAAAAAGCAATCTACTTTCTCATCTATAGGAGAATAAACTGCCTACTGTTGGATATATTTAAACGTGTACGTAAATTGATTATACATACATAGGTACAGCAGCGATGGGGAGAAGGCATTCCAGAAGAAAATGCGTGTTTGTATACAATTCAATTTGGGAGGGCAAAGAAGGAAAATATGCACGAATTTATATAAAGAATATTTTTAGTACAAATAGTATATTTATAAGTTATAAAGAAAAATATAATATATTTACCTATACATGGTGACATACACAGTTTTATAGTGAAAGTCATTACAAACAGAAATCGACTACGAAATGACAAATATTTATTATTTATCCTTAGGTTATTTCACTTGATGTGATTTTTTAACGGTTATTTGATTATTGTCACCACAAAAAAGAAATATTTTTGGGTAATGGAAAAATATCGAAGAAATTGTTTGACCTCAAAGTAATTTAATCAATGTGAAAACAGTCGGGGGGATGTTTTCAAAAACCTCAACGTCATCTTAGATATCTAACAATTCTCGATTATACCCAGAAAGTTTCGATACTTCCATCAGACTAATTTTTTATCTGCTCATTCTAACAATCGAAAAAAGGCGTTCATTTATGCCTTTTTTTTTTCTTACTACTAGCAATTACCTAACCTACCCTAAATTGTTTTATTATGCAGTTAAAAAAATAATGATAATAAAAAAAAATAACAGTTAAATTAAAAATAGGAGGGAAGTAGGTGTCGTTACTTATAATTATTACCTGGTATCTGTACCATGACTATAACATTTTCATTTTCCAAATAATAATACATCAAAAACAATTTTATTTCTAATTTTGTGCCATGTTATATTCCATGTAGATATACCGAAACGCAGAACAAAATCAGAGTTTACCCTTAGTTTTTCCATTACAAGTTGAACACGCAACCAGAGGATTACGTAGCTATATTCCTGCAGCACTGCCACAATATAACTAAAAACTAGTAAGTAATCTATACTTATAACATCGATTGTCCTGACTGATTATCAATGCACAGCCAAAACTATTAAGTATAGAAATCTGAAATTTGAAACATGGGTTTGTTTTATAACATAAAGATCTGCTAATATTTATTATTTTTAAATTTCCAACTCCGTTCGAAGCTAGTGGCGGGTCGCTAGTATTGTAATAAAATTTAAGTCTATTATTTTCTTAGTTGCGCAATAAGTGTCATTTTTCCTCTAACTTGTTAATAATATAGACAGACATTTAGCTTGGCTTTAGATGAGGTGTTCCATTTTTAAGGTTTTTTTTTTCTCTAAAAACTAAATTGTGCTTTGTTCATTTAAAACTGTAATTTAAATAAATTCGTATATATATACGTCGGAGCTTAATTATCTTTTTTCCAAACAGGTTATTTTAACTTATTTTCAAAACTTCTTACAGTTACACAATCCAAAAAATATTATAAATCCGAGGTGAGTTTGTTTGTTAGTTTGTTACGCTTTCACGCCATAACTACACAAACGATTTTGCATATACGTGTCAAGGATACAGAAAAGTACATAGAATACTTGTCATCCAAAGAAAAGTTATCCCGAGTGATCATCATAGTGTATAAAACCAAAATCATATTTTATATCATTCGTATCTTCAGTTACTGTTGTCATTGCACACTGTGACCGTGTCTTGTTTATTCTGTTTCGAAATAGTTTTGTACGTGACTGTATTATGCTGAGTTCTTGATAAGCATTGTATTGGAATTGGCCTTTGCCAATTGCCAATTTCAATCAATAGAAAAAGAAAATAAGCTTTTAAAAACTTATATATTTTGAACTCGCAGTGGCTCCAAATAGAATTAAAGATTTTTTAAATTTGGAATACAGCTATCCGGACAAATGCAAAAATTACTATGGGATTCAATTTATTATGCAAATGATTCATGAAAAGTTCCGATTTGCACCTTCAAAATTAAATCTTTCGGTAATAATGATATATTCAAATAAAATACTCTTCGATAATTTAGGTACCTACTTATACTTATTATAATTTTATATTCTGCGTTCTACAGTCATAACCCCATGAAATGGCAGTAACCACCGTGAAAGCTCGTGTTATGTTGTGTTGCGGTTAGTTGTTAAGGTGGCGCTGTACGAGCGTGGAAGCTCATATTTAGGAGAAGTTGTCTTAACTTACTATAATGCGAATAACCGAAGACAGAACGCGCCGCAAGACATTCATGTCACTTATTAAACTCGAGAAAATAAGACATTCGCCAGCTAATTCAATATTTAAAAAAAAAAACTATATACATAGATTGATATCCCAATTTTGCTACGACCACATTCCGGGTTCGTTTTTCGCCAGGGCCATCTTTGGAAGGCTAAAGTGTAGTGGCACGGCACAACGCGTTAAGTCTGGCTACAGTAACCACCCCTTTACAGAAGACCACCGTGAAATAACAGCATGTGGGCTTTTGTGGTCTTGTGAGTGAGTAAGGGATGCTAGAGCCTATTTCCCTATTCCTTTGTAATCTCTTCTCCTTATCACACGGCGTTTCTCTCTGTGACGATCTCATAAAAAAAGATATTTTTCTCCTCTATATATTTTCTAAACTCAATGTGCAGTATCGCTAACAGTTTCAAGTAAAGAAACACATCAAGGGAAATACTCGCACAAAAGCGGAAAACCAAAAAAAGCCGTAAGTACAGTCGCAAAGAAAAGGCCCACGAAATCTATTGTAGCAGTTTGGGAGGTCGCTCGCGATAATTCCCTGTCACCGAGCCATTGTGGCTACATTCAAAGGGTTCATTGTACTAAATGCGCAAGGGAACAGAACGCTGAATAACCTCAGCTCATGAAAAAGGAAATTGAAATAGTATTGTGTACATAGTGCTTACGTTGTCGATAGTGGATTTTGTGGGCGGCTGTACATTCTACATTTTTCTGTACCTTTCTTAATAAAAAAAATTTTTGTTTTTTTTTTTTATTACGCAATATGTGATATGTAATACTTTCTACATTTTTCTGTAATTTTTTTTTTAATAAAAACATATTTCTTTTTAACTACACAATAACAATATGTAATCTATATCTTCTATACCTACAATAAACAAAACAAAAAAATATTTAATAAATTAACATCTAATCTATATCACAATCTAGCTATATTCGGAGTCCCAGATTAAAAATCAGAAAAACAATTTGTACATCAGAAAAACAAAAACAATTTGAACTTATGTTAAGCTAAAAGTGTACAAATTGTTTTTTGAAAAAAATATTCAATGTACAGACACGGCTCGCTTACGATTTTATTATATGTATATATAGATGTAATAGAAAATTTTGTGTACACAAATAAATAATCTTTTCTATATACATAGAAGAGATTATTTGCATACATCATACAAATGGGATAAATAAATAGATACTTACTTCAGCTCTACACGTGACGTCGAGTCTATCCTATCGGATTTACTTGTTCTTTCCTTGTCACTTTGCCGTGGCACGTTTCGTTTAGAAATTGAGATCCCTTGCAGTAGGGAAGAGTTCTCCTTCTTTTAGATAATTGTTAGCAAAAATGTTCATTGGAGTTTACTCTTTAAGAATCGATTTGCATATGCCAGTGGTATGAAAATTTATGGGAGTAAAAGCAAAATTGTTACACGAGTGCGTTATATTATGGGTTACGTTCTATTTTCGAATATTTTAGAATATCTCTGAAGTTTCATAATTGAAGACGTGAGTTTCATAATTGACTCTGAAGTTTCATATTGAATGTGATAATGTCGCATTTTTGGATTTTTTCGTTTTTTTGCGTTGGTGAAGGTACGAGGTGAAGGCAAGGAAGGGATGGAGTAATGGGCTCTGGCATCGCTTACTCGCTCACCGAAACACAACAGCACATATGCTGTTATTTCACGGTGGTCTTCTTTCTTTCAGTCATTTCTACTTTTCTTATGAAACTAAATATACATTTTTTTACTCTACTGCCAATTAGATGCCAATTAGACTAGAAATAAATATCAAGCAGTAAATGTATAGGTATTGTCAAAAAATACAATTTTGAATGATACCATAACAATTTCTATTAGATGAAAGCCTTTAATTTGTGGCTCGAATCAACGGAGCTTCATGCAATGTACGCGTGTGTGTTTTTCCAAGGCTTGATTGAAAAGGTCTAATTGGGATCACCGCAGTTGTGCAATCAATGTCACTCACACAGACATGTGTCGTGAGTGAATAGAAAATTTAGTGATAATTAACGTTGAACAACATTGAGCTACCCCGCATTGACGTCGTTTCCTGACGTAGTAATCTCCTAGTAGGCTTCCAACCTATTTTCCTTGGCCTTTTCGAAATACATTTTAAAGAAGGTTTTCTATTTGAAACTGTTTCTAGAATACCCATGTAGGGCATTCTAGGTTATTCTAGAACTCGTATGGTGGGGGTAACAAGCTAGTAGGTACAAGTAGCACGCAATTTGATTAAATTTGATTAATTACATCGTTTAAAAACGCAATATCTAAAAACTCTATTGATAGAGCTTTGTCGTTTAGCATCAAATATATGTTATATTTGACGCTAATTGACAATTTTAATATCCTTAAAATTGTAGTTGTCTCTATTTATTATTTTTACAACGTTCCATAGCAAAATTTATTCCTTGTGACCCACACTATAAATTAGGGTTATAAAAATAATTTCGATATTTTTTTTACAAAGATTTGACTGGATTTGATACCTGATTGCTTATGAGAGTTAATTTAAAATGTTTGAAGGTGTTGGAAGATGCTTAAAAAGTCTTAGTTTTATGTAAAATTAAGTATTAAAGAGAAAAATAGATGTTGCTATGTACATAGTTTTATTGATATTCAACTTAGATGCAATACATCAAATTATATATTATTTTAATGTTTAAAATAAGAAAATATAAAAAGAGTATATTTACAAAAAAGGTTAACTATCAATTAGTATTTACAACACGCCCTCTTAATTGAGGTTAACCAAAAATGAACAAACAAAAAAAAATATAAAACGAATATTTACATTAAACTATTTAACTAAACCCATACTGGCCATACATCGCTTATGTGTGATTGGCCCTAGAGGCTTCGTTAAAACATCTGCAGGCATATCACTGCTTTTTAAATATTCTATTCTAATCAAATTATCGGCTACTTTTTCCCTAATAAAATGAAACCTAGTATCTATATGCTTCGTCCTATTGTGGTGCACAGGATTGTTAGCTAAATTGATGGCGCTCTGACTGTCTGATAATAATTCAACACAAGAAGGTTTACATACAGTTACTTCCGAAATGAATCTGCGTAAGTAGCATGCTTCCTTAGCAGCAGACGTAAGTGCCATGTATTCAGCCTCTGTAGACGATAGCGCTACTGTAGGTTGCTTTTTCGATTCCCAAGATATTGGTGCCCCAGCTAAGTTGAAAATATAGCCGGTATAAGACTTCCTATCCAGAGAACAATTAGCCCAGTCAGCGTCCGAAAAACCTTTTAATGGTTGTCCGGTTTTCCTGTAACATAAGGTATATTCAAGTGTACCTTTCAGATATTGCAAAACTCTTTTTGCAGCACACCAATGTTCCTTTCCGTAACAGGTATTAAATTGACTCAGGTAGCTTGTTGCATATGCTATATCAGGACGTGAGTTCACGGCTAGATACATTAAGCATCCTATTAAATTCTGATAAGGATATGAAGTCGACTCACCATTTATATTGCGCTCTAATTTTTTCTGAGCTAAAGGACAGCTGACGGTTTTACAATCTTGCATATTAAATCTTTTTAATAGGGATATAATATAATGCGATTGATTCACTTTGATATAATTATCATTGCTTTCTATTTGCAAACCTAAATAATATTTTAATTTTCCTAAATCTTTTAATCCGAAAAATTTTGATAATTCATTTTTGACAATTTCAAAAGTTACGTCAGATTGGTAGTAAACTATTATGTCATCGACATAGATACCTAATATGACAAGTTCATTACCAAAAAGTTTTGTAAATACACAAGGTTCTGAAGGTATTCCATTAAAACCTATTTTCGATAAAATTTCATTAAGCTTTTTATTCCAAGCGCGAGGTGCTTGTTTTAAGCCATAAAGTGATTTATGTAGCAGACATACTTTATCTTCTTGACCTTCTACCGCAAAGCCAAGAGGCTGCTCCATAAATACTTCCTCTTCTAAATTTCCATGTAGAAAAGCTGTATCAATATCCATATGTCTCATTTTTAGACCCATTTCCGTAGCTAATGCGAATAACGTTCGCAATGACGAATGACGGATGACAGGTGCGAAAGTTTCATTGAAATCCACACCTTTTGTTTGATTAAACCCTTTCACAACGAGTCTAGCCTTATATTTAATGATATTTCCGTGAGCATCCTTTTTTATTTTATACACCCACTTGCATGGAATAACTTTTTTATTTCTTGGTCTATCGACCATCTCCCAAGTTTGAAGTTTCTTCAGCGATTTATACTCGTCAGCCATTGCTAACTGCCATTTATCAGCATCTTCCGCTTGAATAGCTTCAACATAAGTAGTTGGCTCATTTGACTCGATAACCTGATACGTTAGAAATTCTGGCTGTTTCCTACTTCGCAAAGGGTACCTTCTTTCAATGATTTCAGGTTCTCTTTCCTCTTCTACTGAATTTATATCCATATTTACAGAACTTGTAGGTTCATTTTGCTCAACAGTAGGAATGGACTGTTCAACAGCACTATCAAGGCAATCGTAAAACTCAGGTCCATCGTTATCAATCTCATCATCAAATAATAAAGATTGCTTTGTCAAACTATGAGATTTATCATTATCAATCTCATCTTCAAGTAATAAAGGTTGCCCCATCGAACTATGAGATTGTTTCTCTCGCTTTAAATTAGTAAAAACATTTTCAAAGAAAGTCACGTCTCTCGAATATATAATTCTCCTAGGTTTGACTGGATCTCTAAAAATGTAAGTGTTGGGATTTTCGGAGTATCCAACAAATATTGCTTCCTCTGCTTTTAAATCCAATTTCGTTCTCTGATGTGCAGGTATATGAACAAGGGCTCTACACCCAAATACTCTTAAATGACTTAAGTCATTTTTTCGACCAAACCACCTGTCATAAGGTATTTCACCATTTAAGGCTCTATGAGGTGACCTGTTCTTTAAATATACCGCTGCTTTAAATGCATCTTCCCAATATACTTTAGGCAGAGAACTTTCAGCTATCATCGATCTAGCCTTTTCGGTTATTGACCGAATGGTACGTTCCGCTACACCATTTTGTTGCGGACTGTATGGTGTCGATGTTTGGTGCAGGATTCCTTTCGAAGACAGATAATCACTAAACTCATTATTTACAAATTCCTTCCCACCATCGGTTCTAATTGCTTTTATTTGAGAACCTAATTGTTTTTCCACTAGTACTTGAAATAAACGAAATTTCTTAATAACATCACTTTTAGAAGAAATAAAATAAATAAATATTTTTCGGGTATAGTCATCTACAAGAAATAAAGCATACCTGTTTCCTTGAAAAGATGTTGTGCTCATAGGACCACAAAGGTCACTGTGAATCAATTCCAAAGGCGAGGTAGCCTTATTATATGCTACCTTCTTAAAATGTTTTCTAGCCTGTTTTCCTTCTACACAAGCAATACAATTATTTTTATCAATATCCGTATAGTCTACACCTACTTCATGTCTTTTTAATTTATTCATTCCTATGCGACATAAGTGCCCTAACCGTTTATGCCATAATTGATTATTAGTCAGACAGTCAGTGTGCACATCATATGCTGCATCATTATGCTTAGTCACATTCGTGGGGACGTTTGTGGTACAGTCTAAAGTATACAGTCCACCACAGGGCGAAGCATGTAGTACGGATTCACCTGTAAGACAAAAAGTATTGTTTTTATAAAAATTACAACCATTTTTATCAAAAACACATACAAAACCATTTTTTATTGCTTTCTGTACAGATAATAAGTTAGCTTTTAAATCTGGTACAAGAACAACATCACTAATGGAATTTACTAATTTATTGGGTGTGTTAATGGATATATTTCCTAATCCACAGCATTCTAACTGCTCACCATTTGCTACAGTTACCTTTCCATTATCAAGAGTGGTAATGTTTTGAAACCAATCTCTCCTAGAAGACATATGTTTTGTAGCACCAGAATCTACATACCAAATATCCTTTGATGGACAACCCGAAGTATTAAGTGCAACAAACGATGTATTTTCTTCATTTTTGCTTGTAGAAGATGTCAACGTTTTATTTACATACTTAACTTTATTCTTCTTAAACCTCTCGGGGCAGTCTGGTCTTTTATGTCCAGGCACATTACAATCATAACACACGATTGTTTTCTTCTTCTTAGGTTTTGATTTCACTACTTTTAAGACTGTATCAGTTGGTGTATCTGTTATGGTTTTTGACAGTTCATTCAATAATTTAGTTTTCACTAAATCAGTTGTAATGGCAATGTTTGAATTTTCAAGTGCCATAATTAAGGGTTCATATTGTTTAGTGAGACCTCCAAGTAGAATGGCAGCAATAGAGGAATCTTCGATAACTTTATCAATGTCGGCTAAATCTTGAGCCGTTGACAATACAGCATTAATGTATTCCTCAATGTTATCGAAATTTGAAAGACTCATTCTATATAATTTTCTTTCTAATGCAAGTCTCCGTCCTAAACCCTTATCTTCAAAAGCCTTTTGCAATAACGTCCAAGCTTCTGCAGCAGTTTTGGCACACCGTACATGGGTGATGGCTGCACCATCAAGCGTGAGACATATTTTAGCTAACGCTTTCCTATCATTTCGTACCTTAATAGATGCCGGGGTGGTGTCATCTTGTGGATAACCTTTTACTGCTTCCCATAAATCCTCATGTAAAAGATAATGATACATCTTAAATTTCCATGTGGAATATCCATCTCTGTTTGTTAGAGTAAAGGTAGGTATAGATGAAGAGTTCTTATACTTATTTACTTCACCACTTCCTTGTTCTAACATGTTTTTCTATGACTTTTACTACCACCATGTTGGAAGATGCTTAAAAAGTCTTAGTTTTATGTAAAATTAAGTATTAAAGAGAAAAATAGATGTTGCTATGTACATAGTTTTATTGATATTCAACTTAGATGCAATACATCAAATTATATATTATTTTAATGTTTAAAATAAGAAAATATAAAAAGAGTATATTTACAAAAAAGGTTAACTATCAATTAGTATTTACAACAGAAGGCAATTTTTCCTTATTAAAAAATAAAAGCTTCAAGATATCATATTCAAAAAGAAAAGGTTTCAGATTTGTCCTACTGATCCATTTTGTTTGCTTTACCGGTTTATTTATATTAATAAAATAAAAAACACAATACTAGATTATTCTTTTATTCTTACTTAGGAAGTAACATGATAGTGAATATTCAACAGAATAATTTGCCTTTGCCTAACCCTTAGACGCACAGCGACACGTCAGAGGCTAATCTTATTGTAAGACTTTTCGATTATAAAAGTGAACTAGCTATTCCGCCCCCGGTTTCGCTTGGGGTGCATTTTTTTTTCGTAAAAACCTTTCCTGATTATCCCTCTATCCATTGGTGAAAACCGCATGAAAATCGGTGCAATAGTTTTTGAGTTTATCGCGAACAGACATACAGACAGACAGACGCGGTGGAGGACTTTGTTTTATATTATGTAAGGTAAGGATTAAATAGAAATTAAATGAAGGAAAGTATCTTAAGAAAACCTGCACATTGTTATGTGATTAATATTGGCAGACAGGTTGAAGGTTCACTGAATAATAGATAGTTACCGTTTGTTAGTTAGTGATTACGGTCTCCACACGCGTTGCCAAGTTGCCAATGACGAGCTTCCATTTCTTACTATGTTAGCACACTTCACTTAAAACTGTAGGGTACCCATCTCAAACTAAACATTTAAATGTGAAAACGAAATGACAAAAAGACATATTTACTCTTCAGAAGATTGTAGTCTGTTTTTCCTACATCTAAGGTTGATTTTTGATTGACACAGGTTGTCGTAAGTATTCACAAGGAAACCGGGTGTATGAAGTAATGAAAGAAGGACCACACGCGGTGAACAAATTGCTTTCAAATGACACATTGCATTAGGAGGAGATTGTACATGCATCCTTAATAGGCATATATCCGACATGATTATACACTTTTGATACACTATGACGTCATAATAATTAGATTTCAATGTATTCTCAATATTAGCATTTTATTGGATTGGATTTCAAGAGAAAATATAAACTGGAAACTGGAAATTTTCAGGAATTTTCATTTGTCATTAATTTTTAATAAAGTAGATTCTTAATTTAATTTTCTCGATTGAATTAACTGGACTGGTTAGGAAAAAAAAATTGACAATTTAAGTTTGAACTCTTTGGAGTTCAACCCGACGGAGATACATACTTTAAAAAACCTCATTTGGCGATTATATATATATATATAATAAGCCGTAGATGTCATGCAGAACGTCACAAGAATCGTTACAAGCATGTTACAAAAAAAGCGTAACGTGATTGTTACACTTTAAAAAAACTTTTTAAAATTTAAATTTTTTTTTTTAAATTAAGTTTAGATAAAATGACTACTTAGCTATTTATCTAAAAACTATTTCCAAATTGCTTTTTTTTTCTCGATAGTACTCTCCATGAAAGTGTTCTATCTGAATTCCGAAAATATAAAATAAGTGGACAGGGCCTCCATCCACGTATAAACGTGATAGTTTCAAACCAATGAACTGGAATTTCTCCATATAGACATTGTTTTCCGATTTTTGGTGGTCAATTTTCAGCCAAAAATTCAAGTTACAAGCTGCGGATGATCTGGTTTGGGCATATCCGTAATAATTTAAGTATGCAATTATTAGGTAGCCCGATTTGACTATTGCAAGGCCATTATTAATAATAATAATATTAATATTGATAACGAAAAATTCGTGAAAGCCGAAAAGAAAAACTTACTAAGACTTGGCTCACGAGGTGACCGCTATGTTGGTTGTCGATTCGACTATCATCGTCCCTATAGTCGTCTCATGACCAACACCTCAAGAGACGCTTTTAAGTTTTTTCGTAATATTTAATGTTTTTTATCCGTACTAATATTATAAATGCTTGGATGTATGAGATGTATGAATATATGGATGTTTGTAACTCTTTCACGCAAAAACTACTGAACCGATCACCATGAAATTTTGCATACACGTTTTCTGGGACACCATAAAGGACATAGGGTACCTTCATCACATTCAGACTAAAAGGACTATTCCAGAGGGATCAATAAAAAATAAAAACTAACACCGGGCCAAAGTGTTATAGCAACACGAGGTCAAGCGTTATATTGCTTTTTTATTTTTTTTTATTTTCAACGCGGACGAAGTCGCGAGCACCAGCTAGTATAACTATATAGTAGAAAAATAAAATTAATAAAATTAAAAAAAAACATCAAAATATTAATAACAATACTTACTATAAATTTATAATAACTCGTAGTATACCTTAGTCAGAGAGGTGGATTCGTTAGATATTTTTTTCATACTTTTACAAAACACTTGTAGATATAGTCGCAGTGAAGCTTTCACGGCGTAACTACACGGATGCGATGCACCGTAAAACGTTGACGCAGATTTCCCGTGTGTTCCGCTGTGATGTCGCGCTTGTACGGTTTTGCATAAAACTTGTCACAGTTGTATAGAATGCTTTTCGCATAGCGAAGCTCAGTAGTGCGATCCGCTGAATGCGTATTTGGTGTTAATGTTTAAAGGATATGTGAAAAATTGATTTTTTAGATCTGTAAAGAAATAAAGTTGATTTAAGTCATTGTATTTTCAAATGAGATTAAGCACACTCAGGTTCATTTTTGTGTTAAGGTCTACAGACCGATGCCTACTGTGTCACAGGATCGCTTGTCGCTCGAGATAAACATATTGATGATATTTGACATGAGATTACGTGATATTTACATATATTATATACTTACATACATTTTCAAATATTCATACATATTTTGAGATTATCTACAATAATAAATTAATATTGCTTATTTATAAATATTTATGTACTGTTGTTAAAAATTGTATTTATCTGTAGTTAAATTGTAAATAGTATTGTTTTAGTTTATATGTTATGTTTTTTGGTGCTATTTCGTTTTTAATGTAATAGTTAGTTGATTAATTAGATTTGGTGTGACATAATCCAGATATACTTCTTTCTCCATAAGTTGATAAGTCGTCATAGATTCTTAAAGTGTACAGGTTAGAGAGAATTGTATACATTCAACATAATTTTCTAGAATCAAATATCATTTTTCAGCGGAGCACTATATTATATACAGACCACTTAGTTAGTATAGGGTCTTTTCTATTCCCAAAATTTCCCACAAGAAATGTCCCATTTGAGACATTTTGGGAATTTCAAAAATAAAATATTTTTATTTATCCCAAATTGTCCCACTTTAATTATCTTTGTGGACATTTTGCAATTGTTCGAGACCTACAGCGGCATCTGTTGACGGATCAAGGCAACAGGTGTATCGTCTACCCCACCTAATCTTTTAATACACATGTCACCCACTTACCTCACGCATTAATATAAAATTGTAATCCCCTTTGTAAAAATTTATCTAACAATATATCACGTCGTTTATGAAAAGTCTACATTTTATTTCGAATTCCGCAAAATCATCACCCAAGAAGTAAATAAGTCAACTGGCTCCAACATATTGGTCCTTCTGAGCCAAATATATCATATTGATTCTTCTTCGCCGAACAATATTTCCGAGAAGCAGCACCTCTGGAAAATACTACCGCACATTTGGAGAAGACAAAGCGCACTGGACATTTCTTCTTGGACGAAATAGAACGACCGTGATATCCGTGGGACAGTGAAGAATATCCGCTAACAGCTCATATCCCGCTAGTACGAGCTGTATTCGCTTCATGGCTAAAAGACGCACGTGAGTACCTTGGCTTTTTCTATATAACCAAAATGGGGCTAGATACCGTAGTTGAGAACAAATCGCGCAGTAAATCTCCAGCTAGGCCCATTTGTGACGAAGAAAATGAGCCATTTGTTAGTCAATTAATAAAAAAACGCGGAATAATTAAAGCTAGACTTACAAAGTTCGCAAGCTACCTACAAAACTGTAACGATAATTTAAACGCATTAACTGTTTCCTCTTTAATTCAGCTAAGGTTACGCGTACAAGGAGCCAAGAGCCTGTCCACCGAATTTAACGATCTTCAAACGCAAATTGAAACAAATGTTTTTGAATCAAATCTCGATGATCAATTATGCCAGCGTGATCAGTTTGAGGATGGTTACTACGGTGCAATGGCCCTGGCCGAATTCATACTCAACAGTAGTGAGACCGCTCAGAGCCCTTCATGTTTGCAAAAAACAATAAACACGATTAAGTTGCCTACAATATCGTTGCCTACTTTTGACGGTTCGTATGATGACTGGCTTGCATTCAGGGACACTTATTTGTCACTTGTTCATAATTCAAAAGACCTATGTGACATTCAAAAGTTCCACTACCTCAAGTCATCACTAGTAGGGGGTGCATTGTTGGTAATAGACGCGCTCGAACTAACAACAAGTAACTACTCAGTGGCATGGGAGCTCCTTCTTAATCGTTACAACAACAATAGGTTATTGACGCACAATCATATCAAAGCACTATTTTCAATGCAATCTTTGCCTAAGGAATCACACATATTTATTAGAAAATTAATTGACACTACACATAAAAATTTACGCGCTTTAAAAATCCTAGGTGAGCCTGTTTCATATTGGGATACTTTAATTATTTATATTTTAGTTTCGAAGCTAGATAGGACTACCGAACGCGAGTGGGAGCAATATAAAAGTAGTCTTGCTGGCAGCGATTCTGAAATTAAAATTAAACTGGATGATTTACTGCAATTTCTAAAAAACCGTGCTGACATGCTAGAAACATTACAGGCGTCGCAAAGTACGAGTTCCCGCGATAAATACGAAGTAAACAAAAAACATGTCAATGCTTCTTATAGTAACAACAAAGTACACTGTAATGTTTCCACCAATAATAAACGGAATAAATCACAACGCGTATCGAAATTTGCATGTCCAATGTGTAAAATGAATCATCCACTTTATTCTTGTGTCAAGTTTCTTGAAATAGATTATGAATCTAAATTAAATTTAATTAAAAATAATAATTTATGTGAGAATTGTTTACGTGCAGGTCATTCTATAGATTCATGTTTGTTCGGACCATGTCGAAAGTGCACTAGTAAACACAATTCTATTATTCATCCACCAGGCGACGATTGCATTCGCTCCGCCCCGCGGAACACCTCAGGCCCCGCGACGTCTAGCTCAGCCGTGTCTATCAATGCGCACTGTCAGCACACGCACACATTATCAGCATGTGCATCGCAACGCACACAACGATCGCTTATAAAACCGGTTTTGTTATCGACGGCCCTTGTTGAAGTAGCCGATAATAAAAATAATTATCACACCGCGCGCGCACTACTTGACAATGGGAGTCAAAGATGCTTTATAACAAAATCATTAGCTAATTTATTATGCGCGCCATTAGTACAGTCCACTCACGAAATACGCGGTGTAGGTAATTCTGTGACACAGTGTACGCAACACTGTAATGTACAGATAAAATCGCGCATTAATACCTACACAACTAATTTACATTGTTTTGTTTTACCAAAAATAACCGCTACTATGCCAACTGTATACAAAAATCGCGCAAGTTTCTGTATTCCAGATAATATACAGTTGGCTGATCCGCAATTTCTCGATTTCAAAAACATCGACATGTTAATAGGAGCCGATAAGTTTTGGGATCTACTTACGCAGGGTAAGATAAGGTTGCATAATGGACCTTACTTGCTAAATACTAAATTAGGCTGGATAGTATCAGGTCCTATCAATTTAAACGCACGCATTGAAGACCACATCCAGTGTAATTTCACACACACAACAGATTCATTGTTACGACGGTTCTGGGAGATTGAGGAGTTGCCTACGACTCGGAACGCATTGACTGACGAGGAGAAGGCTTGCGAGGAGCATTTCGTACGCAACACTACGCGCAAAAGCGACGGACGGTTCTGCGTCAGCATGCCACTCAAGCAGTCACCCGAGGTGTTAGGAGAAACGTATCCTCAAGCTGAACGGCGTTTTCTGGCGCTGGAAAAACGGTTACAGCGTTCAGAAAATTATAAAAAAATGTACACGGATTTTATTCACGAGTATGAAGACTTAGGACACATGAGTAAAATTTCATCGTATGATTCACCATATTTTATGTTGCCCCATCATGGTGTGTTTCGCGAGCATAGCACCACCACGAAACTTCGCGTTGTTTTCGATGGCAGCGCAGCATCCACATCTGGCACGTCACTTAATGACCTACAGATGGTAGGACCCGCTATCCAAGGCGACTTGTTATCTATTCTTTTACGTTTTAGGCAGCATCGATACGTAGCCTGTGCGGATGTGGCCAAGATGTACCGCCAAGTCCTAATAGCTGAACAGCAACGTGACCTACAATTAATTCTTTGGCGCGATAGCCCCGAACTGCCGATCAGTATTTATCGATTAAATCGAGTTACTTATGGCACAGCGTCGGCGCCTTTCTTAAGTGTTCGTTGTTTAAAACAATTGGCCACAGAATGCACTGACCTCGACGTTAGAAGAATAATTAACGAAGATTTTTATGTCGACGACATGATTACTGGGTCGCATGATAAATCCGAATTAATAAGGTTGTGCAAAGAAACCGCGCGAACATTGCAGTTAGGTTGTTTCCCGCTTCGAAAATGGGTATTCAACTTTGATGAGTCACCACTCGATTCTCAGTCGGATAAAATATTTAATGCGCAAACGCATCGTACTTTCGATAAAGACTGCAATTCAAAAACATTGGGAATAGGATGGAACAATTATTCAGATCATTTTTATTTTAATTCGCAATATAATTTAAATTCAATAAATAACAATGAAAAGGTGACGAAACGCAGCATCTTATCTCATGTGTCACAAATATACGATCCCGTAGGGTTTTTAAGTCCAACAATAATGCAGGCAAAGGTATTACTGCAACGTCTGTGGTTACTTAAACTCGACTGGGATGACGAAGTCCCTTCTGACGTCACGCGCGCCTGGACTAAGTTTGCCGAGTCGTTATCAGCTGGTTTGGGTATAATACGTGTGCCGCGTTATGTAATTGGTATTAGCAACTATACGCGCATAGAATTGCATATATTTACGGACGCGTCACAGGTTGCGTACGGCACTTGTATTTATATTCGCACAATTAATAATGAGTTACGGGTATCGTCGCGCTTGTTATGTTCAAAGGGGAAAGTATCGCCTTTAAAACCTTTATCAATACCGCGGCTAGAGTTGTGTGGTGCACTGTTGGGTGCTAAATTATATGATAAAGTAATAAACAGCATTCATTGCAAATTCGACGATGTCGTATTCTGGTCAGATTCGACCATTGTACTAGGATGGTTACGTATGCCACCAAACCTTTTAAAAACTTTTGTTCAAAACCGTGTTACCGAGATACACGAGCTCACCAGAGGGTTTTCATGGCTACATATTAGCGGCAGGAGAAATCCAGCTGATTTGGTTTCACGCGGTACCCACCTGTCAGATTTGGCAATTTCTGAATTGTGGTGGTCAGGCCCGGATTTTCTGTTGGACGTGAATTTCAATAGCAAAAATATATCTCAGGTTCCGAGCTCTGAAGACGCGCACGACATATTACCCGAAATCAAAACTAACGTCAATTTCACACTTGCCGCTAGCAGTGAACCTACAACACTGTTCCCATTTGAACGATTCTCACAGTTCTCGCGCATGTTGCGCGCCGCTTGTTATGTTTTAAGATTTATACATAATATGCGCAATAAAAACAGCAAGCGTACGGGTAACATAGACGTCGATGAACTGAGAGAATCAACCAACTTGTTAACCAGGCTGGCTCAGTTGGAATCTTTCCCAAATGAGTACCAGCTATTGGTTGATGGACACACACTTAAACCTAAACACAAATTAAGTAAGCTAAATTTATTTATCGATGACCACCGCATCATGCGAGTCGGCGGTCGCATTGGTTATTCACAAGAATTTTCATTTAATAAAAAACATCCGACTTTAATAACTAGTAAACACTACTTTACGCTTTTATTATTTCGCTATGAACATAGAAAACTTCTACATGCCGCACCACAAGCTTTACTATTCGAATTACGTAACACTTGGTGGCCGATAGGTGGTAGGAATCTTGCGCGAAAGGTTTTTTATGATTGTGTGCTTTGTAAACGATTAAGAGGGAAAACCCTTACTCCGCTGATGGGTAACCTACCGGAGGAGAGAATTACGCCTACATTTCCCTTCTTTACTTGTGGCGTAGATTACGCTGGCCCCGTCTTCATATTGAACCGCAAAGGCAAGGGTGCTCGAACGATTAAAGCTTACATTTGTTTATTCGTTTGTTTCGTCACGCGGGCTATTCACTTAGAGCTCGTGAGCGATCTATCTACTGGAGCCTACCTTCTTGCTCTTAAACGCTTTATAGCTCGACGCGGAAAACCGGCAGAGATTTTCTCTGACAACGGGAAGAACTTTGTGGGTCTAATGCATGAATTTGGCAATTTTCTAGCAAGATGTAGTAATGATATTATTAATTACGCGACTAGTGAGAACATTAAATTTCGTTTCATACCTCCATATGCTCCCCATTTTGGTTCTATATGGGAAGCTGGGGTAAAATCATGTAAGTTTCATCTTCGCCGTGTTGTGGGAAACGTTCATCTCACTTTTGAAGAATTCAGCACAGTATTAACGCAAATTGAAGGGATCCTAAATTCCCGCCCTTTGTCCCCAATGTCGGCTGATGCGCACGATTATCTACCTCTGACACCTGGACACTTCCTGGTCGGCCGTGCTTTAACGTCGCCTGCCTCAGAAGATCTTCAACAGACGCCTGTGCATCGACTTAACCGGTACCAGATGGTGGAGAAAATAAGACAACATTTTTGGGAGCGCTGGGCCAAAGAGTACATTTCCGAGCTCCAAACGCGATCCAAATGGAGGGTCAATTGTGAAGACTTGCCGCTAAATACGATGGTCCTAATAAAGGATGACAATCTACCTCCTCTTAAATGGCATTTGGGCCGCATAATCAACACGATTCCTGGAAAAGATGGCGTTTCAAGAGTAGCGGACATTCAAACTGCATCCGGCATCGTGAGACGCGCATATACGAAAATCTGTCCATTGGTGTCACAGCGAGATGGTTCTAATGGCACCGAAGACAATCATTCCTTTTGAAAGTCAGTTCTTTCAAGGCCGGGGGCATGTTCGAGACCTACAGCGGCATCTGTTGACGGATCAAGGCAACAGGTGTATCGTCTACCCCACCTAATCTTTTAATACACATGTCACCCACTTACCTCACGCATTAATATAAAATTGTAATCCCCTTTGTAAAAATTTATCTAACAATATATCACGTCGTTTATGAAAAGTCTACATTTTATTTCGAATTCCGCAAAATCATCACCCAAGAAGTAAATAAGTCAACTGGCTCCAACAGCAATTTTAAATAAATATTTAGTATACTGTACACGAAGAAAATTTATTAAAATGTACAGTCAGAAACAATAAGATGTAAGAAGAGTTAAGTTCAAATATTAATTGCAGAAACAACTTTTTGACCTCTTTTTGACTTATTATGTAATAAAATATGTAAATTGTAGAATTTTTTTAGCACCAATAAAGTGATAATCACAAGTACCAACTATAAAGTATAACTGTGAAACTTAGGATAGACATGAGATCACGTTTTTTTCTATAACCCTAAAACATCTTACACCAATTCCAAGGTTGTTGGGCAAACTTCCGCCATTACTTCGTGTTTGTCCAAAATGATCCCCTCGTAGGGTTGTCCCACTTATAAAACACAAGAAGTTTTTTTTTTCTGTTTTTATTACTCCTCGGCGATTCTTTTTTGGTGATAAACTGCTTTTTATTGCCAGTTTTACGTGTTTCAATTTGAGACGAGATAAAAGATGCTTAGGATGTTGCGTTTTTATTTTATTGACAATTACATAGCGTCAGCTCCTCTGTCCAAGCCGAATGATAGTTTTATACTTGTCCTGTATGTTTCGTAAATTACTTTAAGGACACGCTATTCCAATATTAAGCAATTCCAATATTTAAAAAAATACCTTTATACGTGGTAGTTATTGATAAGACAATTTTAAATGTACATTATAGTTAGAATGTTTTTATAGCAAAACATAGTTCGTAGTAAAAAAACCAAAAAGTATATAAATATACCTACAACTCATTGTTCTAAAATAATATATCTACAAATAATATTAATAATACCATTTTACAAAATAAAAACTAATTCTGAAAGTTTTTAATAGAGAAACTTTTTTAATGTTGTTTTGCGTTTAAAGTGGAAAAAACTTTTGCCAACCAAATTAATATCTATGCTTTAAAATGAATCACAACAATAATAAGTAGGTACTTTAATAAAATATGTATAAAAAAATTTCTTAAACCTAGACTATATTATATTTACTTAATTGAAAGTACTTACAAGATTTTTTTTACCTAACTTTTAATCACAAGTTAAATAAAAAAACCTTGTACTTTTTATTGAGAGAATTTTCCAATTGTAATAGACAACAGATACTCAAGTAGGTTAGATGAGACAAATATATATCCATTCGAATTTAATTAATTTTCTTGTATAACCTTTCAAATGAAATTTAAAAAAACAAACAACTTCATAAAAAAACGACTTTTTATAGCGAGAGGCAGTCCTTATTCGCGCCGAACAATTTAGTTAACTCCAACAAGAATTAGTTAGTTGGAAGTAGTTTTTTAATTGTTTTCTCTTTACATTTCCATGCAAAGTAGTTTTCAACTTTAGAAATGATTTGATAATGCCTTTTTTTTTTATTTTATCTCAAAGTTAACATTTTTCATTTTATCTATTCACATTTTATATATTTGCATCTTATTATGTTAAATGAGATTTAACAAAATTTTCAAAAGAATAATTATATTATAATTAAGAGCATTCATCAGTTTGAATCACGCTGGAGTCAAAATTTATGATTTCCGACGGAAAATAAACCAATGATGTGTTTAGTTTGCAGATAAGATATTAACGTCATATTATTTGTAGTTTTATAATCTAGTACATGGCTGAAAAATATTTTAAAAGATTTAGATAATTTTCTCATTAGATCAGTTTTTAAACAGCCCTTTTTTTGAACTAGCGGTAGACGGTCTACGCAGAAGCGAGATATTAGTAAAATTATATGCGATATAAACTTATATAAGTATTGATTTTCAAAAATTCATTTAATTTATTAGTACATGGCTGAAAAAAGACGTACTATTTCTGTAAATTTTCATTCAAGAAAAGTATAATCAAAAGTGTCACTTTTAGTATTTTTTCGTGATATTAAACGTATTATTTTATTATCAAATTTGAGATATTTCTGTTTTTTCTTCGACCTAGTAGGTATGTGAATTCATTTATGATGATTAATGTTCTAATGTTTATGTTCTAAAAAATTGTTTTATATTTTTCTTTTAAATATAAAATTAGTTTAAGTCTGTCATACTCTGCAGTAGAACTACTTGGAATTTTTTTTGTCCAATCTATTCTATCGTAGAACTAATAGTAGAACTGTTTGGACTAACCCGTGTACACTGCCACTTTAACTTAACTAGAACTGTAGAACTGAGTTTTAAACAGAAAATCCCTTTAGATATACTGTCCTCACCGGGGTACATACCTACAACAGCCTTTAAGCAGCCGATCTTTCTGCTCACTAAGCTATATAGGTTATATAACTGTTAAACACAATTCACAAATTGATATGCATATTAACGTTAGACAATCCCTTATAACTGCACAAAGACAATGTACATCATCAAGTATATTTCTATTTAGTTGAACGGAGTGTAAAGTTAGTAAGTAGATGCTTTTGTTGCTCACTGTACTCTAGTAACCCGACATGGCTAAAGCAAAGAAAAGCGCGAGCCAAATCCAAGTTTATTCAAGTGAAAATCGTTATTAAACCTAATTTTGGCTGTCGTTATCAAATAATTTCCTTGCCCGAACACCTCGTTAGCATCAGACATGTTTCACAGTATAAATAGAAGAAGTGTGGAAACACTCGGCATCAATTATAAATAATATGATATCTTATGTGCATAGTATGAGTACTTTCGTTGTCGATATAGTACGAAAGTACTCGCACGCACGCACACGCACACGCACACACACACACACACACACACACACACACACACACGCACGCACGCACACACACACACACACACACACACACACACACACACACGCACGCACATGCACGCACTAACGCACGCACGCGCGCTCACAAAAACTTTGCTTCTTCGTTACTGTACTAACCTATACTGTGGACCGCTTGATGCAAATAAAATTACTGTTGATTCAGCTGCTTGATTGACGCGTTACACCAAATGAGCTGACGTGTGTGCCTCTGTACGCCGCACAAGTACGGAATTCGATTAAATCAGTTTGATGAAGAACGCAATACCAACTAGAAATGTAAGAACATAATTAAATTTACTGAACTGTGTGATACTGTTTACTGTGACTGGCTTTTTTAAAAGTTAAGGTCGACAGACAGGCTGACGGTTCATTGTAGGTGACTGCCGTCGCCTATAACACAAGCAACGCCACAGGTGCTGTAAATACGCTGCCGACTACAATAGGATTAAGGATAAGTGATTGGAAAGGGATAGGAAAATGGACTTTGGCATCCCTTACTCATTCACAACAGCATACATGCTGTTATTTCATGGTGGACTTCTGTAAGGGGGTGGTTATTGCCTCCAGGCGGGCTGCCTAAATTTCTACCAAATGGAGTGTACCCTGCCACTACTTTCCAAACCAGAGCCAATTTTGAATAGTTCATTTCCAAATTTGAGCCTGCCGGAAATCGAAGTCGGGACCCCTGAGACAGAGCGTTAAGGCAAGCACCTTAAGAGAAAATAAGTAATTACTCGTAAAGCAAGTATAAGAGAAGTAACTCGTTGGATGCCAACCACTCATCAAACGAGTTCAGAATCCATACTAATCCATACTCCATGCTAATATTATAAATGTGAAAGTAACTCTGTCTATATATCTGTCTGTTACATTTTCACGCCTTAACTACTGAACCGATCATTATGAAATTTTGCATACACGTTGTCAGGGATACAGGAAAAGACATAGAATATCTTTCATCCAAAAAAGTACTGTTCCCGAGGGATCATTTAAAATAAAATAAAAAACTAACATCTTACCAAAGTGTTATAGCAACAAGAGGTCAAGCGTTATAATATTGGTTATTATATTTGTTATTTTTCAACGCGTACGAAGTCGCGGGCACCAGCTAGTAATATAATAATATGAACAATCTAAATAAATTCACAATTTGTGTGAAGGTACATTAAAAGTACATTAAATAATTTTGCTTCCCCTTCTAAATATAAGGAAAGGAATAAGGAACCGTTTAAAATTCAATTTCCCACCAAAACCTCTGGCGATATCATTTCGAATTGCAATTCGCCACCAATTTAATTTCGTAAATACGTGAATAACTAAGGGAGGCGACAGAACTCCTTAGTAACAGACAAAACAAGATGAACTTTCAATTATTTAAATTGAAGGTATTAAAACTTCAAAGTATTGCCCCAGGCTGCTCTTTATAAACTCTTCTCAAAGATATACAATTAATTGAATCCGTGGTACGGATTTGCTATTTCCCATTCAATGCTTTCGACTCTGGTATCTATGAATTGTGGTAATGATCGATTATTATCTAATTGAAAGGAAGAAACATATGAAAATTCCGTCTTTTCAATATAAATTAAAACATCTGTTAATTTTGAGAATAATAATCTCATTAATTACTAGCTTTCGCACGCGACTTCGTCCGCGTAACTTTATAAAATATAGCCAATGTCACTTGCTGATTATGTAGCTTTCTATAGGTGAAAGAATTTTTAAAATCGGCCCAGTAGTTGTTGAGTTTTTTCATCACAAACATACAAAAATACAAATCTTCTCTCTTTATAATTGTAGTTTCGCAGTTATTTGGGCAGCCCGTCTGGTGACAGTAGCCATCCACTTACAGAACGCCGCTGTGAAATAACAGCACATGTGTTGTTGTTGATGAGTGATTGCCAGATTTCCCTATCCCTCCCCAATTACTTCCCCCCTCCTCCTTTCCTTCTCAATTTCCTCCCCAATTCCAAATCCTTAATCCTACTATAGTCAGCAGCGCACTTGCAGCACCTGTGGCGTTGCTTGTATTATAGGCGACGGTAGCCACCTACCATCAAGTGAACCGTCAGCCTGTCTGTCGACCTTAAAATAAACAATATGGCTTAAAAATTTTAGTAATCCATCTAGTGTCGACACATTTAACTTGTTCGGAAAAATCCATTTAACTTAATATTTGTATCGAAAAAGCGTAGTTGTGTAATGGGTATTGGAGCATGGTTATTCGTATTCACTTCAGGCTTTTTGGGATTGATGTGAAGTCATCAGGTGTTTAATGAAATTTATTCTATAATATTGGTTACAAATTGGAAGATAAATTAAAGCTTTTGCTGAAGAGTTGATTAGCACCTGTTAATTAACACTCAATGCTGAATCATGAAATATTTTTTTCCGATTTTTTTCACTATATGGCTGACAAATCCATGTAATTAATTTTCGTCTGTTTCTCTCTGTGTTTTGTGTACGGTAATCTGAGAAACAGCTTAACCGATTTTTCAAAAAACGAACTACAGGACGTGCGAAGTTGCGGGCATAAGCTAGTAAATAAATCTAGTAATCTAGTAATAGTAGTAAGTAAGTATTATTATAGTTTTTTTTAGGTGAGAGGAGGAAAATCTTCTAAAAGACACCGGTCATGTGACCGGTAGTGTGAGATTTTTACCCACTAAAAACTTAACCTCTCTAGTACCTAGTACCATGAGACAGCGTTAGCATTACTTCGCAATACTAGGCCCTCCTAGCTGCTGTCCGCAGCTACACCTCCGTTAGTAAGTAATAGTAGTAACTAGTAATTTAGTAATCTAGTAATAAAATCCCTCCTCCACACCATAATGCCATCATTCTTTCATACGGCTAATTTTCTAGTTCATTCAAATGAAAATCAACAATTCGTCTTGAAACGTTTTTTTTTCTTGCATTTTCTTAATGAATATAACCTTCAGACGGTCACAATCAATTCTCTACGAAAGTCTGACAAATATTTTCTGATATTTAAAATGATCTCACATTTTACAGACCGCACTAAGATTTTTTCTATAAAACAATCGGCTAATTTATTGAGGCACACTTAACGGATTGACTTTGAAACAAGAGCCTGTTTGATCTTATAATTAATATAATATCCATTCCTATAGTAACATAAGTGTACTTAAAAACTGTACTTATAATAAATTTGTAGTGTCTGTCTGGGTATTTTAGACAAAAGCTACTAGTTAAGCTGAAAATCCTATCCTATTCAGTTTATTTTCTTCGATATATGTATACTCGTATAACTTAAAATTAAACTAGGGACCCGCTCCCAGTTCCGCCCGGGATGCAATTTTTATATATGATGATAAAAACCTTTCCCGCTTGTCCCTCTTTCCACAAGTGAAAACCGAATCAAAATCGGTCTAGCCTTTCTTGAATTTTTTGCGAGACTACAATTGATTTTTATATATAAAGATTAGAATATCAATAAGTTACTTGTTAACGTTTATATACTTGTAAAATATCGAAATCTCTATGATACGTATATAATATATACCTACAAAGTTAAATTTGTATTTTTATCACTGACCCGATGGACTCCAAAACCACTGAACCGATTTTAATTCGGTTTTCACTTATGAAAGAGGGATAAACCTTAAATAATATATTACTAATAAAGAGAAGACACCGATTAGTTAACCTGTGACTAGACACACTGAATAACTAATCCAATTCGATGTGTGAACATGTATAATATAAAAAAAAATGAAATTATTTTAGTTAGTATAAAAAAAATTAATTAAAAAATTAAAGTAGTTAGTATAATAAAGGCTCAAAAATAATAAAAAGAAACCTTAAATATTACAAATATTTCGTTACGTTTTGCAAGTTAATAAGTTAATTTTGTAAAATCAAATTAAGGCATACTTTTATGTAGCAATGAAAATTACACGGAATTCCTCTTTGACTTAATAAAAATCATGCCCGTCATAAAGACGTTATTATGGTAATTATCTCATTCAAATTGAAAGCGGATCCATGTTCTTCAATTAGAAACAGATAAAATCATAAATTCAACAGTTATAAGCTAAAATTAATATTAATTTTCTTTATTACTGTAAACAATGGTAATATCAGGAGACTCTTCAATGACTACCGACGACACTCCCTATTTTGACTTCGGTGTAATCTAGAAGACCACCAAAATCATTTATTCATTTATTATATAAAGTATAAACACTTAACACTGTCTCATTAAAACTGTAAAACAGCTTAACTGTGGGATCCAACTGTGATAGTGAGGATGGATTGATTGATGTATGGATGAATGTATTATTACTCATTTTTTTCAACGCGGACGAAGTCGCGACCTCCAGCTAGTTCGAAAAAAAGTCCACTCGTTTGTTAGCACTGCGAATTGTTTTAATAAGTGAAATACGACGTTGTAAGCCTCTCTAGTTCTTAATTAGTTACGTCGATGGTGCAACATTTGTTGGCGACACTCCTGACAGCTTGTGACGACGGGGGAGATATATTGTTAAATGTATATCGAACGAAGCTAATATATAGCCAACATAGAAAGGGAATAGAAAATCTATCATCGCTAATACGGGTAAATGATTATTATAGATAGACAATTGGTCAAAATTATAAAGATAAAAAAAACGATGTTATCTTTAGATGTATTCCGCGTGTGTCATGTGTATCATAATAAATGTTTTCTATCTATCTATCTAAATTGATAATGATTCCAAAGTCACTCCTTAATCATTCCAAAGTAACTAATCCATATTTTAATATTATAAATGTAAAAGTAATTCTATGTCTGTTGCCTGTTCACGCTTTGACTACTCAACCGAACCATAATTTAATTCATTTTTATGTTAAAGTCGACAGACAGGCTGACGACAGACAGTTTGATGGTAGATGGCAACCGTAGGATTAAGGATAAGGAATTGGGAATAAATAGGGAAATGGGCTCTGTCAACCCTTACTCACTCACCGAAACACAACAGCACATATGCTGTCATTTCACGGATGGTCTTCTGTGAGGGTGTGGTTACTGATTTTTTCAGGCTTTTATTTTTCAACGCAGACGAAGTCGCGGGCACCAGCTAGTACGTAATAACACCGTTGTTATACAACCCAGATTTTTATTCAACGAGACTTAATTGGTAGTTGGCCGAAAAGTAGATTTGAAAATGTAAAAAGTATTCATTAAATGTTTGAGTAAAAAAATATTAGCCTGACATTTATTTCCCTAAATTTATAATAAAAATAATCTGTTTAAAGGAAATAACTGTGCGGAAGTGTAGAAGAAATGAGCCTTATTTATAAACATACTAGGCTATCGCCAGCGAGTTCGTCCGGGCATTTCTATATATTTTAATATATATTAATATTATTTGTCATAAAAAAAAAAAACAAGAAAATTATGTGAACTTTGTGAAGTTATACAAAAAAGATCACAATATAAATTAACACTACTAAATTAATAGTATATTAAAGATGTGTATTCAAAAATGTACCTTATATTTATTAATGCAGTAACTTCGTATTTCCTCTGAGCATACATTCTGTCACGGATCTTGTCCAAGTCCAAAACTAAAATGAGTAAGTGATCCCTTATCGCTATTCAGTCATGTGTTAGACGTTATCTTAATCTTAAGGAATATTATCAATCTATTTATTAACTAAACGTATCGCCCTCTTGAGACTAGATTACTTGATTTTAAGTTTAAATTAATAAAATGTAGTTATAAAAGGTGAATTTGTAAATTCACTTAAAAACTCAAAGTAATAACCAGTCACTCGCTGTTTTTTGCACCCATACGAAGCCGGGAGCGGCTCGCTAGTATCTGCATAACAGAAATACACATTTTAAACAATGTATGAGTTAAAATAAAGCTTATACAAAACGTACTATGTAAGCGATGTCGTAATAAAGTTTGATGGTATACCATAAATCAAGGATAGCACATCGTTTTACTATTGACATATATTTTTACATTTTTATACTTCCTTCTACACTTGCGTTAATTCTTGAGTAAACTTATTTTGTATTATATTAAACCCTATTCTAATACTGAATACCTTTTTTAATACTTTTTAATGTTAAGCTCGGCAGACAGGCTGACAGTCCTGCTTTCCAATCTTCATTGTAAATGTTTGATGTCAGAGTGACACAGTAGAAACAGCATTTGACTACACCGTGTAGGGTAACTCCAGAAGAATAATAAACATATCTACTTTTTATAAATGTATATTTTCTATAACTTACAATAATTTTAATAACGACCAATGCCGCTTGTCAAAATCACCTGCCTCTCATCGTTTACTCTCGTTCGACGTAAACTATTAGCGGTCATAACGTCACCAGAATGGTCAGTGCAGCTACTTTTAAATTATATTTTATTCCGAAAACAATAAAACCTTACAACTGTTTTCTTATAATTAATTTATTTTCACTATGAGCCAAGTTTATTGGTGAATTGATGTCCTCACATCAAATCTACTTAGTCTTGTAAACGGAGCACCGCAATGCGGCCTAAGACGGTAAATTGTTTACGCCTCTGCGGAGTGTGATTCTTAAATATTTTATGTCCCCACAGGATTTCGGTGTCGCGACAAATACATATTGCGTTGCGTCTGCCTGAACACCCTTTACTACTGGTTATACAATTCTTTAGTTTAGCATTGTCTAAAATCTGACTCCTTTTTTTTTAAAGTGGCCAGTTACTTTTCTTGCTTTTTATAATGTTTATGAAAATTTAGTGGTTTAATGAACCACTAGTATAGATATCAGTATATATACTTAGGTAAATCTCGTTAAAACAGATCACATTTTCATGTAAATATATTGTAAAATATATCACAAAATATATTTTACAATATATGTATATGAAAATGTGATTTACCTAAGTATATATACTGATATCTATACTAATATTATAAAGAGAATAGATTTGTATTTTTGTTTGTAATGTTTGTAATGAATAAACTCAAAAACTACTGGACCGATTTTAAAAATTATTTCAACTATAAAAAGCTACATTATCAGAAAGTAACATAGGCTATACTTTATAAAGTCACGCGAACGAAGCCAGTTGCAATAGCCCGTTAACTATAAAGAAATTTAAAACAATACGTCTTACTATAACAAGTTACATAGTCAATGATATGTCTAAATTCGTATAGATATTTAAATGTAATATATTTAAATTGATTTTAGTCTAGCCTCGATGTAAGACAAAAAAGTTTAAAATATGGATAGGTATAGAAAATACTATAGAGGTACTATTATCTGACAATATTCCTAAGTATAGGTAACAGCCTATCGCCTGGTATATGTAAGATGTTACCAAATATTACATCAATAAAAATAAATTATAAATAGTAAGTTTCATTTTATTGTGTTATTATAAGTATATATTTTTGAAGTGAAAACTTCTTTAGGCATGTTGGGCATTTTTGAGATGGGGAAAAAACCATTGAACTCGCGACATTGTTACCGTAACCGACACCTCTGTATATAAGTATGTACTTTCCAGACGATTCAAAAAATACACACGTTTTCAAGTGTTCAACACTCCCGGAGTGCGACTGTTTTTTTTTTTTTTAAATTATTTATTAGGTTAAATGTTAACTTTTTATATTATCATTATGATTTAATTATTAAAATTGTTTCTAGAATAAATAAATAGATATTTAAACATAGCATACTTTATGGATTAAAGCCTCAGTTTCAGACAAAGAAGATTAATACCTCTATATATCGGCTTATCGTCTGTTATTATAAGCTGTGTTATTACATAAACAGAATGTTTGACATATATATTTTAATCATTCACAAATGATCCCATCATACAATTCACATCGGTGAATAGTTCCTACAATTTAATAGTATTATTTTGTCATTCCAACATGACAACCGCGTTCCTTTTGCCAAGTTTAATTCCCAAATAATCGAGAGGTCGACATTGCTTATTCAGCCGGCCAGTGGCATTTGCATTCGATGTGGCGAGCCCTTGCTACTTTATATGCGCACTTTTATTTAATTCACCAATAATTTACGTAATTGATTCCCGATGTTATTACCGTGTAATCGTGTCATTACCATACCCGGCAACTGTGTTACGCAATCAACAATTCGGATATTATAATTTGTACGTTTTCACAAGGAAATTTTTACACCGACTACCTTCGATCGACTAAAATAGTAGGTACACTTCAATTACAAAAAAACGTGAACATTGAATCGCATTTGTATTTGTATTTTAATATTTTATTTATATTAGGGAAACATACAATATCTACAAAAAAAAAACGAAATCAGCAAAGTTTCCACTATACTACAGCAGTTACTGCACTATAATTCGATCCGTTCAACCGCAAACATGCCACAGTGCTCCTTCAGAAATTGCAAAAATACGCTAAAAAAACGTATTATTATGTATAAATTGTCATAAATATATTGTAATATTGTATATTTCGCCAAAAAATTAGTATTATAGTCGATCGACGCCGACTACTTCAATTATTTCGGACATTTTAAAAATAAAACATTCAAAGTAGGTATACCTACATAGGCATGAACACGTGGACATAGATATTGATATATTATGTACATAGAATTTTACAGTTATTCATGTTATTACTATACACAGCAACTCTGTTACTCAATCAATTCGCATATTATAATTTGTATTTGTTCAAAGAAATTTTTACACCGCCTACTTTAATTATTTTGGACATCTTAAAAGTAAAAAAAAAAAACTAATTCAACAAAGTATACCTGCATGTAGATATACATACATAGGCTATACATACAAAAAAAAAGTCGTGTTACTCGCAGTTACACCATTTGTAACTCGAGTTACGGCTGGACCGATTTTTTTTAATATTTGATTTGTTGATATTGTCTCCGTTCCGAATAGCAGAATAACTATTAAAACATGTAGGTATATTATCCCCACTTCGATTTTTTGGCGATCATCGGGAAATCCCGTACTTAAGGTTTTTTTATTTCCAAATATTGAGTGTGATTTAGCAAATTTTTATGTCTGGACTCCATTATATTAAGTAACCGTTTTGTCTTCGTGTTATAAGCAAGTAGGTATCTCTTTTGAAGTAGGTATCTCAATTTAAAGTTTACACATAAGTTAATACAGAACGTCTGTATAATATTATTTAGTATAACTATACACTGTTCATCAGTGCGATACATACATAATTATGCTTAAGTTATATTATTTGTTCTTAATTCTTCTTCTTAAGTGTTTTGTTTCGTAATGATTCTCCATTTCAAGTTGTGTAAGTAAGTACAACCGGGAAGCTCATTATAACGCTGCAAATGCTATTGGAATTCCATATTAAACATTAAATTTACGCCTTTGCTCCGAAGTTGTTTGGAACTTTCAAACTCGGAACGAAATTCAATAAATCGGTGTGTGAATGAGATCGCCCAAGTTTCGACATATTTAGCAGAGGCTAGGCACCAAGAGAAATATACTCCCAACTTTACTCTCGCAAGGATATAAGTTTAAATAATAAGTGCTGTGTACGCGGCTCAATTGAAACTGGCTATTTACTTATCCATACTTTTAATATAATAAATGTGAAAGTAACTCTGTCTGTCTGTTTTTAACTACTCAACCGACCATTATGAAATTTTGCATACACATTGTCAGGGATACCGGAAAGGACATAAGGTAACATTCATCCAGAAAAAAGTACTGTCCTCGAGGTATCATCTAAAATTGAGAAACCTAACGCCTGGCAAATGTGTAATAGCAATAAAGATGTCAGACGTAATAATTATGGTTTAGGTTTTTTTTAAACGCGGATGAACTAAGGTAAATAGTCTATTTTCTAGTAGGCCAGACGTCAGAATGTAAGGGTACCGCTCACTGGAGAAGAGACACGGCGTTCAAAAGATCGTACGATGTTCTTAATAGCTCGTATCGGCGTGTCTGTTCCCGTCCAGTAAGTTACAAGGTGCAATGCCACTCCAAAAATCCGTGTAGAATAGCAAATTGTTTTTGAATTAGAATATAGTTACGGGCGAATCTTGAGATGATGGGAAAGTTCAAAGATAAATTTGGATTTGAAAAGTTCAAATATATTTTATGTTTATAGAATCAATTTTATTCGTAATATTTGGATGAATGTAACACGTGAATATTATACACACCCAAAATTATAAAATTAAGATTGAAATTTACTAATTTAAGAAACGAAATTAAATTTTGATATTTTATAACGATAATAACTTTTACAAATTAAAAAGTCACGTCGTATTGAAGTGTTAAAGCATTTTATATTTAAACGTTCCTAAAGTATCAGAAAATACCATTAGATGTTCATAGTATCGATTAGTATTATTAAAGTGAAACTTTTTTCCATCGCTTCAAATGTGCTCAGGAGCTGCATGAGCTCATACCGCCTTCTCCTTTCTTCCATGGGACATTCAAACGTACGGCTGGTTACCATCCTCATCTTGTTGAAATCCCTCTTTTTCGGACCAAGCGCTTTAAAATATCTTTTATAATGCGCTCTGCCAAGGTTTGGAACTCCCTGTCGGCGTCTGTATTTCCGAGCTCAATATAACCCAAATCTTTTCAAAGTTCGAGTGAATAGGCATCTTCTGGGTGAGCTCGCTCCATCATAGGCCTCATCCTTGCTACACAGCTGGCTGTTGGCCAAGAGTTAACCCATGTCTAAGAAAAATAAAAAAAATGTCACATTATAGCCGGCTGCGGAGTAGGGGTATAGTAAAAGGCGCTCGGCGGAGCAGCCAAGGCCAATATGGCGGCGCCCAAGGCTCGCATCAGCTGACCGTGTAGAAAAAAAGTTTCACTTGTATCGTGGTTTCATACAACCACACAATGTTTTTTTATTAGTATGGACTATTATTAGATAAATAAAAGAGTATGATAGAAATGAAACAAGTCTTGACCCCTCGATTCCTAACTTCGTGTTTCTCGAACGTGATCACACTTTGAACTTAGCAAGTAGATAATTCGATCTGTTGCGACTACTTTAATGCCGTTGTGTCCCGTGAAGTTAAAGTGATTCTAAGTAAGTATTTCAAGTTTTACACCATTTTCTAAGTTTAAACATATTATACTAAAATAGAATTTACTTTCCTAAACTTTAGTACAAGTTAAGTATTATGTTAAGAGTTATAAACTCGTCTTATATCTTCATTTATTTTCTTTAATATGTGTTAGGTAAAAACATGAACCTACAAAAACAACGGACGGAATTCCATATACTATTAAATTGAAGCACCGTAGTAAGGTCTTTAACGTGTATTTACACGTTAACACCCACACATACAAAACATAGTAAGCTCGGAGTTCGCCATTACGCTGCTAGCGATGATTAAGTGCACACGTAATGAGTAATTAAAATAATTTTTTAATTATGCCACTTGCATCGTGAAATATGGTTCTGTAGCACTTTACGTGATAAAAAAAGAACAAGGAATCACTTTCCACGTGTAAAAACGCACACTCACACATAAAAACGCACTACCATTAAGGTACTTCACTGTGTACAGTGACAGCACTCCGTCCGTTGTTTTTTCTAGGTTCATGGGTAAACATATAAAGACAATCCATCATATGGAATGTCAGTCCATTTTGTATGTTTAGATATTTCGATGTTTGTTATTCAATCACGCAAAAACGGCTGAACGGATTTGGATGAAATTTGGCACACAGATAGTTTATTACCTGATTAACATAATATTAAAGGGTAAGAAAAACGGCGGCGCTACCATCGTCACAGCGATAAATATGTCAGGCGTTATATTACTCATTAATTATTGTTAGGTGTTTTATTGTTTCCATTTTTAAAAGCTAGTCAAAAAAATTAAAAAAAAATATATCTAAATATTTATTTATCAATTAGATTTCTCCAAAAAACTCTTATGATATTCATTATAAATTTAAATTTACCAGGGTTTCCGAAAAAAAGCCAAGATGACGATCCTGAGAAGAAACGCCAAAAGAAACTCAGGATACTATTCTCTTTGTCCTCTTTAAAATATAAAATTACAACTATTACACTTAATTTTAAACAAAATCAAAGTATATAATACAATACTAAACATTGTATGAGCTCTGAATCGCTTAAATCCAGGCTTCATTGTCGCTTAAATAATCAGTGATTATAATAGCCTTTCGAGAGAAGTTTGATTTTAATGACACTTTTAAATTTATTTATAGATAAGGCTCAGGTAGTTTATTATAAAACCGTATACATTGACCAATAAAATAATTACTTATCTTGTTGAATAAATAAATAAATATTATCACAATTAAACTTCGAACGGAATCTACGTGTATAATTAAAGCAATGACCGATTCAATTTAATTTGAAACAGTATTGCTCCACTATTTATCCGGAACCAAAAACTGTTTAAAGTGTTTTAAGGCAATTGTAATACAAACGAACACCTACAATCTACTCCCACCGCACAATTCTCGGCATTAATTGCCGGCGGTTACTGTAAAGTGAACAATTCGCGTTCACGTGCCCTGCACTTTCCGACCAATATTCGCTTTCTTCACTTCGATTTAGACACTTTTCTAAACCCCGACGCCCGACGGAAGAACGGGGTGTTATAAGTTTGATGAGTGTATCTGTATAGATATACATCCATCTGTCTGTGGAATCGTAGCACTCAAAAGGATGGACCTATTTGATCTGGCTTTTTTTGTTAGAAAGTTGTTGACATGTTCGAGATCGGGATGGTTCATAGCTATAACTTATGAAATTCAGACGTTTGAAGACCATCAGCCCATTTCACTAACTCCCACAGGTATTTCCATGAGATGAAAACCTTTGGCTTGATGCTGCAGCATCTAATAGTCTGCGTGATAAACAACTCCTCAGCCACTTATAGCAGATATAGCATATTTGGGCTCAATAGAACCCTAGCTAGTAACCCTAGCTGTTAACCAAACGGTCGCAGGTTCGAATCCCGCTAGGGGCAAATTTTTATGTTTTAACATTTTACCTTTGTACCTGAGTCATGGATGTTTTGTATTTATAATATGTATGTATTTACGAAAAAAAAAGTAATCTATGTAGTATATCAACTATTTGGTATGCATAATACAAGCATTAGTTGCTTAGTGTGGAACTAGAGGATCTGTCTGGAATGTGTGGAGATATTTTATTTATTTATTTAATAGAAAGTTGAGGATTCATTTATAATTTTCGCTATCGTCGCCTATAAGACAAGCAACGCCACAGGTGCTGCAAGTGCGCTGCCGTCCATAGCATGATTAATGATTAGCATGACTAATATTCGTACTTGTTTAGCTTACCAAACTCCGATTTAATGGCGCTCACTTAGCTCCTGTTGTAATAAAATAGCAGAAATATATCAATGGGAAGTATTTCCCGGCACAAACGGCGCTTTTTGAGATTTGATAACAGACAGTTCCTTTATTTTTATGTTCCTCTATATCTTCTTCAATACTGTCGATCCAAGTGGAAGGAGCCATTTTGTTTATGTATTATATTTATTAAATACACAAAGCTGTAAATTAGTATGTAATTATAATGTAAATAAAACGTCATGATAATCAAGATCATCAAAACTACATGCTGAGCAGAGACCATTTTGGTACACTTTTTTTTATAAATTATACCAATACAATGTATAATATGTATATAAACAATTATTCTTTCTTTCTTTCTGTCACCTGTGGCGTTGCATTTGTATGACGGACTAGTAGACCGTCAGCCTTTCTGTCCTGCCCTGCCACTACTCAATATAATTTATTATTAAAATTAAAGTATATTAATTAAATAATTAACAAAAACTTTAATTTGAATTTGTAAATAGTGAATACAAAGTCAACAAAGGGAGTGCCGATGAATTCAGCGAATGAACTGGCGATTTGATTTGATTGCGGGATGATTTCGAATGTTGCGGCAAACACGTCACGAAAACCTGTGGGCACATCGGGGTAAATACAAATTAATACGCAGTTTCGATTACCTATCAATTGTATTATTGGACAATATGTAATAATACGAATGAGTTGAACGGTAAATAAAGTGGTTTAGTAATTTTGCTGCCAACGGTTTCGAAAGTCATATATTTATTTTGAATTTGGAATTGCCTTATGGGTAACTAGCTGTTGAATGCGACTTAGCCCGCGTAACTTTTTAAAATATAGCCCACGTTACTCACTGATAAATATA
The DNA here is from genome assembly GCA_944738685.1 of Synanthedon myopaeformis. Classification (NCBI taxonomy): domain Eukaryota; kingdom Metazoa; phylum Arthropoda; class Insecta; order Lepidoptera; family Sesiidae; genus Synanthedon; species Synanthedon myopaeformis. Next base: position 4,067,789 of record OX122938.1, on the reverse strand, counting down.
GACTATGTTACTCGCTGATAGGTGAAATAATTGTCAAAATCGGTCCAGTGGTTTTTTAGTTTATTCATTAAGTACAAACATAGAAATATACAAATTTTCTGTCTTTATAAAATTAGTAACCATAGATAAATAACTGACTTAGAGTAAAGTACTTATTTATCTATACTTATATACGGTGAGTGAACCGAAAAAGTTCTAAGATTTATATATTATTTTTATTTATTTATTTGTATACAAATTGTTAAAAATATTGTACGGACACGTGAGACACGGCTCGTGTTTACGATTTTATTATAATATAATATAGAACAGATAAAATATATATATTACTTTGTTGATACAATGTAAGAATTATGTTTTCTTAGAGGGATAAATAAGAGGAAAATCGTGAATAGATTGTGCGAATATTTTCTATCAAAGGAAATAAATACATCGTACGAGTATCTGTCTTCTATTACTATAATAATATATTGTACATTCGTACAAGATACACGTACAGGTAAAGCAAAAGTATCTAATTTTTTTTTTATGTTAAGGCCGACAGACAGACTGTCGGTACACTTGATGGTAGGTGGCTACCGTCGCCTATAACACAAGCAACGCCATAAGTGCTAAAAGGTAAATACTAGAAATTGAGGCAATTTTTGATTTATCGCTAACTTGTAATTGTGAAATCTTCTTTACAATAGTATAAAACAATGGCGCTTCCCGCCTTCTGTTCTTCTATATGCTTAGACCTTTTAAAGTACGGGTTTTAATGACGTTTTCTCTAATGAAAAGAGCGTTAAATGAGGAAGGTTTTAATATGTGTATAATTTGCAGAAAAAAATGGGCCAAAGATGGGGGCCGCCCGCTAGTCAAATATAACATATAACCTAGAGTTATATCCGCAAATGCGGAGGTTCCGCGTCTGTTTTTACATCCGCAACCGTTCCGCATATCTGGCAGATTATGAAATTGTTACACAACTTTCTATCAAAAGTTTGATTAAATTTATTGAAATAATTGAAATCCGCATCCGCGGATGTTCAACTAGTGACTACACTACACTATTTAGAATAAAGGTTTATTTTCATGATTTTTTTTTTTTCTTCTTTCAAGAATATCTTCTGTAAATTGATTATAGAACACTACAGAACACTGTGTGCTTCTTCAATCTCTCATTATTTTATGTTTTTTGTTTGCATGGAACAGTGAAGAAACTCGATGGAATGGAGGAAAACATTCATTGAAAACTGACGTTTTCCAGGATAGATTTTTTCAAAAAAAAAAACTTTTTTTTCTTGTAGTCTGTGGCACAAGTAACAATCAATCAATCGCAATCGTCCAATATTTTGCTTTGTAGAAGTAATGTTGGTTTAATTTATAAGAAATATCGATTTTATAAGCATTTTGTGAGTGTTTAATATAACTTAATACTCACTAAGTAATTAAGAGGACCCCTACAGGCGCTCGTTAAGTCAATACTAGGTATTTGAGAGAATTTTTTGTCTTTTTTCATATCTTCGGTTATTGAAAATTTTTTTTAAATAACATACAACTGGTGTTTTAATATTTTAGAAAAATCATTATAGATAGAGTAGCTTTCAATAACCCAATTTTAAATTTGATTTATGGGTGTTTTTCTAGATATAAAGCAAATTTTATTAGAAACCGCTATAAATGTCTTAATATTTTTAACTATTATTGCATATTTTATGAATAAAAAATGCTTTGAGCTCTATTAATCTGCATGTACCTTTTGTAAACAAAGATATTCCTATTAATAATAATTAAAAAAATACGCGACAGAGTACGCGTGACAGAAATGAAACTCCTTCGGCGATCAAAGCGATAAGCGGTAGAATAAGCGGTAGAAACGTTACAAAAAGTGTCACGTGATCGTTACACTGAAGAGTCACACAATATTCGACCTTGAAATTTCACTCTCATGAAACGCGCACGAAGGAGTTTCACATCAACTTAAATTCCGCAAAACACTACACAAGACGCCCTTTCTTATCATTTACACCAAACAATTACGCGATGAACAGCGAATCGGTTTAATTATAGCACTTACGATTTCACGCTTCAATGAGTGCATTCACAGAGCAATTTATGTAACAAAGTATTAGACATTAAATTGAAAAATAAAAATCCAAATCGTTTTGTAATAAAAAATAGCGCAACTCCATTTTTAGGATAAATATCTTTTAAATAATTTTCTAAAATAATAAGAAATGCCTACCTATACTTAAAATATTCGAGGCATTAGTAGGATTATTCAATTGACTAAGTATATATATTAGTATATATATATATATATATATATATATATATATATATATATATATATATATATATATATATATATATTATTATATTAGTATAGTATTATAAAGAGAAGAAAATTATTTTTGAAAATTCCTTGAAAGCTTGAAAGCTACATGACCAGCGAGTAACATAGACTATATCTTACAAAGTTACGCGGGCGAAGTCGCGTGCAACAGCTAGTGAGTAATATTGTAAATGCGACAATTTGTATGTTTGGATGTTTGTTACTCAAACACGCAAAAACGGCTCAACGGATTTGGATCAGAACACAAATATTTTATTACCTGGATTAACATTTAGAACTTTTTATCCTAGAAAAATGTTAGGTTCCTGTGGAACTCTCAAAAACTAATTACAGCCCTTTTTGTCACTAGCAAACACTCATTACACGTTTAAAACGATTTTTTGTAATTCAATGAGTCTCAACCGTCCGTTCTACCTTTCCCTACGTATGTCTACTAAAGTATGTATGGTAGGGATAAACGATTTTTTTCCATTTATTCATAATTAGTTCTCAGTCACTTTTTTTTTAAATATATATTTTTATTTTTTAAAGGAGTGGCGCTAGTGTACCGCTGTACGCCCCCTTTTACTCTATTTACGATATCATAATTATTGTGTTTTTACTCTGATGGCCGGCCTTTCTGTGGTAATTTCGTACGTGCAGTACTACAGCATTTAAATTTCATGAAATGCATTTGACATTATTATCATAAGTTATTAACATCATAAGTTATTGTTATCACCAAACAACTGTAGACCTCCAACTATAAGTGAAAGAGATCATTGACCATTAAAAGAATAACAGTTATATGAAAATTCTCATCCTTGCTCATCGAGTTGAGGATAAAAATGTATTAAGTACAAAATCGATTAAACAATACTAGTCCTAATTTTCACTAGCTTAACGTTTACATGGTTAGCAATGAAATACATACAATGTCTTCGGTGCAGTAACCAATGCAACTATTCGTAGCCACATAACAATAAGATACAGGCATATGTCGTAACAAAGTGCAGGAAGGAATTCACTATTGTTCATAACTTACAATAGGGTTAGAGTCAGATAAAAATCAATTCTAAGTCGTGAGAATTACGTGTTTTCCACGTAACAGTGTTGTCGGCGTATACTTAATTTAATATGTTGCATAGTATATTAGTACTAGCTGTGTCCGCAACTTCATGTGCGCTGTTTGTTTTTTGAATATCCCACAGGAACAAAACATTTTTCCAGGAAGTATCCTGTATGTTAATCCAAGTAAGTGTATTGTAATCTATTAAACATATGCACTTGCAGCACCTATGACGTTGCTTGTGTTATAGGCGTTGGTAGCCACCTAACCGTACCTAAGTAAACCGAACTGTGGGTGTGTCAAAATTTTTTTAGAAGGGATTCCATTCCACTTCGAAGATAAATGCATTTGAATCCCTACCAAGCAAGTTGTGAATTACCTAAATTCGCTTATCGGTTGCTTTTCACCGGCTGATTTCAAATCACTTTGAATCCACCGTCAAAGTTGGCTGTCCAAGTTGTCAAAACAGTTGACGGCTTAGCCTAAACTAGAGCTTATTCACCTGATCTGGGGAATAACCTAGTGTTTATGTTGCACCTAAACAGTGTACCAATGTATTTTTTTTTTTTAATTGATATTGTAACTAAAAATTCATTAAAATTATTAGGTTTCATCATTAAGAATACAAAGGACTTTAAAAAGTCTTCCACCAAACTAGTACTATTTAATTAGATAATATGAAGCAGACTTGGATACTGTTGCATAGAGTCCATATTATCAAATACATAATAATAGGATAGAGAGAGTGCAGAAGAAATTATTACGACACCTATAGGATACAAGGACAAAGTATTAAAAAATTTGATAGCTACACTTATCTCTTAAAATTATACAACGAGTTGTCACTGTCCGATCACAGGGATCTTATCGGTATCTCTTTCTTTAAAAATATTATGGAGGGATCGATTGCCCAAATCTGCTGAACAGGGTGCGATTGGCGGTGCCGAAGTGTAATGCTAGGTCGCATATTAATAACAGGCTAACTTTCAGACCTAGAATCATTAAAACTAACCTAGGCGGAGCCGCTCTATTGCGCAGAATAGTCGTCGCCTATAACAGATTGATTAGGGGTACGGGCATGGATATTTTTCAGAAGTCAGAAAGTTTCTGTCATTAGGTACTGCTTGATAGTCGTTTTTAGAATTTTGTTGTTTTTTTAATTATATGGTGCGCGAATGGGTGTATACAAAAAGTGTGTACCTATTTGTATACTATTATTTTTTAGTTTTGTTTTATTTGGATTTTTTTTCTTAGCTCTATTTTGTAAACAGAAAATGTCGTCTTTTGTGTTCGTTTTTAATGCTTGCTGAGTTAGCCTTTAAGCCTATAATTTTATACAATATTATAAAAGAATGTGAACTGTGTTGGCTTCCTAATAAATAAAATAAAATAGAATAAAAATAAATTAATTAATTAATTAATTAATTAATAAAAATAGGTCGCTAAAATCTAAAACTGCTTCCAAAAAATCAACTTTGTAGTCTATGTATCAAATGACTGCTGAAAATACTTTCCAATTCGGGTGCTATTTTTAAAACGTCATCTCCAGTTACGTGGCGTTATGTAACTGTATTCTATTTTTAACTTTACAACAAAAAAAAAATTGCTTTTCTGTAAAAGCCAATGGGATATCTACAAACAACGTCAGTTAAAATGCCATATTTTTGAAGGTGCATATTCGAAAATTCAAGTCCGTTAGACTTTAAAAAAGGAATTTTTTTCTAATTACATAACCCTTTTAAATAACAATTACCTACTACTGATGAAAGACAGGTTTAAGAATAATCTCACGAGAGTTCTATTTTCTTTTACATTATTAAAAATTTATTGATATTTGTAGAGAGTCGAACTACAAGCTATAATTGAAAATTATAAGCTAACCTCCGACATTCTATTGAGAACATTCTAATGAGCCCAAACACGCTATATTTACTGTAAGTTGTGGAGGAGTTGGCTATACTGCAGACTACTTGATGCTGCAGCATCAGGTTAGGGTTACCATGCCATGGAAATACCTGCGAAGTACAGGTACATCGAATTTCGAATCAATCGAACCTGTGGAAGTTAGTGTGATCTCTTCGTCAACTAGGAAATGGGCTGTGGGTCCTAAAAAGCCTGAACAGATCTTCATAAATTATAGCTTAGAACCATCCCAATCACGTTTATTTTTTTCTTAAAAAAATATCAAAATCGGTCCATCTGTTTGAGACCTACAATTCCAGAGACATACACGTCAAACTTATAACACCCCGCTTTTGTGTCGGGCGTAGAGAGTTACGAATTTAGATATATAGATTTATTCTTTAGGTAAGTACACCCTTACCTAGTCACTGGGATCCATTTTATCAAGCACGTAAATTTGGTGTACCTACTTGAGTTCGTCAAACTTTCAATTCTTCATTATTCTAAAACATTTTTTCAGATAAATAATAAACTTAATTCTTAATTTTCATTATTTAGACTAGTAGGTAATAACTTTTCTATAGAAAAATATATTGAAAGGAGCAATCACGATTGCTTCTCGAACGATACTCGCATGATTAAGTCGTATTTCAACTCTTCTTTTTAGCTACAAGCTATAACACAGGTTCAGCTACCACAATAGCTATCACAGTAGTTTTATATATTCTGAGGCATTCTTTTTTTTTATAAACAAGAATTATTACTATTATTATAATTTTAGTACTAAAGATACGAGGTGGTAAAATAGAAATTCAGAAAGAGCGCATATGATTAATATGTGCTCTTTCTGAATTTCTATTTTGTACCCAGGTAACCTCTTTTTTCAGAACCAAATGACTGCAATGTACCAATATTATTTCACGTAAAATCGGAAGCGTTTACTAATACAAAATTATACTTAAAATTAAAGAATAAAGTTCCCAATTATTCACTATCTCTTTTCTTTTGATTTTAAAAGCATTAAATTTTAAAAAAAATATACATATCAAATTGAATTTTCATTACAATTATTTCTTTCTAGCTCGTATTAGTTTAAATATATATATATATAAAAAATAACAAATCCAAGTAACCTGATAGATGGAATAACCTGATAACTGGTAGATGGATGCTAGTTCCAACCTCTATACGTCAGACTCGTTGATCTGAAAGAGCAATCACACAGACCAATAAACCGCAGGTCGACCAAATTTTCGTATTTAATTCCAAATTCTAAACACATTTCAACCAATCACACTTACGACTGCGACTTTGACGAGTCAATCGAACCGTAGCGCTTCATTTCATATTAGATCAGCTGTGTCTTGCCAACTGCCACTTCAACTCTTCTTTTTGACTGTGCACGCTAATCTCAAAAATAACTTAACGGATTTGGATGAAATTTGGCACATAGATAATTTATAGATAAACATATAGTATACTTGAAAATTGTTAGGTTCCTGAAGGATCGTTTAAAAATATATAAAATTGGACGTCACTGTCGGCGCTATAGTGGCGATAAAGATGTGAACCGTAATTTAGTTATTATATTTTTAATTTGTCAACGCAGACGAAGTCGCAGGCACCAACTATTAGAAATATTTTACTAGTATCCATATGTTATATTTTATCTCCAATTGACCCACTATTTTTGTCGCTTCAAGTTCTTCATCATTCAATTCAATTTGAACATGTTATAAAACTAACCTACATATTGTAACGAATAGGGCATTGTAGCCCTATTCGCTCCAACCGTAAGTTACATTAAACGCGTCCAGTAAATGAGTATGGGCAGCTGAACAACTGGCGGTAGCGTTCAATTACCCTTCAAAGCCTAGGTGCAGGTACTTCAGTGTGTGCAACTTAGGGTGCAAGTCATTCATTACAAGCGATTATACTATGCTAAGAAGACGATAAATGCCTTGCGAATTCAGTACTATTAATGCATTTTTTTATGTTAAGGTCGGCAAACAGGCTCTCGGTCCACTTGATGGCAGGTGGCTACCGTCGTCGCCTATAACACAAGACACAATACAGGTGTTGCAAATGCACTGTTGACTATAGTAGGATTAAAAATAACAAATTAAGAATCGATAGGGAAATTAGTTCTGGCATCCCTTACTCTCTCACCGAAACACAAAAACACACGTGCTGTTATTTCACTGTGGTTACTGCCGCCAGACAGGCTGCTCAAATGACTGCAAAACGCACTGTGCCATGCAACTACTTTCCAGATCCAAACTAGAGCCAACTTTGAACTTACTTGCAAAGTTGATCTTGTAAGATATATCTTTTAAGTCAGTTTGCAAAATGACAGACACGAACTGACAGGAGGCGAAATATGTATCATGCAACTATTAAACTTATTAATGAGCTTACTGGTGAAGCAAAGAATCAAAGTTTCGAAATAAAACTTATTAAAGTTCTATTTACTGTTATATTTTCTACCAACATCGACAAATGTGCGTCGAATCATTGAAATTTTCTTGTATTCTTCTGACTTGCACCAGTTCATGGTCCAGCTTCACTTCCATTAGTCGAATGCACAGTATTGTTCATAGGAATAACAAGTTTGCATTGAAACCGGACTCATTGTTCGCGTGCGTGTAGTGTACAATAAAAAATAGGAAAATGGGCTATTAATCGAGAAAAACTGGGGTGAAGTCCCACGTTATGTTTCGTAATTCATTCATTGCTAACAAGGTATTTGTTAGCAGTTATATTGAGATGTTAATAGTAGCGACAGAACACAGTCAAACTAGAACTCACTCATTCCTTTCCTCAAACACTACTAAGTATATACTTGTTAAAAAGTAGTGTAGCGACTTTTTTTGCGTTCTATCGGCTGTAGAATGGTGAGAGCTCCGATAAGTTGTTCCAATTAATGCCTACTACGAGTTGTTATCTCTGTACTGCGCGTCATCCGCATTACTTAGATAATTTGCCGGTGAGCATTCTCCCAATAGTATTTCGAACATATGTACTTAATGCATTCTGAGGTGTTTTGAAACAAAGCAAGACCTATATTATACTATATGTCTAAAATCTAAAATCGGTTCAGTTGTTTCGAATATAATGAGATTATATTTCACAAATATTACCTTACGTAACCGAAGAAGCAATTTTTTTTTTTAATATTAAGAACAGACAGGCGGCCCACTTGAAGATAGGTGCTGCAAATGCGCTATTTCACGGTGGTCTTCTGTACGGGTGTGGTCACTGGCGCCAGATTAGCTGCCAAAATGAATACGAAACGCAGCGTGCCCTGGGGCCCTAGCCAAGATACAAACGCAGTGCTTTCTACAGTCGTAATCGCTACGCTGCGCTGGAAGAGAGCTTTGTGATTGGTCTAAATTTTATGTGGGCGTTACAACAACCAATCACCGAGCTTTCTGTCTTTCGTTTCGTAAGTACGCAACGAAACGTTTGCATTGGTTTGGGTCTTGGCTAGGTCCCCTGCCACTCTTGAAACATAAACTAACATGTAAAAGAATGGCTACTGCTTGCGCTTTTCATTGAGTAAATAATCAGTGTGTTAGGGCGAACGTCCGCACAAACATCTGCCGCTAGTTCCGACATGTTAAGTGAATATACACTGGAGATTTACGTTTGATACTGACTAGTTGCTGTAATTACTATTTTCAACTGTAGAAAACTCGATATATACGAGCTTACTTTAAACAACTTGCTCCATTACGTATAGTGCATTAGGTTCTGTAGTATTTTTGGAGGTAGAAGTATTGACTCAAGAATATTTTTATATCAATTGCAAAATTGCTGTTAATATGAGATTTATGATAAAAGTTATATTAACCATATTTTCATGTTTTGCAAAAATCGGTAAAACAAATTGTGCTAAATTTTCTCGTGTCCTTGTGAATTAGAGCTGTCAAATGCAAATCATTTTTTAAAATTCGACTAGTAGTTCTAGAGTTTCATGCATTCAACGAAACAAACAAACCCTTTAGCTTTGTCCAAGTCATTTTTAATATCCTAAAAAAGCAGCGTACTTGCAGCACCTGTGTCGTTGCTTGTGTTATAGGCGACGGTATCCAACTGCTGTCAAGTGAACCGTCAGTCTCTCTGTCTGTCGAACTTAATATAAAATATAATGTAATTATAACTTAATATTAATTTTGGATTACAATTATTACGTTTACTCGTATATTTATTTTAGAGTTTTTAGCACTCGTGTAAAGTGTTTAAGTGAACTGTATACTCGTAATTGGACTTAACTATTAAGTGGCAGAGCTCAGTGCATTCTGCGGTGGTATATTGGGCAGTCCGTCTGACCGCAGCAACAATACCTTTATAGAATACCACCGTGAAATATCAGCATGTGTGCTCTTGTATACCGATGTAGGTATTGATGAGTAATGGATGATAAAGACCCCTTGTCATTTATTCTTCATTCAGTAAGAACTTATCATTAATTGGGTCAAAAATATGCCTACAACTCTTTTATTATCTATTTATATATTTTTTACCAAAGCCCGACGAAAAAGATTGACCTGTGTAATGTGGCCTCCCTCCACTTAGCTCACAGGTCTAGGATCCCATGGGATTCTAGAATAATTCCTTTGCCTTTTGGCTCCCATGGAACCAAAAGGCAATATTGATAATATATTGTGTCTGTCTATGGCATCGTAGCTCCCAAACTAAAGGACCTATTTTTTTATCCGATTTTTTTTGTTAGAAAACTGACGAAATCGATATGATTCTTAGCTATAAGATCTGTTCAGGCGTTTGAAGATCATCAGTCCATTTCCTAGTTGACGAAGCGATCTCACTAACTTCCACATGGTCGTTTGATGTAAAATTTGGTGTACCTACTGTTACTTCGGTGGTAATCCCATGACATTGTAACCTTGATCTGATGCTGCAGCAACAAGTATTCTGCGGGATACCGAACTGGTATAGCGTGTTTGGGCTCAATAGGGATTTGGTTTATAATTTTTACCTAGTTCATTTATATTTGAGAAAAGCTATTGCCCGACTCCGTCCGCGTAAATTCATAAAATACAAAAACAAAAAGTAGATTACTATAAGTGAAAGAACTTTTAAAATCGGTCCAGTAGTTTTTGAGATTATTAATACAAACAAAAATACAATTCTTTTCTCTTTATGATATTAGCTTAGATAACAGCTAATAATATTTTACATAACTAATCCTTAAATACGAGATCAAATTTTATATAAAAAAGACTTTAACTTTGCGAAATTATGAACGAGCACGTTAAAATTTTGCCGCAACACGCCTGGTATTGATTTCGTATGAATATTAATCTTAGCCAATTTCACGGCAGCCTTTGCGTGTGGCGTTATTAGTTTAGCATAATTATTTACCAGTTCCTTGTTATAACATAGTCAGCTGCCAGCTATTGGTAAATAGAGTAACGCGAAGGTAATGAAGTCGCCTGCTCTGATGTACCTACGGGTGTATGTTTAACGACTTGATTGCATACGACCAATTTGTACCTACGTGTTTTAAAGAATACATATGTTTTTCATATGTTACATGTGCATACGTGTATATTATATTTTTGCACTGCGAATTGTTGGACTAGTGGGACTAGTGGTTTCCAACCCGCTAGTAAATGTATCAATTCCTCTAATAGTGAAGGAACCACATAAAGTCATCTTTTGGGAATAATAAAAGAAATAAAATGTATTTCAAACATAGATATCAAGAAGACTTAAAGTTAGTAATATAACTTCCATACATACTAATATTATAAATGTAAAAGTAACTCTGTCTGTCTATCTTTTAACTTTTCACGCCTTAACTCTACCGAACCGATTATAAAGAAATTTTGCATACACGTTGTCAGGGATACACGTAAGTACATAAGATACCTTTCATACAGAAAAAAAGTGCTGTTCCCGAGGGATCATCTTAAATAAAATAAAAAAAACTTACGCCTGGCCAGTGTTTTAGCAACAAGACGTCAAGCGTTATATTTCATATATTTTTTTTTTATTCAACGCGGATGAAATCGCGGGCACCAGCTAGTGACAATATAAATATTAAAAAATAATAATAGAATTTAAAAAAATTTTACAACGCATCGCGAGTCATATGACGACCGCGTTGCTTTTTGACATTTACGGATACAAATCGCCGTTCAGCCAGCCTAGATAGGTCTTTCGTACTTGTCGTTGTATTGTCTTTAGAATACTTTTGTCACGTCCTCGTATTCTGTAAAGATAGTAATTCTAATTAATGTCCAATTTAATGTATATTTAGGGTTTACTACATAATTGAGTACAATATTATTTTGAAAGAAAACTTAAAATTTTTTTTTTAAATGTAAATGATTCTTGTTTAATGTTTTAACTCGTTCTATGAAAACTATAAGATTAGTTATTAAGTTATTGTAAGTTAAGTTACTGTAACATTTATTATTTCGGAATGGCATCTGCATACCGGTTAATCGTGGAACGGATATGAATATTCAAATGCATTCCGAAGTTCTTGATGGAGAATAGCCATTGTCCGAATATGATATCACAATGGACAGTACAGCTTCCAACATTGTTGCATCCGTTATGTCGATGTTATGTAAAAAGAAACATTGCCAATAATGGATTTGGTTGCAGGTAACAAACAAAACAAAGGATGACAAGAATTTAAAAGTAAATTCGGACCGACAGTGTCCAAATTTGAGGAACGAAACGATAGCGCGTTAAACCTGCCGGCGCCGGTGTAGCAAAATCTGTCAGAAATTTAAAGAAAAATTTCAAATTTCTTCCATATTTTTCAAGTTGACTTCAAATTTCATAAAATATTTTCAAATTACGAAGTCAATGTCGTTATACCATATTGAAAGATGCGAAAAGCTATCAGACGGGGACGGATTTTGTTAAATATCATGAAGCCAGATGCCTTGCCAGACTACTAATCTTTATAAATATATAAAAATGTTAGGTTGATTTGTGTATGACGGATTGACTTGAAATTTTTACACAACATTGCATTTAAACAGAGGAATAATCTTATATACCTACTTTTTTTTTTTCAAAAATTCCAACGGAATCCGATTTTTTTTTTATAAAAAAAAACCAATTTTCATACGTTTAATGTCGTTATGGCATCCGTGGAATGGAACGTTTGCTATGGCAAATTAATATTAGACTGTGCCACAGCAAAGCTTAGCCGGGTTCAGGTAATAAGCAAAAATTATAGATATTCGAGTAAGCAATTAGTTTACCTTGAAACTGTAAAAAGATTCGGGTCACAACAATAGAGGGTAACAACTGACATTATAAAGTTAATACGCGGAAGTTCCACGCAGTGGGTACACAGGGAATCATAAAAATGATATATGACCTCACATTAGGTGGGCACGGAACACATGTGCCCGGACACTGCATTGCGCGCTGTTTTGCTGCCAATTAATTTGCGAAGGTAAACGTAAAACCACTGTACGAACCATTAAACATGTCGTTAGATATTTACTTTTGAATTAAATATACCTACATATGTTCCGAACTGTTTCCCTCGCTCGTTTAGTTTTTAAAATATATGTTTAAAAGTATACTTCTGAGATTTAAAAATCTTTTGCATCAAGGTTTATTTAAAAAAGTATTATATACCAAAATTAGAGTTGTAAGCTTATTTGTCTTAAAAAATGAATTATGAACATAAGCTCTGGCAACCCTCATTCACTCACCGAAAGTCAAAAGCACACAATTGTTATTATTTCACGGTGGTCTTCTGTAAGGGGGTGGTTACTGCCGCCATACTGGCTGCTCAAATGACTGCAAAATGCAACGTGCCCTTGCTACTATTTAACTATTATTATTTATTTATTTATTTACAAATAGTATACATTATACTATTTGTATAACGCAATATAAGCATTTAGGTATGTATATAGATAGAGGCTTCTAAATGCACAAAATAACACCCGATCAATACATTTGTTACAGTTGTAAGGTAATTAATGTTAATCGATTTCCATATTGAACTGGGTATCGGAACAGCTCCACTAATTAAATATCTCCGTTGGAAACCGTTTGTGTGAGGATTAACGGGTTCGGTGTTATTGTTACATTTATTGAAATTGTTCGAAACATCTTTATGGGGATTCGTACATAAGCGAAAACAAAATTTTATTGAAATCAACGTTTCGTGTTTTTTAAAATCTCTCTATATATATAAAAATTACGTGTCACGCGTTTGTTTTCGATGAACTCCGAAACTACTGAACGGATTTTAATAAAATTTCGTAACTTAAGGATAGTTTTTATTTTGAATCCGTGCGAAGCCGGGAGCTGGCCAATAGTAATATTGTGAATGTTACTCGTAAATCCTACACGATATATACAATACACAGGCGAAATACAAATCAAAATGCAAATTAATTTTCAAATCCAGGTATTAAAATTTACACCTTAATGCGTTACAATACGGACTAGTTCATATGAAAAATCGATTGGTATAAACCACAAACGTTATCGTATAACCCTCAACTTAACCGCATGTGGTCTAACAGACCTTTCAAATTGTTTCTTTTTTGCTTCAGCAAAAATTATTATTTCAATTGTTAAGGCTTTTATTAATCGGTTTAGCGTTGATTTTAGGAATCCTTTATAGCCTACTGCCTAACATTAATATTGAATATAAGTTTTAAGACTCAAAAATTATAATTTAAAAAGGTAAAATAAAAACAAATGACATTTATTTTTCATATTATATCTATATTTATATTATATATAAGTTACGTGTCACGTTGTATGTCCTCGATAAACTCGTTAACTACTGAACCGATTTTGATAAAACTTCGTAAGCATGTGTAATTCGGTCCAACTTAAAAGGTAAGATAGTTAAGTTAAGTTAAGATAGTGAGTTGTTTCAAAGATTACCCCCTACATAATAAACAAGCTAAACTTACAAACTTTACCTATGAATTAATTCAAATTGTCATATTAAAATAGTCCATAATTATTAAGTGTTTATTGGTGTCACAAGCAACCGAAAAAAAAATTACCAAAACACTTTTAATTATATATTAGATACGTAAGAAGCCCAATATTTGGTAGGACCAGAGTCCACAAAGTCTTCCAAGACTCAACCAATCATGAAGGTATTTTTATAAGAGTTCAACTATCAAAAAAGAAGAACTACATAACGATGTAGTTCAGGAAAATTGCTAGCAATTCAGTAAAATAAAACGTCTAACACCATAACGTTAAATAGAGTGTGCGATAGAATTTTATACCTTATTTCTTTAGCGTTAGAATATTTTTGTTTATTTTAAGCTTTGAGTAGAGGTTTGCTTCTTTATAGAATTTTTCCTTTATAGGGTTAGAGAAATTCTTAAGCAATTCATCGTGAATCAATTCATGTAAATTTCGAAAAAAATAATATCCAATAAATTTATCTGTATTCATTAAACATTATATTGGCGAAATGCGGCTCTAGGGTTTTATCTCATCTGGCCTACTTGAAACTGGAGAAAAACTGAAAAACAACTACAAACTAATTTAAAAGAAAATCCAAACCTATACAGTGAAACAAACTATCAATAATACCAAAAGTTGCTTTTTTACAAGAAAAATTATATTTTTCAAAATTTCTTTTTTTTTTAAACGCTACAGACAGGCAGACAGTCCACTCGACATAACACAAGCACTGCCACAGGCGCTGCAAATGCGCTACCAATCATAATAAGCTTAAGGATAGGGATTATGAAGGGATACCTTATTCATCGAAACACAACACATGCTATAATATTCTATAAGGAAGTGGTTACTGCTGCCTAGCGCGACTGCCCAAATGACTGCGAAATGCAGCGTACCCTGCCCCTACTTTTCAAATCGAGAAAAGTTCATTTCCACAGTTTACCCTGCAGGGATTCGAACCCAGGACTCCTGAGACAAAGCGTTAAAGCAAACGGCCTCGTCTTGTAGCCATTTTGGTTGTACGTACGTAATAACTTATTAGCTATAGCATAAAATAGACATCTTTATATATTTAGTTGTGTAAATGCATTTGATATTGCTATAGATAAATCAAAATCAAATATAATATATGTCTAGAAAAACCTAATAATGGTTTCCAGACATTGTTATCATCTTATGTGTAAATACGTGTTAGATAATAAATAAATAAATAAATAAATATAGTTATATATAATAATGTATATAATGTATATTACTGACAACCCCTGTATACCAGGACGTATTCATAAGTTGGCATTAATTCTTCAAACAGGTTTATATGTGACGTCCGTATCTATGAAACTCAAACGATATGACTCTGTTTATTATACTGTTATGGTAGCTACTCTATTCAGGATATAGAACGGTCTTCTTTATTGAACACTAAGCGGGCTTGTTTTTTTTTTTTTCTGAGCCATTTTGTTTTTATTTATTTTGTAGTTTATAAAAAAACACACGCTAATTATTATTGCTATATCATTGTTAGTATTTATTCGTCCACGGAAGGTTTTGGAGGTTTATCGTAGCTCTGATCCAAATTAAAAAAAAAATTTGAGCTTTTTTTTGATGTAACAAATTAACTCTTTAATTTATTTTCTCAATATATTTTTACATATTTATTACTATCTCGTGATGTATTTGACGTCAATATTCGATTGAAATGTTAGATGAGAAAAAATAAGTCAGATCTTTACATTTTTCTTAATACTATGGTCTCCCGTCAAAACGTATAAATCTTTCGCCTTTTTACATTTTTCTTACGCTTATTACGACAGATCTGACTGGCCCGTTGCCACTTCAACTTGCTAATTCTCTTGGCTATGTCGACAACCTTGGTTCTTGCGCGAATTTCTGATTATATCCACCAAAGAAACTCCAAACAAAGCTCGCTCCATAGCCCGCTGAGTGACCCTAAATTAAAGTAATAAACAATAAATTAATCTGCATTTAAAAATCGTCGCTTCAACAGCAATCGTTTCAGAGATGATACGCAAAGCGACTATCTCTCTGCCAGCGTTAATTGCGAGGAACTCCGCCCCCGAGAGTATGTTGGGTAAATTACACGGAAGTGGGTTACAATTTTACTCTTATGCACTGAAATTTAAAACAAAACTCGAACAATGCATGTAATGCACCACATTGTTGGAACAATGCGCATCTTTCATAATGCCCGTCGCCTTTTGACATGTAATTTAAGCTTTTTTCCTTTTATTTCTCCTAAGTAAGTTAGGATATTACTTGCGGGCGTAGGTTTTTTTAAAACGCGGTTTACGTAATGAAGTATTTTTTAAATGGTGTCGTCATTTGTGTTCGTTATAAGTCTAGGTATGTAGACTTTTATAAGTAGGTATTGGTGTAAGATCCACATAGAGGCGTCCATCACCCATCCTTGTTACCAGACCATCCGTGAAAACTATAGTTTATCAATCATCCGTGAGAAAATAAATCACGAATTTTAAGAAATATTAAAATATGCTCATGAAGCATGCTTAAAATATTAAAATTTAAATATTAAATTTAAATTTAATAAAGTTAAAAATTAAATATGAAATATAAATTTAAAAATAAATAAAAAAAATTAAAATATTAAAAAATATTAATACCTATATTAAAATATGCTTATGGATATTATGGAATATATTATGATTATTAAATTATAAAATTATTGATTCAATAGTATAGTTGCACTTTGAAAATGCGACAGAGAAGCATTAAGCGTACTGTGCAATGTAATAGAGAGACGCAACATAGCAGCTAGTTTTTTTTTTTTATTTTATTTAAGGATAGGCAACACAATCGCGATTTATTTTCTCACAACAATTGATAAACTTAGCTTTTGTCTGGTAAATACGACCTCTCTTTGGATCTTAGGTCAATAATTCTTATAGCGTTTTTTTTATAAAAATAAGTGGAAAACTCTTATCTAGCTTCACATTTGCAAAAAGTTATTTTGCAAATATATCAATTGTAATTTTCACGTAGCGCAGTCAACATCTAAACGAACGAGATCGAAATAGGATGTGTTTAAACGAAATTTTAATGGAAATTTCACCAATAACCTCATACGAAAAGCTACTTATTTCTCATGGAAATAAAAGTTATATTTATTTCGCAGTTATACGACTGCACTTGCTCGTATAAAATATTATTTCCTTTATCTTGAAAGTAATGTCCCGCAGACACGTGAGGGACTAACGCGTCACTTGTATAATATATTGCTCTAGCTAGTTCAACTTTCTACGTGCAATGAGTGTTTAGTTTAAAGGAATAAAATATATTCATTTACCTAATGTTACATCGATCATTAGTGGAGTTTATGTGTATGTTTTTTTTATGTCAGGCAGGCAGTCTGACGATCCACTTGATGGTAGATGACTGGCTACCGTCGCCTATAACTTAAGGAACGCCTATAAGTAAGAGTTTTTGAAATCTGTCCAGTAGACTTTATTTAAAAAAACATTAGAGTTTCTTAAAAATTAAAAGACGGAGATTTCTTTTTGGATTCTCTCCCAAGAAACAGTTTTCCGAATCCGTGGTAGAATATTTTACTTATTTTTTTAAGATTGATGTTCTATAAACACTGGCAAAAGTTTATGTAAATTTATGAATAAGAATAAAGCTCCATATGGCCTATTTTAAAAATAATCTGGTTGGTGTTAGGTATGATTCAACTCGTACGAATGCTAGAATACTTCCATTTTATGTTACATCTCACAAAATGTATTGTAAAGTCACGTTCTTAAAACTCGAAGCGTAGTGCAAACAGAAGTAGTAAATTGGCACAAGATATTGAATTCAATTTCAATAGATTTTTATCTTCGACGCGATAAACAGAACAGTAAATTTGTAAAAGTTATAAAAATACTATCGCATATTTGTTTTCACGTTGATGTCGATTTATTCGATACTGTTTAATTGCTCAGGTATTTGAGAACTTAGTCTTTGGGCCGCGTGAGCAAGACAAGTAGTAGTACTGGCACAACACACTGCATTTCGCATTCATTTGGACAAGCTATCTCTGGTGGCAAAATCACCCTCTTATATCACCGTGAAATAAAAGCATATGTGCGGTTTGTTTCGGTGAGTATGTAAGAGATTCCAGAGAGCATTTCCTTAACACTTTCCAATTCCATATTAATACTTCTATGATCAGAAGCATATCAAGTGAAATGTCCGCCTATCTGACGACTTTTATATTTATAAAAATGCAAGTGCTCTGAAAACCTTAGCGAGATAAAGTTAGGGTTTGTAATTCAAGCACCAAAACATAGTAACATTACCTAATACCTATATACCAGCGTATACATCTGTTTACAGGATGTTTTGATATGACAGTCATATTTGTCATGCAAATACACATACTAGCGTAACCTTTATGCACACTTCTAAAGATGGCGTCGCGTAAGCGTATATATACATTTATTCATTACAATATACAAGTTAAATTTAAATTGTTGCAACATTGCAACATAATTACAGCATCAAAATAATAAATTAAAACTTTCCTTTATATCTAAAGCTACAAGTAAAGTCGGTGTACGAAAACCTACGTCAGTTTTCAAATACATTCCTTTATCAAAGTCGTAGAAACTAAGTAGCTTTTGAAACTAAAGCAATAAACAGACTACTGACAGACGTTCGAAACGAAATTTTGACATGACTGATAATAGCCCTGGTGCAAGCAAATGTAGTCGACATTTGCTTAAGGTGACAAACCTTTTCTTACCCCGACTATACGTACATACGTGTCTGGCACGTTTGACAAAAATGAATGTTGTATATGTTTGTCTATAACAGCATGAGTCTGCCACGTTAACGTCTATATCATGTGTTAACATAGTGAAAAATGTCGCGGTCCCAGCGGAAAGACGTCTAATGCACCAACAGGAATAGAAGTATAATGTATGAAAGTGGAACACGTAACCTTTTGACTTGTTGATATTTCTAGAAACTCGTATAAAATGTTACAATCGTGGCGGCAAACTTTAAGTGCGATGTAGTCTTTTTGTTTTATGTATATGTATCTAAATAAAGTACTAACATAATATTGACACTTTTATATTATTCTAAAATATGTTAGTTTATGCATTGAATACATTATTTATATATTGTACAATTTTTCCAATTTCAAAAAATAATATAAACGTAAGTAAAAATTTATGTGACAACCAAAAATTCCAAAGGAAAAATGGTAAATGCCGTCTTTAAAGATATTTAAATATTAATTAATAATTACTGTTTCTAAAATTTTAGAGTATAATTATTTCTAAAATATAAATTTTATTTAATTTTTATGTATATTTCTAAATTTTCTGGTAGTCTTCCAGGTTGACGGTCTACTCCACCTGATGGTAGGTGGCAACCGTCGTCTACACAAGCAATGCCACATAAAGCAACGCACTTCTATGATTTAACGGATTTGCAATATAGTTCACACACAACTATAGTTCCATTCATCCACACAAACATCCGTACATCCACCCAAGATTTAAGATTAGTATTGCGATATGTGGACCACCATAAAAGACCCTTTTGTGTAATTTTTTATTTTTTCCAATAGTTGACAAATGTTAAGAACAATTAAAATTTGTTATGGGAAAAAACCATTAAACTCGCGACCTGTAACCGTGTAACCGACACCTCTATATATTTATATGTACTTTCCTGACGATTCATAAAATACACACTTAAATGTTCAAGTTTTCACTTCTGTCGGCACTCCCGGAGTGCCACTGTTTTTTTTTTGTTTATCAAACACCTATAAATATCTAATATTTATATAAATTACGTGTCACGTGTTTGTGCGCGATGAACTCCTAAACTACTGAACCGATTTTGATAAAATTTCGTAACTATGTGTAATTTGGTCCAACTCAAAAGATAGGTTAGTTTTATTTTGAACCCTTTATTTTTTAAAAGATAAGAGCGTGTAGCTAGTACTCGTAAATATATAAATTTACAATAACTAGATATGTGTATCTAAGCTAAATATTACATCTAATTTGTATATTGTAAACCACCTAACGGATTTTGATGCAGTTTTAACTAATGGAAAGAGCGGTTAAACAGTTGTGTATATGGTTTTAAAAAAAGCATCCATGCAAAGCCTTGGTCTGGCCGCTAGTTTAATATAATTTTCTCTTGAATTTATCATGAACTTCAACACTGAAATGAACTTTTGCTTGGTATTATCACAGCTGGTAATTATCGTGGTCCAGTAAGAGCTGTGTGGCTGATTACGAACATGACAAATTGCAACAGCCGGCGTTAAGTAATGTAAAATGTTCATTTTGGTGCAGCGCAATGAAAGTGCAAGTTGCATTGTGCACATTATTATGTAAGAAGACGTGGTTGATTAAACTCTTTCCATACTACGGTCAATTGAGCTAGTATTGTTTGATGGAGTTGGAGTGGAACAAATACATGATATATTGTTTTTGTTCCACCCCATACGTTGTACAAATACGTGAGATAAATATTCCAGCTATATAATATTATATATTTAGCTGGTGCCCGCGACTTTGTCCGCGTTGAAAAAGAAAATAATAATATATGTGTAACATAACGCCGTCACACTTTATCGCTGTGACGACGGTGACGCCCAATTTCTTATATTTTTAGACGATCCCTAGGGAACCTAAATTTTTTTCAGATAAACTATATTCTGTATGTTAATCCAGGTTATAAACTATCTGTGTGCCAAATTTTATCCAAATCGTTCAATCGTTTCTGCGTGAAAGAGTAACGAACATTCATCCATTCCCACAAACTTTCACTTAAAATAAACTTAAAAACTACAGGCTATAATTTATAAAGTTACGAGGACGAAATCGCGTGCAACAGCTAGTTTTTCATAATAATAGAAACATTATAATTATTTTGGACGTCTTTAAATTCAAAACGAAAAATATATCAGTTGTGAGAATAATAAAATTGGTGTCATTTTTTGTGCAATTTCGAAAGATTTAACCGGTTGAAAGTTTTTACAAACACTTGGCCTTGCTCATTGTTCATTGGCCTCAAAATTTAAACATTGATTAAAATCTTAATGATTTGCTGTTCACAAAAAGTTCTCGTTAGATTTATTTAATTTACGTATAAATAATTATAATTCTTTAAATTAAATAATATCTAAAGCTATACTGTAATATTTAGTAATAAATTAAATTTTTGACGTGTCAAAACAAAAAAATATTTAATCAAACTACTAATTAAGTAAATTATTCGTTTTTTTTTTTTTCACTATTATTTATTTTATTCTTTACTCAGAGAAGTTTCGAATTCTATTTCGCGGAATAATCATATTTTATAATTTTGTTTTATTTCCCAACCTCACCTGCTTTTTATAATAACTCTTTTCAAAATGCCAACTTTCAAGTAGCGAATGTTTTAATTAGCGTAATATTTATTTAATTGTTTATTGTTTACCAAAACGTTTTATTAATTAGTAAACATTACGGAACCTAACCTATTTGTTTCCAGTACAAATAGGTCTTGTAATACATTTGGTAATAAGCGCACAGACGTTTTCTTACAAACAGTATTCTGGTTAATATAGAAAATATATTAACCGGTGCCCCAACAGAACTAAAAAAAAAAATACTTGGACAAAGAAGAAAGAATCAACAGAATTCTTGAACACAAATCTCAAAGGAAAAATTATTAATGTGCATTGCTGCCAATTTAAAGGTTTAAGGTTATTTTTGAAATTCTTAAATAAAAAATGAATGTAAAAATTAGTTTATTTTTTTATCATTTAATCAATGTACGAAAAGGGAATTGTTTCACTGACGAAACGTTATTAGTCTAATAGTTGTTTGGTCTAGTGAAAAATTTGACAAATTATAAAAGCTCCAAGCGTTTTGTGTCAGCTTAATAATTAATTATAATAAACAGCTTAACTATAATTCTACCAAATGAAACGTTATACACAAATTTGATAATCGTTAGTTATCAAAGTGAAAAATAGGCGAAACGTTGGTTGGCAAGTGATAATCGGCCAAACAATTTTCAACGTTGGCTCTGGTCTGGGTCTGGCAGCCGTCTGGTAACAGTAACCACACCATCGCAGGAGATCCCCGCGAAATAACATCATGTGTACTTTTGTGTTTGACAGAAGTCGTAACCCATTTATTTATACTTTCCTAATAATGTTTGGAGGAGGCTTATACCCAGATGGGTTCCAAACTATAAAAATGAAAATTATATAAAATAGGATTTGTATGTTGTATACTAGTTTATAGTTTTTGGATATAAAGCTTTATTATTATTATTCAAGTATTTACTTTATTTCTTAAATTTAAATTTTTTACAACATAACCACTATAAATATAATAAAAAACTTAAACCTAGAGTTCCGCAAGTAGCGGGGCAAGGCCCAAGCTACCGGTGGTTAGGGCTGCAGAGTGAGGAACCTCCTAACAATTTGTGCCGTGTCAAGAAGTACCGCCTTCTGTATCTGTCCCTTGACTCAGCCCGATACTACTATCGGGACAATAATGGTCGAATTGACATCCCACATCCAGCGCAGGGAGGGTTACACTCCCTGTCAGATCCTCGGCGTACCCAAAAGTGTAGGTACGCCAGCAATCTCGGGGGATCTCACGACGGGCGGCAGTCTCCCCCTAGAACACCGCCCAGGTTCCGGTCAATGGGAAAAGCGGAGGACATTGGCCAGCCGCCTGCGCAAGAGCCACCTCCATTGGATCGGCTGGGAGAGGAGATCATCTTCCCGCTGCCTTTCCGCCGCTTCCTTGCGCGACATGACGTGCTCGCAACATCACTACCGACCATCGCATTCATAACGGCCGGCACTGCTTATGTACCCTACAACTACTAAAAACTATAATTTACTATGTTTTCATGAGCAAATAATGTATTAAGTATTAATAATTGTAACGTTTTCAATATAAACATTTCAATGTTATTTCATTATTTGCAAAATAAACAACAAATAAATTGATAATACTATTTACAAAATATCAATTAAAACTGTTCATGACGTGACATGATATGCGATTTTGCGTTGTGTGTTTACTCTTGAAACTTTGAGTATTATATAAAATCAGTGTACAAATACTAATTATGAAATAATAATAATCCATTGTATTTAATCATCGTCGGTGCGGGTTCTGCTAGCCAGCAGATGTTTCTTGCTGATTATCTATCAGAAGTCAAGTAATAGAAGGTAAATAAATATGCGGTGCAATATCTGAAAATATACAGAGGTGTCCGTTACACGGTTACGTTACGGTAACAGGTCGCGAGTTCAATGGTTTTTCCCGTCTCAAAAATGCCCAACGCGCCTAAAGAAGTTTTCACTTCAAAAAACAATAAATGTTACGGGAAGCTTGCTACAACACATCAGCAAAAATTGCATTCAAATCGGTTAAGCCGCTTATACTGTACTCAAAATTTCAATACTCAAAAAATACTCAAAATTTCAATAAGCATAAACTAAATATTGTGTTTATTTAAAAAAGGAGACTCTGTTTTTATATTCAATATGCATTCAACGCATAATTAAATAGTAGATAAATAGTTCGTTCTCGTATCTTACAAATACCAATGCTAATGAAATCATTTAAATAGAATCGACTCCGTGGCGCATGATATTGCCCTATTCCTAACCGAAAACCATAAATATCCGTAACCTAGATCCAATTGTGCGACAGGATTTTGAACTTAAGTTAAACAATAACGTACTTTAAGCGCTTTCAGTTAATGTACCATTTTACATAATAGGCGAACAGCACGAATTTGCCATTTCAATATCTGTATATTGTATAAATACAATAGATATCATATCTGGAGTGAATGCTACGACGCAAAGCAACACTGTCTGTAAAATACAAAAACTTTTTTTTCACAAGAAATACAAATACAAATATACGTTTATACTAATATTAAAATAGAGAAGATTTGTATGATTGTAATGAATAAACTCAAAAACTACTAAACCGATTTTGAAAATTTTCTTTACGATTATTATGTTATCATAAATTTTTAGTAATAATCTAGAATTTTATGACAATGCATAATTTCGAATAAAATTTCAGGATGTATTTTCAACAATAGAATAGAAAATTTCAACAATAAAATAGATTTACAGGATGGGCACAGGCTAAATATTCTACGCAGGTAAAGCCGCGGTCACCAGCTATCTAAAAATAGAATTCCAACGCTTGGCAAAAGTATAATGTCAGGAGTCAATGTATGTCAGGCTTTATAATAAATTATGTTTTACTACATCATTTATTTTTCAATGCAGACGAAGTCGCGGGCGCAAGCTAGTAATTAAAAAATATTTAAATTGAAAACATGGCGACGTTTTACTATTTGAACGCCTTGACCCTGAATAACTTATGTAATGCAAAAATTTTCTATGAAAGGTAAGTAAATTAATTTAGGTTGTAAATTAACAAGTTATAAATCATTTAAAATATTTACTACAAAATCTTGGAAAAACATTTAATAAAAAAAATATAACTTAAAATATTCTGGTATACTTAAACAAATGGAAGATTGATTGCATACGGTTTGTTCAAGTCACTTTCGTGTATTAAACTTCGATTAGGTACGTTTTTTTTCTATCGCGTCAAAACCATATCATACCATTTTATGCTATTATTTTTCAAATATTAAATAATTTTTATATAAAATCTCTAAAACATGCAGCTATAAAATTCCCTAGGTACTTAGTTTTAACATTTTTTTTACCATCTTGAACATATTATTTATGATTAATTGTTATTCCCCTAATTGTTATCCTTTATCCTACTGCGATCGGTAGCGCACCTAAAGATTTACCATCGATGATAGTTATATTAACAACTATCATCGAGTGTAGCTATTGATAGATGGCTACTGTTGCCTAAAAATACAAATGACGCCACGGAGAACTCAAGTCTCTGACCGCCTTAACAGGATAAGAGATAAGCGATAAGGTATTGATAGGATAATAGGCTCTGGCATCCTTATTTATCTTGTCTTCTATACTGGTACTGCCACCTTTAAAGAATCGTACTGTATTAACTTAATTAAAAATTTAATATAAGCAAAAACCGGAAACTGGCATAACGAATTCAAAAAAACTGGGCGGAATAAATTTCTAAAGGACATATAATATCTCAAGTTGCTGCGCAACGGCGAATGCCCCACTCACTTTCAATACCGAAGGCGTAACAATTACACGCTCAGCTTCAGTCTGCACCAAGACTGCTGTGTACCATGCAGTGACACAAACAGTGATAATAGTGTGACCTCAAAATGACGACCAACTGGGTCCCGCCTCAAATAAGCGAAATTTGTCCCGAACAAAATGCACCTTTAACTCAGTGCTCCCAAACAGGATTCATATTTTTATCGCTATTGGCCCAATTACTTGGTGGATCTATTGATAATCGGATTTACCCTAAATCAAATCCTTACTCCTTTGGAGCTTACAACGACTTGCCTAGTTCCGTGAGAGATACACCCGGTGGTTCATACAGTGCTTTTGTTGGAACTTCTCCAGCGATAGAAACAAGTATTCTTGGTCCTCAACTTCAGTCAGCAAATAATGATGTGAAAAATATTGGGATAGAACCAGTGACTCCAGGTCTAGGTCCTGTGATTGAATCTGGATTCGATGACATCAAAACGGCGGTGCACGTTGAAGGTCCTAAAGGAATTTATGGATTTATGGAAACATTATTCACGAATCCCAAAACGAATTTGAATTTTGAAAATTCATATTCAGAATACAGTGCAGCTCCAACGAATTTCGATAGTTTTTTAAATAGAAAAGATTTCTACGACGCCATAGCAGCGGATTCTAAAAGGGTCACTGTTAAAATGGAAAGCAAAAAGGAAGGAAAAAGTAGAAAAAAAAGGCAGGCTGTGGAAGAATTTGATTTTATCATAGTCGGTGCGGGTTCTGCTGGCTGTGTTCTTGCTAATCGTCTCTCAGAAGTCAAGAAATGGAAGGTAAATATGCAGTGTTTTTATAACTCACTCTGCCTGCAACTTAGTAGGTACACGCGGTTTTAGTACGCTTGATATTTATAGTATATTCGGATAACTTTTATGTTTGTAAACCGATTGCAATGAAATAAACACTAAATGGTACATGAAGCTTGTTACAATACATCATTGAAAACAACATTTTAAATGGTTAAGCCGTTTCTGAGATTAGCGTGCACAGACAAAAATTGCAAAAACTATTTTTTTGACTTCAGTAACATAAGTACAGCGTGAACAAATAATTTTTTGAAAAAATATTTAATGGTTCGTTGACGATATATAGATAGATTTATATATAGATAGATACTCCGGCAATCAACTGAAAGGCAATTTCAATCTAGATTAAATTACCAAGGTAATCGAACAGGCCTGGTCTTATATGAGGTCTTGGAATACATAGTCCTTCGCTTGGACGCTTAGCGATATTTCATTGGAAAACGAAGAGATTCATTCTTTTTTATGACTTTTAATGAGTAGAAAAACCTTCGGAAAAATTATCCAAACCATGGTTAAGATCACATTTAAGAGTATCTTAAAAAAAAAAACTAATAGTACACAGACCTTAACTTTTTTGAACTCAAAATAAGTTTACAGAATTCCAATATACAAATTAAATTAGAATACAATGTGCTTATCACTTTTTACTATGTTAAGGTTGTCAGACAGGCTGACGATTCATTTGGTGGTAGGCGGCTACAGTCTCATATATAATACAAGTAACGCCAAAGGTGCAAATGCGCTGGCGACCATAGTAGAATTAAGAACCCATTTCCAAAAGGGATTTGGAAATGGGCTCTGACATCTGCCACCAGAAGGGCTGCCCAAATGATTGCGAAGACCACTACTAAAAAGAACATCGCGTTAAAAATTTAGAATTTAAGAATTTCAGTTGATTTAACGTAATTATCTCTCTTTTTTTAAAAATTACTAAGAAAAATGTTACCGCAATTCAATAATAAAGGCGAAGTTTTATCCGTTATTTGTTCCGTGCAAATATTTTTTCGCATCATTTCGTGAGAAAATTATTACAAATAAGCTTTTCATACGTTCCGTTCTAGGTAGTGCTACATAATACCTAATGAATAACAATGAAATACATAATGAAGTATTAAGTACACCTACCTAAGAGTGCCTGTATTATTATTTGCAGAAAGAAAAATATCTTACAATATCAATGTTATCTAAAAGAAGTTAAGACTTTTTTTGTGATTTTCTTACTTTTCCAATGATGGAAGAAGCTTCTCGAGACCGAGTCTAACAAAAAAAATCATCGAAATCAGACAATCCATTCTCATCAAAAAAGTCGTTCCATACGAAATGTATGTTCTCAATAATATATTTTATTCTGCTATTCGGGGCGGAGACAAATTTAACAAATTAAAAATTATAAAAATCGATCCAACCGTTTTCGAATTCTAAATGGTGTAACTAACGCAACTTTTTGTGTGTTTATATTGTGTGTATATAGGCAGATTTCAGTATATCTTAATAATATGATTAAATTTAAAAAAAAAAGATATTTTTTTTGTAGCTTTCCATAATGATTGTAGTGAATTCAGGGAGCCCGATTTATCAGATAAACAATTTCCATCAATTTTCTAAATCACATCTCGATTCCTCCCTTATCAGAGCGAAGAAAATCTCTGCAATAATGCGCTAAAAGGATTACTTAACCAACCGTGTCCTAAGATGCCTCATTGATTTACTTAAAAAGACAAGACTTCTTTATTTAATGAGAGTAAAAAACACATAATAGAAAATTGAATTAATATGCAGGAAGGTAAAGATTTAAATCATTTTAAATGGGAATGTGAATGATAAGCAGATAACCTCTATCTATACACCCTGGTATAGATAGATAAATAGATAGATAGAAACAAGATAATTAATAAGTATCAAATATGGGATAGCGGTATCTCTATCACACTTATTTAAATTAAATTTTAATTATTTATTTAATTTTTAAACTACTTTATATATTTATTTACAGATGCATACTTCAAAATATATAATATCCAATTATAGTAATACGAATATAATAGCAGGAATCGGAAACATTGTCAAAGGTCACCTTAATTTAATAAAGAAAAATCTTATTTTACGTTTTGAACAAAATTAATAAACTTTATTATAAATCTAATAAACTCCAGACTTTTGATGAGAACCCTAGACTAGCTAAGTATTTAAACCAACAATGTAATTCAAACATAATATTTTTGATTAAATTTATGAAATAAATTTCTTTAATTAAAATCTCGGTCAAATGAATTTTGTTGTTGTGAAAATTTTAAGCAGTTATTATCGTGGTTTCTATTCTGATTTTGTACTAATGTAATCAAAATAAATATTTGTTGTTTTAGAAGGTATACAATTGAGAGAATTCATAACAAAATCGATGAATAATCACAAGTGGAAATGAAACAATAAATATTTTGGACACTCTTTTGAAGGATATGTCAGCTGGCAATATATACTCGGCGTTAAAAATATCCTCCCTCCGCGAAAATCTGATTCAAGCTAATATAAACTTTAAAAAAATTACTTTACATTATTAATACTGATATCAAATGAAAGCACGTTTAATAACCTTTCAATTATTGGTTAATTTAAATAACAAGCTACGAGGTTTCTAGGCCTGAGCGTTAAAAAAAGGTGTCAAAACTCACGGTTGAAGGGTCGCTAGTTGTGCCTGTTCCCTTGGGTATTCATACATTGTCCAAACGTCGAAGAGAACACATCTAAGTAGCTCCAGCCAGAAATCAACCTTCGAAGATGGAAACCACCGCCGCTGAATCTGTTCAAGTCGTCGCACTATTGCAAGCAGGAGTTCGTCAGTGTGATGTCGCTCGGCAACTGAATTTAAGCCGTTATGCTGTCCGCCGAGTATTCCAGCGGTTCCAAGAGACGGGGGCTACATCAGAAGACATCATTGCTTCATTTCAAGATCGCTTCATTGTGACGTCTTTACTACGTAATCGTTTCTCCAGTGCTGATCAGGAGCAACAACACCTCAGGGAAGCTGTTACCATCTCTATCTATATATATATATATATATATATATATATATATATATATATATATATATATGGATCACCACAGTTAGCATCTCTACGATTAGAAGAAGACTACGAGAGAAGAATATCGTGACTCACAGGGTTGCTACGGGCCCCATGTTGACCACACAGTATCGCAGAGACCGCTTGCAATTCGCCCGTGACCACGTCGATTGGACATTTGAGCAATGGAGGCAGATTCTCTTCACCGATGAAACCAGAGTATGTCTTTATTGCATCGACAAACGTGCCAGAGTGTACAAAAGACCGGGAGAACGATTTTCTCAAGCATGTATCGAAGAGACAGTAGGCTACGGAGGTGGCTCGTGCATGTTCTGGGGCGGCATTAGCATGGACGGCAAAACCGACCTTGTCTGCGTCTTCAGGACTGGAAGAACTCGCGGCCAAGGGTCTCTGACTCGCCGATACATTGCCAAGATCTTGGAAGAGCATGTGGTTCCTTATGCGGAATACGTCGGCCCTGGGTTCACGTTAATGCACGACAACGCTCGCTTCCACCCGCACTATTATTCGAGGTTATCTGGAGGAGGTTGGGATCCCTGTTTTGCAGTGGCCACCTTTGGAACGAACTGAATCGACAGGTTCGGTCACGAGCTGCCCTTACAATCATACCCTTACCCTTGATCGAATAAGGTTTAAAGTGGAGGGGCGATATTTTTGACGCCGAGAGTATTACAAGCCTAAAAGATACCAAAAGAACTTAAATATCTGAGACCACCAGGACTTACGTAAGATGAGAACGGTCTTGTAGAGGATACAAGGATAATAATATTATACTCGTAAATGTGAAAGTACCTATGTCTGTCTGTCTGTCACCTTTTAATGTCTTAACTCAACTGATTATCATGAAACTTTGCATATATGTACGTTGTCAGGGATACAAAACAGGAAAAGGAATTTTCCTTTTCTTTTCTTTTTATAGAAAAAAAGTACTGTTCCCGAGAAAGTCCATTGCCTGATAAAAGTATAACAGCAATAAAGATGTCAGGCATTATATTGCTGATATATTTTGTCAGGTGTTATATTTCTTTTCGACGTGAACGAAGTCACCGGCACCAGATAATCATATTATAAAATAAGGTCTTATCTTATCTATTTCTCCCCTAACTTCTTGAAACCATCCAAAGAATTTTCATAAGCGTTTCACATATCAAAAGAACTATATAAGTTATTAGTGTATATAAATTGCAAAAAAAAATTGCATCCATGAGAAACACATTCACATCTTCGACGCATATCTAATCTATTATATTATTATTATTATTATATATGTATATTATTATATTGCCTATAATGATATACATCTACTACTGTCTCAAGGGTCTATACGTGATGAAAGCCACATCTTAAGTAGGCCCAAGCTGAAAAGAAATAACATTTTTCAAGGAACTTCAAAGGTAAAAATATTGCTTCATAAACTTTCCAAATAGAAGCCAACAAAACAAAACGTCTCGACGAAAGTTCGCATTCTTTATCAAAAACTTTCCCGAGAACCCTTTTGTCTCTCCAAATCTCCCAAGCAATGCAACTTTGGAGCAATAGCTTAAACTAAATCGTTTAAAGTCTTCTTTAATAACTTCCAACTAGGTTTTCCTGTGAGCTTGTTCGCTGGGTAGTACTAGAATCACTATATTTTTTGTGCTGTGATTGTCTTTTTAAGAATCTATGAGTTAGATGTACTTTTTTTATTTGTAGAGATGGGTTTGCTCTGGGCCAGCATCTAGCTGTGTAACTAGGATGAGGCCTATGATGGAGCGAGCTCACCCAGAAGATGCCTATTCACTCGAACTTTGAAAAGATTTGGGTTATATGAGCTCGGAAATAAAGACGCCGGCAGGGAGTTCCAGACCTTGGCAGTGCGCATTATAAAAAATGTTTTAGCACTAGGTCCGAAAAAGAGGGATTTCGACAAAATGAGGATGTACATTCAAACATTAGGAAGTAGGACTCCAGTTTTCGATTAATGTGTTATATTAATAGGTGCATATCTAGAGTTAAGCTTATTTTAATTAGTTTTTCCTGTAAGCTTGTACGCTGGGTAGTACTGGAAACACTATATTCTTGTGCTGTAACTGCCTTTTTAAGGATCGATGAGTTAGAAGGTGTACTTTTATATTTGAAACATAAGAAACTCAAGACAATTACTAACGTCGTGAAACTCAAAAGTCGAGAACTGCTGGACCATTTCGATTAATTTATTTTTTCAAATACATGTTGAAGTCAAAAATTGGAGAAATTGCCAAGAAATTTTTCTTTTTCCTGTTCAAGGCTCCTTTAGATCCTTTTTCCTATGCAATATACAATTTTACCACCTCAGTGTCAGAAGTTTCATTTTATAAAAACTGTATGTAAATTTTAAGACGTTTTCTTCTATATTTTGTAATTGCTGTAAATGCATAATATATATATATATATATATATATATATATATATATATATATATATATATATATATATATATATATATATATAGAGATTAAGCGTTATGCTACTTATTGGGTTTTGTTTTGTATGAGACTGTGTATCTAGTATTATAGTCGATTGACGATTAAACTATCTACTTAAATTTCAAAATTGTTTATGCCCAGTATTTCTAGACTCGTGAGCTATGTAGCTCAGAACTTAACAACGTATTTACAGAGAGAGCATTGAACTATAAAAGTCAACAAAAATTCAATTTAACAGAACTTTCAAACTTTATCTAAGTTCTTTGAAACAAAAGGATGAAGTTAATAAGTTGATGAACAAAATGCAAATACGAGTTTAGTATTTTTATCTTAGTTATACCTAACGTTGGATTAAAAAATATAGCTCTGTTCTTAGTAGACGAGTAAATCTATGCACTTACGTCTTAAAGTGTAAAGCAGACAGAGAGCTCAAAATAATATGAAACCATATATTTAAATAAGTAGAACATCCTACTTCTATACTAAATATTTAAAGAGAGAAGATTTGTATGTTTGTAATGAATAAATTCAAAAACTATTGGGACTAATTTTTAAAATTCTTTCACCTATGGTAAGCTTCATTATCACCGAACAACATAGGCTATATTTTATAAAGTTACGCGGGCGAAGTCGCGTGCTACAGCTAGTTTATTAAAAATGCGAAAGTTTTTGAGATTTTTTTACTGTTTCATACAAAAACGGCTTTACGGATTTATATAAAATTTGTCTCACTGATAGTTAATTACCTGTATGTATGGGACACTTATTATCTTGGAAAAATGTTAGGTTCTCGATGGATCGTGTAAAAATCATAAAAATTCGGGCGCCACTGTCGTCTCAGCGATAATTTTTCAAGGCGGACGAAGTCGCGGACACCAGCTAGTGAAACATATTAACATAAAACAGTGGTGTTATATCTTCTTTGGTTATTATTTAGTTCTTTAGCAATGACAGGGCATACTGGGTACCATAGTTATAAAGCCTGGAACTGGGAATGGTGTTAATCACTATATATTTTTTTACTTTGTCAATATTCTTATGAAATATTCTATTTTCGTAAATTTACACTTTGTGATATACACTTTGTGTGTTGAAACTACTTTATACATAACATTTTCTTTAATATACATAAGTTACATATTGTGGGGCGATAGGAAGTAAACATTAAACCCAAATATTATCTTAATTATTTATTTCTTTGTATAATAATATTTTATATACAACATCATTATAAAACATCAACATACACAAACATTATAAAACATAAAGGTTTATGTTTTTGTAAAAATTTTCCTCAATAACAAATTCGACATTTTGATTGCCAGTATCTTTTCTTTTTTAATAATTTAAAACCTACGAACTGTCTATTGGGAGAGACCTGACAAAACTTATTATTATTTGAAAAGTTCCCATTGATTCCTCCACTTAGGAGGTATTAACAGGTAAAAAGATACGAAACTTAACACTTGGAGTTAATTTCTTATAGGTAGTTTAATAGTTCCCATCCAACGCGAAACTAAAACAATGAGACCGTTGCTAAAGCGAAAAAGTTTAATAATTGTAGTCTGCCGGCTTCCCTTCCTGCTGTTTTATTAAAGTGAAAAGTTGTAACTGGCAATTAGTTGTCCAGCTAACTATTCTTTGAAAATGATAAGAGAATTTGTAATGGCAACTGAGCATACTTATAACTAACTGAGCATAGCTGTACAACTGAGCATACATGTATGCAAGTATATGCATTACTAGTGACCGGTCCCGACTTGTTGGTATATATACAAACCTTCTCAGTTTATCCCTTTGTCCATTATTCCTGACCGAATTTAAATAGGTCTAGCCATACTTGAGTTAACATATAAGATGAACTTAACATACAAGATACTTTTTAACCTAAAAAAATGTTAAGTTCCTGTAGGCTTTTCAAAAAACAAACAACGCGTACGAAGTTGAGGGCACAGCTTATGTTTAATATATTTAATATTTGCAATATTCACAAAATTAACATAACCATTTCTCAATGCCAAACAATTTCCACTGAAAATTTAAATTTCTGGCATGAATAAGTACCTACATGAACACAGGATTATAGTATTATAGGATTATAGGATAAAAACAAATAAACATTGTTTCACCCAATGAATCTGTAAATAAGGCAAGAGGAGGCAAACAAAATATAAATGTTTCAATAGTTTAAAATGAAATAACAATTTTATTATAGGTACTCAAACTTTATTCATAAATTTAATTTTAATTAGGATTAGGAGAATCCTACAAACCGTGATTATTAGCTCCAACACTATTATAGTTATTAACACTATTAACTTCGATATTAACAAAGAATGTATTACTTTAAAATTTAAAATTATAGGTTTTTAAAATTGTAAAATAATATTTTTAAAAACATTAAACTAATTACAATTTGCTACATATACGATATTACAACATAAATATTAATTAGTATTAATAATAATAAACTAAATACCACAAGCTAAAACTTCTAGAATTTATATAAAGCAATACACTTGCTGAACTGCTTTTCGCTGAGAGGTAATTTGCAATACAAAGAAATATTTCTAGAACAATCAAATATTTCTACCGATAAAATTAATGCAGGAGCCAAAGCTTGAAAGATATCTCAATATCTTTCAAGCTTCGGCTTCGCCCGGGCTCAAAATAAAAACTATCTTTTAAGTCGGACCAAATTAAATACTTTTTGGGAGAAACCAAACGATAGCACGAGAGGCGAGGCGAGACACATACGAGACGAAGCAAGTGTAGCATGTACACTCTCGCCCTCGTCCTCGTCGTGCCTCGCGGTGCCTCGACGAGAGACGAGAGAACGAAGTCGCGTGAAATACTATAAGGTATTTTGTGTTAATGCGAAAGTT
This sequence comes from Synanthedon myopaeformis, assembly GCA_944738685.1. Lineage (NCBI taxonomy): Eukaryota > Metazoa > Arthropoda > Insecta > Lepidoptera > Sesiidae > Synanthedon > Synanthedon myopaeformis. The sequence continues at coordinate 4,033,107 of OX122938.1, read as the reverse complement.
TGTATGTTTGTTACTCAATCACGCAAAAACGGCAAAACACATTTGGATGAAATTTAGCACACAAATAGTTTATTACTTGGATTAACATATAGGATACTTTGTATCCTGTAAAATGTTAGGTTCCCGAGGGATCGTTTAAAAATATAAAAAAATTTGCATCACAGCGTTAAAGATGTCGGGCGTATATTTTTTTTTACTCATATAAATCAGATGTATTTTCATTTTTCAAAGCGGATTAAGTCGCGGGCACCAGCTAGTATACGTAGTAATGCGTCTACTAATGTCACAATTATACTAATGAGATTCGACCTTAGAACTTGGAGGTATGACCATTTTCTAGTTTACTTGGATACAAGTAATCAGTTAGTTTCGCAAAAGGGAAAAAAATTATTTCCGCATTATTTCTGTGGTTCCTTATAAGTATAATTATGTTTAGCAATAATTTCATTCAACCGTCTAACTTAAATGCGACCTTGTCCTAGACACCATTTTGTCATGTCACTTCGACTATTTTAAGAAGGTCAATGTCTCGTTGGAAAAGCAATGGGGTCTAGTTTTTGTCGTTATGTTGTCAACGATTGTGAATCAGTAATAAGGAAATCCGTTGTAGAAATAAAACTCACGGAATAAGCGTGCCAATGTGTTTATAAGTTATATAACAATTTAGAATTTAACTCTAGATTCTTAACATTGGTAGGTTGTATTAATAACTGTAAATATTAGTTTTTGGCAAGCGACTCCGGTGCGCGTGGTGTGAGGAAGCGCGAAATGTCTACTGCGCTAGAATATTCTGACTTTTAAACGCATTTCGCAGTGATACAGTAAAATTGGTATACTAGTAACTAGTAGGACTACTAGACATAAATTGTAGAATCCCAATTTTAGTTGTTAACGTTTTTCAGCCAGTAATGTTAAGTAAGTATGTAACTAAATAATTATTTTGTTGCTCAATGATAATTATACTTGTCAGCACGCACACCATTATTTTACGTTGTCTGATAATATTTTTTAAATATGTATTTTGCAAACTTTATAACTCTTGATTATAAGAGAGATACTCCCGGAGGAACGTATCTACTAATTCTGATTCAAAACTCGCTTGCAATCGGTTCTGTTCCAAAATGCAGGAATAGTCTAACAGAATTGAGAAGTTCGGTTGCAAGTTGCTCGGCGATCCAATAACTACAGTTTCCCATTACTAATTGTGAAACTGTGATGTTATGGATTTGACGAAATACTGAAACATGGAACTTTGACGAAGCATCAACCGGTATTTACTCTACTCAAGCTGTAATCTAGCTTAAAAATAACATTTTGAACAGGCTAAAGCGAAATCTCTATACATATAATGCGAGATCCGGCATTAGAGATATATAATAAACTATCTGGTAGATATAACTTATTTATATGAGATAAATTGCGAATCGCGTACCAATGCTGTTAAGTAATATAACTGTATGTCATAAGTATACAGTATATGTCATAAAAATAACCTTTAACACGTTCAGGTCGGGTTATTCAGCTTTTATATTGAACTGTACAAAATCACTTAGTGTGAGCGAGTTGTCTAGTGATATAATAGGTTAAAAACTCACATGATAACTCGCCGGTACGAGCGAGTTTAATTCCAGCGAGTAGTCTAGTATCTCGAGTGTACCACCGGTGGAGCACGGAAAACTCGCTCATAATGAGGGGTGTACCACCGGCAGTCATATATTAGTATACCTATATTAGTACAGGTTGTGATGTATATTATTAATTTATTTCTTTAAAAAATTTAACTTGATACAATTTACCATTCAATCAATTTTCGTTAGATAGCTGGTTATACCATATTTCTACAATTTTATTTCCTAAAAAAACACACTTGTGATATTTTTCTTCAATTTAAATGAAACATGGGGTGAAGTTACATCTTTTTTGTTGAAAGCGAATAATTTGTGTATTTCATTTACTTACGACATTTTCGCTGTTTGTAAAATGAAGACCATTTGGGAATAACCGACAGTAACTAGTGTTTGTAGGCTGAATTACATAAAAATAACAACGTCATTCAATAGATAGTATGCTAAATGCTACAAAAATACATTTCCAGCCTTTCGAGAGCTATACTTAATTTTTTATGATTTTTTTTTTTCATTTATTTTTAACTTAAAATCACTCTCCTGTCAAATTTGAAAAGTGACGGTTATCCTTTTTTGGCTGTTAGGCATCGATATGATTATAAAATAATAATCATTAATTTTATATAGTAATACAAATACATACTGTAATGTATTAAAAGAGATTGGTAGAATAGGTATAATAGAATAAGATTTTTATTTGTAGCAAAGGACATTTAAAACATACATAAATAACATATATAGAAAGACAAACACAAACGTTCCCCACCACAAAACGGCTCCGACTCAGCATAATATAGCTTGTAAAAACCTGCGCTGTCTTCCTTTTGCGAAAATATACTAATTTTCTGACTTACTTTCTCCGCAGATATTGTTGCTGGAAGCTGGACCAGAAGAACCAGACGTGACCAGTGTTCCTGCCTTTGCGCCAGCATTGGGAAGATCTAGCATTGACTGGATGTATAGGACTCAACCAGAGGCATTGACATGCAGAGCGCAGAGGGGCCAAACTTGTGCTTGGATCAGGTAGATATCTTGGAAGAATTTCATGACGATTTCTTTTTCGTCCCTAAAGTACATGCATCGTAACAGACCGTAGGCCTCGTAAGAAAATTCCTTGAATTCTCACTAATGGAAGATAGTATTCTAGTTTAGGTTTTTTTTTTGTTTTTTTTTTTCAAATTCAATATTAATATTTACTGCAATAAATTTGTAGCAGCAACTTTTTATTTTAGCCACGTTACTACTGATTATATTATGAATGCGAAAGTGACAATATGTTTGTTTGTTACTCTTTCACGGCTTAACTACTCAACCTATCATTATGAAATTTTGCAAACACGTTGATCAGTGACACAGAAAAAATACATCTACCTTTCATCCAGAAAAATGTACTGTTCCCGAGGGATCATCAAAATTAAAAATAAAAATTCAACACCTGACTGATATATAATCAATATTTTTAACACATGAAAATGGACGCGCTCGAAGTTGCTGGCAAAAGCTGATTGTGCTAATAAACATAATTAAGTTGTGTTACATACAAGGACATAGATAGTAACATATCTGTGGTGCAAACATAGCGATAAATCTGAGAGTGTGAGCGTTGGAGTATACATATAACTTGAAGTGGAACGACACAGTCAATATGCCTCATGGACCGGCTTAGGATGGATGTTATGGGCCAAGGACCGACCTAGTGGTCAATTAAAAAGGTCTTGTGTGATGGCTGTGGGAACATAAATTTAGGTAAACCAAAAAGTTTAATTGGTAATACGAAAATGAGACACCAATCCAATAGCTCAATTCAATCTATCAGTGTTAAGGTATTTCTTTTGCTTATTATGAAAAGCAAATTAAATTAAACTTTATCAACCTATTGTCCTATTGTAACCCAAGTAATGTTTGTCTCGTCTCCCTAATTGATGAGTCTGGAAATCAATTTATGGTAATGACCGCTGTGCACTATTGTACATAGATGGTATCAGTCCTAATGTGTTGTGTCATGAGTTGCCACAGTACAAACTTGACACATTCAACACTTTAGAATTATTTAGTATAATTAGTTATATAATAAATAAATTACATATAATGTTGCTTACAAATTAGTGTCGTTACTTATATATATATTTTCCTGGCATTTATTTAATCTCAGAATACACAACATACCAGAAGCTGAGAAAACGTATTTAATATTGCCACATTACAAAGTTTAGTTTATAAATGCATAGAGCCTAACAATGATACTTATATTTTAATATAGTCTAGTTAACAAGTTAAAAAACGAAACGTGTAAATTCTTGTTACAACGTACGATAACTCATTTGATTTGTAATGACATCTAGAATTTTTTTTATTAGTTTCATATCCGCAAATAAACAAAAAAGTTATAAATAATTAAAGATTTGGAAGACAAGCTGTCGCGATAACTTGTGCACTCCGTCGTGTATGAAAATGGCTAACATTTTATATGCATTAAGTCCTTTTATGTACTTATCGTTTTATTTTCAAATTTAACTTCTTATCTAACATATATTATTTTTGTTAATGAACGTATCCATCTAGTAACATAGAAACAAAGCATGGCATGAAATACAATTGGGATTAAAAGCGGTTTCAATGTTGTTCTGTATTTTAAGTTAATACTAAGTACTAAGTTACTACTAAGTTCATGGTACAGCGATTTGTGTCTATTTTTAGGTAAGTTTTATGCCTGTCGAGCATTACGACATAAAAAACAATTTCTTTTATTTTAATTATATGTTTTTAATACGGAACTGTCTAGATAGAATAATTAATGTATAATAAATGTAACATATGGGTCCAGTTGCCTGTAAATAAATAAATTATATTTTTTAATGTAATTTTTAATTTTAGTTGTTAGCAATGAAATTTTGTAACGAATATTTTGGTTATTTTAATGTATTTTGTTCTACAGAAATAATGATAAAAAAAAATTAACCATATACATATACATCGTGGCTATTGTGATTACAGTGGACGAGTAATGGGAGGATCAAGTGCTATTAACTATCTAGTGTACATGAGAGGAAATAAACGGGACTATGATGATTGGGCTGCTCTTGGTAACATCGGATGGAGTTACAGAGAAGTACTCAATTACTTTCTGTATTTATTATAATTAAATAATAAGAGCATATGAGCTAATGCAATGCTCAAAACAATTTTTAATAATAGTAGACCTGATTTAGGAGGACTTTAAGGTTAAACCGCTGTAATTTTGACAAAATTTAACGGTCAAATAATAATTTAACTTCACACTGACGAGCAAAATCAATACTTAATTAACTGAGTATTAATTTTTTGAACTCCTCTGCTTGTGTCCCTAGGCGATGGTAGCCACTTTCCATTAAATAAACAGTTTGCTTACTGTTTACCTATAATTTAAAAAAAAACTCGATAATCTCACTTCTATCAACCTTGTTGTCCTAAATAATTTTAAAAATTAATGTAATTTCAAGGAGCATTAAAATTTTTAATAAACACAGAATTACGAAATAAAATACGAAAGGTTTCAAAATTAATGTTGTAAGTATCGAGGCTGACTTCTGACTTGAATATCGATACTGATGTGTAAAGATGCCATCACATTACACTCATTTATTAATATTTTGCTAGATGACGACTAAACTATTTATTTGATTATTACGAAGAAAGAGACAGTTAAAACATTACTAGAAAAAGTTATTACCAATAACTATAATGTGCCCGCTCCATGCCCGCTTAAATTAGGTGACCTTTAAAGTCTTCCTAAAATATGCAAAATAGATTTTAACTATGACTGTTTCATCTCAATAAGTTTTCAGCTCAAGTAAATTTAAATTTATAATGACGATCATAAGTTTCTTGAAGAAATCTAATTGTTAAATAAATATTTTGATTTAGACTTTTTTCCACTTAAATTAACTAACATTTGACTTTTTTTCAGGTGTTGCCTTATTTCAAGAAATCTGAAAACAATCGTGATTTAGAAGCACATGATTCATATTTCCACGGAGTCAAAGGTCCTATGACCGTTGAAAGATTCCCGTATGCCGACAAAAACATATTTACGCTAGTTGAAGCATTTCAAGAAACGGGTTTGTCTTTAGTTGATTTCAATGGAAAGCAACAGATTGGCACTATGACCACACAAACAACTTCACAAGATGGAACTAGAGTATCCACTAACAGAGCATTTATACGACACGTAAGAAATAATAGGGCAAATCTAGTTATAGAAACAAATGCTCAAGTGACTAAAATTTTAATTGAACGCAACAAGAAAATTGCTTATGGCGTCAAGTATATCAAAAATGGAATATGGTATAAAGTTCATGCAAAAAAAGAAGTTATTCTAAGTGCAGGGGGTCTCAATTCTCCAAAATTACTCATGTTATCTGGAATTGGAATAAAACACGATTTACAGGCACTTAACATACCTGTTATACAACACTTAAAAGTGGGATATAATTTACAAGATCATGTAACTACAGATGCCATGCTAATGAGTCTGACAAATAAAACTTCAACTGCAATATGTAATAAACAACTTTTAAAAGAAGTAAAACATCACTTGGGATCAAAATACAAAGACGGTCCTTTAGCTGCTACTGGCCCGCTGCACATTAGTGCCTTTATAAGGACAGAATTTGCAGATGAAGACGAAACAGTACCTGATATACAATTCCATTTTGATGGTCGTAATCTTGAAGAGTTTTACTCAGATCCTACCACTTATTTAGCAACAAATGTTCTACCTTTAGCGTACTACAATAGCATTAATGTGAGACCAGTTCTACTATTGCCTAAAAGTAGAGGATTTTTAACATTAAATAAAACTGATCCTGTTTTTGGTCAGCCACTTATATACCCAAGATTTTTCACCGTAAAACATGATATAGACACATTGGTAGCAGCTTTAAATTTCGCTGTCACATTAGAAAACACCGAAGCGTTTATTGAAAATGGAATTAAATTTGTTAAAAAACCAGTGAAGGGCTGTTCGAATTTCGAATGGGGGACATACGATTATTTCGCGTGTTTATTTACTAGTTACACAACAACCATATTCCATCCTTCGGGAACTTGTAAAATGGGTCCCTCTTTTGATGAGGATGCAGTCGTAAATTCTAGGCTAAAAGTGTATGGTGTGAATCATCTCAGAGTTGCTGATGCATCGATTATGCCCAATATAGTTCGTGGTAATACAAACGCGCCTTGTATTATGATCGGAGAGAAGGCTGCCGACATAATAAAGGAAGATTGGGGTCATTATGTATAGTCATTAACTACTAAGCTAATTTTAATTAATACACCCAGTCACAGTTATTTTTGATAACATTAATTTATTGTTTTTAATAAAACTTTTTTTATATCAATGGCTTTTTGTTTGTTATCCTTATTTGCCTTCTTTCACCACTGTGACACCAAAAATTATTAAATTACACATTTTACATTTTGATTGGTAAGTTTTAATTTGACTGAAAATAATTATTATGAAAAGTAGATCCACTTCATCCTCTTCACTCACACCGCAATTACAGATTTATTTAGTTGTGTTTCATTAGATTTATCAGTAGATTTTCATTTCATTTAGTGCTTGCTTCTATAAATTTCTTTGCAATTTTTACTAAAAGAATAATTTGGTATGAGAAATTAATCAAATTTATAATATATATGTATATTACACAATTATATATAGCATAGCATCCTGTTACCTGCCTCATTTCTATAGACTTATGGATTTTTTATATTAAGTTTTCATTTCAACTTTTTTAAATTTGTTGATTTAATTAATTATCTCAAAATCTAACACTTTAAAATTCATCGTTAGCGATCATTTAAAAAACGTATGCATATAATTATTATTGTAAGAACATGTATAAACACATTTTCATATGGTTGGTAATTGAAACCTAAATCAGAGGCAATCTGGAAATAATTTGCGTTATTATTATTTACGATATATTTTTATATCATGCATATTACATATACTGATTATAAATAAAAATAATTATGTGCACACGATCATTAGTTATTCGTAGTTTAGCAGTAGAAAAGTAGATATTTTTACATGATCGCTACATTATTTAGTCATTTAAATTATATTTTACTTTTCAGAGGTAAAACTATGGGAGGTACCAGCGCTTTAAATTACATGGTGTACATGAGAGGCAACAGACGAGATTTTGATGGGTGGGCAGAGTTAGGCAATCGAGGTTGGAGCTACAATGAGGTATATTTATGCATACTTTATTACTTTATATTATATAATTTTCAAAACTAAAAATTCAATTATATATTTTTTTAGATTTTGACATACTTTAAGAAGTCCGAAAATAATCAAGACATCGAAAAACGCGACAAGTTCTATCACTCGGTTGGGGGTCCCTTAAATGTAGAAAGATTTCCTTACATTGATGTTAACAATCTAATGTTAATACAAGCTTTTAAGGAGAAAGGTTTACCTTTTACCGACTTTAATGGCGCTAACCAAATTGGTACTGACATAAGTCAGTCTACCTCTGTAAATGGTCGTAGATTATCTGTTAACGCCGCTTTTATCAGAAATATCCGACACAAAAGACCTAATTTAAAAATTATACCAGAGGCATATGTTACAAAATTAATTATAGATCCTCAAACAAAAACAGTGCTCGGTGTTAAGTATTTACGTAATGGTATATATCATTCGGTGTTTGCTAAGAGAGAAGTTATCGTTAGTTCTGGTACATTGAATTCACCAAAATTACTAATGCTATCGGGTATTGGACCCAAATATCACTTGGAGAGTCTTCACATACCTGTAATAGCTGATCTTCAAGTAGGATACAATCTACAAGATCATGTAACTACAGAAGGTCTAACTATATCGTTATCAAATAAAACTTCCACGATGGTAAGCAGTGATCAGCTTATTAGTGAAATTTATTCTTATTATAGACAAGAGCCGAAGAAAAATGGTCCATTAGCATCAACAGGCACACTAAGTGGCATAGCATTTATGAAGACTGAATTTACTACTGATGATGCTCCCGATATTCAATTTCACTTCGATGGTAGAAATGTTAGGGATTTTTATTCAGATCCTACTACCTATTTGGCTACTAACATATTTCCTCTTGCTTTCTATGATGGTCTCACTACCAGGCCATTACTTCTAACGCCAAAAAGCAAAGGTTATTTGTTATTGAACAATACAGATCCAATTTTCGGCCAACCTTTGATTTATTCTAGATTTTTTACTGCTAAAGAGGATTTAGACACATTAGTGGCTGGAATACGCTTCGCTGTTAGTTTAGAAGAGACAGACGCCTTCAAACAGAGTGGAGCGAGATTCGTTAAAATACCAGTTGAAGCCTGTACTGGACATCCTTGGGGATCTTATGAATATTTTGTTTGCTTGTTAACACATTATACTTCAACTATTTATCATCCTGTTGGAACCTGTAAAATGGGTCCCAATTGGGATAAAGATGCAGTTGTTGATCCAAGGTTAAGAGTGTACGGAGTTAAAAGACTGAGGGTGGTAGATGCTTCAATTATGCCTTTAATTACAAGAGGCAATACGAATGCACCTACAATAATGATTGCAGAAAAAGCCTCAGATATGATAAAAGAAGAATGGATTAATGTATTACACATATAAAGATATTTTTGTTATAACTCAGAAAATTATATAATTAGTGAAGTTGGATAAGTAATTTTTTTTTGTTAAATTTTGAAAAAAATATGTTTTACTTATAGATTCCTAGTTATAGTTGATACTTACCATTTCTTTTTTTTTTTTTTGTATTTTTTTTTGTACAAAATGGTTATGTTTATATTTTATTTATTTAGTGTAAGAACAGGTGTAACGATTCTCAAAAAATGTCTAATGTTTGCGATAATTTTGAGAATTAAATAAATGTATTATTTTACTTTGGCTACAAGTTTAATAAACGTATGAATTTAAGTAAAAAGTTTAGCTGTAAGTATGTAGATAGGTAACCGACGAAATTTACCATTGCACAGGTGATAAGTTGCAATTCATTACAGTTCAACATAATCATACATGTGTCATTAGTTATAATTTTAGGACTATTACAAACATAATATAAAATGTTTTGTGACCGCGTGGGCTAATTTGACAGCCCGTTTAGCATTCAAATAAATAATTAGAAGTAAAAAACGATACTCGAACCATCTTGTGAATCTTGTGATCGTTAGAATATATTATTATAAGATTTCTAAGAACTTTTGTTGTCATTTTATTAGAAAATCAAATAAATTTCAAACGAAGTGTGTCAGGGCACACTGAGTTTCGCAATCATTTGGGCAGCCCTTTTGGAGGCAGTAACCACCACCTTACAGAAGAATACCGTGAAACAACATATCTATTGTTGTGTTTCGGTGAGTTAGTAAGGGATGCCATAGCCCAATTCCCTACCGCTTCCTTTCATCCTTAATATGTGACATTTTAGGTAGGTTGTGACTGTTAGAACACAGTATTAACTGTCACACCAAACAACTAACATTAACTCACTAACAAATGACATTCATATTAAAAATGCTCTTTCGACTGCCGAAGAGAATAAACTGAACAAGAAAATGGGGAAACATAGACCCGAGAGTACTTTGCGACGAGTCATCGAGCACGAAAACCATTGTGGCCATTAAAACATAATATGAACGAGTTTTTACCGTATATTTTTTTATTATACACTAGTAAAATTAAGGGATTCACTGAGGTAAATGACATTGACATATGACCTTCAATGTTTATATGAAATATTTTATAAGAGCGTTTGGCGGCGCCAGCATCTCGCTAGCGCTCGCAGGCCTGAAAATTATGGTATTTTGTTTTTACCATTAAAAGAGTACCTATACAAAAAAAGCAACGATATAATTTTTTAAAGAGGTAATCTTTAACACTATAATACATTTTTACCTATTAACAAATCGCTAACGTAATGGCTCCACAAAAGACCCATCTGCCGTTCCTACATACCCATTATCTGCTTCCATAAACCGCGGAACGCAAACAATCTGTAGCTAGACTGTCTTCGCTCTCAAATCAACCACCGTTTTATCAAGATCTACTTTACCCCCCTCACCGTCGCCACTGTTCAAATAATAAACTGTAATAGTACGACCTGTAAGAGCTCAAAATACAATGGTGATGTCATAAATTTTACAACTACCACGGACTTTAAACTTCATCAAAGTGTCATAAATAAACAGGGAACTTACACCGATTGTTGACTAAAAGCGTTTATAGGGCCCCAACTTACTGTTTTGTAGCTTAAGATTAAATTGTTTTGCTTGGATTTATTGTTTTTATATCAGCACAATTGCAACATAACAAAAACCTTCGTTAGAAAAGTACTATAAATAAAGAATACTGAAAAAAAACTCGTGTCGTCTAATTTTGTGTTCGCTTATTAAGGATCTAAAAGCAATCTGATCTAGAAGAGTTAAGGGTACTTGCCTAACGTCTCAGGGGGGCCGGGTTTGATTCAGGCGGGGTCATCTTTGGCAAAAAAAAACTTTTCATTTGGAAAGAAATGGCAGGGCACACTGTGTTTTTCAGTTATTTAGGCAGCCTGTTTGACTTGATGGTAGGTGGCTACCGTCGCCTATAACACAAGCAACTCCATAGACGCTGCAAGTGCACTGCCGACCTTAGAAATATTAAAGATAAGGGATAAGGTAATGGGCTCTGGCATCCCTTACTCACTCACCGAAACACAACAGCACATATGCTGTTATTTCACGGTAAGTGTGTGGATACAGCTGCCAGACGGACTGCCCAAATAACTGCGAAACGCAGTGTGCCCTGCCACTACTTAAAATTAACTATAAAAATTAATCTATAAAATTCTTAAACAAATGTAAGCCATTTCCAGTAAATACGTTTACAATAATACTTGTTGTCCAGCCCCATTGCAGCAGCCTGTGATTTATGTTGTCCTGGTGTCACGTTGTATTGCACGAACTGGAAATAAAGACTTCTAGTTGTTAATGTGTCTAGACTAGTTTTATTTAGGTGTTAACAACGAATGTACACTTCATTAGTGTTCATTCATTTTATCCCCCCGATCTAAATAAACACCTAACAATAAAATTAAATATCAACATCACTACTTAGTCGTATCTGACTTAACATATCTATACTAATATTATAAAGAGAGAAGGTTTGTATGTTTGTAATGAATAAACTCAAAAACTATTTTACCGATTTTGAAAATTGTTTAACCTATAGAAAGCTACATTATCAGCGAGTAACATAATTATGCTATATTTTATAATGTTACGCAGGCAAAGTCGCGTGCAACAGCTAGTAAAAATATAGCAGTAACCAAATTCATCATAATTATTCTTACATTACATTGTATAAATTGAAATCGCTCTCCAAGTCTGTCTGTCTATATATCCGCTAACCCCTCCAAAACCACACAATGCAACGCAATGCAACTGATAATATCCTTACATATTATAAAACAAATTCCCCGCCGCGTCTGGCTGTCTGTATGTACACGATAATCTCAGACTACTAAACGGATTTTTATGCGGTTTTCATTTATGGAAAGAGGGATAAACGAGGGAGGTTTGTGTGTATAAAAAAATTGCATAACGGGCGAAGCCAGGAGCGGGTCGCTAATATTGTATAAATACAACTAAAACACTTGCTGAACAACTTTATATAATATATATAACTAAGCTTCATTTAACCTCCGCATACGTTCCTTGTAAAGCATTCACAAAAGATTCACAGTGATAATTAGGAACTTGAATTTTATACGCACGAACTGAAAAGGAAAGGAAGTGAATATTACAATGTTTAAAGACTTAAAAGGGACAGAAGAATGTTAATGAGCAACACTGAAGTTGTTGCTAAGTTTTGTACGCATAACTCTAGGTACTTAATTCAGTAAAGGTTTTCATGTGGGAGGGAATGGGTAGGTACTTTTTAAATAGTTTGTAGTGTCTATCTCGATAGAATGAATGAGATAAATCTTATCTATCTTTCCAAAGTTTCCAATTCCAAATATTTAAACTTTTTAAACAACTTTTAAAGTGGTCTCTGTGTGGTAATAATTAAAATTTAAAAAATGTTAAAAAGAAGTAAAAAAGTGTATGTTTATACGTAATGTAAATGTATTTTGTATATTTTGTCCAAGTCATAGTAGTTTAGTAGTCAGCTAGTCTGGCTGGTCATTCATACAGACAGACGGCGGGAACTTAGGAGTTGGTTTGGTTGGTGGGATCGGGCGGAGCGAGCGACTTCCTTTCGTTAGTTAGTTTTATCATAACTTAACTATTGTATTGTAAGTAAAGAATAACAGAACTCAGTCAATCAAGATAAAATAAATATTAACAAAAATGCCACTCAGACAGCGACAACGCCCCACTCTCCCCCCGAAAGGGGAGCGAACGATCATCGAGGGCTGATGGTAGACTACCATCGCCCGCCTCACGCTCAGGACGCTGCGCCACGTCTCCTCATCATGGCGGTTTCGATACTCACATAGCGTGAATGTCTTAGCGAAGAACTTACTATAGAAATGATCCTATGAAGTAAGGTCTTGCTGGAAATCGTCCGTACCCACCGACCCATTGTTTGACAAGCTACAAGTCGATAGCGCGATATAACCAGCTGGCGCAGCGACATCTAGTAGTAAACTACGGCAACTGGTAATGAAGGTATGACCATGTGGTTATTGCGTATGAGATAATTTTTATAAATAGAGCGTGACTATACCCGATAGTTGTCATTAGAAAATGTGTCATCTCAACTATTGCTACTATTTGAAATATTTCTCCAAATGGATATACTCGTATAGACCATATTATATTAGGCGTACTTATCTACAATAACTTTAAATTGCACCCGGGCAAGTATTTTGATACAATTTTCACATATTGAAAGAGCGATAAACGAGGAAAGTTTTAAAGTTTGTGTAGAATTTGCAAAAAAAAAACTTTATCTGTGCGAGGCCGGGGGCGGATCGCTAGTTAATAAATAGTTTAATTGTCCAAGGCGTAAAGTGTACTTCGTTTTTTCGATTGCTTCGTCCACAATTCTGTTCAAAACCAGAACGAAGTTTGTAACTTGTTTTATCTAGGAGACGACAACGACGGCAGTGCATAGTACAAGTACAAGTTAATAATTGTAAAGTTCATGTTTTCCATAGTTTGCAAGGATTAAAGTGAACTAGCAGATCCGGAGTAAAGAATTTATTTAGGTACTTCAAAAGTACCTATGTACCTTACTTATACTTACCTACTACTTTACTTTTTTATTGTACCTATAAAATATTAGCTTATTGTACTTAATCATTTGTTTAATATAATTAAGATGAAAAAGCAGATATGAGTAGTGTGAGGTTGAAAAAACACAAATTTGTCGTATAGAAAAAGAGACACGATAACGAACAAAAAATTCAATCGAGTTGTAAAATTGTCGAGCTAAAGTTATAAAAGGTCTAGAAACTTTCAATGCAAAAACATCAGCATTTGTATGCACCGCTCACACAATGGAAAGAAATAATGACAAAAGCGGAAAAAACTGCAACAAACAAAGAGTCACTCCAACTCTTTAAGCCAATTATTACGAAAGAGTTTTTTAAAGAAAACTCCTTTGCCTGGGAACGTAGACTTTCAACAGTTTATTGCGAAGTAAAAACTCAGAATGTATATTGTTTTATTTCCAACAGAATATGGTATTTTATGCTCTACTAACTACTTCCTCTAGGGTAGTAACAGATTAGCGGGGCACCGAAGTCGTGTCTTAACATGGCATCGACCCCACCCATCAACAACCGTGCTAGAAAGTCGTTGGGTTTTAGCCGGTATGAATCCGGCGTAACCCCGTAGTGTCCCCTATACTACCGGGTTTCTCAACTTAAAAAAAAATGGCTAGTCACAGGTATGAAACCCGTTCTAGTCTGCAGTTTTGATTTTACAATAAGAAAACATCGCGGAGAAACCTGCCAATCATTTCTCTTCACAGCAGTCAAAAGTGCGCTACTAACCTTCATAAGGTAATTGTAATCTTTATAATTGGCACCCCGGCAAACAGCACTCTGGGAACGCTCACTGGGAGGTTGCCAGGTGGAGCGATCGAAGAAAAATCACGACGAGGGAGAGAAACGACCAGGTGACTCTTTTTCTGGTGCTCTGTATTAGGTGCCTAGTGGTCGGTTGAAAAACATCGTAAAGAATGAGAACTTTTTTTGTTTTTTTAATGTAAAATCCTCACTCACGCTGACGGTTCACTTGACGGTAGGTGGCAACCGTCGCTTATAATACATAATTATTGCTGCCGCCTGCCGAACATAATTATTTGATTAATATATTTTTTAATATATTAAAATTCCTTGACTTTGTCACATTATTTATTTAAACAAATGGCAATAATAATACATCTATTCGGTACGCAATAAAAACTTTTGCAACTCTATCGAGAAAAACAAAAACGAATTGCGCCTAGCCTACTGTTGAGCGACTTCAACGTACAGGACAGTAAATACAATAGGAAGTGTATAATCTTGTAAAGACTGAAGCTTCTCATTAATTTCATTGACGAACCATCATATTAAGTACATGAATATATAAATAATAAATACTGAATACACGTGTAGTTATTTAATTATTGCCTTTTATGACAATTCTGCCAGTAAACTAACTGCCAATTTGATCTCATTGCATGTCTCATAGACATTGAAAAACTTAACATAAATTGATAAAACCCATATTTTTTCATTTAGCAATTGAGCGAATCTACCAATTCTAGCGTAAGAAATGGGCAATTGATGAAATCTTCTCAAGAAAAGATCTTGAGATTCGACTGAATAATTTTTTTGGAATAATATTCGCAATTGTTAAAAGACAGTTATGATAGACATAGAATGATATTATAATTTTTTACTAGATATTTTTGTTGATATAGACAGGTTTCTCTTTCGTTTAAATAATAGCGATTTCCAAAAGGCTATAAAGTCATTCGAATGTGAATCAAGTGATTATTTTCTTTAGTTTTATTGTTTTAGCAGTACATGTTACTATTGTTGTAACTTGCCGTTGTGCCTATTATATAGCCTTTTTTAAGTGAAAGAAACGGGGTTGGAATTTGAGTAGTGTTGAAAAACGACAACACATGTCTACTGAATATTCTCTCCACTGTGTTTGGAATCTTCTATGCAATTTAACTGAACGTTCTCTTTATTCTGTAAGGAATTGCAAGAATATCATTATGAGAACTCTGAGCGCTCTATCCGTAAATGTATATTATTTGTTCTACGTAGTTTATCTCCTTCCTGTAATGTTCACTTGTCTGTTTTATAAACATATAAAAATACTATTTCCGATTCAATTTGGAAACACATTTTTGACTTATATTCTGTACTAGTAGGTGCCTTATATTGACTTATATTTCTTTCATATTGATGTTTGATTTAGTACTTCTAATGAAAATATAACTGAATCATTGGGTTCTTCGAATGACCGAAATTCACTGAAAAACACAGTTTGTCTGCGTTTCACATCAAAAAATTGTTAAATATTCTTATAACTTGTGGATACCCGGCAGCGTAGGGGACGTTGCGGGGTTACGCCGGACTCCTACCGGCTAAAATCCAACGATGTTCTAGCGCGGCTGTAGATATGTGCTACCCACCACGGCTGTCCAGCGCGGGGGGAGGTTACGCTCCCTGTCGGAACCTCGGCGTACTCTAAAGCGAAGGTACGAAGTACGCCGGCCATCTCGGGGAACCTCACGACGGGCGATAGTCTCCCCAGACTACCGCCCAGAACGCCGTCTCCTAGCGGAGGTTGGCAATCATCATAGCAATTTTAACCTTGTCCGCAGCCGCTCTGAACAATTATCGTGTGTTCATTCCAAACCATAGAATTAGGAACTGTTTAGTCTTCTTCCTACTTCTATAACTCGAACTGTGTTAATGATTATCGACGTATAAATTGTTCATAGTTCCATTAATTTCATAGTATATACTTAATTTTGAAACTTAGGTTGCTTTTCCTTCTTCCTTCCCTTATCAGGTCGTCTGTTCACCTTATGGATGGACGTCCTACTTACGCTGCTCTTGCCGGTTCGTGGTCTCCACTTGAGAACCTTCCGGCCCCAGCGGGTATCAGCTCTCCGTATACTATGTGTCCTGCCCAGTGCCATTTCAATTTACTAATCTGCCGGGTTATGTCGGTAACTATCGTTTGTCTACGGATCTCCTCATTCCTGATTCGATCTCTTGGTGTAACCTCTAATAGTTACCGACCATAGCCCTTTCCATAGTTCGTTGTTAATATCAAGTATCTACTAGAAATAGATTCTCTTCAATTTCTATAAACAGCCAAATATATGTAAAATTTACACGAGATACTGTGCTCGTATTATTTTCCTAGTTTTATTGCATACTCGTAGATAAAATATAGTTCCAGGTAACCACCTGAAATTTACTATCACTTGGAAACGTCCAAATGTCACACGAAAATAAAGTAATGCTTCAGTGCAAACCAAAAATAATATAAAAGAAGACAATGGTCGCGCTTGACACAGAGATAAAATAACGGCCACAGTGGAAAATGAGCGAAGTGGAGCACCATTAAGGTGTCTTCTGTGGCGGCACGCGACTCGAGAATAACTAGTGATGTACTCAGATTACGACGATGGAATCCATATCGATGAAGAACCGATTTAAGTACATGAATAATTATAAACAAGCAATATTGTAGATATCTCAATTCCGAATATGACATATTAATAAGATATTATCCTAAACTATAGTAATTGAAGTCGAAAGTGTACGTGAGCGTCTACAGAAGGTTTATATATCTGTATGTAATAGAAATTTTGTAATCTGAACATGGTGTGCGGCAAAACTCTAATGAGTTTGCATTTACACCAATGTTAAATTAAATAAAACATTATATTATTTGTACCTGAGTCATGGATGTTTGTATTTATAATATGAATGTATTTACAAGAAAAAGTAATCTATGTATTATATCAACTGTCTGGTATCCATAATACAAGCATACAGTGTGGAATGTGTGAAGATATTTATTATTATTATAATTATATTGTATTAATAAATTAATTAATTAATTTAAAAAATCTATTGAATAAGAATTACAATCAAAATATAGCAAAACAATATGTGGATTTATTCTCTTAACGACAATTTTTTTATACTATTTTTATATTCAGTTATTTTCATTAAGTCCACATGTAGTATAGTTTTATACAATCGTTACATTAATAGGTACGTATAATAAAATCAATTGACATGCTTTAGTATTAACAATAAAAAAGGTCGATCTTTTTCTACCGTAGTCGAATTTCGACCACTGACCGAACGCTAATAATTATTAACAAACATGTAATTATACACATATGTAAAAATCTTAAAGATTTCTTATTTAATGAAGTAGTTGGTCTTATTAAGATAAGAAAATCCATATAGAGCTAAGGTCATTAAAATATTTATAGAATAACATTAAGTTCCGCAAAACAAAACTGTCTTAGTTTTGTCGCTCTGAAGACTATGTCTGTACGCTAGAAGCAGTACAGATATAGTTCTGATATTCCAAACTACGTATAGTAAATGGAAATAGTAAATGGAAAAATTTAAAAAAATCGTTATAGTCGTTATTGGTCAGTAAGTACAGTCTGCTGTAAGTTAACAAAATACTTATATTTATTGAAAGAATAAAAATTATCGACAAGCAGTAAAGTGCAGTCCACATCACTGACGCTACTCGTATGCATCTGAGCATAGGACAATGGTCTCAGTAGAGTTAGACTCAAATTAGTGAGAACTAAGAACAAAATAATGAGTGGGTTCAATAGTACTTAAAACTTTCTAAATATACACCCATATTGAATCTAAACTACTAAAAGATAAAAATTAAAAACATTTTAACTGCTTGATATAATATTAATTATATAAGGTATGTATGAAGTATTCTTAATATTATTTTGCACACAATTTTAATTATTTTACAATAGAAGCAGAGCAAGAGTGCAACTTTAGGCTCACTAAGTTCTTAAAATTCAAAACCTGGTAAGTAAATGGTGCAAATAACACGCGTCAAATACAAATGAAATTAAAAAATATTTTATACTGTCTAGTTCTACGAATAAATAATAAGTTATATTTATTAAAATTGAAATTTTTTTTATTTTTAATTCCAAAATATTTCAACAACACAGACAATGGCAATCTCCAGCTTTTACGATTCTATGAGAAAGAACCCGACAAAAACCTCATCTATACGAATAATAAAATAAAGTCGTAAACGAGCCGTGTCTGTCTGTACATAAAATATTTTTTCAAAAAACAATTTGTATACGCTCTTACTTATACTGAGTTAAAAAAAATTGTAGTTTTTAGAATTTTCGTCTGTTTGTCTATGCACGAAAATCTCAGAAACGTCTGAACCGATTTGAATGCGGTTTTCACTTACGTAATGATGATTAAACTATAAGGTACCTAATATCCCATGTTAGATTCATCTAGTTAATTATATATGTGTACTTTCAATCAATAGTTTCAATAATATTTATTTTTGCATTTTTTTTTTTCACGTTAGTTTCAAATGTATCTAGATAGATAGACACTCACGATTAGCTAATACTATTTTACTGAGATCAAATAAAAAGAAAGACCGGGTTATATACTGGTATCATACGGTTAATTTCAGATGTATTTACCTAAAGTCCCATGAGGCGCTACCGAGCAATTCGATGTAGTCACTGAAATTAGTGGCGAACGATCTACGATATTACTAGTCTGAGAATTAACTCTTACATTGTTATGCAAATATGAGACGAGTAACCGCACTCGACTTTGAATGTCATTATAAGGACCCTCCGTGTCATATATACAGCGAACCAATGGCAAAAGGAAAGTTTTCATTTGAATTTGGAGCTTAAATTTGAAGGTTTATTACTTTATTTAAAAAAAAACAGAATGGATGAAAAATTAATAGTTTCTAAAACTTGCGGAACTAAACAAAATTAAACATTACTCCAATTAGAGAGAGCTATTTTTTATGTAAAATTGGTCACTACACCTATTTTGAAAAATATATATTTTTATTTAAAAATCACCAGACAATCTGATGGTCCACTTGATGGTAGCTACCTTGACCTTCGCCTATAACACAAGCAACGCTACAAGTACTGCAAGTGTTCTGCCGACCAGTAATATTAAGGATAAGGGATTAGGAAGACATAGCAAAATGGACCAAAATGGCGTGAGTTAAGGCGTGAAAAAGTTACAGACAAAGAGACAGAGATACTTTCACAATTATAATATAGTTATATAGTAAGGATCACAATCGCTCACGCGTGCGTCTACGGTAAAAACGTGGACCAGCTGGAACGACATGGCCTTTCTAGTGCGAGAAGCGCTGGCACATTAGTGCCGTGGAATTTAGGAAAAGCTCTGGTGTGGGACGCAAGGTGTTCACGCCTTCGCACAGTCTCCCATCGAAGCGACCCACACACAGGCTGGCGCTGCTGCCTGATCAGGCCCAGATTCTCTAGCGCCGCAAATACTCATCCTTACTTAAGGACTACGAGCTTGTTATGCTCGCAATAGTGACACTGGGTCCCTAGTCAGCTGACATGAAGAAATTTGTAAGGAAACTGTCGGCACGCCTGGTCGACTCTACAGGAGACCCCAGGGCTAGCACTAACTCTGCCAACGCATAGCTCTGGCAGTACAGAGAGGTAATGTTGCAAGTATAATAGGGTCCATGCCTATTTATTATTTATAATTATAGATAAGTTATTAGTCTGTTAATTATTTTGTTAATAAATTAATATATTATTTAAAAAAAGTAAGAATTGCTTTAAAAAAGTAAAGATTATTGTTTTACAAATTGATAAAAGTGAAGTGGACAAATTTAATAAAGCGTCCTTAGGTAAGGTTCACAGTATCTATTGACATAAAATCTGTTGAAGCAATAAGGTACCTATTTCAGACTTTCGGATTAATTTTGCAAATGAGCGCTCCGTGCCCCTCATGAATATTCAGACAATTTCGTTTTAAAGTGTTCCTTTTGATGTATCGCTTTTTCGCTTGTAAATTAATTGTTATTTTTTTTTTTTCATAAATAGTCACCCTGTTATCCTTGATTCTTGTATCCCCTAAATTGTTATCACTCTTTAAGGGTATACATTAGATAAATAGAAATAAATACCAATTAATAGAAATATAAATCTATACCTACTCTATACTATTCTATACTATAGGTACTATCCATACTAATACTTACTATAAATGTATAAGTAACTCTGTCTGTCTGTTTTTTACTTTTTCACACATTAGCTATTCAAAATTCATGGGATACAAGAAATGAGGTCAGGTACCTTTCAATCAGAAAAAAAGTATTGTTCCCATCAGCTATTATACTATACAATAATAAGACAGTGTATCTATAAGGAATTAAAAATATCAATCAATATATTATATTTAGTTGATAGTGTCATCTGTCGGCTATTGCTCGTACTTTAATAATATATAGCAGAACACACTTGATAGTTACATAAAGTATCAACAGATGTCGCTACAAACATGCATATGGCTATTGATTTTTAATATTTCAACTAAAAGTAACACAATTGTTTCTCCTGAAATAACTGCAAACAAAACCAACGAAAGAAAATACAACATATTTTTACGTAAATTATTTCTTACAAAGTAGAAAACCATGCAACATAATGTAATACAACATAAAATGACAATAAATATTTATTTTCACGTCAACCAACTCTTTTCTGTGATACTTGCGCTCATCTGAGCTATCTGAAACAACATAAAACCAACTTGGATACACGACATAAAAGTTTGCACCGTATTACAAAGTTATACCATGCATATTTACCAAACAGTAGTTATTCAAAAGAACTAAAGTAGCTTACAGGTAAGTAAAAGGGCTTACGAAATTATAAGTATCACGAAAAATTATACATGTCGACACAGTATTACCATTACCTTCAAAGATGCATCCATTATTTAATACCCAATTCGTATTCTTTATTCCTAATGATACATAGTCAGTAAGTATTAGCCTTTATCAAAATATTTTTTTCATCATTATAGTTTATTAGTTCAAATTAACGATTCGCTTATTATTTCTATAGAAGACCATAAGTATATGTTACCTAATTTTTTGGAAGTACAAGCTTATCGAAATTAGATTTGTGAGATCAACAGTCAGTTCCTATATATAATTTTTATTCAGTTTTAGTTTTTAATAAAAGTTAGTACTAAATTGTAATTTACTTATTACTTAATAATGTGATTGAAATGCCGTTATTGTTAAAAGGTTGTTAAACGGTTTGTCGGACGACGCCTCCACCTATTAATTTGTACAAAAGAAATAATAGCACTAGAAGTTATTAGTCTATTAGGTATAGACTGCAGTGACCTTCATATTACGAAATTAATTATCTATGAAAACTTAAATCGTTGTTGTAATTCGCTGTCGAGATACATAATGTGAACCATTATAATTAATTATTCAAACCATTCTCGTAAAATTTATTCGTAAAAAACATTCACGTGTTTTGCACTGCACACAATGTTCGCGCCTCCCGCTTCTCAACTCAATATGAATGAATTGTAAAACTATGAGAATATCATCATTCACAGTTGACAAAGTTTGCTACTAGATGTCGCTGCGCCGGCAGGTTATATCGCGCTATCGACTTGTAGCTTGGCAAACAATGGGTCGGTGGGTACCGACGATTTACGGCAAGACCTTACTTCATAGGATCATTTCTATAGTAAGTTCTTCGCTAAGACATTCACGCTATGTGAGTATCGAAACCGCCATGATGAGGAGACGTGGCGCGGCGTCCTGAGCGTGAGGCGGGCGATGGTAGTCTACCATCAGCCCTCGATGATCGTTCGCTCCCCTTTCGGGGGGAGAGTGGGGCGTTGTCGCTGTCTGAGTGGCATTTTTAATATGTTATAATTTAAGTTGCTTCTAGCTTAGTTACAAACATACAAAAGAAACACTCTGAAAATACCATCTCAAAACTATAGATTATAAAACTTACGAGTGTACTAAGTAAATAGAAATTGAATTTTGTGTATGAAAAAAAAAACAATTGATAGGAAATAAAATAAAGGAATACGATTCAATCCTGAAATCCTGAATTTTATCCGGCCGATTTTCTGAACCAAATTTTCCTTAGTAACCAAACCAAAAGTCCATGAATAATAGTCTGATAAATGTAGATATATAAAAAAAATCCTCTAGGTTAAGATCAAGACCACAAAGTATTAATAACTTGAAACTTAAAAGGACAGATAACAAAATTTTAATATAAAGAAGGATTTGTCTTGTCTTGAGGATAAAGGAAAACAAAAATATAAACTTTTCGCAAAAACCAAATCTCATAAAGTCAATAAACAATCCAACAATAAAATATTCAAATAATATGCTGGTTCGTTGTGATTTGGAAGGTGAAGAATAGAAATACCTAAAAGACTTTTCTGTCATCCGGTTATCTTTTCTATTTGCTTACTAGTGCTGTGCTTTGTCGATGCTTTCTATCGATGTTTTTTTTTTTATTTTTTTACAGAATTTTCCCAACCCAATTAAAATCTTTAAATACATTTGTATAACTTGAAGTCGCTTTTCGCGACTGTGTATTGTATGGCCGCTAACCTAAACCGCGCAACGAATTTTTATGTAGTTTTCACCATCAGTTAGATAATTTTTCATAGATTTATTTAATAATAAAAAAATAGGTCTTTTTTTCCGCGGCGAAGCCGGGATCAGGTCTAGTAATTATATAAAAAAATACTAGGCATAAATGATTTTTTATGGTATAATTAAATAAATAACATAAATAAAAGTTTAGTGGTGGCATTTCGAGGCAAACTGAAATAAAATTCGAGGCAAGAATAAAATAAAAACAGTACATGTGCTATCGTGTTTCAATGTACAAGTATGAACATATTTCACTAATATTTCTAAAGAAAAATATCTGAAAATGTGTCAGTATCTCTTAGTTACGTAGAGACGTTAAATCTGCTAAATTCATATCGATAATCTAACCAGATTTATGGAATAATCTTTTCCCATCACTTCACGGTAAACCTATCCGAGAAAGTTTAAAGCAGACTTTAAACTCTCTGCTCTAGATATGTTAACGTAGATAGATATACTGTACTCTGTGGAGACGTAAAGCCTCTTTCTATATTCGATAACAGTGTTTTACAAGTAGAGCATTGCATTTGGTACATAATATGAGCCAATGCCCCTTATTGTATTACTTTGAAGATAAATCTTTTAGAATTTTAGAACGACATTCTCGATAAGGACGAGTATTTAGATCTAAAGCATAGGATAAAAGATTGCATAGGCTTTGGTTAGGCTCAAAAGGCACAGTCTACTCACATTACCTACCAAGAAATTAAATTTTATAGAATAACTTTATAGTGTTTTAATGTTAACTTAAATAAGTAATAATTTGACGAGCCCGTTGGATGAGTGGTAAGAGTGGTTTGCCTAACGTCTCAGGGGCCCCGCTTTCGATTCCCGGCGGGGTCAACTTTAGAAATGAACTTTTCAAAGTTGGCACTGGTCTGGATTTAGAATGTAGTGGCAGGGCAACACTGCGTTTCGCAGTCATTTGGACAGCCCGTCTGGTGGCAGTAACCACCCCCATACAAAAGACCACCGTTAAATAACAGCACATGTGCTGTGCTCCCAGGGTCCATTTCTCATCTCTTATCCTTAATGCTACTGTAGTCGGCAACGCATTAGAAGCACTTGTGGCAATTTTGAATAGAATTTAAGGTTGGATATAGGCTAAATATTCCAATAGAGCTAAAAATATTAATCCAACGCTTGTCTAAAGTATAATGTTAGAGGTGATATTTATTTTTCAACGCGGACAAAGACGCAGACACCAGCTACTTTCAAAGTGAGTCAATATTACATCGAAACTCACGTAACTCATCCTCGGTAACTTGATTATGGAGATTTTAAGAATAAACTCGAGGTTTACTTTGAAGTCATTTTTAATAAAGCTTTAAATGGGCCGTGTATTTGACTACTAAGGGTCCAGAGTGAAGATCGTTTGAATATTTATGGTCTGAGAACAGCCTAATTTGCAAGATATCTTTTATAATCCTGGGGGCGATTAAAGAAACCATTAAAAGAGAATTAACGTTTTCAACAATACGCACTGTCTCGAGGTTTCTGCTTAAATTTATGTCTTATATATTGATGTATAAAAGAAATACCACAAGTTGATATTGTCTCATTTAGTATAAGTAGTTGTCACAGTCTCCATCACGCGAAATAATTTTAGAAGCTTTTGTATAAGGTGGAAACAAAGGCTTAGTACGCATTTATTTAATTACTTATGTAACTAATAAAATGTATTTATTAGTTACATAAGTAATTAAATAAATTGGGTTTGTTTAATACTCGTAGATAAATTGATATAGACATATTCTACGCCAAACCATGAGTCCCAAATGTCGCAGTTTATTACGTATCTGACTCCTTTCATAATAACAATGAGTCTCAAATATAATAAGAAATAATAAGCCACGTATCTCTTACATACCCACAATAATCTTATTGCCATGAAACCATATCGCTTGATAAATGAAACGTTTCCAAAATATAAGAAACACAAAGGCTATCCACACAAAAGACACGAAATGCCGGAATGGCTGATACGAACTAAAGTAGTCCTGTATTAAGTAACGTGGATACACCGTTTTCTTGTAACACTGCTCACAAAAACTGGTCACACTTTATTGTAAGAAAAAACGAGAATTTTTGAAAGTACTTGTAAATCAATACGGAAGAAGAAAAGTTTTTTTAATTAACGCTTTAACCACTTGGTTTTGTGGGAGTTTGCCCGCTTGACTCGTAAATTTATTTATAATTTTTTTTTAAGAGAAAGCAAAGCAATGATTTAAAAATAAACATTATACAAGTGAAGTAATTTATCGTATATATATAAATACGGCTTTGGCGAATTGGACACGAAAATAATTGTCGGATAAATCCGACTCTGGCGGCTAAAGGATTAACAAATGGGTTTGCCCTTGGTCAGCATCTAGCCAACGCAAAGACGAGGCCGAATATGGAACGAGCTCACCCAGAAATTGCCTATTCACTCGAACTTTAAAAAGATTTGGGTTATACACAGACTGTCAATGGGGTTATATGAGAAACATAGACGCCGGAAGGGAGTTCCAATCCTTGGTTGTGCGCATTATGAAAGAATTTTTTAAAACGTTTGGTCCGAAAAAAAAGGGATTTAGACAAGATAAGGGTGGAAACCGGCAGTACGACTGAATATCCGATGGAACCAATGGGAAGTCAGTATGAGCTCATGCAGCTTCAACGTTATATGGTTGCATTATTTACGTTCTCTCTTGATTACAGTCATAAATTCAATAATTGTGTTAGCGTTTGCTATTTATGTCGACTGAAGTTGATTCATTAAGTAGGAAAGTAAAGTAAAAAGTGCTCTGTGACGTTGCAAAAAGAGGTGCTCATTCATTCAGATTCATTCGGTAATATGATGTTGGAAAGGTGTCGGACAGTGGAGCGGGCGCGTTGGCGAAGAGTTCGTCGTCGTATGTCCGCACCGCACATCTTATAGTTGGAATTGTAGTTCTGATATATCGTCGGACGATAAAAGTATTTGGACTAAACATAAAGTGGTTTAATTAATGTACCCGAAGCAGAGGGTGCTAACAATTGATTCTGTAAGTTTAAAAAAAAATTAAGTTCAATTGAGTCATAGTTAAAAATCAATATAATATTTCAGCCAAATTTGACATTTCGTCTTTAAAAAACACTCTCCTTAAAAAGTTATTTAAGATAATTTTAAAAGATATTTAAAACATTTAAAAAATATATTTAAAAAAGAAAATTAATAAAAAATTAAGTAAATAAAAAAAATTAATAAAGATTTCAAAATGATTTGATGATACAATATATACTAGCTTGTTAGTTTGTGAAGGTAAGAAGTTTTCACTTCTGATCTGTAGTCCTACGACTGAAAGTTTTTTTTTTTTTTTGTTCCGACAAACGCCAATTATTTTTCCGTTTAACTTTTCACCAAAACATACTTCGAATTTATCGAATAAACATGAGTTGAGAATAAAAAATAAATTTCGCTACTTTGTTCGCATGCATGTCAAGCTCTTCAAGACTCGACATGTATAAAGCGAGTTTCAAGGACTTTAGAAGGAGCTATCCTAATGGGTTGCCTTGTAATATAACATTTTCTGAATTGTTGTGCTCTCAAATTTATGCAATGTTTTGAAAATGGAACACCGTTGCTCTTAAAAACACAATAGTATTGTTAGTTTTACCCTTATATTATACTAGCTGGTGCCCGCGACTTCATCCGCTTTAAAAAATAAAAGATATATATATAACGCTTCACAAAATATGTAAAGCAATATAAAGCCTGACATTGTATAGTTTTACCAAGCGTTGGATATGGATGTGGTGTCTTATTGGAATATTTAGCATATGTCTATCCTAAAATTCTATTCTAGCTATTGGTGAAAAATTTCTTTTAAATCGGTTGAGTAGTTTCGAAGATTACCTCCTACATATATAAACAAACATACAAAATTTACCTATTCCATCAACATAATCATCATTACATCCAGAAGACGTCCTATTCTGGACATAGGCATCTCTAATAATTTCCAGAAGTATCCTGGACCCGCATTTCTTGCATATTTTTATTCGTTAGTGAACGTCTAGCGCTGCGCTTACTGGTCCGTGACTTAATAACAGAAGGAGCAATCACATATTAAAGAAATTTAAATCAGAAGGATCAATTACTTATAGAATCATACAAAGAAGCAAATTGAAAGACTTATTCACGTCATAAATAGTCTCCTTTTATGTGTAACATCAATATGTTAAAATCAATAAGTATTTAAATTAATTATTTATTAATTAACAATATTACTAAATAACTAGTAGTTTACTAATTAAAAACATAATCTTAATCAGTTTTCCTAGCAATATATATATATATATATTTATCTGTCTAATGTTAAGTCCAGAATTCACGTGAACAAAATTGAAAGAGAGATATTTAAAAATAAAATCGTAAAAAAAGGTTTGATAGGCAAAAATAATCTTATTGACTACGCATTTCACATTCGTGTACATATCATATAATAAAGGTATTTCACACTGACTGACTTTAACAAGCGTTTTACAACAATCGTCACGGTGCTTCGACGTGTAATAAAACCATGTAAGGGTTGTACTTCACGAAAGCGCTTTAAAATCCACCTTACTGTCGGTTCGTACGAATTAATTGACCAATTTCATCTGAAATTA
Source organism: Synanthedon myopaeformis (assembly GCA_944738685.1). Taxonomy (NCBI): domain Eukaryota; kingdom Metazoa; phylum Arthropoda; class Insecta; order Lepidoptera; family Sesiidae; genus Synanthedon; species Synanthedon myopaeformis. The sequence continues at coordinate 4,005,115 of OX122938.1, read as the reverse complement.
CGTGTGTTAACTCCCAGATGCTATTATTTACGAAACAATGTTAATTTTCAGAGGAGATTCAATTCATTAGAGTACCTCTATGTTAATTTGTTCATGAAATTTCTTCTTGTTTTTTTTAATCGTTTACATAACGTACGTTTATAAAATAATATGTACTTGCATTAAAAAGATACATTTCTCGCATAAAGTTTTTAGTAGAAATAACACTTTGCCAAACTTTTTATATATATTTTTGATAGACTTATATAGTTAGATATTTGAAACATAGACTTCTTGAATATACCTATATATTGTTAGAACATGTCACACAGCGCCATCTAGCTCTAAATTAAGCAGAGTTGGTACATGCCAAGTCTCGTTCTTCCTCTACAAAAAGTTGTGAGATGCTATGTAAAACCAAGTCTCAGTTATTTAAGTTAGTGTCTCTGGAAGCATCTATTCAACAACTTTATTATAAATTGTTAGCTAATCAATTATCAATCAACATTCATAATGACCTCATCGACATTAGACATCTTTATTTCTATAATAATTATAATAATTTGCCATAAGTTGTCATCAAAGTAATTATTCTCTACAATAAATAAAACAACAAGATATTTTTAAACACATATGGAATAAAAAAGAAAAAATCACCTCTTCTCTTCCATCTGACACATCTCTCAAGGGATGCTGTTTATATATATATACCAAAACTAAATCAATGATTATTCTACATTATTTCGAACGATGGGTAGCATGATACATAAATAATTCTCTCTAGTGGAAGCAAGTCACGCGTCTACTCGATAGATCAAGACCGGGTACGAATTAAAGTTTCTGCCCAGTCATTATACTGGTACACTAGTACCTACACCGACATAAAATACACTTGCCATACCCGGATACGAACCTGTTAAAATCCGAAAAAGTTACATCCTATACTTTTATAGCATCAATATATAAGGTCGGGTTAATCATAACGATCAAATCTCTCTAACAAACATGGTAAATTATATAATATATTAGATATACTATAATTGATTGATCACTTTTTTGAGTTTACTCCTTAAGAATCGATTTGCATATATATAAGTATTTTTTCCAAATGATTCTTATTTTTCTTAACCGAAGGTACTTTCGGATATTTGCAGTTTTGAACAAAAGAACATTTAACAACGTTGATTTCCCAAAAAAAAATTTTAGAGTAGGCCACCCTTATCACTTAGAGGTATAAAAAATAGTTTATAACCTATTCTCAGACCTACCGAATAAGTATACAAACAAATTACCACAAAAATCAGTCAAGTCGTTTCAGAGAAGTTTTGTTACAAACACTGTGACACACATATATACATATATTTCTTAATCTTAGTTATAGGATACAAAAGCTGACCTACAAGTTTTCAGACCAATCTCCAAGTTAAATCAATTTTAAACTTGTTGTGCATAAATATAGAGAACATTAAATATTTTTCTCAACGAATTTGTAAAGTCAATAAATCTGTTCTGTCACCACCTGCCGTATAAAGAGGCTCGCTTTATTAAAAAAGTTCCCCACTCTTGAAGAATTTAATTCTGGAATTCAAACCTGAGCCATAGTATAAATTTGGTAGTATTTATTTTGAAGACTTTAACACTATTTTAAAATCAATATAAACCTTCTTCTGTACTGATATTATAAAGAGAGAAGATTTGTATTTTTGTTTGTAATAAATAAACTCAAAAATTACTGTACCCATTCTAAAAATTCTTTTTACCTATAGAAAGCTACATTATCAGCGAGTGTAACATTGGCTATATTTTATAAAGTTATGCGGACGAAATAGCGTAAAGTCACAAATATAAAACTATAAAGTTTTTATTTGCAAAACTTACATTTTTTTAATCCAGTCATTTTTGAGATTCATTTTAAAATGTATATATCAAGAATAAAAAGCCTCAAAAAAGTATATAAATAAGTAATCCCGATTTTCCTATTATGACGTAGAGCTGTTATCGCAAAAAAAAATTACACCTCTTTCATGATATAAGTAAGAAAAAATTACCCCTCTTTCAGCTCATAAGAAATTTTTCATATTGGTTTGACTTTTTCCGGACATAATGATTGGACTATAATGTCTACCTATTAAAGTATCTATATATTATTTTATTATTATTTATTACGAGCTGGTGCCCGCGACATCGTCCGCGTTGAAAAAGAAAATATATGAGTAATAATTTATTATACCTACGATAAGATACCGCAAAAACAAATTTAAAAAAATCAGTTACTACATATTTGCGCCATTTGATGGAATGAAAATAAGACTTTTTATCACTTAGGCTCGAGTTCACCAACAGACGGTTAGTTTTAAATAGCTGATTTTAATAATTTTTAATAAAAAATATTATTAAACGGTTGTTTAAATTTTAAACAGCCGTTTAATACGTTTAACACTAAACATCTGATTAACTTAATGATTAATTTGATATTTAGGGCATTTAACCCGCAGTTTAGCGATGGTGATCATCAAAATATTATTAAACGGCTGTTTAAATTTTAATCAGCTGTTTAAAAATAACCATATGTTGGTGAACTCGAGCCTTAGTCTTTTAATGTCTTTTAATAGCGCTTTTAATGTCACTTTTAACTGACAGATGGCGCTAATTGACGCAAATCGAAATTATACTAAAATTATATATATAAGCGTATAATGTTATATAGCCTAAAGCATTCCTCGATAAATGGACTATCCAACGCAAAAAGAATTATACAATTCGAACCAGTAGTTCCTGAGATTAACGCGTTTGTGCATCTGTGCTTTTGTGTTCAGCGAATGAGTATACCTAAGGGTTTTATTCCTGATCCTTACACAATCTGTTCAAGACCCTCAATTAATTAAAATGTCGTTAATGATATTTTACCACATACCATGGAGTGAATCTATTTCAATCCTACTGTGTTTAATTTTTACTGTGTCCACTTCATTCACAAATTAATTCTTTGACTCCAGCTGATTAATTCAGCCTTAAGTCTTTAATATAGCTCACTTCAGAGCTCTTATTAAGAAGGATTACTGGAAAGTCTTGGAATAAAGGATTTTTTTTTAACTAACCACCGAAGTAGGTACCCATGTAACTTTTTTAATTACAATGCACGAACGGACTATACTTTTTTTATAACATGAAACTCAATGAACATAAGAAGCTACGTTAACAATATTCTGGAAACAAATTCATTACACTTAATATCAGGAAAAAGGTTTGTTTTATCTATGAAAACATAGTTATTTTTTAAAAAATTAAACAAATTTTTTATACAACTATACAATTTATCGTCATAACAGCATGTGTGCTGTTGTGTTTTTGTGAGCGAAAGATGCCAGAGTCCATTTCCCTATCCCTTTCCAAACCCTTGCTTGGCGACTGTAGCCACCTATAATCAAGTGGACCGTCAGCCTGTTACACAATTCTTAAATAAAAATAGTAATTAAAATTATAAAATGTTTTTATAGTTCAATAAATATATAGAACTCAAAACTCAGTTATGAAGAACTGCTTAAAATATCTTGTCTCGTCTTGTATGTACACAGAAGTCTTGTCTTTGAATAAAGTGTCTTTCTTTCTTTTTTTTTTTTTAATCCTCGACGCCCGACTCAAAAATGGGGTGTTATAAGTTCTTGTCGTGTTTGTCTGTGTATATCTCTGTCTGAATCGTAGCTTCCAAACGGTTGGACCGATTTTGATCAGTTTTTTGTTGTTGTTATTCTTTAGCTATAATTTATGAAGATCTGTTAAGGCGTTTGAAAACAATCACCCCATTTCCTAGTTAACGAAGGGATCTCACTAACTTCAACGTGTTCGAATGATGTGAAATTTGATCTGATGCTGCAGCATCAAGTAGTCTGCGCGACACCCAACTCCTCAGCAACTTACAGCAGATATAGCACGTTTGAGCTCTATGGAAATTAAGGAGTTATGACCATCTCTAATTTTACTTACACTAAAAAATCGTTCGGGAATATTGTCCTTACAGGAAAATTTATTTTAAACACTTACCACTCGTTTACATCAGCTGATGAAATCAAAATCTTTCTGACTAAGTTTTAAGGTATATATTTGAATGATCCAACCGCCTCCAAGGTTGTTAGGTGAGTTGGTTTGTAATAATGTGCGCGGTATAATAGAGCAGCCATTAAAGTAATGCGTGTTAACCTCAAGGGGCGAATGGTGGATATTTTTGGACAGCCCTGGTTATAGCGTGTAGTGTTTGTACAGCCCTAGTGAATCCTTTTTCAACATATCGTTAGGAGATAATGTAATAAGTTAATTTTACACATAAGTACACATAACTTTGAACCAGCAATTTCAGTTATATTCGAGATATTAATAAATTTAAGAGCCCACTTTCAAACTCGAGAAGCTTACAAATCCCATGCTTGTAAATTCTATCATTAGTTATTGGTCATAGCAATATCTATATTAAAAATACATAAGATTTTTGAGACATCATAATTATCGAGGTTTGCATGGAAACAAAAAACTGAATTTAATTTCTTATCTAGTATAATATTTAACTTCCAAAATGTGCAGAATTTGTGACATTTCCTGTAATTACTAACTAAAAGCCAAAAATATTTTTCTATGAAAACATCCTTGCTAAAATGTACATTTAAAATTTGGATGTCAAAAGCTACCATTTAAAAAGGTTTTTCTAAAATATTGGAATTCCTGTAGTAAGTTTCGAGAGTTGAATAAGTGCCGCGAATATGTTGCGTCGCATTCTGTCTTCGGTTATTCGTGAGACAACAAATTCTCCCAAGTACCTATTACTGAATTCCCACTTTAATAAATTTTACTAAAATAAACCACCTTAATAAAGTGCTAAAATTGAAAATGTCAAAACCGAAACTAGAAAAATGTTTATAATTAAAGACTGCTTGCGACTGCGTACAATATATAGAAAGTGATAATAAATATTTTAAAGTACTAACTGCATACAATATTACTAACAAGCATATATCAACTTATGCTCAGCAATAGTACAGTCGGGGTAAGAAAGTCGACTTTTACTTGCACCAGGGCAATTATGAATCATGCCAAAATTTATTTTCAAACGTTTGTCAGTTATCTGGTTAGTGCTTTAGTATCAAAAGGTAGTAAGTCTACCACTCGATAAACTTAATTCGTACCCCGACTGTACATGAGACGTTCGTTGAGGTATCAATAAGTATTAAATCATACACAAGAAAAGTTCCATAAATCCCATTTTAATCAAGGTCGCATCAATATGAACACACATCACACCGCCACGTATGATATTATGCCCGGATTAGTATATTACCAGTCGTTATCCTTCGAAATTACCCTTGCAAATGACATCTGTTACGTTACATAATATTTGGTGTTTGATGACGCAAATGTCTTCCCGACCGCACGTAACCCATTTTCCCTGTAGGAGTTACGTCCATAATGAAATAAGTTCTGCTTAAAATACCTTGGAGACAATTGTGTTACTAATTACGTGAGCTACACTAATTCCCGTAAGGTTCTTCCCTTGTGACTTAAGAAACTAAACTTGAAGAAATGTTTCCAACTACAACTGTTGTAATAACTAATATATCGAGTGGAGGCCACGGGCTGGCAAGCGCAGCGTAAGACGTCTCTCACATAAGGGGGTACAGATCTGATAAGGGCCGATGGTCGACAGTGGATCCAGGTTGATTCTGACCGGTCCTTTTTAAAGATTATGGCTTAGGCCTATGTCCAGCAGTAGACGTCATATGAATATATAGTACTAATTTTATATTAGTATTTAATATAGGACGATTAGAGACAATGTTGGAACCATGTAAGCAATCTAAACTAAGGCAGATTAAACAAAAAGTTTAGATGTCGATCGCTGGCTATTTGTTGCCTTGGCATCGGCTCGCTTGGAATTGGCTTCCATGGCATTAGCTCGCTTGGTTTTGGCTCACTAGGCATGCCTTGCTTGGCATTGACTCTCTTACCGTTAACTCTCTTTATTATGGCTCTATATGCTTTGCCTAGTTTGGCATTATATCCCTTGGCATTAGCACGCTTCGTTTTGGCTCGCTTGGTTTTGACCCGCTAGGTATTGCCCCGCTTGGCGATGCCTAGCATGGTGGCTTGGTATTTACTGGCGTGTAGTATTAGTATTAGTACAGTAAAACCGATGTATGTGCTTTTACAATTAAAGTAGTATTAAGACGCTTAGCTCTCTTAATTTATCTAAAATCTCTTAATTGTGGACATCTCAAGAAATAGAAAGCTTTTTTCTATCAAATGCTTTACTGAACATTTCAAAGTTATTTCCTTGATACCAGAGCTCTAATTGCTGTGAATCCCCGTAGAAACCGGACTCGGACAAGCTTAGACAATTTCTTTACTAAGCACTAATGGCACGATATAAAAAATACAGTAGGTCAACTATTTAATTAAGACAAAATGATAAATAGCTCTTGTAAAATTTATTGATTTCCATTGGTCCCAAAGTAACGCCTATGTTCGAAAAACATGCTATAATATTTTAAGACACTGTGCAATTCTTATGTTATATAAAATAATTGCAAAAATTTAAGTAAAATAAATATTCTCAATTAATTTACGATTTTACCGAGATTTAGATGAAATGAAGGAAGCCCGTCCATGTAACCAAAAACTACTGAAAAAATCAGCATGTATGCCCTTGTGTTTCAGCGAGTGAATAAGATGCCATAGCCCATTTCTCTATTCAGCAGCGCACTTGCAACACCTGTGACGTACCTTGTGTTATAATAGGCAACGGTTACCACCTACCATCAAATCATGTGGACTTTGAGCGTGTTGCTGCGATAAAAAGTCTTTAAATTTTAAGAAAGAAAGGTACTAACTAACCTAACCAAACTAATAAGAATAACCTAGTTAATATTATTCACTTGTTTTAAAGGTATCTATTAAAGGCGAGTGCAGCCACATACCATCAAGTAGACCGTCAGCCTGCCTGCCAATCATTACATCGGAAAATCTTCCATCTTTTTTATTCTAATCTCACTATTGTTTGTGTGAGGGTGGCATTTTGAGTTAATCAAGAGTTTATATACTGTTGAGTATTAGCAATGTGGTGCTATATTCTAATTTGCAATTGAGATCACAGTAATTGGAGCTCGCTTTCAGTTTGTAATTTAGATTTTTCTTTTGAAATGCAAGGCTTTTTTAATTTCTTTTGTTCATTGAAAAACATTCACGACTTTTGATCGTGTGTGTGAAACTAAATTTAATCTCGTGTTTTTACAGAAAAATATTAAAATCTTTATAAACATAGAAACATAAAAACATATTTATTGGGAATGTTAGGACCATCGGGAACCTAACATTTTTCAGGATAAAAAGTATTCCATATTTTTTATTAAATTTATAACCATTTATTTATAATAATAATTATAATAAAATTTATAAATATTAGCACACTTATTTTTTTATCCTATAGACTAAAATAAGGAAGGCGTTTGATTTATTATTTTAAAGATGACAAAAAGAACTTTACAATATTTACACACAAATATCTAGTCTAGAGCATATAAAACTGAATGTATAAAGTTATACACATAGTATAACAACATAAGTAAATGAATAAAGGTAAAAAAAAATTGTAATTGTGGGGTTTAGTAGGTGCAGTGGCTCCGTTATCAAATCCCAGCAGTTTCGCTGTTGTATATTCTATATGTTAAACCAGGTAATAAACTGTTTGCCGAATTTCATCGAAATCCTGATCGTTTTTGCGTTAATGAGTATAAACAATCATACAAAATTTCGCATTTGTAATATGTATTAACGTGACTAATGTTCATTATACATAAGCTTTTTGAATTCCATACAATGTTCCCATCTAGATATCAATAACAAAAAATCTTCGTATCATTTTAATTAAGTTTTAAAAGTTTTAAGTAAATAAAAGTTCGATTTTGTTGTGCAAAAATTTTTCCTTTCTAAGTAGAGAAATTGTTTTAATTGTAAAACTTTTCTAAACAAATTTAAGTCTCGCTTTTCTATCAAACATATATACTTAATTGTAATTTATTACTTTGTTATCTAAGTGAAGATAGGTATACTAAATAACAAATCTCTCAAGAACTTCGCGAAACCAGAGTAACTTTGAGAGTTATAGAAAACTAGCGCTACTAACACAAGACATTAGATGACTTTGGTTGGAATCATCTATTACTAACATATAAACTTACTAGCGACCCGTTCCCGGCTTCGCACGGGTGCAATAATAGAAAACAGCTGCATTTACTTAAATTCATTTATTATCTCCAATCAGTTCCTTCTCAATCTCCTCCAAACTTTTCCCTTTTGTTTCAGGCATCAAAATGTAAACGGCCACGGATCCGATGAGGTTGATTCCACTAAATATGTAGAACATAAAGTACATGCCCAAATACTCTGACACTGGTGCAAAGACAAACAGCTGCAGGAAAACCTCGAACCATCCAAAGGTGACAATGTAGCCCATGATTTTTCCGCGAACCTGATAATGTACAGAACGTTAGCTTAATTTGAGTTCTATAACAATTAATATAATTAATATATCGAAATTCACTTGGCCTACATCGGCCTGGCCGATAAAAATGTGTTCTTTTAATCTTTAAAATAAATTTTTAAGATGATGGTTATCAACATTCCTATGTTTTATTTTTAATTTATTAGTTAATATTTTATTAATAATATATTTAAGACGAGTTGAAATTTAGGACAAATAAAATAGGTATGTAAAACTTTAAAATAAAATAAAACTTTGTATTCTCCAATCACATTAAATATTCTACATACTGGGCAGAGACATCTCATCTGCTCACATGATCTGAGTTTCCCGAACGCTGGTTATTTATTGGTTTCTTAATTTCTTCATTGATGTATTTGATCAGACTTTGAAAACGGTTTTTACAAGAACAAGTAAAAAAAAAATAAACCCAATATCACCTGTACATTAAATATTTCCGACATAACAACATAAGGCACTGGAAGAGTTGTCCCGTGGCAGAAAACAGAGCATATAATGCATAGCATTGGCAATGACCAATGTACATTGATGTTTTTTTCTTGCATCAGCAGTATTGATGAAAGGGTACACATAGATGCTCCAATCACAATCATACCAGACAGCATAAGAGGCTGAAAATAATAAAAAACCTTACAGGTTTCTGATTTAAAATCTAATTCATATCTTTAATAATTTTAACGAGACTGTTACTGTGGTTTTCAGGCTCTTAAACTTACTTTTCGTCCACATCTTTCAACAGTAACCGTTGAAGTGAGGCCTCCAGCAATCATGACTATGGGTAATATCATCGACTGCATTTCTGGTTTGAAAGTCACTCCAGAACTACGGATTATCATTGACGCATAAGAAAATATTGCGAAGTTTCCACTCATGTCCAGCATGGTGAGAATAAAGATGGCTAATGCTGAGGCGCGACGTGCTGCCTTGTCTGAATCTAGAAATATAAATATGAATCTAGAAAAAATATCTCATTAGAAATACGCAATTAGCAGTTACCTATTCCGCATTCAAGAACTCATCTGCTCACATATACTTATGATACTTATACTTATGATTGTTGGACAGACAGACAGAGTAACTGTCTGTTACCTTTTTACGCCTTAACTACTCAACCGATTATCATGAAATTTTGCATACAAGTTTTCAGGGATACCGGAAAGGCATAGGGTACCTTTCATCCAGAAAAAAAGTACTGTACCCGAAACATCATCTAAAATTAAGAAAACTAACACCGGTTTAAAGTGTTATAGCAACAAAGGGTTATGTGTTATATTGCTCTTTTTTTTATACGGGCACCAACTAGTAGTATATATACTTACATATAGTTCTAAGGGATATTTTAGAAGAATTCTCAAATTGCGCCACTTCATTCCTAATTCTTTGTAATTCTACTTGTAGCTCCTTATTGTCCACTTCTACGCCCCTTAAATAAGCCATCACTGATACAGCTTCCTGCGACAAAATACTTCTTACTTAACACAAAGAAGATGGATGACAAAGAAATATATTGTTTATAAACTTACATCAACTTTTCCCTTTTTCACGAGATATCCTGGTGACTCGGGTGCCATTAACAAACCAATTATATTAATTATTGGTATCCAGACGACAATCCACAATACAGTGTTGAAACTAAAGAAGGCTCCCAGGGCATACATAGTTAATATACCAACGCTCTGTAACGGAATATGTATAATTTTACTAGCGACCCGCACTGGCTTCGCACGGATGCAATTTTGAGTAAAAAAAATTTCCTCCTTTATCCCTCTTTCCATAATTGAAAATTCATAATTCGTTTGGTGATTTAGAAGTAGTTATCGGAGAAACAGACATGACGGACTTATAATATGTAGAAATTCAAGTTTTAATTAAAGATATGATTATGTGAGTCAATCGTAACAGATAGACATATGCCATCCCGGAGTTTTCTTTAGGTTTTAGAAGAAATACATTTCTTTAGTACTTTATTTTATGTATCTCTTAAGGTTTCGCCTATGTGAGTCATGTATTTTTTTTATTTACATAAAATTTAGTTAGGTTTTATTATTATATATATAAATAATACGCATCAAAATCCATTGCGTGGTGTAGTAGGAGTTAGCGGCCATACGGACAGACGCGGAAAGCGACTCTAAAGATAAACATACCTGTAACAACATGTACACAGTACCAAGTATGCCTCTCAAAGAGTCTGTACTAATTTCCTTTATGTACAATGGCATGACTATAAAGATTCCACCTGATGCGATGCCGCAGAACGTTTGTGATATCAGCAAAGAAATTGGATGAGCTGATATCAATTTTATCATGAATCCCACCTGAAAAGAAAAGATCATCATCATCATCATCATCTCAGCCGCAGGATGTCCACTGCTGGACATAGGCCTCTCCCATAATTTTCCATACCGGTCAGAAGCAGTTTGGATCCATCGTCGTACTGTCCACATTGTGGGTGGACGTCCTGCACTGCGCTTGCTGGTCCGTGGCCTCCACTCCAGAACCATTCGGCCCAGCCGCCTAAGGCTCTCAGTAATATGTGTCCTGCCCACTGCCACTTCAACTTACTGATCCGCCGGCTTTTGTCGGTAACTTTCGTACGTCTACGGAACTCCTTATTTCTTATTTAATCTCGGAGTGTAACCCCGAGCATAGGCTTCTCCATAGCTCGTTGAAATACTCGCCAAAAATTATCACTAAAAATATATTAGTCTAAAATACATAGACACAAACTTATAACACCCCGTTTTTCATCGAGCGTTAAAAATATTACTTACAGTTTGAAGAACTGCACAGTTGATTAGGGCAAATTTTCGTCCAAATCTATCAACGATACGACTGTGAGGCAAACAAGTAAGCATAGCGGAAATGCACAAAACACTCGCTATCCAAGATATTTCTATGCTGCTCAAAGGATAGCCGGACGGACTGTATGCTGATTGAAGGATTTGTATCGCTGGAGAAATCCATCCACTTTGAAGGCCGTATGTAAAACACAAAGTGCTTGCTGAAATAACATCTAAAGTTTTAATTTTACTAATGGAGATCATCACTGTTATAGAAGCATTGATGATATCCATGTGTAGTTTAGGAGGAGTTAGCGGGCATACAGACTTCAAATTATACTATAAAATCGACATGCTGACGGTCCGCTTGATGGTAGTTGGCTACCGTCGCCTATAACACAACAACGCCACAGGTGCTCCAAATGCAATAAATTGTAATACTAAGTAATAAATATTTGATTGTAATAAAAACACTTTCAATATAATGTCTAATACATCCTAGTATTTTTAAATTTAATTATTTTACTAGTTACCTATTTCATCTAACTTACCTAGAAGACTAAAAATCCATTGTCTATACGCCGACCCCTTCGCTAATTCTTTATTTACATCGTTTGCTTTCATTTTCACATAAAATATACTTAATTTATGTCTAAGTATTTAGGTTTTCGTTATTATTGCTTTTTATGCTTTCTATTATTATCGCTCAAATTTCATCAGTGTTTTAAATTATTTTTGTTTTGTCTTATTGTTTCAATTGTTGTTCCTTCATTTTTTATTTCTACAATCACTACTGACACTACTTGGTTTAACTAATAAATTTACATAACGACTCAAATGAATTTGAAATCTCTATTATTTTATGCATATTTCACTATACGTGTACTTTTATTTGATTATTTGTTATATTTAGACGATAAATTCTTATTTAAAGAATAACAAATATACATGTCACTCACATTGTACTGATATGTTCAGATAAGGTTGTTTTAACAAGTCTTAAAACTCTTACGTAGTAATAAACAAACATTTTGTTACATCGATTTATTAGCGCTGTGCCTGTCTCTTTGCCTTTGGCGACTAAGAACTATCAGGAAAAATTACTAGATTAATGTATACATTAAAAGACTGTATAAAATTTTAATATATGAATTTAATAATAAAATTATATTATTTACATATTATAATTATATTGGTACAGCTGCTAATAATCTAAGTTCATATTTATCCTATTCTTCAGTAAGTGATGCAAGGGAAATTACAGGGAAAGCGTAGCAGAGGCATAATAAAGACATCCTGGTTGAAGAATTTAAAAGAGTGGTTCGGTTTAAGCACTCGCTCTCTCTTTCGCGCAGCAGTTTCCAAGGTCAAAATAGCCACGATAGTCGCCAAAGATATTTATCCTAACCTATTAATTTGTGGCTCTTCAAAACGTTACTAGACAAATTTTCGTAAGAAATAATTTGCGAAAAGCAAATTGCGCACGGTACCACATATTTACAGACATTGACATATTTTTATCATTTACAGTAGATAGTAAACATATTATATTTACTTGCAAACAATGGAATCATAATGCCAAGTAAATATAATATAAGTAAGTAAAACTGAAAATTATTTATGTCGGAAAATCCACCTTCCTTGTTATAACGAACCAAGGTTATTTGTACGTAAACTAATGTTGAAATTTGCAACAACGGAGAGGCTGCAGAAGGAAATTAACAAACAACAATTTATTTGATTAATTCATACGAAATTTTTCTATGAACTTGTAGATTTTTACTATATATAATTTGGTTACTATAGAGGTCATGGTAACGGAAGGGCAAGGGGTGCTAAAAATCCCCAGAAGAGATACGACTACCAATATCAACGACTATATTCGGCATCACTAAATATGAGGACCCTAAAAGAAGATGCAGCTGTAGAGGAGCAGGAAGTAGAGCTGAGCAATATAAAATGGCATATCCTTAACTTAGAAGTCCAAAGAGAGGGAGAGGGCACAATAACCCTGAGCTCTGGGAATCTGCTCTATTGCCATAAATGAGATCAGCCTTCACGTGAGGATGTTGGATTCAAATATCATTTTCTGCCATCACTTAGTCCCTTACAATCATGTCAGCTATGCTACTTGTACTTGTACTCGTTACTTGTATTAAAGGAACCAAAAAGTCAAGTCAAAATTTGGTCCAGTAAGCAAAGTAGGTAGTCTAATTACGAGTAAGAAACAAACAACGCAAAATCAAAAATAGGTACGTTGCTATAACAAGTAAGTTTCCTCTAGAAATTTCCACAGATTTCATAAGAACTATTACCAAACTTACATGAATAAAAGTGTACGCGTAATATGGAGTTCTTAAGTCGGCATTACCAGGCATTACCAGGCATTACTCGGTGCACTGTAACCCGTATATTATTTTAACTGCCGCGCAGTCTACGGGAAAGCTACCGCATAAATTTATGTTGGGGTCGCGATTAAACGTCTTCGCCTTAACGGCGAAATTCGTCTGGGTTTCATGTTTTCTTTGTATTTCAAATAGAAACTTTGTCCTTGAATAGATTATAAGCTAATGTCTTCATAAATCATCTTCCTAACATTTTTTTTCTATTAAGTTTTCTGATCTCCGAATAACAACCCCCATAAGTTGTGGCAAGTCACACTCCGTTTCACAGTCATTTGGGCAGCCCGTCTGGCAGCAGTAGCCATCCCTTTACAGAGGACTACCGTGAAATAACAGCACATGAGCTGTTGTGTTTCGATGAGTGAGTAAGTGATGAAAAAGCCTATTTTCCTATCCCTTCCTAATCCCTTATCCGCAAAAACGGGGATTCGTAGCTTCTCAACCGGATGGACCAATTTTGATTCGGTCTTTTTTGTTTGAATGTTGACATAAACGGGATGGTTCTTAGCTATAATTTATGAACATCTGTTCAGGCGTTTCAACACCAACAGCCCCAATTTACTAGTTGACGAAGCGATTTCACTAACTTTCTCATATTCTATTGATGTGAAATTTGTTTTACTGTTAAATCGATAGTATTTCCATGACACTGTAACCTTGATCTGATGCAGCAGCATAAAGTAGTCTGCGGGACACCGGCACCCAACGCCTCAGTAACTTACAGCAGATGTAGCGTGTTTGGACTCAATGGAAAGTCGGGGGTTAGTTTATAATTTTAATAATAGCTTGTTGATTATCCTATCTTCTTTGAATGTGTTAGTTTCAAAAATTTATTCAATAAATATGTATGTATAAGAAACCCTCGAGGCCATAACTAATAAATTTGACATGAATATGGCTTACTTTATTACCAAATATGTTTAATTCATATAGAAGTGTCAGTGACTCCTTAGACTCTGCCTGGTTAAAGTTGGATCCCGTAGTGCTTCTTTTAAACGTAGTGTACTCTTTGCCGTAAAAATTTATAGCGGAAAAAACATATTGTAGAGAAACTGTTTTTAGGGCCCATTTTTTCAAGCAGCAAAGATACGTTGAGGTGGCAAAGTAGATATTCGGAAAGTGCACATTGAAAATGTGTATAATATATAAAATAAAATTTCTATAATATTTCCAGGTAACCTCTCTTTTCAGCACCAAATGACTCTACTAATACCTCAAACGTGAAAATTATGTTTGAAAAATTGACCTGCATGTACTTGTATATAAACTATTTCATTATAAAATTAAGAAACTTTCGTTTTTTGCCAAACTTTGTATTGCAAAATTTGGCCTTGGTACCAAAATGGTTGGCCAGCCTTGATCTAGAGATTTAAGTACCCATTTTCTCTGGTGATTATAAACTAATTATTTGTTGTGTGATGTATCCTACATATTAATCCAAGCCATGACGTATCATCTTTGTGGCAACTTTCATCAAAATCTGTTCAACAGACACTCGAACTATTTTACAAACTTTCATATTACTCATATATTATTATATTATGTATATTATTAGTTTAGTTAAAGTATTAATTAGATAGACATAGACTTAACAGGTACTGTAGGTATTATACGAATATTCATAATTATCCAACGCCAGCAAAACTTCTGGAATGTCCTTAGCGTTAAATTTTGTTAATCCGTTAAGCCTTTAAGACGTAAAGTTGCCGCCCTTTGAGAAGCCTTTCAAAATAATTACCTGCATTTGAAGCGGCGAAGGTATTAAATCTCTCAGAAATTAAAAATTTAATAGTTCTTCTCCATCAGACCTTTTCCGATGTAAAAATAGCAATTTGAAATAGCCTTTTTAAAACCAAAAGTAGCAGATCCCGAGACTAGTCAGTCAAGTCAAGTCTACATTTTTTCTTTGAGTTTTCCAAAACAGGTCCGTCAAGTCCAAAGCAGTCAGGTCCATTGTATTATATTTTTACCGTCACATATCAAAAGGAATCTACGAATAACGTATCGTAAACCAATTTCACAACACTACATGACATAATGACACATGACACATGACAGTCTGTCATATCAAAAACGCGTCATGGCGACAAATATATTCGCTTGTTCGATCCTCCACAGTATTCCAATATAGCTT
The DNA here is from genome assembly GCA_944738685.1 of Synanthedon myopaeformis. Lineage (NCBI taxonomy): Eukaryota > Metazoa > Arthropoda > Insecta > Lepidoptera > Sesiidae > Synanthedon > Synanthedon myopaeformis. The sequence goes on along the minus strand of OX122938.1, from coordinate 3,989,272 downwards.
GCAAATTCAACAGGCTAAATCTATACATATAATAAAATCGTAAACGAGCCGTGTCTCTACATTAAATATTAAAAAAAAAATCTATACGTTATACTTATGTTAGCGAGATCAAAAAATAGTTTTTCGAATATTTGTATTTATCTGTGCACGCCAATTTCAGAAACAGCTTAACGGATTTGTATAAAATTTTGCACACAGATAGTTTATTAGCTGGATTAACCAGAGATATAATAAACAGGATTAACATATAGGATAGAATTAACATTATACTCTTTGTCCTGGACAATTAAATTTCAAAATACATACCATACACATGTCTTATAAATTGTATGTTATAAATAGGTATTATATGCCGCAGTATTATATCGATCGTTTTGTGACAGACAGGATATTACATTTACGCATCATTTCAGATATTCTTATTAATGTTCTTGAGACCGTGAGAAAATTGGGGCAACTTTGAATGTGTCGGAATATAAGGTTTAAGCCAAAATATTAATGTCAGCGTAGATATGTATTATTTAAGAGACTGTTAGAGCAAAATCCTACTATCATGTTTGTAGTTTTTTTTTTACATTAAAAAATGTTGTTTAAAATTTTTGACTTTTACTTCTGTTTCTTCTAAACTTCTTCATGGGCCCCATAAGATAATTAAATAAGAAAACTTTCTTATATTTCCATATCATAAATTTAATCACTTTGTTTTACATAGCTATGTATAACTTATATATAAACATTTTCATCAAAATTACTTTATAACCATCTCAATACAATTTCTAAAACACACTCCTAAAAATCTTCAAATCACCAGTATAAAATTAATATAAATAATATATAAATTATATTATATATTTTTTGTAACAAAAAAGTTGGCAAGCAGGCCGACTTGATGGTATGTCGTCACCTAATGACACAAGCAATAATACCAGGGAATGCCGACCCTATGACAATAGGATTTAATCCTTAAAAACTGTGTTGCATTATAAACATTATTTGTGTATAGGCATGCCTTACTTTAGACATAAAAAGATGGCAGACGGTCAATTTGATGGTATGTCCATCATCAAGTGCACATTAGTATAATCATCATTGAGGATGCAAATGCATTGTACCCTGCTAAGCAAATATAATTCGCATTAGAGAGGAAATTGCATATAAATGCAACTCTCGTACTAAAGTACTAAATCACTTACGTAACTCAAAAACTTCATCTGGAATTAATAGGATTTACCTGTTCGCATGAGATTGTGATCCTTAAATAATCATAAAATCAATCTCTCTATCAAACTGGTGTAATTCTCTACGGAATTTTCAAATGCACCTAATCTCTTTTATTTATATAATAATATAACATGATAAGAAATGGAATACCCGTGACTGATATATAGTTCAAATATAGTTAAAAATAGAATTTACGAAATGTTGGTTCGTAAATTACTAACAATATTTACTTACATCATTATATTAACAATTAGTATTAACAATACTAATTCTTTTTTCTATATATTATATTATAATTTAACTTATCTTTATTAGTTTATTGTTCAACAAAATATATTTATTTGTTTCTTATATCTTTATTACTTAATTGTTCAACTAATATATCGTCGTTGTCAAGCTAAAATCTGCTATGTACACTTTTTTGAGATTCCAACATTTTGTTCTATTCCCACTAGTTGACCTTAGTGAATAGTTCACTGCCATATCTATCTATGAATATGGGATATAATCCAAAACACTAGTCGAGTGAGTATTGGCAGGACTTTACATACTAAAGGTCTTCTAGGACCAGTTCTAGTCTTCTTGGCAGAGCAAGTAATCATTTATGATTCTACTCATGAATTCGAAAAATAGACTGGTACAGGCCCGTTGAGATTCATAGCTACATCTGCCATGTCGACCATTTCGGTACCACTGTAAAATATACGGCAAGAATTCACATACCAAAGGTCTTCTAGGATGCACAGGTATCATCCTAGAAGACCTTTGGTATGTGAAGTCTTGAGAATACTCCCCAACCTGCGTGAGCCGAATACGGTCTGTCGCTGCCTCTACGCTGGCGCGGTACGGTCCATGGCCTTGTATTCGGCCCCCATCTGGGTGGACCGCCTGACCGCCCATAATAGGTCACTTTTGCGCCGCGTGTCGGTACATCGCTACATACATTTGTCGATATGTAACGTTGTCAAGCATTTTAAATAAGCAATGGCATGCGAACGTTCATAGTGCACAACACATTTCAATATTTCTAAGTTAATTCCACTTTTAGACATTTAAAGTCTGCATCTCCACTAAATAGAGGTCGACCCGCAAAGCGTCAGTAGTCTGAAATGCGGCGATCATGTACACCCGATTGCCGCGAGCTATAGTTTCGGAGTCCGCTGCTGTTTTTTCTTACATTTTTGAACCAAATTTACAGAACTATTTAAAGTGGGTAGTACTTTGAAATGGTTCTGTAAATTTGCTGTCATACTTCGGTGTCAATAAAAACATTAGTTGACATAATTATAACAATTTGAAGACTATGTGGTGTCGACCGTAGGTTCAAATTCTCAATTTTTCAAAGTATTGTGATTCCTAATGCTTATAAGTAAGTTTTTTTAATATTCCACATTATTAATTCATAGTGAGAAAAAAACTGACTAATTGGAGGTAGTTTTTTTATCGGTGGTCTTTTGTAGGTAAGACAAAAGCTACTGTAGCCAGTTAGGCTGCCCTACCACTACTCGTTAGATGCTGACCTGCTTGAAAGAGAATCAAACCGAAACACCTAAGAGAGAGCGCTAGTACACCTTAGCGCACCTCAGCACCTTAACCGATGGGCTCGTCGAATTTATATTATCTCTGATTTTAGTGCAACATTTAGTCGTACATTTTGTATAATTTTAGTTAATCATCTCCTTGAACATAACTAGTCATATTTTTTTAAATATATTATTAAGGGTGACCGGCAAGCTGACGGGCCTTGATGACAGTTGGCTACTGTCACCTAAGGACAGAAGCAACACTGGCGGGTACAAGGCGCTGCTGACCCTTCATAAATACTTACGTATAAATCAACTTACAAAAAGTTGTAAATCGTCTCCTGGACTAATACATTCATTTCGCATGTGATTCAACTTCAAATGCACTACTCGCTATAAACTGTGCAGTAATTAAGTATAACGATGTAGGAACGCGAGTGCACTGAGCGTATGCACTTATGCATTCATACGAGTGAAAAGCACATCGTGGCTTGAGATTTTATTTATAGAAAACCATTATGTACTTTACACATATATTATATTGCCTTATTGGTATTCAAGCTCTTTTTCTCACTTATGCTTTGAGGCTCTTTATCGGTTTCTCACATAGTATAAATATCTATACAAGAATTTAAGAGGCCACATTCCGACGCGAGCAGCTTACCAATTCCAAACTACGTAATTCTTGTCATTACTGACTAAAAGCTAGTAATGTTTTTCGATGAAAATATCCTAGCTATAATGTACAGTCGGGTTACGAAAACCTTTGTCAGTTTTCAAATTCATTTCTTTATCAAGTCATAGACTCTTAGTATCTTTTGAAACTAAAACATTAAGAGACAACTGACAGACGTTTTTGGAATGGAATAATTATTGCCCTGATACAAGCAAATATCGACTTTAAGGTGACGAACCTTTTCTTACCCCTATTTTACTTTTAATATTGGGATGTCAATAGTTACCATCTATAAAGGTTTTTCTAAAGTATTGGAATTGCTGGCGTATGTTTCGCAGTTATTCGCATTACAGTATGTTAAGACAACAAATTCTCCCAAATACCTATTACTGAGTTCCCATGCTTGTCCAGCGCCACCTTAAGGCAAGGATTTAGCAGAAAAGCGTTATTTTCGTCTCCTAATTTGATTTCTTCGATAGAATTATTAGATCTTAAAATAAAAATACTAAATTTAAAACAACAATAGCAATTTTAGCAAATCCCCTTCAGACTCGAGTTAGTGCAGCGATAAATCATTTGAATTTGACAACAAACGGGCTAGAGCTACGGGAAATATGGAATACACGGAACGTCCGAAAAAAAAAAAAAACACTAACATTCCGCAATATATGTTCGGGTTCATTCAAATTTATGTTCAATTTTATTGCCTTTTAGGGGCTATTTTATGTCAAAAATTTATTAGACATTTTCAACAAAATTATTATGTCTTATTAAACGCTCCTGAGTTCGCAAGGATGCATTTTTTTGTGCAAATGATAAGTAATACACAAACCTACCCCATTTAGACGATCTCTCGAGTACCTAAAATTTTTTCAGGGCGATAAGTATCCTATTGTTCTAAATAGGGTGAAGCGATACTTTACGCCTGGACAGTCCTATCTTTGTATAAGGCGCAAGTCCGATCTTGAATGGATATTTTTTTGGCTTTTGGCTCCTATGCTCATAGGATCCACATCCGTCGCCTATAACACAAGCAACGCCACAGGTGCTGCAAGTGCGCTGCTAGACATAAAAAACAAAAAAATAAATGTTAATTCTGGTATTTAATAATATTAAATAGGTGAGAAAGAGGGTTATTTTAACAGACCACTCTTCTAATTGAAACTTAAATTAAAACCACAAAGTTAAGTACTTAACGCTTAGTGCAAATAGTACAGTAATTATTTTCTACTAAAACCAACATTAATTCCAGTGTGGTTATTCAATTTATAGCTTAGATATCTTTCGATTTTAGAATTCAGAACTTCACTTAATCTTGCTTAGGGAGAATTAATTTTAAAGCTTAAATTGTAATGGAATAAATTTTCAAATGGAATTTGTCTAACAATTTTTAATTAATCTAACAATTCGATTAGTTGAATAAATTGGGGTAATCCTATACGTTGCTATTTGAAAACATAGAAATCGCCTTTTTTACAAAAGCGGTAAGTTGAACTTGCAGTGAACAGGAGACATGAGAAGGTAGGGTGTTTTGACGTCCCTTAACCCCCGCCCATAGATTACGCGAGGAAACACCGTGGGTTTTTAGAGAATAGAAGTCCCACATACCCCACCGATCTTCCCATGGTCGGTGGGGATCTGGATCGCAGATTTTCCCAAGCAAAAAAAAGTAGGCAGGACACATAGTACAAAGAGCCGACGGCCGCTGGGCCTGTAAGGTTTTCGAGTGAATGCCACGGACTGGCAAGCGCAGCGTAGCACGCTTCAACCCACAACACAAGGTGGACAGGCGACCTGGTAAGGGCCGTGGGTGGATGGTGGATCCTGGCTGCTTCCTGGATGTCAGATGTTTTCTCAGGTGTTACATTATTCATATTTCAACGCGGACGAAGTCGCAGATACCAGCTAAATAAATAAACTGGAAGATTTAATTCCTTTGGCACAGCCTCTAAAAGGCGACCCAAAATTCTGTTGGCGTAACTGTATAGGAATAGTATTATCCCATCCCTTTCTTATACCAATTTTTTTATGGTCGACAGCGCATTTGCAGCACCTATGGCGTTGCTTGTATTATAGGCGACGGTAGCCATCACCTTCAAGTGCACCGCCAACCTGTCTGTCAACCGTAACATTTAATAAAGATAGTAATTTTGCCTCAGCAATGTAACGATCAATCATTGAGTCTCTAATCGATTGATAAGGTTAATGATCTTATAAGAGTATACAGCGATTATTTATCAATAACCAAAACTGTGGAGTATCCAAAGGTCCCCATTGTAGTAGACATCAAAAGATGAGGAGCAGATTGGGTCAAGTTTGAGTGGTACCTAGCCTTCAATTTCCGTTGCTATCCGATCTTTAAGTTGTCTCCAAACTGGGAAAATATTTTCGTATGGTACAAAAGTTAAACGGAAGCTAAATTCCATGAGTACGTTTTTATAATTTACTATTACTAGTATATTATATACTTATAGACATACTAATATTTTTAATAAATGTATAAACATGTATTTATATCTGTAAGTATATGTACAATACAAAACGATTCTGTACCTTTATTGACGAGCTTTTTTGTTATAGAATATTTTGAAACAATTTTTTTTTATACTTTTGAAATGATAGTGGTCGAATTTCAACAAACTAGCGAACACTAACATTGTTAACATAAGGCAATCAAGTTAACATATTGTTCAAATTACACTGTTTAAAGCCGGCAGCAATCCCCTTCGCTGCCGGTTATGGATTAGATTCCCAACGTACAAAAAAGGTAATAAACTATCTGTGTGCCTAATTTCATCCAAATTAGTTGAGCCGTTTGTGCGTGATTAAGTAACAGACATACAAACTTTTGCATTTATAATACAAATTATACTTATTAATTTCGCTACCGCTTATTAAAAATAAATTCCGCTTCCGCTTGTGTTTTGTTACTAATATTATGAAAACCTAAAGAATGGTAGGATCGGGGCGACACGACGAGACGTAAGGAGGACGACGCAAGTTTGTTTATAAACTGTTCGGTTTATAGTGAGCACGACCGTTTCATGACTCTTTGAAACTTCGCCGATACTTTCACAGTTTACGACATTCGCCCGTCCATCGATAAATGAAATGGTGGAAAAAAATACTACTTTTAATCGAAGGCGAGGGGTTCGATTAATAATGAATTTAATAATATGCCGAAAGTTCGAATATCCCGGGGGCAAAAAATTCGCTTTTTTAGCCAATTTTAAAATCCTAAAAATCCATAATGTCCATCCTGCGGGCCTATTCTCGGCCTATGTGGTTTTGCTATGGTTATCTACTCGGTGCGGTTATAGACTCGACAATTGTCTACTTTAGTTTTCACTAAGCACCTGTCAAAATGTCTGTGACTTTTTACCGTGGATACATGTGATACATGACAATGTATCACTTTCAATTCATACTTTTGACAAAGTATTATTTCCAGTTTAATGTCGACATTGGAGTCGATAGGTTTTAAAAACCTATCACGCTGAAAGAATTTTATAATGGAGATAGCCTAAATTGATTCTTATTTCTTATATTGGATGAGTAGTTTCAAAGATTTTCATCTTCATACAAACTATACCTCTTTATAATATTAGTGTATAAAAAAAAATGCATCAATAATTTATAAGTAATAAATTTCATTTTATTGTAATTTTTTTTTTATTTATTACATTAATTTTTAAATTTTTATATTATTATTGTAATTTAATTTTTGTATTTTTTTTTAAATAAAAAAAAATACGTTCACTTTACAGCACTGTATAGTATATTCATTTCACGTCTTCACTACAATACACATATCGTCACTATTTTATTTATTCCCAAAAATATAATAAAGGTTCGCATATAAATTCGCGGACGTAAAAACCGTGCGAGCATTTCTCTCACAGGAAATTGAATAACAAATCCTTCTCCCACGAAGGATAAGCGTGAGTTCCGCAATTTTGATTTATTGTGCTCTGAACCTTGATCTCTTAACCTTACCCCCCATAACATTTGGAAGCAGTTCCTTTTATAGCTACACTGGTTTCAACTTAAGAAGTCTCTCAATATATTCGCTGATATTCTATAAGTGACTTTGTCCCAGTATTGATCACAGATCTTCTCCTTTGTAGGAATATCAAGCCCTTTGGATGAGGAGTTAAATACGCGTAATAGTTGAAATTGTGCAAGTACTTTTTATTCTACAAGAATTATTTCTTACATGGTGACTGTATCCTGATGTGAGTACAATCTATAGCACCAAGAACACGTGGAAATCTTGCAATTTCATAGAATTCATTTTCTGTGTCATCCTTATCGCTCCGCAAATATATTATAGCCTTATCGCTCCGTCTCAGAGATCCCGGGCTCGATTCCCGTCAGAGTCAACTTGAACTTTGCAAAGTCTGGATTTGTAAAGTAGTGTCAGGCGTCTTGCGGCGCCCGTCTGGCGGCAGTAACACCCCCTTACGGAAGACCAACGTGAAATAACAGCACGTGTGCTTCGGTGAGTGGGTAAGGGATGCCAGAGTCTGTTATTATATCTCTTCCTAGTCCCTTATCATTAATCCTACTATAGTCGGCAGCGCAATTTCAGCACCTATGCTATGGCATTGCTTGTGTTATGGGCGACGGTAGACACCTACCATAAAGTGGACTGGCAGCCTGTCTGCCGATCTTGACTATTGTATTTAAGACAGGGGTAACCGAGAGTTTCAGGTGGAAGCGAACTCCGACTCTGAGGTAGATTTTCACTGATATACGATGTATTGATTATTACCTAGACTATAGGATACTTTTTATCCTGGAAAAATGCTAGATTCGGCAATTAGGAATTCGGGAAGTTGCGGGAATCAGTTATAGTTCACAATGAAATTCTAAAACAAACACCACAGCAATAAATTCAATAATTCAATAATAACCAAGCAATAAATATTGAAAATAGATTCAACAACAATTTCATGCATATAAAATAAAACTAATTGAATATATCTGGTATATACAGTTAGTGAGGTAATTATTTTTTCGTTATCGGATATGTATTTTGAGCTCAAAAACTGGGTAGCAATATTTTCATATAGCAATATAGTCATAGATTGAACAAAAACAAATGCTAAATTAATTGATATGAGTGAACGAATTTGGTAAGCAAAAAATACTTAGTTTGTGTCAAACAATAAAATATATTTTTTTATATAGGTACATAGGTATGTGTATGTGAATGATTTTAAACATATATATAAGTCTGGTAACTTCGCAAGCATTTTAATATAAGAAATGCATATGTGTGTAAAAAATTAATCAAGTTCCAATACCATTTGTATGTGTACCATTGTATCCGATATAAGTATAACAATATTGACGTACCATTTGTATAGCAGTACCAATTTTTTATTACAAAAATATCCTAGATAATAAACTATCTGTGTGCCAACTTTCATTCAAATCAGTTCAGCCATTTTTGCGTTATTGAGGAACAAACATACAAACTTTCGCATTTATAATATTAAAAATAGAATTGTATTTTTCGTTACCCTTATTTCGAAAGCAAATATATTATAGATACATTGAGAAAGCTCCAATTCCCTCGAGTCATAACCGAATTTGATGTAAGCCCTTTATTTCACTAAAAACTTTTATCGCGAATAATGAATTTCCAAATCTTTAAGATTACGCAGAGAGTTTCGAACTTCCCATCACTGAGTTAGGGTGTAAAATTTATACTTATAACGAAGCTATTTTAAAAACAACCTTTTAAGTTAGAAACGTAGAACTTGTTGGACACACATCGACGGTTATCTGCATATTAAAGGATAGATATAATATCTATACTAATAAATCATAAAGATAAAATGCTTATTTTGTAAGTTTGTTTATATGTGGAGGGAAATCAACGGAACCACTGCATCTATTTGAAAAATTCTTTCACTATTTGAAAGAGAATTATTCTATATGGACATAGGGTATATATTATGTATATTAATGTTTCCTTCTTACAAAAGGGATATGAAATCCATCCCTCTTACATTTATCCCTTATCTTTACGCTTCCTTATACCTTTCTAACTTCATGCGCTTATCATGCCATAATGTCTCACTATGTCTATAGTCAATGTCTATGTCCTGCGGCTTGGTAGGTCTTCACGCGGGACTATGTCCGCCGCCTTCCCCCCTGATTGGGACCCGGGCGACTGCCTCGGCTAGTTTCGGGGGAGACTGCCGCCCGTCGTAAGGTGCCCCGAGATGGCCGGCGTACCTCCACTCTCGGGTACGCCGGGGTTCTGACAGGAACAGTTCTCCCAGCGCTGGAGCACCGAAACCGGGGCACCGAAGTCGTGTCATAACGTCCCCGCGACCCCGCCCATCAACGGTCGCGCTAGAAAGTCGTTGGTTCTAGCCGTTACGAATCTGGCATAACCCCGCAGTGTCCCCTGCACTGCCGGGTATACCCGCGGAACACGGTAAGTGCATTTAGAAATATATACAATAAGGTAGAGAAGAATTTCTCGTATAATTTAAGAACATCACAAAAAAACGCTTCCCCTATGACAAAGTCGTAACAAGAACAAATAACTGTACGAAACAAAACACTCCCCTAAAATTGATACATCGTTTTGCTCCACGAAAGAAATGGCTGTTTATACCCCACTGTTCTGCTAAAGCGTGAAATTGAATATGTCCACTGGATTTGCGCGGCAAAAGGGAATATAACATATCATACGGTACATATGACAAGGAATTTGTATTAGAGTAATGTGATAGCCTAGATGCGGCATCAACTTGCAATTAATATTTTTATGATAAATTAAGTCAGACAGACTGACTGGTCTCTTGATGGTATGTAAGTGTCTCGCAGTTGTGACTTATATTGCATTCAACACAATGAATTATTTACTTACATTATTATTTTTAATTATTTATTTAAATATTATACAAAAACTTAAAACTAGTATTCCGCAGGTAGTGGGGCAAGATCCAGGGCTACCGGTGGTTAGGACTCCAGGGTGAGGAACCGGGAAGAGGATCCCCTCTCCCAGTCAATTCCGCCGGAGAAGGCTAGGGCGCAAGCGGCTGGCCTATATCCGCCGTCTTCCACCCTGACCGGGACCCGGGTGGTGGTCTTGGGGGAGACTACCGCCCGTCGTAAGGTTCCCCGAGATGGCCGGCGTACCTCCACTTTCGGGTACGCCGAGGTTCTAACAGGGAGCATAGGCCTCCCCGCGCTGGAAAACCGAAGTCGTGTCATAACGTCCCCGCGACCCCGCCCATTAACGGCCGCGCTAGAAAGTCGTTGGGTTTTAGTCGGTACGAATCCGACATAACCCCGCAGTGTCCCCTACACTGCCGGGTATCCAAGAAGATTTCCCAATGTTAAAAAAAAGGGTGAGGGACCTCCTGACAATACGCGCCGTGTCAAGAAGTATCGTCTTCTGTATCTGTCCCTTGACTCAGCAATCTAGTGAGATTTTTAATATTATTAATCAGCAGAAAACTTAGTTTAACAAGAAATAATAACATATTAACCTATATTAAACGATATTACTGGTATTACAGCGGATAACGCAATGTTAGACATGTTTGGCAGGGGTACTACGGCCTATGATCTTTGACACGATATGCGGAATGTACCAGTGGTGAATCTTTACATTAAATAAACCCTAACTGTAGCGAACTACACGGCAAGTAATCTAGCATTTAGGGAAAGGGAAAGAGTTTTTACGAACACTACGGAATAAGATTATGAATTATCTCATTTGCATTGAAAATTTCTGGTAGCGGTTAGATGTGTTCGACTTGTGTGATTTGTAACACAGAAAATTTTATCTAAATCACAGAAATCTCTATATGGGATACTTTTATTGATTTATCGATTATCACAACAGAGAAAAGAAAAAGATTTAGCGTGTTTAAATATATTTAAACGTATATTTTATTATAAATTTAAAATTAAAAATATTCATAATATAAATACATGGATAAAAGTAGTACAATTTGAATTTAATTTTATCTTCCATATACGTTCGTATGAGATTGAAAACTACGAGACAGATTCATGTGAATTTTTAAGACATGTGTGAGGCAGGGTTTCTAAATTCAGATTACGGATTATGAAGTTTGTACGCTTAATGAATTTAAAAGATCTTTATGCCTATTATTACTTGATAGTTGGTGGGTATCGTCACCTAATTCTGCACGTAATAACGTCATGGGGACTTGAATGTGCTACAGACCCTGAAAGCAACAATAAGACCAAACAATAAGAGTACTTAAAAAATGTGGAATCTGTTTGCTTACTGTAGTATAATACTGTTGCTATGTATGCAAATGTACAACGGCACACATAAGTTTCGCAGGGTAACGGATTGCGGTGGCTCCGAGTGATGGATTGCCGACGTGGCTTTCGAACAATTGTTATGCATTTATGTTGGCCTGGTACGTTTACTTACGTTCGGATATAGCATGATTTATTTAAACATTAATCACAAGAAAAAAAAAACAAATTATAGATCCATTTACCGACCGCTGCCAGTATAAAGAATAAGAGAGATGAGGATGAGCAAATGGATAATGCCGTCCCTTATCTACGCGTCCTTGTATCCTCGTTTTCTATACATAAGAGCTGTTGTGTAACATTAGTAGTGGCAGACCCGTCTGAAGAACGTGAAATAGCATGTGTGCTGTTGTGTTTCCATGAGTGAGTAAGGGATGCCAGAGCCCATTTCCCTATGCCTTCCTAATCCCTATTCATAATCTTACTGTGGTCTGCATCGCACTTGCAGCATCTGTTACGTTGCTTGTGTTATTGGCGACGGTATCCACATATGGTAGATGACTACCGTCGCCTATGTATGGACTGTCAATCTCAAGTGGACCGCCAACTTCTGTCAAAAATTATATAGGTATACTAAAGTTAATTTCCTATCGTATCGACGTGTATTTCAATGATATAGTTGGAGCGTACAAAACAACAAAGAATTATGTTTCCCTTCAAAAGCAATTATAGCACAAGTCCATCAAGTTCCAATCAATACTCAATGAAAATACAGTTTCGTTGTTTTTTCTCCTCAGTCACCGGATATTACAAGGCAGCGGCGCGCAGCGTTAGACATTCACCGAACTCTTTCTAAATGAACTGAATAGGATTGCTTTTTCTAATAAATATTCATGGCTTTTAATTAAATTAGATCTTTGTGCGTGCATATCACCTGGTTGTCGGTAGGTCAGTACTTGGAGAGCTCTTGTTTTTTACATTATTACTTTAAGTCACAACAATATTTGTGCAAAATTTAATTTCCGTCAGTTACATAGATTTGGAGAAAAAATTAAACCGTTTTCGGTTTAACTGGGTGTCGTAGCCCCCTGAGGGGTAGTGGAATTCTGTACATCAAGTTCAAAATTCTATATAAAGTATAATTTGGTCATAGTTTCGAAACCCAGGATTTGGGGCTGACCCCCGCGGCGGAGTTGCGGAAGAGTGTTCGTCCGACCTCGCAACTTCGCCTATAGCGGACGCGACTTTGGGGGCACTTTTCACAGGGCTATCCTGCTATACCCTTTACTCGAAGATTTCTCTTCTTCAATCTATACTTATTTGTAAAATCGTTTTTCCTGACTATCAACGCACAGACAAAACTAAAAAGTTTAGAAATCTGAACATTGGAACATAGATTTATATTATAACATAAGCATCCGCTAAGAAAGGATTGTTAAAAGTTTCAACTCCGTGAGAAGCCTTAGGCTTATCGCTAGAGTGAGCGTCTGCTATTTATGTCGACTGAAGTTGATTGAAAAGTGCTCTGTGACGTTTCAAAGAGAGGGGTTCATTCATTCAGATTCATTCGGTGGTATGATATTGAAAGGGTATCGGTTGAACGAACGAGTTCGCGAAAGAAGTTCCTCGTCGTATGTATGTCGGCACATAATTCTGATATATCAGTCGGACGATAAAAGTATTTGACTAAACATAAAGTGATTTAATTAATTTACCCGAAGTAGAGGGTGCTAACACTAGTTATTTAAAATTCGCATGTTAATTCGCCAAGACTCATAGATCCGATCAGGATGAGAACCCCCGTCTGGTAGACGGTTGCCAAGTGTCAGCCTTCTAAGGTTGGTTACGACGTTTAACCGTATCTGTCTATTTATATTAAACTAACTGTAAGCCACGGCGTCGCCTGCCTTAAAATTGAACAGCATAATAACTTCTCCATGAAAAATACATAATATTTTAAACCACATTTTTGGATCGACACTTGACGGAGAAGATGTATGTGAATGTGCCACCGATTTTATTACTCTTTCCTTTAGTGAAAATCGTATCAAAATGGGGCATAAAATGGCAGTGTTTTAGAAGTAGTTCGCGGAGAAAATACTACATAAATAAGGTTTGCCATTATTTCATGTCCTTTTAGTCCAAATAAATTTAATGTATCTGGTATTGCTAATGTTTATAGCATAGCTTTGTATTTATCGATAAAATAAATTACTTATAACCTAAGTATGAAGTATGTATACGTCATTTTATTGATACGGTTCCTTGCGGTTCACACAATTCATAGATACATTTTATTTCCTAACTACTTTATTGCGTTTTATTGTATACAAGTTTTTCTATGTAAACGAGTACTCGTAAAAAGTTTATGGCCCGACAATGAATTGGTGTTGACTTTTATTTGATTTGTACGAATATAGCTTTTGGTGTATCCTTGTCGACGATCTTAGATTTTACGAGCGACCGATAGAAGTCAATGTAGTTTTTTTTTTATGATTAAAAAGGCTTAGATGTTGTCATTTCATTCATTACCCATGTCATTCATTAGAATTAAATTAGAATCGTCATCGTCATCACTTCAGCCGCAGAACGTTAACTGCTGGACATAGATTTCCCCTGTAACTTTTCAAAAGGACCGATGAGAAGCAGCCTGGTTACACCGTCGACCGCGGCCTCAGACCGCGACGTCTATCGCCTTGTCAATGTCTGTCCACCTTGTGGGAGGACGTCCTACGCTGCGCTTGCTGATCCGTAGCCTCCACTAGAGAACCTTCTGGCCCCAGACACACATTGATCGAAAACTTTTGTTTTAAGGTATACTAAGGTTCACTAAGGTTCACACACACTAATATGTTGGAATCTCAAACAGATGCATGACAAATATAGGTATAAAACCGAGGAAATGCTGTTTTTTCATAGTGGTCTTATGTAAATTAGTGATTACTGACATCAGACTGATGTGCCGCCCTGTTTAAGACTGCCATTAAAATAATATATCTTTGCAAGCAATGACTGTGACCTTCCAAATGTAATAAATGAAAGAAGTAAAAATTCTATGAACTTTTTCATAAAAGATTTTGAAATATTAAAAAATATATGAATTGTGGAAATTTATTATCATCTTATGGGAGTGAATTAAAGCTGAATTTCTTAAAGCGCAAAGCATCTCAATAGTAAATGTACTACTTAATTGGGACTGAAAATACAACCGCAGAACCTAATAACCCAATTACGGCGAAATTTGAAATAAATTAAATTTCAATTTTACTAATAATTTCCGCTGCCGTTTAAGTAGGTACCTGTTACACTGTCAGTGAAGAACTACAAATATGTTTTGTACAAATTGATTTTTTAGTAAACGATTTAAAAGTAGATTTGATTCTTTATTTGATAAAATAACTTTTGACTGTGTAACATTGCATTTTACTACCTGAACTCGGCCACGTTTCAGGTCTATGGCCACAGTGACAGTGAGAAAATATTATGTTGTATGGCAATAATTGTACATAATAGAATTTTTTCTCTTCTTTTTCTTTTTCTTTTTATTATTATTATTATTTTTAATTAATAAATAAATGTAAAAATATAATTTTTATGATTCTTTAGGCCTAGTTGTATATATAATCTATAATATATATTTTTTAATTTTATAGCTGTATGTAATCTAAATAAATAAATTAAAATAATAATAATAATAATAATAATAATAATAATAATAATTGATTTTCCTTCTAAAAGTGAAAACAGATATCGCTCGTAACATTTTCAGGAAGAGAATAATATCGCTATCACCTTCCTGTAGAGCGAAAGCCTCAGTCAGGGGCATCGTCCTTGTAAGACAGAAAGGGCTCCCTTATTACGAGGGCACTCGTGCGAGTTTTCCTTTGTCATAACCAGACTGAACAGAACAATAATCATTTCGCTTATAAACTAAGCGTTTTTACAAGCTAATTTTTTTTTGGTTTTTTTTTTTGGAATTTTCTATAATACATAATTATAATTATTTTTTATACTTTTTTATAATTTCGTTTCTCAAAAAATAATCTTCCAGCTCTCAGAGACACTGTTATTATTAAAATTCTTTACAATTTTCTTAGTCTAGATATTGCAAATTTATCATAAGACATGTCATATGAAAGATTAATGTTGCTCAGTTGAAGTGGTATTTAGATAGTTGACAGTGCACTAAAAATTCTAACTTTGCTTAAATGTTCACGAAGAAAATAATAAAAATATTATTTTTGTAGATTTTTTTTATAAAAAAAAAAAACAAATCAAAATCGGTCCATCCACTTGGGAGCTACGATGGCCGCAGACAGATACACAGATACACACGACAAACGACAAACCCATTTTTGCGTCGGGTGTCAGGAGTTAAAAATTTAAAAATGTATTACAAAAAATAAAGAATAGGGAATTGGACTCTGGCTTCCACTTCCTCCACTTTTTGTATGTAAAGGTTGTCACACAATCTGACGGTCTACTTGAAGGCACGTGGTTACCGTCACCTACAACTATGGTAGAATTAAGGATTAAGGATACATAACAGCACAGATGCTGTTATTTCACGGTGTTCTTGGGTGGTTACTGCCGCCAGATGAGCTGTCCAAATGACTGCGAAATTTCTAAATTTCCTAAAATAAACGATACATATTTTTAATTCCTTTACTTAATTTTTACTTCAAATTACTTAAAATTTATTGTAAACTTAATACTACTTCAAAAATTAGAAGCAATCAAAATCTCCTAATTGTTTTAAGCTGTAAATTATTATCCCTTTATAATTTAAACAATAATGAATAAAATAGAAAGCGCCTCTAATTAAAACTCTACAGAGGTCAATTTTAATTGACTCTGTAGATTTAATAAAACTAGAATTAATGAAATTTAAATCTATATAATTTATCTTTAAACGTGAGAAGTTTCAACAATATTGTTTTTCCAATTTATTTACAAACACTTACATACTGATATGAATATGAATGATGATATCATGAATGTAGGTACCTTTTTTCAAGTTTTTGCTCATATCGCAAATATCTGTAAATAGAGCTTTATGACTACATATTTCTCACAAAAGTTTCTATATAAAATTTTCTGAGATCCTTCGTCTGTCTTAATGGAAGACAAACCTTTTATTACTGTGTACATAGAATTTACAAGATTTATCTGGGATTTTTCTTTTATATTGGATTTTGTATAATATAAATTATATATTTCTAAATTATATACATAAATTACTTTTAAATTTTTACCGAAAAAGCCACAGTTTTGGCCCTGGTAATATAAATTTCTAAGCTTCCATTCCTTCAATTCCAAGTATTACGTAAATTATGTGGTATTCGAGAGGCTTGCTCAGTTGAACGTGAACACAGAAACGGTACAATTAGCGGAATGTGTATGGAAGACAATTCCAAATATTTAAAAAAAAGTCAAAAGTTAAGTTAAGTTATATAGTACTAGCAACTCTCTTCCGACTTCGCAAGGAGTTGAAATTTTCAAAAATTATTTATTAGCGGATACTTACGTTATAAAATAACAATTTTATAAGTATAGAAGATTGACTAAATATAATTTTTTTTTACATTATACTAGCTGTTGCACGCGACTTCGCCTGCGTAACTTTATAAAATATAGCCTATGTTACTCGCTGATAATGTATCTTTCTTAGTTCAGTAGTTATTGAGTTTATTCATTACAAACATACAAGTCTTCTCTCTTTATAATATTAGTATACTCGTAGATTATATTATTAAGTTATTTAATTATTATTTTATCTAAGACATTCTGACTAAATTAATATTATTATATATACATATATTTTTTATAAATATACAAAAATTATCAAATGCACTATACACATACATTTGAGTCAAAAAGACCATCCACCACACCAAATAATTTCACAGGTCCCTGATGAGATTTATTCTTACACAATCTCAAAGATTACCTCATTGTATTGCCTCTAAAGTAAGGGCTTTTCTAATATAAACTATTTGCACACCTCCGACATAGAAACATGGTATTGTTCAAAACTGAGCCATCACAGAATTACCCAACACAAAAGCACAGCAAACAAAAGATGATCCACTATGTCAAACAAACGTGGTTTTCCTATCTCACGTGGATTGATTCGATCCATTTACAAATATTTGCTGAAGCCCTCCTAAATCTATGGGGAGAGCCAACTGCTTGTTTGAGACTTGGTATTGGAATATGCGTTTGAACAAATATTTATGTTGTGACCAAACTTGAGGTTGCCGGAATGAAGAGAAACTTAGTGCAAACTTATCTCAGACAACTGTGTTGGCCTGTGTGTCGTGTCCTTGCGTTTACATATTGTTCTTGCTTAGTCCACAAATGTGTATTATTATATGTTATAATAGAAGCTACTGCAAGCTTCGGAAGCCAAAAGATTATCTTAGCCAAAAGATAATCCCGGACGCCCGACGCACGTAGGTAGGTGTCTGTGAAATCGTAACTTCCAAACGGTTTTTTTTTTGTTTGAAACCTAACGTGATCGGGAAGGTTCTTAGTTATAATTCATGAAGATCTGTTCGAGCGTTTGGATACCATCAGCCCATTTCCTATAATTGACAAAGGAATTTGATTAACTTTCAAAGGTACGATTGATGTGAAATTTGGTATACTGTTACTTCGGTGGTATATCCATAACTTCGTGACCTTGACCTGATGCTGCAGCATCAAGTAGTCGGTGAAATAGCCAACTCCTTAGCAACTTACAATAGATATAGCGTGTTTGGGCTCAATACAAAGTTGGGAGTTTGTTTATAATTTTAATTATAGCTTGTACAAATCAATAAACAATCAATAAACAATCAATAAACATTAATATAGAGTATAGAGTAAACAAACCTTCACTCGTGTGAAGATTAAAATATAATACTATTTATTTGCTGCTTCCGCGTTTCCTTGGATTTTCATTTACATATGGACGTGGAGAGAAGACAAAGTACGTAACGCATTTATTCGTTCGCGTCATGCAATGAAAACGTAAACATACGATGGATAATTGCGCTGAGAGTCGCTGCGTTATTTCTGTTAACTCATTGTTTCGTAGCCATCAACTTGATTTTCGTAAACTTGACGTTTTATTTCAATTTTCATTATTTGTTCATTTAATACAATGCAACGTTTTCGTAAATATTTATAGTTACCTTTTCACGCTTTAACTACTTAAACGAACATTTAAATTATGAAATTTTGCAGGATACAAGAAAGAACCTAATGGCTTGGCCAAAGTGTTATAGCAACAAGAGGTCAGGCGTTATATTACTTATATTTTTTTAATTTTCCAACGCGGCCAAAGTCCCAGGCACCAGCTAGTGTTTTCATAAAAATAATTTCTTATATAAACGCAGCGTTTGCGCTTGCTCTATGCGACCGTAATCTTTCTACCCATAGAGTAAATATGTGAAAATCGCCGTCCCTTTCAGTGACACAGCGGGCGTTCAAGGCTCGTTATACATTTTGCTGACACAATCTGAGAGAGCGGAACAGATAAGGGGGCATTTAAATAAATTTAAGAATATATTTCTCCTTGCATAGTTTCGACCTTGTCTCAACAAGGTTATTAATATTATATACATATACAAAAAAAAACTGTACTTTTACAAAAGATCATAATTGCAAATTTGTAAATTGCCTGCCCTCAGCAAATTGCAATAATCTGCCATTTTGTGCAATATTGAGTTAATTTTGTGTGTGTGTGTTTTTTTTTTTCTATTATCAATTAGTATAATTCTACTTTATTGTTATGAAATATGTAGTATACCTACTTATTGCTGTCTCAAATACTATATTAGTTGCATATTATATTGGAATTCGGTTTCTGAAAAACAAACATTTTGTTCACCGACTTCGTTAGTGTTTAATATTTAACTTGGTCTTTACACAGAGCAAATGCCTTCATAAATCAGACCACTTTTCCCTTAGTAACAACCGAACAGCCATAAATTAGATAAAGTATTCATTACTCCTCGACTCGGTCGCATTATCCTGTATTGCATATGAATTAGATCATAACTCAGTGGTCAAAGACTGATTAGGTACATATATGCAAGCCACGCCCACTCATTCCATACTTAATCAAGATAATTTCCCGGATTCGTATTACCTTTGAACAACAACGAACTGAGTATATTATCAATGTTTGGATACAGAGATGTGATTTCTATCACATGAATTAACTCTATGAAAATATTTCATAGAGTTGTTTCATGTGATAGAAATCACATCTCTGTATCTAAACACTGATAATATGAAAAATCCATCTCTACTAATAGACAAAATTAAAGTGTACTAAATGTATATCAAAGTATGTGGTGCTTATAACACTATGTAAAAAAGTATATTTCTGTCTGTCTTAAAGCTGTGATTTTTAAAGTGGCCGATTATTTCAAGAGAAAGAAAGCAGACAAAGGAAGCATTGAAAGTTGCGCGAATATCGCCAAAATCATTAAGTTTTATAATATTGTAAATCGATATCGTAAGATCTATCCGACAATATCGCTGTCATTAGAACGCATGCTCTTTCCTCCCGCCTCACCCTGCATTCGACAGACAGGCTGACGGTCCACTTGATGGTAGGTGGCTACCGTCGCCTTAAACCTTGTGTTTAAGGCGACGGTAGCCACAGGTGCTGCAAGTGCGCTGCCGACCATAGTAGAATTAAAGATAAAGGATAAGGAACGGTTGTTGTAATGGGCTCTAGCAACCCTGTAATCATATATTACTATTCTCTTGATTGCAGTAATAAATTCAAGTTTTGTATAAAGTAAAATAAAATAAAGTTTAATTGAATTACAGTTAAAAATATTTTTCAGCCAACTTTGACACTTCGTCTTTTTAAAAAAAGTACCTACAACACCATATTTGGCAGGTTATTTAAATAAATGGCCCAATTAATCAAGATTTCAAAATTGTACGAGTGCATACAACAAATGCTACAAATCTTTCGAATTTTCGAATTTAAAAGTAAAAACTTGTGAAGCTAATTTTTCACTTCTGACATGCAGTCCTACGACTGACAGTTTTTTTGATAACAAAACTTTCGAACTTTTGAAAATATGTACTTCATCGAAATAATATATCTTATGTACTTAGAATGCTTAGAGTACTTAGAGAATGAGATTTTTTTTTTTTTTCATATAAACTATAACAATGACTTTAAATTATACTCGTATTATCCTTTCTCGAATTTACTCGATACGGTTGCAATTTGTATATTGATTTAATGTAATTTAATCTGGTTCTATTAATAGTGGAAGATAGTAATTATTGAGGTTCAATTATAACAGGTGATTGCACAGTAAGATTAGTAATTTGAACAATTATTGGGTTATTGTTTATGTAATTATAGCACGAAACACGTTTGTACCTCATTATTCGATTGATTATAATACATTACATGACTTAATAATTTAATAAACATTAAACTATTATTGCCATTAAGTTTTTTATTTAAACGATTATTGTTATAAAACACATAAAAGCATTATTTATTTATTAACAAATTTAGTTTAAATTTATTTGATACGAGCTGACCTGGCAACCGTTGTTTTGCCAAAAATGGTTATTTGTCCAACTAGAGAGCAAAATTGTTTTTTGCTGCGAGTGCCGACTTTAAATCACGAACTAGCGAAGTAGTCTAGAATTGAATCACAAGCGTAGCGAGTGATTCTAATATAGACTACTGAGCGAAGTGAGTGTCTAACTCCAGAAAAATTAAGAGAACAATTTTCAAATGCCGAACTTAGCTTTCTTCCAGAAAAGTCCAGTGAAATGTCGGCACTCGCAGTAAAAAACAATTTTGCTCTCTAGTTGAATAAATAACTATTGTATTTTAAACATGTATATGTAATAGTTCATTTATTATTTTGATAATCGAGTAAATATTCTAGCTGCTGCACATAGCATATTTTATTAAGAGGTTTTTTTTTTGTTTCCCCCCGGAGTTACACACACCCCGGAGTGTCCATTACATAATGACAACACAAAATTGCATAACATGACCAACATTATAGTTGGGGGAATTATACAATGCCTATTTACCCCTTGCATAAGCAAGGGATTCATTAAGAGGTTGTAGTTCAAGACAAATATAGTGCTCATAAGCACATAGCAGTTTTCTTATACGATAGATAAGACAGTGAACTATACACTAAGGTCAAAATGTTGGAATCTCAAAAAGGTGCAGATAGCATATTTTGTTTTGACAACGACGATTTGTGAGAGAATGAGATATTCGACAGCTTTATAATGCTTAGGTACATATCGGTTCAAGCGAATATGGCATCATTATCAATACTCATGGTCGATTGAACACAAATCTAAATGATCCGCGGCATGCACATAGTTACACATTAGATAAACAAAATATTCATCAGCATTTCTGGCTCAGATTCAACTGAGTTCTAGATATTTGCGATCCAATACGTTTCCTCATCTTTAGAATGTGTGTTTTATTTAAGCAACCTTTTTTTTTAAACTATGCCTAATGGATGAGATGGTTAAATAGTGCTTTTGCCTTCATACTCTGTCTAGCAATCCCGGGTTCAAATCCCGGCTGTGTCAAATTTGGAAATAACTTTTCAATCCACTCCGGCTCTGGATCTGAAAAGTAGTAGCAGGGCACACTGCGTTTAGCAGTCATTTAGGCAGTCCGTCTGGCAGCAGTAACCACCCCCTTACACAAGACCACCGTGAAATAACATCATTTGTGCCGTCATGTTTCGGTGATTGAGTAAGTGGTGCCAGAGCCTATTTCCCTATCCCCCTTCCCATTCCATATCCCTAATCCTACTCAGGACGGGTGAATTCACTATCATACTGACATCATATCATATTGACAGTTGACAGTTAATTGGAGCGGGTGTGTTTTGCATTGTTCGTAATATTTTAATCTGATAAACCGAGTATAAGCAATCTGTTTTGCCATTTAAGTGTTGCTACATCCTAATATTATCAATTACCACAAAGTGTGCTTAGAAAAATCCGTGACTAAGTCTTGTGATTCTGCAAATTTCGGTAATTTAAAATTGTTATAGGTGTGATTAAAGAATAAATCCGTGTGGGTAGCGTACTGTGTTGGAATCTATTCAGAGGTCTTACCCCCACACTTTAAAATTATAAAACGTACCTACGTGATCTAACAGATTAATATTTTCACCACGTCGTTCAAGCGATAAGTGGCGCGGTGCGTAACTCCACAGCTACGATTACCGAGACCCCGAGTTCGATCCCCAAGCTTTTTTCATATTATTTTTATTCTATAAAAATGAAATTTGAATGTTGTAAAAATACGACAGATGGAGCTACCGGTTCCCTAACTTGCATTAAGTGTAAACACAGTTACCATATACAATGTTTATATCCGACGGAGAAAAAATCTCTCACAGATTTTAAGAGGACTTGGACTTGTCCGGAATGCGCGTCAAGGCAACCTAAACAGGCGAAAAACGACAACACACCAGTCAGGGGTTCTGCACGACAGCAGCAATCTACGGATGATGTCGTATTGTTACATCAAGATGGGTCTACTATAGGCTCGTCCCCCGCCCTGCCTGTATCGGAAGGTGCCTTGACTGCGGATTTGTTGAAGGGTATTGTGGCCAATGAGGTGGGTCTTCTGAAAGATAACCTAAGATCTCTAGTACGTAATATAATATCGGAAGAGTTAAAGCCCATCAAGGACGAAATTGGCAGTATTAGAGACTCCCTGAATCTATTTAATCATCAATTTGAATTACTTGCAAAGCGGATAGATAAAGTTGAAACTGACCTTAAATCCTATAAAACTGTATCATCCGATTTTAACCAGGTGAAATTGTCTGTTGCAAAGTTGGGGGCTCGAAGTGATGTTAGCGAACAATGGTCGCGACGTTCGAATATTGAGATATACGGGATTCCGGAAAAGAAAAATGAAAATCTATTTCATATTCTGAAAACAATCTCGGAGCGTACAAGCTGTCGGATTGATCCTGCAACGGACATTGACTTTATAACTAGAGTCTCACCGAAGCATACGGAAGTTAAAAAGGTCAAGCCTATAATTATACGTTTCCTGGCACGCTATAAGAAGGACGATTTTCTCTCTCAAGTAAGAAAGCTTAAATTAAAAGCCAGCGACATAGGCTACGCAAATTGTGAAATTCCGATTTTCTTTAATGACCATTTGACCAGCTTTAATAAATCATTACTATATCGAGCTAAATCTTTGGCCAAGGAAAAGCATTATGCTTATGTTTGGGTCAAGAATTGTGCTATATTTGCTCGCCGTAACGACACTAGCCCTGTTATTGTTATTTCTAGCGAACAAGATTTAAACAAGTTAAAATAAAAGTAGCACCACATCTACGTTACTATCTTGTTATTTATAATCATTTTGGTCACTATTATTCATGCTTAAGTTATTGTAGTCTGAATGTAAATTGTTTTATTTTATACTCAGATCTGAAGCGTGTATTCGAGGGCATTAAATCACTCAATGTAAACTTTTCGAACTACTTACACTTTGGGTCAAGTCAGGTTAGGTCTTCACATTTAGAAGCCTTGGTATTGCGTGCATTAATGGGTTTATTGGCGTCAGCAATCTCAATTGAACTATGTCTTTTGTTTTTGATGTTTGAGTTTCAAGTATTTAATGATAATGGTATCATCATAGGGAATTTTAATTATTTACATAGGTGGTCAATATTCTTATGTAATAGGTTTGTTCATGTTAACAATGGCTTCACATAATAAACTGTCTATTTATTATCAAAATGTACGTGGGTTACGCACCAAGACCAGTATCTTTTATAGGGGTCTTTTGTTGAATGATTACGATATAATTTGTTTAACAGAAACCTGGCTTGTGTCGGGCATATATGACACTGAAATTTTTGATGGCCGGTATCTGGTTTACAGATGTGATCGTGAGTATAGTATTCGCGGGGGAAAGTTTGGGGGAGGTGTGTTGATAGCCGTACGGCGAGAGTTGTCAATACACAGCTCAGCATCTTTACCATTCAACAACGCTTCTGCTGAAGCAGTTGAACTAATATTATCTTGTAAAGCTTCCCGTCGTCTTCATATTTTTTGTGGATATTTTCCACAAAATAATAACCATAGTGAGTCGCTGGGTCAGTTCTTCGATTTCGTTACGGACGTCTTTCTTAACCAACCCGATGATGACTATCTGATTCTCGGTGATTTCAATGTCCCCGCCGCAAAGTGGTCACCCGATAATCACTCACTCTTAATTAACGACTGTAGAAATGATACATTAATTAATTTATTATACAATTTTTTAAGTGTTACAAATTTTAATCAATACAATTACGTTTTAAACGCTAATTCCAGGCAACTTGATCTTGTTGTTGGTGGACTTATTTGCGAGGTTGTTCGCTGCGACAAACCATTGGTCGCGGAAGACGATCATCACCCAGCGCTAGAGGTAACTGTGCAGGTTGCGCACCAACCCTCCATACAATCTAAACCGCGTTTACTTCGTCTGTTTCATTCTGCAGATTTTGGTATTATCAATGACATTTTATCTAAAGTTGACTGGTTTTCTGCACTATGTTCTAACGATATCAATTTGTGTGTTGAGACTTTCTATAAAACCATTAACAATATAATTATTAACAATATCCCGACCAAATATGTTGGAAATGAAAATCGTTTCCCAATCTGGTATTCTAGGGCGCTAATAAAAATTACCAAAGAAAAGTTAAAATACCATAAAAAATGGAAAAAGTATGGGAGAGTTGATGATCGTGCTGCTTTTCAGCTTTTACGGGATCGGGAGAAACGCGTGCAGCGAGTGTGCTACGACAGTTTTATATCTAGAGCAGAAAGTAATATTAAACGAAGTAGCAAATACTTTTGGTCTTTTGTTAAGGCCAAAAAAGGCTGCTCTGACTTGCCCGCGACAATGACACTAAACAATATATCATCTGGCGATGCCGAGGAAATATGCGATTTATTCAATAAATGTTTTCACTCTGTCTTTGAACCTGACATTGATCCCAAACTTACTTTCAACACTTTCAGCGCACAACCAAACATTCTGCAATCTAATTCTACTCTCATCAATTCCATTAATATCTCTGTGGAGACCGTGAAAAACTATTTAAAAAATTTGGACACAAATAAAGGTTCTGGCCCGGACAACATACCACCAATTTTTCTTAGAAATTGTCATGAGCATCTTGCTGTACCCTTATTCATTCTATTTAATCTATCGCTGAGCACTGGTACGATGCCTAAAGTCTGGAAGCAATCCCATGTAATTCCTTTATATAAAAATGGTGACAGACACAACATTGCTAATTATAGACCTATATCGAAACTTAACACTATTGCCAAATTATTTGAAAAAATTATATATGATCAAATTTTTCCCCTATTAAGGCCTACAATTATCAACCAACAGCATGGATTTATAAATAAAAAATCCACTGAAAGTAATGTTTGTGAATTTGTGCATCAGGTTGCCTCTGCGATGGAAACTGGTTTCCAAATGGACGCTATTTATACCGATTACTCGAAGGCATTCGACAAAGTAAGGCACTCGGTACTGGTGCGTAAGCTACAAATAGCCGGTATACACGGGGATCTTTTACGATGGATAAAATCCTATCTTCGTGAACGAAGCCAAGCAGTGACAATTAAAGGGTTTTGCTCCTCCTTTCTTCCGGTCACATCTGGCTTGCCCCAGGGCTCGCATCTGGCTCCCCTATTTTTCAACTTATTCATTAATGACATTATTGATATTTTTGACCAGTCCAATTTTCTATTATACGCTGATGACATGAAGATTTTTAGAAAAATTAAAACAATATCTGATTGCATGGCCCTACAAAGGGACCTCGATAAATTTATGAGCTACTGTAAAAATAACTATTTGGACCTTAATATTAACAAATGTAATGTAATTACTTTCTCTAGAAACCCTAAGCATATTAAATATGAATACAATTTTGACCATGTTAATTTAACGCGTGTTATAGTTACGAAAGACTTGGGTTTACTATTGGATAGTGGATTGACATTCAACGAGCATCTTGACTACATAATCTCCAAAGCCAACCGCATGCTCGGATTTGTTCTAAGAGTCAGCAAGGATTTCAAGGCCAGTTCAACCCTCTCTCTCTTATTCGACGCCTACGTCAGACCTCTACTCGAGTACGGGTCTATTGTTTGGAACCCGCAATATAAAACTCAAATTAAGAGGTTGGATAGAGTATTTAACTTGTATTTGAAACATCTTCAATACAGATTTAACAATATACCTACGTTCGCGTCCCTTGGTCATAGACGAGTTCAGAAAGACCAACTGTTTTTATACAAGATTATGAATAATTATATTGATTCACCATTATTATTAAGCAATATTGGATTGAGTTGCCCTCGAATAAATTCACGCCGTAAGTGTTCGTTATACATTCCGTTCTGCAAAAGGAATTATACAAGCAATACCTTTTTGCATCGCTCCTGTAAATTTTATAATGAACACTTGCTAGATCTGGATATTTTTAGTTGTCCTATAGGAGCCTATAAACGAAGCCTTAAACAAGCTCTCGAAAATATAGTTTTGTAGTCTCCTTTTTGTTGCAGCCAGTTTATGTTTGTTTTGTATGTTATATGTTATTTGTTAACTGGTTTATTTGTTTGTTTTTCTCTTTCTTTTTTTTGTGTAATTCTTACCTTTTTGTATGTTTTCTACCAGCTCCAATATTCTTGTGTGACTTGTAATTTATAATATATGTTTTAGTAATTTAGTGGAAACTTTGCTGATTTATGTTTTTCTTGTATGTATATATATAATGTGTAGCGAGATATTGTATGTTTCCCTAATATAAATAAATAAATAAATAAATAAATACCTGACTACCCTGACTGAATCCCCAAGGATGAACCAAAGAATTCACCAGAATACATCAGCTCATATTGTAGCTATACTAATATTATAAAGAAAGAAGATTTGTATGTTTGTAATGAATAGACTCAAAAACTACTGGGCCGATTTTAATAATTATTTCACCTATGGAAAGCTACATTATCAGCGAGTAACATAGGCTATATTTTATAAAGTCGCGCGGACAAAGTTGCGTGCAACACCCAGTATTGAATACATTCAAAGCAGGACCAATATTTTTGTACAAATTCAATGCGCAACATACGCTCTGTCCACTTGGATCCATTGCAAAGGCTGTATTTATGGATCCCAATAATACTGAAAAATCAAGTAGGTACTTGCAAACTATATAGAATAAAATATCCGCGCAACAATTCTTAATTAACTAGATTAAATCCAAAGCAAATAATCGCAGACATTTAAGGGGAAACGAAATTCGATTAATTTGATCAAATTGAGAAATTCATTTTATCCGTGAATCGAAGGAGAGCAGAGGATAAGCTTACTCAACTGATTGCAAAGAATGTTTTAAATTCTTATGTCTGATTTAACCATTACAAAATGCGTTTGAAACTGCTTATCTACTTTCTACATTTACCAACTAAAATAGGCATTGTATTATAGAAAGAGAAATTAGATATGATAAATTATAGATAAACTAACGACTCGCCCCGGGCTTCTCACAAAGCAATTTTTTCTGCAAATTGTATACGCACACCTTCCTTGTTTATCGCTCTTTCTATTATTGAAAATGGTATCAAAATCTATTGGCTGGTTCAGAAGAAGTTAGCGAAGAAACAGACAAAGGCGGATAGCGACTTTAATTTTTTTTTAAGTATTACTAGCGACCCGCTCCCGGTTTTGCGCGAATGCAATTTTGCACAAAGGCGCCGCGTGGCGTTGGTGCAAGACCGCTTCAATTTATTTTCTCACGCTTAGTTTTTAATTTACGATAGCTCTTAAGATATTCATTTATATTATGTGTAAAGGCTATTATAATCTGTATGAAATTTTGATAATGATTAATATTGTATCCATCTAAATAGTTCTTGAGAACGTACACCGACAAACGTGGCGGAGGACTTTGTTTTATAATATGTTTTATAATATGTATGTATATGTACAAGTAGGGTCGCGTATAGATATAGATATAGTATATATTTAGCGATTAATATATTTAATTGTAATAAACAAATTTTCTATAATATAATAACTCATTACAACTCCTAGATATATATAATAAATAGTAATTTACGCAAAGAACAAATTTATAAATTCTTATTTAATTGAATTCAATCATTTACTCGTTTTTCTTTGTACGTAGTTAAGAAAGGAAATTAAAATCTCTTTGCCCTTCACAAAGTGACGTCTTTATAATTAAAATTAAAAACATATAGGCTGTGTACACGCTAAGCAGTTCTATTTATGTGCATCTAATCCCATTTCCCTGGCTTTGTTAGTGTTAACCTATTATAGTCGACGATTAATAAATAAGACATCGTGTAATATAGAAAAAAAGACTTCATTACTAAATGACGATATATCAAAACAATCTTTAGGAGTCTTACAGCTCTCACAACTTTGCTTGATAAACTAGCAGGGGATCCTAGTGAACTGTGGCATATATGTCGATCCCCTGAGGGGATTCTGATGAACCAAGGAGTTCACCTGGATCCCCTGGGGGATTCAGGTACGGGATCCTGGTGGACTCATCCATTCTTTTAAGCTCTTACAGTTAAGAAAACTTATAGCTAATGTATATTTGACTTATAAAGCTAACGAATGGGAATGCGATGTTATTAATTAACTGCTCAGTTTGCGGTCTACCTTAATGTTGTACGCCGCAACTGTCAATTTTAATGAGATCGAGATAGGCACTTATCTATCACCGAAGTTAGATTAAATAAGTTATTTTTCCTTAAAGGAAACCTGCGGTATCATTAAGAAACTTTTAAGCAAAATTCAATTTTACTAACAATGTGGTCAGAGTTGTTTTTCTTATTTAAACTTGCTACACGATTGAGCATTTTTTTAATGCATTAATGTAAAAAAAAGAAAAATAAAGACATACAACCTCAAAATAACCTTTCGTATAAAAAAATGTCCTTGACATCGAAATCTAAATATATCTTTGCAAGAAAGTTTTTTTATACCAAGATAAAATTTCAATTATCAATTTGAATCATGAGGCACATCTTAAAGCAGACGAGGGTCATTCACAGCGGCATGACTCTAAGCAGGCCAATTCCAAATTTAATTTCGTTCCAACTTGCAACAGTGGCGCCACCTGTTGCATTTATTTGCCAAAGATAAAAAATCCGAATTGCTTCCCTTTACTGTGATGTCCGTCGATCACCAGTTTTATGTACACCTCGTAAAATTCTTTTAAAGGTACGCAACTTGTCCACTTGGCTCGTAAAAATCCTTCTAATAATAAAAAGAGGTAATTCGTTTTAAAAACAAACTTTGGAAGATTTTAGACAAGCTGACGACGAGATAAATTTCGTCCCAACAATAAAAAGTTAAAGGTTCCAATTGTTGTGTATGAAGTTATAATCTGGCCAACGAAATAAAATGAAAATTTTCACTTGAGCTCTTCTTATTATTAATAACTAGCTGGTGCCCGCGACTTCGTCCGCTTTGAAAAAGAAACTTGCTGTGTGCCAAATTTCATCCAAATCCATTCAGACTTTTGACGTGATTGAGTAACAAACATCCAAAAAATATTATCTAGATAGCCTTAGCTACAAGCCTTACAAAGTTACGCGGACGAAGTCGCTTGCAACAGCTAATTGACTAAGACATTGAGATAAGATACAGTTACTTTGATTTATCTACTCTTCGTTAATCGTTTACAACGAAAAAAACGCAAATAGATAGGTAGGTACAACCTTGATTTAATCTTCCACGTCTATACTTTCTAATTGAAACGCGAATCTAGAAGAATGCTGTGGCTTCAATTCCTCTGGCTCTTCCACGTCTGGTATACGATAGGCCATCAGCGCTGATCCATAATTACCTTGACCAGCGTCTACGAATACCATCTGTCAAAAGGATAGGTCGAGTTTTACCACAGAGTATTGGCATTGCACAATACTCGTGGTTGCATGTGCTTAATCTTTCGGGGAGCGAGTAGGAGATGTCAGAGTCAATTTCAATACTAAACCCTCCCCGATCCCTTATCCTTAATTATACTCTGTCGGCAGAGCACTTGGGGCACCTGAGGCGTTGCTTGTGTTATCTTAACATTAAAAAAACAATTATAATTTGCTATTAAATTAACAAATAAATAAATTTATTTAAAATCCTCCTAAATAACTACAATATTACCTGGTCGTCAACAAGATATCGCTTATAATAAATTTCATTGAGTTTGGTGAAGCCTAACTCGTCGCATATTTGCTGCAGTCTTCCCGACGTGAAAATTCCACTGATCGCTGGAACTGTGGCGCTTGTAGCGAGAGCAATGGCCGCCTTTATCATTTCCTTTGCTATGCCTGAAAACGCAATTGTTCATTATATTGACTGAATTTTTAAATTTAAGAAAATATATAATATTGTAGTAGACTAAATCACATGATGATCGGTTAAACTAAATACACACCCCTATGTCTGTATCTCGCCTTCAAAGCGAGTACATAAATCTTGAAGTATCTCTTCACGTCGAGATGGTCGAAGATGTTGACAGGTTTTTCGATCAAATTGTAAAAAGTCATCACACTAGAAAATTTCGGGTTGTATTTGATTTTGATACGACTGAACGTTCTTGAGAAGGCAGCTGCAACAAAAAATTATAACACTTATCCATAAAATAAAATTAATAAAATAAAATAACTCTTTATTTCAATGACAAGTTACAGAATTGAAAGGAATATGCTACTATATAAATGAAAATAAGTATATAAATTTAAATTTGTTATAATTATCTTATATTTATTCGTTTCTCTATATATTGACATATGTTCTGTAATTCTAGGTAAAGTTGTCCGAAGACATAGGCCTACTTTTGTAACAAAAATACTACCGATTGTAACAAAAATGATAGGGTTGACGGTGTCTTTGTAAAGGAGAAAATGAAATCGACGTATACTTAACTTACTTAACTACTTAAGAAACTCGAAATGTACCTTCGCCAGACAAGCTCACCTTACGTTAGTATTGTCAGAAATTTCTCTACGCGACGATACCATCAACGCTCCCCCTAATATAGACCTATCCGGAACGACTACTTTGAATTCAATTTACGTATAAGAAATATGGTACAAGTGTATAGTGTACAGTTTCATATAATAATAACATTATTAATTTGTTAACATCTTTACATAGTATAATTTAAAGTACACCGCCCTCTGTCCCTCTATATGTACATATATGCTTTATCTTCTAAATCTTCTGGTGCCAGCCAAGGACAGTTTAATTCTGCGGCTTCTCAGACTCCAAAATTAACTGATTATAAATTGTAAATAGATATAAAGTATCAATATTTTCTTTTCTCTTTGCTTTGAAGTAATTAAAATATTATTTTCGACTTTTTAGTTTAAGTTTGTACGTGTAGGTATAGTCTTTAAGTCGGTTTTTTTATAATTATTAATGTTTATTCATAATTGGCGGAAAAATCGCGTAATAAATATACAAAATTATTTTTTTTAATATTTAAAAAAAAAAAGCGAAAATTCAATTTTGATAAAATTTATATGGGATGGCTTCTGAGGTACTACATATCAAACAAAAAAAGAATCATCAAAATCAATTCATAATTGGAGGAGTAATCGTGTAACAAATATATTAAAAAAAACCAACATACAGTCGAATTGAGAACATCCTCCTTTTTTGAAGTCTGTTTATAAAAAACAGAAACCGACTCTAAGACTAATCGCGTTAATTCATTGTAAAAAAAATTGTAATGATTGTAAAAATAAAAAAAATGTGTCAGCTCCGACGCACGATTGGAGTTTATTTCTTCTTACACATAATTTTTTATTTGAATTTTGAATTTGAATTTGATTTTTTCCAAAGTGAAAGGTGCGCAAGGAACATTGCGCAGAAGAACATAACGCTTTTTATTTAATGCTTGTATTAATTTTACTTCTCATAAAATTTCCATACCGGGAGCCTTATACATATGAAAATTGATTCTTAAGGAGTTTTTTTTTTTTACGAGCGAAGAAACTTTCAAAAGGTACCTTATGACAAATGCCGCATGCAATGCAAATGGCATAAGGTTATGTGGGATTCTTACCGTACTAAAACTCCAACTCGGGATGGGTATGGTTCAGTCCTTAGGGGACTTTGGAACCGTCAAGGAGTCTTAAGGAGTAAACTCCAAAAATTGTATGGCCTCAGTGTTAACGTTGCACTCTACAACGCTCCTTTTAACAAAACGTACCACACGCCAAATCCTAAAGCTGAATCGGAATTCTTTTTACGGGTGCAGTAAAAATTTAGGCTCAGAGAATTCACGAAATCTATCCCCTAATGTTACAGCCGATACAAGGAGAAATCGAATTTTATTCGCGCGAGTTCACACACACACACACACACATGCACAAATAGACCAATATCTACGTGTTATTTCTCGCACGTTTGAATCTTTAAACCCCACTATGGTTGCCAAATAAAAATATATTTTATATTACCTATTGCCTACGAGTACGTGTTTGGAAACTATTTTGGAACACATGCATATTACATACCTTACACATATACGGTTTGTAACTTCCTTCCTTCTTTCTTAATTGTCCTTATTTAATTATTTAATTTTAATTTTTAATTTTATTTTTAATTACTTATTAAATTTACATTAATTTATTTTAAGTTAGGGGAAAAAAAATTGTGCCACTGATGACGTATGGGGCTGAAACGTGGGCTATAACTGTGGACCTCAACGAGCCATGGAGAGTCTATGAGAAAAATAAAATAATTTGTGTCTTAGCATGTACTCCAACTAATGAAATAATAAGTAAGTAATTGTACCGGTCCAACCCCAAGTTGTAAGGAAAATAGAAAAGGCCAAAGTTTTTTTCCACGAAATTAATTAAAAAGCAACACAATACTTTCCCCAAGATCTTCACAAATACAATTCACTAATAACCACCTTTACGCTCTTTAGTTCAAAGATGGTCAACTAAATATACCTACATATAATAAAATCGTAAAATGAGAATTGTCGTAAAACAAATTTCAAAATTTATAAACTCAAACAGATATTACAATAGAAAGTCTGCTAAAATTTTCAGTCACATATTTATAATTATGCATTTGTAAAAATGAAATTCCAGCGAAATTCTCCACCGCTCGTAATATATTGTCTTTGACAAAGTTAGGACGGCTTAATTAGAACCTCCTTTGTAAGGAAATTTAGAACTACTGAAAGGTGTTCTCTTGAATTTACAATCAGACAAACAAAATTCGCAGAGTTCGGGGAAAACAAAGATGGTAATTTATGGTAAGAAATATTTACTCAAATGTGTTATGGAAAGACGCTTGGAATCGTCAATGACGTTGGCCGTCCTTTTAAAAAAGAAAATTACAAGAAAAAATATCACCAAATCTTCTTGGCTTACTTATAGTTTACTGTCCTGACCAGACTTCCTATTTTTCCTATTTTTATCAAAATATGTTTGTAAAAATTCATTTTAAAAATGGATCTCCTTAATAAAAATGACACAATATATCGATATTTTAAACATATTTTAACATGCTCTCGTTCGAAGAGGCAAAAAAAGACTTCATACCCTTCTCCTGAATCCTAATAATTAGCACTCCAACAAGCTTATCTGTGCCTTCTTTAACTGCTGCTATGGACATTTTGTCCTTCATCCAAATCCTTGCATTGTGTATGAACTCATCTACGCCTTCCTTGTCTTCTGATATTTTAACAGTTCTATATGTGACCTGTGAAAGAGTCGTACATTTAGGTTTAATTTACAGCCCGTTCACAAGGTGGGGCATCAGAAAAAGCATTTTACATACGATTATAAGAAATCGATCTGCAACGTACTTCTTAAGTTAACTGCGAAAAGACGAATCAAGTTTTTTAATTAGTTTCGGATGTCTAAGGTCAGATCGAGTGTCGGAAGGTAGACAACCTTTGATGACCTTTCAAATAAATTAAAGAAGGATCAGCTTTCCTATCAGCTTTCCTATCGATATTTATAAAAAAGATAATACAAAAATTATCACAATTTAAAAAATTAAGTTGTATAATTAACTTAATTAAGATGTAAACGTAAAAAACTCACTTCTTCCGGAAGAAAATGCTTTTTCAATAACCTAACGGCGTCCTCGTATCTCCTGTCCTGCAAATCTTCAAACCTAACTCCGCATGGAACTCTACCCCAAATAGACG
The DNA here is from genome assembly GCA_944738685.1 of Synanthedon myopaeformis. Classification (NCBI taxonomy): domain Eukaryota; kingdom Metazoa; phylum Arthropoda; class Insecta; order Lepidoptera; family Sesiidae; genus Synanthedon; species Synanthedon myopaeformis. Next base: position 3,954,314 of record OX122938.1, on the reverse strand, counting down.
GAGCGTTAATGCGCTCCTCTAGCTGCTTCATCTTTTCTACTTCCGCTTCTGCTGCACTTTTAGCCATTTTGGTTTATCTGAAACAAGATAATATAACAATTCATCTAATACAACCGTTAATGTGCTATAAAATTTGGCACAACCTATCATATACTGTCAATGCTCAACCGCGATCTATACTATGATAGCTTGAAGTCTTGAGCGTTGGAATACTTTTTATTCTGGCTTCGGTTCTTTCTGTGCACTCAAAAGCAGTACGACCGATCCAAAGAATACGAGAGCCGAACCAAGAAACGAGTCTTCAAGCTACCGTTTCCAGTAACGAAGACAACGACGTTTGGAAGACGGAAGAGTATTTATTATAAAACATATAATATACGTATTATAAAACAAAGTCGCTATACGCTATAGTACGCTATGTCTGTTTCTCCGCTAACTTCTTCAGCTAACAACGGATTTTGATACGGTTTTCAATAACGGAAAGAATGATAAATGAGAAAGGGTTGTGTATATATTTAAAATCGTAGCAAATAAACGAACAAACTCACTTTCGCATTTATAATATTAGTTCTTATATATTTATGATAAAAGAAAGATAATAATATTGTCACTCACCAAGTCTTAATCACAACACCGTCTCATATTAGTTTTCAAAAATTACATTAGTCTTGATAAATACAGTGAAAACATTCGTAAAAATTACGTGGTTGTAGTTATAATACCAAATATACAAAAAATAAATTGTAAATAGTTGTAAATAGTTATAAATTGATTTTTTTCAACTGAACCACGCTTGAATCACAATAATAGTGACATTGACAGTTTTCTGAAAAAAGGCTTGTGTAATAAATTACTAATAAATCCTTATTAGTAATTTATTAATATATGGTCAACAGTCAACAGTCCATTAACGATAAGGGATAAGGAAAGTATGGGGTAATGGGTTCCGGCAGGGATGCCGCATAAAAGCACATATGCTGTTATTTTACGGTGGTCTTTTGTAAGGGTGTGGTTACTGCCGCCAGACGGGCTGCCCAAATGACTGCGAGACGCACCTTTAATTTGCAAAGAACTATTCAAATTCAAAATGTCGACCGCGTTGCTTTTTGATCAAACCTCAATCTCTGTGAGATTACTTTTTGATTACTTAGTTAAGAACAAAAATAACTCGACCACAAAATTTCGTTTATATGCAGCTCACTTTTCTGGAGTCCAGTCTCAAGAGGATAAAACCGTGTGCTGCCCAAACAACGTATTCACTGGATTTGAAACATGACTCCCTATGACCCCTATGACCCTTTTTTATTTTTATTACTAGATCGACAGATGTTGACCTGTATTTCTATATTAAAATAGTTGTAATTTATGTAAAGTCGGGGTAGGAAAACCTTCGTCAATTTAAAAATAATTCCTTCATCAAGTCGTAGACACTTAATACTTTTTGAAACTAAAGCACTAAGCAAACGTCAATGTTTCGTTTGAAATGAAACGTTAGCATGACTGATAAATACCCTGTCGGCTTTAAGCAAATATCGACTTTAAGATGAGGAACCTTTTCTTACCCCGACTGTACCTAGTATATCGCTAGTCCGTGAGCTGATACACTGTATAGTATTTTTTTATAAAAAAATAAAATCAAATATGCCCACAAAATGGTTTGCAAGCAATGTTGGATTTGTATTTTAGAATTTATTATTGTAATGATACGCATATTCTACTCTGACCAAAACAATTTTGGTGACAAGGGAGTGAGAGTTTCGTAGGTACCCTCATGTCAGGGGAAACTTTCGATTAGGTAAGTAAATATATATGTTTATCAGGAATCCGGGACGGATCGACGGTATTTAACCTTTATTTAATCAAGAGTAACACACCTGCTTTTTGTTTGATTCTTCTGGTTATGGTGACCATGATTTATTTGTGACATAAAAACTTTTTGATTAATACACCAAGATTAATAGTTAAAAATGTGTGTATAAAACTTATGTACATGTGTATGTCATTGATCTGACCGATTTTGATGATTTTTATTATATATGAGTCCTGGATTGTTTATATTCAAATCCAATAGGTGGCGCTGAAATCGGGTTAGAATTTAATTTCAAATTAGAACACGAAAAAGTCAAAGTTCCACTAGTTTTTATATAGAATTTACATTTATTTTAATTAGGTACTGATATTTTGTCAAATGTAATTTTTTTTAGAAATTAGTGTATTTAAATTAATTTAGTTTCGCAAAAACTGTTCAAACTAAATTTTAGGTATATATGTCGTTAGTAATATTAATAATGCTATAGTTTGTTTCGAAAGGAAAAAAAAAAAACGGTCTGTGATACTCACAAGTCATATTGCAGTACTACGTTTGCATCATAAGAAAACTATATATCGCTCTCAATTCAATTTTTTAGTGTTTAGGCCTCTTGTAGTATTTCATAGTACAAGGTACGGCAAGCGATGCGGCTATTCGACATGTTGACATAAACTTTATATTCTTTCGAGATTACTATAAATTTATAAGGTTGCATATTTTGGATACAACAGGTGTACCAAAATGTTGCGGTGGGTCACTGATCGTTTTTTCGTGTGCCCCAGTAAAGACTATAGATATATTATTATATCACTTGAGTTTTATCCAAAAATGTACAGAATCATGGTCACCGTACAATTAGGTGAATGAATGCGTTGATTGCTAAGCAAACAGAATTTGGGGATACCTCTTCAATACTTGATTAGAATGCTCAGTTCCGTCGTCTAACCGATTGTTTGCCATAGTTGATCCTTTTAAGTGAATGTAAGCAAATTACAAGCCGTTTAATCCTATGTCTTGTACATAATGTATAATATGTAACATTTGTATATGTGTATATTATCCTAATCCTACTAATATTATATGTCTTTATATAGTATAAAACAAAGTCTCTCCACGCCGTTTGTGTGTCTGTCTGTCAATTAAAAATGAACACAATACAATTTAAATAAATATATTAATTTATCGTAAATTAAAAATTATAGCTAGTGAATCACAAATGTCAATAAAAGTGGATCGTATGGGTATAAAAGTGAATCCTATGGGATCCTCAACATGAGAGCCAAGTGAAGGGAGACCCATCATGAGAACCGTCAGCCTGTCAGCCGGAATTTTACATTTAAAAAATGAATTTTAAAAAAATATTATTTTTACCTATATAAAAAATATAAGTTTTGTTAATATGTAAGTGTGGTTGGTTCCAGCATAAAATATACGATATAATTGTAAGTTACTCAATAAATATAAGGGAAAAGGGTAAGTATACGGTTTAGCTAATGGTATGTTTCATCGTGACTCACCAAAAACCCATGTAAAACACCATCGAATACGAGCAGGCAACGAAGACTGACTTGCCGAAGTTTGCTCAATGAAAAATAGCGAAAGAAAAAATAAATCAATACAACTGAGACAGGTGCACGATATCAAGTTAATATTCAACAAAAAGTTTGGGTTCTGTCAAAGTTACTTCCCCTCTTTTATTACATTGTTTTATTACTTCGTAGATAGTACGCGATCCTTTGTACGCTCTGATTGCTAAGGAACTGTGCAGCTGGATCTCGCTCTCTTCAAAAAATAGACTCAACTGTTCGCTCAAGTCACAGAACAAAACGAATTACAGGTTTTAGATTTTTCTTCCCTTTTTTACCATTTGTGTATGCATCTATCAGTATGCAAAGTTTGTTCCAAATTCGTTCAGAATTTTTTGTATAAATTTTAAAAATGTGATACTAGTATATTATAAAGAGTGTAATAAAAAAAATTACACACTTTATAATATACTACCTGTTGCATGTGACTTCGTCCGCATAACTTTATAAAAAATAGCCTTTGATACTCGCTGATGATATAGCTGTCTATAGGTGCAAGAATTTTTTAAATCAACTCAGTACAAATATACAAAAATATAAATCTTCTCTCTTTATAATATTAGTATAAAGAGTGGACCAAAACGTGGACTGTCAGCCTGTCTGTCGCATCTTAGCATAAAAAAATGCACCCCAAAAATTGAATAGAATAGAGTAGAACACATTAAAAAAGCTTGTGTTAGTTAAAATATTTTAAACAAGACAATGCAGCCATATGGTAAAAGAAAGAATATTTAGTATCTGGTCAAGAGTAGAAGCTTCGGCCATCATAATTCGGCCATATTTTCATTTTCAGCCGAAAATAAAACTAAAGCGAAACTTCTTCTTCGTTTTCCTTTTAACGGCTGAAAATCCATTTTCAGTCGAACACTAGTCAAAATTTACAAAGTAATGATAAAATTATATAAATTTATATATTTAAATGTCTAAAAACAGCAATTTATTTTGAATTTCCTCTTAGCGTTGTTGTGTCGGTAACTGACGTTCAGATTCAGGCTGACATGAATAATAAAATCGTTTTGTCTGAGTAGAGAGAAAGGCTTCCGAAAGAAAATTAATGTAAATTTGTGCCCGAAACCCGGTGCAACTGATACGGAGAGGAAATCTTGTAGCGTTCTTAAAATCTTTTCTGAAGAATAATACCAGCGTATTGAATTCTGAAGAATAGTACAAGACACATTGTGTCCCAATATTTAAATAAATAACATTTTTATCGCATTCGACTTATAATCTCAAAAATTTTGCTATTTTCGGTTTTTTCGAAATACAGATTCTATAAGGAAGAAAGAATCTCGCAAGAAATCTGAGGTTCGTTCTTCCACTGTAAAAGTTATACCACTGATATTTACTGATACAAGCACTAAATTTATATATACTAATATATAATATATACATACATAGTCTATACTAATCTATACTTTAATATAAGAAGAGAACATTTGTATTTTTGTATGTTTGTAATTAATAAACTGAAAAACTATTGGACTGATTTTAAAAATTCTCTAACCTATAGAAAGCTATAATATATCAGCGAGTAACGTAGGCTATATTTTATAAAGTTACGAAAGTTACGCTGGCGAAGTCGCGTGCAACAATTAGTCTATTCTAATATTGTAAAGAGAGAAGATTTGTAGTCTTATTTGTAATTAATAAACTTAAAAACTATTAGACTGATTTTAAAAATTCTTTCACATATAGAAAGCTACATAGGCTTTATTTTATAAAGATACGCGGACGAAGTCGCAGGCTACAGCTAGTTATAAAATAATTTCGTTTTCCATCTCTATCTGATTTTCCCAGTAAACGCACGATATATGTGTGTTTCACGACAGGAATAAAAAAAAACAGAGGAAAAAGAAAAAAATGTTCAAACGAACAATAGTGAGAATCGCATTTGAAGTGTACGAATATAAATGCAAAAACTTTGAAAGGTAACCACTATCCAAATATATTGCGAAAGGCAATGCGGTTTTCTGTACGTACATACATACCCGAATATATGAAAACTGAGAGAATTTTTCAAATATTTGTCATATTTTTTTTTATTATTTATTCAAAGGATTTTGAGCTCGTATTGTCTTTTTTTATTATTAGCAGAGGGGGAGCGATCAAGTATTACGTAACGCAATATTTGAAGATTTTTAACCTTGAAGTAACTTCGTCGCAAATCCATCTTATTAATTTCACTGCGGATCCCTAATAGCGTTTATAATCGACATCAAATTCGAATCTATAATGTTGGCATATTGTAAGGAAATCCTGCCAAATTCCTAAAGAAACTTTGCAAGGTTTTTCAAGCAAATAATGTTAAATAATAGTACCGCAATAATAACAAAAAGAAGTATTATTTAACTGAATGTTTTCAATGGAAAGGTCTGAATTGAGAAAATAATGTAGAAAAATATGTAAAAAAAACTACAACAAACTACAAATACAAACAAGAAAATTTTGAGAAATATTAAAAAAAACCATCTTCTGTAAAATATGCAAAATGGCGGTTACGATGTTCTTCCTAAAAAAGGCTCAATGTCAAAACCGAATTAAAATTGGTCTACCCAAAGCGTACAGAAACCAATTCTTTTTTCGCCATAATCAGAAGCGTTCAAAACAGGTAAAAGGGCTGCTAGCGAAGTTCCATTAAACGTCTGCAATCAATGACAACTGGTTAAGGTCTATGTTTTAATTATCCAAAACATAGAAACCAACTTAACCGTCGTCACAGTTATAAAGGTGTCAGATATTTTCTCAAGTGTTATATTTTTCATTTTTCAAAGCGGACGAAGTAGCGGTCACCAGTTAGTACTGATTTTTTTAATAGAATTAATGATAATGATATCAAATGAATAACTTTAAAGAAAAAAACTTGTTAATTAAAGTTCGATAATGTACACAATAGTTTGAGGACGGTGAAATTTGAAAATCGCTCAGAATAGTCTTAACGATAGTAGGTAGAGTATAGATCGACGTCGCTAGATTGATCGAGTTGTTGTGATGAATCGATGCTTCGCTCTCGTGATTAATGGCGTCAGCTAATTGATACGCCGTTTGATATAAACGCAACACTGAAATTTTCATTTCTTAGAAATACTGCCTTTACTTGGAAACGCTTCATTTTTAAATTAATCAAGAGACTGGCTTTTGATCACGTTAAAACGTAACATTAGCTCATTCGACGTTTTTTTTTTCTTTTATGTAAGAGTAGTCAGACGGGATGACGACTCGATGGCATTCGAATGGTCAAGGATCAACTCGATGGCAGGTGGCTACCGTTGCCTTAAACACAAGCAACACCATAGGTGTAAGAAGTGCGCTGCGGACCTTAGTAAGATTAAGGATAAGGGATAGCGAAATGAACTCTGGCAACCCTTACTCACTCATCGAAACACAACAATGTTATTACACGGTGGTTTTTTGTAAGGGAATGGTTACTGCCGCCAGACATGCTGTCCAAATAACTGTGAAACGTAGTGTGCCTGACCACTAGGTACTAATGATACAAAAGCTAACTCCTACTTTCTAATAATTAATCTATACTAATATTATAAAGGGAGAAGATTTGTATTTTTGTATTTTTGTTTGTAATCAATAAGCTCAAAAACTACTGGACCGATTTTGAAAATTCTTTCACGTTTAAAAAAATTGATTTATCACATACAAAACATACAAAACTGATTTATCTCCTTACGTGAAAAAGTAACAAACATACATCCACTACGCAGCAAAATGTACAACTCAAAACGCAAAATGTGCAATAGCATCTATCCTCACAAATTTTCGCATTCATAATAGCAATAGGATTAAGCTAATTTAAAAAATTACAAAAGATAAAATCAAATATTCTCTTTAAGGAAATTATAAAATCTGTCCTATACATGATCTATATTTTTGTGGTAAATTAATCAAATTCTAATCCAGGTAGGGACTGGCTTTTGCTCGCGGCTTCGTAATATCGTGTAAAATAGTTTTAATCTATTAATTTTTTTGTGAAATTTTCAAATTTAGTTAAAGAAACATTTTAACTTTTTCCATACGAGCTTTATATTCTCATTATAGTGTAATACTAAATCTCTTGTAGGTTGTTTTAATATGTTGTCGATGATTTTCTTAACAGTTCTACATTTTGTCTTCGCTATAATGTGTTATAGTACTTAAACAATTGAAGAGGCCGCACAAATCTTCGAGTCCAAATAAATCGTTCATAACATCTCCGAAACTTGATCGCGAGTAATGGCATTTTTTTTCCAGACTCGCACGAAACTTTCCCAAGGTACTATTACTTCAGGCAACATATCCACGAACGGCACGTGCCTTGAACTTTTATGTGTTATAGGATACGAATGTTTAGGCGTTAAATTCTATGGCTAGTTACTAATGTTTGTAATGGTGTATACTGGAACGTGTGTGTACTGCGATATTTGTTCTAGTAACACGTCTACATTTTACATTGCAGCAATAATAGCAAAGCTAGGTTTCCACTATTCTGGAACGGCAGATTTACTGGGGCGGTAAAACTGCCGGAAAGTCCAGTGGCTGAAGAATTTATATGATGTATGTTAACTAGGGCGCTAACGGGGCAATAGGCATCTTAAAATAATGGGTCTCGCTAACACAGGGGAGTGTCGTTTCTGCCGTTAAGCCGAAGAAACACCAATGCATATCCTGTGCGAGTGTGACTCTTTGATACACAAGCGCAGTCAAATCCTAGGTAGCCACACAATGGCTAAACAATGGCGGGTAAAACGCCCGGACCCCCGTTCGCCCGCCGCTTTGAAAACAGCAACATGGCGTGAAGTATGTTTAATACTGAAACCAAACTTCTATGATGTAGCATCCGATTTAATGCGGAAGACTGGGTTCCCACTACATGAACGATGGACAGGGATACTTGTCCGAGCTCGTTCGCATTACTTCGTTCGTTCGCATTCTGCCGGAGCTTCGCAATGACAAAATGTCCGGCATAGTGTGAACAGTTTCATATAAATTGTACATCCACTGGACTTTCCGGCAGTTTTACCGGCCCGGTAAATTCGCTAGTTCCGGCGCAGTGTCGATCAAGAGTTAAGATACTGTACTGACAATGACATACATTTAGCAGTTGGTTCACAGAATTAGCAAACTTATTTCATAATTTCAGCAAAACACAGAAAAGCAATACATAATTTGCACAAAAAAATGCACACGTGTGCGAAGCCGGGAACGGTTCGCTAGTTTACTATAAAAAATAACCTATCGACATTTTATTGAAACTAATTAATTATAAATATTCTAAAGTTCTAATATAGACAGAAAACAAGTGGGTTACGAAATTGATGAGTTCAGCTAACAAAAACTTCTCATATTGAGAGCCAATTAAATGTGCCAAATTAACGTCATGGTCCCAAACCGCGCCAATCAAGATTATAATTAATAATTATTCGATGTTGGCGTGTACCGGGATAAATATAGCACCTATCAATTTATCGTAAATTAAGGGGTTGTATTTAAGCGAGGAATGTCTTTAACATTTATGAACAATTAAATATCTGAATACCGTGGTATTTAAGTTAATAAATTGGCGGGATTTCGTGTTGTGATACTCGTACCATGGCTGGAAGCGGTGTGACCCGATTATTTTATCTTCTATTCTACTTACATACAGAAACAAAGTCGCTTCTCGCCGTCTGTCTCTCTGTGTATACGCTTAGATATTTTAAAGTATGCAATGAATTTAAATTTTCATTAATGAAAAGAACTTTAACGGTGGAAGGTTGTTATATCAGAAAAAAATCCATGCTAAATTCGTTGCTAAACTCAAAACTCAAGAACGACTGGAACAATATTCATTTCCATATGATATATATACTCGTATGAGGAGAAAAATTGAAAGAATATCATGAAAATTGCATCCATGCAAATCCGGGGTGGGATCGCTAGTAAATGCAATGTTATTTCAAATTTTTTACTAGTTTCTTAATTTTAATTAGTTGATATTAATAAAAAGTACGAAGGCGGTCTCGGGTACGATTCTCGCGCAGAGATAGCTTTGGAAATGAACTTTTCAAAGTCTAGGTGTGAAGGGTTTCGCCTCCAGTCCGTTGCATTAGTAACAAGCCTATAAATGCTTACTTAGAGGGCCATACAAATTGATGTACTTTGTTTAATCTTGGCGATTTATTATTATTACTTCTGATTTATTATTATACTTATACTGTCAGTTCACCATTTCCTTTTTAAGAAAGCTGTTATTGCCACCAGACAGACTGTTTAGTTTAAAGTGTGCGATGATTCTAAAAAAAATGCTTGCCTAATTTGATAGTGTTAAAACCTATGTAAGAGCCTAATGTAAAATTCTGGCATTCAAATTTCGTCGCGCTCATAAATCAGGCGGCATAAATATTAATGGTGGACCTGTCTCCAATGACATGTCATTAACATATATTCCTGTCATGTAGGCGACGGTCGCCTATGCCGTGACTTTTGTACGAAAGTTTCTGCTCCCGCCATCAAAGGAATATGTTACACGTACATCTTTAAGTTTTACAGTATTTTTTACATTATTTTTAATAATTTACATATGTTTTTACTTTTTGAGGTTAAAACTTCTTTAGGCGCGTTGGGCATTTTTGAAATGGGAATTAACCATTGAACTCGCGATCTGTAACCGTGTAACTAAAACCTCTGTATATAAATATGTACTTTCCTGACGTACTTTCTTGACGTAATTGTTCAAGTTTTCACTTCTGTCGGCATTCCCGGAGTGCCACTATTTTTTTTTTATTATTTATATAAGACCCTTGTTAGTGGGTAGGTAACGACGAAAATGTAAGGGTAGGTACATGGTTCAAGACCGGAGGAGACAAAGGCGCCGCTCTGAAATCACCGCTCACTTACTGAAACAACATTTTATGTTATTTCACGATTTCTAAATATAAAACTAAAATAAGCATTAATATTTCTTACTGAGATTATCAATTTGAAATTTTATTTTTAATATGTTTATTATATTTACATACTTATATGTATATTTATATTCATAGAGATACCTACACTGATATACAATATTTTAAATATATTTTTTCGATTCGTATTATCTCAGATATTATTTAATATCTGGGATAATAGATTTTTTTTTATGTTAAGGACGATACACAGATTGACGGTCCACTTACTGGTAGATGGCTACCGTCGCCTATAACACAAGCAACGCTACTACATGTGCTGCAAGTGCGCTTCCGACCATAGTAGAATTAAGGAGTTGGGAATGGGATTGGGAAGGGATAGGGAAATGGGCTCTGTCATCCCTTACTCACTGACCGAAACCTAACAGCATACATTATTAGCATAACTTCAGGGTGGTCTTTTGAAGGGGGTGGTTACGCCGACATACGGGCTGCACAAACCGCAGTGTGCCATACTTTCCAAATCCATACCAGAGCCAACTTTAAAAAGTTCATATCCAAAGTTGACCTCGCCGGTAATCGAACCCGGGACCCCTGAGACAGAGAGTTAAGGCAATCACCGTAACCACTCATCCCGGTCTCGTAAACTTGTTAACATTTTACTGGAATTACAGGTTTCAATATTTGTATTTTAAAATAGGAATCAAATAACTCGATTTTCTGTTATACGAATTTCTAATACGTGTTTAGAACGAGGCCCTTTATTCAAGACTAATTTTCACAGTTTTCTGCGCCAATTGCACTCTGAAAAACTGGCAAACATTTCCATAAAAGCGCATGCCTGGCTCAATTGAAAAGTTTTCAAAGGGGAGTTGTGAACTCAATAAAAGTGAGTCGGTAATGAAAAACAAGAAAGTCAATGCGCCAGTGACATAGGTAAGCTTCCTTCGTTACTTTTCTCTTTTCAGTTTACGACTAGTGATGTAGCTTTGAGTTAAACTCTTGTTAATCGATAAAACGGTATTGTATTTGTTAACTTACACCACCAAAGGATTAACTCGTAGTATATTCTAACGTCTAGTAGCGATATCTAGTCTCACATCGCGTAACAAACTTGTTACAGACACTTTAAACACTATTATTATTTAATTTTTATATATTTATCTATATAAACTTTTACGGGTATTTAAAAATCTTTAAACACAATAAAATTTAATTAATCTACCAACTATTCAAACAAATGTTAAATAAACAAAAAGTATTATTTAACTATAATTATTGAATTTGAAGACTTTGTGAACAAAAACAATTTATTTATACGCATTTTGTCAACTGGCTAGTGTTTGCAACACTATAGATGGCTTACAGTACAAGAATATATTATATTCTTAATATCAGTCATACTACTGGTCATGGACTTCAACTTTATGCGCGAAATTGCTTCATCAGCCAATTAAATTAATGCTTAAATTAAAATAAATATTAAAATCTTAATTTAATTCAACACAAATCATCGAAATAATAATATCTTTGCAAGCAGTGCAAAACGGAGCAAAGCGGTGTAATCTATGTCGTGCTTCTTAAATTGTGTTCGTAAAGTGAAGCATTTCGTATGATTAAGTAGTAGCTGATATGCATGAGACACGATATTGAAATAAAATATATTTAAATAAAAAAACTCGCGATGCTTCAACAAAATCGATATAATACTGAGTCACATCACTATTCCATAAAACCCAGACCCAGCCAGACCGTTATCGGCACATATACAATCGTATTGCAACAGTAATAACAGTCAATTTGGCTTAGCACTACGCAAATATATTGACTCCGCTTACCCTTGCTCCTAACCTTTACTGCTATTTTGTATTTTATTTCTATGTTCAATGTTGCTAAAATATATACAAAAAAATGTATAAATGAATATATGTTACAAGAAACTGAAATTATTACAACGTCGATAATAATTGATTACAGGAAAATACAAAATTTGAGAGTTTGTTATTGAGCACTAGCAACCTCTTTCATGCAACAGCTTCCAAGGTTAAGTAGCCATAATGGTCACCAAACTCCGTAGAAAAGCGACACTTTAAGAAGAAGAATTTAAAGAAAGTTGGTAGAATACAGTTATAAATCATCGTAATAACTATACTGTCCACATATTACATATTAACTGGTGCCAGCGACTTCGCACCATTCATTATTAAAATCATTTTATTTTTAATTTTTTTTTTCAGGATAAAAAGTATCCTATATATTAATCCAGGTTATTAACTTGAAACGTTGAAAATAATTGAACTAAGATAACGTTTTCGGCTATGAAATTAACTAAAAAAATTGGGCGCCAGCTAACTAAAAAATGAAAAAAATCATATGTTAGCACTTAAAATATATTTAAACAAAACAAAAAAAATACACAGGGGGTGGTCCTTAAGCCCGTACGTTATTATATATATATATGTGAAATTTAAAATTTGATTCAATAAACCCGGCTAATAAAAGTTAAAAACTTAGCTGGATGTGAATAAATGGCTGGATGTAATAATATAGTTTTCCTTCTCGGCAAAATAAAGACACGCTGCTCATCAGTGTCACCAAAAAAAAATGAAGAAGGCTCATCAGAATGTAAAATGCGGATAAAACCCAGGATTCATTATATATTAATTATATATCTCTAATTAAATCCATGAATGACAAAAAAACCAAAACATAAAAAAAAAACCCATTTATAAACCGGGGTTTTTTTACATAAATATTTAAAACTGAATAATTAAAATTTTAAAAGAAAATGGACTGGCAAATACAGGCTATTATCAGCACAAAAACTGTACCGCTCTCTGCGAGCGACAGAGAAACAAAAAACGCTCTCTGACTGAAAATTTTGAATATTGAACGTCAAATGCAATTCTATATATTTAAAAAAAAATAATAAGTTTTTAAATACTTAAATAAATAAATAAACAAATAAGGTAATATAACTAATAAAATAAATAAAATAAGTAACGCTACGTTACATATCCCCTCTTCCTACAGAAGAATTTTTTTTTTTCCGTTACTAGGATAAAAAAAAAAATTCTTTGTGCCCATACACAAATGCTATCACTTTCATCCTACGTTCAAAAAATAAAACCTTCCATACTATTAACAGTGAGAATTGCAGCACTAGTTATTAAAACTGTGTTGTGGTACTCAAATGTTTCCTTTCAAAAAAACTAATTCAAGATATTTTCTTGAAGAAGTAACTTGCATAAGATAGGGCAGTAGTATAAAACTGCTGACCTTAAAGCAGAAGTGTTTAAGGAATAAATGAGGAAGACTATAAAAAGAAAAAGAAAAAATAAATAAATTAAAAAAATAATTAATTATTAACATAACTGAATCCTAACTAGAGGAAACAATTAACACCAAGCGAACAAAACGCCCAGACAACTAAGCATTCAACCAAAGAATACTTAAACAAAATAGATTCCTTAAAAACAAAAAGGAACTACATTGTTAATAATAACAAACGCCCAGACAAATAACTAGACGATAACTTCAAGGCTTAAATTATTTTATTTAATAATCCGCCCTGCTTATGAACTTTAGGGCTTGTTTAAAGAGTTGTAATCCGCTCTGTTTATGAACTTTAGGGCTTGTTTAAAGAGTTGTAATCCGCTCTGTTTATGAACTTTAGGGCTTGTTTAAAGAGTTGTAATCCGCTCTGTAGGTATAATAAAAACTAATTAGTTAAATAATTAAATAATAACAAAATAAATGAATAACTAAGGAATTAATAATATTAAGTAAATATGTACATAATCAAGAATTATTTAGGCCTGGCAATTTAATATCTTTAATATGCCACGAACCTAAGTTCTTACCGTTCATATCTTTAAGTAACAAAACAAGAGGTGAAAGCTTTTTAACCACTGTACACTTTGTGAACTTTGGAGCCAGCTTTTTGCTGAATCTCTTTCCTTTGTTACTAAGAAAATAATTTCTCTTCCATACAACATCACCAACATTAAAGTTTACGGTTTTACGCCTTAAGTTGTAATGTTGTAAATTCTTTTGGTGAGCTTGCCAGAGAGCAGCTTGCACCTTGTTAAAAATAGAGGCCAAAGAACCTAGATTTTCTGCGTATTTGTCTCTAGGAAGAAAAACTATTTCGTCACTATCCTCATTATTAACATAATGAGAACCACAATCTACTAATTCCCTACCATGAACAAGAAAGGTTGGTGTAAAACCAGTAGATTCATTTACTGAATTATTGATGGCAAAATTAATTTTTGGAATTAGTATATCCCATGACCTATGATCATCATTAACAAACGTAGAAATACAAGTAATAATAGTTCTATTGTATCTTTCAACCGTGTTTACTTTCGGAGTATACTTAGGCGTAAAGTAAACTTTAGGAATATTATATTTAATAAATAGATCCTTAGTACTTTTACCAACAAATTGACTACCATTGTCCATTAAAATAGTTTGTGGTATACCATGAACTAAGAACACAGAATCTTCTAAAATCCTATTAATAATTAAAGATGTTGCTTTCTTCATAGGAAAGATTAAGCAATATTTACTAAAACAACAAGTAACTACAAAGATATATGAATTTAATTTGCGGGTAAGAGGTAAAGGACCCATGATGTCTATTGAAATCATCTGGAAAGGTCTGGAGCATTCCTTAGGACGTCCCATCTCTCCCAAAGTTAAATGATTTTGTTGTTTATAAGCTAAACAGGTATTACAAGAAGTAACGAAATTAACAACGTCCTTATATAAACCTGGCCAATAGAAATATAATGCAACACGTTTATAAGTTTTAAATACCCCTAAATGAGCGGCAGTAGGTTCACTATGATATTTTTCTAAAATAGCTTGTCTTTGTTCACTATTAATAACTTCCTTCCAAGAAAATTCATTAGTTAATTCGCATTTATTTTTCGATAATCTGAAAAGTTTATTATTTCTAAGGATAAAATTTGGAAATTTATGAGGTTCATTAATACAACCATGCCTAATTTTATTATACCAAG
Source organism: Synanthedon myopaeformis (assembly GCA_944738685.1). NCBI lineage: Eukaryota > Metazoa > Arthropoda > Insecta > Lepidoptera > Sesiidae > Synanthedon > Synanthedon myopaeformis. Next base: position 3,939,013 of record OX122938.1, on the reverse strand, counting down.
AGTCATTAGTAGAAGTAACTGCAGATGATGTTGAAATATCACCAACAGGAAGAGCACGTGAGAGAGCGTCAGGAATTACATTATCTACGCCTCTACGATGTTTCATCACAAAGTTAAAAGTAGATAAACGAACTCCCCATCTAGCAAGTCTGCCTGTTGGATTAGAAATAGACAAAAACCATTTTAGAGCACTGTGATCAGTGTAAACAGTGAATTGCTGACCATTATCAAGATAACATCTCCAATGTTCTAAAGCCGTAATAACTGCAAGAGTTTCACGCTCAGTTACGCTATAATTTCTCTCTGTAGGGGAAAGAGTCCTACTCATATAAGCTACAGGATGCTCTTTGCCTTCGATAATTTGTGTAAGCATAGCACCGATACCGAAGTTACTGGCATCTGTATGAACCTCAAAAGGTTTACTGTAATCAGGACAGCGTAAAACGGGCGAAGAAACCAAACATTCTTTTAATTTAATAAAAGCTGCATCAGCTTCGGGCGTCCATAAAAATGGAGGAGCAGATTTCTTTGTTGAAGTAAGTCTATTTAACGGACCAGCTATGGTAGAAAATTTTGGTACAAACCTACGGTACCAAGTAGCAGTACCAAGGAAACGTTTAAGATCCTTCCTATTCTTAGGCGTAGGAAAATTAGTTATAGCTTCGACTTTTTCAGGATCTGTTCGAAGACCAAAGTTATCCACGACATAACCCAAATATTTGAGACTATTCATAAAAAATTGACACTTGTCGAAATTAACAGTCAAATTTGCCTGTTTTAATTTATCCAGGACTTTGAGTAGTAAGGATACGTGTGAATCAAAATCCTTACTAATCAAAATAATGTCATCTAAGTATCCGAATACTTTGAGATCAAACTCCCTAAAGAGTAAATCTATTAAACGCTGTTGAGAAGCCGGAGCATTCGTTAAGCCAAACGCGGTCCGCTTGAATTGAAAAGAGCCTTTACCAGGAACATAAAACGCAGTTTTCTTTCTATCCTCTTTAGCAATAGGAATCTGCCAGAACGCTTTTGACAGATCAATGGAACTCAGAAATCTAGCGTCTCTAAGATTGTCAAGAATCTCTGAAATGTAAGGAAGGTTATAAGCATCCTTAATAGTAACAGAATTAAGTTTTCTGCTGTCCAAACAAAATCTAGGTTCACCGTTCTTTTTACTGACAATCAAAACAGGAGAAGACCAATCACTTACGCAAGGTTCTATGACATTTAAGTTAAGCATCTCATCTACCTGTTGGGTAATGATGCGTTGTTTCTCTGGAGAAAGACGATAATAACGTTGTCTAATCGGTTTCGAGTCACCAGTATTGATATGGTGTTTCATGAAACTAGTCTTACCTAAACCCTTAAGCTTAAATGAAATATCTTCAAATTTCTTAATAACCATAGTAGCTATATCGCGTTCATGTTCAGAAAGATTATCAAAACCTTTAACGATAGGTTCTGTGCTAAATGGTTTCTTATTAACAGCAGATTCTAAGGAAAGAACACCTAAATGCTTAGGAAAAATATTAAATTTATTCCAAAAATCTACACCAAGTATAAGATTACTATTTACTTCTGGAACAATATAGGTTTTTATAATTTTAACTGAACTTCCAAAAGTAATAGGTAAATTTAGATAACCTAAACAGTGCAAACGTTGTCCACCTGCAGCTGTAAGAAAGTCTAAATCATCCTTGATTAGATCTAATTTATTAAAATCTTTAGGAAATAAAACTAAATGCGAGTTATTACCAAGAATCGTCACTGCAGATCCCGAGTCCAAAAGACCAGCTAAACAAACACCATTAACGATTACATTGATATAAGGTCTGTAATCATTAGCTGGTTTAATATCGAGGGTAGCCACGTGTTTATAGAATTGGAAAAAATTCTTAATAATTGATAACCAGCTAGACCAATCGTTCTCCACTGAGTAATGTTCGATTAATTCTTTGTGATTACCCTCCGATAATTGCTACTTAGAAAACGACTTGGAACACTTAGAACATTGAGGAGTCTTAACACCCATAGCTCCACATCTAAAGCAAAAAATTTTATCTTTTAAGGGGCAACTATTAATATTATGTTCCCTTGAACGACACTTGCGACAAAAATTAACAACATGTGTATTAGTTTTAACAATTTGTGAACTAATAGGAGACTTTACTCTATTAGTATTTGAAGTGACATCACTACACTTGTCAAGAGAAAAACTCTTTTTAAAAGGCTGTCTAAAGTTATCAGATGAATTACTACACGATGGCTTAATGCTAAGGCGAGTGTGGATATCATCGAAGTTTTTACAAATGGTACGGAGAATCTCTAAAGATTCTATATTTGTAAATGTAGCTAGAGTTGGCGTATAGCAAGGTTTAATATTGTTAAGCAAAATATCTAACTTGGTCTCTTCCGACATAGGCTTAGAAAGTTTGGAAAAAAAACTAGCCATAGTTGACATAAAATCAGTAAAAGATTCTTCTTCCTTCTGTTTATGAGAATAAATCTGTTGAATTAACCTAAAGTCACAACCAGGCTCGTCAAAAGTTTCTTTAAGAGAAGATAACAAAATCTTCCACTCTGTAAAAGTATTTCTAACAGACCTAAACCAATTTAATGCATTGCCTAAAAATATTTCAGAAGCTAGAGAAAACATTTGAGAGTCTGAAACGTTTCTACTTGCTTGAATTTCTGTAATTCGTTGAATAAAATTACGAACACAAGACTTGCCATCATACTTTAGTTTAATAAGATCACTGATTCCTTTATCGCAAGTTACATTAATCTGTAACTGTTGAGGTTTAATACTAGGACTAGTAGAAGGAAAACTAGGTAAATCTTCACATACATTAGTTAACTTCAGAGTCAAATTATTAATTAAAGATACTACTTCTTCTTTAGTAGACTCTAGTAAAACCTTCATTTCGGAACTTGTAGGTAAAATTCTAGATAATCTATGGAAGAGATGGTAAGCTAAATTAAGTGATCTGTTAATACCCTTACTGTCAATGTCTTCATCCTGTAAGTATAACTTAATTTTGTTTAAAGTTATAGAAGAGTCCGTAACATCCTTGGTCGCTTCCATATTCGAAATTTTAACCGATTCCGTAGGCAATGTCTTCAATAATTCTGACAATTGCTTTCTCATTTCCTGAACAGTAGAAGCTGGTATTTGGTTACGAATAGAAATTTCATAACCTAATTCTAACTTATGTAACGATGAAACCTTAATCGGATAAGTAGACATGTTGATGCCCTAATGTCACAAAAAAAATAATAATAATAATAATAATAATTGTTATTAATCAATAACAATAAGCAACGAGAGAAAGAAATATATATATACTTATAAATAACAATAATTATTTACTAATTTGAAAAATAGAACGAGGTCAATGAAACGTATGATATGACAATAAAATGTCAACAACTATCAATGAATTAAACTAAAGAGTTTCTTAACCTCATTATACGTAAACCTAGATGAAAATACTAATTCTTTTTTTTTTTTAAAAAAAAACATCTTATTTGTGACGATAGTGACAAATTAAATCAATAACCTATTTGCCTGTTACAACAAAATAGCGAATGACATCTTAAATATTAATAATTTATTAAAATAATTAAAATAAATTAACATGAAAAAAATGAAAATTAAGAAATAATCATTCTGAAATAACAAATTAATTAAAATGTCATTCTGCAACAAAAACAGGAAATTGAAGAAATTAATAACTTACAAAAATTAAATCAACAGAATTAGTGAATCAAATATTTAAAAATAAATAAGATAATATATATATACAATTTCACGTACTTTACAGTAACAACAATATATGTTATCTGTAAAAAAACAAGTTGGGCGCCAATGAAACGTTATTAGATATATATGTGAAATTTAAAATTTGATTCAATAAACCCGGCTAATAAAAGTTAAAAACTTAGCTGGATGTGAATAAATGGCTGGATGTAATAATATAGTTTTCCTTCTCGGCAAAATAAAGACACGCTGCTCATCAGTGTCACCAAAAAAAAATGAAGAAGGCTCATCAGAATGTAAAATGCGGATAAAACCCAGGATTCATTATATATTAATTATATATCTCTAATTAAATCCATGAATGACAAAAAAACCAAAACATAAAAAAAAAACCCATTTATAAACCGGGGTTTTTTTACATAAATATTTAAAACTGAATAATTAAAATTTTAAAAGAAAATGGACTGGCAAATACAGGCTATTATCAGCACAAAAACTGTACCGCTCTCTGCGAGCGACAGAGAAACAAAAAACGCTCTCTGACTGAAAATTTTGAATATTGAACGTCAAATGCAATTCTATATATTTAAAAAAAAATAATAAGTTTTTAAATACTTAAATAAATAAATAAACAAATAAGGTAATATAACTAATAAAATAAATAAAATAAGTAACGCTACGTTACAAACTATGTGCTAATAGATAAGTAGCTTATCTTTGTGCCAAATTTCATCCAAATCCGTTAAGCCGTTTCTGTGATTAGCGTGCACAGACAAACTGACAAAAAATCTAAAAACTATTTTGTTCGTTTCTTCGTCAACTAAGTAATGGGCTGATGGTCCCGAACAGATCTTCATAAGCGAATATCTCTCGGGATTAGGTCTAACGAAGTTCGTACGAGAAGAGAACCAACGTCGGCCCCTATGGCCAGTAAAACCCACAAGTCGTGTAGCAGCAACACATCAATTTAAGTAGAGGTATTGAACAAAGAAGATTGGTTCACTGTATGTGATCTGAAAACTACACACATTATACACGGAGCCAATTCGGTGATTCCGTTTTATGTGCCCCTCGTGAATGTAGGCGTCGGGTAGGGTGACCATGCGGTGTCTATTAAAACAAATCTCTACATATTTATAATATTATATTATCCTTAACGAGCCGTGTCTCTACATTAAGTACTTTTTTCAAAAAAAAAACAATTTGTACGTGTACTTACGTTGCCGAGGCCAAAAAACTATTGTATTCATACCTAATATAAACTAATATTTTTCAGAATAAAAAGTATCCTATATGTTAATCCAGATAATATACTATATGTATGTCAAAGTTTAGCCAAATCCATACAGTAGTTTTGACATGAAAGTGTATACAAACTCTATCTATCCTCACAAACTTTCGTATTTATAATTTTAAGTAAGATTGAATAAGTATTAAATTCGTGTTAATTAAAGTGTGTTTTCCTTAAATCCAAAAGTCAGAAGTCCACCTTAAAATCGAAATGTTTGGTGACGCTACAGATGACGGGCCAACTGGCCACTCAAAGGACCCTAATAAATATTTATGTAAGAACATTCACAATGTTGAGCCTTACAGATACTATATGAATTTACATGTAAAATTTTAGGATTTACCTTGACCAGTGCCTCTCCTTACATCGAGAATACGTGTTACGAATCTCAGAAATGGAAAGTAATCGCAGGTACATTGATGAGGCCTTATTACCAGTTTTCTTCATTTTTTATTTACTTCTATAGTATAGTATAAACGGCTGAGAAATATCCGAGAGTGAACTGGAATTGCCTCGATCGAGCAGCTATTCTAGTTGCCTCTTGACAGAGACCAGTTTAGAAAGTTGACGGCTATCCTTCAGGACTGAAGAGGCACTGAGAGAGAGAGAGAAATATATATAGAGAGAGAGAGTATAGAAAAACTTTCCAATTCAAATTTCAGAATATAAAAGGTAACACCAAGACACAACACCGTTGCAGATTTGCTTGCCATTGCTTTGCGAGTGCATAAGAAGAGTATGTATAAGAACTTCAAGACTTAGTTCCTCCATCTCCTTTTCGTCATCGGACTACTAGGCGTGGGGAGACTTCTTACCCTTTCGTTGTGGACATACCACCAATTCGCATGAAGTGCTTTGCGTCTTCTTTTATTATGCGCACGGCGAGGGACTGGAATTGCCTTCCTTCTTCAGTGTTCCCCGAAAAATACAACTTAGAACTCTTCAAGAACAGAACGAATGGACAAGTGAATTCTATCTTCGACCCTCATCAGGTAAGATTGAGGTCAATCGCTATATAAATTTAAAAAGGACGGATAGAAGAAATAATAAGAACTAGAGCGACCACAATTTCGTGTGCATACAATGTGTTATTAGTTTTTGTTCGACGACATTTATTGCCATATTACATTAGCTTAACGATTCTTGTATCTAAGTTAAAAAATATAAATAAGTTGATTATATAAATATAATCAAAGTTAGCCTAGATTTGGGTGCGTCGGGTTTCCTTCACGTCCGTAGTACTTGTACTATTATATTTTCTTTGTCCGTGGTACGCTTTCCCAATACAAGTCAACATCTACAGTATTTTGCTGTCTGACAACAATAATAATTATTGAAGATAAATAATAAATTTTACTGAGCAAACCTACCGTAATTGGCAAAGATTATTTAATTCCCATATTTTGACACCAATAAACCGTGACACATAAAGCCAATTAAGGGTAAAGACAATTGGCCTGAGAACAGAATTAGATACAAAACGTTAAGGCGACCACAGTACGCTTGTTAGGTTGGCCACATTCCAATTTGCTACCTTTATTGATACACGGTACACTAATAGTGGAGACCATTTATTTGCTATAACTAATCGTGTAACCCCTGAGCCACGAAAACAACGCTCGAAGCTAATTCGCTTTGCGCTACAAGTGTCAGCGTCGAACGTCAAAACAAATGATTGTAGTGAAATTTTTGAGGCTCAACGCTGACGCTTGCAGCACTAAGCGAATTCGCTTTGAGCGTTGGTTTCGTCGCCCAGGGATAAGGCTAGGTTCACAATATGCCGGTCAGCGAATTTACCGGGCCGGTAAATCTGCCGGAAAGTACAGTGGCTGTACAATTTATATGAAGCTGTTCACACTATACCGGATCAGTCGCTGTAGAGCGCCGGCAGAACGCCTGGACCGGAGCAATGTGAACGAAGTCGTACCGGTATCCCAGTTCCCTGTTTACTAAAACAAAACTTCGATGTGAACACCTACTGTAAATACGGTTTCCGGTAAATCTGCTGGTCCGGCGTAGTGGGAACCTAGCCTTGGAAATTATTCGCATATTACATATATTTTAATACAGCTATAGAAGTACCCTTTTAAGTGTTGAAGCTTTGTGGCTCAAATTCAAAGCAAGTTCACAAAAATCATTACCTATGTCGCGAGCACTAACTAGATATAATTGTATAAGTTCAATGGTCTACGCTTACCTAATCATCATGTGTAACGTCAGCCTAACGGGTGATCTTTACCATTGAATAAAAAAGTAAAACACAATTCGTGAACCGCGAAACAACTTCCAAGTCGATTTTCCAAGAAGTCTATCCAGTAAAAGGAATCGGATTCCCCGCATGTGGGACACGCCACGTACGGAGGTCCAACCTTTTTTATCTTGCTCACATATTTTCGTCTATTTCACGGGTCATTTTGTAGAAAGTTCGGGTGAAAATTTTAAAATTACATTCCAATAGGCTATATAGGTTAAGCCCGTTGGATGACTGGTTAGGGTGCATGATTTAACGCTCTGTTCCGGGGTTCCTTACAACTCCTAGTTAGCTAGTGAACTTGATTCACTAGTAATCTAACGAGTTGTTTGAGTAACATTGAGCGCAATGCAGCGAATTTGAATTTATGGAAACAGTCCCTTAGATATTCGATGGCTCAATGTCGATTCTCAACTATAGTAAAGCCAAGGAGACAATCCAAAAAATGTAAACAAACCCGGCCCTCTGTTCTTCTCTCACAGACGAAGCGGTTGGCTCGGTCTGTTTCATGGTTTTGTAGTAGAAGCCATCTTGATAACCCTTGAAATTTTGTTTACATTCTTTACGTTGTCTCGTTGGTCTTGCTTTAAATGTGACTGCTCGCTGTACACAGTAAAACCCTGCGAGTTCCCTGCGAGTTTTCGTGGCTCAGCACATTGTTTAATTAATGTATTTAATAACTTTGTTTTGGACAAACAAATAAATAAAGTAGAAAAAATTACAAAGCAGTTTCTCAAATTAATTCCGAGCGAGCCTTAACAAATATTTGTCGTTGTGAAATCAAGATTTCTTAGAATGAACAAAATATCAGAAAGTTTATTTTGACAACAGCGCAGAATGAAGACGTTGGCAACGGGCCACCTCGCTTGTTAATCCCGCGCCAGGAAATACTTTGTGAAAATATTCCGCTATTATATTATGACGTTGCATCGAATGGATAAAGAATCACCTCGGTTTCTACCTAAAAATAAATAGGATCGCCTATATTTTAATAAAGATATATCCTAGAAGTGTAGTCCGTACTATAGGATAAATAAGACTTATAAGGTCTGCGGGTCGACGGTGAATACAGGCTGCTTCTGACAGGTCCTTTTGGAAAATTATAGGGGAGTGTACGTCCTACGGCTGATATGATAACATCCTAAAAGTCCCTACTTTATATGTATTTTTGATGCAGTCCACTTCGATTATTTATTGTATCAATTATTATTTATTGTATTGTATTAACACTAGCGACCCATAATGCTTCGCACGGATGCAAATTTTTTCTGCAAATTATCTGTATATTAATACATGAAGCAAAATCTTTTGATCCCTTTTTAAGAAAATTGCGCGAACGGAGCAGTGTGAAATATGGTAAACGTAAATTTATTTGAAGAAGGAATGGAGCACTTTTATCAACTGTAGAATAATATATATAGAGACTTATTAAAGAAAACCTACATAAAATGTTAGCTGGCTCCTGCCAAGTAACTCGTAAGTGAATCTAATTATTATGATCAAGTTACTCCGCAGGCTTCTAGTAAAATAAGTTATTTTACTTACATAATTGAAATTTATTATTAGCTGAAGTCATTACTTAATTAAACAATATGTTAATATGTTTATGAGGTTTAGAAAACGAAAATTACTTGTTCTATACTCAATTAAGAATTTATGTCATATGAACCATAAATTTATAAATTACCTATATGCATATATTACTCATAGATATTAATAAACATAGAACTTTATTATGTCTTCAATTTAATAACAATTTCAAAATAGCTATCGAAAATATATCTCCAAAGGACACCTAGTACCGCAACTTAGCTGAAAGCGGAAACGCGGGTTAATTACAAAATTAAGTGCACAGTCACACCACACTTCGGGTTGTGTTGTCAAAAACGCATCGAGGTGTGACATGGGACGGTGTTATGCAATAAAGACATGTTTATACATAACCGAAGCTATCAATCTTCGCACCTTCCACCTATTGCTAATATATCCCCACTGTTAGTTTCTATTTATCCCTACCAGTAGTGATACTTTTCCACATATCCACACTATTAGAAAAATCAAAAATATTATACAGTCGCATTGATAAATGTTTTAAGAACTGTCCAAATATTTGTGTCAAATGCGTTTTACAATGGGCTTTCTTTTCATGATTTCAATGTTATTTTGTAAATTTCTTTATAACACTTCTTTAATCTATACATATAAAACTTAATTTTATTTAAAATAATACAAGAGGCGTATATGTACAAATAATGTTGACATAATGGTTTTAAGATTAGTGTTTTATGAGTTACAAGAACAGTGGCGTCATCTTTTATATTTAAGACGATCCCTCGGGAAACCAACTTATTCTTTGTGGAGTAGAACTGATGTTTTTGAGTTGGGAACCATCCCAACTCAAAAACATCAGTTGCGGAAAGTTGCGAAGTGTTTCAGAAAAAAAATCTAGGTATGTATCTATAATAAAATCATTTAATACTTCAGTTGTTATTATTGTAACTAATTAACCCTAATTGATAGGCCTGACATACATATTTTTGTACAATAGGTGTGTCTAAGGCATTTTTTGGCATTGCATTTTTTAAAAGTTATTATTTAATTGTCACTTCGTCCTTAACCCAATGCTAACTATCTATAGTCAATTAGCTTCTGTAATTTAATACGTAACACTGAGCAAGTGTGCTTTTTTAAAACTTTTGTTTTAATTAATTCATGGCTACCTTTTGCATATGCATATTCAACCGCGCACCGTCCAACAATGGACAAACTAATTAAAATATTTCGCTTACTACATAAAGACTGAGGTTAAGTGCGGGCGTAATTATTGCGAACGGTTATAAAATAAAATATTAATTAATATAAATTAATTAGAACGCCACGAACTGGTTTCGACGCGTTTATTGGAAGAAATTAAGTATGTAATTATGATTCAAATATATTTTTACATTTTTCATAATTGCTTATATGGTGACAAGGACTTTGTTTTATTACTTTTTATCACATAGTTTTCAAAAAAGTTCTTGCTCTGAAAAAAACCAGTTATGTTTTCAAAACAGCACATTATATCTATAAGTAAAGAAAAATAAATAATCAATTGTTTGTCTACGGACTCCAGAAGCACTCAACCGATATTAATTCGGTTTTCACTTAGAGGGATAAACGAGGAAGGTTGATTTATATAAAAATTGCGACTAGAGTGAAGCCGAGAGCGGGTCACTAGTAATCAATACAAAGAAAGTTTTTTTGAAAAATCCCTACATATTATAAAACAAAGTCCTCCGCCGCGTCTGTCTGTCTGTCTGTTCGCGATAAACTCAAAAACTACTGCACCGATTTACGGTGCAATAGGGAAGGTTTTTACGGGAAAAAATGCACCCGGGCGAAGCCGGGAGTGGGACAGCTAGTACACTTATAAATTTACAAAACAGACGAAGTTGAGGGAGGCCACAGACCGGCAAGCGCATCGTAGGAGGTCCACCCGCAAGGTGGACAGATGTTCCAAGGGCTGGCCGATGCTTTTGGAAAATTATGGGCTATATCCAACAGGAGACGTCCTGCAGCTGAAATGATGATGAAGAATATAATCAAGTATATAAAAATAGAAGTTTACACCTGATCAGAATTTTAGCTAATAAATGCTAGGTACCAAAAGCAGTAAATGAAAAATGCTGAAAAGTTGTAGACAATAACTACTAAAACCTCATTATTTATTTATTTGACACATTTCGTGTGAGACAAATAGTCATTTATCGAATACATTGTCTTTACCCAATGTCACTTTCCACTGACTTGGTCTCGACACACAGATCTGATTACTATATGACTATTAATATTCATGAATGTCTAAATTGATGTTTGTAGTCGGTACACCGTCTATATAAATAAAGCGGTGTTACACACAATACTAGGTAATTCTTATTTTAGCAAAATTACAGTTTTTCGTAGTCTTAAAACTATATATTCTCATAATTATATAATTACTAGCTGGTGCCCGCGACTTCGTCCGCCTTGAAAAATAAAAAGAAACCACCTTAAAAAAAAAAAAATGTCGCAACGGTGGCGCCGCCACAATTATTTATATTTTTAGATGATATCTCGAGAACAATACTTTTTTTCGGGATGAAAGATACCCTATGTATCCCTGACAACGTATATGCAAAATTTAATGGTGATCGGTGGAGTAGTTAAGGCGTGAAAAGGTAACAGACAGACAGAGTTACTTTCACATTTATAATATTAGTATGGATGTTCTTCTATGTTAAGGTCGTCAGACAGGCTGACGGACCACTTGATAGGCTACCGTCGCCTATAACACAAGCAACGCCCAGGTGCTCCATGTGCGCTTTCGACCATAGAAGGATTAAGGATAAGGGATAAGAAAGGGATGGGGTAATGGGCTCTGGCATTTGTTACTCACTCGCCGAAACACATCAGGACATATGCTGTCATTTTACGGTAATGGTCTTCTGTGGCGGGGTGATTACTGCTGGTCTAGACGAACGGCCCAAATGACGCTACTTACTTACTCCAGACTCCTTGATAGTAAGTGGCTACCGTCGCCTATAGCACAAGCAATGCCATAGGCGCTGCAAGTGCGCTGCCAACCCTAGTAGAATCTTCGATCCCTTCGTGAACTAAGAAATGAGCTGATGATCTTTAAACAGATCTTCATAAACTATAGCTAAGAACTATTTCGATCATATCAAATTTCAAACAAAAAAACGGATTTAAATCGGTTCATACGTTTGGGAGCTGTAATGCCACAAATAGACATATAGGTCAAACTTCTAACACACCTCTTTTGCGTCGGGTGTCGGGAATTAAAAACAAATACAAGAAAAGTAGCTATAGAACAGAATTATGTTCCCTCTGGTCCAAGAGAAGTTAGATAAAGTCTTCTTCCCGCGGGAATATTTCGTTCGCAATTCAAATCATTTTTTATATCTTGCTATCAAAGTATTAATCATGCGGTGTAATTCCCACAAAGGCGAAATATTATAATAATATTTCAACACCGACTGGTAATATACTAATGTTTTTATATAATTGAAATTTTATAAAAGGCCTTCTGGACATTTCAATATTTCATTGAAATAAACCAAGCAGAAAGTTAATATATACTCGTATTTCTACACCAAAAATACTTTTTGAAAATTATCTTAACCGACCGTAAGCTTTTAATCTATTAAATTCGGCCTATAGTAATAAGTATCAAGATATTAATGTATATTAAGAATTATTTTAAACATATAGAACTAAACAAATAGAAAATGTGATATGATACCCCATTGCGTTCAAAATTCGGGTTTTTTTTATATTCAGGTCCACTTGATGGTAGATGGCTACCATCGCCAATAAAACAAGAAATACCGCAGTTACTGCAAGTGCGCTGCCAACTTTATTAGGATTAAGGATAAGGAATTGGAAATAGGATCTGGCATTCCTTACACACTCAAGACTTTTATTGCCAAATTCTCCAGAGTGTAATTCGCAGGAATGCACGTCAGAACTGAAAACTTGTTCAAAAAAGTTTAAATAATTTATTTTTGCAGATGTCGCTGCGCCGGCAGGTTATTATAACGCGCTAACGTTTCGTTCCTTAACACGAACTACACTTTTCATGCAAGATTCCTATATTTTTCCCCTTAAGCCCTCTGGCAACAGATAGTGTATATTTTTATAGAAAACTACATTGACGGTGTCGGCGGGCGGTGGTGTTTTATTCCTCTACTAAATTCTCTTTACAAACTGCTCAAGCCCGCTTAAACTAGTCACTTCAAAAGCAATGGTCTAGTAGGTTTTTAACGATGTCCTTTATCTCTTTGGCTAAAATAATATTAATACACAAAATCATAATGCAACTGCGACAAAGTAAACTCGGGTACCTACAAACAATTTGAGAACGTTTCCTGTACTTGCGAATTTTACGAGCGCTATGCATTGCTTATACTTTAAACATTTCCTCTGCCAACACTATAATTCCAATTGCTCTCTCGTTTAAATAATAACCGTATTTTGCAGTTGTTAAAGTTGGATTTCGCATGCATGGGAATGTCACTGAAAACTCTCTTCGCCGACAAACCGAGACTTGCTAACTTTTCAGTAGCATTACGAAGCCTGAGAAATTACAAATACATAAATGACATTGTAAATGAAAAACGAAAGGAGAAATCAACTTTTCTTATTGTGCAACAAACTTAAAACGTTTGTGACGATTACTTAACAAAATTCCGTAATTTCTATTATAAACAATAGCGACCCGCTCCCGGCTTCGCCTGGGGTGCAATTTTTTTTAATATATATATAAAAACCTTCCTCCTTTATCCCTCTTTCCATATGTGAAAGCCGAATGAAAATCGGTCTATCCATTCTCGAATTTTTGAACAACCATAACATTTTTATATATATAACTAGCTGTTTCACGCGACGTCACCCTCATATCTTTATAAAAGACAGACTATGTTCCTCGCTGATAATGTAACTTCACTAAATATTACAAAGTTAATACACAAGTGAACATTAAACGATTGAAAACAATGTAAATTTGAGATGCAATAACGGAAGCTTTTAAACTTGTTACGTTAATTCCGTTAATGATTCATAGTTATTAACACGATAACGGTTTTACTGTTTTAGTGTCGAAGGAAACTACAGGACGTACAAACATTACATTGCTTAGCAAAACATTAATGCACTTTGTAAAACCTTAATACCTGTATAATAATATATTTATATTTATTTCGTATAATTTACAATACATATGAAAAAAGAAATTTAATTTAGAAGTAAGTATACTATTTAACAAAAACAAATATTTACAATCTTAATTCAGTAAAATTGTCACAAAATTAAATAAATAAATATAAATAAATAATATATCTGTAATAGTAAAATTTATAATGTGAATTTTAAAAATTTGAAATATTTACAGGAAATAAAAGTCTTATATTAAAAACTTTTATTATCAAATTCTCCAGGTTTTTAACGGTGTCCTTTCAAAGTGGGCTAGTCACAGAAATTATATTTTACTGGCAATTGCACGCGACTTCGTCCGCGTAACTTTATAAAATATAGCTTATGTTACTCGCTGATAATATAGCTTTTTATAGATGAAAAAAGAATTTTCAAAATCGGTCCATCAGTTATTGAGTTTATTCATTACAAACATACAAAAATACAAATCTTCTCTCTTTATAATATTAGTAATAGATATAGATTTAATATACAGGTAAATTTTCATCAACCGCAAAATTAAGTTTGCAAGCAAAGGATTTTATCAAAGCAACTTTGTTTACAGAGGCAACTTTGAATGGCTGAACTCATTAATTAGACTCAATTTGATTACACCGAACAAGTTTTAGTGTGGAATTGATTGCTTTGTATTTGTTAATGCACAACTTTGTTGTTTATAATACCACTCGTCTATTGCTTTTTTTATTAAACATTATTTGTTGACATATTTAAAGACCCCAGTTTTAGATAACATTATATTTTCTCTGCATTTTTACCCTATCCCAGAGAAGGAGAGCGTCGAAAGGGCAGACCAGTGAAACGTTGAGAAGATGAAGAAGATTATCTCTAGATAGAGAAAAATGGAAAAGCCTGGAAGAGGCCTATGTCAAGGAATAAATAATGTCAGTGAATAAAGGCTATTTTTTATTTTATTTCTTTTATTTTATATAAATTTTCTCTGTGCAATTTTATTTTTAAATAAGTTGTATTAGTTTTGTTTGATGGAACCAATGTAAAGTAAATAGTGTGCATATTAACCGCAGCCACTAATTCGACGAAGTCAGTATTTACTAACTTCTTGCACATTCTTGCACATTCTTGCACATTATTAAATATTATTATTTTATCGATGTCAATTTGACTATATTTTTTTAAATAGTTATTTTTAGCGTAAAGATTACCTACTTATTATTTCTTATATTTACTTTTAAATCTATACTAATATTATAAAGAGAGAAGATTTGTATTTTTTTTTTTGTAACGAATAAACTCAAAAATTATTGGATAGATTTTAAAAATTCTTTCACCTATAGAAATCTACATTACTAGCTAGTAACATAGGCTTTATTAAAGGTACGCGAACGAAATCGCGTACAACAGCTAAAAATGTATCCTTTAAATAGTAAATGTAACAATGAATATTCTAATTTCTATTGAATTAAAATATAACATTAATAGTAACAGTTAGAGCAGTTGGAACGTAGTAATCCAAACGTAAATTGTCAATTAGCACAATCCCGAGTGCGGGCTTAGGTGAACCGCAGCTTGACCACGCTGCACCACACCACCGACTCTGGCTACTACTATTTAGCTTTAATCTGTACTGTGCATATATATTAACTTGACATTAAACAGAAGAATACGACTTCCGCAAAGCACACAGCAACATTCACCATTCCTTTTTTTTATTATTATAGAATGGTTTCCTCTTGACCAACATCCAGCTGTGTAGCGAAGATGAGGGCTATGATGGAGCGAGCTCACACAGAAGATGCCTTTTTAAAATTCACTCGAATTTTAAAAAGATTTGGGTTATATGAGCTCGGAAATACAAACGCCGGCAGGGAGTTCCAAACCTTACCAGTGCGCATTATAAAAGATGTTTTAAAGCTCTTGGTCCGAAATAGAGGGATATCGACAAGATGAGGATGGTAACCAGCCGTACGTCTGTATGTCCGATGGAAGAAAGGGGAAGGCTGTATGAGCTCCTGAGTACACTCCGAAGTACATCTTATAAAAGACACATATACTGGCAATTTTGCGTTTATACGCAGTTGTCTGCATTAACACCTAAAATTGTTAGAATTTTAAATAAAGGAATCATACGATTTTAATCATACGGCCGCGTTATGGCCACTTATTATCAATCCCTTATCTATTGTTACTCGTAGTGACATTTGCGTCCGTACACGATCGTTGGACAATACATTTCAATTTTCACAACATTTTGGTGGGGCCAAGTGTAGGGCTACTTTGATACTCTTGTCCTCTTATGCCTTTATAGAATTTTTACAATTTTTTTATATGTTAAGGTCGGTAATAACGAAGAAGGTTTTTGTATGTAATTTGCAGAAAAAACTGCTAGTCCTTACATATTATAAATCTGTCTGGATGTATGTATGTATGTATGTTCGCGATTATCTCAAAAACTACTGAATGGATTTCCATGAAGTTTTCATCTATCAACAGAGTGATTCCTGAGGAAGGTTTTCATTAAGGTTTCATTCCCGATGATTTGCAAATTGGAGCATACTATGAACAGGTGTATTACCAAGTAGTTCTACCCAAATCCGATAGATTCTATGTCGCCGCTTCAGCAAATTCTATTGTAGTTTAATAGATGGCGCCATCAATTGCCATAAGTGTTATAATTTTTATTTTTCAACGCGGACAAAGTCATGGAACAAACGACTGCGGAACGCGGTGTACCCTGGCACTACTTTCCAGATCCAGATCAGAGCTAACTTTGAAAACCGGAAATAGTACCTAGGAACACTGGAACAGAGCGTTAAGGCAAGCATCCAAACCACTCATACATAAGGCTCGTCAAAAAATTACTTGTAAAATAATTTCAGTGATTCGGAAAGATTCGTTATAATGAAAACCGTTTCATATGTGGGTAATGTTTGGTAATACACAGCTCTCGCAACTGTCGACTTCGCAATGCTGTCACATTCAGGCTACATAATAATTTAAACGATTAATTACAATTTTATTTGTAAACTGGATTTTCAATATACCTCTCTACAACAGTACTTTGTTTTAGATGAAAGGTGCCTTTCATGTGTCCTTTTGTGTATCCAGATTTTTCCTTTGTGCCGCCCTGAGGAATGTAAAAAATGCGGCCCCATTACCCATATTCTACACAGAAGTGATGTAGTTTCGGAATACTTTTTGACTTTCCGCTATAAAAACGACTAATTTATCAAAATTGAGAAATTATTGATTTCCAGAAAATTGTATATCTGAAAACGGCTTAAAACTTGATATTTTTCTTTGTTAAATATTGATGTGAAAAGTAAGTGTAATAAAATAATATTTAAAACCTAACCTTTTTACTTATTATTAATAAGTATGTGTCATTAAATAATAATGTCATTAAAAGAAAATGTCAATATGACAACAAACTTCAATGTAAAAACAAACAGGCATTGATTTTTTAAACTCACCTAATTTTAAATGAAATCTTTGCTGAGTTTTGATGGCAGAAAGGGAAAAATCGAATGCTGACAATCAAATCAAAAGTACTAGTGAAGATATTGGTGTACATAGAGACGTAAATGAAACAATAATTGATATCCACGATCATGCCGGACCCTCGGGATCATATTCTTTGCCTGGTACAGTTGAATCTATTCATCGCACCAGAAAATCTAAATCCGAACACAATATCACACAAGTCGTAACATCTAAACACGTCACTGATGCTCTAACTTCAATAAAATTTACAAAAAACAAGGAGGACATCCCCAATTTAAAAGTAGACGTGCCGATACCTGCTAAACAAGCTGAAACAATAAATTCCACAACACTATTGGATCTGAAAAGGTTTATGACTTCGTGTTTTA
Source organism: Synanthedon myopaeformis (assembly GCA_944738685.1). Lineage (NCBI taxonomy): Eukaryota > Metazoa > Arthropoda > Insecta > Lepidoptera > Sesiidae > Synanthedon > Synanthedon myopaeformis. Next base: position 3,921,128 of record OX122938.1, on the reverse strand, counting down.
AATTAAGTGAAACCGCGAACATTACTGCAATGACAGAGGTTCCAAATATTACAGAACTTACCACCGAGGTTGTTCAAGGTTGTCCAAATTCTGACGTTGTAACAAACAATGTACAAACTGAGAATGTGCCGAACGTAACTAATGAAGTAATAGTTACAAACACAACTTCTACAGAACCTAAACTATCTAAAGTTAGTGACAGTCATAAGAAGAAAACTTCGGGGAATTTATCGGAAAGGTCTGACTTCGGTCTAGCGCAAAGGGACTCACTTTCCAGTATTGGATCAAATGTTTGCAGGATTTGTATGACGAGAGGTCGGGAAAGGTTTGAAACTTATATGATTTAGTTTTCTGTTATGTTTTTACTTGCAAAAAAACATCCAATAGGCTGTAGGTAGTGGCTTAAATTTTGTCAAAATTATACCAATATAATATATATACTACGTTTAAAAATATACACTATACGTAGTAATAACTGATATACACTACATTGGTATGTACTAAAATATACTATATACATAAAAGGCAATGTGTGTATGTATGTTCACTATGGACTCCAAAACCGCTGAACCGATTTTGATGAAATTTTCAGACAATCTTCAGATTAGTCCAGCGGATCCTGTGAAATTTGGTAGCGATCGGATTGGACGCGGACGAAGTCCCCGGCAAAACCTAGTATACTATAGTTGTTAACTGCACAATACATATAATAAAGTCTAAGCTTATTAAAATCTTTAAATATCTCAAATAAGTGGTACCTATTACTTCCTGACGTATTAGTGTTACGTAATTAGCTCCTTACATATTCCTTACGTGTAGCTATTACGTTAATTTCACAAAAAAAACAGCCTTTTAAATTCGTCCAGGGAAAAGTTAGGCGTCCTAGGAAATACTGAAATTATTATGTTATTAATTTTACAGTACTAATTTACAAAGGTTTATATCTTATACACACATAAGGTATTAATAAAAGAAGCGAACTGGCAAAAATTTCATTAAGGCTCCATTGCCTTTTAGATACTCGTATTTGTAATTTAAAAGACGATAATACAATCCGAGTCATAGCCTTGTCCAAATTAAGAGAGATATTATTATCTCTCTCACCATTTACTGAAAACGGGCAATAAATGAATAAGTTGCAAGTTACTTTCAAAGTTTACTAAGTAAACTTACGGATATAAATACTTATCTTGGACAAGTCAATAAAGAAGTGTCAACATCAATTAGTATTCATTTTTAAGTTACCATACTGAATGAATAACATTTTTTATTCATACAGTATGGTAACTTCGTCAATAATAACATAACATTGTTGTTTCTTCTCACAGGCTAATATCTCCTTGTAACTGCAAGGGCTCGCTAGCAAATGTTCACTTGAGTTGCCTCGAGAGATGGTTGAACCAAGTTGGAAGGAATCACTGCGAACTTTGTGGATACAGGTGTGTCTATTTTATGTTTCAATTTTAGAACTTTTACTAGGCGATTGATATTTTAGTTTGCAAAGACGCACTGAATTCTTTTTCCCTAATGAAACTTATAACACACTATTCCTAATTTGTTAAAGGGCCATTTATGTCTTTCATTACCACTGTCATAATTCAAGACAGTATTTTAGTTAAAATCAAATATCTCTTTTGAGATAAACAAAAGGTTTATGTATGTATATAATTTTAAATTTGCAAAAAAAAATTGCATCCGTGCGTAACCAGGGGCGGGGGTCGTTAGTTGATGATATATTTTTTTCGAAGAGCTCAAAACGAAATGTTGCCAATATTGTAAAATGAAATCCAAGTGCAGTTGCAAAGTCCGGCCGGCCGTTATTGAAATCGTAATTATTAAATTGGCAACACCGGCGAGCTTAACAAGCCTAATGGACGCTACTTGTTAGCAAACTTTATAGAGTTGCGAACGGAAAACCGCTTGAATTTCAACAGTAAAATATTATACAAAACCCAGATTAAGTTTGTGTTGAAAATTTAAAGTTTCCAATCGCTTCAATTTCTCTCTTTTAATTTCAATAATAAATTTGATCTGATTTTTCATAGTTTTTTTTTTTAATAAGACATTAAAATTTCATAACTAGAATCTTTTTCTTCATTAGAACCTTCATGGGACTACAAAGAATATACAGGTGTCCCAGAAATCCAAGCGTTGATTTCTGGGACACCTGTAATATGACAAAAAAATCTAGAAAAATTGGTCTAGCTTAGCCTTTCTCGAGTTTTGCGATTAGCAACACATTTAGGAATTTATTTTTATAATTATGTATATCATTTAAAAAAAAATACATTTACATAAAATTTACATCATTAAATGTTTACATTAGCAAATATTTAACTCAGTTACAATTGAATTAATTAAAAGCATATTTAATATTTTCCCGGTATTCTGATGTCAAAGAAGAATGTGTTTTAATTAATGTTTTTATCGCTCTATTTCATTTCTATTTTTATTCCTTTATTTTTGTTTTGATGAAAGAAATTTTTTTATTAACATGAACATTTAATTTAAGTTTTTAATTGACAAACAGATACAATAATTATGAAACTAACAATTTGGAGTAGCTAATTCATTTAAATTATATGTCTGTATGCTTAAGAAACGTCAGTTTTCACCGGGTCCTTCAAATAGACCTAGGTAAGGTCATCGACTTTACCTGGGTAGAATAAATCTCACAAATATAGAATTAATCTTGTGAATGTCGAAAGTGATCCAACTGCTCAACAACACAGATTTAATGAGAAGTATCAAAAGTATTTAGCTTGGTTGAAGTAAGTTAGTTTTATTAAGTAAATATTTAATATTTCAATATAATTAAATCCAAGTGTTTTTTTTTATTTTATTTTTTATTTTTATTTTTACACAAGATTCACCAACATTTACGAGGAAAAAAAATATTAAGCAATTAAAAAAACTATTATTATTAAGTATTACTTATTAAATTGTTAGCGTTGTTGTTATAATTGCTTGCCTCTGTTTTATCTTGAAGATGACACCTTCATTTTGTAAGGCCTTAAATTACTCAATTATGTATGAAGTCAAAGCCAGGCCAGTACCATCTTTTATATTTATTACCAAAAACGAAGCAATTTCTAGGGTTAAAAATAGGATTTCAATCACTAAAACTTCATTATACATAGATAGTCAAAAATATCAATAAAAAAATTTTCCTGTTTAATTTAATTTAGTACGTACCAAATAAACATTTTTCTTTCTTTCTTTCTTTCTTTCTTTCTTTCTTTCTATGATAATATATTCTAATTCCATTGATGCAATCACATTTTGTTCGCTGTATCTTGTTACCATTCATAATAAGATAAATTGTGATATCGATTGATGAAACGCTCCAAAATGTTCACAGGAACCATTTCATTTCGTCCCCGAGGGTTCGTCCCCGCCTTATTACTTACTTATCCTACAGTGTCTTTCGTCCTTATCTCAATTTTTAGGTGTCTATCATCTCCACGCTACTAATATTTTTAAAGTGCGCTCAATAAATCGGTAGGAAATAATATGTTTTAATTATATTAACATCAAAATTTCAATCGAAGCAACAGATACTAAAACTGGTGGGCCCTGAATTTTATTTAAAAATATCTACTAAGAATTGAGTAAACATTCTGTTGGATTTTTTCAGTTATCCAGCAATACGGACGCCTCGTTACACAGTACTACAGGCGCTTCGACTATGGTTCGGTAATCCACGAAATAGGAGCCATTTACAGGTAAAAAAACTATATACAGGTTGATTTATTAAATATTGAAACATTAAATCTATATTAATGTCAGTACTATCTGACATCGTGTATGTATGCAAATTTTCATAATTATAGATTGAGTACCTAAGGCGTGAAAGCGTAACAAACAAACTCACATTCGCATTTATAATATTAGTTAGGAATGCTTAAGTAGGTAATTATAAAGTGAGTGAGTATTATCAAATATCTTAAGTGTAAATTGATTCAATATCATACCAATATTATAAATAATTCCCTAATATAAATAAATAAATAAATAAATAAATAAATAAATAAATAAATAAAATAAATACGAAAGTTAGCGAGGATGGATCGATAATGTTTGTTACTCTTTCACGCAAAAACGGCTTAACAGATTTGGATGAAATTAGGCACACAGATTGTTTATTATCTGGATTGACATATAGAATACTTTTTTATAATAAATATATTAAAAAAAACTGTCGTCAGCAGTGGCGGTGCCATCGTCGTCACAGCGATTAAGATAACACCAGGCGTTATATCAGATGTTATATTTTTCATTTTTCAACGCGGATGAAGTCGCGGGCACCAGCTAAACGGGCCAGCTAAACATAAACGAAAAACAGAACAATCAAAAAACTGTTTTCCATTTTGTAACAGCCTGTATATACACTGCGTTGTAAATCGTTACATTCAGTTTTAGCCGGTGGTCCATTTGGGTCACACCATTCGTCTTTCTCATTTTTCCGGGTTCAAACTTTTTAGTCATTTGCAGCGGCATTCCTCTTTCGGTAGATGATCGATAGTTTTCAAAGAACCATTTGCGTGTGAAACTCGGTTCACGCACTACAGAGTTGGCATTTATGAATTGTAGTTTTATCGTACTATTTGACTGGAAGATAGTGAGATCTTTTTTATTATCTACACTAATAAATATATATTTCTTATTTATTAGTGCTCTTTGGACAATACTAGACGAGTATACATTTAGAGACTAGAATTCTAGACGTGACAGTCCACAGAATACACTGCATTGTTAAATCAAGCTTTCAATCCGTTTCAGACCCCAGGGATAAGTGTATACGTGTTACTTAACTCACACAGACTAATCTTAAAAATAGATAGATTTAGTCTCTTTCTAGATATACATATACTGGTATATAAAAAAAAACAATGAAATTTCCATGCATTAGTCTCTCAAACACTCAAAAACAGCTTAGTTACATCGATTTGAATATATTGTTTGTATTTCCCTCAATAATTTATTCCGAGAGATACATAGTTGAGGCAAGCTAAAAACTTCTTGTTCTGTAACTCTAGTCTGTAGTCCTAACACAGAACAACAGATCTCGCTAGTGAGTAATAGGATAAATCGGGACAACTTGGGTGATATAGGAAAATCAGAATTTAAAAAAAAACTATGGGAATAGCTGATAAATGCGTAGCTAATAAATTGGAAAAATCATAATTGGTAATTTTAGTTAAAAAAATCGGCAAACAGAAGCTACAATTATTCTGATACTAAGAAGTACTATTGCATCGTTTTCAATTCGAATAACCTTGCTATGGGAATTACTTTTTTATGTAGAAACGAACTAGAATTCGTATTAATGTTTGTATAAGTAATGGAAAATGTAATTGACTGTCTTTCATACGAAAAGTTTTTTGTTCATTCTGTTTATAATTTATTTTCGTGGAAATATTATATTATTCCACTGCTGACTCATATTAAAATGTATGGCTCAGAAAGTCTTGAATTACTTTCATCGTTGGATTACGAATGAAATGTGAATATTCTATTAGGTCCATTAGATGCTTTAAGGTGGCGCTTTCCTAAAGTGGGAACTCTTTAATAGGTATTTGGGTGACATTTGTTGTATCAAATAATGCGAATAACCGAAGACAGAGTGAGACGCAACACATTCTCGGCACTTATTCAACTCGCGAAACATACGCCAGCAATTCCAATATTTTAGAAAAACCTTTATAGGTGATACTCGTAACTATTGACATCTCAATTTTAAATGTACATTATAGCTAGAATGTTTTCATCGATAAACATTATTGGCTTTTAGTCAGTAATTACAAGAATTCAACCCGCGAAAATGTGAAATTTTGTACATTTTAGAAATTAATAATTAACCAGATGTAAAATTATTTTAAGTTTTTTTTTATCGATGCAAACCTTCATATTATGTCTCAGAAAAGTCATGTTTTTTATGTATTGCTACGACCAATAACTAATGAGTGATCATGGAATTACCTAGTATGTACTTGGTAAGCTTTTCGAGGTTGGAAAGTGTGCTCTTAAGAATAGAATATATATTGGAATATATAGATATATATATATGCGTGTTGTCTCTAATCCAGATTTCGCGTGATTTGAAAGCGTTTTCCCTATCCTTAAATCGATTGAAGTCGACATACGATGAAAAGTAGAAAAGATGTGAGTTGACGTCGTGATGTGACGTGACACAGGCATAATCGAGTTTCCCGCCAAACGTTATATACATATAGTTAGGTATTGAGTATGTATATATACGTATTGTATATATTGTATTTACGCAGTAGAATGTTAAAAAGAAAAGGACGATTGAATTTTTAAAAACCCTTTTTTTTTTTAAATCCTTAATTACAAGCCTGTTTACCTATATTATACTTTAAAACACTACCTTTAAATTTTAATATTGTTTAAAGGTTGATTCGTCTGTGATCTGACCTCGGCCTGATTAGAAATTGAATTCTAAGAACAAATTAATTAACGTAGGTATTCTGACGACGAATTGTTTTAGTCGTAAATGAACGTTTTGTTCCTTTGGATAACTTTGGTAACTCTATTCTCCTAAATATTATAGACGAGCGGCTTGGATGAGTGGTTAGAGTTCTCGCCTTAACGCTCCGTCAATCAATTTAAATCAATTTTTTATGTCAGCCACTTCCACTAATTGAAGGTCTACCATCACCTACTAAACAAACAACGCCACAAATGATACAAGTACGCTGCGGACCATAGTGGGAATGAGGTTAAGGGATTGGAAAGGGATAGTGTAATGGGCTCCGGTATCCGTTACTCACTCACCGAAACACAACAGCAATCTAAGACACATGCTATTATTTCACGGTAGTCTTCTGCTAAAACAAAACTAATCAATACTAACTGAAATTGAATTCAGAGCGAAGCGAAGGATTCTATAGTAGAATCCTGAGCGTAGCGATGTTTTGGCCCCAAGTGACACACACTATTTTTCATTACTACCTATGAGAAAAAGAAAGAGCTACGTCTCGAAATCGTATGTATAAATAAATATTGGACTGAAAATGTAAATAAAACAAATTATAATGAAGAAATTAAACATTTATATTTACAACTCGGACCAATCAGAAGAGAGAAAACTTAAACTCCCAATGAGACAAAATTGAATTTTGTTCATGATTTTCGAATAATGTGATGAAAACATTATTTGTTCTTGTGATCGCTTGCTCAATGTAATTTTTGTTCAAAAATCAATTTTCACTCGTGTTTTGGAAATGAAAAAACGTTCCGAGGAACATTAAAGGTGACATTGTTAAATCGGTACAATGTTTCGTCATAATTCAATAAGTGACGGAATGGGGGACAGAAATTCAATATGCGCGTGTCTTGTCACGCCGACTTCACTACGTGACAGCGGCAGCCATCTTTGTTACGAAACGCCCCCTTGCGGTCAACTCTTGACACTGAAATATTGTTTCAAAGGTTTGAGAATCAGTGGATTGTCGCCGGATTGAGTTTCGTAGGTTGTTTACGTCTAAATAATTTGAATACTTCATTTCAACATAAACAATTCATTATTTCGACGTCAATTAATTCGCTGTGCGAATACTGTGCAGATATTTTGTTACGCTGTAACCAAATCCGTACTAATATTATAAATGCGAAAGTATGTTTGGATGTATGGATGTATTTATGTTTGTAATCTTTCACGCAAAAACTACTGAACAATGAAATTTTGAATACACGTTGTCTGGGACACCAGAAAGGTCATAGGGTACCTTTCATCGTTCAACGCGGACGAAGTCGCGTGCACCAGCTAGTACATTATAAGGTGTACCTTTTGTTTGTGTTTACGTCTTTTTTTTTATTATCTTTATTACATACTAGCGGGCCGCCCCCTTCTTCGTATAGATATTTTTTCTGCAAATTATAAAGTGAAAAGGTTTCCCCTTTATGCTCTTTCCATTAGTGAAAACCGCACTATAACGGTTAAAACCTGTTGCGTAGTTTAAAAGATCTAAGTGTACATACAGAGGGACAGACGGCGGGAAGCGACTTTATTTTATACTGTCTAGGTGTTGCACGCGACTTCGTCCACGTAATTTTGTAAAACTATAGCCTGTTACTCGCTGATAATGTAACTTTCTATAGGTTATTTTTAAAATTATTTATTTAACTCTCTTGTTTTCAGTCTGACTGCCTAATATTCTGGCTGCTGTCGACAGTGACAGCGGGTCTGTTGGCTGTCTGCATCGTCGGCACACAATATTTTGTAATAGAAGGCAACAAATTTGGTAAGCTGAATCCAGGTGCTAGGAAAGTTGAAGGTGTGTTTATTTTATTATTTTTTTTACATTTTTTTTTTCTTTTAAAGTCTAGGAAGTAATTGTCGCTTGTAAGTTTGGGAACCATATGGTATTGAAAGTGATTCAGCTACAGCCTTCCTAGAACTTCGTTGAGCTCTTTCTTAAGATCTCACTTGCTAACGGGGGTCGCTTACGCTTCATCATCTCAGCCGCAGGACGTCCACTGCTGAACATAGCCCTTAATTTTCCAATAGGGTCGGTGAGAAGCAGCCTCGACCTAATGTCGACCCACAACCCTTATCAGGTCGTCTGTCCACCTTGTGGGTGGATGTCCTACGCTGCGCTTGCCGGTCCATGGACTCGAGAACATTCCGATCCCCCTTTTTTTTAACGTCGAGAAGTCCTATGGATACCCGGCAGCGTAGGGAACATTGCGGGGTTATGCCAGTCTCCTACCGGCTAAAACCCAACGAATTTATAGCGCGGCCATAGACATCCGCTGCAACTACCACTTCAGCTACTGATTAATGTTCTCCCTTTTAGGCATCTCGCACCGTGTTACAGAGACTGCGATGGATTTCTTTATGGCAATTTTACTCTGTGGATATTCTGTCACAGTGTACCTACTCTGGAAGGATCACTATATTATGTGGAATCGGTGGAGACGAGCCAATGTCAACGTCAGATTACTCTTAACGCCAGACACAAATCCGGTTCCTTTTGTTCCTCGACGTAGATACAATAATGTTTGAAAGTCTATATTGGAATCTCAGAATACAGAACAGAACGGAAACAGAAATAAGTCTAATTTAGTAGTTTCACTTGCCAGCAGTAGACACCTTAAGACATCGTGTCCGCCATCTATACATACAATTCAATAATATTATATATTATATTAGCTGTTGCTCACGACTTCGTCTGTGTAACTTTATAACATATAGCCTATGTTACTCGCTGATAATATAGCTTTCTATAGGTAAAAGAATTTTCAAAATCAGTTCATTAGTTTTGAGTTTATTCATTACAAACATACAAAAATACAAATCTTCTCTCTTTATAATATTATCTAGTATATATCATTATGTTAATTTTAACTCAATCTATCTTGTCCTGACTGACTAATAACGCACAGCCAAAATTACTAACACTAGAATCCTGAAATTTGGAAAACAGGTTTATGTCATCTTTTGAAAATTTCAACTCTGAGCGAAGCCGGGGGTGGATCGCCAGTATTACCTATAGTTCAATGTAATAGTGCTATAGTGTTTGGTTCCTGTAAACATGTAAAAATTCCCCAAGAGCTTACGAAATCTGAATAGGTAATCAATGTTTTGAATAATTGTTTAATGCACATTAAATGTTGTTCTATATTCTGAGATCTCTCATTCAAGTGTAACTTACCTACACTTGAATATTTTTTTAGTTACTTAAAATTTGTAATGATTAATTATTATTGTTATAACTTTTATTTAAAATTAATATCATAAATGATTTCCAAAGAATCTTTGAGTTATTTTTAAATTATTATAGGAACAATAGTAGGTAATTATTATTGACGTTTACAAATAACAGTAAATAGGCGGATGTTTATTGTGATGGTATTGGGTACATAACTAAGGTATTTAATCGTCAATGTTACAGTCAATGGTCGTGCTATATTTACTAAAAAAACAGTTATTATGTAGGTGGGTACAAGGTAACGTATTCTTAATTTTCTAATTACAATCCTTGAAATTGTTAATAAAAATTTTATTCTTAAAAAATTTCAGTTATTTTATTTAATAATCAAAAAACAATATATTTGTCTACATGTAAACTAATGTATTTTCAAAAACTAATGTACAGAACATTGTTATATAAAGTTTATATTAGGGGTTTTTTTTTTTTTTCACTTTATAAAGTTTAATTGAAATATTTGCTGTGTGGTCGCAGTGATGATTAAAATGACATGACATGTTACGACAGTTTAGATATATATTTTCTTTATATTTGAGGACCACAGATACCTAATTTATAAAGGGCCCATTTACACTTCTAAACAATTGTTGTATTTAATTGTTAGTAAGAACTTCAACCAGGCTTCAAGGGCTCGAAATATTTTTAATTTTGATTCCAGGCCAGTTAATTAAAAAAAAAACAATCGAAATTGAATACTGTTACAGTGACAGCGACAACGTCATTGAGAAAGTCATTGTTTATGTTCGTAGGAGGTGGTTCGTGTTCATGACAGCTAAGCTAAGTTCGTTGGGAATCAAAGTGTAGTTATAAATTAAAATTTTACAATTGCATTTAAAATAAAATTGTTTAGAATTAGACATATTATATCTGAAAAATATTAAGATGAGTAACAATAAAAACAGACTCATAAGAGTTCCCGTAAGAAAAAATGGTAAGTATTTAGCCATATAATCATACAAATTTGTTATAGTGTAGTAGGTAGGTAGGTAGTTTGGAAATTCGCGGTAAGCACATAAATATTTTTATTGTTGTAATGTTTTATGCAAATCGAATAACATTATTACTGAATATTATCAACATGTTATTATTATTATGTTATTAAGGAATGCTTAATGGTGTTTATTTATAATCCTATTAAATTGTATATGCCTATTTATTATTTATGTATAAGTAATAAATTTAAAATTATATTTTTTAATGTTACAAACTAGAAAAACACTGTCAAAATTTTATTAGATGAAAAATCGGTATGACCTGTTTTAAATGACTTTTATAAATAGTAGGTAGGTATAAATCCTAAAGTCCTGCCTTGGGACTTGGGATTATCTCAATAAACTTTTTATTCATTACAAAATACCTAAATATCTATTAATAATGCTTTGTCACGTAGTTCTGAGTCATATTAAGTACTAAGTAAGTGTACCTACAGTTCATAAAAAGTATTCCCAAAAAAAAATGATATATTTAATATATATTTAATAGATCATTAGTACTTATATTATATTTTACATATTGAAATATAATGTAGTAAAAGCTAGTTGAGTTTTAGCTATGTATTTGTTATAATGAGTTGTAAGAACCTAACTTAGAATTATAGGTATTGTAGCAGATTCTAAACTTATTAATGTTCTATAGACGATTGATTACGGTTTTATTAAACCGCATTATTAACCGTAAATTATTAATGGTCAACAACTTGCAACACAGGAAATGTCAAATTACTCCTTCGAGTTATGGAATGCACTTTCAAGAAGATTCATATTTTGGAGCACCTACCATCGGCATTCGGCAGTGTTGTCAGACAGAATATTATTTCCTTAATTTAACCTTTTTTTTTTGTTGTACTATTATTATGAATCCTTAACCTTCAAAATAATATCTCCGCCAACACTTACAAACTTAGAATCGGCTATGATTTGTTTTGTAAACGAATAAAAACACTTCTGACATAAACAATAACAAACACATGATTAGTTCCGATTTTAACCACACGCAGAGTATTATTATCTTGCGCGCGCACTTTATCTGTCAGTAAGTAATGTCATGAGTCATATGTCAGTTCGAATTGTGTTTCATTCATTTACATTACATTAACTGGCTCCTCTGCTGCTGTGTGTTCCAATTCAAATAAAACTAATTCCAACTAAACAAAACAACTGTGTTATTTTATACAGAAGATTTGTTTTTACTGCATTCGAATCTGTATTTATTTAATTTTTATGATATTCATATATTTTTAATAATGAGTAATCTTGGTGCTCCCACGACTGCAGGAAATACATTTGGGACTACAACTTCTACTACTGGTAATTCACTATTCACTATTATTTCACATTTTTTTTTCAGTATTTAATAACTGTCATAATTAAATTAAATACTGAAAAAAATGCGTTTATAAAATAGTGCAGTTATAAAATTCAGAAATGAAATGCCGCCAAAACCTAACCTAGAATTATGTATTTATTTTTTCTTTCTAAATGCGTATTAATCCGAAAAAGATTTAAAACAGTTTTGTTTATTGTTTCTCATGTTTACAGGCTTTTCTTTCGGCAGCGGCGACCCATCAAAATCTATATTTGGTGGAACAAATACAGGTGCCTACTTTTTTTTTCTAAAATTTCTCAGTGTTTCAATTTATTCGAGATAAGTATCAGTATCAGAGCAATTTGTGGTGTGATCTTTATAGATACTTGTGTAGCTATTCTAAAAGTTAAACATACTTCCCTTACTTATAAAGATATATATAGTGGTTAGAAAATATCCAAATTATTTTGTCAAAAATAGTGAAATAGGGTCCAAAGTAACCATATAAAATAATTTATTGCAAATACAAAAATGCAACAGAAATGTTTATGTTATGGCAATTAAAGTATGCAGTCCCTGCAACTCGGTTTATTTTATTTTTTCTTATATTAATGTCTACAGACAGGCTTACGGTCCACTTAATAGTAGATGGCTATGTCGCCTATAGGCCATAGCCATAAATATGAAGATGTGAGTGGATGAAGGTGATATGTCGCATTTTTGGATGTTTTCTTTTTTTTGTATTGATGAAGGTAATATGTCCATATAAATGATTACAGACATTAAGATCGTCGGGTGGTTACTGCCGCCAGACGGGCTGGCCAAAATGAGTGCCATTACTTCCCACATCCAGACCAGAGCCATCTTTAAGAAGTTCTATTATATTGATAGAAACTAGAGGATGAGATATTGATAGAATTAGTTTATAATTCTTCTGTTCTCCTCGCAGTGTGAAAATTGAGTTAATCTTTATCCTTTTTTCTGGAGGCATGAGCGTTGATATGATAGTTCTTCATCTTTCAATAACTGCCGATAAACTCTTTTTCTTTTCCTAGTTGAAGATCCGACAATGATTGGATGAACGTTTTACTACAGAAACTGCAAGAACATTAAGCAGTTTGGGTTGTGTGCTTGGGTCTCTGAGATTAGTTAGGGGTCTCCAGGTGACAGTCGACTATGGTCACCTGGTCACAAGGTCACAGTCGTGGTCGCTAAGATCCAAAGTGCACCTTAAAGATTGGCATTAATTTAAAACCGAAAATTAACTTATTTTTAATATCTGTGGCTATTAATTTGCTGTTTGTTGTTTCCAGACAATAAGGCAGGATTTAGTTTTGGACAATCTAAACCTGCATTTGGCAGCTCAACATTTTCAGTGAGCCCTGCCACCACTACTTCAGCGCCAGCATCTTCTCTGTGTAAGTTCAAATGTTCATTAATTAATGAATAAAATTGAGAGACTTGAATAAGACTTTGATACTCATGAATAAAATTAAATAAAAATTATTTTTGGCAGGATATGTCAATAAAAAAAATCAATATTTGCTTAATTTATTATCAAATCTTAGCATTTATATAACATTATTTATAGTCTAATGAAATTGTATATTTAATTCTTATAAAGCCAAATTCAATTTTAGGCAGTAAAATCTTAATTATAAAATAAACTTAGTAATTTTACAAAATTAATCTATATCTATACTAATATTATAAAAGGAAAAGATTTGTATTTCTGTTGTTAGTAATGAATAAACTCAAAAACTACTGGATCAATTTTAAAAATTCTTTCACCTATACAAAACTTTGTGGTCAACGAGTAACATGGGCTATATTTTTTAAAAGTTTATTTATTTTTTTAAAGTTACAAGGACGAAGTCGCGTGCAACAGCTAGTATTGAATTGAAAGGGGTTTTTTTTTAGATATTTTTACCTTTTTTGCTTCCAGTCAGTACTCCTACGAGTAGTCCTGCGACAGGAGGCTCTATATTCGGATCCAGCAAGCCGATGAGTTTCGGTGGATTTTCTTCTCCGCCAAACCAAACTGTTGGCAGCCCGGGATTTGGACAACCGGCACAGGTCCAGTGCTTTTAATATATATATTATATATAAATTACGTGTCACATTGTGTGTCCACAACACATTTTTTTAAATTTCTTGGCAAAACGTTTGCCGGGTCAGCTAGTTTTATTTATACAAATAAAGCTTACCTATCAACACAGTCATTTATATTAATGTTATAAAGAGGCAAAGGAGTTTTGTATGGAGATCAGTTTTAACAAATTTTTTGAACAAGATTGTGACTTACTTGAGAATTATACAAACAAAACAAAAATGGAACAGTATAGCACAGTTCCATTTCTATTTTTGACGGCAATGAAAAATTAGAATTTATTGTTTAAATATGTAAAATTCTATTTTTAGCGACTAGTATTTTTCTAAATTTAACTTTTACTATCAATTCACTTTTGGTCATATATTTTATCTTAGAATAATTGTTAGGAATATGTTAGAAAATTTCCCAAATACAAAAATATTCTCTACTTTTATTTATTTACTCTCTATATGCTTTTATTTCTAAGTGGTCATCCATTAAGGCTGGTTACTGCCACCATATGGGCTAACTGCGGAATACATTATCAATTGAAATGTGATGTAATAATAATAATTATAGGAGATTGTATGGAACCATGTTTAATTTTTTTATATTTAACTTAAAAAACTTTTTCAGAATGTCAATCAAAACGTATTCGGAACAGCATCGACTCAACAGCAGACAGCAACAGCCTTCGGTCAACCCACATCGATGGCAGGTATAGAATTATTATAGTATAATTATAGTTTATAGTAAGGTAAAAACCTTACCTACCCATAAGGTCTTTGAATTTTGGACTAAAACAATGTCTTGTTTGAAATATAAATAAAATTACACGACTTCCTCGAAAATGAGTTAATTCCCATTTTACTTACAGTAAAAGAAAAATAATTCAATTTTTCAAAATCAAGTGAGTTACAATTAGAAAATCTATACTTCTATACTAAGTTTGTAATGAATAAACTCAAAAACTAGTGGACCGATTTTGAAAATTCTTTCACCTATAGAAAGCTACATTATCAGCGAGTAACATAGGCTATATGTTATAAATTTAGCGGGCGAATACGCGTGCAATAGATAGTCATTTAAGAAATGTATTCTAATTTTCAGCATCAACGGGCCTAACATTCGGTGGCTCGAATACAAGTTTCTCCTTAAATAAAGCGCCAACAACCAGCTCTGGGTTCGCTTTCGGCACACCCGCCTCCGGATTCTCTGCCGCTCCACAAATTTCATCTGTAAGTTATTTTAATTTCAATATTTAGGGATAAAATTAAAAAAAAAAAAAAACTTTTTAAGCCCATTCACAATATGTAATATATGTGTTATAGATCAAACAAGACACATCGCTAAAAACGTAATTTTATATCGAAAACGAGGCCACGGCGCCTTACAGTAAGGTTAAGGATAAGGATTTGGGAAGGGATAAGGAAATTGGCTCTGGCATCCTTTACTCACTCACCGAATACAATCCCTCACGGTGGTCTTCTGTAAGGGGGTGGTCACTGCCGCCAAACGGGCTGCATAAATTACTGCAAAAACTTAAATTAAATAATTAAAATATAATATAACAATTTTGAAATGTGTAACATTAAAAACAAAAATAAATAATATGGCTATTGTAGATATTGGTCTCGCACTCATTATAATGTTGAGCATTATTAATGAGTGCATAAACAGCTCTACATCATTAGTATTGATTGAAATTTCAGGCCACATCACCAGCTCAAGCTACATTCAGTTCGCCGCAAACTTCGTCGGCCTTTGGCCAGACCACGTTCGGAGCTAAGTCTTCATTCAGCTTCGGCTCCGCAACTCCTGCGTCTGGATTCGGCACCGCTACTACTACTGCAGGTAAAATATTATGTAAACCTGTAGATATTAGTTTGATACAAGATACAAGATGATAGATTTATACTTTATATGAATGAAGAACTTATTTCTCATCGAGTATCAGTGAATGTTTAGGGAGTAAATACACTTATTCAGCTTCATTAGTGTTTCGTTACGATTCTGATTACACTTATACAGTTCCGCTTCTATTAGGGTATCTTCTTTTCGCACGTTCTTGTCGTAGGTTAGGTGATTCCATTTTTCCAAAAACAGTTTGGTTTCTTTACATTTTAATAGAAATTCGCAAATCTATACTAAAATGTTATAAGGAGAGAAGATTTGTATTTTGGTTATTTCAGCATCAGCCTTTGGCGCAACGAATACAACTTCACCTTTCGTAGCCCAAACAACGACACCGCAGCAAAAGTCCGCCTTAAATTTCGGGGCGGCTTCACCAAATCAAGCCTTCGGTGCTGGACAACCTGCGCAAGCACCATCTTTTGGCGCCACACAGGCAACCAGCTCGGCCTTTGGCCAGACCACAACGCAATCCGGCCTAAGTTTCGGAGCGCAGAGCCAAGCCCAACAGTCGTCCGGACTTAATTTCGGGACGTCCCCGACGCAAGGCGGTCTCGCTTTCGGAGCACCAAAACCTCAAGCCGGACTTAGTTTCGCAACACCGGCTACGACTCAGGGCGGACTCGCTTTTGGAGGGGCTTCAACTTCTGCAGGTATTGTATTTATTTGATTGTTACTAGGATGTTTTTTTTGCATATATACATTAATACGCTTACATGAGTGAGATTGAAGTAAACTGAATTAAGGACAAAGTCGCGAGCATATACTATAGTAAGGACAAAATGTCACAAGTCGAGTCATAAATTATTTTTTGCATAGTAATTTGCACGTGAAGGCAAAAGTTATCGATAAACTGGTAACATCGATCGCAACAGTAGGGAACAAGATGCTAACGCTACTAAACTGAAGTAGTCGCACATAGCGGAATCATTTATAATAAATGTAAATAATGATTCTGACGATGGTTCCGATTCCGATGATAACTTTTAATTTATAATTTGTAAATACATAATTAACTTATAAAATTTTAAACTTCTGTAAAGTTATCGATAACATTATCGACACGAACGCTCTGTAAATCACTACACGTTTCCATAAGGCCTATAAGAATAAGGGAGAGCGCCTGTACTCCGCTCTCACACGTTTTATTGTCGCGCCTGCAGCGAGATTTTGTCCCTACTATAGTAGTGAATAAAATAATAATAAATGAATATGTAAATAAATAAATAGGTACTGATTTAAACGTAAATTTTGAAGTTGATCCAAACTTTGTTTAATTTAGAAAAATGTATATATTAGGAAAAGCCTCTAAATAAACATTTTAAAAAATTACCATTATTCAATGCCTATTTAAGTTTTTAATAATCACTTTCAATCTGGAATAAATTTATAGCTCAAACATCGAGTGGACTCGGTTTCGGTATACCAACTCTTACACCTTCTGTCGGAACTGGTCTTGGTTTCGGAACATCTCCCGCCTCGACCGGTGCACCTGGACAGAATTTCGGAACGACCACACCCACAACTACCGTCAGTGTTTCAACCGGTCTCGGTTTCGGAACAACTGCCGCGACGACTTCGGCAACTAGTCTCAGTTTTGGAGCGACTCCCGCGTCGACAGCTGGGACCGGTCTCGGTTTCGGGACCACTCCCGCTTCATCAGCTGGGACTGGTCTCAGTTTCGGGACCACTCCCGCTTCATCAGCTGGGACTGGTCTCAGTTTCGGGACAACCCCCTCTTCGTCAGCTGGGACTGGACTCGGTTTCGGGACAACACCCGCTTCGTCAGCTGGGACTGGACTCAATTTCGGGACAATACCCGCTTCGTCAGCCGGGACTGGACTCAGTTTCGGGACAACACCCGCTTCAACGGCTGCAAGTGGACTCGCTTTCGGAACAACTCCCTCTTCAACAGCTGGAACTGGTCCTTTCGGGGCAACCCCCGTTTCTACTTCTTCTACTGGACTTAATTTTGGAACGACTGCCGCTTCAACCGCTGCGGCCGCACTTAATTTTGGGACACCTTCCACTGGTATGTAAAATATTTTCTCAAATAGTCTAACTAATTCAATTACATATTATACAAAATTTTTCCCTTGTTAGGCCTGGACCTAAACTTACTTTGGCTTTTAATTATTGGGTTTACCGTCATCAAATTATCAAATATTCAGACATTAAAACATCCGGAAATCTCTAAATGTCTATTGATCCAAGACCTGATTGCAGCAATTTTGTGGACAAGTTCGCGTATGAAATTTTTTTTCTGGGAAATTTAGTAGTAGTCTTAGTAAGTATTCTAGACTTGGGTGGATGTCCGACACATTTTCCAGAAAAATTCTTCAGAAACCTATATAGATTGAGAGAAATTAGAATGGGTATAGTCAGCTATCCTTAAAATATAGACATACCTATGCCATAACGGACTTTTGTAGATCTATAAAAGAGGAACAATCTCACCATACATTTATTATTATTATTTCAGCTACTTCATCTGGTGCACTCAATTTTGGTAAATCTGTGACAACATCGGCTGCCACTGGTAAGAAAAAACCACAATTAAATATTACCTATTGTTTTATTTGCGTTGTTAATTCATTTAAAAGTAACATAATTAATTTAGTTTTTCGGTTGTGACATAATCTAGAATCTATAAATCTTTATTTATCTATATTGTGTCAACATACTTGTCTCAAGTAGTAAACAAACATGGCGTACTAACAACCATCGACAATTGATACGAGTTGAAAATCAACGAAAGTTTAAAAGATCTAAGCGTTTAACTTTTGCTTTTTTCGTTCATTTTCACTTTATTTTCACGCTCTTACTTTATCTTGGAAATAACAGTTGACAATAAATTCAAATTAGTTCGAAATCTTTACTTCTTCCATCTCTAAATTCCAAAAACAAACTAGAGTTAGTTTGTTTACAACTTAAGACAAGCATGTTTAGACACACTATAAATCTAGACATATTTATCTATGTGTGTCTCAATCGATATACCCAAAGAATTAAACGTTATAATATCCTCAGATATTGAGTCAAGAATTTAGAATATTTCTATCCCTTTAGGATTCCAGCTTGGTAAAACACCGACGACAAGTGGTGGATTTTCACTCACATCGACGGCCAGCACGCTACCGTCCTCCACTGGTGAGTGGTCAAGTCTTTTTTTTTTCTAATTACAATATATTAATACGTTATGTCTTTAGTGTGTCTAAACATACTTGTCCTAAAATAGTAAGCAAACAAGACTCGTATCAAAATCGGGACTTGTCGATCTCTTATATTATATATTTTATATCTCACAATATAAAAGACGAGCTAGTGAATATAAAAGAAAATATATAAGTAATTATTATTATACTATGAGATATCGCAAAAACAAATTTAAAAAATCAGTTGCTATTTGCGCCATCTGATGGAATGAAAATAAGACTTTTTGTCTGTAGTCTGCCAGTATTAAATTTAATGTCTCTTTTCACTGACAGATGGCGCTAGGGTTGACACAAATTTGTTCTGTGTTCTGTGTATGGGTGATTCTACGATAAGAGGTTTCAAGTCCATAGAGGATGCGGCCAAGGAGAAAAGTTGTGGTTTTTTCATGAAACCTATATATTACGATTTTTATCCCATTAATTTACCTTTTCACATAAGGGCAAGTCACTTTATACATATTTTATTACTTTTTCGAAGACCAGGGTAAATACATCGGGCAGGGGAGAGACATCAAAATCAGGGTAGATACTTATTTCACTTAGGGGAGAGAATTTGACTAAATAACATAATTAATGAAATCAATAAAATCAACTTTTATTAAACATTGTTATTAACATATAATCAGACTATCATATTAATCATAAATAATTAATACTAATTAAGTAGACTGGCGCTTCTTAAGTGATAATCAGGATATAATTTTCATATTGCCCATAACCATGCGCTTCGGTCACATTCTGTACAAGGTACATTAAATAAACATGTTATAATCATATTATAAAATAAAAATAACATAAATCTAAATTGACTTTTTCAAATATTTAGTCGCCTTTCTTGCCATAAACGTTTTTGGATAAGTTATTTTGCTAGACGGATTCCCACTTTTTGTAGACAATTTGAATACTATTATCAAATTCCTTATATTCGAGTCCTTTATTTTTACAAGTTGCATATTCTCGGAAAAGACACAGTTCGCTATATCTATTGCAACAAATTCTATGATGCAGATTTTGATGCTTTGATATAGATATAACTTTGTTTTGGAATAGAGCCGTAAGAATCAAATCCATATTAGTATGTGTAACGCACAAACAAGTGTCACGTTTGTCACAGAACGATTGTACTATCCAAAATGGCTTTAGGCGACAGAATAGGGAATATGAGTTCGTGATATTGTACTTCTTCATGAAAGATTTGTGGAGATTTCTTAGAGTATCCAAAAGAACTCTTTTTTGTTTCCGGTCTCCTTTCTTTGTCACATAATCTCTTTTGCCGGCACATAACCTCGTATTAGAGTCATCTTCAAGAAAATGTATAATTTTTTTCTTCATTACTTCATAACTTGCTTTGGCTTTCCTTTTATTTTCTATTAATCGTACTTTTCCAAATTTTCTCAGGTTTTAATTTTTTTCGTTCTGTAGTATACCATATTTTTGCACCAGTTTCTCGCTTGTCATTCTTTTGAAAATTCTTTTTCTTTTTCGTTTGGGAGAGCACAATAATTTTCTTTTAATTGTTGATTGAGCATTTCTGCAAACAGCATTGAATTATATGTTATGCAAACAGCAAATTTCTCTTCACTGTGTCTCTGGCACTTAAAGAATTCAACACTTGTTCTACTTTGCTGTTAGGTGTAAGTTTTTCAGGCTTTCGTAATCTTGTTTACCTTTTATTTTCGATGTGCTAATTTAGTCTTTAGTTTATTTATAGTCTCATCTTTTTTTATTAATTAAATATCTTTGTCTTCTAGCTCGGTCTGATTTAACTTTGGCTATAACTCTACTACGGAAATTACTTTGCGGCATCTGATGAACAACATCTGAAATTGATGGTGTTGCCGGAACATTAGTTATATTTTGAAGAGCAAGTCGTTGCCTACGCTCTGTTGCTTTTTTGCCTTACCAAGCTCTCTAGGAGTCATTTGCTCGACAGTTTTGATGATTCCTTTCTCCTTCTTTTTTAAATACTTCTCCTATTCTTTTTGCTTTTGTAAATCATACTTTTCTGGATTATTTTTAATCTTTTAATATCTTAGCCTCTGCTTCACGTTTTTTCTGTAATCTTTCTTCAAGTGTTAACTTTTTCCGTGGTGCCATAATCTGTAATATGACAATAATATAATAACAATATGAACTAAGAACCTCCTTTAATTTTTTTAACATAACAATTTTCATTTGCAATAATCATTTAACTAATTTAAAACTGACGTTGATTGAAATTAGCTATATATGTGCTTTTGTACAAACATCTTATTATGGATTTTATCTTCCCTGGTCAGTGAGACTCTCCCCTGGCAGTTATTTTGACAGGGGATATACGGCAGGGGAGAGACGTTTTCATGACAAATCCAATTGTTTTAACTGACTGAATTATTTTTTGGGTTAGTTATATATCTCACTTTAATTATCACAGTATTGTTAAATTAGGGCAGCAAATGCAAATAAATTAATTGAATATTATAAATTTTATGACTTACCAGTGGAGAGACACAATCACCTTGCGAAACCACTACACCGCACGTTCGCGTCGCAATAACTAAAAAATGGCGGTGCTCAAGCGGCTTGCATGATTAGTATTGCTAACTTCACGCCGATAGATGTCCTCGAGCGCTATTTCCAATATGACCGTCCTTGAATTTATGTTTGTTTTAGCAGAACGAATTTTGGCAGGGTAGATACACAAAAAAAGCAGGACAAAAGTTAATTTTAAAAATTATTTGAAATAAACAAAATTATTTTATTTTTTATTTAATAATACTTAAGTACATTTATTTAAGTTCCGATTAAACATACTTTAGTTTAGCATCTGATACAAAAAATATATGTATTGTCTGAAAGTTAAATTGAAACCAGCAAGAGGACAGACCAGGGTAGAGACTTTTTTAGACTTTGTAAGGAATTTCAGAAAAATGTGTTTTCATTAGGCATTCAATCGTGATGTTATTTAATAAAGTACATTAAGATGATGTGATTCATTGTAAAAAATAGCAACAAATAGAATAAAAAAACTGTTTTAAACTGATTGCCGCACAAATTACCTCTTATCGTAGAATCACCCGTATATGTATGTGTTTGACAGATTATAATTATATGACATATTATGCATATTTAAATTGACAGTATATTTTTTTACTATAATTTAAATTTTAATTATTTAATAATAAGAAAAGTGTACTTAAATGTTTTACATAACAATTGACACATTGGAAATGTAACTAGCAAAAAAAATAATAAATAAATAAATAAATGTAAAACTTACTTGGAGACATTACTGAGGTGAATAGGCTCAAACGTTCCTTACTTTATTCGATGACAAACAGGCGGACAGTACAGTTCACTTGATGGTAGGTGAGGTGGCTACCGTCGCCAATAACACAAGCAACGCCAAAGGTGTTGTAAGTGAAACTGAGGATAAAAGGTTTGAATAGGGAAATAGGCTCTGGCATCGCTCACTCACACAAACACACAAACACAACAGCACATATGCTGTTATTTCACGGTGGTCTTCTGTAAGAGGGTGGTTACTGCCGCCAGAAGGGGTGCCCAAAAGACTGCAATACGCAGGTGTTTTCAGATCCAGACCAGAGTCAACTTTGAAAAGTTCATTTCCAAAGTTGACCCGGTCGTGAATCGAACCTGGGACAGAACAGAGCGTTAAGGCAAGCACCCTAACCACTCATCCAATGGGCTCCTTTTATTCTTGAAACTTTTCCAAATAATTTTGCAAGAAAAGATGTCTTCCATAATTAATTGTGACTGTGTTTTGTCGTGTTTCAGCTGCCACAACAGCGTCCGCGCCTCTTTCTCTGGCGACCGTCACCACTGCGATGCCAACTTTGACGACAGCCACCACGTGAGTGCTAGAATCTGTCTATTATGTGTTTTTCAAACATCATACAATTGTTATTATTATTGTTGCATTAAGGCTCTATTCACACTCTGATCACGTTAATATATTATTTAGAATCTTCGATGGAGAAATGTGGACTGTATTGTATTTAAAGATTGATTATGATCAAAGGGAGTCAGGACATACAGTACATAGATATAGTGTTCTTAGAACACTGGCATTGCTCCTATTATTAGGTCTTAGGTCTTCAAGGAGACGAAGACACACGAGTTCCTGGTTATTGTGGACATCCGTTTTATTTGTGGGATTACAAAGGTTTCAGTAAAAATTTAAATATTTTTATTTTATGTCAAGGTCAGTTGACGGTTCACTTGATGGTGATGTGTGAGCAAGTTTGTCAGTGCCCATTTCCCTCAAGGTGACAATGACAACTTTTTAAATCGACAAATTCTTAAATTAATTCCCCGATCCGCCGCCGCCGCGGTAAAACTAGTAGTCATTTTTATACTTAGACATTCATCTAACTTGACAAAACTATTTTGTGCCGATATTTTTAGTGTACGATTTTAGAAGTCGTCACTTTTATACTTTGACCTTTTTGATATTTCACAACTGAGGGCCGAAGTAAGTTGTAACGGCAACTGGTAGCCGTGTGCCATAGGCGACTGTAGCCAAAATTGTGTGTGATTGCAGAACAAGTACGTCGGCGCTCTCGCAGCCAATAGCGTCCCTAACGTTCTCCCAGTTGGAGGAGAACATCAACAAGTGGACTTTGGACCTTGAGGAACAGGAGAGGGTTTTCATCAATCAGGCGACGCAGATCAACGCTTGGGACAGGCTTCTCATCGCCAACGGGGAGAAGGTACTATACAGGCTGTTGCGCGCGACTTGGTCCGCAAAACTTTGAGTTCATTCATTACAAACAAAAATACAATTTCTCTTTGTAATATTAGTGATTTTTTTTTTTTTTTTTTTGTGCAGATAATAGAATTGAACGATGCCGTCGAAACAGTAAAGAATGAGCAGCAAAGCCTGGAGCACGAGCTAGACTTTGTGCTGGCGCAGCAGAAGGAACTGGAGGAGTTGTTGGCTCCCATGGAGAAACTTCTGCTCGAAGACTCCGCAGACAGGATGAGGGATCCCGAGAGAGAGCATATGTACGTATTAAACCTTAATGTTTCTCTCTCTATATACCGGTGAACGATCAGTTGTTGAATTAGTCTGTCTGTCTGTCCGTTTGCAAGGTATTCGCTGGCGGAGAATCTGGACACACAGTTGCGACAGATGTCCGAAGACCTGAAGGAGGTGATCGAGCATTTGAACGAATCGAACAGAAGTCAGGACAGCAACGATCCAGTGAGTCACGCCAATTATTTTATTTATTTATCAGAATATCTAAAAAACGGGTAACTCGAGAAAAAGAATATGTTTTTATTTTTTCCTATCTTCAACTTAAACTGACTGGGATATTAAACGTTTAAAGTACGGCCTCAGAGTCCCTCAGGGTGACAAAGACAACTTCCTTAAGGAATCGTCATGTTGGACAACATAGACAATTTCCTAATAACAACTTACTAAGCTAAGGGGTGTCAATTTTGGCCCTTAGTTGTGAAATGTCAAATTTATACGTAGTAAGGTCGTATGCGTAAAAATATATGCATTGCTCT
Source organism: Synanthedon myopaeformis (assembly GCA_944738685.1). NCBI lineage: Eukaryota > Metazoa > Arthropoda > Insecta > Lepidoptera > Sesiidae > Synanthedon > Synanthedon myopaeformis. Next base: position 3,896,352 of record OX122938.1, on the reverse strand, counting down.
GTTAAATAAAAGAATTGTTGTCACCCTGAGGGGAGTAAGCGGCCGCGCTAACGTGTGACGTCACGCCGCGAGTTGGCGCTTGCGTACGTACATACTTTGGCTCGTTGCGCTCGCGGCGTGACGTCATCACAGTAGCGAGCGAATGGAAGTCTTGGCCCGATTTCAATGAAACCAAAACTATTATTATTTGCACGAGGACGCGCATCAAATGCAACTTTTATAGTAATACTAGTTGATCCGACAAACGTTGTTTTGCCAAAAAAAAATTTGGGGTGGGCCACTCTTATCACTTGGGGGTAAAATAGATTACGACATATTCTCAGACCTACCGAATATACACAAAAAAATTCATAAAAATCGGTTAAGCCATTTCGAAGGAGTTTGGTTACAGACACTGTGACACGAGAATTTTATATTATATAGAAGATGGTAACTTGTACTCTATATCTCTATTGAATCGGTCGAGCCGTTTATTTATAAAAATGTACGTTTTCCTTAGATTGTTCAGATCGGGCGCATACTGAACGCGCACATGTCGTCGATGCAATGGATCGACTCGTCGATCGTGCAAATCTCCAACAAACTGGACCATCTGAAGAGTACGCACGACAACCTGCGCAGGGACAACGAGCGCTCCTTCCACCTCACATACAACTGAATGCGACCTTATTTGGTTACACGTTAAGATCAATTTGCATTGAACCGATCGGTTTGTTGCTTTATACTAAACATCTTTTAGAACAAGTAAGATTTTCATTTTGTCGGATTTTTATAGTCAAAAGTACAGTTGAATAAATAAAAATGTATATTTTATTTTTATTAACCCTTTAACTGCTTGGTTTTGTAGTTCGTGCCCCTAGCGCTTGACCCGTAAATGTTTTTTTTTTTTTTAAGAGAAAGCAACGCAATAATTTAAAAATATACATTATACAAGTAGAGGAATTTGTCGTATAAATACGACTCTGGCGAAATGGACACGAAAATAATTGTCTTTGGCGGCTAAAGGATTAATATACAAAAAATGTACTCGATATCAAGTTTATAGTGTATTCAAAGATTGTCTATAACGACTCGCTCGCGGCTTCGCCCGGAACGTTTTTTATATATATATAAACAAACGTTCCTCGTTCATTCGTTCATTCATTCGTTCGTGAAAACGGAATTAAAATCCCTTGAGTGATTTAGTAGTAGTTACCGCAGTGAATCGTTTCGGTAACTTGATTACAAAATATTGTTTTTTCAACTTAAATAAAAACCTAATTAGGTTTTATTATAAACATAAAACCTTTCGTGCAAAATCATCTAAGTGATGGTAAAAATTGTATCAAATTCCGTTGTGTGATTTAAGAGGAGTTAGCGGAAATTATACAGACAGACAGACAGACGCGGAAAGCTACTTATATTTATGCTATGTAAGGGTACGGAGTACTTTTTGATAAATGCTAAATTATATTACATTTATATCATTTATTTAACTGTACTCAGAAGAAATAAAAATCTGACTAAATCAAAATATGGCTTTAAATCAAAAAACCATCCAATCACTTAATTTCAAGCGTCAGTTCGCTTTTAAATATTTGAGAAATATTTGTTTCTTTTTTTAATAATATTATTTTGTTTGCTTCAAACTTTTTTTTTAGTTTTTCAGTTGTCTGAAACTTAAAAAAGCCTTTTTCAAAATTTTACATAAAGTAAAAAACGGAATATTTTAAGTGAACTAAGTCAAATCAAAGTCAAAAATAGTGTTCTTGTCTGCTTTTTATCTTTGTAGATAAATTAATAATATATAGAAAAAAAAAAGTCGTACACATTATCTCTAAACCAATCTTAATACCCACTACCAGTCGGCTGACAGATGTACAGTCGGGGCACGAAAGCCTTAGTCAGTTTTCAAATTCATTCCTTCATCAAATCGTAGACACTTAGTACCTTTTGAAACTAAAGCACCAGCAAACGTCAAAGTGTTGTTTGAAATGAAAATAAAATAAAAATACTTAAGTAGTTTTTTTTGTGAGAACAACAGAGGTGTCAGACTACTGGTAGGTGAGTAGTTATAAGTAGTTATAGGGTCAAATATAAAACATAGAAAATTGAGAACTGAACTATTGTAATATCTGTTTTTGTAAATAAATATAATAAATTTTGTCTTAATTTTCCCATTTTCTTTGTCTACTTTTTCAAAATGAAAAAGTTGTGGAATGTGCGATTTTCTTAAGTATTAATAATAATAAATTACCTTTAATACAAATTAAATAAAGACAGTTTTTTTTATTTATAAATAGTTTTGTTTACATACTAGTCGGTGCCCGCGACGTCGTCCAAGTTGCAAAATGATAAATATCTAACATACATATCGCTGTGATGACGGTGGCGCCGCCAAGGCGACAGTGGCGCTCACTAGCAAAATATACAAAAAGCAAAATAAACTTTTTTTTTTTATATATTTTTAGACAATCCCTAAGGGTCATTGTCATTGTCAGTTGTTTAGAAAAGTAGAACAAATGAAATTTGCAAATGGCTTAATTTTATTATCTATTGAACCAATTGAAAAAAATCTTTTTTTTTTTTTAATTTTCTGTGAAAGTAGAAATAAATGAAAGCTCGATTGTCCACGTACTACGCGTTTAACATAAGTCTACATCTAGCCTTTACTAGATTGTACAAAAACGAAGTCACATAAGAAATTAGAAACTGATATTGATATAATCAATATACAATTCCAGTAATAAAACATTGCAATTTGACATTTTCTTTGGTCTGGAAACAAAGTATGACCAGCTTCTTGTGAACCAAACTGCAAATGTTTTGGTTTTGAGCTATTTGGTCTGCACTTAGGAACATTGAAAACTTCTTGGCCTCCACTTTGCAGTAACACACCCTCGACATGTCATCTACAGATTGGATCTCTGGTTCAGAGTCTGAATTATCTATTGGACCTGTGAAAAAAAACTTATTTGTTTATTTATTTATACTATACCTATTACGCTTGATTAAACCTTTTATTGACGCTCACACATAATGTAATTACTTTAAAATTTTAGAATTCAAACATTTTAGTTCTACGATAAGTTAATTTCGCTTGTTTACAAATAAACACCAAAAACCACTAAAGGTTAAAAAAAACAATATTATTTCTTTTAACATAATTTTGGAGCCTATAACATAAGTTCCCGGGGTTCAATTCTCGGCTGATTCAACTTTAGAAATGTACTTTCAAAGCTTTATCTGGAAAGTACTGACAGGGCACTAAGCTTTTCGAAGTCTTGTTGGACAGCCCGTCCTGTCTGGCGACAGTAACCACCACCATATACCGTGAAATAATTGCATAAGTGATGTGTTTCAGTGAGTAAAGGATGCTAAAGGCCATTAACCCATCCTTAAACCTTTAAAGTCGGCAACGCACTTGCAGCACATTATGGGGTTGCTTGTGTTATAGGCGACGGTAGCCACCTACCATCAAGTGGACACCGTCACCTTGTCTTGTCTAGACTTTAACATAAAAAATAAGTATTAATTAATTTATTATTTATTAATTTACAATAAAAGAACATTATAAAGTTCTAAAAAATATATATTTAAAGTTATTTATTTACAGTGAAAGTTGAACTTTAATTTTTTAACAATACCTTGAAAAGATTCCACCCTTAACTGCTTGAATCTTGTGGACACTTTGGCCTTATCAGTGTGTATTTGCAAAGTGAGTTCTCCTTCGGCAGACGCTCTGATCACAATCTCTGAACTCATACTTTTCATACGATCTATTGTGGTCTTTAACAGTTTTAATGCCGGTAACTCAATTGATATCTGGAGAAAAACTAAATAATTAATGTTAAAATAATCACAATGCTTGACAGTGTGTTTGTAAATAAACGGGCAGATGTAAAGTTATCCAATTGGGAAAAAAACTTACTTTGGAAACTAATTGATAAATATAGAAATATTTAAGTACTACCTAACCTTGACCTGATGCTGCATCATCAAGAAGTCTGCGGAATATTCAACTTCGTCTGCATTGAAAAAAAAAGCGTAATACTTTGGCTAGGAGTTAGCTTTTTTCAATTAATTTAAGATGAGCTCTTGGGACCAGTACTTTTTTTTTCTGGATCAAAGGTACCCTACGTTTTATCCCGTATCCCTGACAACGTATATGCAAAATTTCATGATGATTGGTTGAGTAAATAAGGCGTGAAAAGGTAACAGACAGACAGAGTTACTTTCAAATTTATAATTTAGTATGGAATTACACTTACGTCTAACTGTGGTACTTCAGGTTCATGGAAATTAGACCACATTTTTCTTGGTATTACTATAACTGGTATATCGTGAATTATTTGTCTTGTATCTGAAGAAGCTAATGGAGTCACTTCAGTCTCCAACGTCAAGCAGGGACACTGCTTGTTTGTTAATTTCATTTTTAGCTTCACAGCTGATTTTAGGTTTGCGAGTGATTTTGCTAAATTAATAGAATTAATACCCAAATAAATGTCCCTATACTCTTCGTCCAAGCCGACCATTTGGTACTCAGAAAAGAACTTTGATTGAGGTATTTCGCACCATAGCGAAGGCGTTGTAGACGCACAGCTATCCTCGTTTACTATGAAATAGAGTTTATCATCAGATATTCTCATAGTGCACTCCTTTGATAATTTTGATATTGTTGTAACTATATCTGCAAATATATAGATAAAATTAATAAAGTTCCTTAAGTTAATTTAGATTTTAGATGAAATTATAAAGACATTGTACATGAAAGCGTCTTGTACATAAAATATAGTATGTAACCTATACCTATACTTCTATATGAATATTATAAAGAGATTTATATTTTCGTATGTTGTAATAAATAAACTCAAAGTTTGTAATCTTCAAAACTACTCGTCCGATTTATAAAATTCTTTCACCAATTTAGTCAGAATAGAATTTCAAGATTCCTTATTCCACATGGGCAAAGCCGTGGACACCAGCTATCTAAGAATAAAGATCAACGCTTGGGAAAAGTATATTGTCGTGGCAGGTGTCGCTTTACATATTTTGTCAGGAATTATATCTCCAGTTGAAGTCGCAGGCATCAGCTAATTTATATAGTTACGCGGACGAACTTTCCTTACAGAACACCACCGTGAAATAACAGTATGTGTGCTGTTGTGTTTTGGTAATTGAAGTAAGCGATGTCAGTTCCCTTTCTATTCCGTTATCCTCAATCCTACTATGGTAGGCAGCGCACTTACAGCACCTGTGGCGTCGTTTATGATATGCGACGGTAGCCACGTACCTACCATCAAGGGGACCGGCAGTCTATTTGATGACCTTCACATAAAAAAGTGGCCCTAAACACTTTGTAATTTTTAAATTATAGGAAAATTAGATGTTTTGCATTTTCAAACAATAAAGGAATCCAAAATGAACAATCTAAAAAGAATATGCCTACCAACGATGGTAACGAACATAATATAGTTAAACAAGAATAACATAATATAGTTCAATGTTTACATACTTGTAAACTCCCGCATTGGGCCGGCATCTATCATTACAGAACGAAACTTCATTATTTATAAAATTAAGTAATTTTAAAAAGGAAAACGTAACCAAATAAACGTAACAAAGAAAAAATTGTCAATTTATACATAAAGAAAATTAAAATTGAAAGAAACAAGAAACTATGTATGTAATCTTAACTTTAGTGTTTTGTTTATTGTTTAACAGAGATTACAGAGTAGAGAGTACTATATTTCTTGATACAGAGAGAATATAATCACTACACTACGTTTGTGTTTAAAGCAGTGTTGCCAACCGGTTGCTTTAGCTAGTAGCTATAGAGCCATAGCTAGATATCTTGCAAAATGTTGCTAGATTGCCAGAATTTAGGATTTTTTACCCAAAAAAGGTGCTAAAAGTAGCTCAATGGTAATTAGTAGGTAGGTAACAAAAAATGGCAAATTATGACAATACATTTTATTATTTCCACCAGAGTATTACAAAAATCTGCTACAATTAATGTACCTTTACTTAGATAATTATGTTACATTATGTAATTACATTAATCAATTAAAATAGTTTCATAGGAAGATGTCGATGGCTGGGGTTCAGTATATTTCTTTGATTGAGAGTATTTTTCAACTGTACCCATTTTTTTAAGTACTTACTTCTTTAGGCAAAATACAATTATAGCAACATTGGCCACTTTTCCTAGGGAGCGTCTGATGCAAAGTATTATGTTTAGTGTTATCAAACTCATTCGGTTTCTTTTTTTATTTTTTACCAAATTCATCTGAGAGAACAACCTCTCTACTTCTGCATTAGGATATAGCAACGAAAGACAAGCAAGAGTGCTCACATCTTCATATATATAGCGTCGCGTTTGGTTTTTTCTTTCGAGACCCTGTGCGCTCTACTGTGAATTCTCGAAAGTATTCCCATCATGAGAAAAGTGCTAGAAAAAGTAGCTAAAAAAATTCAGCTATAAGTTTCATTAAATTGTAGCTGCCTGACATCAAAAAAGAACCAGATCTAGCCATAAAGTTGCTAAGTTGGCATCCCTGGTTTAATGATTATTTATTCATTTTCAACTTCGAATTTCGAATCACAATTGACAAGTAACAATGACAATAAGTAAAAAATGACGTTATAGGAATTCTCATAGCACAACAAAACAACACGAAAACCATAGAGAGTAGAAGTAAGGAGAACCAATTTTGTATTACCATTATTCTATGGTATTACCTACATGAGAAAGTGACGGTCGGCCATCAAGGAAGCGCTATAGTAGCATTAGGGTTTGGCGCTGTAGTTTAATTTTATTTACGGTAACTTCGTGGAGTACCCAACAAAAACTTGATATTCCCACTCAGCACTTCGTTTAAAATAATTCATTCATAACAAAACATATGAAGTTAGTGAGTGCTATTTTGGTTAATTTATGAACCACTATTTAATGGTTGTAGCTTGCTAGTTTTTCAGTTAAACTGCCATGTAAGTTAGTCCTACTTTCCATGGCATAATAAGAAAACGAAAAAACCACAAAGCAGAGATTAAAAATTATCGGACAACGTCAAACTTTTTGGCATAGAAAGCAACATTTAAGCTTCATTGAATTGAGCTTTATTTCTTTTGGTTGAATTTGGTCTGAAAAGCTTTAACTATGTTGCTCCTGCTTTTGTTGGTTCTCCTTCAGCGCCATCGACGTCGTGTTCATAATAAAAAAATACAATACTGGATTGATCCTTTGTTTCGAAATCGGCATGTGAATAGTAATTATGTAACAATATACAAATTGTTGAAAAATTAGAATAATAATAAATTCTTTAATTACGTTCGAATGTCAAAAAAGTCTTTCGGTGAATTATTACGTCTTTTTGAAAAAAATATTCAAATAGAAAAATTGTGCAAATCGTGCGAACGTGAGCTTGCAACACTGACTCAAGGCAGACTGATCGCATGCGGCTGCCGAGCTACCGTCCGCTATGACAATCACTTGTCGCGCGACTGTCGCGCTGCTCTTTTTAGTACGGAAGTCTGCCGCCTGTGAACAGAGCGACTATCGCGCGACAGTCGCGCTGCTACGCCGCGTCGCTTGCGGCTTAGTGTGAAGGAGCTCTAACCTAAGTAACTCTCACTAATAATGTAGCCAATAATACCCAGCGGTAGCAGTTGTCTTGAAGAAAAAAAAATCAAAGTTTAACCTACATTTTACCTACATATAAAATTATATTAATAAATAATACATCTTCTTTATAAAATTATTTTATTTAAAATTTTAATAAGCAATGCTGATAATGTGAACAGAATACTAGTCAGAGAACTCAAAGAACTTGATATCCAAGCCAAGATTTACCCATGATTTCACCATAGACAATATCCGGAAATATTTCCTGCCTGCCATCAGAATAAGATGGCGCATTTATGTTTACGAATATGCTTTGTCTCTTTCTAGTAAACCGAAAAACCTAAATGTTGGATAAGGAAAAAACATCTATAATACCTTTTGATTGTAACGAATGCTAACGAACTGTGGTACAAAAATAAGTTTATTTTTATTTGTTTGTGAAGTTAATGTAAAGCTAAAGATTTAGAAAATACTATATGTAATTGTTTATTTATTTAATACTTATCAGTATTATCCAATTTAACTCTTCAAAGAAGCATACACATGGGATGATGAGTGTTCAAGGTATGTGAAGGATCGATAATGTCGTCATTGTGAGAGCTTATGTTTATAACCACAAAATTCACTTTTTCAATCAATTTTTACATCACTCGCACTGTGTTAGTTATATCTGGTGCTTTAAAAAAATGTTTGGACATCTTTGTTTATATAAATTGTCCCCTAATCATTGTTAAATTGCTACATTACCTACCAAAAAATAAAATATCATTGTCAATCTCTGCGCCGTTAACGTTTTTCCTTCGAATTCTCTCTTCAAATATTTAACGGATTCTTATTTTGAAAGCTATTATATATACGATGTATTCATGAAGGTCATTAATAAAAACGGCTTTGAGGCCAAATTAAGAGATATACATAATTTTTCTGACTGCATCTGAATACCTAATAATTTAGTTCAATGCCGTCGTGCATCAATTGATTACGCAATGTTACCGAAGTAGCCATATTCTCTTGTATAATGGCTAACGCATTAAAACTCTTTCTAAAACAGTTTTTACAAAAGGAAACCCAATTGAAAGGAATAGGTATTAGTAAATATTAAAGTAAGGTTATTTCTTTACATTTCATCGCGTTATCATATCACTGCACTGACAGTGAAAATGAGGTCAAGCTAGAGATGGAATGAGCCGACTTCCGACGCGTATGTTTGTGTCCACAAAACTCGAAAACTAGCCGATAGATTGACTTGAAATTTTTACACAACGTTGCATTTTAATAGAAGATTTTTTCTATATAGGTACTTTTTATTCCGATGTTTCAACGGAAACGGAAAATTCTAAACGTTTTATTGCGACTTATAAATTGTCACAGTGACGTTTGGTAAGTAAACGTTCCTAAGGCAACAGGAATTCAAGACAGAAGAAAGCTTAGCTTAGCCAGTAGACAATTTACTTACCTAAATAATAAAATTAAATGATCTATTTGTCTAAGATACTAATATTATAAAGAGAGAATAATTTTATATTTTTGTTTATTATATTGAATAAATTCGAAAACTATTAGACCGATTTTCAAAATTCTTTCACCTATAGAAAGCTACATGAAAAACGCGGACGAAGTCGCGTGCAACAGCTAGAGTTAGTTAAAATCGGATGATAAACTGGATACCTATCCAAATATAGTTATACCCTATAAGGTAGGTAAGGTAAGACCTAGACAGGTTGTGTATCTATGTAATATAATAAATAAATATTTAAGTACTATTGGGCTTGGTCTAAACGTCAGAGTTTCAAAATGTCACACTTTTTAATTAATACGGTCAAAAAAGGTCGCGTCGGAATTTCACAAGGTCAGACTGTATATTTGTATAAATGCCTATTTTTAAAATGAAATTTTCTTTATGCGGGCCTGGACAGTTTGTAAGAAGAATTTGGCTTGGCATAGGAGTAAAACGGTAAATTCGACACCGCCGACACCGTCACGGTAGTTTTGTATACAATTACAAAATAAAATTCAAAATAATTACAAAATAAGCACTCAAAACGTGTTTTAAACTCTTTTAAAAGTTACGAGTTTATATCGTGTCACAGCTCCGCTATCCAGCGCTGTGCTGTCCAGCGCGGGGAGGGCTACACTCCCTGTCGGAACCTCGGCGTACCCGAAATTGGAGGTACGCCGACCATCTCGGGGACCTCACGACGACGGGCGTTAGTCTCCCCGAAAAAAAAAAGCACCTTAACCACTCATCCAATCCAACTACAATACAAGTGGTATTGTAACTAAGTAGACATCATTGCAATTTATTTAATTTAAACGTGTTCTTTTTAGGATGGAGGGGGGAGGCACAAAGTCTTATGTGCAAATCCACTTGGAAAAGTTGAAAGCTTTAGAAAATCTTAAAATTCTTCAAGAAAAACTAAGTATAGAGCCCACAGAAGACTATATTGAAGTGAAACAGGAGTGAGTACAATTTTTTTCACACTTGTAATGAAATATCCTTATCCTTTACAAGTTTTTAAACAAAGTCATCCGTCTGTATGTATATTGTCAGTGATGATCGCAAAAACAACATCGATGCAAAAACTAGTGAACGATAATCGCTGAAACTTAAGTGAAATAACTATCATCCATAATCATTTACAAATCAGCAACAATTCTATTAATAATAATCTTTCAAATGGTTTTAATTTAATAAAAAAAAAAATAATCAAATCTAAGCAAAAGCAATGCAATGTCGTGTTCGACACTTACAAAAAAGGTAGGTAAATACGTTACGCCAATAAAAGTTAAACAGACAAATCTATAAAGTCTCAAAATATAACAAAATAGAGTAAATAATACATGCCTACTTAATGAATTGTTTTTGGTTACGTTTTCAAATAAAAATCGAGCAGCTTTCCAGGTTCTTTGCTTAGATATTTTATTTCTAGGTTCATGGTTAGCGGTTAGAGGCCAAGTTGGCGATAAATTAAATCAGGACAAAAAATTCAACACGAAAAAACGTCATTTTTTTGAGATTTTTTACTTACATGACATAGAGTAAAAACACACCGGCGAAACTACGAATAACCGCAATTTTTTTTATTATGAAAAAGTATAATGTGTGAGTACCTAAACCTATCACAAAATCTTAATTTTACTAATATTATAAATGGTGAAAGTTTGTGAGGTGTATGGATGTTTGTACTCTTTCACGTAAAAACGGCTTAAGGAATTTGAATAAAATTCAGCACACAGATATTTCATTACCTATAGTTGGTGCCTGCGACTTCGTCCGCGTTAAAAATGTTATATAGTCTAAAATTCAATTTGAACCAGTAGTTCCTGAGATTAACGCGTTCAACCAAACAAACTCTTCAGCTTTATTCTAAGCCACTAATCTACCTAATTCAAAGAAGAATAGGAGGTACCTACGTAGGCGAAAGATGGAAACACTTCAGAAGCTATTACAGTTTAATATTTTTGTGAAGTATTTCGGCTTCAAAACATCTTTTTAGCATGGCTTATTATGAACTAGCTGGTGCCCGCAACTTTGTACACGCTGTGGTTAGTGAATTTTTTGAAAATCCCACAGGAACCTAACATTTTTACAAGACAAAAAGTATGCTACGGTTTAATTCAGGTAATCATCATTAATATATATGTGAAAACCGCATTCAAATCAGTTAACCCGCTTCTGAGATTAGTGTGCAAAAAACAGACAAAAATTGTAAAAAAAATATTTTTTACACCTCTAGAAATTCTTTTTTTTTCCACAGCTCGTTTTTCGATTTTATTTATGTGTTTAATTTCTTTCAAATATTTAATAGGTAGGTACGTAACGTAAGTACCTACGTATTATAATGAATTCTCATGAATCTTATGAAAACAAATTCCACAATCCACAACTATGTGCAGCCCCAGGCGAGACGGGGAGGGACACAACGGGTGGGATCGTATTTGAAAGAGAGAGAACATGACTTACGCTACGCATACGTTTACGCGACGCGCGCGTTCAGTCCGGCTTCATTCGTCATAGCCGAGATTCGTCGCGTTTGTTAAAAAAAAGTTAAAATTTTGTCTATTCCCAATTGAATTTTTGGCGGGTTTTCTTCTATTTGTCATCGTAGGAATTGACATGTTGCAATGTTCGCGGTTTTGTTCTTCGCATGTGTCAATTTAGTTTAGTTTGTTAAATAGTGCTTGTCGGTCGACTATGAGTTATTAAAATGAATTTAAGGTTAATAAAGGGTGGTTTATATTGTAATTACGTGCCGTAGTTAAGTGTAAAAGCGATGCAATATCAAAGTAATGAGGAGGACGAATTGCAATATCGGATTTTTGGTGAATCCTACAACTATTACAATGAAAGTAACAAAAGAAAAACGAGCCGTCGAAAAAAGTAAGTTTTTTTATTAGGTACCTATACAAATATTTAGCCATCACTTATAGGTAAGCTTATTCATACTATAGGTACTAACGAAATCATTTAATTAATTTCTTATCTAACCATAAAAAACAATAAATTATTTGCGTGAACACAGTCACGTTTACAGGATTTTAATTTACTTTTAATTTATTTATTTATTCAAAATCGACAGTTCTTATATTTACAGCAGTTTATTACAGTACAAAGTATGTTCTACTACCCAAAAAGGACATGCAAATATTTGTATTTAATTGTTTTGTTTATTTAATATAGCGTTTCGATTTTTTAAAATAATTCAGTAGAAATTCAATTATCCTAATCAATTGGGCACTGGAATCCCATTCGTTTAATAAAAAATTGGGATAATTGGATATTTTCCGAATAAAAGGTCTATTATGTATTTTAATTAGTAATTACTGTATGTAGTTATGTTGATAATGGGAGAAAAAGCTATTTTAAAAAAAAGAGCTTTTAATTAATTAAATGAAAACTCAACACTTCTATACTATACTAGCTGTTGCACGCGACTTCACCTGCATAACTTTATAAAATATAGCCTATATTACTCACTGATAACATAGCTTTCTATTGGTCAAGGAATTTTTTTAATCAGATAAGCCATTTCGAAAATTACCTCCTACATACAAACAAACAAATATACAACATTATCTCTTCATAATATTAGTATAGATTGACATAATTATTGCATTTTCTGTTTATCTCATCTGCTTGTTATTTTATATTAATGAGAAGATAACTGTGATATCACTGATTTAAACACGGATCTATTATACTTGTCAAGAAGTAGGTAGATACATTGATAACCAGAATTACTAACTTACCCACTTGATTGTCCAATTAAAATACATAAAAATATTGATTATGGCATAGGACTAAATTTTAGTCCATGGTTAATCAGGTTCCTAATGCTTATATTATGAGAAAGAAACTGACAAGAAACCCCATAGGTACTCTTTTCAAGTACCTATTGAAATTGTAATAATAATAATAAAGCTTTTTATTTATCCATATCATAATAAAATACACACAGAAAAAAAAACAAATTAGTTAATTTATGACATAGCCTTTTGTAGGTTCAAAGCCTGCCCCATCATATTCCAGTTGACTTTATTCTTTGCTATAACCATCCAGTCCTTTCCTGCAATAGAAGTTATATTGTGAATCCATCTTTTCTTAGATTTTTTTTTAAAGATTTGTTTGCTCTTGGCCAACAACCCGCTGTGTAGCAAGGATGAGGCCTATGATGGGGCGAGCTCACCCAGAAGATGCCTATTCATTCGAATTTAGAAAAGATTTGGGTTATATGAGCTCAAAAATACGGACACCGGCAGGGAGTTACAAACCTTGGCAGTGCACATTATAAAGGATGTTTTAAAGTGCTTGGTCCGAAAAAGAGGGATTTTAACAATATGAGAATGGTAACCAGCCGTATGTCTGTATGTCCGATGGAAGAAAGAAGAAGGCGGTATGAGCTCATGCAGCTCCTGAGCACACTCTTCGAAGTACATCTTATAAAAGACACATAGACTGGCAACTTTTCGTCTATATGCCAAGCTGCATATTAGTTTTTAAATATGTACTGTCACCCATTGGCTCATTAGTCTCCTAGCCCTGTGTTCCACCGAGTCGAGTGCGGCAAGTTGGTATTTAGCTGAGCTATCCCAAAGATGTGAACAATACTCTTCTTCTTTTATCAACAATCTTTTCTATCTTTTTCTTTTGGGACCAGGCCATTCTGTTGTCTGTACTGTCCATGTTGAATTTGTAAATATATTAGAAACACTGTATAAGATAAACTTATTCCAAGCAGCTCCAATTGTCAATTTTTGGATTACATATTGATCAATAAGTCTCTTTGGATTGTACTTGGTTGAACTAAGGGGATACTATTATAGGCAAATGAATTGCCATATAATGTTTACTGATCTGTTTATTTTATTTAAAAAGTATTGACAGGACGGGACCCTGAATAGACGATAACCACAACACGACAAAACCCTCAACAAAAACAAAATCTCTAAATTTCAACATGGACAAAAATCATTTGATCTATCCTTCATTTCTATCACCACAAATAAATTTTAATGCAGATAAATTTCACTAACTACTATGTATGTATATTATTTCTAACTAGCTTTCCCGCTCCCGGCTTCGCCCGGGGTGCTTTTTTTTCCGTAAAAACCTTCCCTGATTATCCCTCTATTGGTGAAAACCGTATGAAAATCAGTGCAGTAGTTTTTGAGTTTATCGCGAACAGACAGACAGATGCGGTGGAGTACTTTATTTATAATATGTAAGGATATTATAATAACAACATCTAGGCAATCAATATGCCATGAGCACATGCCATTTCTGCATATTTCACACCTTTTTTTATTTAAGTTTTTTAAATATTAAAACTTGATTAGGAATAATTTTTACATTATTTGCATGTGATTAAAAAGTTATGAATTCACAGTCACATTCAAATTACAATTTATTATTATATATTTGGACATTCTATTATATAAATTTGAAATTACGTAAATGTAAGATTTGTTATTAGTATTATTTAGAATTTTTAATAATGCAGTCTAATCTAAACCACCTACTATATATTTGTTATGTATCAAATTTAATTTAAGTTCATCTACCACCAAGAGAACCGTCAGTCTGATTGCCACAACTTTTACATAAAAAAATAATACTGATTAGAAGCAAGTTTCTTGTTATTGCTAATTAAGGAATAAAATAAGTGGTAGCAAATTACATTTTTTAATTTAATTCTAATCTAAAGTTTATTTCATACATATTGTGATATTGTGATGTGATAGTGTTTAATAGGTGGTGGAGTAAGATAATACTAAGTATATATTAATTTTAAAGAAAAATTTAAAAATTACACCATTAAATTCAATTATCAAATATTACACTCCTCTACTCTACATATAGATAGATTAATTGTTAAGGTATTAATCAATAATGGCTATGAATGTTTTGCAATTAATATTATCTCAGTTTGATTAATAGCTCTCGGCAGCCGTATACACAATATTATTATATCTTATGTATCACTAATGTATCTCCTTAGTGAATATAAATGTTATAACCTCAAATAACCTTAGCCTTCAACTTTACTGGATAATCCAACCGCGTGTTTAGTGAGACCTTGGAACGCGCCTATTGAAGGTTGGCATGTACGAAGCTATTTCATGATCCTTCCGAACGTAGGCGGGCAAGCTCTAACCTAAAACCTCTTTCACACTGGAGTTTTTTTTGTCGACGATTATATTAAAATACGTCGGCGAGCCTGTCCATCATCCTCTACTATTTTTATAAATTTGACTGGCTGTGTCTAGCGGGTTTGCCCCTAGACGGGTTTAGATTCATGTCTTGCATTTATCTCACATTAAGTGATTGCCTGCTCTTCTTCAAATTCTGAATTTGAATTCGATCTTATCTTAAATCTATGTGCCTTAATCGACCGTGGTCTAACAAACGGAACGCTGCGTTTCGCAGTCACGTCTGACGACAGAAAACTATGAAATAACAGCATTTGTGTTGTTGTGTTTCGGCGAGTAAGTAAGGGATTCCAGAATCCATTTCCCTATTCCTACCTAATCCTTTATCCTTAATTCTACTATGTTCGACAGCGCACTTGCTGCATCCTGTGGTACTGCTTATGATATAGGCGACGGTAGCCACGTACCATAAAAAAAATCTTGAGTGTCTACAAAACTAAATAAAATGATCAAAATCCGCTTCAGTGTGTACAGAGCTTTATGACTCATGCGTTGAATGGAATCATGAGGCGGTTTCATTCAAAAATTCAAGACGAGAACACGTCGCGACCTTGGGATGATGTTTAAATTGTTTTCGCGTTATCAAACACGGCATTTGTCACATGGTAACATTTGTAAATAGGCGGTAAAATATATATTTAAACTCGTTTAAACCAGCAAACCAGCCTTCAATGTTGCTGGTAAACCGAATTAAACTCGTAGGTATATTATGGCCGATTTTGCTAGATACTAGATTTAGCCCGCGACTTTCAGGCGTTTAATTTTAGTTTCTATTTTTATATGAACCCTTAATTTTAATTATACTTAATTCACTTAAGTATACAGCATTAATTTAATTTTATATTATAAAAAAATGACATGTAAGTAACAATTTATATAATTGCAATGTTAAAACACTTTCATACATAAATCGTACCTGTAATTTGTTCCAATGAATTTTTATCAGATTTGATATAACATGTTAAGAATGCACCTTAATAAAAATTATAAAAAATAATATTTTTTTCATTCCGGCAGACAAAAAAAACCTATTATATAATAAGGCCACATTAACATCCGTTCGTATTTTCCCTTTGATCTTCCTGTTATGTTGAAACAAGTAAAACATTGGCCAGTGAGTTCTCAACCCTCTTTACCTGGAGGTAAATGACCAGAATGTATAGAGGGTGCCACCCCCGAAGGTTCGCCGGCTTAATTACCTCATGTGCATCGCCGCAGATGGCAGGCAAGGTGCTAGATAGTGATGTTTACTTATCGATAAAATTTATCGAGTTAATCTTTTCGAGCATTGTCACATTTTAAGACTAATATTACAAAATGTTTTTTGTTGCAGCTCTTGCTTATAAAACCTCAAAACCACCGTATAAATTCGGTCCAAATGGCAAGCTGTCCAAAATGTCTTTCCAAACTGCTAATTTTTATTTTAAACATTTTTTACTTAAAATGAATTAAATTCTTAAAATTATAAATTTAGTAAAATCGCAAACGAACCGTGTCTGTAAAGGAATGATACACTTTCATGAATTTTCTGCTTTTTGTTTTAACAATTAAAATGTTATATATTCAAGCCGCTATTTTAGATTCGTTGTTTTTTTTATCGATACATATTTTATCGAACGTGAAATCCTTATGTTTCTTATCTATGAATGTCCATAGACTTAGGACACGACTTTCACACGCTCGCTTCTATTGGCCACGTAATAAGGTGAAGTTGTTTTATGGACATTCCTAGTTTTTATGGACATTGCATTAAATGGTGACATTTAAAAAGTCATTCCTGTAATATAGTAATTAATATCGACAAAGTAATTTCGAATTATCCATACTAATAGAGTGACCCGTCACGACATGTCTGTCGCGTCTCGCCCGGGAATTGTCGGCTAACCAGTTGGCTTGAATTTCCTATCGCGTGGTATAGGAGGGCGACCCCCGTATCTTAAGGAATATTTGATGAAAAAAAAAAACACATTGAATAGACCAGCTGGTTTGACACCCGGTTAAAGACATTGTACAATAACTCTTACAAGCAGGGGAACTCTAGAATTTGGGGAGGCCCTATTATTTTTTGGATCCGTCCCCGCTCAACAAAGGTCCGTACGAGCCTAGTTTCTTTGTAACGAAGACAGATTCGCAATAGCGGACGACGTTTTTTTGTTTGTTGGGTATGAATAAACATTTGGGTAAGTCTTGTATCCATGTCAAAGTTCATCAAGGATTTATTCGGAAGTAGGTAAAATTTTAAAACCCCAATGCGGATTTATAACACAGAATGGGGTTATTGATGAGAGTATGTACATATAAAAAAGGGCGAAAAACATTAAAAAGTGGGTTAAAAATTTCGATCTCATTTCTATTTTCTGTGGGACTGAATTCGCAACTTATTCAAAGTTTGATCAGTACAGTGTTGGGAAATCTTGAGACATTTGTAAGATTAAGAACCTTTTTCACCAACTACAAGTAAAGTGTTGATTAGTTACTTTTAGAAATAATGTTATGTTTTAATAAATTATGCACTCTGTTTACTGCATCCTTCAATGGGCGATTTTTTTATTATTATTTTCTTTTTAATGTTTGGGACTTACCGTACAAACAAAGGTATATCATCTCCTTCATTCCCGGTTACCGGTGACTTTAAATGGCGGTTAGCCTACTTGACACATGGTGAAAGAGGCCCTTATTGTTATATTTGTTTTGTGTTACTTTACTGTGAACCTACGTTATGAGAAATGAAAGAGACCCTTAGAGTGTTATTAATTATTAAATAATACTTTTTATATCATTAAATCTTGACATGGTTCAATGTAGAAAAGAAATAATTTCAGATTTTGTTGAGAAATATCGTGTTTTAATTAACTTCACACATACCAACAATCATATTCCACATCACACGTATCATATTCAATGTACAGTGTGGGTACGAAAACCTTCGTCAGTTTTCAAATTCATTTCTTTATTAAGTAGTAGACACTTAATATATTTTGAAACTAAAGCAGGTTTACAGGTTACAGTGGACCTACGAATGAAGTAGACTGATGTTTACTATAGATTAAATAAATAGATTAACCTTCGCGTAGGAGTTTTGTATGAGACAGCTGCAAATCAAAGGTGTTTTGGCACGTGCTGCAATAGTAAGCCTTTCTTCAAAACTGTTTACTTTGTTCGTTCACAAATGATATAAACTCAGAGTCAAAAATATCGCCCCTCCGCCAAAATCTGATTCAAGCCAATATAAACTTTATAAAAATTACTTTACATTATTACTACTGATATCAAACGAAAGCACGTTTAATAACCTTTCAATTAAAGTTGGTTAATTTAAATAAAAAGCCACGAGGTTTCCAGGTCTGAGCGTTAAAAAAAAGGTGTCAAAGCTCGCGGTTGAAGGGTCGCTAGTTGTGCCTGTTCCCTTGGGTATTAAAGATCTGCATAAGGTCAAATGTCAATCATACACTGTCTAAACGTCGAAGAGAACACATCTAATTTATGAGCTTATTGATAGTTTAGTTCATCATCAAAAATTCTAAATTCTAGTATTTATTAAAATAAATCAAGTTTATCCAAATATTGAAAGTTCAGGTATACTCGTATATATTACTATCTCTTAATCCTATTTTCTGTTTGAATATGCTGAGAAAGCTTAAACCTAGGAAAGAACATAATAAGCTTCTAAACTTTGGCCATAGGTACACAAATATTATAAAAAAGCACTTTAAATACTTTTTATACTTAAAACCCTACACACGAAGACAACTTTTCCAAATTTGCCGAAAATCAAACCCGTGACCCCTTTGTCAAAGAGCTAAGGCAAGCACCTTATCCACTCGATCAAGTTAATCATTCAACTAAAAAAATAGACTAAACTAAAAGTCATCTACTTAGCTAAAAAAAAGTTGTATTTTTTATCGTCCCTCTACGCTTAGATATTTTTTAAACTATGCAACTGATTTTAATGCGGTTTTCACTAATGGAAAAAGCGTTAAAGCTACATATAATTTGAAAAAAATCCATGCGAAGCCGGGGGCTGGCCGCTAGTGTGATATATATATTTTAATTTAAAAGTAAATTGTCTCACCTTAACGTCCTTATGCGGGTTATTGAGGAACATGACCCTCATGTTTTAAAGTTTTACATTGTTTTATGTTTGTACTAAAATAATGACTATTATGAGGGTAGGTACGTATCAAGCTGAAGTTCTGTAAATTGTGCTGTACATTTAATTTTATTGTAAGCATATGGCGTCCATTTGAAATCGTTTTTTTATGCGTCTGCCTCCATATCATAATTGGGAATAGTTGCCTTTATTCTTTATTTATTGTATCCATTTATCTTGATAATTGGTAAAGCTGTATTTTTATGACTCGTGTATTTTCATTCAAATATTTAACGTTATTTCATTTATTAACATAAAATACAGAGCCATTATTATTATCTCCATCCATCCGTAGTTTCCGCGGCGTTCTTTGAGACTCCATTATCTTCTTGATGACATACTTAGACAAGAACGTAAAATTGTGTCCACGAGACACATTGGGTAGGCTACCTGTCTGTAGGCGACGGAAGCAACCTACCATCAAGTGAGCCGTCAACCTGTTTGACATGGTTTACCTTAAAAAAATCCCTGCTATTTATACAAGGTTTGTTATTGTTATCTAACAGAACATGAAATTAATTTATGCAGGAATCTTTTGTTAATATTGCAATTAATTACTAGAGCGTTTATAAATATTCCCACTGCCCTCATTAGTTTAACATCCCGAATTCATTTTCCTGTAAATGTGCACCGTTTAGGTGGCAAGAACCGGAACGGAGGCCCATATTGCACATTGGCCTGAGTCATGCCACGCTTCAATGCACGAGGGTGTGGGAATTCAGAACATAATGCAAGAAAAACAGTTCGTTTTTCTTTAAGTGTTACATGACTAATTTTATATTTTATGGAAAAAATTTCAGATACATGATATACTCATACTCGTATATATGCAGGTTTAAGGCACTCATAACTATTAATGAAACAAAATCTTAAATCCCAAGGTTCTTTTATAACACATATTAAATAAATATATAAACAGATGAAAGTTGTTGTTATGTAATGAACTCTTTAAAAACATTTTTGGGTCTTTTTTTATTTCATTGAATAAATAATTTCTATAGTGTTCCCCAAAACTTCAACTATTCAAAAGCTCTATAGAATAGAAAAATTATGTTACGATGAGGTATTTTTGTATGTTATGTCTGTTTGTAGGAAGTAACCTCTGAAACATCCGAAGCATTTTTAAAAAATCTTTCACCAATATTTAGAATGGACTTTAAGGGTGGACTGGACAACATGGACATATTATATTTGATTTATCACACGGGCGTATCCGTGGCCAAAAGCTAGTAATAAAATAAAGTTTTTAAAAATCAAAAATGCTGAATACTATTACTAAAGTAACAATAATACAAATTTAGAATCTTAAAGCGACTAGAAATCGTATAAATAAGTTCTCAGTAATATTAAAATTTCCAAATTACACATTCCAAGTAATACGACACAACGCTAATACCTGCATCGTATTACATAATCGCTCATGAAAGAAATCAAAATACTGATTGTAATTTATTGCACTTTATAATTAATATAAGGGTATAGTATAGCACACCCTTCGGACAGGTAACCCTGATACATTCCCACGAAATAAAAAACGGGGGTCTGCATAAGTTTGGACAATGAGGGGTAAATCATTGGTGCATGTCTTTTTGGATCTTTTTATTCTGTTTAAATTTGTTGACGATTCATCTCTGTGATACGTTTTTACGGATATATTTTATTCCCATGATATTTTGACCCTCAATATATTATGTAGAACATCTTTAGATGGAACATGGAACGATAATAGATGTGCCCGCGACTACGTACGCGTGGTATTCGGAGTACTTAGCATCCAATCAACCGAAGCGCGTTTCTATCAATAAATTTAATTTTTTTTGTTTATAAACTGATTAAAATGAAACAAACACTAAATGTTACGCGAAGTAAATATTTCTATCTTAAAATTCTATTCTACTATTGGTGAAAGAATTTTTCAAATTGGATGTGTAGTTTCGAAGATTACCTCTTTATAATATTAGTATTGAAGTACTATTTACGCAATCTAATACCATATTAGATTGCGTTTCATAACGCCAAAAATTAGTCATTTGATCTTATATAAATCTATTTACAGCTTCTCGAAATTGTCTTTATTGAAACTTTTGTCATGGTAATTGTAATGTAACAAAAGCGGCGGCTAATCGTACCAAAAACCTGATCCTCATTTTTAAAGCTAACCCGTTCCCTTCTAGTCCAAAAGGGGAAAGTTATATTGTAAGGATTCTCACAGTATTTGACAAGTGCAATGGCCTCTTAATAGGTCATTTGCAAACAATTTTGCGACCCGAAACAATTTTTCTTCATTAATCATCTGTATCTTTGTCATTGTATTTCGCGTTTAATTGTTACCTATGCTGTTGAAGTGGCTACCTACAATTTTAGTTTTTATTTTTGTTATTATGTTACGTTTGCTATGGGCTTGTGCGCATCCCCTGGCTTGCGCAGCTGCAAGGCAATCAACGCGGCTTTGTGCGTGGGGGGCGCAGATGGCGTATGCGCTCCCGTCGATTTGGTTTACATATAAACCAGCTTTTTAACGCGGCTTCGTTCGTCTACCTTTGTAAATTTACTGTTACCAGATGAATCTAAATCTTTATTTTGTAATATATGTATATATATTTTTAATGTGGTAGGCAAAATAAATAAATATATAACAGCGGATGCAAGCACACTCTGATCCTTACATACATATATACTCAACTCTGATAATATCCTTACATATATTATAAAACAAATTCCTAGATGAATAATGGTCGCTAGTGATATAGATGAATAATGGACTTACCTACATATTGTAATGTGACCAAAATACTAAAACATCAAATTAAAAGCTAAAGGTGGAGGCCGTAAAAAATAATATACTTGCACTTTTAGAATGCAAACTCGCGCAACCACTAAGAATTGAATTGCAGATTTTATTTTGTAATTTTATAATGTTTTTATTATTATTATTATTATTTATTTCTGTTTTAAATAATGTATTTAGTGTATGTAAGTCACAACGATTACGGTAGAGGTATGGTTTATGTACTAGTTTTTGCCCGCGACTTCGTCCGCGTATCTTTGTAATTGCTTAATATGTGTTATTGTAATGTATAATATACATAAATAAATTTTCATCACAATCCGTTTAGTAGGTTTGCATGAAAGAAAAACATTCTTCCATCCTCACATTTTTTACATTTATTAATAGTAGTAGGACAGTAACGTACAGTACAGTACAGAATTGATTTAACTACATCAAAATTATCTTAAAGAAATGTTCCCTTGGTCTAAAATTCGCTATTTTCAAGAAGCAAGAGCTTCCCCAATTAATTCAAAGTGCGGAACGATATCTACTTAACAAAAAGCGCCATTTAAGGCCAGATATAAACTAAATCGACAGATGAAAATAAAGGCGTCACTCTGAATACCGTTTTGGAAACAAATATCGCTAATCGGTAATCGTTAATTCGTTCGTTGACACAAGGCGAAACAGATGGTGTGTCACCTGCTGCACTCGATTCGCGACCGTATAAAGAGTGCGGAACTGGATGCCCCCAGGACGGCATTCCTTGGGAAAACAAATTCCATCTTTATTAACCAGGTCGTTCACATCTCACTTTGAAATTTTCAACATGTCATTGTATCTTTTATTTCCAGTCAATTGAAAAACTATTTTTAAATAGTTTTTTTAAGGAATTTTTAAAACATAATGTTTTTTACTGCTTTAACTTACCACCCGAAGTCTCTGTAGACTAGAAGAGCACTGCTGTGAAGGTTTAAGGCGAATGTAACAAATCCGCACATTGGAACTTTTTGGTCATTTATTAAAATTTTGGATACACATTTAAGGGACAGTTCTTAATATCACTCAATTGTAATAACATAACATCGTCAATTGAATAAACGTATAGCTTCCAGTCGCGTCTTGTTATTTATTATGAAGTAAGTAATAACTAACGCAAGTATACCAAGCCTTGGAACAATGACCTCATTCAATGGACATTCTTCCTTGAGGGGCCCCAATAATTCCACATTTGAATCTGAAGTTGTGATCATGCCTTGATCTAAAAATAGTGCAGATGTTTTTTTTAGCACAAACTACAACTATTGCTTGAATGAAATTAACAAGCTTTATACGTAATTATCGCGTAATTTTGGTGTTGCTTGAGATAAGACCAAAAATTACAACTCGTAGCCATTGATCAATACTTTTTATTGATAACACTAAAACTAGCCGCTAAAAGAAAAAAAGAAACGGTTTAACTACAAATAAGAAAAAGGTACCGAAGGGTTTTTATCTTTACCTATAGGATTGGTCCCACTACGATGGTAAAGTTTTGCTTTTTCGCCAATATTGGCCTTTATTATCCACTAGCTGTTGCACGCGACTTCTTCCGCGTAACTATATAAAAAGCCTATGTTACTCGCTGATAATATATATAGCTTTCTATAGGTGAAAGAATTATTAAAATTGGCCTAGTCGTTATTGAGTTTATTTATTATGACTCCCCTCTCGTACCCCAGTGACTCCTACATCGACCACGCGACTTTTTTCTAATACATACATTTTTAAACTCGTGATATCTTTTGAATGGAATGTCCGAATTGAATAATTCAAAAAGTTATATAAAGGTATTGAAGCAGTTTTGAATATGAAGTACAAAGATACAAATAAAGAGCCTTTTCTAGCGGCGGCATTTCAATTAAAATTTTAAAATAAAAGAACACTTATTGTGGCATAACTATAATAGTTAGACATATTATGCTGTCGCTACACTTTTTGTAGTTAATTATGTGTTCTGCAAAGTCGTAGTACATATTTTTTTCTACCATCAATAGTTTTCGCAGCGCACGCAATATAAGGAATATTTTAGGTCATTTTTTTGCACCTTGGGTTACATTATGGGAGTTTTAGTAAGGATCCCTAATTTTTTTGAAAATATAATATAGCCTGTGTTCATCGCTGATAATATAGCTTCCCAACAGGGAAAGAATTTTTCAAATCGGTTCAGTAGTTTCGGAGCTTATTCAATGTAAACAAACAAACAAATCTTTCCTCTTTATAATATTAGTATAGATTAAAAATATAATTTAAATCACGTGACGATGTGTCGCCTTAAGTTTGAAATACATTACAATGAAATTTCAAATACATCTCTATGGAGAATTATATACCTATATAAAATAAGAAATAAATTCTAATGGGTACCTACTTACTTATTTCTGTCTGTTAGCAATGCAAATGTCTGTTTTTCCAAAAGTTTTCTCCACATCTTCTCATGATAAACATTCCTTTAGTTTTAATTCGCATGTTAGGTTTATGTGAAATTCCAATATGATTGTAATTCACAACAATTAGGCAGTCCCTTTCTCTATTTTTCCAACTGTGAACCTGTAATTACTCTTACTACAATGGCCGCTTGCTTGTCGTAAAGAAAATAAATAAAAAATGCATTCGTATTTACCGCTTTCTCTCTAAACACCTTTTGAGCGCGTGCTGCACCATAATTATTATATGACGATAATAGGGAAGGATGTAGAAAAAATAGGGGTCGAGAATGTCAGGCCATGTGTAGGCGAGTCATTGTACGGAGTCTTGAGACATTAATCTTGGAAGGAATAGGGGAAATGGCCAGGTGAACACCCTCGGACATTTGTACCCTTAACAATACTACTTTTTATATGCACGTTTTAGTTTACCGGTGGCTTAAATTTGCAGAAGCTTTTTACATCATGGGTTTTAACTAAATGCTAATTTAGCTTCTAATCTTAATTTTAATAGGAAATGTTTTGCAGTATTCATGTTTTCGATATCGAATTCAAAGTTACTGTAACTATCAAGTTTAGTGCCTATTGTACTACTTTATGGTTAAGATCTAACTTGAATCATAACTGATAATAAAAGTAAAACATCCGAAAACATCGTGTAAAATCCGAAAATATCTTATATAATTATCTTCTTTAACATTTCCAACTTTAATCTCTGATTCTTGTACCTCCACACACACATCACTGCTGAATCCACCTAGTATTTCTTTGTCTAATATAAGATGGCGCTCAGTATGACATTCTGTATGTTTCTAATCCTCAGTTGAGATCATTTGCAGATCTAACTGGGATTTTAAACACTATTATTTTTGCGCCATGAACCAATTTACTTGCGTCATGCAATATGATATCTGTGTATCGCCGAAGATACGACGTAACACTTGTATGAATTAAAAAGGGAAATTTTCTTCTACATGTCGTAACTTGTAGTTTATCGCCACCGTCATGGTAATCGCCATTATAAATGCAGCAGCTGTTCTATTGTGCTGCGATGCACCCTACTTTGTAGCTATCTAATGCATCTATGTACTCATTAAATAACAGTATCCGATGCTTTTTTTAGGATCCTATGTATTAAAACCTTTATAGTGTAATTGCGAATAGTTCAGTTTAGTAATTTAATTTAATTAATGTAGTAATTTAATAAATGATATGAAGCAGTGAATCTTGATTAGATCTGCACATTTAAAGTGATTTTCGATCACAAATGTGTGAATTAAAAATCACGTGTAAATCTACGTATCTTGCAAATCTTGCAATACTGTAATAGCAATCTTCAGAGACACATTAAGTAAAGGCCTAGGAGTGGGATGAATGAAATATATTTAGGTGTCGGGAACGTGTAAATAAGATCTCACTGTTATGCGAAGAACATAATGGGTTCTAGACTTTCCTATATTGCACCTACTATATTGAAGTGGATCGCACTTTCTATATAGGTACCGAAGACTTTTTAATTTTTCAACTATTGTAAATTAATATAAATTAGTGTATAAAGGAAAGATTTCACTATATGGATCCTGAGAAATTCACACAATGAAACATATATACATAGTGAGTATTTTTATTAACTCAGACGTCAACATCTTAAACCTAAACTTTACCTTGGCTTTTAATGAATGTCATCAAATCATCAAATATTCAGAGATTTAAACTCATTAGTCCTGGACATAGATGCAGCCTGCAGTGCCGTGGGAAAATTCGTTTATGAGGGATTTTTTTAGGAAAGTTTATCAGGAGTCTTATAGTAAGTATTTATGACTCGGGTCTATGTCCGCCACCTGGTACATTTTCCAGTTATGAAGCCATAAATTTTTTGTATGTAAAAGAAAATTCTTCAGAAACCTATCGAGTGAGGTATCAAATGAAATGGTTCCATGGGATAATTTCAAAGATGTCCCACACCATTATATATATATATATATATATATATATATATATATATATATATATATATATATATATATATAAATTTCAAAACATACCAAGTTTAGGGCTGTTCCTGACAGGAAACGGTTGAATGATTTTTTTTTTCTAAAAAACGCCAAATGCCAAATGCCAAAATATTACCTCATATCTTAACGTAATGAAATTAAATCGGAAAATATTAATGGTCACTATTTTTTTTAATCCGTATAATAAATATTCTTCAAATATGACCCGTCTATAAGATCTATCTGGTACATACGAGTATGTAGTTATAAATAGGCGAGACCGTATAATTATAGGTTTAGCTCGGCGTGAGAATTAGCCACTTGACGAATATTGCCATCCCCTGTCTCTATGGGCATTGTTATTGGGTCCCACAGTTCTTTTCAATTTGAGCATTAGATTATGTTTGTCTATGTTAAACCTGTTTTAGACCCTTAAGTTTGTGAGAGAATTATCTATCAGAAAGTGCTTTATTCTACATCTTTTAATGTTTGAATTATGAATGAAATTATAATGTGGTACCATGGATTTGTGATTAGTTTCCACTGGCGCTATAATTAGATGCCGCCCGTCCTTAATGTGCGGCAACTAAATTTTTATATATTTACTATAATGTAGTGTGTGAGTAAAGTGTTGAAGCGTGATACTGTTCCAATACGTGGACGAAGTCGCGTGCGACAGCTAGTCTTTATAATTTTATATTTGAGTATATTATCCATTTAATTTTGTGTTAAAATTTATTGTAATTTAAATATTTTGTCGAAATAGATAATACCTACAATGTTTTTAAAGTTAATTAATCTTTCGGACGTTAATCATAAAGTGATATTAAGAGTTATGTAATTAAAAAAAAAATGTCCATTCCCACCTAATTGTATTGATTGTGGTTGTTGTACGATATAATTTGATTCTTAAAGTTTTTATATAACGTGATACTGTAGGAAAGATTGTTTCTTTTTAAGAGGATGAAAGAAATTACTTCTAGTTGGTTGGACGAGGTTGGGTTACTTTTATCCGTAGGCCACACCACAGAGAATTGTGTTATAAATATGAAGCCACCGAGCACTAAACCAGGTATATCTCTTTACTACACAATCCGGTGTCACATGACATTGATAGATTCCTATGGGCGTATAAAGTAAATAAAAAAACTCTTTGTTGCACGCGACTTCGTCCGTGCAACTTTATAAAATACCAGCTGTTGCTCGCGACTTCGCCCGCGTAACTTTATAAAATATAGCCTATGTTACTCACTGATAATGTAGCTTTCTACAGGTGAAAGAATTTTCAAAATCGGTCCAGTAGTTTTTGAGTTTATTTATTCATTGCAAACTCACTATTTTTAAGGTAGGTACATAATATTATTCCAGATAGAATATTATATAAACCTACGATCTCAGGGAAAGCGGGAACGTTTCGGTCTAGCTAGTTTATACTAATATTATAACGAGAAAAGATTTGTATTTTTATTTGTAATGAATAATCTCAAAAATTCTCTCACATTTAGAAAGCTACATTATCAGCGAGTAACGTAGGCTAACATACAATATACTTCTTACATTTCATACCTCCTAGTCACGTGACGACGTGACGCTTAACGTTTCATACCAATTATTAGCTCAGACCATTGAACTATAATAATATGTTAGAAATCATTGGCTCATACTTTGTAGGTTTGTTTTGCAAATTGTGCTTTGTTTCAATCAAAATCAAAATATTTATTTATCAATTAGGTTTCTCCAAGAAACTTTTATGATCGTCATTATAAATTTAAATTTACCAGGGTTTCGGCAAAAGCCAAGATGACGATCATGAGAAGAAACCCCGAAAGAAACTCAGGATACTATTCTTTTTGTCACCTTTAAAATATAAAATGACAACAATTACACTTCTTAATTATAAACAAAATCTAAGTATATATACAATACTAAACATAGTATGAACATAGTATTGAATAACAATAGTTTGTTATTATAAATTATAAACAAACGCTCTGGCGAGCAATGCGGGTCAGTCCATTCATTCATAAATGAGGTTACATGAGTAGGAATAAGAGACCGGCTTGTTTATCTGAAATAATAATAGGGTCTCGAAAGTCATAAGGCAGTGTTTTACATTCCAGTCATAATACCTTAACTTAATCCCACGTCCTTCGTGAAGGTGAGAGCTTATTTTAATTTCAAGTATCAAAATATCCTTTGAATTTTATATTGAACTTACCAAGTGTCCGCGATGAAACATGTGAAAAATATAACACGTGAACGAAACTTTATCTGACATTTTACACGATCCCTCGGGAACTGTAGGTTCTAGGTTCTAGGTTAAAAAGTATCCTATATGTTAATCCAGATCGATGTGCCAAATTTAATCTAGATCCGTGAAGCCGTTTGCGTGAAAGAGTAACAAACATCCAATCCTGCCAAACTTTCGTATTTATAATATCTTAAATGCATTAATCTTCATGCTTAAGTATTAATTTTAAAATTACCTAGATATTTTTTGATTGAAACAAATTAGGGCCTGGTAACAATACCACTTTATTAAGACTAATAAGATATTATTGTGATCATCATCATCATCATCATCTCAGCCGCAGGACGTCCACTGCTGGACATAGGCCTCCCCCATAACTTTCCAATAGGACCGGTCAGAAGCAGCCTGGATCCACCGTTGACCTGCGGCCCTTATTAGGTCTTCTGTCCACCTTGTGGGTGGACGTCCTGCACTGCGCTTGCTGGTCCGTGGCCTCCACTCGAGAACTTTCTGGCCCCAGCGGCCGTCGGCTCTCTGTACTATATGCCCTGCCCACTGCCACTTCAACTTACTGATCCGCCGGCTTATGTCGGCAACTTTCGTACGTCTACGGATTTCCTCATTTCTGATTCGATCTCGTAGTGTAACCCCGAGCATAGCTCTTTCCATAGCTCGTTGAGCGACATTGAGCTTCCTTACGAGGCCCATAGTTAGAGACCACGTTTCAGCGCCATATGTCATCACTGGCAACACACATTGGTCGAAAACCTTTGTCTTGAGACACTGAGGAATTTTGGACGAGAAGATGTCTCGGAGCTTCCCGAACGCTGCCCATCCGAGCTGGATTGTGATCAAAATTTGCTAAATAGCCTATCCGCAAAACATTAAAAAACTTAAGTAGGTACACGTATAATAATTAAATAAACATTAAAAATATATTTCCATGTTGTAATTGTATAAAACCAGTAAATGGCAAAAGTTTTCAAGCATATTTTACATCTATGCTCTTTATTTATAGAGTTTAAATTGGCATAATTGGAACATGTTGTCATTTGATTACTACAATAATTGCTATCAAGAATTTTAATCATAGTGTTTTTATTGAGTTCATAATGAAGTATAGCTACACTCTTACCTTATATGAATGGGTTGAGTTGATTCAACGCTCAAATAACAAGTCTAGACTGATGGCGCCATTAAAGTTAATACCGTGAGATTATTATTTTGTTCAATATGATAACCTAATATTAATTCGAATATACTTTTGTAGTATGTAGATGTTGTAATGAAATACTTAAAATTATAAAAAATGCGCGTGTACAGAGTACACGGGTCAGAAGTCAGAAGAAAAACTTCTATGATCTATGTATATTAAGCAGTAGATGTCATGCAGAAATCTCGTTGGATGAGTGGTTATTATTATTATTTACGAAATTTTCTTCAAAACGTTAAACTCATTTCAGACAAAATAACATGAACGCGGAGAACAAATAACGCAGCCCTAATTTCACGAATTTGGAGATGCAATTACTACAAATATTGTGCGTTGCACATTCAGTTATAGAGAATAAAAAAAGTGACTGCTTGTACTGCTACTGCTAGAACTTCAACAAAATAGAAATCATATAGAAATACGTATTAAGTCACTCAAACATTTTATGATTTTTTCAATTTATACTTACATGTCAGACATTATTTTTAGACTAAAATAATATTCAAAGTAAAATTAAATATGTGCGTATTTAAAAATTAAAATAATATTCAAAGTAAGTAAGTATTATATCACAACGTTCTTCTTCTTCTTCTTCTTAGGTTTGGATGGTAATGCGGCTCATTTTAAAATGGCCATTATCTGCCAGTGTCAAGTTAATGTCGATTCAATATCTAATATTTTACATGAAATATCATTATAATCACAAAAATAACTTGAAATAAAATGTCGTTTCAGACTTATACTCTTATATTAAAAATTTACATGGTCAAGTCAATTTATTATATATCATCACAACGTTGTCATAACCTCAATCAACCAACAAAACAAATCACTTTCACTTGTCTGCTCTCTGTCAATGTGACAGTTTTGACATATAAATGACTGAACTTAGCGCGAAATCCATAAAATGTTGCCAGTTTTTGCTGTTAACTGCAACTCAGTAAAGCTTCACTTAAAATTGTACTGAAATACGCGTAAGATCAATAAGCTTAGCTTTATGGTAAAGTGAAGCTTAGTTAAGTGTAAGAGTTAAGTAAAGACTGAAATACCGCCCCTTAATCATACTATAGTCGGCAGCGCACTTGCAGCACCTATAGCGTTGCTTGGCGACAGTAGCCACCTACCATCAAACTCATTAAAATACTATTTAAGTAAATACGAGTATATAATGTTTCTTTGTATTACATATTTGGAACAGTACTTTAAAAAGTTCAAACTCCGATGTTGACCTAAAAATTGTTATCGGCTCAGAGGAATTACATCATAATTCCAAGTAAACATTGCAACGACATTAAATAAAAAAAACTATAAATAAAATAATAAAGCTTTTGTTACATATAATAAGCGCTTAAATTTACTTATCATTCGTTACAGAAATCCAAAAATGTCACAAACTTTGTAATGCTGCTTGCGATGATGCGTAAATAACTTACATAAAGCGAAAATAGGGTTGCTATAACTTCGTACGGGAAACTATGTTAGTCTATCATCTTTGTTAGTTTTGAGAAAATTGTCAGTCATAGAACTGACTGCACGTCAGAAGTAAAAAATTCTTTAACAAACTAATGTCGTCCAGGATGTCCATTTTCCCGTATTTCAAATATATCTGTAATATTTCTTAACCAAGTAAACTGGCTATTTTTCTTATTTTTTTCAAGAGCTGGTATAACTTAGCCTATCGCCTAAACAGACACATATCTAATGATTGCGTAAAGGTCATGCGAGCTCAGCTCTTTTTCCACAAAAAATGCCCAATGCGCCTAAACCTTCAATGGCCTAAACAAGTTTTCACTTCAAAAAAATAAAAACTTCAATGTTTTCTTATATAAAAATTGGAACGAAAGTAGTCTTAGGGGTTCCCTAAGGAAGTGTCCTGTTAAGTCACGCATCACCCGTGCTTCCTGTCGTATGTATGCCCCCTTTATGTTGACTTGTTTATTGCCACTTTTGGCACTCAAGTTCTTTTATAAACATTTTTTTTATTGTTATAACATTTGGCTCGATATTTCGGCGCATTCAATAGTTTCACAATTTGATTGACAATTTTATTTTATTTGTTTATTTATTAATTCTTATTCGACTTTTAAGATACAAGTCTTTTGTGTATAATTAGAAACTTTATACAGTCAAAATTACTATTCTTAAAATTACAATATGTATTATTATTTTTAAATATTAAATACTAAAAACTAAAAATGCTTATTAAATTTTGCAAAAATTATGACTCATTATTTTTCTCTGTCACTCTTGTTGTTTTAAAAATTTGTTTTTTTTTTTGAATTTTTATTTTAATTGCATTAATCAATCTTAATTACATAATACGTAGTAATGTCTTTTTCTATAAAATAATTTGGAGTTACGCTATTTTCCAATGTACATATTTATATTTGAGTTCCGGTTTGGCTTTATTAAAGCTATTATTAAATAGTAGTTGACGAGACACAGCCTATGACGTAATAACCAAACGTTTCGTCGTTACGAAACCCTAAATAATTTTCTAGTGTAACTTCCTTTGAGTAATCTCACATGAAATCAGTCTTTGATGAGGCAGGTGGAAACAGGTACCCAAATTATTGGCTTCCTTGCTTTAATTACTTTTTATTGTTATAAAACTTCGTTAATATTTTGTCATGTCAAACGAAATATATACACGCGATTTGTCATTTTAAACATGCTTAACTGATTTTAATACCGTATAAAGTAAGGTACTTTGCTGTTATTGAATTACAGAGACTGTAGAATTTTTAGCGATATGTTCAATGTAACACAGATCATCCCGGTATGTGAAGTACCTACATTATAATAATAACTAACCATACATGAACTAAACATATACAGATTAATCTTAGAAACTTATCTATTACGATGTCTGTAATCTGTCATTGACCTTAAAACTTTCTTATCTATAGAAAGACGGGAATGTTACGTGGTCGTAGGGAAAACTCTTTGTTGCACTTATTATTTATTTATTGTAATGTTTTTGAATACAGTTTATAGATTTGGAATATAATTTAAGTAGCTAAATTTATACATTGAATATAGTAAGCGATGTTAAAGGGATGGAGTACGAGAATTGAGTGGGCTAAAAATGTGTCTCCGCTAGTTAAAGAATACTTGTATATAGACTTATATAAAAACTAAAGATTTATAGGCTACGGGTGGCGGAATGTTGCAGGTTGTCATTGTTTCTCTGATTCCATGCTTGGAGTTGAAGGTCATATAACAGGAAGTAATTTTTCCTCTTTAATTTTTGCAGTAGGTACCTATATTTTTTTTTATTATCAACACGGCTGTATTTACTGAAAATTTGGAAGTTGGAAGTTTTATTCTGTCGAGAAGATGAACTTTATTGGCGTTTTAATCCTTTAAAAATATTGCGTTGATGTGATAAAAGTGTAAAGTCTGTAAAGGAATATAAATCAGCTGATCGAAGGTAAACATTTGCGACCAAATTGAGTCCCGTTAAATAAAAAAAATGTCACAAAAAGTGAAATCTTCATGTTTCTCAAACGGTGTGGCATCCGCTACACATGCGAAAGCCCTTCTGTTTTTATAACCTTTTTTGTAATCGACCGAGATTCAGCGCAATTTTTTTCGATTCAGGGCTTGTGCACCTTTTTTTATCAAGCGTTTTTTCAGTTCCTTGTCACAGTTGTCATATTGGCGCGCTAGATATTGGAACATTTTCCGTAACAGTAAAGTAGCTTTGTATTTCCCAGATTACCTAATAGTGCATACAGAATGGTAAATAAGTACTCTATCCTACGTTGTAATAAAATATTTAAGTGCAATCTAGCTTACATTTGGACTGCTTTTCAAAAACTGAAAATCGTTGCAAGAAATGACGAATATTTGCGGAATACTTTTATTTCGGAGGAAATTGTCTAAATGATACTGAAATTAGGATTAGTTTCGTATGTAGTTTAGAAGAACTAATTGGACGCAAATAAATAATAATATTTACCGAATAATATTCAGAAAACCTTCATTGTATTGAAAACATAGATTAGCATGGTCTGTCATAGAATTTAAATATTAATTGTTGCAATATGTTGCGCAAGTCGATCTATGATTTATCCCATTTTATTTCCTTTGTTCCTTTTTGACACTAGTCCTGTACACCTGCTTGCCTTACATGTGTTGCGTCACACACTTATTGCGAGGTATAATTTCTATGGATGTTCCGTCCTTGTCTGTTCCATTATTGTTGCTATACGTCGTTCTTTTTCATAGTACAAGCGTCCCTTGCGGGGTTTTTGTGATCCCTTCACCCTTATGTCTTGCGTGTGCGCAGCGTGTGGGTGTGTGAGTGTATGAATATTCACTTTGTCGTTTTAGTGTGGGAACGGGAGTATTTTTCTTTGTATAGGTAGTCCGAATCTTACTCCAGTGTTGAGCAGACGGTGTGCGGTCGCTTTATGGCGGGAACACCTAGGTTCTTTATGAAATGTGTATGAAATTGTGATTTGTGACGATAATGGCGCGATATTTGGCTGGATCTAGCATCATCGTGTTTGTTTTTGGATAATGCTTCGTTATGTTTTATGAGTAAGTCTTTAGATTTTTTTTGATAATTAGTATTTATAACTCGTACTCATTCTCTTAAAATAATGTGAGTCTATGGCTGTTTATTACTATTTTGTTTAAAAAGAAAGGGCACCAGGTAGGCTGACGGTCCACTTGAGGTGGAATGGTTACCGTCGCCTCTGAACGCAATGCAACTATGATGCTGCAACTCCTACATATACTTACATAGTCTGACTCCTATTACTACTAGAATTTAATCAATGCACCCTGCAATTTATACGAGTGGGTTATAGGAAGCAATGAAAGATTTAATTTTTAAGTAACATTTAATTAGTCACAATGTATAAATAAAGGCTCTCGTATGAAACAAAGTGCTTTTGTAATAAGAAGAAAGACAACTTGATAAATGGGTACTTACTAAGTAAGCGTGGTCCACCTTCGGCCGCATCTGCACATCGCGGCCAAGCGCTACCTTGACTCAATTAAAAAAAAAGTTATGACAGTTTCTTT
Source organism: Synanthedon myopaeformis (assembly GCA_944738685.1). Classification (NCBI taxonomy): domain Eukaryota; kingdom Metazoa; phylum Arthropoda; class Insecta; order Lepidoptera; family Sesiidae; genus Synanthedon; species Synanthedon myopaeformis. The sequence continues at coordinate 3,861,159 of OX122938.1, read as the reverse complement.
TAATATATTCCAACAATACATATTTTAGATCAATTAGATGACACTGTTATCTTTACTTTACATAATAGACTCGAAAGAATTCATAAAATTAATATAATTTTAAGAACATGTTTTTCCATCAGCTGTTAAGCGACTGCTTCATATATATTTTTCTTTTCTCTTACCTCATCCGAACAACAATTCAAGTATTTATTACTAGGTCTACAGGTAAATACGGGCTATTTTTCTGTGACTATAACCATAAAAACTCGTTTTAAAGCACAGGTTGTTTATTCTTGTAGCGGTTATATTTTTTTCAATTATAATGCTTAAACAATAAGGTTCAAATTCTCATGGGTTACAAACACTCAAAGGGCCGCCATTCTTGGAATTGGTTTTTTCGTGCTCACGAGAGCGAGTATCATTTTGGCGCCAATTTCTTCACGTGTATGGCGTTTTAAACACCATTAATTACTTCCTCTAAAGCATTTACCTAATTAAAAAACATTGACTGTTAACATAGCGCAATACCTTTCTTATCACGTTATATGTATAGACCAAATTAATTTACTTTATCGTAGCAGTTGCCGAAATTCTGTCACGTTTCAACATTTTTTTCCAGATGAAACATAGTCATAAATAATAAGGTGGATTACGTAAGCAAAGCGTGTAGATATTATTAAGATAGAGCCAGGACACGAACAGGATTTTGAATATAATTTATACTTTATGCTCGTTTATATTGAGTCTATATTTAGATCTTACATATTATATTACGTACTAGCGAACCGCTCCCGATAAGCATGGGTGCAATTTTTTTCTGCAGCATGCAAATTTTATAAAGCATTTTTATATTAACCTAATGAAAATTGCATTAAAATCCTTTGCGTTGTTTGAAAGGTCTAAACGTACATACAAAAGAACAGACAGCGTGAAGCGACTTTGTTTATACAATGTAAAGAATAGTTGTGTCATATTTATATATAAAAATGTTTTAGGTAAATATTAAGTATAAATCAGTAATTACAGATTTTCAGTACCTAACTAGATATATGTATTTTCTTAAAAATAATTAAAATGTTATTTAAATCTAAGATGTTTATTTAAATGACTGTATTATACATTTCAGACTGTGATTTGATAAAATGTTTAGGGTTCTTTTTTACCGAAAAATCCGAATAAAAACTAAAAAAAATCCTTTTTTGTAAGAAATTGTTAATTGTAAAGTACTTTGATATAAATATTAAAGCAAATATGTTTTTATAATATGACGTGATGACTATTTCTACCACCGAGCACTTAATCAGCTTTTTACAACCTTTGGCTTAGTTAGTACACAGTGATTTTTACCGAACGCTTAAGATACTAAAAAAGCAATTATTGAAACAATCGAATTACAATTGTATTTATCAATATAATACACATACAATTCAAAAAGACAGAGAAATGTTTAAAAATACTTAAAATAAAGGTCGCATGGAGGTTTAAAATGAATTTGTTTGTTTATTTTCAGACGCGAAGGCTATGAATCAGAGACGAGCGAGTATTCGGAGGATTCGGCGCAGTATGAAGACGTTGCCGCTAATGAGGATGTGCCGGTTACAACCAAAAGCGTTGGGCCGCGGAAGATTATCAATAGGGGCAGGTGGACCAAAGAGGAGGTAATTCTTTGAATTAATGTCATGCATAGTCTGAAACTTTGTATGTAAAGGTCGCCTCTCGCATTTGACAACGAAATATTGGAGAACGATGTAGTTGTTTCGCTGCGACAAGAAGATCGCAACTCGAACTTTGTAACAATCTCTGAATCCTTCTGAGGTGTTTCCACATATCTTAAACTAACTTTTGACATTCTATTGAGCCCAACCAAACACGCTATATCTGCTGTAAGTTGCTAAGGAGTTTGGTGTCCCGCAGACTACTTAATGCTGCAGTATCAGATCAAAAGGAAATACCACCGAAGTAACAGTATACCAAATTTCACATAAATCGAATACGTGGATGTTAGTGAAATCCCTTTGATAACTAGAAAATGGGCTGATGGTCTTCAAACACCTGAAAAGATCTTCATAAATAATAGCTAAGAACGAACCCGATCACGTCAACTTTCAAATAATAAAAAAAAACAAATAAAAAACGGTCCATTACACACATGCACACACACACACCGACACACACACACACACACACACACACACATTGGAAGTTTGAGACTTTCAAGGTTTCTTCAAGTAATTCCTGCAGGGTCGGCAGTGTACATGTACGCCCCTTGGTATTGCTAGTGCTCTTAGGCGACGACAACCACCTACCATCTAATTGAACATCAGCCTTCCTGCCGCTTTTTTTATCAAGTTGTATGGATTAAACATAATAATTTGTGCATTCCAGGATAAGAAGCTAAAGATTTACGTGAGGATGTACAATGAGAACTGGGAGGTGATAGCGAAACAGTTCGATGACAGGTCGGACATCCAATGCCAACAGCGTTGGACGAAGGTCGTGAACCCTGAACTAGTCAAAGGCCCTTGGACCAAGGAGGTGAGCGACAATTGACAAATGTTTGATCAAACCATTGGTGTTGGTGCTATGTTTGCCCACTCTATTCACAGAAAAATGTAATTTAATTGTTTTGTCATTGTTTATAAAATTATAGGAATTAGCAATCTGTTTCAAGAGAATGCGCTCTCAAGCGTGCGGCGTAAAAAATTATAGCAATACTGTGTGTAGGAAATTTTGGTCTTTACCTTTTTCTAAAGGTACTTGTGAAAATGTAGGAAAATGTAATAATTCTTTAAGGTTGTGAGACATTAAAATGCTTTGACAGTATATGATTTTTATCCTCGATTTTTTTTTACTTTAACTAACCGCCATTTTTGTTACGTATTGAGCTCTAATGAATATTTTTCTTTGGATTTCTCTTAACAACTAATTTTGTAGTATCATAACACAAATATGATGATTATAATATATTATAGATTTCGAGCCTTTTTGTCTACACTACGCCGGCCGCGATATGTGGAAAAATAATGTTAAAATTGTCCGCCATAGAGTTTACTTTGCTTCGCACAGTTGTTTTTAGTGCTATAATTGAAATGCATAAAGTAATGCCTGGTAATACCCATAAAGGGTTCAGTCTTCGGCAATGCTGAGTCACAGGTCATCTACACTGCATTCGCTCATAAAATAGGCGCATAATTAAAGCCTCAGTTCATTCAAGTTCGAATACATTACTGCGAAAACTTCCGCATTACAATTTGGCGCGTGCCTAGTAATTTACGCATAGAATAAATAATGAACACCATCTTCATAAAAATAATATTTTTGTTCCGTCATGAATGTTTCATTTCAGAGATTTTTTGCCTGAGGTTTTATACGTTACTTTTCCTTAACTAGATTCTGTTATGCTTCTCGCAAATTATAATGTAACTGCTCGATCTTATAACTACACAATGTTTAAAAAAAAATTGATAAATAAAAAGCTCTACTCTCCCGTATCATATATCTCTGTTCGTATAGAAATCTCCCAAGGCTCACGAGGCTAAATTTATTTTCGTCTTTTCGCCTTTAATCATACCCTATATCAGGGGTGGCCAACCTGCGGCTCGCGAACCGCATGCGGCTCTTTGAATGATTATTTGTGACTCGATAAATGTACCCGAGTTCCCTTTTAATTTTTTGCTATTATATTTTAAAAATCATTACCGTTCCGTATGTGTTTCAAAATGTCTTTTAAATTCCCAGATAAACTCTCACTAACTATTGATTCGATAAAGTTTTTAACTTTTTATTGAATATTTTAAATCGTCTCTTGAACCCATTTGAAATTAACATAATTCAAGGTGAGTTTTCCATTTCCAATCTAATTATGACCCAAAAAACATCTGGAGAATTAGAATTAATAGAGATGCAAGAAGATCAAGTTCTACAATTAAAATATAAGTCGACGTCGATTACTGAATATTGGAAATTTCTACCAGAATCGAAGTATCCTGAATTAAAAAAGGCTGCTTGTCGAATTATTTCAATATTCGGAACAATGTACTTATGTGAATCATTTTATTCCACTTTAAAATCTTGACCGATCAAACACCGATCAGTATTAGTTAACCAGCATCTCAAAGAATTACTGAGAAGTGCTGTCACCAATTATTCACCAAATTTTAAAGAATTATCAAGAGAGGTAAAATAAATGTGTTTAATTTTTAATATTTAAATTCAATACACATATTTTGTACTTTTATTTATATGTTTTTAATACCTTAATATAATTTCTTTAAAAAAATTATTTTTAAATTCAAATATCAAATTTTGAAAAATGGCTCGGACTATCAATGACCTTGGCCACCCCTGCCCTATATCAAGGTTAAGTTGAATAGCAAGAGTTTAATTCGTAATCTTCGGGCTCCAAGCTTTCTGTCATGTAGCACAATACAAAAAATAGATTTGATTACGTAAATTTTAAATTAGTTTTTTGATAGTCAATATAATTCAGATAGGCCTTGTTCTTTGACCTTAATAAAGACAACCGAAAGGCCTTTCCTGCATCTCCCATCCCATCAATTTTTTAGGATCGTTTCTAGGAGGATTACACTTTCATTCCTTCTGGTAAAGTTCTATCTAAGAGAGGTCCGTAGCCATCACCCGTCTACCGCTGTTAATCATAAAAAATGTGCAAAAAGCCACTTAAATTTGTATTTACATAATGAATAGACAAATTTACATTTAACTTTATGTCCCCTCACTGTGCATCAAAGGAAGTTATTTTATGAATGAATTCTTTGTCCTCTTAGGTACGAGACTCTGTTTTGAATTTTAATAAGATGTTTAGTATTGTTTAGTAAAGAAACAAAAAAGCCAGCATTTTGTTAGACTCAATGCATTTAGACTAAACTTGGGTAGGCCTTACGCTAAACTCCAAGCTTTAGAGTTTGGTCTAAAAAGTGACATCTTTTCGGGGGCCCCATATAATTGATACGGCTGTTACGGCGGCGGTAGCTACGCTCCTGATGATTTTCATACGATTTATAGGTATTGTCTAGATCGGCTTTTTTTGTCGAGACTGTTGAATATGTATTGAGGGAACCCGTTTCGCTTTTAACGCTTGGATTGGAGCCTCAATATTATATTTAAACAGTGACATATCCCTCGACAACCTTGATTCGGTCAATGTTTTTCTCTGTTTGTCTGGTGGGCCACGTGTTTGCGCGATGACGGATCGCAGTTCCCACATGCTCAATTTGCGATCGGTACATACCTACTTTTAGACATGTTTTGGGTTTAAATTTATAATATTGATTTAACTGTCGGATAAAATAAAATAAGTAGTGGTAGGGCACTTCGTTTCGCAGTCATTCGGGCAGCCTGTCTGGTTCAGTAACCACACCCCCTTACAGAAGACCACCGTGAGATATCAGCATGTGTTGTTGCGTGTCGGTGTAATCCCTATTCTGATCCTATCTCTTCCTAATCCCTATCCTGAACGCTACTATATTTGGCAGCGCACATGCAGAACCTGTGGCATTGCTTGTGTTATAGGCGACGATAGTCACCTATCATCAAAGTGGCCCGTCATATTGTCTCGATTATGTAAAATTAACTTTTACTAGGATCTTCGTCCACGTCTCTCTCCTAAGGTGTTGAAATGGTTTTTGCGCAATTCAGCGCCTTAGGAACAATACTTTTTTCTGTATGAAAGGTACAACGTGCCATTTTTTGTATTCCTAACAACGAGTATGCAAAATTTCACGGTGGTCGGTTGAGCAGATAAGGCGTGGAAGCCCATTTATAATATTAATAAGGATAACCACAAAGTGTGTCGACGATTACAAACTTCAAATTTAAGTAACTTAATTTAACTTAACTCTTGAGCCTTAGCGATCTTGAACGATGGAAGGTATGTTGAAGTGAAAGAGGGTCGGAAAATAATTTAATTTGACGACAAAACTTTTTCCGTCCTTCACTATTTCGTTGCTAGTTTTAAAAGAAACTTTTTAGTACAAACATACATACAAGACGAGCAAAGCTACTTATGTTTGTTTTATAAGATGTGCTTGCAAAACTTTTTATGACGACTGTATACTACAGCTGATCGGAGCGTGGATTTTTTCGTCGGCCACACGCCGACTTGTTTGCCTTGTGGTGTAACGAATTTTCGCACGCTACACATAATATGATTGGTCATTCTTTTATTGTGTTTTCGCCTTTTTTTTACCAGCCATTGATGTATTCCGTTTGCGATTGAGGCGATTGAGGCCCTCCCGGGGGCTCTCTCTGAGGTTTTAGTTACTGGAAGATTTTGTACTCGCGGTTAGGTCCGTGTACAATTTCATTTACCACTAGCTGTTGCACGCGACTTCGTGCGCGTGACTTTACAAAATATAGCCCATGATTCTCGCTGATAATGTAGCTTTCTATGGGAGAAAGATTTTTTAAAATCGGTCCAGTATCGACATCAGTTTTTGAGTTTGTTCATTACAAACAAAAATACATTTTTTAAAATAATATTAGTATAGATGACAATTATGACAAATCTAAACTAAAGGAATTTTTTGTTTTTTGTTGAATTCCAGGAAGACGAGAAAGTAATGGACTTAGTGGCGAAATACGGTCCCAAGAAATGGACGCTCATAGCGAGACATCTCAAGGGCAGGATAGGGAAGCAATGCAGGTGAAATTTGTCATATCATATTGGCTATAGAAATGCGTTTATAGCAATTTTCAAAAATATCGGCACGTTACGAGTATATATAGTTTTCCTTAAACTAACTGGCATCCTATTTCTTCGTCTTAAGCACAAATTTCAAGACAATCATATTCATATTTTATTTATTTTATCTCCTGACAGAACTCGGTAAAGTATAACGTAGTAAGAATGCTTATATCAAGTCAAGCGATTAACGCTTTGTCTCAGGGCCCCCGGGTTCATCAAGGAAACCTGTCTGGCGACAGTAACCACCTCCTTACAGAAGATCGCCATGATATAACGGCACGTGATCTGTTGTGTTTCGGTTGGTGAGTAAGGGACATCAGAGTCCATTACCATTGCAACATCTATATCTTTGCTTGTGTATAGGCGACGGTAGCCATCCACCATCAAATGGATCGTTATAACATTTCAGAAAAAAGCTATTTATTGCTTAGGGGACGTTAAAGTGTTACGTAACGCAATTTGGGGACTTGTAAAACGTTACGATGCTTTACAAGGATGGGAGGGGAATCCCTCGAGTACGCCATTTTTATTTTGTTCTCCCAAGTTGGCAACCCTTTTCGTTGGTAAAAATGGTCACTTGGTAAATTTGGTATGGTAAATTGGTAAGGGAACAGAAAAACGTTCGGCATGTTACATTTGGTTTAAAAAATCTTCAAAAATTGCGTCACGTAATACTTGAGCGCCCTCTTATAAACCGCTCAGCAGTATATAATTTTGAAATTGTAATTTGTTCAGGGAAAGATGGCACAACCACTTAAACCCCATGATAAAGAAGACCGCGTGGACGGACAACGAGGACCGAATCATTTATCAAGCGCACAAGCAACTCGGCAACCAATGGGCGAAGATAGCCAAGCTATTGCCCGGCAGGTAAACCAAATCAAATGTATCAAGAATATAATTAAACAAGCGGCCCGCTCCCGGCTTGGCACGGATTTCTTTCTGCAAATGGTGTACACTTTCATTAGTGAAAACCGCACAGTTTAGAAATTAATTATACTATATGTATATAAAATAATTTTCTTTTTTTTTGTTTCGATGCAAACCTTCATATTGTGTTATGTCATGTTTTTTTATGTATTGCTAGCTATGAACAATGAGTAATCATGGAGTTAGGTAGTATGGAATTGGTAAACTGCTCGAGTTGGAAAGGGCCCTCTTAAATCAATAAACACATCAAAGCATAATAAATGCATAATAAAGCTTAATTTGAAGTAAGACAATGTATTTTGCAGGACGGATAATGCAATAAAGAACCATTGGAACTCGACGATGCGTCGCAAATACGAGCCAGATTTGTTGGATAGTTTCGAAAACCTTCGACGCAAACAGCGAGGAAAGCACAACCGGTCCAATAACGAGGTTGGTTATGTTTAATTTCTTATAAGGGGGTTACTTCCACAGTGGTTACTGCCACCAAATGGGCTGCCCATATGACTGCGCAACGCAGTGTGGGATATAATAAGATGTGACATAGAGCAATACAGATGATGACTGTCTTGATATGTTTCAGTAAAAAAAATGAAATTATTTTCAGGATTGGAACGATCAATTCAACGAATCAATCCAAAGCAATAGTTCAACGAGTCAACCGTCTAAACAAGTGCAACACTTCAGAAGACTGTTGAAGGACCAGCTCAGCACCCTGCAGGGGGGCCACCAGGGGACTCAACCGGTTACCCAAAAGGGACCCAAATCCCCTGATAAGAGGGGACTGGTGGCTGCCGAGACAGTGGAAATAATGGAGACACCGTACAAGTGAGTATTTCTACTCATTTTTTGGTTAGAAAAATCATCAGTCGATAGAAAAGGGTCATATACTTTTGATGTGTAGCATCTATGTTGGCGGAACTTTTAACTCTGAGCTCCTATGTATGTAATGTGGAGACTACTATGTTGATTTTAGGTAGATCAAATTCGAATGAGAAGATCCAAACTTGATACGACGTATCTAAATTATAAAAATCTATGTTCTTAACAAATCAACCAGGTTCGTGAACGTGGAAAATCTGCCGACTACCTCACCGTTAAGGAGCTTCTTGGACCAGTCTTCTTTTAGAGAAAATTCAAATATCCAATCGGACGATGGTGAGTGTCAAATTGAGTATTCTATTTATTAATGTGGGTACGTACGCGATTTAGCTAGGCCACCCATTTGTAATCTATCAATGTAAGTATTATCTACCAGATAGTCTTTGCCATCATTAATTAATAGTCGTCCTGGACACGTAGTTTTCCTGTTTTCCTTTACGGCTGAGTGAGCAAACTTTACTAATCCACTGAGACTCAAAGACTATAAAATAAAATTGAAACTAGAATATAATTATCTTGAAAGTACATTTGTCAACAGTGTCATACATTTGCCTACCGGAGTCGAGTTCCGTAGCGTCGGAAAGTAGTCCGCCGCCGATACTGCGACGAGGCAAGGCCAAGAAGATGCAGCAACTCGCCGCAAACAACAATGTGAGTAAAGTATTGGTTCCACACCATCAACGGTCACCATCACATTCGCCATTATTAATTACATTCACTGCCAATTAATTAACTAAATATTTGAGTGGAGGTAGTCAAATATCCTAAAGAATTGAAGGGGTATATTTTTTTAAGAGACCCCAGAATCGTCGCTGTACGACATCTTTCTATACTTATAAAATCTTTTATCCTGACTGACTATCAACGCACAGCTAGAGTCTAGAAAGCTGAAATTGGAAACATACATTTATTTTCTAATGTAAGCATCCATTATGGAACAATTTTTGAAAATTTCAACTCCCTGTGAAAAATGTATCGCACAATGTCGTTTTCGCAAAATGTAACGTTCGCAAATATCACTTTTGGTCCTTCACGGCGGATACAATATTATATCAATGCAATATGACATCATTCACTATCATTAATTAATAATTTAGAGAGATTGAAATACGGCCTTAGACATCGCAGCGTAAGCGTTCTTTAGAATACCATTAGGGGGTTTTGGTTCCACACCAAACTTATACCCTTAAGGTGACCTCGTGAGATTGTGATCAGGCCATACATTATTTAGGTCCTTCGAGCCGGATGCAAAAAAATTCTAAAGCTAACTGCCTTAGCATTGGCGCGCCGTATTCTATTATGTGTTTCACATTTCAGCCATGGTCTGAAACTATAACGAAGGCTTTGGAGGTGCGGTCGGGAAGTACGCCCGGGGGTTCGGCGCTGCCTGGCGTGACTCCAATCAAGTCTCTGCCCTTCAGCCCTTCCCAGTTTCTCAACTCCCCAGTCGGTGTCACTTTCCCGGCGTTCAACACGCCCTTGAGGAACATGGACGCGAAGGTAAAAGGAACTCTCAAGTTTCCAAAAGATTCTTTTATTTCATACTAGCCCATACTACCGACATTTTAATGTTTTAATTTTTACTAAACTAAACCATTATACATTTAGTATTGAACAATCTGGGCAAGTGAAATGAGCAGCATCCGAACATTATCGGATTCGTATACCGCCATCTCACAAAATTTTGAGACAACAGTTTATTATTATACCATCCATCGGCATCAATATAAGTACCACAAAAATTGACGAGATGGCGCTTTTTATGTGTAAATTTGAACACAAAACAATGGTACAAATTCTTGCCTGAATATCTAATTTTTTTAGTTATTTTATACCTTTCGGGTCGCATGCAAGAAAGAATGAAGGTACAATTTGCTGGAAATTTTATTTGACCTTAGGTATTGAATTAAGAATTGAAGATTGAAGATGTACAGTCAGAGTACTGAAACCTTTGACAGTTTTCAAATTTTTTTTTGTCTTGTAGATTTTTAGTAACTTTTGTGACTAAAGCACTAAGCAGACAACTGACAGACTGATGATTGCTCTGGTGACGAACCTTTTTTTAACCCGACTGTACATAATTAAGTTTTTTTTTTATGTAAAAATGCGAACTGACCTTTAAGTGGCGATGATTCCAGGAATGGGCAGGAGTGGCGAGTCCTCTGCTGCAGACGCCTACACCAAACATCACTCCTGGCAACGAATCGCTCTTCAACCACACGCCCAAGTAACTATACTCTTTTTATTACCAATTAATATAACTTTTTATCAGTAGTGGCAAGGCACACTGCGTTGCGTGGCTCGGTTTTGTCATCGGAGGATGACGTCAGGTCAGTCGTCAGGCCCATTTCCCTATCTCTTTCTAATCCCTATATGTTTGGCAGCGCACATGCAGAACCTGTGGCGTTGCTTGTGCTCTATAGGCGACGGTAGCCACCTACCATCAAGTAGACGGTCGGCCTGTCTGATGACTAACATCTATACTAATATTATAAAGCTGAAGAGTTTGTTTGGTTGAACGCGTTAATATCAGGAACTACTGGTTTGAATTGAAAAAATCTTTTTGTGTTGGATAGTGCATTTATCGAGAAAAGCTTTAGGCTATATAACATTTTGAACGCGGACGAAGTCGCGGGCACCAGTTAGTAAAAGATAAAAATGAAACAGAATAGTTTACAGGCAGGTTGAAGAGGATTTAACTCTGTAAGCGGATTTTGAACTCTTTTTTATAATAATCTTAACATTGAGAAATAATAGTTAACAAATGACCGTTTCAGAACGCCAACACCATTCAAATTGGCCATGGCAGAAATCGGCAAGAAGTCCGGCCTGAACTACGAGCCGTCCAGTCCCGGACTCCTGGTTGAGGACATCACTGAGATGATCAAGAGGGAAGAGAACTCAGACACCACGGCGCATCTCAACGAATCACTTCTCTCGTCCACAGCCAACTCTTGCAACGACCAAGAGGGGAACAAGTTAATGGTGAGTTTTATTTAAACACCAAGGGTAACGGCTAGTTCGCCCTAGCCTATAATAGGGACAAAATCTCGCTGCAGGCGCGGCTCTCCCTTACACTCATAGGCCCTATGGGAACGTGTAGTGATTAACAGCGTTCGTCAGAATCATTATTTACATTTATTATAAATGATTCCACTATGTGTGACTTTCTCAAGTCCTCATTTTGAAGGGCTTCCGAGTGTCGAACATAATTTTCCCAATGTTCTTTTGAAACGTTAATTTTCATATTAGCATTTTCGTCTCAGTTTGGTAGCGTTAGCATCTTGTTACCTACTGTTCCGGGCCCGGACCAGTTTATCGATAACTTTTGCCTGCACGTGCGCATTACTGTGCAAAAAATAATTGATGACTCGACCTGCAGCGACATTTTGTCTTTACTATAGTAATTTAGTCGAGTAGCAAGTAAACCTGTCTGAACTCCTCACTCATGATTCAATTTCTTGTTGTAACCCTTCTCCATAGCTCGTTGAACAACGTTGAGCTTTTATGGGACCACATTTCAGCGTCATATGTCATCACTGGCAACACACATTGGTCGAAAACTTTTGTTTTAAGGTACTGAGGAAATAATTCCTCAGTGCCTTAAAACAGTGCCTTAAAAAGCGTTCGGGTAGCCCGGAACATCTCTTCTATAAAGAAGAGATGTTCCGGGCTTCCCGAACGCTGCCCATCCGAACTGGATTCGACGATTGACCTTCTCGAAGTTGGCTTTACCTAAATGGACTGTTTGTCCCAAGTCCCAACTTCGAGAATTGAATTTCTAACTTGTACTGGGGTGGGCACAACATGGACATGGACATTAGACATCTTAAGGCCTATCTAAATTGTGGGGAATGTTCAGGTGAACGATTCCGGCATCGGTAGTCTGAAGCGGGCTCAGAGCGAAGGCAAGGAGAACGTGTCAGCGGTGACGCATAAGCGGGCGCGGAAAGCGTTGGCCCACGCGTGGGGTATGGCCACGAGCACGCCGCAGCACGCGCGCGAACACTCGCACCACACCCTAGTGCCAGATCTCTCTTACATTGAGACTCCGGTGAGTTACTTTCTTTAATAAACACTGACAACTTGCTTGATGAGTTGACTTTGTCGCCTAGAAACAGATTGATACCAAATACATATGATAACAGATAAGCTGACGGTCCACTTGATGGTAGGTGGTTACCGTCGCCAAAACACGTAACGTCACAGGTGCTGCAAGTGCGCTTAAGGATAAGGGTCTTCCGTTGGTGTTCCGGGAAGATCGCCGTGAAAAGACCACCCTTGCGGTGGTTACTGCCGCCAGACGGGCTACACAAATGATTGCGGGATCGAGACCATTTAATAGAGCTTTTAAGGCAAGCGCCCTAACCACTCATTCAATGGGCTTACCAAAAATATTGGTTTTTTGACGAAAAACAAAAACGGAGGAGGTTCTCAAGTCGACGCGTATATAATTAGTGATATGCCGGATATCCGTATCCGAGGGAGAAGAAAGATCCGTATCCGTTACTTTATGGCGGATCTTTTTACGGATTTTTGGAAAAAAGATTCAACCCTAAGGGTAGGAAAACAAGGGATGATTGATTGTAAACTCACTGATTGTAATGTATGACCACGCATAATGATAATTCTTTTTTTATTAGATAGGGTATGCTTCGAAATTGGTACCATATAAATTTGGAAAAACAATTCCTACAGATTTTAATGCTGAGTTGTGTATTACAATTAAAAAAAGTAATCAAAAATTAAGCATCAAAAAGTAATTAGTAGATTATAGCCACAAAAAAATTACAAAAAAAAACCAAAAAAATTAAACCGCCGAAAAACTAGAAACCAAAAAATAATAAACCTTTTTTATTTAACCTTAATGACTAAGTTCTTAAACTAATGTAAACAACAAACGCCAAAGAAGTGAATTAATTAATTACATAAAGCGTGATGCGCGGCGGCGGCCGCGCATTAAGTTATTAAGGTTAAATAAAAAAGGTTATTATTTTTTGCTTTCTGTTTTTTGGCGGTTTAATTTTTTTGTATAAATCTGCCCGAATCACACTTTTTAAAAATAAAGTATTTTCTTCTAAGTTTTAATTTTACTCTAAGAAGTTAAATTAGGCATCCAAAAAATTACGCTTTTCTGCCAACTCCTTGTCTTAATACCAATCCTTTCGAATTTCAGAGTAAAACCCTTGGCGGAGACAGTTCAGTGCTTTTCTCACCGCCATCGATGCCTCACAGCTCTCTACTCGAAGAGTCTACAAGTCTCAACAGCCTAGTCAGCGCCGACAACACGCCACTCAAATACGAAGACGTCGACATAGAAGTCGCAATCTCTGAGAAAACCAAGGTACAACACAGGTCCTATGTCCCCGACCACTCCCTACCTAACGATACCCTAACCTCGAACGTTATATACAACGACGTATACGAAAATAGACCTTACGCGGACGCAAATAGCGTTCAAAATCAAAACGTGTTCAGGAACATAACTAATTTGGATTCGCCTCGAAGTTTCGCCCGTTTAAACGCGGATAGATTGAGAACGATAGCGTCAGTGAACGAATTGTCGTGCGATAGCGGTAATAATTCGTTGTTAGCCCCCAAGGAGGTGTTGGCGAACGCGTTAGTCGATCACATTTATAAAGTGACCAATCAGAAGCCGTCTACGTCGCGTATAGACGAGATATTGACCAATAAGGTTTTGCCAAGTCAAAGAGAGAATCAGTGGTGGCAAACAGAGAATAAGGACACGAGTCAAGCGGATGAAATGTACACGAATTATTATATGTATCCAAACGTTTGAAATATTTAAGGAAAAAGACTAATTTTATGTGATAGAGTAATAAGTTTTTTGAAACGCTTATTTTTGATTTAATGGTTAAGATAATAATATATTATGAGCTGTCTTTTAAGCGCACATTACACTGTATATAAAGTACATGTCTTATAATAAAAAAAAATAGTATAGATAGGACGTAGTTTCAAATGTATTTAACACTAGCTGTGCCCGCGACTTCGTAGGCATTGTAATTCGTTTTTTTTTAAATTCCACAGGCACCTAACATTTTTCCAAGATATAAAGTATCCTACAGTTTAATCTAGGTAATCATCAATGCTTCAGTGAAAACCGCATTAAAATCGGTTAAGTCGTTTCTGAGATTAACGTGTACAAACGCACAAACAGATAATTCTAAAAACTATTTTTTGACCTCGGTAACATATGTACGTGTACATTTTTTTTTTTTTAATATTTAATGCACAGGCTCCTTTACGATTTTATTATATGTATAGACTAGTTCTTGTACGCGACTTCGTAAGCGTTGAAAAATGGAGATTATAACACCAGAGAAAATATCTGACATCTTATCGCCTTGTCGATAATGATAATGGCATTTTTATATTTTTAGACGATAAAAATCACTCCATAATTCAGTTAATAAACTATCAAATTTCATCCAAATCTGTTAAGCCGTTTTTGCGTAAAAGAGTAACAAACATCCCATAAACTTCGAGTATTTGAATGAAGTCATCTTCGGTTGATATTTATTATATCTATCTATTTTTATATGTATAAAAACACCGTTTGATACGATCAAACCAAAGATAATATTAACAAGGCCACGAAATTTTAAATCGCTTTTAACTTGACAATAACAAGTATCAATGATAATTTAGTATAAGAAAACTTCGAGGTCGAAATGAACGCGAAAATTTTGAAAATGAATTTCGTTAAAAATATAAAATAGAAATCGTTGAAAATGTTGTATTTTTTTTCTCTTAATAATGTTTCTATAAAAATATTATGTAAAATGCACCAAATTTTAGTTAAACGTTTAACGAGTTTAGAAAGTAAGCGACCAAAGATGAAATTTTCATCAAATGAATATTTTGTGAATTTTTTAATATATTGGTAAAGAAGTGTTAGCTCTTAAAATAATTTAGGTGTTTATTTTTTTAATGCAAAAATACCTCAAGTTTACCACGCACCAAATTATGTATATGTAGAAATTAATTTTATGTAGGTTTTACGATAAGATTTTCAAGTATTAATATGTTTTTTTTGTTAGTGTAATTTAAAAATAATTTCTAAAAAAAAAAAATTAATTGTGGAATGACTTAATTCTAAATAAATTAAGTTGTATTTAACAAAATAATTGAAACTTTACGAAGAACTTTTATTTTTTCAATACGTAGAAATTCATGAATTGTAGCGTACTAAAATGTATTGGTAATAATAATCACACTAAAATTATGAAATAATTCCAATTTACCAGTAAAAAAATGCCAATTTACCAATTTTAAAAAAATACTAATTTACCAATTAAAAAAATACCAATATACCAATTTAAAAATACCAATTTATCAATTAAAAAATATCAATATAACACATAAAAAATACATATTTACCAAGGCAAAAAGTGAAAACTAATTTACCAAAACACAAATAGAACAATGATGTTCGAAAACCATTCCTCTCCTTTTATAAGTAGAAAGTAATATCCCTGTAATTATATTTCTTTTTTTTTTAAGTATGGCACTACTTAGTATTTTTTTAGATTTTTTCCTTGCTTTTTGACATGTAAAAATATAGTACTAACTTATCCTTAAATAGACGACCTATCCCGTTTACCTGTATTTATTTATTTATTTAAATAAAAGAAAATATATTAATATTAATCTTTTGCTTTGTAATTTGCTCGAAAAAATTTAGTTTATTATTTTCTTCTAAATATCATGGACGGAAATGAATTTCTTTTTTTTATAAATTTGTCTCTTTTGTTTGTGTAATTGTATTTATTTTCTATTCGTAATTTGTTGAAGTTATTCCAAGTTTTATGATAAATCGGCAGCTATACTTAAGGATTACTTTATTTGAAATGAAAAATAATGACATTACCCTGAACCTTGACTTTCCTTGTCATTTTGTGTTTTTTTTCCTTCCAAATTCCGTTCCCATCACAATATTGACAGACCAGTGTTGAATCTACATCTTTATTCTCATAATTATATTTTAACTTATTTATTTTTTTGTTGAAACTATATTGTTTTTGTTACTATTTATGTTTAATTTTTTTTTTATATACAAATTGTTTTAATTTATTTTGTGTAGTGGTAATTTTGTACTGCGGATGTTGTGTAAGATTTTTTTTGTAATTGTTTATTAGCTTAGTGCTAATTGCTGTCAATATTGTAAGTCTCCAGTCCAATTCCAAAAAAAGAGAATCCGATGTCATTTTTTTATTTCAATAAATGTATTATAAATGAAATTGTTGATTTATTTTAGATCCCCTTACTTGTTTTAATTATCTGTATCTATACAAATAAATAAACTTGGAAGTGTTTGTAGACAGACCTGTAAATCTACTTAGAATAAAAAACCTGTCAGTCGTAGGACTACACGTCAGAAGTGAAACCTACGCCACCTGTTACATATTAACAAACTATCGACGAAGTTAAGCTTATTATGCATCAAGAAGTACGTACTGATTCGGGTAGATGGCGCTTATTTTATACAATTCGTCACTGTCGATCACGGAGCGAGTTCAGTATTTCTTCCTTATAAGTACTAAAAGTGCCCAACGTGCACTTTTGTATATGTATTTCTTCAAAATTTAAGGCAAATTCAATTGAAGAGAAAATAATGAACTGTTTTCATAAGCCTATGAATGATACATTAGGCAAAATGGAAAAAAAGACAAAATCAAGTAGACCTTAACATAAAAAAAATGACTGGTTTATGACGTCACATGTCAGTTTGAAAAGCAAGAATCTAAAGCACGCAAAGAAACGATAGAGTCTTGTGACGTCATCCTTCTTTTTTCGTTTTCACTGAAGTATTCACTGAAGTATAAAGTACTAGAGAAGCTTTTTTTATGTTAAAGTCGACAGACGGGCTAACTTGGTGGTAGATGGCTACCGTCGCCTATAACACAAGCAACACCACAATTCTTGCAAGTATGCTGCCAACCATAGTAGAATAATATAGTGGTTTTCTTCTGTTAGAGGATGGTTACCGACGCCATACGGGTTGCCTAAATGACTGCGAAATGAGGCTTCATTTTATATAAATTTAAATAAATGAATTTAGGTACAAGTACGTCGGAATTCCGATGAACCAGTTGTACTGAAGCGGTCAGCGGTTCGCTCCATCAAGTTTGAGGACCCTATCAAAATAGAATACGAAGAGAACCCTCTGCTTCTATTGGTAAGTTAAATTAATCAAAGTTACTTCTACATTATTATAAAATATAAAACAAAGTCTGTCTGTATGCATGTACGCGATGATCTCAAAAACTAGTGAAAGGATTTGGACAAATTGAAATTACATGTACAAGTTTTTTTTTTCAACGAACGATCTGAATTTGTAGAAATAGCACAAAATACAACATTTCATTATTTTTTAAAGTTTATTTTGGATTAACTTTTGTAATTAGGATATTTTTTTAAGTACTTTATAGTAAAATTTAGGAAAATACGAGTCGCTAAGAAAAGAATTTTACAAATACAAACAGTAATTTTTAATTGCTACAAAAAATAGAAATAGATTTGTTCTGTCCTGTTTCATTTTTAGTTTGGTTGTATTATGCTTAGGTGGATCACGATCATGTTCAAAAATTATTATTTCATTCTAGTTAAAAGTTATGGTATATTTTTTTCTAGACTTCGGAACAAAACTGGGCCACATATGCTTGTGGGAAAACAAAGGACCAATTGGATTTGACAAGCATGGCGCACCAGTATCTAAGAAAGAGCGCACTGAAGCCGAGATCACTTAATTTTCACTAAAGTAAAGCCACTAGAGACAAAGCAAACAATTTAAACAACCCCTTATAGTGATTATAAATGTCTTCTCTCCTGTTCCCTCGCACGTGAAATGTCATAAGCAGATGGCGCCATCTGTTTGATGGTACAGGAAAGCGGTCTTGACAACATTTGGTCACACTTTTAAAAATGTTTACGCTATTAGATATATAATACGTACCAGTGAAAATTAGTTTTGTTAATAAAATGTTATGCACCTCTGAAAGTTTGTTTATAGTATTTTTAAGTTTTCTCCGTGGCATTGCTTTAGTTCTATGAAATGTAATGAATATATATTTTTATTTCTTTCATAACTTTGAATACATAAAATTGTACATATATATCTATATAGAATAGACCCAAATGATTTTGATACGGTTTTTCACTATAATTTGCAGCAAAAAATGCATGTGTGTCGCTAGGTATTAATGTTTACGGAAGTAGTAACTAGATATTTATTGCACAAACTTTTTTGTTGAAATAAAAAAAAAACCTGTAATTATTTCTTTATTCAGTAACACTCAATACGAAAACAAAAAGTTATTACACCACAAAATTATCCAAAAAAAAACATAGTAAAACTTCTCCAGGCGCGAAAACATGCAAACTCGAGTTTATGTTATTTTAAGGCCGGCGCTGACTGTCGGTTTTTTTTTTTCATATTATTTTAAACAATAATTTTAAAAAATCTTCCAATTTTAAATCTGTTCGGTTAACTAAGAGAAGTTGCAAAAAATTTTTGTTGTGCAATATTGCACCCTAACTCACAGGTTATTAAGGGTGAGCTCATTTTGGTAAAAATTGTATTCAGTCTGAGGTTAGTCCCTGTCTTAAGACCTGTCTGTGTCCCTGGTCTTAAACACATTTTTGTTAATTTATACTTATTTCATATTTGAATATATTTCGTAAAAATAAAATACAATTTTTGAATGCAATACTTAACTTTTATTTTGATAAATTTACTCTACTATAAAATATTACATTTAATGTTTATTTATATAAAATAAGAATTGTACGCTTAATAAATTTTTAATGTAATTTTAATTTTGTAAAATGTATTTCTTAATCTAAATAGTTAAAAAATATTTAGATTAAGAAATATAAGTAATGTAACATAGTTTTGTATATTATTTAGTTGACAATAAATTAATTGTATATTTCCATATAGAATTAGATTATTTTAAGCTATATATGTACGAAAAGACAGACATTTTTTTTAATGAACAACATTTTACAAAGCGACAGTTAAACCGTCTGCTAATTTAATTCTACTAAAGTGTTTAATTTTTATTATTTCCTTAGTGTCGTGTTGAATAAAATATCCAAATATTAACTAGAAAAAAATAATCAAGTTTGTTTAAATTGCCCTTAGTTAAAATAATAAAATATTTTTTCCTATAAATATGTTGTAATTAAATATGTGTGTTGGCTTTATTTTTTGTGTGTGCGTTTAAAGTTTTAGGGTGTATTTACACAGTCAACAGTAAATTTTGAGATACATATATTTTTAATAATTTTGATATATTTTTTAAGATAATTTAAAAAAAAATTAGCATGATGATTGAAAGTCCAGCACAGGCGTAGCTAAAATATACTTATATAAATTACTGGCTGTTGCACGCGACTTCGTCCGCATTAGTTTATAAAATATAGCCTATGTTACTCAACATAGGCAAAATAGTAAAAAAATCAGAACCGTATTATAAATATTTAATAAAAACGTGAACTCAGTACGAAGTCAACTTAGTACTTTGGCATATTAAATGTATTATAGCTAAAATGAATATTAAATAAAATAAAAAAAGGAATAAAATAATAATGATAAAATAGCTACGTGTATATGTGTGTTTGTGCTAGGCTTTAAAGAAAGGTCTTTTTTAAAAAAAAACTATTTTCCTTTTTTGGTACTGTTTTTTTTTTGGGTTTTTATTAAAAAAAAAAACAAAAGATTTTCTTTTTCAACAAAACGTCTAATTGTATGAAGACGTTCTAAGATAGTACAAATTAAGATTAAGTTAGTCTCTTTTTTAAGTAATTCCATGTGAGTCCACTGATTCAAGTGGACATTGAGATTGTGGTGTTAATTTTAATGATATACTTATTATTACTAATGATTTAGTATTAATTTATTCTTTAGAGGTAAAAGAAAACTATTTTATGAACAATGTTCATCACGTTACCTAAAAAAAAATCATAGTTTTATTTTATGTTTTCATTTTGTAGTGTCTATTTACATTGATCGCTTTTAATGACTCGTTTAAAGTGAAGAGTGTTGAGTAATGTTCTGATAAGGGAAGAATGAATTAAGTTTTAGGAAATTTATATTCATTCTTATGAGAAAAAAGTATATGAATTAAAGTAATTTCGTCAATGTGTATATTGATAACTCAGATAAAATTAGAACTATAGTTAGAGGGCAAAGTGAAGCCGGTAAAACTACGCCTTGGTTATAACTTGGAACACAAAATCTAAATACAGTAAACGGCCTCACACATGTTTATAAAACCAGATTCACAATGTTGACTGCAAAATTTTGTCTATAGTTTTTATTTGGTCTGAGATTGATAAAAAAATGTTTTCAATTACATATTACCGTGTTCCAAAACTGAATTAAAAAAAAAAAATAGTAAATTGGGACGCGATAACTTCTCTTGCTCGAGAAAGTATATTAACGGTGTTATACAAAAAAATTATATTGAATCTCCACTCTTCACTTTCCCCTTCTAGCGATTCTTCTAGGATTTATTTTAAGATTATTTTTCAGATAGTTTTTTTAAAGTGTTATCTTTTTGTTGTCTAGATCTAGATTGTGACAGTTTACGAGAGTTTGCTAGGTTATTTTAGATCCTCTGACTTTTGTATTTGTATTAAAAATAAGCCGCATTCTGTTTGTATTAAGTAGTTGTACCTACATTTAAGAAAGAAACCTTATAATAATTTTTCAATAAAGGATTGTATGATATGTTCGGCTTTTTTTTTCTAATTACAACTTCCTATGCTTGCGATAATTGGATTTTTTTTCAACACTAATCCATACATTATGTACCGAATCGAAGAGACTATGTAAAGAAGATATTATTTTACTACTAGCTGGTGCAAGCGACTTCGTCCGCGTTGAAAACTAAAAAAATATAACACTTGAGTAAATATGAAATCTTTATGCTGTGACGACCGTGCCGCGGCCAGATTTTTTTAATATTTTTAGATGATCCCTCGAGAATAGTAGGTACTTTTTTCCTGCATGAAAGGTACCCTATGTCCTTTCCTGTATCCCTGACAACGTGTATGCAAAATTTCACGATGATCGATTGAGTAGTTAAGGCGTGAAAAGGTAACAGACAGATAGAGTTATTTTCACATTTATAATATTAGTAGGTATGGATGGATTCCAGACATTCCGCGCTATATTTATTTTACGAGGGGTAACACAAATAGTAACACAGGCGACTTAGGTACTGCTGGATATCATGGGGGCTACCATTTTTCCTTAGTTGCCGATTATCCTCAGGGGCTTTCAAAGAAGAGAAACCCCTTTTAGTCGCCTTATACGACAGACAGACGATACTGTGCCTTTATTCTAATTGATAAAGACAGGGTATTTGTTAGAATTACCATTTTGTTCATTTGGTTTATTTAAACCTTGACAATTGGCGGCCGCACCTAGTGTCGAAGTCACGAACTAATTTAATGTGAAAAAACTAATGACAGCGCATTTAGGTCACTGCTAGTACATTTTTAGATGATCTACATACTAAGTAAAGTTCTTACATCTGTTTTATGGTTATAATGGTGCTGTTTATTATGTAATGCCAGTTATTGACGTATTTCGATAATACAACAGATGGCTTTGTCGCACGAGGTTAAATCACGGTAGCGCTTCGTACCTGCGATTTAATATACCAATTTTATAGACGTGTCTAGAATATCGTTACAACAATTAACTTTAATAGTTATATTAATTTTTGTAAGCGGATAAATGTTTTAAGTTTATCCTCGTCATTTGTCTTAAACTACTAGGACTGAGTCAGTCTGGTTTATAGGAATTTATGAGTAGTTGTTTGGGTTCACCGCCCGATACGTCACTCACACATTAGTTAAAGAACTTAGTTATTAAGGATAAATAAAAAATGGCTTATTATTTTTTAACAGTACTTTTTTCTGGATAAAAGGTACTCTAATACCTTATGACCTTTTCTGTATCCGTGACAATGTTTAACACTCGAAAGGGGAATAACACTCGTTTGGGTGCGTAGTAATGACAAATTGATTAATGTACATTTACCTATCTGTCAATTACGAGTATTAGTTGTATTCGATTTTGAATTTGTTGTATAAGCTCATTGGTCAATTACGCTATGTAAGATGGTACCGTGTCTTCCTTTATTGCTTCTATCTACACGTATACATCCTAAATCTAAGTTGGTAATTTCGATTATTACTGAGTACTACATTTAGGTAGTACTGAGTATATTCAGTAAATAAGATTACATTATAAAACTGGATAACAATTTATACTTGAATCTCATCGGTCAAGGAACCTAACTTATGTATATAGATTCACAATTTCCTAACAGATGTCACCTATAATTGTAGTTTCTTGAGTAACTACGAGTTGTCGCTGTTTTTCGAGCTTCTATCGCGCTATCACTGTTTACTATTTGATGGGACTGATTGCTCATTCTAAAATTCTTATGACCTGTAGATATCCCACTTCTGAGATAATATAATTCTTAGTAATTATAAATTTTTGAATGGGAGACGCTTGAACGTCTGCTCTTAGTTTAGTTAGTCTTACTCTTAATCTCATAAAATCTTAAATAAAATAAAATGTGTGTTGTAATTCTAATTTGTATTGTAACTTTATAACTTTGTATAGAAACTTAGATCAGTTAACTTTTTCAGTCGAGTTCCAAGTTAAAAACGTCATCTTGTAGTGTAGTTCGAAACGTAAACTATCATATCTAAATTCTAATATACTTTATAAGTTTATAAAATGTAGCCTATATTACTTGCTGATAATGTAGCTTTCTCTAGGTGAAAGAATTTTTAAAATCATTTTAATAGTTAATGAATTTTCATTAGAATCGAAAACATTTATTTGCTTACAAATGACACTCACGAATACATATAAAGATAACAAAACAAATAAAATACATACATTACAAACAAAAATACAATTTTTTTCTCTATAAATTTTAGTTTAGATTTAAATTTGCCTAACCTACCTAAAATTAACACAGGAAATAAATCAGATCTATTCAATCTAAACTAGCACAACAAATCTATGGCAGGTCTACTATCATTACAAACAAAAATACAAAAACACAATTTTTTCTCTTTATAATTTAGTTTAGATTTAAATCTGCCTAACCTAACTAAAATTAATACAGGATATAAAACAAATCCAATCGAACTAAACTAGCACAACAAATCTATGGCAGGTCTACTATCATTACGAACAAAAATACAATTTTTTTCTATCTATAATATTAGTAAGTCTACCAGTATTTAGTAAAAGTCAAACCACCACTTGGCTGCCAAGAACTGTTCGGTATGAAAGGCGATACGGATTTTGTGTAGCCGGCGTTTAAGTCGAGAGATGAATCGCGGCCTTTGAACAGATTAAGGTTTCCCATTGCGGAGTAATCGGTCTTCTTGAAGAGGTCGGTGTGAGCCATGCCGAGAGAGGCGCCAACTTTGTCTCTGTCAAAGAAATAACTTTATAAGTAACAGTGTCAATTATATCTTTATTATTGAAAATTCCAAGAGATTATGTTTGTATGTACCCAATGATGGTAATTGTTTACAAATACTATATTACAAATACTATAGATATAGATATAGATATAGACATATAAAATAGAAACTACGAGTAAACATCTAGACAAAAAAAAACAAAATATATTTATTACAAGAAAAATTAAAAATTAAATTAATTAAAAATTCATTAAGTTACGTACTAATCGCAAAAGTTCATTCTTACGTTTGAACTAAAACGTTGAGTTTTTAGTCTAGACGTTAACTACATATATGTAACATGCATATAATATGTTCAGTCAATTAGGGATTACATCAGTTTTGATTTCTGTCTTTCTGGGATTAAAACATTTTAATATTTGATCGTTTGGGTAAGGTCATCCGAATTTCAGTCATTATTGGAAATAGAACATTTGGGATTAGGTTATAACATAACATTTTAGAAGCAATTTAATTCAATTACTTACTTGAACATGTAATCAACGCCGGCCCCGTAAGTGTTGAAGTTTGGCACATTTGGATTGAACGGCATAGTCTTAGTAGCAAAAGCATTGGTATTCAAGTTGTGATTCTCGGTTTTCAATAAATTGACGTTGCCTGCAGCAGTCAGTTGGTCTGCGAAGTTCGGAATGTGTCTCCCAGTGACACTCAGTGCGTGGCCATTGCTGAAGAAAAGAAGTACATAAAATATTAATACTGATGTAACACCACCTATGTTAATGCACCTACAACACTAATGGAAAATGCGATAAACGAGGAAGGTTTGTTTACATAATTTGCTAAAATATTACATTTGTGCGAAGTCAGGGGCTGGTCGCTAGTTATTGATAAAATGTTTCCTTCATTTCGAGGTTCTTGATTTTCGATTAGAAGTATTGAAATTTCAAGAATAAATACGATCTACTTACACATTTTCAAGAGCCAGCCCGCCACTAGCGGTTCCAAAACCTCCACCATTCTTTATGCCAGTTAAGCCTCCAATAGCACTTATTCTGTTTTGATCATTACCAGCCAAGGGAAGTTTGGCATTCAAATTCGCAGTTCCATCGGGATTAGTGTTCATGCTGCCATGCAACTGTCTTCGGACCCTCGAGATTGGTACAAACACCGGTACTTCGGATAGTTCATCTTCAATATCATCCGTCAATATATTTGCTGTATCTTCTATATATCCATAAGGCGTTCTGAATTCGTCAATACTCCTGCAACTTACACCGACTAGCACAAATGCAAACAGGAAACTTTTAATTCCAACCATTTTTATATTTGTGGTTAATATTTAGAAACTCACGAATTTCTGAACACTTGTTTCAGTGTTTGTAATTGCAATGTTTTATCTTCGACAATTTCGTCTTTTATATTGGATTTAATAGCTTACAAGCGGGAAAAGGTATTCCCTGGCCACAACACAGATATAGTGCGAAACATTTTACTAGATGAGACATTGAGTCGAATGTTATTGAATGTTAACAAATATTTCCTTATTATGATGGAAAGTAACAAGCGGGAAGGCGACCTATTGGATGGTATGAAGGTATTTTTACATGTAAATACAAGAAATACCAAAAGGGATGCGCTGATTACTCAGATTAGACAACTTTTTTTTGTTTAGTATCTGTAATCAGTCCCCAGGACTATAAGGGATCTGTTGAGGGAGGTGGAGCAATATTTTTCAGAGAGAGTGGGCCAGCGTCCAGTCTTCCTCGTCACATTACTTGCTGTCTCTTAATGCTAATTAAGCATTAAATGCTATAATATTCGATTAAGTTTAATTTATTTGCATTTAGCTTAAATATAAATTTATTATTCACAATGAACTACGCTCTCTATTTGACAATGATAGTCGAACATTCGTCTGTTTGCTTGCTGCCATGCCAAAACACTGGCACAGCTATTGATCGAAGCCATATAGCAAATAGTAAAACGTCATTACATTCTTACATTATTGACACATTTAGTTTTATACGATTATAAGTCTGTGTTACTTATTGAAGTTTATATTTAAATTATAGTGTATTAATTATAATTTTGATAAGAGGTTTCCCCGACATCTCATGCAATGTGTGACCTGTTTGTTTGTTAATTGATAAGAGACGCAGTCTTCGCATTAAAGTAATTTGTTTATATTATAAGTATAGTATTAAAACGATGTTCGAAACTTGTTGAATGCATAAGTAAAGAATTTATTAAGTAACTTTGTCTGTCTGTTACCATTTCACACCTTAATTACTCAACCGATCATCATAAAATTTTGCATACACGATGTCATTGACAGGGAAACAAGAAAGGAAATGAGTTCAGAAAAAAATACTGTTTCCAAGAGATCTTTTAAAATAATTTTAAAAAAACTAACGCCTTGGCTAAAGTGTCATAGCAAGAAGAGATCAAGCGTATATTGCTTATTTATTTTTTAATTTTAAGCGCAGATGAAGTGGCCGGCGCCAGCTAGTAAAGGATAAATAAAAGAGAACGTATTTGGATGAAATTTGGCACACAGATAGTTTATTACCTGGATTAACGTATAGGATACCTTTTATTCTGGAAAAATGTTAGGTTCCTGTGGGATTTTTAAAAAACGAACTACAGCGCGCACGATAACGAGGGCACAGCTAGTAATATTATACTCCTAAATGGGAAAGTATGTATGAATGTTTGTTACTCAAACATGCAAAAACGGCTGAACTGATTTGGTTGTAATTTGACACACAGATATAGTTTATTACTTGGGATATCTTTTATCTTGGAAAAGTTTTAGGTTCCTGTGGGATTTTCAAAAAATGTACGAAGACGCGGGCATAGCTAGTATAAATAATTATAAATTTACTTTTAGTAAAAAATGAACCAATAATAATACGCATGAGTAATACCTACGTATTATACTCGCCGCTAGTGTTCTTATCGTAGCTTGTTTAAGATTTAACCGTAAAAGGGGAAGTTCTGTGCGTCTCACTATCTTTGTAAAACATAAATCCCCTGACTCGACTGCATAGATTTTGTATAAATTGGCTCACGCAAAAGTTACAGGCATCAGCTATCACAGTGTTCTTGAAACAATTTACCAATTACAAATTTAGAACTTTTCGGTATGTATTTTTTATATAATTTTATTAATTAATTAGTTCACTTGTATTCATTATTTTTGAGTTTATTTATCCCTTATTCTTAATTCTTCTATGGTCGGCAGCGTATTTGCAGCATCTGATGGCGTCATTTGTGGGTAGGGCTACGGTAGCCAACTACTATCATTGGACCGTTAGTCTGTCTGTCGACCTTAACATAAAAAAAAAGTTTTTATTTTCTTTAACTTTTTTTTTGTTTTATTTTACTTCGTAAAGTACTGAGTCTTTATTAGTTATGTTAGCACCCTCTACTTCGGTCGGGTACATTAATTAAACCACTTTATGTTGAGTCCCAATACTTTTATTGACTGACCGATACATCAGAACTACAATTCCAAATATAGGTAACCTTAGTTATAGTTGGAACTATAACCAACTATATTCCAACTATAAACCGATGGTCGATGTCGTATGTCCGCGCAGGTGACCTCTCTTCGTTCAGTTGAACCCGTTCGTTCAACTGACTGATACCTTTTTAATATCATGTAACCGAATGAATCCTATTGCAACGTCATAGAGCCTTAAAAAATAAACCTACTTATTCAGCGAGCTGTTAGTCTGTCTGCCGACATTAACATTAAAACTGTCTGATTTAACCCTACTTTTTCAGAAAAATGAAATTCATTTACGCTTTGGTGGCTCTATTCGTCGTCGTGTACGGTGAATACCAAGAATATGATGTGGATTATGCTGGGTAAGTTTAAAAACTTGAACTAGATCTATTGCATTAATTTAAATCAAAGTAAAGTTATTTGATTTTTAGTTTTGGTTAAAATAAAATAAAATATTATTTTTACTATTATATTGATTCAAATTATATTATATTGTTACTGTGTTGAGTAATTATATATTTATTATGTATTTATTTTTAAATAACATTTTTTCTGTTTATTTTGTTCTTTTTCTGTTATCTTTTTACTCGTATGATAACCTATTCATACATTGGCTTTCAGTTTGTTTAAAATTTATTAATTAAATTTTAAAGTTGTTCATTTTTAATTAAACTTTTTAATACTTATAATGCTGTTTTAATTTAAAATGTTATTAAAAAAATATATGCTAAAGCAAATTATACAAAACCCTAATAACCAAGCAAACTTTCCTAAATCATTTATATACATATCATTTATATTTATAATATTTATATTCACAGTTATCCAGGATGGTATATTGGAGAGCAGTACAATGAAGATGGAGGCGCCAGATATCGTCGTGACGTCACCATAGACCGTAACATGGGCGGTGGTCGCGTCTTCGGTACTTTGGGACAAAATGACAACGGATTATTTGTAAGTATGCATGCATGACGAATACGGTATCGAGACATTTTTGAAAACCCTAGCGCTAACTGCTAAACCTAATTCTATACAATCATTCCATTTTAGGGCAAAGGCGGCTACGAAAGGAACATCTTCGACGATCACCGTGGCAAGTTGGACGGTCAAGTGTATGGGAGTCGCGTACTGGGTTCGTACGGAGACAGCTCCCATCTTGGTGGTGCACTCAACTGGAAGAATCCTAATGCAGCTGCATCTCTTGACTTTAGTCGCCAAATACATGGACCTTCTTCAGTAAGTACTTCCAGTACTACAGGAGTTCGTAACAAACGAGAGACGTGGACTAAAGGCTTATTCGCACCAGGAGTTTGAACCTCTCAAAGTATTAAGTTTTAAATATGATTTTTAGGTAAACGCAGCAGCTGGCGGTAGATGGCCAGTAGGTAAAAATGGCGACTTCACAGCCCAAGGTACTTATGGCAGGACCTCGGGATTCCCAGCTGAGTTAGGCGGACGGGCTAATTTTAACTACAGATGGTAAATTTAAGTAAATAATTTATATAAGTGAAGATTTGAGATAATTGCCAGTGTTGTTTATTTTTTGTGGTTTTCTAGTCGTCTTAATAAAAATTGTATTATATTTAATTAGAAAATAAATTTAATGTGAAAGAATATTTCTTTTCCTTTGAGATAATTAATCCCAAACATTTAAATGGTTATGAGAAATCTAAAGTTTTTTTTAAATATATAAATATATTTAAAGGTATAGTAATTTTTTTTTAAGTCAAAGTGAGAAATTTGGCTGAAAAAAAATTTTTTCACCTATCCAGCAAGAAAAGATGCTGTTGGTGCTTAAAAACTCGCAGAAAAATCGATTCTTGATGCGAGCGTGATTCGAAATTCGAACAGGCGATTTAACTCACAAAAATAAAATTTTGATTTTACTCGTATTAGTGTGTCCAGCCATAGCCGACTAGAGTTGGCCCATCTGTGAAGATACTTTCACAGCCGTTCAGAAACTGGTTCAGTATTAGGTCTTGGTGTTTTTGTACTGTTTTGGTAAATATAAAAAAATGAGTACGTCTAGTGGTGATGGTCTAACTCCAGAAGAAGAATTAAGAGACAAGTTTCAAATCCCGAACTTAGCTTTCTTCCAGAAAAGTCTCGTGAAAAATATCTTCATTCGTACGAATTATTTAATTCGTACAAATATATAGACAGGACCCTTACCTAACACGCAAGTAAATAATACGACTATCACAGTTCCTAACCTTTAATCTTACAAATTGCAGTAATTTTACTTTAAACTTTTAATATATTAGATAATTTAGTTATATTTTATGTGACTTTGGCTATATGAATGTTAGCTATAATAAACGTAATATTTAAAATTGTCTTAATTGATTTTCTTACCTAAAGATGCTTTTCTCGCTGTTGAGGTGAAAAGTTGTATGTTTAACATTTTTATAATTTTTATATTTTTATATGAGAGTAAATTTTTATATGTCTCGTGCCTTTAAATCACTCACTTCGCTCAGTAGTCTATGTTAGAATCACTCGCTACGCTCGTGATTCAATTCTAAAAACTACTCGTGATTTAAAGTCTAATTGAACAAATAACTATTAACCATGACTCAATTAAACTTTATTTTTTATACAAAACTTACAGAATTTATTATTGAATTTATTACTTTGATCAAGAGTATAGTTATTTAGGATTACTCAAAAAAAAAAAAAAAAAATTGTCAAACAATGCCCAAAAATGTCAAGATTTTCCCTATTTTCAAATATATCTCTATTATTTCTTAACCAAGTTACCTGGATTTCTTTTCTCATGTTTTCCAGAGATGGTATGACTTAACCTATCCCTTAAATACACACATATATCAAAACACGTCGGTCCCTCGAGTTCAATGTTTTTTCCCCATACAAAAAGTGCCCAATGTACCTAAAGAAGTTTTTACTTCAAAAGTCTTTAAACTACATAAGTTAAGATTTAATGTGAACTAAATAACACAATTAATGTAAATTTATTGAAATCGCGGGCATCAGTTCAGCATACTCAGTTTCATCATATGGAATTTATAGAGCACAATTTACCGCTAAGCTATTAATGCCGCCTGTATCCCGCTATATCTGGATTATCTCTAAAGTCGCAGACGGCTCACAGTTTTGTTTTTAATGAATGGACGGGCCCTTTAATATTTTACGAAAATATCTATTTTTAACCCCCGACGCAAAAACGTTAATACAATTAATAAAAAAGTTTGACGTGTTTCTTAAGTTTTACGTGTTTCTGTGTATCTAGGCATATGTGTACCTATCTGTCGGTGGAATCTTAGCTCCAAAGTGCTTCACTGGCCTTAGTACCACAGAGAAAATAACTCTGGCATTCATTATATGAGTACACTCATCAAAACACGATGATTTCTGTAATGAGGTGGTCACTGCCGCCAGACGGGCTACTTAATATCTCAGCATCTATTTATAAGTTGAGTTTTAAGTTCTTAACTAAATTTTTGAGAATACATAATATATGGCGACATTTAAAGACATTCTATTTGATGTTTACCTATATATTATCTCCAAGTAATACATCCACACAGCATATCACGTGGGCCAGGAATTCGTTTACTTTTGAATTAAATTTCCCGTTCAAACTAAAGCACCAGGGAGCGTATGTGGGGATAAGGCGATAGTTTGCTTCTTATAAAAAATGTTATCTGTATTAAAAAAAAAATCTGTATGTTATTAAAAAATGTTAGTTTATCTGTTAAAAATGGTTAGAAATAGCGACCTGTCACGGTTGCATTTTTTTCTGCAATTAATGGTTATTTGCAGAAATAACGTTTATAACCTTTCTCGCAGATCTCTTCTTCTTTTAGTAAAGACAGTATCAAAATTCGTTAAAATAAGATAGCAGAGAAACAGACGAGGCGAAAAGCGACTTTATTTTATATTATAACATCTATAGATTAATAGTTTTTATATTTTAAGAAAGTAAATTAATAATTAATTAAGTATTAAAGTAGTAAATTTATTAGAATATAGTTCAAATTAAATTAAGGGTAATTTTCAGTTAGGACTGCAATTTAGCAATTTGTCCAAACACACTTATTTTATAGTTCGCAATATGTTTGTGTACTACGAGTATATCAAATAAATAAATAAATAATTAGTGAATTGAATCAACCTATCCTATAGTGGCCAAAGGTTACAATTTTTAGTTCAAGTTGTTCAAGTTTTCAATTTTCGGCTATCGGATTCTTGTTAAAATAAAAAAAAAAACGGCAGACCCAGGATGCTGCCGAAACCCGGGATTGAACCGGGGACCTTTAGATCTTCAGTCTAACGCTCTCCCAACTGAGCTATTTCGGCTACATGCGATATTTACTAAATTATGAATGACTATCGATCGTGTGAAATGTTTCTTCTTTCATACAAATCTTGTGTCATGCCTTTTTATGAATATATATAAAATTCTCGTGTCACAGTGTTTGTAACCGAACTCCTCCGAAACGGCTTGGTCGATTTTTATGAAATTTTTTGTATATATTCTGTAGGTCTGAGAATAGGTCGTAAACTATTTTTATACCCCTAAGTGATAAGGGTGGCCCACCCCAAAAAATTTCTTTTTATTTTTTGGCAAAACAACGTTTGCCGGTTCAGCTAGTTATAAAATAAAATCGCTGTCTGCATCTGTCTGTTTCTCCGCTGACTTCTTAATTATTATAATTAATACAGTTATAACAACTATAACAATTAATTCTTAATTATAATATTGAATTAATTAATACAGAAAATATTTTTGTAGTAAATAAAGAGTTTGGAGTCGATAGGTAGGTATTTAGTTTTATTATTTTCCCAAAAATCACTAAGTCGAAATTATTTGTTCCCACGTATATGGTCTGATTAAACTTTTCTTTAGAAAAATTGGCACGTTGATCCATAAAGTTGCGCCACCCTTGGTCTAACTCGTCTATGACCAAGAGATGCGAACGTAGGTACATTGTTAAATCTGTATTGAAGATGTTTCAAATACAAGTTAAACACTCTATCCAACTTCTTAATTTGATTTTTATATTGCGGGTTCCAAACAATAGACCCGTACTCGAGTAGAGGACCCGTACTCGACCCGTACTGACGTAGGAGTCGAATAAGAGAGAGAGGGTTGAACAAGATTTGAAATCCTTGCTAACTCTCAGAACAAATCCGAGCATGCGGTTGGCTTTGGAGATTAAGTAGTCAAGATGCTCGTCAAATGTCAATCTACTATCCAATAGTAACCCAAGTCTTTCGTAACTATAACACGCGTTAAATTGACATGGTCAAAATTGTATTCATATTTAATATGCTTAGGGTTTCTAGAGAAAGTAATTACATTGCATTTCTTAATATTAAGGTCCAAATAGTTATTATTAGAGTAATTCATAAATTTATCGAGTAATTCATAAATTATGCATCCACTCATTTTATTTGCTCGAAAGCAAATAGCTGCAAATAACAAAACTAAACATATTAGGGTTTGTGTCGTGTTCGCGCTACCTATGTATGTTTCCAATTAGTGTAATTATACTTACTAAACATCAATTAGCGAATGTATGGCCTAGGAGACTAGCAGCCTTCGATTCCTGCGAAATATTTGTGAAACCTTGCTTAGTGGTCTATAGCCCACTCCTCTTTACAATGAGGAAAGGCAGACTTGTTGCTTTATTTGACAGGCAAAGGCAAACTTATATATGCATGATATTTTTGTTTTGTAAACAGGTTGACAATCCACTTGATGGTATGTGGTAAACTCAAAAATGATTGAAATTCTGTCACTATCTTAAATTCATTTTATTCACAAAAAAATATATATAGAGATTACAAGAATATAACTCAAGGAATCGAAAATTTGCCCAAATGTCTGAAAACTATTGATGATACATAAAATAATGTACTTGTTTATAATACTCAATTCATCATTAGCCAAAAAAAGTTTGCGAGGCAATAAAGTTAAGTCACAATAACCACATATTTACTCAGGTGTTACTTACATTTTTTTTTATTTTCCAAAGCGGATGAAATCGCAGGCACAAGCTAGTTATAAAAAGGCTGGGTTTTGGTGGACAAGTAAAATTTTAGTCGCTTCACATTAATTGATTTTAATTTTTATACTTGTATACTTATATTCAAGGTTAGTTGGTAACGAATATTAAGATAAGATAACTTAGTTCAGTACACAAAGTAAGTTCCGGCATGCTAAGTTATCCATACTAATATTATAAATGTGAAAGTAACTTTGTGCGTCTGTTGTTGTCTTTTTACGCCTTACTACTCCACCGAACATAATGAAGTTTTGCATACACATTGTCAGGAATATAGAAAGAATGATGATCGGCTCAGTAGTTAAGGCGTGAAAAATAACAGACAGACACACAGAGTTACCTTCACATTTATAAATTAGTATGGATTAGTATGGATTTTGTCAGGCGTTAAATACTTTTTAAAAGGGGCTAGAACGAAGTCGTGAGTAAACATTAGTTTATAATAAATAATAGGTACATAGAGAAGTTGTGCTAACTCCTCGTCTAAATAATCGTCTTGTAAATCTTGACGTCTTGCAGTAATTGCCTACCGTTCGAGCCGAAACCTATTAGCATGCGGCTGTATTAAATCAGATCTAGCTTGCTAGTTTCAAGGCGAAGGCTTACGGACAGGATGTAGCGGCAAAACAAAGCTTGAATATTTTTTTTCTATTAAAAAAATGTGCAGACAGTTTATCACTGAGTTCAGTTGGACAGCTCGTCTGGCGACAATAACGACTCCTTACAAACAACAGTGAACCGCATGTGTGCTGTTGTGTTTCGGTGAGTGAGTTATTGATGCCCAAATACTTTAGGCTGCGGTCACGAAAAGAGCGTAGCGGAGTGGGGTAGGTTCGGGGTACGCTGGCTGGCAGTGTGTCGCTCCGCCGTGTTTCATTCATTTGTTAAAGTTAAACTAAGTTAAAGTTCCATACATATGTGTTTGTCGCTGTCTCCTCACCTCGCCCACTTCGCTTTGCCCCGCTTCGCAGGATCCACAATATCAGCCTTAGGCAAAGGTTATGAAACCAGCGAAGCGGGGTCGGGCGCCCGTTCGCAGCTCACTGTCTCCGGTCCTAGTTCCATAAATTTGTTGCTGCCCCGCTCCGCTTAGTTCCGCCTCGCTCCGCTCCGTTCCACACCGCTCCGCTCCTTTCCACACTGATCCGCTCCGTTCCATACCGCTCAGTTCATTTCGTAATGACAGCCTAAGGGTCATATCACACCGAATTTTATTTATTACACAAGAAGGTACACAGTTCAGTGAGTAGGCGGAAGCGCGTCTCGCGACGCATAGTTATGAGCAATAAAGATTGAATAAATAATTTAACACCTAAGAAAAACGCGGGCGGAATATATAGAAATTACATACATAGTTCCTATAAGTCTCAACGCTTTATTTAATGAGAAAAATAAGAATTATTTTGCAGAATTTCATTAGCCGTATACTTAGTGAACTGCGATTAAAGTTAGTCCAGCTAACGTCTATCAATGTAACAGCTATAACATCCTAACATAACTGTATGACTGAGTAAAATTTTACCTTCAAACCTTACTATCAAAGTTCAAATTTCCCTGCTGTCGTAACCAGTTTCAGCCAAATGATTGTAAATTGGAGTAACATGGTCTGTAGCAATTAAGATTGCGTGTCACTCTCTAAATTAAGTTTAAGTCGGTCCAGTTTATCGGTAAACTCGTGTAGCAGATGCTTAAATTTAGGTTGTGTAGGTTGTGTAGAACTTAAGGCGTGTTATACTTATACCTGAAATACATTAAGAGAACACTTGATTTTTGTAATAATATCTTCTTCTTTATCTATCTACTCTACATATTATGTACAAAAGTCGCTTTGCGTCTATTTGTGTTTCCTCGCTAACTTCTAAGCTACCCAACGGATTTGGATACGGTTTTTGTATATAATATGCAGAAAAAAATCTGGGACTGGGCGCTAGAATAAGGTTTTTGATGAGTTAATATAAAATGCGAAATTTAGCCTTTGTTCAGCGCACGGTCTTAACGCCATAGCTTCTTCCTTCTCAGTCGCTTTCTTTCGCCGTTTAAATGCGACGAAGAAATCTTAACAAGAATCTACTTTTTACATTAGATTTACTTTTTACTTTAGAAATAAC
The DNA here is from genome assembly GCA_944738685.1 of Synanthedon myopaeformis. NCBI lineage: Eukaryota > Metazoa > Arthropoda > Insecta > Lepidoptera > Sesiidae > Synanthedon > Synanthedon myopaeformis. The sequence continues at coordinate 3,825,510 of OX122938.1, read as the reverse complement.
GTAAAAAACACACTGTGACTATTTTTTATGTCAAGTTTGACAAACGGGCTGACGGTCCACTTGATGGTAGGTGGCACCGTCGCCTATAACACAAGCAACGCCACAGGTACTGCATGTGCGCTGCCGACTACAGTAGGATCAAGGATGAGGATAAGGATAAGGAATGAGGTTTAACATCCCTTCTGAATTGCCCCTCATAGTTTGAGGCACAGATACAGATACAGGGATCTGTATCTGGATTGCCTCAAACTCAACTTATTCCTCAGGGATAAGGAAGGGAAGGGATAATTACTCACTCACTGAAACACAACAGCACACGTGCACGTTTCACGGTGGTCTTCTGGAAAAAGGTCTTCTGCCGCCAGTCGGTCTGCCCAAATGACTGCGAAATGCAGTGTGCCCTGCTACTACTTTAGTTGTTTTGCTGATTTCTTCGGTACAAAATTTTGTAATAATTAGAATGGCTGGCTCGGCACGCTGAGCCGTTTTAAGTCATTAATAGGTAAGGACAGATAGGAGCAAATATTCGGCCATTGATACACAAAGTGGTTCATTTTATATGAATGTGTAGGACCAAGGAACATAACATTTATGTATGTCGAACACGAAACCACGTTTGAGTGAGGCACAACCGGACCACTGTTTAATCCCGTCCCGTCAAGCGGCCGCTAAGGTGACCATGATTTCTTTTTAGTTCTTTGAACATTTTTATTCTAGGTCTTCTTTGAACATATAATAAAGCCGTAAACGAGCCGTGTCTGTAAATAAAATATTTAAAAAAATGCCCTGCCAAAAAAATAGTTTTTGTCTGTTAGTTTGTCAATATATATAAAACATACTGTACACATTAAAATAAAAATACAACTATCTACCTAAAATATTTTCACATATTTTCTAGAAGAAAATCAATGTCAGGTACAGGTACAGGTTCTAGAACAAAATCAGGTAAATTATTAAATTTAAAACTATTATATTTATTTTTTTACCCACAGGAGACTATGAGGAACAATTTTTAATGGTTTTGTAATCACAAGGAAACTCGATAAAAGAAAACAAATTAAAAAAACACAGAAAAAATATTTAATTTCATTAAATTAAATAATAAAAAGTACGATAAAATAAAAATACAATATATTTTTTTACTTTATAATTCTCCTTCATCATTGTCACCGCAATAACTTCGCTCAAACGGAGAGCCCACCTTAATTGGCATACCCAATACGTTGAAACAACGGAACCGGGAATTATATATGGGACCGTACGTAATCGAGTAATTCCTATTCCTGCCTACTGGATCTGTTTTCCAAAATGGTGTTTTCATACAAACGTTGCAGACCATATTCAATACATATTATTAAATTCTATGAATTATAGTTACCTCTGCGATCCGCTTTCGGCTTCGCAATAACAACTTAGTAAAAACCGTATTAAAATCCGTTGCAAAAGATCTAATCGTAGAGAGGGACAGACGGTGGGAAGAGACTTTTTTTTTCAAGTAGATATATTTTCTTAAAACAGTAGGTACTTAAAGAAAATAAAATGAAAAATAAGGGCGGTAAAAATAAAGTAATAAAATACCTAAATAGAATTCATTTATTTTAGGAATCTAAAAATGGCCCAGATTAAATTGTATTAAATGACATTTTTAAATTATATTAATATTTAAAAATATTATTAAATAAATTAGAAAAAAATAATACATTTCAGTCGTTGGACTGCACGTTAGAAGTGAAAACTAAGCTTCACCAAAAAAACTAGATTATTGGTCAGAGGTGTATACCAAATTGATCCTTGTTATCATATTTAGTAAGTTTACTTTCATATGTAGTTGTCTGCTTAGTACTTGTATACAGAGGTATCGATACTCTGTAATAGTGATTCTTGTGACGAAGTCCATACTAATATTATAAATGTGAAAGTAACTTTGTATGTCTGTCTGTTACCTTTCACGCCTTAACTCCTCAACCGATTAAATTTTGAATTTTGATTAATCATGAAATTTTTCATAGACGTTGTCAGGGATACCGGAAAGGTCATAGGGTACCTTTCATCTAGAAAAAACCGAGGGATCATCTAAAAATAAGAAAATTAACGCTTGGAAAAAGTGTAATATATGTGTAGATGTCGGGCGCTATATTGCTTATATAGTTTTTTGTTTTCAACGCAAACGAAGTCGCCCACACCAGCTAGTATGACTATAAATAAAGGCTTTTTGCAGAGATAGGGTATTTAACTATGCGATAGTTGCTTTTTCTATTTTAGTTTTTTCCGCATTGAATGTATCTCTCGTTTACGCTCTCGTATTAGATTTGCGGAGCAGAAGCACTGCAGTCTTTTTTGTTCAAAAAAATAAAAATAAAATAAGCTCCGACAAATAGTAAAAGACTAATGCATAACAATTATATTGCAGCGCTTTAACTAGTTCGGAATCAGGTCAAAACGATTTATTATTATCGTGTAGAAGTAAGCAAAGGCTGCTTTAATTAAACGAAACATAATTTTTGTTATTAAAACTTCAAAGAACTTATAAATCCTATGAAGAATTTATGAATTCCTTAATCTATACATTGTTAAAGCTACAATTCTGTTTAATATATATATTGTAGCTTTAACATATATATATGTGCGAAAACGGAGGTTAGTCGCTAGTACATAATTAATCGAAAGTCGAAATACCTAAAGATTAGTGCAGAGGAAATTCGTGTGAAGAAAATTAAATATTAGAGGAAAATTAATAGGAAAAGAAATATTGATGATATTTCAGAATTTAGGTCAGATATCGTCTTTTGTAATTTATTTATTGAAATTTTTTTTATTTTTTATTTTTATTTATTTACATACAAAAAAAAAACAATTGGTGGTACACAGTTTAGATGCACTATAAACTCAATTAAGTTTGTACCGTACACCTGAGTTGTCAACAATAATATAAATTTACAGAATTACTAACAAAAGAATAAAGCACATATTCGTAGGTAGATACAATTTCAACTCTTTAGCACAACGAACCTGCTTGTCCCACTCTAACATGCAGCTAACTCATATAAGCGCATCCTTGTTGACAACAAGAATGCACACTTTCTACAGGCTGTTTTTATTTATTTTTATAAAATTTATTTTAGCAATTTTAATATTTATACATTTAATAATGTATAAATTAGGTATAATATTTTGAAATTCTTATTATTAGTTATATTTATTATTATTAGTATATATATAGTTGCGTTAAAATACTACTTATTACGAATAAAATATTCTCTTAATTTATATTTAATATTTTTTATGTTTAATATAAATCTCCTCTCAATATAAATGTTTAATATAAATAGAGATATAATATAAATCTCCTCTCGAGTCTTATGTTACATTAAAGATATCTAGGTTCGTCTGCGAAGTATTGACAGTTGGAACTTTGAAATAAGTTCGAATGACTATTTACCAAATGAAAGTCATCTACTCACACAAAAGACAGATAAAGCGTTTTTTCTTTATACGTTTAAGAACTTACCAATGTTATCCACAACTATACTAATAATGTAAAGAGAAAATATTTTTTGTACGTTTGTTTGTAATGAATATTAACTGATTTAAAAAATATTTCTTCCAAAATACCTCCTACGTAACATACGCCCTACCAAACGGATGGACCGATTTTTTTTTTGACGTGATGGGGATGGTTCTTAGCTATAATTTATGAACATCTGTTCAGGTGTTTGAAGACCATCAGCCGATTTCCTAGTTGGCGAAGGGATATCTACTAACTTTCATAGGTTCGATTGATGTGAAATTTTGTATACTGTTACTTTGGCGGTATATCCATGACATGGTAACCTTGACCTGATGCATTTAGTAGTCTGTGGGGTAACCTACTCCTCTGCAAGTTACAGCAGATTTAGCGTGTTTGGGATCAATAGTAAGTCTGAGTTTAGTTTTTTTTTAAAATTATATTTATAAGTTTAAGATATAGATGAAGCCTAAGCGAACGAAGTGACGGGCATCAGTTTGTAGTAAATATATAAAGTAGATATATTATTCACTTTTACTTCAGTCTTCTTAATAGTTTGGTTATATGTTAAATTGTTTAGCGAGCGGTTGGAAAGTTTGTTCTCTGTTGTGTTAAGTGGTTGAAAGTTTGTTCAGAGAATAATATACTTACTTACTTACTTGTTTATTATTCAGTTTTGTTAATTGTTTACTTACTTATCTACTGAGGAAAAAATTTCTGTTAAGATTTAATAGTTACAAAGTACACTTGATGGTAGGTGGCGACCGTCGCCTATAATACAAGTAACGCTATACAAGTGCCGACCATAACACATGCTATTGTTTCACGGTAGTGTTCTGTAAGGGGGTGGTTACTGCCGTCAGACTGGCTGCCAAAATGACTGCGAAACGCAGTATGTGCCCACTGCCACTTCAACTTAATGATTCTCCAGCTTATGTCGGTAACTTTCGTACGTCTACGGAATCCGAGCTTCATAGCTTGTTGAGCGACGTTGAGTTTTCTTACGAGGCCCATAGTTAGAGAGCACGTTTTAGAGCCATATGTCATCATTGGCAACGCACATCGGTCGAAAACTTTTGTTTTAAGGCACTGAGGAATTATAGAAGAGAAGATGTCTCGAAGCTTAGCTTCGGTTGCCCATAAGAGCTGAATACGACGATTGACCTCTTTCTCGATGTTGGCTCTACCTAATTATTGGACTCCTTGTCTGCCTACTCGTCAACATCTTTGAGAGTTGAATTCCCAACTGTTATGGGGGTGGGCACAACCCATGTTGTGCCATACATTAGACATAACTTATGACATAACTTAAGAAGACATTAGACATAACATAATGTCTAATGTCCATACATTAGACACAACTTTGGTCTTGTCCATATTCATCTTAATAGTCTTCATCTCAATTCCATTGAGAAACTCGGTTGAGGTCTTCGAGCAACGAATTAATTTGGAGGTAATAGGAGTTAGATTATGTAAATATGGATATTATTTAATATTTGACGACACGTTTGGTCTAGTGGCTAGTAACCCTAGCTGTTAACCAAACGGTTGCGTGTTCGAATCCCGCTAGGGGCAAATGTTTATGTGTTAATAACATTTACCTTTGTACCTGAGTCATGGATGTTTTTGTATTTATAAAAAAAAAGTGTTAACTCTCTGATATCCATAATACAAGCATTAGTTGCTTACTATGGAACTAGATGATACTGTGTGAAGATATTTATATTTATATTTATATTTCTTTGATGTAAATTAATAAAATTAATATAGATATGAGAGTGCAATGTGTTTATTTTTTAAAACGACTAACACGAGTTTTCATATAAGATTGTCAAAACCTCAATTTCTCTTACCGGAAATGGAAACATTTCAAGTTTTGAAAGTACGGTGCGGTTTCGTAGAAAGCAAAACAAATGTAATGCAAGGCTAGAGAAAGAAGAGGGGCTACGTTTGGCAATTCTTTTAAAAGCTTCAAGGCTGTATGGCTATAACACGCTTTCAGCGGAAGTGGTTTTTACAATGACAGACTTTTATTTTTTGCATTCAATAAGACGCCGTTAAAACTCACGAAACTATAAACGAATTAACTCATCAATATATCTTTTTATATTGTAATATGTTTAAATTAATCATCAATAATTTTTTACAATAATTATTGTTAAAAATATTTTTATGATTCATGAATAACACCACGTGACCTTTAACTATTTGATTTGCAATTAGTATAGATAGATAATTCAATGTATTAAGGAAGGAGTTGTTTTTTGAGTTGTGTTTCAAATAAAAATATGATAATTATTTTGAGGATGTTATTGATGTTTTTTTAAAGTTAATGTCGGCAAGCAAGCTGACGGCTCGATTTATGGTAGGTGGATGATGATGATAATAATTATGATGATCATAATCATCATAATGATGATGGCGATTATGACAATGTTGTTAATGAATGTTGCGTTAGGGATTGCATTGGCAATGATTATAATGATTTTCATTGCCAATGCATCAGTGAATGAAAATATAAAATATATGAAAAGAGACATCGTCTATTTATACGCTCCCATGAGTGTAAGCGCAGTGCTTATTTTTTTTTTTCATCTCACATGCGATTCTTAGACCGTCACTTGAGATCAAAATAAATGGTGCGCTATCTCAGTAAGCGACAACCTTTTTGGACCTTTTTGCCGAATTCAATAGAACCTTCTTTATCAAGCATCTCGGCGTACCCATTTCAACAGACATAAATACTTTTCAGTGATCCTTATTCCGATAGTAGTAGGGTTCAATTTATACATGTAAAATAATCTGACCGTGGCCTCTTTGAGGTTTTGTAGCGGATTTTTTTTTATCGCAACTTTAGAGGTATTTTATTTAGTGCGATATGGTGGGATGGACGTCCAACATAAGATTGACCGCCTAAATGGGTTGTGTTGCGAAAAATTTCAAACACTATGGGTCAACTTATAGTGGTCAATACGACAAATGTCGTGTACTTGGTTCCTATTCGAGGAAAAGGTTATTTCCCTTTTGTGTGGTAAAAATTACGATGGGTAAGTGATTCCATAATGCTATCAATAATATAACCGACTTTTCTGAATACTCATTAGGCAATCAAATATGAGATACATATATTATTACCTTTTTATATAAATTCGAGGAATTTACTAGGGTTACTTTCTAATTTGACTATCCTAGGTACTATTCTATCTTTCTAATTCGCCTAATTTGACTTATTAGAGGAAAATTAAAACTTAGATGTACTGTGCATATAACTAGACTATATTTAAAAAAGTTAGAATCGGGCAGTTATACAAAAAATTGTATTTTCCGAAAAAAACTTTAGTAAATTAGTAGTGACACTGCGTTTCGCAGTCATTTTGGCAAATTTCAGACGATCCCTCGAGAACTTATATGTTAATACAGGTAATAAACTATCCGTGTGCCAAATTTCATGCAAACACGTTAAGCCGTTTTTGCATGAAAGAGTAACAAAATAGAGCACAAACTTTCGCAATTATATTATTAGTAAAATTTTGTAGGGATGTAGCAATCCTTGACACATTCTGTTTCTATAAGTGCACGTTATTTGAATTCTATATTTAAATTGATACAGGGAATCCCTCTATACTACGTTATCTAAATGTGACCCGTCGCGTCGTGCAATGCTTGACCCCTTTTGATATGAGGTACAGTCGTTGTAAAAAGGTACTAATATATTATTTCATTTATTTTTAGTCTCTTTTTAAAAAGTGTATCCATTCAGTTCTTTTAAAACACGTGACGGATTTTGATTGCGATTGTAATTGTCATGCATATAATTATTTTTAAAATAGTAAATTAAAACGTCAACAAAATATTTTTAAACATTTACATGACTATCACTATCTTAACCTTAGTTACCGATTAGTTAAGCTAAAGATATGGCACAGGTCGCCAGGCAGGCTGACAGTTTATCTTATTGTAGTTGGCTACCTTTGCCTATTAATACAAGCAACGACCTAAAAGTTACATGTGCACTGCCGACATTGAACTGACTTTTTCATTAAAGCTTTTCCATAGAACTGCTTTAATGAAAATGTCATTAAATGACACTGAATCAAAATTAATCAAATGAATTAAAACTCACAACAAAAATTTTCTGTATAAGAGTCAATCTCAAGAACGCCATCATTGTTTATTTCCAGTCCTATATTAAATAAGAATTAGGAATACCCTATTATATACTGCGGATAATATTACATGATTATGTAATATAATAATATTATATGTTGTTGTAAAAACTACAACATCATTTAAATACCAACACCACACATTATTTCCTATAATCGAAGTTCATATTTATTTATTTGTTATTTGAATTAGGCACACAGCATTTATTATTTTATTAAAATATTAATTTTTTTTGTTAATACAACGAATTCTGTGGACGAATATACTCACCAGCGGTGAGGTGATTCCCTCGGGCCAATACAATTAATGATATGTTTTTGTGAATTTCTGGAGAATAGTGATACTATTCATAACTGCTAATAAAATAATTTGTATTTCCTGCAAACGTTGGATTTCTTCGCAATTAAAACAAGGAGAGTCTCTCCCAAGTTCTCTGAATTCAACATTCAACGATAACAAATTTTATCAAATGCATCATTGTTAATTTTATGATAATTTAGGCATTTTCCAAGAATTTTATAAAATATTTTATTTTTATACTTAATATTTATTACCGCTTCATGCGGAATACCGTGAACTCCGCATGGCACGTTCGCAATGTTGATCTACACTTTAACCTAGATGTCGCGTAGATTATCAAGTGCATTAGCGGTTTTGCCCTTAAGTACTATCACAAAATTTCCAACCAACCCAATCCTTTAGTTGTGCAGTCCTAACTCTTCACTGACTCATTAACTCCTGTATAATATTAACTCCTAGAGTTAATCTTATCTTCATTAACTCCCGTCGGAGGTCCAGGCGCACTCTCCTAGACCATGACGACCTCATCACAGCCGCGTTTCATAATATGTATAGACTAGCTGGTGCCCGCGACTTCGTCCGCATTAAAAAATAAAAAATATATCTATCCTAATATTATAAAGTTGAAGAGTTTGTTTGTTTGGTTGAACGCGTTAATCTCAGGAACTATTTTTTCGAATTGAAAAATTCTTTTTGTGTTGGATAGTCCATTTATCGAGAAAGGCTTTAGGTATTTTGAACACATTGAACGCGGACGAAGTCGCGGGCAACAGCTAGTAAGCAATATAACGCCTGACATTTGCATTGCTATTACACTTTTGCCAGGCCTTAGTTTTTTTTATTTTACTTTATCCCCACGGGAACAGTACATTTTTATTGCATGAAAGGTATGTCCTTTCCTGTATCACTGACAACGTGTATGCAAAATTTCATAAGTGGTTAAGGCGTGAAAAGGTAACAGACAGACAGATAGAGTTACTTTCACATAACAATATTATTAAGTATGTATATTAAGTATATTAAGTATCAAGTATCAAGTATATTAAGTATGGATATGGATTAGAGTTGATTTAAATAATTACATAAAAATCATAACTCAAATACGCACTTCAGTATATTTAAAGAGATTTGAGCGTTCGCCGTACCAAATAATTTACCGAATGGTGAAATGTTCCTGAGCATTGTAAATTCCAGAGGTGCTTAAACATTTCCATCAAAATATTTCTACTCCGTAAAATATTATTTCAACCGATACATTTTCGTAAGCGAACGTTCAGATTTACCTTGTGCAGTCTGATGGAAAAAAAAATGTGGTACTATTTTTAAAGACATTACAATACCTAATATTGGACTAACCTCAAGGAATTTCAAGATGACTACGATATACTCGCGAAATGGTCACATGATTTGGGATTGGTACTAAATGCTAATAAAACGAAAGTTATGTATAAAAATACGTCAGCATTCTGTCATAAAAATACAAAATACCTTACAAATTACTGCTATTGCTTTACAAATCATTGGCAGAACCAATAGTATGTTATGGACTATCTAGCTACGGAAGAACTTTCAAAAGCCACTTGGACAAAGTTTTCTCACTTCAGTTGCGTATTCTAAAAGAAATTTTTCCTAAAAACTTAAAAGAAAACTATAAAGAAGATTATCGCAAATTATTGGTATTGTGTAAAATTCTACCCATAGAAGAAAAAAAATCAAAATTTATACTATTAAAAGAACAATATTTTAATGAAAACGTAAAAACTCCAAAAATAACTTGAAACAGGTTATTTGATGAATCAAAATTTAATTTATCCAACTATAACAACCTTCATGGAAAAAGACGTCTTGCTTATGTCATACCGAACCTAATTAATCAACTACCTAAAACATTAAAAAGCGAAATAACACCCAAAAACATCACATATAAGCTAAAACAATACTTTCTACAATTAACTACAAATAAATATAATTTTTAACATCAGTACATTTATTCGTAAACAAGCAAAATTAACTTATTATCTTAGACCTATGTTTGAATTCCAAAATTTTAAAGTAATTATTGAAGAATTTAAAGGTTTAATCAAGCGTAATAGGAATAATTAAGTATGTGTATATATTTATATTATCTGTTTGTATATATTTTTAATAATATCTGTCTATATATATTTTTATATATCTGAATGTATATATTATAAATAATTTTTTAATCTTAACATGGTATGCGGTAAAACTCTAATGAGTTGTATTCACGTAATAAAATAAAATAAAACATAGTTATCAGCTAAAACTTAGAATTAATGTATAATATTATCTGAGAATTTATCTATCTAAGTGTATCCATAAACTTAAAACATGTATATATAAACAGATAAAAATGACATTCCGAAAACCAAACCAAAGACGCATTTTATTTTAATTTATAAAAATTCCAGATTCAGTCAAAGCTCAGCAAAAGAGTATTTATACAAGCTAAATTATAATTAAACATTGTAAACTGACCCCCTGACTATTGTTGAACCCAATCTATTGTTGACTATTGTTGTAAGTTGATGAGGAGTTGGCTAATCCGCGACTACTTGATTGTGCAGCATCAGGTCAAAGTTACCATGTCATGGAAATACCACCGAAGTAACAGTTTACCAAATTTCACATCAATCGAATCCGTGAAAGTTAGTGAAAATCCCTTTGTCAACTATAAAATGGGCTGATGATCTACAAACGCCTGAACTAGATCACGTCAGCTTTTAAACGAAAAAATAGGATCAAAATTGGTTCATCCATTTGGGAGCTACAATTCCACTGACAGACTCACAGATACACTGACACGTCAAATTTATAACACCCTATTTTTGCGTCGTCGGGGTTTAAATTATAAGTATTATAACATTCAAGAGCTACGAAGTAAACAGTTCAAGAGCTTTGTAGAAAACAAATAAAATTTAAATAGGTAAGGTGAGTAGTATATTGATTAAATCAACATAAACAAAGCAAACGCAGAAACATATGGAAAATAATCTGAACCATGCGAGAAACAAAACAGCAAATAAAATCGCACAGTTCCCAGAATACTCCCCTCGGAGCTCGTATTCCATTTCTGCTTCCATTAAACAGATTGAGACTGCAAAAACAAGGATCTGGAAACTTACGAACCACCGCATAATCTAGAGTCCTTGTTTTCAAATGAAAAATATATTTTATTATTTAGCTTATTTTTTATTTAACTAGCTCATTACCACGACTTTTCAGGAACGAAATTCATAGTAAATGAATACAGCGCTCATTTTTATTGTAGAGGCTTATTGAGTATGCTCTTCAGAAGTCACGAATTGCAATTATCTGAAAGCAGGGCACGAATTGACTACAGTCGGTCGGATATTATTCAGGATCTAAAGATCCTCTTAAATCTAGATGAGATGAGCGGCCACAGAGCGAGGGTTATCCTAGCTAGAGTGTCAGATGGAAGCGGCCTCCGACTCTGCGGTAGGTTGTGCCGCAGAGAAGAGGTTATGGGGTGCTTCAGGAGTGAAACCCCTCGCTGACTGCCCGCTATGAAAGGGGAGAATGGGTGGTTCTTGCCGCTTAGATGGCCCACTGAGCAACGAAGGGAGCCGTGCCGGAATCGAGGAATCGACTAATCGAGGTGGAGCCTTGTCTATCGGGGGGAGAAGGTAGCGTGTATTAATGTTCCCAAACCCTTGCCAGTAGACGACGCGAGGAAACACCGTGGGTTTTTAGTTTCAGATTTTCCCACGCAAAATAATTTCCCCGGATTTCCCCGGACAGCGAAGCTAACCTTTCTCGTTGGCCTTTTTCTTTAGGGATGACAATGCACTCATTCAAGAGGATCATCAACCAAAGACCTGCTTGCCATAGTATCTATAAAAAAAGTTACCAAAAATCCAAACAAGTGGTTCTTTTCGTGATTATCAGTAAGTGCGCATTTCGTATGTTTATCTTTAGTTTGGATAATATTTGAGTATAATAGTTTTTATTACAACAAATTAAATAATCAAGGTTTTGTAAGGTAAAATGAATAAAAATTAAAATTTCCGAATTGTTTGCGTTTAAATATAACTCAAATACAATATACAGGAAAATGTGTATTTATTTTGTTACAATTGATTTATTATTTGTATTTCATTACGAAGGACGCTTTGTTATGTACAAAAATAAAATGTTTTATGAATCTCTGTGGAAATTAATTACTAAAATTATTTCGTATGTAAATCAACACGGTTCGCTAATAATTATATTACTAACATGTTTATATTTATCAGTATTGATTAAAAAAACGTGATTAAAGTATTCTTTAAGTCTGCATAAAATTTTATGAAAATACTAGCTAAACCCTGTCACGCTTCCCTGTGGCTCAGTCATATAAAAACAATATAAAAACACTGTTAAAATGCAATGTCGTTTTCGAGTTTTGTGATCACAAACATATAAGGAAGCTATATATAGTGAAGGTATATTAATAAAGCAAAGATAGGTTAACTTATATAGCTTAAAAAAGCAAGCAATAAAGAAGATCTTTAGATAGGTAACTAATTTTAGTTTTACGCCAGACTGGACAGACCTGGACTATTCCAGATGAATGATCTTAAAAATTTAGAAAAAATAAAATAAATACTCAAAATTATCAACTATCTATTGAGCCCAAACTGGCCTATATATGCTGTAAGTTGATGAGGAGTTGGTTATCTTGCAGACTACTTGATGCTGCAGCATCAGATCAATGTTACCACGTGATGCAAATACCACAGAAGTAACAGTATACCAAATTTAACATTAATCGAACATGTTGAAGTTAGTGAAATCCCTTCGTTAAATAGGAAGCGTGCTAGGCAGGTGCGAGACAGTTCTAACAAAGTTCTATCAATGATCGCTGGACGCTAATAGGCTAGATTGTTTATATATCGGGCATTGTTGGTGGTATTTTTAAAACATTCACTTATTATTTTTTTCTCTTATCTTTTATCTTTATCTTGTGTTATTACTGTTAGTACCTATATAAAAAATATTGCTTTACTTTTTTAAATTTTATTTTTATAATGGCAAACAATTGAAAACAACTTACAAATTAAGGGAAACTATTATCGTCCCTTGAGAGAGATCAGAAAGAACAATCTCACTTGTTATGTAGCTAACTTTAAGCCCATTTAGGAGACCCTTTAGCTCTTTCCTCGTATTTAATAACAAACGTCTGAAGTGACTACTTGACAATTTTCTAACAACTAGATTGCACACTTGAGTAAGTTCACAGTTTAAGTGCTCTCCCCAGTAATGCAGCGCCCGGAAACTTAATTGAAGCGTCAAGTTTTCGCTGCACTTCGTGTTTTTTTCCTTAAAGTTTCAATTTTTTTCAGTTTCAACTTATTAATGAAGGTCTGAGAGCTATCAGGCGCAGGTGGCTTTCGGGTAACAAAGTTGGTTTGGATTTGAAGTCATATCAAACCGAGCATTCAAAATACTGTTGAGAGATTTGTAATAATTGGATTTTTATTTACCAGTTTGAATTTAAAACTAATTTAGACATAGCGAACAGTTTATTTTTTTATGAAAAAGGTTATCTTTAGCTAATTAACTAAAGTCACCACAAAGCTACGCTTTGTGGAGACGTGCTTTCATCTCAAATTGACTTCTTTTGGAATATGACTAAGCTTACTTTTGGATGAAAGTGCGTCTCTTTTCTATTTTCTGTCTTCTTTTTTTTTTTTTGTTTAGTTCTATAATGTGTAAGCAACACTGTTTTGTTTGGCCATGCTGTGTACACATGTTTTGGGCCTCTGTCTAGTTCACTTCAATGTAATCATATCTATTCAATGTATTTAATGTCAGTGTCCTGTTTTGTGTACCTTATTAAATAAAAAAAAAAACAAAAAAAAAGCTTACAGAAGGTAGTCTTAGGGGAGACTACCGCCTAGGTCCCGGTTATAGGGGAAGGTGGTGGACATAGGCCGCACTATATGCCTTTTTCACTGCCAATTCAACTAACTAATCCGGTGGGTTATGTCCTTCTTTTGCCTAATCCTCATTCCTGATTCGATTTCACAGTGTAACTCCGAGTATAGCTCTTTGATCGACGTTGGACTTTCTTACGACGTTCATAGTTATAAAATAAATAAATACAGGAATACAACCAGCTAAACTTTCTCCGTATTTACGTGTTTGGTATGCATTTGTAGAGTTAATAATTAGCACATATATCTCCGTCTGAAAGCGTTTGCCTTTACCAGTTACTTGTACTCGCATACTATTCAACGCTTTACGTCTCTGAAAGTGTACTCGTTAGGGAGAGTGCGGTTTGAGAAGATTATCCCAATGCTAATACTGCCTTTGATGAAAAGCTAATTTTGAACTGGAATTTTTTCTTGCATTATGTAATAAATTGGATTTTAAAAATTGTACCTTGATCCTATTTTATGTTTTAGGTCGACATGGAGGCTGACGGTCCACTTGATGGTAGGCGGCTACCGTCGCCTCAGAAGCTGCAAGTATCATCTTCTATGAAGAATTGCAACCAGAAAGCAACCTACTACCAGTCAAATCATTTTGCATTTTACTGTGATATTTATTATCTAGGTGTTGTTATAATATTGTGGCTTCATCCATTAAATTTCTCATTAGACCCATTGTTTTTATTTACAAGTTAAAGCAGTAAGCCGTAGCCTGGTACAAAATGGTTGCTTAGATACCGCATCAAAGCGCTTCTGTTGTTCCCAAAGTTTCAAGTTACATTATCGATACAAAATGGCAGACCAGCCGAGACATTCACGATAATATTAAACCTTAATATTATGTAGTAATAAAATCTTATTTACAATGTTTCAATTATAGTTGACAGCATAGAAACATCGTAATCAAATTCGATTTACATTTGTGATTGGTAACCGCAAACAATGTTGAGAAACACTTCCAAAACACTTACTGAACAATTTGGGTAAGATATAATCAGAAGAAGTTATACATATATACAACTGGCTTGTGCCCGCGACTTTGTCTGCGTTTAAAAATAAAAGTTATAACGCCGGCGTACGGGCTATACTACGAAATCTATGTTAGCTAAGTATTTTTAGTTTTTATACCATCATACAGGGCAGAAATTATATAAACTAATTATTCGATATTGAGTAGTAGGTAGGTTTTAATTTTAGTGAATTTTAAAATATAAAGTAAATGAAATTACAAATCAACCATCGCCCCCCTAAGCCACGCCAACGCCCCCCATTTTTATCTAGGCCCCTTAACGCCCCCCTCTAGGTCTCCAACGCCCACAAGAGGGCGTTGTCGCCCACTTTGAGAAAGATTGCTTTAGGCTATATAACGTCACGCTTATCTATAATTTTAGTATAATTTCGATTTGCGTCAACTAGCGCTATCTGTCAGTTAAAAGTAACATTAAAAGCGCCATGTGTCAGTGAACAGTGACATTAAATATAATACTTGCAGACTGAAGTGATAAAAAGTCTTATTTTCATCCCAACAGATGGCGCAAATAGCAAATTTGTTTTTGCAATATATCATCGTATAATAATTATTACTCATATACTCGTATTTCCTTTTTCAACGCGGACGAAGTCGCGGGCACCAGCTCGTAAGTTATACGTTGAAATACGCAAAATATATAGGCACCGTGTGCAAAACATTGCGTTGCTGAATTCATTCTCCCACAAATCTTGTTGAGACATGCTTTTAGTCGAAAATTACTGCTTTGATGGTGTCCATTAAACGCATACGGAGTGCAACGGAGAGGCTGCTTGCGTGTAGCTGTGATGTGGTAACACACTGCATGAATATCACAGTAGATGTACGATACATACTTTTAGTTTTTTTTTTAAGTGAAAAATTCTTTAGGTGCGATGGGACTCGCACCGTTACGCTCAGTGACATTTAAATATAGAAATGAAAATTTTTGGGCACTTTGGGAAAGTTTTTGATGGGGGATAAAACAGTGTTCACTTCTGACGTGCAGTCCTGACAGTTTTTTTTTTGAGTTGCAGGACATACTGCATTACCCAGTAATCTAGAACAATTTGAATCCGCTTAATTCATTGCGTGCCCCGGCCAGTTTTGATATATTATAACAATTAATAGATGCGGAATAGCAATGAAAGAGAAAAATACTTCTTATTTTATTTTAAATTATTTTTTTATACAAGGCCTCTAACGAGGCAGGCATCAAACTATATCACAATGTTCAAAATAATTAGCACTTGGCGAAACATATATTTTTAATATGAAGAGAACTCCTACTGGACATTGTGTTTGTTGTGTTGAAACCATCCCATAGTGCCATATCTCTAGTACACAGCAATTTTACTACGGAATACCGATGTTGAATTATAGCACATATTTACACCCTTACTACCTAATGAACATTACATGCAAGGAGACTTGGAGAATCTTACTTCAGTAACACTTTAAAAAAAATGTTATAACGTTTAAACTTTAAGGAATTATTTGATAGCATTTTGTTAAACTAGGTGTTATTTCAGTTTCATTATGATTTGTAAACTATTTATAGACGAGCCCCTTGGTTGAGTGGTTAGGGTAAATAATTTAATAATTTAATAAATACGAACGAACGAATAATATAATGTATATAATTTAATATGTATTGAAGAATATTGTAGCCTGTAACGCGTAACGTGTGACATTTGATGTTACTCCCATAAATTTTCATACCACGGGCTTATAAAATATATGAAAATCGATTCTTAAGGAGTAAACTCCAAAAGTGTATATAATATAGGTACATAATGTGTTTGCAGAGTATATTATATGTATATATACATATAATAATGTGTTAATCTTGTAACACGTTATTAAGTAAGTAACCTAATCGTTATTCAGTACATAGCTGCGGCGGACGTTATCGTAACGTTATCGTACGTGCCGTCGTGCCTGACGCTCTGACGTATACATATCGTTTGAAAAGTAGGTAGTCTACAATCGTGCCCAAGACTTAACTCGCCTTAAGTTATGGAAGAGACACCTTTTTATGTAAGGCAGAGTGACGGTTTGATTGATCGTATCGAGTTTAAACTCACTTGGACAAATTTTTAACTGAAAAAATCTCAAATGAACGGATTCTCATATGGACAGAATACGAATGTACAAGATCCCTCAAGCTCACTTGGACAGATTCTCAACTGGACAGAATCTCGTCTAATAACACAAGTAAAGCCAAAGTGGTGGCATTGCAAATGTGCTTTAGCTATTAAAAGGACAAAGAATAAAGGTTAAGAAGAATAGAAGAAAGGAAGTTAGAATTTCTATAAAGCAGTGGTTAAGCCAGTTATTGATTACTGTGATTCCTTGCTCCGAAACTCGGAGGTCTACATTTGGTCTATTATATATCTGGGCCCGTAGCCATATGTGCTTTCTACAGTCTTTTACGCTACGCTAAGAGAAAACTTGGTGATTGGTTATTGTAATGTCAAAATAAAATTTTGACCAATCACAAAGTTTTCTTTTAGCGTAGCGTAAACGACTGTAGAAAGCACACTTGGCTAGGCCCCCTGGTCTTTTATATCTGGTTTATTATTATTAGCTAGGGTTAGCTAGAGTGAACCTGGCTAACGACCAGATATAATAATATATTTGGTCGCCTCTCCGATCATGTATTTGGACGCGATTTTTCAATCGCTCCACTTAGCAACCTGCTCACTAACCTCCTACTGAGTGTTGTCAGAGACATTATTTGCAAGGGCTGAGCGCTCGATCACTGCGGCACCCGCAGTGCGGTATTTTTACCGCGGGGTATGTGGGAAAAATCCACACTGTCTCTTCTAGGACGTTTTAACGCTTTATGCTCTTCCATTGAGGGGGGGTGAGGATTTAGTAGGGTAGCTGTTACCTTATAAATTCAGAGTCACGTATGAGTGTTTAGCGGTTTTAGACAGTTTTTATATTGGCGATTACCGCTTCAGATTATACCAAAACTCTGTTAAATAGTATATAATGTTTACATCTCACAATTTTAACTTTTTTTGAAGTGAAAACTTCTTTAGACGCGTTGGCTTCTCTGCTGAAAATTTTATTAAAATCTGTGGAGCGGTCCATATAGGAAACATTCTTTAATGTTATGGTCGACTGACAGACAGGCTAACGATTCACTTGATGGTTGGTGGCTACCTGCGCCTAAACTATAACAAGTAATGCCACACACGTCATGCAGGTGCGTTGTCGACCATAGTAGGATTAAGGACAAGGGATTAGGAACGGATAGGGAAATGGGCTTTGGCATCACATACTCACTCACCGAAACACAACAGCAAACCTGCTATTATTTCACAATGGTCTTCTGTAAAGGGGTGGTTACTGCCGCCAGACGGGCTGCCCAAATGACTGCGAAGCGCAGTGTGCCCTGCCACTAATATCGATTGTTATAATATATTATAGGATTTAAATTCACAACCTCAGCCGTAAGACGAGCATAGCCCTTCCAATAGGAGCCACAACCTTCCAATAGTACAAGTCTCGGCTGGCCCATAATCTTCCAATAGCTCTAAGATACATCCTCGGCCTAGTTTAGACGCTGGTACTCAACATAATTGAGTTGTATGTTTATAACATCGAATTATGTTTATATAACTTAATTATATACCTTATATGTTTATAGATTTATAAATAAATAAAAATATTATTATTATTATTAATAATAGATCCACCTACTGTGTAATAAGATTAAATAATGTTTTTTTTTGTATGTTTAAAATGTGCATACACGAAGCAATATGTTGAGACAGATATATGGTTAGGTTGCTGACGCTATACGGCGCTGTTTCCATGAATATTCAGTGTCCACTAGAAGATTTATTGGGGCCATGTTCCGACTTGCTCTAGATTTATGTTCGGATGCGGACCGAAGCGGACGGGCCGACTCGCTAGTGACGGCTGATCTGCTATTCGAACTGTTCTGTTTCATTTATTAAAACAATAATTTGTTAATGTAGCACCCGTTTTAATTGGGCTACGAGGGAAAATTATATATTAATGGCTGTTGTTTCTTATTAAGGCGGTCTTTCTCAATTTCAAAATGAACAACAAATTGCAAAATGAAAGGGAATCAAATTTCTAAGGTATATTTGTTGACCATAAATTAACTCGATGTAATTTGACTTATTTTGCATAATATGCTATATTGACTCAAAATAAGTCAATAATATAGTAATTTATAGATTATAGTGAATTAATAATGTCAGAAGTATAAGAAATACGTAATTTAGTGTGTACTTTAATTCTAAATGTTGTGGGGGGTGAGACTGACTCTGACTTGTACTCTGACAGGGGCTTGTGCAATATTTTTTTAAAATCTATCATGATTTCTTAATTAAATAAACAAATAAATATTATTCAAATCTTTATAAGTACAAAAATGTTAAGTCGCTTCAAAAACTCTAAAAGTTCTGCACCGATTTTAATTCGGGTTACACGTATAAAAAAGGGATAAACGGGAAAGTTTTTTATAGGTATATACAAAATGCACCCCGGGCGAAGCCGGGAGCGGATCGCTAGTAAACTATAACTATTACATGCTAAGGACAATTTTACTAGACTCTCAAAGCGCTGATCGTCTTTTATAGTAGACAAACAGATTGCACATATAAAATGATTGGCAGTATGACAGTATGGCAGTATAAAAGAATAGTATCATGAGTTTCTTTCGGGATTTCTTCTGGGGGCCGAGCCAAGATGCAAACGCTTCGTTGCGTACTTCGGAAACGAAGAGAGAACGCTAAGAGCAAGCTTGGTGATTGGTTGTTGTAACGTCAAAATAAAATTTTGACCAATCACAAAGTTTTCTCTTAAGGTAGCGTAGCTTAAACGACTGTAGAAAGCACATATGGCCCTTTTTTTCGAAACCCTGGTAAATTTAAATTTATAATGACGATCATAAGAGTTTCCTGGAGAAACATAATTGATAAATAAATATTTTGTTTTTGATTTTAGTATAATTTATTATTGGCAGTATTCGTTTATATTTATATATGAATAAGTAAATATGTAATTTATGTAATATACTAAAACACGCACTATAAAATAATTAATTTGATTAGTTTTAGTTACGGATAAGTGCCTATCAATTTCAATCTTCGCAAAATTTTTACAGATTACTAGTATTACTAGTAATCAAATGTTATAATAAAGTTGGCATATGTGGGATCAAATGTCAAACACAGTTTCGCTTCACCATAACAGCTGACCTTACCACACCCCTATTTGATATTAATTTGAAATGTAGCATATACCTCGAAATTTTCCTTAGAAAACAGACTTCATTAATCGAACAGAAAGAGAGGACCATAGACAGAGAGATAAATTGCAACTCTATCCTTTTGAGAAAGATTGGTATAAGTATTATTATGTATGACGTTTCACTTGTATTGTACCAACTAAAAAAAACTAAAACTAAAAAAAGTTAATGGGTTTCGATTAAAAGTTAAAGTTACTAGGGTTACTAACCTCTAGACACGTTTAGTCTAGTTTGAATCCCGCTTGGGGCAAATGTTTATGTGTTAACATTTACCTTTGTACCTGAGTCATGGATGTTTGTATCTATAATTTGTATGTATTTACAAAACAAAAGGTAATCTATGTAGTATATCAACATAATAAAAGCCTATACTTGCTTAGTGTGGAACTAGATGTTACTGTGTGGAATGTGTGAAATTATTTATTATTTATTATTATTATTCGAATTTAATCGAGTGTCTTTAGTAACACAACAAAATAAGACATTCAGGAGTCACCGAGCAAAATAATCGACTTAACTTTGTAACAGCAAATTCATTTATTTAATTAATGCTCGAAGAACTTCCAACTGTCGGCAACTCGTAAACTAATCAGAGTTCTGTGCATTCTGTTTTTGTCTCTATTATGATCGGGATAAGAGAGAGATTAGCTTCATACTTAGTATTTATAGCATTAAATTAAATCAAATTATTTGTAATGCTTTTACATTTGTTACGACTGTACCATAAAAACTGCAGATTAGAGGAATTGGTTTTGAATAAAACAAACTATAAATAAAATTATAAATTACCAAACCATGACATTCAATTGAGCCCACACACGCTATATTATCTGCTGTAAGTTGCTGAGGAGTTAGGGTGTCCCATAGACCTTGACAGCTGAAGCTGGTCAAGGTTACCATGTCATTAAATAATTACTAAAGCAACACTAGGTATACCAAATTTTACAACAATCGAACATGTGGATGTTCGTGAAATACACATTCTTCAAATGCCTGAACAGAACTTCATAAATTATAGCTAAGAATCAGGTGATAATCAAACCATTGTATAATGTTAGCAAACCCTTTACGTAATGATAATAGTGCTAATTGTGTACGTGAGTAATTCTACTGCGAGGATGGCGATATTGTACCCACAATTATAAGTAATTTAAAACTAATATGTAATTTAAATATACTATAATGCATTAATAATAATACACATATAACACGAACCCTATTTCATTAAATTATATGCTCATTTTTATTCGAAAAAATAAAATAAAAACAAAAATATAGGAAATCAGCGCAGGATGTAGGAAAAATGTAGGAATCAGGAAATACGAATCGTAAGAAACCACCAGCATGATTATCAAAAATGCATATATTTTTGACTGAAAAAAAAAAAAATCCACACACAACCACATTTACAAAACAAATTTAATTACCGCCAACAATACACGAAAAAATATAATTTTCATCGTTTTAAATTATACAAGTTTTAAAAGGTTTTTTAATAGCATAAAGTTGACGCGAGGTATTTTCAGTCGACGAAGTTTTAAGTAGGAAAGCAAATAAATCTGGGATAAGGACGCTGCCTGATTTAGAGTTCCCGGCTTAACTGGAAAAAATGTGAGTGTTATTATAACTTGCAAGTTACGCTTGTTGCGAACTATTCGAAAAGTGTTCTATTTTTGATATTTTTTTCCTAAAAAACCTCTAGTACGATCGAAAACAAACTGAAAGAAAATAAACCTATGAAATTTCTGTTATATAAATAGTATTGAATTAAGTATACGAAGTTATTTTGGAATTACCACTTAAGGCCTCTTTCACCATGTGTCAAGTAAGTCACCGATAACCGGGAATGAAGGAGATGATGGTAAAAGTCCCAAACATTAAAAAGAAAATAATATAAAAAAAAATGTCGTCATGTGTCCCGTCCATCGCCACTTCAGTTTATTTTCTCTCTTTTGTTTATACTGTAATTTTGCAAACTGTCAAGAATAACAATGAGCCAATCCTTTGTAGTTTTTTCTTCTTCTTTGGATCCATTGAACATCCATTGATTTCCGTAATTGATTTTGTTGATCCATTTATTTATTTATTAATTTATTATCTAACACGTATTTACACACAAGATGATAACAATGTCTGTAAACCATTATTCGTTTGTCTATACATTTTATTTCACACCAACACAAAAACATTACACTATATATCAATAACATTGATTCTTTTTAATCGGGAATGTCTTATACTCCCTGAGCTTCAGGTTTTGATATTGTTGGCTGTACTTTGTAACTTCTTCCTGACAGTGTTGATATTCAGATCCATATGAATGTACCTGTTACTGATAAAATGTGGAATGTCAAACTTGCTCCATAGTAACAGCCACTTCAGTTGCTTTATTTCCTCTAATAATATATCTTCTTGATTTCCTTTATTACTCTTATATGCCACTTTTTATATTACTTGATAATATATAGAGAACCCTCTGAAAGCTGTAATTATTTTCCGCTCCAGTGGCTTTTTATTTAGACGAATGTTCAGTGGATGCGTGTTTTCGGTTCAATTACTCGCTAATACGTGGATGCAACGTTAATTACATTAGCTCACGGTACATAACATACCTCTTTTGCGCTGTCCTTTCGTACACTTTATTACGGGCATATTTAAAATGTTTTTTTTTTTTTTTTTCAAATTAATAGTTTTTTTTAATTATGCTTTTAATCAGTTTGGTTACACTGTTTTTCAAGTGACACAATTTTTTAAGTAAGTTTGCAGGCAAGCAAGTTGAAAGTTGACGTTAAATTGATGCTCATGTGAGGCTACCGTGGTTTATCAAGATAAGTAACAAGTTATAGCGTTTGCAAGTATGTTGCCAGCTTAATCCTTCTATGGTAGGCAGCGCACTTGCAGCACCTATGGCGTTGATTGTGTTATAGGCGACGGTATCCAACTACCATCAAGTGGACCATCAGCCTAAAGTCTGTCGACATTTGCAAAACATTGAGTTTAGTATTTAATATTATCACAGAACTTAGAGAAACACGTACACTGGCAAAATATTTTTTCAGCACTCCCACACGATTGTGTTTCGGCAAGTTTTTCTTGTGCCAAGTGAGAGACGTGTCCAAAAGTTTTCCCTCAATCAAACGAATAAGCCCTCGGAAAACCTTTTCATGGCACTCCGGTCGCGGTAAATCAATAAACCGAACCCACTCTCACCAAACTCGGTGGCAAGTACTCCAGGAATAAATACGATTACCGAGACTGCGAAACCTTTAACGGCAGCCACAGCCAAGGCTTCGGGGAGATATTGTGTTTGTATTGAGTTTGTGAGATTCCAACTTTGTTATCATACCAAATCGTAAGTTTGGTTAAGTCAAGGTTGTCTTATTGAATTGCATAGAAATAAAATACTCAATTAGTTGTATTAGAATACTTTGTCTACTCAAAGTGTCTCAAATCGAACCTATAGCTACAATATGTTAATAAATTTATATTTAGCTAAGTTTTAGTATCGGTTAATTTTTAGATTTTTTTTTTATTTTTAATCTTTTACGAGCTTATTCACAAACAAAAACAAGTGTTTTAAGTTTTTGTTTATATTAAAAATATTGAAATAAAAGGATATTTCGTATAAGCGTCTCGCTATAATCATACATACAATAGCTATATATACATAGCGGTCCCACTATAAACCTGAACGCGACCCCAAAAGTGTTATCCCATATTTTGTAGGGACAGGGAAAAAATTCCATAACATATGCTACTATTTTATAGTAGTCTTCTGCGAGTGCCTGGTTACTGCCACTATATTTATGGCATTTCTTTATTAGTTTTCTTCCATAGAATAGAAGCGCGTAGATTCCCCATAATAACATTTCATTCAAACTTTTAAAACGGCAAAAGAGCAGTCTAAAACTTGTTCTCAGTGCGAGTGTTGTAACATGTAAGGGCGTAGTTGTTTCGTCGCAAAGCTTTCCATAAAGTTTATGAAACTTATCTTTCCGGTGGAGTCGTCTTCAACGACACTTGCGGGCTCATGCTGCATGGAATATGACCTACATTACTTCATATTTTGTACATTCAACTCTGTCTCAATAAAGTTTCTTTTATGCAAGAACATTCTTGGTATTAATATTAATCTGACTCGTAAGGAAACTGACATGAACGATATTTCACCTCCCGGGTGTTTCAAATGTGAAATCTTCTTAAACAATGAACTATAACACTTTGAAGATTAGTATATTAGGCGAGTGGTTAAGGTACTTACCTAGAACTTTGTCTCAGAGTTTCCGTGTTCAATCCCGGCCAGGCCAACTTTTGAAAATGTTCTTTTCAAAGTTTTCTTTGGTCAGGACGGTTAGCGAGTCAGACGACAACCCATACCCATTCCAACGTGAAAAAATAATGCACTTTTCAAAACTTTTTTTGATCAGGGTGTTTCGGTAAAGTGCCATACATTGCGTTAAACAATCATAAATTGAGTAGCCAGTCCGGCGACAGTAACCACGCCCTTACAGAAGATCAACGTGAAATAGTGATATGTGTTTCGGTGAGTGAATAAGAGATGCCAGAGCCCATTTCCTTATCACTTAATCCTACTAAGGTCAACAACGCACAAGCGAGACCTGTGGCATTTGCTTGTGTAGACGGAACCTCAAGTGGACCGTCAGCCTGTTTGACGACTTTTACATAAAAAAAAACTTTGGAAACAATAAAAATAAAATCCCCTACATTACAGGCCAGTTTAGGATTTCGTAAATAAACTTTTTATTGATATTTATTTTAGTTTTATTGTGGAAAAAAAAATTGAAAGCAATATTGTGCTATTTCTGTTAGAGTTTAATGTATTTGTGTTGATATATATACAAATTAATTAAGCATTGCCCTTTCTATTGCCCCTTGTTATATTTATAATTTTAGTATTGCGAATACTTAGGAATAAGGTTTCCTAATAAAATGAAGTATGGATCAATTCAATACACGAATGTCTTCAAGTAAATAGCCCATCTTTCGTCGATGCCTTTCTGTCAATGAGGTTAGAATCTTTTGTGAGGTGCTTTATTATAAGAAGCCATTTAAAACTTGGAAATGGCTTTTAATGACATTATTATGCAGTGTCATGGGCTATTATTATAATTGCTTTTCTATACTAATATTATAAAGAGAGAAGATTTGTATTTTTGTATGTTTGTAATGAATAAACTCAAAAACTACTGGACCGATTTTGAAAATTCTTTCACCTATTAGATAGGTACATTATATCAGCGAGTAATATAGCCTATGTTACTTACTCGCTGATATAATGTCGCTGATAGTAGCAGATTGTCAGTATTCTTACGCATTTAAATTTTCCTTCTCCTGTATAGTTAGATACAGTTGTTCGCCTGTCTGCCGAAGTTTTCTTTTAAAATATGAAATACCACACCAAAAAATGTAAATATTTTTTATATTTATTTATTTTTTCAGGCAAAAACAGTCACACACAACTTAACTTACAAAAAATAGAAATAATAAGACCTATATTACCATGGATTAATACAAATATTTGCAAGCGGTGGTACAAATCGACACTTTAAAAAGAATACAGCAATAACATCAATAGTGTAAAGTGTTACAAGTAGGCACAAATTAAAAACGTAATAGAAAATTTTCCAAGCTCTTCCTGAACTTCGCCATAGAAATGGAAAATATGCCTAAATCCTTTAATGTTTTGTTATAACACGTACAATGTACATGTCCTGAAAAAGGAATTGTTTGCGTAGTCAGTGCGAAAAGGAGGGATATAAAAGGGCTCAGGTTCAGAATGTCTAGTGTCTCAGAATGTCTAAGGTACCCTTCAAACGTGATGAGGGAAATATGGAACTCTAAAAAGTAGTTTTTCCATTATTCATAAACATAATATACATATAATATATATATATATATATATATATACACTAAAAGAAAAAGTAATATGCACTATCCAATTTAAAATACCTTTACGTTCTTTACGTATGTTTCTCATTCCGTTTGATAGATTGACCACTTTGTCCCGATGAGATAAAAGGAACGATCAATGGCTTCAATCCAATTGGTTAATGTGATTGTTTATTTGTCAATGTTCGCTTAAAAGAATTATTAAAATTGACTGATGAATAATGTGTTATGGGAAAACATAACTTCCATTTACTTAAAAATGCAACTTACGGCAGTCACATTGACAATCCTCCATGAAGCTCCTGACTGCAAGGCGGACTGCCGAGAAAGGGCAGTTAAAATAGTAGTTATCCTCTAACTCTAGCTGTCTATTGGTGAAATAAACTTTTCAAAGTTGGCTCTCGTCTCCATCTGGTAAGTAGTGGTAAGTAGTGGCAAGTAATGACATTGCGTTTCTCAGACTTATTGACAATTGCAGAAAATAATAATTTTGAAAGATAAACAAACTAGTGTGGGTATTAAGTGGTATCATTTAATGGAAATCTGCTTGATTTCGTGGAAAGCTATAAATGCTTCGACCGAGGGCGTCGTTTGTTACATACTTAAGTTTTGATGTGACGAGGATTTAGTCTTTGTTACTGGATATGGCATCTCAAATGAAACATCTACTGCGAACCGTGAAGCAGTAAGTGTCGTTAGACTCCTTTTCATAAAATATAATCATCGTGCGACGTCCAATGTCTATTGGCTTTAACTAAATTCTACTTAAAAATTGCTCTAATTTATTACTTAGGAGAAAATTCATGGTGGAGTTAAGGAAAGATATGAGTGATATTGTTAAACAAAGAAAACAATTCCGCATTTTGTTGCCAATTCTGTCCATAATTTATAATTTTGTCTTGATTAATCTATTTTTTATAATATTTATGAGAGGACAACAACAGTTCAGGTTTATTTTGAATATCCGATATTATATCTTCGAAAGACATGACCGCTTTTGAATGTGTACGCCGACGCTCCGCCGAACGCTCTGCCCCCGGTCGGCCACCACTCAGGACACTTTAATAGAAGCGAGTGGGTTTGTCACGCATGCTGCACGCCTCGCCACGCTGCAGGCTTAACAAGAGCGTCCACTGACGCCATAGCCTTATACAAGCGCGTGTGTTTGTCATGCACACTGCCCTCTCCGCTACGCTGCAAGCTTGACATGAGTGTCTACTGAGGCTATAGCCTTATATAAGCGCGTGTGATTGTCAGCCTAAAGGCGGTGGCGAGCGGCGAGCTTCCTATTCGTCGCCAGGGCAACTTGCCGCCATTTTGTCAATCTACGCACTGAGTACCTATTTCGTTTTGTGTGTGAAAAATTTATTGTGAAAAAATACGATTTCGTAATTTTTATTGACTGCTTCCCATAAAGTGTTACGGCGACGCCACCTACTTGTCTTTGAATATATATGGTATAGATAAAATTACATCGAAATGATCTAGACAGCTGCCCAAAACATGTGTACATAGCAAGTGGAATGTGGAACGTCAAGTGGAACGTCAGCCTGTCTGTCGAGCTTAACATAAAAAAGACTTCAAAATTGTTTTGAACCAGATCATTCGCTAGGCAACTTTAGGTCTCATCAAGTAATCTCCCATCTGCTTAATATCCTTGTAAACGTCACTCTGTAATGGATTGCTTGTCGACTGACGAATTAATCCTGCCCAAGGAATGAAAGGATTAATGGCTCACATGTATTTTATCCAAGTCTTACGTTAGCTACGTGTAATACAGATTGGATTCAATTTCGGGTAATTGGAATTATGATTAGAATTTTCGTTTCGTATACATTTCAGAGGTAATTATTGGCGTTTGAATAATGAAGGAGAATTAGATGTGATTTACGTTTAGCAAAACCGGTATCAAATCAAGCCATATTAGCTTCTATTTTTGACAGTACACAGTATATATTCCGAGATCTTCAGATAATTTTAGAAAATTTCCCTTAATATACATACACATTTAGAACGAGCTTTTATATTCATTTATAAATACGAACAGTATCTACCATATCTATGTATTTTTTTTAACATTGGGAAATGCTCTTGGATACCTGGCAGTGTAGGTGACACTGCGGGGTTATGCCGGATTCGTACCGGCTAAAACTCAACGACATTGATGGGCGGTGTCGCGGGGACGTTATGACATGACATCGGTGCCCCGCCACGGCTATCCAGCGCTGAGCTAACCAGCGTGGGGAGGGCTACGCTCCCTGTCGGAACCTTGGCTTACCCGAAAGTGGAGGTACGCCGGCCATTTCGGGGGACCTCGCAGTCCTACTAATATTATAAACTAGATGATTCCCACGACTTGGTCCGCGTTGAACGATGCAAGTACCCTAAATCCTTTCTGGTGTCCCAGACAACGTGTATGCAAAATTTCATGGTGATCCGTTCAGTAGTTTTTGCGTGAAAGAGTTACACACATCCATACATCCATACATACAAACATACTTTCGCATTTATAATATTAGTACGGATGCGAAAGATGTTTGTTATTCTTTCACATAAAAGCTACTGAATGGATTTGATTAAATTTGGCACACATATAGTTTATTACCTGGAATAACATATAGGATACTTTTTATCCTGAAAAAATGTTAGGTTCGCGAGGGGGTTAACCGCCTAATATAAAAAAATGTTTAACCGAACGTTAGTTAACATTAACAAATCTAATCATCTATAGAAACGTGACGTTACTTAACTAGTAAATGCACCGCCAGAAACTTCTGCAATTTCCCCGAAGACATAAAAAGCGACAAGTAAGTATCGAAAAGCGCAAAAACATGATGAAAGTTAAATAAATAAAATCCTTTACGTTATGTAACGTTGTAAAATTTAATGCGATTCCATCAAAAAAGAATGTAATCTTATTTGCGTTTCTCCTCGTTACATTATTTCAAAATGGCTGCATGACGTAATCGTAATTTAAACCATAAATTCAAACCATCCAACAGATGCATTGAATAGCTCTGTGTACACTTCTCTGTGCATTAGTTTTTCAGTTTGTGAAACGAATTTTTGATTTATTTCAATACTAGCTTGACTTTTTTCTTTTTGCTCGTATCCTAAGGGTCGTAGCGTAATGTTAATAGCCTACAACCTTCGCAAATAATTGCCCGGGAATTAAAAATAATTTGATGGTTATGGTCTAGATGATTATATATTTAGATTATTGTAGCGTTACTACAGATAGTAAAGGCATCTATTTGGCTGTCGGAATAATAGCTTGAAACCCAGTTAAGCCTGAATCTTTGAGTATATGATTTCAGGGCTAATTAAAAATAATACTTGTTCTAAGAAAATATAGTTAGGACTGCGTGTTCAAGAATAACAAACTTTGAATATACCTAGTCAGGTCATAAGTTCTGTCACATAATCAAGATTTTTAGGAACATCAGCTCACTTCTGAGTTGAAGAAGTGATTTCACTAACTTCTACTGGTTCAATTGATGTGATATTTGGTATACTGTTACTTCGGTGGTATTTCCATGATATAATAACCTTGTAGAACTGATGCTGTCGACCGTCAGCCTGTCTGCCGACCTTAACATAAAAAAACTTAATGCTTCTTTGCTTGAGAGATTACGGTCTAAAATCTCTCTCTCTACAACATCTCTACTCTTCAGAAATTGTTCCAAATCTTTCACAATGACAACCAATCCATTATTGCTTGGCATGTGTTCCGCAAATAATACACATTTTTATCTGCACATAATAACGACCTTATGACAAGGGTATACGAGCGAAACTCGCATGAATTTTATCACACAAAACGTGTGTACTTCGATATGACATTATTGGTGGGCCATCCATCAAGGAAGACCCTTTTAACGTCTGATGCACACTATAAAAATGATACATGGGATACAGAATAGTTTCAAGAATAGATATTGTACTAAACCTCCCTTGGAATTTTCTTAAGGGATGACTGCTATTTATTTTGTCATGTAAATGTAGCCTCTATCTGCATAATATATTTTTACTAATATTGTAAATGTGAAAGTAATTTTGTCTCTCTGTCTAAAGTAACCTTTTCACGCCTTAACTACTCAACCGATCATCATGAAATTTTGCACATACCTACGTTGTCAGGATACAAGAAAGGACATAGGGTAACTTTAATCCAGAAAAAAGTACAGTTCCCGTGGGACCATCTAAAATTAAAACAAAACTTAAGGCCCAGCAAAAGTGTAATAGCTTCGTAAGTAAGCTCAAAGTCGCTCAACGAACTACTGGAGGGCTATGCTCGGGGTTACTCTGCGAGATCAAATCAGGAGTGACGAGATCCATAGACAAACGAAAATTATGGACATAATCCGGTGGATTAGTAAGTTGAATTTCAGTGAGGGATTTCACTAACTTTCATATGTTAGATTGATGTGAAATTTGGTATACTGTTACTTCGGTGGTATTTCCATCACGTGGTAACCTTGACCTGATGTTGGAGCATCAAGTAGTCTGCGGGATACCCAACTCCTTAGCAAGTTACAGCAGATTATGATGAAATAAAATTTTATTTTAAGATTTTCTTCAACAAATAAAAACGAAAAATTCAGGTACCTAGTAATATTGTTAAAGAAATGTAATTACATAAATTTGATGTAAAGCTTGTACAACGGTCTATTCCCAATCCGAGAGTAGCGCTGACCTCGCTCAAATAGGACACTTCTATGTACGGTAAAACTGAACGGCTGTTACACCATGCTGTAATAGGACATTGACTTGCAACAATTATTAAAATAATATTAAATATATATCTAATATCTATATTTATGTATACTTATCTACACTAATATATATAGAGAGGAAAGATTTGATTTTTTGTATGTCTGTAATGGATAAACTAATAAAAATAATAATTAAATAATTATTTGTTCAACAAGTGAGCAAAATTGTTTTTTGCTGGGAGTGCCGACTTTAAATCACGAACAAGCGAAGTCTAATATAGACTACTAAGCGCAGTGAGTGATTTAAAAGCACGAGACTTATAAAAAGTTGCTCTCATATTAAACATACAACTTTCCACCTCTACCAGCGAGAAAAGAGTTACTAGGTCATCTTTAGCTAAAAAAATCAACTAAATTAACAATATGAAAAGTTGATAGTAAAATTACTGCAATCTGTCAGATTAAAGGTTTGTTCGGAACTGAAAAAGCTATATTCAGCATTAGAAACTTGTTTTCTTAATTCTTTTGGAGTTAGACAACTATCTTCATAGCTGGGGCAACTCTAGTCGGCTATGGCTCGTCACACAATTTTTTTAAAAAGTATGTTTATCAAAACAGTTCAATTGACATAAAGCTGAAAAAGCAGTTTGATTTCCGCCATTTTGTTATATAAGTTTATATATTTTTTAGATGTTGCGTTCGGAAATTGCACTGGTTGACATTTTTATGAAAACCAAAAATGATATTTTTAAGGAAGTTATATTAATGTTTACTATATTATTTATTTTAAATATTACGATTCAAAAATACCAATTCAATTTACAAACTTAAATTTCAATAAATAAAATCAAAATTTTATTCCTGTGAGTTAATTCGCTAGGCCATAATGAGTTTCTGAGCGAACTATTTCTTTTTTCTGCGCCGAATAATTCCAAAAGGTGGTGTGCAAATTTGGAATCACGCTCGCAGCAAAAATCGATTTTGCTGCGAGTTTTTAGGTACCAAAAGTACCCTTTTCGTGCTGGAGAGGTGAAAAAAAAAAAAATGTTGCACAGTACCTACGCTTAATGCTTCAATTATAAAATTATAATTGAAGCATTCTTTCTTGCTCCGATTTTCAAATTATAAAATTATAGCTTCGATAGTATAAAGTTTCTTGCGATCATGAATTACTTGAAGACTTTGAATTTTTTAAGCGTACCGCACTGTACTAGAAAAGGACGTAAAATGAAGGATATTCACAAGCATATTTTAATAGGCGATACAATTGTGATTTATTTTCTCATAGAATTGATAGAATATACTTTTCTTCCGGTAAACATATGGGTGAAAGACGACCTTTCTTCTGATTTTAGACTAAAAAGTCTACACTTTGAACTTATTAAATATAGCCGCGTAACTTTATTAAATATATCCTATGTTACTCGCTGATAACGTAGCTTTCTATAGGTAAATTTTCAAAATCGGTCTACGTAGTTTTTGAGTTTATTCATTACAAACATACAAACCTTCTCTCTATATATTAGTGTAGATAATGGTATATCGAATAATTACAGCATGTTATTACCCTATCTGCTCCAAAATCAATCCTAGTTTACGGTGTAACAGAACTCCGTCTGTTGCTACAATATAAAACGTCGGACTGTAGGTATATATTCCATTTATTGGTGTACCCAATTGTTGTTGTGGGTCGAAACACGATGTACCTATACGAATAAAACATGAGCATTACCGTTTGATTTATTTTCACATAAATCTAGTTATATTTACGCATATGTAACTTTTCAATTAAAAAAAAAATAGAATTGAAATTGAAATATTAAATACAAGCTTTTGATCGATAACTTGTCTGCGCCCCTTTTTCTTAGAACATTAATGTTTAAGAAATATCATAACGCAAAAACTTGAAATTTTTACACAATATGCAATCCGCCACAAGGACTGATCTTATCTATATTTTGCGTAATAATATAATCTCGATGGCGAGCAAAAAAAAAAAAAATCGCTTTTTTTACGGCGCCATCTGCCGAAAGCGAGGAGAACTAACTCTCCAACGATAACCGCTGTCGCATTTAAAGTGGCAGTTAGCCCTTGTCATGGCAGCCGCTGACCGTTGAATGTCAAAGAAAACCACAGCGAAGCGTGGTCGGGTTCAGCTAGTATATAATAAAATATAATTTATATATTTTTTGTCAGGGAATGGTCTGGATAAAAACCTTACAACATAGCCTGTAACCTACACAAAATTGCATGGTGATCGATAAAGTACTTTCGGAAATCTTCGATAAAGTATTATGTATAAAAAGTTTTTTATTTCAATAAATGCCACAATAATTGAATAATTGAATTAACAGTAATTGAATTTTTTTTATATCAAAGCTTTTTTCTGTCAAATAAAATCAATCGTGTATTCCGCGGTAATTGAAACCTTTTTTCCGTAAACATTGTTAGCTGTTATGTACCTGTACAAATATGTATATATACGTTTGGCGCACGCCACAAAATGTTTGCGAATGTTGAAACCTCAAAGGAAATCATTGGACGGCGGTAATTACTTTTAAATATTTATCTAGTAACGTCGACCGCTCGTTTATAGAGCTAGACCGAGCACAGGAAAGGATAGTGTAATGATTCTATGGCAAAATATATGGTTTTTACACAAAAATGTCTCACCTAATTGTTTGTGGTTTATTAGCTCATGAGTGCGTAGTATTATTAAATTACTATGAACTCCAAGCTATTTGAAAGGTTGGATATTGTTAAGTGTATAAATTTACACTATAAATATATGTATTTCACGCACCTTTTTTTATTTGGCAAATCCTTTTTGACACCCGGCAGCGTAGAGGACGCTGCGGGGTTATGTCGGACTCGTATCGGCTGAAACCCAACGACTTTCTAGCGCGGCCGTTGATGAGCGGGGTCGCGGGAACGTAATGACAGGACATCCGCGTCCAGCCACGGCTATCCAGCGCGGTGAGGGCTACGCTCCCTGTCGGAACTTAGGTGTACTCGGAAATGGAGGTACGCAGGCCATCTCGGGGGAACTCACGACGGGCGGTAGTCTCCCCTAAGACTAGGTAGTCAAGGTGTAAAATGGCGGACATAGGTCAGCCGCCTGCGTTCAAGCCCTTTTCGGCAGATCGGCTTGGAGATCCTCTTCCAACATTACAAATATACAAATATTAGTGCATAATTAAAGTTTTAATCGGCTACTTTTTTTATGGCTTTTCTACATTTTCGGCGATTACAGACGATTACGGGCGAGCACGATTGTGTAGAAGGCATAGTCGGCTGTACTCGCCGATTATCGTCT
The DNA here is from genome assembly GCA_944738685.1 of Synanthedon myopaeformis. Classification (NCBI taxonomy): domain Eukaryota; kingdom Metazoa; phylum Arthropoda; class Insecta; order Lepidoptera; family Sesiidae; genus Synanthedon; species Synanthedon myopaeformis. Next base: position 3,791,338 of record OX122938.1, on the reverse strand, counting down.
ATGATCGCCTGCGCCCCGTGATTTGTCGGTTTTTTTGTGTATTCATCAAGGGAATTCTTGTACGTTTGACTTTCGAAAAACTAATACAGACGATTGTGTGGATGCTTGAACGATGATCGTTCTGATTATAGACGATCGCACCATTAACGATCATCGCCGATAGTGTAGAATGGCCCATTACATATTTTATACAATATTTAAGAAAAACATTTAATTTTTAAATCTATTCGGTTATCTTCGAGAATCTAAAAAAATTTGTTGTAAGTACAATATTGCACCTTAATTCTAAGGTTAAGGTTGCGCTCGTTTTGGTAAAAATTCTGTCTGAGGTTAGTCCTTGTCAAAAAAAAAAAACAGGTACGCTAATTGTTCTTAAATTTATTCAAAAGGTTATTTGATTCACGAGAAAACTTACTTTTTTATACAATATTAAAAAGGTTATTATTTGATTGACGAGAATTGAAAATTTTCTACTGTAAATAACTAGTCTGCGGCCCCAGTCAATTTGCGAGGCGGACATATAGCTCTGATTGCAATGGGACCTAGTGTTTGCTTATCTTCACGGCCTCTGTGTAGTTAGCGTGGGCTGATTCACAAACGATTCCAATGCGAAACTCAAAGCTTTAGAAGTCGGGATGTTTAAGTACGATTAAATATGAAACTCATAAATAGTTTCACCCATATACTCTTTGGCTAGTTTGAAAACCAAATTGGGAATGAAGAACAATTCTATTTAAAAAACCAATTGTCACAAAATAAATATTAATATCTTCTAAATTATTCAAATTTTTTCTAAACCAAGCAACGAAGAGTGATGAACGAAAAAGGTTTATGAGTTTGCACAAAAAAATTTTGGATGCAGGTCGTTTTTTATTTTTGGAGTTTACTCCTTAAGAATCAATTTGCGGGGATAAGCCCGGGGTCTAAGACTATATAAGTATATTGGTAGTAGATCAATCAAAATTGTCACACAGTATGCGTTACGTTCTATTTTTGAATATTTTAGAATATCTGAAGTTTTGCGTGTCAGTTCGTTATCAGCGTGAAGCTAATAATAATATTATTATTATCAGCGCCATCTACACAATATCTCTGAAATTAGACTATGTTACGTAATAATACATCCTTACGAAAACTAGCACCTGATCACCAGAGATGGCGCAGATATTAATTCGTTATGATAAATGTTTTTATAATTTTTATTAGGTAAGTATTTTATAATAAGCTCATAAGGAGTCTAAGCAACGGGATATGGATAGACGGATAAAGAACACAGTGAAGATAGAGGAATGAACTTTATCAATACAGAAGACTTATCAATGACTGTGTGTATTGGGATCATAATTAGGTATGTATATTAATAAAAAAATACACATAATGTATGTATAATAGACTTAGTTAATTTTAATATTGAAAGCTCAGATAAATTTTATAATTGTTTAGAACAGCTTTATCGGAATTGTTTGAAAACGTAATGAAAGTGGAAATGAATTTCTCAAATTGCAGAAAAACAATCGTCTATCTAAACTAAGGAAAACCGTTACAAACTTTTAATAAGTTGTTATGAAAGGGACTTGTTGAATTGTAACTATGAGTTCGAGTGAGATCTTTAAATATTAAAAACAAAATTATACACAAAATTACAACTTGCATACATCTTATTTATACACTTTTATATCTGAAAATCAAGTGGTGTTTAAGTTAGCAAATTTAAGAGTGGTTTAACATAAATATGTGTTGTTCCAATGGCATGTTCTAATGGCAACTTTAAATAATATAAAAAATAAATAAAAATAATATATAAAAAAACAGTGGTCCTCCGGGAGTACCGAGTGAAGATGACAATTACCTGTGTATTTTTTGAATATTCTGGAAAGTACATACAACAGTGGTGTCGGTTACGGTAACAGTGTCGCGAGTTCAATGCTTTTTTCCCATCTCAAAAAAGCCCAACGCACCTAAAGAAGTCTTCACTTCAATAAATATAATTAAGCAATATTTATTTTACTTTTTTACTGATGTTAGGTGGCTACCGTCGCCTAGAGACACAAGCAACGCCACTGCGGCAAACGCCAGAGGTCATTTACCGCAGTGGATACCGCTATTTAGTGATACAAGGATAATAAGTGATAAAGCAATGAGAACCCCTAGTATAGTCTGTAAAGATTTCACATTAATTAGTCGATATTCAGAGCTCCATTAATCTGTTAACTTCGGACTTTTTTGTAGGTAAGTGATTTTTCGTGTCGACGCGTCGAGCTCGTCGAGACGAATTAGTTTCATTAAAATCGGTTTCTTTTATTTAATTAAAGAATTAATCATTAATATAATTTAATTATATTAAATAGCTGGTGTTGGGATTACCATTAATAATAATAAAGTAATTTTAAACAATTTTTGAAGAGGCACGTTCGGCACTTATAGTACCGGGAAAAGACTGCGGGGTGCAGTGAACTCGCACTCTGTGAGCGACACCCTCAGTGACGTTTAATTGTATGAAATAAGCGCCATCTAACCTATTACTATATGTATTTCTTGGTTCATAATAACCTTCACTTCGTCAATAGTTTTTTTGTAAGGGAGTGGTTACTGTTGCCAGATGGGCTGCTCAACTAACTGCAAAACGCAGTGGCCCTGGCACTATTTAAATTAATTTAAATCAATTAAAAACATAACTAAAACTCACTATGGATTTCTTGAAAGATAAAAATGTATAGGTTTGAACCGCATTAATTAAAAATAATATGTGTTAAATTAAAATAGTTTCATTTAGAAAATGTTTATAGCACAATACATTCATTGTTAGTCGCTACAATAATTACTGGGCCGGAGCCTTTTTTTTTGAATGGCGCTTCTTTCATTGGCTTCCTACGTTCGACTTAAAGAACAAAAGGTGAGCTAAAACACTGGGAAAATATTTTCTCATTGCGCACCGCTTCTGGGGAATAATCAAGTCTTAGAAATGTGAATTGCTAATAGAAATGTAATAGAAATGTAAAGTTGCATTCATTTATTGTTCACGAATAAATTTAAAAAAATTAATGAAATAATGACAGAACGATGGGCAAATAAAACAAAAAGAAAATGAAATTATGACGGTACAAAATTGGTATAAATTTATTTAATATCATAATTCAACAAGAGAAATAAATAAATATTTTACTTATTGTATTCTCTGATATATCTATAATACATTATAATAAAATCTGTACATTTTTTTTATCGAGGCGCGAACTTTGAAAAAATCGCATTCCTAAGATGTTTCTATCTAGCTACAATATGGACTTTTCAAGCAAAACAAAAATTACTGCAAATTAAATAAAAATATTAAGTTGCTTGCAGCCTGTCTGTCGACCTAAACAAAAAAGGCTCAATGTAAAATTTTTAAAATCCAATTTATTCTAATAATAAATTCAAGAAGAAAATTCCGTCTTAAAATTAGCTTTTCATGAAGTGTAAATTTCACTGCCTAAAACAGATTAAAAATTAGATAAATTAAAAATTAATTGAATAGGTACATAAAACATTATTTATGGAATCGTCATTTTATTTCGAATTGATAAGACAACTGATCAATTAACTAATGCGAGTCCACGTTTCTCCATGAATATGAAAACGCAGAGTGGCAGAGTGGTCCGCATTCGCTATGCACTTACATTATTCTCACTGCATTTGATACAGAAAGGACGCGTCTAATAATATTCTCAACAGAAAATAATATTTGATTAGCTTTTGCCATCGACTTCGTTCGCACTCTTTGGCGTTGAAACATATATTTCAATATTGTGTCGCGCCTTAAGTATCCCGAGCGGCGACACTGACTAGTGTAATAAAAAAAAATATAAAATCTAAATGTTGGGCGCCAGTGTAGCCTACCAAGAAAATGAAACAGCGTGATCGGATATTACAAAAATATATTTAACGCTCGGTGGTAGGCAACACAAAATTCGTGTAGGTCGTGGGTGGTCGGCCTATCTGTCTCCCCAACGCAGTGCAGGCACTCCCCTGTATGATCCAGCCGACGAAGATGGTAGATGTGGCGTGTTGGGCGTCCTGCCGATGCGTATTGGTACCGACGATGGTGATGGTAAGGCGGTGGTAATGGATTGCAGCCGACAATCAGATCTAGTGAAATCCGATGACAGAGGGATGCTTTGCCTGAAGGATTCTTTGCCCAAGGGATGCTCCTGAAATCGACAGTACCGCAGGATTACTCTCTGGTACATCTACCCTCCGATCTGGATACCCCACGACGGCAACAGGATGAAAATACCTGCTTAGCAGCAGTAGCATTGCCGCAGTGGTGCAAGACCAGAACGGAATTTACAAAGCAAACAGTGTGAAAATAACTAAAGCAACATAGCAATAAACAAAGCAATGTATAAAAAAAATAATACATAATTTAAAATTAAAAAAAATAATTAAGTAGGTAAGTCTTATCCTAGCGAAATAAACTCAAAATACATTAACAAGGTTAAAAAATTTAATGCAAAGCAAAAGGAATAATGTGCCAAACAAATCATAAAATATAATAAAGCGTATGATTAAGCAAGAGAAATAAGCTGTTTTAAAATGTGATATTATAATTTATTAAATTGTGTGCCATTTAATACTCACCCTATCGCGGGAGATTTAAATATTGATGGACTTATTTATGAATCCACAAGACAAATGTAATTTAATTTGACGTCGGATAAAAATAACTTTTACTAAAAAAATCGCACGACTTGACTAGCACGCCAAGTGGTGCGGACCTCATCATCTAAGGCTTATCTCCGACTGCCTGTCGCAAATGTAAAATAAACCGTTCACGCGTGCGTACTTTGCATTGTAGGTAATGCCCGCGCCGGTGCACTTGCACTTCGAGCGTGTACTTATTTTAGTTTTATCAATTACCCCACTATTATTATTTCCTTTATTATTTTTTTTTTTTTTTTATTTTACCCTTCCTTTCATTCACAATATGTAACGCTTCGTTACATTACCCGCTCGTCCCTCATAAGGATTTTATTTTATAGATAAAATCCGCAATTACTTTAATCTGTATCAATCTTTTTACTTAACCTTTCATTCTACCTACTAAAATTCTAACATTCATCCCAAACATACAAAGATTTAAAAATAAATCAAGTAATATTATAATTACAAGACGTGTCCTAACAGAAACCGAAAGTCGTGCGTCTACGTATTTATCTGCCAACGACTTTTTTGTAAAAAAATGTATTAAAAGATGTTAACAACGTGGGCAATATAACAAAACATACTATGTATTATGACCGTAGCATTTCATATCTTTTATGTGCCAAGTACCTAAATTTTTACCAGACATGTCCTCCAAAACGTATACTAATGGAGACAACTTCTGGATGACCCTACACTTGATATACTTCGGAGCCAGCTTTCTGCTGAAGTATTTATCTTTGTCACTTAGTACGTACGCTCGCTTATAGACAATATCACCAGTGTTAAATTCAAAAGACTTTCGTCTTAAATTGTAATGCGATGTGTTCTTTACGTGAGCGTGATAGAGAGACTTCTGTACTTGGTCAAAGATAGTGCTCAAACAACCAAGGTTCTCTGCATAAACTTCGCGTGGCAAAAACAAAACCTCATCGCCTAAGTCTATGTCTGTATAATGGGAACCACATGGAACCAATTCCCTACCAAAAACTAGAAAGGATGGCGTGAAGCCAGTAGCTTCGTTAACCGAATTATTTATTGCGAATTGGACCTTTGGAATAAATACATCCCAAGACCTGTGATCGTTTTGTACAAAAGTTGAAATACATGTAATAATTGTTTTATTGTATCTCTCTACAGTATTTACCTGAGGGGTATACTTAGGAGTAAAATACACGTTAGGAACGTTATACTTTTTGAAAAATTGATCGGTATGACCACTTATAAACTGACTACCGTTGTCCAAAAATATGCTCTGTGGTACGCCATGAACCAAAAAAATTTGATCCTCCAAAATTTTAACTATTACCTCAGAAGTAGCCTTCTTAATGGGAAAAATATGGCAAAATTTGGAAAAACAACATGTCACTACTAGAATATAAGTATTTTGTTTCCGCGTCACAGGAAGAGGACCCATTAAATCGATAGATATCATTTGATAAGGCCGTGAGCACTGCTTAGGGCGTCCCATTTCTCCAAGTGTGGCATGGTTTTGGCATTTATATTGTAGGCAAGTAGTACAAGAACCAACATACTTTGCTACTTGACGATACAAACCTGGCCAGTAATATCTAAGTGCAATGCGTTTGTAGGTCTTAAAAATGCCTAAATGACCTGCAGTTTGCTCATCATGATTCTCCTTAATAACCTTCTCCCGGAGTTCTGATGGAACTACCTCCTTCCACGAAAATTCATTTGTAAGATTACATTTATTTTTACTGAGGCGGAAAAGAGTATTATTCTTTATTAAATAATTAGGAAAATTCTCAGGTCTATTAATACAATTATTGTAGATGTTTTTATACCAATCATCACTAGTTGTCGCGATAGATTTGGCAGTGACAATAGACGAAACAGGTACAGCTCGTGACAGTGCATCAGGAATAATGTTATCTACACCTCGGCGATGTTTAATTGCAAAATCAAAAGAGGACAATCGAACGCCCCAACGTGCCAATCTGCCCGTTGGGTTATCTAAGGAAAGGAACCATTTCAACGCGCTGTGATCTGTATAAACAGTAAAGGTTTTGCCATTTTCTAAATAACAACGCCAATGCTCCAACGCAATCAAAACTGCTAAGGTCTCACGCTCCGTAATGCTATAGTTTTTCTCTGCTGCCGTTAAAGATCTACTCATGTACGCTATAGGATGTTCTTTACCATTCACGGATTGAGTGAGCATAGCACCTATACCATAGTTGCTTGCATCCGTATGTACCTCGAATGGTAGATTGTAGTCTGGGCACGAAAGAACGGGGGCAGACACAAGGCACTCCTTTAGTTTTTTAAAAGCTACGTCCGCTTCAACAGTCCACTGGAATGGTGGTGAACTCTTTTTACGCGAAGTCAGTTTATTGAGCGGCCCTGCAATTGTACTAAAATTCGGAACAAATCTTCGATACCAAGTAGCTGTACCTAAAAAACGCTTGAGCTCCTTACTAGTAGTAGGAATTGGGTAGTTCAAGATGGCATCAACTTTTTCGGGATCGGTTCGTAGTCCGTTCGCATCAACTACATATCCTAAGTATTTTAACCTACTTCTAAAGAATTCGCATTTCTCCAAGTTGACTGTCAAGTTAGCCTTCTGCAATCTTTCAAGAACGCGAAGTAAAAGGGAGACGTGTTCGTCGAAGGTACTACTGACCAGAACAATATCGTCGAGGTAGGCGAATATTCGATGATCGATATTGCCTAGCAGCGCATCGACTAAGCGTTGCTGAGTCGCAGGAGCGTTAGTCAGACCAAAAGGAGTCGTTTTGAATCTGAGAGTCCCGCGACCTGGCACATAAAATGCAGTCTTGTCTCTGTCCTCCTCCGCGATTGGAATCTGCCAAAAAGCTTTGGACAAATCTATGCTACTAAGAAAATGAGCATCTCGCAAGTTGTCTAATATTTCGGAGATGTACGGTAAATTATATGCATCTTTCCTTGTAACTGCATTAAGCTTTCGACTGTCTAGACAAAAACGCGGCTGACCATTCTTCTTTTTCACGAGGAGCACAGGAGACTGCCAGGCACTTTCGCAGGGTTCCACCACATCCAAACTCAGCATTTCATCCACCTGCTCGACAAGTATACGCTGCTTCTCTGGTGAAAGTCTATAGTACCTTTGTCTAACTGGGGGCGAATCACCAGTTTCGATGCGGTGGGTTATCAGATTGGTTCGACCTAAGCCCTTGATTTCAAAAGAAATATCCCTAAACTGTCCTATTACATTATCTGCGATAGCTCTCTGAGAATGATCCAAGTTATCGTAAGAATTGATGAAAGTTTGAGGACCAGTGACATTCAAATCCATCAGTGGTACATCTAACAATTGAAGAGAACCCAGATACTTCGGACATATATGAAATGCGCGCCAGAAATCTATTCCTAGTATTAGAGGAGATTGTACTTCTGGAACTACATATGTCCTCACTATATGAAATTGATCCTCAAACCTTATTGGTAAATCGATGTAACCAATACTGTGAAAAGTTTGGCCACCTGCGGCGACGATTGATACTTTATCGTCTATAGAAATTTTAAGTCCATGACTAAGTAAAGTATTATGTGCATTACTGCCCAGGATTGTAATTGCAGATCCCGAATCAAGGAGTCCCGAAACTGTCAAGTCACCGACTTTTATATTGACATATGGTCGCGTATCATTTGAAGGTTTACTATTAAGAATTGTAGCTATTTTGTAACTGTTAAAAAACAAACGTACAGTTTCTAACCATTTGTTCCAATCATCTTTATCAACGCGACATTCTGTTGAAGATGGGCTGCTACAATTCTGCACTACTAGTTTTTTGAATTGCCACACTTTGGACACTGGCTTTTTAACACCTTTCTGACCACACTTAAAACATATAATTTCAGTGTTCTGACAGCTTCTCAAACTATGGGAGTGATTACGACATCTGGGACAGTAAGCTAATTTTTTATTAACGGGAGGAGAATTATTTTTTGCTATTGAGTGTAAATATCTTTTATTCAAATCATTACTAGTTTTAGATTTAAGACATGTATCTTGTTGCTTATTATTAAAATTGCTGCAATGTGCATTATATTCGTTAAAATTCTGCCTTAGTTTGTTAAATGTATTTAGTTTGTTCCTGTTATTAAATTCTGGTACTAGTGTTGTAGCTGATGGCTGACGAGACTGTATCAGTCGTGATTCCACGATTTCAAAATTCCTACACAGTGTTCGCAATTGCTCAACAGTTTTTATCTCGGACGCAGAAGCTATTGTACTGGCATAACATACCTTAATATTATGCATGACTATTTCAAGCTTATCCTCTTCCGATAGTTGTTTGGAGAGACGCGCAAACATACCCGACATAACCGCTAAATAAATCGTTATATTTTCAGTATCACTCTGAGTTCTAGACCGAATCTCAGACAAAAGGCGAAAATCGTAATCTGATTTATCGAAGTCTCGCTTTAAGAGAATGACTAGTTCGTCCCAGGATGAAACTTGTTCTTTAATACTCCTGAACCAGTGAAGGGCATCATCAGTAAACACTTCTGTAGCAAATGCGAGCAATTTACCTGTTATGCCGCGGGCTTCACTAAACTCGTTGGCTCGTTGTATAAAAGTACGCACGCATGACTTGCCATCATATCTGAGTTTACTTAATTCGGATGACCTAACACCACCATCACAAGTTACCGATACATTGATTGGTGTCGGGCTGACTTGTGACTCTGAACTAGAACCTGCGCTAATTAGGGAATCAACACTCTTTTTACTCAAAGAATGAAACTCCTCAAAACACTCTTTAAATTGGATGGTACATTCCCGATGTCGGTCCAATAATTCCTTCTCTACTTCTATTCGGTTTAATCTATGATAAAGGTGATGAAGAAGATTTTCCATACGACCCATAAAACTTCTGTCTAAACAATTTGTGCTGATACCCGACTTGATTTTATTTAATATTTCGAATGAAATCTGCAGATCTTCGAGGGGGTCCAGGTGGGAATACAAAATGTCTTCAGATGGATACAGTTGGCTAAGTTTGTTTATCTGTTTTCGAAGATCAGCCACAGTACCAGCTGGAGTTTCACCTCTAACGGCAACCTCGTACTCTAACTCAGATTTTTGTAGAGAAAAAAATTTTACTGGATAAGCCATTTTAATTTAATTAGGGTTTTATAAAAAAACTACAACGAAATATAAAAAATCGCGAAAAATTAAAATAGAAATATTTTTATCAACGCTGGCAAGTTGAAAATAGCACACAAAACGTTAAAGAAATGAATACTCCGTTCTTTACAATTGTACTATTTAAATGACGCTTTGGTTTGATGAGATAAAAATGAAATAAAAATGAATGAAAAAATAAATAAAATAATGAAAAAAAAACACACAAAAAAACAATTGCAACTGGTGTGAAACAAGCTTTATAAATGTTAGTAACAAAAGAATAAAAAAATAAAAAAAATAAAGAATTTTAATTGTTGAAAAAAAAAATATATACCTACAATTTTTTTCCTGCTGACTGTACTTTAACAAATTTAAATTTTGTTCAAAATTTTAATAACAGAGGATTACAAAATTAATTGTTTCACTCCAGCTACTGCAAACCAAAAAATAAAACGTTTTACAAAAAAAAATAAAAGCAAACAAAAATGTATATATATATATAAAAAAAAAAAAAACAAAGCCACCGTGCAATACTAACTACTTACTACGATGAGAAGACAGACAAACCACGTTATGGGCGCCAATGTCGCGCCTTAAGTATCCCGAGCGGCGACACTGACTAGTGTAATAAAAAAAAATATAAAATCTAAATGTTGGGCGCCAGTGTAGCCTACCAAGAAAATGAAACAGCGTGATCGGATATTACAAAAATATATTTAACGCTCGGTGGTAGGCAACACAAAATTCGTGTAGGTCGTGGGTGGTCGGCCTATCTGTCTCCCCAACGCAGTGCAGGCACTCCCCTGTATGATCCAGCCGACGAAGATGGTAGATGTGGCGTGTTGGGCGTCCTGCCGATGCGTATTGGTACCGACGATGGTGATGGTAAGGCGGTGGTAATGGATTGCAGCCGACAATCAGATCTAGTGAAATCCGATGACAGAGGGATGCTTTGCCTGAAGGATTCTTTGCCCAAGGGATGCTCCTGAAATCGACAGTACCGCAGGATTACTCTCTGGTACATCTACCCTCCGATCTGGATACCCCACGACGGCAACAGGATGAAAATACCTGCTTAGCAGCAGTAGCATTGCCGCAGTGGTGCAAGACCAGAACGGAATTTACAAAGCAAACAGTGTGAAAATAACTAAAGCAACATAGCAATAAACAAAGCAATGTATAAAAAAAATAATACATAATTTAAAATTAAAAAAAATAATTAAGTAGGTAAGTCTTATCCTACCGAAATAAACTCAAAATACATTAACAAGGTTAAAAAATTTAATGCAAAGCAAAAGGAATAATGTGCCAAACAAATCATAAAATATAATAAAGCGTATGATTAAGCAAGAGAAATAAGCTGTTTTAAAATGTGATATTATAATTTATTAAATTGTGTGCCATTTAATACTCACCCTATCGCGGGAGATTTAAATATTGATGGACTTATTTATGAATCCACAAGACAAATGTAATTTAATTTGACGTCGGATAAAAATAACTTTTACTAAAAAAATCGCACGACTTGACTAGCACGCCAAGTGGTGCGGACCTCATCATCTAAGGCTTATCTCCGACTGCCTGTCGCAAATGTAAAATAAACCGTTCACGCGTGCGTACTTTGCATTGTAGGTAATGCCCGCGCCGGTGCACTTGCACTTCGAGCGTGTACTTATTTTAGTTTTATCAATTACCCCACTATTATTATTTCCTTTATTATTATTTTTTTTTTTTATTTTACCCTTCCTTTCATTCACAATATGTAACGCTTCGTTACAATTGATGGCTCAAGTAATTCCTTGAGAACAGTATCTACTCTTTTTCTGGATGAAAGGTACCTTAGAACGTATCCTGTACCCCTGACAACGTGTTTGTCAAATTTCATAGTGATCGATAAAGTACTTCCGCAGATTTGCGATCTTCAGTTGTTATAAATTATATTTATAGTTGCTATAGTTAATTGTGTTTTAATAAAATCTACACAGTAAACAAATTTATAATAAGTACACGTAAAAACGCACATGCTAGTTGTTTTTTTCGCACTAAAAAACTGTATACGTATCTTTACGTTGATTTCAGTTAATGAATAAAACTGTAAAACTGCTTTAGATAAGATTAGCATCTAGAAACATTAGCGGAGAGTTCTTTATGTTACTTTTATTACTTCGACAAATCATGTGAAACTTCAGAGTCCAACTAATTTTAAGAATAATAACACCTGTATATATTATATATACTTATTAATAACAAGATCTTAATAAAAGGTAAGTTTACAATTTGCAAAGATAGATCATACAATTTATTAATTCCTCGCTGAATTGGTGAACATAGAACAAGATTTCTAATTAATAAATAGAGGAGAAAATCTACCCTCCTTAGCAGGAGTAACGTGTAAGTGCTTTTCTCGCAAATCCCTTGTTTTTCATTCAAGAGGGAAGTTTACTGGTCATCTGAAGCTACCTTTCTTTTAATGAAATTTAAACTTCACCTCCTCAGGTTATTTACTAGATTGCTTTTAATCTTTACTTTTATGGCATTCATTTACTTTTATAGATACAGTTCTAAACTTTTATAGTTTAGATAGATATTTACTTATGCTATATTATTATTACAGTGAATGGTTCGTTTTATTTTTTAAAGGGAATTAAGAATTAAGCTCTGCAGTTATAGCACAAAACATTATCCTCAATTGTACCTAATTACGATGTATTATAACAATAAATTTTATTAGAATTTTTACCCAATGATAGAATATAATAATTGGTTCATCAGGAACTATTTAGTTTTATTTGAATACTAGCGACCCAGCACCGGTTTCACACAGATGATCAAACGCCTTTACTCTCTTTCTCTATTATATTTTAATTCCATTGCAATTTAATCTATACTAAAGAAGAATCTTAATCTTAATAAGAAGAATAAAAAGATCTTAATCTTATCTTTAGAAAAAGATTCTATAAAACCTAATAATGGTATAATTAATGCTGTCATTAAGAGTCTTATAGATTATTTATTTATTAAGTATTATTAATGGTGTTTAAATTTATAAGTATTATGAATTATTACAGAAAAAAAAAACAAAATTTACATTAAAAGTATAAGTTGAAGTTGATATTTTAAGCAGATCTAATATGTTTTAAAGAATTGCATTTCTTAACACCATACTGTTTCAATTATTCATTTGGTGTTGATTGCGAAAGCAGTATTAGGAGTGACGATAATGGAGAGAAGCGATTTTCGTCATTCAACATTCGCTTGAATAATAAATAACAGTTTGCAAAGTGTACTGTTGCTATCTATTTATAATATACTAGCTCTTGCCTGCGGATTTTTCCGCTCTCCTTTTTCTTATGCGTAGAAACATTTGTTTAATCTTTACTGCTTATATATTTTTGTTGAGCACATGTGATTTTTGTATGGTTTGATTCGTACTTCTTATTATTAAAGAATAACCAGTTAAAAGTTGTATAAATACTTTCTAAATAAATAATAAAATAACTTATAAATAAAGGATAAATCGTCATTATCATAATCATCTCAGTATACGTATGCTATGTGGACGTTTCGCTACATGAACGCTACATGAAGTAGCGATCACATCGTCTATACAATTTCCGATAACCAGCTTGTGATAACCCTTGAAAACAACTTGTAAACATGGCTCAGAATCGTGATGGGTCTATACTTGTTAAAAAGTTATTAATATTTGTTCTTTTTTATATTTCAACAAGTATTTATTGTGTTTAAAAAATAATCAATATTTTAAAACAAACAGAATCTTAACGAACTTTCAGTGTACTGTTTGATTTGTTTGCTTTGCTTTTTGTTCCTATGAATAATTATAACAAATTTATGAATTATGAATTATGAATTTATATATTTTTTATGAATTTATATATTTTTTATGAATTTATATATTTTTTATGAATATATAGGTATTACAGTTTTAAAATTCCATTTAATGAATAATTTCCAGATAAATATTACCTATGTATCTATATATTTAAGTACGATTATACAATGAACTCAGACCAAATAAGCCTAACATGAAATTTTGTTTATTTTTATTGAAAATAAGGGAAGAAGTTTTTATACTTATATAATTTGCAGAAAAAAAAAACCGTGTGAAGCCGAGGGCGTCCTACTAGTCTATAATATAACAGAGTCGGTAGAGGACTTGTGTCTCCTTATCATCGTATTGTTTGTGTTTATTGGCGACGGTATCCACTATTAAGAATCGGTCCAGTAGTTTTTGAGTTTATTCAATAAAAACAAAAATATTAACAAAAATACCAATCTTTTCTCTTTATAATATCAGTATTGTATATACATTTATAACAAGTTATTTTACAGACCACGAGTTTCACATCCACATATTAATAATAGTAACATATATGCGAAATTCAATTTCCTCTTGGAAATGTCGGTACCACTGAATCGTCGTTTTGGCGTGTTCATAATTTATGGACACATTTGAAGGCCTAACCTTTTAACAGCGATGAAAATTAATTAGATACTAAACCAGATACGTGCTGAATTCAATATGCGTTTTGGTTAGATAATAATCATGTGATTAGTATGCTGACGCATATTAGCGAAATTAAAGTCATGTTGGCTATTATGTATGTACGAGTATATTACTGTTGTGTCTCACTATGGCGAGACTGGCTAATATTTTGATTGATAAGTAAATGGTGTAAAAAAAGAATTAAAAAAAAAATAGAAATGAGGCAAGGCATAGCCTAAAGCGGGGTTTCCACCGCGAACGAATTTGACCCATTATAAAACACCATTGCTGTTTTACAGCCAAAAATCGACAACAGATGGAGCTAAACAAATTTGCCTGCGACTTTATCCGTGTATCTTTATAAGTTACTAGCTCTTGCACGCGGCTTCGCCCGTGTAACTTTATAAAATATAGCCTATATTACTCGCTGATAATATAGCTTTCCAACAGTGAAATCATTTTTCAAATCGATCCAGTAGTTACGGAGCCTATTCAATGCAAACAAACAAACAAATCTGTCCTCTTTATAATATTATTATTATATATAGTATAGATAGCCTGTATGTTATTCTGATGACTTATAAACTATAATACTGTAAATATCTCATGAAAATCTGTTCAATAGTTTATGCGTGAAGGAGTAACAAATATCCTCAGAATATTTCTTAGCATTTAGCCTGCTTAACCTTCGAAACATTTAAGTGATATGTAAAGATTATACTTAAGGGCCTCTTTCACCAACTAAAAGTAAAGTGTTGATTAGTTACTTTTAGAAATAATTTTATGTTTTATTAAATTATGCACTCGGTTTTGTGCATACTTCGAGAGGCGATTTTTTTTATTATTTTCTTTTTAATTTTTGGGACTTTTACCGTACAAACAAAGGTATATTAGCTCCATTTATCCCGGTGACAGGTGACTTTAAATAACGGTTAGCCTACTTGACACTTACTCAGAGATGGTGAAAGAGGCCCTAAATTTATAATATATGACTTTTATTTCCTGTCAAATGAAATTTATGTGTAAAGAGCTAATTGCACTGAAACTACACAGCACTGACATTATCTTTGTTCTAGCTGGAAACCTTCTGCACGCTAATTTGCACCCTCGTTTGAAAACTCCAATCATCCACCTCTGTGCTGTGCGCAGCAAAAGTTAATTTTAAGACGGCACTGTCTGCCTCCCTCGCAAATTAATTACTGCTTTTTTATAACTTCTCTCGGGGGATTTAAATTTTTTCAATTTCTCCGTCTTACCTAAGAGCGTTGCGCTGTAATTTATTTTCCTTGGCAATTACAAGAACTATGTCTTAAAGCTATCTTTTCTTTAATGAGTGTCCGTGTGCCTTGGTACTCTTGGATTAACCCGAGACACTTTGTAAATCAAACTGAGGGTTTTATTAAGTGTACGTAACATTATTGGTTGTAGGTTGACAGTCCATTTAATGGTAGGTGGCTACTCGACTCATCTAACTCATCTATCTACAACTCATCTATCAACCAGTAGAAGACACAAAGAGAGGCTAAATTTCTTTTAAGGGGTTTTAACCGCTGCTGTGTGAGCAACGGATTGTCGACAATTTGAAAAATTCGATGCTGCAAGGTATGAATGGAATATAGGTGGTTATTTGTCCTGGATTCTGGATCATTTGATACCCCTTGAAATTTGAAATCATTGAAATTTTTCTTTAAAAATTTTCATACAAAAACCGTCATAACTGGAAAATGTACCAGTAGGTGTTCATCCAAGTCTAAAATATTTACTAAGAGTCCTACTAAACTGTCCTGTAAAAAAATCTCCATACGGAACTTTCCCACCAGTAATTACGAGCGTCTAATTTTGTTCCCGAAAGTATAACAACTAACTTTTAAAGCTTTTTGATGCACTTTGAAAACCACATAGGAAACTAGCAAACTTCATGAAAAGCTAATCGGTGTGTGCTCACGCGGGAAACACCTTCCAATCCATTCCCGTGTAAGAGCTGCATGAATTCTCGATATTTTTGGATAACATATTTACTTACTTTTATTATATTATTTTCAAATTATAGGTGGTTATAGTAAATTAATTAGGTGGTTATCGACCATAAGTATGCATCATTATCATCTCATCCGTAGGACGTCCACTGCTGGAATTATAAAACAAAAATATGAAATTTTAAAATCCAGAGGCGCTAGTCCTTTGCGATCCTAGGACATTATAGTCCTAGAGGTGCTAGCACTATTTGTCTAGTAATCTATAGACGATGATTTGGAAGTCCAAATTTGAACAACATGTTATATTATAAATAAAACGTTTTTATTAAATTTATTGTCTTGCCAAACTAATAACTTATTATTAAATACGAGTTATTTGTTTGGTAATATAATAATAAAAATAATAAAAAAATTGTGTGTGTGTCAGCTTCGACACACGACTGGAGTTTACTCCTTACAAACGATTATAAAATTCGTGTAACAATTTTGATTTTACTCCCATAAATTTTACCACGGGCTTATATATATACTTATATGTGCAAATCGATTCTTAAAGAATAAATAAAAAAAAAACTCATTTGGACAAAAAGCTATTCAACTTTGTCTAAGAGTACCATTGCCTCGTAATGCATGCTGACATGACTCACTCTCAAATGTTATATAAGTTTGTTTTATAACATATTTTGTTATATAATCTGAACTCACCTTAATGCCCAATTGGATGGTTTTAGGATAAATGTCCGTTTTAAAATATTTAAGGGTGACCGTTCACTGCGAACCTAAACAGTCATCCTAAATAATCAAACGCGACGTATTTAAGCTGATTTGCCTAATGGGACTTATTACATTTATGTATTCCGGGAGCAGTTTGGTTAAAATGCAAATGTCCACTAAAAGCTGGATTTGTGGGCGCCCTAAGCCCACGGCAATATTCACTGGCATGCATTATTCAGTTTCATTACTGGGAGCTACTTCAACAATAAATCGAACGGGACCTTTTATTCGTTCCTTTTATTTTTCATTCTTCCCTTGTTTATAGCTTGTAAATGGCACAATGAATTGAAATTAATTTATTTTGAAAATTATTTTATGTTCATATGTTTTTAAAAGAACTCTACACAATTATTCGGTTATAGTTTAAAGTATTGTATTAATACAACTTGTATTTTGTAAACTGCAGCTAAATTATCTTTCGTGGCAACTGAGGACACGAATTAGTGTCAAAGGGGAATAATTTATTTGTGGCAAAGTTTTTGTGCCAAGCACAAACCAGAAATTATTCCTCCTGTTATTCCTCGCAGATCCTCGACACAGCTATAGTACCTTGACAAGTTAATATTCCGCTATGCTATCGCGCGAGCAACTGAGTTGCTTTGCTGGATTTGTACTGAGGCCGCACATTGGCAGCTATCGCTCGAACAACTGAGTTTCTTTGACAGATTTGCTGAGGCCGCACATTAGCTACTGTCGTGCGGGTAACGCGGTTCGTCTAGGTTCGGCGTCCAAGTTGTTGCTCGCGACATCTTAGCAACTGCACAGACGCGATCGTTCTTGTCGGTTCAGCAATGAGGAAAGTTTATTGTTCTAGCGAGAGAAAAGTCGCTTATAAAACAGTTATATCGTGAACGATAGGACGGTGTGTGTGCGGATGGATAGTCGCTTCATCAAATGAAAGTGACTATCGCGTCAGCAATAGTAGCCAATGTGCGGCCTCAAAGCTTAATAACACTATTGTTTTATTTTACTCGTCTGGCAAAATACATCAGTTATTTTTTGTGATAATAATATTAGGTTACCAAGTTTTATTAAATTACGAGTACGTTGAAACTCGTTTTATGGAGCAGTGATGACATTTCCGTAACTTTTTCATCTCATCCACTACCATCTAATCCCGTATTTCAATCTCATCTAATTATACGAAAAAATGTAATAAAACTTGCGAACGCTTATACATTGCTCGCTACACGTAACCAAGAATACCTGTAGTAAACGTAAAGCGGTGGAAAACCACCGATGTACGAGTAACTTAATTTTCTCCCGTTAACTTGAGGGAACGCAGACTGAGGATAAGAGGATTAACTTAATGGCTCTTACAGACTATTCCTATTCAATATGAAACAAATCTTTCCTTTTTCCTTCATAGTAGAGGTGTGCGAAATTTTCCCGTTAATGCACATCCGAGCTATTGTTGGCGTAGACTAGATTAAGGATAATAAGATAAAAGGAAACTGGGTTGAAAGGAAAAAAAAAAAAGAGTAACAATGAAATTATTCAGTAAAATTGGATAGTCTGATTAATTCAATTTTTGAGGTTTTTTTTTTCTATCAAATTTGGTATAGATAGACGGAGCGACACTGTAAACCTATCATAATAATTATCATAGATATAATAATTACGATAGGTAATATATATTTTCCTGGTGAAATACTAAGTATGTCATACTAGGTGTAAACAAACCTCCGACTTTCTATTGATCCCAAACATTCTATTCTGCTGTAAGTTGTTGAGGAGTTGGTTATCCCGCAAATTACTTGATGGTGCAGTATCAAGTCAAGGTTACCATGTCATGGAAATACAACCGAAATAACACTATACCAGGTTTCTAAACTAACTAGGAAACGAGCAGATGCTCTTCAAACGCCTGAACCACCTCGATCACGTTAGCTTTCGAACAAAATAAAAAAAAAACGGATTATAATCGGTCCAATCGTTTGGCAGCTACAATTCCACAGACAGATACACAGATACATCGACACACAGGTCAAACATATAACACCCCTCTTTTGCATCGAGCGTTAAAAACGCAATGGAACGAGATTCACGCACATCACCAATATTTCGATTTCCACCATCCGTTTCGGAGCATCGTTTAAAACAATATCGATAATCAAACATGAATTGTAAATATCGTTAAAACTTCCGGCGATCTACTAAAAGCTTTCTATTTAAACATAAATGTTAGCCGGGAGTCAGCTAAATGGAATCTATCGGGAATTTGAAGAGCACCGCTGCAATGTGGCAGAGTGAAATTTTAATGTGATTAAAGGCAAACTTTACGGTGTATGTTTTGGGAGTATGTGTAACGAGAGGAGAGCGTTTCCAATAACTTTAACAGCATTAGTATCTGCATATAAAATAAATTGATTATTTTACTTAACTTAAACAAATCTTTACATAGTCTATACTAATATTATAAAGAGAGAAGATTTGTATGTTTGTATGAGAAACAATCCCACCATTCATCGGCCTGTATCTCTCCTCTGTTAAATATAGGCTTTTTAAAAACTCCCAAGTGACGCCACCACACATGATCCCCTGCGCTTCGCATGCTGAGATTAAACACTCAAATTTTTTATGTATATAAATATATAATAGGTACCTATATAGTGTAGATGGTACCTATATTGGCATAAGTATTAATGTTTAATTGTAGACGTGTTAGAAAAGGCATAAATTAAAAAAATACTATCTTAAACCGTGTTTCCAAATATTTGTTCTACGAACTTTGCAATATGGTAAAAATAATGACAACATAGATGCCATGATGCTTGTTATTCTTTCAAGCAAAAAATACTGAAATTTAAATTATTATTACAGTTCATATATTGGAACAACACATTAGGAAGTGGTCAAAGTCGACCGGAAGGTATTATCCATATAAGTTTATGTGGATGATTTCGCGAGCAAAAGCTAGTAGGTATTACAAATGCGAAAGATTGCGAGGATGAACCAAAACTACTGAATCAATTTTGATGAAACTTCACTGTTACAATAATAGTAACAATGACGATTCACAATAAGAAGAAAAAATTGACTTACGTGTGAAGAAAGCTTATTACTTTCGCCTCAATCTGCACCAAATCCATGAGGTGGTCCTTAAAATTGAAAACAACAGTTCGGCGCTCATCGGGGAATGAAATTGTTAGTTTTAACTGAAATTTAGCACCAGTTCACAGTTATTTATTTATCAAAGTTTACAGAGTGATTTAGGGGCCACGTCTCCCGCCTTATTTAGGCAGTGAGTTTTGCCCGGAGTTGCGAAGTTTCGACTAAAAAGCGAGGGCGAGCCGTTAATTTTGTGTAAATTTCCTTGACATTACCGACTCTCGGTTGAAATGATTTATACTGGAACTAAATTTGCTCGTGATTGCGTTCTCATGGGGATTATTATGGAACACGTTGTAATATACCTAATAGGTATGTAAGTTACTAGAAGGTTTAAAGGTATTCGGCTATTTGTTAACTGTAGTTAATGGCGTAGGGACCTAATTGAATTGTTAAATTAAGACATAGTTTACATAGTCGTCAAAGCAGAGATTTGCATTCATTTTAATTTCTTTGCTCAAATAAAGAGAATAAAACTTGCAAGAATTTAAAGTAAGGCATTTCTAATTGATAAAGGCAACTCTTAGCACATACAAGAATATTAAGATTTTATAGTTATTTTCGACCTCCATGGCATAGTAATAACTTACCGTCAAGTAGACCGTCAGCCGAAGCTTAAATCTAAACTCTCCACAAATTTAAGCATTTCTCAAATTTAAGTGTAGGTAACTCATTAAAACGTTGTATCTACTCCCTCAGTTGACTTTTTGGTAAAACATCATGTATTTCTCGTCAGTTGCGTAGTTTTAAGGTTCTTTTTGTTTGCAAGAACCATTGCAATGATTCTATTGATGGATCCTAGTATGTCTTCCTGAGTCTATCAGAATGAACCTTCACAAATAAACATGGTCTGGTTTTAAATAGGTTTAAAAGCGACCTTTTATCTACCGAGTTCTCCTGTGTCGTTTGGACATATTGAGTAATTAATTTACATTTAAAAAACTGTCATCATCATCATCATCTTAGCAGTATGATGTCCAATAGGACACAAGCCTCCCCCATAATAATAATTCTTTAATAGACCGGTCAGATTTATTAGCTGGCATCTACTATCATCTATTGTCGTCGGCGTTCTCCTGTTTCCTATTTTAGATTTCTTACGTAAGAGACCACGTTTCATCGTCATATGTCATCACTGGAAAAACACATCATCACTGAAACTGCCACAAAAACGCCAAACTCTTCCTCATTGAATGAGATTTCAAAATCACTATGAATCGAGATTCCAAAAAATCATTTACTTTACTAAATGCACTCATTACAATAGCGATATAACATTCACTTATAGTCTTTATTATGCATGTTTTATTACCACTAAAATTGGCATACACTGTCATAATGCTATATTTTATATTAGGGTAACAAATGTGCTCTCTCGTACACCGACACACCATCCAGGCATGGGATAACATTTTAAGCTCCGGTAACATTTTGATTTGTTACGTTGAGTTTTGTTGGCGTCGTGCCATTTGCTTCAACTCAAGTCTTAGCAACTCAGCAATACAATATTGTTGCATCTACCACCTAAAGTGTCTCAACAATGTAGTCAGGGATTTTAAGAGAAATCGATTTACATAATATCATCTTGATTTTTTTTTAAGAGTATGTTTTGGGGTTCACTGTATTATACTATCACATTCGCCTGTCGAGGTCGTCGGTCGGTGAATTTTTGTACAATAACGATTGAATTTAATGTTTATAGTTGTGAATACATGGTTTGTATTTACATCTAATCATGTTGCTGACTGTATTTCTGACAGTCACAATTTGGCCCGCACATGTAGCCGCAATAATTGGACAGTTTTAATGGGTGATCCGAAAATATTACGACTATGGGTTGTTAGAAATAAAAGAAACAATATAATTCCAACATTTATTAATCCATACTAAATACCGGATAATTCTTTTTCAAAAAATTTCGTTTGAGTAAAATTAATTTTATTGAGAACACTCAACAGGCTTCCTCATCGGTAACGCTAATCTCTGCTAACTGTTTGACAACGGATTACTCATAAATTGTTTACGAACTGATTTAACCTTGCCACCGAAAAAAAAAAACGAAAAAACCCAACCATTAATTTCGTCATCTTTAATTTAAAATATAATATATAAAATATATGTAATAACAATTATAATTCTTACAGTTATTATAGACAGAAAGAGTTCGCATACTCGTACTATCGAGGTGACGAGTTAACTTTACTAGTGTTGCGTATGGAAAATTAAGATTTAATTTTTAAACTGGCAACATTGGTATTACGTTTGAGCAACAATTATTGGTTTTAGATATTAAAAAATAAAACAAAGCAAAAAAATAAATAAATTGAGCTTTTTATTTAAATTGTAGCTAATCCGTAAAAGTATCGATTCCGCCAAATGATATTTTCAAAATTAATATAGTTAACTAAACAGTTAACAGAGATTAGCAATAACTACTCACCTCAAGTTGCAGTAAAATGAGTCTCCATATTATTTACAATACGATTCAAAATTAAAAGATACCTTGAAATATAGAAGCATGTCTGCATCTGTAAACCTTCTACTGAAACAGTCTCTTACAGAAACACTGACATCAAGGAGAGAAGAAAAATGGAATGCCTTTATTACAGCCACCACATAGTCCAAAGATACTGCCCCTTCAACTTAACTTCCGGATTGGGTTGGCAGTATGACTCCGAACATAGTTTTCTCTTGAGCGACGTTGAGCTTTCTTACGAGGCCCATAGAGAACACGTTTCAGCGCCATATGTCAATCACTGGCAACACACATTGGTCGAAATTTTTGGCCCTTAAATATATCATTTAAAAAATCACTGAAATAGCCTAATGAAAAAATTATTATTGTTTTTATGTCAAG
Organism: Synanthedon myopaeformis; assembly: GCA_944738685.1. NCBI lineage: Eukaryota > Metazoa > Arthropoda > Insecta > Lepidoptera > Sesiidae > Synanthedon > Synanthedon myopaeformis. The sequence continues at coordinate 3,768,296 of OX122938.1, read as the reverse complement.
TTAGTGTATAACACGTAGATTTATTTATAATATGTGGTAAAATGTATATGTCGGCGGCCGATCGTATAATCCGGCAGTTCGTGGTGTGCCTAGGCAGATGGCGGTGTTTCATGAAGTTGCAAAGTGATAAAAAAAGTGTGTGATCAAAAACTATTCATTCACACAAAAAAAGTGTGTGATAATCTCATATCTCAATCGGCAGCCAAATCTTCGAACGATATACTTCGAACGATCTGACTGATATTAGTTAGGAATTTCATGAAACGGCGCCATTTATCACTATCTGCCTAGGCACATCACGAACATCCGGATTATACCAAAATGTAGATTTAAAATGCAATAAAATAATTATGTAGTGTTCTATTTTATTTTAAATTATTCAACTGAACTTTCTAGGAGTCTAATAAGCTGTGTGGTCGCTGCTCCATTTTCAATTTCATTTTTTATATTATACAATAGAGAAAAAAAAGCATTTATGAACAAACTTGCAATAGCAAATGCAACAGAGTTACCTACTGTCTGTTAAAAGCATCTCTATCTCAGCACTTTCGCTTTTTCATATCTACGTGATATGTCAAAGAGAAGCCTTCTTTGACCAACTCAAATAAAATAAGAATTAAAGATAAACCCCCATGGACGACAGAGTGAAGCCGGTAAAACTACGCCTTGCTTCATTAAAAAAATTTATTTGTGAAAATGCCAAATTGCGTATTGAAAGGGAGTACTTAAGGCAAAAAATATAAGGCAGGATGGAATCACATTTCACTAGGAAACCAATATCTATACTAATATTATAAAAAGAGGAGATTTGTATTTTTGTATGTTTGTAATGAATAAACTCAAAAAACTATTTAAAATATAAAATTTTAAAAATTCTTTCACCTTTAGAAAGCAATGTTATCAGCGAGTAACTTTATTTTATAAAGTTTCACGGACGAAGTCGCGTGCAACAGCTAGTATTCAATAAATTAATTAAAAATAAATTATTATGGCAACACCCCGGCCTACGTTCTATATGTTTATAAAACATTCTTTCACTAAGTTGTCCGCAAAATTCTGTCTTTAGTTTTTATTTGGTCTGAGCCTATGACACAATCAGAGCAATTCAAGTATTACCATGGCCAGATACGAATCCATTTTTTTATTGAATGGGCGACTGAATTGAATGACTTATTGAATGACTTAAGTGTAGTGCGAAGGCACTACACTTAAGGAGTGTAAAACGTCTCAAACATAAAGCACCACGCAACGTTGAGCAAGTAAGTTTTTGATTTATACGTTGTATAGCGCAATTTCCACGACTTTCATTCCCAAGTTTCGTTTGCTATTGTAAGTCTGTGCTTCTAGGAGACAAATGCTTGTATGTAGTTAGTGCCAACCTATTGTCTAAGTTACAACAAGTTATCGCCTCACATTTGGAAATTTTAGTAGTTTAAAATAATACTAAGAACAATACGGCAGTATAGCAGCGAAACATTCAAAACAATTATAATACAAATACAATAACTTATTGACTAGTTGAAACATCAGTCTTTCAATAAAGATAATTTTGTTTACAAAGTTTCCATTTAATTTTCTAACTTAACAACATACGCATAAAGACCATTTTTAAGTTTTAAAACATATTGATATGAATATTAAACTATCCTTAACAATTGAATGGTACACGTTTCCAAGTTATTTTTACAAGTTTTTCTGTTGTTATCTGTGATGCGGTGTGCGGCAGTGTCCTGTGAAATAAGCACAAAACAATAGGGTATTTTCTATTGAAAATTTGACTAAGACAAGACGACTCCCCCCACTGATGGGATTCTCACAGTCTAGCTGCTTTAAACTCGTTAAAAATTATTATCCATACTAATATTATAAATTTTAAAGTAACTTTGTCTTCTGTCTAACTGTTACCTTTTCACACATTAACTATCCAACCAATCATCATGTAATTTTGCATGACACGTCAGGGATACAAGAAAGGAAAACATAATAAAATAAAAAATTGACGTCTGGCCAAAGTCTTATAGCAAAAAGTGGTACGTTATAAGTCAGATATTTTCTCATTCTGTTATATTTTTTATTATTCAACACGGACGAAGTCGCGAACATCGACCAGTTAACATGTACATATATTCACAAAATATACTAGAGGATACTGCATACAAATTATTTCATAGTTTCTTATTACACATTGTGACTGCGGTTTCAATTTATCAATAAATTTAATCGTAATAATACTTGGCTTCATTGCCAAATCTGATGGTTTTGGCACGGCTTCTCTAATTGGGGAACCGTTTATTTAGTGATTTAGTTAATTTAGTCTCTGCACAAACTAATGTTGAGAGTTGTGTAATAATAATAATAAGTTAACTAATATAATTAAGAGAAACAATGACGAACTTACTTCGAGTCATCGCTGGCATTGTTGCTTTCGAAGTACTGTCACTGTCGTCAGACTCCGATCGAGTTTGGAAGCTGGTTTCTGTTGAAAAAAAAACTACAATCTGTATAATGTATAATATATAGAGAATTTTTTTATAAGAAATAAAACATAGCCAGCTCTAGAATCGCCGGCAGAGATTCGACACCGAAGGGAATGAATATGTAGTCGGTGCTGATCTCTGTATTTATGGATTTTTTAAACATTAAAATGGTTATAGAAAGTATAATATAGTAATACTAGCTGACCCTGCAAAAATTGTTTTGCAAAAAAAAAAAATATTGGGGTTCCAATATAGGTACACAAAAAATTTCATAAAAATCGGTCAAGTCGTTTCGGAGGAGTTTTGTTACGAGAATTTTATATGTATAAAGAAGTAAATTATTAATTTGTACTTCCAAGTAGAAAAGAATCGAAATAAAAGTATTGCAATTTAGGAGAATAAAAAAAAAAACACAATTTTCACTAGGTACTGGAGTATATGGAGTAAATAGGGTCAAAACTACCTAAGATGTTCGTTGCGTAATGAAGATTAATCAAATAATCCCCGGAAGACCTTTCTTTCGCCAACAGATTAGTTTCACAGAGGACGAACAATTTATCCGAAAAAAAAACTGCTAAATGGAAGAACAAAGCCATTAATTTTACCATTAAATTAGATCAAGATTAATGGAGACGTGGAAATTGAGATGCTTTTTAACTCCATAATAAAATATGTCCATCAGGCGTTCGTGAAAATGTAGCTGGTGAAAAAGTTTTTGATAGAGTATATAAATGTATTTTTTTTAATGATAAAAGGTCCGTCCCTAGACAGACTAACATTTTCCATCGCATACATATATATGCTAATATGTATGCTAATATGTATGTTGTATATTGTATATGTATATTATAGCTTATGAAGCTTACAATATACATACATTGTATTTATTAATTTTATGGTTACTTCTAACCTAAAAAATTCAAACAGAATGTTAAGGCAAACGGCCGAACCACTCATACGAAGAATACGAGTGAAGGCCACAAACCTTTTGGACGTCCACCCACAAGGTGGACAGACTACCTGATAAGGGCCGCGGGTCGACGGTGGATTCAGGCTGCTTCTGACCGGTCCTACTGGAAAATTATGGGGGAAGACTATGTCCAGCAGTGGACGTCCTATGACACCAGGCGGTATGACCACTAAAAACCCACGGTGTTTCCTCGCGCTGTCTATGGGCGGGTGTTAGGGAACGTTAAGACACGCCAGACGAGGCCCGCACAATTGCGGGCTCCATCTCGTTAGGCTCCTCGCCTATGACCTTCGCGCGATGAGAGACGTGCCGGAAAAAGACAGCACGTCTAGCAGTGGACGTCCTACGTCTGAGATGAAGTCTATTGCAGACTTAACCAGAATGTTACAACAAAATGAAATACGATTTAACTTTATAATGCAAAAAAAAAACGAGACCTATTCTATAAATTTTCGTGGAAATGTTCTACGCAAAGTTAATAGCGTAGCCACTGTAGCTGAGTCAGGAGTATCCTGTTTTCGGTCGTGAATTATGACCACTGGATTGTGATGTAACCGTAATGGAAATGTAGAAGCTATTAAGGGTCTTTGTTAACTAAAAATAAACGTTTTATGTAAATTTAATAGAACATTTGGGAGACTAAATATATCTGGCGGCAGACTATGAAATGTTATTGGATTTCTTTTTCTACAGTCTATTTTGAAAATACAGAGTAAAAATGTATAAATAGTAGCATTTTTTAAATTTTACTTGATTTTATATTAGACTAGCGACCTACTCCTAGATTCGCCCAGGATGAATTTTTTTTATATACCTATGTAAACCTTCCTCGTTTATCTCTTTTTCCATTAATGAAAAAAATATAAAAATCCGTTGGGTGGTTTAGAAGTAGTTAGCGAAGAAACAGAAATATGAGGTTTTTGTCTACTCGAAATCACTTGTTGAACAAAGCTTGTAAAGATAATTGGTAAGATAAAATAACGTGTTCAACAACATTCACTAAACGCGATAACACAAAATAGAATTACATAGATTCTTACATAATAATAATAATCAACGCAATATAAAATCACAGAGAAATAGAAATAATAAAAAAAATCTGAGAAAATTACATGATTACAGATTAGATTCTATTTGATGGATCATTGACTATTTATAATGTATTATCAGAATCAGTGATGCTAGCAATACAGATAAAGTAAAATAATGTGTAACAGTAAACACATAGAAAGTGTAAAAGCTCTTAAATCGTAACCAAAGCAAGGAAAAACAGACAGCGAGGAAGATCGATATAAGCGAAGGAACTCAATTTGAACTTGACGTATCCTAGAGAGCAGTTCGCCTTCCAACTTATAATGACCGAAAGACTGCCAAGGAAAAGTTGTTTAAAAAGTCCTTTGCTCAAACGGAGACCTTCCGTCGCATCTAGTTAAATAAGACTTCACTCTCTATATAATGTATTCCGTGTAAAAAGAAGCAAAGTAAAAAACTTTTTTGTATATTTCTTATGATAATGACAGGCTATCACAAAATATGATAATAATAAAATCGTAAACGAGCCTTGTCTGTAGATTAAATATATATGTATAAAAAAAAAAAACAATTTATATACTTTGTACATAGTATATAAAATACATAGTATACATACTGAGCTCAAAAAAAAATTAGTTTTTATCTGTTTAACTAAATTGGCTTAACTAATTTGAATGCGGTTTTCACTGATGTATTGATGATTACGACAAAAAATTTTAGGTTTTCAAAAAACGAACTACAGCGCGTACGAAGTTGCAGGCACTAGCTAGTTAAAAATAAAATAAAAATTATCACAACGTATATGTATATGTATATGTATGTGTATATGTATGTGTATATGTATATGTATATGTATATGTATATGTATATGTATATGTATATGTATATGTATATGTATATGTATATGTATATGTATATGTATATGTATATGTATATGTATATGTATATGTATATGTATATGTATATGTATATGTATATGTATATGTATATGTATATGTATATGTATATGTATATGTATATGTATATGTATATGTATATGTATATGTATATGTATATGTATATGTATATGTATATGTATATGTATATGTATATGTATATGTATATGTATATGTATATGTATATGTATATGTATATGTATTATGAATATGTAAGTATATGTATATGACACGTCTGACGCTCTGACGTTCTGACGTCATTTATAAGCGTATAATGGATGACATCAGAAACTAATATTTTTATTACATAGACGTTATGAAGATAGCAAACTATAGATAGAAACAGAAAAGACATAAAACGCAATTCTCGTAAGTCGGCAGATTCAATTAGACGACAATGTCTAGATTTTGACTACAGCTGGTACAACTGTCGCGGTGGATTTACGAGCGGAATCTGTCTCATATTTCAAGGCAGCGTGGTTAGCCTAGTCAGAGCTGACTCAATACCACAGATGTTTAGATACTGAATGAGACATTTTTGTTACGAGTACGCTCACTGATAGAAATAGACATTGTATTCCAGTTCCACTATTAGTGTTAATGAAAATTGAAAATTGTGTTGAGCGGCTGTTCATTAAAAAGAGTGTTTTCATAATTAAGGCCGGACAAATCTTTGTATGTTTTAGCCTAATACTTCATTTATTTTAGCCTAAGCCTAATAAGCCACTAAAAAGTGTGTTGTTTTTTTATATTTTTACTAATTTTTGTAAAAAAAGGTATTAAAACTTCCTATTTAGTTAAAAAGTAATTTAGTTAACTTAAACCGTCAATTATAGAGAGATGATATATTTCATGAAATACCTGTATCGAAGCGAGGCCTTGTTGGCAATCTGCTCGGTAAGTCTTGATTGTCGACGTGTTCAAATGTTCTGAATCCAAGCGCGAATTCGGCGTACGGACTTATCTCGAACATTTCTAAACAACAGATAACCAACGGTATTAGAAGCATATTCCCTTAAGCCTTTAAAAACAAAGTGGACATTTATTGTAACGGGATTAATTGTACTCATCACATGTTTTTGATTTAAAGCCTCTTTCATCATATGTCAAGTAGGCTAACCGCCATTTAAAGTCACCGGTAACCGGAAATGAATACACCTTTGTTTGTACGGTAAAAGTCCAAAATATTAAAAAGAAAATAATAAAAAAATTCGCCTATCGAAGGATGCAGTAAACCGAGTGCATGTTTTAATAAAACATAAAATTATTTCTAAAAGTAACTAATCAACACTTTACTTGTAGTTGGTGAAAGAGGCCCTTAGTGTCACAAAACATTATCATAAAAAACAATTCTAAGCAATTCAATCTTCTAACCACCAACCATTAAGTGGAACGTCGGCCTGCCTTTACAATCCTTTACAACATGAAAGGTATTAAGAAACTTACCATTTTTACTAGTTTTTCTGGGATGCACAGGAGAAGTATATATCCGAGGTGCGTGAGCATATCTCTCCTTTTGCTCTGAGTGCGAGGCGACACTTTCGTTTCTTGACTTCACTTCGTCCGCAATCGAATGACGGTACTGAGACGAATATGTTTGTCTGTTGGGAAGGTCATTATTATTAGAATCTGTCAATATTATTAATAATAGGATCATGCGTCGGTCTCTATACTTGTCGCCCTCATTTTGGCTTAATTAGACATAACTTAATTCTAATAATTATTAGGTCGTCAAATATGATAGCTATGAAATGAAACATCAACTTGAAACATTTTTTTGTTATATAAAGTGTATACCATTTTATGGCAATATATATGTAGATGACAATGTTACATAATATAAAAATGTAACTTTTTTTTACTAATAGTTTAATATTTAGAGAAAAAGTATTAATATTTTATGTGACTATCAGTCTACTCGTATCTCTCATCTTCAACGTGTCCCGTTAAAATGTTGTAACGAACAACAAACCACGAAATGAGAAAAAGAATTAACATTTATAAATGTCATTTCCAGCATAATTTAAAAGTATTATTTTTTAAATCTTTAAAAGTATGTAAGTAGTCGGGGTATTACGTAAATGATATTTCACGATTCTTTGCATAATTTTGTTACAAAAATTTTATATGATAGGCTTAGTAAATTTTCAAATGTATAAATTGATTATGTAAAATTCTAATGCACATATGCTTAATTGTACATTACCTGTGCCTTCTTAATAGCATACATATGAATGCCAGTAAGCACACCACGAGTAGTATTGAGCTGCAAGCTATCACCAACATGTTTAGGTCCAGTAGGTCCGACGGTGGACCGATTTCATCTAAAATATAACATTTTTATGAACAATTCTGTCTTAGAATGTCAAACGATCAGTACGTAACTAAGAGGTTGTCATATACATATAATGTGCTGTCACTTAGAGAGAGAGCTTGCATACCTGTTGTGTTAACAGGTGTTATTATCAGGTCTTACTTTTAATTATCAGGTGTTAAAAGGCGGATGTGGCAATACAGGTGAACCACCATCAAAAATACATACAAAAATCACTTCTAAAAATATATATCTCTTAAGTACTAGTGTACTTAAGAGTTAGTATAGAAGACAAGTTACGAGTATTTTACCATCTAAGACTCACCTCCATCAAGGGTCTTAGTAGCGTAGGAGTACATAGTAGTTGCGCTTCCAGCGTCATTAGTAGCAGTCACTCTAAGCTGATACCAGCTAGCAGGAAGCAGAGAACCGACCGCGAAAGATGTGGGTATAGAACGCAGTGGAGGCGCTTGATAGATGTCCAGGTAACTCCATCCCAGGCCCAGGTCTAGGGTCTATAATATTTTCAATTTATTTATTACATATATTTATGGTCTTTCCTCATTACAGTACTCGTAAAAAAAAAAACAGTGACACTACAGTCCTGGAGTGCCGACAGAACTGAAAACTTTAACAATTACAGTGGCTTTTTCCCCATCTCAAAAATGTTAAGAAGTTTTCACTTCAAAAAGGACATTTTATGGAGATTACGACATACATTTTAATTTTTAATTTTAGTAAAAGTTATTAAAAAAGAACGTTTAATAGAACCGGTTAAAAATTCCAGAAATGAAAAGTGTAAATATAAGGCATGGCTCCGTTGGATGATTTTTTGCAGTAACTTCATTTTTCATTGTTCCAACAAACGGTATTATTTCTGTGAATGTCTAATCACAGATATAAATTAGACTTTTTCATTGTAACTTTTCCTTCGAATCGTTAAATAAAGACAACACTAAATTTATGATGACGTCTGCATTAAACAATTATGTTGTAAGAATTGAATTTATGAATAAAAATAACAGTCAATAATTTATTTCCTATTGCACAACTTGGTTTCAGTATGGACGTTACGATTATAATAATAAGTTTGTAGTTCACATTTGAATATTACTTAGAATTACAAATTTTGTCTCTAAAAATATTTCTAAATCCACCCACTTCTAATATCCCTTATGTTACCAATCAATCAACCCAATATCCTCATGTGGCATCTATTTAGAGCGGGGCATATACCTAAAATGTTTGACACTTCACATAGTTTTAAGGGACCCTTTCTGCGACACATATCTCCCATAGTGCATCCAACGCATATGAAACTGCAAACAAAATCTGCTCAATTGTACAGCTTACCGCTTTGTTATCAGCTCTGTGCCAGACGTTAGAGCCCAATATTCTGTAGTCGACATCCCATCTTGTGACGTCACAACCGCCGTCATCCCATCCACTCAATTGGACATAGATGTGAGTCGCGTTGCTCCACAACCAATCAGTGGACGACGGAGGAACTGGTGCTGTGCAAAAGAATGTCTATGCAATTGGTTATTGGAAGGGTTGTGTTTGGAAGCTATACTTAATCTGGGCAAGCCAACTACATTGTCAAATATTCCACTGGTGTAACGATCCTCTTACAGACCACCTTATCAAAAAATTTCAACTTACGTCCTCCCAAAGTGGTGACATCAACGTGGGATGGTGCCGAAGTTCCTACTGAGTCCGTTGCGGTGACTCGCACCGAGTATTTGGTGCCACATCTGAGTCCAGCCAACGTATGCTGTTGAACTCCTGGAAACCTTGTCTCTCGCGCCACTGGCCACGCTTCTTGCCAAGCTTCGTCTCCTTCTCTCCACGTTAGGTTATAGCCTTTTCAATGCAATAAAAAAACAGTCAATGGTTAAACTGTTACATCAATTAGATATTATATGTATCGTTTTCAAACTTAGCCGACTTTGTAAGCTCGACCGAAATTCGATAGAAACCTGCGTCTATATACAGTACGAGTATCACCACCAATCACGTAATAGTATACAGCTACGAGTATATTTGTCAAAATGTTATTAGTAATCAGCACGCACGTCAAGGGATTGGGTTATTTTTAATTAAGTTAATAGTGGTCTTATATAATTATAGTTAGAACTAGATATTAAATTCCACTTCAGTTTATAACCGTCTTAAATAACAAAAGGGATCAATGTGTCAGATGTGGTTGAAATATTGCACATTTTACATAGTGAAACATCAGATAGTTTCGCCTTAGACAATGAAAATCGATAACACTGCTCCACTAACAAAGCAATAACGTGAACAGTGATTTTGACGAAATTGTTTCACCGTTCACTTTGTGTAACTGGATGTGAATAGAATCATTCAATCTATGTAACAACAAACACAAACAGGAACCGAAGTATGTAAGCATACGATTGATACACAACGCTTAGTCCGAGAGCTGACAAACAATATTATAAATGCGAGAGTTTGTGAGGAAGGCACTATTGAACGATTTTGTTGAAACTATACTATTGATTTTGTTGTTTATAAAATGAATTATTACCTGGCGATCGCGACTTCGTCCACATTGAAAGACAAAAGATATAACGCTCGACAAGATAATATGTAAAGCAATAAGCAATGTAAGAAGTGGTCGGTGTTTTACTGTACAAGAAAGCTATATGGACAATCGATTGGCCCAATATTGAAAGTAAAATAATTATAAATCGTTTTTCCAATAAAATTGTAGGCAAAAATGTGACATAATATTTACACAGCTTAAATTGAATCCTCGTGTAAATATTGGATGGAATTGATTTATTGCTGTAAACCGCTATAAAGTTTTATACGAGTATATAACACAAGTGAGTATATAATAAGGAATAAAATATATATTATTTTATTTCTTATAGGGTACAGTTGGAGTAAGAATAGGTTCGTCACCTTCTCTTCAAAGTCTTCAATTCAAACCACCTTCAAAGTCGACTTTTGCTTGCACCAGGGAAATTCTCAGTCATGTTTTATTTCAAAAGTCTGACAGTTGTCTGCTTAGTGCTTCAGTTTCAAATGGTACTAAGAGTCTACGATTTTGATAAAGGAATGAATTTGAAAACTGACGAAGGTTTTCGTACCCCGACATTACCTACCCACTTATGTTGAAAAAATGAAAAATAATAATTATAACACCTGATATAACGCCAGACATCGTTATCGCTGCGACGACAGTGGCGCCGATTTTTTATATTTTTAGACGATCCTTTTTAACCAAACATTTTTCTAGTATAAAAAGTACCCTATATGTTAATCCAGTTAATAAACTATCTTTGAGCCAAATTTATCAATATCGGTTTAGCCGTTTTTGCGTGATTGAGTAACAAACATTAAAAAAAACTTTACTAAAAATAGCACTGTAAATTTCTTTTTTTTATGCCGTCAAGGTAGCGCTTGGCCGCTCAACCGAACACTGTTAAGTTTTGCGTACAGGTTGTCAGGGTTTTAGATAAGAACATAGAGCACTTTACATTTCGCTCGGACGAAGTTGTGGACAAAACCACAAGTTATTTATGGCAGTCGTGGCAAGTTATTTATAAACACTTACTACGAGTATACCAACCTAAGAAAAACAGTCTACTTGAATTCGTATTTGAATCCGAAACAGCATTGTGCTACAATAAATAATAGAAAATTTAAAAAATCCAAATATATACTCACTGATTCCAAAGCTTACAGTGTCGTTACTGTATCCACGCAATTCATCCCACTCGACAACAATCGAGTCTTTGTATGGTGTGGCTTTCAGTATCGGAGGATCGGGTAGAGGCAGCACTTTCACAGTGTACACCACCGAATCCGATCCGTAGAGATTTTTGGCTAAACACGTGTAGTTACCACTCAGAGATTGGTCGATACCTGAAAATGACACCTTCATTCATGTCTGTTTTTCATTTTATTCGACTTAATACCCTTTTTCTGATAATTATCGACCCCCTTTGATGAGTGGATTCTCTTAGCGTTAAGGCAAGAACTCTAACAATTTGCTGTATCATTTCAACTTGTTAGATAGCTGAGAACGCAAGAGAGTTACGTATGTAAATGGTTTTCACGAAAAATTTCGTAGTTTTTTTTCGATGATAATTACATTTGTGTGAAGATGAAAATTTGTTTTTAGTTATTTATGTGAACTTGCATAGAAAAACATAAAAAAATACAAATATGGAATATATTTTAATGATATTAAATTACATATTATAAAAAACTATGATAGTAATTTATATGGCTATATTTATTATGCTTATTACGCTTATTATAAGCGCCATAACCATATATATGTAGTTATACCAATAAGTAACCATGTTAAGCATATATAATATGCGAAGTATGTAATTACTTTTTTAGTTTGCCAATCGTAGCGGTCTGTAGCAAATTATAGTTTATTTATTTATTTAAAATACAATCTCTTAAAATTCAATTTTCAGATCCAAAAATTCTTAACTCACAACAAATACAAATTACAAATTACTTATATTTAATTTCCAAAAAATTCGTCAACAACCAACAAATAATAACAAAATATAAAGCTGGAGTATAAACACTTGGCACTTAATGAAATTAATTGCGACTTTGAAGTGTCATGACTCATGACAGATGAAGATTGAATTACGGACGTCAAATAATTATTATGATGAATGGTCGGAACTACTTCATAAGGGTGTTTATTGTTTTCAGCTACTACGCCATACTCGGAGATATTTTAGCTTTGATTTGTAGGCTATATAACTTCTGTTGTTAAATTGTGTACCTATGTCCATAATTATTATTTTATTTTATATATTATTATTTATAAAAGAAGAAAAAAAAAATAAAAAAAATAATGTCCTATGTCTATATTAAGTTCTATGTCATATGTTTATATATGTCCTATATCTATATTAGTCCTATATATGCCTAGTGTCTATATAAGAGTATTTTAACTTAGTCTTAAAATATACCGTTTCGATACCATCATATTCACATTGATTAAAAAAATAATTATTAAAAATTCTTTAAAAATTTGTATTCATCATTCAATTAGGTCTTTATTAAATGCAATTCATGCAACACGTTGGTAAAAACATAACAAATTCATACTCACTTTTAATAAGTAAACTATCGTCTCTGTTTCTAGTGAATCTTGGATGGTGAGTTATGATGTTCTGATTGTGGTACCAGACAGTTCGTGGCGGCGGTGAACCCACACTTTTGCACTCTAGAAGTAATGAGTTTCGGACCGCCACTGAGACTTCACCACCCAAAGATGCTACGCCAGCAACCACTACCAGAAAAAAAAGGACATTCCTAGTTAAATATAGTGTGTTTTTTTTACTATAAATCATGTTTAATATTTTATGCTTCTTTTTATTTAACGAAATCTCCTTAGTTCCGATTCGATCACGCAGTGTAACCCCGAGCATAGCCCTCCATAGCTCGTTGAGGCCCATAGTTACAGACCACGCTTAAGCGCCCCATAATGATGCCATTACTGGCAACACACATTGGTCAAAAACTTTAGTTTTGAGAACACTCTAAGTTGGCTCTAATAATTGACAATGAACTATTTTAGATGAAATAGTAAACAAATAAGAATTCTCACCTCTCTGCGAAGGTATGTTTGTAACTCGTCTGCTTTCTGGGCCCTCACCAACTGCTGTATTTGCAGTCACCCAAACATCATACTGCTTGCCTTCAACAAGTCCTTTCAATTCTGTACTTAGTGTCGTTTCATAGGTTTCAGTGTTTTGATCATCAATTCGCATAATTTGAGGGCCATCATTGCTAGAAATCAATGGGAACTATAGCACGAAATGCCTCTTCAACTTAAGTAAATAAATTAAAATAAATAAATAAATTTGATATTACAAATAAATTTATGCAGCTAAACCCACACGATAATATGAAAGCAGTATTTTACATGAAAAAATATCCTATCTGAATTTTTGCTATAACCTCAAGATTTTGGATTCATATTTTTGCTTGTGCAATTTCGACACTAACGTCGTATCTTACGTAGTTTCGGATAAATGAAAATGGTGACTGCATTTACAACTATTTTAATTTTAAACTTACAACTTTTCTAGATTGTGACCAGCGAAAAACTAATATATGCCCGCGACTTCGTCCGGGTCCGATCGCTACCAAACTTCACAGGAACACCCGCTGGACTAATCTGAAGATTGTCTGAAAGTTTCGTCATAATCGGTTTAGTGGTTTTGGAGTCTGTAGGAGACATAAATACGTCGCCTTTTATATATTTAGATTTCGATGATCCGTACTAATATTATAAATGCGAAAGTATGTTTGGATGTATTGATGTTTGTAACTCTTTTACGCAAAAACCTCTGAACCGATCACCATGAAATTTTCCATACACCTTGTCTGGAACGCGGACGAAGTCGCGGGCACTAGCTAGTAAGGACATATTTCGATATCTTCAACTACGATTTTGAACTCCGTTGTTTCACTGATAACAAGAGACTACTTTATGTATTTGAACTTTCTAAACATTTATGGTTCGGTGAGATTGAATTGGCGATTTGGTATATATATAGAATTATTTCCAGCCTTCAAAGTCTCCTTTTCTTATCTCATCAATTTTGATACCCATTTAAAGGTATTTGAAAAGCACTTTTCTTACCTTGCTGTCGGTTTACAATAGACAGTGTAATGTAGAAGGCGTCCGTTCGGTTGTTTTGGTTTTTTCCAACTGACGAGTAGAGTATTTGAGGATTGCGACAAAAGCTTTATTTCCGATGGAGCGTCGGGCACTGCAAAAAGAGCTATCCTAAATCAATGTCATCGATGCATCCTCAATTTATTCTTTCGAATTATATTATGTATATAATAAACGTTTGACGTTACAACAACCAATCACCGGGCCTTCTCTTAGCGTTTTCTCTTTCGTTTCGTAAGTACGCAACGAAGCGTTTGCATCTTGGCTAGACCCCCTGGGTTCGATTCCTGGCAGGGTCAACTTTAAAATGAACTTTCCAGGCACATTACGTAGATAGATCTTTCTGATATTAATGGTCCTTCGAGCCAGATATATTGCGTCAGCTATTTTAAGTTTGAATTAACATTTCTTCATTCTTCTATTGTTTCAATTATACAATGTATCAAAGAGTTAATGTATCAAGAGTCTATTTTGAATTAAAAATTGTAAATAAATGTTTACTCACCGTCTTGAAGTGTAGTGCAAACAATAGGGTACGAGAACGGTCCTTGTCCGTAATTGGAAAAGCCCGCAACTTTGATGGTGTAGTTTGTATATTTAAACAATCCTTGCAATCGGAGCTCGGTAACGAGCGACGTTGAATTTTGCCATGGACGACCTGTTAAATTATACTCCTAGTTAACTTTACACTGTCTGAGCTCAATAATTGGTGCTCGGACTTTGTATTTTTTATGTGTAACAATGTATGAGTTTGTTAACATAACAAACGCTATATCTGCTGCACTGGTGTAAGTTGGTGAGGAGTTGGGTATTCCGTAGACTATTTGGTGCTACAGCAACAAGTCATGGTTATCAAGTCATCAAAACACCACCGAAGTAATAGTACCAAATTTCACATCAATCGAACATGTGGAAATTGATAAAATCCCTTCGCCAACTAGGAAATGGGCTGATGGTCTTCAAACAATGACTGAACATATCTTCATAAAGATTCATAAATCAAACATGTTGAAGTTACTGAAATCCCTTCGTCAACCGCAACCGAATGAAAATCGGTCCATCCATTTGGTATTTGGGGGCTACGATTCCACAGAAAACACACACACACACACACACACACACACACACACACACACACACACACACATACACGCATAAGTGTGTGCGCGCGTCAGACACTTATAAAACCCCGTTTTTACGTCGGGCACCGGAGGTTAAAAAAGCGTTACAAACACCCAATATAATGTTTCATTAAGCTATGTAAAGTTTAAGCAGATTTCCATCGAACAACTTTGGAGTTTTGAAACTACACACGAGCGCTTGTAAATCAAACTATACATATAATCGCATATTGGTTTACTTGACAATACTTTGTCTACTAGTTGGAGGAAGAACGGATGCAGTTATGCAACAGTGAGCAAGTTACTTTGATTTACATAATGCCGGGGGTATGGAAAGTACGTAGCGGGTAATTTTAGCGCGCTATTCACGGACTCGAGAATATTCGATGTGAACCCGCTACAATATCGAGTCGCTTTTATGGACAGCTCAAATCGTCTGACGTACTTATTTCGTTCGCACGAAATGACTCCGCTAAATTTACTAGTGCATTAAACTTTGATTCTGTAAAGCAAATTCTCCGTCGTTGTAATAAGAACCATACTACAGTATGAAGACTTCTTTTTAATTTTTGAAATTAAAACTTCTTCAGGCACGTTGGGCACTTTTTGTATGGAAAAAAAAAATAGAATTCGCAGGACCGACATGCTTTGATATTTATATAATAATATATAGATGTGTGTGTGTTTAGGCGATATGCTAGTTTATACCAGCTCTAAAAAAATAAGAAAAAAAAAAACAGTGCTTAAAATACCGTTCTCATCGTCGTAGTATTTATATTTTATGTTATTAAATGTTACGTATTACAAATTAATACGAAAATTTCATTAAACTTCTCTCACATAAACCAATTTATAGTAATGTAAATTCGAAATAATACTACACTAAAATATTGAATTACCTGTAGGCAGCGAACTGAAAGTACATTATTTCCATCTCTGTAAGCCATATCAATCAGGTATGTATTTTACCTAACTAATTGTAATTACTTTAATTAAAATATTCAAATTAAATATAACTAATTGGCGTGATGAGAACACACAGGCACGTATATTTTGAAAATGAATCTATGATTGGTAAGTATTGTGAGCCTATTTGTACACTCCAGTGTCCACTTAAGTGAATATTTGAAAAAGGTGGACCGACGATCGCTTGATTCAAGCAGTTGTATTAGAAAATTATGGGGGAGACCTATGTCTGGACAAATATTCTACAGCTGAGATGATGGTGATGATGTTGAATAAAAACTATCTATAACCACATCACCTATATACTGCACCTTGGTAACATGTTTCCAATCTTTATAATGACCTGAATAGCGCCTAATTTCTCAATAGCGCCTAATTTTCTTATGTTAAAGGTGTCTGTAATGCATTATTTTTGAAATAATTTAAAAATGATTGAAAAAATCATAGATAAAAAACCTCCGTCTTCCAGAGATGTAATCAAGTATATATTAAAGAGACTCCACTGGCTAAAGTACCTAAAAGTTGAAGCCTATTACGAGTAGAGTACACGAGGTTATTCAATGAAATATTTTTTTTTATATTCGTTCGATTCATAACATTAAAAATTAAAATTAAAATAAGAACTTTTAAATGTAAAAAATATGATTCATAAGATTTATTTACATTAATAAGTACAAAATGTATTTGACTCAATAAACTTACCTTGAGCTGCATAGAGTACTGTGTATCCAATGAGCGCACCAGCTTGCTTGTGAGGTGGGATCGGTTGCCAACTGACTCTCAAAGCTGTTGACGTCACGCCTCCACATTCCACTGAGGTTGGACCTTCTTCTGGTGCTGCAGACAAACTGAATATTTAATAACACAGCAGAGAAATAAATAAAATCATCGTCAATCTTAATGTTTCCCAGCCTGGGATCCGTGGAGAACGTATAAAATAAAAATTATAAAGCAAGAATAAAGTGGCGCACTATGTTACGACTCCAACCATCTCATTAGAATTTAATAAACACAGATACAGCAATTTGTACTCGTAAGGTAACAACTATTAAAAATACAACTAACTCATGGCGGGTTCGTATGCTAATTAGCATCGTAACAAAATGCTAATTAAACGTTTCACTCCGAAGAGAATTTAAGTAAATGGTGCCAAGTAATTTATAAGAAGAGTTAACGAACTTTCGGGACTTGTGGCAATAATGTTGATGGGCACAATAAAGTTTAAAAGGATGGAAGTTTGCGAGTGAGAATTTTGTTTACTGCTTACAATTGTTTCGAAAATTTATAGCTAAAGTTTTCTAACGGGCAGTAGATAAATGTGGCTGATAGCTGTATACGCGATAAGAGGAAAAAAAAAAAACAAAAATTTGCTCACATTTTAAAATACCTACTTTCAATGTATATTTAAATAACAGTACAGTGAAACAATGTATATTAAGTACTGATTTTTATTAATTTAAATAAAGGAAGTGTATTATTTTGTACAATTATGTGTTATTGTTTATATCTGTTTTGCCAATCTAATGTTATTTTTAAATTTTTCGCAATATTTAAAGGTCCTATTACGGTCTTAAAGGTCTCTTTTTTTGTTATTAAAATGGTCGATTGTCTGGAAATTTAGTCCCTAATGGTGCAATGAAAAAGCGAATTTTCCCGTGCAAAATTTATTAAACGACTTTTCATGGGAACACCAGACTACTAGATCACTGGATTACGCAGACTACGTTTACGTATGCTGTCCCGCTACAAAAGAACGTAAGAAACGGATTGCATAGTATAATTTTATTGGCTTTTTCCCCTTACCTCCTTCACGTGTGTCTTGAAATATTGGTATAGAAAATGGTCCATTGCCAGCGTTGTTGAAGGCCGCAATCGATACTGCATACCTGCCACGTTCAAATTACTATACAATATGATAAAACTTAAGGGCCAATCTCTCGCTGACGGTAATCGCGAAAGCGATGGTCGGCATTGATCTTGTCTAGCCTATTAAAATGGTTATCCTTCATTAAAAAAAAAATACTAGGTGCTAGGCTGCGTCCATCTCTATTACACTTTTACTTCTCTGTCGCAAATCTTTGCTTGGTCCGATTTTAAAATTATGAAATCATATCTTAGATAGTACATAGTTGCCTGCAAAAATCTGTTCATGAAATACTATTGCCAGACTTTGAACTTCGGGTTCCCTTCGGATCCAGTACTATTACGTATCCTATACATTAGAAAGGGCAGCCGAAGGCTAGAAGGCAAGCCTACAGTCTCCTAATTGATGGTAGATGGCTACCGTCGTCTAGGGACACAAGCTATACCAGGAAGACAAAATTTGTTATAGATTCGCTACCGATTCTTCAACAATTATTTTTCTACAGTATTTTTCTTTGTAATTTTACACTTTTGTTTACATATAAATACAATTTTTTTGCTCCATTTTCGCTGAATGGCAATTAAAAACATATTTATGTACTAAAAATAAACCTTAAAAATTTTTATTATCTTTACCTCACTCCTTTAAGTAGACCGCTGACTACAGTATCTTGTTTGGAATACAAGGAAGACGTCTTGATAATTTTGTCGCTCACTTCTTGTGTTTCTGTTGGAAAAAATACGATTTTTATTTTCAATGCGATAAGTATTAAAACAGTTTAACCTACTTTATTAGTATCATCGCTTGTATGTAAGAATATGAATAATAAAATTAATATATATAGAAAATTTTTGTATCACAATTTCTTAATTCAAGCATTTTACTGGCAATTCAGATTTTAGTGATATAATAAACACATGACACATATTTTAAATATATGATTTACTTTATAAAAGTAGCTAGCTGTGCCCGCGACTTCGTACGCGCTGTGAGTTCGTTTTTAAGAATACCACAGGAAACTAAAAATTTTCCAGGATAAAAAGTATCCTATATGTTAATCCAGGTTTAGCAGTTTTTGCGTTATTGAGTAACAAACATCCAAACATACCAACTTTCGCATTTATAATATTATTACTCGTATTATAACCCATTTATAAATAGATATAAATGTCCTATATTTGAAAGGAGCGAAGCCAAGTGTTCTACGAGTATACGACGTTTAATGGAAAATTACATAATTTTATACTTCGTACAAAAGCAAGCTGAAATGTTCTTTTCTCTTTGATCAGATGCTCGCTTATTTTCAGAAACAAATAAACGAAAATAAAGTCTATTTCAATGTTATCAACGTCAGACAACATTAGATTAGTTACGTCTTATATTATACGATTTGGAGGAAATTTCCTGTTTGAAAAAAAAAACATGAGTACATTTTCTCGTAAGTGTAAACATTGCTTTAATGTTTTTGCTTTTAGACAGACACACTTTGGTGAAAAGAAATATAGAAAGAAAGAAAGAAAGAAAACATTTTATTCGAAAACGTATACAAATTGCGCAACTAAACAAATTATCAATAAGTACAGTACAAATTTTACATTCTAATTTATATAGGTAAGCTATATCCTTAAAGGATGTATATATGCCATCGCGGGCTTTTTTGTAGAACTATAAAAGAGAAACAATCCCACCATACATTGTTTTGTTACATCTCAAACGGAATTAGGAAACGTTATCAATGAAAGCTCCCAGAACGTAGGTTTTTTCCGACAACTTCAACAATCATAGTCATATTTCAACCAATTTACCCAAAACCTTAACCAATTGTATACCTATACCTTTCTCAGGCATCACTCTGTTGATAGATAAAAACCGCATGAAAATCCGTTCAGTAGATAATAGAGAACATACATACAAACAGTCAGACTTTGTTTTATAATATAAAAGGATTAATACACTTTAGTGTAGGTAATTCACAAGGTCTGATATCAGCTCTAAACACAGTTACGAGTATGAGGGTATGACACAAAGCCGATCTTATCTGCAGATATTCTTATCGCCAGTGCTGTGCATGAAGTTCTTTCATATACTGGTATATTGAATAATAAACGTCCTAAACAGAATAAGAAATGCATAACCTTTTATCGCGAACCTCGAGCGTCCTATTGTAAAGTAGTAAGCGTTCTAATACGAGTAAGTGTTTGGAGATGCTCGTTGTAGAAATGTGGCAAAAATTTTATGAATAATCCTAATTGGTTCAATTTGAAATTATAAGGGAAATGTATTTTCTTATTTTTCATCATTCTTTTTTATATTATACTAGCGGTTGAACGCGACTTCGTCCGCGTAACTTCCTAAAATATAGCCTATATCTCGCTGATAATATAGCTATATATTTAGTACCTATAGAAATAGGTGAAAGAATTTTTAAAATAGGCCCGTCGTTTTCAGTTTAAACATTACGAACATACAACAATTTCTCTCTTTATAATATAGTAAGTATAATATTATTATATTAGTATAAAAAGGATGGCAGCCCTGCAGAAATATGTTTACAGCTCGCTAGAAGCCTATATTGTAGCTAGTATAGAATTCCATATTTTGTGTTTTGTCAATTGGATCAACACAAATGTTAATAAATTTATCCCAATAAATTACGGATGTCATTGGTGATAATATTTTAGCATACAATTTTAGTAATTATCTGAATGTTTGAAGTTTTCCCCGACCAGCTAAGCCAACATTACCTTTAACTCCTGTCAATTGAGGTACAGCTCTCAGTCTGTAACCCAAAATGAGGCCGTTGTGAGTGTCTGCCGGGGGAGGCAGCCATCTAACTCTCAACTCTCCAGGTGATTCTGTTTGTTCCAACTGCACTCCAAGAGGAGGCGACGAGGGAGCTAGAGTAATAAAAACCATTTTTAGTAAAGAAATCTTACTTAAGCAAACACATTTACTAACGTCGTGTTGTGTAAAAAGTTCGCAAATAACTTATTTAATTACCTATCTCTAATTCTGAAATGGCCTAGTATTTACTGCGTTTGGTATTCAGCCTTTTATATGAATACAAATTAATTAATGAACATTAAACAGAGAACTGGTTCCATACCGTGGTTTTGCTCTAAAAGCATTTTGTGGTATACCAACATTATAAATATACATTAGTTGGTTATAATTTGTGGTTGAACTGTGTTTGTAAATATCCGATGCACCTAGACTTGTAGTTAGAGCTGACTATGAGATATATAAATATTTTTTGCTGGAAAATAATAACAGAAATATCTAGATCTCAAAACAATTACAGATCAAATTTGATAAGTTCTAACTGTCCTTTTTATCAATTAGAAGATATCAAGGGAACATGCTACAGTCGACATTTGCGATGAAAGAAAATAAAGATCTAGATACAATCTAGATTTTGTTTAGGATGTGTTTAAAAATTTTTGAGACGGGAAAAAACCATTGAATTCGCGACGTGTTAGGTAATGTAATGTAACGTAATGTTTTTGTGAATCTACACTTCTGACAGTCCTACGACTGACATTTTTTTTTTAATGTATGTACGCATATTCTTAGACATCACATTAAATTTCTAGAGGCGCCTGCAAGGAATCCTACCTTCTTCAGTAGTAGTGAAGCGGATCGGTGAAGAATAGAGACTGAGGTCTGCTTGGTTCCCGCCCGCGACCCTCGCCGTGTACCCAGTTGCAGGCTGCAGCTCATTTACCTCCAACCAATGGCGCATTTCTTCTGACCTTTGTATTTTGATGTCATAAGAGGTTTTTTTTTAATTATTTTCAACCGAAAAATAAGAGTAACTATGGAGTATGCTACTTCTGTTAATTTTAGGTTATATCCACATGAGAACTAGTTCACTTGAAGTTCTGATTATAACGTTTTTTTAATACTACATATTTTGAAAAATATGTGAAATTTAAATATTGACAAAAAAAAATCCTGAAA
This sequence comes from Synanthedon myopaeformis, assembly GCA_944738685.1. Taxonomy (NCBI): domain Eukaryota; kingdom Metazoa; phylum Arthropoda; class Insecta; order Lepidoptera; family Sesiidae; genus Synanthedon; species Synanthedon myopaeformis. The sequence continues at coordinate 3,745,963 of OX122938.1, read as the reverse complement.
AAAATTACACTATTAACCCCATACGTCAATGATATTCAATGATACTGGTATATACTAGCTTTAATTTTTATTATTAAGGCAATTATAAACACAAAATACTACCCTACGTCTGTATTTCAATGGCAGGGCACACTGCGTTTTGCAGTCATTTTGGGCAGCCCGTCTGGCGGCAGTAACCACCCCCTTACAGAAGATCACCGTGAAATAACAGCATATTGTGCTGTTGTGTTTTGGTGAGTGAGTAAGGGATGCCACAGCCAATTATTCCATCACTTCCTTATCCCTTATCCTTAATCCTTCTATGGTCGGCAGCGCACTTGCAGCACCTGATGGGGTTGCTTGTGGTTTAGGTTACGGTAGCCACGTACCATTAAGTGGGCCGTCAGCCTGTCTGTCGACCTTAACATAAAAAGTACTTTTTATACTTACCCATTAAGTTAAGTTTTAATATTTGATTTCCTTTGTAAATTTCTTTAAAACTCAATATTAAATGTATGCTTTTTAAGATGAAATGAAAAGACTTACAAGAATGAGGATCTTATGTCCTCATTTTTGTAGCGAGTATATAATAAAGAGATAACCAGGTTTGAGATCTATCGCTAACATATCTTTATTCTGAATAAAATAATGTGCTTGCTTTTAAAGTATGTAAGTATGTTTACTTTAAAAATGTTCCTTCATTTTTAATAATCCCGTATGTTGGGTTGATATTTATTTTTATTTTACAAAATCTCTACATCTGCGAATTGTTTATCTTTATTTTATTTTTAAATGTTAATTAAAGAGAAATTTCAATTAGCTAACTGAAAAAGAAAAAAGTAATAACATGGCTTAAAAACTTTTAAGTCTAATATAAGGGGTAAAATAATTCAGTCTGTTACGCTTCCCCTGTAAAATTACTGGACTAATATCAGTGAAAATTGGCACAGAGGCAGCTTGAACCCTCTGGAAGTATATAGTCTATTTTTTTAACTGTTAACCCCTAAAAGCAATATACTCGTAATCGGAAAATCTTTCTTTTTCTGAATGTTACATTATGTTAGTTACATGGTAGATTTTCTCTACACAATATACTATACCTACATAAATGTTCCTTGTTTATGGCTCTTTCCATTAGTGAGAACCTTATCAAAATGAAGGGTGATTTAGAAGAAGTTAGCGAATAAACAGCCAGAAGCGGACAAAGATTTTATTTTATAATATGTATATTATAAACATAGTAGTAGGGGAACCCAAGTGGCGATTTTGGGATTTACTCGAGCGCGTCAGATATTGCCAATGTACTATATACCCCACGTGTCTTCGATGAGGGATAATGTGTTAATCTGCCGGTTTGGATGGTGGGGTTGGTGGGGGTTGGGGTGAAATTTTAAATACTACTCGAACGCGTCAGATTTTCAGAGGGGATGTTAAGTGAACCCAAACTAAGCTCCCATTTTAAATACAGACGATTCGGATGTAACGCAAGCTCGTGGCAGCTTTTTGAAAATGCAAAAAAAATTTTTGGCGAATGCTATTTTGAAATACTCGAGCGCGTCAGATTTTCATACAGACGGCTCAGCTTGAATTCCTGATCGTGCTGATTCTGAATCTGACGATTACTTGGAGGATTTTTCTTAATACAGCGTCTACAAACTTTTGAACGCCTGTAGTCGCTCACCCCACCTTGAAAACCTTTTTTTCTTCCTACCATCTAATCTTCAAAATCCAATAGGTCCCCACGACGCCCGAGTGACTCCACATTTAGCATCGTGGGCTCCTCATAGGATATTAAGTAGTCCCCTGACAGCGTAGATTAAATAAAACAAGAATATTTAATAAATATCTTCACACATTCCACACAGCACCATCTAGTTCCACAGTAAGCAACTATTATGGATACTATAGTTGATATAATACATAAATTACTTTTTTTTGTAAATACATACATATTATAAATACAAAAACTCAGGCTCAGGTATAGGCCCATGGCTCAGGTACAAAACATTTGCCCCTAGCGGGATTCGAACCCGCGACAGTTTGGTTAGCAGCTAGGGTTACTAGCCACTAGACCAAACGTGTCGTCGAAAGAAGTGTTATAAAGAAAAAAAAGTTTCTTTAATAAATTACCTAGTAATGTTGATAGCGCGAGCAGTACTCCATGACAGTCTTTGACTGTTTGTAATCTGAATGTTGTAGTACTGAGCCAAAGTTCTGGTCGTGTCACGCCAAGACAGTTTCACAGATCTGCTCTTTATAGAATCAACCGACAGGTCCGAAGGAGGGGCCGGCGGCTCTAAAAATTGAATTGCTCTTTTGAACATATTTTTTACCGCATAATTAAATATTATTGTTGTAGGAGGCCCATAGTTAGAGACCAGAAGACAGTTAATATACTGTCTTCTGGTCTCTAAATTTTCATGTTCAAAAGACAAATAAATAACATATCATGAATAAAATAAATAAATAAACAAACCTAAATTTCAAATAAAATTTTTTAATAAACTTTCGTGTAAAATGTCAACAGCGACATGCAATATGAAATGAAAGTGGTACATATTATTATATTAAATACCTTACCTAATATAGTAAGATGTACGCTATACACATCTGCCCCATAAGGATTTCCAGCCCTGCATTGGTATAGAGCCCCATCTGTTGTCTCTGTTTGCAGCAACTCCAGTATACTAGTCAGACCTTCTTCAGTTTTTGCTTCTGATATTTTTACCCTAAAAATTTGCTAATCCTATTAATAATAATGAAACATAGGCTATATTTTAGAAAGTTACCTGAGCGAACTCGCGTGCAACAGCTAGTATACAATAAAACAACTACTGTTAATAAGAAATATCTGTTACCTTTGTGTTAAAGGATTGATGGGTTTTCCATTTTTCGTCCATGTTATTCGTATGGGGTCGTCACCTTTGGCTAAACATTCTATGGTCACATGTTGACTCAATTTCGCTGTTAAGTTTCTAGATAAGACATCAAAAGTGACTGGCTCTAGAACAAAATTGTTTTGTCAATACATTATTTCTGAAATTAATTCACAGTGCAAATCACATCATTACCTATCTTTTCAGATCAAGATAGATCTTATCTTAGATTATTAAAACGTATGATACACGTTAATAAAAAAAAATCAGGGACAAACTATTCTTCTTTGGATACATAAATATATATCCAAAGAATGACTTGACTCTACTCAGCAGTGCAACATGCATATAAAGGCTAACAACATAAAAAATTATTGCAAATTAAGTTGAACATTGAATAAATTGTATATATATCTTAGAATTAAACAATACTTACTATTGACAGAAATCCAAATGGTTTTACTCAATGCCTCTCCCACGCCGTTCTCTACATGACAAGTATAAAGGCCAGCGTCGGAAAGAGCTACCGAGTCAAATATTAAAGACCCGTTCGATAAACTTAACACTCCACCGCCAGCCACTTCTAACACTGGTCTCCAGGTTTCAGACACCACTAAAATAATATCACTTTTAAAACATTTTTTTTAATGTTTAGCTCGACAGACAAGCCGACAGGCTGATAAGGGAGAATGGATAGGATATTGGGCCTGGCATCTCTCACTCACTCACCGATACACAACAGCACACATACTGATATTTCACGGTGGTCTTCTGCAAGGTGGTGGTTACTGTCGCCAGACGGGCTGCCCAACTGTCTGTGAATTGCAGCGTGCCTCACCACTACTACACTTTTGTGTAACGTTATGAATTGATGCATGATAAAAGAGATTGTTACAAATGATAATTGTATTTCACAATATGAAAATATGTATGTTCATATTATTTTGTCTCTCTAGTCTATCTAGTTGTCCATCCGGGTTAATAAATTAATAAGATAACTAACTCATTAGTTATTTAATTTTACCTTTATCTATAGACAGTGAGTTAAATATTAATTATTAATTATTGTAAAAAAAAAGTGTACCTACAAAGAAGAAACAATATTACATACCATCTTTCTTCAACCAATGGGTCTGAGGCTGAGGATAGCCGTTGGCACTGCACGATATGTGACCACCTCTGCCCAACAGCAATGAAGCATTGTGAGGTTCTTCATTCCATTTTGGGGCAACTGTGTACAAAAAAAATCGTCGTTTTCATCGTCTATTATAATCCATACTAATATTATAAATGTGAAAGTAACTCTGTCTGTCTGTCTGTTAGCTTTTCACGCCGTAACTACTCAACCGATCATGGTGAAATTTTTTATAAGACATAATACTTTTCATGCAGAAAAGAATACTGTTTTTTTTTTTTAAACCCAAGGGATCACGTAAAATAAAATAAAAAAACTAACGCCTAGCCAAAGTGTTATAGCAACAAGAGGTCAAGCGTTATATTGCTTACATATATTATTATTTTTCAACGCGGACGAAGTCGCGGACACCAGATAGTATCACAATAATTTTACTTGCTTGGTACAGCACCACAAACCAATTGAAATTATTCGAATAATTCCACTGAAATTTTTGGCCAAATTAAATCTCATAAATCCGTATTGGACTCGTGGCTAAAATTAATGAATATCAAAGTGGACTTACCTTTTATATACAAGTTGACAGTGCGATTAACTTTGGCCACATGGTTGGCTGCTACACAAGTATATGTACCGCAGTGTTCCAACGATACGTTCTTTATTATAAGTACACTGAACACTTCGAGGCTTCGTTCCGCAATCTGTAAGAGACAGACGATGTTGCATAATTTGTTTACACACACATCTGTGAACATAAATCAAACCTAAGTTAAACTTCTCTCCGCCCCGAATAACAGAAATACTAATAAAATATCGGAAATATTTGGGAAAAAATTTTGTGAGAAAAATATAAAAAAAATTGGCGCCACTGTCGCCGTGGTGGCACGATGTTAGGCGTTATTTAGGTATAAATAATTTTGACTTTTTTATCGCAGACGAAGTCGCGGGAACCAGCTAGTAAGTATATTCATATCTTAAGATGAAATCCACGCGAAATCAATACAGTTATTCCTTACCTTCAAATGAGTCGATATTTTCTTTCCATCCTTCAACCAAGAATAATAGACGGGCGAGTCGCCACTTTTCAGGTTACAGTGTATTTGAACTATCTGTCCCTCTTGCAAATCAGGTGCCAAGAGTATTTCCTCCAACTGTGGAGCCTCGACCACTTGCAGTTCAAACGACCTCTTCGCCATCTCACCGGTTTGACTTCTCACCACACAAGCGTAGAAAGCTCCGTTATCGCTTTTCGACACCTTACTAAGAGTCAAAACACCGTTCGTCGAAGTCACGTCTCTCCTAACTCTTAACTTTGGTTTTCGTCCAAATATTTCTATGGACCTTCTGTATCTGGTCGTTTGCGTTGACATATCGCCGCTTATTTCTTTACCCTTGTATTCCCAAGTTATTTCTCTACGAACATAAATTATAACTTATGATTAATAAGATATTATAAGGGCTAAATATTATGTACTCAAAGTGTTTTATCAAAGAGAATATTAATAATATAATTCTTTGGATTCTCAATAATATGTATAACGTGACTCGAAGCTGCTAGAATGCTAGGATATTAGATCTATAGGCGACATTACACCTTTTCTTACATACATTGTCATATTTATTTATTTTTCAACAAAAATAATTAAAAAAAGGAATGACTGTCAATTATTAATATAAACTTTTTAATTCTTTAGGCTAACAAGTTTCTGCTTCACAAACAATTTCTCTTAAGACTTAAGAAATGCAGTACATTAAGGCTTAAAGTATAGGCCTAATAATTGTAATAGGCTTAATGTTAGTATGTTTTTTACAAGAATCAATACAATAAAATATTACCTTATTGGATATCCGTAGTAAGGACACCTTAGGGTAACACTTTGACCGCTTTGAACTTTAAACGGCGGCAACGTTCGTATATATGGAGGTCCTGTCAAACAAAAATTCTTGTTAAACACATATTATACATATTACAGTACAAAAATCTAGCTCATATTAAAACACGTCAGTTAATTATTACATCAGTAGAAACAATTAACAAATAAATTCGAGAATATTCTTTTCCGTTCAAGAAATATTTACTCAAATTTAACTCGTATCTATTAGCGACCCGCTCCCGGCTTTTTTATAGATATACACAAACTTTCCCAGTTTATCTCTCTTTCTATTAGTGAGAACCGCATCAAAATCTATCGGATGGTTTAGAAATGGTTAACGGAGAAATAGTCAGACGCAGACAGTTTCGGCGACTTGGTTACAAGATATTTAGTTTTCTTTCTGCTTAGAAATAAGCTCAATTAGGTTTTATTAGGTACCTACATATATAAACCTTCCGTGAAAAATTATCTAACTAATGGTGAAAACCGCATTAAAATCCGCTGCATGGTTTAAGAGGAATAAGCGGATATACAGACAGACAGACGTAGAAAGCGACTTCAATTTATATCATGTAAAGGTACACTCAAACCTTCCTCGTTTGTCGCTGATCGCTAATATTCAATCGCTTATATGTACAACAGTAGATAGGTATAGATTAAGATTATCTTTATTTCCAAGACTTTTCTAACAATAATCTTTGAGTTATAATGTAGGTAGTTTTACTTTAAATGATATTACGTAACTACCCATGTTATGTTTATTATGTTAAAACAGGGCTAATTCAAATTTAATGAAGTGTGTAACTAACATCATTTACACACATTTAATGAGAGTACTTACCATAAATATTTAATCGGTCCTGATGCGCCACAGAGCTTTCGCCATGGTGCGCCACACACGCGAACAAGCCTCCATCATCCACCCTCAAATGTGATATGTTTAGTTGACTCATTACTCCACCGTCACTTGACATAGTTTGACCAATTATGTATCTACGAAAGATTTTAATGAAAGCTATTTTTATGTTGTCAATCCTATTCTTCAGTACCTAGTACTGTAATACTACCTAGTAAAATCTACAGTTGAGAACAATTCAGTACTTCATAATACAGATAGTAAAAGTTATCCCGTGTGATACTTAAGTAACTTTCATTAAACTTTACCAAATTCTGCTGTCTTGATTTCATTCTAATGATACAATGCAATAATCGTTTACAAGAAACTGAGTCGATCAGCATTATTATCTTAGAAATTGTAGGCTTGGCATCCTATTATGCCTAAATGACATTGATTCCATAAAGCTATAAGAAAGAAGTCTTTAAAAGGTAACAAAATTTGCACTTAAATTAATTCCAAAAAGTCGCAAATCATCTTTAATAAGTATTACCTTGAATCTGTGTTGGACGAGATAACAATTCCGTCTCGCTCCCAAACGAATCTGGCCGGGTGCGGGCCATTTACAGTACACTGTAGACTTACCTAAAACGAAACTCAGCTTTATTATCAATGCATTACGGTTCAAATTTTTGACTTATTATTTATATACGGTCACAGAAATTTAAACTTTATGGCGAAGTCCATAAAATGGATTTTCAAGTCCATAAAGTCAAAATCGATGAAAATAAATTCGAATCATACTCCAATACTTCCGTAAGAAAGTGTTATAATAATATTGTTGACATAAGAGTTTTATGGACTTCCTTTTGGACGTAATTCGAAGATTTAACTAAACGCTTCGTCGACACTGTTAGCAAGGGCTGACTGAGACTAACCTACCAAAGGTATCAAGTCTGAACCTTACCTAAGTCACTTTGAACTTTTCATATTTTGGCTCTGGTTTGGATCTAGCAAGTAGTGGCAGGGCCAAGGCAGGACACACTGCGTTTCGCAGTCTTTTGTGCAGCCTATTTGGCGGCAGTAACCACCCCCTTATATAATACCACCGTGAAATAACAGCATTTATTTCGGTGAATGAGTAAGGAATGTAACACCTACAGCGCTGCTTGTATTAATAAAGGCTACGGTAGCCTAATGCTGTGTGCATTATAAACTCGAAGGTACAGACCTGACCTGAATTACTCGTAGATCTTAAGTCAGTCGTGCTCGCACCAGAGCATATAATCTATTGAACAATAACTGCTTTATTATATCACTTGCTGATGCTCGCGACTTCGTCTGCTTTAAAAAATTGACGTCTGACATTATACTTTAGCGAAGCGTTGGATCTCTATATTTAGATAGCTGGTGCCCGTGGCTTCGCCCGTGTGGAATATTTAGCCTATGTCACCTGAAATTCTATTCTAACTATTAGTGAACTATTATTTTTTTGACGAATGAGTAATTTCTAAGATTACCTCCTACATTTACCTTCATAATAATAGTATACTTAGATTTATTATTTTTACTTGATTACTTTTATTACATCATTATTTTAAATTGAGATTGCTAACTTAAAATTTAACTTAAAAATTAGCAAACTAATCCCATGTCCAGTTTCAAAGTGAACGTCGAAATATAAATAAATAACACTAATGAATATTTTATAGATAATGTCATTATTTAATGTAAATATAAATGTAAATATTATTTAATTTAAAATTTAATTTAAATAAAATAAAAATCTATGTATATATTTAGTTTACACTTCCTCTCTCCTAGTCCCTTAAGTTGCATGAACGACAGGGTCCATAAACGGGTCTTTATAAATGTTGTAACACCTTTATACATTATGGTTTCGAAATAAATATTTGAATTGAATTGAATTGAATTGAATATTACAGAATCACAAGGCAATGCGCTCTACATGTACAGTTAGAGAGGCTTAGCTCTCTAAGCCAAATAAAATACGTTTAGAATAGTTTGATTCAGGTACCGAAATAAATACTGTTTTGTTATCTTTCCCTTTGAGTGAGCTAAGTTTAATTTTGACAAATTATCGTGAGTCTTAAATTTGTTTCCCCTGAATAGGATAAGTATCTAAATTCCTTCTTAAATTCAGATCTTCTTCAATTCTTATTCTTCTTATATTATATTCTTCAATTTGTAGGAATATAAAATAGCTTAATATTGAATTCTCTTGAAAAAAAAAAAATAATTGTATTAAGTATACGCTTTTTTAACAAGTTTCTGTTTTACCATTGTTTTAAACTGTTTTAATTGTAATTTACTTATAACATTTCTTATTTCATAACCATTCAAGTTAAGTTAAGTAATAGTAAGTTAAGTAATATTGTTATATTAAGTAAAGTAACAGTCTTTAATAAAGTTTCGGTTTCATTATAATTTAGGGTCTTGAGCCAGTCTGTCAAACAATATTACTTATTATTATTTATCAATATTATCTACTGTAACTATATTACTTACATCTACGCCGGGCATTACAGTTGTTTCGGAGAAATGTTGTGATATAATCATTTGAAGACTCCTCTTGTAACGTCCCTTGGTATCTAAAAAGCAAAATAAATCATCAATGTCTAGGATTGATTATGAAAATTGAATCTTTAAATTACTTTTAAATAAACTTTTAAATGAATTTCTAACTTATAAACGGAATGAGGCAGTGGAATAGTATTTTATGTAATAGAAATAAAATCCGGGCCTCGATTACTAGTTACATATGACCGTAATATAAAAAAGTTAAATGCAAATTTTCGTATCTCTTATAGTTTGAAAATTACCATCACTGAGCCATTTGGATTTATCACACTGTATAGTTACAAAAAAAATAGCTTCAATAATTCGCTTCATGAATATCTTATAATTAAAATAATTTAATAAATTTAAAAATCTTACCATTAAATACTAAGATAACATTATCGTGTAGAGACATTTCGTTGGTGTTTGTTAATCTGCAAACAATTTTTTTTATTAATAAACTAAAAACTATAATTTCAAATGTAAGGGCACTGTAGTCGGCAGCGCATTTGCAACAACTGTGGCGTTCCTTATGTTAAAGGCGACGGTAGCCACTTATTGTCAAGTGGACCGTCAGCCTGTCTTTCAACCTTGACATAAAAAAAATGAAATCATTCCTCAAAGCAGTCAAAACAAGTATGAACAAAATGTTAGGTTCTTTTGTAAACATATTATAACACAAAAATCTGTTTCTATGTATTTGTGTTCAATTTTACTTCTATTTCCATTTAATTTTAAAATTCAGAATGTATTTTTTGTATACCATCAGTGTATCGTAGACATTATTAGAAGATCGTGTGTGGTGGCGAGCGTTGGGAGGCTTATATCCAACAGTGGAGGTTGAACAGGTTGACGACGATGGTAATGACATTTAAAATCTTTGATACTTCGTACCTTTATATATACAAAATTGCAACAAAACAGATGTTATCGACTTTAGTATCAGATAATCAGAAGGTTAGACGAAAAATAAACAGATTTCTTTTAATAAAAGGCACATAATTTAATATTTCGCTTGCCAGTACGTAGGCAATCTTTCACAGTTCAATGATAAAACAGCTGTGTTCCGACGCACCCGAGAAGACATCCCAAATAACTTCATGTTCATTGACTCGTAAACGCTTATTTCTCCTCAACGAACCGGCCTTTGAAGGGAAAGACATTCGCGGACCCTTCAACGGCACGTGAAAGGGTCTGGTATGTAAATAGCCTTGACTTAGGTTTGCTACACACTTAAAATTACCCTTCCGCATAAGCATTATATTGTACAACTAGTTGGTGCCCGCAACTACGTATGCGCTGTTGTTCGTTTTTTTTTTTAAATCCCACAGGAACCTAACGTTTTTTCAGGATAAAAAGTATCCTATAGTTTAATACAGGCGATCATCAATATGTCAGTGAAAACTGCATTTAAATCGGTTAAGCCGTTCCTGGGATTAGCGTGCACAAACATACAGACAAACAGACAACAGATTGATGCCATAAAAGTACAGGCTGTTATTTTTTGTATTTCCGCTGGTTCAATTTCTGGGTGCGGAAACCGTATGTTCAAAAATCTTTGAATGCAGTTTTGTTTCTTTTTAAAAATAAAGGTATGTTTACTTTTGGTACATTTTCCTATCTTCAGTATTTAGCATCTTCGATACACTTAACCTCCAGGTGGCGTTAAAAATTTTCACCATGTATGTATACTCACGAGGAGATTTATGTATACGTATAGTTTTCAGAGTTCAAACTTTAAATAGTATCACAACTTTAATTTTTGTATAGAACAATATTGAAAACAGCAGTAGGTGGTGCAATAAATTCAAATGAAAATAGGAAAAACAAAGAAGATTTATTTTATTCTATAGACTTTTATTAAACTACAGCACACTCCTAAAGGAACCTCCACTTTAACAGACGTCGCTTGTTTTATTGTTGCAATAAAATCTCGTAACGTAACTCGTTAGATACCACTACTATAGTTAGGTCAAGGAGATCGGATAAAGAATGTAAACAAACTGTAAGAGGTCTGTTTTTCTGTTATCTATATTATTTTTAAAACTGTTTTTTTTTTTTCTAAATTAACATATATTTCATTGCAACTGGAAATATAAAAATGTACCATAAAAGATCGGTTAGGCATGCTAGTATTCATTCAGAAAAAAGTAGATATTGTTCCTGAGGGATCATCTGAAAATAAAATTAAAAAATTCAATGCTTGAAAGCTACAGAGTAACATAAGCTAAGTATCTAAATTATTAAGAGGAAAGACTTGTTTGTTTGTTTGTTTGAATTGAATAGACTCCGAAACTACTGGACCGATTTGAAAAATTCTTTCACTGTTGGGAAGCTATATTAGCAGCGAGCAACATAGGCTATATTTTATAAAGTTACGCGGGCGAATCCGCGTGACAGCTAGTATTTCATTAAGTTACGCGGGCGAAGTCGCGTGCAACAGCTAGTGAGCAATAAAGTTTGAACAAATGTTTAAAAACCTAAGAAAAAGGGCGCAGACGAAGTCGCGGGCAGAAGTTAGTAATAAATATTTATGTTGCACATTACTAATTTTTTTGTAAAGATGTCTGGTTAATCTTAAAAGAAAAAACACTCAGACCTGTTTTCATACTTCATTGGCAGTTCAAAAACTTTTCCTAATATGCTTTGGGCAAATAATTTAATTTTTTTAAATTTGATATTTTGCTCATTGATCCCAAAATTAAAGCGGCTAATTATGTAAAAATTTATGAGGATACAGACTAAGTCTCTTTGAGGCTTTTTTTTAGTAGGGCAGAGCAAATTCATTCACTTCAAAATAACGATCCCAACAATCATGTAAATAAGCCAAAACTGGAAATACTTCCTCTTAACTATTTCGCACAAAGAAATAGTTCTACGTTAAGTTAAAACGATTATTAAATTTCGCAATGTGAACGGTTGTATTCCGATTAGCAGCGGATATCAATTTTATCTTAATTTTACTATCGTACCTACATCCATGTAACAATAAAGCTAACAGAGGAATACTTCATCTTAACTATTTCACACAAAGAAATAGTTCTACGTTAAGTTAAAACGCTTATTAAATTTTACAATGTGAAAGGATGTGGTCTGATTAGCAGCGGTTCTATACATAACACTAGCGACTAGCCCTCAGCTTCGCACGGAGATGAAATTTTCAAAAGTCCTATTTTAGCGGATGCTTACATCATAATTTAAATCTATGGTACGTTCCAAGTTTCAGCTTTCTAGACTAAGTATTTTTGGCTGTGCTTTTATCAAAGTCATCGTACTACTATCGTAGTCAGTCTAGTCAGTCGAGTTTACTCCAAAATATTAATATAATAATAATAATATATTATATTAATATGTTTTAATTATATTTATTATATTATTTATTTATTCGTTCGTTCGTATCTATTAAATTATTTATTTTTATTTATCGTTCTAAGGAGTAAATTCCAGTCGTGCGTCAGATAAGCAACACCACAAGTGCTTCAAGCGCGTTGCGATCTATTTTAGGATTAAGGATTAGGGAGAATGGATAAAATAAAGGGCTCTGGTATCCCTTACTCTCATCGAAACACAACAGCACACGTGCTCTTATTTCACGGTGGTCTTCCGTAAGGGTGTGGGTACTTCAGCCAGATGGGCTGCGCAAATGACTGCGAAACGCAGTGTGACCTGTTGCTATTTAAATTTCTCAATTTTTAAAAATTCTTTCTTGGTGGATGCTTTATAAAATAAGCCTATGTTCCAAATTTCACCTTTCTAGAATTTTATATATAAGTTCAAAGAATAAAGGTTAAAATATACTCGTAAAGGTAACACAAGGACGAATTTCCCATTTCATTCGCGGCTTTAGAAGAATCATATTTCAAGTCGAGCGAACCGAAAATTAATTCGAAGTATAAGAAACGTAATTTTACGATTCCCAACGAGTTTCATATTGGAGCGGACATAAAAAAAATATCATACCTTTTATTAAGTTCCATTCGATTTGAAGGAAACTGCTTGCCATTAATCTTCCCTGTCGATATGCCAGTGGCTGGAACAAAAGGAAATTTAAATTTAGAATTGCCATAACCAATTTCGTTTGCGAGTCTTAATCTAAAAGTTTTATTTGGTTCAGGTCTCCTGATCTGTCTTTTTGTATGCTTTCTTCTAAATTAATCTATAAAAATTTTCATGCGGATTTAAATATTACTTCAATATCGTCCGGAAAGTTAATAAATAATAATCCTACTAATATTATAAATGCAAAAGTTTGTGAGGGTGGATCTGTCAAAAATAGTTTAACGGATTTGGATGAAATTTGGCACATAGAATGTTTATTACCTGGATACATATAATAGTTTATCCTGGAATAATAGTTACATATGTTAATACTTTATTATATAACTTATATCTTAAAAAAAATTCGGTTCCGGAATAATAAGGTAGGTTTATTTTTTAATAATTTTCTTCACCAAAGTCAAAATAAAAAGTCATCTCAGAAACAAGCCCACATGTCACATTACGACGCGAGGAAGCGTAAAGTTAGCTTTTGTAGGCAACAAGGCAAAACTTTGTGCAATAATAAAAGTTTGAAGAGACTCCCATATAGATCATACGAGATGTGATACGGTGCTTGAGCATAATTGTCAAAGTTTTAACGACGTCGCTCAACTTGCTCCAATCGGTTCAACTGTCACAGTATAGGGGAACTAAGCGGTATTGTAACTGTAATACTTCCTGTTCTCTTAATTATCAGGGACTTTACTGCAGTCCTCTCTGAAATTCATTTCAGTATTTTTCGATATTCCGCCCTCCGTATCTATACACTGGCGCAGCCCCCTATTAGGTCAAGTTTTCGCTATTAGCCATGACTATTAGCATACGTACGTCATGTTATATATGTAAACATTTACATACAGCGCACATAATGTATGATAAATAATTTTTAAATTATTTAAAATAATATTAACCTCAATCTTTTTATCGTGTTTCCTCTCCATTCTTTTTAAATATTGCGTTATCAATTAACTACTATTGATAAAATCAGAGGGCTTTTCACAGGCTTTTAGACAAATATTCCCTTCATTCATATTCATAATCAGGTCATTTATTAGAACCGAATAAATCTTATAGCAAGCTTTAATTAAAATTATAAATTAACCCCCAACTTTCTATTGAGCCCAAACACGCTATATCTGCTGTAACACCCCACTTTTGCTTCGGGCGTTGGTGGTTAATTAAAAAAGTTTCACTACCGTATCAACATTCTGTGACCACGAGTTTAAGTACAGGCGGTAATTTGGGGCGTTTTGATTTGCGAGTAATTTCAGTAATATAAGCACTTAACTTTGACTGGATTAATATCCGGTAATTAGATATTTGTATCTACAAATTGCTATCCTAAACAATATTGTCTTGGGAAAGCGGTAATTAACTAAGATTGATTAACATTCTAATTAATATTAACTAAACTTTCATAGTCAATTTCTAAAACTTAGCTAGCATAAATTCCTCCTACTTAAATTTGAAGAATTTTAAAATTAAACCTGAAGAAATTTTATTTTATAAAGACAAAATAAAACAAATTTTTAATGCTATAGTCTTTATAAAATATAAATCATTTTAATAAATTAATTTATTTTAACAATATGTATAAATCTCAATTTTTTCTCGAAAAAAAATAAATTTATGTGTGGTTGCAGTGAGAGCGGACTGAAAATTATGTAAACAAAAAAATATACGCTAATTTCTTGTAAGAGATCGATGTGTATAAATTTGGTATTTATTATAATTTATTATTATAATTATGTCACGTTGTGAAAATTATTTGTAATAATACTAACTAACGGTTTCACACGTATGCAATTTTAATCTTCAATTTATATACACAAACTTCCTTTCGTTTATTGATCTTTTGTGAAAATTGTTCTAGTTTTCATTAATAACTGTAAATATTAGTATTTAGCGACTCAGGTGAGGAAGAGCGAAATGTCTACTGCGCTTGAATATCCTGGCCTTAAGTGGCATTAAAGATTCACAAAACTTCTCAGATTTTAAGTCAGGCAGTCTTTAAGGAAGAAAGATTTTCGAGACGGCAGGACGACTTTTTATAACTTAAAGGGTGATAGGCAAGCTCACCTCACCTGTGAGTTGATGGTAGGTGGTTACCGACACAAGCAACACCAGGGGAAGAGGGGGTGCAGGTGCGCTGCTGATCGTGCAGGAATATATTTGGAGAAGCTAAGCGTTTTGTAGCTAGGTAGAAACACTAGAAGGGAGATTGTTTCAAAGTTCACGCATCCGTGGGATAAAGTTTCTACTCATACTCAATGCATTGCGAATGATTGTCTATATAGGCAAAAACATAACAAATCGTTTTGGAAGTCCGTGAGGGCAGATTAAGTCCAGCATTGTGGTTGTAAATGTTTAAATCTACGAGTATCTTAGACCTTTAATAAAATCGTAAACGATCTGTGTCTTTATATTAAATATTTTTTTCATAAAAAACAATTTGTACACGCTGTTTTGTTTGTCTGTTTGTGCACACTAATCTCAGAAAGGGCTTAACCGATTTGAGTGCGATTTTCACTGGTATATTGATGATTACCTACATTAACATATAGGATCCTTTTTGTGTTGGAAAAATGTCTGAAAAGTAATTACAGTGCGTACGAAGTTGCGGGTACCAAATAGTAAAATATATGCCGCTTACACTGTAACCATACCCAGTATGATATAAGCCCTAAGCAGTAGGTATATGTAAAGATAGTGAAACGTTGTTTCAAAAGCTGACACATTCTTATCTGGGTTACATCTCTATTGAAGCGTGTTCTCTAAAGACTAAGCTATAACGCTATGAAAGACTTAGTAACCGTTTGAGGAAACACTCTTTCAAATGGCTTAGCCAAATTTTTGGACATAAAAGTCTGTAATCCAAATTTGTCTAAGCCTTCAATTCCTTGTATAATAATGATTTGAGAATAATAATGTACGACTGACAGTTTTTTTTCCTTTCTTCATTTTATGTCTTTAATTTGTATGGAATAATTCATCATCACCATAATCATCATCAGTCTGTGTCTCTCCACTGCTGGATGTAGGCTCTCCCAAGGCTCGCCACCACACACGGTCTTCTGTTTTCCTGCGAAGCTGTTTTCATTCACGGGCACTCCATTTGGCAGCGCTCTGCATCGGTGGACTACATCCAAATTCTTACCACACTGGCCGCCATTCCAGGAGCCGCGCCGCACTGGATTTTGGAATGTTCGGAAATCCAACACGCAAAGCGATGCCGCACAATTCACGTGGTTTTTTACATTCACGATGAGATAATGCATGAATTTGGAATGATGGAGTGGAGCGCTGCCAAATGGAGTGCCCGTGAATGGCGGCCTTTAGGCCGTGTGTTCCACGCTGACCTTTCAAATTCGTGGAATTCGTGAAATTTCAATTTCAATGGAATAAATACTAAGTTATAATGAATAAAGGGATATAAAGTTAAAATATTCTTTAAAATGAATAACGTATTGAATAATAAGGAATTATAAAA
The DNA here is from genome assembly GCA_944738685.1 of Synanthedon myopaeformis. NCBI lineage: Eukaryota > Metazoa > Arthropoda > Insecta > Lepidoptera > Sesiidae > Synanthedon > Synanthedon myopaeformis. The sequence continues at coordinate 3,729,156 of OX122938.1, read as the reverse complement.
ATATTCAAAAAAGGAAAGGTAAATATTTATTTTACAAACACAATGCCTCTTTTAACATATTCATTTTCAGACGAATGAATCGAATGGAAAGAATGATTTCGGTTCAATGAATTTATGCATACATAAAAGCAGGTTTCAAGCAAAATATACGATTCGCTTACATAAATAAAATTGCTAACACATTAATAAAGAGATATTTGATTAATTTAAGGTTATGTTACTCGTTATGCAAAAAAAATAATATTGAATTAGATAGGTACTACTTTTGTACCTTTGTTTTGTTGTAGGAGGTAATATTCGAAACTACTCATTTTTCACCAATAGAAGTTTAAATAGAATTTCAGCATGGACATAGGCTCCAATAGACAACCAATAGGGCACCCAGCTATATAAAAATAATAATAAAGATCCAACACTTAGCATACGTAAAATGTACGAGTATGTCAGGTGTTATATTGCTTTACATATTCTGTCAGGCGTTATATCTATTATCTTTCAACGCGGTAGTAGTCACGGGCACCGGCTTATAAGTAGTAAAAACATTAACTGGACATACACGGGCAGCTCGAGCAGTTAACCAGTGATCAACATACACGGACCGCTCGAGCAGTCATAGTTAACTGCTTGAAGCTGCTATTGATAACTGCAGAAGCAGTTGGTATTAACTGCTCGACAAGTCTCGAACGAACAAGAGGCGCACGCGACGTGGAAATAAGAGCGCGGGCGGAGGTCACTGCGCGAGAAAAGTCGACAGCTCGAGCAGTCAGTGTATCTGCTCGACTGCACGGTGAAATTTCACTCCCCTGTCGACCGCCCGAAGCAATCACAACTGCTCGGTGGTTCCATGTATGTCGCAGTTTGACGTGTATGGCCGTGTATGGCTTGCCTTATTCTTATATTCTATAAGACATTGGTTACTGGCGCCAAGTAGTAGGTATGTGATATATCCTATAAACATTATATCCTGTAGATATACCTAACAGTGTGAAATAAATACATAATAAATAATTGTTTCATTGGTCAGTACAGTCACGAAACTTAATTACGGTGGTTCAGCCCCATTCGCTAGAGAGTTACACGGAACATTCGTTCGCAATGAAACCTAAAGCCTGAATCAAATAATAGCTAATAGGTACCCCAAATGATCTATTTGTTACCACTAATAATAAAAAAAATCTTACCTAAATACCTAATACCTATACATAACTATACTTCTATACTAATATTTTAAAGAGAAAATATTTTTATGTTTATAATGAATAAATTAAAAAACTATTGGGCTGATTTTTAAAATTCTTTCATCTACAGAAAGCTACATTATCAGCGAGTAACATAGGCTATATTTTATAAAGTTAAGCGGGCGAAGCTGCGGGCAAAAGCTACTTATAAAATAAAGTCGATGTACGCTTCAGTCTGTTTCTCCCCTAAGTAAGTAAAGGATGCTAGAGCCCATTTTCCAATTAATCCAAATTTAAAGATAGGATAGTTTATATTTTATATTTTTTAACGCGGACGAAGTCGCGAGCGCCAGCTAGTATGTATATAAATGAAAATAACTGTATAAATCTAAATTTGTTATTATTTTACTATATTTAGTTGTTTACATATATTTTGTAATTCTAGATTTAAAAAAAAAATTAAAGACTGTCATCTATATCTATACATATTATAAAAATCTCTATCTGCTTTTCTATTCTAATTTTTTTTAAAACAACGAACGGATTTTCATACGGTTTTCAATAGTGGAAAGAGCGATGAACGAGGATAGTTTCTGCATATTAAGTAACTTGCAGCAAAAAAGTTGCGTCCGTGTGAAGTCGGGGGTGGGTCGCTAGTATATTATATGACATAATAATATCACAATATATACAGCAAGTTAGATTTTTAAAAGTCAGTTTAAATAAGTTATTAGAATTTACCTGAGTAAGTCTAATAAGTACAAGTAATATGATAATGACTTGGTTTGGTATTGAAAATTCAAAAGTTATAAATCGTAGAAGATTTACAATGTATTTTTTTAGGGTTCGGAGTTTCTTTTTTGATAAGCTAAATGATTAGTTACCCAAAAAATTTCGGTGTCACAGAGAGCTTTTCAAATGAGGGATATCTTTTAAAAGGGGAATAAAATTATCTTTTATTATTGGGATAAGAAAAACAGGTTAATTTTTAACATTTGAATTTATACATATCTAGTTTAATTTTTAGATGAATTTCTAATATTTTTTAGAAATTCTTAAATCATTTAGTGTCATCTAATGAATATATGATGACTAAATATTTTAATAGTGTTTTATTGTTAAAAATACATTCTATATTATATTATTATTATTATATATAAAACAAACTTACCAGCGATAACAAAATAGATAATCACAAATGATATCCACATAGTCCCATCCATTTTGAGGCTCCGATTACAAATTACTATTTAAAAAAAACTTATATTACATTTTTAATTATAACAAAAAAAAATACACACTCATTTGACTGAACGAGAACAGCTCGCATTGCAAACTTTTTAATCGCGACTTCGCGGTTTCCCGCGCTTTTTACACCGACAAGCGTACATCCCCAACTGAGGTTCGGAACGAACTGAGGGTGGGAACCAACTACCCCTACTACATGTTTCTATAACAGTAAAGTAAAACAGCAGTTAACCTGTCTATGTGACACTTACAAAAAAAACAGCTGGTGTCCGCGACTTCGGCTGCGTTAAAAAAGAAAATATATGAGTAATTATTATGCGATGAGATAATAATTAGTTCCTGAGATTAACGCGTTCAACCAAACAAACAAACTCTTCAGCTAGCTGAAGTAACTAGCTAATGCCCGCGACTTCGTCCGCGTTGTAAGTAAGATTTTTTTGTAAGTTTGTTTGTACTGAATATTAACTGATTTAAAAAAAAACATTTTGTTTTGAAAATAATTAGAGACCCAGCCCTAAGAATATTACAAAAATGTGAACGAAGGTATCAAAAATTTGCATATAAAAATCATTATTTGAAGTGCGCTGCGAAAGTATAGTTACTTACACATCTTAATTTTTATTTAAGTTTATATACCATTGGTACACTGTTTTATAAATTACTAGCTGGTGCCCGCGACTTCGTCCGAGTTGAACGATAAAAGGTACCCTATGTCCTTTCTGGTGTCGCAGACAACGTGTATGCAAAATTTCATGGTGATCGGCTCAGTAGTTTTTGCGTGAAAGAGTTACAAACATCCATACATCCAAACATACTTTCGCATTTATAATATTAGTACGGATTAGTACGGAAATATAGATTTGACTACTTTTTTACATATTTCCCTATCCCTCATATTTCTCCTATAGTCTTGTAGCACTTGCAGTCTTTCAGCACTTATGGCGTTGTTTGTGTTATGGGCGACCTTAGCCACCTACAAATAAGTAGACCGTCAACCTGTCCAATGAACTTTACATTGAAAAAATATAAATCCTTAGCCAGGTTGACGGTTCACTTGATTTTTTTTTTAATGTGAAAGTCGGCAGACAGGTTGACGGCCCACTTGATGATAATGAGCTCTGGCAACCCTTAACTCATTCACCGGAACACAACAGCACACTTACTGTTATTTCACGGTTGTCTTCTATAAGGGGGTGGTTACTGCCGCCAGACGGGCTACCCAAATGATTTCGAAACGCAGTGTGCCCTGCTTCTACTTTCCAGATCCAGACCAGAGCCAACTTTGATAAGTTTATTTCCAAAGTTGACCTAGCCGGGAATCGAACCTGGGAACCCTAGAACAGAGTGTTAAGCAAGCACCCTAACCACTCATCCAACGGGCACGTCAAACAGACTATTGAGTGACTGTAATGTTCATTATTTTTTAGTACTTCCTCATTGTTTAAATATATCCTGGTTGAATAATTTAAGAGAGTGGTTTGGTTTAAGCTCTCTTTCGGGCAGCAGCCTCCAGGTCAAGATAGCCATGATGGTCGTCAACCTTTGTACAGAAGCGGCACGTTAAAAAGACGAAGAATTGTTTGATTACTGCTATCAAAACGTACTGTGCGTTAGTTTACGTTGACATGTTTAATGAAGTGATAAATGGGACATGTTGGGTGCAGATTTATGGCATGTACCGTATGTGGTCCACATGTTAATTTGTTTTATTGAGATTTTAACTCGAAACATGCCAGGAATAGGAGCAACGGGAAATACGAGTGAATTTAAAATATATATTTTTGTCGATAAGACTGAATAATAAAAAAATATTTTCGCGTAAATATAAAATTTTACAAAATATTTTACTTTTTTTAGTAACTTGACACCGTTCATAAATCGAAAGTAATTTAACTAGCTGTATAGGGCAATTTTAGGCATTGGTTCATGGATATGATCCTAAATCGGAGATCAGTTGGAAAACATAAGTTAAAGAAAGAAAGAAAATTTTAATGATATATAAAATAAATAAAAAAATAACAAACAAATTACTTATCAAGTGAATTACTTCAACATACCAATAGAGAACAACTCAGCTTAAGACGGCACTGATTTTTAACCCGCGACGCCCGACGCAAGAGTGGGATGTTATAAGTTATCTATTTATGTGGAATCGTAGCTGCCAGACGGCTGGACCTACTTTAATTAGTTTTGTTTTGTTCTTTGAATGCTGACATAATCGGGATGGTTCTTAGCTATAATTTATGGTCTGTTCAGGTGTTTGAAGATCATCAGCCTATTTCCTAGTTGACGAAGGGATTTCACTAACTTCCACAGGTTCGATTGATGTGATATTTGGTATACTGTTACTTGGGTGGTATTTCCATGACATGATAACCTTGATCCTGATGCTGTAGCATCAACTGCAGGACACCCAACTCCTTAGCAACTTATAGCACAAATAGCGTGTTTGAGCTCAATAGAAAGTAGGGGGTTAGTATATAATTTTAATTATAGCTTGTAACTAGCAAATTCGATTCTAACATATTTGGCCTGTACATATTATATACATGTATATACAGTACATGTATAATAGATATACATGTATCGAATAAAATATATTTATTCGATGCTGTTTTGTTTTGGTGTCTGTTCAAAAACATACAGTCATGAAAATTTTTCTTCGTAATTTCGTATGATTTTTCAGAAAATAATTATAAGCCTAATTTTCGAGTTAGCATCGACAACTTGTGGTAAATCAGTAAGAACAGATTTCCTTCGTAGATATATTTCCTTTCTCTCGAGTTTAAAGATATCATCTTTATAATTCGCTCTCGAGACGCTTTGTAGCAATTCCCTTCTTATTAACAACATCATACATTTTTATTTGGCTTAAGTTATAATACCTACTTAGCTGCCCATTATATATTGTTTTAAATTTTACAAGCGGTGCCCGCGACTTCGTATGCATTGAAAAATGAAAAATACAACACCTGAGAAAATGTTTAAATAATATAACGCCTGACATGTTTATAACATGACATGACGACGTAGGCGCCACGGCGATTTTTTAAAATATTTTAAGTGTTATTGTTAGTCCCTCAGACACCTAACATTTTCTAGTATAGAAAGTATTCTACGTGTTAATCCAGGTAATAAGCTACATGTGTGTCAAAATTCATCCAAACCGGTTCAGCCGTTTTTGCGAGATTGAGTAACAAACATCCAAACATACAATCTTTTGCATTATAATATTCGTAGGATTGTTTTTTTTAAACGGTGATGTTTGGTATTACGCTGATTATTAAATTATATCATAATATTGGATAATTAAATCAGCATCAATGTCAATTGTGTTAACGCGGGAGTGGCTCGCCTGGCTCATTATATATAAACAATTCATATTTCACTTTCTACCGTCTACCACACTGTCAATTTCCAAACTGTCCTTTCCACATTGTCACTTTCCACGCTGTCACTTTCCACACGGTCACTTTGCACACGGTCACTTTGCACATGGTCACTTTCAACAATGTCACTTTGCACATTGTCAATTTTCACACTGTCACTTACCACACTGTCACTTTCCTCATTGTCGACTGTCGAAACACATTATGTAAAAATACAGTTATTTTATAATTTTTAGGTTTGGATTAAAAGATTAATTTTAATGTGATAAGTTCGGTTTGCGTGTCTTATTGCAGAGACCACAGCTGCTCTTTAATGCAATAGTGTCATAATTTTAGATGGAGCTGAGACATATTTTTAAGTTCATCACAGTAAACGTTATAAAATTACTGGCCTTGTTTTATCCTTTTACGCCATCCATAAAAGGCTTCGAATGACGCACTTCAACACACCTGCTAACACTTTTAGTTATATAAGGCTCTGGTTGTATACAAAAGCTATACCTACTATTTTACACTGTCTCTTGATCTATATCTTTATCTTTATATAGTATAAAACAAAGTTGCTCCCCGCCGTCTGTCTGTCTGTCTGTCCCTCTGTACGCTTAGATCTTTTAAACTGCCCAACGGATTTAATCAATAGATAGAGTGATTTAGGAGGAAGGTTTGTATGTATAGTTAAATATTGTTTTTTTTTTTAATTAATTTGTTGAAATATGACCATTATTGTTGAGGGTGTCGGAAAAAAATGCTGCCTAATCCGTTTGACATATAACAAAACAATGTATGGTGGAATTATTATACTTATATATATGTTCTACAATAAAGTCTTCGATGGCATATGTCTATATTATACGGATATTATGTCTTTCTATGACCATTTTAATTTTTAAAAAAATTGACACAAGTTATGTGGAGTTTATAGCTATTTAGACCGGATACGATTTATTTGTCCTTATCAAATTAAATACTTTAGTTGCCTTAAGCATTTCATGTACATAATAATTGCCTTTTACACCATGCAATTTAAACTATCTTAATAATATCTTAGGAGTTATCGTAAATTGAGTTTAATACTGCAGATTATTGACCGTATTGTCGGCACGACAATTTGTCTCATTAGTACCAATAAATGTCTTACATTTTAAAAATGACAAGTGTTTCTGAACACCAATTTATTGTGTGTAAAAATTAATCTAGGTTTCTATCAAAGTTATCCTTTAACGATTTAATCCAGTGTTTATTTGCCTTCTATTTCTCGGTGGTAGCTCTGAATACCAGGATTATTTGTTATTGAAACAAACTCTTCAGAGTTGACCCGAATCCGGCCCCAATCGATAGTAACAAGCTTAGTGCTTAGTTGGGGATTACTGACTACGCATAATTAACTACATAATTATTCTCTGGCTGTGATTATAATTATTATTATACAATTGGACGCAAATATCGGACAATTCGAATATTCAGTCACTGGCGTAGGTACTAATCGACTGAACTTGCCAATACCGCTACAAAGACAAGCGCATTGCTAATTCTCATATGTTGGTAGCAGATGGTGCTGCCAGTTAGCCATTACTGTATATCATCTCGGTTAGTAGTGTTGCAGTAAACAAATATCGATTAAATATAGAAATTATTAACAAACTATTTTTTATTTATTTATTTATTTAAAAAGCAACTACAACATATTTATTTAATTACAATATACAACCCTCACACAAATTAGTATATACACAATATACAAGAAAGAAATAATTAATTTTTATTACGAACCCATTGATCGAGTATCTATAACTCAGCGAATTAAAGAAAGTGATTGGAAGTGGTGAAGCTTTTATTTGCTTATAGCTCTCAAAATTTTGCTGTCTATAATGTAGATATGGTTATTAAAAAGAAACTTTTATTTATTTTCAATTGGAAAGTTTTTTATTATTATATTTAATAATTTATTCTCAAATTTTATAAATTTATAGTAATTTCGTCTGTGCGTTGATAGATCAGAGAGTCAGTGATAAATTATTTTCTAAAAATAGATAATAGTTAATCTTTAAAACGTTCTCTATAATCACAAGGATCTAACTTCAAATGGAACAATGTCATAATAATAAATGTATATGTATTGTTACATATCGAAAAAAGATAAAAATAAACTTTATCGTAACACAAATGTCCCATCACTAGTAAAATTGCTTGCTGTCTAAAAGCTATTAGCAGTTGGCGACGGGAAGGCACACCTGTGACAGTCATTTCCTACAGAGAGATTACTGTAGACTTCACTTGTTAGGTATATAACTTATACCTACTTATATTATAGGATAGTGTTATAAAACTCTTAAGAGTAACTAAACTCAAGTGCGGTACAGACGCAAGCATATTATTTTATTACTTATTAACGGATTTGCAATTAATTTGAGTTTCTGATTATGAGGAACCTTAGTTATAACCTAATTAATAAGTTAATTGTTTATTTTTACGTAACCTTAATTTCCTGTTGGAATATAGCAGGCGTTATAAATAAAATTGGAAATTTTGATATACCTATTATACGAGAGAATTTACAATTGAGTTAGGGGTAAATGAGACGTTTTGATGATGGCATTAAAAAAAGATTAAACTGGAATCTAAAGTTTTTACAGGCTAAAAAGTATCCTATATGTTAATACAGGAAATAAACTATTATATATGTGTGTGCCGAATTTTATCCAAATCCGTTCTGCCGTTTTTGCGTGGTTGAGTAAAAAATATCCAAACATACAAAATCGCATTTATTAAGTTCAATCCGATGCGATCATCGGACTGAAACATTGACATACATAGAATAGAGTAGATAGAGTACATAGTACATAGAGTACATAGTACATAGAGTACATAGTACATAGAGTACATAGTACATAGAGTACATAGTACATAGAGTAGAGTAGCAGACGTTCAGTATAGAGTAGTGGAATGGATTTCAAGTTTTTTTTTATAGATTTAATTTTTAATGCAGAAATAAATAATTGAAATTGATTATTTTAATAAATTTTTATTTGTCATTTGTCTGCGCGATTGTATCTAATAAACTGTAGATAACATTTCTAAGTTTAACTACTGTGATATACCGATTACACTGTGCCTTACACCAGCATCTTCCGCTTTACTTAATGGGAAATTAAATGGTGGACTTTTATAAAGAAGGACGTAGTTTTTACCCTATTTTCTGTGTTATAGCCTCAGTTTTTTCCTCTATTTTTCAAAATGTTTCCATGCTTCAAAATGTTTCCATGCTTCAAATCGAGTTTTACTATGTCCCATCTACCTACATTGGCAAGCAACCTCGTCACTTGTGCATAAATATTTTCATGTTTTTAAATTCGATAGTAATCTCTAAATCAGTGTAAGTTTATTGTGATGTTGATGATAATAATAATAATAATTTATTTCAGACCAGCTGTGCCCGCGACTTCGTACGCATTTTAGTTCGTTTTTTCAATATCCCACATAAATAGTTTTTAGAATTTTTGTTTGTTTGCCTGTGTGTTTGTGCACGTTATTCTCAGAAACGGTTTAACAGATTTGGATTAAATTTGGCACAATTGGCAATCTACTTAGATATTAATATCTACTATCTACTTATCTATTTAGATACTTGAATCTTGGTTAGGTTCCTGTGGGATTTCCAAAAAACGAAATAAATTAGTTGACTTCGTACGCGCGTACGAAGTCGCGGACACAACTCGGTTCAGATATAGAACTTAATAATATGATGAAAAGTATTCATATTATTAAGTAAACAATTAAAATATTGTCGTACATATGAGATACAGTTTTCCTAGAGAAAAACTTGACTTTCAACGGACTTTGCGACTTGCTGCATAAATCTGATTTCAAACAGCACATTGTTTCCATCACGTCACCACGCAGACGTTACAAGTTACAGTAAATTAGCGATTTTTTAATGGACGTAAAAGATATGGGTTCCAATCCTGCACCTGTAATGAATCTTTTAAATTTTTACTTGTGGATTAGAAATTATAAATAACAAGCTGTGCCTGTAAATTCGTACGCGCTGTAGTCCGTTTTTTTTTTTTTTAAAAAAAGAACATTTTTCTAGGATAAGTAGTATCCCATATTATGTTAATTCAGATAATAAACTATCTGTAATTAGATAATAATGCCCTTCAGCACTTTTTGCGTAATTGAATAAGTAACATTCAAACATACAAACTTTATAATATTACTAGCTTTATAATATTACTATCTGGTGCCCGCGACTTCGTCCGCATTGAAAAAAAATTTAAGCAATATAACGCTTGACCTTTTTTGTTATAACACTTTTTGGGAAAGTGTGTGCTCCTTAATCTAAACAGTATTGACTCAGGGATAGTGGTAGCAGTATAATCTGAAAGTCACGATTAATTATTAAGGACTAGGTGAGGTTAAGAATCTTGAAGCATTCCTTGCTCACGTACCGTAAAATAGGGACACAAATTCTGTGAGATACTACATGATGCTATACATATAACTGATATACATACATGATGCTTTTGATGAGTCTCTTTGATGAGTAATTAAGTCTCAGGGTTCAACTTTGGAATAGATCTTGATCTGGTATAGATCTGAAAAGTAGTGACAAAGCACACACTGCATTTAGCAATCATATGGGCAGCCCGTCTGGTGGCAGTAACCGCCCCTTACAAATGACCACCTTGAAAACCAATGTGTTAGGTTCCACGTCTCCTAAGACAATCGAAAGTCATGATCAAATATTATACAAGTTTGACACAATGAGTTTATTACTTGTAGACCTACATCAAGTCTTCGCTGGCAAAGTTATGTTCATTATTATTCAATTACGACCGCAGTTGAGAAAATTTTCCGGTGGTTTCTTTGAAAAATTGTTCTTTAACAGAATTAACACATAATTTTGTGTATGAAATTATAAAATTACGTAATTTTTCTTTTTATATACCTACAGGAGTAGTTTTCTTCTCTTAAATTATTAAATCTTTTATTTGCGTCTTCAGTGTTCCCTGAAATTTACAGCTTGGTACTCTTCAAGGACATAGGGTGTAGCCAATATTTAAAATATTGGCTAAGCGCAATATTTCAAACGTTTACAATGTAAGGAAACAGATATCTGGATTTGCTCATCAAGTCACGATCAGATTGAGGACGTTTGCTTTTGTATTTCTCGGTATCTGTATAAGCGCACGGGACTTTCTGGGGAATCCCTTGCGTTAATAGTGAAGAGATCATGCTTAAAAATATCGATACCTATAATGCTGCTCGATACCTATCTGCTTGAAATGTCGATGAAATAGAGGTGTCGCAAGGTTTAATTGAAGAATAGAGGTAAAAAACGATCTACTTTCTAACATCTGCAATAGGTTATGACATAAACACGTAAGTAGGTATTCCAGGAGAGTGTAGATGTGGCCAAATATTAAACTATACTTTATAGCGATAAAGATGTCAGGCGTTATATTAATCATTTTTCAACGCAGACGAAATCGCGGGCACCAGCTAGTTGGTTTACAAAAGCATACACAGAATACCTACATAGAACTATCCGACAGTCGTTAAATAGAATCGAATTTTGGAAATTTAAAAACATACGAAAAAAAATATTAAAAGGTTAAAAAATATATTGATAATTGTATTAGTATTGTACAATTTCAAATTTCGACTTTCTCATACTACATAATATATTACAGTGACGTGTTATATAATATCTATTGAAAGGAACTTAAAAGACAATATCGGGAAATTACCGACAAATGTTTTGTGTTATCAACTGTAAAGTCCCGGTCGACAAGTAGCTAGGTACTTATTAAGTGTTCATTAATAATTTCATTGCATCTGACTGTGCCTATAAATACAAACGAATGCCAGAATTTAAAACATTACACGGCTTTTCACGATCCGGAAATCAAGGTTAGCTACACAATTTTTTAAGGGAATCCTGATAATTTGCGTATTCTCATAATGTCTGTTCATGGAAACGTTGGTGTGAATAAAGACGATAGCGGAAGCGTAAATATAGGGTTTGAAGGCGGAAAAGCTCCCCATACAGTATCTGCAACAGCATTTGCAGATGGCATAAAAGGGCCGGGGGCAGCCGTAGTAGGAGCCACAGTTGGTTACAGGCATTCGTAAGTTTTTAATAGTATTTTCTTTTGTTTTACTGTATCATGTCTATATGCTACTAAAATAAGTTTGGTATGTTCAGATGTTTCAATCACATTTTGAAAGTTAGTTTTCTGTAAGGGTTACTGATGCCCAAATTACTTAAGTTGTTTAGTTTTTTTTTTAACTAGTAGGTAATACACAAACTTGTTAACATTATTTGGTACAAAGACCTATATAAGTATCTGTACTAATATTATAAATGCGAAAGTATGTTTGTTTATAAGGATGTAAGGATGTTTGTAACTCTTACACACAAAAACTATTGAACCGATCACCATGAAATTTTGCATACACGTTGTCTGAGACAACAGAAAGGAGATATCTCCTTCTGGTCCTTTCACACAGAAAAAAGGACTATTCCCGAGGGATAAAATTAAATAAAAAATAAAAAAAAACTAACGCCTGGCCAAAGTGTTATAGCAACACGAGGTCAAGCGTTATATTGCTTTTTTTTAAAAAATTTCAATCCGGACGAAGTCGCGAGCACCAGCTAGTTTATTATATTTTGGTATACTGTTTAAAATAATTTTAAATAAATTCAGCGAAGGTCATGCGGCTAGTATAACCGGTGAACATTTTCGAGGCGTTGGGGACAAGATACATGTGGCCGGTTCTACGACTTTACTGCAAAACAAAGATCATCAATTGACTGCTAATGCCTTTACAACGAGGAACTTACCTTCAAATAGTCCTGCTTTTTCTACGCATGGTGGAGGCGTCGACTATCATTTTCAGTAAGTTAAAACTAAATAATACGAGTATCCTTACTATCATTACTAATATTATAAAGGTGAAAGTAACTCTGTCTGTCTGTCTGTTACCATTTCACGCCTTAACTACTCAACCGATTATCATGAAATTGTGCATAGACATTGTCAGGGATACAAGAAAGAAAATAGTGTACCTTTCATCCAGAAAAAAAGTACTGTTCCCGTGGGATCATCTATACTAATATTATAAAGAGGAAAGATTTGATTGTTTGTTTGAATTGAATAGGCTCCGAAACTACTGAACCGATTTGAAAAATTCTTTCACTGTTGGGAAGCTATGTTTTCAGCGAGTAACATAGGCTATATTTTATAAAGTTACGCGGACGAAGTCGCGTGCAATAGCTAGTCTAGAATAAAATAAAAACTAACGCCTGGCAAAATGTAATAGCAATACAGATGTCAGGAGTTATATTGCTTATATTATATTTTTTCATTTTTCAACGCAGACGATTTCGCAGGCACCAGTTAGTAATAAATAAACTAGTAATCTAATCTGGCTTGGGTATATTGAACTCTGATAAAAAATCTTTATATAGATTCTTATCCAACAATAACAACGAGTCACGTCTCTTTCCGCTATTTTATTATTTACTAGGGAGCAGCAAACTTTGTTCAGTATGAATCTAAAAAATAAAGATTTATATAATTTTTTTACTAGCGATTAGTACACCCGGCTTTGCACCGAGTTGAAATTTTCGAAAATCCTTTAGCGGATGCTCATGCTATAAAATAAACGGATTATTCCCAGTAGTTCCGTTGAAGTAGTTCGGTGGCGGAACTACTGAGAATTTTTGTTCCTAGTAGTTTCCGGGGTACAATTATTAATTAAATAGGTAGTAATAGTGTGTTACAAATTTCAGCTTTCTAGACTTAGTATTTTTGGCTGTGCGTTGACAGTCAGTAAGTATAGATTAAGATTAGTCATTTATACAAATATTATAAAGAGGAAGATTTGTACGTTTGTAATGAATAAACTCAAAAACTACTAGGCCGATTTTAAAAATTCTCTCACCTATAGAGACCTTTATTATCAGCGAGTAACATAGGCTATATTTTATAAAGTTACGCGAACGAAGTCGCATGCAACATCTAGTATATTTATAAAATAGTACAACACAGTAAACTTTTTAACTGTCTATAATTTTCAGAGACAAGTTTAAAACCGGCGTATCAATGGCTACAACCCCAATGTTCAACCAAAGAGAGGTGTCTGTGAATAGCAGCGTATTCCTGCATAAAACACCCAATTCCTCTTTATCGTTGGAAGCAAACACCACAAGACGTACTGGACCGTTCTCTACTGGAAAATGGGACAAAAGCGCCAACCTGACATTCAGACGTGATTTTTAATTATTAATTGTAACAAAATCAAGTTTGAAAGAATGAATACAGTACTTTTATATATATTAATTTTACAATAAATAAAATATTCATTATTAATTTGGAATAGAATAATTATTTTTCTATCGTAAATAACAACCGTTATAAGAATACCGTTTCGGAGTCATCTTAGGCAGCCCGTCTGGTGACAGTAACCACTGTAAGGAGTTACAGAAAACCACAGTGAAATGAAACCATTTTATGTGCTGTTGTGTTTCGTTGAGTGAGTAAGGGATGCCAGAGCTCATTACCATTCCTTATCCCTTATCCTTAATCCTTCAATGGTCGGCAGCGCACTTGCAGCACCAGTGGCTTTGCTTGTGTTATAGGTTATAGGCGACAGTAGAATGTGTCCCAAATCACATCTCCCATGGTTACATTAGCCTAGTTTATTCTTATGTAAGAACACCCATACAAAATTCCGTGTGTAATTATGTGTATTTTTACGGAAAAAATAGGCAGACAGACTGACAGTCCAACTTTTGGTAGGTGGCTACCGTCGCCTATCAAAACAAGCTACGCTATAGGTGCTGTAGGTGCATTATAATAATTATTGTTATTGTTCTAGAATATGTTTGAATAGGTCCACTTGCCTGAAAATAAATGTATATTTTATTTTATTTATTTACTAGCTAGTGCTCGCAACTTCGTCCACGTTTAAAATATAAATGACATAACGCCTTTTTTTAACGTTACGATACCCAGCACCACGCCTGTCCAGCGCGGGGGACCTCCCTGTCGGAACCTTCGCGTACCCGAAAGTGGAGTAGGTACGCCGGCCATCTCGGGGAACCTCGCGATAGATATTATCCCGAAAGATACAACGCTTGATGATCCAGGACCTGGCTGTACCTACCTATTGGGAAGTTTGCATATTATGGGGATTTTTTTTCATGAAAGTTTTTTTTTAGGAATGTAGGGGTCTTAGGAAGTAGGGTCTTAGACTAGGGTGGATATTTGCAACTGGTATATTTTCCACTTTTGAAGTCAAAATTTTATGTATGAAAAAAAAAATTCTTCAAACACCTGTCGAGTGTGGTATTAAATGAAAGCGCTCCAAGAGCTGATTTCAAAAATAAAATATATCTAGGTAGTTATTTACAATCATTTTCAAAACACACAAAGTTTGGGCTCTTTCTTACAGGAAACGGCTGAATGATTTTAGAAGAATGACTCGTTATATCCTCAAATCTAACGTGTTGAACGTTATTCGGAAAATATTAATGCTTACTATTTTTTTTTCGTTACTTATAAAAAAGACGGCGACGGTAGCCACCTACCATCAAGTGTTTAACATGAAAAAAAAAATACTAAGGATAAATTTTGTTTAATCTAATTGAGAGAAAAATAATATAAAGGATATAAAACAGTAAAAGGAGATAATATGAACAAACTTGTTTAATGTTCTAATAAAAAAACATATTTATATAGAAAACATTTTATTTTTTATTTATCAATACAAATATCACAAATCATATTGTAAGTTAAATAATGGATCAGGAACATTTAGAAATCTCGTCTAACGTTCACCGAAAACTCTTTTTGACCGGATTTCGGCCTGGCTGTTACTGAAGCACCCACCCTCGTTTGGTTTCTGTAAATAATAAAAAAAATTACTACAGTTTGATTCATAAATTAATGGCCCGCGTTTTAACACACCAAAAGCGATGTAATTTAGTGATTTAATTAAATTTTGGATGTAAATGATAGAGATATGTATCTACAGCATCAAACTGAATACCTCGATTTTGTTGTAATCACTTTTCTGAATTGAAATTTAAAAACATATTCACGTCAAAAGTTTTATATCATTTACGAGTATATCACTTAAACAGTGAAATTTTGTAAAGCAGTAATTCTGGAATTCTGTCTAAATAATACAGTTGGGGAAAAAAATCGCTTCCTGGCGTCTGTCACTCTTCATTTTAATGCGATTCTCACTTATGAAAAGAGCGGTTCTATATATATATATAATTTTTCAATATAACTACAATATTAATAATATATATATAGAAAAATAAATATTAATATTAATATTGTAATTATATTGAAAAATTGGTTTAGTAGAATTACAAGGATATTTATAATTACAAGGAAGGTTTCTATATATACAATTTTGCAGAAAAAAATTACACCCATAATAAATCAAATAACTTACGAGTGCTGATAATCAATATTGGCTCCAACAGATTGTACCCCTGATCTTCTAATGCCGTCTGCGAACACTTCACCAGCAACCTTGTGAGGATATTTACCGCCTTCTATGCCTATTCTTGCATTTCCACTACCATCGTGGTTAATTCCTGCACCTCCTTGGACGGACATTATGTACTTTTAAATCTTTTTGAATTATTATCTTAAGACTTGCTTCTCACATCGAGAACAGTGGACTATTATATTCAGTAACTTAATCATAGCTTTTATACCTTTCAGGAAAGAGATAAAGATCGATAAAATTAATATAAGAAAATAACACTTATCTGAGTGAATCATGTTTCGGTACTTTTGTTGAATGAAACACAGAATAAATGTCGGTAATTCCCCGCTAAACAATTAACTTTAATACTAACTAATAATATAAATTCGAAAGTTTGTCAACTTGTTATAAAAGTTTATTTCTAACTTATTAAATTAATGTTATTTTTTTTATTTTATTTTAAATGTGTAAATTCTGTAAACGAG
Source organism: Synanthedon myopaeformis (assembly GCA_944738685.1). NCBI lineage: Eukaryota > Metazoa > Arthropoda > Insecta > Lepidoptera > Sesiidae > Synanthedon > Synanthedon myopaeformis. Next base: position 3,712,341 of record OX122938.1, on the reverse strand, counting down.
AGTGTACAAGGTCGCACTCGTCACTCGGCTTCTCGCGCGAGTACTCTCGGCGAGTCATGGGGAGAGCACTCGCGGTAGAGTGTGCAGCCACCATTATGTTAATCACGACAGACAGGCAGACGGTCCACTTTATGGTAGGTAGCTACTGTCGCCTATAACACAAGCTGCAACCACTGGTGCTGCAAGCTAACTGGCGACCATAGCAGGATTGAGAATAGGGATTAGGAAGGGATAGGGAAATGGTTCTGGTATCCATTACTCACTCACCGAAACACAACAGCATAAATGCTATTATTTCACGGTGGTCTTCTGTAAGGGCGTAGTAAATGCCGCCAGACGGGCTGCCCAAATGACTGCATAATGCAGCGTGCCCTGCCACTACTTTGAAATGTTTATTCAAACCATGAATTATACCATGAATTGCAAGGGGCCAAGCGCTAAGCCAAGCGCTTAAGCCAAGCGCTTATTAAAGAAATAGTTAGAATAATCCGGACTTCCCAAGAATTCCTCGGTATCTGATAAGACTAGTATCTATTAGCTTGTAAGTTGATATGTGATATTTAAATATTTAAATATTAAACAATATATATATATATAATTTTTTTGCTGCTTATACTCATTAAGAACATTGCAACGGTATCATTTTAAACATGTTGACATTTTTAATATTGATAAGAGTTTTCAGCAACTAACGACTGGAAGAAATATCTAAATTCGGTTAGTAAATACGTAGTTGATTGGTTGTAGATCCCACAAAGCTCTAACCTCGTAAAAGGTTAGAGTACTCAATAAATATTTTTTCCGCTCATAACTCGGGAATATCAAATTCTCAATTCCCCGAAGCTATTTCGGACGTCCCGCGATGCTTCTTACACTTGCTCATCTTTTATTTATATCAATTGCTACCCGTTTGCCAATCGGTGTTGCTAGTTTTTTATTGTTACCTACTACTATCTTATTAGTATTGGGACATTGTAATGAAAAAAATCGTCGGACCACTGTGCTCGAGAAAGAAGAAGTTTCCAATATCTTTTGGATCCAATTCTCAATGGATTAATTTAAAAAAATTGAGTAAAATTGAACAAAAATGTTGTAGAATTATTAAATAATCTCTAGAAATTAAGAAGTTACATTAAAAAGCTCCGACACACGACTTAAGTTTACTCCTTATAAAATTAAAAAAAAATCGACGAACGATTATAAAATTTAAATTTTCACAATTCGAACACGCCGAAAGGACAACGTTGTTGTTTTTTTAAAAAATATTGTATAGATGGCGCAATATCTCTGAAACTTCAGAGATATTCTAAAATATTCAAAAATAGAACGTAACGCTAAAATAATCTTTTTCTTAGTCAATTTTATGATTGATAGATTGCAAAAAAAAACATTTATTTTTATAGTTTTAATTTTTATTTTAATTCCATTACGTTAAATATACTATTAACAACATCTCCAATACGTAGAAATGAGATAAAAGGAGCAAGTATTAGAGAAAAGGTTACTCCAATTCATTGGGACGTAGTTGCAGTTTTTTTTGGTCATTTATATTTTGTTTATACAATACAAGGAATAGCTAACTAAACATGGGTAAATTTATTTAAATTGGCCTGAACATTAATTCACTCGAATAACGATAAAAGTTTCATCAAACAAGACAGATAGTAATTGTGTTAGCGTGAGCGAAATTTTTATTTTTATTATTGTGAATATTTTTGTATTAAATCTGGCAACATTGCTTAAACGAACGAAAGCTCGTTGTCCCCAATAAATCCGATATAGTGGCACGTACATTACCATTCAACGTTTGTTTTGGTTTTTTTTTTCTTTAAGTTCTTTGGAGCTTTAATATACATAGATACTTGCTAAATTTGAATTAATTTATTTCATTTGATTTAATTTAAATGGTGTTTAAAAAATTGTGAATGGCTATCAGTTTAAATCAAAAATATTGCATTATATGCATTTGTCTCTAATGTACTCTAAAATTTAATTAAAAATTATAAACTAACCCTCGACTTCACTATTGAGTCCAAACACGCTATATCTGCTGTAAGTTGCTAAGGAGATGGGTATCCCGCAGACTATTTGATGATCAAGGTTACCATGTCATGGAAATACCACCGAAGTAACACTATACATAATTTCACATCATTCTAACCTGTGGAAGTTTAGTGAAATCCCTTCGTCAACTAGGGAATAGGCTGATGGTCTTCAAACCCTTGAACAGTTCTTCATAAATTTTATCTAAGAACAATCCCGATTATAGCAGCTTTCAAACGAATCAAAATCTGTCTATTTGCTTGACAGACACACAGACACACACATCAAACTTATAACACCCCATTTTGCGTCGGGCGTCGAGGGTTAATATTCAATCGAGCATTCTTACCAAGGGGCTATCTCTGCATGTACAATATGTTTAATATCCACAAATTAACAAGGCATTAATGAACTCAAACAAAGGAAAGTTGAAATGTGAAATTTCAAACCAATTTTGCCTCGAAGCTTAATCAGTGACCTGAAGTCTTTTGTCTTCAATATCGTCGTCCTATCGACAATATCATATTGTTTAAAACAAAGCCGAAGTACGGGAGAAATGTAAATTATAATGTCTTGTTACAGTGTCTATTGTTTTACGAGGAGCGTTTATTTGTCCTCCAGGAGAATATTGTGACGATATTACTCGCAATTTCGGACTGAAAGGTCAGATACCTTTTTTTGGTGTATCTGACATTATCGGAATCCGAAAGAAAGTCACAGCAGAAGTTTTTTTATTATTATTAAAGAAGGGTTTGCTCTTGGCCAGCATCTAGCCGTGTAGCGAAGATGAGGCCTATGATGGAGCAAACTCCCCAGAAGATGCTTACTCACTCGAACTTTGAAAAGATTTGGGTCGTGGTAGGGGAGCCCACGATGCTAAATGTGGAGTTACTCGAGCGTCGTGGGAACCTATTGGATTTTGAAGATTAGATGGTAGGAAGAAAAAAAGGTTATATAATGTTTTCCTTTTCAACGGTGGGGTTAGCGTTCAAAAATTTGTAGACGCTGTATTAAGAAAAATCCTCAAAATAATCGTCAGTTTAAGAATCAGCACGATCAGGAATTCAGGCTGAACCGTCTGTATGAAAATCTGACGCGCTCGAGTATTTCAAAATTAAATCCGAATCGTCTGTATTTTAAATGGGAGCTTAGTTTGGGTTCACTTAACATCCCTTTTGAAAAACTAACGCGCCCGAGTAGTATTTAAAATTTTGCCCCAACCCTCACCAACCCCACCATCCTAACCGGCAGATATCGGAGACACGTGGGGTATATACATTGGCAATATCTAACGCGCTCTTGGGCTCCCCTAATTTTATATGAGCTCAGATACACAGACCTTGGCAGTGCTCTGATCCTATTTGATCGATTGAGGTTCGATTCTCGGCGGGGTCAACTTTGTAAATGAAGTTTTCAAAGTTGACTCTGGTCTGGAGCTGAAAGTTTCGCAGTCATTGGGGCAGCCCGTCTGGCGGCAGTATCCACCTCCTCACAGAAGACCACCATGAAATAATAGAATACGTGCTGTTGTGTTTCGGTGAGTGCTCGTAATTCTATTATGGTCTGCAGCACATTTGCAGCACTTTGTGGCGGCGGTAGCCATCTGTCTGTTGTCGAGCTTACCATAAAATACATTATAGGTTGTAAAGTGATATAAATGTAATGTGCAAAAACGTTCTAATAATCTAGTTTAGTTTTACGGTAGAGTATCATCTTATGAATATGCAAGGTATGTCCGCTCACAGATATTAATTATGCAGGTTTTCGTCAGACTAAATTAAGGGCTAGCTGTTCAGACTCAGACATTAAAATTTTAGTTTTATTGAATCTATATCTTATTTTTCTTTCAATAGAACTATCAGTACCTTCTTCTCAACCTAGTTAGTAGTTAATCTGGTATATCTCCGCTAACTTTTTCTAAATCACCCAATGAATTTTGATACGATTACTGAAAGACTGAACGAGGAAGGTTAATGTTGTGTAAAATATATTTTTAAAAAAGTAGCCGTTTAAAACTTAAAACCTAAATGTAGTTGTAGTTGAAAATTTTTATTACTGTGACACAAAAGGTTTTTTGTAGCCAGTAATTACCAAATTTAAAAATAAAAAAAATTAGCATAAATTTATTATAATATTTTCTTTAAAATAAATCCTTTTTTTTTAAAATTTGCCCTAATCAAAGTTTTTTTAAATATAGTCTAAATTTATGCACTGAATTTTTATTTAAGTTTAAATTTTACTCTAAGAAGTCAAATTAGGTAACGAGAATAACGCTCAAGTATCTATGCTTAAGAATGTTTTTAAGTATGCACCAGTATGGAACTTCGCCTTTACTTAGTGAACTTTAAAAAGCTGGAGCGTCAACTGCGAAGTGCTGATGTTGAAAAAAAAAAAGGTGTTACGTCGTCCTACCTGCTAAATTTCAGAGAGGAGCTATAAAAATATTTTACAGTAATTTATTAAACACTAACTTGACTTCGTTCGCGTTGAAAAATCAATACATATAATAAAATCGAAAACGAGGGGTGTGTAAATATTTTTTTTAAAATTAAATTAAAAAAAAAAAGAAACAATTTGTACACGTTGTACTTATGTTACTGAGGTCAAAAAAGTATTTTTTTTTAGAATTTACGACTGTTTGCACGTTTGTGCACGCTAATCTCAGAAACAGATTTACCGATTCGAATGCGGTTTTCGCTGATTTATTGATGATTATCTGGATTAAACTATACGATACTTTTTTCTGAATAAATGATAGGTTCCTGTATGATTTAAAAAAAAAAAACGAACTACAGAGTGAACGAAGTTTCGGGCACCAGCTAGTATTTACTAAACTTTAAATACCCTATTAATTAATATTAATAATAGCCTTTATAGGAAAGGATAAGTTTTTTTCCTGTGATAAGTCCATTAAATATCCACTTAGCTTTGTCATATACAACTTTTTTCTATTAAAAAAAAAAAAATAACATGTCAGTCGTTGGACTGCACGTCAGAAGTGAAAACTGAGCTTCACAAAAAACATTACAATTTACATTACATGACAGTTCCATGGTTTTTTCCGTCTCAAAAATTGTCCTTTTTTTAAAATTTATTTAAATTAAATTTAAGTGCAATATGAGGTTTCGGTTACATTACATTACATTACATGACAGTTCAATGGTTTTTTCCCACCTCAAAAAATGCCCAACGCGCCTAAAGAAGTTATCACTTCAAAAATAAACAAGTGTAGAAGTTATTGAATATTTCTAAGCTAAAAACATCGTCGGCAATTTAAGGCAATGTCACCAACCGATAAAAATTGTAGCAAGCTTCACTTTTGAGATGAGTTACGTGTAATGGAGCGAGAAAATGCATTTTCAAACTCCTTTTTTTTTGGAGCTAACTAGAACAGGCGTATTGAAACTTTTCATCCAGCTTTAGAATAAGTTGTTAATGTATTAAGAATTGAAAGATACAATACTAATGTTATAAATATGAAAGTAACTCTGTATGTCTGTTATCTTTTCACGCCTTAACTACTCAACCGATAATCATAAAACACTTATGTTTTGTTTTTCTCATGTAAGGTACACTTACTTCATGGTAGGTGGCTACTGTCACCTATTAGCATAAACATCGCCTTAGGGTTACAAGTTTTCTGTCAACATTAATAGGAGAGCAAGGTGCAGAAAGGATATTGGGCTTTGGCATCCCTTGGTCCTTACCTTACCTTACTTTGCATCTGCTTGCCGACATTCACTTAAAAAATGGATTCTTTCGACACGTCGTGTCTTTTCCTTGATGTTTTTTAACTCTCGTTAAATAGTTTCGCCTGTATTAGGTTTGGATATTAAGCAGAAACATTTGTCGCTGTTGCTGAACAATAGAATTCCGAAGAGTGCTAACGAGGAAAGTTTCAACTGAAAATGTAATTAAAACTAATGTAAATTTTCCCTCGTCCCAGTCGAGCTAACACTTTTATTAACGTCACTGTATTTTTTCGTCGAAATGAATAAATTTTCTAACGTGTTTTCTAAGAGGAAGCTGCAATATTTCGAGCATGTGGTGAAAGGTGAATTTTTTCAACTATGAAAAATACAGGGTAAACATAGCAAAGGCAGAAGGAAGACAACCTGGTTGAAGAATGGTTTAGTATGAACACTCGATATCTCTTTCGTGCAGCAACTTCCAATGTAAGAATAGTGTGTATCGGAAGGTCGGGATGGTAAAAGGTAGGAATAGTATGTATTGGAAGGTCAGGATTGTAAAAGGTAGGAATAGCACGTATTAAAAGGGAGGAAAGGTAAAAGGTAGGAAAGACATGTAACGGAAGGTCTGAACGGCAAAAAGTAGGAATAGCATCTGATCGTAGCATTGAAATGATTGAAACAGCAAACTTTTATTATAGTGTTTGGTTACTGGTTGTCTGATAAATATTACATGTCTTTTAATTTATTTTTATGTTTTATTCCTTTCGGAAAATGTCTTACAAAATGTACTTGTCCATGCAAAATGAGGTCCAATAAATTGCTCCATTTGCCAGTGATTAAACTTAATCTTATAATTAATCTTATCTAATACAGACATTGTTGGAACTATGTATGTGTAACCGATAACAGGGCATGTCACTTAATGGAGATAATGCTTCTCACACCATTTAGCGAATCATAAATGTTTATGACCTGGAATGAAAGCTGATACGAAGTTAATAGAAAGCTACAACATGCATATGAAAATTCGTTCTAGGATATCTTGTACAAGATTATGCTTTTGTAACGTCCTTTTTTTAATGATTTAATTTTTTTTTTCGGAAGCTAACAACATATTTACAGCCAATAGCTGTTTTTGCGTTATTGTGGAAAAAACATGCAAAAAATCAAAACGTACAAACTTTCTCATTTACCTAAAATATTATTGTTTTATGCATAATACTTTAGGTTCATGCTGAATGAGCACACTATCAGCATTCGTTTTACCGTTAAATAAAATTTTAAGTCATAATAAAAAAATCAAATATTTACAAAGTTTCATTTCAGCAGATAATTTATTAATATCGAAAATAATACAGGTCCCTAATGAGAGCCTTCCATGACACCAGTTTTTGCATAGTAAATATATACTTGATTGAAAACCCACAGATACTTTTCGGGGTCTACTGTGTACGTACGTACCATTTATTAAAGGTTTAAATATTATCATATGTTTCAATTTAAATGATTGATTGAGAACTATTTATTTTTTTGTAATTTAAGACTCTTAATTTAAAATATAAGACTCTTTTTTATTTGTTTAAGACTCTTGTATTGTTGACAGACGGAGTCCAAATAATCTAAACTTAAACTTGAAATGAGCTGCGGTCTTCTCACACCACAAATACTAAATAAAATCAACTGCGCCTTATTTAAAATTTTCAAGTAAGATATAATTTATTTTTGAAATAGGTGCTTCTAAAAATACAAAATTACTCGGGGTTTAAATTGGCAAGAACTGAAATCGACGTACAATACTGGGATAACGACAAAAACCCGAACATCGCCGCTTTTAAACCGGAAATTTTATATTGTTACCATCAAAATATTCAAACCATGCCTTAAAAATAGTGTAAGAGTTGATAACAATCCCTTTTTATCGTATCACGTTCAGTGAACAAAGTATTCGCTCGACTTGGAATTGTCTCGCAGAACGTTTGAAAAATATCTGGCTTTGAGTAAAATATTGCCGACTCTTACTGGTAGGTACTCTTATATAGACGGTTGAAGACTTAAATGGGGTTTGTAGTTTTTTTATGTGTATCTAATATTATTATTATTCACGTATATTTATTTTCATTCTTAATGTTAAATTTTTTTACAATATATATTACAAAAAACAATAAATATTATAAAAAAAAACTTAAAACTAACTGCCGCAAGTAGCGGGGCAAGGCCCAAGCTACCGGTGGTTAGGGCTGCAGAGTGAGGAACCTCCTAACAATTCGTGCCGTGTCAAGAAGTACCGCCTTCTGTATCTGACCCTTGATCCATCCATCTAGCGAGAGACTCTTAAGATGTTGGTCGAGGCTCTTCGCTATAAGGCCATTCGCCGATATGACTATCGGGACGATGATTGTCGACTCGACATTCCACATGGCGGTCACCTCGTGAGCCAAGTCTATGTACTTGGTAAGTTTGTCTTTCTCGGCTTTCACGAGGTATCCGTCATGTGGAACAGTAATGTCAACAAGCATCGTCCGGCGTTGGGATCGGTCAATAACCACGATGTCAGGTTTATTGGCGACAATAGTTCTGTCCGTGATTATGGAGCGATCACAATAGAGCGTGGTATGACCATTTTCGAGAATGGGCGCAGGTATGGCTACTTGGTTATGTCTGTTGCCATTAGCAAGATGAGAACAACCGGAAATAATATGTCTCAATGATTCTCCCGGACGGTGGCATGCTCGACAAATGTCGGCCGTACCGTCTTTGAGAATATATTTCCGGTAGTTTCTCGTCTTGATAACTTCATCTGCTATTGCACAGACAAAACCTTATTATTATTATTATACCTACTAATAATATTATAAACGGCTGAACGGATTCGAATAATTTCGGATAACCGAGAGAGGGATAAATGGGGAAAGTATATAATACATATATAAATTGCACCTCAGACGAAGCCGGGAGCGAGTCGCTAGTTATAAATATATTACAAAATCCACTCTCTCCATAATTTTGAGTATAGACTCATCGTGACTGTCAATAGAAAATTAAATTATATTAGAAATTTATCAACATATAGCTGTCCAAAAGGCAGATGTACAGTCAAGTAATGAATTGCACTTCGTTCAAACCTTTTGACATTTTATTTTCAATTATTATAACAAAAAAAAAAAACAACAACTTTTCTTTTTCTGCGTATTTTTCAATAAATTCTTCTTTTTAAAGTACTCGATGTAATCTTTTTAAGCACTCTGTTGTTGAAATTTCGCCTTTTATAAAATAAAAAACTATAATAAATAAATAAAATTGAAATGTCTGGTTAGTTCCGCCAATCACACGTGGGGTTTTCATTTTAAGCTCAAAAAGTAACAAATTCTCCCAGACAAGCTAACACTGAAATCATAGGCTAGTGTGTAAACAAAGTTTGCCGTGCTGTTTTCATGTTGAGAACACTCAACAAAGTACAGTTTGTATTCGTTCACGAAATGAGATAAGTAACATTGTCTAATAACAATAAATTTCATCCAATTCTCTTGAGAAGCGAGTTGGACTGAAATTATTATAGGATCAGTTTAAGAGACCCAACGGAGACATTATTAAAGGGCAAACTGGACATTCAACGGATATGTGATAAGGGATTCTGTGTAGTGTAACAAACTTGTTATATAAGAGTAGCTGTTGCATGCGCCTTCGTCCGCGTAAATTAATAAAATATAGCCTAAGTTACTCGCTAATAATGTAGCTTTCTATATGTGAAATTTTTTTTAAAATCGGTCCAGTAGTTTTTAAGTTTATACATTACAAACAAAAAATACAAATCTTCTCTCTTTATAATATTTGTATAGATTAGCGCTAAGATTAGCTATTACTTAAATGCGAATAATCGGCTAAATGGCAGATTCTGTAGATGGCAGAAATTGTACAGTCCATTTCAATAAATTACTTAATGTTCATTATTTTAAAAGCCAACTCTCTATTTTTTTATTCAGTTACAAAAAAAGGAAGCTCATACTCAAGGTGACAAATTGAAGAAAAATGATATATTTTCAAAGGGGAAAAAACATAGGAGAATAGAACTACAGAAAGAGAACTAGCTGTTGCACGCGACTTCGCCCGCGTAACTTTATAAAATATAGCCTATGTTACTCGTTGAAAGATTTCTATAGGTGAAAGAATTTTTTAAATCAGTCCAATACTTTTTGAGTTTATTCATTACACACATACAAATCTTCTCTCTTTATAATACAGATACGGTAGATACAGAAATTTCATGTATTCATTTTTGTTTCAATCTAAAGTTCCTAAAACGTGTTCCCAAATAAGTAGTCACTCAATAAAACAAAAGAGCCTACTGCTTGAAAGTGAGGTATCGGGATTGTGTGTAAATCTCGATTTGGAGCCGAAGTGTATGTACAAGAATACTTGATGCGTTCAAGGGGGCTTACGGTTCCATTGTCCCGAGTCCATTTGCACAATCGATGCTGGATTGTGGCCGCCGTATTTAACAAGGAGTAGATTGTGGGTCTATAGTTTACACCTATAGGCGTTTCCTGTGAAATCTTACTAATATTACAAATTGGAAAGTTTGTAAGGACAGATGGACGTATGTTTGTTACTCTTTCACATAAAAACTACTGAACGGATTTGGATGATATTAAGCGCACATGTAGTTTATTACATGGACTAACATATAGGTTACTTTTATATTGGAAAAATGTTAGGTTCCCGAGGGATCGTCTAAAAACTTAAAAAAATTAAGCGCCACTGTCATCGTGGCGTTAAAAATGTTAAATATTTTCTCAGGTGTTATATTTGTTAATTTTTAAAGCGGGCGAAGTCGCGGGCACCAGCTAGTAAATATATCGTTGATAGACAGGCCATTTATTTTATGAACGTTCGTCTTCTTGTTCCGACAATAATGTCCCTTGCATTAATATGTGCCTATGTTTTGCCTATATATGTTATATTTATGCATCAACGAAGCTCTTTACTTTTTGTATCTGGCGCACTCCATGAGTAAATGATGGACATCTTCAATGCTCCCGCAAACTTCCCAATCAGGAGAGTCCATTTTTCTCATGAGATGTCCAAACTTTCTACACAGATAGTGTCCGGATCATAGCCTAAAAGCTATTTTGAGTTTGATCCTGTTTATCTTGTTGACTACAAACCATGGGATCGGAGGAGGCTGACTCTGGATGGTCTTGTACCAAATGCCCTTCTCTTTACAAAATCTTTGAAGCCACGTGAATTGAAAAAGTTGCTCTAAGGGTAAGCCTAAGGCATCATCAATAATAAAAGGGATCAAACAATTTGCCGTGTATTGTGTATCACCCGTCGTGGTCTTTTCAAAGGCACTCTGACGTCATTGTACCGAGTGCGTGCGGTTTGAACCAGTTCGACTTTAATTGTTACTGGATTTAACTAGTTAGGATTGGTTTTATTATATTAACCCGCGGGCTGATATGGGGCGTCAGAGTGTTGGGGAATAATCACCTTATCGTCCATATGATAGAATACATTTTGAAAATTTAATGCCCTGTTCTATTTTAGTTTAATGCTGAAATTGTAATTGCTATTTTAATGACGTCATCGAAGTTTATTAATAAAGTTTAAGAGCGACAAAAATTTGGTATTTTTAATCTACAAAATAATCTATTTTTAATAGGTTAAGAGAAAACAGTTCAGACCATTTCTCTGGCTGTTGGTGAACCGATTTTATATTTAGTATTTTTTATTATGTTAAGGTTGACAGACAGGCTGACGGTCCACTTGATGGTAGGTGGCTACCGTCGCCTATAACACAAGCAACGCCATTGGTGCTGCAAGTGCACTGCCGACCATAGAAGGATTAAGGACAAGAGATAAGGAAGGGATGGGGTAATGGGCTCTGGCATCCCGTACTCACTCACCGAAACCCAACAGCACATAATATGCTGTTATTTCAAGGTGGTCTTCTGTAAGGGGGTGGATAGTACTGCCAGAGGGCTGCCCAAATGACTGCGATACGCAGTGTGCCCTGTACTAAGACTACTAACACTTTTTACCCATTGTAAGGTCGACAGACAGATTGGCGGTAAAAATTAAAAATATATGTAACGCCTGAAAAAAATATGTAAGCAATATAACGCCTGACATCTATATACTATTTTTAGATGTTGATTTTTCTTCTTATAGATGCCACAACTAAATTTCTTCTTAAGTTAATTTTCCTGAGAAGCTTGCACAATAATTGTATTCGTATCCATAACATTTCTGATGGAAGGACGCCAAATGGTCGACAGAAACAAATAAAAAAATCCCATTTCTTTAACCGTAAAGAAATTCATAACCTACGGATGTCTATATTGTCTATTGCCCATTTTGGCTCCACATCTTCAATGTACGTTTGCCAAAATAAGGATTCCCGATCCGATGACTGGATAATAAAAGTTGATGGCTTTTAGATATTAGATGTTTTATAATATACAAGCTATTGCACGCTATTTCGTCCGCGTAACTTTATAAAATATAGCCTATATGTTACACGTTGATAAAGTTAGATCATGTTGGCTTTCAAATGAAACAAACCGGATCAAAATCGGTCCATCCATTTAAGAGCTACGATGCCACAGACATACACTTAGATATATAGTACAAACTTTTAACACCCCTTTTGCATCGGGCGTGTTAAGAATTGAGTAACGATTAAAATTGTTTCTTTAAAATCTAAGCACCGTTTGGGACTCACTACACAAACAACATACGAGTATCTAGTATTGAAGCATAAATTATTGAATTTTAATTGCATAAATATTTGGAAACGACCCTTTTAAAATAGCATAAACTTAAAAACAATAGAAGGTTTTATTGTATTCATCCACTAGTTTTTAATTATAGGAAAACATCAATTCGAACAATAAATACGAGTAAAACGAAAATACACTAGACAAAACATTGAAAAAGTTCCCGAGTCCCGAGCGTCGCGTGTCGCAGTTTCGTGTGTATGTACTTTGATCGAAAATACAAGGCAAATATTGTCTCTGGTTGACGGCAATTCCTCTACCTACTCTATTACTATACTCAACCACATTACGAATTGTAGTTAGTATAATTTCTAGATTCATATTTATTACACATGGAATAAAGTTGACAAACGATTTTACTCGTATTTATCATCCTTAGAAACCACGGAGTCGATTTATGACTTACTAGCTGGTGCCCGCGACTTCGTCCGCGTTGAATTATATATAAAAACCATCCTCGTTTAACTCTTTTTCCACTAATGAAAACCTCATTAAAATCCGTTGCGTAGTTTAAAAGATCTAAGCGTACTCGTACATACAGACGGACAGATGGCGGGAAGTGACTTTATTTTATAATATTTAAAAATGATATTTCAAAAGATTTACACAGCCTATTACTTTTTTGTAATATTTTATAGTTGTTACTTAAATTTATATTTTTATGAAAAAAAAAAAGGCTTTTTACGATAGTAGGCAGGTTAACGTCCCTTCTGATGACTATTATTACGATCCCCATGGTACTGAAACAATAGCAGGGGATATGCAGAAATGAAACGCTGATGTTGACCCTTATACAATAAAAGTTAAGAAGTAAGTTGAAAATATAGGAAATATTGGTTAAGTATAGCACATTTTTTTTGGTGAGCAAACGAAGAATGCCAGATATATAGTTATTTCTCTTTCAAACCATGCTTGAATTATAATAAAAATAAAATGCACAATTTGAATTCTATTAGATACAGGAAAAACTTTGGTTGGTCTTTTTTCGAGAGTGCTTCCTTTCCTATAACGGCGAATTTTAGACATAGCGTCGCTTTGAAAGACGTTGTCCTAGAGTAGATATTCTATTGATTAAATTATGTTTATTTTTTTAACTTTTTACTTAATGTTAACATCGACAGACAGGCTGACGGTCCACTTGATGGTAGGTGGCTACCATTGCGGGATTGTGGATAAGAGAAGGGGAAGCGATAGGGAAATGGGATCTGGCATACCTTACTCACTCACCGAAACATAACAGCACACATGCTGTTATTTCACTGTGGTCTTCTATAAGGGGGTGGTAATTGCCGCCAGACGGGTTGTCTAAATGACTGCGAAACGCAGTGAGCCCTGCCACTACTTTCCAGATCTAGACAAGAGCCAACTTTTAAAACTTAATTTCCAAAGTTGACCCTGCCGGGAATAGAACTTGGAACCCCTAAGAAGAGCGTTGACATAGGTACGAATACTGTTGAATTGAAATGTGTTCTAAAATTGATTCCTAAAACTTAATTGAAATAGAAACAAACATTGGAAAAGCTGTGAATTGTGCCTTAACTGCAAGTATTCATTGTTGTATGCTCTGGCTAAATAAAACCGAATAGCTACTTATAATTTACATTTTTAGTAGCTAATGTCTGAAATTTTGACCAAGTTGGCTCGCCTACTGGTCCACTGGTCACAAGCAAATATTAAATACATACATAATTTTAGCTTATGATGCACATAGAAATTAAATGCTAAATATTTTTCTATAAAATTTTATATATATCTTATCCATATTAAGTCAAACGAAACCCTTATTTCCGTACTTGTTTCGCAGTACCCGAGCGCGAGACAGTTTGAAATTGAAAAGAAAACTCAGAAAATTCCCTGCAAAGAGAAATCGTTGTGTAAGGAGATTGTTACTACACTTGGGGGCGACGTTATGAATATTTTGATAACACTACGACGGACGGATATTGATTGCTTGTCTTGTTTACAAATCATTACTTGTTAGGCTCAAGCAGTATTGCTTTAATAAATTATATAAATTATACTTAATAGCTTAATATTTTATTACGGTCTTATGACCGTACCCGGGTTCGAGTATATTTTTTGAAAGAAAGTGTAGCTAATATGTCTAAGATCTGACTTCTGATGACTGTCTGATGGAACAATTGGACTTCGAATTGTCCTAATTCGAATAGTCTGATGGAACAATAATATAAAGGGGTGGCCTAACAAGTTATGGAGAGCGCTATGCTCGGGGAAATTAATAATAGTTACACGTAACTATTATTAGTACTGCGATTAACTTCGATCAGTGATGAGGTATGAAAGTTACCGACGTAGCCCGGTGGATCAGTAAGTGGCAGTGGGCAGGACACATAGTATGGAGAGCCGATGGCCGCTGGGGCCGGAAGGTCAACAAGGAGAGCACGGACCGGCAAGCGCAGCGTAGGACGTCCACCCACATAGTGGACAGACGTTCTCATAAGGGCCGCGGGTCAACGGTGGATCCAAGATGCTTTTGACCGGTCCTATTATTCGCAAAATTATGGAGACCTATGTCCAGCAGTGGACATCCCGCGGCTGAAATGGTTGTTTCCAATAGTACTAATAACTTTATAACTTATCGTATTCTTATAAAATCTTTTGGAGAATTTAGATCCAAGCTCTTGAAACATATTATGTTAAGTGTTTAAATGTTTTAATGTGATTTTGTTACAATCCGGAACAAATATTGTATAATTTTTGTCTGCCTGTTTGATGTTTCGTTTCTTAATTAAGTCTTTTCTTATTTTTTTTTCATGTAAGTAGCTTTAAGCTTTAATGAGAATAAAGATATATAAACCTATTAATAAAGTGCTTTAATATATCGTAAAACTAATATATTTATCTGGGGTTTTATTAGGATGGGTCAGGAGGAAGAAATTATGTGAGTCAGGAGGAAGAAAGTCAGGAGAAGAAAGTGTATTTTTCAAAGAAACCACATATTTTGGATTTATATTCAAGGAAAACTGAATTGAACTTGAAATCAACAACTTATACGAATTCGAAGAAATCTAGACAGATTTAAGGTTGGAACCTTTTAAAGATGTTAAATGAAGCGTTTTGAGATGTTTGTAGAAGTGATTGATCCATGATGGTACTTTATATATAACGCAATTTTACATAATGATTTTCTATCGCTATTACTTTAATGACGTCTGAGACTAAGTCTTGTTCTTATGTCTATTACAGACAATAATTGTTTGTACTGTGGGTAATTATACAAACAGTAGGTTACATTGTCTATTTTCGAGCTGTGCTTCAGTTTGAGTGCATAGTTTAAATGGCCGCTATTTGTATCTCTAACTTACAGCCCGGAACGAGATATATCCCTGTTTGTATTCACGTAATTGCCTGTAACATTTGGCCTAACATTAAATTCTACTTTATAGACAACCAGAGTTGCTAGAACTTCACACAGACATTGTTTAATGGATTTTTTTTGAATGTTAATGTTAAGACAGGCTGACAGACCACTTCATGGTGGGTGCAATATAATGCAAGCAACGCCACAGGTGCTGCAAGTGCGCTGCCGACCATAGTGGAATTAAGGAAAATTGATCGGGCAGGGGTAGGGAAATGGGCTCACCGAAACTTTTTTTATTGTACTTACATCATCGAAGATTGAGGAAACCCAATGCTTAACTTTCGGACTTTTCCCAGGTGGATCCAGACTGCTTCTGACCGGACTGACATACAGAGTTCAAGGAGATTCCAATTTTATTTCGTTATACATCTGAAAAGCAAATTGCAAGTGGCAAGACTTTAGAGCACAAAAAAGGAGCAAATATCGATTTTACTTGATACTACTTGTATCTGGAGTCATTTGAAGTAAGAAATCAATTCTGTGAATTAGTTAAAAATATTGTATATTATATTTCCTGAAAACGCCAGCGAAGTACACGATAATGTGAAAAAGTATACTAGTAAAAATTAAATAAAGTGTTCTGACGACTCGTGGATGCCAGGAGCAGATGTTTGCTTGTTGAGGCCGTTTTATTTCTTTTCTTTTCAACCTGTTGGTTTAAATGGCAACATTTTATGTTGCATTTTTCAACATACCTGAGAAGTGTACATTTCTCTCGTAAGTTTTAGATACCTACGCTGTTTTTTTAATTCCTAGCAACAACACTGAAATACCTCCCGTAATTTTCGATTTTGTTTATTGATATTATGAACAGATTCCAGAACTCTCCGATTCTTTAGGTGCCTACTGTCGCCTATAACCCAAGCAACGCCACAGCTTCTGCAAGTGCGCTGCCGAAAATTAGTGGGATTGATTATAGGGAATTGTTACAGAAAAAAAGGGACTCTAGCATGCCATACTCAATCACTGAAACACAACCTGGAGCGTTAAGGCAAGTACCCCAACCACTCATTCATCGGGCTCGTTAGCAATATTGTTTTGTAATAAAGCAAAAAACTATTCCAAGTATGTGGTGGCCAAGTAAAAATAACAAGAAAAAAAAATTACAAAAAAATCTTCCTTAGATTTTTTGCAACGACCATACAACATGCATATACTCCAATAAATTAAATAAATTAATAAAAAATAATAGTCGAAACACAACTGCTTGCAGGAATATTGTCAATATTACTTTAAAACCCTTATTTCAATGCAGAGTCTATACAATTATCTCAATCGATATTACTAACAATTGTTAAGTAATAAAAGCAAATAAACTTCACGAGTTGCGAAGCGGAAACCGTCTGTTTTTGACATCTATTGTACATACGTACACTTCAGGACAATGTAAATTTCGTACAATTTTTTTAGTGTTCGTGGTACGTTTTGCAAATATTTTGCGCCCATAGAATCTTAGCCATTTCATCTGAAGGTTTAAAATCATGAACATCTCTAGTGGAACCTAGCTAGGTTCCTCTGAGCTGTGTGCGTAACAGGGCTAGCAATTTTAAAAGTCATATGAATTATTGCTAAATTTTAATAGTTAAAGTGGTGTCCATTACTTATTTTTCACATATTAGATGGCTGTGCCCACTTTTGGCACAATGGTATGTCAATACAAACCAGTCCATTATGAGGCCTAATTAGGTAACAAGTAATTAAAACAGAAAGCTTGGCTGCCCAAGAGTTAGACTCAAGTTTAAATTTCGATTTAGGAGCCCGTCTCGTGGCAATAACCTCCCTCTTACAAAAGACCACAGTGAAAAATCAGTATATCGTATGCTGTTGCTTTTTGATGAGTGATAAGAGAATGCCAGAGCCCATTACCTTATCCCTTCCATACACTTATCCTTAATCCTATTTTGGTCAACAGCATCTGTGGAGTTGCCTGTGTTATAGGCGACGGTGGCCACTTACTATGGCGATCTCTGCATAAAAAAGTACGGCAAAAGGCAGACAACCTATTTATTGATAGATAATAATTGTATTTTTGGAGTATCGATTTTCATATATAAGCCTGTGGTATGAAAATTTATGGGAGTAAAATCAAAATTGTCGTTACGCGTTACGTTCCATTTTCGAATTTTTACAATATACGATCTATTTCGAATATTTTATAATATCTCTGAAGTGTCAGAGATATTGTGTAGAATGCGCAATATCTCTGACACTTCAGAATATGTTACGTAATACATCCTTGTGAAAACTAGATGGCACCGGAGCACCAGAGATGGCGCTGATATTAGTTCGTTATGATAAATGTTTTTATAATTTTTATTATGTATTTTATAATCGTTCGTAATGAGTAATAAGACGAAGACTTACGATTCACTTGATGGTAGGTTGCCTATAACAAAACAACTTGGCATAGCAGACTGAAAAACATCACAGCAAAATCTCACATAAAATTTTCTTAAAAATTCTTAGAAGTTGCGAACATGATAACCACGATATTATGAGGGATGTAATAACAATGGAGGGATATTATAAGCGATGAATAATATAATGGATACAATATTCAGATTATCTGTTGTCAATGAAGTAGGCGGACTTCCTGACGGGCGTTGCGAAACGAGATACTAAGGGTGCGAGCACAGTGCGTAATTTAATAAAAATCAGTGAGATTTTGAGTTTGACTTTTATTATTTTATTAAGGTTTAATGTTTATTGGTGCGTGCTTTGCCGCTGAAAACACCTTTTAGTGCCTCCAAGCAATGTAAATGACGCCTTCGCAATGTATCCGCACGGATACGTTTGCTTTCTTGACGTGTTAGTCGGAGTTTGACAACTCTGTCGTACACACGTCTCGACCACTCTGATAACCAATCAACCAATGAGAACACTTTACAATAACAGAATACGTCAATAAGAATTAAAAATACCTATTAAGAAGGCAATGAAAATAAATTATTTTTAGTAGATGTGCAAATAAAGGAGGACTTTTTTTTTGTCACTGGTAGTATGGTAAGGGCGCATCCTCAGTTCTCAAACTAGTGAACGTTGGCGATTAGTCTAAACCCCGGACTACTTTTTCTTTCTGACTTTTTCCTTTGCCTGTCTTTTCTCTGTTCAGAGACTTTGCCCATCTCATACAATAGACTATTATTTTTAATTTATCACCAGTTCGTAGGAACTGGCACGAAATCATGCTCTTTTCGACATTAACTCGCGATACTTTAAAAAATATTCAGTCATTAGTCCCAAGCAGGCCCGATCTTTGAAATACGATTCAAGCATACTCTTTTAAAGATATAATGGCAGGGTTCCAATATGACTTGTGACCTTAGAAGAGTGTGGCTAGACCATCGATAGGCTAGACATATAAAAAACTTGTTAAGTATTTTGTCTTATATTCATATTAATCGCCCATATTAAGAGACCCTGCTACATACAATCCTTCATTCTCATTCTTTTGTCATTTACAAAATTGGCTCTGACTTTATTTACTCTAATAACCTTTTATAATACTTCAAAATTAACAATTAGAATTATTTGACAAAAAACGCTAATTGTACGTTACTACAACCTCAATCATTTTGTTCGCCGACCAGTAAAACAAGAGGCACCCTATTGTCAAGTCTTCTATCTAGAGATACTATTTTACAATCTTATTGTCCTCTATGTACAACCCAAATTCGCTTTTATTGCCTACTCACAAGGTATATTTTAATTGCAAACTTAAAGTTGTTTAGAGATAGAAGTGTACAAAGTTGTAAGTGCGGCTAAGAAAATGGCTGCGCAATTACATCCAAATGAGGTAAAGTTAAAACGAAATGCTTTCGAAAGTTTGTGCAGCCTCTCAGACAGGATGGTTAAGCACTCAATGTACCCTTTATCTTAGATTAAAAAGGGGGTAGGGGGTGCATTGCTTGGTTAGGAACAGGTGGTGGCAACACGGTTGGGTGACCTTTGTTTTCTAGGTTTTTCAGTTTATATTGAGGATTCAGTTGTTCACCGTTTTATTTGTATTCTTCAGTTTGGAATGATTATAGTAAAAAGTGATTTTGTAGTGGAAAACTACAACTGAGATCGGGTAGAATGATTTGGGGCAGATTTTGTTTTATTGAAATACTTGCTGAACTTCTGTTAAAATGCAATGTTATATATCACAACTATGTATATGAGTAATATAACGTCTGACGATCCCTCGGGAATCTAATATTTTTACAGGATAAAATGTATCCTATATGTTAATCCAGGTGTTAAACGATTTGCGTTACAGTTTTTTTAACCGCTGTAATAACCGTTTTTGCGTTAAAGAGAAACAACTATCCATCCATACACGCATACATACATCCACCTATACATCAATCTATACATTAAACCATTCATCCAACTATACATCCATCCATACATACATTCATCCATACATCCATCAATACATCCATCCGTTCATCTTCATAAACTTTTGCATTTATAATATTAGCAGGATTTAACGACGAGTGAAACCACGTTACAGTGAAGTTAATCAAAGTAAGAACAGTAAAGTAAAATCAACATAATATGAAAACAATATACCCAAATACAAAAGAGTACAAAAGTATACAAAAGAGTAAAAATGTTATCACGCAATGTTATAAGCAAACCGAAACTAGAATTCAAGTTTAATTTCCTTAGAAGTTTTCAAGACACTTGGACAAACCGGTTGTAAATAACAATGACTTGGAGTTGGTTGGAAGCTGCGGAGTTTCTTTGACCGACAATTTTTCAAGTCAAACGCTCTGCATTCTTATGTTTGTCTGGATGGTTGCTTTAGAATAATAAATTGTTGTATCTATGTAGTTTCTTAAACATAAACGACGGTTCCGTTTCTACCTGAGATGGAAGAGTCAGATAAAACTTTATACAATTCGAAATGCAGTTCATATGAGCCCGTTAGATAAGTTATTCCCCTCTCCCAGCCGATCCGCCCGGTAGAAGCTCGGGCGCAGGCGGCTGGCCTATGTCCGCCACCTTCCCCTTTGACCGGGAGCGGGCAGAAGTCCTAGGGGGAGACTATCGCCCGTCGTAAGGTCCCTAAGGGGGGACGTAAGGGTTCAGCTTTTGAAATTAACTTTTCAAAGTTGGCCCTGGTCTGGATCTGGAAAGCACACTGCGTTTCGCATTCATTTAGGCAGCCCAGGACGGGCTGCCAATCATCGTCTAGTAATCACCTTACAGAAGACCATCGTGAAATAACAGCATGTATGCTGTTGTGTTTCGGTGAGTCGATAGACTGTGGAGGGATTTATCGATCTAACAATTTCTTTCTTTTCTTTTTTTTTTTGTATTATTCATTTCAAATTCAAAGCCGTCGTTGTTGAGAGTGGAAGACGTTATTGACACCTAATTTTAACGAAATTTTCAAATATAATAAGAATCTGATAGTCCATTTCGGCGCTCCGTCAATATTTGACCAGCTTTAAAAAGTATTCGTTCGACAGAAACTGATGTCTGTCCTTTTAAAAGGATGGTTGAATTATTCCACTAGATAGGAAGAGTCGGCTTCTTCATTGCTGAAGGTCGTGCCCGCTTTGAAATGCCTTGGGGGCATCAACCACCAGGTGCTTCCACTTCACCCTGTCCTCAGCCCTTCTCATAGGCTTCCCAACTGTAAGGCCTGTAAGATGCATAACTTGATCTGTCCACCGGCCACGAGATCTCTTGCCATCCGCTTTTCCAATCACCACCAGCTTTTTCAAGTTTTTTGGTGCTCTGCGGGCTATGTGCCCAAAGTAATTGAGAACTCTTTGATAGGAGGTGGCGGATAGTCTTGTCCGAATCGCAAGCTGTTTGAGGATCGAGCTGTTTGTCTTCTTGGCCGTCCATGGAATGCGCAGCATCAGTCTCCAACACCACATTTCTTCTCATGATTCTTATTTTGGTTTTGTTTGAGACTTTTCTGCTTTGTCATATTCTCGTAAGTTTACTCATAGCTGACGTGGATATTTGAATTCTTCTTCGAATCTCTCTCTCACTTGCCCCTGGTTGAAAATTAACGAACCCAGATAAATAAACTCGTCGAAAAACTGGTCGGCTGCCGTTAAGCATCCCATTGAGCTCACAGCTTGTTTCTTATACATCTTAACTTCGTAACTTTATTTCAAGTTTAAATACGCAATAATTCTTCTTTGTTTAAAATTCCACTTTGCGGGATTCACTCTGTAAATTGGTTATAAAAATGTAATCAAGATTCCGCGAAGAACGGAATCGAATTTGTGAACATACTTAGGGCAAATACGACCAAGACAATTTACTTCATTTGCATACATACAATAAATGTTTTTTATCTCCATTTTGAAAGGTTAACCTAAACAGTGAAAATTTCTACTTGTTCTTTCATGTTCAGTTGAATGAAAGTCTATATAATTTTTTGACATTCAAGGAAAACCTTTAGGTTTCTCACATGAAAATGTAAATCGAATATCTAATGATTAAATAATTAAATAAATGAATTAATAAGTGATTAAATTATGAAATATATGGACCGATTTTGAAAATTCCTTCACCTATAGAATGCTACATTATCAGCGAGTAACATAGGCTTTATTTTATAAAGATATGCGGGCGAAGTCGCATGCAACAGCTAGTATCTTATAAGATTACTTACATAGCTGGTGCCCTCAACTTCGTCGGCATTGAAAAGAAAATAATTCGTATGAGCCCGTCGGCTTCATCTTCGTCGGCGTTGACCGTCTAAAAGGACCGATAAGAATGTTATTGTTTAACTTTTTTGTCACTACTAATTGAATGATTGGATATGAATTGGATATTATTTTAATCTGTAATGCATAATTATAATTGACATTTTTTATATTTTATATTTTTAAATAATTTTGAAAGTTATAAGAGATACATATTTATTTGAATATTTTTAAATTTTTCTAGTCAGTTGTATTTTTACGACTCTTCTCTATATTTTTTTAATCCTATACTTTACATAAGATACAGTTATACACCCTTGGGGAGCTCGGTTGAGGTTTATAACTTATTTTTATGTAAGCTTTTTAACATTTTATTGAAAATTGCAAAAAATAACGCGAGGGTACGGACATAAATAAATAATACGCGACAAATTATCGCATTATCAGCAAAGAAATCGAAGCTAAATATATCCTTTTGTTTTATGTGAAAAACGATGGAAATCGGCTAAGCAAGCAATTTCAAGATTAAATTCTTGGAATCTGGAACGCTGGCGGAAAGATATAAAAACTCTGCCGGCGCAGCTCTAACCCCTACTTTTTGTTCAGTGTCGAGATACTAGTAACAACACAAAAGAAATACTCCATTAACTTTATCAATTTTATAAGCTTGTATATCAACGCGCTGAGAATAAAAAGATAGTAAGTCATAAAGAAATGAAAGGTTACATTAAGAAGCATTATAGAACCTTGTGACAAACTTTCTACACCTCCAAATTTTTGATTCATCTTTACATATATATATATAAGTATATATAAGTCACTTTCCGCGTCTGTCTGTATGCTAGCTAACTCCTTCTAAGCCGCGTTACACATTTTTATGAGGTTTATTATACTTTTTTTTTTAAATTTATTTATTTATTTATTTACAGGAACATATATATTTAGTTTATTGGCTATGAAGACACACACGAGGCATGCAATTATATTAATTAAAATAATTAAAAATTCAAATAACAATTTATAAATTATTAAATATAAATTAAATTAATAATAAGTAGGTATATATAAAAGTAAAAGACACAATAAATTTAGATTATAAATTGGGGCTATAAAATATGTAGATATTACGTATTTAAATCGATTTAAATAGTTTTTCTACATAGTCGTATTTAAGACTGAACAACCATTTTTTTAATCTTAACCTTAACTTTACGTATGATATAATGCTTAATTTCACAATGTTTAGTAATTTTGTTGTAAATGCTTAATTGTACATACGGATTAAAACGTTTCGCAATTTGTGTTAGTACTAATGGCAGAGGAACTTTAAATACACGCTTTTTTACCAGGTCTGAGTATTTAGATAAGTACACCATCAGTTAGATAAGTAGATTCATAATTATGTTTTTAGGTACAACCAAGTCGCCGAAAATTAAATTTACATGGCTTGCGTAGGCTAAACCTTAATAGATACATAAAAATACTTATTATTTTTCCAGAGCTGGAATATCCTAACCATAGAAGTAGGAATAATACCAAACAGTTTTTATCCTATGATCCCAACCCATCGACTAAAACACACACACACACACACATCTATAAATTTATATGAAATCGAAGCGTGACGCTCACAGTTCAGCGTTTTTTCCCCATACAAAAAGTACCCAACGCGCCTAAAGAAGTTTAGTGTTTACTTCAAAAATTTAAAAAATTAAATAGAAACCTAATGAAATTTAAATTCGCAGAGGTTCATCGACAACACTGGGTTGCGATTCAGCTCGGATGACACAATGTTATTGATGTACCTACGTACCGTCAAAGCGGAATGTGTATCAGACTGAAGAGATTCTGCGATCGATCCCGAGCTACTTACCAGCTTATACCATTTGATTGATACGCGAGCAACCTACTGGAGAAACATAATGAAATGTCCGCCATTAATAATAAACACCAAGTCTGAGGAGAAGTAAAAGGAATTATTTATCAACGCCTCTCACAAGGACGACCATTTATTGGATTTTATTTATTGGCTAATAAAACCAATTTAGAATTAGCGCTAATGAAATCCGATTTTGATAATTATTTTTGCATTTAATAGCTCGATTCTTGTGAAAAGCTATTTCATATCATGACATAGAATCCGAGAAGAAATAAAAAAGCAAAGATGCGATAAATGGATGGCCGGAACGATCGCCCAACCAGAACCAAGCATTTTTTTCACAGTCGTTAGACAGACTGACGGTCCACTTGATGGTATAGGTGGCTACCGTCGCTTATAACTCAGCAACGCCACGGTTGCTACAGTATGCTGTCGACCTTAATAGGATTAAGTATTACCGAAACACAACAGCACACATCCTGTCATTTCGCGGCTGTCTTTTAAGTTTGCATTCTAAAGGGATTCATGATACTAAAGTGGACTTAAATTCTTTAAATTTAAATTCTTAAGGTATGGTAAGTCCACTAGGACTGGCATAATATCAACGCTGCGCTTTGCCTCAGGTTATGGTGGCCTAGATACCTCTTTGTTGCCACGACGCACACTCAATGGGATTGAACTATGGATTCATCTCAATTTATTTCAAATTAAACGGCATGTGAAACCGGGAGCTACAGCTTGTTTATAAATACACACAAAACATGCGTGCTATTAAAAAATAATTAGCAAAACGCAAAGTTATGGCGTTAATCCAGCGCCAACGTTAATTACCAAAATTAGACCCGTCTACCAACTTGTTATTAAGTTATGTCAGCCAGCGAGTAATTTGTGGCAATTTGTGGAGTAACACGCAATTTTTCATTTGCTTAAGCTCTTTGGGACCTTATGACTGGCCGTTTTACCGGAAAATTTAGTTAAATGAACGTACCGAGTTTATGTCGGAAAATATTTTGTTAATTTTAATATGAACAGAGCGGAACTTAATTTATGTTGACATGGAAATAACTGGGAATCTTTTGCTGTTTAATGTCTAAATATGTGTTTTCACTTGTCTTCAGGCGGAACCGAGCTGTAGAGATGCTTTGTCTCACAATAGTATCAATTATCATAGAATTGTTTATCAACCTTTTTAGTGATAGACAAAAAGTGAGTAAAAATAGCGCGTCCTCTCACTACAATAATTTGATGTTTATTAAAGTTTTACATCGGCTAATTAACACGGCGAAGATTCGTACTTTTTGTATGGGAAAACAGTGAACTTGCACCATCATACCCTGTGAGCGACAACCTCAATGACTGTATTTTGTATTTTGTATTTATGATTATAATGAATAAACTCAAAACCTTTGGGCTGATTTTAATTATTATTTTACCTATAGAAAGCGGTATATTTCCACTAGTTCAATTAGGAGTTCAATAAAATTGATTGAATAGCTACATTATCAGCTAGTAACATGTTTTATAATAACGTTACGCGAACGAAGTCGCGTGCAACAGATAATAGCTAGTAGGTCTTCGCTAGCAAAGCTGCGGGTTAGAATGTAGTCCTTTTATATTTATCTACTAAAGTAAAGCTATCCCAAACGTCAACACATAAAATCCAAGATGCTCAAAATTTTATGACATATTTATAACATGCCGCTTACGATGTCGGAATAAAATTTGGAATGTTTGTTCAGATATTACTTGGAAGAACGTAAATTAATTTACTCTTCCGGCTCAAATTGATTGCTATCAAGCCCGCTACACACTACGTTTCGCAGTCATTGGTGGCAGTAACCACCCCTTATAGAAGACCACCGTTAAATAACTGCATGTGTGCTACTGTGTTTCGATGAGTGAGTAACTATGCGAGAGCCCCATCTATTCTTAATCCCTAATTTTTAATCCTACTAATACTTAATCCATTCTTAAAGGCGACGGTAGCCCTTACCATCAAGTGGACCGTCAACCTGTCTGTCGACATTAACATTAGAAAAACATTTTATTGTTACGCAAACTTTTAGCCTGCAGATCTTTGTTTTTTGGAGTTTACTCCTTGAGAATCGATTTTCATATAAGGTCCCTGGTATGGAAATTTTATGAGGAGTAAAATTAATACAAGCGTTAAGTAAAATTAATACCTTGCGCATCTTTCAATTTGAAAAAATTCAAATTGAATCAAAATTCAAAATTCAAATTTAAAATTAAAAATTCTAATTTCAAATTAAAAACTTAAATTTAAAATTATGTGTAATACACAGTCGGACTCCAGCCGTGCGTCGGAGCTGACACATACAATTTTTTTAATCGTCTACTCTATTCGAAAAAAAAAAAAATCGGTTATTTATTGTAAATCGAAACGAAAACCAACACGTAGCAGGTCCCGATAGCAAAATATTGTTAAAACCAGTTAGTTCCGCGTATTGAAGATTAGACAAAAAAAAATTAAACTGGAGTTTTTTGTAATGTGCAAATATATATTTTTTATTCCTACTTAATTGTAACGTTTTAATACCGTTGATTTGTAGAAATTTAAATTGATTAATAACAAAAAATACATATTATATACAAACCGGTGCCGCGACTTCGTCCGCGTTGAAAAAAGAAAATATATGAATAATTATTATAGGATGAGATATCGCAAATACAAATTTAAAAAATTAGTTGCTATTTTCGCCATCTGTTGGGATGAAAATAGACTTTTTGTCACTGCAGTCTGCCAGTATATATAAATAAAGTAGGTTATATACTATCGACCCGCTCTCGGCTTCACCCAGGATGCAATTTAATGAAAACCATATTGAAATCCACTGGATGGATTAGAAATAGTTAACAAGGAACAGATATTTTTATGTATCTCTTAAGGTTTAGCCTACGTAAACTATAGAAATCTATTTTTCGGAGACTTGGTTATACATAAATACATAATTGGATTTTATTATACGAGTATATTATAAAACTTCTATAAAAAAATTACCTAACTGATGGTGAAAACCGCATCAAAATCCGTTTTGTGATTTAGGAGTTCGACAGACGCGCAAAGCGACTTCAATTTATATCTTCTAAAGAATATGAAATATTTTCGTAACATTTTCGTAATATTTTCGTAATATTCGTAACATTCGCTTATACAATAGGTGATTAAAGTACGAAGCGTGTCCGCAAATGTTCATTGATGGACTCACATAATAATTATGTGTACCTACGTGCTTCGGCTTAGATACAATTACTGTAATGTTCGTCCAACAATGCGCAATCTTATACCTACTGCTGTTACCTGTATAATTAACGGTAAATATATAGTTCCTCAAATTCATAACACGTGGGTCTTTTCGATGTCATCAATGTGCAAATTAGAAGTAATGAACAGCTCAGGTTAAGTGAAGACTCGATAAGTCCTATTAGCGAACAATGAACTAATGAAACAGTTCATTACAGCCTGTAAGAATCTCATTAAAGTTTACAAAATGCACTAGAATTTAGGGTTACAACTAAACTTTATTTCTTTTGTAATGTACTTAAAAGCAAGTCTTCGATTTTTTTCAACTAAGATTTTACTTCTGAAATTGTGTATTTTAATATTTTATAATTATATAATTAAAGTAATTAAAAATAATAAACTAAACCCTGACTTTCTATTCAGCCTTAACAGGCAGGAAGTTGCTAAGTAGTTGGGTATCCTGTCGACTACTTGATGCTGCAGCATCAGCTCAAGGTTACCATGTCATGGAAATACCATCGAAGTAACAGTATATCAAATTTTGTAAAATTTGATATACTTGATGATAATTTGATATACACCACTCTAACCTGTTAAAGTTAGTGAAATCCTTGAAAAGATCTTCATAAATTAAGCCATCTCGACCACATCAATTTTCCAACAAAAACAAAACCGGATGAGGAGCTACGATTCCACAGACAGACACACATACACAGAGACACAGGTCAAACTTATAACTTCTTTTGCGACGGTTGTCAGTCGTTAAATTGGTACAATTTCAAATCACTGTCATCATCATTATTTCCTTAAATAATAGTTATTTGTTCAACTAGAGAGCAAAATTGTTTTTTGCAGCTAGTGATTCTAATAGTCTACTGAGCGAAGTCTATCAACTGCTATCAAGCTTCTATCAACTGAACCCTAGTCGGTGGTAAACGACCTGGGGCTGCGAAGCGATAAACAAGCCAAGCACACCAGAGCGGTTACAACTTGTTCTCTTAATTCTTCTGGAATTAGTCCATTACCACGGGACGTACTCATTTTTTTTTATATTTACCAAAACAGTAAAAAACACCAAGACCTAATGCTGAACCAGTTTCTCAACGGCTGTGAAACTATCTACACAACTGGGCCGAATCTAGACGGCTATTGCTGGACACACTAATAAAATCAAAATTTTGTTCGTGTGAGTTAAATCGCGTGTTCGAATTTTGAATCACGCTCGCATCAAGAATCGATTTTTCTGCGAGTTTATAGGCACCAACAGCACCCTTTTCGTGCTGGAGAGGTAAAAAATAACTTACCAAACTCACGTGAAGTCTTCGTTTGTATAAATATAACACATTGATGATAAAATTTCATGTCTATCTATATCATAAAGTTTATCTCCTAAAAAGTTTATACCCGAAGTTTATGTCCTCTTTAAGGCGCTCCCTAAAATAAAGTTTTATACTTATACGACGCTATATGTTTGAGTGTTTTTAAAGAACATTTTCAAACTTATTGCAAAGTAAGTATTCACATGTGCTCACTATGTCCTTTTTTTAAATTTGGGAATCCTCACGAATATCCGGCCAATATAGGGTGCGCTGCGGGGTTACGCTGGACTCGTACCTACTGGCTAAAACCTAACGAGTTCACAACATTGGTGCCCGCCACGGCTATCCAGCGCGATGAGTGCTACGCTCCCTGTAGGAACCTCGGCGTACCCGAAAGTGGAGGTACGCCAGCCACCTCGAGGGAGCTCACGACGGGCGGCAGGGCAGCAGTCTCCCCTAAGACCACTGCCCAGGTCCTGGTCAAGGGGGAAGGTGGCTTTGTTTTTTGACGATTGGGCCTAGCCACCTGCACCCGAACCTCCTCCGTGCTCACTTTGTCCTAGCCTTACCTATCAGCCTATCAGCACTCTTGCATACCTACCCCTGGGGTGGTCGATGTTTCTAGGAGACAGTATAACCATTTACACTGAAGTGATCCGTCAGCCTGTCTACGAATATTTGTTATAAAAAAGTAACATTTTTATAATTTATATATACAGACGCGCTGACGGCTGACTTAGACAAAGTCGTGGGCTTCAGTTAGTCAAGAAATAAAATAGTCAAAAGGTGCAAGTGCGCTGCCAGAATTCAATGGTTCTGGCATCTGTAAATTCTGCAAGATAACTTACAGAATAATGACTGATAATAAGTCAATAATGACTACTGAGCGAAGTGTGAACTTTCAGTATGATATTTTATATACAATCAACATCACTACAACAGATGAAATTTAACAATTATTATTTAATTGAACTTATAAAGTTTAACTACGCTATACGCTATTATACGCTAGGATTGTTCTGCTGTATTCACAAACTTTCACATTAATATTAGTAGGATATTACATAGTTTGAAGGCATAATATTACCTTATTGTTTGATTGTGTTATATTATATGTAAGTTTAATGTTTCAAAGAAATTTACGAGAACGTAAATTTAAGAAATCGCTTACGAAGCTGAGACTGAATTCAAATAGTCGTTCGCAAGCCATATAACTGTTCTTCATAAAAACGAAGTCTATGAGAGAATTTAATAGAAAAAGTCTGGGGATTTTATAATAAAACGAACAAGTTGAGAGTAAGCAAGCAGTGATAGTTAAGTGCTTAATGTATCCACGGAGAGGCCGTCGCCCAGCTTGGAAATTGAAATTGCTTAAACCGTAGTTTCACGAGATTGTTTTAACAATTGAAATGTCGATTTTAAATTTTCAGTTTATAACTTTTCTGTCAACTTTAAGATAAAAACAATAAAAAATCTCGACGTGATATACTGATCGCATACCTCAGCTCAAAACTCACTCAGGGATCGTTTCTGTCCTCGATAGTCCTATCCACCGACGGTACAATCTCTAGGTGAGAGATATTTAGGTTAAGTTAGTCCGTAAGTTTTTATTTGTAAGGTATGAGTGCCTTACAAAAGCTCGACAGTCCGGTGTTGCTTTTGAGGTCAGAGGATAAAAATTAATCTTAAAAACGCCCCAGTGAAAACGGCGCCTAAGCAAAGTCTACTTTATGAGAGTTATTCAGTTTTAATATTTTGCAGGCGAAATAAGCTCTAATAGCGAACGTTCATGATAAAACCTTTCATTAGAGTTCTCGTCATATTTATTTGATTGTTTTATATTATAAAGAACAGTTTAGCATATATATCGAGTAAGTAAGTTTTTATCAATGAAATTTTAAAATTGTAATGATTAAATGTCATAAGAAAGTACTGACCTCTGATAAGCTTTAATAATTTTCGCGATTAATTATCTATATATCTACATCTACATCTAAAAAGGTTCTGTATTAAGGTTTGTGTATATAATTTTAGCTTTATCGCTGTGAGAAAGGTGGCGTCAATTTTTTTAAATACTTTTAGACGTGTATTAGTTTTATTATGTTACTAGCTGTTGCACGCGACTTCGCTCGCGTAACTTTACAAAATATAGCCTATGTTACTCGCTCATAATGTAGCTTTACATAGGTGAAAGTATTTTTAAAATCGGTCTAGTAGTTTTTGAGTTTATTCATTACAAGCATACAAAATATCTTTTCTCTTTATAATATTAGTATAGAAGATAAAGTATAGATTATAGATATATTATTAATATTTTATTAACAGCTAAAGTGTGTATAAAGCTAATATTACCTTTGAATTTTCTAACTTTATACATATTAAGTTTGTTCTTTAATAGAATATTTAAGTCCTCAAACAGTGCGTTATTATCACACCTAATAGAAGAATCAAATTAAGCAACGTACAAAGTAACTTAAGATAATACTTATTACTCCATCTCGAACATGTTGAAGGCTATAAAGGGAACCGAAAACGCTCTCATTTATAATTTTCATCAAATTTATTATGAAAACACTTCTCTCGGCTAAAGTGGGTGACGTTCAATATTTAACAGCCTTATTTGAGTGTGAGAATTTTTTCAAGGTTACATAATTTTTTTATGTACAGAGACGCTTAAACAGTCCCCCATCTAAAAAAATTACCATTTTAGAGTAGCTAAAAGGAAGTAAAATATTCAAAGATTCATCTATTAAAAAATTTTTTTATAGCTGCTCCTATATTTCGTAAAGCAATATACGACAATCGCGCTAAAAAGATCTATCCCCTGCTTCGCACCAATGCTATTTTTTCTGCAGATCATATACCCAAACTTTCGTCGTTTATCGCTCTTTCCATTAGTGAAAACCGTATCAAAATCTATTGGGTGGCTTAGAAGATAGATTAGTTGCTTTCTGTGGAACTAGATAGTGCTGTGTGGAATCTGTGAAGATATTTATTTATTTATTACTAGCTGTTTCACGCGACTTTCACACGTAACTATAAGTTCACACGTAACTTTATAAAATATAGTCTATGTTACTCGCTGATAATATAGCTTCCCAACAGTGAAACAGTGAAAGATCATCAAAAAACAAAAAAAAAAACATCAAAAAACGCTAGATGGAATATCTTGGCCATGTGCTTAGGCACGATATATGTCTGCTGCAATTAATTATAATGGGTTAGGTGGAAGGGAAGAGACGCGCTGGGCAAAGGCGAAAGTAGTGGCTCAGAAATATCCGAGAGTGGACTGGGATTGCCTCGGTCGAGCAGCTATTCCAGTTGGCTTTTGACAGGGACCGGTTCAGAAAGTTGACGGCTTACCTTCAGGACTGAAGACTCACAAGGAGAGAGAGAGAGAGAGAGAGATAAGTCCATTATTCGTTTCATTAGTAAACTCCTAACGTGTTTACAGTAAAACCTGAAAAAGTAAGCTGAAAATCTAGGCGCACTCTAAAAAGCGTTTGAGAGCAAATCAAACAGAAAACTGAACTGATTCGGAAACCAAATAACATTTCTAACGGATAACACGTCTATGTACAAACGCGTTTAAAGCTATATAACATATTATGTTGGTATATATATATATATGTGTGTATATACTGCCTCAAACATAGAGTATCTAGCAGTAAATTTGGGCGCTCGCCAAATGCAATGCTCATCCATTATGTTGACTCGGCAGTGCACGGGAAATGACGCGTTCCCATTGTCAAACACGACGAGTTATTTATCTCGTTTATAACGCGAACTGTTACGAAAAGACCATCAATATTACTATAGATAGAATAAGAACTAAAGATAGCCCTGTGGACGATAGAGAGAAACCGGTGAAAATACACTTTCGCCGTGTACCTATATACTTACACTGTTACACGCACACAAATGCAATATCAAACTACGTCTCGCCTTTTTAAAGTATTTAATAGTGAAAATGCCGAATTGTGTAGTGAAAAGCAGAGTAAAAATAATAAAAAGCATGATGGAATGTGATTACATTTTATTTTATTTTCACACGCAAATTAACTTAGAAACCAATAAAAATTGACAATAAAAGAGGTTTTTGCTTGGAACACAAAATCTCAATAAAGTAGACGGCTTACGCGCAGATATTTCTAAAACCGTCTTGTCTGCATAATTCTATCTATAGTCTGTGCAATATATATAAAAAAGAAATTACTAGACTAGAAATTACTATTATCAAATATATAGTAAGTGAGCGGTAGATTTCATGCAGAAAGGTTACAAGAAGGGGCACGTGATCGTTACACTGAATCTTCACAAAATATTTGAGAAAAAAAATATTAATAAATTAAACAATGCTGTATTTCAATCATCAAGTGGACCGTCAGCCTGTCTGTCTACATGTACAAGAATTAATGAAACCGAGTTCCATATTTTAAAAAAAGATGCAATGGAAACACGGAGCTTTATATACAGAGTAAATACAACCCTCGGGAGTGTGTTCTGTGATTGAAGCATGTAACATGTCCAGTGGTCTATGCCCCGAAACGCATGGATGTGGGTTACATGTGTGAGTATGTATATACTTATAATGTGCGATTGCATGTTTTAACTTGTTATTTTATACTGTGTTGATTTTTCTTTGACACAAAATGTCCGCATGTCGAATACACTGCATTCCGTATTAATTGGAACACTGAATATTTAGTAACTCCATGAAAGGCCACACTTATAAAATAGCCTTTATAAAATAAAAATTTATATGTGGAATGTACGGTACCTTATGGTCTCTTAAACCGCTCAACCGATCCATGATGTCAGTGTTTCGGAAAAGGTACCATTTCCGTAGTACACTGATGAAGACGCGAGCCAGAGCTAGTATACAATAGTTTTTTAACGTTGATTTCAAGTTTATTTATAAACAAACATTAAATTGTTACTTGAGAAAAGAGATTTGAATAGAACTCTTCTTCAACATAGAAACACTGTCGTGGCATATTGCAGTTCTTTACAATTTAATGAAAGTGCTCAAATAATTTGTTGAACCAAGCGTTATAAGTTTGTGCAGCAAAAAAACATCATCGCTCGCTTCTGCTATTCTGAAACCGCACTAATGCACATTGGTGGTAACGTTAGCAAAAAAAATTACTTAGATAAGTTATTTTTATGAATATAAACCCGCAGTTATCAGTATAGAATGTGTTAAAGCTAATTAGTGAGGTATAAAACAGATCCCCTCTATGTGTGCTAGGACCTTGAAGCCTTAATCCTCGGAAATCCGAGTGGCTTCAGGAGTCGGTGGGATCACCGGCCTGCTTGACTCGGCTTGATCGGATTGTCGCTGGGGAACTAATAAATCTCATGAGTACATGCTACGGGAGGGCTCTGATCATTGTTCGTAGCGGAGAGCTCAATCTGTTGGTTGGAGCTTCAGTATCCATAGCTGGGCCAAGAATCCGTACACGGCCCACGCGAGGGTTGGCAAATGACCTCGGTCCTTGTGCGCTGGACCGAGGTCTGTTCTTAGAACATTTTTAGAACACTTTAACAAACCTCTCAACAGACTGCGCAAGCAGAGAGAATCCAGTTACATCTAGCTTTAAATGCCTCAATAAAGAATAATCAAATACAGGCCAGCCTAACTAACATATGTAGTATTCTCTCGAAGCATTTTATTTTACAAAAATGTGTCTAAACTGCAATATATTTTGAATTTATTTTGCAGCGTGTACAAAAAACAAACATGCAGATTTGCGCGTCCCAGATTCAGCGCTTCCCGCATGCCGCTGTTTGTACTGTCTTCACAAACAGACGTATGTGGAGAGGGAAAGAGACAAATCTGTGTGTGCCTCACGTTTAAACTTTAACGCTCAAATTAGATTAATAGTATTAACTTTTTTTAACTGAACCCTTTCATAAACAGAGTTATTTTTAAGGCGGGTAGAATTCTCTGATGTGTTCGGCAGCGCATTGATCCGCCACCTTTCTTGAACGGGCGATAGGGATATAGTAGGTATAATACTAAACACAATATGAAATCAGAATCATTTAAATCCAGGCTTCATTATGTGTTAGTAATCAGCAATTAGATACTAACCTTCCAAACCTTTTGAATATATTTTAAAACTAGCGGCCCGCCCCGGCTTCGCACGAGTATTTAACAAAAATTATTCAATTCCGCACACGATCGCTGCGTAGGGAGCCGACCGCGCGAATGAGCCGCGCGGCAATTTATTTCTTGACCATGACTTTCCTTCCGTACCCCAGTGACGCCTACATCGCATATTATGGTGCTGCCTAGCTAGCCGAGCGGGTTGAGCGGCAACCACGCGACTTTTTTCTAATACTTACATTTTTAAACTCGTGATATCTTTCGAATGAAATGTCCGAATGGAATAATTCAAAAAGTTATAAAGGTTCATAAAGGTATTGAAGCAGTCTTTAATATTAATTTATTTTGATAAGGATTAATACCAAGATACAAATGAAGAGCCTTTTCTAGCGGCAGCATTTCAATTATTATTTTTTTAAATAAAACTTACACTTATTGTGGCATAACTATAATAGTTAGATATATGCTGTCCCGACACTTTTTGTAGATGATGTGTTCTGCAAAGTCGTAGTTCATTATTTTGTTCTATCATCAACAGTTTTCGTAGCGCACGCGATGTAAGGAATATTTTAGGTCATTTTATTACACCTTGGGTTACATTATTGGAGTTATAGTAAGGATCTCAAATTTTTTTAAAATATAATTTCACCCGGGGATAGCTTCCCAACAGTGAAAGAATTTTTCAAATCGGTCCAGTATTTTCGGAGCCTATTCAATGCAAAGAAACAAACGAAAGAACGAACGAACGAACGAATAATATCGTGCAATTATAATCCATTACTACTTACGTCATGCCAATGGACCTTTAATATTTGTATGATGTTAAGTTAAATAATACAACACAACTCTGTTACGATCTAGTTATTGTAACCTTCTTTCGTCTGGTTATTGTAAAGATTGAAAATTACGTGTAATGACTGCCGTAAATGAATCACAACATAGTATTTGAATGGTCGACACTGTAACACACATACATACACAACAAACAAACAAACAAACAAACAAATCTGTGTGCCAAATTTCATCCGAATCAGTTAAGCCGTTATTGCGTTAAAGAACATCCATCGCATTTATAATATTAGTAGAATAATACTAATGTAAAAAAGTACTGTGCATTTTTTAAATGCTAAGGGGATAAAAAGCTGGTTCAAAAATCTCGATTTGAATCAACGCGATACTTCTAACCACTAGGCCGATAACCTTGAACGGGGAATTTCTCTTTCCGTTAAACAAAACCTCTTTATATCTGTCTGCATGACTCAAGTTGAACCCACTTATCAATACCCACTTATAAAGTTCCTATAACACTGTTCCGAGGGACTTCACCCAATCAGTAATTGAAGCAACTATATATGCAAGAATCAAAATTGGCGTTGCATAGTACAACTCAGCTTCTTTAAGCTTCAAGACAAAAATTAAGTTGGTAAGTTCAACAGTGTTTTTATTATTTATTATTGCATTATTTATGACTGCAATTAAAAAATTATTTATATTTTATTAAAACGCGATTGTATGCTGACCTTATACTGATCGATATACAGTATTTATACTGATTATTTTCAGAACTTTCATTGGTTTTTTATGATTGTCTGCTAAGGATTCTTATTGGATACCATTCAATTTAAGATATTTAAATCTTAGCTTAAAAAAATTAATTAGTAATTTTAGTAGATTATCGACCGAATCTATTTAAAATGCAATAAATGCGCCAGAAGATATTATATTATTTCGATAAAGTTATTTTTTGAATTCTTTATACGTTTATATATAAATATTATGTATAAACATAATATTAATGTGTATTTTTTACTATTTTAGATCAAGATGCATTCATCCGCCTTTGTTTTCCTTGCAATATATTCGTGCGTATACGCACAAGTGTCTATGCCACCAGAATATAAGGAAAAGTGAGTATGTTTGTAGATAAAAATATCTTTATATAACTAATACTTTCGGGGTCTTAACTATATTACTTTACTTATATTATAATTTTGAAGAATATAATGAGGAACACGTTAAGTGTTGTGCTACAAGTGCGCTTTGACCTTAGTAGGATAAAGGATGAGGGAATAATGGGAATAATGACGAAACGTTTGGTCTAGTGGCTAGTAAACCTAGCTGTTAACCAAAACGGTCGTGGGTTAGAATCCCGCTAGGGGCAAATTTTTATTAACATTTTACCTTCGTACCTGAGTCATGTATGTTTTGTATTTATAATATGTATGTATTTACAAAAAAAGAAGTAATCTATGTTTGGTATCCATAATATCAGCATTAATTGCTTACTGTGGAACTAGATGGTGCTGTTTGGAATGTGTGAAGATATTTGTTATTATTATTATTATAATGGGATAGGAAAATAGGATCCCTTATTAAAGAAACACAACAGCACACATAGTGTTATTTCACTTGTAGTCTTCTTTTTCATTACCTCTTACGAGGGCAGTTACTGCCACCAGACAGACTGCCCAAAATCAATGCCTGCGAAATGATGCAGTGTTCTCTGCCATTATTTATCACATTTATAATTTCACATAATTATTTTTCAATATAGTATATAATTTAAATTGTCTGTATCTTACATTTTCACGCCATTACTCAACTGAAAATCAGTTCATGAACTCAACTAATGAAATTTTACATACACATTGTCAGGGATACAGAAAAGGAGATAGACAAAAAGTACTGTTTTCGAAAGGTAATCTAAATATTACAAGTACATTCACAAGTACACGCACACATAGCTCCGCGTGGCAATGTGAGTTGACCTATGTATAATGGGATTCTCAATTGGGCAAGGCACAGTCAGAACGAAGAAATCAAATTAAAAACAATTATAATAGTTAGTACAATTTTTTTTTTAAATAAAAGTTTTAATGAAATTACAGGTATCCAAATTACTACAAATTATCAAAGCAAGCCCGTCACCCTCGCGATGTCACCTGGGAGGAAAAAGTAGGCAATGATGGCAAAGTGTTTGGCACATTGGGAGAAAATGATCAAGGGTTGTTTGTAAGTACCTTTATAGTTACCTACACTTATTTACTTCTTATTTACACTTATTTCTTAAGTGTTAATAGCTTCACTTTGGTTTACACTGTTTTAAAAAAAAAAACTTAATTTATTTTTAAATATTAATTTTGTAATATATTTAATAAACAATAGTATGAATGTTAGGAAATCCATTTCATTACTTTCACACTGTTATTTGAAGACTGTGGAGGTTAGTAAAAATATTTCCTGACGATCACACCAGTTTGACAGAGCGGTGTTGAAGTCAATCGCGATTATTTGTTTAAATTATAAAAGTTATCATTAATATATACACGTATATGCATTCATTTGCATTGCATTCATTCAATAATTCATATTGCCTACTATGAAAGACCTTTTTTGATTTTAAAAATCTAAATCTATAAACATGTAAGTATATATTTTAATCACTAACAAGTGAAAATAATTTGTATAAATTTCAGGGTACTGGAGGGTACAAACAAGACATATTCAATGACGACAGGGGAAAGTTAGTAGGCCAGGCGTATGGCACTCGTGTGTTGGGTGCCGACGGAGACAGCACTATGTTTGGTGGGAAACTCGATTGGTCAAATATGAATAAGGACGCTAAAATTGCGTTCGATCTGAATAAAGAACTGGGAAGTGCAACAAGGGTGAGTTACTCTCTCCTCTTTATTAGTTAATAGCTAGTGCACGCGACTTCGTCTGCGTTCATATAACGACCCCTGAGACAAAGCCCATAGGACTAGGACTATGGGCTCGTCAATCCATTGTACCTATTTAATCATTTTGATGTAGTTGCTCTAGTACCATTGGACTGTACTATTAATAGTACTAGTGTTACTATTTGGTATCGCCAGTACCACTAATGGTACTAGTGATATTTTGGTATTAACATAACAGTACGACGTAGTTGCTTTAGTAAAATTTGATTAAACTACTAATTTATGTAAATAAATAAAGTTTTCTCATTTGATAACTGCAGTGGTCAGCATCAGGAGACAAGGTATGGAATTTCGACAAAAACTCACGTCTTTCCACTGGAGGTTTCGCCACACAGGTGTTAGGAAGAGGGAGACCCGACTACGGACTCGGAGCCAAATTTGAAGCCGACTGGTGAATCAATAGACTGTAGCGTAAAGTGATATAATTTGTGCCAAAATTTAAATTAATAATCTTCGTTCATTCATTATTGTATTTACCATGTGCCATTTTTGTAATTTCTTCACTAATAAAGTTTATTAGGTCGAAAAAAGTTTATTCATTATTTTATATACAAATTCAAGATATTTTTCTTCGATAACGATAAGTTCAATAATTTTATTTTTCTGTTTTTAAAATTTCATTTATTTAATGGTATCAAAACCAGCCAGATACAAAGAGAATTTAATACTAAAAAACTTTTTCCCCGGAATAATTCCTAATTCATTAAAATGAGTCACCGTAGGTAAGTACCCATTTAGGTACTTAAAGCAAACTGATAATCTCAATTTCAATATTGCTCTTTTTAATATACAAGTAAGTAATATATTACATAATACTAAGTAATATTTACCTAAATGTTCGCCGACAAAGTTTCCTTAGAGCAGAGGACTAAGTTATTTCATTAGACGCTCCCTGTGAGTAGGTTAGTTAGGTATACCTACATCATTTTGTATTCAGCAAGCATCCGCGCTACAAACAACTTCAGCGTTTAAACTTCGCATACACTATCAAAGTGTATCCATTGTGTATGTCCACAATGGAAATAAGATAAATAAAAACAGAATTTTATTTAAATTCAATCCACAGTGAGTGTTATTAAATTATTTCAAAAAATGTTTTAAAATAAATTTCATTATACAAAAAAGTGCATGATTGCGCCATCTAGTGTGGACGATTGAAACTAATATAACACATGTTTCCTTATGGTCAGAGTTCATATAATTGTTAATAGATGGCAGTAGTTCTGCAGTATTTTTTTTTTTTATTTATGAGAAAATATATTCAAAAATTAATGTGGATTAGTACGATTTATGATATGAAATGAAAAATAAAAAATGTAAATAAGTACCTAAATAATGCCACATCTTTATCGCTGTGACTGTGACTACGGAGACGCCACAACGGCGACGGTGGCTCTTTATTTTTTTTATATATGTAGACGATCTCTCGGGAACCTAACATTTTTCCAGAACAAATTGTATATTATGTCAAACCAGGCAATAGACTACCTGTGTGCCAAATATCAGAAAAATATTTTTTAATTTGTTGAAATTTCTCATTTGATCTTTTGTTTTTTGATGTTTGCAATTTTAAATTAAGGAATAATAAATAGTGTATTAATATCCCATATTGCACAAATATTCATGATAAGTATTTTGTTTGATATAAATAGGTACCTATATGCTTACCTATACTTTTATGCGCTTTCCTAAACCAAAATATTATGTCAGGTTTTAAAATTTTAAAATAGTACGGACTTACCCGATTTTATAGTTATATTATAAGTATTATACATGTTAAGTTCATTATGTACGGATCACGAAACGTTATGTACCTACATTTTGTAAATGCCTAAATTACTAAACAAATTTTAAAATTTAAAAAAAATATTATAAGCAAGATTAGCGACATCTACAATTGTAGTACAAAACTAGCATAAGTGATAAAAGTTATTATGGTAACATTTAAACGCATTGCCAATAAATTTCAACAGAGGGCGTAAAACTTTTTGCGCTTTCCTAAACCACAATATGGCTTGATCATACCAAATTTAAAATCGGGCAAACGGGTTAAATAACATTTACTTCGTGTACCTACGCAAAATAACGCATTATATCGATCCCGAGTGGAAGGTTCCTGAGTGGAGGCCACGGATCGACATCGTGCGGCTGAGATAATGGTGATGACGCAAAGTAAATCACTCAAATCAAGTCAAATCAAAATTTATTTATCAATTAGGTTTCTCCAAGAAACTCTTATGATCGTCATTATAAATTAAAATTTACTAGGGTTTAAAAAAAAGCCAAGATGACTAACAAGCAACAAGCCACTAACAAGCAAACCGTTTCAATCAAGAGTAGGTGCCTAGTTTCTGTTGGATATCACTTCTTTTTGTTCGTTTCTTCAAATAATTGTTATAGATTGTCTAGAATACAAAACAACAGTTTATGAGACTCCATATCACATGACAATAAATATATTAATATAATATTAATATATTTATTAGAACGTTTTTAAACCCCTCAAACCTGAATAAGAGCAATTGCTAAATTCCATTCACATGTTTCGCTAGCCACTTACTTCTGATTAGTTTTTTTTTGTTACTTTTTATCAAACCAGTATAGTAAGGTCGTTCAACTTTCGGCGAATACGGAGGCTTATGAACAAATTACATAACTTACATCATGTTTATTTAGTACATTAAGTCACATGAAAGAAAAATAAACGAAACTAAATTTCTAATTAGCTGAAATTAAGTTCCATAGTTACAGTGATACTTAGTTATAACTTGGTTTAGATAGTCTCTTAAAGTAACGTTAGATAATATATTCGTTGCCGTTGGTTATTTTGTTAATATAATACCTCAGCGAAATAACAGCACGTGTGCTGTTGTGTTTCGGTGAGTGAGTAAGAGATGCTAGAGCCCATTTCCCCATCCCTTCCTAATCCGGCAGCACACATACAGCAGAAGATTAATAGACCTAATTCTAGAAGATACAAGTTTCGCGCATCATGATTCATGAATAACATGAAATCAAAAACAATACTAAGCTCAGGCCCGATAATCCAGGACCTGGCTGTAGTCATGTGGGGAAAGAAGAAAGTTAGTACTAGTTTTGTAAGTATGAGACTTGGATGGATATCCGCCACCTGGTACATTTTCCAGTTATGAGGTCATACATTTTATGTATATGAAAAAAAAAAAAACTTCATAAACCTATCGAGTGGGGTATCAAATGAAAGGGCTCCATGAGCTCATTCCTAAAATATTCCTAAAACATTTCAGTCGGTTGTTTTGTAAAAAAATAAAAGCATTTTCAAAACGTTCGTGTTTGGGCTCATTTAGAATGATCTCAACAGAATATAGATAGATTACAGATTATAGATTATAGATTATAATAGATGATCCGAATCAAACGTCTGTAAAATATCTTAATAGGTTGCCTGAAAAATTTCATTTAAGGATATATTATTAAGTAATTAGAAATTTTAATTTACTTTTATCCGAATTAAATGGTGTTCTAAATAAAATATCAAAGTTCAGTTTCAAAAACATAATTTGACCTACTCCCGTTTTTAATTTATGTACAGTTTGTTGTATGTTTTCTTTTATTCTTCACTGAACTTATTAAAAATACTCGTATAAGCGACGACGCGCACCGTAACACTTTAAGTCGTGCGACTTTTTAATTGCAATTTATGACGACTTTGACGATTTTTGACGAGCCTAATGGTCGAGTGGTTAAGGTAAGTAGCCTTAACGCTGTGTGTCAAGGTACCGGGTTCGATTCCCTGTAAGGCCAATTTTGGAAATGAGATGAAGATGATGACTTTCTTGTAATGCCTATTTAGGGCTG
Source organism: Synanthedon myopaeformis (assembly GCA_944738685.1). NCBI lineage: Eukaryota > Metazoa > Arthropoda > Insecta > Lepidoptera > Sesiidae > Synanthedon > Synanthedon myopaeformis. Next base: position 3,669,637 of record OX122938.1, on the reverse strand, counting down.
CAGCGCATTTGCAACACCTTACAGTACCTACCACCAAGTGGACCGTCAACCTATCTATCGATCTTTACATTTAAAAACTACATTAGTTAGAGTTATAGAACTGTGTTAATGTTTACTATAATTATGTTATCCAAAAATGCATCTTAAAATTGATTATTTAATCATTTCACATTAAGAGGCGGTCGTTTTTGTCGACTTTTTAAGTCTTATTTAAGTTACACAATATGCGCTGTCACTTATTCACAATCTCATTTAAACTTTTTTTGTACTAAATCAATCTAACTTTTACTGTCTCGCTCCGTTCTAGGAGAGAGAGGAGGAAAAATATAATTTTATACAAACAGCTGAAATGAAAAAAAAAAAAAAAAAAGAAGCTAATTGTAAATGAACCCGGTGGTCGAGCGGCCATAGTTCTCTGGTTCCGGATGCAATTAATGGCAAAGTCAACTATGAACACAATCTTTTATAATTTGGTCTATATCTGTCTGTACATATCAAATTGAAGTAAAAATGGGGTTTTTACATAAAAAGCTATAGTTGATAGGCTGTTCCGTGGTAAGATCATCAGATCATCAACCCATTTTCTAAGTTGACGAAGGGATTTCACTAACTTTCACAAGTTCGATTAATGTGAAATTTGGTATACTGTTACTTCGGTGGTTCTTCCATGACATGGTTACCTTGATCTGATGCTGTAGCATCAAGTAGTCTGCGTTACACCAAACTTCTCAGCAACTTACAGCAATAAAACGTGTTTGGGGTCAATATACCCCCGGGTACAGTCGGGGATTAGTTTATAATTTTGATTAAGCATAGCTTATAGAACAGGTGTTTAGACATTCGACCGCATCTGATCCAGCCCTATAAACATAATGAACGACTAGGGGTACAAAATAAATAATCAAACTAAATTATTGTGAACAATGCAAGTGAAATATAATTAGTACCTATTGGCAGAGAACACTGCATCCCGCGGTCTTAAACAAAATAATTTTTTTCTTTAAATTTTTATGGGCAATGCTGTCTGTAGTTCGTATAAATAAAAAAAAACATAATTTTAATGAAAAAAACGAGATCTAAAAAGCAGTCGTCAATGCTCACGAAAAAATACTCTTTACTCTACAGACATTATGTTTGTTAATTGAACTGTGACGCCGTTTGAGATGTGACCAATTCTAATTTTATAATCTTACTAACAACCCGCCCCTGGCTTTGCGCAGATGCATATATTTTTCTGAAAATAATATACACAAACCTTCCTAGTATTAATGAAACCTCATTCTATTAATGAAATCGTATACTTTAAATCTGCGAACCAGATCCCCACCGATCTCCCAATGTGGGACTTCTACCCACTAAAACCTCACGGTGTTTCTTCGCGCCGTCTATGGGCGGGGGGTTAAGGCACGCTATCTTCTCCCCTCGCCAGACAAGGATCGCACATTGCGCCCTGAAGAGACGTGCTGTGTGTTTCCGGTACGCTGCCCGGTGTTGTGATGACGGCGGACGGCCTCATGTTCGCCGACCCCGGGCGAAGCGGCACAGGCGCCTATTCTCCACCTCTCGCAGCGGGCAGTCAGCGAAGGGCTTCACTTCTGAAGCACCCCATAACCTCTTCTCTGCGGCACAACCCACTGCAGAGTCCGCTTCCACCTGACACTCTAGGATAACCCTTGCTCGTGTGGCCGCTCAACTCTACGGCATTAAGGGTGGACGGCTCAAAGGAGTGTCCACCTGACATTTCCACATCAATCGCGGCAGCCCGAGAGACGGGCTTCACTTCATATTGTCGTCGCGGAAGAGTTACTAGGCCGGGTCTTCACCACCCTCCACAAAGCCACGATTGCGGTACTCTGCCAGGCGGTCCTTCCCTGCAGCAGAGCCCCGTCTTCGCGTGCGTTCCCCAACTATCACTGAGCGACAGAGGCATCCGAGAAAATCCGCCCGCTGCGACCCGTGCCGGTCTTCGAGCGCTGAACCGAGACCCATACCTCGGTTCGACACACAAAGACCGGGGGTGCTGTCTGTCACCCGCCAACACCCGTGTGGGCCAAGTACGGATCCTCGGCCCAGTGAGCGGTGACCGGCGAAGCTCCAACGGACAGTTGGAACCTCCAAACTGATGCACGTGGGTCTTATTTGTTCTCCAGCGACAATCTGATCAGCCAAGCAAAGGCCGGTGACCCCACCGGCCCCTGCAACCGTCCGGATTTCCGAGGGTTAAGCCGGGTTGACCACTGCACGGTCTTGACCCACCAGTTGCAGTGGACGTCCTGTAGCTGAGATGATGATGATGATAAAAAAGTATCAAATAGCATATTAGTGCAGATTGACAAAGAGACAGACACGAAAAGATACTGTTAGCAATTTCTACAAATGTAACGATTTTGTTGTAAATATTTTTTTACTTATAAAAAATAGTACTTACTTAAATTAAATATTTACCTTTTTTAAACAAAAATAACTCGTTCTACTTATAACTACTTGATTATGTATTTATTTGTTAAAACGCTTGAATTAGCTTGTTGAATATTGCAAGAATTCAAATTGGCTCAATTTGAAAATGGAACAAGAAACGCGCGAATATTCAAACCAAAATGTAAATTGTTGTGAAGGAGAGATTTGGACGCAGTAATTAGACTGTGATTCACCTCAAATGAGGCAATTGAGTGACTTGAGTGAGTGACTCATTTTACATAAGACTTCATTAAGGCTATTTTTTTAATGTAAAGCCGAGACAGGCTCTCGGTCTACTTGATAGTATTAATAGTTGGCTACCGTGACCTTAAAAATAGGGATTACGAAGGCATAGGAAAATGAGCTCTGGCTTCCCTTTCTCACCGAAATACAACAGCACACATGCTTTTATTTGACGATGGTTGCAGACGGCAGTAAACTTACAGAAGGTAATGGGGTGGTAACTGCCGCCAGCCGGTTTTTCGATAAAGTACTTTCGAAGATTTGCGGTTTTGCACGAACGAACATTATTTCTTAATATATGTAAATAGATTCATGTATTCAAAGTGAACTTAATAATATAATTTATACATGCCTGTATAATTATTGATGGATTTAACTAAAATAAAAAATATATAGTGATATTAGTCTTAATTTTTATGTAACACTTTGAATTCGTTCAGATTATTGAACACTATTAACTTTCTAATACAGGTTGAGAAATTTTATTGATTTAGACATCAATTAATTCAATCTTTTCTCATTATATAGATCAAAAGCTGTTGCACGCGCCCACGTATTTTATTTTATAAAATATAGCCTATTGTTACTCGCTGATAATGTAGCTTTCTCTAAGTAAAAGAATTTTTAAAATCGGTCCTGTAGTTTTTGAGTTCATTCATTACAAACATACAAATCTTCTCTCTTTATAATATTAGTATAGATAAAAACCGTACTATTAAAAGACGGTACTGTTAATTTAATTTCTTGTTACATTTTGATAGTGACAATATTAAATAAATGTGATTCATCTCAGCTTCAGGACGTCCACTGCTGGACATAGGTCTGGACCTGTCAGAAGCAGCCTGGATCAATCGTCGACCCGCGGCCCTTATCAGGTCGTCTGTCTACCTTGTGGGTGGATGTCCTACCCTGCGCTTGCCGGTCCGTACTATGTGTCCTGTCCAATGCCACTTCAAGTTACGGATCCCCTCATTTCTTTTTCGATCTCGTAGTGTAACCCCGAGCATAGCCCTCCACAGCTTATTAAGCGACGACGAGCTTTCTTACGAGGCCTATAGTTAGAGAGAGAATTTTGGAGAAGATGTCTCGGACCTTCCCATTGGAGAAATACAATTTAACTAAAATACTCCCTCACTCCGACTCGTCGGGCGCATCACTAACTCGACAGTTCTGTATTCATTACTTTGTTAAAATTAATGAAACTTTGAATATGATAATGTTTTAGGGAAGTAGTCATTTTATGAGATCGTCACTTCTATTTCGTGGTTTATTTTATGTTATTCAAATGTTAGTTGAGAGTAAAAACTTACATAAAAGCCATATTCTTCAAAAGAGGTGTTTAATTTATGATTTGCGAATTTCTTCTAACGTCAGTGGCTAAATGTATTTTAATTATTTTTAAAACCTGTGGAAGGTAGTTCATCGACTAGGACATGAGCTGATGATCATTAAAGGCCTATAAATATTTTCTTAAAATATAGCTAAAAGCCTCATTGATCCGTTTGGGAGCTACGATGCCACAGAGAGACACAAAGATTCACAGAGAGACAATCCATCATAGAAATTTTTGTTATTTTCTATAAATATTAAATAACAAAATTTCAACAGTATTCAACGTATTTGATTCATTCGAATGACGTAAATTGTTTATTTTTTTAATGTAACTCTATACTTATGAAGGTGATTATATGTAACAGTAGGTAAGTGGGCATGCTCATGTCATAACTAGTATAATTATTAGGGAAGAAGCTGATTAAAAGAAACGAGCGTCGCGGTACCTCTTCTAGAAGATACATACCTGTCATATTTTCAAATGCTTCTTATTGTTACCGTTTATTACTATATAATACATGCGACTTCCTCCAACAAAAAATTTGGTACCTACTTATTTTTTAATATTTGTTGTATCCGCAACAGCTGGTTGTTAAACTGAATATAAGGTTCATTCATATATATTCAGCTGGTGATTCAGCAATGGAGGACCTGGTGACTTGTAATTGTAACACAGGTATTTTTCAATACCTACCACAGGCATCAGGCACTCATACAGTTATAATCCATTGCCTGTTAACTTGGGTTAATTGGTTCCATTGGGTTAACTTTGACTGTATAATGTATGGTATTGTGATTGTGTGGAGCTAATAAATGCATTATTTTCATTTATTTTATTTAAAAAAAATCTTCATGTCTTGCGTAATGTAGAAAGTAAATAATGTAGAAAGTCATGTTTCCCGTGTTATTTAAATGGAAGACTTTTTTTTTAGAAGTTCAATTTATGAGCTGTCCTTTGGACAGAAAATTTGTTTGGAAATATCCTATGATATTTTGAGCGTAAAGTAAAAAAAAAAAAACAAATTTTTTGGAATAAATTTATATAGAGGTATTAAAATGATTAAGTAATTTAAAAATAAATAAGTAAGTGTAGGTGTGACGAATTTTCAAAAAAAATCCAACGTTATTTTATGCGCCAGACATTTTTTCAATATACTCAAAATACACTTCCTGTATCTGATTTTATGTAGGTATATAAATGATATAATTATATATTTGAACGTATTACGTTTATTTTAAAAGATTTTTATGGTTTTTTAAGGTGACTTCATCAAAATGTTCACTCAGTGTCTTCATTCTAGTAATAGAAAGAGTTCTAACAGGGAAATAATTCTAATGTAATAAGTACAATTTTAATTATGCAGTTCTATTTCCCGCTGTATCGATTTCAAATTCAAATTTCACACAGAACAAGAAGCTATTAATACTTTTTCAATGACGAAACTTATTCTTAACAAGATTTTGTTTTTGAATTTCGAACGACAAGTTTTTAATTTTATTATTTTCTTTCAACATAAGTACCTAGTGCAAACATTGTAAACACTTATGCGGCCACACCTATCGCCAAAACACAATAACCTATCGACAGAAAAAAATAAAATAAAAAACCTTTCTCCGCGTTGTTACTCCAAATTATTTCCAAAAGATTCCTTTCTCGCACAACCGCGACGATCACTTCGTGTGGCTATAAAATGATTGTGCATTTCTGCAACGACATCATTGAAACGCCTGTGTCAAGCGGGTGAGGTACCAGGACCCGCACTAAACCAAAACGACATGAAGATTTTTGTAAGTGTTATTAAATTTGTTTCCTTTTTAAGTGCGCTAGTGACGTAGGCTTAAAAATTACGATTCCAAGTTCGAAAATTGGATTAAAAAACTACAAATCGTGTCATTGAATTCAATTCAAGATTTAAATTGAGAACGTATTTATATAAATTACAGTAATTGAAATACGTTTTTTTTTAAAATAATGACTGAGTGCAAGTGTTATATAAAAATTAATACAAAATTTTAATTTAAATATTTCAAAACTGGATTTAAAGCTACAACAAAAATAACATCACCCGAATAATAGAAACCAAATAAAATAAAATAATAATAAAATAAAATAAGAGAGAGAATAAAATAATCAATTTATATACCTACATTTGTACAATTATATAAATCAAAAATAGTACTAAATTTATAAATCAGTAGAATCTGTACTATATATATGCGCTTATTAGTTCATAATTCATAATTATAGCTTAGAGAACATAAATAGTTTTGTTAAAATTGTGCGTCGCCCGTTAATTTGGTTAAATATTTATGGTGTTATTTCTGAGTTGAATACATTATAATATTAACTAATTAGTTATTATTGAACAAATTTAAATTAACACTCATTTGTAATCAATCCGATCTCGTTACTGAATGCAAAGTGGCATTCCTAATTTTATTAACCAAATACAAAATCGTTAGAACATAACAATATTTCGAAGAGTTGATATTGTGAGCTCATGCGATATTATCTGTAATATATGTATAACCGAATTAATTAATTGAAACATTTGATGGTTAAAAATTTTTAGAAAAATTTAGATTTTCTAAAAACGGTTAGAGAAAAAAGTTGTCTGAACCCTTATAACCCTTGTTAACTTCTTATAAACGGATTTTGATACAATTTTCACTAATGGAAAAAGCTTTAAACGAGGAAGGTTTGAGGAAATAGATGCATTCGTGGGAAGCCCGAGACGGGTCGTTAATACCATAGAGTAAGTAGTACTTTACTGGTTAAGTACTATTTACTCTATGCTAATACTAAATAGACATAGACATAGATATACAAGAAATTGATAGGTATAGAAGCTAAATATAGATACTTACTTTTGTGTTAAATTATGCTTATTATGCTGCTGTAGGGTGTGGCAGAAATTTATTCCAAAAATCATTTTGAGCGACTATGAAATCAAAAAACACAAAATATTTTTAAGATATTTTAAAAATAAAGACACATTTACACAAAGCCAGGTAAAAACTTACTAAGTTCTTATACAGATAATTCATTTACCGTCTAATGCTTCACCATTTTTCTTATAACTTATAACTTCTTCTTATAATAATTTCAAAACCCAATAATTCAAAAACCTGGCCACATTTTTATTAGAGCAAAGCTCGGGAACAGATTCTTAATGAAATAGGGTATTTTTCATTTAAAGAGACTACATATTGTTATTAACTAAAATTATGTACAGGAAGCTGCTGTACCCCTTTGAGCTGTATAATAAAAAAAATAACCAGTGAATCTTAGTACTTTATATAAATACCAACTGATCCACGCGACTTCGTTCGCGTAAATTTATAATAGATGGCTTATGTTACAGAAGAGTTAATATGCTCTTCAACAGAAATAATAACATTTTCATGTGCAACCCTGAAAATGACGCGACCATATAAATTAAATGTAAACAATTAGCAATGACACTAGACTTATGTAAATATAATTCAATTTATTTCGTTCGCGAATCGTCGTTCAACGCGAAAAGTCATTAAACGAATGACACAAATGAATCAGTAAAACGCGGAAGGAAGACACTCCATTCGTCATATTAGGTTAAATACATCAATTTACTACAACTATGGATTTTGAGTCACTAATGCCAAAGCTGCACATAAAAAATACTCCTAAAACGGAATCAAGGTGGACTCTTGCCTTCGCGCGTCGATTGTAAAAGGTAGTAACGACCAAATTCTACTATTGATTTCAAACTACAATGTGTTGACGTAAAGTCACATTTTCTTTAAATTGGTTTGATTGGTTTTAAATGACAGATGACAGAGTTCATGTCCTACGTATATGTCAATTTCAAAAGTTCCATAAAGTTCGTGGTGTTTTGTATGGCATGCGAAATCCATTGTTGTAGTTAAATTAAATAAAAAAGTTCGAAAAAATGCCGGAGATGACAAATTTCACTTTGACTACTCATCGGATCTGTCAGGTTGTTAATTGGGTGATGTAACTTTGTTAATTCCGTCTTGTTTTAAGTATAACGAGTTCCCCGTCGGAGACTTCTTTCATTACTTACTTACAGACAATACCAAACAAGTTAAACTTAATTAATTTGATATAATTTAATACTAAGTTAAAGGATACGAGTCAATAGAATTCTATTCACTTAACTGTTCATGCTTAAATGTAAACGTTGCCAATTGCTGGATTTGTATTTGGAGTAGTTGAAATAATCAATCAAAATTTGCTGTCTCACTTCATTCGAATAAAGAGACACAGAGAGAAAGGAGGAAAAATTTATAAGTATGTAGTAACATACTATTCAGCACATAGAAATTAAAAATATCAACAATGAGATTTTTTTTTCATAGAATATGCATCTTAAAATGTAAATTCAAAAGAAAAGACTATATGAGAGGCTGTTTGGTCTTATGCATAAAAGTACATTTTTTTAATTTATTTTGGTCGTTGTAAACATAGTAAGACAATTTATATACTTGAAAAAACGAAATATATTTGAAAACAGGAAAATATATTGAATTAATTTACACAGTTCGAAAAATAATCATCGTTAACAGCAAAGCAACCTATTAATTCGTTAAAAATTTATTACACTTTTTTATATAAGTATATAATGGTTCTGATTTTAAAAGAAATAATACATAGGTATGTGTTTAAAAAGATTTCGTTACTTGTATTCCATACGTAGTTTAAAAAAATCCAAATTAAAATTATTAATTAAATGCTACAAACTTTAATTCAAAACAACCTTCAAAACTTGTGAAGTATATTCTATTTTTTAAAATAATCATTACCGAGTCTCACATTTACATTGTATAAATGTTATATTATATACCAAAAAAAATGTGTATAAAGTTTTAAAAAATTTAAAAAATTAAAATCAAAAATCATACGGAGAGCCAGTCTATGCAGTATTCGAACCTGCGTCTGGCGAAACGGTAGCCCATTATTATAGAGATGTATGTTGATGTGAAGAGATAGTGTGATGTAATTAAGAAGGAAGTGTAAAGGAAAGGGATACTGTTTATTATTACATATTGCGCGATGGTCATTTAAAAACCGGTTAATAACGGTGCTTCAGTAAAAGGGACATTCACTTCTGCTCTCTTCGACTGCGACATATATAATGATATAACTATCGCAAAGCGAAATGAAGCCACTTGGGTCCAATGACGAATATCTATAGGGAATTTTATGTCCAACTAGCTGGTGCCCGCGACCTGGTCCGTGTTGAAAAATAATATATATATATATTTATTGCTGTTATAGTTTTGCAAGGCGTTGGATTTTTATTTTTATATGATTCCTCGGAAATAGTACGTTTTCCTGGATGAAAGGTCATCGATTTTTTTTTTCAATATCACCGAAACAAAAACGAGAATTAGCTATAATATGTTAAATTAAACTCTCAAACATGTATGTGTAGACTAGAAATAGTGGTCACATCCATTAATGATGAAGGAAAACACCATGAGGTTTCCCTCATGGTGTTTTTCTCCAGGGTTAGCAAGAGGAGCTTAGTAATCTTCGAAGACATAAAGAAGCCCTGACATAAGAAGCTGTATAGATAATAGAGATATGGAGTAGACATTACGAGCCAAGCATTTATTAGAGCATTTAGTTTCCGTTTATTTTATCTAAACTTTATGCAAATTAGATAATGTGTTGTCGAAACATTTTGAAATGATACTGGCACACGTTTCGCCACATTAGTCTAGTTTTAGCTCTATGACATAATTGTGAAGTCAGCCGCGAAAATACTTTTTAAATTCTTCGTTTTCTTACCTGTTTCCGGTTCAATTGACTCCGGCCATAATTTAATAAACTCATTGCACGAACGATATAACAAAATTAGTTTTCAATTTTAAAAGCGTTTAGCTTATTTGAAATACTGACAGTTTTTGGCGACACCTTAGCGAAATATGTATTTTTTAAATAAATATTTTTTTTTAACAAAACATTCATTCACGCTTTGGCTAAACACTTTGATGAAACTAATATGTACTTTTTAAATAAACAATTTTTTAAACAAAATATTTTTGATGTTTCACATAAAAGCAACGTCACAAGTGCTGCAAGTGTGATGTCGACCATAAGTAGGGTTAAGATTAAGATTAGGAAGGCATATGAAATTGACTATGGGATTCTTAATCACTCACGGAAACCCAAAGCAAACTTGCTGCTATTTCACGGTGGCCTTCCGTAAAAGGGTGGATACTGCCGCCAAAGGTTTGTCCGATTGATAATTGCAAAACGCAGTATTTTAAAAGTGGCAGGGCTGCCATAGACTAAAACACTCATACCGTAGCCAACATTGAAAAGTTCATTTGCAAAGTTTTACGTGTCTGGAAAATTATTCATATATTCCAAAGTTAGATATATTTATGTAAATGTATATGCTGTAATGTGAAAAAGGTCCAGCATAATGGTCTAGCTAGGTAATGTTCGGATACGTTTGGTAAATTAGGTCTATACTTCAACACTATGATTCGATTGATAAACAAACAGCTGTTGTTCGTTTGTTTGTTTGTTGTGTATGTATGTGTGTTACAGTGTCGACCAATCAAATATGTTGTGATTCATTTGCGGCAGTTATTACGAGTAATTTTCAATCTTTACAATAACCAGACGAAAGAAGGTTTCACATTTTCATAACTAGACCGTAACAGAGTTGTGTTGTATTATTTAACTTAACATCATACAAATAATAAAGGTCCATTCGTATGACGTAAGTAGTAATGGATTATAATCGCACGATATTTTTTGAGTTGACCTTTTCTTTAACAAAATATCGTTTAACAGCAAAATACTGACAATAATTCTTTGGTTTTAGACCATAAGAGTCCATATACTAAGTCACAGATTTTGTACTATCAACATGTTAAGTTAAAAGAGAGTCAAATTTATTTCTTGCTAATAACTCTTTTACGTGACTAATACTTATGCAAAACATTTCATTGCATCCGAGTTCCTACAAAAATAAAACGATTACAACTAAGTATTTAAATGAGAAATGTAACCGAGTGACTTCATCATCGTTAGGAAGTTATTTATGTAACTTAAGCTTGGTTTACATTTGACTGAGAATTCTTCTGTCGGTGAATGTAACATAAATACAATTAAGTTCATAAAAACCACGCAATGATTTTTTTTTGGCAAGTTTCAGCTTTAAAGATAAGATATTATAAAGAGGTAGAGTTTTGTATTGTTTATTTATATGTAGGAGGTTATTTTAGAAACAACTCATTTTATTTAAAAAAATCTTTCATAATAGAATAAAAATTCAGGATGGACATAGGCTAAATATTTCAAGCGGGCGTAGCCACGGGCATTAACTATCTGAAAATAAAAATCCAACGCTTGGCAAAAGTATAATGTCAGGCGTCAATGTATGTCAGGCGTTATTATCTTTTATTTTCAACGCGGACGAAGTCGTAAGCGAAAGATAGTAAAAATTTAAACCTTAAACAATATACCTCATGGAAAATGAATGAATCATATAATACGAAAGTAAAAGTTAACTATCTTTCTTTATTATATCAGACAACAATGTCAGCATAGTTAACAGCGTAAATCAAAGGTTTAAATAGAAATTTGACTCCAAATCTATTGTAATGCCTTCAATAACTTGGTCCGCTCTAATACTCTATACTGATAGAATTTGAAATTTAACAATAGATTTCAAAGCTAACGATTTCTTTGTGATTGTACCTTTTGCACTTAAAAAGTAGAGCATGAACGAAACTGATGGTTCTTCTTTAAAACGTAATTCGATTATATTACCTAATATTTAATAAAAATGATTGAATAAAACTTCATAGATGTATTTCAGATGAAAACCAATTTCACTAACGCTTATACATGTAACTACTATGTTCATAAGCATCTAAGTATTCGCCTGATATAATATTCGCCTAAGGGTTGAATTTAGCCCATAAATAAGTACATAATATAATCATGTCTAAGCGATTTCTAGAGTAAAAAAAAAAGTTTTCAATTTTTTTTTTTCTTGATAACTTTAAAATATTTCAGTGGATACGAGAAAAATAAAAAGAACATATTCACAAACAAATATTATGACAAACAAAAAATATATTTTGTTTTTACCGATTTATATTTCAACATAACATTATAAAAATTAAATGCGAAAAATTCGAAGTTGAGGATGGATGTATGAATGGATGTTTGTTACTCTTTACTAATAAACAGATGAACGGATTTGGATAAAATTTGGCACACAAATTAGTTGAATATTTTGTTTTGTTTTGTCGTTAGCGTTTAGAAATCAAGAATCAAGTCTCGGATTTATAATAATCTCACGTGACAATCCGATTAGAACGCGGCTGGAACGAGAATAAAAAAAAATTGAAGAAAAAACTATTCAATTAGGTATTTTGTAGCGTCAATAAAAAAACAGTTTTCGTTTAGACGAATTTGTAATCAACGGAGAACAAGAGTGGTATAGATTGTAGAAAAAATATTTAAAAAATCAGACAAAACTGTAAATCGAAGCTAACTAATTAATAAAAGATTTAAAATCGAAGAGTCGTTTGTTATTTTTTAAGAGTTTCGTCTCGTCGCTTCCACTTAAAAACCGAGTGAACGGAAAAAAGTGAAAGGCATAACGAAGCTTTATGTGTGTGTGCTACGGTTTTGATTATTTTATAATCTATTTGTGGTTAACATTATTTTGTTTATAAATTGGAAAGTAGTGGCAAACATATCATGAATCTAGAACACTGTAAGAAATCTAAATTTTGAATTTTAATACCAACGTAATACCTTACATAATACCGCTGTGTCTGTCTTCATGCGGTTTTTTTATTAATGTTATTTCATTTTTAATTAACTCATAATGATTAATCGCTAAATAATTTTGGTGCATTTATTTTATTTTTATCTTATTATAGTCTAAACTTTATTTAATGTATTAACTATATTTAGGTATTGAAATTCTATATTATATAAAAATTCAACTTCTGTATGTTTGTGTCCATTAAACTGGATCTACTTTCTGATCCAAAAAATAGATCCATTAAATTATTCTTTCCTGTTCAAGGCCAGGACACTGCAATAGTTAGCTTTAATAACTGCAATGTGTTAAATCCATAATTGCCAATTAAAAAATATTTTAACGAGATTTCTGCGTCGATAACTCAGCTTCATTTTTCACATTTCAACTTTTCTTTCTTTTCAGGTGTGTGTATTGGCGTTGGCAGTCGCCACATGCAACGCGGGATATGAAGCTGGGTACTCCAGTGAGGGCAATGGCGATCAAGGGGCTGACAGTGGATTGCAAGGGTACCATTTCCAAGGACAAGGACAAGGTGGACAGCAAAGCCATGATTACAACGCGGGTCTGCAAGGCGGACAAGATTATCTGGGCGGTTTAAACGGCGGTCATTTCCAAGGGTCTCCCATTGATTTGAGTCAATTACAAGCTAAGAGCTTCGATTTGAATTCTCACGGTGCCGGTGGATTCCAGGCGTACGGTGGAACTGGACACGGTTTTGGTGGTGATTCTTACTTACAAGCGGCTCATGATTTCGGCAATCAGGGTGGTTTTCATGGAGAGGAATTAGGTAACGGTGGTCACGGAGGCCAGACTGAAGCTATCACTGCTCACGGTGGTAACGTGGGTGAATTGGAAAGTCATGGAGATGAATCTAACGGACAAAGTGATGAAGGCCATCAAGGCTTTGTACTCCAGAGCGGCGCTCATGATTTCGGACATGGCGGTGGTGATCAGAACGTAATAGTTGAAGACGGTGGACACGGATTCGGTGGTGGTTTCAACGGTGGTCACGCTCAAGCTTTTTCAGTTGGAGAGCACGTTGATGTTGAGAGCCCTGTAACTATACCCCACTACAAACATGTTGCCGTTCCCGTGCCTAGAATTATCCACGTTAATGTGCCGAAACCTGTGCTCGTTGGTGTACCGCACCCTTACCCAGTCAAAGTACCAGTGCACAAGCCCGTACCTGTTCCAGTTGAGACCGAAATTTCTATTCCGGTAGAGAAAGTTGTACCTTACCCAGTAGTAAAGAACGTGCCTTATCCCGTGGAGAAACACGTACCTATTAAAATTGAGAAGACCGTCACGGTCCACGTACCTCAGCCATATCCCGTCAAGATTCCCATCTACAAGACCATACATCATCATAAGGATCATTAAAGGCCTCGATGTGTGCGGTCTGTGTGCATGCGTGTGTGTGATGCCCTGTAAATATTGTTGTTATTAATTGTTGTTAATTAATTTTAAGTCATTTTCAACTGTCTCCATGTTGTAGTTGATTTATTTATTTGTTGTTTTTTTATACTGTTGTTATTACATGAAATAGACATCTTAATTCGATTTTTATTTGCGACCCACATTTTAAAATAGTTTAAAATTTCTTGTGACGCATAATAACTGTAAGGCAATAAAAAGAAATATTAATTAATTTATATTTATATAAATTAATGCACGCGACTTCGTAAGAATAGTCCGTTCCAATTTTTCTCTTCATAAGAACCTTTCTCGGTATTCAAGGAATATTTTAAAAAAATTGACAAACAGTATAAGGGTTTATAAAAACAGCCATTTGAGCGGAGAAAATCCTATTCAAAGAATTTATTTTTATTAAAAATCATTTCATTTTACAACTCTTATTATTCCAACATTTTTACCAAAGATATTTAACCTGATATGTACAACAGGGCAACGTAACCTGCTTTGCATAATACCTGTGACGACACAGTTAAGGAAAAGGAACTTTAGCAAACGTGTATGTTTAGCGAAGTGTATAACGTCATTTGTAAGGTGTAACCATTCGTAAGCAATCATATCCAATGATATGGTTGAATACTTTTAAGACGTGAATGTTGTGTTATTTAATCGTTCATAATGTCAACAATGCGGTGTTTGAATAGACATGCAAATGAATTCAAAACGAAGTTTAATGTGAACATGTCTTTAAATTTGCTTTCATAGTGGGAGTCAATTCATCAATTTTTGTATTTGACTGTACAGAAATTAAGCATGGAATTAAGCAAGAAAATAAACGCGAGGCGGGACTCACTTAATGCACACCCGCAGTCGTGCGACGCCGGGAGCAGGTCGCTAGTGTATAAATAAATAAATAAGGATTATGCAAAACGACCATTAGGTCACATAGGCAATCGAACACCCTCATTTTGTGCACTCATCTCCAGCATTCAAAATAACAAAATCTCTCATGTGATTCTCTTACAGAATCAAATACCTACCACATTGCAGGTATTTGACCAATTTATTTAAAACATGCAAAGAGGTCCTGGATAAGGACACTAAAATTTGTGTCAACATAAAACCCGACGTCAAAAAGAGAACTTTTCAGAAAAATATGTTTAGAAAACAAATGTTCAGAGTTATCCATTCAGTTATGAGCAGGAAGGAAGGCAGTCGCTCGCCAAAATTAATTTTCTAGCAAACTTCCACTAAGTTAACGGATCGTCGTGAATTTATCACTTTGATTGTTATCTGCTCGCAAACAAACATTACAAAGTTTTATACTTTTGAATATATTGTACTAATTACAGGCTTACAGGCATTTTTTGCAGGACAAATATTTTTTCATCTTCTCTCGTAAATATAATAACAAATATGCCTATAGTCATCGCGTCAAAAGATAACATATCGAAAAACACCTGTTATTTTATTTCATTGATGGGTATAACCCGATACGAGGACACGTTGAAAAGGCCTAAACATGGTGAGTTCAAAAACTATCTGTATGCATTTGCATTTAATGAAATTTTCCGCTCGCCTGTTCAGTTCCGTTCCGTCCCGCAACTTGCAAAAAGTCAACGGCACGTAACAACTGCCGCGTTCGGTACCAACGTAATATTCTCCAAATTTGAATAAATCGCACATTTAGATCGGGCGCGAAATAGCGTTGCCCCTGACAGTTAAAAGTGTCGATATTTCATTTTATCGACACTCGCTCTTTTACTGTTTCGGTTCTCTGCATTCATTTTATTCTATTTTATTCTATTTGAAGAATTTCACCTTTGACTATAAAGATAAATGAGACATTTTTTAAGAAAAATGTCTCACAGTTATTTTTCGAGGCGATATGTAATGTACTTTTTTTTCGTTGATAATATAAAATTCGCCACCGAGCCTAGGACAAAGAATATGGGATTGGGATCTGGTACCTACTAAAACACGTGTTTTTCTTTTAAACTGACTTAAGTTTTGTAAGGTCGTCTATAGTTGATTACTACTAAAAAAGTCAAAGTTCATCTTAGTGTTATTGTGAACCTGATTACTTTGATAGGGGACGATTTAATTAAGAAATCAATCGAGGTCAATCCAAGTGTCTTGAGAAAAATCTGACGAATTTTGTATGAGAACAGTTATGGCACATTGTCAAATCTACAATCCATCCAGAAAAAATTGCAAGAAAAATCAAATAAATTAATTAAAAGTTAGAATATCACACCAACTGTATGGCATCAAATTAAATAGTAATGGCATTACACTTGTACCGGCTGCTACACACAATTACAATGAAGATAGAAGGAAAGCGTAAAGTTGGAAAAAGAAAGTGGTCATGGCTACGTAACATCCGAGAGTGGACCAGAAGAGATTTAAGAAATTGACTGCCGACCTTCTGTAATAGAGAGGCACACAAAGAAGCAGAAGAAGAAGACATTATTTTAGATGGTAGTTAGAGGTATGAGAGGAAGGTACTTTTGAAACTCTACAACGGAAACATCCTGTAAATGGTATAAAAAACTCTCGATTATCGATAATAAACGTGAACGTTACGCCATCACTACATCACCATCTGTCGCTCACTATCCGCCGCGATGTTTCCTTGAACATTTCAGTTTCTTTATGGTGTTAAATCCACCCTGTCTGCTTTTTATGTTCTCCGTATATGTCGATACGGGAAAGAATATGATTTGTTGTGATCAAAGACGAATATCAATCGAGTTTGAGTGCTATGCGAACGGATAATGGCGTTCGTGTGTTCACGATGGTTGATCTCTTCCCTGTTTTAGTAGTCTGTGTAAAATATCTTTACCCCTGTCCCTGCTTAGATCTTTTAAACTGCGCAATGGATTTAATGCGGTTTTAACTAATGGGAAGAGCGTTATCGAGGAAGGTTTTATATATTATAATTTGCAGAAGAAAAGAAAGAAGTAGTTAGTAGACAGCCAGCCTACCTGCCTTAAAAACCACTCTCTTTAAAAATCTATACGAGTACGCCATTAATAATTAAAAAATAAATTCATTTTATTTTCAAGATTATCATATAATAGTGTATCATAAAAACATACCAAACACGGTTTAATGGTATATCCGCAAAAAGTCAGTGTACCCCTTGAGCTAACATAAATCTAAAGAGAAGATTTATAGAGAGTAGTATTTGTCGTAAAGGTTGGTCACAACGTGAAAGTTTGCCCATACTTGTGAAGGAACCATTTCTTCAATTAACTAAAAGCAAAGAAAATCTCTATATGAACATATCAAAGTTGGCTTTGATCTGGATTTGGAAAGGTAGTGGCAGGGCACACTGGGCTTCGCACTCATTACGCGAAAAATAGATATGATCAATCCTTGAAGCGGATTGCATGTTGTGTAAAAATTTCGAGTCAATCCGTCGGCTAGTTTTCGAGTTTTTGAGTAATACACAAGCCAACAAAACATTTTTATATACATATACTAGTGGTCTAGTAAAAACTATCGTATCTTTTAAGTTGGACCAAATTACATATAGTTACAAAGTTTGATTGAAATCGGTTCGGTAGTTTAAGAGTTCATCGCGGAGGACGGAGGAACATGTGACACGTAATTTTTATATATTAAGATAGATTTATTAAATCTATGATAGAGAGATATATGCACATTTTTATAAGCTCATGTTTAAATCAACCTTTATTTGGAAAGGGATTTCGCAACTCCGGATTTAGGTACATAACAAGAAATTGGAAATGCAATACTACACTGTCCGATCATACAAGAACTGCTGCAGCTTCAGTGTTATTGGATTATCTATCTTACGCATGTGTGATAAGATTAATTTTTAATTTAAGTATTAAATTTTCATAATGTAGTCATTTTAGTTTTCGGTTTCCATGACAACTGAGTTTCGTAATTTAACAAATTATTAACCCAAGCTGCACGCAAGCTGTATATAAGCTTGGACTCAGTTCTGATTACAATAATTAACAATTGGCCCCCAACTTATAGAGCCTGTATAAAACAATAATAATTGAAATGTAATATTGTCAAATTAGGTTAATTAGAACAATATCAAGTGCGGATCAAGCGTTGTGTGCACGGTGGGCCTGCCCACAACCTTAATTGTGAGCCTTAATTATGATTATGCCTTTAAGGGATTCACTTGAGTTCACTTGGGCAAATGGCATTGACGTTTGACCTTCAACGTTTATTATGAAATGTTTCATTCTTAGAGTTGGCGGCGCCGGCAGCTCGTCACCGAGCACCATAGTATAGCTCCCTGTCAGAACCTCGGCGTACCCGAAATTGGAAGTACGCCGCCATCTCGGCTTACGACTAGCGGTAATCTCCCACAACGACCCATCGGATTTAAATTAGGTTTTCACTTATGGCAAAGCGATAAAGGGAGAAAGTTTGTGAATATAAAAAAAATTCATGCCGCGCAATACCGGGAGCGGGTCACTAGTGGGTAATATTTAAAATTAACATAAATACTAAATGACGCAGATATAAATTTCAAAGTAGAAAATATAACACGAAAGGGGCATAAGTTGATTCGTAATTTAACTTTTAATTAATTTCAAATACAAGCTCAATCACACATGAAAAAACGCGTTCATTCATATTAATTCCTCAATTAGCAGAGCTAACGGAAATGTTCATATTCAAAGAGACGTTTCAAAGTTAAAAATTAAATTTAAAAAAATTAGCGCTTGACGTTAATGTTAGAGCAAACACATGTCGGCACGCGGTACCGGCAGCATCAACTAATTAAGTTAACTAGGCGCCCGGATGAAGCCAGAGTAAAGATACTCGCTATAATTAATAATAGTAATTTGTGGGGATGATGCTGTATCGTATGCGTGAATTTCGTATGCGAATTTATAATTTTTAATATTACGAGTCTTTAAAACAAAGAAAGATCATTTTTAGCTTCATAAACTTGTAATTTAGGTATTTGCAGTTTGTTAAGAAATATGTTTTTAGAAATTATTTTTATCAATTAAACATAGGGCCATCTAACGTCGAAAAATTGCACACAATATAAATATTACGACAACCACCTACTTTCAAGTAAACCATTTTTCTGTCTGCCAATCTTTTTAATGCCTATAAAGAAAACAAGTCTCGATAAAAAATAACCACCTGGCAACGTACGTAAATGTGTACTGTGTAAATCTGTATACCTACTTGTCCTAAATATTATGGTAAAAGCTCACGCGTCTTATATTATTATTCAGTATCACGAAACGCAGAGTGGTCGCGTAGTATAAGACACGTACTGGGAGAGGATTTTGTGGTAAGCGGAGCGGTTAGATAAATTTTTGCACGGGAATTTTCTACAGAATTTTGAGTTCAGAATTTCATTGCTAACTGACGTTTCAATTACTTCATTGCTAACTATTTGGCAGCCAATTGACAGTACGTGGCCTAGTGTCGCTTATATTGCTCCTCTTAAATTGCTTACGTTCCACGTAAGCAATTTAAAAAGATATTTAAGTTCGATGCCAACCCTAACAAAATCAATGGTAAGCACTTTACTTTCGCACCAAATCACAACAATGTAGAAACTGTAA
Organism: Synanthedon myopaeformis; assembly: GCA_944738685.1. NCBI lineage: Eukaryota > Metazoa > Arthropoda > Insecta > Lepidoptera > Sesiidae > Synanthedon > Synanthedon myopaeformis. The sequence goes on along the minus strand of OX122938.1, from coordinate 3,649,803 downwards.
TGTTTTCATTTTAAAAAAACAGCGAAAACAGCAGTATGCTTATGGATTTTGGATTTTTTTTTAATGAATTATGGTTATTTTTTTTTATAAATTTTTAAATTATGATTTCAACGAATTATGGAAATTATGACCGAATTTATGGCAGAGAACAGTTAAGCTTTGCAAAACGAATTGTTTAGTTTAGGATTCCAACTCGAAATATCCGCAATGTACTCCTGGAAAAAAATCATTCTCCGGGATGCATTTTTTATGCAAATTATATACACAAATCTTCTTCGGATATCGCTTTTTCGGTAAGTGAAAACAATATCAAAATCCTTTGGGTGGTTTTGAAGAAGTTAGCGAAGAAACAGACGGAAGCGGAGAGAGTGATTTTATTTTATAATATTTATAAATATATAAATGTTTTGAAATTAAACTGTAAGTATATTAATAATGGATCACGACATCACTTGTTATCTCAATTATTTTTGACCATAAACTATTTTTACAAAATATGTCGATGTCTCTTTGAGAAGTTTCCGAGTCAACTGTGAAGAAGATAAAGAAAGAAGATACAATTTGTGCTATTTCACAAGTACAGAACGTATCTTTAACATAAAGTCGCTCTCAAATACGGTCTGGAGCATAATAATGCCGGCGCATATGTGGCGACGCGACGGTCGCGATATATGCTCTCTACATGGCTTAGCTTCAGATACCCTTGTACTGCGCTGTATTTCAGATAACCGGTGCATTGTAAATTCATAGAATTAGCGTCTAAACGATGCTTAAATTCTAAACGTATTGTCTAGAAAATATAAGGCAGCATTCACATTAAAATTATCTTCGTTCATAATTTTTCCTATATTCCATCCGTTTATCGAGCAAGTGATAGGTAAAACTGAACGCAAAAAATTTATAGACATATGGGCCAATTAGTAGCCTTTTTATCTATACTTTTATACTAATATTATAAAGAGAGAATATTTGTATGTTTGTAATGAATAAAATCAAAAACCACTGGAACGATTTTAAAAATTCTTTCACCTATATGTTGTTCAGACGTTTGAAGACTATCAGTCTATTTCCTAGTTGACGAAAGAATTTCACTAATTTCCGCAGGTTCGATTGGTGTGAAATTTGGTATACTGTTATTCGGTGGTATTTCCATGACATGTTAACCTTGACCTAGTGGTGCAGCATCAAGTAGTCTGCGGAATAATCAACTTCTCAGCGACTTACAGCATTTGTAGCTTGTTTAGGCTCTAATAGAAGGTAGGGGGTTAGTTTATAATTTCAGTTTGTTTCATTGTGGTTACACGAGATAACTAACTGCCCAATTCACTTCTGAAAACCACAGTGTGCATTGTATCAACTAATTTCATGGTATACTTAACTCTTAACTAAAACTGATGAAAATTGAAACGTATATTTTCATTAAAAATGAAGTCTGCATTGCGAAAAACAGTATAAAGCTCATATAATGTCATGTGAATATTAAAATTTCCTAGTGAGGACATATTCGTCAGACAAAATTGATGTTTTATTTAATACGTCTCTGGTATCCGCAGTGCGGTTGGGACCGTAAATCAAAAAGTTAAACACATAACCTGCGCATATAAAATTTTGTTTACAAACCAACCCTGGCTTAAAGCGTTATAAACCTACGCTTTATACTGAACTGATAAAAATAAGTTGTCTTTTTTAAAGGAGACACTACATTTTGAAATATTTTAATAATTAATTTATGGCGCAAATTCGGCCCTTCTCGGTAACTTGCAGATGATTGCTGGATGAAAGGTACCCTACGTCCTTTTCTGTATCTCTGACAACATGTATACAAGGTTTCATTATGATCGATCGAATAATTAAGGAGTCAAAGTGTAAGAACAAACTCACTTTCGCATTTATAATATTAGTTAGGATTATTCACTTCCTCGAGTGTGGATAAGTAACTAACCTACCTCCGTTAAATGCAAATAAACGTTTTCATTTAATGCAACGAAAATCAGTGTGACGACGACGCTTGTTAAAAACTGTCGTAAAACCCTTGGAAATGTACTTTTAACGAGTTGGGTTCAAGTGAGTTTGTTCTAAACTGCAATTGTAATGTTGGAATAGGATGACTGTGTTTGTTCTAGGCGAGATTTTGGGGTTTATTTCCTTGGTTCTCTTTGTATTGTAGTAAGCAGCTAAGAAATTTGTAATCTATACTAGTACTTATACTAAATTACTAATAATATTTTAAAGAGATAAAGTTTGTACGTTTGTTTGTATGTATTAGGAGGTAATCTTCAAAATTACTATACTGATTTAAAAAATCTCACCAATAGATACAATAGAATTTGAGAGTGGTAATTGGCCAAAGATATTTTATTTCGATGTAATAGGCTAAATATTCCACCCGGGTGAAGTCGCGGGCCAGCTATCTAAAAATAAAGATCCAACTCTTGGAAAAAGTATTATTACAGTCGTCAATGTATGTCAGGCATTATATTGCTTACATAATTTTTCAGGCGTTTGAACTTTTATTTTTCAACGCGGTCAAAGTCGCGGGCACCAGCTAGTAAATTAATAAATTCAAAGTCTACGTGAATAGCTCTTCGTACGTACTTTAATTATATTTCAATGCTCAATAATATTTCTTCAAAATAAGCATTTTTTTTAATATTGCTCCACTTCACCACAAAAATATTATGAACGCGGATTTACTCGCTATAAGCACCCTCTCGAGCGACCGCAAATTAAGTAAGATTTAACGATAATTCCATAAAACTGTGAAGTCAAACCCTCAAACTCATTACAGAAGGTAATTCACTAGATCCAGGGTAAGTAATATCAAACAAATAATCTTATTAACTTTCTTATTGGCTGAGATCTAGCTGTAAGTAAACAACTAAGTAATCTTAAATTTCTTTATCATTATATAGAGCATGTCATAAGGTCATACTTATGGGTTACTTGTATAATAATATTATTTTTATTTCTGTAAGAAAAAATAATTTTTTGGCCAAATTTGCCGCCCCCTAAAATCAGCCTAAGCTCTAGCCAACTCAGCCTTCTGGTAAATCCGCTACTGATTATAATACCTAATAAGGAAAAAAAAAAAACAATTTTAAGTCAAGAATTATAAACTCACAATACAACCCCATTGTAATCAAAATTCAAATAACATTAGTTAACAAAAAAAAGCCAATTTTAAGTCTTCTATACAACTTTTCACTAACAAAAAGCTATCAGCGTGAGCTGAACTGCGAAACTGCGAGAAACGAACGCGGTTTTAGAAAGATTTTATTGCAAATTGGGAAACAAAAGTGTGGCCTACGACCGGACAGACAAAAGTTATCCCATTCTTACCAAATTACAGTGATTCAGAAAGTTAAATTTGATAATAATCACGAGTTGAGTGAGGATTTAATGCGTACTTTCTCGCTTTAAGTCTGGCAATATAGCCAAATATAGTTGAATATTGTGTTATATAGATGTATTGTTAAATGTCATGTTGTAAACTGATTTATGAAAAGAGAACTAGGTTTCTTGCCGAGCTCTTCCGAACCGGTCGTAGTTTGTAATTGTAAAATAATGTTGACGAGGATAAATGTTTTGTGAAAAACTTACATCTAATAAATAGTGATTTATTATTATTATTATTATCAATATGAAATAGACGATAACGAGAAATTTTGTCGTGAATAACAGTCACGACACGACTCCAAGCTCCATACTACAGTATCATGCTTTTTGTGATCAAAAAATGACAAAAGTGAACAGCAATGGAAAAACTAAGTGCTGTTTTTCATTGTTAAGGTCGTCAGACGGGCTGACGGTACACTTGATGGTAGGTGGCTACCATCGCCAATAACACAAGTAACACCACAGGCGCTACAAGTGCGCTGCCTACTATAGTAGGGTTAAGTATAAGGCATTAGGAAGGGATAGGGAAATAATGGACTCTGGGGGCCTAGCCAAGTGTACAAAGCACTGCTTTCTACAGTCGTTTACACTAAGAGAAAGCTTGGTGATTGGTTGTTGTAACGTCAAAATAAACTTTTGACGTTACAATAACCAATCACCGGGTTTTCTCTTGGCGTTCTCTCTTTCGTTTCGGAAGTACGCAACGAAGTGTTTGCATCTTGGCTATCTTGGCTGGCTGGATTAAGGATAAGGAACAAGGAAGGGATGGGATAATGGGTATCACTAACTCACTTACCGAGCACAGCACATTTGCTGATATTTCACTGTGGTCTTTTGTAAAGGGGTGGTTACTGCCGCCAGAAAGGGCTGCCCTAATTACTGCGAAACGCAGTGTGCCCTGCCACTACTTGCCATGTGGATAGGTACCAGAGAAAGCTATGAAAATTCAGACCCAAAGTTGGCGCAGCGAGGAATAGAACCCGGAATTGTTGAGACAGATCATTAAAGCACACTCGCAGTCATTTGGGCAACTTGTCTGGCGGCAGTAACCATCCCCTTACTGAAGACCTTCGTGAAAAAACAGCACGTGTACACGTTGTGTTTCGGTCAGTGAGTAAGGGATGCCAGAGCCCATTACCCCATCCCTTCTTTGTCCCTTATCCTTAATCCTTATGGTCGGCAGCGTACTTACAGCAACAGTGGCGTTGCTTGTTTTATAGGCGACTGGACCGTCTGCCTGTCTGTCGAGTTTAACATTAAAAAAAAAAAAAAACTTAAATTAACTGTTAAATAAATTAATATTGTTTTAAATTAACATAACACAATGAGATATGTTCTAAAATTAACTTCAACTTTAGAATTGCCGATTCAAAATAAAAACATATATTTTTGTAGTAAAATTAAATACGCGTCTAACGAATACGTTGTGGAATATTAAATTTGGCCTGTTGCAGCCGATACAGAATTGAAAATTTAAATTGTACAGGTACATTTGCATAGACACAGCTGTCGTCATTTCCATTCCAATTGGACTATCTCTGACCACTCGCGAACGCCGTTTAGCAACGATAAAATTTAACAAAAATCACCCCGTGTGTATTTTTTACATTTATCATTCAACTAATTATACTTTTACTAATATTATTAACAGGTAACAAATTGGATCAATCAGTTTTGTATAGAGATCACTTAATACAAAACCGTGACCCCAAAAACTGATGTGATGACCCCAAAACTGGTCATTACATCAGTTTTATATTATTTTAATTTTAACGGTGGAAAGAAGAAACCATAGATTTTACTGGGAAAATATCGTGTAATTTGGTAATGGGGTTTCATAGATGTTTAAGTTTAAAAGAATAAAAAAGTCTTTATTTTTCGAATGTTATCCCATTTACAAAATCTATGACATCACAACAAGTTCGTAGTTTATCTGTGTATGCCTTAGGCTCGATTCTTAAGTTTTTGTTTGTGCTGTTGGTGTACCTTTTGAGAAATAAATAAATAAATAAATAAATAAAGACAGACCATTAAAAAGGATTTATGTTGATATGAAACTAGATTATCGGTCAGAGGTGTATACTATATTGATCCTTGTTATCATTACTAGTAAGTTCACTTTCATATGCAGTTGTCTGCTTAGTACTTATATACAGAGCTGTCGGTTACACGGTTACACGGTAACAGATCGCGAGTTCAATAGTATTTTCCCATCTCAAAAATGCCCAACGCGCCTAAAATAGTTTTCATTTCACTAAATATCCAACGCTTGGCGTCAATTTGTGTCAAGCATAGAATTAGTAACTGTATTCCTACTTCTATGGTGTCAGGAGTTATATCTTTTAATTTTTAACGCGGACGAAGTCGCGGGCGCCCGTTAGTATTATATAAGTGTAGATTGTGAGTATTTACTATACAAACTTTTAAGTAACTATCTCCGAGTTACATTATAAAATATGTAGAATAGCGCACTAACTGTGGCGGAAAAAATTGTGTACTCGCGTCGTTCACTTCGCAGAGAATTGTAACTTGGAAAAAGTATTCGTAGCAACGTAAATACCTAGAAAAAATAATCTGTCCGCATTCTATTTTGAAACAAGCATCTGTTTTCCCCACAGTTACAATTGGATTGGATTACAAATTGGATTCCACAAAACAAATAGTTAAGTTAAATTAATAACAATTAATTTATAAGGCCACAATAATTATTATAATTTTGCACAGTTTCTAAGTTACGTCTCCGTCGCAAGTTGGACGGTGTAACACAAAATGAGCCAAGTTTTTAGTTGGCTAATTAATTCTGGCGCACGCCGTTATCTGTTCCAGCCTCGCCTGTTGCGAAACGTGTGCTGTTGGATTGTCTTATGCAAAAAGAGCCATCCTATATAATTTCTAACGCATGTTAAGAATTGAAGTGTATTGTTAACTTAACAATAAAAGTTAACACCTTTTGTTGAGAGCAGCTTTCAGGTTACTCACTTTCATTAAAAAAACTTGAGAGTATTAATATTCAGTGTCAATATTAACAATTAATATTATTAATTTAACAAACAAAAACGAAAGAAATCTGAAAGAAAAGTTTATTCTAGTTGAAATATATAAAAAAATGTTTAACAAAAATGTAACAAGTACCTAAACGTGTAATTTATAATACATTATATAATATTACCATAATACTAATAAATGCACAAAGATCTTAAGCGCTACGCTCACTTAATGTGACGGTCACGCGAGTTCAGTGCTTTTTCCCCATACCAAAAGAACCCAATGTGTCTAAGAAGTTTTTACTTCAATAAAGTGGTGATGATATATCCACTTAGCATCGAATCAACCGACACCCCATTTAAAGCCTTTTAACATAAAAAAGAGAGAAATGTTTAACAAGTAACAGTAATTGGTTCACTTTTGACTAACACTGTTGAAGTAATACACCGAAACATTGAGTAACGTCTTTGCGTTAAGAGCGTGCTCTATCGCTTGGAAGATGCTAACAATTAACTTATGTTGTACTTGCTCTCAGAATAGAATGGTAGTACCTAATTTACCATGCGTTTGAAAATACGGTAGGTATATTTGAAGTAATGTGTGTTCTTTTGTATACTTACTTAAAATATCTATCCATAAGTGCGATACTTAGTAAGATAAAGGCTTTTATAATAAATAAATAAATAATAATTAATAAAGTACTTTATAATTGTGTTCCTAAATTTTAAGGCCAGCACTAATCAGTTGCACCCTTTCAAATCGGGTTAGTAGCGTATTATATATACCTATAGACTTAAAATATTCCATTAGCCTAAGTATACATTATTATTATGTTCCAAATTTAAGTTTTTAAATGTTTTAATACTAACCTAACCTAACCTAACACATGAACGCAAGCTACTACTAAAGTCCTGAATAAAGTCCTAAAATAATTTGACGCTACAAAATATGTGCAAATAGATTGTGTCTATGTATCTACATTAATTCAATACTCACATGTAACCAACATGTAACTAATACTTGTCGGCAATGTCGGCATCCTCAGCAAATAAGTTCGGCAACACCATATCTCAAACACCAACACAGTGCAAACAATAGGTACCTATACTATTTGTTTTGTCAATATTGTCAACTGATCCGATATATCCGTTATTGTCCTTCCTGGCTCAGACTTTTACTTCTATTAATAACTCGTCGCCATACCATTTCTTTTAATATTTCTAACTTATTGATCCATATTAATAACATAGGTAAACATATCCTAATTAGACTCCTAATTATAAAATAAAGTTATTTCTTCAATATCTTTACTAATAATATAAAGAGAGAATACGTTTATAATGAATAAACTACTGGAGCGATTTTAAAAATCTTTCACCTACCATAAAAGTATTAAGTAATTAAGTCCTATTTGTATGTAAGAGCTTATTCTCTCTTACATACAAATAGGAATTTACAAGACTTTCATTAGGACTTAGCACTTTAATTATTATTATTTTTGTATATATTTTTTTAATAGTAATATTTTTATTTATTCACAAATCTATAAACATATTTAAAGGTGATATAAGGTATATACCTATATTATATCATTCTATTAATGAATTCATGTTACTTGATATATTTCCACGTTGAATACGAAGTGTTTCCGAACTTTCAATCCTTTCAATTATTTCCTGTTTTCTACTGTCAAAAACTACATACCTACTTTGACTGTACCTAACTATAACTTAAATCCCTGCTGATGGTCGTTTTATATCATCGAAACCCTATGAACATCAAATATCTCATAGGACAGAACACAATATTCGAAGAATTCGCAGAGTTCGAAGTTTGATTGCTCAATCCGTTTTATTGTCTCTCTGGGACATGTGACCTCTATCCAATACACCCTGAACTAGAATTTTTGATAGTATAACCTTATTTCTTACTCATAGCGTTATTTATATTCTTTACTAGCTGGTGCCCGCGAATTCGTCCGCGTTGACATTATATACTTTTCAAAAGTAACTTTTGCCTGACATTATCCATGGTATGTATACCTACTAATAATATTCTCTAAAAAAGAAAAAAACTTAATTGCATAATCTTATTTACATTCCAAATACAGAAAAAAATATTCTGTATCTTATCTACCATTACTACTTACCTACTCTTTGCGGAAAGACGAAATACTATTATCCATTGAATTAACAATACATATTTTAATGGCATTAACATAATAAAAGTTTTTAAATCCATGTGGTTGTCGAGAATTTTTCATTTCATGTTTTTGTTGTGATTTCGATCGGTGTCGCATTATTATGAAATAAAATCATAAGTAACAATATGTAGTCAATATCTACTAAATAAATTATTTGAAGGAATAGTGAATATTATAAAATAAAGTTGAGAAGTGTCAAAGTACATAGGTAATTAAATTATTAAATAAAAATGTACTGAAAAGGTACTACATGGAGGTTTGCGGAATATGTAAAACAAATGAAAATTTCGTGGCCAAAAAACTATTTTGATGTAAAGGTTTTTGGAAATAAAATTTATTCTATTTCATTCTCTGAATAAACTGATTGTTCTAGATTTTAGCTTTGCTTCAGTATTTAGTGAAATATCGAGTACAATTCTAAATATTTAAGAGGTAGGTAAGTATTTACTTAAATCCCAAGGTGGCTTCAACCTCTTAGGTATCCTAGCGGGGTGTATTGAAAATTCCAGTGGGGATACTTACAACCAGTGGGGATACTTAGTGGAACTAAGTATACGGTTATAGTGTATAATAGTTACATAGTATTTAGGTTTAAAGAGACAAAATGAAGTTTTTTTTTTTCAATTAAAAAGGTCGGCATACAGGCTGATGGTCTACTTGATGGTAGGTGGCTACCATTGCCCACAACAAGCTACGCTACAGGTGCTGCAAGTGCGCTGCCGAATATAGTAAATATAAATATCTTCACACATTCCACACAGCACCATCTAGTTCCACAGTAAACAACTAATGCTTGTATTATGGATACCAGATAGTTGATATTACTACATAGATTATGTTGGTTTTTTTTAAATACATACATATAAATACAAACACATAAACATTTGCCCCTAGCGGGTTTCGAACCCGCGACCGTTTGGTTAACAGCTAGGGTTACTAGCCACTAGACCAAACGTGTCAGTAGGATAAGGATAAGAGATTAGGGAGGGATAGGGAATTTTTATCCCTTCCTAATCTAATTCTTATTGTAATAATTATTGTCGCGTTGTTAATAATTTAATGGATTCTAAAATGGCGACACCACAGGCTACATTAACTTCCCGGAGACCGCTTTGTAGGAGTAATTAGTCTGAAAGTCTATTGTGTGTACGAGTAAGTAATTAAAATTGTTCACAACGAACATATGGGAAATTGAGAATTCATATTAGTAATTACTAGCAGTTCGTCCCGGCTTCGCAAGGATTTTTTTCTGCAAACAATATATACAGAAACCTTCCTCGTTGATCGCTCTTGCCACTAGTGAAAGCCACTAGTAGCAGCCTTGGGATTTTTAATTACTTAAATTAATTTTATTTACAAAAAAATTAAAAAAAAAAAAAAAATCCCAGCAATTTGACTAATACAGTATCCGGTAGACCATAAGGTATTTTGTATTTTCTTTCATAACACATTTTGAAGTTTATAATTTTTATAATTATGGAACAGTTTGTTCCGTTTTTTAATCATTCACGACGGCTTATAAATAAGTGCTATTATTATAATTGCTTTGTTAAGCAATAACTTTTTATATATACCCATAATAAAACATATCGGTTGTCGGATCATCGGGTACAGTGCAACCTGTAGCCAGTGATCTTGAGGTCATATTATACTGATAGGTGGACCACTTTCTCATAGGATCTCCATTCTGAACTGACAGTATTTGTAGCTCCAAGTAAATACGACACATAAAATTGACAGAGCTATCAAGACGTCATTGTCTTTTCATTGCTGTTTATAACAAAGTTATAGCGTTTTTATTGCTAGTCGTAAACTCTTAACGAGCATTTAAGTACTGATTATTGTCCTATCGCTTAAAGTCTTTCTGTATAACATAGCAATTTCTGTTGATTATAATGTGCGAGGTTAATGGTAAATGGTTTTGAGAGATCCTTAGCGTCGGTTCACACCGAAACGCGACGTGACATGACGCGCAAGTTTCTCAGCCATTTGGGCAGCCCGTCTGGCAGCAGTAACGCCCTCTTTACAGAAGAGCATCATATTCCTTAAACTGCAGGAAATCTGCAAAAAATATTTTTTTTTTTTCGAATTAAGTACCTAACCATTAAAGAAAAAGAAGCCACAGAAAGAGAAATAAGTAATCGATTAGACCAAATTTTTTTTCTTACCATTCGTATTCGTAAAATCGAGACAAAAATATTTTCGAAACAATCCGGTGATGAAATAAACACACAGAAGAAATTTGTAGTTTTCTATACATGCCAAGGGAAATAAAACTTTAATGTCTCAAACACAAAGTTGCTTTTAGTTTTTTGTACCAATACTATTTCTTCGGGCTTTAACAGTTGACTGAATTTTAGTTTATTTTCCCGAGGTTAAAGTGTTATCGCTTTAAAATTTACCTACTATCACTTAGTATGTTTTTCGATGTCTATGTAAGATAGTCTTTTTGGCATCTTAAGTTTAATATTATAAATGCTTGAATTAGTATGTTTGTTACGCTTTGACGCCTTAACTACGCAACCGATCATGTAATTTTGCAAACACGTTGTCAGGGATACAGAAAAGGACATAGAAAAGTACTTACTGTTCCTAAAAATAAAAAAAATTCAACGCCTGCCAAAAAAATTATAATTGAATAAATGTTTGTAAAACTAAGAAAAAGACGACGAAATTGCAGGCAAAAGCTATTTCCTTATATTTACCACGGTAACAACAAAATTTGTGCTTTTATTTTATTATACCTACTGTTCTGTAAGAGTGCGCTGATGTAGCTATATGCCTTGTACCTACTTATTCAAATATTATATTATGCAAAATTTGTTTTAAAATTATAGGTGGCTATTGTTATTTGACTTAACTGCCCATAAATTATGTTTAGCGTTCATCAATTAGATACGAGTTGGACTTAAGCTTGCATTGTATTGTATTGGTTCCCGTAGAGTTAGAAATATTTTAGAGTTTATATTTTCTATCTTTAAGTGTAGGTGTAGGTTTAAGTAAACTTAATTATATAGAGTGTAAGTTAACCTTACTAAGTAATGTTTAATGATAAATATCTGCAGACAGACTGTCCATTTAGTTGGGATAATGCTCTCTCAGGCGTTCGTTCGATTCCCGGTGGGGCCAACTTTGTAAATGAACTTTTCAAAGGTGCTGCAAGTGCGCTTCGGACCGTAGTAGGACTTTAGTAGGACCGAACCTTACTCACTCTCCGAAACACAAAAGCATAGCACATTTGCTGTTATTTCACAGTGGTCTTTTGTAAGAGGGTGCTAACGGCCGACAGACGGGCTGCCCAAATTTTTATAATTTGGGAATCGAACCCGTGGCCCCTGAGACAGAGCGTCAAGGCGAGAACTGTAACCGCTAATCCAACGGGCTATGATCGCTGCCGATCATTAGTAGTATAATACCGATGTTATTTCACAGTCTGCAAAGGGGTGATTGTTGTCAGACTGGCTACGCTAAACACCCAGACCAGAGCCAACTTTGAAAAGTTCATTTCTAAAGTTGGCGCTGCTGGAAATTCAACTCAGGACCCTTGAATATTATTTAGTATGTACTTTATATTCAGTACCTAGCCAAAAAAAAACTATCTTCACGAATATCAATCCTTCATGCCATCATTGAAAATTTACCGTCCAAATGAGGTCTAAACATTCTAGACTTTCGTAACACTGTCCTGTGGTGGTAACGGCATAAATTGTCCTGTTATCGCTTTCCGGGCCACTTGACGTTCGCCCGCGGCAGTTCCGCGGACAATTGTGGTCGGCCCCAAAACGTTAGTGGCCACTTTGTTATCAACGCCACTATATCCATTTTAATAGCACCATTGCAAGCCTACTTCTACTTGTCCGACGATCTATGGATTGATCGATTCAGCAGTGCACTTTGACTTAAAATACAATGTGTTTTTTAAGGCGCTTAATGGCGTCGAATGGGTATACTTTCTTAAGCCTTAAGGCTAAATAACAACACCTCGTTTATGGCTAGACCAAAATTCTTGTGAAAAATATACATACATACTCGTACTCGTATATGAATTATCAAAGTTTAGACATTTTTTTTGTATCACCTAAACTTCTATTACTAAAAAAAATTTTAACCAGTTTTTTTTTAGTGAGTAAGTACGGCGATTGAAAAAATTTACACGCTAAAAAATTAGGAATCTGTTGTAGGTATGTACCTATTTTAAATACTTACAACATAGCATAAGTAGGTAAATCAATCAACATTTTCATTCAAAACATCTCTGTATAAAGTTTGTTTAATAATTCGCGGAAAATGTTGTTGATTGCACTATTATCCACATTTATGTATGTTTCTCTTTTTTTATTAATTTACTATACATGGTGTAATTGTTTGTTTTCCCTAATAAAATTAATAAAACATCGAAATATACTAATTCCTGTATGCGACGCGGTTGTAGTGCCCTACACCCCGACCAGTATTAACGTACATGATTAATACTGGCCATAATTATGTAGGTTCCTTAGCTAACAATCATCAATAGTTTGCAGTAGGTACTCCAATTTGATTTCTATAATATAATAATAAATTCAATTGATTGGTTACATTGTACGAATGGAACAATATGGCCCATTATTTGGAACAAGTGAATTATGGGTCACGAATCGAACGGTTAGCAGACAATTAGCTGGGAATAATGGCACTAAGTCCATTATTAATTGTATTGTTTAGTCAAGTGGTTATATTCTAATAAATTATTGTTTACAAATTTACCCTACCATTAGTAGTTGCTTGGCTTTATAGGCGACGGTATAGCTTCTTAACATCAAGTGGATAGTGAACCTGCCTGCCGAAGATCAAGCAAAGGTCACGAAAAGTTTCAACAAGATAAACTAAAATTATTGCTTAATCCATATCCATACTGGTATCATACATGTGATAGTAACTCTGTATGTCTGTCTGTTCACGCCTCCACTACTTAACCGATCATTGTCAGGGATACAAGAAAGGAAATAGCCTACCTTTCATCTAAACTAAAGCGTGTTATAGCAACGATTTAACTGTATTATAGCAACGAGAGGTCAAGCGTTATATTGCTTATATATTTTTTATTTTTTGACGCAGACGAAGTCGCAGGCACCAGCTAGTGTTAAAATAAGGTGATTCGTTAAATAAGAAAAGTACCATAACTTTACTTAATGAATCTTCCACTAGTATTTTTTAAGGGGACGTAGGTACTAAGTATTTCTCAGTTATAATAATTGAGAAATAGAAGTACTTTGAAGAATACTTTGCTACAGCTATACTAAAGCTGTTCTATACTTTTCTATAGAACATAATAGCCTTCATGTTTCGTGTTAACCTTTTTTTTTCTCCAAATTGGATGCCTTAGCTATATCAGCCATTCGTATCACTCAGTAAAAGAAAATAAGAGTCAAACCACCACTCGTTTCACCATAAATTTCGCACAATAACCATTGAATTTCCCATTGTCCCTTCTGATAGCCTCTTGAACGATACTTTTGACCAGAAAATGATCTTGTGTCTCATCTACAAGACTTCACTTGCTTTTTTCTGAACGAATTTGAACCTAATGTGTAAGGGCTTAAAGTTTATACATCTTCTTACAGGTCTTTGCAGATGCTAGGTAAAGGGAATTTAACAAAGCCATAACTGTTTGCTAGATGGTTATGTTTCAATAATGTTATAGGTAGGGCAACACTCGTATATTTTTATTGTTTCTTGTGTTTTTTTTTTCACCTTTTTATAAAAGCGGAGAATAGGGTATTCATACAACGAAGCAGAAGATCTTACAGAAAGATCTAGAGATTGTCTCTAATTTAATTTTCGTCGTCAACGCGTTGTCCAGACATACAGTTATACATACTGTATATCTGTTATACATTTATGTTGTATATACAACTGTCCCAGAAAGTAACAGGTGGACTTTGGGTACACTTAATTTTCCATTGTCCACCCAGGCAGGTGAACTTGTTAGATGGACCCCGGGTAAGAAAGGAACGGGAATCGAACTCTGACCATTTTGAAAATGTTAAATTTATAACACTCGTGGTAAAAATTGCGGGTTTTAATATAATATTGTACGAAAACGTAAACGCATTGTAATTTTTTTTATGACATCATAAAATTTCGGGAGATCTCACCTTCTTGTGTTTTAGCCCAATGCCATACTAATAAGCGAAGAGAGTAATATTTTTAAAGAACTAAGAATAAACATTGAATGTTCTTTAAAATGTTGAAATTGTTGAATTAATAATATTATAAATGCGAAAGTTTTATGTTTGGATGTTTGTTACCCAATCATGCAAAAACGGCTGAACAGATTTGGATGAAAATTGGCACACAGATAGTTTATTACCTAGATTAAAATATAGAATATTTTTCATCTTGCAAAAATATTAGGTTAAAAAAAACGGATTCGCAAGCACAGCTAGTTTTACTATAATAATTATCTCAGGATCATTTAAGTTTCAAGGTTTCATCTAAATACAGTCTTATTGTTTATTTTCTAAAAAGCTTTATATACTCTCTAAAAAGAAAAGGGCCCCCTAGCAACGAAACAGGGCCCCTAAGGACTAGCTACACCGCCCAGTGTAACGTCATCCTTACATTTTGATGTTAGGCATTAAAATTTCATTATTCCTTAGGTAGGTATTTTAATTTGTGTTTATCTAAATATATAATGTCGTAAAACTTTATGAGATACCATTGTTGGCTTCAATGTCATTATACTTTTCACTTTATTGCATATTCAACTGGTATTACCCACGGAAAAGAATAGAATAGGCATAACAAAGCAGACTTTAGAATATCATTCTACATGTAAATACTCGTATATTAGTATTGTCGTCAGAAACACAGCTTATGAGCTCTTTTAAAACGAATTGTAAACGGTCATGGTAACACTATACCTATCACTATCAAAACCTCAATATCCAACAACTATCTGACGTCCTTAACATAAAAAAATGATGACGCATTCGCATAAAAATTCAAAAGAGGAAACGGAATCATCAGTTTCACTGCTATTAACGAGAGCAAAGTGGATCTGTTATATAAGAGCTCCGTCATAAAACAATAAAGAATATGTCAGCTTCGTCTTATATATTTTTAACATTCTGAGGACAGTAAATTAATTAACTAGGAAGGATTTTTTCCTTCTTAAAGATTAATGGTAGTCGCTTCTCGGCGCGATGAAAAAATGGCCACCGAGCAAGAGATAAATGAATATAAAGGAATCTATTTTATGAAGTGCTATCACCGTAGGTATTTATTATAACAAATTATGTAAGGAGTTTTTATAGCGACTAATTTTTGTATTCAATAAAAACAAAAACAATGTTTTTTGTTTAACCAATAAAATAATAATAATAATAATAATAATAATAATTATAATAGTTTATTTACCGAATATAGGTTACAATGGTTTTATAATAGATAATAAATCTCGCTACATTCTACCTTTTGAGGGTGTGCAAATATTTATATTATTTATTTATTTAAATGTACAAAATAAATGGTTTTATAATAGATAATAAATCTCGCTACATTCTACCTTTTGAGGGTGAGACTTAAAAAATTGACTTAAAATTTATTAAAATAATTGAAGTACAATTAACATACAAGTGTTTGAACTAAGATTTTTGAGTCTAAATTTTTAATGAATAGGTCGACAAACAGGCTGACGTTCCACTTGATGGTAGGTGGCTACCGTCGCCTATAACACAAGAAACGCCATAGGTACTGCAAGTGCAAGTGACCAAAGAAGGATTCCTTAATCCTTAACAATCCTTAACAAGGGATAAGGAAGGGATGGGATAATGGGCTCTAGCATCCCTTACTTTCTCAACGAAACACAACAGCACATATTATGCTGTTATTTCACGGTGGTCTTCTATAAGGGGGTGTTTACTGTCACCTGTTTTATCTAGTAATTAAATGAAATGTAAAATAATTTAAAGTATGAATAAAACAAAATATTTTAAACTAGTGACCCGCTCCCGGCTTCGCTTGGGGTGCAATTTTTACATATACAAATCTTCCCAGTTTATCTCTCTTCCCATAGGTGAAAATCGGTGCCATTCTTGAGTTTTTGCGAGACTAAATGCACGAAGAAGAATAATTATACAATTATTTTAAAACACAAAACATTGCCATGTGAAGCAAATCAGGAGTAAATAAAATATGTTTTATTTTATTTTTAGTTTTGTCAAAAATCCGCCTGCACTGGAGGCTATAGAAGCTACTATGTACACTAACTATAAAAGATACTTATCGATACTTATACTACATATTAGCTACAACCCCCTAATGTTATGCGAAGCTGTAAATAGCTTCCCGAAGCCCGAGGCATATCAGCGACGTATTAACATGTTAATTGAAATTTAATGTTAACTGATACGAGGCTTGTTGCAATTAACATCGCAGCCATTTAAGTTTTGATTTACATTTTATGACTGTCAAAACAAAGCTGGTTTGTCATGAGACTCTGAAAGTCGTTGACGAGCCCCATGGATAAGGTTTATCGCTCTGTCTCAGGGTTGAGCCAACTTTGGAAATGAACTTTATATGGTTGGCTCTGGTTTGGATCTGACAAGTCGCAGAGCACATCGCGTCTCCTAGTCACAAATTGGGCAATCCGTCTGGCTACAGTGACCACCTCCTTACAGTAGACCACCGTGAAATAACAGCATGTGTGCTTTTGTGTTTTGGTGAGTGAGTAAGCGATGCTAAAGCCCATTCCTAATCTCTCATCCCTAATGGAACTATGGTCAGCTGTAGCCATCGGCCATCAAATGGACTGTCAGCTTGTCTGACGACTTTAATATAAAAAAAGTCCTCATTTAGAATGGTTAAATGACTTTTTAAATGTTTAGAGCAGTGAAGTGATTTTACCGCGGTATAGCTTGTGTTTAAAGGCGACGCGATAGTGTATAGCTATTGTATTTGCTCGGCTCTATATTCAGTAACATACCAATCAAACGTAGGTATTGTTATCGTTACAATGGTGAAACTATATAGGGACACAAATGCTAAATTGCATTTAAATTATATTAAGCTTCACATAGTGGTCCACATACATACATAGATAGAAATAGGATAGACTATATAAATATATACTATATCAGTACTAATATTATAAATGCCATGAAATTTTGCATACACGTTGTCTTGGACACCAGAAAGGACATAGGGTACCTTTCATCGTTCAACGCGGACGAAGCCGCGGGCACCAGCTAGTAATATTATAAATGCAAAAGTAACTATGTCTGTCTGTCTGTCTGTCTGCCTGCTACATTTTCACGCCTTAACTACTCAACCTATCATCATGAAATTGTGCAATAGCAATAAAGATGTCAGCAGTATATTGCTTATGTTTGATTATTTCTCAACGCGGACGAAGTCGCGGGCAAAAGCTGGTATATAACTAAATAAATACATTTTTCTATTGTTTTCCAATCGTAAATTGTTTCTTGAACTCTTTCACTGGTTTTGAAAGATCTATATATACGCTTTTATTTAACTTACTTCATTGTCAATTTGTTTACACAAAAAGAGGATAAGCTGAAAACGTCAACAGGCATTCGTTTCATCCAATACCGATTTCCATTTCAAAACAAACGCGTATAGACGCCAATTTGGGAAAGTATCAAAGTCGAGCATTGTGACTGACAGTGACTTATTTTGTTTGCTTCCAATCAAAATGTTTGCTTACATACTATACCTTATTCCTTAAACGATAGAGAACAAATTTGATTGCATTAGCTGGAGGATATTTTTTAATAAGATAGGACATTAAAAAAGTCATTTACTTTTGTAATGTAATACAATGATAATATAAGGAATTACTGCTCAAATCACAATTTACTGTAATATACTAACGTAATATAATTGTATAATATATTTTTTTGACAATAAACAAATAGGAGTAGGTATACATATAAGATTTTTTTATGGATTTCTTAATAATATTCATAAAAAAGTCCTATATTGAGCCCAAACATGCTATATCTTCTGTAAGTTTTTGAGGAGTTGGCTGTCAGCCACAGTACACCAAATTTCATATCAATCGTTCCTGTGGAAGTTAGTGAGATCCGTATGTCAACTAGAAAATGTGGTGATGATCTTTAAACGCCTGAAAAGATCTTCATAAATTGCAGCTAAGAACTATCTAGATCACGTCAGCTTTTAAACAAAAAAATCGGAACTAAATCGGTCAATCTGTTTGGGAGTTACGATGCCACAGACAGACTATGTCCCTTACGTATATACCTTAAATATAAAATTAATCCGTTTTTGAGTAACATGTCAAAGATTAATATCTAAAAGTTAATTTACTAAACACAACTTGAATTGTAGCACAATTTCAAGTGAAATTTTTAACACCAATCTTCCTTAGACTTAATGTTCTTAACTTTTACTACTTCTCGAGGGTTTAAACTTGTTAAACATTCTTTCACACTTACGCTTTAACCAGGGCAAGCATGTTTTACTCGCGGCTTTGCTTTTTTATGGAGAATATTTTATCTCATTCATCTGGCAAACCATCTGGCGACAGTAACCACTCCAATAGGGTCAACCGTGAAATACAGCGAGCGCTTTATTGTCGTATTCCGGTGAGTTAGTAAGATATGGGCAGAACCAGGAGAAATGACACATACGAAACTTCAGTATACCGAACGCAGCCCGATCGAAGTAAATCCCGACTAAGGCCATTTTCCTACTCTGAAGTACCTAAAGTCGGATTTTAAACGTTTGGTTCGGAGTCTGACAATTTTGTCACAGAATACATAATATTACAAGTAAATAGTATCGGACTTAGAGTAATTTACGGTTAATATTACATGGTTAACTGATTGGAACTCCCTTCCGGCGTATGTGTTTTCGAGCTCATATAACTTAATCTTAAAGTTCGAGTGAATAGACATTTTTTGGGTTAGCTGGCTCGATCGTCAGCCTCATCTTTGCTGCACGGCTAGACTGGCCGAGAGCAATTTATTAATAAAAAAAAATGTAACTATTATATAGTTATTAGCTGACCCCGCAAACGTTGTTTAGCCAAAAAAAATTGAGGTATAAAAAATAGTTTACAACCAATTCTCAGACCTACCGAATATACACAAAAAATTACATAAAAATCGGTTAAGCTGTTTTGGAGGAGTTTTGTTACAAACACTGTGACACGAGAATTTCATATATAAAAAGAAAATATATAGATCTATACGACTGTCTTGCTTACACGAGTTGAAACGAAGAAACGCTAATATAAAAGTCGTCTCGTACCAACCGGCTACAAGACATGATCCCCACCGGTGCTGTTTATGCTCGCGATAATGAATTAACTTTTGTTTATAACCGCAAACTTTCCAACTTTGATAAACAACGAGTGGGACACTTTATTTCCAGCCAGACGTTTTCCAGTTGTGCTAAAACTACTGCTTTCTGATACTGGATTTTTATAAAAGTCAATGAATTTTAAAATTCTAAAAAACCTATATAAATGACTAGCTTTTGCCCTATGCTTGAAAACACCCTATTTGCATCCTTGAAAATGCAAATTTTCAAGGTGATCAATAAAATGAGATTCGACTTCCGGGGATTTGCGGTTTTGGACAAACGAACATTAATTTTAGCTTAGCTTAGAACATTAGCTTCAGTACGAATGAATATTGAATTGAATTGAACACGTTGAAGTCTCAATACGTGCAAATCAATAAAATAGGTACCTACCTCTTTAGTTATATACTATTTCAACGTTCAGTTACCGGATACATATTAAAAACTGCGGTTTACTGTACACTGCTTATATATTATTTTATTTTTATTTATCTAAAATAAAAGAAGCCTCAGTAACTCCTTATAACATCAGCTAATGTCAGTGAAAGTCCCGTCAAAATCGGCCGAACCGTTTCGGAGATTACCGGTTTTGGAGTCCATATAGGACAAACATACTTACATTGATGTTTATTTACATAGATAGATTTATGTATGTATGATTGAAAAAGTCAATAGTACGATACACGTAGCTCCCGTGTATACGAAAAACTTTATAATTGTTGTTATTTTCACCTTTCCATTTCATCTTATCACGTGAACGCTCACAAAATAATGAAAGCCTCACGGGGTACATCCTGAGTCTTGAGCACAATTATTTTGCAAATTCCCATCTCAAGCAACTCGTTTACAGTTAATATGACGGGGAACATGTTTAGAAAACTCACAATGTACGCAACGAACATCGGATTTAATATAACAGTTTCCGAAGAATCGTTTAGAGCGGCCATAAAACAGGTGTTATTTTATTATTATTATTATTATTAAATCAATGCAGCTCTTGACCACAATCTCACCCGATGTGAAGTGCAGATGCGGCCGAAGGTAGACCATGCTTAACTAATAAATGCCCATTAACCCTAGTTTTGAAAAAACTAGGGTTACCCGGAGGTTGTAGTTTTGAGGAAACAGACGCCGGCAATGAGTGCTACTCCTTAGCAGTTCGGACAAGGAAGGTGACCGAAGAACATCAACTAGAAACCGCTGTCCACGCCTCGTGGTCCGCACCGAAAACATTAGTTGAACATTTTCGGTGGATTGTATCACTGGGTTCATATCACGTTTGAATGAACGCGATTTGAGTGGCCCCGACGTGTTCAGCGCTAAATTGCTGCTCTCGTATTTGCATTAGCATGAGTTTACACTCGGTACCTCGGTACGACATATGCTGATAAGAATGGCTGCCTCGTTCCCGACATACACCGCACCGGTCCCACTTATACGGGAACATCTGGTTCCTTACAATTACAATTTGTGAGGTAGGCTTTAGTACTAATTAGTGTACAAATACTGTGTACTTTTTTAATTGGGTAGACCCGCGTAAGATACTCTATTATGCTGTTTGAAGACTTCTTTTAAATGTAGAGGCTTAGCATAACTATTTTTTATTGCTTAGGTAAGTTTTTAGAACACAAACTTTGAAAAGAAATTATATTCATTTTAAAGCTGGTTCTAAAAGTAAACCAAATTATTAAAAAAAAAATAATATTAATCCTTTTCTTTCCATGTGATATTTTCGATTACATATAAGTGTTATCAATAATCATGTATTATTAATCCATTTAATAAGATTGAAAAAAAAAATGATATAAGAACCAATTAACAAATAATTTAATTGCGATAAATTTCCTCGCATAGAAAAATGATTACGACATTTAAATATAATGGTATAAGCTATAAGCAACTATAAGCTGTACAAATTATTATAAAGTTATGCGGACGAAGTCGCGTGCAACAGGCTAATAAAAAATAAAAAATAGTGAGTGTTACTCAGAATGATTTCAATAGTAGCGGATGGCGTACTGACACAAAAGCTTGCGATTACTGAAGTTAATCAAAAGTGCAAGAAAGCATGAAAATGAAAGTGCTGAGTTTCATTGTGTATCTCCGAGCAATAATTTTAGGGAAGGTTCATTAGGGTTGTGAAGTATATATGAATATCTTATATATACATACATACCTACAAATATGAAATCATAGTAAAACCACAAGACTATTAATTAGACCAGAACGTGGTAAACTATGCATTTACTCTATTCGCTGAGCTGTATTGGCGTAGTAAACTAATAATAACAAGACCCGAAGCACACATTATTGACAATGTTGTAGCTAAGTAAATTTTGAAGTGAAATAATAAAATTCAGTATGGTAGAGTATACGGGGTTTTAAAGTCACAAGGTATAGAAGACTTACATAAGGTTTCCCTATGGGAATGTTTTAAAAATGTCTATGACAATGTTATACATATTAGAGACTAGCTGGTGTTCGCAACTTCGTACGCGCTATAGTTCGTTTTTTGAAAATCAAACAGGAACCTAACATTTTTCCAGGATAAAAAGTATCCTATTATTTAATCCAGGTAATCATCGGTGAAAACCGTAATATTAAGATTACTTTTGTAAAAAATCACTATCCTGCTTTATTGTATTTGACAGAGACCATATGCAAATATGCAAATTCTTTATAAATGGCAATAATAAAACCCAACAGAGCTGTGCATTAATTTTCATACGTTTACGTCACCGCTATACCAAGTGGGCTCCATCCCGTTCGCTTACAAGTGCCTCCTGATGAATTTGCAATGCTTAATTCAAAATTATGCGGAACAAGACCCCCTTGGAGCCCATAACCGGTTTACCGGAGAAATTCACTATCTAACTATAATTCGTAATCCTATAAGTAACCACTGTATAGTTACAGATAAATTAATCAATTATTTTTGTTCATATTAACTTGGTTAGTTTAATCGGATAACAATAGCAACCTGTAATAATTTAAAACGAAAATTTGCATAAATAATATAATACAATGCATATCTACAGTGTTTCACACCAGCACACTCTTACAGAAAAATAACAGCACAATTGCTTTTGTGTTACTGTGCCAAATATAAGGGAAAAGCTTTTGCTGTGCGTCCTTTTTGCCGAGCGTTGGAATCCAGTAGGTAATAGGTATTTGGGAGAATTTGTTGTCTCAATTCGCGAAACATACACCAGCAGTTCCAATCTATACTTACTAATATAATAGAGCTGAAGAGTTTGTTTGTTTGGTTGGTTGAACGCGTTAATTTCAGGAACTACTGGTTCGAATTGAAAAATTATTTTTGTATTGTATAGTCCATTTAGGCTATATAACATTTTGAAACGAAGTCGCGGGCACCAGATATTTTAGAAAAACCTTTATAGATGGTAACTATTGACATCCCAATTTTAAACTTACATCATTGCTTACCTTACACCACCATCTGTGATAATCTCATGGAACACTTGTTATAAAACTTATTTTAAAAGTTATCTGTGAGTTCCTTAAAACTCTCACAGATGGCGGTGTAAGGTAATTTATTACTCTTTCTCATATAATAACTTGACGTGACACAACGTGACACGTAATTTTTATATATATAAAGATATAAAATATTTTTCAGTTTCTTTTTGTTCCGATGCAAGCCTTATATTATGTTTTAGATTTTTTATGTATTGCTACGACCAATAACTAATGAATAATCATGGATTTACTTAGTATTGAAAATAAGCTCAACCAAAAGACTGAGAAACGCAGTGTGCCCTGCCACTACTACACTGCACTGCAGTGTTTAGCAGACATTGGGCAGCCCGATAGGCGACAGTAACCAGTTCCTTACAGACCACTGTGAAATAACATTATGGGTGCTTTTGTGTTTCGGCAAGTAAGGATGTTTGTGTTAATAGGTGACGATAGCCACCTACCATTAAATAGACCGTCATAAGCCTGTCTTAAAAATAATAACAATAAAAAAAGCTTATCGCGAACTAAGAAGTCTACATTGCATAATCTGTCATGATTTTGACGTATGACGTTTTTAGTCTTATTTAGCAAATTAGAATACTTATATATTTTTTAGTTAATTTTTTTCATAGAAATACTAATAACTATCATGTTCAATCCGAAATGTTTAAGTTGTTTGTAACTTTATCTGTTGTATTTGAATGTGTAAATGCCGTATGTAAGTACTTTACCTTACGCCTCCATCCACCTCGTATTACAGTTCCTAGTAATCTGAAAAGCTTCTTACGTTACGTAAGATGTAACGCAAATTTAAGTAGCTTAAGAGCAAGCTATCTTAATTTATGGTGTAGAAATTGTCTAAACTAATTCATAAACCGCTCAAATTTAGAACAAAAATGTGCGACTATCTGGTTCCCGCAACTTCGTACGCGCTATAGTTCGTTTTTTGAAAATCTCACAGCAACCTAACATTTTTACGGGATAAAAGTATCCTATATGTTAATCCAGGTAATCATCAATACATTAGCCAAAACCGCATTCAAATCAGTTAAGCTGTTGCTAAGATTAGCTTGCACAGACATACAAACAGATAAAATTCGAGAAACTATTTTTTGACCTCTGTAACATAAGTACAACGTTTTTATTTGTGACCAGTGCATCTGTGACCTTATAGGCTCTTGTGATTGTAGCCTTATAGGCGACGGTAGCCACCTACCGTCAAGTGGTCAGTCAGACTGTCTGTCGAAAAAGAATATATTCACTAAATATCTACATTCTAATAAAACTTCTAATATATTTTCTTTTCTAATATCAACAAAGTACAAACTAGTTAGTCAGATATGGCAGAAGTTTATTTGATTGTTCAACTAAATATATTGCGAAAAAAGTCATTTAAACACTTTTCTAGATTGAACACTTTGCTCTAGATTTATTTGTTATTATCAAGGACAAACAAAATATTTCTAGGTAGAAATTGCCTCGAGATATGATTACTTTAGAAGTCATCATACTCGACTCCCGAACTTATATGATATCTTTATGCCTCAGTGAAGCTTATATTTATTGTAATTTATCTATTGTAACTTATCTCAGGAAATGATTTATCTGACATGCTTTTGTAAGGTGAAAAATAAACACTCGAAGGTATTTGTTTAGGCCAAAACACAAAAGCGTTTAGGCCACTTACCACTGGTTATGTCATCATAACTATCCGAGATATATTCATAAGCTATTCGTTTCCCCAACAGTCACCTAGAGTTAGGGGACATCTTAACTACTACTTAAACCGGCCATTCATGGCAGTCCGTCTTGCAGTCTTGCTCTTCATGCAGGACTGTCAATGTGACAGCCGTGAAGTGCCAGCGTTATGTGTTCGCTAACTTTAGGCGATTGTTGGTGAAAACGGGCGTTAATGTTTCTTTAAAAATTCTCTTCACAGATTTATATGACTACAGTGACGATGAAACTTTGGAATCACATAAACCAAATTTTGATGACGTAGAATTCGAAGCGGTGACATTATTAAAAAACCAGGAGAAAGTTCACTCGAAGAACATTAATTGTGATGACTTTGAAACTTATGTGTTGAATTGTAAAATTAATTCTTTAAAAATATATAACTCCAGCATTAATTCGCCGCCGAAACCTGAAGAAATACATGACTGGTGCAAGTAATATGGACATTTTGTTTTAACTCTTCAACGTTCTCGCTATACATGGACCGGAAATTACCGGAACGGGGTTCTGGTTCGTCTAGTACGGTTCCGTTTCGTTCGTTTTGTGGTTCCGGTTTTTATTATGCACAAAAATTATTAAAAGGGCTTCTCAAAGCTGGATGTAGGCCTCTCACAGCTGCGATACCAACCAACGAAGCGCACTGTTGCGCGAGCATCGCTACCCCTGTCTTTGACAGTTCTTGTTGCTCTGCGACGCACTATTGGAGCGTGTCCTCGCCGGCATTGTAAACAGTCAGCGATCAACTAAATATATGCACCTCTTTTGTTCATACGGAATGTATATCTTATTGTACGTTTCTTGAGCGAGAAAATAGTTGATAGTCAGTCGCTTGCTCGCCGGTGGTGGGATAACTGCCTTGGGTCGTCTGTCCATATGGGCGTAGGACGCCCCACGCTGCGCTTTCTAATTCGTGGCCTCCATTCGACACAATATATAAAATTATATTTATATCAAGAAAAGCTTCAGTTATTGAATATTTAGATGAACTTTTAAAAAAATCTTGATGATATTTGGAAGTAATTTCGATAAGAAATACATTTCTTAAATTTTTTTTTAAAATGTAATGTTAAAGTTGGAACCTTTTAGGTAATCTATTTTATTCTTTCACTGATAAGTTAAGGTAAAACCAAAAGTTAGTTACTTGAATGTTTCACAGAGGCAAGAGGTATTTTATGAATTGTGCAATTGATTGGAACTCAGATTGCAAGGATCTCAATGAACAATATTTCAACATTAACAGTATTAAGGGGCACATGCACATTGTCAACAAAATATGTGATAGCGGACAATTTCTTAAAAGTAAGTTAATAATGCAAATAAAATTTGTTAAAATTACAAATCTTCTGTCTGTATAAGTTAAGTAAGTTAATGCCAAAATTACTGCGAAATGTCTGCGTGCCCTGCCACTACTTTCCAAATTCAGACCAGAGTCAAATTTGAAAAGTTTATTTCCAAGGTGGAACCCTGCTTGGAATCAAACCATGGACCCCTGAGGCAGAGCGTTAAGACAAGCACCCTAACCACTCACCCAACGGGCTCTTTTATAGAATGTGAAATATCTCTGATCACAATTTGATAATTCGAACTGACGTTCAATAATGCTGTTTCTTCTTTATAAAAGTTCTATAAGATGTCCTGTCTGTGTGTCTTCTATAAGATGTAGTTCAGAGAGTGTGCTCAGGAGCTGCATGAGTTCATAACGCCTTCTCCTTTCTTCATTCGGACATTCAGACGTACCATCCACATCTTGTCAAAATTTCTCTTTATAGGACCTAACTTTTTAAAAACTCTTTCATAATACGCCAAGGATTGGAACTCCCTTCGGACTCTGTGTTTCCCAGCTCAAATAACCCAATTCTTTTTAAAGTTCGAGTGAATAGGCATTTTCTGGGTTATCTCGCTCCATCGTCGGCCTCGTCTTTCCTGCACGGCTAGATGCTGGCCAAGAACAAAACCATTATTACTTCTGCTGGCCTAGAACAAAACAAAATATACTTCTTTTTTTGTTTGTATTTGTTTATATCACTAATATTGAATATATTTCTGTTATTGTCGACAACCCAGGTGTACGGTAGAAACTTAATTAAGTTTATATTACACCTAAACTGTGTACCACCAATTGTATTTTTTTTGTGTGTAAATAAAAAAAAGTACCTATTATTGAATAAAAAAAAAAGTTTCAAACAAATTGTACGCCTCTACAGCCTAATGGCATTAAGAAAATCCTCGCCACGTTTTATGGAAATATTATGCTTGCGGACTTTGTGTGCGAATTAGTGAAAGTTGTAGACAAAGTTTGGTAGAACTGCAAACACTTACCGGTGTAAATTGTGTGGTTTTACTTAAAATTATAGGACTTACCTAGTTTGAGCTTGGTTATTGTGTACAACTTTGCAAAGACCAAAGGTCACGTTAAATTAGCTCAGATGAAATAAGATAAAGATGTGGTTTGTTTTTTTCTGGATGAAAGGTATCCTATGCAATTTTTTCTTTGTCCTCGACAAAGCGATGTAAAGTTTCAACATGATCGGTGGAGTAGTTGAGGCGGGAAAGCATAACAAGCAAACTAGCAAATTCATTATCCGTTTATAATTTACTAGATTGTTCTGCTCCGACTTCGCCCGGTAGTAATTGGGGGCAAGTACCTCAAAATATAGTGAAAGAATATTTCAAATAGTGATTCTATCCCTTTATGATACCGTATTAGTATAGAGTAAACAGTAACAATTTTATTGAAAATACAGGGACTCTTTGAATTTATAACTCGACTGTTTCTTGAAGTAGGTAGACAAATAATTGTTAGGATTACAGAGGAAGTAGCTAAATCGCCAAATTGAGCTAATTACTGAGTATGATCCCACTGGGGGTCCAAAACTTTGGACCACCCACCGGCAGCAATAATCTTCCTATTTCTTGGATCAAAAAGTAGATACCACAAGTTTTATTCTATTATGATCCCGACGCCGTAGTTTGCATAATGCAAACTATGGCGTTATTATTATAATTAACTTGCTAGTTCCGTGGCCAAACTTTAGAGTTTAGTTTTATATATTATCTTTTTATGTACTTAAAATATAAAACTTAAAATATAAAATATGTATTTAAAATAAAAAAATAAAAAAATCAATCCGCGTGGTCAACACTTCTTGAGTGAGAAATCTTCTTGAGTGAGATTCTTGAAAGAGAATCTTTTTGTGTGAGAATTCTTGCCGCAACGGCTTGGCTGATAAGTGCACATGTACGCTTATCATATCTGCTGTGGTTCTAAATTATTTTAAACATAAATTTTAAAATTTAAGGTTACGAACATCTATCTAGTTGTATAATGAAAAAAACTGCACACTCATGGGAAATGTGCTTCGAGAAGTTTTCCATTTCTGTGGAGGAGCAAACGAACAAAAGCTCTGATTGGACCCATTATGAGATGCATTTTCGTTTGTGCTGGTATGTTTCTTTTTTTTTTTAAATACGAAGAATAGGCTGACGATCTGTTAGAAAGATCTAAACAATAGAGGGATCGCAGTGATGTTATAATGTTGTCAACAGCAACTAGTGGCAAATGACAGCTCAAGTAGACAAATTTGAGATAGGAAATATTATTGTAAAAATTGACCCAATATTTAAAAAATATTTATAATTATATACTACTAGTATATGCCCGCGACTTCGTCCGCGTCCGATCGCTACGAACCTTCACAGAAACTCCCGCTGGATTAATCTGAAGATTGCCTGAAAGTTTCATCGAAATCGATTCAGCGGTTTAGGTGATTTATTTTTATTTTTATAATTCTATCACATTTTTTATAGTTTACGAATATTTTATTAAAAAAAACACAAACACGATTATTTTCATTAAAAAAATAATGAATTAAAATTAGTTATTTCTTAATATATAAAAGGCGATGTGTGTATGTATGTCTCCTACGTACTCCAAAACCGCTGAACCTATTTTGATGAAACTTTCCGACTAATCTGAAAGTCCAGCGGCTGTTCCTGTGAAGTTTAGTAGAGATTGGACTTGGACGAAGTCGCGGGAAAATATTATAAAAATTTGTAATCTTTTTTATTTATATAATTATAAAAATCAATCGCCGTGCGTTAGTCTCGCAAAAACAAGTATATATAAAAATTGCACCCCAGGTGACGCCGGGAGCGGGTCCCTAGTTTACCTATACCTACAGAAAAAAACATTTGTCCATTCGTTCCTTTGCCTAGTCAAAACCATTTATCAGGGTCAGTTTATAGGCGACCGTAGCCGTCTCACACGAATTGGATCGCCTGTCGCTCTTTTATAATTGTAATAATTATAATATCAGCTTTGTGTCAATAACATTAAGGTTCAAATTTCAGTTCTCGAAGCTTGTTTCGACGATGTACCCTAGAGGCCTTATTTCGTAAATCCAACAATTGTGCTCACGAAGAAGCAGTCACTTTACAAAAATTCTCTGTTCTGGTTTCAGAAGGTTTTGTTTATCAGGTATGATTAAAATTATACTATTAGTTATAAAGTTATAATAAAAAGATGTATAAAGATTGCGTTTCCTTAGTTAATTTTTTCTGGGTTTAAATATTAACTTGCGCTAGTTAGCGCGTAGACGTCTAGTAATTACTACACAAGTTGCTTATGAAGTGAATGAACTTTAATGAAAGGCTGAAACAAAGAAAATTGTACGCGAAAAGGCATTATATGCACGATGAAATTACAAAAACTTCAAGCCACTTTCAAGCCAAAATTGGAGTTTATTGAAAACAAAGTCCTCCTTTTGAATAATACAAGCATTACTCACAGAAACAAGTGAACAAATGACGAACAAAGTTTACTGCATCCCTACTTTCTAGGTTGATGTACATCGCGTTAGTATTGCACAATCCGAAATATCCACACTAATATTATAAATGTGAAAGTAACTTCGTCTGTCTGTCTGTCTGTTACCTTTTCACGCCTTAACTGCTCAACCAATCACCATGACAGGACATACAGGAAAGGACATAGGGTACCTTTCATCCAGAAAAAAAGGACTGTTCCGGGGGTTCCACTAAAATAAAATAAAAAACAAACGCCTGTAAAAAGTGTTATAGCAACAAGAGGTCAAGCTTTATATTGTTTATATATATTTATATTTTTCAACGCGGACGAAGTCGCGGGCACCAGCCAGTCTTTATATATAAAAAGTAGTTGTTGAACGCTAATTCGTCAGCGTAACTTTGCCAGACCCCATTTCCGTGTCCTTACCCAATCCCTTATCCATAATCCCACTGTAGTCGGCAGCGCACTTGCAGCACCTGTAGTGTTATAGGCGACGGTAGCCACCTACCGTCAAGTGGACTGTCGGCCCGTATATCGACCTTAAGAATGAATGAAAGAAGAATTGAATGTGATAAAAGAGACAGATCTTTTAGAGAGGCGTGGTAGTTTTTTTTTAAATTTATTTATAATTTTAACAATTTTAAGGCTAATATATAAAATAATAACATGTAAAATGATAACACTAAAAACCACTGAGGTTTAATCTCGTGTTATCATTTGTATCAGTTGCAAATATCAGCTTGGTAATGCTGGCGTCACGCACAATTAGTTCTCACAACTCTCCGACAGAGTCTTGTTAGCATACTCCTTTTGAGTTTGGCACAATTTGCCTTATGAGACCGTAAGTTTTGGTGGTAGCGATGATGTACCACCGACGGCTTAATGAAATTTAACTTAACCTAATTATTAATGCGAACACAAGAAGCGATTTCATCATTTTCTTGTTAACGTGTTCAGGTTCCACATTCTGTTTGAGTGATAAAGAAAGTTTATTTTGGTTACAATAATGTCTGTGCTTTAATAACCATTGTGTATAAGGTTTAGTTTAACTTTTTAAATCTCTTTTACTAACAGAGATAGGTGATATTAGTTTTTTATAACAAGTTTTAATAAAAATTATTAACTAACCCCAAACACACTATATCTATTGAGCCCAAAAACGCTATATCTGCTGTAAGTTGCTGAGGAGTTGGGTATTCCGCAGGCTACTTGATGCTGCAGCATCAGATCAAGATTATTATGTCTCGGAAATGCCGCCTAAGTAACAGTATATCACATTTCACATCAATAAAACCTGTGGAAGTTGGTGAAATGTCTTCGTCAAATAGGAAATGGGCTGATGGTCTTCAAACGCCCGAACAGATCTTCATTTAAGAACAGTCTCGATCACTTTAGCTTTTGAACAAAAAAACCGTATCAAACCGATAGTTTTAATCCACAGCTCCCACAGGTTAAACTGAAATTTCATGTGTAATATTATTACAAGAGAGTGTTCTGACACCGAGAACTCTCCGCAGGTGTAATATTGATTTATGTAATGGTTATCTGACGATTTACTTGATGGTAGGTGGCTACCGTCGCCTTTAGGTACTTATGTTGGTAGCACCGTAGTTTTCTTTATTGCTATAGCAAATGTAGCAACACTTGTTGCCAGAAATGTTTATCAATTCACTTTCTTCAAATGTTCTTCTTTAAGAAAGAAAGAAAGAAAGAAAGAATTTCGTGTTAGTTACACCATTTATAACTCGAGAACGGCTGAACCGATTTTTATGATCTTTGTTTTATTGAATTTGTCTCCATTCCGAATAGCAGAATAACTATTAAAACTTCGAAAAATATTCACGAAAAAAAAAATTATATGGAAAATTCATTAGCTCATACATTTTGTATGAAATGGGTTTTTATTCTCTCTGAGGCGGTACGAAGTTCGCGGGTCAGCTCGTTATCTATAAAACAAAGAAAGAAATACTAACGTTTAATCTCATAATTTTATTTGACAGGATTGCGACCACAATGTAATGTACACGAACTGTCCAGGTGGAGATCCAAGACCTAGCGGAGAGCTTATAGCTAAATTATTGAACTCCGGTTCGAACGATTCTGCTAGTACAGGTTCCTTAACAATACTCCTGATGCTTGTTGTTTTAATTTTTTGTTTACAATAAAACTTTTTAAAGCACTATGCATGTGTATCCTTTATTGTGCACATTAGATCTACATAGATATTAGCAATACTTTATTTAAAATAAAATAAAATTGAGCAATCAGGCTAATAGCGCGCAGTATAAGCCGGTTAAATACGCAAGGAGAAAAGAAAAGAATTATCATTCTTAGAAAAAAATTAAAAATTTGATATTTTTCAATTATTTAATTATTCTATTATTTAATTCAATTATTTTTGTATTATATTGGAAAGATTAGAATCTGTCGATATTGCCACAATGATTTTCACTGATCTAACGAGTTTGAATTTAGAATGATTTTGAATTTTGAACAGTTTGAATTTATGAATATTTTGAATGATTGGTATTATAAGCGGTAGAAAATTCACACCATATCTACAAGCAAGAATTGTAAAACAATAATTATAATGTTAGTTCAAAATTAATTTGTCGAGTAACATCATTCGTTCATAGTTTGCAACGGGCTGCGCTATGCGCATACTTTAAGCCTGAAAGTCTGAAACAATTTTTCCGGAACAATTCCAGCATCAAAACATGTACGCGCATGGACGCCGAACAAATATTAAACTCGCATTACCCATATCTCGCTCAAGTTCACACTAATGTAACAAGTTTTAATGCCAGCTTCATGTTTCAAATGTGAACAGTATTGTATTGAAATACCTACTCATGTGATTCGTTCATAGACCTCTTTATTTTCTTTTTTTAACCCTCGGCGCCCGACGTAAAAGAAGGGTGTTATAAGTTTGCGGATTAAAAAGAAATGATTTAGTATATGAGTGTCTGTTTCGGAAATGCAAATCCTAATTAATAGTATATAAATGTAAATTACGTGTGAACTAAACTACTGGACCGATTTTGATAAAACTTCGTAACTATGTGTAATTTTGTCCAACTTAAAAGATGGGATAGTTTTTATTTTGCACCCGTGCGAAGCCTGGAGCGTGTAGCTAGTAGTATATAAAATCTTTAGTTACATACCTATATTTTTTATATTTTTATATTGCGGCTCTCTTCTATCGTCATTATAGATTTAAGTTTCATAAAACGCTATATGCTCGATATCCTCTAAGAAGCAGTAAGCTCTGTCAAAGCTCAAAAGGATACCAACTGAGGCTTAACTGAGTTTGAAACTAAAACCGTGGACTGTTCACCAGTATAGAGAACGAAATAAGTACAGACAAAGTATTTATATTTATATCCCTTAATAAAATTCTGAAGAAGTTTAAATGTTTTGTGATATTGTTAAGGTATGAACAACCTTTGGGCATTTAGGCAGTCCTTCTGGCGGCGGTAACCAGAAAACAGAATCTTACGGAAAACAACCGTGAAATAGTAATATGTGTGATGTGTTTCTATGAGTGAGTAAGGGATACAAGACTCAATCCACTATAGTCGGGAGCGCACAGAACCTGTGGCGTTGCTTGTGTTATGGGCTACGGTGGTCAACTACCACCAAGCTTAACATAAAAAAAAAAACTGTCAGTGTACATCAGAAATGAAAACTAGTTTCACAAATATATATGTCACAGAGCGTGACGGTAACGCGAGATTAGTGTTTTTCCTCATTCCAAAATTGCCAAACGTGTCTAAAAAAATTCATTTGAAAATTAAGCGTCACTGAACCTGACGGCGCCAGTGCAGTGTTTTTTTCCTATTCCAAAAGTGCCAAACGTGCCTAAAAAAATTCATTTGAAAATTAAGCGTCACTGAACCTGACGGCGCCAGTGCAGTGTTTTTTTCCCATTCCAAAAGTGCCAAATGTGCCTAAAAAAATTCACTTGAAAATTAAGCGTCACTGAACCTAACGGCGCCAGTGCAGTGTTTTTTTCCCATTCCAAAAGTGCCAAACGTGCCTAGAAAAAATTCACTTCAAAATTAAATGTGTCTGAGCCTGGCGGTCATGCGAGTTCAGTGTTTTTTCCCATACCAAAAGTGCTCAACGTGCCTAAAAAGTTTTCACTTCAAAAAAGTTATTAAACATTAAGATATATTGTCCTACATGTATTAAATAACAAGTTTAAATACTACTATTTAAAATAATGTGTGTGAAGCATTCTCAAGTCTTGTGCTTGTTTACTCACATCTAATATGCTATGAGCTTGCTATGAGTGTTTTCCTATTCAGGTCTCTGTGTCGGCTTTCCTCATGAACAGTTTTGCTTCATAAGAAACTAATACACAGAGTTCAACAGTGAGCGAGTTTGCCATACGTTAGGAAATGAACATTATTGATGTTATCTAAAATATATATACGATATCATCCAGACAAAATGCGTTCAATTTTTTTATGACTCCTCAAGGAATTGCGTTCTGTACAACGTACTTTCAGTTCTTCCAAATGAACTGAAGTTAAGCTATGTATATATTCGTACTTTTAAGGATATTTTATACTAGCATTGGCCCGCCGCTTCGTCCGTGCTCTTTTTTCTCATCTTTTTCTAAAAGATGTTGACATCAACATCAATATTTGATAGAAATGTTTGTATTGTCATATCGTAACATCTCGTCGACCACATCGTTAAGATTGTGAAGAGATGACTACTGCTGCTGGCTCCTATTTATCCTCCGTCGTGTATTCAGTGATAGTGGTGCAATAAATAATAGTATATACAAAACCACTTTTATATCAACAGCTCTTTTCAGAGCTATTCCGATTGTCTATATTTATTTCTCACACCTTTCCTCGGCATACGGTAACTACAGTTTCTTCATAATTTTATTTAAGGGTGTCATCGGAGCCCGCAATATGCGGGCCTCGTCTGGCGGGGGGAGAACGTAGCGTGTAGTAACGTTCCCTTACTCCCACCCATAGACGGCGCGAGCAAACGCCGTGGTTTTTTAGTGAGTGAAGTCCCACATACCTTACCAATCTCCCCATTGTCAGCTTTTCTGGATCTACCCACATGCTGAGGGTAGATACGAAAAGGGAGGCCAATTTGTGTTGGCTGATTGGATTTTTTCGTGCCGGCAATCTTTACAAAATCGTTATCGCGTCGAGTCGCGATTAGAAGTAGCTTATTATAATACTAGTAAGAGTATCAGTGTGAAGTGCTATGTAAATGTATAATTAGGGTCATTATTGGTGATGTGCGAATATTGATATAGTGTGAAATGAAATGAGTCTGATCTGAGAGATCTGATTTTCCCACTCAAAAAAAGGAGTGGTATTCATGGTATTCTGTAAAAACTACTGCCAGTCGGGCTGCTCAGATCACGACTGCCTACTGTAATTTAAAGAAAATATAATATATAAATGTTTGGATTACTCACTATTGACAATAAAAGCCTTATTTATTGTGCGATATGTTGAAATTATTGACGTAAACCGTGCAATTCGGCTGCCGCAAGTGGTGTTTGTGTCCGAAAAAATTCAAGAGCCGCAACATAATTAGTCCAGTAACTTTATACATCACAGTATGCGTCAAATCCGGTAGTTCTGATTTTTTGCAGACTTGTTTATAATGTTGGCCTAATGAATAATCCAAGTTTGTGACCTCGAGCGCCGAACGCAACTTTGTCAAAAATCCAAAAAACCGCGAAAAAATCGTTATTTTTTCAAATTTTGGCAATTATAACCCTAAAGGACTAGTTTTTGAAAAAACTTTCTTAGGACGTTTTTAAAGTAGACTAAATTTGCTACAATATGATACTAGAATTGTCTCTGTAGACCCAATAGTTTCCGAGATTAAGCCTTTCAAAGTTTATCATTTTTTTCGAAGTTCGCAATTTTTTGCAATATTTTAGACGTCACTCGAATAACTCTAGCGGGATGAAGTTCCAATTACCTCTGACGGAGTGTGCTAGTCTTTGGCTTAGGGAAGATGCAAATGATGTCCATAGTCGAAAAAAATCCGGACGTTGAAAAGCAAGCTGCGATTTTTCTCGACACCAACTCTACACCTGACGAGATAGCAGCAGCAGGAGAGCGAGTCATAATTGCTCTATACGGAGGCAACCCCAACACCCATAACCTTGACGAGCTGCGGTACCAACTATTCGCCAGGGCTGCGACGAAAACCAGCTTCAATCTAGCCAGGTTACCTCCTACACGAGACTCTGCTCAGATAGCTCAGACGTCGATCCAGATACGGACAAACCTCAACCGGGACCTTCCAAGAGGGCTAAATTAATTTAATTTTTTGATTTTGAATATTACTCAATTTCCTAACAAATAAACTTATAAACTTTTGTTGTACTCGTACTTATCTTTTTTACTTCATTATTCGTAGCTTAACTTAAACATCATCGTTCACACTTCTCATTTTATTTTTTAACATCCCATCATAAAAGTATAGGGCTTCAATAGTATAATCAGGATCAAAATTCATTCAGAACGACAGAATTGCAAAAAATTGCAAAGTTCGAAAAAAAATAATGATAAACTTTGAAAGGCTTAATCTCGGAAACTATTTGGTCTATAGAGACAATTCTAGTATCATATTGTAGCAAATTTAGTCTACTTCTACTTTTTCCTTTAAGTTTTAGTCTTTTTAAGTTTTTTTCTAGGACGTTTTTAAATTTTTACCTGATGGTATGTCCGCTAGGAGTGAAATCGAGCAGAGTCTCGTGTAGGAGGTAACCTGGCTAGATTGAAGCTGGTTTTCGTCGCAGCCCTGGCGAATAGTTGGTACCGCAGCTCGTCAAGGTTATGGGTGTTGGGGTTGCCTCCGTATAGAGCAATTATGACTCGCTCTCCTGCTGCTGCTATCTCGTCAGGTGTAAAGTTAGTGTCGAGAAAAATCGCAGCTTGCTTTTCAACGTCCGGATTTTTTTCGACTATGGACATCATTTGCATCTTCCCTAAGCCAAAGACTAGCACACTCCGTCGGAGGTAATTGGAACTTCATCCCGCTAGAGTTATTCGAGTGACGTCTAAAATATTGCAAAAAATTGCGAACTTCAAAAAAAATGATAAACTTTGAAAGGCTTAATCTCGGAAACTATTTGGTCTACAGAGACAATTCTAGTATCATATTGTAGCAAATTTAGTCTACTTTAAAAACGTCCTAAGAAAGTTTTTTCAAAAACTAGTCCTTTAGGGTTATAATTGCCAAAATTTGAAAAAATAACGATTTTTTCGCGGTTTTTTCGATTTTTGACAAAGTTGCGTTCGGCGCTCGAGGTCACAAACTTGGATTATTCATTAGGCCAACATTATAAACAAGTCTGCAAAAAATCAGAACTACCGGATTTGACGCATACTACCCCATACTTTCAAACGACAAAGTTACTGGACTAAATACCCGATTAACTCGACCGCGGAATGATTTGCGGGAATTTTAAATTGTCCACGGATTACCATGAAGCCTCGTTTCTCGTATACATTTATTAATAAGCAGATTTTATATTACAAGCAACCATTTTAATGTGAAATATAAAGCTTTAAATTCAAATAAATAAAAAATATTTACATATTATGATACTATTAAAATAAAATCGCAAACTAGTGATATTTGTACATTAAATATTTAAAAAAAAAAAACAATTAGTACACGTCGTATTTATTTTGCCGAGGAAAAGAAAATACAGTTTTTAGAATTTTGTCTGTTTATCTGCACCTTAATTATAAAAACAGCTTAATTGATTTGGATGCGGTTTTCACTAATGTATTATATCAAGCTAACGATAACACTTAGTGTTCGTTTCATTCCAATCGGTTTACAAACATAAAAGTTATACCGAGTACCGAAATACCAAGAGTACTAATTAAAAAAATAAAATATTTCTTTTTATATATACCTACAAGCGGGCACAGCTAATATATATGTATAATAAAAATATTATATTTTTTTATCTCAATGTAAAAAGTTAAAGCTGTTAATCATTGCGTGTCACTATTTTTTAAGAAATTGTTATTTTTAATAAATTAAAAAAGGGGCACCCCTGAAATTATATCGTAATATTCAAGAGAATTTTCATATTACTAAATAGTAGCAGAAATAATCAGTATATTTGAGCTTCTAAATATATATAATATTTGGAGTACATGAGAGACGGTTATGCGAATATGTAACTTCGAAAAGGGTCGAGTTGTTTGACAAAATGGCTCCAAAGTTGGAACATAAAACAAGGATTTCGTTTTTCCCTAGCGACATCTGTTGGCTTAATGAATTAACTTTGAACAAAGATGGCCGCCTCCGACAACTTTTCACGATTAAAATGACGATGACCTATAAAAATTTAAACAGATTGGGGTGTACATAACGGATATAAAAAGGATTAACCCGTAAAATTTCTATACAAAATTCCTTTATGAAAAAATAACTTACCACCTATGTTAACTACAGCATTTTATCCGAATGTAAAATTAATTCTTATATAAACCTATAGCTAATCGGATGTATATACGGATTTTGAAATGATTTGATGAATTATAAATTTCCCTAATGCACTTTATTTGTGTACAGTTTAGAATTCACATGCCAAAAGTTTACCGATTCCATGCTAAGTAATTCCACGATTATTCCTTAGTTACTGATCGTAGCAATACATAACATTTATGTGATATCATTTGAAGGTTTTGAAGCAAACTTAAAATTGAAATTAATTTCATATCTAGTACAATTATCTTGTCATTACTGTTATTCTATATGCATATAATAAATATAGTAAGTATATAGTAATAACTCGATGAAACATCTCATCTCATAACGATCCATATATCCATAGTTATGGAGATAGTGAACGCAGAATTTTATAACACGGCATAAATAACGTGGTAACAGCACTACTTAAGCATCCATTAACGCGTGACCAAATTGTACCGTCTTGACATTTGGATAAAAGGAGACCTTCTCTTCAACTGAAAGCGGCCTTAAACAGACGCCTCTGTTGGGAGCGCTGTATTTATGCGGCAGCGCAAGTCACAAAATATAGCGGCGTCAAATACCTAAAAGCATCGAAATAATATATCTTTGCATTCACCAAAGGTTTTTTTTGTGAATCAACCAGAAATACGCTAGTTTTGAATATTTCAATGATAAAATAAGAACTAAAGATAGACCTCAGTGGACGGCAGAGTGAAGCCGGTAAAACTACGCCTCGCCGTATACATACACGGTTACACGACATATATACAAATATAGTGAAAATGCCGAATTGCGTTACATGTACAAAGCAAGATGGAATCACATTTTCACATGTAAGTTAACTTGGAAAACAATATTTCCAAT
The DNA here is from genome assembly GCA_944738685.1 of Synanthedon myopaeformis. Taxonomy (NCBI): domain Eukaryota; kingdom Metazoa; phylum Arthropoda; class Insecta; order Lepidoptera; family Sesiidae; genus Synanthedon; species Synanthedon myopaeformis. The sequence continues at coordinate 3,610,507 of OX122938.1, read as the reverse complement.
AAAAATAAAATATTATTACACAATACATATTTATAAAACCGGCTTCACTATGTTATCGGCAAAATTCTGTCTTTAGTTTTTATTTGGTCTGAGGGTTAATTATGAAGATTGTCTACAAAGTCGACCAAATACACTTGACCGCTAAGAAAAAGGGTCGGATGACAATCCACGTTTTTTGGTAGATGAATCTTTACAAAACTTTCTGTTTATATTGAAAACAGCTCTACTATCAAACGTAAAATAATTTACCTCTATGGAATTCATTTTTGGTTGACAATTTTAATTTTTTAATTTCCATCATATAGACTGTAATTTCTTTGATTGATAATTCCGATGGGCTTATCCGATGGCTTGATTGATTGCCTACTGCCTGATGAGCTACCCAGTTTATGACTTCTAGACACGGTATTTATTCCACTACTAACTTAACTGGCAAAAGTTAATAGTGAATCATTCACTATATCAATTAGAAAAATGTTCTATTTCCTAGAAATCAAAAGATATCGTATGTTGAATCGACTGAAGTTCAAAATAAGATCAGCTAATCAAACGTCAGGTGAATCAAAGATTTTACAGTTTTACAGTTTTTAATTTTACAGTTATAAACATGAGCTGATTGAAATACAAAGTATTTGTCTACAAGTATGGTAAACGTCTACCACGACAAATTACAAAGTTCTTATGTGTATGTAGGAACTTAATAAGGACTACCACGACAATATTGTCTCTAATAACTTGAACCACACCTGAATTTCAGTAATAAGTCAATGTCAAGAGCAACTCGCGTCGATATTTCCTCAATTTGCCTTGTACAGATTTCTCTGCTCTTCTTTAGATTCCACTATTCTTTTGTTACAATATGAATCATGAACAAAGAAGTCTTATTAGTTTTCTCATTGTCAAGAGAATTCGTAAAAAATACAATAATCCTTTCGTTAACTAGAAAATGGGCTTAAAGTTCTTCAAACGCTAGAACATATATTTATAATTATTTATAGCTAAGAACAATCTCGCTCACGTCAGCTTTCAAACAAAAAAAAAACACACGTCAAACTTATAATACAAAAATTAATGCAAAATGAATCAATGAATATTAGAATACCTACTGGTAAAATTCTCTGAAAATCGAATTTCATAAGGAGATAATTATAAGATACTAGCTGTTACCTTACCACGCTTCGCTGTGGCTCAGTCTTATATTAATTTAATTTTATTATAAGTGTAAATAAAAGTAGGTACTTTACCGAAAGACACATTGTTCAATTTAATATCTTACTTAATACATTTATTTTTTGTTGTTAATTATTTTTCATTGTACAGCCAGTGAATGGACTACGTTTTTTGTTTGTCCGTTATCCGCATTTAATAAGCGAAACTGGTGTTTGATCAACACGAATAACAATTCGATGACTGTCAGATGGCATGAGATCAATCGCATTTTAAAGCATTCTTGGTCTTCTTTCTTCTTTGCCCTCGCCTCTTCCCGTTATTCGGGGACGGCTTTCTTAATCTTTCGGCGCCATTCACTTCGCTGTTAGTAATAGGACGTAATATTCCTAACCTAATATAATGTGACAAGAGAATGAAATATATATCCAATAAATATTTTTTTGGCTGCTGCTAATAGATAAGCTAAAAAAGATTTAATCAAACTTTCAGAACATCTAGAATTGAACCAACAATGTAGCCAATATATAAAATTGCTTTCGGAGGGTGCTCGGGCGAATATTATGTAAGAGGGTACGCTACTAAATTATTGTAACCCTGAACTATTTTATAAATATGTCTACACATTGATAAAGGAATAGCTTTTACATTACATGCTGAAAAATATTTATTGAACTTTTAAATTTGGAGTATAAATCTAGTAGCGAATTTTATATTCCATATATATCTTGTATCGTAAAATGACTTACCTATCATCTATCATCTATCTATTTCTTATACACATCTAAATCTATCTACGTCTATACATATGTCATAAGGGGAGTCAAGTGGCGCCACAAACGGAGCATAGAACGGAGCATCATGACAGCATAGAATACTATCTAACGACTATCTGGAAATGTCAAGCAGTAGGCTATGTGTGTTAGACGCGAAACTAGCAACTCCGAGAGCCTGAGTAGCAGTGTTTATTCCACTGGATGTTAGCAAACATTAAAAATATTAAAATTCATGTAGTTTCATAAGCACGCACAACTTTCGAGTGTTGTCTTACTCTAAGCAAACAATACCTCTCGTGAAATACCTGTGTCAACAAAGTTTCGTCGTTCAACAAGCCAGTCGTATATTTGTTTCACCGAAATCAACTGGTATAAGGGGATAATGGGTGTAACCGGATAATGAGTCTGATTATTTGTGGATTAAATAAGGCGTTGACTTGTACACAATAGAACATTGTGTACACAACCGGAGTTGTACACAATGTTCTCTGTTTTCAATGTTCATCTCTCCTTTTGTCTTCATTAAGTTCAAATTCAAGTAGACTTTGATGGAATTTATAATGATTTTTTTTGGTCCACCCATTTGGGAGCTACAATTTCACAGACAGACACATAGATATACAAATATGTACTGTACAGTCAATAACGTCACTACGTCACACACACACACACACACACACACACAAACACAATACATCCATGTTTTATTAAGAAAACCACCAGTGTGCCAATAGCTATAACCAAGCGCAGATTCCCAAATAAATTTTATTAAGGCAAATCCAACATTATTTTCTGTTTACGTTACGGAACGGGCCGAGAGACAAAATAAATTATCGCCTCCCAAATTGGCTTACGTCCCTACAAAGATCCTAATGTTTCTGTTTTATAGAAAATAGCATATAAATTTGTCTTTAGAAGACATTATTTAAATAATGTTCGGTGTGTATAGTCGAGGAAAGAACTTTAAAATTAAGTTTGAAGTTTATACGTCTCATATATTTTTTTAAATATATAAAAACGGTTTAATATTGCATACAGCACATCCACCGTCGACCCACGGCCCTTATCAGGTTATAAACCTCTTACGCTGGAGTTACGGCGTTTGCCAGTTCATGGCCTCCACTCGAGAACCTTTTGGCCCCAGCGGTTTATGGGACTCTGTACTAGTGACCTGCCCACTGCCACTTTAACTCCGGCCCGGTTATGACGGTAAGTATCGTTTGCCTACTACGGATCTCCTCATTCTTGATTCGATCTCAAACTGTAACCTCGAGCAAAGCCCTTTCTATAGCTCATGAGCTTTCTTACGAGGCAAATAGTTAGAGACCACGTTTCATCGCCATATGCCATAATTTGCAACACACATTTGTCGAAAAGTTTTGTTTTGAGCCAATGAGGAATTCAGTCACCCGAGCTGAATTATCCAAGTCAATAGGCGATAAACCTAATAGGCTGTCGCCGCACATTATGTAAAAATATATAACTACAAATTGGGAAATATTGGGCTTCAAGGTATTCAATTTAAACCAAATTACTAAGAAAACCATTTAGATTACAAAAATCTGTAGGATATAAAAAGCTATAATGAACTTTTTTCCTCGAGTGTCCTTTGGAGCACATTGTATATTCTTATTTACGAATACAAGTTAGTGATGATACTTACAATGTTAATTTGTCTTCGCGTGTTGTTAGTACTGAAATAAATATTTGTGACTTCAGTACAGAAATAGCTGTCAATGTGTTCATTTTAAAGCATTTTTATGGGGTACTCTTTAAAAGTAGATGTAGTGACATACTTATAGGTAGGTACCGTATTTTATTTTTAATTATCACATAATATAGTGCCTATCTCATGTAAATTTTGAAATTTGATTCGTATCCTATAGTCATATTAAATCACTTTTTGCCTAGATGTAAAATAATCACAGATGTGATCTCATCCTTTTGTTTTTATTTAGGAAACCTACAATCTTAAATTACAAGGAACAAATATTTTTTAATTTTTTAATTTTTTATTACAGCCATTTACAGGTAGGTACATTAAAATCTAAACGGATTTTCATGCGGTTTTCATCTATCAATAGAGGGATTTCGTTAAGGTTTTATCCTAGAAAATATGACGTACCTAACTAGGATTCCAAGCTACATCAGCTGCGTCGGTAGCCGAGCTGTCCGAATAAAACCGAAATAAAAATTAAATAGACTACATTTCAATGTAATACTTACCTATTGTAATTCATCATTACATTAACAAATCGCTTGTCATCAATGACATACACACACTTCTAAACATTCTATACTTTTTAACGTAAAGGTCGTCAGACAAGCTGACGGTTCACTTGATAGTAGATGGCTACCGTCGCCTATAATATAAGCGACGCCACACGTGCTGCAAGTGCGCTGCCGACCATAGTAGGATCAAGGATAAGGGATTCGCTGTTAGATAGTGTGTATTTTGGTAAAAAATATAATTTCATGAAATCATAAAAATATTGTTAAGATAGGTAGATATGTATCAAAAGGTTAAACCAATATTTTGAATTTCGCGACCATATTTTGGGAAAACATAAATCTTTGTTTGAAGCCGTATTGGCTATCAGTCACAAAGCTTGCTATGTCTTCGGGGCATGTTTGTTGGGCTACGAAAACGACGCGACGTTTGCATGAATTAAATACTATAGTACCTTGATATATAGGTCACGCCTAGTGTAGGACCTAGATTATATCTGCAAAAGATACTACGCATTTTTTTTATTTGAGTAGTTATTTATTGCAAATAAAGATTTTATTTATTTAAAATTTTAAGATTTCTTCTCATCTTCGAAATGATCCTTTGACCCTTTTTCGTAACCATTTTTTTAACTAGCTACAATGAAAGGAATTTTTCTCCTCTATTTTGTAACTGGTAGTGAAAACGGCATTATTTTTTCTCTGTCCACAGCTAGTTGTGAGAACAAAAATTTTTTTTTTCGTCAACCAGTGTGCGTATACTAGTATAATTATTAGATAATTATTTAGATGTATAATTATATATATAATTATTTAGATGTAGTAGCTATTTATCGTAACTGTATGTATGGCGAAACTGACGAAACGCTGTTTTTGTGGCCCCAATCGAACTTTAACTAAACTAAGGGAAAGAGGATGCGCTATGTTTTTTCGTTCAGAAAACACACGATTTATAAACAGGCAATATCGTTGCCTGTATTAGCTATGGAGAATTGAATATTTCTCCTTTTATTTTTTAGGAACGATACTTAAATACAGAAATCACCAAACAAGGGTGCCTTTAGGCACTATAAATGTTTAATTACTAGGTATTGTAACTCACTAGAAATTATATTTTAAATATATACACAAAAATTATAATATTTATAGAAAATTTATACTATTTTCTTTACAGATATGTTTTAGAATATTTATAATTATAGTGTAACATACTATTAATATTAAAAACATTTTAGTAGAGGCCGAGCATTATTGTATTCCTCATAAAAAAGAGATAACCTTGCAAGTCCAATCACCTTGCAAGTCGACCTGCAAGTCGATATCTTACTTACAAACTTTGTGACGTTGCTTATGTCTATAGGCGACTACAGCCACTTACTATCGAATAGACAGTTATATAAAAACAATAGGATTACGTGTGGCTGATAATTGTATAAACGTAATTAAAATATTAAAATTGTATAGTACTTTTTTCTATACCTTTTATTAATTTTGTAAAAAATCGTAAGAAGACTTACGACTATCCAAACCAGGCAAAAACCGTTGAATATCCTGTTTCTAAGATTAAATTCGCTATTTTCATGCATAATGAAATTTGCTCCGTACCCTTTGATTCAGATGATTAAACATAGGTAGCGTTCCGCAAACATAAAATAGGAAGCCCAGATGGCGGCGGCGGTAACTGCCCTCTTATAAAAGACTAGCTGGTGCCCGCGACTTCGTCCGCATTCAAAATTAAAAAATGAATAAACAATATATAGTATGACCTCTTGTTGCTAACACTTTGGCCAGGCGTTAGTAAATTTTCCTGGAATATACGCGTATGGAAGTGACAGCCTATGTATTGTTTGACATTTTGACAGATGGACTTAGTGGTATGTCGATAATATTGGAAATAACAGCATAACATGTTTGGTTTTGGTTGGGTTCATTTCATATGATAAGTTGTACCTACAATATTTTTCTTCAATGTTTACATTTTAATAAAACATGAGATCCTCAAACATGTTTTTATACTACTACTGTGTGTAACTTATGTGTTTTGGTCATTAATTTTATAAGTCCCTTAATAATTCATCTTCTCTCAAAGTTGTTAGTAACTAGCTGTTAACCGCGACTTCGTCCGAGTTGAAAAATAAAAAATATAATTATAAGCAATTTAACCAGGCGTTAATTTTTTATTTTATTTTAGATGATCCCTGGATGAAGGTCCTTTCTTGTATCCCTGACATCATGTATGCAAAATCATGATGATGCATTAAGTATTTAAGGCGTGAAAAGGAAACAGATACATAGACAGACAGACGGACAGAGTTCCTTTCACATTTATAATATTAGTATGGAAGTATGGATAGTATGGTATGGATATTAGTATGGATTATCGTGGAATTTTTGTGCATGCGTTTTTGTGTTTCTATTCCCTGTAGGTACTTTTATGTGGAATGTATAAGAAAAAAAAAAAGTCACCATATATGAATGGTCAAAAATTAGTTCATGTAAAAAATGTGCTAAATACTTAGTCAAAGTCGTAGATTTGTACAGTTTTATGCAATTTTTTTAAATGTGAATCATAATATGGGCTGACCTTTATTACCACCTCAACGTGTAACTGACGCTTCGGATATAGAAATCGCTACTGTAACGCGAATTTCAAAGGAAAAATTTGACAAAAATTGTGAAGAGGAGAACATACTGAATAAAAAACGAAGCCTTATCTAGTTTGTTGTCAATATGGAAGGATGATTATCAAATTACATCTATACGAAACCATGTTTATGTGTATACTAATCACAAAAGGAATTAACTAAACGGAATAAATCCATACTAGTCCTAGTCCATACTAATATTATAAATGTGAAAGTAATTCTGTCTGTCTGTTACATTTTCACGCCTTAACTACTCAACCGCTCATCATGAAACTGTGCATACACATTCTCAGGGATACTGTAAAGGATATACGATACCTTTCATCCAGAAAAAAAGTATCACCGAGGGATCATCCAAAATAAAATAAAAAACTAACGCCTGGCCAAGTGTTGTAGTAACAAGAGGTCAAGCGTTATATTGCTTATATATTTTTTTTATTTTCCAACGCGAATGAAGTCGCGGGTAACAGCTAATTAATAATATCTTTGAGAGAATATGAATTACTAAGGAGGTTATTAAATTAATGACCAAAACACAAGTTACACACAGTCGTAATATAAAAACACGTTGGAGGATCTCATGTGTTATTAAAATGTAAACATTGAAGAAAAATATTTTAGGTACATCTTATCATGTTGTTAGTTTCAATATTATTGACATACCACTAAGTTCATATGTCAAAAAATCTAACAATACGTAGCCCTAGTATAGGCTGTCACTTTCATACGATTATAGTCCTTAAGATAATTTTTGATCGTTTCTAGAATATTATGTAATATCAATGTAGAAGGAGTAGAAAAAAAATATTTTACTCAATTATACAAAAATGGAATTACAAAAAAGTTTCAGAAAAATATTGTAGATAATTTAGTTTTACATAAAAAAAATATATATATCATCATCATCACATCACATCACACATTCCACACAGCACCATCTAGTTCCACAGTAAGCAACTAGTACTTGTATTATGGATACCAGATAGCTGATATACTACACAGATTACTTTTTTTTTTTTTTGTAAATATATACATATTATAAATACAAAACATCCATGACTCAGGTACAAAGGTAAAATGTCAACACATAAACATTTGCCCCTAGCGGGATTCGAACCCGCGACCGTTTGGTTAATAGCTAGGGTTACTAGCCACTAGACCAAATGTGTCGTCAAAATTAAATGTCTTAAGGATGCGATTCTCAAAGCTTAATTCAAAAATCTTAAATCCAATTGAAAAATATTAAAAATTACCCAATTATTAGTTGGGGCGATCAACCATTGCTTGAATTCGGCAAACATTTAAGACCCATAATAAAAATTAAAAGCGTACCGTACCCTTTTCAGGTTCAACCAACTCACAGCTACCCACGAATATGAAGAATACGTTACACAAATTGGGTCGCCCCAAAATTAATCATCAGTAGAATCGTTCGTCTGTATGTGGAACGCAATGTAAATCAACTCCGTTGAAAATGTCCAGAATTTAAGGCAAACTTTTGCCCGCTTCCGAATCCGACCCGAAATTCCTAATATCTATTCATACTCGTACGTATACAAACAAAGAGGACCTCGTTACCCGTCAGTTACTTGCGGTCGCCATTTGAGAGAATCCGAAACATTATATCTCCTATTGGGGTTTTCATTCTTGCACATTTGCCCTAAGATTTTAATCAATCAAGTTGATTAGTTATCTATTGAGTTTGATGTAGTAATTATTATACTTACCACTATCAAACTTCTATTAGCTGTTATTAAACCTATAAAGTAGGTCGCACCTAACTCGAAAGCAGTAGGTAGATGGAAATTCGAGACAGGGGTATCAAAAAGACATAGGGCACCTTTAAAGTAGTCAAAAAAGGGGGTTCATCTAAATAAAAAAATCAAAGCCTAAGAAAAAGAGTAGCGGATGAAGTCGAGGACACAGGCTAGTTTTAGTACGAAGATATTAATATTTTGAATGTGAAAAAGAATTACGCTTGGCGCTAACACACTATATTATGTTTGTAAGAATATTTTTAACTACTGAATGATATTAAATATCAACCCTGCCGAGTTGGATTTTTGTAGTGAAAGGGACGAAAGCTCGACTATCCATAAACTTAATCGAGACTGCCAGTTTCATTCCTGTTGGTTTATTTTCATTATAAAATTCTTATATAATATAAAGCTTCCCTGAAAAAATATCTAACTGATGGTGAAAACCGCATCAGAATTCGATGCGTGGTTTAGGAGGAGTTAGCGGCCATACACTAACTCCTAAACAATGCCGACTTCAAATTATACTACGTAAAGAAGATGTAATTTAATATCTTCCTCATAGGTTTGGTCATGGCTTGACTAATTTATTCTGTTGAAAATAAATAATGACACACCCATCATAAAAACACCATTGAATTGTTCAAAAGTGTCATAAAAACTAATAAACAACCAAGAAATTTGGCATTTTACCAACAGCCACACCATTTCTATTCCACATATAATAGGTATTATATTATATGCAGACGGTCTAAAAAGAGCTTACCACATTTACATAAGCCTCTCTAAGGAGTGTACAGTGAACCGCAACACGACACGAACGGTTCTGATTTGAATGAACGGGTTTACGGATGACATGTTGCTAATTGTACACCTTCTGAGAGTGTTGATAAATCCATTAGTGTCATCTGATTAATTTGTGAACACACGATCGTTGAAAACGATATACAATATTCGAGATTACTAACAGAAATAATTATACAAAAGTATTCACATGGAAAAAATAACTTAATATTTCAATAGATAGTCGATTAGAAAACCTTAAAAATTGATTGAATAATTATAGAGAATTGAGAAGCTGCTTTCTCTTGTCTCTGTTACGCTTTCCTTGTATTTTCCTCTGCATCACTAGTTGAAGAAAACAGTACCTCTCATAACGTGCCCGAAATACTGCAGCTTCCTCTCCTTTATCTATCAACGAGATACATAAAGGTTGTATGTATGTTCGCTGATAGACTAGATTGTTTATCTGGCATTGTTGTACCAAATCATAAAGCTAAAAATTACTGTTGCTTACTCCTGTTGTAATAGACATGTTGCTGGTAGTTCTTAAGCATTCACTTATTATTTTGTTTTCTTATATAAAATATTACTTATCTTGTGTCTTCTTATTAAATATTATTACTGTAGTACATAAAAAAAAAATTGTTTTTAATTATAATTATGTTTAAATATGGAACTGTCTAGAATAATTAATACTAGTTGTTATTATTTTATTACTGTAAGTAGTACACAAAAAAAAATGCTTTTACTTATAATTATGTTTTAATATGGAACTGTCAATTAATCCTAGCTGTTGCACGCGACTTCGTCCGCGTAACTTTATAAAATATAGCCTACTAGCTGGTGCCGTACGATGAACGATTGACCGATGAAAGGTACCCTATGTCCTTTCTGGTGTCCCAGACAACGTGTATGCAAAATTTCATGGTGATCGGTTCAACATCCATACATTCATACATGCAAACATACTTTCGCATTTATAATATTAGTAACATTACTCGCTGATAATATAGCTTCCCAACAGTGAAAGAATTTTTCAATCGGTCCGTGTTTCGGAGCTTATTCAATGCAAAAAAACAAATCTTTCCTCTTTATAATATTAGTATAGTAAGTATAGATATAGATTGCATGGATTGCATGGACCCCAATTGCATGGAAATAAATGAATTTTATTTTTTATCGTTCTTAGCATATCCATTCATTTTCGAAATTTTCGCAAAACTTTGTTATTTTCTATATGTCTTGGGCTAGTGTAGATATAAATCAAATATATATTACACACTACAGAAGAAAACATTAACGATTTTCATATCTCTAAACAAAATGGTTCATTTCACTTCAAGACACTGAGTCACAAAAGTTTAGTGAACAACATGTCTGAACATTTGGACCGTCAAAACACAAAGCGAAGCCACAAGCGATCCTGCTTTTCAAATATGGAGCTTAATGTTTCAGTGTTAAGGTCTGAAGAGATTTTGGTAACTGCAAACTGAAATTTGTCACACCACGCACGGTCTCCCCGTCAAAGTTGTAACAAAGTTTCTGGTTCTATGTACCGAGTAGTTGCGAGCTAAGTGTTTAGTTACATAAAACGATAGGTCCCAAAGATACAGGTACTGAACTTGCACCAAAAATCAAACGGGAATAGTTTTAAGATTTCTATGACTTTTACTCAGAATCTCGTTACTTAAGAGATAGTTTTATTAATAGCTAGTTTGCCTAGATCACTTGTGATATTAAAATTTAAATTTTTGAGAAAATAAATGACAAAAATCCATTAAAGACAAATAGAATAATTTTGTAGGACAGGTAGGACGCCTCCCTTCTTTGACAAAATCTATGATAACAAAAACGATCTTATTCATGACCTATACACATAAACCATTCTTAGAACCATTCCTAATATATTTCCCACATTCCAAATAATCTTGGTCGAATTTCAACAACGTGCAAAGAAAAGAACAATGAATGCTACGTCTAAATATCATTGATTTTATGCTCAATTAAGTTTGGATCATATTTGTAAAGTTTTTAATGATATTGTTTCGGAAGGTACCTATTCCGATAATTAATTGTAAACTGCCATTAAATTAATTGATACCTACATGCGCTGTTTACATTTCGAACAGTACTCCGTAATTAATGTCAGGCGCTATTCAAGTACTTTCAAATTAAATCAAGTTCAAACTGCAAACCCATTTCAAATCGGCTTATAAGGTGACTATTAAGGATTGGTGCCACAGAAGCGAAAACGTGAAGCCTCGCCTCGCATTTATGAGCTCGAAGTCTATTCACAGCTATCAACAACAATATATCTTTGTTTTAAGAACAAATCTTCATTAGTTACTAGGTGGTGCCCGCAACTTCGTACGCGATGTAGTTCGTTTTTTTGAAAATCTCACAGGAACCTAATATTTTTCCAGGATAAAAAGTATTCTACATATACTTCCAGGACAAAAAGGTTAAAAATCATCAATACATCAATGAAAACCGCATTTAAATAGGAAAATAGGCAAATTAATAACTTATTTTAAGTTCTTTTATTTTTACCAACAATGTTATGATTATAAGGTCCTCTTTTAAATAATTGTTCCAAGCCTAAAATCAATTTCTTTATTCTATGGCTTACGCTAGTAACATTATAATTTTCAAGGAGGGCAACCGGGTGGCCGGGGTTCGCCCTCTTGATCGGGAACGCGGGTCGATGGCGGATAGTTGTTGAAAATTAAGCTTGGAAAATAGTTATTTTAGAGTTAAAATGAAGTACTGGATTTGTGAATTATATATAGTTCTTGTGAAAGTATAATATAAACGTATTATACCTGAAGTATACGACTACACTCATTCCAAATACCTAACTACCTGCGAGTCAGGTCTAACACAATGTGAAAACCACGACAAATACGTAACAAATTTGTGTATGCATTTTTAAAGGATTTTATTTAACCTAACCCTTTGTGGTTAAATAACCTTTACCTCATACAAACTAATACAACTAAGTAATTTTTTTAATAAATTGAAAGAAAAAAAAAAAAAGAAAATGTGTTCTCTCCTAAAAAATATAATGCCAAATAAGAAAATCATGATATTAAAATAAAATATTTCAACAACAACAATGATAGTTTTTTATGAAGCCTCTGCGCAATTCTTTCAATAAATTATTATTTATGTTACTGTAAAAGTTCGCGTATTGGTATATTTTAGGTTATACTTAAAACCAACAATTATGGTCCCCTTAAAGGTAAAGTTCGTGGACTTTTTGTTAAAAATTTATATAATTCACTTCATATACTTCATTAGTTAAGACCAATATCCCTAAATATTAAAATTTACTATGCACATATTATATTCGTTTGACAAATAGTGCTCATGAGCACTTAGCATTTTTTTTATACGATACATAAGGCAATGAACTGTTCACTAAGGTCAAAAATGTTGGAATTTCAAAACTCATAGCAGATTTTGATTTGACAACGACGGTATGAGCTTTTTTTCAAAAATGCTTAACGGCATTCTCTCTGCGGCCATAAAGCAGTATACTGCCCGTTTTACATGTGAGTTTATATCCACTTTATAGGAATACTAAATCATCTTTAACGTGAGCATCAGACGCTTATACGCTCCCCTGAATGTACTATACTTCCGCGAAAATTTTCTTATTATAATACTCCAGGCGTCATGCACCTGATCACGCGGAAATTTTGTGTACATCGTAGATGTATAGGGAACCTTTTGGGTTATAATTATGAAGATCCTTTGTGTCCTTGTAAGATTATTGTATACCTATAGAGACGGGATCCTTATGGAGACATAGACTCAAACAAAACCTGTATTTTTCCTGTACTTGGAAATAATAACTTAAATTCTATGCATATCGCAACAGATTCTAATGTGAATACGCCCCTATTTACACAATACAATAATAATAAGGCGAAAAAGATAATATTTAAAAATAACAAATGATAAATTGGAAATGTGAGAAATTATAACGAAATTTATAAAAATTGTATTGTACTTATACATTTTTTATTTCTTTTTTAATTTTTTTATTTACACAAAAAATATAATTAGTGGTATACGATTTAGATTTAATATAAACTTATTTAAGTTTTTATAGTACACCTGAGTCGTCCAACAATTATTACATAACAAGATATTTACAATTTCATATTAGTTGAAAATTATTCAAATTGTAGACATTACTTTTATTATTTATATAAGGTTTCATACCAAAACTTATTCTTTATGACCACATTATCAATAACGGTAATAAAAATGATAGTAATTTTTACAGAAATTTGAGCAGGTTCGATTCCTGCAGTTTCTATTTTTTCAAAAATCATAGCATTTGTTCCTAAGAATGCGTATCTCACTGACCCATTTGTATTGAGTAGCTTTTATACCTATAATAGTAGCAATACAAAGGGTGACTAAGATACATTGTCTAAGTATGTTATTGATACGTATAAAAATATAAGCATTTTCTTGAAGTTATTTTGGATTTTCGGATATTCGGATTTTGTTGAGTTAATATTGTTTAGTTGACAAATACGAGAGTCGTATTACGTCACAATAAAGTATATTGTATATTGAGTTAGAGTTACATACCTACGTGATTTTAGTTAATTAGAGTAACTTTAACTTTGCGTGCAACTATATTAAACTCAAAGCAACTAGGTATCTTAAATATTATTAGGGGTACGTCTGCTATCGTGACGAGGATAAATTGTACGCAGGACGCTCCGCTGTTCGCATCAATGGCTTCGCATTTGATACTCTGTCAAACACCGAAACAAAAGAACTGTCAATCAACGATGGATCTTGTCATGAGTATGACGTCATCGGACAGTTTTTGTACTGAGTCATGTTTATACGGAAGCTAGGATATAAAGTGTTATCAAATATTGTGGTTTTTAAAAAAATGTTTATAGGATGGACAAAACTAATGTAATAAATATTAAGTCAGCTATAAAAATGTGTAAAATTATAAAATGTAATAACTGCTTATTACATTCTTCCATAATCCTAATTTTTACATAGTATAAAAGGTTCGCTTCCCTCCGTCTGTTCATTAATGAAAAGAGAGTTAAACGAGGACGGTTTTTATATATAACTAACTGTTGCACGCGACTTCGCCCGCGTAACTTTATAAAAATATAGCTTGCTGGCTGGTAATGTAGCTTTCTATAGGTGCAAGAATTTTCAAAATTGGTCCAGTAGTTTTTGAGTTTTTTCATTACAAACATACAAAACTTCTCTCTTTATAATATTAGCATAGATTTGCAAAAAAAAAAAAAAATTGCACCCGTGCGAAGCCGAGAGCGGATCGCTAGTAATATTATATATACGAAAATTTGTATGTTTTGATGTTTGTTACTCAATCGGCTTAGCTACCGTTATATTAACAGGCAAGAAACACCATAGGTATTGTAAATGACAATTCTGACCTTGATAGATTTAAGTGTAAGGTGGATAGGAGATGAGCTCTATAATCTATATGAAGGCCACCATACCACTATCTCACCACATATCTGCCATTAACATTAAAAATAATTTATTTCATACAAATCGAAAAGGTGTACCTTAATGTGACTATACATTTTGATTCCGTTGGAAATTATGGAATTCATGACGGGATCTCAACGGGTCATGTCAGTGGTTATAGGATATTCATTCGTCCTGTAGGACTTGAGAGGAAATAAATTGAGTTTATGCCAAATGATACTTACTTATTATACTTATCATCTATCCGTATTTCGGACAATATCCATTAGAGAAATATCATTATTAATTAGCCTTACATTGTATAGTTTTAAGTCGCTGTCCGCGTCTGTCTGTCTGTATATCCTCTAACTCCTCCTAAACCACGCAATGGATTTTGATGCGGTTTTCACAATCATATAGATAACTTTTCACGGAAGGCTTATGAGATTTAATAAAATATAATAGGTAATAAAATCTAATTAAGTTTTTATGTAACTATTTTTTTAATTCATGCTGACGGTCTACTTGATGGTAGGTGGCTACCGTTGCCTATAACACAAGCAACGATAT
This sequence comes from Synanthedon myopaeformis, assembly GCA_944738685.1. NCBI lineage: Eukaryota > Metazoa > Arthropoda > Insecta > Lepidoptera > Sesiidae > Synanthedon > Synanthedon myopaeformis. The sequence goes on along the minus strand of OX122938.1, from coordinate 3,595,096 downwards.
AGGTGCTGTTATTTCACTGTGGTCTTCTGTAAGGGGGTGGTTGCTGCCGCCAGACGGCAATATATTGCAATACTGCAAACTGTCCGCTTCTAACTGTTGATTCGTTAACTACTTGTAAATCACCAAAAGAATTTTGACAAGGTTGCACAAGTGGAAAGAATAATAAACGAGGAAGGTTTGTGTATATAAAAAATCCATCCCAGGCGAAGCCGGGAGCTCTCTAGTTATATAATATAATAATAACACAATAGTAATGTTTCCTTATAGTTGAACCTGCACTCTATAAGTAAGCATTACTTATAGTTACTTCTAAGGTCTCAATTATCTGAGCAAAGTTGAGATCAAATACTAGAAACTTTTGTAGCAAAACTTAAAAAGCCACATAATCCGGTTAGAAAGCCATTTTAAAACAGATTGAAAAGATTAAGAAATGGTTACCATTAGAAATCAGGAAGGTGGAAACGGCGAGTAACTTTTGCGTTCTTTTATTGTAGTTGAAGAGATCCGGGCAATACTAACGAGATTCCACTGTCGCAATCTCCCAAGTATCCTACTCTTATTACTATTGCAAGACATGTCGCGGATATAAAGTTCAGTGGAAATGAAAAATCGTTTTAATTTTAATATTTAAATTTAATTTTTAAATTGAAATTTTTGTTTGCTGACGAGCCCCTTGAATGAGTGGTTAGGGCGAATGCCTTAACGCTTTGTCTTAGTGGTCCCGGGTTTCGTCGTCGGCAGGGTTAACTTTAGAAATGAACTTGGCTCTGGTTTGGAAAGTAGTGGCGGGTCACACTGCGTTTCGCAGTCATTTAGGCAATCTGTGTGGCGGCAGTAATCACCCCCTTACAGAAGACGACCGTGAAATAAAAGCAATGTGTGCTCTTGTGTTTCGGTGAAGAAGTCAGGGATGCCAGAGCCCATTTCCCATCTCCCAATCCCTTATTCTAATCCTACTATGGTCGGCAGCGCACTTGCAGAACCTTAAATTAAGCTAGGAAGCCTGTCTCGTAGTACCTAGTAGTAATCTAGTAGCTGTAACAGCTGTTTTTCAGCGCATGCATATGGGAATTCGAATATTCAACATTAATGACTATTAATTATTTATTAATGACTAAATAATATTTATTTACGAATTTATTACAAGACGAAAAAAAATATATACAACGTGTTTGTATAAGTAGCTCAGGTCTATTAGCAGTTCTATGTTTTGAAGACACGTTTGGTCTAGTGGCTAGTAAACCTAGCTGTTAACCAAACTGTCGCGGGTTCGAATCCCGCTAGGGTAAATGTTTATGTGTTAACATTTTACCTTTGTACCTGAGTCATGGGTGTTTTGTATTTATAATATGTATGTATTTACAAAAAAAAAATATCTAATCTATGTAGTATATCAACTGTCTGGTATCCATAATACAAGCATTACTTGCTTACTGTGGAACTAGATGGTGATGTGTGGATATTTGCATGCCATAATATTGTCATTTGATATGTGGTTCAAACAAAAACTTATATCTACACAAGTCTTTTCTAGTACTGAAAAGTTTTTATTAAATCCTCGTTACACTTCTTCCTAGGTTTAGATTCGATAAATGTCACCGTGTCGTCGGAAACCTTTCATTTCTTTGTCGTCACGCAAGTAATAACGCCACATTTGTTTGTATGCCTTGAAGCAACTTAGTTTTACTAAATTGTGTTCTAGATGAGGCCTGTATGCCATTAGAGATAGAAGTTTAAATCGCTACCGTTTTATTGCAATCCTATACTAAGAAAAATACATGAATGAGAAAAATATATAAGGATATTTTTAATTTATATTGAACTAGTTTGTGCCCGCGACTTCGTCTGCGTTGAGTTATATATAGAAACCTTCCTCGTATAACGCTCTTTCTAAGAGTGGAAACCGCATTAGAATCCGTTGCGTACTTAGTTTAAAAATATAAGCGTACATACAGAGGGACAGACGTTTGTCCCTCTGTATGTACGCTTAACACTAACATTTAAATAATATGTACAATTTATGATGATATACACCTATCATGATACACCTGCTGTACACATGTAAGTATAAAAATTATGAAATAAAGATACCTTTGGTGTCCGATTTAAAAAATAAAAGATGTCTGATAAAACATGTAAAGCAATATAACGCATGATGTACATTGACACCTGCTATTATACTTTGGCAAGCCTTGAATCTTTATTTTTTATATAACTTTAACGAGGTTAACAGTTAGCGGTCAAGTTAATAAACCACATTTCATTTTTGGCAACTCACTCATCAAATACTTTGAAAAGAGAAAATACTTCGTAGTTTTCGATTGCTGTTCAGTTGCCCATCAGATACGAATTCGTAGATTAACTTCTTTCTCCAAATTGGATTTGCCAACTTTGAAAACCTAGATATAGATATTCAACCATAATTTTGGGAGTTTCGTGAGCTCTTCTATCAAAAGACCGTCCATCAAAATGTGCCAGTAAGATTAACTACGAGTATATTTTTTGTAAGAGTCCATTTACCACAGGCTACGCCATAGTTGCTATCTTAGCGCTGCCGAATGTTACATCTGATATAGTTTATATTTTAATTACTATTACTATTATTAGTTTAATATTAATGAACACGTAAGTTTCATTAGAGTAATAAGGAATTATTTATGAAAGATGAAGAAGAAGAATAAGATTATGGTGAACCAAGATATACTTAAAAAAAAAAAAAAGTGGATAAGTGGTGGATTATATCCACCACTTATGGTGTGTATTTAGATATAGGCCATTCAAATTTTATTCGAAACCTTGAAATAAAACTTACGAGGCAAATGAACGAACTTGATATCGCGAGTGCGGAAATTTAATAAGTTTCGACCTACATAAAAGTGGGGGAGGAAATGTTAAAAAGTTACAAAAAACTCATTACAAGATCGACCATCCATCACTAAACCAATAAGCCGAGGAAACTTCGATGGAGCTTGGCACACGAATAGTGGAATGATTTTTGAGAATTTCTATCATACCTAATTGTGGACGCCCGCAAATCGATTCCTGATATGCAATATTTAGATTCACATAGATAGAGATATTTCGATTCTGTCTTGTGGTTGTAAAAGACACTTGGATGAGTGGTTGGGGAGGATATATTTCTTCAGGTGTTATATTTTTCATTTTCCAACGCAGACGAAGTCGCATGCACTAGCTAGTAGTTATAATAAGAGGTACATAGAATTTGTCTGAATCTTCAGTTCGAGTACCCTAGTTTTCGTTAATTATTGGGTTACAAGTATTCTCACAGCTACCATGATTATTGAGAAATTTACTATAGGGCAGCGCTGAGTGACGTTCCAAAGCATGCCGCGACACTGAGATGCCACGGCATGCTTCGGAACGTCGCGGCATGCTGTAAAAAATCCCAATCAATCACTTCAACTAATTATGTTCACATATATAACCGACTTCAGAGTAACTAAATAGTTGATTGAAAGATAACGTCTGTTTTCGGCACGACACGGCGGCGTTCTGCGGAATGCCACTATGTGCCGAAGCATGCCGCGGCATGCCAGTACCTTGCCGTGCCTAAACGTCAGTCAGTGCTGGCTCAAAGAAAGCTTATAATCTATTATTCCAAAAATAAAGCCAAAACTTGATTTATTATGCAAGTACCACGTCCTTAAAAGACGTTTGCTTCGACATTAAAATTATTAACAATTCCATTGTCTTCTCGCGAAAGGCTTAACTTGAAGAAAGCTTATATACTTATATAAGAACCGGAGATTAATGTTTTAGTAGTCGATAAATTCCGCATAAAACTTTCGGGTGTGTCGAAGCAACCTGTCGCGGGAAAGTTTAAAGGGAACTGCGATCGACACCATAAAGTGTGACCACAGTATATGAAACTTCCTTCTACAAAAGCGGTAAGAGAACTGTTGGCTGTTAGTTATGATAATTACGGCTTACACTTAAGGACTTCTTCATCTTGCTAGCATTTTAAATAACCGACTGCGTTTCCAAAACAAAAATTCGGATAATCTCTGAAATATTTTCAAACTCGATTATTTCGAAAATGGTTAATTTTTGAAATTACTCCAATGTAGTCATAGTATCGTCTCCCGAGAGGAATACTAGCAATTTCTGGGTCACCCTGTATATGAAAGATAATTATATACATTACATGTAAACTTATTACATTATTACAAGTAAAATTCAAGTAAATTTTATTACTATTATTACATTATTACTTTATTATTATTACATGTAAACTTCTTCTAAGCTTGCGTGTCAATCAAGAGTCATCCAACTAATCTAAGAATTTCAGTAATATATGACTATTATTGTATAGCTTCCTAAAAAAAAATATGTCAATCGTTGGACTGTACGTCAGAAGTGAAAACAGCTTCACAAAATTATTGATCGCAAGAAATACAAGAGAAAAAATATATATGACACTGACACACAATGACAATAATAAATTCATAATGACAGACCATTAAAAAGGTTTGATGTTGATATGAAACTATTTTATTTGTCAGAGGTGTATACCATATTGATACTTGTTATCATATTTAATAAGTTTACTTTTATATGCAGTTGCCTTTTTCGGTAAGGTAAGCTAACATGACGAGTTCAATGATTTTACCCGATCTCAAAAATTGTTCTTTGCTTAAATTATTTTAAATTATTATCAGGTACATCAACGCTCACATTACGTAAAGTAACATAACATGGACACTGTCGAGGGTTCAATGATTTTAACACATCTCAAAAAATGCCCAACGCGCCTAAAGAAGTTTTCACTTCAAAAACAAAACTTGGTCAGAGCCAAAAGACAACAAGCGTTAGTTCTTATTATTATTTTTTTGTGGAAAATTCCATTTAAAACAAAATTATATCTTCGAGTTAATGGCACCACATAAAGTTAGAAGATCCGAGGAATTATTTGAATTGAAGTCTCTTCGGAGAGATTTTTCTTTTAATTTTCACAATTACATTATTCTTATCAGTACTCGATTCATTTCGCTCTTCACTTTGAAATGAGGAATGCGCCGCTGTCTCGGTCGAGGTAAATTGGATTTCTATGTCACATTTCCTTTCTGCCGATCGCTCGCTGAATTCAAATAACACCGCGTAATGGGTTGACAATACCGCCCTTACCATTTGTCATTTCTCTATACTTTTACCATTTCGTTGGACTCAATTCATTTTTTCGTCTTCTCAAATCTGCTTCTATAGTGGAAGGCAATTCAGAAAAATCAGGAGATAAAGTTTGATGGTGTAGCTACTTATCTACATCCAAAATTTAATTGCGATATCTAACGGAGCAACAATTTATTGATATATATGGTATTACTCAAATTCATTGGAAATATACAAAATATACATATACTCTCGAAAAAAATATTATCATTAATGTACGCTCGTTATCGCGCCTTAACTATCAAACCGATCATTAAGTATGTAATTTTACTTAAACGTTATCAAGGATACATAAAAAAGTACTGTTCCCGAAGGATCATCTAAAAATAAAATGTATAATTTAAAGCCTGACGAAAATTAAAATAAAATAAAATATATGAGCAATAAGATTGTGAATAAAAAAGCCATTGACAGAAATTCGGCTCTACTAAGCAACAGAGAACATGTAAAGATTTCAGTCAGTTCGAAAGAGCTTTTTTCCCTATCCTCATTTACTGCCTTTTCTTTTATCCTCTCAGAGAAGCCTACGCTTTTCATTACTTCTGCTTTTGAGACTGCTTATCTACTTACTGTCAGCCTGTCTGTCGACCTCTAACAACAAATATTTTAATGAATGCGTCTTTAAAATTTGCATATATAAGATGGTATATATATACAGTCACAGTTCGTGTAACTACCAACATAAATATTTGTGTATTCGCAAGTGGGTCGGATAATGCATTTCCTGTGTTCACTGCGCGAGGCAAAGATTAAAATCTTCGTGCGAGGTGTTGTTTTACGTCCTAAACAAGATTCCTGCTGAGTAAAACTCTGTGTTTTCGTTTTATTGGAAACTACAGCCTCTGTTTTGTGACTACGCACGCCTTTTAAGACAGCCAAACTGTACTCGTTTCTGTAATAGTTCATTTTATAAATAAACTTTAAATTTTAATTGTATGTACCTTCAACTAGTGAAGATTGGCGATCAGTCTCTTGGTTTCTTACCTTCTGTATTTCAGTTATATTGGTCTATCAAGCTAGATCTATATTTATCCATATCTATACATATAATAAAATCGTATACGAGCAGTGTCTGTACCTAGTGTAAATATTTTTCAAAAATACAATTTGTACAGTCAAAAAAAAATATGGTTTTTAAAATTTTGTGCACACAAATCTCAGAAACGGCTTAAAGATTTAATGCGTTTTTCACTGATGTATTAATGATCTACTATTAATTTTCTAATTTGCATTAAAAAAAAACTTTCGTAAGTGTTAGTAACTTTACGTAAAATCAGCCTAAAAATTATGTGTATTTTATTCATATGATATTCTCCTTATGATAAGTGCATACGCGTTTCTAACCACGCCAAATAACGTATTAAACTTTTAATATTTCCACTATAAACTTAAGAACTGAAATATCCCACCTTGTTCTTACAAATATTATAGTGGTTTTACATTCTTGAATGTAAGATGTGACGAAAATTCTGTCTCGAGAAGATTGGCTTATTTTTTAGTCCTGCTACTCACTTCGTATTCGTCCAATAATTTTTTTTAAATAATATATTCATAAAGAATAGTGAGCAATATACAGCAATATCAAAACATACGGATAAATGTTTAACGAGCGGTGTAAATAAAGATAAATAATTTTTAATCCATAATCATTCAATGATTAAAACAAGTTAATTGAAACCTTAATCTTAATTGTAAAACAATAGCTTTAATGTTGTTTCTCTTTACAAGCATCATTTATATTTATTATAGGTCAAGTTTTGTATAGTATAAAATCCTATTTTTTTAATAGATTTTATATTCAATATACTATTTGATTGATATATTATTTTTCTTAGGAAAAATATTTGAGCAGAGAAGACATTTTGACTTGAATTGACTCACAAGGCCAATTCATAAATATGTAATAATGATATATTAGTCAACACGCGTTTAAACAATTCAACCTTATTCTTGACACTTTTAAAAATAACTAAACAATAAATTATTGCATAAAATAATATGTAAAAATTTGCATTGTAAAAATTGTGATTTGCATAAAATCTGTAAGTACATACAGGGTCTTATTTGGTGTCAGTAACGAGAGGTAAGCACTTGATTCCGAATCTCGTGCGCTACCCGAGATGTGCACGCGTAGAATTCAAATAAGCTCCTGAAATTTTGATACGGCTTGTCTTGTAAAAAGTTGTATCTTGACAAAACCGAAGCCACATCGAGATTGCAGTCAGTGAGTGCAATATCGCGGTATTCCTTTTGAATATTTAAAAATGTTATGCCGTTGATTTAAATTTAAACGCCATTTCCTGGCGAGTATAACGTGTTTATTATGCTGTTTTATTTGTGATATTTTACTGGTACGATACACGAACCATTTTTATTGTATTTATTATTCCATCCTCGTACTAGGAGTGTGTACAAAATATTCGATAGTAGCTTAGGTTTATCGAGGATTATTGAAAATTCTGAAAAACATAGTAATCATTTGATAGTTTTCGGAAAGTTTTCGGGAAGTTTTGAAAATTAGTAATTTTACTCGTATACATACCGATGTGTTCTGGCAGAATTTCTATTTTGCCACCTCGTATCTTTGCTGCTCATGCCGCAAAGAAAGGATAAAGAAGGAATGGGGTAATGGGCTCTGGCATCCCTTAGGTACTCACTTATTGAAACACAGCACACATGGTATTATTTCTCTTGGATGGTCTCTTCTGTGAGGGGGTGATTACTGCCGCCAGAAGGGTTGCCCAAGTGACTGCGAAACTCACTGTGCCCTGCCACTAACTTCATCATGTACATCACATAAGTTCATCATGTACACAACTTGTAATAAATTGTAATAATATTCAGTATTCTTTTTTTTTTAATATTCTTTCTTATTATTCAATGTATATATTTTTTTAATTTTATTCAAAGCCCTCAAAGTCACAGGAAAGCATAATGTTACATTTAAATCTATATGTTATTTAACATATTTTGTATGTTAATTTTATATTAATATAGGTAATATTCTTCGTTAGCATTACAAAAAGAACAATTTTAATGTCGTTTAAGTAATGACTTTCTTGCATAATTCAAATTGCTGTATGAACATTTCCTTGTGTTAACAAGAACGTCCTAATTTGCATACTCGGTTGCGGGCAATATTTTTTAATTACCACTCGAGTTACGGTTAGATGACAAAACTTTGGAGTCCATTTATCAACTGTCAGCGATGCAGACATAGAGAAAATAGAATCGACATCCACAAATATTAGTTCATTGTTTAGAAATAGTGACTTAGTAGTGGCAAGGCACACTGCGTTCTGCAGTCATAACTGAGCAGCCCGTCTGGCGGCTGTAAACACTCCCTTATAGAATACCACCAAGAAATAAAAGCAGTTTGGATGTTGTATAACGGTGAGTTAATGTTGTATAACAGCATGAAAATAGGTGCAGTAGTTTTTGAGTTTATCGCGGCGGAGGACTTTGTTTTATAATATGTAAGGATATAAAAATTTTCACATCGATGACATGTTTGTCGCCGATGAACTCAACTACTGAACCGATTTTGATAAAACTTCGTAACTATGTATATTTTGGTCCAACTATGTTTTTATTTTGAACCCGGGCGAAGCAGGGAGCGTGTAGCTAGTTACATATAAAAGATGGTAACTTATTATTGAAGTAAGCTTACAATAAATTTTTGTCGCTTTTATAATATTTAACTCTGTGATATAACTACAAGTGAGGAAATTGCCTTTCTAATTGTTAGTAAACCCAATTACAGAATGTATATAACATTTATTGGATATAAAAGAAATTAAGTCTTTTATATCCAATAACTTTAATAATATTTTACACTAGTGGGCTGCCCCCGGCTTGGCATGGATTTTTTTTTTCAGTAAATTATAAATAAAAACACTTAGAAATTTGATGTTTGTAAATTTAATAATATGTTACACTAGTGGGTCACCCCCGGATTGGCATGGATTTTTTTTCAGCAAATTATATATAAAAACCTTTCTCCTCTAACGCTCTTTCGATTAGTAAAAACCACATTTTTATCAGTTGCGTACTTTAAAAGATCTAAGCGTCCATACAGAGGGACAGACAGCGGAAAGCGATTATGTTTTATACTATATAAAGATGTATGTACAATGATATAATATTTGAGCATCGTTGAAGCATTGATTTCCCAGTGCTTTTTTTGTACACTCGACTGCTGAATCTGTAGACACAGGTTCGAATCCCAGTCACGTCTTTTCTTCTATGCGTTTTTCGATTTCATTTATGGATTAGAAATAATGTTTTATTGCCCTAACTTTGACAATCAAATATATTCATCTAAAGTGAAGGTATTTACAAGGAATATAATTGTAGTTTTTTTTATTGAATTAAACATTTGTTTTAACAGTGGGTACTGCTTTATGCATAACACTAGCGACCTCGCTCCCTGCTTTGTACGAATGAATAATTTTGCAGTCCTTTTTCGTTTACCGCTCTTTTCATTAGTGATCAAAATCAACAGAAGACGTTAGAAGAGAGGCCGACAGCAATTTTTTTTAAAATAATATTTATAGAAGATATGTGTAGATAATCGATAATAGTATTTTAAAATAGCTTCATACAAAATTATCTCCATTTTCCTTATTATTTATAACCAATAAAACGTACATTTTCTATGGGGAAAATTTCACTACCATACTACTTATACCCATGCAATGTTTTAGAGACCCTTTACTATGGTGTTTAGGGCATTTCCTTTAAGAGACTATAATATAAAGTATGAAGTCAGAACAGCCTTTATCACCTCCTAAGAAACTTACCCTTTTCACAAAATATAATAATATGGTTCAGTAATTCCTTCATAGCTTACACCCCACAAAACCATTATTAAGGTTGGATAATACTTTAGTTTTACCCTACTGAATAATTGAGAAGCTTCTAGAGAGCTTTGAGCTTAAACTTGATCATTATGCTTATAGAAATGTTGCTTGATTGTAAAAAATTTCAATGTGAGCTATGTCTTGTTGTTTTAATTTTAACAATATACTAATTACTAAACAAAATCCTACTAATATTATAAATGAGAAAGTTTATGAAGATGGATGTATGGACGCATATTTATTACTCTTTCATGCAAAAACGGCTAAACGGATTTGGATTAAATTTGACACAAAGATAGATTAATATATGTATTAACGTATAGGACATTTTTTATCCTGAAAAGATGTTACGTTCCCGAGGGATCATCTAAAATATGAAAAATGAGCGTCATTGTCGCTGAGGCGGCAGACAGACAGACGCGGAAACGACTGTTTTATACATACTATGTAGAGAAGATGCCGTATGCATTAAATGCGAGTTGGTGGTGCGAAGAGACATAAGCTCACTAAAGATATACCATTCGCCACTTTATAAAAATCTAAATAATTGTTAACTCATTTTAATTTTATTTTATTTGCCTTCAGAATTTTAATGAGCAAGTTTAGGTTCACATTTCTAAATAAAAAGTCCTTTTTCTTTCATCCTACAAATAGAAAAAAAAAGGAAAAAATCAGGGCAACATCTCAGTGACAAGGTCCAAGTGTCATTTGAAATTCATGAGTTCGGGGTATAAAGAGTTTGAAATGCGATTCTCGACGCTACGAACGAACCTTCACGTAGTTAATGCGCTTGATACCTTGTCGTACTAATAGAGGCAAAAGGCAAAGAGGTGGCTTGAACTGAAGCGCTTTTTATCTTCTCTTGAGTTTGTTTGTCTCAGCTTCTTTTCTTTGAATTCCGAACATGTTTCGTCTTCATCATCATTAACAGGGCGCTCATTTCTAGGACTAGTTTCCACCATAGAAATCCAAAGCAGATGCTAATGAGATCTGATATATCTTAGCACATGTTAAGCACTCAAAAACCTTCTCACAACTGCGAAGAAACTTTAGCTCAAAGATGTCAGATATTTAATTTTTCAACGTCAACGAAGTCGCGGGAACCAGCTAGTTTGAATATATAGCGACTTTAGTTTAAGTGTTAACTACGGACAAGTTAAATGATTACTATGACACCATGAATGCTAACTTCGCATTTCTAAAAGGAATTTCTTGACTGTATTGTTTTGCCACTTCATAACATCAATTGGCAAGCGATACCCGCTTGATCTATAACTTCTTGTGCGAGCGTAAGTTCCGAGGATTGTTACACAAACGGGGCACGTATTTAGCTGCGAAATAGGTTAATAAATTTATAAGAGCAAAAGATCGCAGTATAGCGATATTTATTGTGACATGGTGAATCGTCTTTTCAAAACTAACTACCGAACCAATACTCTTCTGTCTAGAACTCTGAGTTACTGTCAATGAGACGTAGGTCCTCCACCTTGAGATACCGGCGACATATGTTTTTTTTATGTCAATGTCGACAGACAGGCTAACGGTCCACTTGACGGTAGGTGGGTATCCGTCGCCTATAACACGAGCAACGCCACAGGTGTTGCAAGAGCCCTGACTACCATATAGTAGAATTAAAGGATAAGGTATTTGGAAGCTCCAAATTAACGATTTGGATGATATTTGGCATACAGCTTACCAGGATTAATATTTAGGATGTTTTTAACACTGGAAAAAAAATGTTAGGTTCCCGAGGGATCGTCTAGAAATATAAAAATAGGGCGCCACTGTCGTCAACAGTCATTTTTAGGCGCTATAATCTTATATTTTCTTTATATTTTCTCAGGTGTTATATTTTTCACCTGAGAAAATATATGTACCTTAAATACTGATGTTAGGAATTTGAGGAAGTTCTGTTTGACTGCGCTAATTTATGATCGCTAGTAAAAAATAAGAAAAGAAACAAACAGCTATACCATTGATTTAATAGTCACCTTACTTCTCTTGCTGTGTACTGTGACATATACGAGTCTAAGCGAAGAAAATGTTTAATAACGTATCCGACAAATTTTGACAGAAATACCGCTTTTCTTTGTATTACAAGGTGACAAAGGAATACAAGAATTCAACCTGAAAAAAGGTCACAAAATCTGCTCACTTTAGAAATTAATTGTACTAGATATTAAATTGGTTGTCATGACGAAATGAATGACGTGACTAGGGAGAAATGTCATGTTTTTTTATATATTGCTACGACCAATAAGTAACGAGTAATCATTAAATTACGCTGTATGGAATTGGCATGGTGCTACCGTTGGCAAGTGAGCTCTTAACAGTGTTAATATAGATTTTCATAATGTATATACGCAATTTTAGGTATACGTGTGTTTTCGATAGGAGAACAATGGTTTCCTCTCTAACTTGTAACCGCCTATGCCAACGGTTAATTTGTAGTGTTATCAACTCAATGTGCACAATTTCGCATCCTTATCTCGTCTGGGTAACGAAACTTCGCTTATGAGAAAAGTGGGTGTGGTCTTAGTACGAGCGGGATAAAAAATAAATTTCCTAATCCACAATACTATAATAATACTTAGGCACATAATTTTTCCTAATACTTTAGGCACTTGGTATATTTGGCTACTATGTACAAATGTGTAGTACGCATATATTACTATATTTTGACACAGATATTTTTGTGAATAGTTTTGGAAGCTCTAAAATACAAATAATGAAGCTTGACACCAAAAAAAAAAATAGAAATACTAAACAAAAAATTGAAACATCAAAATGCAAAATTCATTGATTGTGATTGATATTTCAATCACTACACATAGTTTTTTTTTTTAAAGATAAGAACTTATTAAACATTGAGATATAATGGAAACGCAATACTCCATAGCTATATTATTAATAGCTTTATATTACTATTATTAATTAATAATAGTAAAAATAAGAAAAAATGTATTTTACCCATAAATTAAAAAAAAAATTAAACATATTTTATTTTATTAATTAATTTGTGAACTAGGAAATGTAATGATAGTATTGTCTTCGCACCAGTAAACAGTTAAAAGTATTTTTCATAGTTATTTTATTGACTATCTTGAAAAATAATGAAGATTTCCAAATTTTAATTAATATTTTACAATAGAGTTTTTCGAAAAATAAAATAATATAAATAGACTTTGGTTACTCGACTTTTAAAACGTAGCCTTGATACACCCGCTATTAATATGACCACACCTTAGATTACAATACACATGCGTATGTATGGGGCTGATGAGGCGTTGCGGTGACGTTCTCATTTGCCATTATGGGTGTGGAGTGTTTGTCAGTGTTGTGCATTTTGTTTTACATAGCTATTTGTTGTTTGTTTAATTAATGCTTTATTTCATTTTCAAGAGACATAGGTTACGAATCACTGCTTTCTAATGTTATGAACTGGGCGGGTCATCTGATGGCAGTAAGCACTCCTTCACTGAAGTATGGTCTTGAAATAAATAAATAAATAAATAAAAAAATGTTGATCACCTATTTGTATTTTGTATTATGTGTAGGATTTTGTTTCAGTGGGTACTGTATCTATGTTTCTATTTTGTTTAATATTTATTTTGTATATGGAACTCCAAGTCTTTAATTATTTATGTATATTGTAAAAAATTATGTACGAGTTCCTGTTTGTTTCCTGAATAAAGAGAAAAAAAATAATAATAACGACATATAAGTGGTGATAACCTGCATATTATTATTTTTTGAATGTTAAGATCGACAGACAAGCTGAAGGTCCACTTGATATCGTAATAGGTATGTTGTCTTATCCCAATTTCGTCGTGATATTTTCCTTCAAAACAAAGCAGGAGATATAATTTCTAATCTGCACTTAAGTGGAAGTTATTAGGGACGAGATTTCAATGTCATCAGCTTCATGGACAAAGTTTACGGTTACGGCCATATGTTTACCGCAATATTTAGTTGTATACCCTAATATTTGTATACTTAAGGAAGATTAATTTCCCTAGTAGGCGGAGAGTTCAATTATTGTCCCTTTAAAGAGCAAGCAAGTAAATTGAAAAGGCTGTTATTTTTTTAAAGAATGTTTTAAAGAATGACAAATCCGGGAGCGGGTCACTAGTTTCTTATAATGTTTCAATCAACAAGAAAATAATTTTTTAAATTAATTCATTTAAAACTAGATTACCCACGTTTTTGCAGGAAATTTCACCTCAAAACATCCATTGGTATTTCACGGTTATTCCCCACCTAACCCTTGCAAAGCGGAAAAATACGGGCAAAGAACAATCGTGAAATTAAGTGTTATTCAACAATTCAACCGAAATTTATTCTCTCCCCCATATTTTAGGGTAAACGAGCTCTCACGTCTGGCTTATCGGCGGGTCTCCTCCCAACCTCTCATAACTTATGAGAGGCCGAAATCTTTTTTTAAGTGCAAAAGTCCTTTTTTCTAAAATCCCGTCTTGTGAGTCACGAATGCGGAACTTTACCTTCCCGCCCTTTGAAATGTTTATCACCGGATGGGTTCTGCTTGTATGTAAATAAAAATCGTAGCGAGGAAGTTATTAGCATTTATATGGGAACTTTTTGGGGGCACCTGAACATATTTAGACAAAAAACGAATGTATTTTTTTTTATTTATTTGTTGTTATGTTACAATAATTATAATGAACCATTATAATTTTTTTATATCACATTTTCAATTTAAATTTAATTTTTTTTAAATATTCATTTTCATAAATATTTTTCTTCATCACCAATTTTTCATCTAAATATAATTGAATAACAAAAAAATACTAATAATAATAAATAAAAAAGAATAAAAAAAATAGTAATACAATTATAAATACTTGAAAATTACAAAAGACTGATCAATCAGACGAAGCAGTCGGACCACGCGGTCTCAGAGCATATTTTTATAAGTTATAGCGACGTCGCTATTTAGTAAGAAGTAAGTAGTAGTAGATTTTTACTAAAACCTTTGTAGCGTCTTAATCAAACTAACATCGTCCGTTGAATTTTTAAACTCTTTAACCGCTTTTAACGGTTTTAATAAACAAAGTTTGACGTTTTTATTAAAGAATCGGTGTAAATAGATGATTATATTTCCCGAGGAATAGGCCAACGAATTTTGTAAGAACATAATGAAACCGGGAATTCCTGGTCTCATTAAGAAATTCCTGGATTTTAAGAAATGCCATGAAATGCAAACATAGAATAAATTATGACGCTCTTATTATAGAATTTCATTATTTGTTGGCAACTGGCTGTTTTTTTTTCTTTCTTCAACTTCACCTAGCGTGAACCTTCACATAGCGAACGCGGAGGACACCAAGAGGTTTAGACGGTAGGTCTACCCCAATACCATCTCGGGGCGGAAGTCCAACATAACCCACCAGTCTGTCCCTAGGCCTGGTATCTATGATGATTCCTCTTGTAAAAAAACAGGGTTACGCCACGCCCACAGCCCATATATTATCGTAATTTACAGTAATGTTTAGCACAATTTTAACATAAACTAGTTTATGTTAAATTTACAAAACAAAGTAAATAACTAGTACATAACAAAATTATAGCAGCAACAACGTCACCATATATTTATTTAATTAAATTAGATATATATACAAATAAATAATTAAATGTTTACAACTAGATAATAAATATCAAACGAATGGCAAACTCCGACATAATCGGAGACTTGGTTTATCTTTGACCTGTTTTATACCTATTTGTGTCATATTAGGCAACTTGCTTTTCAGTGGCCACAAATAATAAAAAGAAGTTGTAAAATAATATATACGAGCACTTTAAGTCAATTGTTGTGAAAAAGAGTTGCGTGTCAGTTCGTCATACATTGGGAACAAGTGACGTCACTACGATATCGTAATTGTTGGCGTATTAGTGGTATTAATTTTGTTTATGTAATATTAGGTACTTATACATGATTTTAAACACTTTACCAAAAATAGTCAACATCCCTACTAATGTCAATGATGGAAATATAAATTTCAACTGCTACACCTAACTTAAACCAATTTTAACTTCTGTACATCTTTGTTCTTAACGTAAACTCCTAATGCAACCAGACTTAGACTGTTTGTCTAATTTATCACTACAATAGTATCCGAGGGTGTAATCGGGTTTTGTGGTCCGTGAGAACGTAAACGTGCGAGTTAGCGTTTATGAGCCAAGACTAGACCGTTTGCTGGAGGAATATTCTCGTGTAGTTTTGACTGCGTGTAACAATTTCACGATATCGCATTTTGTGAATTAACTTGAATATTCTGTGAAATTCTGTGAATGTTCTGGTAGTGGGAGTTATGTAGTAGTCATTTAAATTCAAATCATATTTACAAGTAACATGGGTCAATGTGAACCAGGTTTTAATTATGTTAAATTGAGTATGCAACCCGCATGCAACCTCATATACTGTCGTGTAAAATCGCAATTTACATCTACTTACGAAGTTAATCAAGAAATATACTTAATATATACAATAAAAAATTATCGTAATCAATTGCAAAATACAACTAAATGTCAAAATATTACCTAATAGGTTCTATAAGAACATTGGTTCAATAGCCACATGGTCAGTTTTATTTTAAATAAATTTTCCGGTAATTCCCTTAGTGCAGTGGTTAACTTATTGTATATTTTAACAGAAGAATAATATGAATTTCGTCTTCAAATTTCTAAATTCATTTATTAATGGCAGGTCGCAGTAAGTTTTGCAGTCATTTGGGAAGTCCGGCTTCATATTTTTAGACCATCCCCCGGGAACCTAACATCTTTCCCGGATAAAAAGTGTCCTAAGTATATGTTAATCCATGTAATAAACTATCAGTATGCCAAATTTTATCCAAATCCGTTCCGCCGTTTATGCGTGAAAGAGTCCATATATATTCATCTATCCTCACAAACTTTCGCATTTATAGTATTAGTAGGATTTGATAGAGATACCTACAGGCAGACCGAAATTATCTTATTAATGCAATTAACATTATTATGTGTAAGTAACTTTAGCGATGATTACATCGTGGTGACAACCCACAAAAATGTGGGCAAACAAAATTAATTACATATCTCTCCGCGCTGTCACGGTGACAGATGATTACGAGCTTGTTTTCCAACAAGAGACACTGTGTTTATGTAACTCGTACTCAGGTTCAAGACAATGACAATATTTTCAGTAACAATGAATGTAATATCATAAAAGCCTTTAACTTTTGCAGTCTTGAAATCTATACTAATACTAGCTGAACCGCTTATATTTTTTATATTTGTAATGAATAAACTTAAAAACTAATGGACCGATTTTGAAAATTCTTTCACCTATAGAAAGCTTCATTATCAGCGAGTAACATAGGCTATATTTTATAAAGTTATGAGGACGAAGTCGTGTGCAACAGCTGGTAATGTTATAAATGCGAAAGTGAAAATGAAATTGAATCACAGGGGGATGGTCCTCGTGATGGTAGGTGGTTACCGTCTGCTGCAAGTGCTCTGTCGACCATAATATTTAAGGATAAGATATTAGAAAGTGTTGGAGAAATGGATTTTAGTTTACCTTACCACTCACCGAAACACAACAGCACACTATAGTGCTTATTTGTAGATACTAATATTAAATATCCCATTAGTGTTGCGTCATGTGTTTATCAGTCGCTTCACAATGGCTCACGGCTTCGTTAACCAACAATTTGCTGCAAAGGACACGAGAGACACGGTGTCAAGCTGTGTTTAACATTAATTTAGTCGATTTAGAGAACAAATGTTCTAGATACCAGCGACAAAATTTTAATAGTGGCAGAGCTGACTGCGTTTCACGGGGTGGAACGATTGATGTGGAAATGGCAGGCGGATACCTCTTTGAGCCGTCCACCCTTAATGCCATGGAGATGAGCGGATACATGAGCAAGGATTATTCTAGAATGTCAGGTAGAACCGGCCTCCGACTCTGCGGTGGGTTGTGCCGCATAAAAGAAGTTATGGAGCGCTTCAGGAGTGAAGTCCCTCGCTGACTGCCCGCTGCGATAGGGGAAAAATGGCGTCTTGTGCCTCTTCGCCTCGGGAACGGCGGACATGGGGTGTTGCGTGTTTTCGGCACGTCTCTTCACGGCAAAGAGTTCAATCTCCTCGCCTAATCGAGGTGTAATGTTAAAAGTAGCGTGTCTTAACGTTCTCTAGACGGCGCGAGGAAACACCGTGGGTTTTTAGTGGGTAGAAGTCCCACATATACCACCGATCTCTCCATGGTCGGTGGAGATCAGATTCGCAGATTTTAGCAAAAAAAGAGTATTTCATGAATATGATGTTTTAATGTAATTTTTTGTGTAAATCGTTGTAATTTGTACACACTTTGACAGTTTACCTGATCGTTAATGGAATAATCTATAATCTATACTGTTGTACGTCATTATACATAAGGCTGCCTATAAACTGTGGTCGCGTTGGATGTCGAACATGGCGTCAGGACAAATCGAGTGACAGGCTCGCAAATTATCGACCGAGCGAAATGTGACACTGACATAGAGTGTAATTAGCAAATTAGATTTGAATGGCATACCAGAGACAATATCGTCGTTGTCATACCAAAATCTACTAAGTGCAAAAAGTATACTTTTGAGATATTGGCAAAAAATGTTTTCCTGAATTTACATGGGCTTATTGAAAAAAAAATAACCTATTTTATTTGAAACTTGAACAGACAATAACGGTCCACTCGACGGCCTTCGCCTAAAAATATAAACAACTGAATGGTCAAGAGGTAATGCGAATAGCAATAAGGAGAGGATAGAGAAACAGGCTCTAATATGAACAAAGGAAAAAAGCAAATTAATGAAGTTTGTTGATTAGATTTACAGAATATATCTGTAGATAAATATAATATGATGTTACACTATACGCTTACACATTAATTAGGTTTCAATCGAACAATATGATACGTGCTCAATTGCATTCAGGTCAAATTAATATTAAGTTGGCTATAAAGCGAACAAGCTAACAAAAGCGATTATTTTTGTAATAAAATGCGATAATTTACCACTTATTTTTTGTTTCAAAACAATAAGTTCATTAAGTAATAATCGGTATATATCTGGATTTGTCCGATTCGGTGACGGATGTCGCGGTACAAGTGCTAAGTCGATTAATAGCAGCATTGTCTCAGTCGCGACCCTACTCAAACTGTTCGGAATCTCGGCAGAGTGTCAATGACAGACGTAAATGCTGGCCTCTACTCCAGGTTCTGTTGTCGATACTAAAAGTGTGAGTGATTGTTAAGATATTTTTTACAGTTATAAATTAGGCAGGCCGTCTGGCGGCAATAGCCTTACAGAAGACCACCGTATGTCGTTATGGTTCGGTGATTGAGTAAGAATACTTCACTCATTTCATTTCACTCATCATCATCATCATCATCATCATCATCATCATCATCATCTCACCCGCAGGACACTGCTGGACTTAGGCTTTCCCCATAATTTTCCAAAAGAACCCTCCAGAAGCAGTCTGGATTTGGTCGTCTGTCCACCTTGCGGGTGGACGTTCAACGCTGCGCTTGCTACTCCGTGGCCTCCACTCGAGAACTTTACAACCAGGCCGGTCTTCAGAAATTTATACTCGGAGATACGGAGACAGAAACCGCGCAAAGCGTAGATCTCGTTGTGAGTTATTGATGACCTCTCGGCCACTGTCTTACTTCGGCAACCTAAAGGAATTATCTATCTCATTGGTGTTGATAATTTCTTTCCAAACAGGATCGGTATTAGCACGAAACTTTTACCAAATAATCTACTAATTTTGCTTTGAGGTTCATTTATTGTGTACTTTTTTCATAAAACAAAACAACAGGATCTTGTGAATCCTAATATTATGAATGCGAATGTTGTTCGTTTGTGACGATTTCACGCTTTAACTACTTAACATATCATCATGAAATTTTGCATACTCGCTGTTAGGAATATAAAAAAGGACTTAGTATACTCTTTCAAAAAAATTCAAAAACATTTTCGTCGTAGCCCCCAAACGGATGGACACATTTTCATCCGATTTGATTTGTTTGAAATTTAACGTGATCGGAATTATTCTTACTATCTATAAATTATGAATTTATTTATGGAATTTATGAAGATCCCATTTCCTAGTTCACGAAGAGATTACACTAACGTCCACATGTTCGATTGATGTGAAATTTGATATACTGTTACTTAGGTTGTATTTCCATGACATCGCAACCTTGACCTGATGCTGCAGCATCAAGTAAACTACGGGTACGCAACTCCTCAGTAACTTACAGCAGATATAGCGTGTCTCAATAGAAAATCGGGGGTTAATTTAAATTTTAATTCATAACTCGTTCAAACTGACTTGAAATAATAACGTGCTTATTATTCGCGGCTTATCTTACATTTTCTTTATTTTGCAATAAAATGTCAAAATGTAGTCAATTTCTTCGTTAATTTCATTCATTATTTGCTAACAAAATTTATCGAAAAGAATTCCGCAAAGTATCTTATGGATAAATTTGCAGGAGAAACTAAAAATAACAATCTGTGATTATGTAACAATTCACCATTAAAGAAAGGTCCCAAAGTCTGTAAAGACAATTAAAATTGTTTTTAATTCAAGCCTTGTAACAATTGGTGATGGTCCCTAATATAGCGTGGTTCCGTAGTATTTTATTTAAAACTCGCTATTGCACGCGACTTGGCTAGAATAACCTTTTTATAAAATATAGCCTATGTTACTCGCTGATAACGTAGCTTTCTATATTGCCTTACTTTACTGCATCTGGCATGCATGGAAACAAGCAAGGCAGTCCGTCTGTTGGCTGTAACCACCGCCTTACAGAAAATCATCGTGAAATAACAGCATGTGTGCTGTTGTGTTCCGGTGAGTGAGTAAGGGATGCTAGAGCCCATTTCCCTATCCTTTATTCATAATCCCTTAATCCTACTAAGGCAATGTGGCAACACTTGTGGCGTTTCTTGTGTTATCAGGCGATGGTAGCCACGTACCATCAAGTGACCGTCAGCCTATCTGACGATCTTTACACAAAAAAGGACTACGTAACCCTAAAAATAGATTCCCCAAATCACTTAGGTTCTTCAAAACAAACAACTTCGCCTCTTTTAGTGAGACAAAGGGCTCCCCCTTACAGTAAATTTGCCACTTTCTGGACCCCAATTTGGGCGAGTTTTTGTCGGTGTAACTTTCCGCGGCTTGAATTAAATTAGAGTTCTTTTGGCATTTTTTTTGTAGCAGTCACTTTAGATTATTACGCTGTGACTGATTTCAGAGCACAATTTCGGTTAATTTTCTATTACGTTGCTGAAGAAAAATATGCTTAAAATAATATCTTAAAAAATTAGATTTAATAATGACAGAGAGATAGAAAGAAAGTTTAACTACAATCAGGAATGATAACTGTACCTACATTATACGTATTAGATTTAAAAGCAGCCAGCGTAAACCATGTAGATGTATAGAGCAAAACGTGATAACCGTGAAGCAAAAACATAACCATGCCGTTATTTCAAGATGGTCTTTTTTGTAAGGGGCTGGTTGCCACTACACCAAAGTGTACCAATGGATGACTTTTTTGAAATTCTCACAGGAACCTAACATTTTTCCAGGACCAAGAATCATCAATACATCAGAAAAATCCGCATTCAAATAAGTTAAGTAGTTTCTGAGATTAGCGTGCACAAACGCACCGACAGACGGACAAATAGACAAAAAACAGACTTTTTTATTATAATATGTATAGTAGATTTTACAGAAGCCTTCTTGTTGTTTTATTTTATTTGTTAATATAATTGTTTGAGAAATTTACAGTTCAGAACTAAACTTACTGGAACATTTAAGAGATTTTCCGTTGAACAATGGGACATTTAAAAATTACTTTTAAGAATTCTGGAGTCGCGCCAGATATTTAGCAATAGGAGTGAAAATGGGTCGCAAAAACTACGGTACAGTAAGGACCATCGAGCGAATAAAGGTACCTAGTTTTTTGAAGTGAAAACTTCTTTAGGCGCGTTGGGCGAGATAGGATAAAATCATTAAACTCGCGACAGTGTCATGTTATGTTACTTTACGTAATGTAAGCGTTGATGTAGCTGATAATAATTTAAAACAATTTAAGAAAAGAACAATTTTTGAGATGGGGTAAAATCATTGAAATCGTTATTAGCTTACCTTACCGAAATTGACAACTGCATATGAAAGTAAACTTACTGCATATGATAACAATGATCAATATGGTAAACACCTTTGACCAATAAAATACTTTCATATCAACATCAAACCTTTTTAATAGGCTGTCATTATGAATTTATTATTATGTCAGTGTCATATATATATATATTCTTGTATTTCTTGCGATCAATAATTTTGTGAAGCTGTTTTCACTTCTGACGTGCAGTCCAACGACTGACATGTTCTTTTTTTAATTTCTCCCCCTTATCGGAGGGCCGATTTGGCGGTAGTATTAAGTGATGGAACCCCTCGCATAACGAGGGAATGGTACCTAGTATTATTTGAATAACATTGTAGGCTTTTAATCTTTCTTGCCATTTTTCTATAGAAAACAGGCACAAATTGAACATCATGTATAATATTAGTGCCTACTTACTCTTCTTAATGATAAAAAATATATCTCTCCAACTCCAACTTGATTACAATGCCGATGTTTGATGTCGACTGTACCTACCACTCGTTTTATACTTACCTACTTCTTTTCTTTCTTTGTTTTACTTGGTTCAAAACAGAGAGGAAATAAGCGACTGTTAATGATTTTTAGCAAAAGTTTTTTTTTTAGAAAACATTAAAAGGTAATTAGCTATTTCCAAATTGCTGTTTAAAAGAAAATTGTAACGCCGCGTAGCAAACTGTTTAGGGTTAACGGAAATTTAGGAGTTTACTAATAAAACTTTTTCTTACAACTTGTAAAAGTTAAATTCGCTACTAAATGCTTGTTATAATAAAATTATCTATTTTTTTGCGATAAAGCAATAAGCAAATCAATATAATATATGTATATCCATACTAATTATTATAAATTTGAAAGTTCTTAAGAATGTAATATGTTTGTTACTCTTTCAAGCAAAAACGGCTTAACGCATTTGGATGAATTTGACACACAGATAGTTTATTACCTGGATTAATATATATTAATATATATTTCTATACTGGGAAAGTGTGAGGTGTCCAAGGCATCGTAAAAAAATATTTAAAAATTGGGCGCCCTCGTAGTCGGTGATAAAGATATCAGGTGTTATATTTTTCGTTTTTTAACTCGGACGAAGTCGCGGGCACCAGCTGGTAATAATAATAATAGGTAAGGAAATAAGAATAGAAACATATTTATAAATATCTAAGACTTCAATGAATTTAAGAACTGATTTCAAAACACGTTGATGACACTCTAACTTGCTACGTTTTTTCCCTTTGAGATGACAGAAAATGTATCTGGCAAGGAACATGAAAAACCAAGGAGTATGTAGACGAAATTGATGCTGATTTGATTTTATGGTTCATCAGACGTTAACGCTTCATTATCCATGGAAACAGAGGGAGAAAATACTTAGTAGGTACGTTTCTTTGTTTCGTACATCGAGTTGCTGGCGGTTACAACCGCTGTTTATATGTCTGTGTCCTATATTATCCTACACTAATACCTTCTATACCTTTGGTTAAGGCGCTTAGTGCCGTCAAATGATGGGCACTTTCTTAAGTCTACTCCTCGTTTATATGAAACATCAAAGTTTAGACAACATTCGGTACTTTTTTTATCATAGCACCATAACTTACATTATATTAAAAAAAAAAAACTTAACTTTTTTATGTTTGGAAAACAAAGAAAGTTAAAGCTGGCCGTAAAGATGTCGCATGAAAAAAAAGCTTCATTAAATATTAAGTAATATTGAAAATATTGAGGAAAAAAAAAACAAACATTATCCTGGTACAGCATAGTAATCAGGAAGACTCGTAAAATGTCGATTGATTAGTCCAAAATTGTTAGGTTAATCTCGGCGGAAGGTCGTTTCATAAATTTCGAATTAATTGCGAGCCTCATTTGCATTTTCGTGAGCAGCCTACCCTACGAGCACAATGCTTGCGTCTGTAACCATTTTAGGATTGTATCGTACTGACAAAATATAAAGCTTAGCCAGGCTTTTATATAAACCAGCTAGTTTTATATTTATTTATTTATTTATTTACAGGAACATATATATTTCGTTTATTGGCTATGAAAACACACACTAGGGATGCAAGTCTGTATCGTGTGCTTCATTTTAATTATTAAAGTAATTTAAAAAAAAAAGCCAACACAAGAAAAGATCCATTTGTGAAAACCACATTAAAATATGTTGTTTTGTGTGGAGATCATGCCATCAGTTTTTTATTATTTACATTTTAAAAGTTGAAAGTTATATCATTATGTAAGAAGAAATTATAGATTTTACTGTAAAAATATCGCGTAATTTGGAAATGCGGTTTTATAGATATTTAAGTTTTAAAGTTAAAAAAGGTCTTTTTTAATTTTAAAATATCAGCCCAATTCACAAAATTTAAAAAATATTTACAGGAATTTCTGAAATTTTAAGAAAGCGTATGTTTGGACGAACTAAAGTTAAACGAGCTCTTTAAAGTTAAACTAAAATATGTTTTAAAGGGGTACACTTAAAGAAAACAGTGTGAGAAAACTTATTTTCAAGTTTTAAAATATTCAAAACATTTCGTATATTCCGTAGCGCCGAGGCTTTAGAGGGAAAAATCTTTTCGGAAGGTGTCAAAAAGAGCTTAACCTAGATGGAAGGAAAAATTTAATTTGCAAATTTGTCTAATGCAAAATTCTCTTAACACCTCCACACGGGACGGATTTGACAAGAGTGGATCTCAAACATTTATTAATCTATATAAATAAAAATCAATGTAAGTATGTTTGTGCTCTATGGACTCCAAAACCGCTCAAACAATTTAAATTCGGTTTTCACTTATGAAAAGAGAGATAAACGAGGAAGGTTTGTGTATATAAAAATTGCATCACGGGCGAAACCGGGAGCGGGTCACTAGTTAATATTATGAAAATTATATAATAAATCGTAACGAGCCGTGTCTGTACATTAAATAATAAAAAACATTTGTACGTTGTACTTAAGTTACCGAGGTCAAAAAAGTAGTTTTTAGAATTTTTGTCTCTTTGTCTGTACTCGCTAATCTCAGAAAAGGCTTAACTGATTTGAATGCGGTTTTCACTGATGTATTGCAGCAAGCTCCCGTAACATTTAGGGTTCGTTTCATTCTAATCAGTTTACAAACAAATTACTAAAATACCGTAAAAAGCACAAAAGCACAAATTTTATTTATTTATTTTATTTATTTATTCATTATCCACACGTATTCACATACAAAATGATTAAAATGTCTGGAAACCATTACCGATTAGGTTTGTCTAGACATTTACAAGAAAACAAATCAATCCGGCCGAGCGAGGCATCGCCACGCTTTGTGCGTGTGCAACTCGCTACACAGGGCGTCCCATTCCATGCAGATTTATTATTTATTTAATAAAAGATATTTTTTTAATTTAAGTAATGTTTTTTTAAGGTATACTTTATGTTTTTTTGTGAAATGTAAATATAAAATATAAAAATATAAAGAAAAATTTTATTCTATAGTAAATCACATTTTTTTCTTCATATTTTTAGTTTATATTTATACATTTTAAGCCGAGGACAGCGGGTTAAATATAAATAAAAAATAAAAAATATTTGTTAAAACATACAATTCGAAAAACCGCAAAAGAACTAATCCCTAAAGTAAATTTTATCAATAAACCGTTGACAAAGTGGTGCGCCGATAACCCAAAAGCCACTTTCATCGAATCCACCCATCAAGCCCACTTTTATTACTGAATAGTTCTGATATTGAAATATTTAGAGAGAGTCGTGCCTCAAAGTTAGGAATTTAATTTCGCGCAACAAGAATCCTTTATAATCGTAATTCGTGCCATTTTTAGTTTAGTTATTACAAAAAACTGAATATGACTTCGCATTGCATCGAAAGTGTGCGTATATTTTAAAAATGTTTTATATGGCTCCATGAAAATAGCTTCATAAAATATGATGTAATATTTGACGTAAATAATAATTTGAAGGTAATACATACGAGTATTTTGGCACCGATTACGAAAGACACAGATTCGCACTCCGGTCTTTTGCCCCCGAAGCAAAAGAGGGATGTTATAAGTTTAACTTGCTTATCTGTATGTATGTGTGTATGGGTATATCTGTCCAAACGGATGAACCGATGTTAGCTCGATCACGAGATGATTCTTAGCTATAATTTATAAAGATCTGTTCAGGTGTTTGAAGATTATCAGCTCATTTCCTAGTTGACTAAATGATCTCACTAATTTTCACCGGTTAGGTATCTAGGTTTTATAAAGCTTATGTATCTAAAATTCTTACAGTTTATTAGTGTACTTTACAGGTCTTACAGTTGCGAAGGCTATAAGAAAAGCTGAGGACAGGGTGGAATGGAAACAGCTAGTGGTCGATGCCACCAAGGCACTTCAGAGCGGGCACGACCTTCAGCAACGAATAAGACTACTCTATCTATCTAAAATTATAAAATAAGACGAATAAGTAATTTTTCTTTAAAGATCACTTTGATTTGAATGATTGTTTAATTATAATCATAGCCATTAGACCAATTAAGTATTAATTAAAGTACTTAGTTAAACACTACCTCTCGATAGGTTGTGGTTTTACAATTGTACATAGTATAGTGTCAAGAAGTGACAGCGAAATACGCATTCAATCCGAGTTGAATCACATTAGACTAAATTGGTTTTCCGGAACATTCTGGATTCTCGAGGAACATACAATGGCAAATCAATTTCGTGTAACGAAAATGTATTAAGACGTTCGTACACAATACCCTCTTAATGGTTGTTAGCCATAATAAACTTCCAATGTTACATCAAGCATAAATCGATGAGTATCTTTGACCCACTTTGCTTTGGTATCAGTGAAGCAAAAAATTCATGATAAAAGGCGACAAACATATATAAAAGGACAGGGAAGATGTAAACTACATAATTATTTTTATCATCATTTGAAAGTCACTTGTTGGTTGGTATCAAGATCACTTGATACAGCGGGGACTCAATGGCGTTACCAAAACTGGGGCCTTGGTCAGAGGCTTGGCTTAAGTATATAAATAAATTATTTTGTATTTTGTATTATGTATGTATCACGTGATTCAACGACGGCATATTATGTCATACCCATACATTTTATTGTTTGCGAACTTCGTTATAGTTTCGTTATCGTTTTAAATTGTTACTTTGACTAGAGCCCCTATAGGATAAAGTATTTTAAGCAATACTTTTATTTCAAGCAAGTAGTCCATATAGTGTTGGTGGACATCAGTTAAAACAGGCCATTGCTTTTTGTTTTTTAATTTACACTTTGGAGTATTTGATAATAAAAGTGGTAATCAGTAATTAATTTCAGTAATTTCCTGTGAATATTTCAGATTTATAAAATTCAGGTTATAAATTTTACAGATTTCATAAGTAAATGTGAAAATATTAACTTATGAACTTATATTTGTTAAATGCACGGTATTTTAATAATTTCCCAGTAAAATATAAAATTTTTAAAATTTCGTTAAAACTGAAGGTTTGATCTCCATACAAAACTTATTGATATCCTTTATTTTGGCTACTATTTATTTACTGTTATAATGTTTTAATGAATATTTTTTGTTATACCTAATGAATTCCTTCCATTGTGCAGATTAGGCAAATCCATAGGCAAACACTACAGGTACGGATATATTTCAATTTCATATGTGTAAGAAGATTTGTTATTTATCCTAATGATAAAGGAAAATATCGAAATATCGACAGGAAGTCTATGTGCACGAAACGTCCATCTATCTTCGAAGCCTTGCCAGAAGTTCTTGCTAGTTAGTGTAATATTTTTAGAAGACTAGCTGTTGCCCGCGACTTCGTCCCCGTTGAAAATAAAACATAATATAACGCCTGACAGAACATAATTATATGCTTTTATAGTTTTGCCAGGCATTGGAATTTCATTTTTATATGATACTCGATCACCTATCTAACCTATAATTAAATTTTGCATCACTGACAATGCGTATGCAAAAGTTCATGATGATCGGTTGAGTTGTTACAGCAACAGTGAAAATTTAACAGACAGAGAGACTTACTTTCACATTTATAATATTAGTATGGTTATAGTATGGACTAATATGGATATAGATATTTTAAGGTGATAACTTAAAGGGCGTTTTAAACGGCCCATAAAAAGGCAATAACTTTTCCAAGTACACCGTAAAAGGCTGTTTGAAATCCTCCTTGAACATTATCAGACGTTACAGATATTCGATAGAGGAACAATATTATGGACATAATATCGAGAAATGGGAAACTTTCGTTATGCATAAAAAAATCTCGCAATTTTATGAATGACAAATTCTTTAGTTTTCTTCTATAAAACAAATTTTACACAATAAACTCTATTTTTTTTGTTAATAATTATAATATATCTTCAAAAAATGTTAATAATATAACGCAGGTTTCATTACTATGTCTATACAATATAGAGAAAATTTGTATTTTTGTTTGTAATGAATAAACTCAAAATCTACTGGACCAATTTTAAAAATTCTTTCACCTATTGAAAGTTAAGTTATAAGCGACATATTTAGGCTATATTTTATAAAGTTACGCGGACGAAGTCGCGTGCAACAGCTAGTAATTTTATTTTAGTTTTTCTAAAGTATGACGAAGTAAAACTTTTACGACACTGCAAAGAAAATTGTGTCAATCAATAGAATAGATCTACAAAAACTTTTTTATAGCCCATTTAAAGAACAAGAAGTTGTCGGATGAAAAATATACGTATTTTGGTGTTCCATACGGCGCGTTTCGCGTTAGTTTTTCGAAGTTTGAAATATATAGTTCCGAACAATCCTTCTCTCGTATCTATATTAATATTATAAAGGGAGAAGAAGATTTGTATGTTCGTAATGAATAAACTCAAAAACTATTTGACCGATTTTAAAAATTCTTTCACCTATAGAAAGCTACATTATCAGCGAGTAACATAGACAATATTTTATAAAGTTACGCTCGCGAAGTCGCGTGCAACAGCTAGTTTTTAATATCTTGAATCTGGATGCTGGAACTCACATGGATTTTAAGTGTTAGTATCAACTTATAGCTCGAACTCAAGTAGAGCCTGTCATTTTTAATAAATAGTCACCATATAAAAGAATGTCTGCTGTTGTGTTTCGGTGAGTGAATAAGGAATTCTAAAGCTCATCCACCTAAGTTTTGTTTGTTTAACACATTTATTCCTCAATCAGGATTAGGAGATGTTTTACTTGAAAATGAAAATTGCTTCAAGCCTTCATTTGTGTTATTATACAAGCTCTAATTAAACATATAAACTAACCCCCGATTTTAGATCGAGCCCAAACACGTCATACCTGCTGTAAGTTGCTAAGGAGTTGGGTGTTCCGCAGACGACTTAATGCTGCAGCACCAGGTCAAGGTTGGACCTGACCTGATCATGTCATGGAAGTACCACCGATGTAACAGTATACCAAATTTCACATCAATCGAACACGTGGAAGTTAGTCAAAATCCCGTCGTTAATTAAGTAATCGGCTGAATGTCTTCAAACGCCTGAACAGATCTGCTAAGAACAATTCCGATCGCGTTAGCTTTCAAACAAAAAAAAACCGGTCCATTCGTTTGGAAGCTACAACCATACAGATAGATAGATACACAGATATACACGTTTAATTTATAACACCCCGTTTTTACTTCAGGCGTTGGAGGTTAAAATAGAAATTCAACATTTGTATTTTCCTTCCGAATTATTATATAAGTAAAAAAACATATAGAGCGAGTTGATAAAGAATATTATTTTCATATAAGAAGCACAACGAAACTAAAAAAAATCCAATTGTTAAGTAATGCGCGGATACCCGCCGCCCGTCAATCTTCCATAACATCCAGTTTAGGCACGAGGGGGCCCAATATATGACTCTGCGTTTTCCTATAGAGCCATATATTTTTCTTCTAGCAGAGACACACAACGCGATATCTAAGCATCGTCAATGTTCTAACAATAATAGTTATTATATTTGTATTCTAACATCATATCTCAGAAAGAAAGAAAAAAAAATTGTGTGTGTCAGCTCCGACACACTACCTACTGTTCTTTTTTTAAATAATATTGTGTAGATGGCGCAATATCTTGAAACTTCAGATATTCTAAAATATTCAAAAAATATAACGTAACTATAACGCATTCGTGTGACAATTTTGATTTTACTCCCATAAATTTTCATACCACGGACTTATATATAAATATGCAAATCTCCAAAAATGTTTATGTGGTACTTTTTAAAATATACAATTGATTTACAATTGGTATTTTACGTTTTTTAGGAGAGTGTACCAAAATGATCTCCGCTCATCATAATTGTCGTAGCATAAGCTATGACCCTGATCTTCTGCGGATGCCGTTTTATAAGTCACTATATATATATAACTTATATACTAATAAATTAGTATATAAGTTATATAAACGTAACTGTAAATGTTTTATAATAAGTTACTTATAAAACGTAACTGTAAACAGTTACATTTACTTAATATACTTAATACATAATAATAACTTAGAATGCACAATAAACAGAACGTAGGATAGCTTTTATTAGTAGGCGAAAAAGAATAAACAGTTAAAGCCTATGGGTAGAACGCTCGTCTGCCCCAGTAAGGCTTCCACTTTCAAACATTTTTTTTTTAAATAATATAGGCTAAAGTACGTGTAGGCTCTAAAGGTAAGGAAACACTACGGGAAGTAACTGTCTGTCTTGGCACCTATCTATTTTAAACGTTACATTAACAAGCAAGTTTATATCAGTAAAAATCATTTCAAAGCTCTTTGATTCCTACAATCGTTCGATTCAGAAGCCCGAGATTTCCTGCAATAATTGCGCTTGATCAACGATTCGGATTCTATGAGAACGATTTATTGGAGCCAGTTAAAAATGTAGCAGTTAAATGCACTCGTTTCAATGCAACCGTGTACTAATTACGCGATTGTGACTCGGAAATGCACAAAATTCTGCAAAGAAAGCATTCAACACTGATTGCGATGAAAAGAGAGTGCGAGCTTCGTTACAATCTCCGATTGCTTTAACCTTAATTTCCGTATAATTTGAGTTGAGATTCTTAGATATATACTTCTCTATATTCTCACTTTTTAACTAAAGGTTTTCATGCAGACTCACTTTCTTGTTAATGTTAGGTGGTTTTCGTAAATTATAAACACAAGCAACGTAGTTAAGGGGCTGCAAGTGCGCTGCACTCAGAAAAATACAACAGCACGCATGCTTTTATTTCACGATGGTCTTCTCTTAGGGATGATTCTTGCCATCAGACGAACTTTTATTGCCCAATTTATGTACTATTACTAAAACTAATAGTGTTTCCTCGCGCCGTCTATGGCCGAGAGATTAAGGATCGTTGAGATACGTAAACTTTTCTACCCACCAGACGAGGCCTGTACACTTGCGGGCACTGCCTCGAGTAGGCGTGGAGTTTGTCCTCCGCGCCGTGGAGAGACATACAGGAAATACAAAACATGTCCTACCTCCCAAGCAAGCAACGCCACAGGTACTGCATTGTGCGCTTCCGATCATAGTAGGATTAAGAACAAGAGAGGATAGGAAAATTGGGTTTGGCATCCCTTATTCACTCACCGAAACAAAAGAGCTGTTATTTCACGGTGTTCTTCTATAAAGGGGTAATTAATGCCGCCAGACGGGCTGAAAAAAAGTGGCCGATCAGTACTCTATACGTGCTTCCAAACGCAGATTAAAAAACACTACTATGCTGTTAAACTGCCAGCCAATAATGAAATCGCATAGTGTGTACATAGTTACGAGCGCACGTGCTGTAGACACTCAGATTAGATTTATCGGTCATATTTCCTAATCTGGTTATAGCTATTCTCTTAGTATCAACTCGTTAAAGATTAACTTTATATAGAATTTTATCAATATTGTCATATCAGTTACACGTGTAGGCTTTCAATTTTTAGCATCAACTCATTAAAGATTAACTGTATACAGATTTTTATCAATATTGTCCTATCAATAAACATTTACGCTTTTATTAATTGAGCATCATTTTATTTATGTTTGTTTTATGTTAAATTGTTTTATATTAGTGTTTTTGTAAATTATTAGTTGTGTAGGAGCTAATTCTTTCCCTTATTATTACAAATTCAAAATTTTGTGAAAGATAATATTATATGAATATAAATAATGTATATTCAAAAAATAATGTGGATATCAACTAATGTTTATAATATATGTTCAACTAAATATTCAGATATTTCTAATCTTCAAGGTGCTTTCTGTAGGCCAACGTATGGTAGTAAATTGAAAAGCAAATAGAGGCCAGTAAGAAAACCACAAATGCCTTATATGATAAAATTTCTATTTTAAAATTATTAAAAACATAAATTACTTGATATTGATTATTAAAAATTTACCTGTGAGGGACTAATGAGATAATTTCATTGGACTATCTCTATTAACAAACTTATGTTACAATATTTATCTAAAAAATAAGACTCTAGCTAGATTAAATACCACCTACAGCGCTTGAAAGTCGTTGGGTTTTAACCGATAGGAATCCGGCATAATCCGGTGTCCCCTACGCAGCCTATTTTATCCATGTGGATTTACCAACATAAAAAAGGTAAATACAGCATACTGTATATACGCATATAATACACTATACAAATAAGTTAAGCCTGGTGAAGATATGAAAAAATGAATTTCCTTGAACGAAACGTAGCCGAAAGGGTAGTAAACATATCATAAAGGGATGATAAAACAATATGTATCCTATGAGAATCCCAATAGATATTTTATTCATTTCTTTATATGGCTTACCTAACACTGAAGTCATTCTAAGGGTTATTCATGATAAATTTCAACCTTTTCTTAAATTTTTACTTTACTTCTCGGGCCCATATATTTTTAAAGATTTTTGTTGAAAAAGGCTTTTTCATTATAATAAGCCTACTGTGGCTACTGTTTTCTATAAATAACAGACATTTCTATAAAGAATATCGTGAAGTTATAATATAAATAAGCAAATGGTTATGGGTTCATTGAGTTTTGCCACCATAAGGTATGTAATATGAACAATTTTAGGAAAAAATATGAACTAATTTTATAAATAGTTTATGTTACATCAACACTTACATCCTATGACGTAAATACACAGATATTATTGAAAATCCTTGTCAAAATAACGAACGCATCGACTCAAAATTTAGTACCAGAAAAATAATTTTTGCCCTCATAAAACATGTTCTATCGGCAGTGTCACTCAACTCTAATAAACAATTAACCGACCAAACATTTAAGGGGCGACCCTAATAATTTCGCTATAACATTAACACAGTATAATCAATACAGTTACCAACAACGATTAACTTTCATCAAAAAGCCCAAATATCCCACGCCAAATCGTTAAACGCCAAAATCGAAAATTTTAACATGAAATAACCGAAACACAATGCATTTTTCGGGGAAAACTTATAGAACCTTTCTTAAAGTGCTTGAAAAGGCCTTTATTTTTGTTCACATAAAATATCCCCTATAAACTAAAATAAGCGATTTACGACGAAAATAAAGTGGGTCGCTATTTTTCCGGCGATAAAAAAATGTGAAAATTATTCCGTAATTACCACCCCAATTTTAAATAATCGTTACTATTTTACAATTCACTTTAGTTATGCTTTAGAAGACCAAGTTATAGTCCCAATACTGTGTATTCGTAGTAATGTGTTAGAAGCGCAATGTGATTCCGAACCGGACATTGGGGGCAACCATTTTCTGGCCAACGGTCGAGCAGGCGGTGACGTATGGTGTGAGAGATATGCGGGCCGGCTCCAGAATTAATATAATTTATGCGCGTTTTGGGTCCATATGGGTGGGATTTAAAAGCCGAATTTGAGATTAAATGTGAGCATCAAGAAAGAAAAGTACTTTTTTTAATATAGAGGCTGTACAAAAATCATGTAAGTTTTCTTTTATATATTTTCCTATTTATAAGCGACAACGACGACAGTTCAGTTCAGGGACGAAAGCTTCAGCAGATAGACTATTATCATTTATTATTTTATTATTATTTTTATTTACAGATACTCACCGAGGCTTACATGACTTATAAAATATAGTGTTAATATCAAAGCTTCTTTTATCACACCAGGGCATTTCTTAAAATATATGCATGCATCCATTTAGGTAAGTTTCCTTCCTACAAAGTAATTTATTTTTGATAACAAGTAGGTCCAATGAAACTTGTATATTAAGTTTAATTTAGTGTAAATCTCTGTTAGCACGATTGTAATATTGTTATAGTTGTGAAATTTTAAAGATATTTAACTAAGAATTTAAAATACCCAATGTTCGCTAATAGCTTCAAACATAGACCACTTCAATTGGTTGATGGCATTTGATGAGGTTAAGGTGGCTATCCATATCTATTTTACGGGATCGATTTCCTTTATAGCCTATTAGGGTTATATTTATGATTATACATCGGTACTTTAACTTGGTCGTATATTATTTGGACTTAAGTTAACAATAAAAAAATTTTTTTTTCTATCTAGACAACAATTTTTTTGTTAAAAAGTTTATCACTCTATTTTACTTAATGTATCTATATAGATCTGTCCATATATAAAATAATAACTTTGACATAAAGTAAGAAATACTTACAATAAACAGTTATCATAAGTAATATATTATAGGTAATTTTATTTTTATATTTTTTATATTAAGGTGTATAGACAGACTGACAGTCCTCTTGATGATAGGTGGCTACCGTCGCCTATAACACAAGCAACATGCAAGTGCAAGTGCGCTGCCGACCATAGAAGGCTCTAGCATAACTTACTCACTCATGTGCTGTTATTTCCCTGTGGTCTTCTGTAACGGGGTAGTTACCGCCGCCAGACAGGCTGCCCAAATGACTGCGAAACGCAGTGCCACTACTTTCCAAATATTATTAGGGGAAATCTTAAGCTTCTCCTTTTGATCGATAGCACAGTAATCCCGTGTGTCAGTAACACATTAATATACACAGAAATTACTACAATGCATAAATCAGTCTAAGTCAGATGTCATGATTCCATTTAAGATGAATTAGTCGCTTGGCAGTTTTGACATGTAGTTAACACTGACTAAATTGTTTGTCAAATTTTATACATAAGATTTCAATAAAATTTATTTATTACTAGCCCGCGATTTCGTCCACGCCCCTTTTTAAATATAAAAAAAAAACAAAGTTATATGAGCAATAATTTATAAATCATCAATTATGTTTCCAAGAAACTCTTTATATATTTTACCTCGAAGAAAGAAGAAGAATAAGAAGTAAGTTCGAAGAGTTTCGTAAGAAACTCGGGATATCATTCTTTTGGTCGTCTTTAAATAATAATATAATAAGTCTTGAATTCGAGTTTTTTTTTTAATCTCATACATTTAGTATGGGTTTTTATTCTGAGGCGGTACGAAGTTCACCGGGTCTGCTAGTAAATCTATACTATCTATACTAATATTATAAAGAGGAAAGATTTGATTGTTTGTTTGTTTGTTTGCATTGAATAGGCTCCCAAACTACTGGACCGATTTTAAAAATTCTTTCACCTATAGAAAGCTACATTATCAGCGAGTAAATTAAGCTATATTTTATAAAGTTACGCGGACAAAGTCGCGTGCAACAGCTAGTATATTATATTTTGATAGAACTTGATGAACAATGAATATTAATTGCGAGGTGGAAATTTAAAAGTAAAAATTAGTACAAATTACAGCTCTATGTATGTTATACAAAGTTATGCTTATATACTTAAGTAACAGCACGGAGCAATTCTCTAGAGAGTACGATTGTATCTGTGTACAGTATGAAAAGGGCCTAACATAAACACAAAATCAACTTGAAAACGTCTCATCCCGAAGGATTTGGGTCTTTCATTTACCTTTAACGTTATCAATTTCGTATATTATCCCTTCCCTGCCCGCGGGGCGAAGGTTGTATGTAATAGATGTATTTGTTACTGGAAGAGACTTGAGGCATTCCTAAATATAATATCCTAAATAGAGTGCTCTTATCTTCATACTATGAATCACTCTACAAAGTTTTTAAATGTAAAGGCAGGCTTGACGGCCACATTTTGGTAGGTAACAACCACAGCGATTGGACAGAAGCAAACCATGGGAGATGGTTCATTCTGCGCTGTACCAATATCCCACTATACTTTTGGGCTGCCGACATAATCTTATAAAGGATAAAGGATAAGTTTAAATTCTCTATAATATTTATTTTAAACTTTTTCTTCTAACTTAATTTTTGTATAATTTGGAAAAAAAAAACATTTGTTTTTATTACGAGTATATCAAAATTAGTATTTAATTTTTTAAAGTCAGTTCGAAAATAAAGTTACTGACGAGTTTCCACTACTATTTTTTCTTTTATATAATTATATTTTTGTATAGCATGAGAAAAAAAAAAACAGGATGCCATTTCTATGAGTTTTATATCAATGTTTCAAACAAATTGTTTTCTGTAACCGCTCTGCGGATATAATCAATCTTGTCTTTTCATTATTTTAAGGTAAATCCGTCTGTCCGTCTAGCGATGCTTCTCGTAGCGTTCTAGTTAATAATGTGATGATTGTAGCTGATAAATAATGCTACAAGAGTACTAAATCTCTACATCTATAGTGTATAATCAATCGATTTAATGACCCTTAAGAACAATTTTGAATGAGCTATAATTATAAACTAACCGCCGGCTTTCTAATGAGTTCAAATACGCTATATCTGCTGTAAGTTGCTAAAGAGTTGGGTGTCCCGAAGACTACTCGATGCTTCTGCATGAAGTCAAGGTTACCATGTCATGGAAATACCACCAAAGTAGGTAAAGTAGGTAACCTGCGAAAGTTAGTGATAGAGATTTCATCTAGGAAATGGGTTGATGATCTTCAAACGCCTGAACAAATCTTCATAAACTATAGCTAGGAACCATGTCGATGAAGTCAGATTTTTTAAACACAAAAAACCGGATCTATCCGTTTTTGAGTTACGATTTCAAAAACACATACACAGACACACATGTCAAAGTTATAACAACCCGCTTTTTCGTTGTGTGTCGAGGGTTAAAAAGCAAGAACTGGTTAGAGTCTAATTAAAGATTATCACATTGAAAAAAATTAAAACTGCAATTTGACTTAGAAATCCATAACAGATTGAAGTTTACAGTATCAAGGTTTTTGACACTTGTTTTTGACAATTTATTCGTTGGCTCAAGAGCTTGTTGGCCATTTCTCCGTGTAATTCTGAATGTATGAGACAACTACGTGTAACTGAGCTGCAGATGATACTTCGAGTGGGTTACTATTAGTTTTTTAAACTGTGTCGTTATTAGCCTACATATACATACTAGCGATCTGCTCTCCGCTTCGCCTAAGTATGCAATTTTTTATATACACAAACCTCTTTCCGTTAATGAAAACCGTATCAAAATCCGATGAGTGGTTTAGAAGTAGTTAGTAGAGAAACAGACAGACGCGGACAGTTTCGGCGACTTGGTTGCAAAAGGTTCTCGAGTGGAGGCCACGGACTGGCAAGCGCAGTGTGGACTACGACCCACTAGGTGGACATCCGATCGGAATCTGACATTTAATCTGACAATTGAATTTATAAATGTGTTCTAAATTCCAAATCAACTGTGAATCCAGACTGCTTATTGGAAAATTATGGGAAAGTCTATGTCCAGCAGCGGACGTCCTATAGCTGAGATGATGACGATGAATCTTAATTCTTTAACATCCAAATGCCTTATCAATGTAAATTCTTTAAGCGGTATCTTCTATTACATTTTATTTCAAGTGAATCCGAGATTGAAACCAGAAGTAACACCGCACTCTTGTTTATTTAAGCCACGCATTTGGCTCGAAGCCAGAAAGATTTCATGCATTGCGACGGTGTATCGTCATCTTCTGGTATTCACCCTAGCCTATAGATATCAGGTGTATGCGGAAGAGAACCAAACCCTTCTTTTATTTAATGAATTATGGAATATCTATAAGCAATCGCTCAGGTGACGACACAGCATTTGTAGATGCAAACTGGTCAGGCTTGAGTATGTTATGTATAGAAACTACCATCGCTTACACACAATGAAAGAAAACGTCACGAAAAAAATCTGCATTGCACTGCATGAGACCTGCCAATCCCAACTTGTTCCCATTTGTTGTAAATTGTCAAGTTGAAGTTAAGTCAAGCGGTATTAGTCAGTGGTGATGTTTGTGAACAAGTGAAATCATGCACTTTGATTGGTGTTCGTTGTCACGTAACTTCAGTGATTTAATTGCATTTTTATTATTAAATAAAAATTAAATTCCTTAAAAATAAGGAAATATATTGGGTTTTTTAGGTAATATTATGGGAACTACCGTTTCGTGGCTAAATTATATTTGTATTTGAATACAGTCAACATCCCTATTAAGGACACGCTGTAAGAGTGTGGGAAATCAGTAATAGGTATTTGTTGTCTCAACAACTGGGAACCTTCATAATATTTTTGGTTTCCATTCAAAGTTTCATATGAAACTTTAAAAGTGGTGCAGAGGTGGAAATATTAATTTTATTCTTGATTAGTGTTGACATATATTTCTTAATTATAACATTAAAACCGAGACCTGCTTCGTAGAGGTTTATTATAAAGCAAAAATGTGTGCAAAACATTTGAAAATTTAATTCATAAAATATAAAATATAATGAATTTGTTCTGACAAACAAAAATATTCCTTTGACCGTACTACGTTCATTTATTGCTACGTTAATTAAAAGATTTAATGACATTTCTATAGCGGAAACTTAATTAATTTAAACGAATTAAAATAAATTCTCATTTTTCTTTACTTTTTTTAATTATTATCTATTATCAATCAGTTTTGAATGGAGATCAAGACATCATTTTCTTTCTTATTTTCGTTTTTATGGTTGAAACTTGTATCATTTAGATAAGAAAAAATTATAGATTTTAGCACATACACTTTTGCAGCACATATAGCGTTGCTTCTGTTTACAGGCGAAAGTAGCCATCTACCTCCAAACACCTTCATACTAAATGTCGACCATTACACGAAAAATTATATCACCTAGTATGTGGGGGGAAAATCGATACATAGTGAATCTCTAAATGGAATTTCTGTACATTTCAAAAATAGAGCACAACTGGAAAATTGAGTTTAACTCAAAGATTATGCATTTTTAGCATTTATGGGAATTTATATGAAATCTATCCATATAAGTATAATACTTAAATTGACATTTCATCAAAAACTGTCAACATCATTGCTTAGTTTCAAGCTTATGCCTTAATTTTTGT
The DNA here is from genome assembly GCA_944738685.1 of Synanthedon myopaeformis. Lineage (NCBI taxonomy): Eukaryota > Metazoa > Arthropoda > Insecta > Lepidoptera > Sesiidae > Synanthedon > Synanthedon myopaeformis. The sequence continues at coordinate 3,555,496 of OX122938.1, read as the reverse complement.
CGCACCATTAATATACCTGGATAACAAAAGCCCTCTTGAATAAAATGTAGCGAGAACTCAAGCAATACTCCCGTTCTCGGGTTAAAGTGTCTGAATGCCCACACTGTTCGAGTGGGGATCCATTATCCGAATCACATACCTACATGTCTGTTGGGAATGTCACTCAGAAAAGCTTTTTAGGTCTTATACGCACTAGCAACAAATCTTGATGGTATTCGGTTCAGTCGGTTGGTTATTTTATTTATTTATCATACATTTCAAAATCATATTTCAAGACCACAACACAAAATAATACAAATAACAGTCAATATAATAAGAAAAATCATAAAAATCACATGCTAAGATCATCACAAATCATTTTAACATTAATTAATTAATAATAAAAGTTTGTGATAGTTTAAATTATATATAAAGGTCAGCGGTCTGTGTAACGGAAAGGCTTGCTCATAATTATGCTCAGTTTTGTACGAACGAACGTGCAGTCACCTCAACAAAATAAAAACGACTACTGGACAAAAACGGCGCGTTTGAGTATTTGTATCATTCCAGCGCTACTGGAGAGCTTTACTGGATTGAAATACTGGATCCATGTAAACAAACCTTAGTTACTAGATAGCCTTCTACCCAGCTAAACTGAAGAAAAACAGATAAAATTGATGTCTTGTATTATTACCCACTTTTAGAGAATTCAAAACCTGCCGCGATTTGACCGTCGTTATTAGGTCGCCAAGTGCGTAAAGTACCCTTATCATGGGATTGAGGTCGACTGGACTTACCTCGTTAAAAATTCAGATAATTTCGGACTGTATCTATCACAGTTCTTCAAATAAATTTAAGCGAATACTAAAATGATTTAGAACTCAATAATACCTGGCACTGAGTTTTGAATGCAAACGATCTAGACCATGATTTGCTGATCAAATTCTTCAAATTGCTTCGTACATCGACAGCATTTCTTGATGGAGCCCGCATATTTTTATTTGTGTTAGAGTAATTCTTTATAGACATAGTTATTACGGGTTAAGTAAAATGTCGAATAAGAAGAAATTCAAATTCAATTTCGTAGTAAAATTAACGAATATGCTGAGCTATAGCCACTTGTTTGACAATATATAGGAGACCAGCGTTTTAGATAAACTTGACATCACTTTAAAATTATTACTTTTCTCGGACACGATCTTTTGTTTTCTCTCCCTGTAAGAGCTAACGATTTCCTTTTTTGAAATCTGTACCACCATTATTTAAATTCGAGAAGGGCCGGCCGGGATTCAACCTGCATCTAACATGTTAGCTGCAAATCGTTTGTTCAACTGGTCTATCATTGTTTTGTTCCAATAAGACTTAGCCTAATAGTAGTTAAATACTCAATTACGTTTTGTGCTCGGTAAATACACAAAGGACTGAAGGCTAAGCCTCAATCTATAAGATTCTTAGAAGATTTAGCTTGCAGGTAGGTTAATATTATTTAGTCACGTATTTCTTCCACACCTATTAATGAAACCATTAACCTTTGTGATGTAATTTTAGCAATATGCTGAGTGCTGCTAATTAGATAATACGCTATAGCCTTTCACAAGAGTGAATGTTTTGACTTCCATAAAATGTATACCGAATAGATTTTTTTTTCAGTAGTTTTGTTTTTGTTCTTATATGAATTTAAATTTATGAGAAACAATTAAAAGCTGAGTTGCAAAATTCTTTGAAAAATATTTTTAGCCATATACATATTATGCTCTCTGTTCGTCTTGCTTGCGATCTGGTAGCTATGAATATCATATTGTTACATGATCTACACTATGAAAATAACTAAAAAATACTTTTTCCCAAAATGATTGATTTAATGAATAATAATAAAAAAGTAGGTATATATTCTGGTACATTATCACCATATAATAATAAAATCGTAATCGAGACGTGTCTGTTCTTACATTAAATATTTTTCTATTATAAAGCGTTGGTTTCTTATGGACTATTGTCGACAGACAGCTTCCAAAAGAAATTTCCAAAAGAAATTGTATGTGTTTAGTTTTAAGTATGATTTTTGTATTCAGTTATAAAAAATATATAAATAAACTGACTAGCAATTTTTGGTTGGTGCTCTCTTGCATGCCACCTGATATGAAATGGATGGGAACAATGCCTTACGAGCAGCACCACGGACAATTGAGCGTGTACCACCGATGGGGTGACCTCGATACGGCGAAATTGAAGACACATAATTATTATATCTGTGACGATGAGAGTTTACAAATCGACAGGATGTAGAAAGGCTATGTTTGTGACGATTCGAAAACAAACTATTCGGATGCTTGTCAGAATTAAAGCATTTTATTTTTTGATTTATTTATTTTTCGGAGAATTCGCACTATTCGATTGCAGAATTGATTTGATTTTTTTTTTCAACTTTGTACAACAATTTTTCTCGATAAATCTTATCTGCTTCTTTATTGCAAACTAGCTGTTTCACGCGACTTCGCCTGCGTAACTTTATAAAATATAGCCTATGTTACTCGCTGATGATGTAGCCTTTCTATAGAAGAAAGAATTTTTAAAATCGGTTAAGTAGTTTTTGATTTTTTTTTTCATTACAAATATTGCATTACATTCATTACAACATAGACAAGTTCTTTTGAAAAAATATTTAAAGTACGGCTCCTTTACGATTTGATTATATTTTTATAAATAAAAATTGCAATTTCATTTCATGTACATTTTAAGACTCGTTAATATCTTGATAGCAACATTTCTTACAAAAATGACTTTAAATAAATACACGTATAATATTCTTACAAATAGCCACCAAACGCAAACTACAGGACATTATCACAACGTCAGTTTAATACAAATGGTTGGATACGAGTATAACATAAAGAGTTCTCCGTCGAACAAAGCGAAAAGAAAGGCTTATTGGAAAACAAGTTGCAATAAGTTGGAAAAGAATAGCGTTATAAATGCGAATTATCTCGACTGTGATAAATAGGGGAAAAATATGACACGTGCGAGCAGTTTAAGTTATAAGCGGTAGCGACTTATACAAAAAATAATAATATTATATATCTATGTATATATATAAAATTCCCGTGTCACAGTGTTTGTAACTAAACTCCTCCGAAACGGCTTAACCGATTTTTATGAAAATTTTTGTATATTAGGTAGGTCTGAGAATAGGTCGTAAACTATTTTTTATACCCCTAAGTGATAAGGGTGGCCCACCCCAAAAATAAAGTATCAAAATGTGTTTTTTTTTTGTAGAATTCTATACAAGATTTATGATTTTATTGTTGATTTATGTTCCCCCACTCGTAATGTTTTTTTTTTGCTAAATCTTGTGTTGATATATGTTACAATAAACATTTTGATACTGAATTTGATCGGTTGCCGGATATCTTGAAAACAAATATCGATCACAAATAACTTTTCGCGGTTCGCCACATGAGAGTAAATATTTTTGACACGGAAAGATAAACTTTTTCAAAACATTTCGCTTTGCTTCTATCACTTGCACTTCCAATAATACATTAATCCGAAAGCGTTTTTACAAGACTGCTCTAAGTATTGGTAGGAACAAAGCGAGCCAGTCGATTTCAAACATAATGCCTTGTGATCGATCATACTCTAAGGAGACATGCTTCGTTTGATGGCGAGATAGTAGAAGAATACTGCACTATAAGATCGTTGGCTCAAGTTCTAAAGGTTCCAAAAAATTTATGAAAGAAATTTTAATCAAATAAATTATGAATACTATTTTTGTAGCAGTAATTTGAAAGGTTACAATTATAATATTACATGGTATATTTCTCACAGCTGCAAGTCGCAAAGAACCCTAAACTCTGAGCTTTGTTTACGTATCTAGGCGTGAGAAATTGATAATTGATTTCAATCTTACTCAACATAGTTACAGGTCACTAACTACAACTGTGGCAAAGTAGTTGTAACAGCAACAAAAATATGTACTTATCTACTATTGGTATGTCTTATTGTATGCCTCAAAAGCTTAGACATCAAAAAGGCGTTTGAAATGTGGATACAGAGAAGAATGCTCCGGGTCTCGTGTACAGACAGGATCTTCAATTTAGAAATTACGAAGAGCGCATATTAACATAACAGAGCTACGATGATGGGTATGCAATACCCACATGCTTCATCTAATAATAGGAGGCAAGTTTATGAACGAAGAAGGATGTGCAGAAGACACAGTCCTGACTGTGAAACATCCATCAGTAGGCAGGAAATACGGGATTGGAGGAGCTGTTCCGAATGGCGCGGACAGAGAGGTCTTTTACAGCTGATATGACACTTGGAGAAGAAGAAACAGAATCACTAGACTAATCTAGTGCCAAGTTTTCTCTTTGACTCTGAATCAAGACAGGGCAAGGGTGCAAAAATTTTGCCTTTAACGCTGAGAGATTTGTCAAGCAAGCTCCTTAATTTTGTGTACTAAACGCTCCCTGAGCTCTAAACGGTCCATAAATACTGAATACGCGAATAAAGATTATAAAGTTGGCTTTTAAAGAAAAATCTCTTTGTTGGAGCTACGCCACGCTCCGTTCAGCGAGATTGATGATGATATAGACGACACAATACGGGTGTGTTTGCACATACATCAGTTGAATCTGAATGTCTTCCGTTTTCTCCTACTCAACATCTGCAATATTTATCGAATATATAGCTTTACTACCTTACAATAAAATCTCCTATTCGTACAGCAGTAGCCAGTGCACATATTATGTATTACTTCCGAGCGAAGACACACTACGCTAGTCCATTCTGGCCGAATGCGGGGGATGTCATCCCGCATATATCCTTGTTTTTATAACTTCTTCCATCATTTGTTTTTTTTTTTAATGTTTTTAAGACTATATATAAGTATAGGAATTGATTTTTAAATTATTGCTTTTATTTATTTATGGTTGCAATTTATTTTATTTTTAATTATTTTATTTAATTACTAAGCAGTTATATTACTTTGATGTAGAAAGTATGCATATAGCATCTTGAAAATTTTTAATGGGATAAAAATTTTTTTAATAAACCTAATTCTAAGTGGGTAAAGTAAACGTTCACAAATAACATAAAATTAAAATAAAACTTTCAAGTTTGCCTTGGCCTTCATACAACAAGCATAGTGTTATGTGATTTTGAAACACAAGTCTAGAACATGGATAAGTCAATATTCCAGTAGGATTTAATTAATAATGAAAAAAAAAATATATATACAAATAATCTTCAGATTTGTTAGTAGGACACAAGAAGAAAGCGTCGGATCCTTTACACGGGTCCCGTTAATTAGCCTCGAAACTTAATAAAACTTAGTTGATAGACGTCCAACTGTTACAACTGCGCGTAACTTGATATACTTACTTAGTTCCTACTGTAACCTTACTAACAAACAAACATATATTATACACCTTCTTATATATATTTGTGTTTGTTTTACATAACAAACATATTTATGATAAAAATATTTAAAAAAAACTATTACTAAACCATAGTCCAGAAATGTGTAGAAGGATTGGCAATGCACTTGTACCCCACTGATGTTGCTTGTGTTCTTAGGTGACGGTAGACCTACCATCAAGTGGACCGTCAGCCTGTCTGTCGACCTTAACATTAAAAAAAATATCATTATGAAATCTTGCGTACATGTCATCAGGGGTACATAAAAGCACATAGTCTGACATAAATAATAGAAGTACCTTTTATCTAAAAAAAAGTTTTTATTTTCCATAGAACGCGGACGAAGTTGCGGGAAAAAGCAAAGTTTATCAACGTTTGCTCTAGTGGCTAGTAACCCTAGCTGTTAACCAAACGGTCGCGGGTTCGAATCCCGCTAGGGATAAATGTTAACACATTTCACCTTTGTACGTGAGTCATGGATGTTTTGTATTTATAATATGTATGTATTTACAAAAAAAAGTAATCTAATATGTATTATATCAACTGTCTGGTATCCATAATACAAGCATTAGTTGCTTACTGTGGAACTAGATGGTGCTGTGTGGAATGTGTGAAGATATTTATTTATTTATTTATATTTATTTATCATTTATGTGTAGTTTTTTAAGTATTCGACGTGTACTATCAATAAGTAAATAGCTCGTAAGTTTCAAAGTGACTATATGTTCACTAAGTTCGTTACTTCAGCTTGGAGAGTTAACTACGTGTAGTGCATTACCAATCTCTGCTCTACACCGCGCAAATTAATAAGTTGTTAGATGTTGGTACTTAAAACTTGTGCAGATTGATATTTATACAATACTAGCCAAGACTCCAGGCTTTGTTGAATCAATGACTATTTTAATCGATATTCGATGTTGAATGTATCTAAGATGTTTAAATTAAGTTAAAAGATGTGTGTTTTTTTTTTCAAAATGATTTATTAGTATGGAGAGACAGATAAATTTGAATAAAAACGTTTTATTTGGACACTAGCCGTTGCACGCGACTTCGTCCGCTTAGCCTATTTTACTTGTTGATAATGTAACTTTGTATAGGTGAAAGAATTTTGATTTTTTTTAAATATAGAAGTTAGTCCAGTTATCTTATAATACAGACCTTGCGTTAAATCCGATTTGTACTTAGTTGTCTTAGAAAATACATAGATTTTCTTGGTCCGATTTAAACTTTTTTAAATAAAGTCTATTATGGACTGTATTTTTATCTAAAGTTTTAGTTTTATTCAAAGAAGTCAAATTAGGCGACGAAAAAACCCTTTTCTGCAAGTCCTCGCCTTGTAGACCATTTCAGAAGGCGTGTAATGACGTGTAAATGACATTTCTGCCCTAGATTAGATTTAAATCTAGGAATCATTAATAATTAATTTAGAAACCTCAAACCATTTTAGCAAAGTGTATGTAGCGTTGGAACAGTAGAGGTTTGTGGTATTTTGATGTGATTAGTAAATATTAATTTGACATTTGTTAACATTACTAGTAGATACCAAATTAGTAAATGTTTACCACATATCAATCCTATTTGTACACAAATAATTTAGCAATTAACATCTTAATTAAACACGGCAATAATTAAGCAATAATAATCCGTGGTAGAGAATTGTTTGACGATCTGTTGATTAGTTTAAACTGTACTTACTGATATTATAAAATGCGTAGCTGGTTCCCGCGATTTCGTCCGCGTTGAAAAAGAAAATATATAATTAACTATCAGTTGCACCCGACTTCGTAAGCATATTAACTTTATAAAATATAGCCTAAGTTACTCGCTGATAATGTAGCTTTCTATAAGTGCAAAAATTCTTTTTTGAGTTTATTCATTACAAAACATACCAATCTTCTCTCTTTATATTATAATCAGCTGTTGCACGCGACTTCGCCCGCGTATTTTTTTTTAATATAGCTTATATTACTCGCTGATAATGTAGCTTTCTATAGGTGAAAGAATTTTTGAAATCGGCCCACTAGTTTTTGAGTGGATTCATTGCAAACATACAAATGTTCTCTCTTTATAATATTAGTATATAGATAATATAACGCCTGACATTTTATCGCTGTGACGAATAATATTTCTAATACTATCTCAACTATTAGAAATATATAAAACTACTTATAAAATATAAAAATTGACTATAAGAAATATATAAGACTATATTATACTAAAGCAGTTACAGAATGTGTATAGGGCGTAAAGAAAAAAAACTATTTTTTTATGTTAGCCCACACGAAACCGCTGTGAAAGCTACCTATTTTTAAAATCAGGAGTACTTTTTTTAATTTACTTAATGAAGTTTAATTACTTTATGTAGCCTCAGTTTTGTTTACTTACTTGGAGCAATACTGAAACAAGAAGTTTACCTTTTGCCTGTTTTGTATGTAAACAACTGAGGCAAACGAAATTGTGAAGGAAGGAAATTTCAAAGAATACAAAATGTTTATCCTAAAATTGAGGTTAATTTAACAAATTAACGAAGCTAAAATTTATTTCAATATCATTCATTTAAAATATCTAAGAGTTTTCTAAGTAAATATCTTAAGAATATTAAGTGGAAACCGTATGGTTACTATTGGTGAAGACTTTTCTACTTATAAATAGGTAGGTACTAAATATCGTGACTACTTATGTACCTTATTCATTTATCGCTCTTTCCAATACTAAAAACTAATCAAAATATGTTGAGTTGTTTAGAGAAGTAGAATTTTTTAAAATCATGTTACAAAATTACTGGCCACTGACATTGACAGTGGACACGGCTTATACTTTTTTTCCTAAAATAAAAGTAGCCTAAGTTACTCCATACAACATAAGTTATCTGCCAGTGAAATTCTCGTCAAAATCGATTCAGCCGTTTCGAAGATTAGTCGAAACAAACGAGCGGATAAACAAAAATTTTAAGAATTTTTATTAGTATTTTATCCAATAAGTGATAGTCCAATAATCCAATGTTGCGAATTTAATTTTAGCGTCAATAAATTACGGATGCCACAATTTCGCGAATTTTCTGAGCTTCTTTTCTTTTTACACGAATCTTTGACCTGTGACATTTCCAATATTGTGACAAGAATATTTCGTTATTATTGGGATTTTATTAGATTTTTCTTTAACACATACGTACATGACACAAAACAACTATAGTTATTTATTATACCTATTTCAATATGTTAAAAAAGGACTCATTTTAATAGGGTCAACTGATTTGGATAAAATTTGCCACACATACGAGTATAGTTTATTACCTGGATTAACATATGGGATACTTGTTATATTGAAAAAATGTTAGGTTCTCGAGGGATCGTCTGAAATATAAAAAAAAATTGCCGCCGTCGTCAAAGCGATAAAGATGTCAGATGTTTTCTTGGGCGCTATATTTAATTTTCGCGGGCACTGGCTAGTAAAAAAATAAAATAAACTATAATTATTATAGGCAATGTCCAAGTATACCGTGCGCAACCCACGCTCACCGCAGCGAAGCATGGCCAGGTTCAGCTAGTGCTTTTTTTAATTAATTTTCTTCAATGTATGTATATCTATAGATTATTCGGCCATCGATCTAGTTTAATCTCTCACTTTAGTACTATCTATTGATCTGACCTTTAGCAATATAGAGCAAAAGTCATGGTTTTCATAAATCATCATTACTAGCAGCCGATAGACTCCCACTACTGTAATTAGTCTCCCCAATAAACGAATCCATTAAGTTCCTATTTCGTTGAATTGAACCTACGCAGTACAATATGAGTAGGCTGTTATTTACGCTATACTAATATTATAAAGAGAGAAAATTTGTATTTTTGTATTTTTGTTTGTAATGAATAAACTCAAAAACTACTGGACCAATTTTAAAAATTCCTTCACCTATAGAAAGCTACATTATCAGCGAGTAACATAAACTATATTTTATAAAGTTACGCGGACGAAATAGCGTACAACGGCTTGTATGTAAATATAATTAACTGCAAACATTTGTGCCTTATCATTCCCTTCATACCATGTACCATATTATGTATTGTAATTGTTGTTAATACAAGACATGCCTTATCATTTCATCCCCTTCATACGGTTCATATAATGTAACTACGAGGTAATAAAAAAACGATGTACATAAAACGGGGCGTAGTGTACTTTGGCTCTCACTTATTAACAATTTTTTATTTTGGTATGATGAAATGCGAATATTTTTTTATTGTTAATAATTTCATTCAAAATGCGAATAGTTTGTTACAATTTCATTCAAAATCTACAGAACGAATTTTGATGAAACTTTAGTGTATTATAGCTTAGACATTTGAATAACACATGGGCTATCATTTATTAAAATCATGCAAAATTTCATGATGATCGGTTGAGTAGTTACGACGTGAAAAGGTAACAGACAGAGAGACATATAGAGTTACTTTCATATTAGTAAAGTATGGATACGCATATTATCACGTTAATCAAAAACCAGTGCCAACATGTTGGCATTTAGACTCCAAGATCTAAATCGAATTGGTCCCAATTTGCTCAATAAATCACCGCTACCCTTGTAAGTCAAGCGACTACCAAAATTTGATGCATTAATCCACCTTTGGAATGGACACTTTATGTGTAATACATAAAACAGTAAGTACACTTTAAATTAGTGCTTTTTTTTTATCAAATCAAGGCAGAGCTTGACCACAATCTCACCTGATGTGAGGTGCAGATGCGGCCGAAAGTGGACCACGTTTACTTAGCAAGTGCCCATTGACTGTGACTTGTGTGTGTGTGTGTGTGTGTGTGTGTGTGTGTGTGTGTGTGTGTGGGTGTGTGTGTGGGTGTGTGGGTGTGTGTGGGGGTGTGTGGGTATGTGTGTGTGTGTGCGTGCGCGTCTGTGTGTGTGTGTGCGTGTGGGTGTGTACGTCTTTGTGTGTACGTGTGGGTGTGTACGTCTGTGTGTGTACGTGTGAGTGTGTATGTGGTAATAAACTATCTGTGTGAAAAATTTCATCCAACACATCCGTTAGGCCGTACATCTATACATTATTTTCTATATATTATGTAATTCATAATGTTAGTAGGATATTAATAAAAAAAATTTCGCCATAATATGTACATCTAATATGTATAAATTTCCCCTTTTTCAAAGGTTTTATGCTTATTGGAAATTTTCCACTTCATTTAGCGTTTTCAATATATTTTTTAATTTTCATTTTATTACATTCTCTACCTACTGTCCATGTTTTATAGTGATAGCGACATGTCCCTTTAGATAGCGAATATAATTAGACCTTAGGATCGGCCCTTCACTTCAACATTGAGATGGGTTACAATGAAATAATTTCTTGTTAAAACTACCAGATCAATCCATTTTGTAGATTATAATTATGTTGAAATTGCGTGTGTGTGCGTGTGTTATCTTCTATATTAAACCAGCTCACCCGGTGAACTTCGTACCTCCTCAGAATAGAAACCTGTTCCTTACAAAATGTATGAAAAAATTACTGTTTTATCATATATATTTTTTCGTGAATACCTACTTTGCCGATGTTTTAATAGTTTTACTGCTATTCGGGGCGGAGACAAATTCAACAAATCAGAGATTATAGTGACGCTGTCCGCCTTTGTCCTGTTTCTGCGCTAACTTCTTCTAACGAATTTTGATGCGACTTTCACAAATACCAAGTTTCACAAGAATTAAGACTGATTTCTTTAAAATTAAAACTATAATTTTACTAACAGACGTAATACAATAATAGAATATTATATAAAGTTGAAACTGTTAAGAAAATAATATTTTCTTTAATAATCTATTAAGAGAGTGCGAACTTTTTTGAACACCAGAAACTCGAGTGCAAGTTATTATCATGAAACACAAAGGAGGCATTTTAGCTCCTTCCAAAAGATTAAACAAGCAAAGAATTTAAGTTTTTAACTAACTGGGTCCTGTGGTAAAATTTTCTTTGAAAAGAAACTTTGCAACAACTGTTGCACTACGAAATCAAAGTTGGGTAAGTATTGTGGATTATAAGAAATTATTTCAAGTTTTTTATGTGAAAACTTCTTTAGGCATATTGGGCATATTTGTATGGGGAATGGGAATAAGAAAAGAAATCCAGGTCACTTGGTTGAGAAACAATAGATATATATTTGAAAATGGTTAAAATCAACACCAAAAGCTACATTTTTGGGTATCACAAATTTTTCACTTATTTTTTTTTTTGTGTAATCCTAAATAACTATGCTCTTGATTGCAGTTATAAATTAAATAATTGATTCTGTAAGGTTTGTATAAAAAAAGTTTAAATTGTGTCATTATCATAGTCAACTTCGTCTTTTAAAAAAAAGTACTATACTCCCCTTGAGAAGTTATTTTAAAAAATGGCATCCAGTCGTTTCCTGCGGTAACTTTCAGGTCTTCTGTCTCTATTGTGTCTATTGACCACAAACACTTCTAAATCATGCCTGGATCTTATTGAAATGCAAACATAATGAAATTCTAATCACTCTTACAATATTTGTTGGTAATTCGGAATATTAAATCTGGCCTATTGTCACTCGAGTCACGCCTTAAATGAATTATCACTCTCATTTCGCGAGGGCCAATTTCTGTCAACGCTTCGCTGAGAATGTAAACGCAAAACTCATTGTTGGGCCACGAAAAATATCGCATTCAATCAGTGTTAAAATTGCTCACTTCCATTGATTTTTTTTTTTTAAAAAAACTCCATTACTCTGCATAAGATTGTTATGACATTGCTCGAATTATTACATCCTTTCTCGGCTTTGCACGGATGCATTTTTTTTTCTGGAAATTATATAAAAAAACGCTCTTTCGTTTAGTGAAAACTGTATGAAAATCCGTTCAGTAGTTTTTGAAATTATCGCGAACATACAAACAGACAAATTCGGCGGGAGACTTTGTTTTATAATAAGTATGGAAAATAGATAAATTGATAGAATTTATCTTACTCACTCACTTTTAAATTAATACCGAAACTACATTAATTTTTCATCAATTTATCAGATTTTTTTTTCAAGAAGTAGTATAATTCAAATTATGTTTTCAATATACTTAATATTGAAAGCATATTGAATTATTTATTTTACTTTGTAGAATATTTTTAATAACATACAATAATAATACGGAGATCTGACGACCACTAAATGCCAAAAGGTTCTCGAGTGGAGACCATCACGGACCGGAAAGCGCATCGTAGGACGTCCACCCACAAGGTCGACAGACAACCTTATAAAGGTCGACAGACAACCTTATATAACCTTTGACGTTGGATCTAGGCTGCTTCTGACCGGTCCTTTTGGAAAATTATGGGAAAAGCCTTTGTTTAGCAGTGCACGGCTGATTCCTACGGCTGAGATGTGATATAATAATTATAAACTGAGTGATATGACTAAGTGATGTCTTTCTCTTCACCTGTGTTCTAAACATCTGTTAAATATTTGTAATTGTGTCCTTTCACCATTACTCTAAAAAAGACTTATAGCCATATACATATATTTTTAATTCCTCTAAAACCATAGTGGTATTCCATAGTGTTTTAAACAAATCGCCCATTTCATGGCACGTTAAAAGCAAATTGTAAATCTCTTTCACACAGACGCAACTACAAGGTGGAAGCAAAATTGTTTTTGAAATCGTTTTTAACATTGGATGAAATTTGTTTCCCCGTAAACAGAAACAGTGAAAAAGTTGTTGACATTTATGGATTTGTTATTTTAATTTATTGTGGTATAGGTATACGTATACCACAATAAATTTTGTAGGGAGCAAGCTTTTCTTTTCTTACAAGGTTCCTTATAAGGTATTTATTAGATCTTGATTCTACAAATTATACAATACAAGATTCTCGAGAGGAGGCCGACTAATATTGTAAATAGAGAAAATCTGTTCTATGTTTTTGTTTGTACTCAAAAACTACTGAATCGATTTTTAAAACTCTTTCAACTATATACGAGTAAAGCTACATCATACATCATATGATCATATGTTAAAGGGACAGACTTGTGAACTATAATAGGGTCATATCTTTTGTATTTCGTCAAGAGGTCTTTTAAAAAACTAACCAATTCCTTTACAATTTCAGCTCCGTTACATTTATTGTAGTGCAACGAGGAAGATAAATTACACAACTTTTTTATACGGACCCCAAAGGGTGGAGTAAACTTGGGGAGATTATTTAGCATTCGTATTACAACTTCATCTCCTCCATATTAATCATATTTTTATACCAGTCAGGAATATGATAACATCTTTTAATATTTGTGTATAGCTACGTGTCTTTTGATCCAAGTCAGTGAACTTTCTGCCCTTATCAGATGTTAACTTTAATTTATCACAACTAAATATGCTGATTAAGGGTTTTAAGTAATCAGATTATGAGATAGGTATTTAAGTTTTTATTAAATCATAAAAACTTTAAGATTTAATTTTAGTTTTTATGATCTTCAGGCTTATTCTGAAGAAATATAATTATGTTGATTGAGACTTTTTATCCATTTTTTTTTACATATTTAATGTACAGACACGGCTCGTTTACGATTTTATTAAGTATATATATATATATTTTATTAAGTAAATAGTAATAGTCTGTTAAATTCACAAAAGCTATTCGAATGTTTGTTATTCGAAAAACTACTACAAGCAATATTATAAGGCCAATACTTTAAGTGATAGTTTACTATATCCAAAACGCACAAAATGTTCGAACTGTTAAGCCTTCTTACGATAAAGCAATAAAATACCCAAGCAGATGAGAAAACCAAGGGATAAACAATATCTGTCTTCCATATTGCTCATTCCAACCTTGTTGTTACAGCAAAACAGCGAAATCGCACCAAAAATTCCCGGGAATCCCAATAAATAAAGATTACGGTGACATAAGGCGACCGAAACATCCCTTTAAAAGAGATTGGACCCTTCCTCTTGTTATCATGGCTATAAGTTTAACAGTTTAGGGTTAATAAGAGATGATAAAATATGCCGACAAAGTATAAGCACCAATCTACTTTACGACAGTAATAGAGCAGAATTCTCTTTGGATCAACATCAGCTTTGACTTTATTATATTGAAGTAGAAGATCTTTCAAGATTTTCTACACCTTCGTGAAATGGAATTGCAAGGTATGATGCAATGATAGATATATAACAAACGTGTGATACAAAATTATAAAAACTTTGTGATTGTTTAAGTATTACGTAACGCAAATTTTGAAGATTTTTGCTATTTTTTATACGTAATACTTGAACGTCCCCTTTGTTATCGTCATCATCATCTCAGCCGCAAGACGTCCATTGCTGCACATAAGCCTCCCCCATAATTTTCCGGTCGGAATCAGCCTGGATCCACCTTCGTCTGCATTTATATTATAAGGTCGTCTGTTCATCTTGTCGGTGGACGTCCCACTGCCACTTCAACTTACTGATCCGGCGGCATATTGTAGGTAACTTTCGTACGTCTCATTTTTTCTAATTTCTCTGATTCGATCTCGCAATGAGCATCTCCACGTTGAGCTTTCTTACGAGGCTCATAGTTAGAGACCTCGTTTCAGCGACCTTTGTCATTACTGACACACCTATTGGTGATTACTGCCCCCAAACGGGCTGGCCCCATTAGACTGTGAAGCTCAGTGTTCCCTACCTTGACTTGCCTTGACTTGATCTTGACCTTGACTTGACTCCCTGATCCAGTGGATCCTTGATAGAAAAGTTAACAGAAAAGTTGTGTATTAATAATTGAATAATACACGATATCTGTTCTATACTGAAGACATCAGACATGTTGTACAACACATACAACATATAATAGGCACAAAGATATTATACAAGATATTAAACAAGATAATGATGTACATGTATAGTGTGAAATATGACAAAATTAACAAAGTTACAACAATCTAAGTTATCTTCAACCAAAAGCTGTAGTATTAAATAGTGTACTTATGAAGAAAATACAAAATATAAACGAACTCTCAACTTAGGCAATATCAAGGAACCTTTCTCCAGAACTATATTATAAAGTAGCGATCCGCCACTGGTAACAATAGGGGCGGACAAGTGGCCCTCGTCGAAAGGCTAAATGGACACGGATATAAAGTGCTTGGAAGTGCTGTTTTTATTATGCCCAAAACAGTATATTTTATGAAATATGATTTTACAACAGCGACTTATTAGTTCACTTATTATTTTTATCTTTGAAAATTTGCGTTATAGCAGTTGTATTATATTAATAAATAAAAAAAGTGATTGTAATGTCAAAATAACTACTTTTTACTATTAAAGTACATAACGAAATTATAACAGAAATAAAAATCAAAAATTTTGTTTGACTATTTGTTCCAGATAATCTCCGAAAGTGCTGCACCGATGTTGATGGGACTTTCACTGGCAGATAGCTAATGTTACATATATCGTAAATTTGTAGTATTGTTGTAATTTACCTTTAACAAAAATAATTCTTTTGTTTGGACCCACCTTTATGCCTAGATACTTACAGATTAATACCGTAAAATCACTTCATTCTAGCGAGGACACGAAAATACGCACCGGAAAAGGCAAACGAGTTGGTTTTTGCAAAAATAATATTAAAAAGTTAACGTCTTCTCTGATAGCCTCTGATTTCTTTAATAGATTTCACATCTAGAATTCCTTATATCTGTGTGCAAAGTGAGCTACTAAGTGAATGCCGAGCGCACTGCCTCACAGCTGGTTTGTATTTGCACAATAGTTTGTTTACTGAAATATAACTTGAACATTGACTCAATTTTTTTTTGTATGGGAAATGTTTTGTAAACATGTAAAATGATTTACAAATTTTAACATGAAACCTTTTTAATAATGATTTTATTAAAAATCATTTTTAATAATGATACCTTCCTGATATTTTGTGTTATTGCAATGGATTTCACACTTTTTAATTTAAAGATGGGTTTGCTGTTGGCCAGCATCTAGATGAGCAGCAAAGATGATGCCTATGAAGAAGTTAGCTCACCCAGAAGATGCCTATTCACTACAACTTGGGTTATATGATCTCAGAAACACAAACATTTATTGATGACATGTTTATTGACATTTCTAATGATGATTGATATCTAATATATTTATATACATTAGGGTGTCCCAAAAAAATAAAAGTATTTTTTTTCCAACGCATACCCTCTTATTTTGTTTCAATGATGTCAAAGGTATTATAAATAAAGTTTCACGTATTTAGAACCACGGCAACCCGTGCCGACTTGCATCGAAACTTGTCGGTACTTGTTTACTAAGGCGCGCGGGAGCCAACGTATTGATGTGCTTGTTGTTGCTTGTTTGTTTGATTAGTAAACGCATTGTTTTCATTCAGTCAACATGTCAATGGAGTTACGCAGTTCTAAAAAGGGGATATTTTTTTTAATAGGGGACGTAAAACATCAAATTACCGGTTCAAAACTTCCCTCTAATGGATAGGTACTGGCAGTTCTGTTCTATAATATTCGAGAAGTTAATTTAAGTGTCAATGAAAGCGCCAATCTTACTATTCGTGAGTGCATTATTTACTGGGAAAAGGCACGTATACCAACTAAGTCTTTACCAAACTGTGTTAAAAAACTAGTTAACTTGTATCAAGTTTGGAGAGATTTGCAAAAAAATGCAAATAAAACTCAAGGCGTGTTTGCGCAGCGTCGGGGAGAATTTATTTCAAACTTAAATGATTTGTTTGATCTTGCACACGCCGATGCCCTTAATTTAATGAGGATTAATGAAGATAAAATCTTCCTGCAGCGCCGGAGGGAGCCAGGTCGGCCTGGTCACTTAGCTGCAGTGGATAAAAAACTGGCCGAAAAGGAGAAAAAGGCCTACGTTAGAAACATTGACGAGCAAAAGCGACGTGATAAATATTTGTCATCCTTAACTCCTTCATCACCTTCTTATAAACCACTACAAGAAAATTCGTCTTTTGAATCTGAAATAATGGATTTGCAAGAAAACTTGCCCACCTTTACCGAGAGCAAACAGTCTAACACTTCTATGAGGAAAAATTTCATAACTCCGAAATTAGTGGCAGCTTTAGATAGGTGTCAGTTAAGTATGCGAAATTCTGTATTTATTAATGAAGCAACTATTGAAGCGCTTGGACATAACACTGACGAATATCCTATAAGTAAGTCCTCAATTCAAAGAATTCGTACAGAAAAGCGAAAAGAGCGCGCAGAAGCTATAAAAGTTGATTTTCAAAACGAGGTACCGGATACTGTAACTGTCCACTGGGATGGCAAACTCTTACCAGCTTTAGATGCACGAAAATCTAAAGAAGAACGTTTACCGATAGTTATTTCGTACGATCATAAAGAACAACTCATCGCTGTGCCAAAATTAGAGAACTCTTCAGGAAACGAACAGGCACAGGCAGTTTGGAACGCTATGATTGATAGGAATCTTGAAGATAAAGTGCAGATTCTCTGTTGTGATACCACTGCTTCCAATACAGGTCGTATTAATGGTGCCTGTGTGCTTCTCGAACAGAAAATGAATAGAGAAATGCTCGTTTTTGCTTGCCGCCATCACGTCTACGAGTTGGTATTAAAAGGTGTGTTTGAAGCCAAAATTAGCCAAGTCACTACGAGCCCTGACATTCCACTGTTTAAAAAGTTCTGAGAAAACTGGAAAAATGTTGATCCCGAAAGGATACAGATTTTGTGTCAATCAAAAGTAAGGCTGTATTCAATCGACTCAAAATTGATGACAGTTTCCTCAACGAGTGTCCTGCTCTATGGTCGAATAATACCTCGTTTCAACATGCTAAGAAAAAGGTGCTGGCACTGAGAGCAGTTAACGATACGGCTGAAAGAGCGGTTAAGTTAATGCAAGACTTCCATGGCTTAATTACTGTGGAAGAGGAACAAAAGCAATTTTTATTACGTTGCGTACAAGAACACAGACAGGTATATCCGGATTGCAAAAAGCAAACCTTAAAAAGAAAATTTAGTAAATAATGTTCTTTTAACGATTAATACTTAATAAATATTATATACGGGTAAAACAGTGTTTCATGTACTGAAATACGTGTTAAGTTCTACAACCTCTCTATGGCTTCCATACTAACTTTTCATTCAAAGTTTGACATCAAGTCGGCACGGGTTATCATTATCCGATTGCCATAATATTTATTATTTAAGTCATTAGGGTCAAATGGAAAAAAAATAAGGGGTATGCGTAACTCCATTCGCAAAAAAAAAATTTGCCCTTATAGCCTGGGACACACTAATATACATATACAAAAATGACGTATTGATAAAAGATAGGAAAGTATTTATTTTGAACCTGGGCGAAGCCGGGAGCGTGTAGCTAGTCTCTATATATATAAAAACTTCGTGTCACGTTGTTTGTCGCCGATGAACTCCTACATTACTGAACCGATTTTAATAAAACTTGCACACTGTGTGCAGTTTGATCCAACTTAAGAGATAGGATATATTTTATAAAGTTACGCGGACGAAGTCGCGTGCAACAGCTAGTAATATGTACAAAATATATGTTTATTTTTAATATACTTACTACTTCTTTGCGAAGATTTCGTCGAGTACTCACTGTGGAACACAAACAAAGCATTTAATCTTAAGTTCGCTTCATGTAAATCGTACTTACAATCTACTGGCTTCAATTATGTAGCGACCTTTATACGGGTGGAACGAGAATTGTCGGTCAGAGCTACATTTTGATTGCCTTCTCGATTAAACGTGTCCGTTATTGGCAGTAGGTTTTCAGTATACCTACATAAGTATTTATTCTTATATTATTGTCGTATTGAGTGCTGTGTGACTGTGTTTCAATTAAAATTAAAATAAAAAACCCTACCTTAAATATTGCTTATTCAATGCATATTCATTGCAATGGAATAATTTGTCTTAAATCAATAGTTAAATCAATTTAGTTTTGTTGGTTAACTAACAAAACTAATTTAATTTAATGAGAAACGTGTATTTTTCTATTAACATAACTTTAAACAACGCAAAACTTTAATAAGTACCTACTTCTTCTAAGCTAAGCAGAAATTTACATTGAAGCAGCGAGTAATACTCTATGATGTTCATATACCGTAGTGCCGTAGTGTTGGAAGATAATTTTTGAGGATTACGCGATGTCTGTGGTCGAAAAAGTACTCGTAGTGGGGCCGCAACTCGGAATGCGTTATGTTAGTTGAGTTAAAAGTTGAATGTCCGTAAATATATCTAGCTAGTCCTAAATCTTAATTACAATAGACAACATAAGCCCTATAGTAATCCAATTAGTTTTAATGCTTCACTGAATTAATATCTCGAGACATAATTTTCATAAATGAATAGAGCTACGGAGCTTGTAAGTACAAATTGCATTGTTATCTCTGGAAGCACAAATATAGACAGGGCAGCCAAGATATGTATAAATGAATGAACTTTTTAATTATATATTTTCTCCAGACTATTACTTATTTATCTTTTATAATCTATCATTTATCTACACTAGTGGTAGTCCGCACTTTCTATACTAATATTATATAGAGAAAAGATTTGTATTTTTGTTTGTAATGAATAAACTCGAAAACTACTGGACCGATTTTAAAAATTCTTTCGTCTATAGAAAGCTACATTATCAGCGAGTAACATAGGCTATATTTTATAAAGTTACCTGGACGAAGTCGCGTGCAGCAGCTAGCACCAAATAAATTTAGTGTTCTGAACTTAAAAGCTACACTACGAGTAAAAACTTTTCTTTTCACATAACATAACTGAATTTTCTCAAAGATAAAATATGTAGGACACTTATTAACAGTACTTTCAGAAGGAAAGTTCATAAATAGCTAATACAGAAGTACCTATTGTAATCAGGAGATAAAAGTTAAACAATAGCCAACAGAACAAAGTAACACAGTGTCAGAATGTATAGCAATAGCAGTAGTTAAACTGTTCAAATTAGCATAATATTACGTTCATGTTGTAAGTATAGTTATGTAGTCATTGACCATGTCATAGGTAATGTTTTTAAGAGACGTGGATGTCTATGAAGTCATGGGTTACACTGACGCCAAACCTTCCGAAAGTTAAGCTACTGGGTCAAATTGGGCTAATATAAAATAAAAAAGAACTCAACGGATTTTGATACGGTTTTCACTAGTGGAAACAGCGGTAAACTCTACCAAAGGTTTGTAAACATTAATTTTTAGAATTTCAAGTAGAGGCAGGGAAAACTGCGTTTCACAGTCATTTTGGTAACCAGTCTGGCGGCTGTAACGACCCCGTTAACAGAAGACCAGCGTGAATTAACAGCATGTGTGCTAATATTTTATGGCTAGTGAGTAAGGGAAGCCAGAGCCAGTTTCCCTATATTATCCTAATCCCTTATCCTAAATCCTACTATCGTCAGCAGCACATTTGCGTTACAAAGCAAAGCCATCTCTAATAAAAAAGTAAAATAAAAAAAAAATAACAAAATATATATTTTGATATTTTGAGGATTTTTAACTTCATGTGTGCGTTTTTTTTTATTATTTAGGTAAGAGATTAATTTATTTTAAAATAGTTACATAAGATACTTTTTTTTCTTAGTATTTTAGTGTCAAATTAAACTCAAGCTTAAAGCCCGAGGCTTAAGACCTACTTAAAATATTTTCGCCTGGGTTACCTACTGTCTAGTTATCCTGTTTTGTCTTATTGCGGTGTGTTAAATACGCGGACGCAACCAGAGCGACTAAAGTGAACAATAGGTCCTTTTACCGTAAAAGACTTTGTGGAATCGTTTTGTGAACTGTGACTTGAACAAGTACTAATAATAATAATACAAATGAACCTCGTATTAAGCACAATTGTTAGTATCATTTTTTATTTTTT
This sequence comes from Synanthedon myopaeformis, assembly GCA_944738685.1. Lineage (NCBI taxonomy): Eukaryota > Metazoa > Arthropoda > Insecta > Lepidoptera > Sesiidae > Synanthedon > Synanthedon myopaeformis. The sequence goes on along the minus strand of OX122938.1, from coordinate 3,534,220 downwards.
ATTTCTCCTCTATATTGTCTCTGTGCTCGTATTAGATTTATTCTTCTTTAGATCTAAAGAATACAAACTTCAAATGTTCTATTTTTATCGACTTTTATGTTGACTTTTGTTTGATATCAACTGCGTGCTTGTTATTATCTACTGAAGAGTTGGATTTACAAACGGTACATATCTTTTTATAAAAAAATTTAGCTTCCGTATGTGAAAACTCGAAAACTAGCTGAGGAATTGATTTTTACACAATATAGCATTTCAATAGAGGAATTTTTTATATATCTACTTTTATATAACGGGAGTAAGAGCCATAGCGATGTTGTAATGTGTAAACTCATAAACTACTGGACCTATTTTAAAAATTATTTCACCTGTAAACGCTATATTATCAGCGAATAACATAGGCTATATTTTTTTAAAAGTTATAGAGGCGAAATTTTTTATAAGTTATAGTAAATAAATATATGTATTTAAACATGTCGCATAAAAAGTAAAAACTTCAGCAATCACGGTGACGAAGCCCATTAAAATTTTAAATAGACTTGTGTCCCGTCATCATTTTAACAACCGGCTAGAGAAATAAAATCAAAGAGCTGAGCTCAACCAATTAAGTACGCTCTGGCAAAATTGAAAACGATGTAGTTGTCATCAAAAAAAAACATAGTGCGTAATCAGCGGTATAAAATTTTAATGCAACGTAATATTTCAATGTCATGTTTCAAGAGTCAATGTTTTATTTTCCAGTTAAATTTTCTTTATCGTTAATTAACAACATCAACGAGTCTTCTTACTGTTAATTAATTTCTAGTTTAATTCAAAGAAACATTAATTCTTATGCAGTATATAAGAATTTTAGTTTGATTTGATCTACAATCTCAGGTATACTAATGAGTTTTATTGATATATACTACAAAGTAAAAGGTTGTAATTCTGATAAATTTGTACGAAACACAGCCACTATTTGCCAGAATCAGATCAAATAAAATAATAATAATAATAATAGCAAGAAAAAGAAAAAGAAGAGAATATTCTTAGAGTGATAAAATTAATTTTTCAAAAGTAATTCGCCAATTTTCTTTTTATAAGAATTCAAATTGTTCTGAATTCTGAATAAGATACAATAAGATTCTGAATAAATATGTCAATATTATTCAGAATCTTATTGTAGTGATACTTAGAACGATGAAAGAAGGAATTTTTACAATAATTAGTTCTACAATAGGGAATATGAAATGTATCACTTGATCTTGTTCTGAATTTTGGTACAGAAGTGAATACATTCTAAAAGTGAAAAAAAATCGATTTAAATTTTAAGTATTATTTAATTTTAAGTAATTATTCAATCACCAATCGCATAACAAAGCAATGGTTTAATGTTTCGGTAGGTAATATGTATTAAAATATTTATTTATTATATATATATATATAACAATAAATATACCTACAACTATAATCTACAGCTAAATGAGAGAAATAAATAGAAAATAAATTGATTATATTAAATAAATACAAGTTAACTCCATAGAGATAATGTCACATTACAATATTTATGTAAGTTACTAAAAAATGGCCTCATTGGTCATCATTCCGTTACATTATATCTTTAAAAACATTTTAACAGTCACCGTCATCTGATCGTCTCGAAGACGATCCATCATGTAGGTACCATCGTAATTTAATCTATCTATGATTGATGGTACCTTCGGATACCCTTCAGCTCTTAATAACGTTCCGATTCCTAATCATTTTACTTAATATTAATACATCGAACGTTCTGTACAGCCTAAAGAATTTGATTCCAAGCGATGTATAAAGTTTTCCAAATATTAAATGTCACCACTATGATAAGTAATTTAAATATTGGAATGACTCCATTCATCATTCAAATTCGTCGTTTTTTTTTTTCAGTCACCCTGTCTTTTTTCGAGGCGCTAAATTTACTTTATTAACTTGCTGTAAAATTCGCAATTCTCGAAGGCACCGTTTTAATTGTAATTCTTTGTAATTTGAGGGAATATTTTATCATACAGAATCGTGATTTCTTATTGTTCTTGTAAAATAATATCTCTTTTTATTTCGTAAATCAACCCTTAACGATCTTCTAGGATATTTTTTATTATAATATTAAATAAATAATTATATTCAAGTATTTCATTCATGTTATGAAAATACGACCGAAGTAATAATCATATTTCAGATCAATCGAACCCGTGGAAGTTAGTAAGATCTCTTCGTCAACCAGAAACGCCTGAAATTATAGCAAAGAACCATTTCGAAAACGTCGTTTTCAAACAAAAAGGCCGGATCAAAAGCTGTTTGGAAGCTACGATGCCACAGACAGACACACAGTCACTTACGTCAAACTTACAACACCCCTCTTTTGCATCGGGTGTCGGGGGTTAAAAGAGCTTTCTGTTAACTTTTTATGTTAAGCATTATACCAATAAAGAGATTATAATTTACAAATCTAAAGTACATTTACTTGAAAGGTTTTTACGGGTCTCGTTTTAGTGTCCCTTGATAAGTTCCAAAACTAAAATCCACCTACTTGAATTATTTGTACCTACTTGAAACTTTAGTGTGATTTTACTATCATCTTATATTGCAAAAGTTTTTCAAGAATTCGTCCATGAAAAAGATATCAAAACTTGTCCCGTATAACTCATCTCAACCCACTATTTTAGATCCGTGCAATTTCGCTGGGTCAAAAAGAATAGTGGAGTCATATATAAAATCCAGCTTAGACATTATTTGTGACGTTAAAATTCTCTAGTCCCTGCAATTCTTCCCCAGTTAAAACACATTATAAAGAAATAGTAAGTAAACTAATATGAAAGTAGTATAAAGTTTATATTCAATTATTATTTTTCCAAGAGAAGCAATTATTATTTTGGTATACAATTCATTAAACGTCAGAGTTGCAGCAAAATGAGGTCTTGCTTATATGATTAATTATACATCGCAACACAACACCACGAGTATTAATATCTTACCGTGGTCTTCAGTAAAAGGGTTTGTTACTCGTTAAGTACTATTTACTCTATGCTAAAAGTAACTAATCAACACTTTACTTGTAGTTGGTGAAAGAGGATCTGAGACTAAGACTCCAATGTGTAGACGTAAAGTCACATTTTCTTTAAGTGACAGATGTTTGGTTGATTTTAAATGACAGATGACAGAGCCATGACGCATATGTCACTTTTAAATGTTCCATAAAGTTCGTAGTGTTTTGTATGGCATGCGAAATCCATAGTTGTAGTACATTGATGGCCTGTCTGAAGAATTCTTATTCATTGCACTATGTATGTGTGCAATAAGCGTGAGTTCTCTTACTATCAGTTCGTACTCTGTTGTTAAGCCAAATGGAACATTTCGCGAAATAAAGCAGCCATTATAGCATTTACAGCTAACACCCAGCTCTTTGTGGACATGACGCGACAATTGTATGTGATATCCATTGTGCGGTTGGACAGTATTGTTAGAGAGTGCACATTGTATATGCACTGCAGTAGAATGAAATTTTGTTAGATTGAAACATTCATACATACATATTTGTTGCGAACCGTTTAGTACCCGTTCTACAATCCCCTTAGCCGATATAAATAAATAAATGATCTCTTTCTATCAATTAATGAAAAAAGTGACCGTATATTGTCGGAGAGGGATAGAAAAGTTTAGACAAGCGAGTTGGATGAGTGGTAAGGGTGCTTGCCTTAACTCTCTGTTTCAGAGGTCCATAGTTAGATTTCAGACTGGGTCAATTTTGGAAATGAATTTTTCAAAGTTGGCTCTGGTCTGGATTTGGAAAGTAGTGGCATGGCACACTACGTTTTGCAGTCATTTGGGCAGCCCATCTTAAACACCCCATTACAGAAGACCACCGTCAAATAGCAGCATGTGTGCTGTTGTGTTTCAGTGAGTGAGTGAGTGAGCCCATTACCATATACCTTCCTTATTCTTAAATCCTACTATGGTCGGCAGCGCACATACAATTTATGTTGTGTTGCTTGTGTTATAGCAGCCACATACCATCAAGTGGACTGTCACCCTGTCTGCCGACCTTAACATTAAAAAAAAACACTAAAATTTTCATCTTGTTACATTTCATAAACTAACAGTACTTTTTTCTACATGAAGGGTAGCCTATTTTCTTTCCTGCATCTTTGAGATCGTGTATGCAAAATTTCATGATGATTGGTTAAGTAGTTAAGGCGTGAAAAGGTAACAGACAGACAGACAGACAGAATTAAGTAATAAGGATTTAATATAGGACACATACAAACAAGCAATATTAATAACTAATTTTGTAAATACACATCATTTCACTTAAATCCTATTGGAATATCGCGGTTTCCATTTGTAAAATGCGAAACCTAATTAAAAATTCCTTTTGTCGGACATCTTGTCAAAGTACACAGAAGACATGCAGTAGGTAATTGTAATATTTACTATAGTGACGAAAATTTTGTTTTTATCATCATTTTCGACATTATTGATTAATTAAACCAGAAAAAAATTGGTAATTTTGTATGTTTTTATTAATTTTTCAATAATTTGTTTTAATATTTGTATTAAAATAATCATACGCAAAAAATAAGTAAAAACCTTAACCAGACCAAGGCTGACCACATGTTTTTCGTGAATATGTGTACTGGCCCAAGATCTCAGGCCTCCCAGACATCATTTATTTTCTAAAGGACAAAACGCGGGGAATAGAGTAGTGTTCCTATGTACTTTGAACTTATGCGTATCTGCTAAGTTGGATAGATGGCCAATTTAGAGCTATCAGGTCAGAAAGGTAAGCAAAAATAGCACTAACTTCACTTATTTTCTAGAGGACAAAATGTGGACAAAAGCGTTCCATGTACTGTGAACGTATGCGTATCTGCTACGAGTAAGTTAAGTAGCTATGGCAAATTTAGAGCAAATTTAGGTGAATAATGTAAGTAAAAATAAGACTAACTTAACTTATTTCTGAAGGCTGTTATCTTTGGCCAATGGTGCAATTATTTTACAGCCTCTTGGATTTTTAAAATTAAAATTTTCCTGTAAAAATTTAGTTAGCGTACTGCTCTTAACATTTACCAGCATTGCGTACAAAACAGTGGGTGATTTTCATTAAAAGTTAGATGGTACTAATCGCGCTTCCAGGGGCATTTCTTTTAAAAATTTCTCCAATTGAACATTTAAATATTTCTCGTTTACGAACTTGATATCTTAATTTACTTCCAAGTCTTTTGATGTTAGATGACATTTTGCGTTCTCTAAACGATTTCATTATACTCATATTTCTGAAATCTAAAAGAAAATAGACGTTAATTTTTCTTTCAAAAAATAGGGGACACTCTTTGTACACAATACTTACAAAAATTTGAAAGTAAACTACAAGGTTTAAAATTAAATAAATGAAAATAGCTTTTGATCTAAGATCTGAAGAGAAGTCGCCCTTCGCCATATTGTTAACCCTATTCGTTTAGCAGACGAAAGCTATATTTTATCAATTTTACTTATCTAAAATATAATAAATCGCAATTATGGTGCCTATTAAAATATTCTCATGAATATCCTTAAATCTATACATAGTATAAATTGAAGTCGCTTTCTGTCTCTATGGCAGCTAACTCCTCTTAAACCACACAACCGATTTTGATGCGGTTTTCACCATCAGTTAGATAATTTTTCATGGAATTTTTATTTACACAATAAACCCTAATTTAGTTTTTTCCTGTGCAAAGCCGTGAGCGGGTCGCTATGTAAGTATAAAATGGTATCCTAGTATAATAGAGTGTGAGGCAAGAAAGAGAGTTACAGAAAATTGGTTTTTTATTTGACATACAGTTTCTACCAAGTCACGAAAATGTGATCGCGTTTCACTGAAACATATAAATTGAAAATACCGTTCTAATATTTCGCCGCCTGATACGAGTATATTGGCATCTGATATTGCTTCATAATATATAATAATAAGAGAAAACTTCATAACATATAACTAGAACAATACTAATGACTTTAAGTCGACTTTTTGACGAGCCCGCACGTTGGATGAGTGGATGGGGTGCTTGATTTAACGCTATGTTCTGGAGTTCCCGGGTTCGATTCCCGGCAGGATAAACTTTCAAATTATGAATCTAATCTAATCTAATCTAATCTAATCTAATCTTATTCATTTAACAGTTTAGAAAAAAATAGTTTAAGTTTAAACAACAAATAAATCAAAAGGAAATATAATTTGGAATACCAACTTCAGCAGTGTCTGTAATGTATTATAATAATAATCATTTATTTCAGATATAACATCCATATTACCTATTAACAAAATAATAATAATAATATTTTACATCCATGTAGGTTGAATTGTATATCTTAAACTAATATTTAAACTGTAATGCCGGAAAAACTACAAAGATTAATAGTACGAAAAGGATTTAGATAGGAGAATTCATTATCAGGATAACATTAAAATGAATTCAATAAAACAAATTAATGTCAAGGTCCGGAATTTAGTTCAATTTACGAAATCCTAATTAACTTTGATATTATCGCTTTGTTAAATCGAACACATATATATGCTTATATTGCAACTCGAAAATTAAGTATGTGGTCATAGGTGGATGCAAAAAGAAAGATTAGTAACTCACTATCCGATTATGGACCTCATATACTGAGTCCAATGAACTCAGTATCATTCAGTCGCTCAAAGGACTTGCATATACGTGATACTTTATAAATACGGACACACTTTTTGTGGAAAAATTTGAATACGAGTTACATGTATTCGGTATTAGAATTGTAGTTGTTGGGATGAGTAGGTACATATATAGGAGCCCTAACCTAAGTAACATTTTACAAACGATAACGAAGTTCGAAAAGAATAAAATGTATGAGATTGATATATGACATTGACGTCGGTAAATCACGTGTTACATCCCATACATTTTATTCTATTCGAACTTAGTTATCGTTTTAAAATGTTACTTATCATCAGGTTTACGAGGCCCATTTGTCGATTACATAATGTAAGCACTTACCGTATCTTTCTTTTTGCTTCCATCTATGTATACAATTGAATAAGTCAAATTCTGATCTAAATTACTTTGCCATTTTATAAAATGCCTGTTTAGTATTTATAATACGAACTTAACAGTTACATGTGTGTTAGCCAAGAGCCCATTTCCCTATCGTTCCAATAATCCCACTACTTTCGGCAGAACACTTTTTTATATCTCTATTATTTCTGTATTTTTGATCCAGAGCTGATATTTTTCCAGTGCTCTTATAACTTAGCCTAATGCCTAAACACATTCATCTATATATTTATATCAAAGCGTTACGGTCACACGAGTTCAGAGCCCACACAAAAAGCGCCCAAACGCGCCTTAAGAAGTTTTCACTTCAGAAATATATCAATTAAAAAATTTTTTATGAGAATAAATATCATAAGGGCATATTTCAAGACCATTAGCTTATCATGCACTTGAAACGAAACCTTTACAAACATGACTAGATATTATTTGAAATCTTTTATCATTCACTTGGAGCAATTTGTGTGAAGGGCAAACTTTATCAGTTAATGATAATTGTTTGACCTAATAATTTCTTTTGTAATTGTTAAGTATAAAAGTAGTAATGGTTAAACGAAGAACGGCCAGTACCGTACATTCTTCAAGATGTATAAATTAACTTTTGTTTTTACTGTGTTCATCTGCTTTGGGATTGTCGGTAAGAATATATTGCATTATCCATACTTCCATACTAATATTATGAATGTGAATTTCATATACGTTGTCAGGGATACAAGAACAGACATAGGGTACCTTTCATTCAGACAAATGTACTGTCCCCAAGGGATCATCTAAAATAAAACAAAAAACTAACGCCTCCCCAAAGTGCTAAGAGGTCAAGCGTTATATTGCTTCTTTTTTTTTTCGACGCGTACGAAGTCGCGAGCATCAGCTAGTTAAACATAAATATAACATAAATTAGGAGTAGTGGCAGGGCACGCTGTATTTCGCAGTCATTTGGGCAGCCCGGCTGACAGCAGAAACCACTCAATCCATATCCTTAATCTTCTATGGTCAGCAGCGCACTTGCAGCACCTGTGTTGCTTGTGTTATAGGCGACGTTAGCCACCTACCATAAAGGGGATCAATACAGTCATTTACAAATTTAAAATAAATGCTATAATTCCTAGATGTTGGTGTTTGATTAAAAAGCTTTCTAATTAGTTAAATTTTCCAAGTATTTGTTTCCGGAACAAATTCCAAAATAAACTTTTCTAATGCTAATATTTGCCAAGACTAATAATACTTACTCGTATATTTTCTCAGGTGTTATATTTTACATTTTTCAACGCGGACGAAGTCTCAGGCAGCAGCTAGTATTAAATATTTCGTTTAGAATTTCGAAGAAAAAGTAAAAAGGAGTAAGGAAGGAAGGTAGTTTTGTAAGGAATTTTTTTTGGCTATGCATCAGATAACATTGCATTAAATAGGTTATAATTAATAATCCCAATGATATTGTTACAAAATAAATTCTGCTTTTAATGAATTCAAAACTTCTATTAAATAATTGCTAAAACAAAATATTCCCTTAGTTCCATCGCCAGTTTTGAAGAAGAAAGAAGATGTACGAATAGTTGGTGGCGAAGACATTGATATCACAGCAGCTCCGTATCAAGTGTCACTGTTATACAAAGGAAGTCATATTTGTGGAGGATCGATCATAGCTCGCGACTTAATTTTGACAGCGGCACATTGTGTTGGCAGGTAATAATTTGTATTATTAAAAAAAATATGGATTTTATTAATGGATTCCTAATGCACAATACAGACTTGTTTCATTAAACACGCCAATGTATTGCGAAAATAAAAAGAACAGTATGGTACATTTTTTTTTTTAAATTGGGCCATCGGGAGCAAAATGCCACTTTTACACAAGTAAAGGGGTGGTTACAATGTACATAGTCTTACCATAAACATTGTTACAAGTGCATTAGTTTAAACGGTTTAAACTTGTACCATAATGAAGAAATTATAGATTTTACTGGGAAAATATCATGTAATTTGGTGATGGTATTTCATAGATTTTTAAGTTTTAAAGTAGATATTAAAAAAGTTTGAAAATGTGTCTTTATCATTTTCGAATAATCGCAGGAAAATACTGAAATTAAGAAAGTCGTTTATTACCAAATTCTTCAAAGTGTAAAGTTAAAAATAAAACAATTGCCTGGTTTTGAACGATGTCCTAATTTTCCCAATTTTTTTCTCACATCCTAATTCTTATTTTTTAATATACTTAATAAACAAAGCCTGTTTCATTTCCTAGTTTACGTCCTGAAGATTATACGGTACGAGTTGGTTCTTCAACATCAAATTCTGGTGGAGAAATATTCAAAGTCGGAGATCTTATAAAGCACGATGATTACAATCCTAGAGAGTTGGATAAAGACATAGCTCTCGTATGGCTGGATACACCTTTGTCCTACGGATTCAAAGTGCAACCAATAAGAATGGCTAGCTTGGGCGAAGAAATTGATGATGGAGAAATCACCACCATCACAGGTTGGGGAGCATTGGAGGTTAGTTCTAAATTCATTATTCACTATTATTCAAAATTCTTTATTTTTAATCCTAATTACAATATAATATTGTAACTGCGAAAGTTAGTATAATTGTTCCTCAATCACTCAAAAAACGGCTCTACAGATTTTGATGAAATTTGGCACACATATAGTTTATTATCTGAATTATTTTCTTTCAAAAACGATATTTCTATTTGCTTATTTTCAAAAACGAACATCAGCACGTACGAAGTCACAATCACAGCTAGTATACATAATAATTTAATAAATCTAATTTTATCGACTTTTTTTCCTTTTGCTATTTTGTTTCACAATTGTGTTTTTTGCGGTAAATGTGACAGATAGACAGACAAACTATTTGATTTTGGGTGTATATAATTTTTCTATATTTTAACGTTGAGAAATCTTCATGGATACCCGTCAACGTTGGCGTCGCAGAGGTCATGCAGGACTGTTGCCGGCTAAAACCCAACCACTTTCTAGGGCGGACGACAGCCTATATACGTATATAGGCGGATTCGCGAGAACATTATGACATGGAGGACTACGCTCTCTATTAGAGCCTAGGCATACCAGAAAGTGAGGTGGCAGATAGCTATCCGCCTACTTGTCCTCAATGTTATAAAGATCGTCAGTTTAAATACACATAAAAAGTAATATTTAATGAAATCTTTTTATCTTCTTACAAAATAATTTAATGGAATCATGAAAATATTTTCTGAAATTTTTGTGTAAAACAAGTACAGTATAAATTCATATATGTCACTTGTGTGTAACTATTTAAAATTGAAAATGCGAAAACCAATATCAAAGCATTTCCAGTAATCCAATTATTAAAACCAAGCCCAACTTCCAATACTTGCTAAGTTAATATAGGTATCGATCTCTATAAATGAAACACTACCTTCTCTTTCTGTAAATATTGGATGTGAATATTGGAACAGAGTGATCCGATTCGTTTGTCTTTTAATTCCTTTTCCATACGTTTCCGTTGGTAGTGATATATTCGTTTGTGGAAACCCAATTTGGAGATAGATTGACTGTCTTTTAACAAATAACCTTGTCCTATACACAAAATAGTTTATTACTTTTTTTCATAAATAAATAAATTAACTAATAAAGGCCTTTCCCTCTATTATTTAAATGTAATATAAAATGTATCAAATAATCATTTTTTCTTTCTTTCTTTCTTTCTTTCTATTCATACATACTTCACACTCGCTGTATGAATGACAACGTAAATAAGCGTATCGAGTCCAATTGTGACATAATTTTATAGTTTTTAATTTATTTTTTGATATATATTCATCAAAAAATAATTCTAAATTCTATTTTAAAGCTGTCAAAATATTTTTACATTCATTATCAATATTTAAGTATCCTTTTTTTCACATGAAACAGTTTCAGTTCTGCGTATTTTGTTTACCTATATGTGTTTGCCCTTGTGGTATTTGCTTTGAATAAATTGCCTATCTGTCCTCGACAGGCTGACAGACGACTTTAACTGACTTCTTTTTTTTGTACCACTGAAGGTAGTATTTTAATATTTATGCAAATGACAGACACACTATATATCTACAGTAATATATAGGTTTTCGATAATGGGGTTATCATTTTTTTTATATATGAATATTTTTTTTATATATTTAATTATATTTTTATATCTGAATCAACATAGGAAGATAAACCGTATTATTAAAAAAGATAAAATGTAAACATTTATAGTACTTAAATATTATAAATGTGAAAATTTGTTAGGATGGTTGTTACCCTACAATGTTTGTTACCCTTTCACGCAAAAATGGCTGAATGGATTTGTATGAAATTTGGCACACACATAATTTATTACTTGGATTACCATATAGAATAATTTTTATCCTGGAGAAATGTTAGGTTTTCGATGGATGTTTATAAAATATAAACAAATATAACATATAAAATATAACACGGTAGATTATAGACTTACTAAATGCTGTTTGAGAGGCCTTCACGTGATATTGAAAAATTCTAGTCGTTTAAGGCACAACGGTTTCAACACCATGTAAAGATTAGATTTTCGATCTTTACATTAAAAAGGCCGATGCAATTTGTGTAGGAGGCGAATTCAAAATTGTCTTAAAATCACAATAATATTTCTTTCTTAGGTCTGATTTGTATACATAGAGCTTAAAAATTTTGTTTGTCAGATTTACAAGCTTTTTCATAAATTTATTGTGAAAGAAGGCGTAGACAGACACAAAATTGTTAAAAATAGTTTTTTTGTCTGTGTTACCTACTCATATTTTTACCACCCCTTCTTAATTCTATTCTTAATGCTTATTGTACAGACACGCACGGCTAAAGTCTTGTTTTATACCTATGTCTATACATAGGTATAAAACAGTTATAACCTATGTTAGTGTGATTTTAAATTTATATAATAGTACTCTTAATATTTATAGGAAAATGGTTGGTCGTCATCGACCTTACAAATGGCATTTGTGCCAAAAGTAAATCCTCAAGATTGCATTGACGCCTACGGGCCCTACTATACTATTACATCTTCAATGTTATGTGCTGGACTTCCCGATGGCGGGACAGATTCTTGTCAGGTGAATATGTATTTTTTAACTAACTGGTTTATTCCACTTCGTACCCTTGATTCGTCCTCGCCCTTGATTGCAACCTCCTTGCTCATTTCTCATAGCGTTATACTGAAATTATCGACAGATTTTGATATGTATTAATTGTAATTTATGTACATAGAATATTGTTATACTGTATAAGTCCCTTTAATGAACATAAAATAAGTAAAATAACTTCTTTGTGAGTTCTGAATGAGAGAAAATCCATCTTTAATAAAAAAAAAAATTACATGTATAAAATGATTTTCATTTTATAATTTTCAGGGCGACAGCGGAGGTCCTTTAGTTTACAAAAAGAAACTAATGGGTGTGGTTTCCTGGGGAATGGGTTGTGCCAGACCAAACTATCCCGGAGTGTATGCCAAGGTTTCAGCAATGAGAGATTGGATCGATGACAACATTATGCTCTTGAGATTAAAGCATTTATTGAAGATAAAAAATTGAAAAGAAAAAAGAATACGAATTAAAAAATTCTGCAGTGAGTTTTAATTACATTTAAATGTTTGTGTTTTTGTTATTTTTTTACTTAATGATAATAAAAAAATTCTAAAACCTCTTTAATATGGTAACTTATTGAAATTAGGTGTACCTATATAAAAATTTAATATTCATTTCTTCACAATCGCAAATATCCAAAAAGAGCCTTTATTGGACCTTTTTAATCACCATGAAAGGACATCGTTCAAAAACAGACAATTTTTTTAACTTACACATTGGAGAAGTTGGTAATAAAAGTCTTCTTAATTTCAGTGATTTCCTGTGAATATTTCACATTTTGTAAATGGGGATAAAATTAGAACATAAAAAGACTTTTTTAATACTTTTTATTTACAACTTAAAAATAAGATAAAAAAAAGGTTCAACTAACAAACAAATAAACAGCTGTTTTATTTTCATACCTCGTAGTAGACATTAACAATTATTTCGACTTATTGTAATGATATTCGTGTAATATTATATATTTTTAAAAGAAATTCATTTTAAACAATCAACTAATTTGTTTTTGATTTTTTACCAAAGCTTATAAATTTTCTAAAAATCGACTTCCATATGAAATTAATTATTCCTACACACAATACTAATGAAGATAATGTGACAAATAAAATTGTTCCCACGAATTCCACTTCCAGATATTCCCACCAGGAAATGTTGGCTGCTGGTGACCGTAAATGTTTAGCGCCTCCGTGGCGTAGTACATATTCTGTCCACCATACAGTCTTATCGAGTGGTTGTTGAGGTTGATCACGCATCAACTCACCGAGGCGTACTATGTTGCGACGATAACTAAAAAAAAATAATTAATTATCACCATTAACTTTTCAATATAAACTGCTGGACATAAATCCTCCTCATAGACTAAGTACTATGAGAAATACTCATAGACTGCTCATAACAAATTACTATTCACAGTTCTTATGGTTTCACTGTATCAAAAATACTTAGGCACTTATAATATAACAAAAATTAGTATCGATTTTTGTACTAATATTATAATAGTGAAAGTAACTCTGTATGTCTGTTACCTTTTCACGCTTTAACTACTCAACCGATCGTCATGAAATTTTGCATACACGTTGTCAGGGATACCGGAAAGGACGTAGGGTATCTTTAATCCAGTAAAAAAAAGACTACTGTTCCCGAGGGATCATCTAAAATTAAGAAAACTAACGCCTAGCAAAAGTGTAATAGCAATGAAAATTTCAGGTGTTAATTGTTTAAGGTTTTTTATTTATTTTACGAAGTTGAGGGCGCCAGCTAGTCAAAATATAAATTAAAAACACAAAAAATCATTACTTGGACAAGATAGTGATAAGACAATCATAATACAAGAGAATGATAGTGAAAAAAAAAATATTTAAAAAAAAAAATTAAGATTCTTACCGAATGATTACATTCAAGGAAAAACTACGAGATTGGGACGATCACCATAATAGGTCGTGATTACGTACGACTCAAGAACAGTAACAATAAAAATGTATTTTAATATAGCTTACCTAGTGTCTTCAATTACGGTGTTGATCGCATTTTTAAAGTCTTCCTCAGTTAAAGTCTCCATGTCTAGTCTCATACCAATCTTGTGTTGAACATATTTCTCAACGTTGTACCATTGATCTCCTAACATCGGTATTCCTATAAGTGGCACACCAGCGGTAATGGCTTCGTCTGTTGATTGCAATCCTCCTTGTGTTATAAATAGCTTAACCTTTGGATGCCCTGAAATAGGATAATAATTATTTATTGTTTTAATGGTTTTCAGTATCCCATTTTTTAATGTATTTTTATCTAAATGTAAACATATTTTCTATGTATTACGTTAAGATAAAACGCAGGCCGACGATCCACGTCACATTAACATGCCTATTAACACAAGCAACGCAATGTCGACAAGCTAGGACATCACGGACTGTCATGCCAAAAAAGTGCAGGCCGCTTCTCAAGACATGCCGCACTTAACGATACCATACGCCGGTCTCTTGCCACCGTCAACGTGCCCAGTCTACTTGAGCCGACTGGCATTGCAAGAGACGATGGCAAGAGACCGGACGGTATGAGTTTGATTCCATGGAAGATGGGCCGGGTGCTGGTATGGGATGCAACCTGCTCAGACACGCTGGCCCCTTCCCATCTACATGGAACCAACAACAGAGCTGGTGCGGCTTGTGAAGCGGCTGAAAAAGCTAAAGCCTACAAATATAGGGGTCTAGGCTCCGAATATAATTTTGTCCCATTCGGTGTCGAGACCCTTGGTCCGTGGGGTCCTAGCGCTATAAGTCTTTTTAAGGATATAGCAAAAAGGTTAGTCGACATCACAGGAGACCGAAGAGCTGGCAGCTACCTAGCACAAAGAATTAGTGTAGCTATTCAAAGGGGGAACGCTGCCAGTATCTTCGGAACCTTGCCTAAAGGGACTCCTTTTAATAATATATTTTAGTTATTATTATATTATATTTTTTAAGGTTTTTAGTTTTAGGTTCACTGTTCTAGTATTTTTTATTTTTTATTCCTTATGTAATTAAATGTCCCTCCTACTTGTTATGTAAAAAACGTAAATATAAACCAGATACATAAAAAAAAAAAAAAGTAAAAAAAAAAAAAAAATTTTTCAATTGTAAGTAGTAGTTTCTGGCCTAGAGCACGGTGGGCTTATAATATTGAGTACTCGAATGTCATGTTAATTAATGTCATAAAGTTTAAAAAAAGCATTTTTACAACTACTATTAGTACGAGTATTCGTGATCCAAGATTTAGAGCGGAATTTTCAATCCAAGTGATATTGAAATAATTAAGGGATAAGCCGAATTACGCCTTATTTATACGATTTATGAGACTTTTATAGTATGTGTTTGTATATAAATGAACTCATTAACTTCCTTCTCAGTGCCTTCCAAGATGCTTCTACAACAATTGAAATGTCATTGAATGAATTTAATTATAAGTATCTACACTACATACAGACAAGGATTTTCAACGTGTTGATTTGAAGATACTCACGTAAAAGATCCGATTGGGGTAACCATTTAGAGATATTGATGTTCTCTGATATTCCGGGCAATTCATCCTTATCCCATTTCCACAACACGTTGTAGGGCAATTGTGAAAATACCTTAATTAAAATTTGTATTCTTTCTTTGGGCAACAGAGAAGGCATGACATTTGTGCCGAAACTGATGTATATCACTCCATTTTTGGAAGAGTCCAAATACCTTTTTAAATCCTAAAAAATAATTTAAAATATTACACAATTTTTTCTTAGTAATTTAAAAAAAAAATTAAACTTTTTTAAGAAATTTTACTCACCCCAGGAAGAGGTTTTTCGGGTTTTTGATGCATTCCTCCCATATAAACAATACTTGGAGGAGCAGGAAAATTTCCTTCCCAAAGCGGATGTATATTCAAAAACAGCATATCTACATTATTTCTTAATTTTTCCAAAGCTGGAATATTCGTCCCGAAGTGTTTTGCCAACATTTTATCGTCTTCTGCTTCTTGGTCATACCACATCTTTTTAAATGAGTAATGATTATAAAGTTCAATTGCTTTCTCCCAAAAAGAAAGGTTGTTAAGTTTTTGTCGAACACACTGTGGATATAGTATTGGATGCGCTGGTGCTCCAAAAGTTTCGTGATTGTCAAATATAGCACCTAAGGAACTAATTTGAATAACTGGAACTTTATACACGTGAGCTAATATTAAAGCTGGTTTAGCACAAGCCTCTACAAGTAACAAATCAAAGGATCTACTTTTATCATCAAGAAGTTTTCTTATTTCTTCATTTTGTAATTGCACTTCGAATATCTTACTTAATTGATTAAGTAATAGTTTCATTTGTGTCTGCAAGTCAGTTTTTCCTGACGATGTTTCTCGTAGAATTCTTCTCCAAGCTGTATACGATACTTCGTGGACATCGATTTCTGTAAAGTTTGCTGGGGTTTGTCCTTTTAAGAAAACTGGGTCCGTGGTAATCACAACAACTTCATGACCACGTTTAGCTAACTCTTGTGTAAGAGGCCTGAAGACTACCTGATGACTTATTGACGGCGTTGGAAACACTGCTAAAATTCTGGCCGCTTCACTTCCTGCTACTATATTAGATATCACACAGCAAATTAATATAATATTACTTGTCATCTTAATGGCCGAAACTCGTCTTCACTGTGGCCTATGACAGAATGATATACATTGAAACACAGCTGTCTAATTTAAATGTATTTTTTGTGTGATTCACAATGGTAGGGGAGCCCACGATGCTAAATGTGGAGTCACTCGAGCGTCGTGGGGACCTATTGTATTTTGAAGATTAAATGGTAGGAAGAAAAAAAGTTATATGATATTTCCCTTTTTAACGGTGGGGTGAACGTCTACAGACGTTCAAAAGTTTGTAGACGCCGTATTAAAAAAATCCTCCAAATAATCGTCAGATTAAGAATCGGCACGATGAGGAATTCAGGCTGAACCGTCTGTTTGAAAATCTGACGCGCTCGAGTATTACAAAATGGCAATCGCCAAAAATCTTTTTTGCATTTTCAAAAGCTGCCACGAGCTTGCGTTACATCCGAATCGTCTGTATTTTAAATGAGAGCTTAGTTGGGTTCCTTAACATCCCTTCTGAAAATCTGACTCGCTCGAGTTGTATTTAAATTTTTACCCCAACCCCCACCAACCCCACCATCCAAACCGGCAGATTAATACATATCCGTTATCGGAGACACGTGGGAAATATACATTGACAATATCTGACGCGCTCGAGTAAATCCCAAAATCCTCTCTTGGGCTCCCCTACTACTTACTATACGTCGTCTCTACTGTTATGTAATAATTATGTTTTAATGTGGAATTGAATTCTTCAATTTGGTAGGAAATTTTGATACAAAATACTAGCTAGTGTTGTCATGTGATTATTATTTATTATTATTTATTTATTTATTATTTTTTATATTAGGGAAACATACAATATCTCGCTACACATTATAAATATACATACAAGAAAAACATAAATCAGCAAAGTTTCCAATATTTATTATTGTAAGAAAATTATAAATACAAAATAAAATATTAAGATTAAGTATGACATCATTCAAAGATACGTTCAGTTTAATCAGTTTATATCTACATATTTTTAAAGGAGTCGTCTACCGATCTGTCTGGCACATTTCTGAGGCATATAATTTAAACTATTTAGTATATCAGTTGTTAAGGTGATAATTATACATAATACATGTTAATGTTCACGGGAAAATTTGTTGTTCCTATCTTTCATAATTATTATGGTGACAACTGTAAAGATCGATTGCCATACATTCTTAATAGGCCTAATCGATAATTTTTTTACGGAATTTTTATATATATAAAAAAACCTAAAGTTTTTTCCGAGCGAAGCCGGGCACTAAGTAAAAACTGAGCAATATTGGTATGTCACACTAGTCCATGAATCGATTAATATTAAGAAGTAGGTAAGTGCCATTTATTGGTTTTCTACATATTTGTTATTCACCTTGTAAACAGTCGTAACGCCAATTTATATTTTTTATTGTATACACGAGATTGAAATTTATCGAGGTGATTACTGTATGTACTTATCAGAAGAGAAGTAACGTATCTTTGTATGTTACGCGGTCGAAGGCGAGTGCAACTTTTTTTTAAATGCATTTAAAAAATAATCCTTAAATTCAGATACCAGAATACTTCTATTTTTTTTTTTTTTTTTTTTTTTTTATCGCGTTCTATCGCGTTATCAGGCGATTATAATCATGAGTCGGGTTCATTACGTATATTTATATTTTAGGTACGTTTAGGTACATTGAATGGATTCTTTGTGAGCACCAAACAGACGCGTGATTCTTACAAGGTTATATAGATTTTATGTTCGGATAAAAAAAACGCTCGTCATGATGAATGACAAAATTATTATTGACGTGCTATTATTTCCTAAATTATCTTCTCAAATATACAAATAAGCAAGTGATTCTAAATTAATAGAACACAACGATAAGACCTATCTATTGAGGTCGTTGTCTATTTAAAGGAAAGTATGAAACTTTTGGAAATTTCAGAGCAATATACCTACGTGAGTAGTAACCTCAGATAAAATAAGAACTGAAGAGCCCTGTGGACGGCAGATTGAAGCCGATAAAACGTATGTAAGTATCAGTAGCAGTCTTTATATATAAACTAGCTACACGCTCCCGGCTTCACACGGGTGCAAAATAGAAACTATTCTATCTCTTAAGTTGGATCAAACTGCACACAGTGCAAGTTTTATTAAAATCGGTTCAGTAGTTTAGGAGTTCATCGGCGACAAACAATGTGACACGAAATTTATTTATATATAGAGATGTTACTAGTAGAGTAATTTTTTTCATCTCTTAACATCTAACTTAGTATTTTCATTATAATACTTTGTACCTAATTATTATACAAAATAAAACATTTTATACATAAGATTTTTTTTATTACTTAGAATAATACAAATATAAACTTAAGATAACAATTAATTTGGAAACAATTAACTAATATGTTTTCAATTTAGTATTAATAAATAATTTTTTAGAAATAATTCTCCACAAATATATTACAATTAGTATACAGAGAGTCGTAGACAGTATAAGACCTAATAAAAGCTTTCCTACAAAATCGAATTCCAAATATTCCCACCAGGTAATATTTGTGGCAGGTGCTCTCAGATGCTTGGAACCGCCGTGACGTAACACATACTCCGTCCACCATACAGCCTTCTCTAGAGGATTTTGAGGCTGGTCATGCATTAGGTTACGAAAACGAATGATATTCTGCCGATAACTGAAATAACAATTTTCTGCTTAGTGATAATAATAATAATAATATACTTATCTTTAAAGTAGCCATAGCTTGTGGTGGGAAATTTAAATTTATTTTTATTAATAATATGTGAGAAACAGATCTTCATAAGTTACGAGTATATATAGTTAAAGAACAACTCGATCACGTAAGCTTTCAAACAAAAAAACCGGATCAAAATAGGTCCATCCGTTTGGGAGCTACAATGCCATAGACAGATACACAGATACATAGACATATGTACACAGATAAATAGATACACAGATGCACAGATATACAGATACACGGATACACATACACAGGTGCACAGATACACAGATACACAGATACGTGCGTCTCGGCGTTTTTGCGTCGGATGTTCGTGGGTTGAAAATATACCTTTTGTCCTCAATAACGGTGTTGATTGCATTTTTAAATTCTTCTTCTGCTAATGTCTCTATGTCTTGTCTCAGTCCTATTTTATGAATCAAGTATTTCTCTACATTGTACCATTGATCCACTAACAACGGCATTCCTATTAATGGCACTCCGGCTGTTATGGCTTCGCCTGTGGATTGCAATCCTCCTTGAGTTATGAACAGTTTTATTTTAGGATGACCTAAAATATGAAAATACAAAGATTAGTTAGTAGTTTCTTTTAATTTTTTTTTTTCTATAAAGTTTATCTGGGGACCTGACTGCTTCATACTCTGCGGACCAGTTTTGGAAAACTCAAAGAAAAATTGTGGATATGAATTTCTGTGGCTCTGTGCTTTCCAGTATTTTGTCGCTTAAGAAATGTAAAATAAAATGTCTTAAATTAATTATTCATTTACATAAATATCTTACGCAAAAGATCCGATTGGGGTAACCATTTAGATAGTTTAATGTTTTTTGATATTCCGGGCAATTCATCCTTATCCCATTTCCACAACACATCGTAAGGTAATTGTGATAATACATTTATTAAAATTTGTATTTTTTCTTTGGGCAACAAAGAAGGCTTAACATTACTTCCATAACTGATGTAAATCACTCCCTTTTCAGAAGAGTCCAAATATTTCTTCAGGTCCTAAAACATTACAATATTAATATTTTCTCTATAATTATTTATATGTTTAAAGCATCATATGGTGTAGGTACTGAAATAACTTTCACTGAACATTTCGTAGGATTCACCTTATTCATGTATTCCATTGGTTAGATTAACGAAAAAAAAAATCTTGGTTGATGGATAAACACTTTTTCTTGATAGTTGGTTTTACGAAAAATGTATATAGATTTAAATAGCTAAACAATGCATGACGTGGGTATATATGTTGAAATACTATTTCAAGAAGATAAAGAAATGATCAATAAAGATAAAGAAGATAAAGAAGATAAGAAAGATCAAGAAGATAAGATGATAGATAAAGAAAGTATTAGATAAATAGGTCTACACATAACCTTCACTTAATAAACTAATTTTGTAACGTGTTATAATTATATTAAACACTAACTGTGCCCGCGACTTCGTACGTTAGTTTTTTTAATACCCCATTTTCCAGAATAAAAAGTATCCTTAATGTTAATCCAGGTAAATCATGAACAGTGGCTAATTATTAAGTCTTTAAAGTCTAATCGACGGCACGTACTTCAGGTAGAGCGTTTTCTGGTGTTTGATGCAAGTTTCCCATATGTATAATGCCCGGAGGAGTAGGAAAGTTTCCTTCCCAAAGCGGGTGTATATTCAGAAACAACATGTCCACATTATTTTTCAACTCACTCAAAGCAGGAACATCTGGTCCAAAGAGTTTCTTCAACGCACCATTCTCAACTGTCTCTCCATAGATAGCTATATTTTTGAATGAATAATGATTGTATAGCTCTCTAACTTTCTCCCAAAAAGAAAGATTGTGAAGTCTTTGACGAATCAATAATGGATATAGAAGGGGATGTGTTGGTGCTCCAAAATTATCATTACTGTCTAATAATCGACCAACAGAACTTATTTGGATGACTGGTACTTTGTATATGTGAGATAACCCTAAAGCTGTTTTAACACATGCTTCAATAAGCAACAAATCAAAGGTTCTGTTTTTATCTTCAATTATTTTTCGAACTTCCTCCGTTTTCATCTGAAGTTCGAAAATACGAGAAAACCATTTGTAAGCAGCTATAACTTGTTGTTGTAAGTCAGTATTCTTCCCATACGGAGTTTCTAGGAACATATTACTCCAAGCCTTGTACGACACTTCGTGAACATCAATTTCTGTAAAGTTAGCTGGTGTTTGTCCTTTAGGAAATACAGGATCAGTGGTGATCACGACAACTTCATGTCCCCGCTTAGCTAATTCTTGTGTCAGAGGTCGGAAGACTACTTGATGACTTATAGACGGCGTTGGAAACACTGCTAAAATTCTACCAGCATCGTTTACTGCTATTAGGCACGATATCACAAGATAAACAATTAAATTGATTCCAGCCGTCATTTTCGGAGGCACTAATTTTGAGATCATTGACTAAAATTATTGACAGCGAAAAAATTAAAGAGCGTAGATATCTTTAAGTTTTAGAACTGCTTCTCATTTAAAAATGTTCTTATTTTAGGCAGGAAGATCGCTGCAACGCTGAAAAAAAAGACGTATTGTTTTAAATTTCATTTTACCATTTATAATGAACCCAAACACGCTATATCTGCTGTAAGTTGCTGAGGAGTTGAGTGTCCTGCAGACAACTTAATGCTGCAAAATCAGGTCAAGGTTATCATGTCATCGAATTACCGCCGAAGTAACAGTATACCAAATTTCACATAAATCGAACATGTTGAAGTTAGGGAAATCCATTCGTTAACTAGGACGCGGTCTGATGATCAAACGCCTAAATAATTCTTAATAAATTATAGCTAAGAACCATCATGACAGCTTTCAAACAAAAAAAGTTCAAAAACTGTGCATACGTTTTGGAGGCATGATTCCAAATATACAAATAACAAATATACACAGATACATACACAGACACACACGCCAAACATATGTACTTGCTTCGGCAGTACATATACTAAAATTGGAACACGCCAAACATATAAAGCAGCGTCGAGCGTTGGGAGTTATTTTCTTTTTTTATTTCAATTAGGAGTCAGACAGTGCTTGATAGCGTCGTACGCGCAGATTGATATAAGCGCAGCGTATGGAACGTATATATCAAGCGGAACGTATGGAAGCACGTGGCGAAATTATGGAGGCGTGAGATCGCATGTTTACTGAGTTTACAATATGCTTACATTCTGACTGGTATTATAATTATTATCAAAATTAAACATTACATTGATAAAAATCGGCGTGCCATCACCGTGAAGTTCACGTGTGTAGAGTCAAGTGCATAAATATGTATTCAAAGAATCATTTAATAAATATATTTTATGACAAATGTATACATGTTTATATGTCATTAATATGTCCTTGAATTTTTTCGGTAATATGGATACGTTTTAATAATTATATCTAAGATATGTTATAACTTACAATATGGAATATATATATGTCGGAGGAAGCTATGAGTCTAGTTGATTGTTATTTGTATGCGTAACGCAAAATATTAATTGTATTTTATTTCATTTGTTACATCTTTATTATGTTTAAAAACCTTACTAATTTAATAAAAGTAATGAATATTGTTTACGTAACGCGACCAATCAGAGCAAAGCACATGCTTCGAGCGGGGTCGTGGCGCTACACTTGATGTGATGCGGTAGTTGTGTTTTTTTTCTTTGGAGATCGATCGAGTTGGATGGTTGTAATTTTGATATTAGCGTTCTTTTTTATAGTTTGTTTAAGTAAGGTAGGCGCCTTGAACCCGCTGCTCGGTCTAAATATTGTAAAGTGACAAATTACTGTTTATTTCTTAAATTAAAATCGTATAAATCAGTGTTTATTGTGTTTTGTGCTTGCATTTAACCCTAATGACGCCCACTAAACCTGCAACCACTAATGACGATGTCGAGGAAAACAATGTTATATATATATATATATATACTCATTCGTTTGCGGCGCGACATACATCGCCTTCCACGCATTAACGTATCTGCCCTTTTTTTTTTTACAAGGCCTTGTAAATCTTATTAGATTAAATTGGTTGAATGTATGCCAATAATTGCCAATAATTGGTTGAATGAATAGCAACAATAGGTCGAATGAATGGTCTATGGGTCTATTGAAAGAAAGAATTGCCTAATGCTGCTAAAAATGCTGGAAACATTATATTCTATACGATGACTATAATAATTAACCCGAATGCATAATCAACATTATCTAAAGGATATATATAACTTATATGAGATTTTTTGTATCATATTGCTTAAAGTGACAATAATTGGGTAGTTGCTCCGAGTTGTGAAATTATGGTTTGACAAATTGATATTGTTTCTGACTGATTGGATTGTTTATGGTATGATTTTGTTGTTGATAATATTGAATTTATTAGATTTATTAGATATTAGATTTTAGTACAATTACTTAGCACAACAAAGTAATAAACAAATATTACCTGACATTTTAGATAGTTCCAGTTTCAGTAAAGATATTTGAAGGAATGATACAGGTTATCTATCGAAATTAAATTTTAGTCTTTATATCCGATACCAGAGATAATGTTAAGATTAATCGATACTATGACGTTAAAGATTGTAGTTGCAGTTCGTTCGCATGGGTGCAGTTTTGCAGTTTGTAAATCAAATAAAATATTTTGATACTGTTTTCATTAATGGAAAAAGCTATAAACGAGGAAGGTTTATTAAGTATATAATATGAAGAAAAAAATTCATCCGTGGAACCTTCTCTCTATAGCATAAGTAGTTAGTTAGAATTACACAAAAAAAATAATAATTGCAATAATAATTTGAAAAATGGTGATCACATTTTTCAAATTAACGAAAATGGTCGAATCCTAAAAATTTCGACCATCGTGTCGACTTGCGCCATTTTCAAACATATCTCTATCATCTCTTAACCAAGTGACCTGGACTTTATTTTCTTATTAAAAATTTCGAATTTTTTTACAAGTTGAGCATATAAATTTCTTTGTAGTTAATGTAAACGCATTTTTCTCAGGTTATCTTTGAGATAACAGTTGGCAAAGCGCTCAGGTAAGCTACATCGCGATTTCTATAGCACTCCGTACAAATTACCTCCATTTCAGTGCAAATTACAAAACTTCCACTTAATTTATTGTTGGCAATTATTAAAAACTACATTTAATTATTTTTTTTAATTTCTTTCTTAACGCTTATGAGGGAAGAAATTTGAACTATTTATATCTACTTGTAGTAAATATTAAATACCAGATGTATCCCGCGTTTTCTGATTTTTTTTCCTCGACTTCTAAGTCTACGGCCACACTACAGCCACACAAGAGCCTTTTTTTTTTTTTTTTGACGAGGAGAAATCCTTTTATTGATTCCCTACCGCTGGCGAGACGGTAGGGGTATGTGGGGGTCGGCCGGCAGCGACGCTATGCTAGTCATAGCGGCCCGGCCACTACCCACTAAAACTCCCCGGTGCCTCCTTGCCCTATGAACGGGGTGGACCGGGCTCTGCCGAGGCAACAACTCCGATCCACCCCAGGGCGGCCTAGCCAATGTCGGCTAGGCTGACGCCAATGGAGGATTGCCCGGAGACACCGGGGCAATCCTCAGACGGGGGGGAGCCTGTGCAGGCACACACAGCTGGCCAGCTGTGTGCGCAGGTCCCCTAGGGCATTTGAAGACGGGCTTGATATGCCCGCCTTCTCCTGCCCGTCCGCCTACGTCTGAGGGAAGCGAGACCCGCCTCGTCCTCTCGCTCCCTCTCAGCTGCCTCCTTCTGCGACATGACAGAGTCGCAGAAAGAGGCAACTGCTTTCCAGTTCGTCTCACTGTCAAGCATGGCTTCGACCATGCTTGGCAGTGAGACGTCTCCCCCACCCAGCGCCACCTCCAGCTCCTGACGCTGGGTGTCCCAGGCCGAGCATACCTGGAGTGTATGCTCGGCCGTGTCATCTGGATCGCCGCAGTGGTGACACTGCGGCGATTCCTCCCTTTGAATACGGTGCAGATAATGACCGAAACACCCGTGTCCGGTCATTATCTGCACCATGTGGTAGGTGAGGCTACCTCGGTGCCTCACCCACTCTTCGAGCACCGGACGTATCGCAAGGATAGTCCGGTGGCCGGCGGTAGGCTGGCGGAGTGCCTCGCTCCATGCTTGCATTGCCCTCTCCTGCGCTTCTGCGCGGACCCGTCGCACGTCCTCGGCGACGGGTCTTCCTCCTTGGGCCCTTGCCGCGGCCCGATGCCGATACACCTGGGACAAAACCAGGGCATCGACATCCCACGGTACAGCCACACAAGAGCCTAGCTTAGTGCTAAGAGCCTAGCTAGCAGACGTTTTGCATACTATTGCGTTAGCAAAACTACGAACAGACATGACGGATTTAGTGAAAGAAATTTTTACTGTGAGTCAACCGTAACCGATAGAGATATGCCATCCCGGAATAGTTTTCTTTGGTATTTTAGAAGAACTATAATTCTCTAGTAGGTAAATCACTTCTATGTATCTGTTAAGGATTAGCCTACGTGAGCCATGTAAATCTATTTTTCGGCGGCTGGCTGGTTTTGGCTGTAAAATATTGTATTTTTCTAATTACATACAATGAAATTTTCCTCCTGGGTGTTCAGTGAGTTTTTCAGTCTCAAGAATGTATTCTTTAAAAGTGAGTGTCGAGCCGAGTTTCTTGGATCGATGCCAGGGCACCTTGGCTGACTTTCAGGAAGACCGACGTGAAATGAAGTCATTTTTAAAGAAATTACTGACACGAAGTCTTGGATATAGAATATTTATGGGTATACGCCAAAGATAATTTACATTTAATTTTGTAAATTATCTTGTGACAGCAGGTATCTTTCCTGTGATATTTTCCAAACTGTATACATCATCAACATCATCATCTCAGCCGAAGGACGTCCACTGCTGGTCCTAGACCTCCCCCATAATTTTCCAATAGCGCCAATCAGAAGCAGCCTGGCTCCATCGTCGGGGATTTTATCAAGTATTATGTGTCCTGCCACTTCAGCTTACTGATTCGCAGGCTAACATCAGTAACTTTCGTACGTCTAAAGATCTCCACAATTCGACCTCGCAGTGTAACCTCGAGCATAGCTCTCTTCATAGCTCGTTGAGTGACATGAGCTTTCTTACAGGACCCATAGTTAGAGATCATGTTTCAACGCCATTTATGTCATCAGTGACAACACAGTCTGTAATTACAGCCCTTAGCATTTTTTTCCACAAATTATATATGAAAACCTTCCTCGTTTAACACACTTTCTATAAATGAAAACCACAAGAAATAACAATACTTTGAAAAATTGAAACTTTCGAACCGACGGCCGACTTTATTTTATTTTTAATAAAAATAAAGATAGTGTGCACGCGCGCAGACGATGTCGTATTTGTTATAATAATATATGTACTTAGATACGAGTAATGTCCTCAATTAAAACGAATGACATTCGCGGCTATTAGATAACAAAATACATTTGTAGTAAAAATGCTTGTTATTCTGCGTGAGACTTGACTAGACGTGAGATTGTCTCCTATTAAAAAATGTGTGGGATTAGTGATAAGAAAAGGAACCCAAACACAACAGCGAGTGTTTTTAACCTTCGACCCCCGAAGCAAAAATGGTGTGTTATAAGTCTGACGTGGTGTCGGTGCCTATGTATCTGTGGCATCGTAGGTCCCAAACGTATGGACGGATTTTGATAAAGGTTTTTTGTTTGAAGGCTGCCGTAATTGGGATTGTCCTTAGCTATAATTTATGAAGATCTGTTCAGGCGTTTGAAGACTATCAGCCCATTTCCTAGTTAACGATGGGATTTCACTAACTTCCACATGTTCGATTGATGTGAAATTTGATATACTGTTACTTGGTGGTATTTCCATGACATGGTAACCTTGAGCTGATGCTGCAGCATCAAGTAGTCTGCGGGACACCCAACTCCTCAGTAACTTACAGCAGATACCTATAGTGTTTTTGGGCTGAAGAGACAGTAGAGGGTTAATTTATAATTTTATTTATACTTAACTTGTTGTTTTACGTTGGTCTTCTGTAAGTCATGGTAATAGCTGCTATTCTAGATTTTTAGCGTAATTTATGCGAAATGAAGTATTCGTTGCCACCAATAAAACTAATAAACAAAACTATGTTGTATTAGAACTGCATTTTTGAAATCGGTCCAGTACTTAGTTTTTGAGTTTATTCATTACAAACAAAAATACAAATCTTTTTTCTTTATAATATTACTCTTAGTATGAATATAATAGAGTACCATTCATGTTAAATTAAACAAAAATGTATTGATTACTTCTATGTAATGAATTACTCCATCCCTTCCTCATCCCTTATCCCTAATCCTTTTATGGTCGACAACGCAATGGCGATGCTTGTGTTATAGGCATTAGTAGTCAAGCCACCCACCATCAAGTGGACCCTCGGCCTTTACATTAAAATAAATAGCCAAAAAATTACACATACTTAAAAGATGTGTAACATTTCTATTAACCTTTCCACACTACGAACATTTATTATCTGTAGTTGACACTTGATCTCATAAATAACACAAACGGTCCATTCTACACTGAAGTTGTTGTTGATCCTTTCACACATATGCATTCATGAAGGAACAATTGTTTGAAATGACCTATTTTAATCAATATCTGTTTTATTGCGAAACAATTTCTAAGCAAATTTTAAGTCCTTTTTTGCGTTGGAATATTCTCTTGGATACCCGGCAGTATAGGGGACACTGCGGGGTGTCAGATTCGTACTGGTTAAAACCCAACGTCTAACTTTCTAGCGTGGTCGTTGAAGGGCGGGTTCGCGTTAAGGTTATGAGTTTATGACACGACTACGGTGCCCCGCCACGGCTATCCAACGCGGGGAGAGCTACGCTCCCTGTCACACTTTACCAGTCTTGCTCGCACTAATATATTGTCAACTATCGCTTTAAAGGCCATCGGTCACAGATAGAACATAAGAGTCTATGTAATGTAATACTGAAAATTTACTTCAAATAATGGTTACTGTGTATGTACATTCGTTTTGTCTGGTCACGTTTTATAATATCATGAATGACAAGTGTTTTATAAAGACAAACAAGAGTATATAAATAAACATGTCTGTATGATCAGCTTAGCAGTTTTAGTTTTATAGTGTGATTATAGCGAGTCATTAACAGAATGAACAATATTCTTATCCTATGTGCAGCTTTTGTAGTGAGTGCTTTGACAAATTGCGATGCTGCCAGAATTTTGGCAGTATTTCCGACACCTTCAATTAGCCATCAAGTTGTATTTCGACCTTTTACCCAAGAATTAGCGAAACGTGGACATCAAGTAGTGGTCATAACACCAGATCCTGTTTTTAAAAAAAGTCAATCGCCTGAAAATCTAACAGAAATAGACGTCCATGATCTGTCGTACGGAATCTGGAGTGATTTTCATAAGACAACTTCCGGAAAACAAGATGACTTGTTCAATCAACTAATGACAATACTGGATTTGTTTACCGTTATTGTTGAGAAGCAATTTCAAACACCTGAAATACAAGATGTAATTAAAAATCAAAAATTCGACTTGTTACTGTTAGAAGCGTGTGTTAGAAGTGACTTACTATACGCTCACATTTTTGATGTGCCTGTAATTTTAGTGAGTTCTTTTGGTGCGATGTTCGACAGTTATGATACCATTGGAGCCCCGACACACCCTTTACTTTATCCTTTGATAACACGCCAAAAAATTTACAATCTGACAGATTGGGAAAAAATAACAGAACTATACAACCATTATAAGTTTAAAAACTATTTTTATTCTCACGATGAAGTAGACAATGAAATGATTAGAAGAATCATTGGAACAGAAGTTCCTACATTGACTGAATTAAGCATGAAAACTGATATGTTATTCCTTAATGTACACCCCATTTGGGAGGGAAATATTCCTGTACCACCAACTGTTATCAACATGTGGGGTATACACGAGAAACCAAGAAAAGGTCTACCAAATGTAAGTAGAAAATATTTCCGTATTGTACTTAAAGTATGTAACGAACTAAATGTCAAATTATGATTCTTCTATTTCATCTGGAATGGATAAAAATATATCACGATCGAAGAATTAGTTTCGAACATTTTGTATGCTTGTTTGGAATAAGTTTTTTGTTAAAAACATTACTTGTGTAAAGTTTAGTTTCTCAGAAACTAAATTTAAAACTAAACCACACAAGAAAAAAAATAGAAAATATTAAATAAACATTTATAGTAAAATTTTATAAAAACTGAAGAAGTTTACAAATTTTTATTATTTCTACAGGATTTAAAATCTTATTTAGATTCATCCAATTATGGAGTTATTTACATAAGTTTTGGAACAAATGTGAGCCCATCGATGCTACCGAAACAAAAGATAGACATTTTAGTGAAAGTTTTCTCTCAAATGCCTTACGATGTATTGTGGAAATGGGATAAGGATGAGCTACCAGGACGGTCAAAGAACATAAGGATATCAAAGTGGTTGCCTCAATCTGATCTATTATGTGAGTAAAATTAAATATGAATACTGTATACTTCGAAATGATATCATTAATAACTTATCATGTCTAGACTATTTAGTCAAAACATGATAAGTTATTAATGTAATCATGATAATGATTATGATTATAATGATTGTTATTAATGATTAATGATAAGTTATTAATGATCGCAACAGAGATGTTAATGAAGTCATCATCATCACCTCAGCCGCAGGACGTCCACTGCTGGACATAGGCCTTTTCCATAATTTTCCAATAAGACTGGTCAGAAGTAGCCTGGCATCACCGTCGACCCGAGGCTCTTATCAGGTGTGGACGTCCTACACTGTATGTTAATGCAGTAGGATGGCTTATATGAAATGTATGCCAACCTATTTCTTCATAAAACTAGCAACCTTTTTACGCGTCTTAGAACAATAGAAGACGCGTCAGACCGCATTACGATACAGGGACAAAATTATTAATTACAATTGACTGGGAATCCACTACTCATGATGTTATTGATAAAAATACATTTAAAAATGTGTTATGCTTAGATTAGATTCGTCGCTTAATTTTAATTTTGCGTTTTATTATTGCTATTTCTTTACTTAAATTGATCTTTGTAGAAGATCTGATGGAGCCAAAATATTTATAACAATTAAAGAGGCATTAGAACTACTTGTTGGTCAGAAAACTACTCTAAACAGAAGTATTTTCTATTGCTTTAGTATTACATGCGATATCTTCTTCTGTTTTGTTTAGCATTATGAATACCTGAATAAGACCAAACTCATTTTATAATGAGTGATGATTGTGTGTGTGTGTAATGAACACAAAAAAATATATTAAAATAACTTTTCAGATCACCCAAAAATTAGACTTTTTATAACTCAAGGAGGCCTGCAATCGACTGACGAAGCAATAACAGCTGGAGTTCCACTAATTGGTATTCCGATGCTTGGAGATCAATGGTACAATGTAGAAAAATACCTATACCACAAGATTGGGTTGAGATTAGATATGGAGACATTATCCGAAGAACAATTCAAAAATTCAATAAATACTATCATCGAGGACAAAAGGTATTGTAATTATTTAGCAACACTGCGAGATTATTGTATACTATCGCTATGAAATTAATTTCGGGTTTTTGTTTGCAACCAAACCTTCATGATATACCACAGAAATGTCATGTTTATTATGTAGCTAGTCGTAGCTATTGCTACGTTCAATTAACTATCGAGTAATCATAGGATTACGTAATATGGATTTAGTAAGCAGCTCCCGTTGGCAAGTCAGCTCTTAAGTAAACAAATTCCTGCTAGGCGATAGCTCACCTGCCTGGCGTTACTTGTGTTCTTTTGAAGGTAGATGGTACTTACTAGATGGTTACTTGATGGCAACCTACCATCAAGTTGACCATTAGTCCGCTGTCATTACTATATTATATGTTTTTATTTTTACAGTTATCGACATAACATAATAAAACTTCGCGAAGTAATGAAAGATCAACAACAATCACCCCTTGAACGTGCCGTGTGGTGGACGGAGTATGTTCTACGCCACGGAGGTGCTAAGCATCTTCAATCACCAGCAGCTAACATATCCTGGTTTCAATATCTTGAACTTCAACTTGTAACAACTTTAGTATTAATTCTGTCTCTTACACTTATTACTTTCGTGCTTGTTTGTAATAATATTTGGAAACTAGTCAGATATAAAATTGTTAATAATTCCAAAAATAAAATTGATTAAAAGATTACGTTTTGGTTAAGAGAATTCGTCAGAATCACGCTGGAGTCAAAATTTATGATTTCCGACGGAAAATGAACCAATGACGTGTTTAGCTTGTAGATAAGATATTAACGTCATATTATTTGTAGTTTTATAATCTAGTAAATGGCTGAAAAATATTTTAAAATATTGGGATAAGTTTCTCATTAGATCAGTTTTTAAATAGCCCTTTTTTAAACTAGCGGTCGACGGTCTACGCAGAAGCGAGATATTAGTAAAATTATTTGAGACAAACTTATCGAAATATTGATTTTCAAATATACATATAATTTATTAGTTCATGGTTGAAAAAAAAAAACATACGATTTCAGTAAATTTTCATTCAAGAAAAGCATAATGAAAAGTGTCACTTTTAGTAATTTTTCGTGATATTAAACGTGTATAGGATCAAATTTGAGATATTTCTAGGTTTTTTTTTCGACCTAGTATGTAAAGTCATTTATGTTCTAAAACATTGTTTTATAATTTTTTTTAATAACTTGTATATTTATCTGTGTAGGCCGTCGACCGCTCGTTTAAAAAAGGGGCTGTTTAAAAACTGTTGTAATGAGAATTCATTTTAAATTTTTTTTAGTCATTTACTAGATTATAACACTACAAATAATATGACATTAACATATTATCTGCAAACTAAACACCTGAAACATAAATTTTAACTCCAGCGTTTTGGTAGTTTTTTTTTAGTAGTGACTCTGAGTTCCCAGTCATTTGTGCCCGTTTGGCAGCAGTAACCACCGGTGGCCTGACAAAAATAAATTGAACAATAAAGAATGAATGTTGCGGCTTCACGGCAACAAATTGCAATTGCACGTGTCGCAGGCGCTTACGGCGGCTCGCACCACACTTCAATCAAGTTACCCACCTTCATTCATCATTCATAATCCATACGCTAAACAGCCAAGGCGGCAATACATGTAATTTTTCATTATTAAACTGTTAAAGTCAACGTTTGGGTTTTTTACAAAGGCTCCGTTATGTTAAATACAATGAATAATTACGTTTTTAACACCTAAGAAAATTAGTCGCCGGCAATATTTTCGTATATTTCGGGTATAATACTTATAATAATATTTCGTTACAATACAATTAAGAGAAAATAAATCTACCTATCAGAAAATAATCCATATCCATATTAATCCATTACTAATATTATAAATTTGAATGTAACTCTGTCTGTCTTGCATACACGTTCTAAAGGATACAGGAAAGAACATAGGGTACTTCTTCTTCTATTTAATTCTTTATAATATTAGCTATATTATCAGCGAGTAACATCGGCTATATTTTTTAAAGTTACGCGAACGAATTCGCGTGCAACAGCTAATATATATTATAATGAAATCTCAATAAATAATTGTTGATAATAATTTAAATAAATAATAATACCTACGTACTTACTTGCTTTTGCCTGTTGTTTCACGATGGTGAAAATTTTAACAGTCTATAATATTTTATTTCGCTCGAGTCTCCTAAAATGTACGCGGCTGACATTCGCATATCTAGTTTGATAGTACCTACTGGATCGTAAAGCATCACGTCGTCACGTGACTAGTGCTGGACTAACAAGCGCTTCAGAGCATATTATATGACACAATACATTGCGTTTGGTATAGCATAGTTCGAATCCCACAGGAACCTAATGTGTTAATCCAGATAATAAACTATTTGTGTGCCAAATTTCATTCAAATCCGTTTAGCCATTTTTGTGTGATTGAATAACAAACATCCAAGCCAAGGAAATCCAAGGAAATGAAACAACTCCATGGAAATCGGATTGTTGTGTCAAATTCCATTTCTTTCTACCTAATTTATTGGCAGTTAATTGGAATAAGCCAAACGTTGCTTGTGTTTGCGGTGGTAGTGGTCATAAGTTAGTTGCAAACTATCAACAAGTACACCGTCAGATTGCTGACTTTAGGCGTTCCATTTGTGAGCCTTGCGAATTTTATGTAAATGAAAAAATTACGTAAATAAATTTAGTTTTTTGTATCATAACTGACGTATTAACAATTATTTTGATGTAGTACTTAAAATTAATTTTTAAATTGTTTAAATATTGTCATTAAATTTTGACGACGATAAAGATGCTTGGCAAAAAAGTAATGTCATATAATCATAGTTTGTTCAAATGCATTTATTATGATTATATGTTACTAGACAAAATAAGGCTTTGTATACACTAGCGATAGAGATATTTTATTATTCTTGTAATTTATCATTACCTTCTTCTTCCCGGTCGAATTATTGAAAATTATATGAATATTTGAAAATCAATCATATACCTTCAACATGAGTGTCTTGAAGAGAAGTGCAGTGGTTTCCACTTGCCTTCATATAAATAAGTGCGTACTTAAGCGTGAGCGTATGTAATCTCATATTCACAGTAAGAATATTTTCTTATTCTTGCCTTGACCATTCTTTTAAGCTGCTGAGACCTTGTTAACCATTCTTTTAGACTACAAACCCTTACAGGCGGGAGAGAGTAGCGTGCCAGACCAATCTTTCTCTCTCTCTCTCTCTCTCTCTCTCGTCTCAATGCGCGCGAGGAACATCACCGGGCAAGCCCCACACTCCCCTTCGTTGATGTGCCTTAACCAACATAGATATAACGTAAATGTCATTTTTCAAAGGCTACAAACACTTTATAGGCTAGGGTAAAGGACTAAGAAGTACGTATAGAGTGATAGAATCCATTATAAAAATTGAATGTATATACTGTAAACAAGCCCTAATGCAATAACAGATACATATATAAACATGATGATCAAGTGACGACACTTAGTACTGTACTGCATGACATTCACTACGCAGTGCATAAAGAGATACAGGATTGCGTTCGTATAGTGTATAAAATCTAATATGTACTTTGTGAAATATTGCTGAATCATTTAAATATGAATCTCTTTTGTCTGTGTATATTTGTGCTTAGCTTAACATTTAGTGATGCGGCCAGAATATTAGCAGCGTTTCCAACACCATCAATAAGCCATCAAGTTGTTTTTAGACCATTAACACAAGAGCTAGCTAAACGGGGCCACCAGGTCGTGGTCTTGACCACTGACCCTGCTTTTCCGAAAGGGCAGGCTCCAGCCAACCTAACAGAAATTGATGTTCATGATCTGTCTTACAAAATATGGAGGGAACATTTCTTTAAAACTACTTCTAGTGGTAAAGAAGATGATTTGTATACACAAATAGAAACCGCCTTAGGTTTACTGACTGTCATATTTGAAGAACAAATGAAGACACCTGAAATGCAAGAACAAATGAAGGACAAAAATAAATTTGATCTGTTACTAATCGAAGCTTGTGTCCGACCTGCTTTAGGTTTGTCTCACTTATTCAAGGTTCCAGTAATACAAGTCAGCTCTTTGGGAGCTGTGTTTGATAATTACGAAGTAATCGGAGCACCAGTGCATCCTATCTTGTATCCACAGTATTCAAGACAGAAAATAAATAATTTAACCATGTGGGATAAGTTTACGGAAATTTACAATAATTTTAATTTGAAAAGATTATATGCCTCACATCAAAGTATTGAAGATGATATGTTGAAGCGAGTATTCGGAGCAGACACACCTGCTATAAAAGATTTGAATAATAATGTTCATATGCTGTTTCTTAACATCAATCCTATATGGGAAGGTAACTTCCCAGTCCCTCCTAGCGTCGTTTATATGGGCGGAATACATGTGAAACCTAAAAAGGAAATTCCTAGTGTGAGTAACATTACTACTTAATAGTTCTACTAATATTAGAAATGTGAATATTTATGAAAATGGACGTTTGCATGATATAGATGTTAGTTATTGTTTTTACAAAAGCTACTAATCGAATTTTGGTTTAAGTTTACAGACCATAGTCTATACCTATATCAGAATGACACAAAGGCTAGTATTTATAAAAATTTTGAAGTTTTTTAAAATGTTGTATTTTTGAAAAGAAAAGTAGCTTCAGATAGCTTCAATATTTTAATTTGCAGACCTTTTTGCCAAAAAAATTTATCAGCTATGGTTATCACGCAATCCTAAGTAACAGCGCAAAAAATGTGCAAATTAATTTCATGTCTTTTTTTAGCCACGGACTGTAAATAAAAATCCGGTTAAACCAATGCAAGTACTGAAAACAATTAAACATAACTTTAATCGCTGACTATTGTAGAAATGTAGTAAAAGCTGTTTTTTTTTTAATAATGAAGTGTTTATGAGCAATAAACGTTATACTTTGATTTTTTTGAGAAAATTTTTTGAACCCTTAATTTTTTCCAGCAGTATGTATATATTTTTGAAAAGAATATTTAACTTTATACAATAAAATTAAATAATATATATATTCTACTTTAGGATTTGAAGGCCTACTTGGATTCCTCGAAAAATGGAGTAATTTACATGAGTTTTGGCACGAATGTAAGCCCATCGTTACTACCTAAGGAGAAAATTCATATAATTTTGAAAGTATTTTCACAAATGCCTTACGATGTGTTATGGAAGTGGGATAAAGATGAATTACCAGGGAAATCTAAAAATATCAAAATATCAAAATGGTTACCGCAATCAGATCTGTTACGTAAGTATTATATTTCTACATTATCCTTAATAAAATAGTGTGTGTGCAACTCCGTTCAAAGTATATAATTTTTTTTAATCCTCAACGTCCGTCGGAAAAACGGGGTGTTATAAGTTTGACGTGTCTTGGACTGAACAGTTCTTAGCTATAATTTATGAAGATCTGTTCAGGCGTTTGAATACCATTAACCCATTTTCATCAACCCATGGTATTTCCATGACATGATAACCATGACTCCATGCTGCAGCATCAAGTAGTCTGCTAGATACCCAACTCCTTCACAACTTACAGCAGTTATAGCATGTTTGGGCACAATAAGAAATCGGGGGTTAGTTTATAATTTTTAATTATAGCTTTTAATATTGATTTTTTAAGATCAAGATAAAGGAAATTAATTATCATTTATGTTATTTTACAATTTAGGACATCCAAAAGTTAAAGTTTTCATAACCCAAGGAGGACTCCAGTCTACAGATGAAGCTATAACAGCTGGAGTTCCACTAATAGGAATGCCGATGTTAGGAGATCAATGGTACAATGTAGAAAAATATGTTCAACACAATTTTGGATTGAGACTCGATTTGGACATACTTACTGAGGAGAAATTAAAAAAAGCAATTAATACTGTAATTGGAGATGACAGGTAATATTATTTCATCATTTTTTTTTGCACATTTCTTGCAGATTATTCTAAAATAGCGGCCCACCTCAGGCAATTTCAAAGCGATTTGAAATTTTACTATTTGTAGATGCTGTGTTATTATAAACTCACTATTGAAATTATATTTACCTACCCGGATTTTTGTCAATCACCACCAATTCGCACGTGGTGGCCATTTTTATGGTAGTGTAATTACACATACAATGTACTTGTAAAGCAGGGATATTTTGACAATTTCACTAGACGTACAAAACGGTTAGATTGCGAGACAGTCCCTTGTAACGGTTGCAGTCGGGTGTGACCTCTTCCCTTACTCACCGACCAGAAACAACCAGCAGAACATGAATCTTAGGGCGCCAGCTTCTGAAGAAACCTATAGATCAGCGAGATGAACACAATAAAAATGCTTTCGGAAGCTACTACAAATTTATTAATCTAATACCTACTAACTAACAATGATGAAATACACAAAATACAACTCTTACAACTAGGCTTATCGTATTCTTA
This sequence comes from Synanthedon myopaeformis, assembly GCA_944738685.1. Lineage (NCBI taxonomy): Eukaryota > Metazoa > Arthropoda > Insecta > Lepidoptera > Sesiidae > Synanthedon > Synanthedon myopaeformis. The sequence goes on along the minus strand of OX122938.1, from coordinate 3,496,614 downwards.
AGTTAAAAGGCTTAGGTCAAAGAGGAAGCTTAGTATTACTGTCTGTTTATCCTTTAGTTCGGGAGAACACACTGGAGAGGTCTATTACTTTAAATTTCTGCTTGCTATCACCGAAATGTGTAGTCAAAAGAGTGAAATGAAGGAGAGGGTACCTCAAAAGAAGGTGGCCGTCACCGCAGCGGTCAAGGTTATGCGATGCTGGAAATGGACTTCGTAGAATGCCTCAACATCCAATGCCATCCGCAGCACCGCCGACATTCACGACAGCTCAAGGACTCGTTGAAGCAACTGACAAAACTGCACACTGACCCCCTAAGTAGTTAGGATAAAACGCTGCTGGTGATGCAAGTTGTTGGAGACGGATTTCGTCACCAACACCCTCTGCATGCAGACGCCGCTTGCCCAAAATATATGTACTTCCCGACTAGGAAGCCTATACTATCCTTTTGACTATCTGTCTTATGAGTAGTAGCTATTAATGCGACCGTTCGTTATCCGATCCGCCGACCAAGAGGGTTAATTTCCTCCTTCACCGGCGATTTACACTCATTATTTTTTAATAAAATTTTCTTGCATCCGCGACATGCCCCAAGCGCGTCATCGATAAATCAGCCCCTGTCAAAATAGTTCCCCTTTACTACGCTAGAGTGCACTAATTGAGTGTATTTGAAGTACCGACGAGATCACTCTCACTAAATACGCCAGATGGCGCTATCAGGAAATATAAAATGATAAGGACATGGTGTCTTTTTATTTACGTTACACCCTGATTGGTGCGTTTTTAATGCCAATATTTACATTTTTTATGTATTACGGCCTTCACATCACAGTAACCCTACATCACAAATATTTTTATCGATAACCATTATTTGATGATCTGTGAAATTTCATCATAGCATTCCTTTCATGAATCAACTTGTTATTAGTCACGATATTCCTGATGGTTGAAGATTAAACATCCTTTGATGCGTGTGGTGAAATGTTACATGTGATATACATACATTGCACAAAACTTAAACTTAGGTTTTAACTTACATTAAAAATAATGAGAAACATGTATATTATAATTGAAAATATAGAATAAAATAGAGTATTTATTAGTAGTTATTGAGTGATTGAAGAATATGAGCTCTCATTAGAACTATCTACAGTCATATTGAAGTTTTACAGACTTAAAGATTTATTTTTTGTGTGAAAAAGATCCCCACTAACAATGTGCAATTTCAACGCACTAAAAACCCAAAGTGTTTCCTCGCGCCGCCCATAGGTGGAGGTTAGGGATCAACCTCCTCCCTCCACCAGACGAGGCCCGCATACTTGCGGAGTTTGACCTCCGCGCTGAGAAGAGACGTGTCGGAAACACACACCGCGTCTCCCATCGTTGCCCGGTGTTGTGATGACGGCGGACGACCTCATGTCTGATTATATTTCCATTCTGTTTATAGTTATAAAAGAAACGTAGTGAGGTTAAGAGAGTTGATGAAAGATCAACCGCAAACTCCGTTACAACGAGCTGTATGGTGGACGGAATATGTTATAAGACATAAAGGGGCGAGACATCTTCGTGCACCGGCTGCTAATATATCCTGGAGCGAATACTTGGAGCTTGAACTCATTTCAATTGTATTATTTGTGTTAATCACTATAATTATTTTAATTATTACTATTGTTACGATCACATGCAAGAAAATGAGCAGTAAAACGAAAATTAAAAATAGCTAAATGTAAAAGGAGTTTTAGAGAAATTGTAGTAAAATTTGTCGAATAAAAATAATTTATTTGTACCGAATTTCATTATTATTAATTTTATTACGAGTTCAGCTAGTTTAGCTGAACCTGGCTTACAAGACAGACAGACAGACAGACAAAAATTTTAAATGTACTGTTGTGTTTCGGTGAGCGAGCAAGGGATTTCCCCATCCCTTCCTAATCCCTTATCCTTAATCTTACTATGGTTGGCAGCGTACTTACACCATAAATGGAGCTGCTTATGTTATAGGCGAAAGTAGCCACACACCATCAAGTGGACCGTCACCATATCTGTCTATTTTAACATAAAAAGCAAGATTTTACATTAATAATTCATTTTGCAAATGTTGCTGTTGACTTTACTTAATCAATAATTGACATACCAGTTATTATACTTCGATTGCGACTTATTCTCTTTAATGTGATAGAGAGAGAGACAGACAGAATTATTTTCATGTGATAAGTGACTATCGTCAATAACAATTTTGTAGGGCCATACAATAACCCTACAAAATTAGGTTTTCAAATGCGCTGGGCCTGGGCTGGAAACCTGGGCGAGGATATGCGAAGATTCTGACATCTTTAACTTATATAGTATTATCAAATTTCCTTGTAAGTACTATTTTGTTGATGTGTTGTTGTATCATTGACTAACATTTGCTATGTATATAAATATAATAAAAGTATCTATCGAAGTTTTCTATATTATTTCGATTAGAAAGCTATATTTTAAGTGAAATTTATTGAAAGAAGTTAAGATCGTCGAAAAGTGTGTATCTTGAATTGCGTACGATTTTTATGAGTTTGCAAGGGAGAAAAGACCACGCAGCAACACAAAATGTTCGGTTTCCAAGCAAAATGTAAGCAATAAAAAAACTTGCGTTCTGATAAACCTCCGCGGGCAATTCCACGAAAAAATATGGCGACAAGAAAACTAAATAAAACCAGCTTCGACAGGTAAATAGCTGACATTTTACTGTAAAAACATGCATGTGTATGTGTGTGTGTTAGTGTGTGTGCATCAAAGCTCCCAAACGAATAGACCGATTTTGATCCGGTCTGTTTTTGTTTGAAAGCTGATTGTTCTTAGCTATAATTTATTAAGAGTTTGAAGACCATCAGCCAATTTCCTAGTTAACGAAGGGATTTCATTAACTTCCACATGTTCGATTGATGTCAAATTTGGTATACTTTTACTTTAGTGGTATGTCCATGATAGGATAACCTTGGCCTGATGCTGCAACATCAAGTAGTCTGCAGGCACCCAGCTCCTCAGCAACTTTCAGTAGATATAGCATGCTTGGGCTCAATAGAAATTAGTTTATAATTTTAATTATATTTGGTTTGTATTGTTATTAGATTGAAATTTATAACAATACTTAAAAATAATTCATAAAAAATCTCAAACAATTGAAAAAGTCAAATTTATAGCATAATAATTATAAAATAGTATGAGTAAATTTCTTTCGTTCCTAAGTTTCTTTGACAATTACATACTAGTCGATCCCCGAGTGAAGTAAAGAAAATTCCGCTGTGTCATTTAAAATTATAGCCAAAGTATTTGATTGATTTGGCGCCAAATTGATCACCAAATTTGCTATAATGAATGTAATGAGGATGCTGAATATAATTCTTTTGATATATTTCGCCTATTTTCCTTTCTGTTTATTGAGATTTTGTGTTCCAAGCTATAACTTAAATTCTTGTTTATTTTTATTGAAAATCAAGGTTTTCAAGTTTACTACTTACGTATGAAATGTAATTCTATCCGGTTTATTAATTTTTTGAAGATTGTTTTTACACACTTTCACTAAGTAATTCGGCATTTTCACTAGTAAATCTCCTTTTTGGTCCACCAAAAAGATACTGGTATTTTTTTTTATAAATAGATAACTAATTATTTTAATGGTTATGTTGAGATTCCTCGCGTGTTTCGCTAAAGAAATTGTGGAGGGTTCGAGAAATAAAAGAAAAATTTTAAGATGAAACTGGAAATTATAAATATATATTTAATATTAAAGAAACAAGGAAATGTGATTGTCTAGAGGATACCTTTTAACTGTTACAATGCGATGGACTGAAAATTATAACTAAGGCCATTTTGATAGAGCGACCTCTCCACCTTTCATTATTTAAGGCGAAACGATCTAGTTGGAAATTGACCTCACGAGTTTCAACCCTGATCACGCCTTTCGATCTGAATTTTCTAAAATATTAGCAACCTATTTCAGAATCAACCTAAAACGTAGAATAATAAATCACAATTTCAAAGTTTTCGCGAAACAAAAAGTTTTCACGATATCGTATCAGTACAAAGTGGGCCTTCATGGTTGGTCCTAAAGTCTGCACGTATGAAATATTGCTAAAAGTTATATATATATAATATAAAACAGAGTGTAACCTAATTTTAGTATGTTAAATTAGAAATTTACATGATAACAGAAGAACGAGTATAAATTGAATAGGTTAGATACGAACAGGTTTTGTTGAAATTGTAAAATTAATAATTTATAATGTTTGCAGTACCCATTGGTTAAATAAAAATATGTATTCTCATTTAAAACAGTTTTGCTCTTAAAATTCAAAATATTGAATGACATTGGTATCTAGTATTTATAAAAGCTAAATATGATCCACTGACTTATATAAGCCAGAATAAAATAAAATATATCTTAAACGTGTATCTTATCATTATGCTCAAGAAAACATTGTTATAATGTATGTTCTAGAAAAGATTTTCTTTTCTTGATCTTGACCTTTTTCTTGAGATCAATCTTTTCTTGAACAAGTATTATTAAAAGTAATATACATATAACAATTTCTGTCTAAAAATATACTGATTTACTCACTAATTTTTATTTTTGCCACTCAGTTGAAAGTGAATGTTGAAAATATAATTATAATGACCATTATTGTAACTGTTATAAAATCTTATTATATTCAAGTGGCTTTAGAAAAATGACATCAAACATCACAATATTTATTGTTCACTTATTAGTACAATATTCAATATAATTATGTTTTTTCCGCTTATTTTGTAAAATAGGAGTGGGCACCATAGGAAAATGATTACAGAAACATTATAAATAACACATACGTTTAAAGTAATATTAAAATATTACCAGTAAATTCAGAAAAAAATATAATAATATGCTATAATGTTGTGATAAGTTATATTGATGTACGTCACACTTAACAGAACTATTGTAAAATTATGCAATCTACGTCATCAAACTTATCTACGTCCATCAAAACTTGCATGAATTGGGCAAGGACGTGAAGATCAATCTTTTATTATACTAAAATAAGGTTTTTTTTTCGTATGTCAGATGTTATTGATACATGACATTGAAGACATAGGTAAGTACTACTAATATTATAAATGCCAAAGTTTGTGATGGTGGATATTTATTACTCTCACCCAAAAATGGCTTAACGTTTTAGTATGAAATTTGGCACACAAATAGTTTATAACCAGGATTAAGATATTTATGATACTTTTATGCTAAAAAAAATGTTAGTCACAGCGATTAAGATATTAAATATTTACTTCATTTTTCAACACGGACCAAGTCGAGAGCATCAGTTGGTAGTTTATAAAATTATTTTCTTGGTATTAAAAATTATGTAAATTATGTATTTTACTAAAGCTTTAAAAATTTGCAAGAAAAGTACGTTTCTGATGATTATTTCCTAATTACACAATGATGATGTTTTGATTGTAATTCTGAAGTACGTGTATTACAATTAATTAAAGAAATTCTAATTATATAAATGAACTAAAATAAAATTGTACCGATGAACTTTCGATATCTACTTCATTAATTTTCTTTAACTTTCATTTTATGACTGATTGAGCTTATAAGCGAAAATATTTTCTTCCATATTAGTTTAGCAATGTAAACTAGTAAGGTAATTAAGAAAATAAACACTGAAAATACTACAGAAATAAGTTTCAGCTCCAAGTATTCGCTCCAGGAAATATTGGCAGTTGGTGAACGCAGATGTTTCGCACCTTTATGGCGTATGACGTATTCCGTCCACCAGACGGCTCGTTGTAACGGAGTTTCTGGTTGATCTTTCATCAGTTCCCTTAATTTTACAACGTTTTGTCGATAACTGCAACGAATTAATAAATTTATTGTGAACATAATTAGCTGATTAACTATAGGATTACTTTTCATTCTAGCTGTTGGAAGATGCTTAAAAGTCTTAGTTTTATATAAAATTAAGTATTAAAGAGAAAAATAGATGTTGCTATACACATAGTTTTATTGATATTCAACTTAGAAACAATACATCAAATTATATATTATTACTTTAATATTTTAAAATAAGAAATATAAAAAGAGTATATTTACAAAAAAGGTTAACTATCAATTAGTATTTACAACACTAGCAAAATGTTAGGTTCCAGAATGATCGTCTAAAAATATAAAAAAATAGACGACACTGTAGAAGTGGCTGCATCACCGTCGTCACAGCGTATTTCTCATATTAATACTAGAAATAATAATATGAGTATTAAATACTAATATTATAATATTATTATATTTTCTCATGTGTTATATTTTTCTTTTACCAAACCGGGACGAAGCCGAGGGCATAAATAGTTTTATAATAATGAGTGTTCATTTTGTAGTCTTTATTTATCGTATAAAATTGTGAGTATAATAAATTAAATTAACAATATCATACAATACAGTATACACAAGTTAACGAGAGTTGGAATTTTTATAGATTTCAGATCTCCATCCAACTGATTTCATAAACATTGCGAAATTTGTTAAAATATAACAATTTTTTCAACATACTGTACATTAAAAATGCATGAACGTGCCAACTTTAGTTAACTCACTTATAAGAAAAGTATACAGGAAAGGTAAGTGTAGGGTAGACTGGGTAAGTTACAACCGTCCTGACCCCAAGGACGATTGTGACATTTTCCCATTTGGAGTCGATAGTGACAGGTTCAAAAATACTCCAAAATGATTTAAAATCTTTTTTATTGCAAGTAATATCGAACATAAAGTAAGCAAATCTTATTTTGGAATTAAAAAAAATAACAAAAGAAATTAAGTTAAATTAAGTCTAATTAAGAAATTAATCACTTTTAACTAATATGACACTGTAGCATCTATAGTTATTATAAAGTTATTATAGTTAAGTTATTATTAATATTACAATTGGTTAAAAAAGCTAAATTAAGTTAACTGCGTCTAAATACAAAACAAAAGATATTATTGTTATATAAAAATCTGTTAAATAAAAATCTGAAAATGTCTTCTTCAAGAAAAAAATAAACATTTGTATAGAAATCAACATACCTACAATATAAAAAATTGAAGAAATTTAAGGTCTATTCTTATTTCTAAAAACTTGAAAGTACGATACTGAGATCTAGATCACTACCACTTGCGCACTTTAAATGGGACCAAAGCTCACATTTTCCCTGCCCCTCGTAAAGAATACTTCTTTGTAGTTGTCTTCGGTCTTCCTGACGACTATTCTGGGCATCTAAAAGTAAAAAACCAAAAAAAAAAATTTTTAATTTGTCATAACTGTACCCAACGCACTCTTTTGCAAGAAAACAATCACCATGACAATACATGGTGATTGTTTTCTACGTACAAAGTAATCACTGCTATTTAACTGCTAATGTTTAACTTATAACGAGGAATAATACTCATTATTCTATCTGTACACATACACGAACAATTATTAAAAGAAATCGAATGAAAATACTTACTTTTGACTGTTAAAAGTAATGTAGGCCTCTGCTAACGTTAATGTAGCACGATGGCTGACGCAATGCTGTGACACACGTGCAGATGAATACACTCCTTCTTCCTTCCCTTGCACCCACTACGGTATTCCTTATAAATTCGCTAATACGACAACTTTCACAACCGTACCCAGTCTCCCCTATATACAGTTAGTTTGAAGATCATAAATAATGTTATGTGAGCATTGTCCGTGAATAATCTATATAGTTTGTCTACAAAGTTAATTTAAAATTTACATAATAATGATACATAATATAATTATGATGAAGATTAAGTATTATTACATCGTAATGGTTATTATTACCTGTCATCTCCAATAATAGTTATAATGGCATTTTTGAACTTCTCTTCGGTAAGTGTGTTTAGATCGAGTCTCAATCCCAAGTTGAATTGAACGTATTTTTCTGAATTATACCATTGCTCTCCCAACATCGGTATTCCTATCAATGGAACTCCAGCATCGATACCTTCATTTGTAGACTGTTGTGATGGAAGTAGAATGAAAAGTTTAATGTTTGGATGGCCTGGATAAAAAAATACACGAATTATTCCATAGTACGAACTGAGTCATGAAATGAACCCATTTCCCATGAGTATAAACATGTCTCAGAGGGAGGTCTCTGAGTATCTCGGCGGGGTCAACTTTAGAAATGAACTTTTGAAATTCGGCTCTGGTCTGGATTTAGAAAATAGTGGTAGGGCACAATGCGTTTCGCAGTCATTTGGGCAGCCCGTCTGGCGGCAGTAACCACCCTCTTACATAATACCATCATGAAATAACAGCATATCTGCTGTTCTGTTTCGGTGAGAGAGTAAGGGGTGCCAGAGTCTCTCCCTAATCCCTAATCCTTCTATGGTCGGCAGCGCACTTGCAATACCTATGGTTGCTTGTGTTATAAGCGACGGTAGCCACCTACCATCTAGTGGACCGTCAGCCTGTCTGTCGACCTTACAATGAAAAAAATAAAACCTACATGTACACTACCCACGTTACGTGGTCTAGGTTCATATGTCGTACAAATGTCAATTACATGTACCTATTATTAAATTGATTTTCACGGTACAACACGACAGAAAAAAATATAAATTCCACGACACGACAACAAATAATATAAATATTATGAATGTGAAAGTAACTCTGTCTGTCTGTTACCTTTTCACGCCCCAACTACTCAACCGATCATTATGAAATTTTGCATACACGTTTTCAGGGATACAAGAAAGGACATAGGGTACCTTTTATCCACAAAAAAGACTGTTCCTAAAGGGATAATCTAAAATAAAATAAAAAAAAACCAACGCCAGGCCAAAGCAACAAGAGGTCAAGCGTTAATTGTTTACATATTTTTTTTATTTTTCAACGTGGACGAGGTCGCTGGCACAAGCTAGTAGTATCATCATAAATCATAGTATAAATACTAATGTTACATTCGTAAAACTAAAAAGGAAAATATGAAATTGAAGCACATACGTAAGACATCTGACTGCGGTAACCATTTTGATATCCGTATGTTATCAGATTTCCCTGGCAATTCATCTTTGTCCCACTTGCATAAAATATCATAGGGTAATTGTGAAAACACATTCGATATTAATTGAATTTTCTCCAATGGTAGTGACGATGGGATTACATTTGTGCCGAAACTCATGTATATTACTCCATTTTTCGAGGAATCTAAATATGACTTGAGATCCTAAATTAAAAAACACGCAATTTTAAAATCATCCGAAACACTAATTGCTCGAAATATCCTAATGTTTGTTAAATCTTACTTACTCTAGGAAGTTCCGTCTGAGGTTTTACATGGATTCCACCTATATAAATAACACTGGGAGGAACAGGTAAGCTCCCTTCCCATATTGGATGTATGTTAAGAAACAGCATATGTACATTGTCACTCAATTCGATTACACTCGGAGTGTCAGGCCCGAAAATTCGCTTCAACATTCGTTCTTCAAAACTCTGATGAGTGGCAAGCAATCTCTTCATATTCAATTGATTGTATATATCCATAAATTTATCCCATAAAGTTAAATTGTTTATTTTATGTCTGAACATCTCAGGGTGCAAAAAAGGATGCGCCGGTGCTCCAATAACATCTTTATTATCAAATAGAGTTCCAAGATGACTAAATTGAATTACCGGAACCTTAAATACGTGAGACAGTCCCAAAGCAGGTCTGACGCAAGATTCTAAGATTAATAGATCAAATTGATTTCTATTTCTCATGAGTTCTTGCATTTCAGGTGTTTCCATTTGCTTCTCAAATAAATTAGTCATTAAATCCAAAAATGTGCTTATTTGTGTATTTAAATCATCTAGTTTTCCACTTGAAGTATGGTTGAGTAAGTTCTCTCTCCATATCTTATATGATAGGTCATGGACATCAATTTCTGTTAGGTTAGCCGGTGTATGACCCTTAGGAAACGCTGGATCTGTGGTCAGCACTACAACCTGGTGGCCTCTTTTAGCCAACTCTTGCAATAAAGGTCGCCATGATGCTTGATGGTTTAATGAAGGAGTCGGAATAGCTGCTAAAATTCTGGCAGCATCACAAATTATGAAGTTTATCACAAATAAACACAGGAATATCAAATACATATTTAAATCAAATGATACAGATTTGATTTAAATTCAAACGTAGTACCTACCAATATTATATTTTTACACTTCGTGAACGCCAGGCCGTATACTATACTAAGCATCGTCACAAGAATATCGTTCTTATATGTGTTGGATGTTGGATACAAAAAGATTCAAGTACAGTCACGGTGATAATAGGTTCGTCACCTTAAAGTCAACATTTGCTTGCACAAGGGCCATTATCAAAACAAAACAGAATATCGAATTGACGTTTGCAATATGCTTGTTGACTGATAAGTCAACTAATATATTATGTAGGTAGTGAATAACACAGAATACTATATACTCACAAGGAGGTAAGTAATGTTTTGTCATCTGGAAAACTAGGAAACTAAGAAATGTCAATCAATTATGGTATTAAATTATTGATGTGTTGTGTCCATTTTTTTTATTTATAATATAAAATGATAAGACGAGAATGGATAGACCGATTTTAATTCGGTTTCACTTATGGAAAAGGGATAAACGGGGAAGACTTTTATATACAAAAATTGCACCACGATCGAAGCCGGGATCGGGCCGCTAGTAATTAATATTGTTTTTTAAAGAAATAAAATGAATCATGGTAAAATTTATTTAATAAACAAAACTAAATCAAAAACGTGTATATCCGCCATTTGCATCAATCACAGATTGTAATCGCGTTTGCATTGAACCTACAAGGCGAGAGCATATGTCCGTTCCCCTGAAACTCTCCCAAACACTTCGGCAATGCTCTACAACAGCTGCTTCGGTTCTTTCATTATTATTTCGTCATCGCTGCACCATCAAACCCCATAGATTTTCGATGGGGTTCATATCCACTGATTTTGCAGGCCTATTACTTTAGGGTATCGATGCAACCACTCGTTCACGATATGAGCTGTGTGAATGCGAGCGTTGTCGTGGACATAATTGGACTCTGCTACTTCATCAGCTGGATATAAAATACGAACGCTTAGAAGCATACTGTCCTCCAAAACCGTTACATAATTTGCTGCATTTGTCCTAGGCGTGGTCCTCCGAATATTTGTCACGTTTATTCTCCACAAGTGTAGCCTCCCATGTTGGGATGGTTGGAAGCTCTTTTCATCAGTAAAAATAGTGTGGCTCCAATCGAAATTCAAATATGCTCGGGCAAAATTTAAGCGTTCTGCTTTATGAGCATTAGTTAAAGCCACTTTTTTGGCAGGACGTCGGTGATCAAGTGCCATAGCAATCACTCTTAGCGATAAGTCAAACATTTTGGCGAAATAACTAGTTTTTATAAAACCATTTTCTGCATATTGCCGACTCATAAGTTGTTTTTGTCCTTGGTTAAGATTCGGGCGACGTCCAGAATTGGTATGGGAGTGATCAGTAAGATTACCCTCATCTGCATGTCTTCTTATCCAGAAACTTACAGTGTCTGTAGTAAAATTAAGATTTGCAGATATTTCGCTAATATTATAGCCAGCTTCATGATCTGCAGTAATTGCAGCTCTTTCATGGATACTTAAATTCCTCGGCATTTTAATTACTTAACATTTATCGCAAGAAATACAAGAAATAATTGTATGACACTGACATACCATGACAATAATAAATTCATAATGACAGACCATTAAAAAGGTTTGATATTTATATCAAACCATTTTATTGGCCAGAGGTGTATTCTGACCAATAAAATGGTCAATTGTTTTTAATTCTCTTTTTTTTTTGTCTGTTGCGCGGTTCTTTTTTTAATTTTTTGATACTATTCTTTTTTTTTCTAATCTGCCACGGGAGAGTTGGGAGCTAGTAGGTTTTTCTGCCCTTAACTCACACAAATATTTTTATTCCCTTTAACGTTATATTAATTTCAAATATGTATACACTTTCCACTGTCCCGAAAAGAGTCTCAAATCTTCCACACCTACGTTAACTTTGTTTTATTTTAATGTCATAAGCTGACATATAACTAACAAATTTTTGACTATAATAAATAAGGGCACACAATACGGAGACTACTGATACAAGAATTATTCCAAATATGAATACAACATCAATCATGAGATATTCGCTCAAAGAAACTCCCGCCGAAGGTGTCCGCAAATGCTTCGCTCCTTTGTGTCGTATCACGTATTCTGTCCACCACACAGCATTTTGCATTGGAGTGGTTTGTCTGTCATTCATTAATATTTTCAAATGAGCTATATTCTTGCGATATCTATAACAAATATAGTATTATTAAATACTTCAATATCTTAAAAAAATATTTAAGCAAAGTTACTTTTTTCTTAACCCTTTAACCGCTTGATTTACGCTCGAGTTCACCAACAGACGATTATTTTTAAACAGCTGATTAAAATTTAAACAGCTGTTTAAAAATAACCGTCTGTTGGTGAACTCGAGCCTTAGTAGGAGTTGTCGTGCCCAGTATTTCACATGATATTTTTTTTAAGAGAAGCAACGCAATGGTTTAAAAATAAAAAATATACAAGTAGAGGAATTTTAGTTTAGTACACCCAGTATAGGAGACAGAGTAAAACCCAGTACACTCAGGTAAATGTAATTTTCGAATGTTCCTTTTTTTAAATTTATTTCCATCTTTAAAAAAATTAACCAGAGGTCCCACATTTTAATCACTCTCACAGCTGTAGTTATTCCAATGTTTAGGATTTTTTGGATGAATATAAAAAAGTAGTAAATTTAGACTACCTTAACAATATTAACCATCACAAAAATATACTACCTTGAGAAGAAAAATTAAGAAAATATTAAGAACATCGTACATATTTATTTATACTCACTTTTTATCTTTAACAACGTCTACGACAGCCTGTCTTAATTCCTCTGATGTTACTGTATACGAATCCAAACTGATTCCAATACCTAACTCTGAGTATTTATTCACATTGTACCCCTGATCAGCGAACATTGGTATACCTACTAGAGGTACCCCTGCATCAATCGCTTCGTCGGTAGACTGAAGACCGCCTTGAGTAACAAACGCTTTTATATTTGGATGTTCTGAAACAAATAAATAATTATACAGTCAGTAAATATACAATCAGTAATTAGACCATTGGGTAGAAAACTAGCCTGGTGCATATTCATGTATTAAATTGGCCTTGAAGAATTTTAGAATTCGTGTTCGGATTAGGAATAATTATTTTTTTCATATAATAAATAAAATGTGAGTCTCCAAAGAGACTTTTTGTTGTGTCCAACTTGGACCATCACCCTACAATACCCACTACCCTACACTTACGATTGTTAGATTTTAATTATCAAAAACACTTACTCAACAAATCTCTCTGTGGAAACCATTTCTGGGTGTGTAAATTTTTTGGTTTCTTCGCTAATTCCCCATCATATTTCCAAAATATATCGTAAGGTAAAGCTTCAAATGCTTCAGAGAATACGTTGAGGAATTCTTCAGACATCATAGCAGGATCAACATTTGTTCCGAAACTAACATACACTACTCCCCAAGTTGAATTATCTAAATATTGCTTTAAATCCTGAAATCAGTTAAGGATTATTAATTTTACTGACCTATTTAGAGTCGTCTGAAATCTATGTACTGCTTTATGTATAATTGTATATTGGTGTTTATGAAAACATATAAACATTATTTATATATTTAAATGAATGTTTCATTATTAACGAAATAATTCCACCCTCAAGGCTACAAAAAGAAAAAAGAAAAACTTGCGTTCATTATTTCTATAAGGAGAATTACAAATTAAAATTTAAAAATACGAATACATTAAATATTTCAAACGACCGAAAGCCCTGTTTGCAAAGCGGCCTCCATTCGCAAAAGTATTATATCTGATAAAGTAGAAGACTTTCTAACCTGTGGTAATTCCTTGACTGGTTGTAGATGTAATGCACCCAAATATATAACATTTGGTGGGACAGCTCGATTGCTGTCCATTACTGGGTTTGCATTTAAAAGTAACATTTCCACATTTTTTCTCAATTCCGAAACACCTGGTGCATTTATGCCGAACTGCGACTTCAGCATTATATTTGCATAATAATCTGTTTGCGAAAACTCATATGCAAGACGTATTTCGTTGCACACCTCCCTAATTTTTTCCCATAGTGTCATTATAAATTTAGTTCTGTACATATGCGGATGATACACAGGATGACGACTTACGGCTCCCATTGCAGCATATGTTTCCGGATAAGTCAGATGTGATGAAATTTGAATGATTGGCACTTTCAATATATGTGCTAATATTAAAGGGTAATCGACTAAAGCCTCGCAAACAATAAGATCAAAAGGTTTAGTTTTTCCTTCAATTATCAATTTAATTTCTGGGTGATTCAATGCTTCAGCTACTGACTGTATTAGACCGGTATAGATTGCATGGAAATGTGTAAATACTTCCACAATCACTCCACGTTTGAACACTGAACTATATTTGTTTACATGATCTTTGTTTTTTTTATAAGTAAAACTTATGTCGATCTCTGTGAGATTATTCGTACTACTTTCATTAGGACCAATTGGGTTTGGTGTAACTACAACCAGTTCATGTCCCTGGTCAAGCAGTGCTTGAGTATATGCCCGGAACACTTTCTGATGACTGATAGTCGGATTCGGAAACACTCCCAATATTCGAGCTGAATCAATTTCCACTAAATAATGACTGCTTATGGATACTAGAACAAGTAAAAATGAAACGTAAAAATTCATTTTAAAAGTTACTGCCTTTGGAGCTAAGCACTGCCTTAATGTTGTCTCGATCTTGATTTAGTATAAATAGTCTTAATCTTGTTTCGGCGTTTTTATCTTATCGTCAGGACGACAACAATTTAAGGCCAAGATCAAAATAATACAAGTCAATATTATTCTGTTAAGCCTCATTAAATTTTTTTTTAAGAAAACAAATATTGCTCCAAAATAATTGTAAAAATTATACATGTAAATGTATAATTTCAACTAAAATGAAAGCATGTATAAAAAGCGAAGTTATTTTTTTATGATATCCGATTGGAATGCGGTTTTCACTGATGTGTTCATGATTACCTGGATTATTATAGGAAATTTTTTTTCTAGGAAAGATGTTTTCGAAAAAACGAACTAAATAGAAAAATAATAGTTAAAAATAAATGACGATGCTTGCAAGGATATATTATTTTGATGATGATAAATAATAAAAATACACTTCCCATAAATATTAAAAGAGAAACTGTTCTCCTTCATTATGTAAATCAAGTTGATTCTTATTTCGTTTTTTTGTCATCAATCATCATATCCTTCGGTGATGTAAAAAAAAACTAAATATAATTCCGGTTTCTAAATAGAAGTTTGAGGGCATAATGTTTATCTAATGGAATTTCTGTGTTTTCCATAGTATAAACATAATATAAAACTATTTTCCTGCCCTTGTAATTGCTAAGCAAAGATATTTTGATGTAGTTAATTTAATTGTAGCACAAACAGTGTCAACAACGCAAAGCGAAATTATCATTCGTTTATCAGTTTAATTACGTCAAATTAACCATTATCTTCTGTCCGATTAGTTTAATCAGATTTTTTTTTTGGGTTCAATGCCCAGAAAGATAATAAATTTGATAAAAATATAGATTATGGAATGTCGATTTTTTAATTGGACGGGGAAGGGGGGAGGATCTCTCCGGTACAACCCCCCACCAGCGCAAATATATAGTAGCCAAGATATTCATGGTTAAGCCACCGCAGTGGTGGCAAGAGGGTGTCGCCTCCCGTCTTGCAACGTTGCACAGATATCTGCCGAAGCAACCATGCCCCGACAGAGTCTGTGCAAGCCTAAAAGTGATTACACCCTTCTCGTATCTGCACCACTGCTCCAGGGCCGGGTTAGCCGGGTACAAAAAAACTATGTGGTGGCGCAGTTAGAGACCTGACTTACTTGTTATACTTGTTACCATCGCCCAAAAAAATTGCGGTAAGCAAACTCGACGGTCCACAATCTACGAGTATATTTTAACCATAAATTTATTTATTTATTTATTATCTAACATGTATTTATACACAAGATGATAACAATGCCTGTAAACCATAATTAGGTTTATTTAGACATTACACATTACACTATATATACAACAAAACAAAACAATTTTACAATTCATCAACATGCCATGCCTAACTAAATCGCATACAAGAATGAATGAATGAATGAATGAATGAGTTTGCTGCGAATCAAAAAGCATTAAATGACAATCAACGAAATTATCGTTGCATATATACCTCAAATTAAAATAATATTTTATTCGTAATAAGTAGTATTTTAACGCAACTATATATTCATATGTATGTGCATGTATGTATGTGTATGTATATACTAATAATAATAAATATTGTTGTAAATACTAATTGATAGTTAACCTTTTTTGTAAATATACTCTTTTTATATTTTCTTATTTTAAAATATTAAAATAATATATAATTTGATGTATTATTTCTAAGTTGAATATCAATAAAAACTATGTACATAGCAACATCTATTTTTCTCTTTAATACTTAATTTTACATAAAACTAAGACTTTTTAAGCATCTACCAACAAATATAACTAATAATAAGAATTTCAAAATATTATACCTAATTTATACATTATTTATAAACTTGTTAAAATAAATTTTAAAAAATAAATAAAAACAGCCTGTAGAAAGTGTGCATTCTTGTTGTCAACAAGGATGCGCTTATATGAGTTAGCTGCATGTTAGAGTGGGACAAGCAGGTTCGTTGTGCTAAACAGCTAAAATTGTATCTACCTACGAATTATGTACTTATGTAATTCTGTAAATTTATATTATTGTTGACAACTCAGGTGTACGGTACAAACTTAATTGAGTTTATAGTACACCTAAACTGTGTACCACCAATTGTTTTTTTGTATGTAAATAAATAAAATAAAAATAAAAACCGAAGTAGAGGGTGATATTAATACATGTAATATGCTCAAAGATAATATTACTTAAAAAAAATACAAGTATTCACATAGAACACGCGGCCGTGTCCATGACACAACCAAACCACATATTTTTGAAGTGAAAACTTCTTTAGGCGCGTTGGGCATTTTTGAGATGGGGAAAAAACCATTAAACTCTGTTAACATTTATAAAAGAATGATTTCAAATAAAAATAGAAAACAGCCAGTCATATTCCTAAAAGTTGTCAACATTTTCAGTATAGAAGAGCTACTGAGAGCTTACTCTTTTTACTAGTAGTGGGTAGTATAATTTTTTTAGTAGTAGTTTATAATAATGAATAAAAAAACACTTCATTTAAAATTTAGGTCAAATGAGCAACCAATGGTTGCTGATGGCATCCCTTTCATAACATAACACTAACGATCGTCGTTTAACTTGTAACTTAATCTGTAACCATGAAATTAATAATCATTTCATAAGTTATATTAACAGGGCTTCTGCCGGCGTCTGTTGGATAGCAGCCAAAGTCTAAACACCTCAATATAATTAAGCTCTGATATTATCGATGCAACGATAAGATTCCCTTTGCCTGGGTCTTTGAACTTCTTTCTTACATTATTTCCTTGATAAGGAAAATTGGTAATAAATCATTCGCATTATAGTTCAGTAACACCTAGTTTCACGTGGCTGTATTTCAATGTAAAATATATTATGTAAGTGTATGAAAAATATTATCAACTACATCGTTAATAAAATAAAATCTTTATTATGATTAAAAAATAAAGAGCACCGATATGTCACATAAAATGTTGATACATATTATTAACGAAAAAACTTTTTTTATGTATTTTGAAGCCTCAGTTGGTTTTTATTTTTAATGCTAAAAAATTTAAAATTTTTTATTTAGTTTTAAGACTATAAATATTATTAAAAATATGTATATTTTACAAAAAGTAGAGACGGATTCAAAGTTGCTTAATCTAACCACTAATTAATATAATTAAATTGTAGCTACCGTAACAAGGAAAGGCATAGGAAAAATAACACATACAAAAAACGAAGTATCATTAAACACACATAATCGCCAAAACATAATAATTTAGCAATTATTTAGCATAGCAACAATATTTATAAAAAATAAGTACTTATCTTAACAGTCCAATGACTTATTATAATCTAAAGAAAGTAATATATCATTCTTATTGCATTTTCTTGATTATGGTGATATAATCATTAGATAACTATTATTATCTATTAGCTTATTTTTTAAGTTGAAGACATTGAGACAACTAAAATAATACGGAGCCATATTTATTCCATTTACCCATTTACAGTGTGACCTGACCTGTCAGAATATTGTTTTCTATTATAATAAAATGAAGTCCGACTTAAAAATTTGACTGCTAAACTAAAGCACATGTGCTGTAGAATCTCAGTTTTCTTGTGACTGCAATGAACCCTTAACCATATAAGCATTGGCTTTATATGGATAAGCGCTGGCTGTTTCTCTGTCTTAGATGAATAAGGACATTGTTTTAAAAAGATCAACGCAATATGCGTAATTTGGTTGTTTTTTTTTTTTGTAAAAAAAAATCTTGTATTTTTTTTTTTACAAAGCAAGTCTGTTTTTTGGCAGGAATTCACATTATGTCAGCATAGTTATAATTTCAAGCGATATTTTCAAACATTCTTTGACATCGTTAATTCTTTTATAGATAAGAATAACTCACATGATAAACTCACACGTTAAGATAATTATACAGAATTATTTATCTTAGATAATCAAATCAAAAACCAATATAAATCCAAATAAGAAAACCATTTGGTAGTCTGTCTCAGTTCGTTAATAGTTTTACATGTCTAAAATGTTTACAAATATTTCAATATTATCTATTTTAATTGTAAGCTGTGAGTGCGCAAGAATCCTGGGAGTTTTCTCGCTACCATCAATAAGTCATCAGGTAGTTTTCAGAGCGATAACAGAAGAGTTAGCTAAAAGGAACCACGAATTAGTTATATTAACCACAGATCCTCAATTTTCGAATGTAAACGTTACCGAAATTGATTTACACGATGTATCTTATGCTATATGGGATAGAGTACTTGTGTCCAAACTGCAAGGTGTCGCATATAGTCATGTTGGTTTTTTTGAAGCTGCATATGAAGCTTTTTACGAAATTGTCGACAAACAATTGTCAGTACCAGAAGTGAAAAGAATCATTAATAATAAGAATGAAACTTTTGATTTAGTTTTAATGGAGTCTTATGTTTTACCCGTTGTGGGGTTCTCACATGTTTTCAATGCTCCTGTCATAGCCATCTCTTCATTTCATAGTCCAGTTGATGTTTGTGACTTAATAGGTGTACCTTTACACCCACTCATCTATCCGTCGTTGTTACGAACGAAACTGAACAAACTATCTTTGTTAGATAAGTTGAAACAATTATATCAGTATTCGGCAGTGAAGTATCAGATGTGGAAGAATCTGAGAATATATGATAAAATTATGAAGAAGGGATTTGGTGATGACTGTCCGAGTGTAACTGAACTGAGTAAAAATATAGCAATGTTATTTGTCAATACGCACCCGATGTGGGAAAACAATAAACCATTGCCTCCGTCTGTTATAAATTTGGGTGGTGGTATTCATATGAAACCACTAGGTGTTTTGGATGAGGTAAGTTTTCAGTTTATGTCATTTCGCGCCTGTTTTTATAAATCATATTCTCGTAGTGGTGTCGGACTCCTACCGGCTAAAACACAACGTTGTGACCAGAATCCGCGACCTGCCACGGTTATCCAGCGTGGGGAGGGCTACGCTCCCTATCGGTACCTCTGCCTACCTGAAAGTGGAGTTACGCCAGCCATCTCAGGGACATAACGACGGGCGGTAGTCTCTCCTAAATACTACTTGCATCACCCTGGCAAGTATGGTAACCGCCTACCATATACACGTAAAAATAACGTGGTCATAATTTACTTCATGTATCGCGCCGCCTCAGCCACAGAGTGACTTATGATTCGTTCTCCCGATATTTTGTCCTACAATCCAATAAATAGGAACTATGTAAGTAAGTTCCTATTGCCTCATTTTTTATATTAAGATCAGCAGATAGTAACGGTCCACTGAATGGTAGGTGACTACCATCGCCTATAACACAAACAATGCCACAGGTACTGCAAGTCCATAGCACAAGATAAAGGATCGGGAGGGGATATTGAAAATGAGTTCTGGCATCTATTCCGGATAATAATTCTGGATAATTTAATATAATTTAATTAAGTAATTGTCGGGGGTCCTCCTCCCAGGACCTCCCCAGCCCCCTTGGACTCAGGACTTACGGCCCCGACGACAGCTGGCAGGGACAAGTCGAAGCGGAGGGACAAGCCCTGCCCCAGACGAGCAAAGGTGGAGGGTACAGAACCACCGACCCCTGCGACCCTTCGGATTAGCCCCCCCTCTGCCCCACCACGACAAGGTCATGGACAAGGCACCTTTACCACTTATCTATCAAATCACTATCCAACAGGCTCAATTACATCAATTATTTATAAAGATTACCTTACAACAATAACATATTTATATCAACCAGTGAACCAATTTATAACAGGAAATGAAAACATATCTGGAACAATCGCAAAACGGTACAATATACATGAGTTTGGGAACCAATGTTCATCC
Source organism: Synanthedon myopaeformis (assembly GCA_944738685.1). Classification (NCBI taxonomy): domain Eukaryota; kingdom Metazoa; phylum Arthropoda; class Insecta; order Lepidoptera; family Sesiidae; genus Synanthedon; species Synanthedon myopaeformis. Next base: position 3,475,878 of record OX122938.1, on the reverse strand, counting down.
CTCACAACTACCGGAACAAATTCAACGAATGTTTCTCAAAGTGTTCTCCACATTGCCTTACGATGTACTTTTGAGATGGGATACGGAGATTGTCGATAAACCAGCCAACATAAAAGTTGTTCGTTGGGTACAACAAAATGAACTACTAAGTAAGTATTTGTCTTTATTTGGTTCATTCGGCTCATTTCATAGTCAAGTCGACCTAGCGCCTATGATTTATTATGATTAATTGGTGCAAATCTAAATACACTATTTTAAATCAATCTGGAAAAATGATTTGGAAGGCTGATCTGTTAAGAAATTGGCAAGAAGAAGAAAAGGCTATTAAAAAAATAGATCTTTGGATTCACGTAATGTATGTTTCCTTTTAATGATATTTACATCATCATTATTTCATAATCAAAGACAAAATCGAAAAACACTCGGATGGTTAGTCTTAGGACTCAACCACACTTACAACCCACTAGAATATCACTGCGACTTATATTGTGATGTTTATTGATTTCGATTTATTAGATTTATATAATAGAATTTATTATTATTGATATCATATTTTCATGTATAGTGTAAAAATTTTATTTATCTTATTAAACTTAAATTTGAATATTCTGGTTTTTTTTTTAAATGGCGAGTAAAATATTATGTGTAATATTTTGATTGAAATGTGTATGACATAGGTAATTTCAAAACTTATTGAACTGAGGACTGTTTTATGAACTAACTACATTCAAAAATTCCAAACTTTTGAGCCTTTGCTCCGACTCAAAGAGGAATATTAAAAATAGGAAAAACCGGTTGCCTGTATGAAATCGAGACGTATATGTATTAAACGGAAAAGTTGTCCTTTATAGATGTTTTCATGCAAGCAAAAAATGTGTTTTAAAAACGAAATATAACTGAAATCGATTTGACAAAACTAAAATTTTAAATTACGGGAGGTTTTAAAAATCAATCCCAGTAATGTTATATATTTTTTAATTTTTATATTAATTTCGTGAATTCAATGATGTCCCCTTGAATTCCACTCTGGGCTTCGCATAGATGCATTTTTTCACAACAACGGGTGGTGAAGCACGGGTGGGGGTGGCTGCATCAAGCGAGTCCCGTCGTCGCGTCCCGACAATGCGAGTCAGCTTGAATTTATTTTCTCGATGGTAGTTTTTAATTTACGATAAGTCCTAATATATTCCCAAAATTCCAGGGCATCCAAAAATTAAACTGTTTATCATGCAAGGTGGCATGCAATCTACAGATGAAGCAATCGATGCTGGCGTTCCTCTCATTGGCATACCAGTACTGGCGGACCAATTCTACAATACTGAAAAGTATGAAGAGTACGGTATTGGCATAAGATTGGACTTTGATACAATTACCGAGGAAAAGTTTAGAGGAGCCATCGAGACCGTTATCGGAAATGAGAGGTAACTTTCGCACTGGAAATTAGTTCGAGAAACTTCGTACGATATAGTAACTCAGTAGCAATTTCTCTAAAGTAGAATTATAATGTACTTATTCCATTCATCGGCCAAACGTCATTATAATACTTTAAAATTTATTTTAATCATTATAATAATATAGATCTATGTCGTAAACTTTCTTGTCATTATTTAGGGAGATTGGGTATATTCTTAATTAGGAATACTTCAATGTTTCCAAGGCAATTCTTGATATTAGATCTACTTGATATTAGATGTCATAATCCCCTTTTTTTGGACCAAACGCGTTAAAAATTCTTTCATAATACGCACTGCCATGGAATGTACTCCGTCTGTGCCTACTAAATAAAAGTTTTTCTAAATATGCATTTAAATTTTTACTTCTTTAAAAAAGATTAAAACAATTGATCTGATTTTGAGTTACTTACTTTAATTGGTAGGTAGAAAGGATAATTGAAAGAAGAATCCTTTTAATCTTGTAAATATTTATTTGTAAAAATTTAAAAAATATATCTCGCATATAAAGCTCTAACATGAAATTATAAGTTTTAAAAGCCGCTCACCACAGACAGATGTTAAATGCCTATCATAACTTTCTGTTCACAGTTACCGAGAAAACATATTTCGTCTGCGAAATATAATAAAAGATCAACCACAAAGACCGATTGAAAAGGCTATATGGTGGATAGAATATGTTATCCGTCACAAAGGAGCTGAACATCTACGTTCTACTACATGGAATGTTTCATGGAGTGAATTTCTTATGTTGGATGTTCTGACCGTTTTAGTTTTTATATTAGTTATTTCGTCGTTAGCACTCATTTCTATATTGAACTACTCACTAAAAATTCACAAAGCATTATCATCTAATAGAGTTGTGAAAATGAAAATTAATTAAAGCTTACGAAGGGAACATGTAAACATCTGTTAATCATTCATTTAACTTTTTGCCTAAAGTAAACTAATTAATAATAAAAAGTACAAAAGTTAAATTAAGCTAAGCTTAGTAATTATTTTAAATTAAATGTTTATAGTTTGTTTAAGCCATAAAAGTCTGTCTAAAATCTAAATTTTTATATTTAATGTTGGATATTGTTTAGCTCAAAATGTGCGAATTTTATCAAAAATAAAGACAAGAGAAGACAAGACAAGACAAGACTCCAATTCAGCTAGAAAATATGCTGAAGGAACTAAATAGGGTCAGTAACGATATTGGCTTACAACTGAATACATCAAAGACAAAAGTTTCTACAAATGGCGCTAAAAGCCTAATAACGATAAACGACACACCACTAGAATATGTAGAGGACTATACTTATCTAGGAAAACAAATATCATTCAAAAATACAAGACATACAGACGAACTAGAAAGACGATGTAATACAACCTGGAAAAAGTACTGGTGCTACAAGGAAATATTAAAATCCAAACTCCCTTTGACACTAAAGAAAAAAATTATGGACTCATGCCTACTACCCTGTCTTACGTATGGTGCCCAAACATGGACTTACAACAAAAATATTATAAATAAATTACGCTCATGCCAGCGCGCTATGGAAAGAAGCATCCTGGGATTTAGACTCATAGATAAACAAAAAAGCTCGGATATAAGAGACAAAACAAAAGTCATTGATGCAGTACAACACGCACTAAGCTTAAAGTGGAGATGGGCGGGACACCTGGCCCGAATGCCCGGGGACAGATGGACAAAAAAAACAACATATTAGAAAGGTCCAGGACAAAGAAGACCCAGAGGCAGGCCTAGAAATCGATGGAACGACGACATAAAGAAGACGGCGGGGAGAGACTGGATAGACGTGGCCACTGACAGAAGCAAATGGAGGCACTTGGAGGAGGCCTATACCAAAAGGGGCCATGAATCTTAACTTTTCCTTTTTAACCTACAGATATTTAGATGTTGCAAGTTATTTATTTTATTTTTTTTTTTAATGTAATTAATTCCAATTTCTACTTTATGTTATTGTTAATGCATTCATGGTTTGAATAAAAAGGCTTATTATTATTATTATTATTATTAAAGACAAGAGACATTTGTCCTATTCATCTTTTCTTTATCTACTATTCCCGGTGGATATATGGTTAGAGTGCATGCCGTAAAGCTCTGCTACAGGGTTTCCTGGTTCTATTCTAGGCAAGGCCAACTTTTGAAATGAAATTTACAATTTTGGCTCTGGTCTATATCTTAAAATTAGTGGCCAGGTGGGCTGCCCAATTAACTGCGAAGTTTAGACGTAATCAGGCGGCAGTAACCATTCCCTTATAGAAAACCATCGTGAAATAACAGCACGTGCATGCCAGAGCCCATTTCCCTTTCCCTAACCCTACTGTATCCCTTATAATTAATTCTAATACAGTCGGCAACGCACTTGCAACTGTGGCGTTGGTTGTTTTATATAGGCGACGGTAGCCACCTATCATCAAGTGGACCATCAGCCCGTGTAAATGACTGGAACCACAATGTTTTTCGATCCGATTTATTACTCTGCTGACGACGTCACGTATGTAGTGAATTTTATGTTTCATTGACCGTGATAAGCGTAAGTAAGTAAATAAGTAATGTACCTAAGTATGACAAAGAGTCACCTTTTTGGGGATAATTAATCAATTTTTATTTATTTTATTTTTTAAATTACATATAAACGAATATAATAATAATATACTGAAAAACTTGCTTACCGCCACTTATTGTTTAGACACCACTTAGTCAACTTTTTGTTCGTACTGGCATCAAACTTTAAAATTAGTTTCTTAAACGCTCGCGACAGCTGGTTCTCATTCAGGTATGCAAACCAATAACTCTACAGTGAAGGTAATCAATCACCAAAATGATTCGATCAAATAATCTTGTCTAATATGAATTAATATAAATCTTAATATATAAAAATTACGTGTCACATGTACCTCCGCGATGAACTAATAAACTACTGAACCGATTTTGATAAAATTTCGTAACTATGTGTAATGTGTAAACCCAAGCGAAGAGCCGGGAGCGGGCCACTAGTTTTATATATAAAAAACGTATGTTAGTAGTTTTTTTTATATTAAACTAGACAGACAGGTTGATGATCCACTTGATGGTAGCTGTTAGCTTGTAAGTGTCGCCTAGTATAACATAAGTACGCTGTCGACTATAGTAGAATTAAGGATAAGGATTAGGAAGGCATAGGGAAATGGGCTCTGGCATCCCTTACTCGCTCACTGGGAAAAAAATTGAAATGTCTTTCTGTAATGTCAAAATAACTGTTATTCACTAAATATTATATCAAAATATAGTGTTATATATCAGAAACGGCTGGACCGATTTTGACGGACTTCACTTATTTCGGACTGGACTTTCACTGGCAGATAGCTGATATTAAAAGGAGTAACTTAGGCAACCACAAGCACGTTGCAGTGAACCATGGCCGGCCTTATCTAGTTGAGCATAAATATAACTTTTTGCTCATTTTCAATTTCATTTTTATTGCAAATTTCAAAAACATCTTTTACCTTCAAGACTAAACACCAATAAAAGATAAATGCTTGTTTTTCTTTTACTCGATATCCTAACATGTTCAAGATTTCTTTAGGTAGGTAATGGGAAAGTCAACGAAAATACTTGCTTCAACGAAATATTAACACCGTGACCCTCATCTCTAAAACACAGTGTCAAAAATAATAAGATAACAAAACGCAGTGAGGACTACAAGGAAATATATTCAAAAATTCCGATCACGTCCACGAAGAGTACCAGTAAAGCGAATGACGAGGAATTTCATTTCTACTCACAACCTAACATCTGTTACTGGCTAAGTTTAGAATGCTTACTCACTTTCATGAACTTTATATTGAACTAGCTGGTGTCTGCGACTTCGTCCGCGTTGAAAAATAAAAAATATATAAGTAATATAACGCCTGACATTTCTATTGCTGTTACACTACTGCCAGGGGTTAGTTTTTTATTTTATATTTTAAATGTTCCCTCAGGAACAGTACTTTTTTCTGGGTGAAAGATACCCTATGCCTTTTTCTGTATCCCTGACAACGTGTATGCAATATTTCATGATGATCTAAAAACTAAAACATCCTTTATAATGCGCACTGTCAAGGTTTGGGAGTCCCTGCTGGCGTCTGTGTTTCGGAGCTCATGTAACCTAAATCTCTTCAAAGTTCGAGTGAATAAGCTTCTTCTGGGTAAGATCGCTCCATCATAGGCCTCATCTACACAGCTTGATGCTGGCTAAGAGCAAACCCATCTCTAATAAAAAATAATAAATGTTTTAGCAAAATAATAAAATATTATTTAAGAATCCATAATAAAATACATGTGCACGTAGCTTTACACTGGTCTAACATCTGCGACTAGACTATTGCGAATGTTAGATACGAATTTTGAATCGTCGAAAGGGCAGTGACAGTCCGTTGACAGCTTTTACATGGAAGAATCGGGGCGCGGCGGCTTAAATAAGTAACTACATTTACAAAATTGACTTGGTTGATGAAATGTTGATGTATTGAAATATATTTATTAGGTAACATCAATAGTAAACAAAATAATATTTTATTTAATTCCAAGTTATATATATTATCATAGGACCTTGGAGACCTTGGGGGCTGCATTACCTCGCCAAGCTCTACAAAGAAATATATTGATCAAATAATATGAAAGCTCTATTAAAGGATAATTATCATTTCGAGATTAATTCTTCTATTTAAAATAACGTATGAAAATCGTGAAAGTTTAAACCAAGATCATATTTCGCAATTAGCGTTTCTCTAAAGGAAAAGTTTGCATAAATAAACATTTAGTTTCAACACTCACCTAATAGCTAACTTAAAATCCTTTGAAATATCTCTTAGGAAACATGAAGAACTGTCTTGAGAGTGTGCGAATGCAATTCGTAACACGTTAAAAGAATATCAAATGAGGCGCAGCGGGAACTTTGTCTTTTACCAGTTCGCTCGAGACGTCTGAAATAATATCTAACTTTAGTTCCAAGTTCTTGTAAAAGTATTATTATTCTGTCATTTCAACTTAACATGAAGAACAACTAATTCAATTAAAATTAACATTAATGGACAGCGGTCCGTGAAGCGTATTTACGAACCCTAGTTGTATGGAGTTAACGAAACATCAGATATTTTTTAATGAACATAAATTTTCAATAGATTGAATCTTTTTCTATTTAACAAATACTATGTAACATTATAAAAATGCAACAAATCTATAATATATAGAAGGTTTTTCGTCTTAATAGTACACTTAATAGTACACAGGATAGGTGGAAGAAAAATTTCTATCTATCCCTACCAGTGGGGATTAGTGGAACGGGCGATATAATCTATAATAATAATATTATAAATAGGTAAAGTTTGTATATTTGTTTATTTTAATTGTATGTAGGAGGTACTCTTCAAAATCACTAATCGGATTATATTTTCTAAATATTTTCTTAAAGAATGGCCATAGATTAAATATTCCAAGTCCTAGTCCAAGTCATTGGCGACTGTAGCCACCTACTACCATCAAGTGGACCGTCAACCTGTAATCACTTATAGAAAGTTTTAAAAGGTTTTACACAAGCCAATACTTATGTGGCTTTGGATGATATTTACGGATCCCCATCTATTAAGCTAATCTGTCTGGAAAATTTTACCCCAGTTTATTAAGTTTGAAATAAGTAAAAGTAAAAAGTAAAAAAAGAATGTCGGCTTACTGCCGATAAGTTTGTGAGATTTTACAAGTTCGCAAAGAGAGTGAGAAAAACTTTGATAGATCCACTACGAAGTTTTTTCATTTAGTGCACTAAAAACGGAGGAAGTGTTTAGAAACTGAGAGATCTGTTCGAATCGTTGATTTTATTTGTTATTTATTTTTCTTGTAACTCGATTCAAATACGTGGACGAAAGCTCGGCTACCGAAATAGAATTTCTATTTTCTATAGGTAAGAATTTAAACAATTAAAAATAAATACGTTTATAAGTACAGTGACAAAATTAATAACATTTTTCTTCTAAATAATAATAGATCTGTCAGCAGAAATTTAAAGAGCCAACAGACAGGTCCAAAGACGCCTAAAATCATTCGACACTCCCCGAGTTTTTTAATTACTCCACCCCCGAACCACCCAACGAATTTTGATTAGGTTTTTTACTAATTTAAATACCTATAAACGTGTATATTATAATTGGCAAAACAAAAAATTGTATCCGCGCGAAGCCGCGAGCGGGTAGCTAGTGTGCGTATAAATATTTAACATGAAACTTAATGAATCAAATCTTAAAATACAGCATTTTAAGATGTAGCAAATGTATTTTAAGATTTGATTCATTAAGTTTCATTTAATTTAAAATTAAATGAAACACGACAAAATAGTAATGTAATCAACAAATTAGGTTAATAATAATCATTGTAGTGAACTTACATAAAAGGATTATTTAATTTTAACTAATTACTTATTACTTAATTACTTAAATTTATAACGCCTCTTTTTTATTTTTAGCCAATGGGCAATTTTTTTAATCCAACACAAAGAGGGGTGTTATAATTAAGTTTGACCTGTGTATCTGTATGTCTGTCTGTTGCATCGTAGCTCTCAAACGGTGAATCAATTTTAATCCGGTTCGTTTTTATTTGAAAGCTGACGTGATCTAAATTATTGTTCATAGATATAACTTATGAAGATATGTTCAGGCGTTTGAAGATCATCGGCCATTCTCTGCCATTCTCTGACGTCGAAAAGCGATTTTGTAAATCTTATTTCGAATAAAAATGTTTTGAATTTGAATTTGAATCGGCCCATTTCCTAGTTGACGAAGAGATCTCACTAACTTCCATAGGTTTGATTTAACCTTGATCTGACGCTGCAGCATCAAGTAGTTTGCAGGATACTCAACTCATTAGTAACTTACATCACATATGGCGTGTTTGGGCTCAATAGAAATTAGTTTATAATTTTTAATTATATCTTGTTGATTTAATGGGATTAGTTTCGTTGTGTGACAGATGTTTTACATGTTTTACAAAAGCCGAAAATCAATTACACTGTGCAGAGATGAAGATGCTCAGGTAGGCAGGTGGTGTAACTAGGCTGGATCATGTCAGAAACACACACATAAGGGGCACCTTCAAAGTGAGACCTATCCCAGATAAGCTACAAGAGAGTCGTTTGCGATAGTACGGACACGTTATGAGGCGACCATCCGATCACGTGAGCAGAAAAGTGCTAGATATCGAAACTAAACCCCGAGGACGAGGAAGACCCCGAATCACATGGATGTCCGTAGTAAATAAGAACCTCAAAGAAACCCAAGTCAAAAAAGAGACGACCCAGGACCTAGCTGCCTGGAGACACAAGAGGAGAGCCGACCCCAAATAAAATGGGAAAGGGTCAGGCAAAGAGAGATGTTTTACAAAAGCCGAAAATATGTTTCAATTTTGTCCACTATAATACTGTGTACCCTAATAAGATATTTTGTTTCTAAGCAAAAGAGTCTTCAAAAACCCGTCTTTCCGCCCAATAAAATCCACGGCATGATTACACGGAGATAGCAAATTATGCAAAGGAAGTCGGCAAATGAAGCGAAAACACGATTATTTTGCCCTGAGACTCGCGAAAATTTATACGGAATGTTCACTTTTATTTAACGGTTGAAGGGTGTGAGCTTAGTAACGTAAAATCGTTATAAATATTAGGCACTAGCTAGCTGGTGCCCGCGACTTCGTCCGCGTTGAAAAAAAAATGTAAGCAATATAACGCCTAACATCTGTTAGTCTTTATTTTATTTTAGATTATCCCAGTGGGAATGGTACTTTTTTCTGGATGAAAGGTGCAAGTATGTTTGTTTTGTTTTAGTAAGTGGTGCCAGAGCTTACTCCTCTATATCCTTATTTTTCTTATCTTTTATCCTATCAAAGTCGGAAGCTCATTTGCATTACCTCGTGGTGTTGGTTGGGTTTACTTATAGGCGACATTTGCACTTTACCATCAAGTGGATGGTAGAGCTTGCATTTATATACCAGCGTTTATATATTAAGGAATAAAATAACAATTCAGTGATTTAATATTACAATAAAAAAAAACCATGTAAGAAATAGGAAACTCCTATTTTTATGAAACTTTTACGTGTTTGCTGTAAATAGCAAATTTGCTTAATCTTACAAAAGTGCCAATGAAGATATAAAGTTTTTATAATGATGTCTCACTGCATTAACGCTCCACTTATCGCTCCGCTTGTGTTAATATGTGCTCACCTCTTAACCAAATGATGCAAATTAGCATATCTGTGATTCAGGTCGGTCTGCATTTTGTTTACTTGTCGCATAATTTGCCAGTTTCTTGTTTTACCGAATTCCATTATATTGTTTATGATTCGAGTTGTTCGACCCTTAAACAAATTGAATATTCAATGAGTTGGTAATTATCATTATTGTAAGAGTTATTGTATAAAGCGATTATGTTACCAGACAGGGCGACATTTTGAAATAATACCTTATTTGCATCTGATTAATGCAGTTTGATTTCATAAGTATACCTAATGTTTATTTTGCAGTTTCTACAGTCATAAATACGGAAATCCACTTGTTCGCAGTGGCAACCCGTATTTTGTGGTTAAACAGGAGATGTCAAAGTCAATCCCCAAATCCTCATTTCATCCATTTTTCAACTCTATCGACAACTTTGAAACAGTTTCTTTGGAGACTTTTAATCTAATTAAACATTCGTATAAAAATTTAATATTTATTTTTACGTACAATCATTCCCGACGCAAATAGAAATAAAATAATATTAAATATATTATTGTATGTTAGCCACAATAAAATGGTTATTGAATAATTATATTATTTAATTGAATTAGTGATTTATAAATAGTTATTTTTATATATATTGAATATATTTTTATTCTATAATTTTATTAATATAGTCTATTTCCATCTCAGACAAAATAAGAACTATAGACAGAATTTTGCGCACAACATTTTGTATTGCAAGCTATGACCTAATTTTTTTTAAACCTGGTTCTTACATTAAGCAATTCGGCATTTTCACTAGTAAATGTTTTATTAAGGCGAGGCGTAGTTCTAATTGCATTTGTGGCGTGTAACCGTGTATGTAGACGGCGAAGGCATTGTTTTGCCGGCTTCACTGTGCCGTTATTTTATCTGAGATTTTATGAAGAGAATAATCATAGCTATTCCTAAAAAACAGTAAAACCAATTTTTGCTTGGTGTCAATCGTTCAAATTGATAAAGTTTTGACACATAATATTTTATTTCAACCCAATTAAAGAGTAAAATTAAAGAGTACTAGTAAATAAATAGCTAGCTTATTTAACAATTTATTGACAAGTTCGAAAATTTCTACTAGAAACGCAGAAATTCATCGAGTCGCTTAATGGCGATTAGTCTGTAAGTCGGTGTCAGCGCGGATTAGCGTAAGCCGTTGCAGAAAAAGGATGATCGAGAGAATCAAAGAGGTCGTGTTTGAAGGATAACCGCACTTTTTACAATTGGTTCCAACTAAACCGAGCCACGAAAAAGAGAAATCCTAATTAGGATTAAGGAAGATTTTAAAGTTAAATTTAACGGAATTTAAATTTATAATCCAAATTTAATGAGGTTAATTTGACAGGGTTTTGAGGGTTTTTTTTTTGTTCCTACGACGCGTTTCTGCGATATTTGTTATTTTTTTTATCACTATAGTACAATTAGTCCTTTGGCTATAAAGTCCAATGCTTAAATGGGGAAAAAATGAATTCTTCTATTGTTTTTTATTGTTTTTTGTAGGTGTCAAAGTTACCCAGAGTGAGGGGCTATTTTGACATAGCATTAAGCCGATAGAAATACAGTCGCATTTGCATATAGAACATAAGTTCGAATTATCCTTCTTTGCCAGCTCAATCAATGGAACTTATAAAGACACCGACAGAGCTGTTCTAACCCATTGTCAATTTAGCCCCAAAATCTGTCAATGTTCCCCTGGAAGTCAAAGTAACCCCGTTGAGAACAGCTCAATCGTTGTATATTTTTTTACCGCTGCATACTTAGTTAAGTAATTATTGAAATATAAATAACTCAAGCGTGAAAAGGTAACAGACAGACACATAGAGTTTCTTTCACATTTATAATATTAGTATGGATTTATTAATTAATTAATTATAATATCGTTTAATATGCATTAAAGAATTGTTTAAAGTAACATAATATTTGATGAGCTTAAAAATTTTACCTACTTCAAAAGACTACTTTAGAACTTTTGTAATAATAGCCAAAGCTCTAAGCAACTTAAATACTTTCACGCCACAAGTTATTTTTGTAACCTTTAGGTTCTACAGCTAAAAATAAATTTATGATTCTGGTTGAAGGTATCAACTTTTACATTGTTGTTTTTGATTTATATTTGTGCAAACGTTTGTAAGTATTATAAAAAGAAAAATACAAATTTTCAATAAGAGACCGCGTATAAAAATTATTTTTCCTAACTGGCTTAAAACGATTTTTAAACCGCTTCTCACTGATTGTGAGAAAGAAAGAATTTTTTTTTTGGTAATACACCATACACACACACTTACAATCATTTTCTATTATTATACCTACAAAGACAGATTATGTATTTTTTTGTCTAATTTTTTTCTAAAGGGCGCAGGCTATATAGTTCCCTTTTATAGTAGACTAGCTTTAGCCCGTGACTTCGTACGCGTCACATGTAAGGTGTTGAAACTTTATTGCTCACATATTTTTGTCAGGCTATGAATTTTTTTTAGACGATCCCTCGAGAACATTTATTTCTGAATGAAAGATACCCTAAGTGCGTATGTTTTTTTTTATTTAAAAAACAGTACGAATAACCGAAATATTTGATTAGCTATATCCCCACCGTCTCCACATCGATGAAAATATGTCAGGCGTTATGTAGGTTTTATTTTTCATTTTTTAACGCGAACGAAGTCGCGGGCACCAGCCAATTGATTTCAAAATTCCCATAAAACAACTTACAATTTGTACTACGATAAATTTTATGTATTGATTAGAAATTTCCATTGAGGCACACGGAGGACTTTTGCTCGCAATAAACTTCATGGCAGGCAATAAAGTTGGTAACATACGGGGAAATTACGGAAATTTCTCCGAATATTAGTAAATTAACCGGTAACACATTGTTACAGGTTTTACTACTTTTACAACCAATCACGGGAAAGCCGTAGAACTTTTGGAGAGGCCAAAATATATTGCGAGGACGAACCGTACATACAAACTTCTCATCGCTTAACTTCCTCGTTTACCACTTTTTTTTTATGGTTAAGGTCAACAGAAAGGCTAACGGTCCACTGATGGTAGGTGGCTTCCGTTGCCTATAACACCAGCAATGTCATAGGTGCTGCAAGTGCGCTACCTACCATAGAAAGATTATGGATAAGGAAGGGATTGGTTAATGGGCCCTGGCATCCCTTACAACAGCACATAATATGCTGTTATTTCACGGTGGTACTCTGTAAGGGTTACTAGGGTGGTTACTGCGCCAAACGGGCTGCCCAAATGACTAAATCATTAATGTAAACCGCATTGAAATCCGTTAGGTAATGAAGAAGATGTAAGCCGAGATAATTTTTTTATAAATGTGTATATACTCTGTAATGTAAAAACTAGTGTTAACTAGTTTTTATATTAATAATTTCAATACACATAGTGATTTTTTTTTTAATTTAAATATAAATGTCTATTTCAAAAGTGAATCTTTCATACGAAAACGCATCACGTGGAGTGGAAAGCAATTTAATTTATGATCGTCTAATGAAAACTATGAAGTCGATCATCTGGAAACACCACGATAAATAGTCGAGTTAAATTTAATATATTATGCTACGATAGTTAAACAAACTTCTTAGGAGTACCCAATAAGATCAGTCAAAACAATAATAAACAATGCGTTGGTATTTGTTCACTACAGTTATTTCATATAGAGGTTTTTGAAGTGTAAACTTCGCGCGTCGGGCTGGCTCAATTTTGTATGATGATAAAACACTGAACTCGCGAGATGACGTCAGCGTCACCCAAGAAATAAGTACAATTCTTCGACGTAAGATGAAGCTGTGGTTAATGTTTTCGGACTAAATCGTTAGATGGCGCTGCAAAGCATAATAAAATTGCCTCAAAATAATTATATTCTTGGAATGCAATTATTCGACGTTAGTTGGTGCTGTGGTTAATTGACAAAAATAATTTCTAATAAAAAATATTTCCTAAAAACTTACAGCAGATATAGCCTATTTGGCTCTATAGAAAGTCAGGGATCAGTTTTAGAGTTGTTATTTACAGTTGTATACCTTTTTAATCTTAGAATGTTATATTTGTACCAAATCAATTTCAATATTAATAAAGTAATTGCAAAAAAAAAACAGAACAGAAAATAATATTAGACACAATTGTAGGCTGTTCAAGTTATTGTCTTTGTCAACACACAAATTCTATCCTTGGAAAAGTAATAAACGTCAACTGTCAGTTTCTCTTTCCGTCTTCAAAGAGCTTTAGACATAACTGGTTTCGTTTTTTTTTTTCACATCCAATAAGGTGTGTGATAAGTAACTGACTGAAACAGAAAAAAAAATCAAAATAAAGTTACCTATATCAGCTCTTATGCCGCCTTATTAGTGCGTGACGAGCTGATGCCCTTGACTTCAGAGGCGTTGAAAAATGAAAAATATAACATCTGATGTAACGCCTCACATCTTTATCGCTGTAACGATGGTGGCACCCATTTTTTTAATGTTTTTAGTCGATCCTCGGGATTTTTCGACGATATAAAGTATCTTATATGTTATCTGTGTGCCACATTTCATCCAAATCCGTTAAGCTGTCTCACAAACTTTCACATTTATCATATTAATAGGATAAATAAAAGTGTAATCACTTTAGTTTTAAGAATAATTTAATACTTTCATTGTTTAGAATCTATCTTAATTGCCCAGGAAGCCATGATAACTTATGTTAGCTTTAAAATATTTACACACTATACCAGGGGTAGCCAACCTGCGGCTCGCGAGCCACATGCGGCTCTTTGAAGGAATATTTTTGGCTCTCGATAAATGTAAGTACCCGAGTTCCCTTTTCAGTTTTGTGTTATTATATTTTAAAAAATTATTATCGTTCCGTATGTGTTTCAAAATGTCTTTTAAATTACTGACAACAAATACGAAAGACTAATGCCCGGTTTCTGAAGTTCCCAGATAAACTCTCACTAACTATTGATTCGATAAAGTTAAACGTAAGATAAACATCTGTTAACTGTCACTGCGTTTCTGAATACACAATGAGCCGTTCATTAACTATGAAACCGATAGCCAGTTCCTCTATTTGCCACTAGAGAAAAACTCTTCAAGAAAAGCTCAACGAGTATATAAAAAGGCTAGAAGGAATATTGACGGAATTCCAAAATAGATTTCAAGACTTGAAATATTTTAAAACGTCTCTTGATTTTTTTCTGAATCCATTTGAAATTAACATAATTCAAGGTGAGTTTTCCATCTCCAATATAATTATGAACCCCCCCCCCCCTCCCTGACCGCCGCGGTCCGACGACGACAATTGAAAGGTCATTCAGTACACTCAGACGCGTAAAAACGTGACTGAGATCAACAATGACCGAAGACAGGTTAAATGGGCTTTGTATGCTCAGTGTACATAAAAAACTTGTAAACAGTATGGATGATTGTTTCACGAGAGACGTCATAAACCGTTTTACTGAAGATCCTCGAAAATTACATTTAAAATAGAAATTGGATTAAACAATTTAAATTAAATAAAGATACATTTTTAAATTTATGTTTATTTATTTGACTACATATAAAGCAGACTCTCTTGCGAATATTTCCCTTACACACGTCGACGTCGATTACTGAATTTTGGAAATTTGTACCAGAATCGAAGTATCCTGAATTAAAAAAGGCTGCTTGTCGAATTATTTCAAAATTCGGAACAACGTACTTATGTGAATTATTAATTAACCAGCGTCTCAAAGAACTCAAGTGCTGTCACTAATTATTCACCAAATTTTAAAGAATTATCAAGAGAAGTAAAATAAATGTGTTTAATTTTTAAATTCAATACACATATTTTGTACTTTTATTTATATGTTTTCAATAAATATAATTTCTGTAAAAAAAAAATTGTAATACCTTTTTTGCATACCTTTTAAACACATATTTAAATGCAGTTCGCGAAAAATTACAAATGTTGAAAAATGGCTTGGACTATCAAGGAGCTCTGCCACCCCTGCACTATACTTTAATTTTTCAACATTATCATACGTTTTAATTAGCTAATGTTTAGACAGTAAATTTTCTTTAAGAATAATATCACTCTCTTCATAAGGGCCGGCGCTGACTGACTGTATGCCATGGCAAAGCACACTTCAGCACCCATGGTATCCCACAGTACGTGACAGTGTTGTGTCGAAATCCGAAATTGCATCTAAGTAAACTGAATGTCACTAAAAATATCCATCAATCACTAAGCAAAGAAATATTGTATTAAGACACATACATTTTATACCATTCACTTACATTACAGAATCCTTCGTCGCCGCAAATAATTTCCGGCAACCAGATTAAGGCGATATTAAAAATATAACCGCTGTATTTGCGGAGCTCGCTGTTGCCACAGTATACATGTAGAATAGTAAATGTATATGATTAGATGTAAACGTGTATTGACAGTAGTAGCCCAGTAAAAATTATATTATGTAATGAACTGGTAATACCTTAAATTTGATTCTAGTGATGTCATATAGCTCAAAGTCGATTAATTTCATTCCCTTAATAATATTCCATAAAAAGTTTCATGAAAAAATCAATAATTTACAATTTAAGGCTTGCTTTAAATAAATATTTATTTTTACTAACTGGTGCCCGCGACTTATTTCGCGTTGTAAAATAAAAATATATATAAGCAATATAACGCTTGACCTCTTGTTGCTATAACATTTTGGCCAGGCGTTAGCTTTATATTTTATGTTAGATCATCCCTGCGAAACAGTATTTTATTTTTTTCTAGATGAAAGGTATACAATGTCCTTTATCCTATGACACAAGTTATATCAACTTTTAGCGATTTCCGGATGAGAATGGATTTGATTGAGTATGACTTGATTCACATCATTAAGTGATCCATTTACATTACACATATATTTAATGCATCCGCATTAAATATGTGATCTCTGAATAGGCTAATGTGAAAGTGAATAGGCTAACGGACAAGCAAACTCCATATTCGACCTCATCTTCACCTAACGCGCATACAGCTTTATATTTATTTTACAGTAGAAATTTCGAACTTATATACTGTTTCTAACTAAACCGTGTGGATGTTTAGTCCAGCAAATGCGGATGGCCGTCATTATTTTGCGGAGTGGCACCTCGTAAATTGAGCCCGATTTATGAAGCGCCCACACAATTTCCTGTTTATATTATAAAATTTGAACTACGCCATTTTGCTATTTACGTAAAAATGGCGTTGAAACGACAATAGCCCTCTTGCGGATGTACTCGACCAATTTAAATTTAAGTCCTGTCTCTGGGTTGTGTTATTTTAATGCATTTATTCACATAGATCCTTTGATAGTTTGAAAACGTAGTTTCAACTAAGTACAGAATCGAAACTAAGTACAGCATTGAACCGTGTCTCCCGTTTTTATTATCATTACTTTCTGGATTGCCTCCCACTATTGAAGCAGTTGTCTATGGACAACTGCAACGACTGTGGGTTCAGACAGCCTTGTGTCCTAGAGGGACGACAAAGAAAAGTAATTAGCAAGAATTAACAAGCATGGCATCAAGCCTCGGTCACTCCACACAACAACCTCCAATACAACTTTACATTAACCAAATAACGTTGTACTGGTTTTAGGCTAACCTATTACTTGTCAAAAATTAAATTAGTTACATTAGTTTCTAATCTAACTATTAAATTAGTTATTATAGTATAAAATATAACAAATTTAACAAATGATTGTCTTTTTAGACTAGCTTCACTTACCTTAAATTTGGTTTGGATTAACGTGTCATTTAATCTTCGGGTAATTTTACCTAAAAGCTGGATGCCACAGCCCATTATCCCAATCCCTTCCTTATCTCTTATCCTTAAACCTTCAGCGCATGGTGGGCAGCGCACTTGCAGCACTTGGCATTGCTTGTGTTTTAGGCGACGATAGCCACCTACCATCAAGTGGACCATCAGCCTATCTGTCGGCCTTAACATAAAAAACACTATACGAGATTGACATGGGACACTGTCGATTGTCTAGTTGAGGTGAAAACTTCTTTAGACGCGTTGGGCATTTTTGAGATGGGAAAAAACCATTGAACTCGCGACACTGTTACCGTAACCGACACATCTCTATTTAAGTATGTACGAGTGCTTTCCTGACGATTTCAAAAATAAACACGTAATTTTTCAAGTTTTCACTTCTGTCGGCACTCCCGGAGTGCCACTGTTTTTTTTTTTTTATATAACGATTACATACCTACAGAAATACACGTGTCGTCCAAATAGAAAAAATACTCGCTACGAACGTGGCAATATAGCTTTACATGTAGACACAATTCATTCCAAACACGTTTCACAACGCCAACGGTTTGTTACCAATTTGTAACGAGCACACGTAATTGGGGAATGAATTTTGGATATAGAGAAGTATATTTTTTCAATAATGTGGATTCTATCGTTATCGCTTTCCAAATTTTGGTCGTATTTACTTAGTTGTTAGGGTGTTGGACGCATTGAAAGATTATACACAGAAATTAAGGATTCAACGATAGGAAAAATTACGTTTGGTGTTAATTGAAGTCTTATTTTACTCATTTTGTCAAATATTTAAGTACAGTCGGGGTACGAAAACCTTCGTCAATTTTCAATTTCATTTCTTTATCAAGTCATAGAATCTTAGTACCTTTTGAAACTGAAGCACTAAGCAGACAAATGACAGACGTTTAAAATTAAATTTCGGCATGACCGATAATAATTGCTCTGGTGCAAGCAAATGTCGACTTTAAGGTGACGAAACTTTTCTTACCCCGACTGTACATGACATATCGTCGCTAATCGCTATCAAACCAAAATCAGAGGTACGCCGGAGTGGAGGCATCTCGAAGAACCTCACGACGGGCGGTAGTCTCCCCTTAGACTATCGCCCAAGTCCCGGTCGTGGAGGAAGGTTGCAGATATAGACCACACTTTCATACATCCTGGTGTTACGTATGTTCGAAATGACAGTAGCCACCTATTATCAAGTAGACCGCAGGCTTCCCTGCCTACCTTACAAAAAAGATTCCTTTGATTTTTAATTTAACGGAAAATTTTAAAATTTTAATAACTTGTTTTCAATTTATTTAAAGTTAGAATTTGAAGCTCTTAAAATCCTAACTTTAAATGAGGAAATTAATTAGGTCGGCGAACCGCTATTAATAACTTAGGTATATAATATATGAAATTGGGACAAACTTGTCCAAACACTAATAATTATAGCAAAATTCAAAATGTGAATTAGTTTTACGATCACTAATTTAAAACGTAATATGGCTGGTATTACGTTTTAATTTAGTTAAAAATCCAGCTAAAAACTACAATGCCTGAATTATTTTATAAAAAATTTGGTTATTATATATGTTATTAAATTAAATTACTAGCTAACCGCTCCCGGATTTGCACGGGTGCATTTTTTTCTGCAAGTTAATTTTTTGCTGCAAGTGCAAGTTAATATACAAAAAGTGAAATAATAGCACACATGTTCCAAATCCAGACCAGAGCAAACTTTGAAAAGTTCATTAGCAAAGCTTACCCTACCGGATAGAATTAAAATTTTCACAAAACATTGCCTTTTGATAGAAGTGTTTTTATATATTATATATATACTTCTTATATAGCGGAAATTGGGAGCACAGCAAGGTACTCTTATGTACACACAATGGATTTCGTATAAATATCGTGCGATTCGGTTTGTTTATCATGACAATAAGTCGGACACAGGCGTTCAATCATTGTTGTGGTAATGAGCATCCGGCATTGGTCGTTTGCGTGCTCAACGTTATTTTACGAATGGCGAAAAAAATCTCTTAAAATTTCTTTGTTGAATACGAAAATAATAATAGTAAAATACACTTTAATGGTAACCATGTTTTAGCAGTATAACTTCTTTACTTGTATAATCTATACTAATATTATTTAGAGGTAAAGTTTGTTTGTATCTATGTAGGACGTAATCTTTGAAACTACTCATCCGATTTTAAAAAAATCTTTCACCAATAGTTAGAATCTTTCTTCTTTAATATATAAAAGGCGATGTGTGTATATATTTCCCCTATAGACTCCAAAACCGCTGAACCGATTTTGACGAAACTTTCAGATAATATTTAGATTAGTCCAGCGGGTGTTCCTGTGAAGTTTCGTAGCGATCAGACGCGGACGAAGTCGCGGGCATATACTAGTAGGTACAATATAGAATACGTCATCTAAAAATCTAAAAATTAGCTAGCTATCTAAAAATTAGATCCAACGCTTGGTAAAAGTATAATGTCAGGCATTATATTGCTTTAAATATTGTGACAGACATTATACCTTTTATATTTCAACATGGACTTAGGTTTAGATTAAATATTTAGATATAAATAAAGCTTTAGAAGCTTGGACGAACCAGCAACGAAAATCAAAGCGCTTCTTACAAAACCTTTAATCCATACAAATCCATCCATACCTACTGTCCATCCACACTAATATTATAAATGTGAAAGTATCTCTGTCTGTCTGTTACCTTTTCAAGTTTTAACTACTCAACCGATCATAATAAAATTTTGCATACACGTTGTCAGGGATACCGGACATGGGGTACCTTTCATCCAGAATAAAAGTAATGTTCCCGAAGGATCGACTAAATATTAAGAAAACAAAGCAAAGCAAACAAGCCTAGCAAAGGTGTTTTAGCAATGTAATAGGATAGTATTATTGATACTGATTTCATAAAATTATTTTGTGACGTTTTCAGTAACGACAAGTTTTCGAGACGCATTTAACGCAGTTAAAGCTGCTTCAAAATACAAATTCAACAATTTCGCTCAAAATACTTGAGCCAAAAGGAATCTGAAAGGAACTGTTAGTTTCAGCACAGTTTCTGCTTTTGTTTGCAACACCCTGTTTTGTTTCGTTTAAAGTTTAAACTCTCTGGGCTTGATTTCGTCTTTTAGTTTCTTCTTCTTGAAATAACACAAGCGATATCATTGTTTAGACAGACTCTATCTGTTGACCGAAACTTCGTTCGGGCGAAACTATGTACGAGTATATATTTAAGCTAAAGGATTTAAGTAATCAATTTAACTTCGTATAGTTAGTTATTAGTTCAAATGGTGATTTTAAAAATATTTAGATTTTTTTACAATATGCATAATTTAAAGGTTATTAATATAATTTTAAATTATAATTATATTTTCGAACTGCCAGAAATACCTAACTTACACGAGAGCTGCGATTTCTTTCTATTTTAAGATCTCTTTATCTCCTTATTTACTAGACTCCTACTGTTATCTGCCGAGGAGATGTTTAAATGTCTGTGATTTATTATTATCTCTCGTGGAATATGCAAATTAGATGATAATATCTCTAAGAAGCTTACGTAAGCGATTATACTTAGAGATTGTGTATATCGATATCCTAACTAATATTATAATGTCAAAGTAAGTTTGTTTGTTTGTTACGCTTTCGCGCCAACTACTCAACCGATCATCATCTAGAAAAAAAAATCTCCTGCTTAGGGAAGCAAATTTCTTTTTCAGACAGGGGCCTGCTACTATTATGCTTAAGGTTTGTAGAATTTGTATAATTTAGTTTAACATAAAAGCTAAGCTAACTTAATTGTAAGATGGTAGCGATTTTTGTAACTGAACTGCATTTGAACACTTAAAGCACTGTGTAACCACTGATGATGAGATGCCACGTACCATCACATGTACCAACAGTCTACTAGTAACCGTTCATCAATAAAAGGTTCATTATTTTGATTTCTCTTGGATAACTTTGTTCCATGTAATTGGTTTTTCACTGTTGAAATATTAGTTAGAAAATAATCACCTATAGTTATTCCGTTCTGTTAGAATGTTATCACTCACTAATTGGTGAAAGTTAATCTCGACCCTTATCAGATGTAATAGAAAGTAAAGTTCATCCGTTTGAAGGAAATGAGCCCAGAATAATACATGTAAAATTAACCTACCTCCTAACATTAAGTTGGCTAATAGATGGTCTCTTTCATTTGTGTATAAAAAAATAAAATGAATATGAAAAATTTAAGTTGCTTAGGAGTCGGGTGACTACTTGATGCTGCACCATCAAGTCAAGGTTATCATGTCATGGATATACCACCGACGAAGTTGTCTATTGAATTTGTATGCAGGAGGAATTCTTTGAAACTGCTCATCCGATTTAAAAAAAATTACAAATGGTTAGAATTAGAATTAAAAAAAAGTTTATTTGGTTTTCAACCATCTTCACCTACAATCACCAAAAAAAGTCACCTAAAATCGTAGTATTCCAAAAATTGGCAAAAGCTGGCAATCTTTTATCGTTCTAGTGTGGATCACGTACGAAATACATGCATCCCCGAACCATACTTACGCTTGAGGAAAGGACAAAAGACTCGAGTTGATTTTTGTAACAGATACACAATCTGTGATAACTTTCAATCGTTATTAAGTAACCTTATCTGAAATTAGTTTATGGAAAATGTCTACTTTTCTTCGCAATATTTTTTCTTCGCAATAGCATCGTTTACTATGTAGATTTGAAAACACGTTGAAAACGTTTTCTTTAGCACTTTCTTCTTACTATAGAGAAAACTGTATTCGAAAATATATAAATCTAATAACTTTGCTTTAGCTTCAGTAAAGCCAACATGCAAATGACGTCATCGCTTTTCGTCAGACTTATCCTCTACGTCAGCCAGGCTTACTGTATAAATATTCACTTTTCGACCTAAGGGTGTGGCCTCAGTGCGTTACTATTTTGTGTCACATAAGCGTTTCTTTTATTATAAAATAAATAAATTCAAAAATAACTAAAGTCATTAATTTTAAATATTATGAGTTTACATCAATAATATTGCCATTATTATTACTTATTTTAGCTTATGTTCACCCTGAAGGTTCGTTCTAAATATAAATGAAAGTATTTTATAAATCACCGTTATTTGATAAGTCAAAATCAGATTAAACCTTAAATTTCAACTTTCACCCCCACTAATGATCTCAAAAATGAGTCTATCAAAAGTCTAAATATATTTTTTCATTGTTTTATTCTTCTAGACTCAGACTTACAATCGCTTTTAGCGGTATAATAACAAACATCAAATGTCCTTTTCCAGGCTTAAGTAAATCTATCAACAAGAAACAAAAAACTTACAGAGAATGAAAATATAATATACAAACATAAAACTAACAGAGATGCGTTCCTATTTATTGTTGATTTACATGTCATTGATCCACGGTAGGATTACAATAAAATTAGAAGAGATTTAACAATTACTGGTGACGTTATTCTAAAAGGGTTTTCATTATTATTATTTGTGTAAAATAATTTTTCTTTAAAACCTTTCCGCTACATATGGGACTACGAGTACACCCTTATATATTCGCTCGAATATCTGTTCTCACATTTGTATTTATTTTTTCCCATTTTGGAAATTGTTTTAACAACTCGACTCGTCGTTGATAATAGAATACGTTGTAAATGGAAATTCGACTTTTTTACGCAAATTTGTTATGAAACCGTACTTCTGTCTGCTTGGGTGTTGATGAAGATTGAATTTGTCTGTGTTTGTTTAAATATAAAACAAATAAAATGCTTTGTTTCAAGATAAAACATTGCTAATGTCATCCACATTATTAATTTTTAAATTCACAAATTATGTAATGTTGGAAGGCTGACGGTCTACTTGATGGCAACTGTTTGCTGTCTCCTATTAATACAAGAAATTAATACAAGACCTCATATATAGTGTTTGCGTCTGCTATTTATGTAGGCTGAAGTTGATTGATTAAGGAAGAAAGTATAGTATAAAGTGCTCCGTTACATTGCAAAAAGAGGTGCTCATTCATTTAGATTCATTCGGTGGTATGATATTAAAAAGGTATCAAACAATTGAACGAACGAGAAATCGTGTCGTATGTCCGCACATCTTATAGCTGGAATTGTAGTTCTGATATATCATCGGACGATAAAAGTATTGGGACTAAACATAAAGTGGTTTAATTAATGTACCCGAAGTAGAGGGTGCTAATAATAAGTACCCAAATACTAAAATCATTCACTGGAAAGTATTCTTCGCTTTGGTAAGAAAACAAAAAAATCGATAACCATGCCACTAATATGAGAGTTGACCTCCAATAATAAATCTTTGTAAATGAAAACACATTAAATTTAAGGTCACGTTTGCTCCGCATAAATCTACTGTACCCAATTTGTTGAGCGCGTTATATTGTGAGCAGAGTTCGCCCTAATATATCTATTTTGACATTCAATATTTCAAGATGGAAATATTCGCCCGAAATACACGGCGGTAGCAAGTCAACTAGGTGTCTTGTTACGTTACACTATGTGTGTACAAAGGACTTATCCGCTTAAATATGATAAATTAAATTTTGCATTAAAAAAATATATTAATTTTTTAAATGCAGTTTTTATTAGTATTTTTAGTAAAAAAATTAGGCAAACTGAAAATGTACGTATTATAGAAATCGTATTGAAAAATATTTCAAACATTGTTAAAACCATGTACAAAGCTTTCAAAACAACTAAGTAATATTTTCATTTTTTTAAAGTAATTATTACACTAATCCGCGAACTGTAAATTTTTTTATTAAAAATGTGTAGAATTATATTTTAAATTTTAAAATGACTACATTTTTTAGATGCAACAATTATATTTTAAAGTGTAACTTCGAATAAAAAATGATATTTTTACTAAGCCGTAGAATTTTATTATATAGGAGAAGACAAAACAGAGCAGTGCATTTTCTTTTTGCCTTCGAAATTATTATGGTCGAATTTCGACCAGGACCCCTAGCCAAGATGCAAACACTTCGTTGCGTCCTATTGGTTGTTGTAACCTCTAAATAAAATTCTCAAGCTTTCTCTTAGTGTTCTCTATTCGTTTCCGAAGTACGCACAAAGATTTATGTAGCGCGCTAAGCTCGGAGTTTCTTTCGTGGATAGGATCAGAAATTCTTAAGTTCACTGAGGAACCATAGTTATCGACATTGCAGAGATAATTAGCAAGCTGAAGACGTGTCAAAGAGCTGAGGGCCTAGTGCGAGTTTTACTCGATCAAACGCGTCGAACGTATAAACGTCAATTTGTATGGAACAAATTGACCTCTGGTCACATCTGTTGCAAATTGGAGGCTACGAATTGGAAGACATAGCGTGTGACGTCCTGAGGCCAGTTTCAGGAAGCGGCTGGATACGAAGGGCAGAAGATCATGTGTGGTGGCGACCTTTGAGGAAGGCCTATATCCAACAATGGTGAGACACAGGCTGATAATGATTATAATTGATGATGATGCCAAGGTTTGGAACTCCCTGCCGGCGTCTGTGTTTACGAGCTCATATAACTCAAGTTCGAGTCAATAGGCATCTTTTGGTTGAGCCCGCTCCATCATAGGCCTCATCTTCGCTACACGGCTGGATGCTGGCCAAGAGCAAACCAATATTTAATAAAAATTAAATAAAATAAAAAACAATGTCCAAACTAGTTATTATAAGCCCTTAAAGACAAAACAGTAGTAATTTTTTCTCGCGTCCCCCGGGAAGAGTACTTTTTTCTGGATGAAAGGTACCCTAAGTCCTTTTCTGTACTGAAAACGTCCATGCCAAATTTCATGATGATCGGTTGAGTGGTTAAGGCGTAAAATCGCAACATACTAACAAACTCACTTTCGCGTTTACATTACTTAGAATACAATGTTGTTACAACCCTTGTCACAACTGTCTCTCAGTTCACAATGTAAATTAAAGCTATTTAGATTGTGAAGAAAAATGAAGGAACCCTATCAAAGGAAAAGAGCCTATTTCCTCATATAAAGTATCGTATCGTGTCTTCACTGTAGCAAATTGTATGAAGTCAGCGAACCCTTTTGAGGTGAACAACTTTATCTAAACATACGTGACCACAATATGAATGTATTTTGCTTGTTTTTGTGTTAAGAATATTTATTTATGTACAATTTCGTTTTTGTGTTGTATTAAAATATTAAATATGCCTACAAAGTGGCTATAAAGTGGCGTTGAGCAGAATACGTTTCACGCTGTAGTGAGTAGCTTCTCTGTTCAGAAGCTACTTAATGAAAAGCACTAGGTAACAAGAATGTTCGGCGGAGTTGCGGAAGAGAGTTCGTCCGACCTTACCACTTCGCCTTATAGCGGACGCGGAGGACACCAAGAGGTTTAGTCGGTAGGTCTACCCCACTACAATCTCGGGGCGGGAGTCCGACATAACCCACTGGTCTGTCCCCAGGCCGGTAGGTATCCATGATGGATTCCTCTTGTAAAAAAAGGTACCAGGAATGTTGGTACACAGAGTACCTACACACTGGGCTGAAGATATCTTAACTTATTATTAACAGCTTTGAACAATACGTTATTTGGATGCACAATGCGTTCAGCCGTTTTTGCTTAATTGAGTATTATTATTAGCTGGTCCGCGTTGAAAAATGAAAAATACCTGAGAAAATATTGGACATATTATCGCTATGACGACGGTAGCACCTCCAAATTTTTATATTTTTAGACCATCCCTCGGAAACCTACCATTTTTTGCATTATAAAAAGTGTCCTATATGTTGATCCATGTAATAAACTGTGCCAAATTCCATCCAAAATTCTGTTTTTGCGTGAAGGAGTAACGAACATCCATACATCCTCACTAACTTTCACATTTATAATATAGGATGCTCAAGTCGATCGCATCTATTTTCTATATTTCTTATTAGAAATTTACATTAATTTCTACATCTCCGATACGGCGGCGTCCGGGGCGTTTAGCACTAAAACGGTGATGCCCGTCTTATGACCGTCGCGTCGTATGTGGAATACAAATACCCTATTCTTCTTACACAGGGATAATATTTTTAAATTAAATTCTCAACATAATCCAAGTTGATTTTATTACGAAAGGGTTATTTATACGAAAAGAAATTTAATTAAGATCTTATCTTTAATATAATAAAATTACTTAATAAAATTTTATTCAACAATTTCTAGATACAATTTAAAATATTTTCTTATTTCGTTGAGGGGGCTGTAAGCCAGAATGAAAAAGTGAAACTTTTCATTACCTAGTAATTCTGTTTATCTAAAGAAAATGGGTGCTTTAAGATTAAATTAAGTAATAAGCATTTTATTAAAGGTTTTTGAAGTGAAAAATTCTTCAGACGCGTTGGGCATTTTGAGATGGGAAAAAACCATTGAACTCGCGACACGGTCATGTAATTAATGTAACCATTGATATAGCTGATATTAATTTAAATAAATAATAATTCATCTATAAAAAAGTTCATAATAAATAATTCATCTATATAAAAGTTCAATATCTTAAATAAATAAAGTTTTATGGGGAATACATGATGTATTTTAGGACCTAAGTGACACTTAAGTAACCCTTTGGTTAACCTTAAGTATTCATACCTCTCATCGGTCCCTTCATAAGCGTAAGGTTTGGATGGCCCGATAATATTCAAATAGAAATAGTTTATTTTGTGTTCGCAGATACAGCTAAGGGCGCATTCCCACTATATCGTTACGGTTAATTCATCGTTGGACGACTATCTATCTATCTAGCTGTTCCTGTTATAAAGCCTGTTTTTTCAGGACGGCAGACTGACGGTCCACTTGATGGTGGCTACCATCGCCTAAATCAGGTGCTGCAGCTGCAAGTGCGCTGCCGACTAGAGTAGGATTAAGGATCAAGGGATTGAGAATGGGATGAGAAAATGGACTCAGGCAACCCTTACTCACTCACCGAAACACAATTGCACAAGTGCTGTTATTTCACAGTGGTCTTCTGTAAGGAGGTAGCTACTGCCGCCAAGCGAGCTGCTTTTAATGACGCAGTGTGCCCTACCACTACTTTCCAGATCCAGACCAGAGCCCACTCTGTAAAGTTCATTTCCAAAGTTGACCCTGTAGAGAATGGAACCCGGGAAACCTGGAACAGAGCGTTAATGAAACCGCTCTAACCACTCATCCAATAGGCTCGTCAAAATTGTGTCGTAGATTATTTTTATCGTCGAAGACGATCTAGCTGTTCCCATTGGGTCGTGACGGCAGTCGTACAAAGCGAGCCGAGTATGGGCGCCCCGCGTAAACCGTGTAAACAACGAGACGATTTTTTTATCGCGGCTACGATAGATAGACGTAACACAATTTACGTCACGATTATTAGTGATGTTTTTTATTGTTTTACAATCGAACACAACTGTCGATAACGTCTATAAAGTCGTCACACAATCTGTAGTCACACCAAAAAAAGTCGTGGACTACAGTTAATTGTGTCGTCCTATATGTGAACTCTTTTATTTAAATATACAAAGGATCCTTAAAAAGGATATAGTTTTAGGGACGATTTTGAGAAACGAGAACTCTCTCAAAATACGTTCACTTTTATTTCTTTAAAAATTCTTTTTAAATTTATATTATAACAAAATATATCAAAACAAGATTGTAATCTTGTAAGAAGAATATTTTTATTTTATTTTTATAATGCATATTATCTACATCCGAGACTTCACGAAGTCTGTGATTTTTATAGGGATAAAATTTCTGTTAAGCAAACACGAACAGCGTCCATATTTAGCTAGGGAATCCTTCTTCCCATTCATTCGGAGCCTGTATCTGAAATGTGGTTGTGGTTTGCGGTTGAAGCCGAACGAGAGAAAGCATTATTACACTTACGTGAAATCACAATATACTGAGTTGTATGTGTAAGTATATGTTATTTTTGTTTATGTACTTTAGATACTAAACATACTTTACCATTAACTAAATATTATTTTATTAATCTCAGACGCCCGACGCAAAAACAGGGTGTTATAAATTTTACGTGTCACAGACACACGTTATGTATATGTGTTTCTGAAGAAAGTTGTGAGTTAATTTATAATTTTTAATAATAATGTCTAACTGCAAATTTATAGGCCTTAAGCTTCAGTGAAATTATCAAAATTAAAAATCCTTTTTGCAGCATAAAAGCGTTTGTTATGCGTGTTGCTTGTTTATATATTATTAATAAAGGTATATATCATAATATTGTAATAAGGGATGTCGTGTGATGAGAGCTAAGTTAAGATCATATAAGAAGGGTTAAAAAGGTGTTAACCGCAAACATAAATTACTAAGGACTCGAAGGTGTCTAAAGTATAAGAAAGACGAGAATTTTAATTAGTTTATTTATTTTATTAGGGATAACAAACAATTATACACCATGTATATTAAACAGGAAAAAAAGAAAATGATTCTTAAATGTAGATAATAGTGCAATCAACAACATTTTCTACAAATTAGTAAATAAACTTCATACAAAGAGGATATACAAAAATAAAAAACAACCAAGAAAGAAAAAACCAAAAAAAGCTCATTAATACTTAAAATCAATATTTATATTATATATTTCATACTTAAAACCATAAAGTAATATATATATTAGTATATATCATGTTTTTATATATAAAAAAAACTTTCTGCATTCATAGAATTCCTAAGACTATGTCAAAGTAACAATTTAAAACCATAACGAAACGATAACGAAGTTCGTAAACAATAAAATGTATGGGATTGACATATGCCGTCGCTAAATCACGTGATACATTCCATACATTTTATTCTTTCTAACTTCGTTAAAGTTTTTAAAATGTTACCTTGACTAAGGCTGGTCATTCTTAAGATTAAATTAAATATAAAACTCTACATATAGTATAATATATTTAAATCATAATTACCGATATTCACATTTCTGACTTCTATGTTTAATTATTACAAAAGGAGGTCACAACAAAAAAGTGATGTATGGGGTCCTCTCAAAGCGACGTTGAGGCGCTTCTTAAGTCCGCCATTATCGCGGAGCATATACTAATATGAGCGTAATAGTGTTATATTAATTGTTCTATTCTTAGTAACGAGAATATACCGATAAATTAAATTGAAACATAATATTGATTAAGTTGTGTAGCCGTTAATATTGTTGTTTCAATAAATAATTAATTGCAAATTTTGATCTTCTTTATGTGTGTATTTCTGAACTCCTCCTAAACTGCTGGACCGATTTTCCTTTTTTTTTTTTTTTAATTTTAGTGGAAGGTTTACATTCAGGGTTGGACCTGATAGATAACGTTGCAATCGAGTTACACATTTTTTTCTGGTTTTGGCAGGACTATGTCTGCTAAGTCCGCTAGTTTTAAATAAAATTGTTAAGTTAAGGTTTTCTATATAACAGGTCTATATAAAGTTACAATTTCAAAACTTATTCGTTTTAATAACGTTTCCGCACATAACCCCGCTGTTAAAGCGATAGCCCCGGATCTCCCAAGTACACTATTATGTAGATGTCGTTCCCGAGTGGCAAAAAGCTGAAGGATGACCACCCGAGCACGCCTCACGCATTGCCTTAATGGCTGTCCTATACTATGGAACCTTGATATATTTCCACACTCATAATGAATAAGGAAGAAACCAACTTTTTATTTTAAAACCAACTTTTCGTAATATTATCGTAATCAATTTTAGTGTCAATTACATATATTTTATAATAGCTGTGCCCGCGACTTTGTCCGTTTTTCGAACCTAACATTTTCCGGGATAAAAGTATCCTATATTTTAATCCAGGTAATAAACTATCTGTAAGCTGTGTGCCCCATTTCATCAAATTCGTTTCAACCGTTTTTGCGTAATTGAGTAAGAAAACAAACATAACAAACTTTCGCATTTATAATTATTAGGATTATATAAGCCTCGATAAATACTTCACGAAGTCATAACTAAAATACATTATCTTGTGCGTTACTGGCTTGTTTTATATATGTAAGTTCTTATATCTAGGTAAAATTTTCACCATGCATTTATCGTTTAACTAAACAAAGAAACTATGTATTACTACTTATTACTTTGATAAAGGAGTAAATTTTGCACTAACAGATTTTAGCAGCTGCACATAGCATATTTTTAAGAGCTCGTAGTTATACTAATAGCAGTTTTTCTGTACGATAGATATAGCAGTGAACTAACTATTCACTAAGGTCAAAATGTTAGAATTTCCAAAAAATTACTCATAGCAAATTTTGGTTTGACAACGACGATATTTTGTTTCATTGTAATAAAAAATTTTAATCCTATACCACAGTATTTTTCATACAGCATGGGTAAATAAAAACCATTTAATTACATCCATTTCACGCATAATATTATTATTCAAAATATTTGCGCATATACACATATATATATATTTTTAATATTATATTTTTCGATATTTTTTAATACCATTTCATCGGCGCCTACGTCTCTAGTGACTTTAAATACCAAACGTCAACATACATAAAACATAATGAAAATCCACAAAATATATATTTTTAAAAATTTCTTAGTGCAAAATTTGCAAAACATGGTGTAAATTTGCAAACATATGTAATTTTAAGATATATACTTTATGTTAAGGTCGACAGACAGTCTGACGGTCCACTTGATGGTAGGTGGCTACCGTCGCCTATAACACATGCAACGCCGTAGGTGATGCAAGTGCGCTGCCGACTACAGTAGGTTTAAGGATAAGGGGTTGGATAGGGGTGGCGTAAGACTCTGGAATCCCTTACCCTCTCACCGAAACACAACAACATTAATATGCTGTTATTTCACGGTGATCTTCAGTAATGGGATGGTTACTGCCGCCAGACGGGCTGCCCAAATGACTGCGAAAGTAGTGCCCTGCCACTGCTTAATAAATTTCAATTAACGTTTAAGAATTATTAGTTGCATCTCTATACAGATGGTCTGCGACCTACTTAGTTATTAGTGTACGCACGAGCCGTTTAGTTCTTCGTTTGTTGAATAGAGAAGGCTTTGCAGTACGTTTGTTCCGAGTCTCTTTGTAATGGCTTTGACGCTTTCAAACTAGGTGAACTATGAGATTGAGCTCCGCAATAATGAGGTAGAATTTCATGTGTATTCTAATTTCAAAGGGAGCGATATAAAAGTCGCAAAGTAATAAAGTCGTCTGTTTAGACATGCGAAATAAGAAGAAATATTTCATGTGGAAATTTAATTAAGTGTTCTAGTAAATAAAATAAATAGTTTTATTTCTTTTCGTCTATATGACTACTATTACTCTTTTTACTAATTTAATATTTATAGATGGTCAAAGATAATAAAAGTAAAAATTAATATACAACTAGGCTACAAATTTCTATACCTAATTGAGATTTTCAACATTATTTTATTGATAATAATTATTAAATAAGTTATAGTTTTTTTTATGATTTTTTTATAAAAATTATTATTATTATAATATTAGTATAAAATTATTAGTATTATTATAAGGAGGCAAAGTTTGCATGTTTGTTTATTTGTTTGTACATAGGAGATAATCTTTAAAACTACTCATCCGATTTAAAAAAAAAAACTTTCACCAAGTTAGAATAGAATTTCAGGATAGACATAGGCTAAATATTCCACGCAGGCGAAGCCGTGAGTACCGCCTATCTATAAATGAAGATCCACCGCTTGGCAAAAGTATTATTTCAGGCGTCAATGCATGTCAGGCTTTATCTATCCTAATATTGTAAAGAGAAAAATGTAGTATGTTGTAAATTTGTATTTTTGTTTGTAATGAATAAACTCAAAATCTACTGGACCGATTATAAAAATTCTTTCACCTATAGAAAGATACATTATCAGCGGGTAACATAGGCATTACCTATTCCATAAAGTTACGAGGACGAAATCGTTTGAAACATCTAGTATCGACGCGAACGACTAGTCGCGGGCACTAGTCCAATATACATACAAAATATAGAATTTCAAATATAATTTTATTGTTATATTAATTTACTCACTTATACCACTCGTAAAGAAAGGGAAACTTATATATTTTTATAGAAATAGAGAAGAGAAATAAGCAGATAACGTCATAAATTAATTATCTCGCCCACGAGTGGGTAGGTATGCTCAGCAATGTTGAACGAACGCTACTCTTCCTAATTTATGAGTTCGGATAAAAATAGGATTTCCTTTCCTTGACAATGATTAATTCTGTATGAATTTGAATTTTTTTCCTCTGTTATTTTTTTGTATGACAGATGGAATACTGCCGACATGGCAGATGCATGGCATAATATTTTTAAGTAGTCGACTGTACTAAGCAAATTAACTAACCTCGTTTTCAGGAAAACGAAATAGGAAAACTTTCAAAAGACAGACTGAACTAATGAATTTAAAAAAAAGGATTCTCCATTTTTCAATTTGAGGGTCAATTTTATTCAGTGGCGGAGAAAACCACGCAATTAGGCCAGTGGGTGACTCTACTCAACAGACTTAATAAATACTGTTTCCTTCTACCCCGCAAATCGTATTTTCTCTGGAAAGCATTTTCACAGTAAAAATTGAGTACAGTAAATAAGTAAAATTTTATTTGAACTCAGAAAGTGTGGATTTAGTGCAAGAGATTGATGTTCCTTTTTTCATGTATTTAAAATAGTATAAAATAAAGTTTTCATTTGTCTTTGTATGCAACGGTTTTTTATACGGTTTTCAGTAGTGATGAAGTTAAGATTGAAATAAACGCTAAATATACTAAAAATATCCATTGTTTAATAGAGAATTTACAAGAAATAGACAAATCAATTGCTTTGAAAAAAATATAGTTATGAAAGACAAATTGTATAGTTTAGTGTTCGGGACAGCCTTGACTTGACGGCTTGCTGGCGGCAGTAACCACCCCCTTTCATAAGACCACCGTGAAATAACAGCATGTATGCTGTTGTGTTTCAGCGAGTGAGTAAGGGATGTCAAAGCCATTTCCCTATTCCTCCCTTATCCTTAATCCTACTATGGCCTGCAGCGCATATACAACACCTTTGGCGTTGATTGTGTTATAGGCGACGGTAGCCATCTACCATCAAATGCATCGTCAACGTCTCTGTCGACCTTGACATTGAAAAAAGGCGTCATAATATGAACTCGTTATAATATTAAACAAATAATTAAAACAAAAGTAGGTACATGGAAAATTGTATTAGAATTATTACGAAAGAAAACATTTTCAATTTTTCAATGGACAAGATAGTATACTATTCTTGAGTGAAACCGTGCGTTTTTGCTCTTATTTCTCGGATCTTCAAATTGCTTCTCATCGGAATAAATGAGGCCATTTTCTTCAGTATGTTGATTGAATTCTTTTTGGTCCACCGCGAAATAGTTTAATTCCTTCACGGGTTCAATTTGCTGCCTTTTATGTACATTTTTGTCTCTGAAACTTTTTTTCTCTCGAATAATCAAAAATTCACCATAATTTCATCGTAAACGCCACACCCCATTTTTGTGGTATTATTACTTTGACCATAAAACGTATTTTTTTAAGTGATTGAGTTTTAGACACCTACGAGTATATAACTTTCACTAGAAAAAGTTGTTAGTTTAAGCAATCGGGGTAACAGGTGTACGATGTGAGCCCAAAGCTTGAATTATAGTATGTCATACGGTCGGGATATTTGTCGAACAAGATCGTAAAAAAAATTCCATCATTTAATGACAGGCCAAATACGTTCTGCAGTCTCAAATTAGACAGTTGTGTATTGAAATAACAGGACACAGAAAACTACATATTTTAAAAATATACTCTCTTAGGAACAATCACTCACTGTGATAATGGTGGAGCCGCTTTCCGATTATTTAATATTTTTAAACCATCCTTGGTAACCTAACATTTTCCCAAGATAATAAGTACCCACGTAATCTGTGTACCAAATTTCTTCAGCTAGTGATGCAAGAGAAAATACAGGGAGAGCGTAGTATCGTAGAGTCTTTAAGAGAGTAGTTCAGTTTAAGCACTCGTTCTCTCTTTGGCACAGTAGCTTCCAAGATCAAGATAGCCATGTTGGTCGCCAACCTTCGTTGAGAAGCGGCACGCTATGAAAAAGAAAAGTACAAAATTTAATCCAAATCCGTTCAGCTGTCTTTATGTGAAATAGTAACAAACATCCATCCTCATAAACTTTCGCATTTATAATATTAGTTGGATTATTAGCATTTGAATACTCGTGTCAATTTGACATTTGATAAATGCGACTGTACAAAATTATCTTTATGTGACCATATTTGTTATTAAATATCACGACATTTTTTTCTTTTGAAACTTACGTATAATTTTCCATGACTTCGAATTATTTCGACAGTATATTGATTTTGTTGACTGATTTAAATCGGTTTGTTGTCTTTGCAAGCCGTGTGTCACAATTCCACCTATCTCACAGCGCAAATTTACCGGCTCGTTATTTTCTAGTTGCCCCTCACACTTGAGAACAATTTATCGAGCCTCTACGTAAAATGGATGCTACCTGTCTCTCTCCCACTTATGCTTTTAAGTCACATGTGAAGAGTGCAAAATATGTTTCACTATTCAAAAAGCAAAACGCATTGTTATAGAGTTGTAGTGAGTCCGAGTGAGATATTTTCATGTATTCAAAATACAGA
Organism: Synanthedon myopaeformis; assembly: GCA_944738685.1. Taxonomy (NCBI): domain Eukaryota; kingdom Metazoa; phylum Arthropoda; class Insecta; order Lepidoptera; family Sesiidae; genus Synanthedon; species Synanthedon myopaeformis. Next base: position 3,440,680 of record OX122938.1, on the reverse strand, counting down.
TTATGCCTTGAGATAAATTTGTTTGAAACATATTTTAGAAAAAAAAATTGTAAATGAATTTTTTTTTATAAAATACTAAATCGAAGTATATTCTATCTATTTCTTAGTTCTAGAATAATCTGGATTAATTTTTATCCTAATGCGGAACCCCCTGGCTAGTGTTAACAATTTCAGAATGCCAAAAATTTGTTTCTTTATAGAATACACATAATTTTTACTTCTCTTTTATACCCGAAAAAAAAAACAACTTTTAAAACTCTTGTAGACTCTCATCGTTAAATCGTAGCGCACTCGTACTCGAGCTCTTAGCTCGTAACAGCCGCGCTACGTGTGCTACGCCGTGTGCTACAAAATTAAACTTTGAACTTTGTAGATATTGTGAAATTATACTGCTGTGCAGATGACACACACAAATTTTGTCATAAGTACAGTCGGGGTGAGAAAAAATTCGTGACATTAAAATTGACATTTGTTTGCACTAGGGCAATTTTATCAATCATGCCAAAATTTCATTTCAAACGTCTGTCAGTTGAATGCTGAGTACTTTAGTTTCAAAAGGTACTAAGGGTCTACGACTTGATAAAGGAATGCATTTAAAAATTGACGAAGGTTTTCAAATTCTAATAACAAACAATATTCCGTATACATGCAAAATATTTCATTGTCTTAACTATCGTCCCGCTCCCGGATTTTCACGGTGGCAATTTTTCTGCAAATTACTTATAATATACCTGCACAAGCCTTTTTCTAGTTTATCTCTCTTTTTATTAGTGAAAACTGTACCAAAATCTGTTGGGTGGTATAGAAGAAGTTACCGGAGTAACAAACAAAGGCGGACAACGACTTTATTTTATAACTAGCTTTGCTACTTCGTAGGCTTCGACTTCAAAACAAAGTTTTTAGAATATTTTTCTGTATGTCTGTGCGTTTGAGCGCGCTTATCTTATAAACGGCTTAACATACTCGAATCCTATTGTCACTGATGTATTTTAGCAAGCTTTCCGTAATATTTAGTGTTTGTTTCATTCCAATCGGTTTATAAATAAAAAAATTATACCGAAATACCAAGCGTACGAAGTTGCAGGCACAGCTAGTGCTACATACAATTAAAAGATGAACATAAATGTAAAAAAATCTGGCTTATCTAAAATCACATCGCTACACAACGCTCATGTACCGAAACAAATTGGAATCTATTCAGGCCTCGTAAGTTTTTACGATTATTATTACCTATATAGGCGCGTGAAACAGATAGGTTAGGTAATAAATATTTAATATATAGTTTAGTTTGCTCTGTGTGGCGTACAGTGCACAGTCAGAACACTAGATAATACAATGGGATGTGTAGGGAACTATGAATACGAAAATTAAATAAATAATTAGGCACTTAAGGGCGCAAAATTGATCATAAAATATTGACTTATGTGTACTAAAATGTGTCGATTCGTGTCGTGTCGTATCGTGTCGTGTATTGTAGTGTAGTGTAGTGTCGTGTCGTGTCGTGTCGTGTCGTGTCGTGTCGTGTCGTGTCGTGTCGTGTCGTGTCGTGTCGTGTCGTGTCGTGTCGTGTCGTGTCGTGTCGTGTCGTGTCGTGTCGTGTCGTGTCGTGTCGTGTCGTGTCGTGTCGTGTCGTGTCGTGTCGTGTCGTGTCGTGTCGTGTCGTGTCGTGTCGTGTCGTGTCGTGTCGTGTCGTGTCGTGTCGTGTCGTGTCGTGTCGTGTCGTGTCGTGTCGTGTCGTGTCGTGTCGTGTCGTGTCGTGTTGTGTCTGCTGGATGTTGGCCTCTCCCAAAGCTCGTCACAATGCACGGTCCTCTGCAAAAATCTACTAGTATGATGAATGCAAAAATTTCTAAATATGTTTAGATATTGATTACTCCTATAAGCGTAAATCGCTGTACAGATTTAATAAAACTTCCTATACAGCTGTCCCATTATACATATTAAAAGGACCCTTCCCTTTTTGTCCCGATATTAAGTTGTTTGAACAATATTTATCTTCACACTTTTCTTTCAAAGCCAAATGGCGCCTTAAAATCGCCAATTAAATCTGTAGACCTCATTGCTGCATCTATTTAGAAAACAATGCGTGTTTATAACCAAACTGAACCTTGAACGTACATGATGCTTTAAAAACACCTAATTCCCTTCGAAATAAGGAACAGAATAGCTTGATACCGTATAGGAGATGCCGACTGTTCCTTTAAATCGAACTTACAAGACAACACCATTATGCCGCAGCCCTATTTGCGAAAACACCGCACCTAACCTGTTTTATACATAACCATTGCGAAGTCACTTAAGTTACAAGAACAGGGCGGACAAATTTTTCACGTTCATTTTTTTGCCTTAGAAGGAAACTGGATTAAAAAATTTGGACAAGACACTTATAAAGTAGGGGAGACCTATATCTCGGCATCTATAGGTATTAGAAGTTTGGTAAAAATACGCATCTAACCCGCTGCTCTATAGCTCCGTCTTGTCAATACACGTCGTGGTCCTCAGGCGAACCGTTGTATTGCTACAGGCAGCGTCTTTATTCCGAAAAAAAAAAGAAACAAAATATTAACAGCGAGATGTAAAACGGTTTTTAATATCTTTATTGCGTTTAGGAGAAATGAAACAAACTGACATGATGTAGAAAAACCATATTTTTAAATAAATCTAACTGCTAATTATTTATTTATTGAGAATCATAATTATAAGATGAAATTGGCTTTCTAGTGATACATTCTTCGCAAATCTAGCTCATTTAACATGGAAGTAATGTCCGAAATTTAAATACGTAAATTTAGTGTTAATTCTCCTAGGTCTCCCTTACTGAAGAGAGTATGTGACTCGAGTGATTTATGTCAAATATGCATCTCCAAAATTTTATGGAATTTAATGGATTTTATAGAATTTTCAATAATAAACGTGGAAGGTTTGTGTATATGAATGCAAAAAAATGCAAAAAAAAGCTGGGGTCGGGTCGCGTGTTTTTACAAGTACAATATTTATTTATTTATTTATTTACAGGAACATATATATTTAGTTTATTGGCTATGAAGACACACACTAGGCATGCAATTATATTAATTAAAATAATTAAAAATTCAAATAACAATTTATAAATTATTAAATATAAGCAAAAGCATAGAATAAAAATGTCGTCGACCCCTTGCAGCTTGTCCCGCAACAGTAATAAGCTTCTAAGACACCTTCGGCGAGCGCGGGAACAACGCCGTTAGACGTAACAGCTTAACGTACATTCAGAGGTAATGAAGTGGGAGGGGCGGCCACATGTCGGCTAACATTCGTACACCCCGAAAGAGAGGACACATAATCAACTGTAATTGCTACATATAAAAAATAAAGTCTAATTATTAAATATGATTTCTTTTAGGTCTTTTTTTTTGACAGGAACACGTATTTAAATTTGCCTCCATAGTGGGAGGCTATTTAGAAAACCTTGAGCAATTTGTTGCTATATTTACATATCTATTGTCTAGATACAAAATTTAATTACACCATTCGTTAGCTAAATAGTCAAAGTTTTTTTTTGCACATATGGCATATTCGAATTCTTTGGATACATAGGTACATAAGGTTTGGTCCCATAATGTCAGAGTTTCAAATCGTCGGCACCACACATGGTCCTCCGGTCTACGCATCCAGCCGCTTCCAGCGATATTTCAGGTCGTCTGTCCACCTGGCTACAGGGTGTACTCCGCTGCATCTTCCAATTCGTAGCTTCCATATGATTTTTTTACTACTATAACCATAATTATCTTTAATTATTGTTTATTCATAAAAGTAATGAATGTGTAAGTGATCAATAACACATTCGAATAATTAGTGGCACTGTTAGTACCTACGCCAAAATTACAGGACATAATTGATAACTGAGTTGATTCCTGAACACGTGTTGAACACCCACGTGTTCAGGAATCAACATTTGAGTTATTACACAACCCTGGTGTGTTTTCACTGAAGCGTAACTTGTCTGTTATTATTATGTCACGGTATATAATAACAATTTAATATGAAACAGTGGCTAGGAGGTCGTCCACAAAAGACTTGCGGATGCTCATAATTATCGTAAGCAATTACTTATAATATGACCTTTAGTTTAGATTATACTGGTTTCCGCGACTTCGTTCGCGTTGAAAATGAAAAATATAATACTTGAGATAATATCTGACATATTTATGTCCGTCGCCACTTGGTCACTTGGTGGCTACCGTCGTCTATAACATAAATAGCACCACAGATGCTACAAGTACGCTGCTGACTATACATATAGTAGAATTAAGGATAAGGGATTCGAAAAGGATAGGGCAATGGGCTCTGGCAACCCTTACTCACTCACCGAAATAACACCACACATGCCCTTATTTCACTGTGGCCTTCTGTAAGAGGGTGGTTACTACCGTCAAGCGGGCTGTCCAAATGTCTACATAACACATAATACCAGATGCAGACCCTGCCTGCTACTACTTTCCAGATATAGACCAGAGCCCCAACTTTGAAAAGTTCTTTCCAAAGTTGACCTTGTCGGAAATCGAAAAAGACACTGAGACAGAGCGTTAAGGCAAGTATTTTAACCACCCATTCAAAGAGCTCCTGGTAATAACAATAATTAAAAATAATTACTAATTACATAAAACATAACACCAATATTACTATCAGTTTCACTATTTATGAAAATACATCAAAATTTTATTTATATATAAAAGATTCTCGTCGCCGATATCTGGTATCAGTTTTCTGGCCACGTACATACCGACACAGTGATTCCGGCGATATATTTTATCGACGTCATGATTTACGACGCGTTATAACTAGCGGAGGGCTTTTTTGATGTTCGCTTTTTTTGCTTAGGCTTCGAACAGATTGGGGTGGTGTTATTTTTTATTGAAACTTTTCTTTTGGTTATAAGTGATAAGTGATCAGACGTAAGTTATACTCGTATAGTAATTTATTTTTTACAAATCATCCAAGAAGAACTGGTGGTTGAACTTGATAGTACGGCCTACGGTCTTTTGGGGCAATTCTTAGGGGACAATTCTTGTTTTTCTGTTTCTCCGCTAACTTCTTTTAAACAAACTAACGGATTTTGAATTATCAAAATAATAATTTCACTCTTAGAAAGTGTTATATACGAGGAAGGTTTGTGTATATAATTTGCAAAAAAAATGCATAGATTTTCTATAACATTTATTGCGAAAAAAGTTTCGATTGACATGTAGAAAAACACACGACGCGTATGGCGCCTTGTAAACTTGCATTAGCTGACCCATAGACTGCGTTTGTACTTCTGACAATAAGCCTTACAAAACTTTGATAAAGTGAGTATTCGTAAATTGCAAGTGACATCATCCATACACTAGAAATAGGAGTACAGACTCTTTATAAAAGTGTGGAATAGAAGATTTTTTTCCGCATAGTTACACCAGTGTGATACCCAAGCATTTATTCCTCACAGTCACACTATCATCTTTCGACTTAAAGACGAGTGTCCGACACATTGAGTGCCCAGATGTATGCATCGCTATATTACTATATGTCGGTGCTATGTAGACCTACCTTTAATTTTGATATTATAATGCACACGGGAAATATTGTGAAATGAAAATGTTCGCGCTAACAAACCGGGGTTTTATTTAAAAATATAATGAACTGAACAGTTACAACAATGAAACCATAGAGCAAATTAGAGCATATATTTTTTATATTATATATATAGGTAGGCTTTTTTGACGTAGACTTATTATTAAGGACGCACTCTTTCACGCAAAAACTACTTAACCGATCACCATGAAATTTTGCATACAAGTTGTCTGGGACACCAGAAAGGACATAGGGTACCTTTCATCCAGAAAAAAAGAACTGTTCCCGAGGGTTATATAAAAAATTAAAAACTAACGCCTGGCCAAAGTGTTATAGCAACACGAGATCAAGCGTTATATTGCTTTTTTTTTTTTTATTTTCAACGCGGACGAAGTCGCGAGCACCAGCTAGTATATTATAAAATAAACTATCTACATTTCTATATCTTAATTACATAGTATAAATTGAAGTCACTTTCCGCGTGTGTCTGTATATCTGGTAATTCTTCCTAAATCACGCAACAGATTTTAATACGGTTTTCACTAATGGAAAGAGCGATGATCAACGAGTAAGGTTTGTATATGATTCGCAGAAAAAGTTGTATCCGTACGAAGCCTGAGGCTTGTCGCTAGTTATCTATACATTACATAAAATAAAATCTGTATATCCTTCTGTCTATTTCTCTGCTAACTTCTTCTAAATTACTCAAAGGAGTTTGGTATAATTTTCAAAAATGAAAAGGCTATAAACGAGAAAGGAATGTGTGTATAATTTGTAGAATAAATTGCATAGGTGCAAAGCGGAGGGCTTCGCCAGTGATTACATAAAATTAAAAAACTCAAAAGGGATTCAAACGTATTATTTTGATTATACCGTTATTGTTCCCTTAGGCATGATTAACAGGTACACCTATATTACACATTTCTGGCCCAACATAAACTAAATGACTATGTTCACACTATTATGTTACGTTGGCGCATCAAACTTGTCCCCAATATAACAACGGCGTCCCTTATAACATACTGCTCGTATGTAAAGAATAATTGTCTTGTCTGCTTGTATATCCCTGAAACAGTTTTCTTCTGACGTGAATGCGTTTTAAAATGTTCATACATAGTGGAAGGCAATTCAGAAAACTTATGATAACAAAATCGGGTACAGTTTGATGCTGTAGCTACATCTAAAGGAGCAAAGATTTTATGTCATATATTGTATATATTCGAATTCATATAATACGCTCAAAAAGAAAATATTATTACATATCCAACCCCCATTATTTAACCCCCGACGCCCGTCCCAAAAATGGGGGTTTTTAAGTTAACGCGCACGCGCGCGCGCGCGCGCGTGCGTGTATGTGTGTGTATGTGTGTGTGTGTGTGTGTGTGTGTGTGTGTGTGTGTGTGTGTGTGTGTGTGTGTGTGTGTGTGTGTGTGTGTGTGTGTGTGTGTGTGTGTGTGTGTGTGTGACATCGTAGCTCCCATTTGGGAAGATCGATTTTGATTAGGTTTTTTTAGTTTAAAACTGATGTGACCATTATAGTTCTTAACTGTAATTTATGTAGATCTGTTAAGGCGTTTGAAGACTATCACCCCATTTTGCTAGTCGACAAAAGTTTTTCACTAACTTGCACATGTTCGATTGATGTGAAATTTAATAGGTATACTGTTACCTACATCGGCAGAATTTCCATGACATGGTAACCTTGAGCAGATATTGCAGCATCTATTAGTCTGCGGGGATACCTAACTCCTCAGTAACCTACAGCAGATATAGCGTGTTTTTGTTCAATACTTAATTATTATTTTTTTAATTTATAATTTACACTATAGCTTGTTGTGGATACGGTATAGATTTTTACAATCGCTTTAAAAGTCATTCGTAGCGGAATAATAAGGCAGTTAAAACAACATGCTTTCATAAGGCTAGCTTTATAAGTACACGCGCTTTAACAATCTGCGAATAAGGGTCTATGACCGTTCCTAGACGTGACCTGGAGTTTTAATGTGAGGGAATTTCCGTAATGTGGACAGATATTGTCGTCGCGACGTCAAATTTCCTTTGCAATAAAACATTAGTGGGCAGAAACAAATTTTGTCTTACATTAAAAACAAAAAATTTGCGGGTTATTTTCATTATTTAGGTTTAGCGTTGTTAGGCTCTTGCCTTCTAGCAGATTAGTAATGGTTTAGGTATTCGTATTTTAGCAGTATTTTATCAGCACAATTTAAAGTTCCAACTTATTAATTTGTTTCGATAAAATACTTAGTTAACATCACAACGTGTTAAAGCATATCCTTTGTGTGTCTTAACAGTTCCGTTTAGAAAACTGTTGTAAACACAGGAATTGTTTGCGACGTTTTCTTCAGTGCCTGTTCCTTTGTTGGCACGCAAAGGAACTGGGCTTTCAAGTGACAAGTAGATAGCCATTCTTTTAGTATACATGATATCAAAATATGCTTTGGCCGCGGCTTCGCTCTCGTGAGAAATAATTTGGGTCAGGATTAAACTTTACTCTTAAAATAACCTACTTGTTGGTTTGAAAGGACTGTGTCGTGTATTTTTTCTCTTGCCTATTCAATAAGTCACTTGAATAACATACTTGTGTTTTTTTTTTAAATTACCTCTGATTATTTTAATTGTAGCAAAAAAAAACATTTACATTTTTATGTAAAGCTAAATTCTCTACAACATTTATCTGAAATCTTTTTTGTAACTCTTACCATTTTTGTGTAATTTGAGAAAAAAAAATTTGTTCCACCCCTTCTACACGTTGGAATCGAAATTTTCTTTCACCCGTCAATATAGTTACATAATATTCACGAAACTTATATATCCTCAAGGAACTCAAATTTTCATGTATTAGTTAATTTTCTTAGACTATATAGATCAGTAGCCGTCGCAGTAACATTGGAATGAAATCCCTTTAAACTCCGCCAAATTGATAGATTTTTAACTCCCGATGCCCTGCACAAAAATGGGGGCGCAGAAAATAAGTTTGAAGTGTGTGTTTGTGTATCTGTGTATCTGACTGTAGAATAGTAGCTCCTAAACGGATGGACAGATTTTGTTCCGTTTTTGTTTTGTTTAAAAGCTGACGTAGTCGGGATTATTTTTAGCTAAAAATTTGTTAAAAATGTTCAGGCGTTTGAAGACCATTATACGCATGCGTTGAAGCATGCGTTCAAAGTACATACTAACACTACTCTATCGTACACATTGTTTTATTCAGAAAATAAGTAACGTCTGGGGGCCCTGGGATCTTGGACTACTACCTTGTTGACGAAGCGATTTCACTGACTTTCACGTGTTCGATTGATTTGAAATTTAGTATACTAGTAATTCAACGGTATTTCCATGACATGGTAACTTTGACCTGATGCTGCAGCATTAAGTAGTCTGCGGAACACCCAACTTCTCAGCAACTTACAGCAGGTACAGCGTGTTTGGGCTCAATAGAAAGTCGAAGATTAGTTTATCATTTAAATTCTGCCTTGTTATTTACATGGACAAGTTGTATCTTAGAATGTTATACTTGTACCTTGTTAATTATAGCTTCTAATAAAGTGTTGAGTAAGTAATTCAACTAGTAGTCAATTAGTACGATATTAGATTGAGCTTATAAATATTAAGACTTTTTTAAAAATCCACTATGCTTTCATATATTTTTCAATATAGATAGGTTTGTGTTCTAGTGACATTCGTTGGCTGCGGTCATTGTGAGTAAGGAGGTCACCCCTTTTACACCAGTCGCCTGCATCACAATATATGTTAAGAATTAACAGTAGATAGACATAGGCAATTATTAATAGCAAAATAACAAAATTAAGATACACTTTGAACACCGCGAATTTCTTTTCAATCTCCGCCTAGTCCAACACTAATTAAGATTTTTCATAGAAAAAATATCAAATAAACCATCAGCCTTCTTGTTGTCATTTACTATATTATTATAATACAACACCGAAATGGACTCACCGAAACACAAAATTCTGTAAAGGTTTCTGGTCTTCTGTAAAGAGATGGTTCTTTGCCACTATTTAAACAAGTCACATATAATATTAATATCAAAGATTATGCACTCAATGTATAGAATACTGTGATATGTCACTGAAACGCTCTCTCGTGAACTGAATATGTATTTATTGTTTATTATAAGTGTGAGTGCCGCCTTTGAAATGAAAGTGGAAGATAATTTGCACTTTCTTTACAATGAAAATAGAGCTGGTACTTTTAATCTACAACTTATTCTCGTAATTAATCCTCTTATCGTAGACGTAAGTCATTAACGCTAATTAAACCATTTCGTATTTACAAGTAAAGTATTAATGTAAGTACATTCAACAAGATCAAGTAATTCTTTTATGGGTCAATGTATCTTCCTGAGATAATCAGTGCTTTACTGTATATAAATTTAAAAGTATAATAAAAACCTTTCCTTTTCGAAAAGTTATTATAAAATAACTGATTATTTAAGCGATAATAAAACCTGGATTTAAACTATTTTGAACTCATACTGAGATATATATTAATATGTTCAGTATTAGGTAAATATATCGGAGAGTCTTGAAATGGCCCCACAAGTGGAGGGCTTGGGAATTGGTTCCTGATGTGATAGCATAGAATACTATCTAATGAATATCTGTGAAAACGTCAACTTATTTAACTGGTGGTGTATTCCGCATAAAAATCCGTTGCGTGGGTTATGAGGAGTTAGTGGCCATAGAGATAGACGCAGAAAGAGACTACTAAGTATGTGCAAAGACAAGTCCTCACTTTATCGGGTGCAAAGATTAATAAATGCTCAATTTAATAAACGTGTTATCTAATTTCAAAGTATATTTGACTATAATTACGTGTAATTTTATATAATTACACCAATTAAAAAATTAATTAAAATGTCGTGGTGAGTCTTTGATAGTATTTCTCGCGTAACGCGAGTTGTTGGTATGCTGTTTATGCAGAGCGTGAGAGTTGGCCTCAAAATTACAAACCCATGATTATAGTAACGCAAGGAACATATTTTCATTATTTTATTTTATTTCGAATAAAAATCCTACAGCTTTTTTGCTCTTTGCCAGCACCTTGTTTTACGTTGGGAAATCCTCTTGGATACCCGGCAGTGTAGGGGACCCTGCGAGGTTATGCCGGATTCGTACCGGCTAAAACTCAACGACTTTCTAGCGCGGCCGTTGATGGGCGGGGTCGCTGGGACATTATGACACGACTTCGATGCCCCGCCACGGCTATCCAGCGCGGGGAGCCGTTTAGCAAAGACGAGGCCGACAATTGAGCGAGCTCACCCAGAAGATGAGACGCCTGCAGGGAGTTTAAATCCTTGGCAGTGCGTATTATATAACATTTTTTAAAGCTTTTAGTCCTAAAAAAGAGGGATTTTGAGAAGATGTGGGTGGTAACCAGGTCTACGTCATAATGGCCGATAGAAGAAAGGGAAAGGCGGAATAGGGCTGTGTTCAGCAGTGGACGTCCTAAGGCTCAGATGATGATGGTGAATAGTTAAATATTAAGTCTTTCAACTTGTAAATTACAAAAGAAACTATAACAAATAAATAAGTAATGAAGGGTTGTAAGAATTGTAAAATTATTTCCATGAAATCGTTACGAATTGATTAAAATATTACGAATTGCTGTATGCCGTGAGTTATACTAGTTAAAACTTAATTGTTCCAATAACAGAATATATTACAATTCGCAGAAAAGGTTATTGTTGTAATAACAAAATGAATTTGCTTATAAAATACATTAAGAAGGTTTGTAATGTTTAAATTAACAAAACACGAATATAGGAGAAAAAGAGTTAATTTATGCATTTCGTCTTACAAGATATAATTAAAAACTATAAACTAACACGACTTTGTATTCAGCAAAAACACGTTATATATGCTGTTAGTTGCTGAGGAGTTGGGTATCCCGCAGACTACTTGATGCTGCAGCATCAAGTCAAGGTTACCTTGTCACGAAAATACCACCGAAGTAAAAGTATACCAAATTTCAAATCAATCGAACATGTGGAAATGAGTGAAATCCCTTCGTCAACTTCCTAATGAGCTGGATGTCTTCATCACGTCAGCTCTCAAAAAAAAGGATAAAAATCAGTCCATCCGTTTGACAGCTACGATTCCACAGACAGACATATATACACACATTATACATATATACACGGATACAAATGTCACTTAAGAACAGTGTATGACTGTGAACCGTAATCGTAAGTTTTATTTTTATTTTTCCAACAAGTCACTCCCGAGGTGGACTTGACGACCCGATCCGACTGTGTGTCGACGGTGGATCCAGTGTCGACTGTACATAAAAATTATAAAATATAATAGATAAATAAATATTAAACGTAATTTGAATAGAAGATTTATACGAATTCAGTTATACATTTGTACTTATGTTATTAAAGTAAGTACTTATTTCTATGCACAGTGAAGACGCATAGGTAATTTAGTAAGAATAAACTAAAAAAAAATAATTAACCAACAAATATTTTGTCGCAATGAAAAGGGATCTAAAAGATGAAATGAGTCCATTGTTTTCAGTAGCACAATATTTTGTTAAATTGGTTAAATTTTCCGCTGCCCTCTCGCTCCGCGCCTCTCAATTCATGTCTTTCCGCTAAAAGCGCGTACAGTTTAACAGTAATTAAGATATTAAAGAGGCGAGTGCTTCGGAGCCGTTTCTCCCATTCATTTAGATGTGTAAAAGCCTAAAACATTTCACATAGAACCTTACCAAGTAAAGTACCTGCTTACAACTGAATGAAAGTTAATATTTTGAAATATCTAACTAAATATCTGCACAGAAATTTTCGAACGATATTCCTCAGTATTTATGTCATCCCTTTAAATTAAATTAATCTTGACGATCCCGCTGGATGAATGGTAAGAGTGTTTGCCTATCGTCTCAGGGGCCTCGGATTCGATTCCCGGCAGGGTCTACTTTGGCAGGGTCTTCAAAGTTAGTTGGCTCTGGTCTGGATTTGGAAAGTAGTGGCAGGGCACACTGCGTTTCGCAGTCATTTGGTCAGCCCATCTGGCGACAGTAACCACCCCCTCACAGAATAACAGCATTATGTGCTGCTGTGTGTTTCGGTGAGTGATTAAGGGATGCCAGAGTCCATCCCTTCCTTACCCCTTAATTCTTCTATGGTCGGCGGCGCATTTGCAGCACCAATGGCGTTGTTTGTGTCATAGATGACGGTAGCCACCTACTGTCAAGTGGACCGTCAGCAAAACACCGTTGGATTTCACGGTGATCGATTGAGCGCTTTTGGAGTCTATAGGGAACATGCATACAAACATCGTTTTTTATATATTATCGTTAGATAGAAGATTATTTAAGAGCTGTGCAGTTTTTGAGAGAGCAATCCGTCGAAAAGACTAGATTTTAATTAGATCTAATTAAAATCTAGTCTAAATTAGATTAATCTCATAAGCCTATCACTTTGAACCAACTTCTGGTTAAAAACTCAACAAATTTTATCCAACAAGCATACTCCCCTAATATGGCTCCCACTGACAGTTCAAACGTCCACGGCATTACTATGAAACCCACCCCTTGTGTAATGGACATACAATGCAGTACAATAGCGAAGTTTAACATTGGGACTTCTGATGCAACTTAAAATATGTGCGCAGTGAGCACACATACTCTTACTTCTATCTCGAATTTCAAAGGGCTTTATAACACTTTACTTACATAGAACATATATTCCGTTTACTGCAACATCTGGCAACTGAACGTGAATAAGTAAAACTAGACACAAACTCAGTTACTAACAGACCACAAATTTCGTGGCGGAATGAGCATCAAATAGTCTTATGGCTAGCAATTTTAGACATCGCCTGACTGACTTTCCGTCTTGTCATTTCAGAAACCTTCACTAATTAAGTTGGAAAGTTAGGGCAATGTTATTACAAAGTTAACTACACTGACGGGAGATACAAAGAGGCGTCTGGTGTAAGTAGGCTACTTGCAAAGCGCTATTTAGGGTCGACAAGCAGGCAGATAGTCCACTTGATGTCTACCATCGCCAATTATCAATGCTATAGGTGCTGCAAGTGTGTTGCCGTACTTAGTAAAGAAATGATAAGGGTTTAGGAGGGAAAAAATAAATGGACTCCCTTATTTATACACTGAAACAAAACAGCACACCTGCTGTAGTTTCACGGTCTTCTGTAAGAGCGTGATTACCGCCGCCAGACGTGTTAGGGCAGTTGCAAAAATAAAAGACAACAAAGTCTACTAAGTCGACAAAAGTTTGTTTTAACCAAAATGAAAATAATAAATAATGTTCGAATAGTTTAGAAAAATAAGTAATAAAATAAGGGCGATTATGAATTCGCACATCTGAAAATCCTAGCTAACTTTCAATAAACGACGAACGAGAAGCTTTATTTCTTTAGTAAGGCCGATGAAGACTTACACTTCTTCAACTAATTATTGAAAACTCTTTAAAGTAATAGACACTTTAAGTTTGTGTGTTAAGTGGCCACTTGTATAATATTAGGGAGAAGTGGCCATAAAGAACCACTTTACTAAATGTAGCAGTTTTCATGCAATAAATAAGGATTTTTGCTATGAAAATCATTATTTATTTATTATAATACTAGCTGTTGCACGCGACTTCCCCGGCGCATTTTTTTATTATAAAATATAGCCTATGTTACTCGCTGATAACGTAGCTTTCTATAGATGAAAGAATTTTTGAAAATCGGTCCAGTTGTTTTTGATTTTATTCATTACAGGCACTCTTTATAATATTATTATTAGTATAGATGTATTTTCATAATTTCTTCGCTAACTTCTTCTAAGCCGCTCAAAGGTTTTTGGTACGATTTTCGCTAATGGAAAGAAGGTTAAATGAGAATGTATCGTTTATATAAAAACGGACTCATGCGAAGCCGGACCGGAGCGAAATTGTCTGTTCAATTTCTCTTTACAAAGAAACTAAAACATATGTACGTAAAACGTTAACGCTTTTCTGGCCCAGATTTTTGCAAAATCGGCAAATATTTGACCTGTGCAGAATCACTCACTGTCGGGTTCGGCCTTTCGCAATATCCGCTTCTCTATATTTGGAGCCGCGAACTCGCAATCGTTTACCGAATCTATTTCACGTTGCGCCAACATTTCAAGTTTAGAATTACTTTATATTTCTCCGGACTTCTTGAAGACACTTTCGCAAGCAACTACAAAATATAGATTAAATTTTTTAAGCGACACATATGAAGTGATGTGAAACGGCTCTAGCATTTGTGTATGTTAGCGTGATCTCAAAAACTACTGAAATATTTTTTTTATGCGGTTTTCACTAATGGAAAGAAATTTAAACGAGGAATGGCTCTAGTATTTTATATAATTTACTAACCTTAGTATTTAATTAGAAAAAAAAAATGGTGTGTGTCAGCTCCGACACACGACTACTAGTTTACTACTTACGAGCGATTATAAAATTTAAATTTTCACAATTCGAACACGCCGAGAGAACAACATTGTTCTTTTTTTAAATAATATTGTGTTGATGGCGCAATATCTCTGAAACTTCAGATATTTGAAACTTCAGACTCTAAAACATAACGCATTCGTGTGACAATTTTGATTTTACTCCCATAAATTTTCATACCAAGACCTTATATAGGTATATATCGATTCTTAAGTAGTAAACTCCAATAATAAAAACAATACTCAAATATCGTAAAACGGTACGATAAAGCGAGTTATTGGGTTAGTGTGACACGAGTAAATTAAAACTAGTTGGTAATTAGGATAAAGTTATCAAATAGTATGAGTATCAGTAACTTCTTCAGTAATCAGAATATAAGTAAGTGTAACATTGAAAGTAGTAAGAAAAACGGAACACATGAGAATGACGTTATTATTCAGCAAATTCATTCAAGAACGGAGCCTTTTTTACTTATGGTTTATGAATTCATTCGTAGAAAAGGAAATTCCTTTAATGTAAAATTCGAGTTTTGAATATACGATTATAAATCTGTTCTATTTGCTGCACCGTTTAATTTAAATAATATAAATATTTTTTCCTTGCCAAATTGTTAAGCAACAAGTGATCAAGCGTTAATTTATTTTTAATCATGCTTATTTATTTTTTTATTTATTTATTTTTTTATTGAAAACGAAGTTTTCAAAGTTAGTCCTGGTCTGGATCTGAAAAGTAGTAACAGTGTTCCATGCCACTACAAAATGGCTTTACTAAAATTATCAATTAAATACTTTACTTACTGCCTCTGAATGTTAAGGTATCATACATCTGAGTTGGATATTCGCCAAGGCGAAACAAACCTCGCTCAAAATCTCACGAAAAATAAAAACGAAACAACAATCACCCACTATCCCGTCTCGGTGATATTCTCGAGAGTTTTTCTCGCTGCGTTTTTCTATTTCTTCTTTTAAAAGAAAACTGTACATTGACGTAATCTCTTTTCCATTAAAAGTTTTCAATTTAAGCACAGATTCTTAAATATGCATTTTATATTCTCATCTTTAAGCAACCAATTCATATTCCATCCACACGTGCTGATTTTAGCTTGCTTATTAATTGTTTCATAGAACTTCCTGTTCCCATTGATTTAATTTGTGCTATAGGTACATAGATCGAAAAGTTCGGAAAAATGTTTATATTTGGATATATGTTAATTATTACGTGAAATCAGCTTAAAGGATTTGTATGAAAATAATCACAAAGATATTCCATGAACTGGAAAAAAATGTAGGATACTTTTTAAGTTAAGTAAGTCATAACATTGAACACATTAGTTTTTGAAAGAGATTATTCGCCATTGTTTTAATTAATTTTTACTGGCTCGTGCCCGCGTCATCGTCTGAAAATATATAACGCCTGAAAAAATATGTAAAGCAATATGACGTTTTGTAAAGCAATGAACTTCTGAAAGGGGTGGATTTCAGAAAAGCATACGACACCGGAATGCAGTGTGACCTGTTGAATTAGTTAAAGTTCCTTCCGTAACTACTACTACGGGAGAAAATAATCAACCAAATAATCGAACCAATAATCCATAATCTAGCCTAGTAGCGAGCAAAGTACGGCCCGCGGGCCAACTCCGGCCCGTCAGACGCTTTAATCCGGCCCGCCAGCAACGCCTCTTTTTAAAGTAGAGTATGAGATCCTGGTCGCCACAAATAAAGACTATACGTAGGAAGTAGCCACATACTCGTAATAATGCTTGCAAGATGCTAGCGAAGTTAAAATTGCCGTAAAATGTACCGATTTTAAACCAAAATCTATATACGCTGGCCCCCCGTAATTTTTTTTTGTTTTTCTGGCCCCTCGTGGAAAAAGTTTACCCACCACTGCCAGACGTGTAAAATTAATTTAATATCGTTTAATATTTAGAGGAATCATGAATATTTAGAGGTGGAAAAGGGAGAAATGGAATTTAAGATTTCAAAAGCTCACCTTACAACAGGATTCAGTGAAGATTGACTTCTTATTACACGTAAGCATCCCATTTGAAAGTGTCATGCAGATCTTTCCGTTCGCTGTCAATTTTATATTCCGGTAAGGTTACAACAGCTCTCAAAATGCGCTTTCCAATTAGTTTAGTTTCACATGGACTAGTTCACACTTAGATCTAGTTCATAGACAGCTCCTGCATATCTTCTTTAGTATTAATAAAAGTTTACCTGTTGGACCGCTAACTCCTTCTAATACACGCTACAGATTTTTATGCGGAAAGAACCATCAGTTTCATAGATAGTTTTTCACAGAATTTTTATATACGTAATTAAACCAAATTAATATTTTTCCTAGGCGAAGTAGTAGTCGCTAGTATATTTCTTGCTAAAGTGTCGTCGTTAGCAACAGTCGTTTTATTAATTGATCATCAATAAAACCTATTTAAGTTGATATTTTTGCAACCGAGTCGCCTAAAATAAATTTACATGGCTTACGTGTGCTACAGGATACATAAAAATGGTGTACTAGAGAATTGTATTTCTTCTATAATATATGACTCGCAGTAACCATTTCTTTCATTAAAACTTTAATCTCTACATATTATAAATCCGTCATGTCTTTTTCTCCGCTAACTACTTGTAAGTCACCCAACGGATTTTATTCGGGTTTCACTTATGAAAAAAGGGATAAACGAGGAAGGTTTGTGTATATACAAAACTACATCCTGGCGAATTCGGGAGCGGGTCGCTAGTAATGTTATAAACGCAAATGTTTGTATATTTGTATGTATGTTTGCTGAAAGGTTTGGATGAAATTTGGGGCAAGATTACCTGGTTCAACATCCTAAAAAATTGTTATTTAAATGTACACTATTAGGTTCCAGAGTGATCGTCTAAAAATAAAAAATAAAAATGCCGCCACTGTCGTCACGAATGGCGGTGCCACCGTCGTTACAGCAGTAAAGATGTCTGGCGTTATTCAGATGTTATATTTTTCAACGCGGACAAAGTCACGGATACCAGCTAGTAAAATATAATGTGTGAATTATTAATATAAATCCAATAACATATAACATTAAGAAAGCCAGATAGACTAAGTAAAAATTACGATAATATCATTGCCGAAGTCACGCTAGAGTGGTTGAACCAAATTGATGTGCATTGCCGAAGTTTGTCAATATGTTTGGACAAATCTGGCATTGGGCCAATATTTGGGGGAAACTTAATGAGACACCAATTGGCCCTCTGAGATACCAGCAGTGACGATTGCAACTGGCGTCTACATCTTTAACAACTTTAGCATTCTTAATTTGAAATTGTCTCTGTTGTATGCGCCATATCACAGGATTTATATTTCTAAGATTTCTGAATTTAATTTTCTACGTTGACCTATACGCTGACCTACCGTAGGATTAAATGTACTCTGAGATTTCTATATAACCCTTTCAGTTGCATAGATTAATTATGCGTGCTGATGAAGCCTACCTATTTGGATTGTTCAATGAAGGCGTATTTTTTTTATATATATTAAGGTCGGAAGATAGGCAGACGGCCCGTTTGATTGTAGGTGGCTACCGTCGCTTATAACGCAAGCAACGCTACAGATGCTGCAAGTGCGCTGCTAACGAGCAGACTACAGTAGGATTAAGAATATTTAATGTTTCTAATATCACTATGCGTAAAAGTGCCCAGCGTTCGGGCTCGTCTCTCTACCAATATTATGCAAATGAGTCATTGACAAGCTAGCTAGACTGTCTCTACATAAATAATTGTAAACGTATAAAGAATCTATTAAGAATTTTATATGAATGTGTAGGTATGTGTATTTTATCTTATTGTAATAATAATATGTGTAAGTACTTTTTAGTCGAAATAAAGTTTATTATTAAATATTATTATAAATATTGTCCAATACACCGAAAAGAGCGATTAGTAGCCTCTAAGCTGTAAAGGTGAACTAATATCGTGGTATTTAGATATTTGATTTAAATTCAATTCGTGAATATTTTCGAATAAACATATTAAATACTAAGAAGTAAGTGTTTACATAAAAAAGAAAAAGTGGCCATGTACAGTAATATCCGAAATTCGATTTACATAAACGGTTTTATTTACTGAAATAGCCGTCGAAAACATTTGGACGTGCGTGTTGGTCTTTATATGAAGCCATTAGTATAGAAAGGAGTCATTTTTCACACTGATATTGGTTACATTCGGGGTAACTGGGGTAATACTGACCTTCAATCCCATAGGTTGTGGCCTCATTGAAAGCGATATTATTGTTTGTTGGAAGTCTTCAAATATGAATACAGGGCAAATCAAGATATCATAGCCTGTCAGATTTAGATCAGCCAAGTTGGGAGTAAAGATCTTCGTGATCTCTTCGTTTGTATGAAGGTCGCAGATGTTATAGATTTTATAGGAGGCCATCGCTTATAAATACTAGAGTCAAGAAGAATGCAATTGAACTGCCGCACTTGACAGTATAAAGACCATAGGTGTATGGTGGGGTTGGAAAGGCATTATTCATTATGAGCTTTTGAAGCCGGGCAAAACCATTGTTTCGGATCTCTACTTCCAACAACCGATGAGACTCAATCAAGAAATACAAAAAAAAAACGGCCTGAGTATCCTGTGAATTGATCAACAGGAAGGGTGTGGTTTTCTATAATGATAACGCTATCTTTAGCCACTTAGAGAGCTTGGCTATGAATTGTTAATGTATCCACCATATAGCCCTGACCTGTACCCTCAGATTTTCACCTGTTCCGATCTCTTCAGAATTCTTTAGGTAGTGTTTAGGTAACATCATAAGAGGACTGTCAAAACTACTTGTCGCAGTTTTTTGATCAGAAGTCTCACTATTTCTACAGAAACGGGACCTACAAACGATGTCACTACCTACAAACGACAACAGGTTATCGAACAAAATGACATATATATATATTATATTCAAATATAAATAAACTATGATAAATAAAATTTTGATTTTATATATAAAATGCGAAAAAACTTTTTTTTTTTTACTTTTGAAATAATTATGTATCTTAATTTTTTAATGTCTTAATAATAATTAATGCTAATATAAATTCACAAATGCATATAAATATACTTTGTCGTAACTGTAGCCACACCTTTATCCGTAATTCCCGGGTATCCAACGGTTCCTTTTATCAAATAACCCCCGCATCCATATTTATACCAATCTATCTCAAAAAAGGTCTGCATGTGGATAGATAGATGAAACTAAATGTTATGTTAGTTTTCATGTAATATAAGTGTCCGTCATGTTCTGATGTTGAGATTCCTTAATTCTTTTCACAAAAATCATCTATCTTTTCATTGTTTTGAACCGTTTAGCGATATTGTAGTATAAAGGTATGTATGTTCGCTGATGAGCACACTGTGAGTTTCCTTCCCATATTGCAAAAAAAAATCTTATCTCATCTTGACGGAATGCGCTGCAGTGGCAAATGTATGCCCTAATAAAAACTGTTTAGTCATTATTTGTTACTAACGACCCACTCCCGACTTCGCACGGATGTCCAAATTTACTAAATTACCTCCACTGAATTTTTCAATCTTCAACGAAACCCATTTTCAGACTTCAATGGATATTTAATAAAGAAGCGGTCTCGGGTTTTGTGCTTAACAACATAATATTTAGCGATTCATTTATAACGCCCCACGCAAAAACGGAGTGATATAAGTTTGACTTGTCACTACAACCACGAACTTAGAAACGAGAAATTCACAACATCTTCTTGATATCACATCACCTATGAGAACGATTGAGATTGGACTACAAAATATATGAAGCATTTTGAAGCTATTTTTGTTTTCTTATTATTTACCACTTTTGTTTTCGAGTATACCTACGCCAAATAATGGATTGTACCTACGTGTTTGTTTCGTTTCTACATTTTCACTTAACTCCCGTTGTTTGCACGAATGCACTGAACTGTACTTTTTTTATGGTACATTTAATTTTCATTGCACCTGCATTACGTATTGCACGCTTCATTTAACAAGAATAGAAAATAACAAATACTCGGAAACTTTAGGAGCGAAGCATTTTCCAGTATCATATGAATAATTGTAGTAAGTACCTACTGTAAATTGTTTTAATAACTATAATAATGGCATACCAATGTTCATTTATTATGTACCCCATCCCTTGCTTATCCCTTACGCTTAATTCTTCTATGGTAGGCAGCGCACTTGTAGCACCTATAGTGTTGCTTGTGTTATAGGCGACGGTAGCCACCTACCATCAAGTGGACCGTCAGCCTGTCTATCGACCTTAACATAAATATGTCCGCGTTGAAAAAGAAAATATTATATGAGTAATAACGTAAAATATATGTAACGACGGTGGCGCCTCCACCCGACATTGGTGCCCAATTCTTTATATTTTTAAACGATCACTCGGGAACAGTACTTTTTTTTCTGGATCAAAGGTCTTGTATCCCTGACAACGTGTATGCAAAATTTCATGATGATGGGTTGACTAGTTAAGGCGTGAAAAGGTAGCAGACAGACAGACAGACAGAGTTACTTTCGCATTTATAATATTAGTATGGATTTAATGTCACAAATTCTGCATATTTTAGAAATTAAATATGAAATTAATATCAGTTTTTTGTTTCCATCCAACCCTCATATGACATCTCAGAAATGTCATGTTCTTTTATTTATTGCTACGGTTTAGTAGAGGTTTCGCACAATGCTAAAACCAATAACTAACGAGTAATTCTAATTGTTACTTTATTACCTCAGGGCAACCGTGGAATTACCTAATATGGAATCTTAAATACTTGCGACACAATTTTACTCTCAATGTTTGGCTCAATGCGTCCCTGTAATATTCACCTGATAGCAAATTGGTTGTAAGCCCGAAGTGTAACGACGTAGGAGATGACAAATTACAGATGTCACTACACATCGTTAGCTAAAATTTATTGTGTAGGCAATCATAATATTCGTTCACTCTTTGATATCAACCTTGTCTTTGATATCTACAACTGACTTTCTATAGAATACTTATTAATTGAAGAAATGTCTAAGTTCTGACTTATATAACTTTTTTTCTTTAATATCAAATTAATATCTTTAATTTGATATAATAAAGCCGAACCCAGTTCGGATGAGCAGCGTTCAGGCTAAAATACAGCTAGGTATTTTCGTCCAAAATTCCCTCGGTGTCCCAAAACAAAAGCTATCGACCAATGTGTGTTGCCAGTGATGACATATGGCGCTGATACGAGGGTATGCTGATATGTAGGGTTATGATCGGAGTTACACTGCTAGATTGAATCAGAAATGAGGAGATCCGTAGACGAACGAAAGTTAACGACATAACCCGCGGCGATTATGTCAGTAAGTTGAAGTGGTAGTGGGCAGGACATATAGTACGGAGAGCCGACGGCTGCTGGGGCTAGAAGTACCTTAACTTTGAGGGCCCTTAAAAAATTTGATTTATTGGTGCAAAACACTGTCCATGTGTATTTACGAGGCGTCTCCAACACAACATCTCCAGTGCGTCAGTTCTGCGACAGTTTTGGGAACAGGTTTCAGTCTCATAAGCCAGACTTTGTTAGTTTTTTTAATTCTCTTATATCCACACTCTTCCCAACTTTTCAACCGCAGATCTAGTGATCCTAATGTATCACATTCAAATTTAGCACAGCATACAAAAGGCATAAGGGTATGTATCATTGGGGATAGATCGTTAGTGTTGAGCCGCGGGCAACAGTTAGTGTTGGACGCTGAAAGAATTGCGTTAAGCCTCCGGAGCTAAGAAATTAGAAACAAACTTCGTCAATTAATTACAAGAGGAAATAGTCTCAGTGATATACGTTTGATATAGTCGGATTTGCAATTAAACTTAGTTCCAAGGAATGTTACCGACAAACAGATGGGCCCACTATTTGTAATTAAGCCTTCTTGAAGTGGAGGAAATTGGGCCAAGGCTTATAAAGCGATTTGGACACAATTGCTCGACGAAAACTTTCTTTCGTGACGCAATTCTTAAGAGAAATGTATCGAATTTGCTTAATCTTAGAATTATTAAAGCTACGTTAATGTTTTGAATAGTTTTAAAAGGATAAAAAGATTGCCCAATTTACCGCCTTTATTAATATATTTTTTTTAGTGGCTTCAAGTGTTCAAAATAAAACTATAAGTACTGTTTTTATATTATATACTTGATAAAATACAGTATGTCCAGTTATGGGACTAGCGATATTGTAGATATGTACATAAATTACAACTATTTTAATTATAATTCTCCTTTATGTAGCAGCCATTTTTTTTCTTGAGATAAAAAAAACATTCAAAGTTTTGGTCTTACTTTTATTTTTTTATGTTAAGGTTATGACAGACAGGCTGACGGTCCACTTGATGGTAGGTGGCTACCGTCACCTATAACACAAGGAACGCCATAGGTGCTGCAAATGCGCTGTCGACCATAGAAGGATGCTCACCGAAACACAACAGCACAAATTATGCTATTCCCTAGAAAAAAGTACTGTTCCCGAGGGATCAACTAAAAATATTTACAAAATTGGGGCGACGACGCCACAACCATCGACAAAAGTCATGCACCGAAAAAAGCTTTGTCTGGCAACGGATAAACAAATGTATAATAATAAAAAATTGCTGTAAAAGTTTTATAGACAAATAAAAATCAAATATTGTAACACCTAAGAAAAAGAGGCTCGGGAGAATTTGTGAACACCAGCTAGTAGTACTACATAACTTATGTCTTGTAAAGTAATCCATAAATAATATTGTAACTAAGTGTAGAGTATACGAAGTACCTTCCCACTGAGTACTTTATTAATAATGGACTAAGAATTAATTAATAAGCAACTAAGTACAACAAAAAGGGCGGTCTCAAAGGGAAACCTGTTCAAAATAATTATTATGGTGCGAACGATTCAAGTTAGATTAAATTTATCCTCCCTTAAAACAGAACTGGCCGTTAAGTAACGGTTGCCCTGAGGTAATAAAGTAACAATTAGAAAAACATCAACTCTCAACCCCTTTGGAGGAAACTTAATTTCTTCCAAAGTGATAAACTGATCACTTAATTTAATCACTTTAATCAATATATCCATTTATGGTATTACTATCTGAGGCCCGCGACTTCGTCCGCGTCTAAAATTAATAAATAAATAAGCAATATAACGTCTGACATCAGCATATTGCCTTTACACATTTGCCTAGCGTTAGTTTGAGTTATTCGCATAAGATGATCCCTCGATCCGATTGACGAGCCCATTGGATGAGTGGTAAGGGTGCATGCCTAACGTCGCAGGGGCCCCGGGTTCGATTCCCGGCGGGGTCAACTTTGGAAATGAACTTTTCAAAGTTGCCTCTGTTCTGGATTTGGAAAGTAGTGGCAGGGCACACTGCATTTCACAATCATTTTGTGCAGCCTTTACATAATTATAATGTCTGGCGGTAGTAACCCTTAGGTACATAAAAACCTCCGTGAAATAAGACGGATCGGTTTAAAAGGAGTTAACGGAAATGCAGACAGACGCAGAAAGCGACTTCAAATTATACTATGTAAATATTGTTATAATTCTTACCAGGGTTATATTGTTCATTATAAGAACTTCTGTGCTCATCATACAATGAAAAATCCTATTAAGAAAGAAGATTACTGCAAAATGTATTGTAGACTAATGCTGCTCGATTCAATGGGAACGAATCGTCCACCAATCCGTTATTAGAAACAGGTTCTTGGATTTGTGCGTGTAATTTCAGATGATCTTTGTTTGCACTGGCGATCATGAAAACTTTGAAAAAATCTCTTATTACATAGTATAAAACAAAATCGCTTACCGCCGTCTGTCCCTCTGTATGTTCACTTAGATCTTATAAACTACACATCGGATTTTAATGCGGTTTTCACTAATTCAAAGAGCCTTACACGAGGAAAGTATTTACGGACAAATATTTTACAAAAAATCCACACGTGCGAAGCCAGGAGCGGATCGCTAGTATAATCTAAGTGGAAAATATATTATTGTATTATATCATTGCACAAAATATATTTTCCATTTTATATTGTAAACAATATTTTATTTTATTGTATTACCTATTGTATTAATAGTTAGAATAGAATTTCAGGGTGGACATAGGCTAAATATTCCACGCGGGCGAAGTCGCAGGCACCAGCTATCTAAAGATAGAGATTCAACTCATGGAAAAAGTATAATGTCAGGTGTCAATGCATGTCAGGCGTTATAAATCAACGCAGATGAAGTCGCGGGCATCATCAAGTTACTTATATATTTATGTATGTCCTTGTGTCTTTATGTCTGTCAGGGCTAGTCTATAAAAAAAGTAAATCTATTTGAAATAAATATTGTCAAAAATAAAATGCATTTTTGTCTGTCCACGGCTAGTCTCTAAAACTAGTAAATCTGTTTAAAAAAATCTTATTAAAAAATAAAAACTCTAAAACAAAGCCGCTCACACGACAATCTAACTCCAGATTTGTTTAATGAAAAATAACCTATATTTGTCCACAAGTGTAAGCCTTCACGTCGGTCCCCTGATCTATGTTCGGGTGGCTCCTGACAAATGGTCGTATAGATTTAAACCTTTGTTAGTGCTGTGCCATCAGGTACCTCGATTCGTTCCCTCTAAACAACATTTCGCTTCGGAATAGTACTATCATTTACACTGCGAATTGCAATGCATGGCAAATTACAGGCAAATATAAAAATATATATTGGCTTAGCTTACTCATTTGTAGACTTCTAAATAGAAATAAATAATAAATAGAACACTCGTAGTAAATAAATTTAGACAAAAGAGTTATTATTATGTATAAATTACACAGGTCAACAAAAAAAATTTTTTTTTTGTTTCTGTTCTAATGCTTCTAGACATAACAGATAATGCATTCGAAAAGCAAACAGCTCTGATGCATAAAAGTGTTTTTTGTCAAGCGCCAATTATATACAATAAAATTCCGAACACCATTAAAGAACTCAATATTAATTTATTCAAGAAGAAAATGAAGCAATTACTCGTTGACAAATGTTATTATAGTATAAAAGATTATACTCGCATGTGTGATAATTTATTGTAATAATAGTAATACTCTCGAAGGGTAGAATGTAGCGAGATTCATCTATTGTAAAACCACTGTAACCTATATTAAGCAAATAAATGGTTATTATTATTATTATTCAAGTATATATTTTATTTCTTAGATTTAATTTTTTTACAACATAAATAAATTCCTAATAATAATTATTATTATTAGGGAACTTTAAATGCCTGAAATTTTATTTTTTTTATAAACTTTCGAAACAATTTGTTCCTCCATTTAAACAATATGTAATAATAAAAAAATGTAGTGGTTTATAAAATCTATTAGTCGGTTTATCTAAGTGTTTATTTTAGCTTTGTGAACTTTGTTGCAAAATTTATACTGAGATATGTATAATATTTCATAATTATCTTTTTAAAGCTTATCTTGCCATTAAAACTACATTGTAATTCCGGAAAAGGAAGCTAATAATGGTATGAAAGCTTTTGTGCCTTAAGTCCGCTCTTAATATTTATTAAGATCGATATGCTATTAAAACAATAGAGAGTACACTAACATAATTATTCTTAACCACATACTCCATAGACTCTTGTTGTTGTTAGATAAATCAATTTCGTTACAAAATACACACATCGTTTTTGTTGTTTTCGTCCTGATGTTCTGTATTATTAACGATTTTTAAATTTTTTTTTAATTTTAAAGAATTTGTTTTAGAAATTTAATTATTTATAAAAGTGTGAAAAAAAAATGTAATTCGGTTCAGGAGTTTAAAAGAACCAATTTCTTGCAAAAAAATTTAGGTTACATTAGACTTTTTTCTGATAAAAGTAATAACAATAAAAATAAAATGAAATGTGATTTTTTTTCTTGACTATATTGCACATAACATGTTTTTTTGTTTGTTTTTAGTTTATTTGAACTAGGTACTTGTTTTAGAAAATTCATGCCTTCAAAGATACGTCTCTTTTGCAGTTTAGCATGACTATGCATCTTAATGTTACAATGAATACTGATGAATAAAGCCCTCTTTCCTAAATAACCATCAATACCGAACTACTTACATATTGTTTAAATATAAAATTTTATTTAAATCATGAAAAAGATTGTCGAGATCTTCTTTCGTGGTAAGGGCTATTTAGATTTTCATTTAGCAATCACCAATCTAAAACACCTTCCTAAATTCAAATTAATCTCTGACATCCCTAATCCATCACTACAAAATTAATCAAGTTAACATGAATTTAGTTCGTCTTTTGAATTATTAAATAAATCATAACGATATATTTATAACTTCATAGCGATAACGATCATTTTGACGTAAAAATATTTTATTAATAAACAGCCTTGGCTCCAAAGCCTTAAGGTGGCGCTGTACAAGCGTGGATGGCTGTTCAGTAATAGAGGTATTTGGGAGAATTTGTTTTCTCAACTTACATTTGTGCAAAAAACCGTAGTCATTCCTGCGTCGCATTTCTACTACGGTTATTTAACTCGCAAAAATAATAATACTACGCCAGCTATTCCAATGTTTTAGAAAAACCTTTATATATGGTATAGCTATTGACAACCAAATATTAAATGTACATTATAGCTAAGATGTTTTCATGGAAAAAGATTTTTGGCTTTTAGTAATTACGCGAAAAGGTCGAAAATTCTGCACATTTAAAAAATTAATAATACTAGATAAAAAATTAATTTCTGTTTTTTTTTATCCATGCAAACTTTCATTGTACGTTTTAGAAATGTCTAGTTTTTTTATGTATTGCCACGACCAATAACTAATGAGTAATCATGGAATTACGTAGTATGGAATTGGTATGCTGCTCGAGTTGGAAAGTGCCCTCTTAACCGTAAAAGCTTATATTAATTAACGAGAACTTTGGAGATGATTTTTAGATGAATGAGTACTTTTACGAGCTATTGAATTTATTTCGTAAATGGTAAATATAATTTAGATTTATTTAATCTTCTGTATAGAGAAGTGTTTCTTGACATACATTTTTAATCATTACTCTAAAAAACTTAAGGCGCTTAATTCCGTCAAATGGATACTTTCTTAAGCCTACTTCTCGTTTATGGCTGAGCCAAAAAGCTTGAAAAAAAAAATGTATTATCAAAATTTGGACAAACATTGAGTACCTACTTTTTTTATCACCAAAACTTCTCTATCCGTTGCAGCATTAGATCAAAGTTAACATGTCATGGAAATACCACCGAAGTAACAGTATACCAAATTTCATATCAATCGAACACACACGTCAAATTTATAACACTCCATTTTTGCGTCGGGCGTCAGGGGTTAAAATGTTTTAATTAGACTTATTTATTGATTTTAATTCAAGTAACTTTAATTTAAGGTGGGCATTTTTTATTTTTATTTCTATTTGAACAGTTATTTATTATTGAACATCTCTTAAGCGTTTTATTAAATTTATTTTCAATATTTCATGACCTATCTTCACTTCATATAGCCGTCGCCCTTTCAAGGTGGATTTGTAAAAGCCTCCTAACGTCTAAAACGCGAATTCTCAGGGGAGAATTCGTACAACCTTCAGAAGGCTTTACCATCTGTATATTTGCACCCGAAAAGGTAATTTAAAATCGTGTTGGTAGTTCAAAACGTTTTCGATGTAAAAATTCAACAAAATTTCCTTCGGGACATCTATGCAGTTAGGGCAAGATCGACACTTGGGAGAGCCAGATAAACTCGTAGAAACGAGACGACTTTTTCGTTAACCTCGCGGATGAAGCTCGAAACCCGATACAAATTAATGTCAGTATGATAAAATGTCAGTATTTTTTTTATTATAGATGGGTTTGCTCTTGGCCAGCATCCAACCGTGTAGCTAAGATGAGGCCTATGATGGAGCGAGCACACCCAGAAGATGCCCATTCACTCCAACTTTGAAAAGATTTTGGTTATATGAGCTCGGAAACACAGACCATGGCAGTGCCTTAAAGAAAGGATGTTTTAAAACGCTTGGTCCATTAAGGTAATATTATCATTTAAGGTATTATTATCGTTATGTCCTTTTCTACTTTACGAGAATGTAACAATGAATTTTCTTTATTAAAGCCAACATATATATCAAATCAAAACAAATGTTTATTCATCAAATAGGTTTCCATCAATCTCTTTCAATTGTCATTATACAATTATATATTTTATCATACATGACTCAGTAATCACCCCATTAAAGAAGACCATTTAGCATGTTTCTACTGAGGCCTTATCTTACATATAAGGTGACTTGTCTGCATGTGCTTATGAAATCGAAAAACATTTGAGCATGCAGACCAGAATTATAACCTGCTTATAATGCTACCAGTCAATACATAATTCATTATCTATACTAATATAAATAAAGAGAAAAGATTTGTATGTTTGTAATGAATAAACTCAAAAACTACTGGACCGATTTTAAAAATTCTTTCCCTATAGAAAGCTACGTTATCAGCGAGTAACATAGGCTAATATTTTATAAAGTTACGCAGATGAAGTCGCATGCAACAGCTAATGCTGACGTAAAGTGGATCGTTCGTCTGTTGGAAGTGACCACTGCATTTGCTCTTTAACCTAGGCACTGAAATTTATTTTACCATCATGATTTAGTACCTTTGATCAAAGATCAACTGATTATCAATGATCAATGTTTTAGTACCATTGATCACTAAAACAATATTTTCTTTTAAATAATACAAAGCTTACAGAAAGTGGCTGTAACAATTTCAAAAGAAATAATTTTTTATAAACATCTCTAACTGTGTTCCATCATTCAAATGAAGCGTTCTTAATCTTGAAAGCGACGAACAGTTTAAAGAAAATAAATTGAAAAAAAAGGAAACATTCAACGCCGGCCGTGTAAACTTTGTTTCTTGTTTTCTGAAAGTAATTATTTTTAAAAACGCGAGGATTTCTCTAAAAAATTTGTGTACAGGAAGTATCTGTTAGTAATAACAGATTCTGGTAGGTATTATAGGTAACTAATTATACTATAATTCCACGGTTTAAAATATTATGGCTCTTCTTGCACTTGAAGCTATTCGGGTATTCGGAGAAACCAAAGTGACCCGTGAAAATATGAGACAAAACGTTGTATACTATTACAATTTTATAAGCTGTTATGGCATTGGGGAAGAACAATTTTGTTATTGTTTCTGTCCTGACACCTGGCCCCACCTGGCTGGGCTTCGCCATAGTCAGGTGGTGGGGTCTTCCGACAAAATTTGATACAGGGCTAATCACTTGTGCTTCAGAAATGAAGCCCCTCGTTGACTGTCCGTTGCGAGAGGTGTAGAATAGGCGGCCTGTGCCGCTTCGCCCGGGGGCAGCGGACATGGGGTCGTCCGCCGTCATCACAACACACTCTTCACGGCGCGGAGGTCACACCTCGCGCCTAATCGAGATGAAGCCCGCAAGTGTGCGGGCCACGTCTGGAAGTGGGGAGAAGGTGAGGTCAAGTGGGGAGAAGGTAGCGTGCCGTAACGTCCCTTAACCACCGCCCATAGGTGGCGCCGCGAAGAAACATAGTGTTTTTTAGTGGGTAGATTTTCTTACGCTAAAAAAAAGGCTCATCACTTGTCCCTTACCATGCATCCCATTCACAGGAGTACACTTGGCAATCCCTTGACGTGGCTTGAGTTATAGCCAACGGTAACCGTCAGCCTATTTTTGAAATGAAACATTCACATCAAAAACTCGAACCAAAATTGAAAATGTTAAGTTATTTTTTACATCTATATATTTGACTTTGCTCAATCTTAGTAAATCAAACAGTCTACATAACATAAATTTTATAGGTCTTATACAAAAAATTAAAGCCAGTAATTTTTGAATAAAACGTTTATTTCTCCATTATAAACAACATCGTTTTAGTCGCTCTTATAATTGTAGACAATTTCAGATCCCATATTTTATATAAGATTGAACAACAAAATTATGCAGTAACAACTAACAATTAGCCCGATTGTACAAGTTCATTATAAACAAGGTGAACAAAAACAGACTATGAACAGAAATGCTAATTGGGTCCATTCACTCTTCCATCCATTTTAACTGTTCCAAATGTTGTGACTAGTTGTCAAATTGTTTATTTTACTTATTATCTAACATTTTATTTGTTTTTTAGCTAGTTTTCTCCGTAGTAAAAAATAAAATATTGTGAAGACCAAAAGTCTAAAATGCTCAGACTTGAACTGCTGACGATCTACCTTAAAATTGTTAATATGACAAGTACGCTTTTAGATGACGCTTCTTTGCGCTTCGACTCTGAGCCAGTATACGCCCACTCTTAGACTAGAAGCGATCGACTCGATAGATGACGCAGCTTAAGTAGTGTAAATAGGTCATATGGTAGGTGTAGGTCACTGTCAGAAGTTTCCAGAAGAATCGGCGGAAACCAAAGGCGAAGCGCGCCGCGGCTGTTCTTTGACAAATACCGCGAGTTACTTTGAACCGACTTGACAAAACCGTTTATCGCCACTAACAGAGGGTTATACTTTTATAAAAAAGTAATAAAGGATTATTCTTGCTTAAATGTTATGAATCCATTGTTTATATGATGACATGAAACAAAAATTATGAGAATTCCAATTTCCTGAGAACGATCCAAAAATCTCGATCGAGCGACCGTTTGAACACTTCTGCATTATGGAATTTCAAGCAAAATTTTGGCAGCGATAATATTTTCTCATAAATCATTTCTTATTAATTATAATTACACACGAATTATGAATTTTTACTTTCACAGGTAAATAATAGCGTACCTAAGTTGTTTTATAATTTTGTTAACACCATAGGCCAAGAAAGAAAGATATGTGTAAGGATTTCCACAAATTTTTTATCATATGTTATTGTGTATTTATTTGAACTTACGAGTTGTATATGAATCTACAATATTGTTTGTCTCTATGTTTGTCCTCTATGAATAGCCGAAACCGCTCACCAAATTTAATTCGGTTTTAACTTATAGAAAGAGAGATAAACGAGGAATATTTGTATATAAAAACTAGCTGGTGCCCGCGACTTCGTCCGCGTTCAAAATTAAAAAATTAATTTTGCGTTAGTTTTTTTATTTTACTTTAGATGATCCCTCTGGAACAGTACTTTTTTTCTGGATGAAAGGTACCCTATGTCCTTTCTTATATTCCTGACAAAGTGTATACAAAATTTCATGTAAATCGGTTGAGTAGTTAGGTCGTGACAGACAGACAGATAGACAGACAGACAGATAGACAGACAGACACTTACTTTACTTTTATAATATTAGTATGGATTGCACTCCGGACGAAGCTAGTAAATCTAGCTAGTGAATAGGACACTAGTAAATCCATATAAATTAATATTGCCATTTTGGAAAATCTAAAAACATTATACAATATTGATTAGCTTTTCATCCATAAAATAGGGTAGTTACTCTGTGTTCAATGACTAGCCTAAATGGCTCAATTCGAAAAAAAATGGTACAATTACCCTTGTACCAAATTTAATTATAAATTATTTCGCCTCTCATCAAAATCAAATTAATTAGCGTATCGTTGAAAATTAATTTCATAAAGTATCGAGTAGAGAGGTATTATTCCATTGGAACGAGGCAATAAAATAAATATTATATCTGTCAGTTGAAATATAATTCGTGAAAAGGATAATTTGCGCTGCCACAATAATTATTTAACAAAATAATGTGTTGTACCGCATGAGAAAACATGTCACGAATACATTATGTACATATAATTAAGTTTTTTTTTTAAGTTAACGTCAGCGGACACGCTGACGGTAAACTTTTTTTTTATTTGATGATCTGACCAGTACCCTAACATAATTAGAGTCCCTTTACATCCTTTGGTATGTTTAACGAAGTGTCTATGTTGTCTTGTTTAATGGTCGCTTGATGGTAGGTGGCAACCGTTGTATATAACATAAGTTACGCCACAGATGCTGCCAGCGCGCTGCCGAATACAGTATGGTTAAGAATAAGAGACTAGGAAGTGTTGGGAAAATGGGCTCTGACATCCATTACTCACTCACCAACACACAACAGCACACGTGCTGTTATTTCACGGTGGCTTTCTGTAAGGGGATGGTTACTGGCGCCAGACGGGTTGCCCAAATGACTGCGAGACGCAGTGTGCCATGCCTACTTTTAAGATCCAGAGCAGAGAATTAGCACGGATGTAATTTTTTCTGCAAATAGTAAACACAATCTTTCTTCGCTTATCGCTCTTTACATTGGTGAAAACCGTATCAAAATCCGTTGCGGTATTTAGAAGAAGTTAGTGAACATGTTAAACACATATTTATTTCTAGTGTGATAGTAACAAATTACTTTGTTTAGCGTCATCTATCGCCAATTTTCAGCAAAAAATTGGTAGAATCTAAGGGTCGGCGCACATTGGAGGACGATACGGCAAAGAATATTTTTATAGAACTTTGAACCTTAAGGACTCAAAATTCTGTGTTATGCCACTGCGGAATGCTTCAGCACGATTTTTGTTACCCTAGCATAATACAATAAAATTTTGTTTGTATTGAAAACACTTAAGATACAATTTTCAATGATTTTGAAAAAAATTATATACTTTGACGTGCCGTCTTCCAATGTCCGCCGGCCCTAAGTCAAAGGATATATTTTCGTTGAAATATAATAACCGGTGGTTGAATCCTATGGAAAAATAGTTTTATCCTATGGAGTTTTGTATGAGCATCTCTTTGCGATTGTTTAAAATTTATGACTTTCCTTAACCAGTCATATATCACATCAATGTAAATGAACCTTTATTTTTGAGTACATTATTATATTACACTGATCTAAAATTAGAATAACATTATTACAATTAAGTATATGTACGTATTTTGTATTCTATCTACATTTTTAATATATATAGTACTAAAATACATATTTACATTAAGTACATAATACAATATAATATACATTAATAAAATTAATATAAAAAAATCTTAAGACAAAATTTTTACACTTTATTTTAACTTGTGTATTTTTTATCTTTTATTCCACATAATAAGTGGTATAATAATTATGTAACTTTATTATGTCGAATGTCGATGTTATCGTAAAAATGCGAACGTGAATTTTATATAATTATATTTTTTTAGTTTTCTGTTTTAAACAAAAAAGTGCTTTACTATACAAAGGTGTGGTTTGCTTAAGTTATGTAGTACAATTTTAGTTATTATAGCTATAAGCAAAACTCCATATTTAAAATCTTCTTGTACACATAATATAATAAAATCGTAAACGAGCCGTGTATGTACATTATATAATGTACATTAAAATATTTTGTACACGTTGTACCTACTTATGTTACCGAAATAAAAAAAAATTTTTTTTAGAAATTTTGTCTGTTTGTACGTTTGTGCACGCTAATCTCAAAGACGGCTTAACCGATTTGCATGCGGTTTTCATTTATGTATTGATGACTACCTGGATTAAACTAGAGGATACTTTTTATCTTGGAAAAATATTTGGATTTTGTGGGATTTTCACAAAAGTAACTACAACGCGTACGAAGTCACCGACACTAGCTAGTATGAAATATAAACTTTTTTCATATTTCTACGATAACAAAGACAAATGATAAGGTAAATAAATATGATTACTCGTTAAATCTGGTGTGTTCAAGAAAGAAAAGTATGTTTGAAACTTAACTTTGCAACTTTATATAGGCCTACCTATAATTAAAAAAAATGCGAAATAAAATTAAAAAATTATTTAAATATTTTTTTAAATAAATTATTGTCTTCAAAATGAATTTGACGATTGAGGTAAAATTAAGTTTAACATAGCTTAATTAATTACATTAATGTGTAAATAAAAATAAAAAAAATATTATTATATTTAAAATATCAATTTAAAAAAAATTGCTTATATAATACTATATTTAATGCTCTTTAAAAATTTAATAATATTGTATCTTTTACTTGTGAGCAAATTAATGGATCACGAAAGCTTTCTTAATTTTTAAAATTTAGACAGCCTTCATACTAGATTAGAAATGTTTAAAAGATGAGCTGAATAAAAAATATGTTAAATTAAATTATAGACTAAGTACTTGTAGAGTTATATTATTTATTTCTTTCTTTCGTGAACACTTTTTATGTCTTAACCGAGTAAGATTAAAATTTTATTTATAATTGCATACATTTTTAATTTATGAAAATTGTTTGAGTTATTTTAGTAACACTATTCTTTGAGGTTCTTGAATAATATCAATTAATTGAAATCTTGTCAAATTTGCAACTGAATATAGATAATGATAAAAAAAATCGCCTATCCAAGGATGCAGTAAACCGAGTGCATAATTTAATAAAACATAAAATTATTTCTAAAAGTAACTAATCAACACTTTACTTGTAGTTGGTGAAAGAGGCCCTAAGACTACACTACAAAAATTGCATCCTTTTAGTAATAATTTTTGAAAGTTTGTACTGCGTACGAAGCCGGGGGCGGAGAGCCACTTCTTCTTAAGGTGGTATAACTTGAATGACCGCTAACTCCTCCTAAACCACGCAATGGATTTTGGTAAGATTTTCACTATCAGTTAGATAATCTTTCAAGGAAACCATACTATACTATATTAATATTATAAATGTGAAAGTAACTCTGTCTGTCTGTTTACATACACGTTGTCAGCGATACAAGAAAGGACATCGGATACCTTTCATACAGAAAAAAGTAATATTCCCAGGGGATCATCTAAAATAAAATAAAAAACTAACGCCTGGTCAAAGTGTTATAGCAACAAGAGGTTAAGCGTTGTATTGCTTATATATATTTTTATTTATCAACCCAAACGAAGTCGCGGACACCAGCTAGTTTTATATAAGGACTTTTTAGGTGAACATATTATTTATTTACCTCTGGCACAACCGACTCAATTCGGAAGAATCTTTCCCAAAGAAAACTCATCAAATCTGAGGACGCATGAAGTAAACAAAATCATGTAAGTAAGTAATACAAAGGCCATTTGTTGCTTAATTTATTATTCCATTATCTTCTATAATACAAATATAATATTGTGAAAAGGTTGTTAGGGAAATAACGGCAGACATTGTAATTTGTTACGTAATATGCCTTGTTAAGAACAAAGGGAAGGCTTTATTAACAAAATTATTCAATTGGTAGAAGAGAGTTTTAAGCAAAAATATAGGTACTTAGTCTGTTAAAAATAAAGAGATTTTTAAGCTGTTTAATTAACATAAAACCATTTTTTTTTCCTATTCAAACCGTTGATTACTATTAATAAGTTGTTTAACTACAAAAGTCATTGTACATGAACAACAATTTATGGATGACTTTAAGACTAAGCACAGACCGAGAACAATTTTTACCAAAATAACTTAATAATAACTTATATTGCACAACAAAATTTTGCAGCTTCTCGGAGATAATCACAGATTTAAAATTGTAAGATATTTTTTTAAAAAATGTTCCTTTTCTTAAAAAATATGGATTTAGATTTCGTTTTCGTAACGTTATGAACCTTTGGAAAATAGACTAAGGGACGTGACTTCTGTTATCACTTTCCATCTGACTGGGTCGTAAATAAATTACTACATTAATGAAAAATAAATAACAATATCTTCAGTTTATTAGGTGCGTTTATTTGAGGATTTAAATAAATTTTAGGTACTTTATACACAAAAAAACAAATTAGACTCCGCCATATTACAGTGTCAATATGGCAGAAAGATAGAGATAGCAATTTTTTGTAGTGAAAACTTCTTTATGCGCGTTGGGCATTTTTAAGATAGGATAAAATCATTGAACTCGCGACAGTGTCATGTTATTTAATGTAAGGGTTGATATAGCTGATATTAATTTAAAATAATTTAACAAAGGAACAATAAACAGACAATTTCATATGAAAGTAAACTTACTAGATATGATAACAAGGATCAATATGGTATACACCTCTGACAAATAATCTAGTTTCATATCAACATCAAACCTTTTTAATGGTCTGTCATTATGAAGTTCATGTTAAGTAATTATGTTCTATTTAATTGTCATTGTGTGTCAGTGTCATATATTTTCTCTTGTATTTCTTGCGATCAATAATAATCGTATTTACCTAATTCAATAATGCCAAGGAATTTAAATATCATACAATTATTTTTGTGAAGCTACGTTTTCACTTCTGACGTGCAGTCCTACGACTCCCATGATTTTTCTCTCTCTCTCATTCTTATTTGTATCATACTCGTGGCCTGTGTAGAAAAAAATGTGATGTAATTAGTTTTACAAAAAAAGGCTTATTATATAAATTACAGCAAATTTTCTTTACATTAACTGTTTTTATCGTTAAATTACTTAGAAAGCAGATACTGTCAGAAAACTATTATACGGCGGCACAACAAAATATAGGAAAGCAACAATTTTCAAAATTTTCAAAGTTTTCCAAGTAACATCTTTTTTCAGCACCAAATGACTGTACTAATATTATACGTTAAAATGTGTGAAAATGTTTCTATATTTGTTATTTAATTACCAGTAATCCGATCAACGAATTTGGATAAAAATTGGAATACACATAGATCATGTCCTGGATTAAAACTACGGGCTATAAAACATGGAAAAGTTCGTCAGTGATTTAATTAAAATACACATACAACATATACACATGTAGGTATTATTATTGTTTCATGACATATAAACAGAGAAACTTATTAACTTAATTGCTACGTGTTTTAAGTGTGACAAGTTAAGTTGCAATGTCCTGCCAAGAATTCATGAAGACTTTTTTTTTTTTTTCATATTGCAGAGTTGACATAATCTTAGTATTTTTAGCAATATTAATATTAATATTTTTAGCAATAGTAACAATATTAATATTAATTGATCTGTTTTTATAAATAACCCAAACAATTTCTAATTAATTACTCTTACACGTAATTTTATAATGTGCGCGTCCATGCCGCGCTCGCTAACTGTCAGCTAAGAGAAGCGGTGAACAACGCCAGCAATGGATACGACAAGCCAGCAGCCGTCCCTCGCTGCATGGCTAACGGGTTTTCACCTGTTGACAAAAACAGAAACATTATAATAAAGAATTAATTCATTGTCCCGAGAGGCTTTTCTTTCCAAAAATCGGATAGCACAAAAATACTTGGATTTCATGATCGGTCAAATATAACCTATACGGAATTTATCGACTTGCTATATATAACATCAAAGATCATATCGACTTTGTACGGGTAGAATCACTTCCCAATTGATTTTCTTTTTTGCTTTTAGCGAAGCCTATGTGTAATGGTAACAATATTTATTGGTCAGAATATTCGAAATCAGTAGGAATTTCGCGCTTTCTCACTCCGCGCGCACCGGAGTCGCTACAAAATAAAATTTACAGTCATTAGTACAACCCACAACAGTATTTACTTACAACAGTAGTAATTGCTTACGAACACGTAGTAATAGTAATGTAAACAGCAGATATTTTCAATGGATAAAAATCGGGAACGCAGCGAAAGCGACACAGGTCCTACTTTGAAGACGCCCGGCTGCTTACTGAAGCAAACTGAGTGAGCAGAGCGCGCTTGGTACTTTCTTAAAAAATATCTCGTGAAAAAAATTATTAAAAACTGTTTTGATAAAAAAAATAGCCATAAAATATCATTACTTATTTTTTTGTCATTATTTCGTGAGCAAAAGTGTAATATACTAAATTTCTCATTTTCGGAATATTTTATTACAAGATGAAGATGTAAATATATCGTTTTTTGAACCATAAAATTATCCAGGATATTTATTAAAATATAACTTTTTTTCCGAGCAAAATTATGAATTTTTTAATTGTTTACCACTAAATCAAAAATACTAATGTATCCGTGGTGATAAGTAGGGATAAGACTATAAGTGGTTATAATCTTAAGAGACCTATAAAATCTTAAGACTATTAACACAGCCACCATAAAAAGTACGTCGTAACAAGAAGTAATCAAAACGAAAACAACTAGTTTTCCTTTTACATCAGAAATATACGTACAAGTAAAATATAATTCAATACAGCTCTTGTGTCGTGATAACTTTCGTGCGTCGGTCTATTGTTAGTGAGCAGTGAGACAATCCGACCCGGGGCGGGATTCATAGGTTCAGAAGAGAAATTGAGCTTCGCTTTGTAACAAGGAAGTTCGAACTCCGTTGAAACAATATATATAAGAGATATAGCCACACAAAATACACCGTTTCACAGAGATAAGACTTACTAGTCCAATTACCACTGCAGAGCAAAGTGGCTCACCTCCATGAATATTATATTTCGTGTGGTCATAGAGTTATGCAATTACTGTTGTATACTATTAGTATATTATTTACTAGTAATGTCTGGCGGTTACTTCCGCCTCGGCTTCTAAAAATATGACTTTCCGCAAGAATTGGGCTATCAAATGCAAACGGCTCCAGAATCACCCAAAGGAGCCTAGCCACACGTCATTATATCCAAGGTTTGGATGCTAAGTGGCATCTCCTGCTGGGGAGAGTCTAGAAAAGACAGAAAACCATACAACAGATTTGCTTATAGTTTGGAACTGACTGATTGCAAATAAAAACGCAGCAAAAAATTCAAAAAGAATAACCTAGCATGCGTGAGGTTGGGTGTAACACACTCAGCCAGTAATAAATATCTCGATATTATTTTAAGCGTGTTACACATTTGTGCAAATACTTTTTTGTTTTATTTGTATTATTTTGGGTCTATTTCTGTTGACACACATGTAAAATTTTTATAACACCCCGTCTTTGCGTCAGACGTCAGGGGTAAAAAAAGAAAAGTTTCCTGTAAAATTACCTCTTAACACGTGAACAGAAACAGCCGACGCAGCGACATCAGCCAGTGAACAGCTATAATTACCGGAGTCATTTCGATTCGCATTCGCTATGTACAGTCTTGACAGTGCACCATTTGATGTCGCCTCAGTTTTCACGCTGCAAACAATACCACTCCGATTAAACGGAATATTAAATTAGCTTGTGTCGCTTAAACACACAATGTCTTATACAAAACTGCGGGAAATTTACGAACAAAGAGCGAGAAACTGTGTCGTGAACTAACAAAAGGTTGTATCAGTTGATTAAGTATTAAAATTGATATGTCATTTCGTGTTCCATTATTTTAGTTAAATAATAGATTCATTATTTTAAAAATAACGCATTGTGTATAATGCTGACATACAAAATCCCTTTAGATAAAATTAAGTCGATAGTATGTTAAAAAAATGTAAATTTAATAGCATAGTGGATTAGTGGATACATGTCACAATCATTTGGGCAGCCCGTCTGGCGGCAGTAACCACTAATAACCACCCTCTCACAGAAAATCACCGTGAAATAACAGAATGTGTGTTGTTGTGTTTCGGTGAGTGAGTAAGAGATGTCAGAGCCCAAATAGTAGAACTATTCTAATATACTATGGTCGGCACTGCACTTGCAACACCAGTGGCGTTGCTTGTGTTATAGGCGACGGTAGCCACTAACTATCAAGTGGACCGTCAGCCTGTCTGTTGTCGTCCTTAACATAAGAAATAAAAAATATGTCACTACTCTTCAAATAGAATACAAATTATAAATTTCAATTTCAATTACCCCTGAATTCAAATTAGTACTTGGTGATTCAAAATCTTTCTCGCGTCTCAAAATCTTGTATTTGCCTTACACATGGTATTGTTTTATGTATGTTCCAAATTAATAAACTAAGTAAAACAGACGAAAATTTAAAAGAAATCCGTAGCTTAAACGCGGATTTTTTTTTTTTAAGTAAAAACGCTCAATGCTCACAACTTGGAGACACCACTTTAACAAACGTGAATTTCGACAGTCATACTGAAAAGGCCTTCCTCCATGAACACTTTAATTAAAGTCTTAATTACCTTCCTTCAGCTAAAATGTTGTTTTTTATTTCTCCAAACGACTTTTGACAGTAAAAGTTTAAACTCTGGTTTCATTTCTAATTTCCAGCTTGAAAGTACTCTGTGTAGTGTACTAATATAGCGGCTAAAATTATTTCAGACGGTTTAAAATTTGTTGACATAATATTACTTTGAAGTAAAGAATATTGTCAGTTTTAATGTTGTAAAAGCCAATGTTAAAAATATAAAGTATTAATTGTTGCAATACTACATAAAAGATGCAAATTGTTTAATTTAAATGTTGACGACATGGCGCTGCATAATATTTTTTATTTGCTGTTTTTTATTTTTATTTTTAGATGATCTCTCAGGAACAGTAGGTACTATTTTTCTGGATGAAAATGTTTTCTGTTTCTGTGTTGTTGTTTTCTGTATCCGTGACAACAATTTGCAAAAATACTGTATGCAAGAATAAAAACGTGTATTTTGATGATCGTTTGAGTAGTTAAGGCGTAAAAGCGTAACAAACAAACAAACATTCTCACTTTCGTATTTAGTTCATACCTAATATTAGTTCATATATATTCATATATATATATATGTCTTTACATACAAAACACATACTTCTTCAGGTTTTCTACGAGAAACAAGGCGAAGAACACACCCCCTCTAGTGTTAAGTTCATAAATTCTACCAAAGTGACTCAAGCGAGTAATATTCAAATACAAACACGCTTGTTCGCCCCAAATTATCCGGAATTGAATTTATGGAGTGTAAACTGCCCTTATTTTCATTCTGGATTGCCGGAAAGATTTATAGATTGCCCCTAAATTAACTGGAAGATGTGAACTAGTGATTTCTTGAAATGACCCAGTAAATTATTAGCTTCAACCCCATTTTAATTAACTGTTGGTTAAGAACAAATAAGCATTTGTGTTACTAACTTAATAGAAACAATATATAGCAATCCATACTATGTGAAAGTAACTCTGTCTGTCTGTATGTTACCTTTTCACGCTTTAACTACTCAACCAATCATCATGAAATTTTGCATACATTTCAGGGATATAGGAAAGGACCTTTCATCTAGAAAAAAAAGGACTGTTCCCGAGGATCATCTAAAATTAAATAAAAAACCTACTATTTTCATTTTTCAACACGGAAGAAGTCACGGGCACCAGCTAGTATTAAAATATCTAAAAAAATATGCAACTCACCTAACTCCGCCTCTTTTTGTGTCGTAATTGAGCAGTCTAGTGCCATGCTTCCAATTGACCTGTCGTGTCGGCTGTGGTATTTCACTGACAATACACCGGAGTTCTATTATGGAGCCCTCTTTGTAAAACTTGTCCTGCAATGGCCGACCTCTTTCATCGACGATCTCCACTTTCGGTACTAAAACAAGGAAAAATATTTATTGGCAAATTATTCATACTTACTAAGTATTACAATCAAAACATTAGCAGACATACTCGTACTTCTAACGGTCACTTGGTGGTAAGTGACTACTTAACAAAGCCACAGGTGCTGCAAGTGCGCTGCCGACTTAAGTAGGATTGAGGATAGGGAAATAGGGTGTGGCATCCATTACTCACTCACCGAAACACAACAGCACACATGCTGTTATTTCACGATGGTCTTCTGTCGTCATACGGGCTGCCCAAATGACTGCGAAACGCAATGTGCCCTGCCATTACTTTCCAGATCCCGACCAGAGTCAACTATGAAAAGTTTATTCACAAAGTTGGCCCTGTCGGGAATCGTCATTTGGAAAACAAATATTACAATATTTTTTCATAAAGCTAAACTCCTACTACTGAAATTGGAAATTTGTGGCAGAATTCTATTGTGGGCAATTTGAAAACTCTTTGTTTTCAATATCACAGTTCGTTATAGTGAGTCGCTGTAACAGTTTTGTTTGACACAAACAAACAAGCGTTGTACGTGTATTGCGATTCTTCGTTTTGTACAGTCAGCAACACAAGACAAAGTCTGTAGTTAAGTTTACTAATCTAATTTGCAGACTCCTCGCAAGAGCAAATCGAATTGCATAGTTCACCGCACCATTGAAGAATTTCTTAATGAAAATTCACCACGTATAGCATAACACTTAAAATGGGATATACCTACTTACTTACTTATAGGACACAATTTATAGAGACACTATCTGGTGCCCGCGACTCCGTCCGCGTTGAAAGAAAAAAGCAATATAACGATTGACCTCTTGTTGCTATAATACTTTAGCAAGGAGTTAGTTTATTATTTCATTTTAGATGATCCTCGGGAACAACTCTTTTTTACTGGATAGGCTCTGGTATCCCTTACTCACCGAAACACAACAGCAGCTGTTATTACACGGTGGTCTTCTGCAAGCTGGTGGTTACTGTCGCCAAACTGGCGGCCCAATTGACTGCGAAATGCAGTGTGCCATGCCACTACTTCAGGTCTTTTTTTTGTCAATGAAATAAAAGTAAACTTTTTGCACATGGCAGATGTTGGTTTGATAACAACGATTATATTAATTCTCACTGCTGGCTAACTGATTCGTGTAAAATTGTAAATAAAAAAAAGAATTTCCAGTTTTTTCCTGATCTAATAAAGTATCAATAATAAATTACTGAATTATAAAACCTGATACCACTTTGACAACTCGTTACAAACAGAATTTTTAAATTTAGAATTTTTAAAATTTATTTTTTAATAATATTAACCACGAAAATACCAGAAATTCTTTCGAATAAAATTTATAATATTAATTATGTAAAGATTACAGAACCGTTAAATAAAAAACTTTTACAATTGTCAGCCTATGCATTCCACTTTATTTCACTGTAGTCTTTCAAGTTGTAGCTTACTGTAGCCAGACTCATTTAACCGCCTGTACGTGAATGCCAAAAACTAGAATGTGCTAAGAACCAAAAAGTTTGATATCCTTAATGACACACTTGCAAAACAATACAGCTTTTCATTCCCATTTGCATACATAACACCGTTTTGTAACCGCGCAATAGTTCAAGCCTACTATGAACATAAGTCCTGGGCTTTAGGGACTGCGTAGTGGTGCGGACGTGTAATGGAACGCGAGAGAGGGATTATCCCGGTTTGTGTAAAGTGAATAGTGAATTAACGGATGGGTTCTTTGCAATGCTTAGCCTGGTGAAGATAACTTCCGGATCCGGAGAACTCATTGAGAAGCTTAAAAACGCTCGTCTACCTAAAGGCAGACGAAGACGAATTAATCTGTCAATAGATAAATGAAATGCCTTTTTTTATTAAAACGGCGGACAGAGTCGACGGTCCACTTGATAGTAGGTGGCTATCGTCGTCTATAACACAAGCAATGCAACAAGTTCTACAAGTCCGCTGCCAACTACAGTGGGATAAAGGATAAGCGATTGGGAAGGGATAGGGAAATGAGCTCTGACATCTCTTACTCATTCACCGAAACACAACAGCACGCGTGCTGTTATATAATGGTGGTCTTGGGGGTTACTACCCATACGAGCCCAAATGACTGTGAAATGCAGAATGCCCCGGAATTAATTTCCAGATTCAGACCAGAGTCAACTTTGAAAAGTTCATTTACCGGGAATCGAACCCAGGAACC
This sequence comes from Synanthedon myopaeformis, assembly GCA_944738685.1. NCBI lineage: Eukaryota > Metazoa > Arthropoda > Insecta > Lepidoptera > Sesiidae > Synanthedon > Synanthedon myopaeformis. Next base: position 3,396,088 of record OX122938.1, on the reverse strand, counting down.
CTGGGACATAGCTTTTAGGCAAGAACCCTAACCACTCATCATTTTGTAGAACGATTTATCTTTTGCCTCAAAATAGGCCTCAGTTTCAGCGATAACCTGTTCATTCGTGCGAAATTTCTTACCAGCGAGCATTTTTTTGGGTTCTGCGAAGAGCCAGTAGTCGCTGGGAGCCAAATCTGACGAATACGATGGATGTGACACGGTGCGTTGTCTTGATGAAACAAAAAATTTTTCTTTGCTATATGCGGTCGTTTCTTTGCAATTTTGGCCTTCAAACGCTCCAATAACGCTTTCACTGTTGGTTGTATTTCTCTTCTCAAGATAGTCGATAAATATTACACCACGCACATCCCAAAATACCCAGGCCATAACCTTTCCAGCCGATTGTTGTGCTTTCGGGCGCTTTAGACGAGGTTCACCAGTTACTGTCAACTCAGATGACGATCATTTGATTCCAGAGTGAAGTGATGGATCCATGTTTCCAGTTTGTTACGTTTAAACATGACCAAACACTGCTCAGAATCATCAACACGTTTTTGTTTTTGGTCAACAGTGAGCAAACGCGGCACCCGCTTTGAACAGAGCTTTCTCATATTCAAATGCTCATGCAATGTAAAGCCAACATGTTTTTCTGATATCTTTACGATGTCAACTAACTCACGCAACTTCACTTTTCGATCATTCAAAACGATTTTGTGGATTTTTTTGATGTTTTCTGGTGTTACCGCCTCATTTGGACGTCCACTGCGTTCTGCATCGTCGGTGTTTCTACGACCACGTTTGAAGTCAGCAAACCAACGTTTTATTGGTGTTTCTGATGGAACGGAGTCCCCATTACACTTTTCAAGCCATTGCTTTGCCTGAACGTTATTTTTTTCCATCAAGAAGCAGTGTAAAATTAAAACTCGAAATTGTTTTTGATCCATTGTTTTGAATATAACAAAAGTAGCGTTTCTCTTAGCACAATAACTCACAAACTAATGAATAGAATGTCATGAAATTTTAACCGCTGGCTTTTGAAGGTTAGTATTAACTGAAAAAGAGGTGAATGCAATAATACTAGCGCCATCTATGTGTTAGGCCCAGGACTTTTCAGCCCATGTAATATTTTCTCATTTTTCAACGTGGGCGAATTTGTGGTCAGCAGCTAGCATGATACATAACAGCTTCAATAAAATGAAACACTCTTTATTAACAAACGCCATCAATTCATTTTATATTGATTATCGGCTGAAAGTTGGAAAGCATTGGTTTCGGTAGGTGGTTTTATTAGCTGGACACATTTTGCAATGTATTATTGTTTTAGGAACACCGCAACTTTGAGGAGACGTAAAAGTTCAGAACAAATGTTCAATTTCGGGGTCCTTTTGCCCTTTTTGAATTATAATTTGCGGGGTTATGGGGAAGCGAAAGATTTGAGGACTTTTTTATATACACAAACCTTTCTCTATATATTAGTGAAACCATACCAAAATCCGTTGGGTGGTTTAGATAAACTTAGCGGAGAAACAGGCAGAAGAGGAGAGCGATTTTATATTACAATGTTAATATATATGTATATTGTTTCAGTTAAAAGTACTTTTGACAGGTTAAGAGTTTGACTGTAACGTAGACACACACACACACACACACGTCATGGGTTAATATGTAGTGCAAGATTATAGACCAGCGTTTACAGAATACCTAACAGTATCCACCGAAGTGTCAAATTTCACATCAATCGAACGTGTGGTAGTTAGTGAAATCCCTTCATTAATTAAGGAAGGGAAAAATAATAAAGGTTCCGAAAAATAATAGAAATTGCTGTGAACTATGTCTAACTGTAATACTAATTAAACTGCATTAAATTGAATTACCGACAAATTAAAACAAAATATACCGAAAATAATAATCATATTTATCATACAAAAGAGACCTAATTGAGATTATTAACTTACATTAAAATTTACATGTAAAAGGGATAACATTTAAATACTTAACGCATTGTATTACATAATTTAGTGCACAGTAATAATAAATTTTCTCAATTCGCCGTGCTAAAAATACGAAGGACCAAGTCCATTAAAAACGATAAGAACTCCTTACTTCCGCACTTTTCCTGAGATTAACTTTGTTACGAGTCGAGTTTGTATAAAAAGTTACTTCTTTTGTGAAACTACGTGGTCTCCGTTATTAGCTCTTGTGGTAAAGTGCAAATAAGTGCTAACGAAAAAAAGTGCAAAAAAATTTGTGTAAATTTAAACTTACTATGTATATCAAATTGAATATTATTTTTTAATGTAAAAGCAGATCAATCAGTTTTGTATTGAGATCAGGCCATCAGTTTTTTTATATTTTCATCCCCATTTACAAAATCTGAAATATTCACAGAAAACCTGCTAGTTTTAAAATAAATCCCAAATAAGATAATTTTTTAGATCTCCTTATAATATTAGGTTTCATACATTTCGTACAAAAAAAAATATTAAGAACATTGACATAGGCAAAAAACATAGAAGCCTATGTCAATGTTAAACCAGCAATTATAATTTTAAGTCGATTTTTAGAGCAAACAATAAGGTTGCTAAAATAAGACGCAAAATATAAATTTCCATAACTTTACTTAATAAAAAAACTCATAAAAATACTTTATTACAGGAATGATGACATTATTTATGAAACCTTTATTAAGGAAACGGGTGGGAGTTGAACGCGGCTGTATATATTATTGGCATTTATTTAAGATCATATTTTTATTTACCGGTTACATAAACCCAAAATTATTATGTGTTTATTTATTTATTTTGTTTGTTAGCATGTAGTGGCAGCATTTTGGCAGCCCGTCTGGCGGCAGTAACCGGGCGTGGTCCTACTATAGTCGACAGAGCACTTACAGCACTAGGGGCGTCGCTTGTGTTATAGGGGACGCTAGCGACCTACCATGAAGTGGACCGTCAGCTTGTCTGTGGAGTTTAACATAAAAAAGAAGCATTGAAAATTTCTTCATTAGTATACTAGCTGCTGCCCGCGACTTCGTCTGCGTTGAAAAAGAAAATATAATGAGTAATAACGCCTGACATCGTTGTCGTTGTGACAACAGTGGCGCCCAATTTTTTATATTTACAGACGATCACTCGGGAACAGTACTTTTTTCTGGATGAAAGGTATATATATCCTTTCTTTTATCCCTGACAACGTATATGAAAAATTTCATGATGATCCTTTGAGTAAGTTGAGTTAAGGCGTGAAAAGGTAGCAGAGAGACAGACAGATAGAGTTACTTTCGCATTTATAATATTACTAGTATGGATAGTGTAATATAGTATGGATGAAGCAATACGAGTATATTACAAGACCAAACTATCGCATTGAAAAATAAAAGAAAATAGCTCTAGATAAGAATACCTAAATAAAAAATATCGGAAGTGGAACAGTGGGATCGTGAGACATATTTAACAGCTGGCTCCGGTGATTTGGCAAACTCGAAAGGATTTCGTTATGCGGAAAACTAAGATATTATATTGGCAAAGATCCTCTCGCATTAAACTACCAGATACAAGTGTATGTAGGTGGTATGTGAAATGTTGTATGATTTTTTTTGGATTCAAACCGCGCATTTTATATTTTATTTTTATTTGTTTGTATTAACAAACTTTTACTTATTATTGCAAATACTATATTACCTTTTCTGTACTTCTACTTATTACTATAAAGAGAAAATATTTGTATTTTTATTTTTAATGTATAAACTCAAAAATTACTGGATAGATTTTAAAAATTCTTTCCCCTATAGAGAGTTAGTTATATTACGGATTTTAAAAATTCTTTTTGCATTCGATAGCTCAATTCTTGAGGAAAGTTTAGGCTATTATAAAAAGCCTGAACCGTTCTCAAGAACTTCTTGAATAAAAGACGATGTGGACGCAACCGCGGAACATAGCTACTCATAGTTGTATTATATTGTGCCAAAACTAATATATGAGACCAACGATTTGAAATTACTTGAACGTAATACTTTGTAAAGCCAAAGTTATTAAGCAGCATAGGTACTCATTTTATCCTTTAATATGTTTCTGTACTTAATCTGGCGGATTTTATATCCTGTGTAACTGGTTATAAAACTCAAATAAAATCCAACACCGTGTTTAGATGTTTATAATATCACTACTAACTCTGCCCCATAGTTTCACTGGTCATTTAATATAAATTGAAGGCATGCACATTTCGGCTCTTCTCGGTAATGCTCGTATGTCGTCGGCAAAGACCTTCTATTGTAATTTGGTCGTCGGGCGCCCGTCCTAGGGCCGCCATCGCCCGTATGCGATGTTACATCGTTATCGTTCTTTCAGACAATTTTTTTAATGTGTAACATCTTACCGCGCAGTTTCGTGGGAGTAAAATCGTGCAAATTCATCGAAAACGTGTTAACAGGGAGCCTGGATCTATGGAACGCGCGCTATTTGGTTTGACTAATGTGACACGGTCTTCTAAACCACCCAACAGATTTTGATACGGTTTTCACTAATGGAAAGAGCGATAAATGAGAAATGATAGTGTAATGTAATTCACTGTTATATATTTACATAGTATAATTTGAAGTCGCTTACCGCGTCTGTCTTATGGCAGTCTGTTTTCACTATCAGTAAGATAATTTTTCACGAAATTTTTATTATAAACTTATATACAGTAAAACCTAATAAGTTTTTTTTTTTTTGCAAATCCGGGAACGAGACGCTAGTTGTATTATAATTTATTGTATTGTAATATAATTTACACAAAAATATTATATCCATGCGAAGCAGGACGGGGGCCCCTAGTATCCAATAAATGTGTCGTTATTTCAAAGCAGTAAAAATTCCATATTAACATACATATATATCTAGGTATATAAACTAATAACGAAATAAAGAAATTCTCATTTTTCCCTGGACAGTCGTGTCGTCCAAATTGCAAAATGTTCAATGTTATCTCCGACAATATTGTATTATAAATAAAATCGTTGGGGAAATTTTGCAATTTCACAACAATATTCGTTTGGCACGTAATCTCTGATGTTTTGATTACCGTTAAAACAAATAATAAAAGTACTGTGTCATTTGACATTTATTTAAATGAAAATTTCATATGGCACTAGCAATAGGTATAAATATTTCAATTTTTGAATCCCATAGTATTTTTCTAATATGATATTTAATTTTTGTGAATTATTGTAAATGTTATTGATTTTTAATATAGTAATTTATACTAACAACTTGTTTTATTTAAAAGCAATATCTAGTTTCCACTTTAATATTTTTTAAAGTTTAACTTTAATGTTTAACTGTACAGAATCACCTATTGTGAGCGAGTTGTCTAGTGAAATAATTGGTAAAAATCATACATGATTACTCGCCGATTCGGGCGAGTAGTCCGGTAATTCGCATAATTGATGCAGTACATAGCGTATGGATAGGATAGGTATTTTTGTAAATTATAATCAAACTACGTCTCGCCTTATTAAAATATTTACTAGTAAAAATGCCGAATTGAGTAGTGAAAAAGTGTAAAAACCAGTCTTAAAAAAATAAAAAACCAGAATGGAATCACATTTCAGACGTAAGTAAACTTGGAAATTAATATTTTTAATAAAAAATAAACGAAAATTGAGGTTAAGTATAGCTTGGAACACAAAATCTCAATACAGTAAACGTCCTATGCACACATGTTTATAAATCGGCTTCAATAATCGGTTTTTTGTTTGTTTTTTATCTTTATTTAATATTGTTTTCATAGCTATTTTTTGGTAAAAAAGAAGTCCGTTATTGCAGTGGGTTTTAAGTTTACATATGTATTTATTCTTATATTATTGTCGTATTGAGTGACTGTGTTTCAAAAAAATTTGTGTGTGTCAGCTCCGACACACGATTGGAGTTTACTCCTTACGAACGATTATAAAATTTAAATTTTCACAATTCGAACACGCCAAGAGAACAACATTGTTCTTTTTTTAAATAATATTGTGTTGATGGCGCATTATCTCTAAAACTTCAGATATTCTAAAATATTCAAAAAATATTTTTTGAACAACAATTTTGATTTTACTCCCATAAATTTTCATACCACGGGCTTATAGTATATGAAAATCGATTCTTAGTGAGTAAACTCAAATAAAAATAAATAACATAAAATATATAGTCAGCAAAATTCTACCAATAGTTCTTCTTTGGTCTGAGGGAATTATATCAAAATATTCTGTTAAAATACAGTAAATATTAACTAGATTAATTATTGTTATTCTTATTTGAAAATTATCATTATATTTTCAAAAATAACTGCAAAAGCACTTACCAACTACAGTTAGATGTACTCTTCGCACCAACGGCGGGTGTGTTGATATCTGGCATTCGTAATATCCTTCGTCTCTTTCACTCACGTACTGTATGAGTAATCGCCAATCGTTCGGGTGTTCAAAAGCCAGTGAATATCTGGAGTCAGCCGAGTAAGTGTGGCGTCCGAAGGAGAGAAGATGCAGTTCCTCGCCCCTTCTTCTCACCCAGGATGTCTGAAAGATCATTTTAATGTTAATATTGTGGATCACATTATTTTAATACTAGCTGAACTCGTGGAGTACGCGCGTTACTGGACATTGCTTACATATGTAGACAGATAAGTTACTTATAACATCAGCATCTGCCGGTGAAAGTCCCGTCAAAATCGGTCCAGAAGTTACCGAGATTAGCCTGAACAAGCAGACAAATAGACATTTATTGAATAATATGTTCGTAATACTAATTAAATTTCTCTATTAGCATGCCGTGAGCTATAATTATTATAAAATCCGCCGTGAAAGTGATTGAGATGTGGTATACATTATTGACACACAAAACTCTTAACTTTTTTAATATGGTTTCATAACCTTCCCTAAATTAACTTAAAAATAAGTGTGCTAAGTTCGTCTTTAAAATGAGAACCATTTAAGCCTTAAAATTTTCCTTTGAAACATTAGAGTGGTGGCGTTGTTCCCGTAAATTTATAAGCGACGTCGTTTTCACGGGCACAATATTAAAAGAAAATCAGTAAGTATTGTGTCCAATATATTATTAAGTATACCTAACAAGGAACTCCGTAAGGCTAAGTAAAAAGCAATTAATAAAATATAATAAAAATATAACTTTTTGTTAAAACTATAGCGACCCGACCGGACCCGGCAAAAATATTCATAAGTGTCAAAAATCTTCAGAATGCGAACAGGTTTTCAAAATAACGTACTTAGTTTTTAATACTAAACTGCATAATGACGTCCTTTATCGGTAAATCTACTTCTTTAAATGGTTTCTTGTTTTTTAAAACCATAACTGCTTTTTTAAATGTTTTTAAAATCGTCGTTGTCGATTGTCGATGTTAAGGCAAGGACTTAGCAGAAAAGTCTTATTTTCGTAGTCTAATTTGACCTCTAAGAGTAAAATTAAAACTTGATAAAAATACAGTGCATAAGTAGGAAAAATAAATATATTTTAAAAAAAAGTCAAAATTCCCCAAAAAATCCAGAAAGACAGAGAAGCTGGGATGACATACAATGTCAAACTATTTATGATAGTTTACTGGAGAGCTTTTCGAGGCCCGATTTTTCTAGATTGAGGGCGTTAAAAAGCCGAGAGTCGGGATTCTGGCTCCACGCCTCATCATTTGCGCTCATTTTAATAAAAATTCTGTTCGGTCTGAGGTTACTCCTTGTCTTAATAGAGTCTCTACTGCAAACAATGTTTATACTGTGCATTGTCCTCTGGTAGATGCTGCAGTTGTAAGCTAATTAGTTCTGACGAATATGAGCTTTCGTCTAGCTTTATACACGACTCTAGCAAAATATTTAATTGACGTACTTTCATTTTGACTCGCGGAATATTTTAAATTTTAAAAATCTGCTTGAATTTTTCTAAATTGAGTGCAAAAATAGATCTGTACCTGCACAATTTTTATTTCAATTGCTTCACGGTAAAACCGCAAAAGCGCTCAATTAGAGCTCGATCATCGATCGATCGAATGATGTTTTTAGTGATAATTTAGTAATAGATTTAGTGATAAGTTATAATTTAGTAAAGTAGTCATGTATATACACTACCTTGCCCAATGAGGCGATATATCCTTCAGGGAAAAGCCTTTAAATAAATATTAAAAAGGCGATATTTACTGATCAAAAAAATTATATAGGTATATTATGTAGAAATGAACTCATAATATTCAGAACAAAGTCGGTTCACGTTCAAAATACTTGTATTTTTTTTTTGTGTGATTGATTGTGATTGATATGGATGATATGGGAAATAAATATTTCAATGGTATCTTGTGTCTAAAAATGAAGTAGAATATGGTAGTATAAAATTATAACCATAAAATGTAAACGTATGATAGAAGTCAACCAGACATTTTTTACGTAAAGATCCTCAGACAGGCTGACGGTCGCCTATAATACAAGTAAAGCCTCAGTAAAGCCTACCTACCATAATAGTATATGTAGGCTCCGACTTATACGTTCGTAATGCTCATAAGTCGCTGCTCCAATCACATCCTGCTTTTGTTACAAGAATGTATAGATAGACGACTATAGCCATCTACCATTTAGTAGACATTAAATGGACTTACAGTCTTTTCTCCAAGGTCATGAACCCTGCAGTGCAAGTAGACTCTGCTGCCAAGTTGCGCTGTCACGTTATTCGTCGAGACATCGTCCTCGAAGAAAGGTAAAGGCTCAGAGGTGGTCGTGGATACATCTTCCTCGTGATCCTCGTATAACTCCGTAAACGCTTCATGCCAGAACGGGCCTGTAATTATTTTCTTCTCTCCGGTTTTGAAGTCTAAAAAGAATTAATCATTTAAGAAATTCGGTAAGACATAAAAAAGAAATTGAAAAAATGGGATTTTAACGTTTTTCTGGGCAAGTTTTCCAATTTTTCTCTTCGTAAAAACTTTCCTTGGAATTCAAGGAATATTTAAAGAGAATAGCCAAATTAATTAATATATTAATAGTTTTGTATTTAGCAACACATTTAGTATAATATTTTTTTAAAACTTCTGTAACTATTTATATGTGTTTTTAGGTTGTGATTAACTTTTTTTTTTTTAATTTAACTTTCCACTCAATTAAAAAATCAAAATCAGTTAAGTATTCTTAATTCCTAAACATAGTTATGTTAAAATAAATAAATAAATAAAAATAAATATAATAATAAACAAATAAACAATAAGTTATAAAGAGTTATTTGGTTGTATTTTGCTTAATTCAGAGCAAATTGACTTTGATACAAGACTTCTAATTTCGTTACTGGTTAGATTTAAAACAAATTTCACAGTTAAACTTAGTTATAAATAGTTGGTTGTATTGAGTTACGCACTCAGTCCACAATGGTTCTACGAGGAAATCCGAATTCCTAATATTTTATTTGGAGACATGCAATTTCCTAATTACTTATAGATCCACTACAAACAAAGCAATGAAAAGAAAAACTATTCTTATTATGTTGCAATAAGACTAAGAACAAGACTAGATGAAAACCAAACTATTATTGTACGCCATTCGTCTCTATTTCGCAAAGAAGTTAGACATAAATATCACTAAGATATCATCTATCTATTACGATCTAAAATCTTCTTGTCCCAATAAGGTTGTAGATAAGAAAAGTTGGGATTGTCTCTCATTGTGGGGTGAACCTTTATATTATTTGTAACAATTGGTCACGTACGCTGTCCCAGCGAAAGGGTCAGATTTCGTCTGATATTGAGTTGGAAAACATTACGTTTGCAAAACCCGGGACCCGCTTTAACAATTGTTTCTGGAGTTTGCATTGTGTTTGACTATTAATTTTCATGGATGTCTGTGTTCGTTGGTGCTTCATTTAAGATACAGGTAGATTATAAACGTTGAATTGATGTTTCAACATTTACTCGTCACAAGATTGATTTCCAAGGAATGTTAATTGTCATTCATCAATTATGTAAGGACGATTTTTGCCATTTTTGACCATTTCCGTGTCCTTTTCTGATGACAAGTTGTCTTTTTTATATTATAAATGATGGCAGGCAGAAAAACGGTCCACTATATGGTAGTTAGGTGGTACCTAACCGTCGCGTCGCCTAACGAAACAAGCAACACGAGAAAGGACTTAATAAGGGGAAAATATAATAATACATTGAAAAAGAATGTAAAGACATCTAATGTCACCTGGTATCTGAGGAGCGATAACATTGAAGAGTGAGACGAAGACCAGAAGACCAGCCGAAGTCATGTTGACAGCCCGACGAGCCTCAGCGCCATAGGTTTCATCTGTCCAGCCGCTTTTGCATCTATTCCAAAAATTTAATCACTTAAAAACAAGTTTAAGCGTACTATTTACACAATACATTGAAAATCACAATTGTTAGAAAAGTAAAAAATATATACTGGTTTATACTAATATTATAAAGAGAGAAGATTGTAATGAATGAACTCAGCGAGTAACATAGGCTATGTTTTATTTAAAAAAATACGCGTACGAAGTCGCGTGTTATTAGAATAAATTAAAATTTAAAAAATGTTTCAACTAAGAAAAACGAGGGCGATCGAAGTAGCGAGTAGTCTATTTCTTATATCGAAACTTTTTATATCCTTGAGCATATGAGAAGCTTATTATGCTCAAGATAATACTAAAAAATGTACTAATATAAAACTTGGCAATAAAAAAAAGGATCAAATGGATTTGTATTTAATTGACAACCAATTTTTGTTAGCTCCGATATTACATACACAATTTCTGCCACAGAACACGTTATGGAATTTTGTGTTGATTATAAGCTGGACGTATTTATATCTTCCCTTTTCTTCCATCGGACATTCAGACGTACGGCTGGTTACCATCCTCATATTGTTGAAATCCCTCTTTTTCGGACCAAGCGCTTTAAAACATCCTTTATAATGCGCACTGTCAAGGTTTGGAACTCCCTGCCAGCGTCTGTGTTTCCGAGCTCATACAACCCAAATATTTTCAAAGTTCGAGTGAACTCTGTCTGTCTGTTTCCTTTTTTCTTGTTATGGTCTGCTTACTAGGGTAAAAATATGTGTATATGTATTTACCTTCTTCTCATAACAATCGATTCCAACAACCAAAACAATAATACCATTTATGCGTAATATTAACATTACATCAATAAAACAAATGTCTACAACAGAATCAGATTGATGAACAAATCACTAGAAACAGTTTCTACGTATGTTCATCCCATATACAAAAACCCCAAAACAATAACCTACATTTGGCGCTAGGGTGACTATGATTTGTACATATATTTTTTCTGGGATTTTTTTTCAATATGTATAAATGTTTTGAAAATATGTATATGTTAGCAATTGCGTTCCATAGTCATAAACAGGGCAGCCATTTTGGTGGCAGTTACCACTCCTTTTACAGAAGACTACGGTAAAGTAACAGCTCGGTCAACTTGAGTTATAGGCTATTGTCGCCACAGGTACGGCAAGTACGCTGACCATAGTAAGATTAAGGGTTAGAAAGGTATAGAGAAATGAGCTCTGGCATCCCTTAGTCACATACTATTATTTCATGGTGGTCTTCTGTAAGAGGGTGATTACTGCTGCCAAACGGGTTGCTCAAACGAGGGCGAAATGCAGTGGCACTACTTTCCACATCCAGAACAGAGCCAACTTTATTTCCAAAGTTGACCCTGCCGGAAATCGAACCCCTGAGAGGGTTAAGGCAAGCACCCTTACCCCACTCATCGAAAGAGTCGTCGCGTGTTAAAGTTTGTAAAGTAAAATGTAAAGTAAAAGGTTATTTGCAACCTACCATCAATTACGCTGAAAGCCTCCCTGTCAGATAGAGTAACGGTATATTAAGGTGACCAAGACTTGGTATTTTTTACCAAAACTTGGTACACACCAATTTTTGGTCAGTTTTTTTTTTTTTTTTTTAGTTTAAATGAGTACTTATAAACTTTATTATTTTTGTGATTGAATGTTTACTTGATACAAATACAAGTTTTTTTTTTTCTTAACATTCTTTTATATTTTTTTGTATATATATATTTGTATACTTAATGTATTATAAAACATATAAATTAATCTTTTTCTAAGATTTCAGGTTTTCATGGTCACCCTATCTGGAAGGAAAATAATAATATTTTCCTCGACAAAAAGTGTCCTCTTTGGACAGTCTCCAAATATTAGGACATGGGTTGACTACGTATGAGGAATACTAATGCGGTAGGGATTTTATTAATTTTATTGAAATATCCAAATCACATAGGTTATTGCGTTTTATGGTAGTCCCTTACCTACGCTAATTAGATGTTAGGTGTCCTCATTATATTATACCTATCTTTCTTTCTTTATAAAATACTAACCTTTGCCTGCGACTTCATCCGCTTACCTTTTTATTAAACACTAGCTGGTGCTCGCGACTTCATCCGCGTTGAAAATTTTAAAAAAAGCAATATAACGCTTTGGCCAGGCGTTAGTTTTTCATTTTTTAATTATCCCTCGGGAATAGTCCTTTTTTCTGGATGAAAGGTACCCTATGTCCTTTCTGGTGTCCCAGACAACGTGTATGCAAAATTTTATGGTGATCGGTTCAGTAGTTTTTGCGTGAAAGAGTTACAAACATCCATACATCCAAACATACTTTCGCATTTATTATATTAATATAGATATAGATTTATTCAGTCTTTATTATAATAATTTTTCAAAATAGCCTTTAAAACAGTAAACGTTGCATGGTATGTAAGGATGTAAGTATGTAAGGATGAGTAATTATAAAAAATATATATCATAAGAACCATACAATAGATTTTATGTTAGGTACATATTTTAAATTAAAGTAAACTAAGCTTCTAAGCTATCTAAGCTATCTATGCTATCTAAGCTTCAAAAAGATACTTCATATATGCGTTAGCAGAATAGTTAGCTGAATAGAAAACTGAAAAAATTAGCTTAATAACATCAAGTGAACCGTCCGCCTCCCTCATACGCTTTATTATAAAAAAATAGAGCTAGAATTCAATGTAGTGTCAAGTTTTAAAAGTAGCTGCGTATTTAGTCTTACCATATTTTTAGCTCTGCTTGTATATCTGTAACAAAAAATAATATGATTACACATAGTGTAATTACCTAGATAATTATGTACAGTCGGGGTGCGAAACCTTAGTGTATCATATATATCGACCATAGTAAGATTAAGGATGAGGGATTAAGAAAAGATAGGGCAAAGGGCTTTGGCGTTCCTTATACACTCACCAAAACACAATAGAACACTTACTGTTATTACACAGTATTTTTCTGTAAGGTATTTACTTCTGTCAGACGGGCTGCCCAAATGACTGCGAAAACCTGCCTTGCAGTGTACCCTGCAACTACATAAGGCAACAAATCAGCATATCCCTACCAGTGAGGATACATTATTAGGGATAGGTGGAACGAGAGATAACTGTTCAAAAATAAGAAGAATGGTTGTGTCATGTCAGATTTTTTATAAACCCAGTGGCTTGGTTTCGAAGCGTTCAAGTGTTGAATATGTGCACACAAAATTGAGCTAAAATTCCGCAGCTCTATTCCAAATTTAAAAACAAAGTAACCGCCAAAAAAAGGCGTCGGCGTCGCTCTGCATAATGCCGCAATGCGTAGCTGGTGCGAAACTGACAAAACACATTATACGTTATCTCCCTCGTGGGTGCGGTTGAATCGGGTGAGTGTAGCTATTGGCTGTTGGGTGTATTATTGTGGTTAATATTGGCCGACTGACTGTTGAGTTGAGTTGAGCCAATTTATCTGACGAGCCGTCTCAAACTTTGGTATACTCGACTCTGTATTTTTGGACATTTGGACATTAACATGAGAGCGATTGTTGACTGATTTAACACTAGACTGACACAGAGTTTATCACTGCTATAATAATTATTCGTACTAGCTGGTGCCTGCGAATTCGTCCGCATTGAAAAATGAAAAATATAACACCTGTCTAAGTTAGTTAAATTACCTATTTGCGTATAGTATTATAATAGGTATATATTATACAGTCTATGAATATGTCTATGACTGAGTGAGTCAGTCAAAAATAGTGCACGTTCGTTTAAGTCAAATAATTCCAACAAGGTCATAGTAGTCCTTAACGCCCTAATAACACCTGATTTTATCAATGCGACGACCGTGGCGCCGCCACAGCAGCAGTGGCCTAAAAATTTTTAACATTTTTAGATTATCCCTCGGGAACCTAACATTTTTTGACGTTAAAATACAGGTAATAAGCTATCTGTGTGCCAAATTTTATCCAAATCCGTTCAGTAGTTTCTACGTGAGAGTAAAAAACATTCATCCATACATCCATCCTCACAAATTTATGCATCTTTACATATCTAAGTATAAAGAGAGAAGAATAAACTCTGTAATGAATAAACTCAAAAACTACTGGACTGATTTTGAATATTCTTTCAACTATAGAAAGTTAAGTTATAAGCGACATATTTAGGCTATATTTTATAAAGTTACGCGGACGAAGTCGCGTAACTTTATAAAATATATATATAAATTGATGATATACATAATCATGAATTTGTAATTTACTCATACAACTACTGGACCGGTTTTATAAATCAGCGAGTAACATAAGTAGGCCATATTTTATAAAGTTACGCGGGTGAAGTCGCGTGCAACAGCTATATAATAAAACCTAATTAAGTTTTTTCCTGGGCGAAGCCTTGAGCGGATCGCTAAATAGGATAATAAGGATGTTAAATTAGTACTTGTTTTAGGAAATATGTCAGTGTTAATAATAATTAACTTAATATCACTCGATCTTGTGTGACATAATGCCGTAATTACTCGCCACAGCACACCTAATAGCTAATAATTCAATACCAATCCGCCCTCAGAGAAAAGGTGAAAGGTCGCCACACATAAATCTTTGCTTAATAAGGTCACGCGCCACCAACCCAGGATAACACCACATAACACGGAGGTAACAGTAATTTATACTATGTAAAAAAATATAGAAATTCTACTCACGTCCACAAACAAGCGTCTAACGCACACACTCCCTGAGATCGTGCTGCGAACAAATTCAATCTACTTTTTAACCCCCGACGCCCAACACAAAAGCGGGGAGTTATAAATTCGGCCGGTGTATCTGAGTGTCTGTCCGTGGCATCTTAGCTCCCAAGAGGTTTTACCGATTTTGTCCATTTTTTTTCGTTCGAAGATTGATATGATCGACATGGTTCTTAGCTATAATTTAAGAAGATCTGTTCAGACGTTTAAGCACCATCAAACCATTTCCTAGACGACGAAAAGATCTCACTGACCTCTATAGGTTCGAATTATTTCCATTGGCTCAACTATCAAACTTATGCTCGATTAAAAATGCTGCTGTAATTTAAAAAATTCAAATTTCTAATTTCAAAGACTCATACAAAGTTCCCCCCTTCCCCTTTTAGTTAAAAATTTCAAAAATCTTTACTTAGTGGTGCTTACGTTATAAATTAAACCTTCATTATAAACTTCATCTTTCTTAGTAGTTTTGGCTGTGAGTTTATCGTCAATCAGTACAAACTACTTTTTATAAGTATATGATTAGCGATCCGCCCTGGTAATTAACGTTAAATTATGATACAAAGAAAAATGTGTAGAATAATTAACCTAATACTTACTTAATATTATAAAGACAGAAGATTTGTATTTTTGTATGTTTGTAATGAATAAACTCAAAAACTACTGGACCGATTTTAAAATTCTTTCATCGATAGAAAGCTACATTATCAACGAGTAAAATGGGTTATATTTTATAAAGTTACGCGGACGACGTGGCGTCGCGACGTGCAATAGCTAGTTATTAATAAGTTCCAAGTTTCTTTGGTAGATATAATTATTGTATGGCATTCTTAAAATAAGTCTTGTTTAAGTTATTCTTTTTCGTAGCTAGTTATGAAAAATTGTTACGAATATGAAAAATTGTACTTGTAAACAAATTTGAACGAAACTTGGCGAAACGACACAGATAGAGCAATTCATAATTGAAATATAATTAAGTAGATTTACAAATCCTTTTAACCCGGTAATATCCGGGTAATTCCCGGAAGATGACCCGAAAGCAACCGCGAATTGAAAAAAGTTGAATTTAAGAGCGCTTTACAGATTATCAGGAGAAAAGAGGCGGCCAAAGTTTCAAATAAATAGCATTCATCAATCGAATCAAATTGATTTAAATTTAGATTTAAATTACGAAAATTCAACGCGAACATTTCGGCTGTTCTTTATTAAATAAACCATTTTCATTTTGACAGATCGTATATATACAAATATCAATTAATACGTATCCGGTTTAATTAATCGTTTAGTGATAATTTTCCGGGGAATTGTTCCTATTCTTCTCTTCATAAGAACGTTCCCAGGCCTTAAAAAATAATTTAAAAAATGCCCGAATTGGTCTATATTTTCGAGTTGTGTGCTTAGCGAATAGCGACCACATTTAGGGATTCATTTTTATTTATATAGATTTTAAAATAGGAATAGCCTGAAAACCGTTTCCCAGGGAGTTGGTTTAGTGCATTAGTTAGTTTAGGGTTGCCAATGGCAAGCCAAGCCTAATATATAGGGTGGAATTTTGTAATGTCACCTGAAGGGAAATTTCTCTTAATACTGTAGATAGAAAATTTTACTCAAAGAAAACATTTCTGTATTTTTGAATAGAAAGAAAACTGCATTCGAAAATTTGAAAAGATTTTCGAAAATTCGCTTGCCACACCCGGGAATCGAACCGACAAAAATCTGTAAAAATGTGTAATTTTACCTGTACTTTTATTGCATCGATCGTTAGGGTCAATTATAAGGATGAAATCTCTCAAACAAACATGATAAATTAAATGAAGATAATTAAATTAAATTAATGCTAAAATTTAATTTAAATGTCAGTTGTCTGCTTAATGCTTAAATTTTAAAAAGTAATAAGAGTCTACAACTTGATAAAGGAATGAATTGACGAAGTTTTTTTGTACCTCGACTTTACACAAGGAAATGAAGTTATAAAAATGTTTTATCGAGTTATGCCACTGTTCTCTTTATACTTAGTCATAACGAAATATCTAATTATCAAGGCACGAACAACAAACCATGAAAACAATACTCAGTCACAATCCTATTTTAATAAAAGCAAACGTTACGATTCATAATAATGAGTTGTGATTTACAAAGTCGCATGCGCTTTTATTTGACACTTTTTTTATAATAGGTAACTACGTGAGTTTTGTAATAACTATTAGCCACAGTTCTATGAAGAGAGCATAGCTCCTCTCTTCTATGAAGAGGTTATATGCTCGAAGTCACACTGCGATATCGAATCAGAAATGAGGAGATCCCGTCTACAGATCTCCTCATTTCTAATTACGGTACGACTGACTTAAACCGGTGGATTAGTAAGTTGAAGTGACAATGGACAGGACACATACTATGGAGAGCCAACTGCTGCTGCGCTACGTTTTCACGCCTTAAATACTCAACTAATCATCATTATTTTTTGCATACACGTCGTCAGGGATACAGAAAAGGACACAGGGTGCATTTCATCCAGATAAAAGTACTATTACCGAGGGATTAAATAAAAATGAGCCATAAAGATTGAACACAGACAAAAATAATACCGAAGATAATATACAGAACTTTTACAAAAAATCATCCAAGTATATAATTTTACTTCGGTCAACCGGTGCCAGAGAACTGTGCGTGCACAAGTACTGATAAGGGAGTACGTTTATTACTGGTTTTATATTTGGAATGTAAATGGAACCGGGAAGGGTTGAAAGGGATGTTTTGAACACTTAAATTAATTGTGTTAACATACTAAGGGTGAGAGATGGAGGTAAATGCGTATATTTATTTAAATATAAAGCCTTAGAATTGTTTTTTTTTTTTGTTTTTTTTTTAAGAGCTGCTGCTAAGGAGATGATTCCTTTTTAGGTGGCTAACGTCGCCTATAAAACACGCAACGCCACAGTTGTGCTGCCGACCTTATTAATATTAAGGATGAGGAATTAGGAAGAGATAGTGTTCAATACAACAAACTGGAAATACTAATGTGTGTTACTTATTACTTTTTTGTCTTGGCAACACTGGCAATATTATTATTTTTTCACTTTTCCCGGCTATCATTGCATCGAATTACTTCGTTGTGTCTAATAAAATATGTAAACGTGCAGTTATTGCTAGCATCCAACCTATAATACAGGTTATTGGTTTAATATAATACAGGTTATAAGTTTGTGAGGAAGGATGTAGGTTACTCTTTTTCGGAAAAACGGCGTAACGCATTTAGATGAATACTACACAGATAGTTTACTTGTATTTACATATAGCATACTTTTTACCCTGGAAAAATATTAGGTTCCCGAGGGATGGTCCAAAATTTTTTTTAATTAGCGTAATATCATTGTATTTTTCGTTTTTCAACGCGGCCTAAGTCACGGACATCAGCTAATATAGTCTATAATAATAGTAGATATTATCGACTATTCTATACTACAGTGAAGGTTCATACAAATAATTGGTGTTTACTCCTTAAGAAAGAATCGATTTTCATATATATAAGCCCGAGGTATGAAAATTTATGGGAGTAAAATCAAATGTCACATGTCACACGTTACGCGTTACAGGCTACAATATGCTTAATACATATTAATATAATATAACACATATATTTATATTTATATCCATTGATATTTATTTGTGAATTGAGAAATTAACAAACTAATAAGCTAACAAAATGCATTCATTTACCCTCATTTAGTAATCTATGTATTTTATAATCGTTCGTAAGATAGTCCAGTAACTTTATACATCACAGTATGCGTCAAATCCGGTAGTTCTGATTTTTTGCATACTTGTTTATGATGTTGGCCTAATGAATAATCCAAGTTTGTGACCTCGAGCGTCGAACGCAACTTTGTCAAAAATCGAAAAAACCGCGAAAAAATCGTTATTTTTTCAAATTTTGGCGATTATAACCCTAAAGGACTAGTTTTTGAAAAAACTTTCTTAGGACGTTTTTAAAGTAGACTAAATTTGCTACAAAATGATACTAGAATTGTCTCTGTAGACCGAACAGTTTCTGAGATTAAGCCTTTCAAAGTTTATAATTTTTTTCGAAGTTCGCTATTTTTTGCAATATTTTAGACGTCACTCGAATAACTCTAGCGGGATGAAGTTCCAAATACCTCTGACGGAGTGTGCTAGTCTTTGGCTTAGGGAAGATGCAAATGATGTCCATAGTCGAAAAAAATTCGGACGTTGAAAAGCAAGCTGCGATTTTTCTCGACACCAACTCTACACCTGACGAGATAGCAGCAGCAGGAGAGCGAGTCATACGGAGGCAACCCCAACACCCATAACCTTGACGAGCTGCGGTACCAACTATTCGCCAGGGCTGCGACGAAAACCAGCTTCAATCTAGCCAGGTTACCTCCTACACGAGACTCTGCTCGATTTCACTCCTAGCGGACATACCATCAGGTAAAAATTTAAAAACGTCCTAGGAAAAAACTTAAAAAGACTAAAACTTAAAAGAAAAACTAAAGTAGACTAAATTTTCTACAATATGATACTAGAATTGTCTCTGTAGACCCAATAGTTTCCGAGATTAAGCCTTTCAAATTTTATCATTATTTTTTTTCGAACTTTGCAATTTTTTGCAATTCTGTCGTTCTGAAATGATTTTGATCCTGATTATACTATTGAAGCCCTATACTTTTATTATGGGATGTTAAAAAATAAAATGAGAAGTGTGAACGATGATGTTTAAGTTAAGCTACGAATAATGAAGTAAAAAAGATAAGTACGAGTACAACAAAAGTTTATAAGTTTATTTGTTAGGAAATTGAGTAATATTCTAAATCAAAAAATAAAATTAATTTAGCCCTCTTGGAAGGTCCCGGTTGAGGTTCGTCCGTATCTGGATCGACGTATTGGGATGACATGTCCTCATCAGGGGATGGTGTTTGTCCTTGCATCAGTTACATATCATTCATCATTTTCTATTCTCATGTACAATCTTCTTACAGGTACGTGGTTGGGAGTCACTCTGAACCCTCTCTCCTGAGGGTGGATATCCACGCCACAAGGCCTCAACCCCAAAATGATGACCAGAGATGCAGCCCCACAACACCTCTTGCGGATGATTTCTATGATTTCTTGCGGCTGCACGAAGGGTTGTGGGAACGCGTGCAGCTGCATGAAGGCAGGATTAAAATGCTCATCAGTCTGCAGGCACTGCAGCGGGGCCTCTTGTGACAATATACCTGATGTTTCAATAGTAGATACCCCAAAAGGCGACGATCTGTCCGATGTCGAAATAGAGGATGACTTGTGGGCACAAGACGTCGACGAATCATCACCATCCCCTGATGAGGACATGTCATCCCAATACGTCGATCCAGATACGGACGAACCTCAACCGGGACCTTCCAAGAGGGCTAAATTAATTTTATTTTTTGATTTAGAATATTACTCAATTTCCTAACAAATAAACTTATAAACTTTTGTTGTACTCGTACTTATCTTTTTTACTTCATTATTCGTAGCTTAACTTAAACATCATCGTTCACACTTCTCATTTTATTTTTTAACATCCCATAATAAAAGTATAGGGCTTCAATAGTATAATCAGGATCAAAATCATTTCAGAACGACAGAATTGCAAAAAATTGCAAAGTTCGAAAAAAAATAATGATAAAATTTGAAAGGCTTAATCTCGGAAACTATTGGGTCTACAGAGACAATTCTAGTATCATATTGTAGAAAATTTAGTCTACTTTAGTTTTTCTTTTAAGTTTTAGTCTTTTTAAGTTTTTTCCTAGGACGTTTTTAAATTTTTACCTGATGGTATGTCCGCAAGGAGTGAAATCGAGCAGAGTCTCGTGTAGGAGGTAACCTGGCTAGATTGAAGCTGGTTTTCGTCGCAGCCCTGGCGAATAGTTGGTACCGCAGCTCGTCAAGGTTATGGGTGTTGGGGTTGCCTCCGTATGACTCGCTCTCCTGCTGCTGCTATCTCGTCAGGTGTAGAGTTGGTGTCGAGAAAAATCGCAGCTTGCTTTTCAACGTCCGAATTTTTTTCGACTATGGACATCATTTGCATCTTCCCTAAGCCAAAGACTAGCACACTCCGTCAGAGGTATTTGGAACTTCATCCCGCTAGAGTTATTCGAGTGACGTCTAAAATATTGCAAAAAATTGCGAACTTCGAAAAAAATTATAAACTTTGAAAGGCTTAATCTCGGAAACTGTTCGGTCTACAGAGACAATTCTAGTATCATTTTGTAGCAAATTTAGTCTACTTTAAAAACGTCCTAAGAAAGTTTTTTCAAAAACTAGTCCTTTAGGGTTATAATCGCCAAAATTTGAAAAAATAACGATTTTATCGCGGTTTTTTCGATTTTTGACAAAGTTGCGTTCGACGCTCGAGGTCACAAACTTGGACTATTCATTAGGCCAACATTATAAACAAGTCTGCAAAAAATCAGAACTACCGGATTTAACGCATACTACCCCATACTTTCAAACGACAAAGTTACTGGACTAAGAAGTAAACTCCAGTCGTGCGTCGGAGCTGACATACACACATTTTTTTCTCTGAAATTGAAGTAGATAAGCTTGTAAGTAGTTACAAGCTTACATTTCAAAGATGAATAGTGTAAACAAATCTCTCTACGCAAATACTCTACGCCCACAAAAGTAGACTCCGTTGAGAAATTAACTGTATTCTGAAAGACATTGCGCAGAAGACGGGTTGATAGAACCTCCCCGGAGTATTAAGCGCTTCCGGTATAAGGAAATATGACCCATTATCTACATTCAGATATTCTTGTTTGAATGTTGTTGTTTGTTGAAGTGCTAGTGCGTTAATTACAATCAACAGTGACTAATCCTAGTTCTAGTTCTATTTAGAAAATACTTTCATCTCTATCTATATCTATATCTATATCTATATCTATATCTATATCTATATCTATATCTATATCTATATCTATATCTATATCTATATCTATATCTATATCTATATCTATATCTATATCTATATCTATATCTATATCTATATATCTAATCTATATAGATCAACTTTACCTTATAGTTATTAATTTTAAATTTTAATGTACCTAAATGTGTTCAAGGAAAATAGGTACGAAAGGTTCCAAAAAAATATAGCCAAGATGATGACGATCCTGAGAGGAAACCCCGAAAGAAACTCGACATCACAATACAAAAATATTCCCTCGATTTTTCTACCTTCTTATTATTTTCCCATTTAATAAAATCGATGGAATGTATCATGTACTTGTATGTTAGTAACTTAAAAAAATAATGATTAATGGCTTCACAAACATTTCGAGTAATACCCTTAGGAAAATTAGTCCTATTTTAATAATAGTTGTTTGCGCCCTATCAACAACAAAGAAGTCACGCGACACGAAACTTTTATATTGTTATCGCGTTACATAACTTTTTTTTTATTTCTGTTACTGAAAATGTTTTCAATTAAACAAATATCATTACATTGTAATACTAGTGGTGTGACTGTGTCTTGTACGATTCACAAGTCAGGATTGCTAATTGCTATACATTAGTGATGTGCCGGATATCCGTATCCGTATCCGTATCCGCGGATATCCGAGGGAGAAGAAAGATCCGTATCAGTATCCGTTACTTTTTGGCTGATCTTTTTACCGGTTCTTTTACCTTATTAATTTTTAATTCATATCTGAAATTCTATAATATTCTATGTTATAGGTGAGATTAGTTAGCAATGAGAAATTATTAAATTCCATTAATTTTATTTTTTCTGCAAATTAATGATATATAAAAACCTTCCTCGTTTAACGGTCTTTCCATTATTAGTTAAAATGGCATTTAAATCCGTTTATTATTATAATAAATGAATTAAATTTATTATAATAATTAAATAAAGATGGCATTATTATTTCAATAATTTGGCCAAATATGGTATATGGTATAAACATATTACTTGTAATAAAAGTAAGAAAATGAATAAACAACATACTAAAAAAGTAATTTATAATGAAATTCGTTTCTATAAAAAATGGAGTCATGTTAAATTAAACTTTAACGACTTGGTAATAAGACTTAAATTGGAATACCATAATTTGAAGTGTTGTCTACTACGATAAAATTTCAAAGCGCTAAAAGGAGGTCCTCACCCTGTAATATGATATGTTGAGCCTAATAGTGCGTAAATTTTCTCTTAGGTACCTACTCATGTGCGCGTTTAACAAAGTGCGCAGTTAATTCTAAATATAAACATTTCTTTGTAACATACATACAGACAAAATGTTATATTTAAATACTTAATTACAATCGAACAGGCTTACACAGTTAATGTACCAATTCGTCTTTCCATGATTCTTTTACATAATTACATTTAACTAGAGACCCACGTCCTGATTCGCAATTAAAAATATTCATTGTTATGCTAAAAGGGCTTTAGTATCAAAATTGGTGCCCTTTAGCGTAATTAGTTACACATGTTGTGAATTTAGTTAATAACTTGGCCTAAGCAAGCTTCCCACTGTCGTAAATTCAGGTCGGAGATGTAATTAACTGCTCCCACTTATGTTTTTGATTAACTATCTGTAGCAACGAGAACAAGAGTAACTGGAAAAGACAAAGAGGGTCCTTTGATATTGTTACAAAAAGATGCCAAAAATAGATCGTAAATTGTAATAGGAATAATAAAATGATACGTGTACTTTTACTATTATTACCTATACCTATTGTATTTCTTGACAAGGCCAAAGCCTTCGACTTTGTCTATCTTGACATACCAATTTTAATAAGTTTTGTCATGTTATGGTACTATGAGTCAAACGTAACAGATAGAGAGATATGTCATCGCTGAGTTTTCTTTATGATTTTAAAAGAATTACAATTCTTTAGTAGGTACAAATAATTTTTATATATCTTAAGGTTTAGCCTACATACCTAAACCATGTTAACTTGCTTGCTAAAATATTGTTTTTTGGTACTTTCTTTAAGTTTAGGTCAACTGACAGGCTGACGGTTCAGTTGATGGTAGGTGGCTACGGTCGCCTATAACACAAGCAACGCCATAGGTGCTGCAAGTGCGCTGCCGACCATAGAAGTATTAAGGATATCCTTTACTCTCTCACCGAAACACAATTTGCTGTTATTTCACGGTGGTCTTCTGTGAGGATGTGGTTACTGCCGCCGGACGGGCTGCCCAAATGACTGCGAAGTTATTAGGTTTTATTATATTAAACAATCTGTGAAAAAAATATCTAGCTGATGGTGAAAACCGCATTGAAATCTATGTAGTTTATTGTGGTTAGTGGTAACCGTCCGGTGGAGGATTTAGGAGTTATACAAACAGACAGACGGCGAAAGCGACTTCAAATCATACTATGTAAAGATTAACAAGGCATATCTAGTGAAACTATCTACTGAAAATTAACTCTCCGAGCCATTGTTTCTCGGCTATTCCTGGTCACCGGATACCCAATGTTAAAGTGTGAGTTATGCTCGCGGCTACATTGTTTAAATCGGGTTTAATATGCCGCAAACGTACACAATGCTTATTGCTATACATTCACGGCTTATTGTCTGTGGTATTCTGTTCGATTAATTAACTAGTACAAATGCGGGTTTGAATGCAAACATCTTTTGTGAGACCTCTTTATCTTACATTTTCACCAGAAGTAGTAACAGGGCACATGTTTGTTGGTTTTTGTGTTTCTGTGAATGAGTAAGGGATGCCAGAACCCATTTCCCTATCACTTCCCAATTATAGGCAACGGTAGTCATCAAGTGGACCGTCAGTCTGTCTGATGATCTAAACATTAAAAAAAACTTATTTCGAAGATTACTCTTAAGTGTCATCAGATGATTTTTTATTTATTAAATACTAGCGGGCGCCCCACGGGTTCGCATGGATTTTTTTCTGCAAAATAGTTATATATGCCCTTTCCATTAGTGAAAACCGCATTAAAATCCTTTGCGTAGTTTAAAAGATCCAAGCGTATACATACAGAGGGACTATATTGTAGGATGAAATCTTTGCAGTGGTTTAAAAGTTTAGTGAGTTACAGAGATTAACAAAATCGCTATGTTTCAAATCCAAAATACTCGTTCTTAACTGAGTGAAGTGACAGGTTAAGTGAGCAAAAATTAACTTTTCAAGCCAGTGTGTTATATAAATTAATACATTATTAACAAATCCTAACTCGAGTTACTGATGTAGCCTTTTTTTTAACGTTGGGAAATCCTCTTGGATACCCGGCAGTGTAGGGGACACTGCCGGGTTATGCCGGATTCCTACCGGCTAAAACCCAATGACTTTCTATCAGCGCGGCCGTTGATGGGCGGGGCCGCGGGGACGCTATGACACGACTTCGGTGCCCCGCCACCACCCTATCCATCCTATCCAGCGCGGGGAGGCCTGTGCTCCCTGTCAGAACCTCGGCGTACCCGACAGTGAAGGTACACCGGCCATCTCGGGGGACCATACGACGGGCGGCAGTCTCCCCCAAGACCACCGCCCGGTACTGATGTAGCCTAACCCTCCATTCATTAATATGCACAAAAATTCGGATATTCAGTAAGTGGGTTAATTCTCTTTTATTTCCGTCTGTAATACTGAATGCTTTCGTTTATATTAAACTCATGAATACTTTTATTAAAATCCTCATAAAGTTAAATCGTAAAATCAATGACCGTGTTTGCCTTTGAATTTTAACGTAAATTCCGCTTTAGTAAGCCATTTCAATAAGATACAAAATTTATTCATATCGAAATTTATTTTATTCAATGGATATGTCCATTGACTGAAAAAGAGACCGACCAAAAAAAATGTCAGTCGTAGGACTGCACTTCAGAAGTAAAAACTTAACTTCTATTCGTGCCGATTTGTGCGGGAAACACACAGCATGTCTCCCATTGAATCTCCCCTGCCGTTGCTTGTAGGTGATAGGCGACGGTAGCCACCTAACATTAAGTGGACCTGTATGTAAACATTTATCATAAAACAAAACAAAACATACCTGGCAAAAGTGATTCATGGAAAAACTTGTATGCTATCCAATTTAGGATAATACGCCATCCCGCATAGCAACAACATATACCTATCAATAATTTGTTCCAATTATTGTATTATCATAGGAAACATCAATCTAACTATTGTCAATAGAAATCTAATAAATTATTGGGGAATGTAATTGGGCTAACAAACAATACATCAATTAGTCTGATTAATTAATATATATTTTTCCTGATTTACTCGCAGAGAGACTCGCAAACAACATCAAGATTACAAATATGCAAATTTGACAGTAATTAATCCTTAACCTAACATCATTTACATAGTATAATTTTAAGTCGCTTTGTCTGTCTGTATAAACTATGCAACGGATTTCGTTGCGGATTTCACTAATTCACCAATGGAGTGAGCGATCAACGACGAAGTGTTTTGTAATTTGCTATCCGTGCGAAGCAGGGGGCGGGCCGCATGTTAAAAGTCGCTTTCCGCGTTTCCTTATAAAGCACGCAACGGATTTTGATGCGGTTTCCTCTAACGGAAGGAGCGATCAACGATGAAAGTTTTTGTATGTAATTTGTAGAAAAAAATCAGTGCGAAGCCGCGGGCGGGCCGCTTGTACTAACGTCCTGCACCTTTTCTGCAAATTAATGGGTATGCAAACCTTTCTCGTTTATCGCTCTTTAATTAGTGAAAACCGTTTCAAAATCTGTTGTGAGAAAACAACGAGTCCGACGTTGTAAGTATAACTAGTAGTTAAATATGAGCGACTTAATTGTAACGGTTTCATATAATTGGCGAAGTGATAGCGATAGTTACAACGAAGACAAAGTTAGGTGGGCTCCCTTAACTTTTGCGCAGCTAACTCAATAATTAACTCTAAATTGTTTAGTAAAGTATACTTACTACCATTTTACGGATAATTGGGAGAATTAAAGGACTGATTCGTTTTTGGTACTTTTAGAACAATGTTAGGGGAAAGGAGTTATTATGTTCGGCGAAACACTGTCGCCAAACCATGACATCCACTCGTATTGCCTACGTTTTCAGGCCGACTAGTCGGTCTAAGGGGGCGTCCTAATTGGCCACGATCGTACGATACCTTAGTGCGATGGTGATTCGTTTTACGCATAAAATGACTACTCAACACAAAATGGCGGCGGACCGCGAGGAGCAAGCCGAGTGAGTGCGTATACTATACTTTTTTAGAACTTATCGAAAATGTAAATTGTAAAAAAACGGTAGGACAGCGCCTAACAAGTCTTTTCATGTAAATCACTATAGTGTAAACACATTGACAGAAATTAAAATTTGATAATTAAATTATATTATTACGGCTATCGAGTGGTGTAATTAAATTTTGTATGTAGATGTTAGATTTGCAGCAACAGCATTAAACCGTATCTTCCTATTTTGTTTACATAGCATTTCTGAATTGCCTCCCATTAGGGAAGCAAATTTAAAGACATTTTCACGTCAAAAAAACATCAGACTTGGCTTATAAATATCTTTCTCTCTAAGAAAAATCCACTCTCGTAAAACCTCACATTTTTAGATATACGAAGCCATATTGTGTTATCTCGAAACAGATGTGAAAACAACACAGATATTGAGTTACATTACGTCATACGTGCGTAACAAACTTAATTACAAACAGTGTAAATGCAAATATGTAAATTATAATGCAAATTGTGTTTGTCATATAACAACGTGTTTATTTACAGAGTATATGGAAGTTACGCTCGTTATTTAACCACGTCGTAATTCCGGCTAATCTATTAAAATTGTGCTACGCTTGGTCCAAAGAATAGCATTTGACAGACGGGTAAGTAACTAGCTAAATCCATCTATCACCAAGTGGACCTTCACCCTGTCTAGCGACCTCTAAATAAAAATATATATAATATAAGTTATTTCAGTAGGAGGCAAACGCGCTCTAGATTGAGATTGTTTTTTTTTATGGTAGGTGGCTACCGTCGTCTATAACACAAGCAACACCATAGGTGCTGCAAGTGCGCTGTCTACCATAGAAGGATTAAGGTATGGACTCTATGAAATAAAAAATAGAATATGTCGATGTTTACAATGCGGAACTTCCGCGTCGATTTAGACATCCGCAACCGTATCTGCATTATTAAAAAGTCTTCATAAACGAGACTATTTATTAAGATGGAGGCAAACGCGCTCTAGATTCCGATAGTATACCTACCTAATTACTACAACATTCTCAGATTGAGTGATATTCGTTAATTAAAAATTTCTTTTCTACAATGTTAGCAGAGGGGAATATATTACTTTAGGTAGCTTAGTGCAACGAATATTAAGAAGATAGGGTGAAAATTTACAATATGGCAATTTTTTTTTTTATTTTTTTTTTTCAAATATTCTTTTAAAGTGCATGAAAGGAGAAAAAAATTGGGAAAATTGCCTTGAAAATTGCATTCGCGCGAAGCCTATGGCGGGTACTAACAAACTCTCTCTTCAGACGTACACTCCTGACGGAGCGGTCGTAGTTAATGAATCTGGTAAGTTAGTGTTGCCCTCCGCGAGGCTTCTCCATCTCTCTCTATGACTGGCACTAGTGGGTGATCGGCCCCTCCACTCGTTTCATAGCACTCTTGTTGCTGATGATATGCCCAAACATCTTAAGAATTCGCACTTGCCCAGTCAACGAAAGTCTTTGTTTGATGCCGAACTCTTTCAGGATGGAAAAGTTAATGCATAGACATTAGTACTAACAATAATAATCGATAAAATGGAAATTTATACACCTCAATAGTGTCCTAAATATTGAAAACAAACTATACGTTTAGTTGTTACGATGTAAATGTGTAAATTACTGTTTCATTTTAGTCCAACGATTACCTACATACTCGACTACGCTGTAATCAGAAAATTATTGGCCGGCAGCAAGTCTGGCCTAGTTACGACGTCATGGCTAGTCCGAGTTGATTTGATCTCAGATAAAATTTGAATTGACTTAACACGCGAAAATACTAAATATATAGTTAAAAACCTACCACCGATAACGATATTTATTGTGTACAAAGTGAAAGAAGTAAAAAATGTTAATCCTTAAATTAAAGCTAGTATATAAGCTAATTTTAAGCTAGCTAAAGGTAAATTATTTTCAAAATTGTAACAGTGTTTCATATAAATCTCGAGTTTTCACGACAAATCACGGCCGACTCGGTGCTTCATGAATAATTTCAGTGTTCTTCGCAAGGGGCGCAGTTTTTCAACATCCTAAAACGTTACACGGTCTCCCTCGACGTGTGGAAGCCTGTTATTTGTAATTCGTTTCTCCGCACGTGGGTTGATACCATGAAATATGTTTGAGGAAAAACGGTACATATATAAAATGCGCCCGCAAAAAAATATCATGTTCTTTTTCGTAGAGAAACTCCCTGAAACTAAACTGTGCTTGTTATCGCAAAAAATATATTTTATATAAATGGGATAATCACCGACCAGCTGCTAATGCACAGGTAAACAATATTTGTTATACTATTTAAGATCTAACTTTTGTTAATAATAACATAAACAATATTATTATTATAAACATGTTTTTATACTTCCTAAAATCTTTAAGTATATTAAAAGCTAAGCCATAAGCTTTATGTCTTATTCCAGTCAGACAAATAGGAACTTGGAAAAATAATCTCACTACGAGAGAAGAGCTGAAGTCAACAGGATTTGTCTAACGAGGTTGTTTTTTCGTTTCTTTTCATCCAATATCTGACAGACGGACAGACGTCGCTCCAATTGTTAGTAAATGATTACAAAGCTCTCTGTTTTTTTCTTCGACTTCCGTCTCTAGAAATTAAATTAAATTTGCACTCCCATTTTTTGCTACGTCTTCGCGATTCAGGGAAATGTGTTCTTCGGATTAATTAATATTAATTTCGTTCGTTCGAGATCATAAAATTTAATTTTGGTAAGTATATAATACAAGTATAGGAATCTAAGATATATTGCTATAATTAGACTTCACTATAAAGAAAATATAATTTATATATCTCTTTTTGTTTTTATTAGAGATGGGTTTGCTCTTGGCCATCATCGAGCCGCGTAGCGAAGATGAGGCCTATGACGGAGCGAGCTCACCCAGAAGATGCCTATTCACTCCAACTTTAAAAAGATTTTGATTATATGAGCTCGGAAACGCAGACGCCGGCAGGGAGTTCCAAACTATGGAAATGCACCTGCGCATTATAAAGGATGTTTTAAAGCGCTTGTTTTAAGTCTGTATGCCCGCTAACTCCTCCTAAACTACTCAACGGATTTTGATGCGGTTTTCACCATTGCTTAGGTAATTTGCAAGGAATTTTTATATAAATGAAAACCTAATTTTTCTGGTTGAATTCGGGAGCGGGCCGCTAGCAAAATGGTGACACCCGAAGCAATCATGAACGTCCCAACGCAGTATGCCCTTCTGCCTCTAACTGCGAGTATAATTGTTTAGATTAGGCACAGAGCTTTGGTTAAAAAGTATAGTTGTTTATACCATTATGTTAGATAGGGATAAGCAACGTAATACCCCATTGTTTTTTATTGAACCCGCGCGTAGGGGTATATTTTGAATTGGCGAAATTATTCATGAGGCTGTGCGAGGAATGAAAGTTATTTGCGTTTCGTTTCCAGCCACCCCGCACCAACAATCTCACCCGCACTCGCATATGAGTAAACTGAGCACTATACTGGCTCAGATTTGCATTCGGGACGGTGAAGTCCGGGGAAAATGGTAAAACCAAATTGTTTGTGATGATTGCTATTTATATTTTATGTTTTGTGCTACTTTCGTTTGGTCTTAGTTTGAAATTAGATGTTAAAGAGCTAATGCAGTGGGAAATAATATTATATGCTATTATATAAAAAAATTATCAGATCAAAATGTTAAATATCTAAATCTTCACTAATAATATTATAAAGAGGAAAGATTTAAAAAAAAATCACCTCTAGAAAAGTACATTATCAACGAGTAAAATAGGTTGTAAAATTTTATTTTCGTAAAATTTTGAGATCCCTGCGAAAGCTACAATTACAATAATGTAACTTCGAACAAGTTATGAAAAATTTGATTAGTTGGAAGTTTTTTCGAAAATTGTAAATAAAAAGCTCGACAGAAAATATCTGTTAGATCATTTTTTACAGCACTAATTCAATAGTAATTTAGATTTTATTTCTATAACTGTCATAATGAAACGAATTAACAAACAAAAATTACTTTATTGTATTAATTTTGTATGAAAAGGGTTTCTATTCTGAGGCAGTAGGAAGTTCGCTGGGTCAGCTAGTAAAGAATAATTTTAGAGAAATATTTCGACGAAAATAAATTTCTAATACTCAATTACTTTTCTAACAAGTGGTAATTAACGCAGAATATCTAAGCTCGTGCTAAATCTAACGTTAAGCCTTCGAAAGCCGATTGGGCCACCATCTTGTGTCGTATCAAGGTGGGTGCCCAAGGACGGATTACAAGTAATTTGTACCTAATACAAAATTCACCTTTTCAATGAAACAATAAATTAATGTAGCATTATTGTTTTGAATTTTGGTTATTATACAATGAGATAGACATGCTTTTTGCATTAAATTTGATTTCAGGATATATTGTACTGAACACAAGCAAGTATAACCAAACTACGCCAATACATGTAATATACTCTGTCAAGCCTGACCGTATAAAGGATAAGAAAAAGTTGTAATACATAATATATTATAGTTTAATTATTTACAAAATTATAATAGTGATCATCAGATTTTCAAACGCCTGAACAGATCTTCATAAATTATAGCTAAGAACCATCTCGATCACCTCTGCTTTCAAACAAAAAAAAATCGATCAGATACGGTCCATCCGTTTGGGAGCTACGACGCCACAGACACACAGATCACACTAATAACACTCCTCTTTTGCGTCGGGCGTTAAAATTATATACTTACTCATACTTTCAAAACAGTTTTACCCCAAAAAGCCCGCTTGAAATATCGATTAAATATTAAATGTCACATTACAAATTCATTATTTTCTCGTTATTAGATATTTTGGTCCGCTCTAACAATAGGAAAATGGCAAGTGACAAGTGACATTAATAAATTGCAACACGTACAAAGGAAATGACTCAATATTTTCTTATATTCGTCTCGCGCTGTTACTCAACATTTTAAAAGTTATGGAAATGGTTATTGGAAACAAGGGTCCCTTTGTTTTCTTTGACATTTCAAGGGCCCGTCCACATAATTGAGCTTTTACGGTATTTCAATTCCAAATTTTATATTATATATTATATAATATTTTACATATACAAATAAACTCAATTAAGTTTGTACAGTTTGGTTGGGATACAGCGTTCTATTAATTCTTAGACAAACAAAATTAACGAACTTTAATCACACTGTGATTTGCCTTTTCTAAAGAAGATGTAATAAAGTTCTATTAAAAGATACTCTATATATTTTCATATTATAGTAGAGATTAATGAATTTCGTTTGAAAATTTTTGTTTACAATAAAAATGGTAAACAATTTCTAAAAAAAATGTATTTAACAAAGCCTTTAATTCAGTAATATTAATTTTGGTCACGAAAGACTTGGCAATCTCTCCATCTTGGTTAGAGCAACGTTTGATCATTTATTTTGCTCGAACAATAAATGCAAACGCTTTTGCTAAAAGCTTCGACACTGTGATATTTACAACGAGACAGTATAAGAATAAACTCAACACAGTCTATATATCGCAGTATAATCGGATAAAACGGATTTTTGCAAAAATCCTAGTACGATTGCAAAGGACCGGATAATAGGAAATTAACAACGAATTTTGTAATTATCCGAGGTACTTTCAGGTCCGACCAGTTTTAGGTAAGTTGGGAATAAACGCTCAACTGTCATAATTCTTGAGCGCTGATTGGCCGAAATGAACGTTACTTACTGACGGATGCGCTGATTGACCAACCAGAACAGAGAAGCTATACATCATTGACCAATCAGCGTTTCATTTTCTAATTGTCCTAAACAAATTGGGATTTTTGCAAAGATCCTGAAAGTATAACACCTCGGATGATTACAAAATTCGTTGTTAGTTTCCTATTATCCGATTTCCATTCAACTTGTTAAAAGTTAAAGTGTATTAGTTAAGTGAATTTCTTTAGTGATTATTTATAAAGCGTTATTTTATGATAGCCTATCCCATTCCACTAATATTCCCACTGTTAGAAATAAGTAAATGGAGTTTAGGGACTTATTTATTTTGAAGACTTATTTGAAAATACATTTACAAAAGAATAGAATATATAGAGAAATGGTTTGTCTTACATTTTAAAAACACGACAATGTTTGTAATGACATTTATACCTATAAATAAACTTATTATATTCTATTATAATGAGAGAAGATTTGTATGTTTGTAATTAATAAACTCAAAAACTACTGGACCGATTTTGAAAAACGAGTGACATAGGCTATATTTTATAAAGTTACGAGGACGAAGTCGCGTGCAACAGCTAGTATGTAATAAGACAATATCTTTTTTGCAGATATCGTAACAATTTGAGAAATTGACATGGTTGCGAAGTAAGGAATCGCTAATAGGCCTTAGTGAATTAGGGCCCTCGTATGACCTAACCTATCTCTCCGTGCCGGCTTGACGTTAAGTTTCAGAACAACCTCTATATATACGAGACATCTTTACTTACATAGCAATCTTTGTCTTACAAAGCAAATATCTACCGTATATAATAATCGTCGCTTATAATCAATGGCGTCTTAATGGTAATTGTGATTCGACGCTCTTTTTGTCTGTTAATTAATGGGGTCATTAAAGCCGCCTCCCGTTTACAATTATTACTTGTTTCCTCAAAGCTTATAGCTCGATTGTTTCTCAAGGAAATTCTCGCCACGAGACAGATGCCATTCTTCTCGTAAATAGAATAACAAATGAATCTCACAAAATACATTATTATTTAATTTTACTAATTGAAAAATTCTTACGAGTCGTTCGTCTCATCTCAGTTCGTCTTAGCACTTTTCCTGTTCTTCAGAAATTTATGTTATAACTAACTTTTGCCCACAACTTTGTGCGCGCGACTTTTTCTTAATAGTTTTAAAAATATAAAATTCATCACCCGACAAAAATACAGCAATAATTTATGGAGAAGCAATCAATTATGTGACTTCTTTAAATCGTCAATTGAATCTGTAGAAATTATTAAGTTTCCTTCGTTAACTAAGAAATAAGCTGATGATCTTCAAAGATCTTCATAAATTATAGCTAAGAACCATCTCGATCACGTCAAAATAAAATCGTAGGACTGCACGTCTGAAATTTCAGAAGTAGCTTAAGAAAGTTTTTACTTTAAAAATTCGAAAGATTAGTAACATGTGTTGTATCATTTAAAATCTTGATTTAATGGGCCATTTTTTAAATAACATGCCAATGGGGTATATACTTAAAAAAAGAAAACGAATTGTCTTTACCTGATTTTTTTTACTATAACTCAATTAAACTTTTTTTACAAAACTTACAGTCAATTATTGAATTTATGATTACAATCAAGACTAGTTACATAAAAAATAAATAACTGCAAAATATATCCAATACCCAAAAATGTCTTCCAGGGTGTCGATTTACCCCGATCTCTTGAAATCGTCAGCTGGATTTTTTTTTTCTTATTTTTTCCATAACTGGTATAACCTAGTCTATAGCCTAAACACACACACACACACACACACTATTATATAAATATAAAATCGGTCCTAGTGTTTTCCCCATGCAAAAAGTGCTCAACGCCTAAGGAAATTTTCACTTCAAAAATTATAATTTCCTATAAGGTTTTTTCATTTTTAGTGAATTCCACATAATTCTATATCTGTTGAACAAATGTATGTGGCGAGAAAGGGCTTAGGATTTGCAGCTTGATTAAATTTCACCAACCTCTCACAGTTTGGGCTTACTTAATCGCTTAGCAATTATATCAGTATAATTAAGATTCATTTTATTATTATATTAAGGCGAGGACTTAGCAGAAAAGCTTTATTTTCGTCGCCTCATCGTCGACTTCTTAGAGAATAATTAAAACTTAGATGTAAAGTTTGATTCCCCCTTGATTATCCCGATTGTAGCATACAATTGTGAATCTACTAAACCATCCAGGGACACACACAAAAAATTGCAAATTTATCCAACCGTTTAGGAAGTTCAGTGATAATACACGAGCAAGAATTATATAAATATAGAAAAATCTGTAACAGTAAGTAAAACGGATGAATTAATTAAATTGATTAATTAAGCCAAAATAAGCTTGATAAATGTTTTCATAAAAGATCTTCTATTGAATCATTACCATGTTAAATAGAATGGCTTAGATATCTACAATTATAAAGGATTCTAACCTTCAAAACATCCTCGAGGGCCCCGGATTTAAAATAACTTCCAAGCGTTGGAGTTTCAAACGATCTTGCTTTCCTATATTCAAATTTAATTTTGGTAAGTACCTTCTGGAGCTGAAGGTAATTTGGTAATATCCGAATGTAACTTACATTTCAAAAGGCAATCGCGTATTAGCTTTATGAAAGACGATAGAGGCAGTTATTAGGGAGGGATCATTTTCTGTGCATTGTTGTCTCTAAGATTTGTGACCTAAAATTCTGACCCCAACTTTACTGGTCTCGTTAATTAGCGTACTCTGATTTAACCACATATAGTTCAATTTCTCTCCCTACCACTGAGCTAGCCTGCCCACTACACAAGAAAGTTGAACTACATGCAAGAAAAGTGTACCCTATCGAGCTAACACCCACACTAATTTTTATATGCCGCGCCATAAAAAGGAGCGGCGTTATCCACTCTGCGACAGACATGACTGACCTATTGCCACTTCAGCTTGCTGGTTCTTTCGGCTATATCGACAATTTTGATTCTTCCACCAAAGAAACTCTGAGCGTATAGCCCGCCCCGTAAAATTTCATGATTTATTGAGTAGTTAAGACGGGAAAAGGTAACAGACAGACAAAGTTCCTTTCACATTAACAATATTAGTTTTTTTTTTTTATTAAAAATGGGTTTGCTCTTGGCCAACAACCAACTGTGTAGCAAGAATGAGGCCTAAGATGGAGCGAGCTCACCCAGAAGATGCCTATTCACTCGAACTTTGAAAATATTTGGGTTATATGAGCTCGGAAATACAGACGCCGGCAGGGAGTTCCAAACCTTGGCAGTGCGCATTATAAAAGATGTTTTAAAGCGCATAGAGGGATATCGACAAGATGTGAATGGTAACCAGCCGTACGTCTGTATGTCCGATGGAAGAAAGGGGAAGACGGTATGAGTTCATGCAGCTCCTGAGCACACTCTCCGAAGTACATCTTATGAAAGACACATAGACTGGCAATTTTACGTCTATGTGCCAGGCTCTGCATCTTATTTTTTAAAAACATACTGCCGCCAATGAGTCTCCTAGCTCTGCGTTCCACCGAATCGAGTGCGGCAAGTTGGTATTTGGCTGAGCTATCCCAAAGATGGGAGCAATACTCCATGCAAGCTTGGACTTGCGCCTTATACAAAGATAGGACCTGTCCAGGCGTAAAGTATCGCTTCACCCTATTTAGGATGCCCAGCTTTTTGGCTGCTGTTTGGGCTTTGGAGACGATAGAGGTGCCGAAGTTGAGGTTTGAGCTCAACCTCGTGCCAAGAAGTTCGAGATCATTGGCAACAGGTACAGATGCACCTCGGAAGGTTGGATCCAAGTCAAAACAAATTTAACAACCTGTCTGTTCCAAAATATTATTTTGTATAACTAAATATTAATAAAATAAAGCCATTGCTTTTCGTTTTTGATCTAATTACAGTAGGTAATATTTGAATAAATTAAACGTCATTCAAAATATGACATACCTTTGTAACAATATTATTTCATCAAATAATTCGGATGACACTAGAATTATTCGTGATGTTGTGAATATTTAATTTGCACATTAATAATATAGTTGATGTTATAAAAGAGGATTGTTCTGATTCTAAATATATAATTTTTAAATTTTATCTTATAAAACAATCTAAATCTTAGCGAAGAACTATGCACTTAAATGGTTTGTAATAAAAAGATGATTGGAATCATTTTATGGGAACTATTTAAGAGGCTAGTCGCCACCTTTTTTATGCTAAGCTCGACAAACAGGCTGTCGGTCCACTTAATGGTAGGTGGCTACCGTCACCGATAAGACAAGCAACGCCACTTAAGCTGGAAGTGCGCTGGCTACCATAATAGGATTAAGGATAGGGTTTGGGAATTGATAGCTCTGTCATCCATTCCTCACTACCGTACGGGCTGCCCAAACGATTTTTACTCTGTGAAAACTCTCGGTGTTTTTCCTCGCGCCATGAAAATCATGAAATTAATTTTTTTAGACTGGATTAAACCTAAAAAAATTTCAAAATTAAAGTTTTTTGCATTCCCAAATTTTCTCTTCTAAGTTATTTAAGTTTTTAACCCATTTGATTTTAATCATTTAACCCAATTTAAGTTTATTCTTTTTACATAACTATTTTATGTGTATACTTAACGTCTTTTGAATATCAAACACAAAAAAATTAACACTAATGCTAAAACTTACGGTGGAAATAACGGATTACGTTTGTATGGAAGTAATGCTTTTCTCTTAAGGCACCAAAACTGAAGTTGAAGTAATCGCTGGAAACCTTAAAATAAAAATAAAAAAATAATACAAAACACTGTGCAAACTCGAAAGAATTGTGCAGGCTCCGACTGGGGAAGCATTGTAGATATCGATTCTGTGCCGTGAATAGTGAAAAGGCGACCGATCACATAAAGGGAGCCGATTGAGTCTCAACGCGGTTCCACTCGTATTGTGAGAGACGTCTCTTTAAAGATTTCAAATTTCTTTAAAGTTAAAAGAGGAAGGAATTCTTAAATGATCAGCGATCTACGTTACGTCGACAATGAATCGTTTGTCATAGTAATCACAATCCACAAATTGCTTATATTCTAGATGGGGTGTGGTGTGAGAAATTCCTAATTGAGCACAATCCAAGAAAAATACTGCTTTGAACATTCATAATCATCAACATCATCTCAGCCATAGGGCGTCCACTGCTGAACATAGGTCTCCCCCATATTTATACAAAAAACCGGTCAGAAGCAGTCTGGATCCACTGCCGACCCGCAACTCTTATCAGGTCGTCTGTCCTTCTTGTGGGTGGATGTCCTACGCTTCGCTAGTGGTTTTGTGACCTCCTCGCGAGAACCTACCGGTCCCAGCTGCCCAAGATTCTCCGTATTTCCCAAACTCTATGTGTCCTGCCCACTGTCACTTAAACTTAGTAAACCGCCAGGTTGTGTAGGTAACTTTCGTTCGTCTACGGATCTCCTCATTCCTGATTCGATTGCGCAGTGAAACCCTGAGCATTAGCCCTTTCTATAGCTCGTTAAGCGACTGCTCTTAAATCATCCTCCTAAATTCCTCAACCAAGATTTATTTCTCCTGCCTTTGCTACGTTTGCCCTGTATTCATTCTTTGGATCACTAGTTGAAGAATACAGTATATTTCACTCTTCGTTACGTAGGTACCCGAAATATTGCAGCTTCTTCTCCTTTATAGCTCTTAGAACTTTCTCATTCCACGCTCATTCATTCATTAAAAAATACATTACCTTTAAAGCTAATTAATATACTAATATTATTCTACATCATAAACAATAAATAAATGCTACAAAAATATATATTGTCATACTAGACGCCTTAGGAAGAGGCAAAACGTTTTAAGAGAAAAGCTCGTTGCCAAGCCATAAAACCGCAAGAATTCCGATACTCATTCCTCGTGTTGTAAAACAATGCCCCAGATATTCTTACACAGAATAGATACAGGCAAAACAGTAGAGTTCTATAAAAAATTTAGTTATTTTTCCAAAAAATCTGGTTACTACCGATCTGACAGTAGTAACCACCCACTTATTCACACAACCTCACACAAACACATGGTTACTGTTATAAAAAACAAAAATACTGGTATGTGACGGTGACTGTGTCTACAAGACCATCTCAGTTCCATAGACGATATGAAATGTGACGAAAACGAAGTTTGGTTGTCCATAAAAATACACACAAAAAAGTATGTCCCCATATAAAATAATTTTTAGTTAACATGTTTAGAATTGGAATTGTTGACTTCTTCATTTAATGACAAATGACAAGACTATCTACCGCTAATAATATTTACTGTGACAATCATGGAACCAAGTCCCGTTCGGGGTCTTGATAAAATTTTAATTATAACCAACTAACTGTTTGAGCATACTCCTTTTATGTTAAAGACAAGCTTATTGATAATCTAACTAACCGATATCAATAAAACAATATAGAGGCACCTGGGGCGCCCTGTACGAGCGATTGGGAGAATTTGTTGTCTCAGCTTATGTAATGCGAATAACCGAAGACAGAATGTGAAGCAAAACATTTGCGCCACTTATTGAACTTGCTAAAATGATAAAAAATGCGTCAGAAATTCCAAAATCTTTATAGATGGTAGTTATGGACAACCCGAAGTTTTAATTTTACTTTAAGAAGTCAGATTAGGCGACAATAATAACGCTTTTCTGCTAAGTCCTCGCCTTGATAGGCGATGGTAACAATATACCACCAGGTGGACTGTCATCCTGCTGTGGGCCTTTAAAAATATGATTAACATACCTACGGTGCGGCCGTAGCAAAACTTTAATAAAATCTTTAGCCATTTTAATGTATTAAAATTTTAATTTCCATTTAAATATTTTAAAAAAGAATCGCTTTTATGACGGTTGCTAAAAGAAAAAAATTAATTCATCCAGGAATATATCTAGACAGGTGAAGCTCGTAAAAAACTTTATGACCTGTTTCAGCAGGAAATATAAAACCTGAGTACTTAACTGTACCTTACAATAAACTTTTATTACAGTGCGATGTTATTAAAGTTTTGTCATTACCCTCCTGTCTTCTGCATGTTTCCACTTAAATACAATTAGATATAAGACGTCTACCATTTCATAATATAAAAATAAGATACGTTAATAGAAATACGCGTTTAAAATTTAGTAGAGTTAGATTCATAACTTTTTATTAGAGTTATTGGTCAACTCGCGTGTAATTGACTGGCGGGCGCCCGCGAGTTGTCATGTAGTCCGAAACATTTCGGTTATTGCTCATGCGGTGTTCGATCCGTATGTACACAAACACGTAAGATAATAATATTAAAATATAGTCCCACACACAAGTTTCAAGAAAAAGACGCGAAAAATATTAGTCAATGTCACACCTGTCCGAGACTTGTCTGCTGTTTGAATAATGAACTAAAATGTCGTCGCTTCTCAGAAAATGGGGATGAAAGACCTGGTTGAGAAGGACCCCGAAAATATATACTTGAAATTATTAATAACATTATTCAAATATTTAATTTAAAGTCGCTTTTCGCGTCTTTCTGTCTGCATCTTGGTTCAGGAAAATTTACTAACAAATCAAAATTTGAGTCCCTTAGGGGCATTTTTGATATATATTTTAAAATATAGTGCAATCAATGGGTGCAAGTTTATTTATTACAAACAGAAATACAAAAATACAAATATTTTCTTCTTATAATATTAAGGTAGGCAGATCATGAGTCCACCAATGTGTATCATTCAAATAGTTACAAAAGAATACAGTAACAAAGAGTATTATTGAGTATGTGAAATATAAAATAAATAATGCGTATGAGAAATAAAACAGGTGTACCTAACATATTTGTGGCGCTGAAAAGGTTAGTATAATTAATGTTCGTCTACCTCATATATAATTAAAAGCAATGTGTATAGTGTAATCAAATAAATATAGACCGTTTTATTTATTTCTTACACCAAAAAATGTAGGTACTTGTTTATTTTAATTTAAACAAACATAAGTAAGTTTAAATAAAGAAATGTAGTTTTGTTTTTACTTACAAGTGACAGATGTCCTATCTGAGTTTTAATATATTTGGTTGCAACCGTTTTCTAAATTGGAAAATAGAGAATTAATTTACTTTTTTAAAGTAGAATAAATAATTCAAAACGAATCGTATTTCGTAATTACATACTGATATAATAAAAAGAGAGATATACAATTTTGTGTACAGAAAGGACACACTGTACACAAAATAAATACAGTGTGTCCTCTCATGGATTAACGATATTCAAATAAAATACTTTAATACAGCTCATAATCAGTCAATCTATTAAAAAAATGTAAGAGGGTCATGTTTTGCTAGTTATTTACATTTGATTGCAGTAATTTTTTGGAGTTTAATATACATGTTTTATTAATGATTTAAACGACAGACTATGGCCCCTGCCCCAAGGGATGCATTGGTCTACAAGCGGCGTCACATCTATTGGCTGTGTGTACGTCATAGAAATAAATTCTATGGTGTACGTCCATTAAAATAAATATTTTCATAAAAAATATCCACTACTTTGTAAGTGAAATATTTTTACAGTGTTCAGTTATAAGAGATTTCTTTTGTACGGTGGCTAACGTAACTTATAAACAAAACGCCAGGTTAAATCCAAAAGTGTCGTCGAATCCCCGACTTTCTATTGAGCCCAAACACGCAATATCTGCTGTAAGTTGTTAGAAGAGTTGGTCATCTCACAGACTACTTGATGCTGCAGCATCAGGTCAAGGTTATGTTATGGAAATTCCACCGAAGTAACAGTATACCAAATTTCACATCAATCGAACATGTGGAAGTTAGTTAAATCCATTTGTCAACTAGGAAATGGGCTGATTATCTTCAAACATCTGAACAGATCTTCATAAATTATTTTTTTATGAATTCATAAAATTCATAGAAAATCCGGATCGGTTCATCCGTTTGAGAACTACGATTTCACAGACAGACACATACGACAAACTTATAAAAACCCGTTTTTGCGTTGGGCGTTGGGGTTTTAAAAGGAAATGAACGAAGAGAAAGTGATATGTGAACGGGGTGGTAGCTCGTTACCATCGCCTATAACACAAACAACCGCATATGTGCTGAAAGTACGCTACTGGCCTTAGTATGATTAAAGATGAATCATATCTAATGGGAGGGATAGACAAATGGGCAAGAAAACACGAGCTGTTATTTCACGGTAGGCTTCTGTAAGTGAGTGGTGTGTTTTGTTATTTTTTTATTCCGACTTGTTATTTATTTTTGGATAATTATCCAAGACAGAGCCTCTTTTATATAGAGCCCTGACATAGAATCAATTCGAACTAATTTTGTAAAGGTTGCGACATATTGGCGAATAGACTGTATGCTGCTAGATAAGATATTGGTACACAGTACATAGAAAAAACAGTACAGAAAGTAATATTTAGTGTGCATTTATTTTCCTTATATTATAAAGTAAATTTAGTTTTAATTTAATATTTTTAACATCTTATATTATACGTACTTGTATATTATACTGCTACCGCCCCCGATTTCGCTCGGATATCCAATATTTCCAATTTTTCTCTTCATAATTATTCGTTGTCTCTTTAGGCTAATAATTTAATAGCAATAAGCCAGAATTGAAATCAATATCAATAATATCACATAAGAATTAAGTTTAGGTTGCAAACGTTTTAAATGTTAAATTAACTACTGTTCATTAAAGCGTGTACTGTGTACACAAAATGTGGGGTTGTTTGGCAAATAGCCATCTTTATGTTTTATTGCGAACGTTCCTCAGTCAATTATCATGCAGTGTGTTAGAAACTTCAACTACAGCTATTGCGATGAATGTATATCTACTGTAACGCCTACATTTTGTGCCAAAACGACAAAGATACTAGTTAAAGATCGAATGTGTTACAAATCACCTTTAGCGCAAAGAGAAAAACAATATTATTTATAATATCACTAGCTGGTAGTTGAACGATGAAAGGCCTTTCTGGTGTCCCAGACAATGTGTATGCAAAATTTCATGGTCATCGGTCCAGTAGTTTTTGCGTGAAAGAGTTACAAATATCCATACATCCAAATATACTTTTGCATTTATA
Source organism: Synanthedon myopaeformis (assembly GCA_944738685.1). Classification (NCBI taxonomy): domain Eukaryota; kingdom Metazoa; phylum Arthropoda; class Insecta; order Lepidoptera; family Sesiidae; genus Synanthedon; species Synanthedon myopaeformis. The sequence continues at coordinate 3,353,016 of OX122938.1, read as the reverse complement.
ATATTAGTGCGGAAGTACGGATTAGTATGGATAGTATGGATTAGTCAGACTTTTATAGTCTATTAGAAACCCTCTCCCGACTTCGCATGGGTGAAATTTTCTGCAAATTATATGTAGAAACCTTCCTCTTTTAACTCTAAATAATTTTAATTATAGCTTGTTGTGGATATGGTCCAATTTTTTTCTAATAATTACTACATAATGATTTTATAAATTTAGTAGTGGCACGACATGAGGTTAGTAATCACCCACTTATTGAAGACCACCGTAATATAACAGCATATATGCTGTTGTATTTCGGTGAGTGAGTAAGGGATGCCAGAACCCATTTCCCTATCCCTTCTACTAAAGTTCACAGCACACTTGCAGCACCTATGGCATTGCTTGTGTTATAGATGACGGCAGCCACCTATCATCAAGTGAACCTTAAAATTTTAAAAAAGTGTATTATACAATTTATACTCTCCCAGCCGCTAGGTATGAGTTTGGTAACTTAAATTGCATTTTTAAGACCTAAAACGTATATTTTATTTAAAAGTTTACTAACGGTCGCTTTGCGGACGCGACTGGAGTCGGTGGCGAAGTTTAATATTAGTTTCTGTAGCAGTTCGGTCACATGTGTGCTTCAGAGTCTGCTCGCAAATGGACATGGTCGATCGTTACAAGTTATGTCTCGATACATAATTAATTATTTAATTACTGTGACGTAACGTAAAATTTCTAGAAACAAAGATGGACCATAACGACAAAGAGAAGGACCAGAAGGGAGAGGGTGTGTTGGATGTCCAAAGGAAAGGTGGTCAGATGACATTATCAAAATAGCAGGGAAAGTTTGGTTAAACATTGGTAGTGACAGAAAACAATGGAAAAAAATGGGGGAGGCTTTTACCCAAACAAGGGATCCACAAGCCCACAACTAGCTTATTTAATTTATTAAATAGATGCCATTGTTATTATTGTTAATTGTTTATGGAAATAAATGAAGCTTTATTATTAGCTTTATTATTATTTATTATTAAGTGTCTTGATTAAAAATGTAATACTGTCTATTGAGTATCTGTATAATTCGTTGGATATAAATAAATACACTGGCTGTTTCTCGCTACTTCATCCGTGTTAAAAAATAAGAAAATATTATGAGTTAATATAATGCCTGTCATCTTTATTGCTGTTACGACAGAGGCGCCGCCACGGCGATAGTGACGCCCATTTTTATACTTTTAGGCGATCTCTCGGGAACCTCACACTTTCAAGGATAAAAAGTATCCTATATTTAATCCAGGTAATAAACTTGTGTGTCAAATTTCATCCAAATCTGCACAGCTGTTTTTTCGTGAAAGAGTAAAAAACATCATTACCTATTTGACGAAGGGATTTCATTAACTCTTACAGGTTTGTTTGATGTGAAATTTGGTATACTCTTACTTTGGTGGTATTCCAATGACATAGTTCGCAGACTACTTAATGCTGCCACATCAAATAGTCTGCGGGACACCCAATTTTGTGACACTAAACTGTGAAACTATAAGCTATGGAAAGGGCAATGCTCGGGTTACACTACGAGATCGAATCAGGAGTAAGGAAATCCGTAGACGAACGAAAGTAACCGACATACTCGTAAGTGACGAAAGGATTAGTAAGTTGAAATGGCAATGGGCAGAACACATAGTACAGATAGCTTTGAGCCGCTGGCTATGTACCGGAAGGTTCTCGAGTGGAGGCCACGGACCGGCAAACGCAGTGTAATAAGTCCACCTACAAGGTGGACGTCCTACACTGCGTCCTACACTGGTGGAAAGGCCGCGGCCGCCTTTTGGAAAATTACGGCGGAGGCCTATATCCGGCTGTGGACGTCCTACCGCTAAGATGATGATGAACAACAAATTATAATAATTAGTATTTGAAACAGGTGTATCGTTTCACTCATTCATTCCCTCAATCATAAAGATGTTTACAACACACAAGAGTTTTAATTTTATGGTTCACAAACCGAAGTGAACCATAAAATTTACATGTAACATGTGTTTATGTGTGTTTACTCGTATAATCGTTCGAATATAACGCAGAAGTAACCACTGAATAGTCTTTAATTATGGAGCACTAGTTGTTGTTATGAATTGTTTATGCGAGAGAATCAAGAGTTTTATTGAAATTTATCGAGTTCTAACCACGCCATAATTACACATCTTCTTCTTTATATAGTATGAAACATAGTATGTACGCTTAGAGCTTTTAAACGTCGCAACGGATTTTAATGCGGTTTTCACTACAATGGAAAGAGCGTTCACGAGGAAGGTTATTACAGAAAAAAATTACAAAAAAAGTTTTTAAAAAAAAAATTTTTTTGACTGACTGAAACACCATTACGTTCCAGATCTAGACCAAATTCAACTTTGAAAACTCAATTTCTAAAGTTGACCCTGCGACCCCCTAGGCAGAGCGTTAAGTATCCTAACCACTCATCCAATAGGCTCGTCATCAGCTCGGAAAATTTAACATAAAAATAAACAAAAAAAATTTTCGTTTCGCTGGACAATTATTATATAATCCTCAACTTGGCTCGAGTCTGAAATATCGTTATGTAAGACAAACCTATGTACCTACAAATAGACATGACGAACTAAACATGACTCAACTAAACATCAGTTAGCGTGAAGAGCCGCTCGCAAGTCGAGTGGCTTCCGTCGGTTAGTTGCTCAAGTGGCTACGAAATACGAACGACTGTCCCCAGCGAACATGTTCACAATATAATGAAGGCATACAGGTGCCAGGGGATCTTCAATAGAATTCTTAATTGCTTTTATATACTTACTTAAAATAGCTTTAGCACGCTACATTACTTCAAAAGGAATTGTCGAGTCCTATATTTACAAGACCTTAGACAGAATGCTTATTAGACTGTTGATATCACTTCGTCAACTAGGAAATGGGCTAATGAAATCTTTATAAAAATTATAATATATAAACAAAAAAATCGGATCAAAATCGCTCCATCCGTTTGGAGCGATTTCACAGAAAGAACACGTCAAACTTATAAAACCCCTTTTTCGCGTCGAGCGTCAGGGGTTAAAAGGGAGCATGGACGATGTCTTAGGCTAAACCGCGACTTCGTCCGTTCTCCTTTTTTTAAGCGTTGAAAAATAAAAATTCACTGCTGCACAAAAAAAATATTCCATATTTATTTCTCATATATGTATTTCTGTCAGGCGTTGATTTTTTATATTCTTACATGACCCGCGGGAATCAGTGAACAGTATTTTTTTTCTGGATCAAAGGTACCTTATGTCCTTTTTTGTATGACTGAGTTCCCTGACAATGTGTATTCGAAATTTCACCATGATTGATTTAAGCTTAACAAACAAACTCACTTGGGGGTTTTATTAATAGGTAATACTTACTAGATGTTGCTCGCTAATTCGCCCACGTAACTCTATAAAATATAGCCTATGTTCCTCGCTAATAATGTAGCTTTCTATATGTAAAAGAACTTTCAAAATCGGTCCAAGAGCTTTTGACTTTATACATTACAAACATACAAATCTTCTCTCTTTATAATATTATTATAGTATAGAAGTATATATTACTTTGAAAGATATATTTTGATTAAGTTTTTACAACTGGTGGCTATCAATTAACATTGTAAGTCTAAAACGTTACAAGTCAAAACGTCCTTGTTAAGAGAAATCTCTTCTCTACAACGCTTGAGTCAGAGCAGTAATACCGTATTCCCTTAATTCTTCAACATTTCTTTGCGTAGTGCGCATTAAAAGTAATCTTTCACTGCAATTGTGGGGTATTACTGTCGCTGTAAAATATCTATTGTACGGTAAGAAGAAAATAATGACGCTCTCGTCTAATAGCAATAAAGAAATGCAATATAAAGGAGGGAAGAGCTCGCTGAAGATGTGACATACAAAGCTGTAAGGTTTTCCGCCAGGCCCGGATTAATTTTTATTAAATCACTGACTTCTAGCCTCGACTTAGTACAAAAATGTTTATAATAGTAGCCTATATGTCATTTCTGATATATCTACACTATAATATTTTCTAATATCAAGAATCAATTATTAATTTATTAATTTAACAGAATTTCACATTCATAATATTACATATTCGGAAAATTAAATACTATTAGCAACCTGCCCAGGTTTTGCACGGATGTAATATTTTTTTAATGTTAAGGTCAGCAGACAGGCTGACGGTCCACTAGTAGGTGGCTCGCCTATAACACATGCAATGCCAAAGGTGCTACAAGTGCGCTGCCGACTACAGTAGTATTAAGGATAAGGGATTAGTAAGGGATAGGGATGGGCTCTAGCATCCCTTACTCACTCGCCGAAACACAACAGTACACGTGCTGTTATTTCACGGTGGTCTTCTCTAAGAGGGTGGTAACTGCCGCCAGACAGGCTGCCCAAATGACTGAGAAACGCCAATGTCGGGTACATTCTCGGCAGGATCAACTATGAAAATAAACTTTTCAAAGTTGTCTCTGGTTTGGATGTGGAAAGTAGTGGCAGGGTATACTGCATTATATTAAATTTATTAATCATATTAAATTTATATGGGACAATAATTTTTACCAAACAAAAAAGGAACATCAAAATCAATTCAGACACGGCTCGTTTAGTCTGAGCCTCATAGTGACACTTAAATAAAAAAAAGCAAATTTTATTCATTCGTCTCACGCGAGACGATCAAAGCGAATTTCGCTATACAAAGTCGTACTTTATCTGTTTAGTGGAGGGATGCAAAGTTCTTAACAAAAAAACCCCAACAAATGAAACAGGGATCGCCACAAATCATTCGTACGGAACAAAAACGGGCCCGGAAGTAATACCATTTCCACGGGGAATAAAACTTTTAATACGTCTTCCAATTTTTCCCCCGCCTTTTGATAGCAAATTTGTACATCGTTACATTCAATAAGAATTAATTCCCTTTTGTTTATGGCTTGGGCACAGTTCAGCCCCAAACTTAACCTGTTCAGTTGGAAGGGTATCTTTATATCCCGAGCGGTAGTCTTAGAGGAGACTGTCGCCCATCGTCAGGTCCCTCGAAATGGCCGGCGTACCTCCACCTCGGGTACGCCGAGGTTACGACAGGGAGCGTAGCCCTCCCCGCGCTGGATAACCGTGGCAGTTCACCGAAGTCGTGCCATAACGTCCCCGCGACCATGCCCATCAACGCGATAGAAAGTCGTTGGGTTTTAGCCGGTACGAGTCAGGTATACCTAAAACTGTGCAGTGTCTCCAACACTGCCGGCCATCCAAGAGGATTTCCCAACGTTAAAAAAAGGGATATCTTTACATGGTATCATTTGAAGTCGACAGTGACAAACATCCATACATACTCACAAATTTCGCATTTATAAGTATTTTTAGTAAATTGTATATGGCTGCTGAATGCTGAAGTTGAAGACAATGTGACGCATGTAAATGAAGTTTCTTTTATAATTAGAATATTTTAATGATGAATAATTTAATGTGTGATTCTTAAATAATAGAATTAGACAAATAATAAGTAATAGAAATTATTGTTTATTAATATTAATGATTACATTGGTAAAGTTATAGTTTCTTACTAATTATGTTCAATAAATATTGAATTTCACTAAAATCAATTTTTTTATTACAATATGTCGTAAAAAAATAACACAATATTTTTTTTTATTTGTCCCGGTTTGTCTCATGTCCCGGGACTTTAAAACTGTCGTGGTTTTCCAAACTTTAGTATCAATATTTGTAAGCGCCATTTTAAGCTATAGAAAGTTGTTGCCATTAATCCGCCGTGGAAACATCGTCTTCCAAGTTGGTTAGATTGCGCAATTCTAATCTATTCAACGGACAAGTTTCTTGAGATGTGAATTGGCACAAACATCCAGTTGAGAGAACTTGTAAATGTCTCCGTTTCTGTAAATTTCATAGACATTTCAGATATTTTAACTAAATCTATACTGTACATATGCTACAATATTATAAAGAGGTAAAGTTTGGATGTTTATTTGTTTGTAGGAAGTATATTTTTCAACTACTCATACAATTTAAAAATTTCTTTTGTCAATAAAAAAGAATTTCATGGTGGACATAGGTTAGGCTAAATATTTTTTTTATTTTTTTCTAAAAATAAATATCCAACACATGGCCAAGCATCAATGTATGTTACGAGTTATATTTTTTGTTTTTCAATGCGGACGAAGTTGCGGGCAAAAGCTAGTTTATATTTATGTTATATATATATATTATAACTTTGAAATTTTTTATGTAGCATTTTCTTGTTATATAAAAAAAATGCATAATCTCTGCACAAATTACAAAGTAAAAGTATTTGTTATTTTTTCCGCTAGCTTTATTATGGTTTTCACTGATGAAATGATCTATCAAATGGACCGTCAGCCTGCCTGCAGACCTCAACATTAAAAAAAAGAGGTGAAAATAGGTATAATTTGTGTAAAAATGTTATTTAGAAATTTAGCTTAACTGGCGAACTTTACTTGTAAATAATTAAAATTAAAATTTTCAATTCAATTTTCATAAAATTTAATTTAGATTTCCAACTGGCTCCGATTTCCTTGGCTCCAACGAAATATAATATTTCGTTTATTTTTATTTAAATAATATAATTTTTAAATTACTTATTTTAAATATATTTTTAATAATAGGTATAATTAAACCGTTATTGTTAATTTCGATTCATGTTGAAATTATCAATATGAAATTTTTAATATCTTCTGTTTTTTTAATGCTTTTACAAACGTATTGCAACAAAATATTAAAAAAATAAATTAACAAAAATATATTGTGGCTTTACGAAAGTTTAGACTAAGTATATAGTCTAGACTTTGTAAAAATTTGCCTGCCTTTTTATATGAGCTTTTTATTATGTGCGCACAGTACAAAGCCTTATAAAAATGACAAAGGATCGCTTGGAAGCGAATTCGATTCCGATTTATTGCACATTTACCTTTTTTGTCGTAGGATAGGCTTCACTTCAATACTCACTCGCTGTTTATCCGATTGGAAAAAGACGCATCTTAACAGATAGGTACTATACAAGAAAAGAGCAAGTACAGTCGGGGTAAGAAAAGGTTCGTCACGTTAAAGTCGAAATTTGCTTGCACTAGGGCAATATCCCAAAAAAATGGCATAAGGGTCATGAAATAGAATTTAGAATTCAAATAAAACTCAATGGCTAAATAATTCCTTGGCGTCTGGGCATATAATTTATAGAAATATTGTATCCGAGCGAAGCCAGGGGCGGGTCGCTAGTAGGTATACATATAAAAAATTGCTACTGCGGGTAGCATTGATGGACATGCCTGTTAGTATATTATGCTATTGGGTTTACGATTAAATAATCCTCCCCTAGTGCAGGAAATCAATAAGCATAGGTTGGCAGGTAGGTAAATATAGGTTTGCAAATATTAGCTACGTTTGATCCAAAGGCAAAGTTAACATTTGACATACTCGTAGCTCGTAGTAAAGAAATAATTTTGAAAAATAGTGCGAAGTATGCTACCAAAGTTTATTTCGACTATCATTAAAAGAAAAGCACAAGGGATGTCCTTTTTTTTAAGATTGGCAGAAGGGTGTGGCTGTGAATGGGTCACCAGAATATATCCGTAATCTAATTAAACTACGTAATTTCCTATCTCATCTTAGTTTAAATTAAATAAATAAACGGTTTGTAAATAAAAAGTACCTTGTACCTTTTACAATATTTTTATAATATTGTATTTTAGCAGAAACTTTTTGCTAGAACTAAATTAAAATCTTATAGTGCAATCTTGAGTAATAAGACCAATAAATAAATTTGATTTTAACCTAAACTTCTAAGAATATTTTAATTTTTTTAAGACATCTTCAAATAAAATGACCAATATTATTTTAATTTATATTTGTGTTTGTATTTTCATTAAAAATAAAGTCGATTGACGATTTCTTTTTCATACGCCATTTATGAAATATAAGTACACATTTTCAAAAAATACTTGCGTTATAATCTGAGAAATGTTGCGTTTTATTCCTTTTCGAAGAAATAAGAACACTCCATGACATATTTTTAAATTATTCTTTCAAAACTGTTAAATCAGTTATATTTTAAACTCGGATGTAAATTTAAAAAACAAAATACTTATTACGAAAGTTGCACTCTAAACAAAAAACACTCAAATTATATAAAGCATATAGTAGTTATAATTATAAGGGCCTCCATCTCTAAGTAAAGTGTCAAGTAGACTAATCGCCATTTAAAGTCACCGGTAACCGGGAATGAAGGAGATGATATACCTTTGTTTGTACGGTAAAAGTCCCAAACATTAAAAAAAAAATCGCCTATCGAAGGATGCAGTAAACCGAATGCATAATTTAATAATATATAAAATTATTTCTAAAAGTAACTAATCAACACTTTACTTGTAGTTGGTGCAAGAGGCCCTAAATATATTAAAAGCTTAATCTTTGAACAACTAATTACTTACCGAAACTTATATCCAATGCACACACCAGATGAATATTTATTTTAATCATACACCAATAATCACTAAAACTTCGCACTGTCTTAATTATCAATACCTTATTTATTAAAAAACTTTTTTAATTAGTTTACTAATTCACTTTTACTTAACACTGTACTAATTATTTCACTATGAATAAATTTACGTATACCGATGTTTTAGTGCGCAATTTTCGCGATCTCCGTAGAATGTACGAAGCAGTGACGCTGCTACGTCTTCTATGTACGGGCGCGAAACTAGGACTGTGCGTACTTGCGTAGAGCGCATTGTAGCGCCCTCTGACGGTTTCATGATGGAACTATTCATTACGTTTCATCGTTTTTTAAACAGTATATTTGAATTTGAATTAAATGTAATAAATTTTTTTTTTTTTTAAATGTTTATTTACTCTAAGAAAAATCGCTTTTACAATAAATCCGTGATTAAATGATGATGGCTACCGTCACAAGCACCGCCACAGGTGCCGCAATAATAAGAACCGTTCAAATAAGTTTTCCCCGACATAATATACATGTTATTTCTCTTAGATTGTTAAGAGATTAATATATGAACAGATTCGTCTTGGTAACTTAAAATTTTATCAACACCTTTTTTGTTGGTGTCCGAATTGTCAGTGAAAAATATATAAAAAAAGTGTCCGAATATGTTGTTTCCGAATCGTCAGTAAGCTGGTAGAGACTGGTAGGGGTAAGTGGGAAAAAATCAGCTTATCCCTATCAGTGGGGACAGGGATAGGTGGAACGGTCGCTTTTTTTACGATACAAATTAGATGTTCATCAAAAAATTTATTTCCTTACTCTTGAGTAAACAAGAATTCGTACGAACGAAATCAAAGGGTACAAATAAAGGTTTCTCCATTTATAAATCGGCTATTGTGTAATAAATAGAATTTACTTTACACTTGTCGCAAACAAGCGAGTACAATTGACAAGTCGCTTCGTAAACATTTGTTCGATTTTGAACTTTATACATAAATAATTAAGGTGCTTTTACTGTACTGCCGGCTTTCGTAAACAATATTTTGTTTGTTCCAATACTCACTAGTGAAAGCGCGATCCGATTTTTTGATGAGAATTTTTTACCTCTATTCCTGTAGAGTTGTTTATTATGAAGTGATTGCTCGGGGCATATATGCTGAAAAGTTCTGAATTGTGATGTATAAAGTTAGATAGTAATACTAGCTGGTGCCCGTGACTTCGTCCACGTTTAAAACTAAAAAATAAATAAGCAATATAACGCTTGACCTCTTGTTGCTAAAACACTTTTGCCAGGCGATAGTATTTATTTAATTTTAGATGTTCCCACGGGAACAGTACCTAGGTATTTTTTCTGGATGAAAGGTACCTTTCCTGTATTCCTGAAAACATGTAGGGATTAGTATAAATTGAAGTTGCTTTCTGCTTCTGTCCTTCTATACAGTACGCTTAAATCTTTTAAACTACGCAACCGATTTTGATGCGGTTTTCACTATTGGAAAGAGCGTTAAACGAGAAAGGTTTCTATGTATATATATATAATTCAACGCGGACTAAGTCGCCGGCAATCCTGAAAATTTATAATTAATTCTTATACTGGATTTAAAACAAAGGAATTCAGGTGTCTACTTAAAAGTTAGTGTTGAAATTATTTCAGTCCATTTCCACCGACTGTTTGATGTTTAATTTTACCTTTTGAACAGAACAGGCTCGTTTTAACAATTTATTTTATTTAAGAATTAGTCTGCTTTTGACTTTATTCGTACCTATTTTACTTTTTATTTGTACGCCTTTCTAATAATACAATAGATTGGTCGAGTAATTGCTTTGACTTTTGTAATGCGAATCTGTTGCGCAGACGCATTCATGAACAACTAGCGACCCGACCCCGGCTTCATCATTTAGACTGTGTCTCTCCACTGCTGGATATAGGCCACACCTTCTGTCCTTCGCATCCAGCTTCCTGTGAAGCCTTTCAGGTCGTCTGTCCACCTGGCTTAACGAACTATTATCCACTCTGCGATAACTGTCTGTATATTCGCGGACGGCGACTTCTATATATACTATACTAGCTGTTACGCTCTATAAAGTGTTGATTAGTTACTTTTAGAAATAATTTTATGTTTTATTAAATTATGCACTCGTTTCACTGCATCCTTCGTTAAGCGAATTTTTTTATAATTTTTTTTAATGTTTGGGACCATTACCGTACAAACAAAGGTATATCATCTCCTTCATTCCCGGTTACCGGTGACTTTAGATGGCGATTAGTCTACTTAACACTTTACTCAGAGATGGAGGCCCTTATAATTATAAGTACTAATTGAATTAGTAAACTAATTTAAAAAGTTTTTTAATAAATAAGGTATTAATAATTAAGACAGTGCGAAGTTTTAGTGATTATTGGTGTATGATTAAAATAAATATTCATCTTGTGTGTGCATTGGATATAAGTTTCGGTAAGTAATTAGTTGTTCAAAGATTAAGCTTTTAATATATTTAGGGCCTCTTTCACCAACTACAAGTAAAGTGTTGATTAGTTACTTTTAGAAATAATTTTATGTTTTATTAAATTACGCACTCGGTTTACTGCATCCTTCGTTAAGCGAATTTTTTTATTATTTTCTTTTTAATGTTTGGAACTTTTACCGTACAAACAAAGGTATATCAGCTCCATCATTCCCGGTGACCGGTGACTTTAAATCGCGGTTAGTTTACTTGACACTTTACTCAGAAATAGTGGAAGAGGCCCTAAAGAAGATAAATATAATAAATTAATCGTATTAAATTTTCTATACAAATACTTTTAACTGTTTGTTCGTAAAATCAATAGAATCATTTTCGTCCGTTGCATCCCCATTTTGCCGTATGTCGGGCTGTTTAATCAAACACGACAATTCCTACCGGCAATTAACTCACAACGCAAACTGTTGATTACCAAATCATAAATCGTCACACGCCATAAAACCCGTTACACCATACCACCGGTCAACACAATACTTCAAAGAAACAGTAGGTATTCCACACCATATTAGACTTATTATCAGATTTAATTACATTTATATTCCTTTTTTGTTCTTAATTACTATGTTTGTGTGTTTAGTAGCTTTATTTTACTAAATATACAATGTACACAAAGACATTTCATACATAGAATTGGAAACTGTTACTTACCTACTACTGATTCCTATTTCTATGCTTTCATACTTAGGTAATGACGATAGTCACCTATGGTCAAGTGGACTTGATGGTAGGTGCTTAACATCTTAAATAAATAAATAAATATAATAAACTGCCTTCTTTACTTTATATGAACTTGACATGGAACTTAACATAAAACTTTACATTAACTTTACATAAAATAAAATGATAAATAATCTAAACATATTTCAAACATTTATAAATACGGAGATAACCTACTGTTTGTCTACATTACAAACCGTGCAGATACTAATTCGATTAATGAACCGAAATATTTGCTAGCGGTTAAATAAGTTTGTCGAATAGCAAATATAACATTATAGGATTGTTCAGATAACATTCGGACTTAAGTGGGCATTCCCTAAGCCAAATAATGTGTGGAGTGCTAATTTAGTTGTTAGTATTTGACTTCTTACAATTGACCACAGTGGAAAAGCAAAATTTTTGTAGATTAATTTTACTATGTTTTAAAAAAAATTTGGAAAATCATAATAAATAATACAAGAATGCTATTGTACACATTTTATACGACTTTATACATTACTAGCTATTGCACGCGACTTCGTCCGCTTATCTTTATAAGATATAAACTATGTTACTCGCTGTACTCATGTTACGAGGTTAAAAAAATCTCGCTGCAAAATGACAAGATTTCGCTTAGAAGTTTCCAAACGACGCTTTTTGTTTTCGTCAGTTAACAGGGTTAGCCCAATTAAGTACTCGTAGTTCTACTATTTGTTCTACAATAGAACAAATTAGACAAAAAAATCCAAGTAGTTCTACTGCAGAATATGACTGACAGATTGGACTCGAATAATTTTAATAGTGTATGTCCAAATTGTTCTACTGCTATTTTTATAACAGAGTGGTACCCCAGTGAATTAGTTAAAATGCATTGAATGCTACCAAATGAAATCTTTAGGATTTCAGTTAAATATTTTATGATTATTTTTCTGTCTTCCAGTTCTCAACCTTTTTTAAGGTTTTCTTCCGTAACGGATATCGAACGGCGCCCAGAACGTGGATCATGTTCACAACTCGATCTGCCTCTTTTCAATTCAGAAATCCAATTTATCAACTTTATCAACTTATCAATTTATCAACTTAAGTACAAGTAAGCTGTTTTTAATTGGCCTTTCAAATAAATCGTCTATTTTAGTTCACAGACACGTTTATATCTTAAAATATATCTATGAGTAGGTACTTCAAGTGTATTACGATATCTTGCTAAATTAGATACTCAAGTACTTATCTATACTATTATTATAAAAAGGTAAAGATTGTATGTTTGTATGTACTCATCCGATTTTAAAGATTCTTACACCCAGGATGGACATAGGCTAAATATTCCAAAAGGCCACCAGCTATCTAAAAATAAAGATCCAACCCATGGCAAAAGTATGTTAAGCGTCAATGTATACCATTAATATATTAATTTTAATGTAGTTCTGGATACCTACTTTTGATTAATTTTGGTGTATTGTTTTGAATTCAGAGAAAATAGTCTGAATCAACAATTATTTAAAAAAAATGGAAAAGATTATTTCCAAATTATTAATTATTTTGAATTATTTATTTTGGCTCTTTAAAATTTATTTTCTTTTAATGTATTCATATAGTTTTATTGCAAAAAAAAAACCTATATCAGAATTAACGTATATATTCCGTACATACAAACTCAGTCATTGCCTTACTTACATACTCGTACATGGGGACTTACTTGACTCAATTAATGTTTTTTTTTTTTTTATTTCTATAAATTTTTAAAATGCGCGTTGAAATATCATTCTTAAAATCACCGGTGGTTGAGCCCGTTCGATGAGTAGTTCCAGTGTTCTATAATATAATATGTTGATAGGCTTTGGACTTTGGAAATGAACTATTCAAGGTTGGCTCTGGCCTGGATTTGGAAATTCAAGGCACATTGCGTTTCGCAGTCACTTTGCAGTCGCAGAAAACCAGGAAGCCAGAGCCCAATTCCCTTCCCAATCCCTTCCCATTCCCTTCCCGATCCCTTAATGGTAAACTTACTATGGTTCACAGCGCACTTGCAGTACCTGTGGCGTTGCTTGTGTTATCAGCTTGTCAGCCTATCTGTCGACATTAACATAATAAAAGCAATAGAAATACAAACTTCTAAAATGAAATTATTAAATTTAATTAATTATGGTATTGTAGACGGTTTCAATTTCTCCTCTTTAGAGAGGAGAAAAGAACAAAAAGAAGAAGACAGAATAGTAGATGGGAAGATGATATAACGAAGCAGGAGCAACGTGGATGAGAATAGCCCAGAATAGGGAACGGTGGAAGGACTTGAGGAGGCCTATGTCGTTTGACAGGCGAAGAAGAATAATAGAGAGAAAATTTTGTTTAAGTAATGTAAGCTTGTTTTTTGTATTAGGATTCCTCGAAATTAAAGGCTATCTTTATCTTTATCTTTATCTTTTAAACGGTTTCAAAGAGAAAACAAGCTATTGAATACTTATAATTAAATAATATCTAGACGACATTAAAGTACTAATTATAGATAAAGTAGTCACTTGAGATATTCTTATAAAATACCTCTTAACAAGTGAACGCTCTCAAAAGGTACAAAGATTTTAAGCAAAAATGATTATAATAATATTTTTGTCTGCGTTATTAGTAACATTAAGTGTTGGTAAGTTGAATTTGTGTATCTGTACCTACTTTCAGATTTAGAAAAAAAAATTAAATTAAAAAAGTAAAATCAATTTATTTCAGGCATCTAAAGATGGCAAGATTAAATAAAATGTATTAAATTACATTTTAAATTATCCATTCTAATGTTATAAATGTGAAAGAAACTCTGTATGTCTGTCTTTCTGTTACCTTTTCACGCCTTAACTACTCAATCGATCATCATGAAATTTTGCATACACGTTGTCAGGAATACAGGTAAGGATATAGGATACCTTTCATCCAGAAAAAAAGGACTGTTCAGGAGGGATCATAAAAATATTATTTATATTATATAAAGCTGAAGAGTTTGTTTGTTTGGTTGAACGCGTTAATCTCAGGAACTACTGGTTCGAATAGATAAATTCTTTTTGTGTCGGATAGTCCATTTATCGAGAAAGGCTTTAGGCTATATAACATTACGCTTTTACGCTTACCTATATATATAATTTTAGTATAATTTCGATTTGCGTCAACTAGCACCATCTGTCAGTGAAAAGTGACATAAATATAATACTGGCAGACTGCAGACAAAAAGTCTTATTTGCCCATCAGATGGCGCAAATCGAAACTGATTTTTTAAATTTGTTTTTGCGATATCTCATCATATAATAATTACTCATATATTATCTTTTTCAACACGGACGAAGTCGCAGGCACCAGCTCGTCTTAAATAAAATAAAAAACAAACGCGTTATAGCAAAGTGTTATAGCAACAAGAGGTCAAGCGTTACATTACTTAAACAAGCGTTATATTACTTAAACGAAGTCGCGCTCAAATTAATGTGGAAACTGTATATTTATTAATATGATTAGTTTGGGTTCAATGTGTAGTTTTTCCTTTAACTTGACTATCGCGTGACCCCAAACAGATATTTTTATTACTTGTACTGTTTTTATATGTATGAAGGACAGGCAAACAGTTCATTAGTTAGGATGATTACTGTATCAGTGATAATTATCATGAGTAGAAATAGACTGTTCATTTCTAGCAGCAGATGAAACTAAGATAGTTGGTGGACATCCAATATCTCTGGAAGAAGCGCCTCATCAAGTGTCTCTGCAATATTGGAGAAATCATTTGTGTGGTGGATCAATAATTAATAACCAATTCGTTGTAACAGCTGCCCATTGTGTTTATCCGTAAGTTGAAATTTATTTTTAATGTAAAGATCGTCAGACACGCAGACGGTCTACTTGATGGTAGGTGGCCATAGTCTCTAGAGTCGCCTATAATACAAAAAACGCCATAGATGCTGTAGCAAGTTTTTTTTTAATTATATTAAGATCGACAGACAGGCTGACGGTCCACTTGAATGTAGGTGGCTACCGTCGCCTATAACACAAACAACGCCATAGGTGATATAAGTGTCACTCATAAGTTAGTAAACCGTTAAAAAGTTTTGAATTTCTTTCAGTGATATAGACCCTAACTTCGAAATAAGAGTCGGCACTCCGTACCTTGACGACGACGAAAACGGCACTTACTACTCCATACAGCGCTCAATAGTTCATCCAAGATACTCTCCTAGGACTCATGACTACGACATAGCAGTTTTGAAAGTTGCAACGCCTTTTGTATTCGACAAAAAAGTGAAACCAATAACTTTGGTGAAAAATGGGTTAACAATAAAAGACGGCGCAGAAGTTGATGTCACTGGCTGGGGAAACACTGAGGTATAAAGTAGTGCGTATTTTTGAAATCAGAAACATTTGCAACGTAAGGTCAAAAAAGATCGGAATTTTAAGAAAAGCGAGACTAAATAAAAAATTAAGGGGGGTGAACGACTAGACATGTCTTAAACAGTTAAGTAGTGCCGGACTCCTACCGGCTAAAATACTCCTGTCTCCCGGTTATCCATGTACCCGCCATTACAGCCTTAACCATGGTATTGTTTGCCTAACAAATTCGCTTTTTCATCTACCTCTTTTATTTAATCATTAACTCCAGAAACTCTTGGACACACTACCGCCAGATCTCTTTATTTTTCAACATTTTGCTTATAAGATTGTCTGGTGTTAACAATCCTGTCTTCAGAACAAGACGTATAGTGTGGAAGTTAAAATTCGGCCTAACATACGCCGCCGATGATACGTGACGTATCTTCCGTCAAATATGAATACACCCTTAGACTCATTTTAAGTTGGCACCGTCACGTGTCGTTTTCACAAACTATAAAATTACGGTATGATGTACTTGTGTACATGATTCATGTTTTAGGAAGGCGGCTATCTGTCAAGTGAATTGATGAGCGTCACAGTACCAGTGGTCAGCAACAAAAAATGTTACAAAGCGTACTCGGGATATGTAAAGATCACTGCTCGTATGATTTGCGCTGGCGTAGAGGATGGTGGTCTAGATGCGTGTCAGGTAATATTGTTGAAATTTTTGACTTTTACTTCTGTTTCTTCTAAACTTCTTCATGGGCCCCATAAGATAATTAAATAAGAAAACTTTCTTATATATCCATATCATAAATTTACTCATCAAAATTACTTTAAGTATAACCATCTCAATACAATTTCTAAAACACTCTCCTAAAAATCTTCAAATCTACTTACTTACATTTGTAAAAAACCCCTTCGTATGTTTTTTCAAATAACCTTCTAAATCATGTTTCTTAAATTTTACATCAGTGTTTAAAATTCAAACCTCTACCAGGTAATTCCAAGTGTTTTTATGGTTTCTAATCATCTGAAAAAATGTTAGGTTTCTTAGGGATTTTTAAGAAACCAACTACAACGCGTATACGAAGTCGCAGATACAGCTCTTATGAAAATAAATGTTTATTATTATAGCATTTATTAAGGATTGTTTGAGTAGTTAAGGCGTGAAAAGGTAACAGACAAACAGAGTTACTTTCACATAAGTATATAATATTAGTATTAGTATGGATTTAAAAAATTACAGGGCGATAGCGGTAGCGGTTTGATCTACAAAGGACAACTGGCAGGCGTTGTATCCTTCGGGATTGGCTGCGCTAGACCATATTACCCAGGTGTTTACAGCAGGGTAGCAGCTGTAAGGAAATGGATCGACAGAACTGTCTCTTCTAATTCCTAAACGTAAACTAGACGAAAGGTTTTGTTTGAACCCAAACAATCCCCTGATAATAACCTACTTGTAGAAATATACCTAAACCAAAAAATAAATGCTTCACAAATCAATCATATTATGTATTATTATTTATTGCTTGGAATTACCGTGATAACTAAAAATACCTAAAACGTAGAAAATGTCGTATTTTGTGTTCGTTTTTAATGCATGTTGAAGTGGAGTTTATAATATTCTTATCTTTTGATTGTTAAAATGTGAATAAGTGTAAGGATTGTTTTATACTGTGTTGGCTTTTTTTTAACTCATTGCATACGTAGGTATTTACTTGTTTTAAAGTATAAGTACTTATGTAGACTTAGAAATATATTTCCATATCTCTATATATTATATGTCTCTAGCATTCTCCAAAATTACATAATTTGTGTCAACTTAGTTACTTTATCACTTTATTGACAATATCAATAATAAAACATTGAGCAAGTGTAACTTTTTGCGTAAGATAAAGTTATCGCTTAAAATTTACTGTTGTTTTGTGACATTAACACAAAAACACATTTATCAGTTAATGCGAAGTTCATTTTCTTTTTAAATTAATTGCGTATTTAGCTTGTTCGTGGTTATATAATATAAACGAAAATATTAAATTTAAATTTATTCTATTATCTGGTTGTCTCTTTATTCATGGTTTATTCAGACTTATTTGGCTAAAAATTTGATCGATTTTAAGAAGTCATTTTTTTATTTATTAATTGTATTCGCTTTTTAGTTAGGGTTTTGTCTAAAAAAATTTAAAACGCCACTAAAACTAACTTACCTATAAACATCTAGCCACTAATATCATGTTTGGATTCTTTAAGTGATCTGCCCAAAAAAAATTGGTAAAAAAAGTAGGTAGTGGAATAATGTAATATATTATTTCATTATCGAAGAGATTCTCTTTAAATTTGTTTGTTCACCTTGTTCTTTATATTTTTCTTCGCAATAAATCATTTGTTAGTCTTATATACGACTTTGAGTAAATCTGCCGCGTTTATTATTGTTTACAAGTTTGAAAATGAAATTGAGCTTAATTGGTGCAGTTTTACAGTTTATTTTACTTTGTATTGTGTTAACAAACAGTAAAGATCTGTATGTGGGCTCCGATTATGGTACTCGTATGTCTTATATGGAAGTAAAAAAACACGGTTTATTATTTTTCAAAAGACATCAAATAATTTCATTCGATTATCCAAGTGGCACAAATATCACAGGAATAGCGTGTGTTGATTTAACGTCTGATAAGCAAGGCAATGCAACCATAATCAATGGAGGGACCGGTAAAAATTTTGTGGAAATATATCTAGAAAGTGGTAGAAGCAGCGGCTTGAAGTATATTATAGAAATATACACATCTTCGTATAAAAGGGAGATTGCTGATTATTATTCTTTAAAAAGCAGGGGAGCAGTAAATTCTTAAACAAATTATATTTAAGAAAATCAAATTTAATGAACGTGCCCATAAAATAAATTTTGGAATTGATAACAACTTTCAACTTTTCTCTAATCGTAAAGCAGTTCTAAAATTATAAATTTTATTACCTATACATATTTGATAAAATGTTTGCCCATATTGAGCAATTAATAAAATCTGCAGGCAGATCAAGTTTAGTTTATAGAGTAGAAATTAATTCAGTATGTAGTGTTGTTGATGAAAAACAAACGTCAAAGTCTGGTTGAAGTTTAACAAAACATTAACTTAGTCTGTGTCTGATTATCTACATTCTCTATTCTATGACTGACATTTGTCATTAAGAAAAAAATCTGAGACGAAACATTGTAGATAAAACGGGTTTTTTTTGTGAAATATAACAAAACAAACTAGTTGTTAATTAGAAAAATGTCGGAAAATGGCTACAGCCACGATGCGTAAGAAAACTCAAGTGTCTTTCGTGATCAGGGACGAGGAGGAGCGACGCCATAAAAATGGCGTTAGTTCTTTGCAACTGGATCCAACTGGAAGGCTGTACTCGGCCGGCCGGGATGGTATCATTCGCGTATGGCACACCGGGAACGGAGTTCAAGATCGATACATACAGAGCATGGAGCACCACACCGACTGGGTTAACGACATAGTACTATGTTGCGGCGGAAAAAACCTTATAAGTGCTTCTTCGGACACTACTGTAAAAGTATGGAATGCTCCGAAAGGTTTCTGCATGTCCACACTACGCACCCATAAGGATTACGTACGCACTTTGGCTTACGCGAAAGACAAGGAGCAAGTCGCCAGCGCTGGACTCGATCGCGCAATTTTTCTGTGGGATGTTAACACTTTAACAGCCTTAACGGCAAGTAACAACACCGTTACAACCTCTAGTCTCGTTGGTAATAAGGAATCTATATATAGTCTTGCAATGAATCCACCAGGAACTATTTTAGTTAGCGGCTCAACTGAGAAAGTCCTAAGAGTGTGGGACCCGAGGAATTGTTCGCGATTAATGAAACTTAAGGGCCACGCGGATAATGTTAAGGCGTTAGTAGTCAGTAGAGACGGGTCACAGTGTGTATCAGGTAGTTCTGATGGTACCATTAAACTCTGGTCATTATCACAGCAAAGATGTGTACAGACAATAAGAGTACATTCAGAAGCCGTCTGGGCTTTACTGGCGACTGATAATTTCACACATATAATTTCCGGAGGCAGGGATAGGCTGGTTATTGTAACGGAATTAAGAAATCCTGACAATTTTGTTATTGTTTGTGAGGAAGTAGCACCAATTCTTAAATTATGTTTCACCATTGATCAGCAAGCCGTGTGGGTTTCCACATCGGAGTCGGACATCCGTTGCTGGAAGCTTCCACCTCTGCACAATATAAATTCGGAATATAGTCAAAATAATTATAACACGAGTAACGTTTATCAAACGCAACCACTTTATAACATTCCCGGTGGACCGGCCATCAAACACTTTACAGTATTAAATGACAAAAGGCATGTGTTAACTAAAGACACTGCCAACAATGTAGCCTTATATGATGTATTAAAAGCGTGTAAAATTGAGGATTTAGGTGAAGTCAACTTTGATGAGGAAGTTAAAAAGAGAATGAAAATTGTATATGTACCGAATTGGTTCAATGTTGATTTGAAGACAGGTATGTTAACGATACATTTGGGTCAAGACGAAACAGATTGTCTCAGCGCATGGGTAAGTGCGAAAGAAGCTGGTTTAATGATGGAAAATGATCAAAAGGTCAATTTTGGTGCATTACTATTGCAAGCTTTACTGGAGCAGTGGAACCATCCTAATAGGGTGAACGAAGCCGGCCAAAAAGTCATTGGGAATAACTTTTTCAGTGTCCCCGTACATACTCCATTGATTTTCAGTGAAGTTGGTGGCAGAACTTTGTACAGACTACAAGTAAGTATGAGTTAATAATAATCTTTTTTTCATATGATTTCATATTTTTTATTAATCCATATCATAATAATACACAAAGAGAAAAAGAAACTGTATTGGTTAATTTAAGATATGGCCCCTTGTAGGGTGAAAGCCTCCCCCAACTTATTCCTAATCCTTGTCCTTTCACCCTACAAGGATAAGGGATTATCACTTACCTAATTCATTTTTTAATATAAAAGGCAGCCTAACTGTCCATTTTGTTGGTGTAGAGGTTATCCTTTTGATGGGCATTGGGGACAGGGTTTCTACACCCTTTACTCACTCACCAAAACACAACATCATACATGCTTTTATTTCATAGTGATCTTCTGTAAAGAGGTGGTTACTGCCTGACAGGCTGCTTAGTTAAAGACAGGGAAATGAGGTGTGTGTGTCTTGCCAAATATTTAAAAAGAATTTGCAACATAAATAAATTTATGGACACTTGCTTTTCTAAAGAAAATTTAGCACAAATTTTTATCTTACAAACATTAGAGAAACAATAAAATATTCATTTTTGAACTAGATTTTTTGTTATTTTACATTTATTTGCTATTGTTAATCACAAATCTGGAATAAAAAAGACTAGTGTTCAGCAAAAACTTTTCTAATCGTAATTTTTAAAAAAGTATGGAAAAAATACATAAATCTGTAATTTTTCTTAAAAATTCGAAAAGCTGCTCATTTCTACAAAAGCAAACTTTGATTAAAAAAATTGTTTTTTCCCTTATTTTTAACGTAGGAAAAACCAAAATTTCAAATGTAAATGCCAGACCCAAAAATTGTGTTGACCTGTGAATTTTTAAAAGTCCAATATCCCAAATTATCACCAAATTTCGTCCAGCTCTTAATCATTAGATTTAAGAATAAAATAATTCTTCATATTAAAACTAATAGATTTTTTATGTCTCATGCAATTTCTATATTTCAAATTAAGTGTGTTCAGCCTAACTTATTTTAATTAAGTATTAATAATATTAGTTAAGTTGCTTGTGCTTAGTATTTAAGTTCTATTTTCTTCTGTAATGGTTTTTTTTTATAAATTTTTAAGCATGTTCTCTATTTTAAGGAAATTTTAATTGCCTGTAATCAGAAATTGTTTTACTATCCTTAATATGATAAGATACTTAACCTATTGATCCCTTTTACATTTATATATATGTAAAATAGCTATGTGGAAAATTTTTAATGACTAAAATTATCTACTGCATAATTTTAATATTTTTAAAATTTTCAACATATTTAAACATACATTATAACATAACGGTTTGTATTGTTTTAATGAAAATGGTTTATGGCTGTGTGTGTGTGTGTGTGCTAAGGGTTCCTATGGTTGATCAGTGCTGGCCTGTGCTAACAAAATGCATTTTTTTGGCCTTGGCTAGCAACTAGCTGTGTAGTGAAGTCAAGGCTTATGATCGAGCCAGCTAACCCAGAAGATGCCTATTCACTCGAACTTTGAAAAGATTAGGGCTATAAGTATGAGCTCAGGAGTTCCAAACCGTGGCAGTGCATTAAATAAAGTTATGTAGAGTTATGTAATGTAGAGTTAGGGACCTCTTTGTTACTTTCATTGTTGCTGTAACTATTTTATTTGTGTTTAATTGTATGTTATATAATAGGAAAATAATAAAAATTGATTGTTTGAGACATGTAGGTAATATATATTGAGCTAAATTTCATAAAATTTAGATTTATTCTCATGATAGAGTTTACACATATATTACATGACTGATGACTAATAGTCCTCTAAGATAGCAAATAAAATAAAAAATATGTATATTACTTAATATTTCAGGTGGGTGATGCAGGAGGCGAGACGGAAGGCAATTTGCTGACGGAGACTGTACCATCTTGGGTAGTTGATGTCGCCATAGAAATTGCTCCACCGAAACTGAACAAACTACCCTTCTATCTGCTGCCACATGTCAGCTGTCAAAGTAAACAGGATCGACAGAAAAAGGTAAATATAATTTGGGGGCACGGCAATGCCCCTGCCAAGTAGAGCACAGCCGTACCAGCCTTTGCTCGAAGTGACTCACGACACATTTGACCTGTAACTTCGTTGTAGACAAAGCAAGAAGTTTGATTTAATTTTTAGTTATGTGAATTTAATCCTCGTTTTAATAAAGTTTTAAGACTAATTATAATAATCTCAGCTTATTAATTCATAAGCGACATCAGAAGAGCACATCTTGTATATAAAAACATCTCGTGTCACGATGTATGTTTGGGATAAACTCCGAAAATACTTAATCGACTTTGATCAAATGTAACTACGAGCATTGGTAATATGGTGAAACTTAATAGTTATCATAGTTTTTATCTCAATGATTGACCTCAATATAAAATTGCACCCGTTTGAAGTCCGGAGCTTGTTGCTAGTATAATAATATAATTGAACAACTTTTAAATTTCAGGATCGACTTGTTGCAAATGATTTCATCCAGTGCCGAAAGGTGGCGGAGCATGTAGTAGAGAAGATCGTTGGCGGCGGAGACGTGAACGGAGCGAGTGCCAACAGTGGCAAGAACAGTGCCAATGAGGACAGCACTGGCAACGATGCTGACGAAAAAGTCGAGTTACTGTGCTGTGATCAGGTAACTAATCTATGCTTATCAAATCAAATCAAATCAAATCATATCTTTTTATAGGATAAGATTTTTGAAGAAAAAAAAAATCACTTTTTGAAGTTGAAAAACTTTTACTATCTACACTTCTATACTAATACTAGTGACCCGCTCCCGGCTTCGCCAGGGGTACAATTTTTATATATAAGTACATGCTTTTGCGAGACTAACGCACGGCGATTGATTTTTATACTTACAAAGATTACAAATATTTCTTAAGTAAGTATATTATTTGCCCGCGACTTCGTCCACGTTCGATCGCTACCAAACTTCACAGGAACGGGTCCGCTGGACTAACCTGAAGATTGTTTGAAAGTTTAATCATAATCGGTTCAGCGGTTTTGGAGTCTATAGAAGACATACATACACACATCGCCTTTTATATATTAAGAAGATTATAAAGAGAGAAGATTTGTATGTTTGCATTGAATAAACTCAAAAACTGGTGGACCGATTTTAAAAAATTTTTCACCTATAGAAAGCTACATTATCAACAAGTGACATATATATTATATATATTTTATAAAGTTACGCGGACGAAGTCGCGTGCAATAGCTAGTTCTTAGTATTTAATTTTTCAACTCTGAAACCAGGCTCAGTTTGCTAGTACAAACCCGTTTTATCCTTACTCTAATAATAAACATTGCTATGTCAGTATATGAAACTTTTTCTGTGTTGTTTGTGTCCTTAGTTAGCTGATAGTTGCCACTTACCATCAAGTGGACAGTGTGTCACATTTTTTTTTTCAATCCTACTAATCTTATAAATGAAAAAAATTATGAGAATGGATGGATGGATGGATGGATAAATAAAATTTGACACACGGACAGTTTATTATCTGGATTATTTAGTTATAAAATAAGCAGTGACAAGATTATTTTTCCAGTCGTTTGGATAGCCCGTTTAGCGACAGTAACCACCCCCTTACAAAAGACCACCGTGTTGTTTCGGTGAGTGAGTAAGGGATGCCAGAGCCCATTTCCCTATCCCTTATCTTTAATCCTACTATGGTTGGCAGCGCACTTGCATCACCTGTGGCGTTGCTCGTGTTATAGGCGACGGTAGCCACCTACCATCGAGTTGACCGTCAGCCTGTTTGTCGAACTTAACATAAAAAAAATGTGTGTGTCAGCTCCGTGCGTCGGAGCTGACAGCTGACACAAGGAGTGAACTCAAAAAAAATTGTCTTACAAACAGTTCTAAACAGGTTATTGTTTGTTTTCAGGTATTAGATCCCAATATGGACCTGCGAACGGTTCGTCATTTCATATGGAGATCAAACGTAGAGTTCACGTTACACTATAGGGTGTTAAAACAATGAAATTAATCTGTGTGACGTGAATTTAGACAGAGAAGCAAAAAACTTCTTGTCAGACCGAATAGCATAGAGTAAATTAATGTTTTAAAAAGAAACCAACTGACAATGTACATAGTTTAATATTTTTATGACACTTTTCTGTTACTCTGTGCGTAATACTTTAATAATGATAGCATGTCTTGGCTTAAAGGTCTAGTTACCAGGCCATAAAATTCCAAAATAAAAAATGAGTACATGTTTTAAACATCACATTGGCAACATTTTTAATGTTATCCGATAGTGAAATAAATTCGCCTAATAATCTATACATATAATAAAATCGTAAACGAGCCGTGTCTGTACATTAAATATTTAAAAAAAACCAATTCATTGCATCTGAGTTTTTTGTCTGTGTGTTTGTACACGCTAATCTCGGAAACATTTGAATGCGGTTTTCAATTTATTATAGCAAGATTTCAGTATCATTTAGTATTTCATTTACATAAACCTTTCGTGAAAATATATCACGACATTGCGTGGTTTAGGAAATAGCGAATATACGGACAGACAAACCGATGTGGGCAGCGAGTGACTTAAATTAACAATTCATGACTTAATAATTCATCAAATCAAAATTCAGAAACTTTTAGTATGCCCCATATAGTTATAAGAATTGGTAAAAAATGGTTTAATTTGCTACACTTTTGAGAAAAATATTTTAATTATTTTTTTAAGCATGGGAAATATATTTGAATATATTGGCTAGTTTCAAACAAATGCTACATAATATATTGTATTTTAAAGTCAAAACTAATGTTTTAGATTATATAATGGCTTGTATTGAATCGTAATGTATTCATGTATTTTAAACAAAATGATTTTTATTGCATTTCACCAGCCAACGTTGGCTTCGAATTTCTTTTTAATTGTATATAATTAATAATAATAATAATAATAATAATCTTTATTTCACAAAAACACATGTCTTAGTTACACATATTCGTTGAGTTGAATTATTTGAGTTATTTGAGTATTCAGCAAAAGCTGTGTTGTACTTTTTTTTATTTTAAGCGTTAACATATAATGGATAATATGCCTATCGTATACCTACTTAATTTAATCTGTATAGTTAGAGTACGTCTAATGATAGGAATATGATTTTTATTGTTACAAAAGCGAATGAATAAAGGACTTACAAAAGAAAAAATTGTTATTTATTAAGTACCTACCTACTTACCTATTTGTCCTGTGGCGATTCACTTTTTTTAACCCCTTTTAATATAATAAGCAGGATTTATTACTTGCAGCTAAAAAGCGAGCCGAGCAGGATATGTAATAGAAGCCGTGTGTTCCTTTCTAATAGGTTGACAATAAGATTTTTATTATGTACATATAGTAGTAGTTTCTTAAAAATATTTTTTTAAATTGAAATATGAATTAACCAACACGTTTACCAGTTGTAATTTTCGCATTGTTCATTTTATTGCTAATAATAGTTTTGCATCATTTGTACATAATCATATTCACTAACGCTACAAATTTATGGAGTAAAGCCGTTTAAAGGGATACCAGTAGAAAATAAAATTATTTTATATTAAGTACTTAAGTTTTTATTCTAGTCTTTCATGATTTAATGACACGGAAATTATTTTTTGATCTGTATGCCTATAGCCAAATTTTAGTAAAAAATTAGTTACCAGGCAATAAAGTTCCAAAAAAAAGTTAATAAATAATGTCACTATTCACTATACATTTAAATACCCTGTGGCGTATGTTATGAATTGGTTGGTTGTGAAATAACAGATTTTATAACCTAATGTTATTGTTACAACATATTAAAATAAAAATAGATAGATAAGATAATTTAACCCTGTTCACATATTAATTATGATAATACATATTTAAAACTTAAAAACATTAATATGAACGGAAGACTGATATTTCGTTCAATATACGTAAAGTTAAGACAAAATTCTTTTATTAGCGCAAGTTATTTCACAGTAAACCAGTCAAGTTTTTGCAATTTTTGTACAAACTCAAAAAGTGATATTGTTGACCGACAAAACTGCAATGTAGGAACAATTGGTCATGTTGATCACGGAAAAACCACCTTAACAGCGGCAATAACCAAGGTGTTATCTAAGGATGGCTTAGCTAAGTTTGTTTCATACCAAGAAATCGACTCGGCGCCAGAGGAAAAAGCGAGAGGTTATCAATAAACATTTATTTACTTACTTTTAGCAGTGCATCGTGTACAAAATAAAGTGCCCTGCGTCAATTTGCTTCTGGAGTGTAATTAATTTCATATTTTAATTATATTTTCCTATCCCTTATCCGTAATTTTTATTCATTATCTAATTTCATAGCTATCATGGCATTCATTCTATTATCATAGCCTTATTTGTTTTAGAGCTACCATCGCCTATAACATAAGTAACACCATAGATTCCATATATTGGTTTAATGATAGGATAAGGGTTTAATAAGAAAGGGTAGGAAAATGGGATCTAGCATCCCTTACTCACTCACCGAAATACAACAGCCCACATGCTGTTATTGTTTCACGGTGGTCTATTGTAAGTTCTTTGTTCTGTAATTGTGTAACTTAAATAAATAAAAATAACCTTTATTATATTATTTAACACCAACAACTCCATATTGTCTTGCCGAAATAGGCCTCCTCCAAAGCTTTTCACTCCATTAGTGGTTTTATCCAGGTCATCTGTCCATCTGAGATGAGGTCTTCATCTCTTCCGTAATGATCCTCTCGGGTACCATTTCACAATGTCTAGTCCATTTATACACGTTTTGTCTAATCAGCTGTTGTGTAACTAAACTCCTCCTTAATTATTTCAGGTATAACAATAAATGCAGCTCACATAGGATATAGCACAAAGTTGCGTCACTACGCCCATACGGACTGCCCGGGGCATGCAGATTATATTCGCCACATGATATCGGGGGCTTCACAGATGGACGCAGCCGTAGTTGTGGTGGCCGCAAACGATGGACCCATGCCCCAAACAAGAGAGCATTTGTTACTAGCCAAACAAGTTGGTGTGAAATATGTAATTGTTTTTATAAATAAAGCGGATTTGGTGGATCATGAGGTAAGTTATAGTCATATTAAACTTTAAAATTTAATTGAGATTTTTACTGTTTACTCACACTACATTTTGCAGTCATTCATTTGGGCTGTCCATCTGGCGGCAATAACCACCCCCTTACAGAAGACCACCGTAAAATAACAACAGGTGTGCTGTTGTGTTTCAGTGAGTGAGGAAGGAATGCTGTAGTATTGCCTATGTTATAGTAGGATGGTAGCCACCAACCATCAAGTGGAAACGTCAGCCTGTTTGTCGACCTTAACATTAAAAAAAAAACTTGGAAAAGAACCGTATGGGTACCTACTTTGTTTTATACTATGTGGAGATATACAGGCTGATCTGAGTCATTGTTTGTAATTTTCAGGTGATAGAGCTAGTTGAAATTGAAATGAGAGAATTATTAACAGACTTTGGATATGATGGATACAAACTGCCCATAATAATTGGATCAGCAGCAAAAGCTTTGATCGGTGACGAAACCAAGATAGGTGAGCAAATGTTAGTGATATATTATAATTTTATAATAGCTTGGATTCACCCGTTCCACCTATCCCTACCTATCGCTACCAAGGTATTCCTGCTGATATTAGTTTTTTTGGAAGTGTTTGTAATTTTGTATAGAGAATTTGGTTCGGGGTAAAACAGAAAATTCAGACAGACATGCGACACGCTCGTTGAGCATGTGCGATACAGAAATCTTGTATGAAAAGTGTAGTTCGTGTTGAGGAACGAAACGATAGCGCGTTATAACCTGCCGGCGCAGACATCTGTCGGAAAATATAACTTTTTTAAGTTAAGTTTTCACTACTGATGTGCATTCCATGTTTTTTTTTAAATATTATTAAAAGTGGCAGACAGGATAACGGTTCATTTGATGGTAGGTGGCTACCGTTGCCTAAGGAAACAAGAAACACCAGGGGTAGGCTGCCGACCCTGCAGGGTAGGGTAATGGCTAGACGATAGTGAGTCACTTCTATTCACTGGATTATATTTCACCATGAAATTACAGATATTTTTTTATGTTAATTAGAGAAACAGGTTGACGTCGCCTATAACACAAGCAAAGCCACAGGTGCTCCAAGTGCGCTACCAACTTAATAAAATAAAAAACATTTTCAGGTGAACCATCGATAAGAAAGTTAGTAGACGCCATGGACAAATATATTCCCCAAGTGACGAGAGATTTCGAGTCTCCCTTCCTGATGCCCATAGACAAAGTCGTCTTTGTGCCGGGCAGAGGGACAGTTGTTATAGGTACCATAAAAATAGGCACAATGAAGAGAAAAGACGCCGCCGATTTGATGGGATTTGGATATAAAAATAAAATTGTCATCTCTGAAATTCAGATATTCAAAGAGAGCGTTTCAGAGGTAAGAATTTTTTCCCACTTGGCTACAGTGACCACACCTTTACAGAAAACCACAACGAAATAGCAGCTTGTTTGTGTTTTGGTGAGTAAGGGATGCCAGAGTCCTTTCTCCTATTTAAGGGTCGACAGCGCATTTGCACCACCCTAAGAGACCCTGGTTTTGCTTGCATTAAATAGGTTACGGTAACTACCTTATATCAAATGGACCATAAGTCCTTTTGCTGCATTTATTTTGCCATACATAATTCCTGTAATTTTAATTAAATTTTACTGAGAGATGCACAATACCATACAATATTAAGCTCAAAAAAGCTTATCTTCATATACATACAGTGATAAATGCCTCTTCATTTTCTTAGTAAAATTCAATGTGAAAGAAAAAAAGGAATGAAGCCCATTTATTTTATCGGCAATATTATTGATAAACTGATTAATTATATCGACGAGCCTTCGTGGTCTGTCTCAGAGGTACTGGGTTCGAATTCCGGCAGTATAACTTTTCATTGGAAATGAACTTTTCAAATTTGGTTCAAGTCAGGTTGAGCACACTGCATTTCTTAGTCTTTTGGGCAGCCCGTCTGGCGGCATCAACTCTAGCGCCATCTGTCACTGAATAGTGACACTAAAAATAATACTGGCAGAATGCAGTGACAAAAAGTCTTATTTTCATCCCACCAGATGGCGCAAATAGCCAACTAATTTTTTAAATTTGTTTTTGCGATATCTCATCGTTTAATAATTACTCATATTATATTCTTTTTCAACGCGGACGAAGTCGCGGCTTAAGACAGTGGCTTTTCCTGTACAGGCACTGGCTGGTGACAACGTCGGCGTGTTGATCCGTGGTGTAAAGGATAAGAAAGAGATCAGGCCCGGGATGCTGTTGTGCGCCAGTAAGAGTATGCAAATGAGCAACCATTACAAGGCGAAGATGTATCTCCTGGCGAGGAGCGAAGGTGGAAGGAAGAAGCCGATAGTGGGAAACTATTCGCAGAAAATGTACAGCGGCACCTGGGAGGTCATGTGCAGGGTCGACTTGGGTCATTTTCTTTTTACCTTTTTTTTTTTACGTCGTCCGCGTTACTTTATAAAATATAGCTTATGTTACTCGAATTTTTATAATCGGTCCACTAGTTTTTGAGTTAATTCATAACAAATATACAAAAATACAAATATTTTTTTTTCTCTTTATAATATTATAATAGTATAAAATAAAGGCAGCGTTCGAGAAGCTCAGAGACATCTTCTTTCAAAATTTCTCAGCACCTCAAAATAAAAGTTTTCAACCACAATGATGACATATAGCACCGAATTGTGTACTAACTATTATGAGCCTTGTAAGAAAGATCAACGTCGCTCAACGACGCCCGACGCAAAAACGGGGTATTATAAGTTTTACGTGTGTCTGTGTATGGATGTATATGTGTGTCTCTCTATGTAATCATAGCTCAAACGGAAGGACCGAATTTGATCCGGTTTTTTTTTTGTTTAAAAACTGACGTGAACTAAGAAGCATAGTCATAATTTATGATGAAGTTCTATCTCGAAGGATCTCACTAACTTCTTCATGTTCGATTTATGTTAAATTTGGTATACTGTTACTTCAATGGTAACCTTGACCTGATGCTGCAGCATCAAGAAGTCTGCGGGACACCCAACTCCTCAGCAACTTACAGCAGATATAGTGTGTTTAATTATAGCTTCTGTCTTCAGATTTTCATGATTTTTTTTTTGTTGATTAGATCCGTCAATGGAGATGATGATGCCAGGAGATCATGGAGACGTATACCTAACTCTTCTGCGGGATATGGTCATGATGCAAGGACAAGCCTTCACTATAAGGGAGCACGGAGTCACTATCGCGACAGGAGTGGTTACGGAAACCTTAAAATCTGTTGATTTGCCCAGAGGGCAACTTGGAAAACTAGTGTTGAACCTTGCTCGATAGAACTTGTAAATATTTGTATGTAGTAGGTAAATAACTGAATAAATTATTATGACAATTATTTGTGTATTTTTTAAAACTTGCATTTTTCTATGTCAAGGTAAAAACCGTAGCCTTAACACAAGGATAAGGGATAAGGACAATGAGCTCTGGCATCCCTTACTCACTTACCGAAACACAACAGCACAAATGCTGTTATTTCATGGTGGTCTTCTGACAAGGGAGTGGTAACCTTGACCTGATGCTGTAGCTTCAAGTAGTTGCTGAATACCCCAACTCCTTAGCAGCTTACAGCAAATATAGCGTATTTGAGCTCAATAGAAAGTCGGGAGTTAGTTTGTAATTTTAACAATATTATTAATGCCATCTTTTCCGATTTTCTGAATACTTGGGAAACGGGATGGGATATAAAAATAAAATTCCACCAAATATTTAATTCATAATATATTTTTTGTCAGAAGGTAATTAATACAGTGCCAAAACAGTAACAAAATATTAGTACGAAAAAATCAAGAATGCATCTAGCATTAACTACTCAATATTCAGATAAACAATATACCCTATACGCTTTCATAGGAGGACAACATTTAACACTTATATTTTCACAACATTTGAACAAGACAGTTGGCGTACGCTATTATAAATCGGTGAACTATTCAACATTGATACGCCTAATGGATAATTGTAACTACTAACGAATTTTGGGGGAAATTTTCGTGCGAACCAAACAGATTCAGATCACTTATCACAGGTTTATTTAAATTTTCTTCTTTCACTATCTATATATGGATATGTCAGTCGCCCGTACCAATCAAAATGCTTTGCACTTTATTATTAAATAAATAATTTTTTTTTTTTTTAAAAACTACCAAGAGTTTTCGTAAATGCACTCTGAATACTAAAGCGTTAGAATTTTTTTTTAATAAGATAACCTCCGGGTTCAATTCGGAATAACAAAAGGAAATGTCGTTTTATTATATAGTTTTGCGTTGTCACAATGTTACGAATTACACGCAGTGCGATTTAAACTATATTTGCGCTTCGACTCTTGAGCCAGTATGCGCCGTCCTTAAGGGGCGTATAATATATCCTTGAATATATACGAATAGGGCGTATTGAAAATATTTGAAAAGGTTCCGTGGGACTGTACTTTAACTTCTAGAGGAATTGTCCGAATTAATTTTAAAAAATAGTATTCAAAATGCATGTAAACTCCCGCAGTAGGTACATATCAGTATCGCCAGTACGGTTCGCACAAAACTACCCCCTCACATAATACTGCTGAGCAGATTGCACAACTACAGTGACCACGTGAATGCCAACCGTTCGCAAAAAAACCTGCCCTAAAATCAGTCTCACGTATATGTTGTCATGTCACTATGCCGCATTTTCACGTAAACATTAATCACAAAGATATTTTGTATACATGGACCTAACACGAAGAGACAGAAGACAATGTCAAAATATTAAATTTCATTATTATTTTAATTTAAATTCCATCTATGAATGTAAAATGCTATAGGTCGCCAGCAAAGTGAAGTGAGCTACACTTATATTTAAATATTTATTTGGTCCAATGCGACAGCTAACTTGGCATCTTACGAAATACTAATCTGATTTAACGAACTTTTTTTAAAATCATTTTTGAAGTGTAATCCCTACCCTCCGTTAACAATATTTCACGTCACCATTCTTAGCTAATAGGTGATTAAAACAATTTAAACAAAAGGAGCATAAATTAAAATTGCATTCTTTCAGTTATGTAGTATTATCGAAAACTACCAACAAATCTGCTAATTTTTTTTTATTTCATACTCCTTTTTTAACAGAGCCTTTTGCATGAACAAAAACACAAATCGGAACGTAGATGGTAGCAGAAAAAAGTAGTAACTCACTTTCTGCGCATGAACCGCATATACTGAGTCCAATGAACTCAGTTTAATTCAGTTACTCAAAGGACACCTTGCATTTATCTTTTATCGATTACGTAATGTGAGAACATATCGTACCTTTCTTTTTGCTTCCATCTACGAATCGGAATATATAAAAATACAAAGTTCTTAATGTTGTAGTGGATGTATTGTACAATATACATTTTTAATTAAAACTACCCTCATATTTTAAACTAGACATTAAATTGCACTAAAACACTGGAAACGTGAAATACTGATTTATCCATTGGCGCACTTTGACGCAAACATCTCGCATCACCACCAAATACTACGGAATTAAGTTTTAATAAGCTCATAAAATTCGATATTCACCACAGACAGTATATTTTGTATTAAGTATCTTAAAAACACCTAAGTTATTTATTTATTTTTTTATATTTTTTTTTTTACTAAAACGGACAGATCCAAAGTTATACATTGAATTAGGACTAGCGAGTATATATTTGACTCATTCTATTAACACAGTAATTTGCGCCTACAAAGCTCGGCTAAAAACAACAAAATAAATAACATTAATTTAAAAAATAAAACAGAATGCATAGTTTTAAACTCACCACAAACACTTTTAAACCGGTCCGGTTAAGTAGCGACAGTAAACAAAACTGGCTACGTGTGGCGTTAGTCTATAAAACGTTTGCTTGTGTTTTTAACGCGTTTAAATTATAACAATATTTTTTCCAGTACGCTTTTTAACCGGACCGGAATAAAATTACAACAAATAGTTGGTTTAAACGGCAGTGAATTGATTAGGAAATGTGGTTCACAAAGCGTTTTTATTTGAAATTTTTGTTTTTTGTTTTTTTCTTTGAAAGCGATATTAAAAATGCACGCCCTCATCTACGGGGGACGGTGAAACGAACCGATGACGTCACTTGTTCCCTAATCGACTCGTTTCCTGTCCTCATAAATGGCGTACAAAATTAAAAGTTTTTTTGTACACAACACAGTATGCATAATACAGTAGGTATGTAATAAATAAATCAGTCGACGTACATTTACCGTTTACTCAACACCCATTGGCCGCAAGCGAATCCAACGAAATACAATAGCTCTGAGATTTCACTTAACGCTACCCGAAACCAAACTACATTTCCCTAATTCATTTGGTTACACGTATGACGTAATGTTAACACTTAAAACTTAAATGTAAGAAACGATAAAAAAAATACACAAATATCGGTGTCGACACTGTAGCGAAGCACCGCAAAAGACTTAACCCTTACACTTATCCAGAGGTCGGCGCATTGCATTCAAACGGACTGGTTGTCTATTCCGTCAACTTCGAATCACTTTCAACTGTCAAGTGTGTCCAATTTTGACACATCTGACAGATAGCTGTCATTTACCTGTCAACTGTTAACTTTGCGCAATGGTTAAAGAACGAAAATACCTTCATTTTGAAGAAAAATTTTAAAATTTTCTAATCACATTAATGATTAACGGAAAAATCTATCGATTCTAAGCATATAAACGACTTACTATTTTAATTTTAATATATTTCAACGCATCTTTTTTTAAACATAGAGTAATTGCAATCCTCGTAACAAGGTATTTTATCATCTATTTTCTAAATACTTTTCATCTAAAAAGTATTAGATAAAAAAACTTATTGTGATGATAAAATATACAAGTTTAATTAAACTATTAAAAAAACTAAATCGATTGTATTTACATAAAATAACAGGCCAGATTTCATTCCATTTCAAGGACAGCCACCGATTCTCAAACGGTTGACGAAATAGACAAACGGCAAGTTCCATTTTTGACGAGAAAACAGAAAACAATTCCCGACAAAGTACGAGTCGCATTAATACTTGTGTGTAACATATATGCACATTAACTATTGTTAAAAAAAATTAATTCATCAACACTTACAACTATAAAAATATTTTAGAAATTCTCACTTACATTTAAAAGGAACTGGCAAAATAAATCCTGTATTCATCCATTTATTCGTAATAAATACAAACAAAAACCAGATTTGGTCCTCGCATTATATTTTTTTATTATTATTATTTTCACCTTTTTTTTTATCATTCTCCATATAAAAAATTCATATTGCCATTCCTATATTACAAAGTGGACAGAACTTGTTTTTGCGAACCGCATAGCAAAAATATTAGTTGAACTATATACCACGCTTTAAACAATGGCTCAAAATATATCAAATCCGCTAAATACCCAATAGAAAAAATTGCCTAGTGTTAAAAGGCAAAACCTTATATAGAAGCAATAATTAGTTAAAACTAAAAACATCTAATAGAGTAAGGATCGAATAAAAAACACATCGATGGTAGCGTCTTGATCGCGGAATAAGGACCTAGACTGGCCGTTTAGCTTATCACATTAGTTTATCAAAGAAAGCAAGACAAACCAACTGGCACCAAAACATGGAGAATACATTGGAAAGATAAAATGTAAACTTCATTAAAAAGATAAAAACAATCTTTCTTGTAAAGTAATCCCCATATTTACAGCACTGTTCAAGTCGAAATTTCGCCTGCCTGTGATTTTGATGTACACAATTGGCCCCTCATCTCCAAACCAAAATACAAATTAATAAAATATCCGTGTTTGCGACCATAACTATAGTTAACTTGGTTGTATATAGGCAATTACTTTAAAAGTGCTGACATTTTTGTTAGCTATTGTGAATTGATAAAATTCATAATTCAATACGTTTGGTCTGAAGATGATTTGCCACAGTACAACTATCATGGCGGACTGTACTTATGAATATGTGTGCATTAAATCTTCGAGTTTTTGGGATAAAATACTCAATCCAATTATCAATGAGTGAATCAGAAAACTCTTATTCATTTTTTCTCAAGAATTGTATATATTTAATATGTAAAAACATTTTTTTTAAAGACACTAAATAATTTTTTAATCTATTATTTTCTGCATTTAAATCTGCAGACTGCGATTTCTTGGCGCGTCTACAGCTGAACTTCGCAATACAAACACGTGTGACTCCAACGACGGTTCGTATGCGACTGAGCTTATTATATACTTTAAATTCCATGGTCAAGACAAAACCATCTTTATTGTCCACACTCATACCACTATAAAACACTAACGCTTGCAACTAATAAAAAAATATTTCAAATCACCACTCCCACCGAATTAGACTCAATAGTATTAAAATACAGTGATTAAAATTTAATTTAGAGTATTTGTGCATACGATGCATATTTGTGGCGTCCAAACGCCCTTAGGGCTCGTGAGATTTTCTACTGTCCGTTGGCTTGAAGGCCGATTTAGTGCATATATTACACAGTGTTACAAAAAGAGCATATCAAATCGAACGTATTGTATCCGCCATAGATCATGCATGGAAAATGCATTTAATCAATTAATTATGTGCATTTATCTCTTAGATATGTTTTTCATTGATCATAATAGCATATAAACAACATTATAAACTCCATCTTGAAGTGCCTTCACGATGATCGAGAATAGATTACATATTAAAACAAAACTATAGCAAATCTATAGTGGACACCAGACTGCTATGTTATGTTCACTTCGACATTACCTCTTTTGAAAGAAATTTTTTACGACCAGTTCTACTAAATATCTAGTTCTAAATTTTCTGCAACTACCTTCGTAGTTGTAGGGTACATTTTTATACTGCTTTCAACGGCTTTCTAGCGTAAGGACAGTAGAGCAATTCTTCGCCTCTCCAAAAAACTGACCCCCCAACCAAGGAGCGACAGAATCATGTACGTTAAAAGTTATATTTCTATAGGGTCAATAGCTGGCGAACTATTAGTTACTTTCGCACTACATAGGGTTTAGAGCCGTATTCCGATCCTAACACTAACGTCACTTAAATGACAACACACTACACAACTAGCATCATTTAAAATAGATAAAAAAAACAACTACGACACACGTATCGCGGTTATAACTACCAAAACAGTAAGTAGTAATTAATTATATTATTCCTCTAAACGTATCTCGGCGTTACCTTTTCTTTTTTCATTCATTATAAATATACGTAAATTATTATCAAATTCGATAAAGCTTTACAATTGTTCCACATTTAAAACAATATATCAGCACTCCGAGACAGAAGCGATTGTGAGGAACATACTCATAAATTAAACCACTAAATTCTTTAAGTAGGTGAACTTCGCGAGTTTTTTTTTTTTTATTTTTAAAGCGAAATGGACTTCGAAACACAAGAGAACCATTTTCCAGTCTTACTAAGGGCCGCAGCCCGTAACTAAACAAAAAAACCTAGCTGTAGTAACTACACAGTGTCACATAAATATTTTGTACATTCAGGATTTCAGGAGCGAAACACACGTTTAAAATGCACGTAGAATACGCCCCGACAATGTACTCTGTCATTACAGTTTAAACCAAAACACTTTGACAATATCTTCACATAAAATGGCTTTGTCTTTGAAAAAATATAGAAACCAGTTTCGTTTATTCTGTGTTTATTTTTACGTTGTATTTTTAAGATATTTCTAGAAATATCAATTTACAGTGATGATACAGAATAATCCTAAAAATGTATATTTTTAGATTTTTTTTTAATTATTCAAATCATAATAATTTTAATAATTCAATAAACTTATGAACCAAATGTTGATTTTTAAGTATTCTTGTCGAGACATATTGTACGTTGCCACAATAAGTGTTTACGAGGCGAGTATAAAAAGGGCAGTAACGTGGGCCAAGAAGCGTTTCGTTTGAACTATTAAAATGTACGGACATTTTCACTACGTATTTTGATTTCACTAAATTTAACTAAAAAAATACAAAATAAATATATGAAAAATTCATGCAATTTTCTAACTATATATAAACTCTAGCGCGCTTCTCATCTTTTGGGGTCTGCGTTTTAAGTCCTCGACATTTGTACTAAGTTAAATTTTAAGATCAATGTATAACATTACTATTTTTCAAACCGAAAAATTCAATATTATCATTGATTACTTAGCACCTTGGCGAAGGTAGTTTTAAAAATTAATATATATCTTTTAATTCATAGCAAAAGAAAATGGGATTAAAATGTCGAAGATTTAATAAAGCACACGTTTTAAGGTCGTTTCAGACAGCGAGCGCAGTGAAACCGTAGCGTATGGAATTAAAGAAGAAATAATCAAAATTTTATTGGACTTTACGGCATCGCAATTAAGATGATTATCATCGAACAACGTTAACGACTTTCAACTGTCAAAATTGGACATTCGAATTCCGAAAACGAACAGATATTACTTTTTTATATTGTCTACTTTTAACTAATAACGACTTATAAAGGGCAGTATTTAATTATTTTTTTTTTGTCTCCATTATAAGTTGCAATCTGTCACAATAGACATTCAGAAACAGTAGTGATATATAAGTAACATTAATTAAATATAAATTTAAAACTTATTTTATTTCAAGAGTTATTTTCAAAAAAGACTTATTTATATATATATAAATACGCTGGACGTAGCAAAAAGATTCATGATAAACTGACTGATTGATGAATAGGGATTTACTTCATACTTTTTTTTTAAATCTTAGCATTCAGTAGGTGTGTTGCTCCAGTATTTTTTTTCTTAAATAAACGTTTGAAAAACCCTTCAATCAGTCTACGCTCGCTGTGTGACTGAGCCTTTATTAAGTACCGAGTAGTTTTGGTATGACTATTGTCGTATTTTAAGGACTAAAGGACTTTTTTTACAATTATAATTATAGTTTAGGTTTATATCACATAATAACATTCTTATACAGATATGCTGTTTTAAGCGTTGGTCACGTTGAAATACAGAGAAGTAAGTTTGTTTATTTTTTAAAGTTATATTACAATAAGAACAAGCAATGTTTACAGAACGGCAAATGTCTGAACTTGAGTAAATTACGGAGAAAACACTGTCAGTAAAAAATTATGAAAATATGATTTGCATACAAAACTTGTAACGCAACCTGTTTACGCATAGATAATAAATTGTATGGAACTGTCATTACAGGATTATTTTTCTTTGTAATTTTATACAAACGTATATTACTATGGCATTTTATCCATATTTTACTCTAAGTTCATAGATTGTTTAGACCTTAAATTGTCGAGTACATCTATTAAGAATTTAGAAGCAAAGTGTCAGGTGATTTTGGAAGCTTATCCTATATGAAAATCGCAATATTGAATGGACGGAAGGAACAATGTTATTTGAGCGAAAAGAAAATGAGCCAGTTTTTGTGACTGGGGCATTGCTTCTTTAAAACTATTTGTTTCTCTATCTTCACAGCCATCTAACATTAAAGCTGATACGCTTTATACGTATATCTCCATTTGTAGTAGGCCAAAAATTGGGTTGGGAGGGCGGACCGTATTATCTACACCGATGGTGTATATTCGCATTAAAAACAGACTATTTTAAAAAGAAATTTAACTAAGTTTGCATAAGATGTCAAGATTTCAAGCGAATTTTGAATTCAAATATTCAAGACAACTTTTAGCATTGCCTTGAATCCTCAAAATGAAAAGATTTAATGTGATTTCAACGACCTGCATTAAAATTGTCAAAACAAAAATCAAAAAAGAATAATATGACAGTAAAAAAATACTGGACGACTAAGCTTTCGCTGTTGACTGTACAGTGGCAACACTCAAGCAACGCCCCAATCTTAGTAATCTAAATTAAAAGAAGCTAGTTGTGGCAACACCGTCTAATACTTAACTAACCTAAGCTAATTTTGATCCTACACAAAACAATATTTCATTTCATAGCCACTCTAAATTCATTTCAAACGCGTGGTCTTCGAAATGTACACGTAGTACCTTATAATAAATATAATATAATATATATAAATATATATAAATAAATTCTCTGTGAAATGAAGAATAAATAGAAAAAAAATCAACAACCGACAACGCGTTCGTTGCCTTTAATAATAATAAAAAAAAGGGTTGAATTACATAGACTATAGTTCATTTAAATTTGTAAAATTCAACCCTTGCGCAATTGATTTATTAAGCAAATAAAATGATTTAAAAAAAAAAAAAATAAACAAAAAGAATTTGAGGTAAATAGTTACTATATATGGCAACATTGGAAACAGGTGAAACACGCTGGCTCAAAGTGTGCGTAACCGGGCCAGGTGATTTATTTAAAAAGGGGAATACCAGATTTCACTAAGTAACCAAGTCAGCGAAGGAACTATTCGTCTAACATTCGCTAACAACTTAACATATAATTTCTTTCATTGTGCTACGATCGTCTTTTAATAATACAAACAAGAATAAACCTTTTTTTCACTACTCTAATTTCATATTAATATATTTTTACTATGTGCAAATCGATTGTACTAATAAACTTTTCAACTTTTAAATATTATATAAAAAATGGAAGCGACTACACTTATGGGGTTGGCATCAGACAACTTGACAACTAGTTCACAGATCCTCTATTTGATTATAAAAATTTCAAAGCATAGAAGAGAATCGATTTTGAACCGTGTAATCATTGGGATAAAGTCTAATTTAGTGCCAACCCCAAGACTCTAGGACGAAGCCTTAAAAAAAAGATCAGTAGTAATCATCAGGAAATGCACCACATGTCAAACTTAATATAAAATCGAACTAAAATCTTTTAAAAAAAATCAACTTTTAAACAACAACGTTTTTAAATATATTTGTACACAACATTGCATGGGGAGTTTTTATTTTAAAAAAAAATGCAAATTTTAATGTTCGTTTTAAACACAGAATAGACAGCTCGTAGACTGCTTGAAATGCACCGATTCTTTTAATAACAAAAACTATTTTTTTTTTTTAAATTAAAACTGAATATTTCTCTCGCCACTGTGCTATAGACAATGTATAAGGTACATTCATAGCCATCAGCATATGATATGCATTTCAAATTCAAATTTACTTTGTATTTGCATAAAGTACACAAATGTTGTAATAACAATTTTCATTTAATATACTCTTTTAACGAATTCAGAGTTTTTTAATCGCGTGGCGCCATCTATGACAACTTTTAATTTTAAAAGTAGGCATTATAAAACGAAATATAACATTAACGAGCTGTCTAAACTAAAAGGAAATAACGTAGAAAGCTAATACCTAATCAACACAGACTATGTATGTATATAGTTCAATAGAAATCCAGCAAAGCGAGGAGAACCACTGAAAAACCGTACAACTAATCATCTATCCCAACTTAAAATTGATCTAAACAAGGCATAATAGAAAAGGCACTACCTCCCAATTACTAAAAAACAACTTATAGCCATCACTATTAATTCATTTCGTGAGCTTGTTATATATCACGAAGCTAACGCAGTACAACTATTGGGACTGTCATTAAAAATACGAGTAATAAAAAAAATATTATACATTTCATATTTTTTTCCCTTAAAACTAGAGTGAACTTAAAAGATGGAAGATTCGTTTAAATCTATTATTGTTTTGGTTCAGAGCTGCCCCTTCAAGCAGTACAAGTAAATATCATTATTTTTTGTGCATCGTTCTACACGTTTCGTTTCTTTATTAAAGCGATCGAAAGCTTACCGAGTTGTATGTTTGTTTTAAACGCGGATTATTTCGAGTATGAGCTTCGTCACGCAAAAAATATTATCGACTAAAAACACTAAACCTATACACGTGAGGAACTAACTATAAGGTTCGTCGTCTATTTCGGTGAAGTGTAGCAATTTAATTCAGAATATACATTATTAGCGTCAGTTCACACCGAAACGCGACGCGTAAGTAATGTAGGCGGCTTCACGTTGCGTCGCGATGAGTCTCGAGACACAGCGCATCATACTGACACGTAGCGCGACATACCGAGACAGACGTATCGCGACATACAGAGACGTAGCGCGGCGTTTCGAAACGTAGCGCGACATATCGAAACAGACGTATTGCGACATACAGAGACGTAGCGCGGCGTTTCGAAACGTAGCGCGACATATCGAAACAGACGTATTGCGACATACAGAGACGTAGCGCGGCGTTTCGAAACGTAGCGCGACATATCGAAACAGACGTATCGCGACATACAGAGACGTAGCGCGGCGTTTTGAAACGTAGCGCGACATATCGAAACAGACGTATTGCGACATACAGAGACGTAGCGCGGCGTTTCGAAACGTAGCGCGACATATCGAAACAGACGTATCGCGACATACAGAGACGTAGCGCGGCGTTTTGAAACGTAGCGCGACATATCGAAACAGACGTATCGCGGCATACAAAGACGTAACGCGGCGTAGCAGCGTCTCGAGACGTATCGCGACATACAGAGAGGTAGGCGCGGCGTTTCGAAACGTAGCTCGACATATCGAAACAGACGTATCGCGGCATACAAAGACGTAACGCGGCGTAGCAGCGTCTCGAGACGTATCGCGACATACAGAGATGTAGCGCGGCGTTTCGAAACGTAGCTCGACATATCGAAACCGCGGCGTAGCAGCGTCTCGAGACGTATCGCGACATACAGAGAGGTAGGCGCGGCGTTTCGAAACGTAGCTCGACATATCGAAACAGACGTATCGCGACATACAGAGACGTAGCTCGTCGTTTCGACACGTAGCGCAACATATCGAGACGTAGCGCGGCCAGACGTACCAAGATGTTACTTTACACAACACGATGCGACTCGCTGCGTATCGTTAAGCATCTTGCCTCTTTAATCATCTTCGCGTTGCGTCTCATTGCGTTTCGGCGTGAACTTTCCCTTTACTTATAACATCTAAATGAGTCAATCCATTGAGACAATGAAATTAATTAATTAAGAGCAATACTTCACCGAAAAGACGAGAGCCATCAATTGATTACAAAACCCCATAAAATCAACTACATTTGGCCGTTTACTATAAGAACACGAGTGCTTCATTCGATTCGTACCAATCAACGTACGAAACAATACAACGCAACAATTGACAAAAGACGGACCCCCTATTTATAACAAGCGAAATCTTCACGTACAAAACGATCCTATCAATTCCATTATAGTTTTACATATATTATATCGAATCAATCGACATCTAATACGCGTTTCTCTATACAAATTCATTAAATAAATTCGCGTTAAATAAATATAATAAATGTACACTTATTCTCTAATACATCAATTGTTACGTGGAACAAACTCGATATTAAAATAGGTGTACTAATGTAGAAACATCACATTTTGTTGAGACGAAATGCATTGGTGTGAGCGAAATT
The DNA here is from genome assembly GCA_944738685.1 of Synanthedon myopaeformis. Lineage (NCBI taxonomy): Eukaryota > Metazoa > Arthropoda > Insecta > Lepidoptera > Sesiidae > Synanthedon > Synanthedon myopaeformis. Next base: position 3,309,668 of record OX122938.1, on the reverse strand, counting down.
AAATTTCATTAAACATATTATGTGGCAAGTAGGACCCTAAAATGAACACAATAGGAGCTTCCAAATGACCGGTAGGACCCAGAAGCAACCAATAAGTGACCAGTAGCCAAAAGCTAAAAGTAATTTTTAAAAGCTAAAATACTTGAGAATTAAATTGCCTTCTAGAATATTTAATTTAGATTTAGAATTATCTAATATAAAATAAAATTTTAAATTTTAACGAATTAACTAACATCTCAAAAAAAAATCTAATTAAATAAATAAATATTACATTTTTATAATCATTTGTTTTTTTTTTTTTTTTTCAAAGAAACGTGTCATTTTTTTAATGACTAGGAAAAAGGTTTTTAAAAGTTTTATTTTTAAATGCAATTCATTTTTAACAAACATATATAAGAAAAATTAATTAAATACTCATTTTTGTTTAAATGAGTACTTAAAATTTCAGAATATTTTTTTTCCCTCCACATTTCCTATGATTTAATCAATTTTCTAAATTTCCTATTGAATTATGTATATTATTTATAAATTTTAATTAGAAAAAAAAATGATTTCGCTTACACCAAAACATATTTGGCAAGTTAAGTGACCGTTATAAGTCAATTATCCAACCATCGAGATATAAAATTGCCCCTCGATACCTTTCAACCTTTTGAGCTACACTGACATAATACGTCAAATATTATAGACCAAGAGCCGGCAAACATAAACACATTTATGCTAGTAATCGAGAACTGATTTATAATTGATTTTTATTTAATACTAGCTGTCCCGCTCCCGGCTTCGGCCGGGGCGCAATTTTTATAATAAACATTTACTTAATCCAGCCGATAAATTACCTTACACCGCCACCTGTGAGAATCTCATGGAACTCACAGTTGTTTTAAAACTTATTTTAAAAGTTATCTGTGAGTTCCATAAAATTCTCACAATTGGCGGTGTAAGTTAATTTATAACTCTTCCTCATATAATAAACAAATAATTTGCAATAAAAATTACTATAAATTGAGATATAAGCTATCCTATCTTTTAAGTTGGACCAAATTACACATAGTTACGAAGTTTTATCAAAATCGGTTCAGTAGTTTAGATATTATTTGGTGACAATATACTGTCATAAACAAATTGATTCAATGTGCTATTAAAATGGAGGATTTTTTTGTGTCAGTTTTAACGATTTTTGTGTCAGAATGTTCTTATATTGCAACCAGGTATTAATTCATAACATGTCAGTTGCAGACATGTTGAGATGAATTGTCAGCTACATTTACTAGCATACGGTTGCTGGCTCTTAGACTATGTGCTAACTTTTTTGACAAGGTATCGAAATATTTGAGGCAAAGTGAAGCCAGTTTAAGTAATCAAAATTTCTGGCATACTATTCTCTACACACGAAACATATGTCATATATTGTGGTCTGAGTTATAGGCATATATTATATGTTTGTGATCACAAACATATGTACGTAAATGCATTGTTATATATATATATATATATACATATCTTTATATAATTTTAGTATTTATAAGTCGTATTAATTTATTCTGATATGGTATAGGATTGCCACGACCCCATTTTTAGTAGAAATATTAAGATAGAATATTTATTGTAGGTTTTTTTTTTTTATTAAATTTCATAAGTTAAGCGGGTAGTTTGATAATTTATTAACTATTGTGAACAGTAAAATTGACTATTATCTTACGTTTTCTTTTTTAATTTTTCAAATGGTCAACATTAACAGATTAAAAATCTCATACATTTATCAATCCGAAGGTATTTATAAAACAATACCAAATTGTTATATCAAATATTTAAAAAAAAATATCAAACTACCCACTTAACAAAGTAAGATGCTAACAAAACCGGCATATTATATGATAATCAATACATTTCATTGTTTTTTCTCTGCAAAGCCTTGCTTATAGTTTCAAAATGCAGAGGTAAAAGTACAAAGATCGTTTTTATTTTCTTCTATATAAATGCTATAAATTCGCTTTCGTGCAGGTATAAATCGATATTTTCGAAAATCGACAATCCCTATTAATATACATATAAATTGCTAAATTTTATTTAAGCTTACATTTATTAAAAATTGTAGGTTTTAGGTATGAAGCATATATAATATATGTACATTTATAGATGCTGCGTTGTCATGGTTTCTGTTTGGGGAAAATCTCAACCATCGTTCTAATAGTTGTATTAAATGGGTTATATCAAAAATTATCAATAGTTATCGTAAATATAATCAATCAATTAGGTCAAAGGAAAAATTAATTTCAATAGACGTCTTTAACAAATTTGGACATATAATTTTATACTTGTATAAATTAGAGCTGAGTTTTTTTTTTTAAATTACAAATTGATATACTCCGATGTTGAGATTTTCGCAGTTAAATACATATATTAATTAATTAATTAATAGAACCGGTGGCCAAGTAATATGGCGGTCTGTGCATAAATCTGCTGTCGTACCTTTGGTTCTTCTGGTAGTAGCCTTGATTAACCTTCCTATAGTTGTTGCGTCTCTGTTGATTCTTCTCCGTCGGCTTGTCTGTTTGTTTGTTGCCTTGTTTCTCTGACTTTTGGCTAGGCTGAGATGTCTCTGGCTGTGTCTCCTGAAATTATAGTCAGGGAGCAACTATTTTAATATCAATTAAGCAGCCTTTGGGATACCGATTTCTTATATGCAATTTACTTATATGTATATCTATACAACGTAATAAAGAGGCGGTTACCTACCTGTTTATTGATAGCGGCGGGTGGTACGACCGCATTCAGGTGACCGTCGCCAGTAGATTTAGCTTGAGACTGCGACGTCTCAATCTTTTCGGGTCCACTCTGTCATTTTAAATGAACGCGCTATTTAATAAAATTGTCACCAGCAGCTCCCAGTCTATTTTACAACTTATTAATCCATACTTATTAATAAGTTGTAAAATAGACTGGGAGGGGGTCAATAATACCTTTATTTTGTTCATATTTTTAGGAAAAATCATTTTAAAATTGGGAAGAAAAAATATATTTAACATCGACGATTTTTAACAGTAATGGAAGCTCAAGAGGGGACTTTGGGATTTACTCGAGTACGTCAGATATTGGTAATGTACATAATTATATGCCTCACGTGTCACCCGTACGTGGCCGTCCGGAAGGGTTAGAAACGAGAAAAAGTTGGGACGTCGGTTTCAAACCGTGTGGCACCCGCTTTAGAGTCGGCTAACATAGTGACATTTATGCTAGCAATCGAGAAGAAGTCGTATGTGCCTACACTTACGGTCAAAGTTAGCCAGTGTCGACGTGAGAGAGGCGAGCAGCAGGAGCCGACAGGGGCGCCAAAACGACCGTGAGCGTGGGATTTCTCTTAGTAACCGTGTAAAAGTAGTCGTATGAGCCTAGACTTACGGTCGAGGTTGGCGTGTTGACCGTCGCCGGTGTCGGTGCGAGAGAAGCGTTGGCGGCGGCGAGGGGAGCCAGGGCGACGGTGAGCGTGAGGTCGGACCACATGGCGACGCGCGCTCGTCTGGCGCACATGTTCAGCTGCTTCACCGCCTCAGACAGCTGGCTGATCGCCGACACTTGCTCTACATAATAAGGAAGACGCACGTTCAATACACTCTTCTTCTTATTGAGGCCCCCCTTAAGGCTTAAGGGTCGGTACTCACGGTCGTGTCGCAGGTATCTGTTGGCGTGCGGTGCGGTCTCGCGGCGTCGCGCTGCCTGCACGGCTCCCACGGCGTTCCTCCAAGCCAACATAGCGCTCTCCACTTCGTGATGAGGTGCGCTGAGGACCAATCGATTACAAATATCAAACATTGCTTCGTTTTCATGTCCTTCGATTTGCTTCCATATTGGGAGGAAATTCAGAAAAGTGATGATAACAAAATCGGTGGTAACAATTTCAATGCAGCTAAATATCTATCATCTGCATCCAAAATTTAATTATACCACTCGATAGCTAAAAGATCAAAGGATCGTTTGGTATATGTGGTTTATTAGAATTCGTTGAATATCAAAGTAAATATTACTGTAATATTATCAAAGTAATATTATTGTCCACGAAACAGCCACGCCTCATTTTTTACTAGCGTCTTAGTATAGCAGTCTGATTTGATAAATTCTGCATTGCTATTGACAGCTCAATTCTTGAGGAAAATCATTTGACATCATTCTACAACCTATAGGTAAAAATGTTTATCAACATTATATGTATATAAAATAAACCTTTAAATGCGTATAATATATGAACACTTACATCTCAGTGATATTCTTAATGTCATCCCTCCAAGTGGTTGGGTCGAAGGTCGCAGGGTCGATTCCCTGCTTATCCTTCTCACTGGCCACCTCCTGTCCCCTCTTCAGAACCGTGATCTTGCCGTCCTCCTGCTTATTGGCTTTCTTTGTGCCCTGAGCTACCGTCACACTCGCTCTCAGCGTCTCCATCTTACCCATCAAAGTTAACACCTGGAATTTATTTATTTTTATTTATTTTAACAGACTTGCACTTAATTTTTTTAATATTTATTGTTCAATATCACTCAACCAGGTGGGTTCACACTTCAAACAGAACCTCCATCCACTTCTGTATAATTTCCACTATATCAAATTTTTTTACAAATTCAATCCACAGAGAAAAAAAAAACAATTTCAAACGAATACGACATAATACTTCGTAATGACCATTTTGTAAATATAATCACATTTTGTTTAAGTGCAATAACTCATTGACCCAATAAAATTTAAAATAATCATTAAATCAGAAACATTAAATTGACAATAAATGCAATTCATCAAAACTGTATAAAATAATAGTAATCAAAAACACAATACAATTTTGCATGACGCAATTCGTCCACAGCAAATCAATTGGTAATATTAGTAATACCCATCAATCTACTACAACTATGGATTTCGCATGCCATACAATGCACTACGAACTTTATGGAACACTTAAAAATGACATGTCTGTCATTTAAAATTAACTGTCATTTAAGGAAAATGTGATTACCACCGACGCGCGAAGGCAAGTTTTTAGACGTATTTTTTATGTGTCGCTTTGGCATTAGAGTTGAGACCCAAAATCCATAGTTGTAGTATATTGATGGTAATACCAGACAATATTGTTTGTGCTTTTTATTAACAGATTTTGGTTTGACAAGGACGATATATTTTGCTCACCTTCGTGTGTTCCCTCAGCATGTCGACCGTGAGCCGGTCCACCCTGGTGGGGCAAGGTGGCAACCTTGGAACAGGTATAGAGTTTGAACTGGAGACAGCCCTGCCCGGATAGGCCAACGCGAGCCTCGCCTCCGTCCGCTTCCTCTCCTTCTCCAACTGCTTCCATTGCTCGTAGCAAGTCTCCAGTCGAGCGTGGAGTACGCTGGAGGCGGTCGCGGCTCCTCTGCTGTTGAGTATATTTTTAGAGTTTACTCCTTATGAATCGATTTGATTTTCATATATATATGTATATAAGCCAGCGGTATGAAAATTTATGAGAGTATAATCAAAATTGTCACATGTCACGCGTTAGTTTTAATTTTAGCGACATCTAAACAATATCTCTTAAACTAGAATATGTTATGTAAATAATACATCCTTGCGAAAACTAGATGGCACCTGAGCACCAGAGATTGCGCTGATAAATGTTTTTGTAATTTTTTATTTATCGTAGGCTATGGTAGCCGTCAAGTGGATCGTCAACCTGTCTGTCAACCTTAACATTAAAACACATTAAGATATTTTTGTGTATATTTTCTGTTCTAACTCTCTTAAATGTAAGTTATTTATGTGTGGACACGCTTGTCGAATAATATGTGTTAATTTTTTTAATATTTTTGTTTTTATTTCTGTTTGTGTCCGAAAAATTACAAAAAAAAATAAATTAAAACGTCCCGGAACAAAACTCTACTCTCATAGGCTATACTTAAAATTCTAAGTAATGCTTTTCCGGTAAATAATGATTAAGAATTTAATATGGTAAATAAGATTGAGTAGTGACAGGGCACGCTGCATACCGCAGTCATTTGGGCAGCCCGTCTGGCGGCAGTAACCACCCCCCTTACAGAAGACCACCGTGAAATAATAGCATGATGTGTGCTGTTGTTTCAATGAATGATTAATCCTATCCTTAATCCTAGTATGGTCGGTAGAGCGCTTGCAGCACCAGTTGCTTTTCTTGTGTTATAGGCGACGGTAGCCACCGATCATCAAGTGGACCTTAAGATAAAAAAATGTCGCTTCCCGTCGTCTGTCTTTCTGTGTATACGCTTAGATCTTTTAAACTACGTAAGGGATTTTAATGCAGTTTTCACTAATTGAACCTGTCTGCCTGTCTGTCGAATTAAAACATTAAAAAAGTGTTTAATAGACATACCTGACATTGTTGACAGTGTAAAAGGGAGCCAGCAATGGCAGATCTAGCATAGGAGACTGTAAAACTTGCGGTTGGACTGGAGGGCTTGGTCCTAGTAGGGCACCCATACCTGAAATTAAGTTTTAAAACACTATACTATATATATACTATACTATATAATATTGGTACTATACCAATATTGTAATTGTTATTATTTTATTATTTTAAAGATGACAAAAATAATGATATCCTGAGTTGGTAAACCCTGGTAAATTTAAATTTATAATAACATTCATAAGAGTTTCTTGGATAAACCTAATTGATAAATATTTTGATTTTTTTTTTATAAAATACAGCCCATGTGCTACTCTGAAGTTTCATCTAAATCCGTTCAGTATTTTTTGCCTAAATAAGTAATAAGCATCCATGATATGCCGCGACTTCGTCCGCGTCCGATAGCTACCAAACTTCACAGGAACACCCGCTGTGAAGATTGTCTGAAAGTTTCATTAAAAACGGTACAGCGGTTTTGGAGTCTGTAGGAGAAATACATACACACATCGCCTTTTATTATATAGATTATTAGGAATCAAGTGCTTTTATACGTATATTGCCCATAAAAACACAATGGGATTACGGACGAATCATCTAATTGAGGTTAGGAAATAAGGTTTAAAGGAAGAATTGAAGACTTATAAGTTCCTAGATTTAAATTTATAAAAAAATTGTTACCAAGATTGAATGGAGCTGATGAAACATCAACGTTCAGCTGATTAGGCAGAGTATGATTTCGCATGAGCAAACCCATTTGTCGAGCTAAATCTTGGTTCGGAGTCATCACTGGCTGCATATTTTCCCTTCCAACGTTTCCCTCAAAATTTGGTCGACTTTCATTCATGCAGCCGTTCACTTGGAAATCACGAGTCATCATCGGATTTACATCTCTCCGCTGCATAAAATCATTTTGCAAGTGAAACCCGTTTGGCTTGTAATTTATGGAATTTGGAGCAGAACCTGGGGTACGATTTTGAAATTCGAAATTTTGACCCAAATTGCGGTCCATGTAAAAGTTATCCCCGTTGAAATTTTTGTTCTGTGACATTTGCTGAAAGTTTCTATTGATGAATCTGTTCCTCTCATCCTGCTGCCTATTAAAGTCTTCATTGTGGAACTGCCCGTTCATTTCCATGGGCATTTTATAGTCCATATTGGACACAGGTTCGTCCCTAGATCTGTCTAGTTGGCCGTTGACCGACAAGAAATTCATCATGTCTTCTTGATTTTGCTCCCTGACAAAGCCATTTTGGTATCTGTGCTGCATGTTCATATTGTCATAGTTTGTGTTGAAACTGTCCAAGTTGAGACTGTTCGGACGATTGAAGTTGTTCGGCGGAAACACGTTGCCATCGGGCAACGAATTCCTCTGGCTCGGTTCAAAGAAATTATAGAATTTCTCGTCATATTTGGGACTAGAAAACTGAGCGCCACCAATTTGTTGTGCAGCGAGTCTGAGCAGGATGAGTTGCTCCGGGGTCACTTGATCCGCTGTCGTGTCCGGCACAGTGTCGATGCCAAGCAGTGGATTGACATCGTTCTCGTAATTGACGTATCCATTTGTGCCAAAACCATTTGCCATGTTAAAATTGAAGGCATTTTGATCGTTTTGTGGGAAATTATATAGGTTCTCTCGGTAGTTGAACGACGGTGGTACAAATGAGGTATTTCCTGTATCAGTTTGATACTGACTTGTCAATGGCAATGAATTCATTGATGGGTCCGGTGGTTGTGTTGTACTGGGGATAAATTTAAAACATATTTTTATTATTAAACTAATATCTTGTAAACAGAGAGAGCTTTATGTGTTCATCTCAGGGGTCCTGGGTTCTACACCCGGCAGGGTCACCTTTGGAAATAAACTTATCAAAGTTGGCTCTGTTCTGGATCTGTAAAGTAGGGGCAGGGCACACTGCATTTCGTATTCATTTGGGCAGCCCATCTGGCGGCAGTAACCACCACCTTACACTTGATTAATGTGAAATAACAATATGTGTGCATTGTGTTTCAGTAAGTAAGGAAGGATAAATCTCATTTCCCTATTCCTTAATCCTTAATCCTTGCAAAAACTGGGTGTTGTTTGTGTTGTGTTATATGTAGGTGACGGTAGCCACTGCCACCGAGTGGACAGACATATCGATCTGAACATTAAAAAAATGATACAAAAAGATGTTTTTGACATTACGAGGGCTGCACTAAAAGTATCGGGATTGGAATATTTCCATTGTTCCTGGCATAATAAAGTCTTTATAATCGAAAACTCCTTTGTTTTATTAATCGAATACCATTTATTTAATTTTTAAAAAGAACACGGTCTTGTCACAAGATCTTGTCGAAATTGTAAAGTCAGTGTAAAAATGGAATTGACTCTAGAAAATTCAAGAGCAATGATTTATTATGACTTTCGAAGTGGTTTAACACAAAAACAGAGTGTTGATCGGATGCTTTTTGCATTTGGTGATGAAGCCCCATCTAAAACCACAATTTATAGCTGGTTTGCGGAATTTCAACGTGGACGTGTCAAGCTCTGTGACGATCCCCGTCAAGGTCGCCTAAAAACTGCAGTCACCCAAAATAACGTGACATATCGCGAAATTTAGGCAACTTTTGACCAATGGCATGAGTCAAATACAAATAATCTTGCATGAACAATTAGGTGTAAAAAAGTTGTTTTCCCGATGGATCCCGCATTCGCTCTGTGAGGAGCAAAAAGCGGCTCGCATTACTTGGTGCTTCAGAACTCTAGAGAGATTCAACGGAGGATCTTCAAATGCTGTATACAGCGTCGTATGATGTGACGAATCCTGGATATACACATACGAACCCGAACAAAAAACAAGTCACGAGTTTGGGTGTTCGAAAATGAGTTGAAGCCAACAAAAGTTGTTCGTTCACGGAGCGTTGCAAAAAAATGGTGGCCACGTTTGTTTCTAAAACCGGCCATGTTGCAACTATTCTCTTATCATCCTCCATCACGACAATGCGAGCTCTCATACCGCCCACAGAACAGAAGAGTTTTTAGAGCAAGAAACATTGAATTATTAAACCATCCGCCGTACAGCCTTGACCTAAGCCCAAATGACTTTTATACTTTCCCCAAAATTAAGAATAAATTGCGTGGTCAACGATTTTGGTCACCTGAAGAAGCTGTAGACGCCTACAAAACGGCCATTTTTAACACCCCAACTTCAGAAGGGATTGAACGCTTTAATAATTGATTCCATCGAATTGAAAAATGTTTCAAGTTTCATGGAGAATACTTCGAAAAACAATAAATATCTTTTCCACTAATAATGTATAGAACATTATTAGTGGATCCTTGATTCCCGAAATTTTCAGTGCCGCCCTCGTATTCAACTCAAAGGCATAATGTTTTTAACTTATTCTATAAGGATTTTTTTATGTTCATTACAAGTTTAGTAAAGTTAATGTAAGACAATCCAGTCCTAATTTCATTTGTCTCAATTCTGCTACAAACTCAATGTTTTCTCAACGTTTTCTCCAATATTCTTTTTCCAAAAAAAAAATTATATGCAATAGGTATGTTCAATTGCATTTTGCACATAATTTTATTACAATTATAACAGTTAATATTGTAGTTAATTGGTTATTATTATTTTATTATTTTTACATTTAGTAATTAATAATTACATTTAATTAACACAAATTTGTAAACTCTTGAGCTATGATCTTTATGAATAGGGATTACTGTATTTTGTGTCTAAAAATCACTAAAAATCAGTTATTGAATTGAATCGATAAATACTTTGCTAAAATGATGAAAAATCAATAGAAAATTATAACAGACAACTTAGAAAACTGTATTTAGAAATAAAGTGTTGCAGAACTCACTTGCTCGCTTCAGATGGACTGGTCTCATCAAGGACCTTCGTGATGAGATCTCGGACCATTGAATTTTCTTCCATAATGTGTTCAGACTGAAAAAAAACCAAAATAGGTATACTATAACTAATAAGAAAATACAATGGAAGCAGTAATGAATTATGACATTTAACATAGACTTTGCTGTTAAACCTTATCCTATAAGACTTTCTTGCTTTCTTTGTGTTTATAGGCCAACAAAGCCACTTACCGAGAGTAAATTAAGAAATCTGCCAGTCTGTTTGTTGTGTCTCATCATTAAAAATGGATTGGGAATTTAAATGTCACTTTTGGTAGTAATTAAAACACTAATATAACCTCTTCAATACAGTAAAGCCTGTTCAATTGTACAAGCATGTATTATAATAAAAGAGCTAATTTAAACTTATTTCATATTTATATTTGTGTCAAATACAAACATAAGTGCATATATTGCATTTATAATATTGTGCAAGTTTTATTATAATAACGTCGAAAATTGCTGATCTATAGGTATCAATTTCCAATAAACATGATGTCATTTTAAAATGTGCAAATCAACAAAACTTCATGTTAGCTGAGATATTCTGATAATGTTTTAACACAAAATTTATACTCAACTCTTTCTAAATGGATATTTAAAAAATTCATTTAAGTAGATAGTTTCCTTATGAAAATGTTGGACAAAATCTAGCTTAAATTGTGACAACATTATGAATCTTTGATTGTACTATTCTTAATAGGAATTATTTTTTTACATTTTGGACAACTTATGTCTGGGTTATTGTCACTAGTCAGAGATGTATAGATAAATTTTAATTTACATTCAAAAGTTATGAAATACTAAGTTCACTATAATGTATTAATCAAGTTAAAGGATAAGTCTGTGCCAAATTTATGTGGTCAAACATTTCCAATAAAGAAACAGTTTAAGGCTGTTCCCTCTATTCACACCGTTCTCGAGTGTGAATGAAAATGCAAAAGTGTACAGCATCCAACTGGGACCCAAGAAAAGTCCAGAAAAGTTGGGCAAAGAAGGGCACCACAAGAAGAAGTAAGTCAAGGCATATTCCTTGAAGATAGCCAATGATGTTTGTATGTGAATGATATGTTCACCTTTTTAAATAATTTCAAGCAATGTACTGTTCCACTAGGAGAATATCAAAGACAATAATTATCCACATAATTAATAATAATAAGCTATTGATATCTGTTTGTATGAGGTAACTGTCACTGCATCATTGCTGTTATTTTATAGGCAAGACAAACTGAATAGTTCTGACTGCATTGTATATGGCCATTGTATATGGCCATAAGTAGAATAAAATTTTAATTTTATGCTAGTAGTGATAATGTTCTAAGTATAATACAATTGTTTCTCATTTTCCATAGATCTCTTCATAATTAAACTGTGAAATTTGGGAAGAAACAGCCATCAAGTGTTGTATCAATTGCAATTAAATTACCTAAACACTAACTGACTTGACAGACTTTCTGTCAAAAGCTATTGGACTGTGGCAGCTGATGTGTAATTTTTCAATATTTCTCTTTATAAAAATCTTCTTTGAGCTTCAAAAAATATTTGAAGAAATATATTGTTTTTACAATATACATAAATATTTATCTGTATGTGATTTTGTAATTTCTATGTGACTTGAATGTTTGCAGTCATATTCATTATGTTGAGATGAAATTTAAATACTTGATATATCAACAATAACTATATCAATATTGTGTTTGCTAATGGAAAGAGCATATCAATGACCGATGGACTGAATCAGGCTAAATAGCTCTATTTACTTATACAAATGGCAATATGGTGTTTTTAAATGGATTTAAGACAGTACCTAATACCTTTGGTAAACTGAATTGTAATATTACAAACTGAATGCAACATAACAGTTACAGATGACTTTATTCATAGTGATGCCTTGGAATTAAAAATTAAACTGATTTATAAAACATTTTTAAATTTTTTATAATTATATTTTTAATTTAATTGTAAAACCATTGTAAATATTGACATCTCATTGCGAAATAGCTACATATCATTCATGATGTAATACCTAACTATCAAATAGTAACTGTGGAACATTGAAAACAAGTATTTACAATGAAGGACATTTGAAGAAAATGTTTAGTTACTTACAGAGAAAGTACAAATAAGCTGAGAAACAACCGTATTTATAACTAATAACATTCTAAACTGAATTTAGATAAGTAATCAATTTTAGTACTACTAGTAATATTAAGTTTGATTAAAATTCACCTTTCTGTCCCGTTAATTTGTCCTCTATCGTACAAATTACTTATTTCTAAAAATATTATGTTCATTTCAAATGTCGTGTGCTATGGGTGTTAGTTATTGGCGACGTCATAAGGATTATAAAAAGGAAAACATTGTAACATATGCAATTGTGTGTAGATATTGAAATGAATATATTAAATTGAATACAAATGTGAAATACAAGTAAATGTTATGACGAATTTTCCCGGATTTTGGGTCAGATTGACAGATCACTATTCGACATTTACAGCGTTGGTGAAGCACTTTTACATGAAACCCGACCACTCACCTGATCAACTTCATTTTCGACGGTTTTAAACGCATTACTTATGTGACACAAATCACTGAAGGCCATTTAAATTACAAATTTGTTTCTTGCCACGGTACATACGAAGTGCTAAGCCATTTTTTTCATTGACCTACATGTGTATAAATACGTACGTATTGCTACTAACAGTGTTGCTTGTTGTTGTCACTCCAATTTCATGTAATCCTCTCGATCTGATGTGTAGGTTGTTTTTAAAAATAAAAACATCTAATATTTCATGTACCTGAAGGTAATTATTAAAACTATGAAGTTGAATAGAGAGATATTTATTTTGTATGAAAATTCCCGCGTTTTAGAAACCTTTTTTTAAATGTATTTATATATAGTGTTCTGTGGATTGACTTATTATGACAGCATAAGAAAAAAACTTTTTGAAAATAAAATTCAAAAAGTTGCAATGAAAAATTACTTTAATATTAATAAATGTTTATTCATTTATTTCAACATATATCATGTATGTTGTATGCATGTATAGAACTTGCAAGAAGTTATTTTACTGGTAACATTTTTCGAATACCACAGAGGAAGCTATTGGTATAAATGACAAGAACAAAACATAGGTGTTTTGAAGACATTTTTATTTTGAAAATTAATTAATATGAGTTTTAAAAATAATTTATTTTTAGTATTTGTATCTTTTTTATTATAGTAGAATTAATGGCAAATGATTAATATAGTGTGTATTAAAGAATCATTATCATTATCGCGCTCTGAGATCTGAGATCTCATCCGAGCTAAGTTTGCACCTCGCTGGAATGGAAGTTTGCACCTTTCTGTAATAATCTCAATTATTACAGAAAGTTTATTTAGTCGACATTTTGTAACAAAAATTCGTTTAATTTTTTAAAGTAATAGCGAATACCGTACCTAAGCGTCAGTGTGACGTAATCGACGTCAGGTGCTAACTTAACGCGGTTGGGATATAAGTAATTATACGGGGCAAGAATCTATACTTGAGTGCGCGCAAAATAACTGCGCTGTATATATTACTTTACTCTACGCTTTGTGCACAGACTATAAAAATTATCTCTGCACCTTGCTAGCTAGAATGCGTAGAGGGAGAATCTAGAATGCGTTGCCCCCCTCCAGTGACACTTGATATTGATAGTATTGACCAAGTACTGACAGCGCAGCGATGCGATGTCACATCGTTTGGCGCCAAAATGTCGCCATGGAAGCCAGGTGCAGACATAACATAATATACCCGACATAATGTAACCGGTTATAATTATATAAGATCTGTATTCTCTTCAATAGATTGCATACTATTGAGCAAATACCCAAATCCGGGGCCTCTGAGTACTTACCTATTAGTTTGTTTTTTTTGTATACGTCAGCAACACAATCCAATTAATCGGAAATTAACAACACAACTGTAAACTTCTAGACACTACAATCTTTAAACTTATTAATAATCGTCACTATATAGCGCTAAACAAAATTACATCGTTAATAACGAAAAAATATGTTTTCACACTTCCTCGACAAGCGCTATTTTATTTCTTAAGAAAAAATCACTCAGTAAAGAGTTTAAGCATATGGAACGTTCGGATATACACTCTAGATTATTTTATTGTACCTACTCTATTATTTTATTATGTAAGATATTTTAAAAATAGTTGGTTAAATTTTTGATAAGTTTAATAGAATTGATTTTTTACTAATTTCTATATATTTAACACTTAATTTGTTCTGAAATAGTTTAAACAAATATATACAATAACACCAAAAGTAGATAGAGTAAACAAAAAATTTTTTTGTTACATTTTTATATTACACGTTGCACTTTCCGAACGCACCGTTGCAAAAGTGTGTAAATTAAGAAAAAGAATCAAATCGTCGTTCATCATTGGCTGATTACTAATCTGGTAGGGGAAATGTGGGATAGATTAGATGCCCTAGCTAGTGAGATAGATGCCGCACTTGTCGCAGTAATCACATAGCGACTGACTTCTACGAATCTACGTAGGTATAGGATGTTCACAGATTTTGTTTTTGTGAGATTACCTCTTTCCCTACCACCTGTATCACCTGATTTTGTATATTTTATATAAACACAACAACACGCATGCTGTTATTTCACGGTGGTCTTCTGTAAGCGGGTGGTTAATAAGCGAATCGCAGTATCACTAAGTACTTATCATATCCAGATCAGTCCACTATGAAAAGTTTATTTCTAAAGTTGGCTGGCCCTGCCGGGAATCGAACCCGGGACCTATGAGACAGACTGTCAAAGACCTTTAAAGTAGGTATCTACTATATAAATCTTAATATATAAAAGGCAATGTGTGTATGTATGTTCCAGTATGTTCCCTATGGACTCCAAAACCGCTGAACCGATTTTGATGAAATTTTCAGACAATCTTCAGATTAGTCCAGCGGGTGATCCTGTGAAGTTTGGTAGCGATCGGATAAGAAAAATGGACACGGACGAAGTCGCGGGCAAAGCCTAGTTTGTTATGAAAGCCAATTACAGGCATGAACAGCATTTATCTACAAATAGAGAAAATTTAGTTTTAAAAAAATCGAAATGTATAATAGATATTAATATTCATAGTTAATATTAAACTTAATTAGGTATTTACTTATAAAACAAATATTATAAGTAATAAAATATTTAGGCCAGTCTTTGCTCTGGTGCGTTTTTTCTACAGTAATTTATACATTACCATTTTATTGTTTTTTTTTTTTTCATATAATTATGTGAAAACCGTATCAAAATTCGTTGGGTGGTGTAGAGGTAGAGTTAGCGAAGAAGCTGACATGACGGATGTTTAATAAAATAATGTAGAGATTAAACTTTTAATGAAAGAAATGGTTACTGTGAGTCAACCGTAACATGATAATTATGTAGGTATAGAGATATGCGAATGCGGAGTTTTGTTTTAGAATTAGAAATTCATTTTTAAGGATTAGCCTACATAGGTACTTAGGTAAGCCATATAAATTTATTTTTCGGCTACTTGGTTGTAAAAATTGTTTTTTACTTACTTACATAAAAACTTAATTTGGTTTTATTAGATACATCTCTCTATATATAAAAATTACGTGTCACATGTTCCTGCGGGATGAACTCATAAACTACTGAACCAATTTTGATAAAACTTCGTAACTATGTAAACTTTGGTCCAACTTAAAAGTTAGGATACTTTTTATTTTGAACCCGGGCGAAAGCTATCTAAGTGATGATGAAAATCGCATCAAAATCTGTTGCGTCGTTTAGGAGGAGTTAGAGGATATACAGACAGACATACAGAAGTGGAAAGCGTAATATACTGTTTAATGTTTGTTTTATCTTTATAAGAATTAATATGTGGTGAAAAGTAGTATGGGTCACACGCGAGCGCCTTTGCTCTAACCCTAGCGTGAGTTTTCTTCTTGCCTTGCTCGGCACTCACAATTATAACGCACGTCTTTGCTCTCTTGCTGCGCAAATAACAATTACAATTACATCATCAACATGTATTTTGTTATGTTGTTTGATTTGTTATGTTTATGATGTAGGATGACAGTAAGTGGATCAAAATAAGAGCCCAGCTCGAAGAAAAATTGTAATGAAAACAATTATGTTGATTATACTTAGGTAATTCCTTTATTATTATGTTACTCGCTGATTTATAAAACCGATGAATAATTTATAAAACCTGTCCAGTAGTTTTTGAGTTTATTACAAATTGATGATTACCGGATGATTACAAACAAAAATACAAATACTTTTTCTTTATAATATTAGTATAGATTCCTAGATAAAAATTAATATATATATTAATTATAACCACTAAATATACTTAGTTTAAATATATCTAAACTAATCCTTGATATTCTATTGCGACAATTCTAATGAGCTCAAAGACGCTATAATTATTATCTGCTGTAAGTTGCTGAGGAGTTTTGTATCCTGCAGACTACTTGATGCTGCAGCATCAGGTAAAGGTTACCATGTCATGGAAACACCACCATAGTAACAATAGGTACCTACAACAAATTTCAAATCACCCGAACATGTGGGAGTTAATGCATTCCTTCGTCAAATAAAATGAAACATATCAAAATCGGCCCATCCAATTGGGAGTTAGGATGCCACAGACATACACACAGATACACAGATCAAACTTATAATACCCCTGTTTTTTGCTTAATACTATCTTTTGGCTGCGATATCTGTGGATATTTTCTGTGCTCCACCAATGTGTAGATATCAAAATTTCATGATAGTAGGTTGATCAAAAATTCATGAACAAACTCATTTTCGCCTTTATAGGTAACATTAGTTAGGATTTTAAATAAGCATTTAGTTATGTAATTTATCTAAAAATATTGTATAATATTTTCATGTATTAATAATCTGATTATAATATTCTGAATATTGCCACATTGGAGCCACAGCAATTGTAACCCTATACGTTTGAATAATTCCTAGCGATGTGTAACTAATCCCTTTGTGATTCAAACGCATCAGTTTCAAATGCAATTGCCCTGTGCGTCTGTTAACATAATTTTATTGTTTGTATTTTGGCGCAATACAGATATAATAAACTGAAACATTAGATAATATGTATCTATAATACCTATTATAGCATTAGTATTGGGCTGTGTTCCAGCAGTCCTTTGGATAAGTATTGTACGAGCTAGATTTATTCAATGGTGTAGGGACAAGCCATAATAGACTTTAGAATTTAAGTTTGACAGCAGTATTTTTAGAAGGTAAAATTTATTTTCACCTCTCCAGCACAATCGATTTTTGCTGCAAGCGTAAGGAAAAGTGATTCGAAATTCGAACATCACGTTTTGGAATTATTCGGCGCAGAAAAAAGAAATGGTGCGTTCAGAAACTCATTTTGGCCTAGCCTAGCCTAAGTATAATAAACATACATAATTGTTTAAAATTATCTCGATTTTCTGACCTAAAGATGACCTAGTAACGCTTTTCTCGCTGTTGAGGTGAAAAGTTGTATGTTAACATGAAAGCAAATTTTTTTTTTATTAAAAAAAGTGCCTTTAAATCTCTCACTGCATTCAATAGACTATAATTATTAGAATCACTCGCTACGCTCGTGATTTAATTCTAAACTACTTCGCTAGCTCGTGATTTAGTCGGCACTCGTAGCAAAAAACAACTTTGCTCACTTGTTGAACAAATAACTATTATTATCGGAAGACATTTTTTGATTGATATCAAATATGTCACATTTGACAGCTGACCAAAATTTAACAACCTATCAAAAGGTAGAAAAATTAAAGTCAGGCAGTGCATAATTAGCTCAGCGAGTAACATAGGAAGGCTATATTTTATAAAGTTATGCGAACGAAGATGCGTGGAACAGCTGGGTTTGTATTTTTTTGTAGCTAGATTTATAAGAAAAAAGATTTGTATTTTTCTTTGTAATGAATAAATTCAAAAACTGACCGATTTTAAAAATTGTTTCACCTAAAGAGTTATTAGCAAGTAACATAAAACATAGCCTATATAGGCTATGTTTTATAGTTACACGGTCGAAGTCGCGGCAACAACTAGTATTAAACTAATATCTTGTTCTAGTAATTTATCTGTCAAATTATCTGTAATCTAACCGCCATGACAGTCCAAATGTCAACGTCACCTGTTCTCGCCGTGTACTAGATTGCCACCCGCGGCGATCGCCCGCTGTGTCCATTATCCAATAATTTATCTGAGTTGAACATTGAAAATTAAAGTGTTCTGCCATTGACGTATTGTTTAATTAATATCTAGGTAGGGCACAGATTTAAGTAAGAAGAAGGTACATACTTACCTATACACAATATTGAAAAATAAATTTAGAAATACCTTCAAGTCTATATAACCTATTAAGTATTTGATAGTAATATTTTCTTGTTTGTATAAATATTCATAGGTTTTTAAAAATTATTTATAGGTTATTTATATGTTTTTTTTTTCTAAACTATTATTTTGTAATTGATCTGTTTTTTCTTCTATTGTTTTATTTTTAGAGATGCTGAGTTGGAGCCGGTTTGTGGCACGTTTGTGTGTGTCTTTTTATATGTTATATACTTAATACATTTTAAAATTTATTCTTTATTCTTACTTTTACCTATTAATCAAAGAAAAAGAGATTGTAGCCCTCAATGAAAAGCTAAGTTTCAAACAAATCATCTCACTAAGTTCCATTAATCAGATCATGATGGATCTAAGTACCTACTTAATATTTTTTGTCACAATTGATTATGAATTCGATTTTGCCTAGATAGAAAACCTACAAATATATCTTTAGATACCTACGGATATCTTTAGTGACTTCGTCGAACGTATCAGATACCTAGGTATATTAGGTATACCTATATACCATTTATGGTGTTACACTTCGTAATGAGATAACTTTGAAGAAAAATAATACCTATAGATATATTCGTTTTGTTTATTAATTAATATACAAAACTTCTAAAGAACCTTAACTTTATGCTGTTCTAAATTTTATGTTTATTTTGTTTTTATTTATTTAAATAAATAGTGGTAGTGGCAGCCACAGACCTTTCGCAGACATTTAACAGACAGACAGACGCAAGCAGTAATATAATATACTTAATATAAATTAGTAATTTACATAACATAGCAGCATTGACAAATTAATGCTTTGGTTGTAATTGTCCACCTATAAGTAATATATACTTAGATACCAACCTACCAAAAAAGAGACGTTGAAAATGCTGCTCTGTCTGTTTTCCGATTTTAATATAACCCCCAAATTATGTTACTGTCATAACTAATAACCGAACCGCTAGTACATCGAATTGAAAAACAAAAGAAAATTCATAAAAAGAATTCAATCGAAATCAAATCAAGAATCTGTCGGCTGCGGGTGCAAGTGAGACGGCAATATCTATCGTAGGACGCGTAAGAACAGGACGGAGATAGCGTTAATCCTATTGGCTTATACCGGGCGACGTTTGCCACGATTGGTCGCCGTGCTTTATTGAACTGTCACTGAAGACCGCAGTTTAGGGGGCGAGATGTAATTCGGGGGCAGAAGGGGGGTAAAAGGTCGAAAAAGGGAGTGGGTGTTGGGTTAGACAGGGTGGTGGGTGGAAAAGCCGTTTCACAGAGCGGAGTTTGGCAATTGACTTGTGGGTAGTCTTTAGGGTTCCTTCGGGCACAGATAGCTTTTTAAATATTGATCATTGTAACGTTTAACGCGTTTAAACTACTTATTACCTAAGCGTTAAGTTCTGTTAGAGAATTGCTATGAAAAATTGTCTCTATTTTATCATAATTTCCTTGCCTTAAATCTGGGAAATTTTCTCGTGTTTAATGACACTTCTGTTTTTCTGTAAAACACATTCCCCTTATTTATATCTTCCTTTCCATTAGTGAAAACAGTAAGAAAATCCTTTGGATGGTTTAGAAGAAGTTAACGAAGAAACAGACAGCGATTTTTTTTATTATAAGTACTTTCTATAGTAGTAAACAGACATGAATCACACTATCGTCCGTTAAGATTAGCAAGATCTTCAGTTCAGCTATATACTTACTTGTATTGTATGTAGGTACCTACTATTATCTATTCTGTGGTTCACCGAAGAAACCGAATTTTGTATACTACGAGTAGGTTGTAAACTTCAACTTCTAAATCAAAATTTACCTAACACCCTTAATGTCTTTATAACCCGCCAAAACCGCGCCTATCCGCCAATGAATGGGCGGGAAAACTGTTGACTTTTCCTCTATGACATTCCATTTTTGCGGGAGAACAAATGGTATACCACGCCCAAGCATTCTTATTGGGTGAGATATCAAATGTCATCAAATACTTTACGCGTTTCAGTTAGGTAGGTATGTACCTACCTACCTATACCCAGTAGGTTGGTAATATAAGTTCTTGAATGCTTTAACATATTTAAGACGAGGTATTTTTCCAACGAAGTAGAATATTTGAAATAGATTGAAATGTTTTTTTATGAAAATTGTTATCTACGTACCTATTTCTATATTATTCAACGTACCTATTTATTTGTTTTCTTCGTAGATATCTAACCAAAACATATTGTAAATTTCACGTAACCTCTATATGAAATTTATTGAACAATTAGAATATTTGGTTGCTTCTTGCTACAAAATAGCTATTGTGGTACAGTAGTTATTTAAGTAATTATATTTTTTACAAACATTAACACATCATTAAATAATATAATTAACAGACTAATAACTTATCTATACTTATATATAAAGAAACCTTATAATAGCAAAATTAACATGAAACCTATTAATTAATATTAGAGTATTAGATGAATAAATATCTATCTATATTTAAGTATTTTAATTGGCAATTATCTTCCGATTTTTTTCCGCTAATTACACAAATACCTACTGCTTGTTTGTAGCTCCTTATATTAGTAAAAACCTTATCAATATCCGTTTGGTGGTAGGTATAGTAAAATTTAATTAATTATCAGTCAAGCCAAAATTTCATTTCAAACTTCTGTCGCTTCACAAATCGCCTCACCAAGCCGCATCGCTAGTCCATTTACACAGGTGACTAAAACCGCATGCGGCTCGGTCATTTCCTTCGAAAATGTTGAGCAGAATAGGTCGCCTTATTGGAACAACGTGCGCGAAACACTCCTTCATGCGGCGGGCGATCGCCTGCAACTGATCGTTTACACGGTCGATTTTAGTCACCAGCCGCATACGGCTGGTCGTCGCGCTCCCAAAGTCGGATGCTACCCAACTTTGGGGCTTGCGGCAAAAATCGTGCTTCTTTAGTCACCCGTGTAAACTCCACGTTTGTTTCAAAAAATACCCATTACGTATCTACGACTTGATAAAGGGATGAATTTGAAATTATGACAATTTGATTAATTTTGACGGTCACTAATAAGGGCGTTTCAGCAATTGACTCCTTGTTATTAATTTTAAATCTAATAAGTACTTATTTATTAAGTAGATAGATTTAAGATAGGATTAGATTTAAGTACGTAGATATACCTATATAATTTAAAATTATTTTAAAAGTACAATATCAAATGTGTAATAAGTATGTTTATTTATTTAAATATAGTTAACAATTAGCACCAACCAACGCAACGGTCCGTTCCTGCTCTTAATCGAATACCGAAATGGGCCATTTAATTTCGCGAGCAAAATCTACGACCTCATTATTCTAAATGGGAAGCCGACGCAACAGCGACGTAATGCCACAAATTAAAGCTTAAAATGGACGCTTAACAGCTGACCCAAAATCGAAGTTGGCTCTCCCCCTGTCTGGGGAAGTCGCGTCAGACGCGAAAAGCAACGGGGCGGGGCAAGCCACGCCTTCCCACCCAAGCTCACGCCAAGCGACGAGACCAAGTCAAAAGTGCCCCGACCGCGGCCTAACGCGCGCGAGTGTTGCCTAGCTCCGGAAAAATATAAACGTCACATTCGATTTTGACATTTGATGTCAACTGACGCACCTTTTTCGGACAATTTATTTTTTAAATTACTCTGTGTGAAACCTATATTTCAGTTGTAGTTTTTAATAAATGTCACGTTTTTTTTTTGTTATTTTATCAATCGTCATGAATGATTTTATGTTAAATAATTAGATGTTAAAAAGTAGTAAAAATAAAATATAATAAAAATGGAAGTTGCTCAGACTCCGTTACAGTTGACTCAAGATCATCAAGACAGCAGATTAACAGGTGCGTTAACATTTTTTCTTTTTTTTCTTCTTTTCAAATGTTTTTGTGTTTTAATTTTTTTACACTTTATTAATAATAGAGAAATATTTATCGTATACGTTACTCTCTTATACATATATAAATACCTATATAAGTATAAAAATTAAATTTACTTTTTCATTTGCAAAATAGATATTTTTAAAACACAAATACCTAAGTAATGCCAATATACAATTTTATTGTTAAAATTTTTGAAACCTACCAGAACTGAATTATATTTAAATTAAATGCTGAATTTAATAAAGTAATCTTAACTTAATTTAACTAATGAAAATAAGAACTTTATATTAATTAAAATCATTTGTATAAAATATTTGGCGTAAGTAAAACAATTTTATTTTTATACTTACAACTAAGTATATAAAATGTACTTTTTGCCCGCGCCTTTATCTGTTTATTTGTACCTAAGTACATCAAAATAACTATGTATTCTGATCTTTGATGAATAATATTGATGTTTAAACTAATATTATATTTACTGTAAAGTTTCACCAAAATTTGCTCAACTTTTAATTTATAAGATTTCTTATATTAAGTATAATAGTAGGATAACTTATTAAGTATTATATAAGCCGCGAGAAATTATTTTTAACCTTATTACAATTTCTTTTGTAATTTTTAAATTCAATTAGAGTGTGTATAAATTCTTGGTTATTAACTTTATTTATAAAACATTTTTCGAAATTTACGATTGAAAACCGACAGACAGACATAATATACTCGTAATTATAAGACATATTTAGGGTGATTTATATTTTTCAGTAAGTATATCTAAGTACGTCTATACAATAATTCATTATCTAGACAATATCTACTATAGACTTCAAGACAATATTTTTTTTCTGTAGCTAAGTCTAAAAAAATCAAGTGCTACGGCTACGATTAATGCTACGAAGTCTAAGTAAGCAACTATAATAAAACAAAACGTGGCTATGCCAACACATCATAAAAGAGAAAACTCATAAGGCTTTTTCATATACTTACAAACAAACACGACAATATTGTCTTTTTTAATTACATAATTTAATTGAAATATTGGTATAAACTACTAACTGGTGCCTGCGACTTCGTCGGCGTTAAAAATTAAAAAATAAGTAAATAATCATAAGGCCTGACATCTTTATTGCTATTACATTTTTGCCATGCGTTAGTTTCTATAATTTTACATAATCCCTCGGGATTAGTACCTACCTACTTTTTTTCTGGATGAAAGGTACCCTATATCCTTTTCTGTACCGCTGACAGTGTAATGTAAAATTTCATTATGTTCTGTTGAGTAAGTAATTAGGTGTGAAAAGATAACAGACAGCAGAGTTACTTTCACATTTTTATAATATTTGTATGGAACTATGGACTAGTATGGATGGTAGGTATGGATTAGTTATTTAATTTTTTTTAAGATAAGGGTGGAACTATTCGTTAATCAATCAATCAATACATTGTATCAATACATAGCATTGATTGATTGATGATAAAAAGGTTTTAAGTACCAATTTTCATGTAAGAAAAAATAGGCATTAATAATCACTAATAAAGTAATAATATCTTTTAGGCAACACGTTTTAATAGAAATATTTAATTAGTAGATAAATTGGATAAAGTTAAATATATACATAATTATATCCTAATTCGGTTTTCTTCTTACGAATTTTGTGGGTGGACGTCCCACGCTGCGCTTGCCAGTCTGTGGTTTCCACTCGAGAACCTTCCGGCTCCAGCGGCGGCCGTCGGCTATCCATACTCTGTGTCCTGCTCACTACCACTTCAACTTACAGATCCGCCGGCTTATGTCTGTGATACCGTTTGTCTACGGATCTCCTGATTCCTGATTTACAAAAAACTTTTTTTGGAAATTTTACAATCCCACTAATATTAAAATTCCACATATATATATGTGGAATGTGGATGTTTGTTACTCTTTCAAGCAAAAAAGTCTTAACGGATTTGTATGCAATTGGGCACTAAGATTAACATAAATATTATGGGATACTTTTTATCCCGGAAAAATGTTAGGTTTCCGAGGGATCGCCTAAAAATATAAAACACTGGGTGCCACCATCGTCACAGCGATATAGACGTCAGATATTTTATCAGATATTTTTTTTCAACATGAACGAAGTCGCAGGCACCAGCTAGTCTTAAATATAAATTTCAGAAAGAGCAACTTTAAGTCATCATATTAAAGTCATGAAACGATTTTCACCTACAATAACATTATCTTTTTTATTCTATTTTAGTGCAAGCAAAGGCACATTGGTATTCATTCCTCGGCTGCCAGTAACTCGGGGTCTATTTGACTGATTTTCAGCCGCTCCATGATTTGCCACTTTACCCGGTCAGTGCATGTTCTGAATATAAAACAGCCAATAGGAGACGGGGATTTGAAATTTCATTTTCGTTCTGGAATAATGCGTTCGCGTTTTGAATATTGGGTTTTTATTATGTATACCTTTACACCCGGCCTTTACGTGTTTTGTTTTGGAATTCCCCTTGGTAATAATTTTCATCGTGTGATCAAAGTATATAGACTATAGATGCCGCCAATGATATTGTTATAACGAATCGACGAATATCGATTAATCGCCATTCTCTAATATGGCGAATAATTCGCCTATTCTATATTTCCTCTATAAATAGTAATAACTGTTCGGCATAAAAAGGAATATAAAAAAATATTTATTTGTTATCAAATAATAATATCACGCTTGTAGGTAGTCTTGATTTATTTGTTACTAAAATGTAAAAATTTTCATAAAATTTGATTATCTATTGTAAAAATTTTAATTTTCTAAGGTTATAAGAAATCAAATATTTTTCTGATTTTATATTTTTAAATGCGGGCAGCTTTTTATATTTATGATAATATTTAAGGTACCTACTAAGTAAGTTGTGTTCTGTTTTGTCAAGGAAAATTAAAGTTTGATTATTTTTAAGTATATTCGCCGAATGTCGCATAATATTCACTATTATTCGGTATTCGGCCGAGGTATGTCGGTTACTTTCGTTCGTCTGAACTCTCATTCTATGAGATGAAATAACTCCTCTTTCTTCGGTAGCGTATCTATAGTCTTCTTTCTTGTTACCTGTGTCCTAAGTCTACGTCTATAAGTATTTAAAATTGGTATAATAGTTGACCCGGCTAACTTCGTATCGCCTCAAAAAACCGTTCCATACAAAATGTATGAGAAAATGAATTTATTTCTTTTTTTGTGAACATATCCCTCGTTTTAATAGTTATTCTGCTATTCGGGAAAGAGAAAATTTCAACATATCAAAGATAATAAAAATCGTCGCGTTCTTTAGTTATAATTTTTGAAAACTACCTAATACGATTTTGTTTTATATTTATATAAATATAGATTTTTATTAAGTCATTGTTCAGTAAAATATGAGCATAGAAAATGATTTCGCCAAAGCATTTCGACATACCCACCGGGTAGGCGTTTAAACACGGATTTGGGGAAGGGTAGGGGAGGGCAAATTAATCAGAAAGGCTCAAGAGCTTGCCGCGTCAAAAGAAAGGCAAATAAAACGGCAAGCGACAAAGTTTCCCGCTTCTAGAGTAGATTTGGGAAGGCATAGAGTAGCTTTATAAAATTTAATACTCGTATTCTACTGACAGCCTATTAATGGGTGCTTTCGATAAGAAAGTAGAATAAAGTCAGGTATACAAGCTGTGTGCTGCGGTTTCACACGCCGTTTTATTTTAATCTATAATCTTCCTCAAGAACTGTTTAGATTTATTATTTTACTTACTTAGTTTAGTTGACGACCATAGTAGGATTAATAATGAGGGATTAGGAAGGTATTAGGGAAATTTGTACCGTCATACTCATTCAGCAAAACACGACATCAAACATGCTATTTATTTCACGGTAAGGTGGTAGTTACTACCGCCACACGGGTGATCAAATGACTGCAAAAAGGCAATGTGCTCGCTGCCACTAATACCTACTTGCCAGATATAAAAAAAATATATGATACTAGTTGCTGCCCGCGACTTCAGCAGTATTAAAAAATGAAAAATACAAGGCCTGAGAATATAATATGTGGAATAATTTATTTATATTTAATGTTGTTATAGTTTTGCTAGGCGTTGGGTTGCTAGGGATTTTTATTTTTAAATGATCCCTTAGGGAAAAGTGCTTTTTCTGGATAAAAGTTACCCTATGTCCTTTTCTGTATCCCTAACATGCCAATTTGTATTGGCACGTATGCCAAATTTTATGATGATCGGTTGAGGCGCGAAAGCGTAACAAACAGACAGACAGAGCTAAGTATAAAGTTCACATTTATATATCTATTAATAAAAGAGTCTAAAGTTGTATTAGTTACACCATTTATAACTCGAGAACGGCTGGAAATTTTCACGATTTTTTTTTTTATAAATTTTAGCTTCTAGCTACATTTTGTATGGAGTCGGTTTTGATTCTGAGACGATGCGAATTTCGCCGGGCCAGCTTGTTTATAATATTAGGTGTAGTTTGGATTTAAATACAAGAAGGATAATATGTAACGATACGATATTACTACGAGAAAAGTTGTTTTTTTTTACAAATATCGACTCCACTGCTGTCTATGTTCTACTGTAAGTGCCATGCTAGGAGACAAACAAACATTGATTTATCTTGATACCGGGATTCGGTGGAGCCTCGCGCAGTTTCTGCCTGACTTCCAATTTCGTGAAACGAAACTTTTTATGTGCCTTATAAAATTTTCCTTTTATCTCTTATTCTGCTTTCTGTACCTACTTGGTTGTTTGTTTCTTTTATCATTTTTTTATATTAATACTAGCGATCTGCTATCGGCTTCGCATGGATGCAATTTTTTTAAAACCTTCCTCGTTTCTCACTCTTTCGATTAGAGAAAACCATATCTAAAGTTAAGTTGGATGGTTTAGAAAAAGTTAGAGGAAAGAGGACATAAGAGGACAGACTTTCTTTTACTTATACTGTACTAGCGGCCC
The DNA here is from genome assembly GCA_944738685.1 of Synanthedon myopaeformis. Taxonomy (NCBI): domain Eukaryota; kingdom Metazoa; phylum Arthropoda; class Insecta; order Lepidoptera; family Sesiidae; genus Synanthedon; species Synanthedon myopaeformis. The sequence continues at coordinate 3,282,130 of OX122938.1, read as the reverse complement.
ACCCTTGGCTTCGCACGGATACAATTTTCTTCTGCAAATTAAAACCCTTTTCGTTGATTCCATCAAAATCATTTGCATGTTAGCCGATATATCTACAGAGACAGACGCGGAAAGCGACTTTATAATATGAGGACGAACTATAGCGACCCGCCTTTGAAAGGAGTTGAAATTTGCAAAAATCCTTTCTTACCTGACGCTTACAGTATAAAATAAAATATTATATAACTAAGTATAAGATGCGTGTCACAGAGTTCTGCCTTAATTAATTAACTTCAGCCGACATAAACAGCAGGGTTTGGTCCTATAACGTCAGAGTTTCAAAACATCAAAGTTTCAAATCGTCAGACTTTGAGTTTCTAAATGTCAGAGTTTCAAAAGGTCGGTCGGTCAATCAAACATAAAACGCTAACAATATGTTAAAAAATTCAGCTTTCTACTCACTAATTTAGGCTGTGCGTTGATAGCCAGGGAAAATGAAAAGTATAGATTTGCAACAGACAGAAGCGATTTTTTTTTATTAATTTTTAGTTTTGAACACAACTTGGACAGTATAGATCAAATCCTCAGTTACTTAGAACATGTGATTCCAGTGTAAATATGTTAAAATGGTTTTTATCTATAAGTTAAGAAAACCATCCCTCCCAATTGCGGTATTACACCGAGATCATAACGCGGAGAGCCATGTGCGGTGCGGACCGCGCTCCCAAGAGGCCGATATTATGCTGTACCTATTGATTTTACATTGTTCTTTCACAATATTGCGGGAAAACTTATTTCACATGAAAAAGCTGTGATATATAAATGGCATAGACAAAAAAATCATTCCACAAAAACACGTTATTTTGTTTATTTTATTATGGTAAATGTTGAGAATTTCTATTGACTTGAGTTAGTATAATGAAGTATATACCTATATTTGTAATGAAGACTTACCGTAGAATTAAGCAGAGTATATAATAAATTCTATATTAATATTATATTTCTCTTTCAAGAAAAAATTACTGAACAAATTCCTATGAAACTTTATAGTAACATATATGTAGTATATACATCAGAATACCACTTAGGCTATAAGTTGTAAAGATACTCGGATGAATTCGCGGGCAAAAGCTAGTAGAATATGAAGTTAAAATACATTAGCGCACATTATTGCAAGTTAGTTTACTCTGAATGAATGTTTCACAAATGCAGTTACACGAACTGTCCGTGACGCGTTGTCCTCATTGAGTTAGGCTATCTGCCATAGAATTAGAAATTATTTAGACAAAATTACTCAAATTAATTTTAGTATCCTGATCTGACCTCGTCCGTTACTTTAAGCTATATCATAATAAATATATATAAACTGTAAAATATGGGATAATTAACAAATAGGGGTATGCTTAAAATTACCTTGGTACAGGTTACATTTTCATTCCCTTTGGTGTCGAAAGTCTGAGTCTGTGAGGTCCAAATGCGATTAAATATTTAACATTTTATCGAAACCTTTGGTCGACATAACTGGTGATTTACAGTACCTATATTAATTTTTCTCTATATTTATTTTGACGTGAACACGTCTTTAAAATTACTTCCATATGTGACGCAATTCTGAAAACTGATGTTAACAAAATCGCTGGATCCTACAGTTTGATACTGTATTTACATATCTATCATCTACATCCAAAATTTAATTATACCACACGATAGCTGAAGGATTAAATATTTTTTGTATATATAGTATATTCCAATTCTTTGAATATGTAGATATGGTGACATGGTAAACAGTGAACCACTAAAAGTTTAAACATTTATAAATCCACCATACGTGAATATAATTAAGAACTATTGACATTAGACGAAAGGAAATTTATTAAACTTGTGTTTTGCATATCAATTTCAGCACCAATTCTAATAGTTTATTGGTAATATTGGTTTTTTTAAAAGATGGCGAATGGTTCACTGTGCACCAGTATACTCGTACTGGCGGCCACCGTTTACCACCGTATTATAGGGTATACTTAATACGCTGAAAGAAAATATTACTCGCAATGTTCACGTATTCACGTAAAACATACGGCCGTGTCCACGACACAGTTACTTCTCATTTTTTGTTTAGTAGCTGCTGACGAACTTTAGTTTTAATTATAATGATAATGAGGCAAAATTAACAATCAATGTCCTTTCTATCCAATACAAAGTTCTATGCACCCTCGGTACGTGTTGTGACTGCTCTCGACAGCTAATATACGTAAATAAATGAACACAATGAAATGCGTATTGTACTCTGATTGTCACCCAACAATTATCGGTAACTAGCTTTGACGAGATGTAATTTGTTAGGGTAGGAATTAGGGTTTTTGTGCAGCGGAGAGGTTTGTTTTAAAAATATGCACAAATTCATACAAATGTGAAAGTAGCATAAAAAAGTGACGTCTATTAACCCTAACCAAACCTATTAAAATAATTATCAGCATTTAGTATTATTTCATATAGAGAACAATAAATCTCGGGACATACAAATTTCCCTACGATGCTTTCTTTCGCAATTAGTCCAAAATCATTATTTCAGATGACTACACAAAATTTAGAAGATATACCTAGACTGAGATTCGACCTATGACTGATGTGGTTGGCATTCGACCACACCTTTCAAAGAGATATTCTCCGTCGTACCAGAAATACTCAACTCAATTAGGGCCTCTTTCACCAACTACAAGTAAAATGTTGATTAGTTACTTTTAAAAATAATTTTATGTTTTATTAAATTACGCACTCGGTTTACTGCATCCTTCGATAGGCGAGTTATTTTTATTATTTTCTTTTTAATGTTTGGGACTTTTACCGTACAAAGGTATATCAGCTCCATCATTCCCGGTGACCGGTGACTTTAAATGGCGATTAGCCGACCCTTAGTCTTAAATCCATACTAATACTCATTCATAAGAGCGAAAGTAAGTTTGCCTGTTTTTTTGTTATCTTTTCACGCTTTAACTACTTAACCATTTTGAATGTTGTCAGGGTTACAGAAAGAACATCTAGGGTATAGGTACCTTTCAGCCAGAAAAAAGTTTAAAAATTCTTTCACCTAAGTTAAGCTACATAGGCTATATTTTATAAAGTTATGCGAACGAAGTCGCGTGCAACAGCTAGTAATATATAATTCATAACACGAAATTCAAATATTACTTATACGTAAAATGATCCCTAATAAAATATATTCGTTTGCAATATAATAAAATTCCAATTCTGTAACAATTTATGACAAGAATCCGCTACCAATTAGTTAATTGATTTGCCACATTAGTTTGAAAACCGAGTGTGCTTCTCAACTGCTCTTAATACCACGCGTTAAAGTTCAATTTGGGTTAAACAAGCTGTCGGAGTATTTTTAGGGGGTGTCACCCCAACTTAATAGTACAGGAGAGCGCTAACATTAAATGGAAAGGGTGTGATTTGCAATGGTTATTTTATTAGCTTTGCTCAGATTATGCGTTTATTGATTTAAAATCTCACTCGTGTATTGTGATTGCAATATGATACTTATTTAGAGTTATGTTTTGTTAACTTATTAAAGTGAAACTTTTTTTCCATCGCCTCAAATTTTTTCGTCCATCTATCGCATGTCGCATTACAGCCAGCTGCGGAGTAGGGTGAAAGGCGCTCGGCAAAGCAGCCAAGGCCAATATGGCGGGGCGTCGCCCATGGCTGGTATCAGCTAACCGTGTGGAAAAAAAAGTTTCACTTGCATCGTAGTAGTTTCATAAAACCACACAATGTTATTTTTATTAAGCGAAAAACTTTGAATGTACTCATATCAACTTTAATGAACTTAAAGCAGTGATAGTTGCTTCAAATTTTCATTATCGCTGATTACTATGGATAGAAGTAATGGCCACATAGTAGAAAGCCTGTGTTGGAAACGAGGCTATACATATCAAAATAGGAAAATTTCACATTTTCTTTATAAGTATCTGTTTTTTTTTTCGAAATTGGTTTTTATTTTAATTATTCATATTAAGGTCGTCATAAAGGCTGACGGTCCACTTGATGGTAGGTGGCTACCGTCGTCTATAACACAAGAAACGCAACAGGTGCTCCAAGTGCTCTGCTGACCATAGTAGCTTTAAGGATAAGGGAAGGACTATGGGCTCTGGCATACCTTAGTCCTTATCCGTCAGACGGACTGTCCAAATGACTGCGAAAAGTATCGACGGCTTCTTAAAGAAGTTATTCTTGGTGATATGACCACAGTCAAGTAACAGCTTAAGAACTGTTGTATTTGGTCGGTGCGAGGAAATACCATTGATAGCCCATTCCGTCTGGTCTGTTGGAGTTGAATTCAAATTGAGCTTTTGAGAGAAATTGAGCTCACGTGAGCTCAATTTGAGTTCTAGTTCCATTTCTTTAACTGCATAATTTTCTACGATTTCCTCTTGGCGAATCTAGGAGTGAAATTGCTAGTTGGAAATTTGTGTTTAAGTGTAAATTAACCTCAAATTATGTTCTCTTTAGGCGATGGGAATACTTCACCACTGCGATGGTCACCGCCCACTTCAGCTGCTCTGGTTGCAGCCGCCCTAGCACCTCCTGCGCTGCGACCCTGGCTACCAGATCCGCCTAGCAAGAAGACCAACCATTTGGGTAAGACAGGTTGGCTTTGATCCTACTTTATATTTATTTTAGGCAACAAACCCTCACATTGAAGAGGAGTCTTCCGTGTTGTGAGACACAATATTAAATAATAATATGTAATATTATATGACCTACTGATTGTGATGATGGATAATGTACAAGGTAACTGCAGTCGTTAATATTGTTATATATCTTGAAATTACAAAAAATTACGTAAAGTTTTTATTCTGAGTTTCATCGAAATAATATATCCCAAGTTCGCTGCAGTTTATGTCATGCATGACCGGTCCTTTATGGAAAAAAAATATTGGAAAATTATTTGGAAGATTATAATGATGATGACGAACCACTAAGTATATTCACTAAGTAAACGAAGCTACCTTGTAAATCGATTTTTCATATTCTAGGACTCATTTGCGTGGTATGTGGCGATACAAGTTCCGGGAAGCATTACGGAATCCTCGCTTGTAATGGTTGCAGCGGTTTCTTCAAAAGATCGGTTCGAAGGAAACTTATATACAGGTGAGTAATAACTTATATACGTTATTTTTTCAATACAACCCCCGTTGACGAGCCTTAACGCTCTGTCTTAGAAGTCCCGGGTTCCACTCCCGGCTGGCTCAAATGAATTTGGAAAGTAGTGGCAGGACACATTGCATTTCGTAGTGATTTGATGGGCAGCCCGTCTGGCGGTAGTAACCACCGCAGAAGCTCTTGTGTTTCGGTGAGTGAGTAAGGAATGCCAGAGCCCATAACCTATCCCTTATCCTTAATCCTATACTATGGTCAGCAGCGCATTTGCAGCATCTATGACGATGCTTATGTTATAGGCGACGGTAGCCACCTACCATCAAAATGGACCGTCTGCTTGTCTGTCGACCTTATCATAAAAAATTAAAAATGCAATTACGAATTGGAAGATTCCATTTTAGTAAAAATTGTATTTTCAAATATTTCCACAGCTGCTTTAATGAAACCAACCAGAAATTAGATTATCCAAATATTTGACAAGTTACATTTTGTTTGCACAAATGTTTGATGTGAATATTAGCTTTCATACGTTGGACGTGAAACCTCGTTTCATCATCGACCTGCATTAACGGAATACAATTGTCTGTAATGACCTTTGAAAATATGTTTTAAGTAGAAACTGGAAAAATGAGGTTATCAAATATATGTAGGTAAAAATTTGGGCTCGTCGAGACACCGTGAGTACAGTAAATTTGACTCCGGTTTCAGTAACTGTATTAGTTAGTATTTAGTAAGTAGCATCCTAAATAATTATTCATAATAAATTAAATAAGTAATATTAGTTCTAATTTATATACGAACATTTATTAAAAATGACAAAGAACGCAAAACTAGGGATGCAATTTTTTCTTGCAAATTTGCAGTAGGTAATGCAAAATGTAAGCGTACTCACACATGCTTTCTATTGGTGAAAATCGTATCCGAAACATATATCCAAAAAGACCAAAACAGCGAATGGGTTCTGAAACCCCTTACTCAGTTATGGGAACACAACGGTGCACGCATTATTATTTCAAGGTGGTCCTCTTTAAGGTGTTGGTTACTGCCGCCAGACTACCCGCCACTGGACTGGAGAACGGTGTATGCCTAAATTGAAAGCAATACAAATTACTCATAGCATTTCCAACTGAGCTATCACTTGTCTTGTTGGTACTTAATAGTTACATTAGAAATCCGACAATAGTAAATCAAGCGGGTCACATGTGTGACACGGTTTTGTAGAAGTATGCTCATACGAACGGATGTAGAACACCTAAATCAATACGAATATTTTTTGGCCATTACTAACAACTATCATCACACTAATAGTCCCATTCTATTTGCTTGGTAATGCTAATTATTTTGCATAGTATGATGTGATGTCCTATGGGATGTATCTACCTACTTTAGGTAATGCCTTGTTTTCATAGTGATATGCTTTGGGTATTATTTTAGTTATTTTCATAATATCATGTCCTATGGGTTTTGCTTCGAATAATGTTTTAGTTACTTTCATATAGTATCATGTCCTATGGGATATGTTTGGGTAATAAAACAGGTAAATACCTATACTTCGTTTTTTTTTGCATTGTAGGTGTGATTTAATAATATTAACACAATTATTTAGCATAAATATTATGAATTGGCTTTAAAGCTGCTTACATAAGTAGGCTTAGTCCTTTAGAAAATTAATAAAATAAAAAATAAGATAATTTATTATAGAAAAATAAAAATACTTAGTACCTACGTGCCTAGTACCTGCAGATATTTTTACTTTACCTACTAAAATCTCGCTATAAATATTGAAAAAAATTCTACGTAAATCTCTTAATAAAAATTGAACTAACTTATCACATTTGTTACTTTTAGGTAACCTAGATAAATTTAAGTAATATTCTCTTGCTATGCAGGCACTAACAAACAGTGAACAAGTGAGTTACTACTCCTCGTTTAAGATACTTATTACCTACGTCTTTTGTGAAATATCACATTTATATTTCTTTCTGTTACTTTTGTTAAAAAAAGTACAAGTAATCAAAACAACGGCTCAGAAAATAACTCAATCATAATCCACTAATCTCCGCGCAACATCAAAAATATTGCAAATAGTGAACAGGTCCCATCTGTGGAGGGTGCCCGCCAAAAATGACAATAGAAAGAGCAGGGAGCTGGCAACACTTGAACCCACTTAATCCACGATGTACCAGCGACCATATTTCTGCTACTTGTTACATCTGTGGCCTTCGGGTGCGTTTACAGCGGCATAAGCGGAGCGTTTTGTATCTCATACCAACGCATAGTGCAATTTTTTTATAGTACATATTGGGGACTTATTTTTATTAATTTCTAGCCTACGCAAAATTTGCACTTGGTTTTAGAATATTCTAGAGATTAATTGAATCTTATTAGGTCTATGTTCAACAAAAATAATACCTTATCTATGGGATATGGATTATTATATTATTGGAGGTATTAAGTGTTCTTAAAAATATTTGAAATTTTTCTTCTAAAATGTCAAGATAACACTGCGTTTTGCAGTGATAAATTGGGCAGACCCTCTGGCGACAGTAATCACTCCCTCACAGCACAGAAGACCATGTTGAACAGCATGACTGTGTGCTGTTGTTGTCGTTGAATGAGTAAAGGATGACAGAACCCATTTCTCTATCCCTTCTTAATCCCTTGAACTTAGTCCTACATAGATCGGCAGCTAAATTGCAGCATCGGTGGCGTTGCTTTTATTAATGGGCCACCTACCATCAAGTAGTCCGTCACCCTGTCTGACGACTTTTACATACATTATAACATTATTGTTATTTAACAATTTTACAGTTAAAGAAAGTTTCTTTATTTGATCATGTACAACGAAATTGTTCTCCATCTGTGTTCGCTCTCTTATGCATTTTGGTGGCACCTTTATCGTACCCTAATTTTGAAGCATTTAAATGCGATGCGAATTTAATTTGCGTTTTTTATGGTATATGCGTTCCGTAGCTCGACATTCACTGTTTAGCGTTTTTGTAAATTTATGGAAAATACCTACTTGTAATTTATTTATAAATCAAAAATAAGTAAACTTTTTTAGCTTGGTCTATTCTCACTAGTTCAATTGATTGAACTTTAATGTTAATTATAACACAACTATAGTTCGCTCGGGATGCAATTTTTTATATACACAAACCTTACTTGTTTATTTTTCTTTCCATAAGTAAAGGCTGTGGAGCGCGAACCAAATTCGTGAGACTGGCTCGCGAGCTCATGCGACTGGTGTGGAGTCGGCTATTCACATTTATAACAGGATCGTCTAAACATTAAATCTTTAAAAAAAAAACAATGTGTACACGTAGTACCTACTTAGGTATGTTATACATGTAAAAAAAATAGTTTTTAGAATTTTTGCCTATTTGTGTGTGCGTTTGTGCACACAGATAGTTTATTACCTACCTTAACATGTAGGATACTTTTTATCTTAGATAAATGTTAGGTTCGAGAGGGATCGTCTAAAATATTTAAAAAAATTCATCGCGCGCTACCCGTCGTCAAAGCGATAAAGATGTCAGGCGTTATTTAGGTATTACATATTTTATTTTTTAACGCAGACGAAGTCGCGGACACCAGCTTGTATAAAACTATAATGAGAGTAAGATCGGAGAAGATAGTATTAAAAACAGTTTAACATTTGGCCTCCGAAGCACCCTCACACACACCGTTTCAATTAATTCTCCACCCTGCTTAATGTTATTATTGTAAACGCACCCTCACCGATGGACGGTCAACTAAATATGACGACATGTGTTACGGATTTTTTATGTGGTACATCTCAATATAATTTAACACGCTTTTAGACATTTAAGTATGCGGGAGCTACGTAGATTTTTTCTTTGGAAGAATAAATAGTTCCATAGTAGGAGGCAATTCAGAAAACTGATGATAACGAAATCATTTTCATCTGGGATACAGGTTGATGCTATAGCTTTGGTTTTACCAACTTGATAAAAATGATCAAGGATTTTTTTAGTATATAAGGTATATTCGAATTCATTTATTATATATTGGTACGTATACGTATTCACGAAATAATGTCCAACTAATATTATAAATGCGAAAGTTTGTGAAGATGGATGAAAGTATGTGGATGTTTGTTACTCTTTTACATAAAAACTGCTGACAGATTTGGATGACATTCGGCACACCGATAGTTTATTAACTGGATGTTAATATAGGATGTTATATATGTTAATATAAGATTCTTTTTATCCTGAAAAAATTGTAGGTCCACGAGGGATCGTCTAAAAATACAAAATAAATTGGGCGCTACTTTCTCCGTGGCGGCGACACTGTCATCACAGCGATAAAGTTGTCAAGCGTTATATGAAAATAATATATGTTACTCATATACTCGAGCACCAGATAGTATTAAATATATAAATATCATTGATACCTTCAAGTACGTACTACCTAAGTGTTGCAAGATTAATTTTACAACAAGCCGATAACTGTAAAGGTTCAAGTGGCGTAAAACTTGGGGCCGCAACTTTGTAAAGGTCCCTTTTGAAAGCAACTGCAACAAATGTCAACCTTACCCACGATCCTATTAGAGTTGGATTATCGGTAATGAAATATCTTTAATCTTTATTAGTTTCCGTCACCAGCGGGTTAATAGCGGTAGTATATGGGTTCGCTCGTTCTACGGATCGATTTACTTTTGATATTCCAGATCTGACTTTTGTACCTTACCATTATTTATATTTTATTCTATGAGAGCTGGCAGCACACTTCCATCCCTTGCAGTAAGAGTAGTACTGCTTGTTAGTTAATAGGTTACAGAATATATCTACAATTAAGTTCTTTACTATATCAAAAAGAGTTACAGTCAGGATGCATGATAGTAGATCAGGTGATAAAATCAGGACTATAAAATTACTCCATTTAGATTCCTAAGTATTATTTTATATGAAAATCGTCAGATAGGCTGACAGTCGACCTGTTGGTAAGTGGCTACTGTAAGGATTAATAGGAAAATATATAGGAAAACACGGATAGATATCTGATATAGGGGGGCTTTAGCATTTTACTCACTCATGGCCACACAACAGCAGAGTTCACGTTATTTTACGGTGGTCTGCAATAAGAGTGTAGTTACTGCCGTCAGACAAGCTGCCCAAGTTTTGAATGCGGAATCAGTATGCCTTGCCACTTCTTGCCAGAACAGAAACAACTTTTAAAAGTTCATATCTAATGTTGACCTTGCCCGGAAATCAAACCTGAGTTAAAGCGCAGTCATCTTAACCACTTGCCCCATGGGCTCAACAAATTTCCCTACATTGTAACAATGAAGAAAAACTTTGTGAAATTCAAGAAATTCCAATAATTATATATATTAATAACAATATAGGATCTAGAACAAAAGTACTCAATATGCACAATACTGAGTACTCAATACTGTAAAAGGAAATTTAATTTATCTTTGAATTTGAATATCCTTGCTGTTCTTTTATTATACTGTGCACATTGCTCTGCAGATTTTTGTTAGCATTCATGTCAACCAATACGTTTTGATTGAATAGTTTTCCTCTTTTCTTGTATTTGGTGCGTTTGAATTGGATTGGTCTCGGATATGTGGTTAGTTTCTTCAGTCAATACCTAAAGGTGGACATTTAGTCAATTCCATTTCCCACTTAAGAGGATATAAGTAGGTCGTAAAGGACAATGGCGAACTCTCGAACAAAATTTTGTTGACATATTTTTTTAGCGTCTAGTGATGAAAAATATACAATGGTATACAGATTGAATTCCTGAACAATTTCAGACATTACTATTAATAGAAGTCTGGAATTAAAGATATTCCAATTTAAAGTTGGGGAGGTTCCTATTTATGAATTTTAAAAATGAATACACGCATTCGTGTAGTAAAATAAAGTGGAAGGCTACGTAACTCTAACATTAAATATGTTAGAGTTACATAGTTTCCACTTTATTCTACCACAGTAACCACTCCCCTGTGAAATAACAGCACGTGTGCCGTTGTGTTTCGGTGAGTGAGTAAGGGATGCCAGAGCCCATTACCCAATCCCTTCCTTATCACTTATCCTTAATCCTACTTTGGTCGGCAGCGCACTTGCAGAACCTGTGGAGTTGCTTGTGTTATAGGCGACGTTACCATCAAGTTGTCTGTCGGCATTAACATAACAAAAGTCGCTTCCCGCCGTCTGTCCCTCTGTGTGTACGCTTAGATCTTTTAAACTATGCAACGGGTGCGGTTTTCACTAATGAAAAGAGCGTTAAACGATAAAGGTTTGTGTAGGTATATTAAAAAAAATTGCACACCGTTCGAAGCTGGGAGCGGGTTGCTAGTATAAACTAGTCTATACTAATATTATAAAGAGAGAGGATTTTTATCTTTGCAATAAATAAACTCAAAAACTACTGGACCAATTTTGAAAATTATTTCACATATAGAAATCTACATTATCAGCAAGTGACACAGACTTATATTTTATAAAGTAACACGAGCGAAGTCGCGTGCAACAGCTAGTATATTATAAACGTGGAATAACATATACTTATTGAATTTAGGTAATTGCGAATGCCGATGAAGTTGTGTGCTTTTGAACAAACTATGATAACTACCTTATTTTGATAACTGTTCTTCATTTACCTGTAGATGTCAAGCCGGTACTGGCCGCTGCGTCGTCGACAAAGCTCACAGGAACCAATGTCAAGCTTGCAGATTGAAGAAGTGTCTCGCGATGGGCATGAATAAAGATGGTGAGTTATTTTCCTTGAATTAGAGCCTCATTTTTCTTCCACGTCTTTTAAGGAGTCATGAAAGTTTTGCACCTACTTTTTCACAGTTATCGTGTATTTTATCTTTACATATATAGTATAATTTGAAGTCGCTTTTTGTGTCTGTCTGTATGTCTGTCTAACCAGGCAGCGTAACGGATTTTGTTGCAAGTTTCGCCATCAAATAGATAATTTTTCAAAGAAGATTTATAAAAAAATATGTCGTTCTGAAGATTTTATCTCTTAAAAATCTTAATACGAGTATTTATTTGAAAATTGGGTTATGAAACGCGAGGTTTTCATGGATTTAAACTTGTCATGAACTTTGCCTTTAAATAGGTTTCAACAATAAGATATATATGTCTGTATGAAACTTGCAACAATTATAAAATTCATATAGATTTCTAATATTATACTCATAAAGTTGGTTTTGTTATGGTAAAAAAAAAACACAGGGGTTGATGTATACGGTATACGCATGTCCTTCTAATATCTTCCCGCCTAATTGACCCTACGGTTGCGTGTGACGGGCGAATCGTTCTGCAGATTTGGCTTTTATACGGATTGAACGTGTTTTGACATTTTTATGATGTGTTTATTTTGTCTACGGAACGGTACTTATTCGACGTGGGAAAGTTTGCTTAGTCGAATATAACAATTAACTAATACATAGTTATAAGTATTAGCTAATACTTGTAGCCATATTATACTTACAGATCATGAATACAAATTAGCTCCAGTTATAGAAATTTTGATATTTTTATTTAAATAGCTGGTGCCAGCGACTTGATCCGCGTATAACTTTATAAAATATAGTTTATGTTACTCGCTGATAATGTATAGGTTTCCATAGGGGAAAGAAATTTTAAAATCGATCAATTTGTTTTTGAGTTACAAACAAAAATACAAATCTTTCTTTGCATAACATTATTATATACCTAAATACAGTATATAATACAACAACACAATAATAAACGTTCATTATTAATTTTTTAATGTCAATTTTATTTTTACATGATTAAAAATAGAGCCACTAAATGAGCCGCAAGTTGATTCTAATTCTCTCCTTGTAGGTATTATAATTACTTATTAAAATAAACGTAACTTATTAAATAACTGTGTTTTTATTTTTATTTTTTCATTCAAAATCATTTCATTTTTAAATAAGTACAAAAGAAGATGAACATAACAGCAAGGGTTGACATGGATAAAAAATTTTTTAGTGAGCCACGCGTAGACACGTGCCAAATAACCGCCCCGTATACAAATTATGGCTTAGACAAACCTATTTAACATTTCAAGTTAAGTCTTGCATACGTTTGTTAGTTTAGTGTGCAATTACTTCCGCGGTATTGGGCTTGGTGTAAAAATTTAAATGCTTCGTCTACTTATAGTTAGTGAACTAAAAAAATAATAGGTACTAAGTATATCTTAGCATTATTGCGAAATTATGTTTTGCGTAGAGTATATAGTTTGACTGTTTGTTTATTCGCTATTATAGGGATTTATATGCTGTTTTTTACTAATAGATAGGCGAATTCACAAGGATTGTTTATGTAGTAGGTATACAATAAGAGTAATATTTTAACCATGTAGGTACTTGCAAATAAATGATTTGATTTGATTTAAGTAAGAGATTTTATGGATCGAGATTCCTATACTAATGTGGATGAAACCAAATACTGCATTGCACGCATAAACAATATTTTTTTAAAAAACAGTTGCAACAAATTTCAACCAGTTTTAGGAGCAGAAAAAATTGCACTCTGTGGGTAACAGTCCAAAAGTAAACAAATAACATTAAAAGCACAAACTGCACTGCTGTAAATTCGACGTCATTGTAACGAAATTTTTAGATTAAAGTTTCAAATACCTATTTAATTTTGTAAGTATGTATACCTACATAAGATGAAGATTGATTCATGGAGCAAACCTTGGTATTCGAAATAGTTTAAAAATTGGTCTAAAGCGCCGCTTTGATTCAATTTAAGCAACCTTCCGCTATATTTTTATGAACTCGAAAGTATCTCATGAAATGTTCAACGCTAATGACACCTACTAACTAACAGTTATTATATTAATATTATAAGTCCCTTATTTAGAAATGTAATGAAATACATATTTTATAATGCATATATTTTTTAAATTGTTGATATTCTATTTTCTGTTTGCCCAAAGGTAAAGGCCTCCTCCAATCTTTCCACTCTTCTCTGTTCTGTGCAATCCTCAACCATGTCCAATGTCTAGGTAGGTACTAGGTACTATTTCATCTTCCGCTTCCCATCTCTTTTGTATGCTTTTATAAATAAATTCCTTTCAAATTCAAATAATTTTAACTAAGGCATAGCAGCGTTGATAGTAAAAAACCAATTAAGAGTTTAATTTGACTTGGCGACTATTATTTTTATAGTTTAGGTAGATTTATTCCCAAGTCGCAATATTGGCTAATTCGTAAAAAACCCTATACCTAATTATGTATTAAATACAAATTATACATCTTCACAAACTCTCTGAGATAATCACAATAATAAAGAAATAAACACGTACCAAAAATACCTCCTTTTTGGTCACTAACAAACAACAAAGCAAATACGTACTTAATGATGTATTGTATAGTTAAAATCCACAAATCCGCAAATGCCTTTAAGCCAAATTTAATAAGTCGAATTTCGCCTGTCCAGCCACACCCCCATTATAATGAATGCCACATTCTAACAAATATAGATAATTAAACAAAAACTACAAAGCTGTGTGCCGGAGGCGTTCACACTCTAAATTCAAATGAGCACCCCTCGTTCATAGGACTTTTAACCGCAAACGTATTATTACGATGGGAATTTCTTCTTACATATCTAACACTATGAATAATTGGGTTTGTTCTAGACACCAAAACACAAAATTTAGAAATCAATAAATTACAATTTAATACCCGAATACATAATCAACAAGATTTAAATTTATTTTCAAATACAATTAATTTTTTATCGGCCGACAGATCACTTGATTTCAATTTAATAATTAATGTAGAAAAAATATAAATTTCAAAATATTTTGTGTCGGGAAACTATCTTTTAAAATAGCATTGTTTGTAAATAAATAAATTCCGGCAGTCAAACTTCGCACTCGCATTTTCCTTTCCCCGATTACCATAACGCGTATCTAACAATGAAACGGTTGATCCAATTGAACACGAAAAGAAAGCGTCAAAAAAGATACTACGTAGCCGTAATGAGGTAAAGTTGAGGACCGAGGTTGGTACCCTGCGGCACCCCCAGACGACGACGCCTTTATTACACTAAGCTTTGCATTATTTTGCTCTCGGGTCCCTCCTGTGAAAAGGAAAGCTTAATTCGGTTACACTTTGAGATGTCGACGCTACAATCTAATTATTCTCGAATGCTTCGCTGTGCTTCACCTTGTCAAAAGCCTCAGCTTGTACGGATAACAAAGTCAATTAACAGTACTGTTGTAATTTTCGAGTTTGCTGTGAAATTTGTTTACTTGTGGATTTAATTATAACCAAACTATTTGTTTTACAATAGGTAAGTGTAGGTAGGTAAGGTAATTTATTTTAAACACGTACTTAGGTAGTTTCTCTTTGTACACCTGTACTTGTAATAAATTGAAAATTCCGAGTTTGTTGTTGTTAATTCTTATAGTAAATTGAGCTGAATTCGTTCACTTGTGTTATTTAGTACGAATCTATTAAGTTATCCCGGAATATTTTGCCTATTCTATTTTTACCAATTCACGCTATTCTATTAATAAGTTGTTTTCTGTTATTCAATATTTGATATTTTTGTGGTATTTATATTATTATTATAATTACATTTAAATCCAGCAAAACGTAGATTGCTGATTTTGCCAAATTGTGGATATTTTAAATTTGGTTTTTGTCATTATTTGAATAATTCAATATTGAAAGTATTTAACTAAAATATGTACAACTAGATTTGTTCTTTAAACACTTTTTTTAAAGAATTCAAGAATCGTGAAAAACTTAGATGAGAATATTTTTTAAATATCTGTATGTCAAAATAGGTAAGTAAATTTATATTCAACAATGTTGTTATTACAAATAAAAAATATCTCATGTAGTTATACTTATGAAAAGCAACTTTCGTAAAATATAGGTATGTAGGTACAAGTATGAGCAAAGAATCAATAAACAATTTGTCGTGCATATCGGCCTTTTTTTAGCGAAATTGATCTCTGCCGAAAAATGGGCAAGATCTCGCGAGTTTAACGAGATTGCACTCGAGCATAAAAACATCTTATTCGAAGCGCGGCAGAGCGTGAACTGACGTTTAGAGTTTAGCAGATGATTCTTTGGACATTTTGTGCTTCTTAAGGACTGACTTACTTTCAAAATAATTCGTACTAATGGCGTGTGATGTGAACTGAACAAGCCTTTTTGTTAATTAATCTCTAATTTCTAATAGATCTCTGAGTAGGTATAATTTTCTTTAATTGATAATAATATCTCAGTTCATTAGTCAACTCAACTTAGTTAATGAGTTTCATTTTAGTTTTTGACTTCTTGTTGTTTTGTTATAAAAGAACTGTTTTATTATTAAAAGATTTTTATTTGATATTAGAAGAGAAGACTGGTTGTTTATTTCATTTCTTATTTGATTATATACGTCAAAGTTTACTTCTTACGAGTTTATTAAATAACATGATAGATAGATTCGTCAAACAATGTTAAATACCTACTTAAAAGTTTATTGAAAAATTCGTAAAAATAAATGTTTATTTCGTAATACCTATAATTCTTTTTTTTTTCTAATTTATTCAAATATTGTGATTGTTTGCAAGAATAAACACACATAACTGAAAATCTAGTGAGATTGCATTTAATAATACAGACCATTATTTTAGTTCATATAATATTTTTTTGTTAAATAAATGAACAGAAATCAACTTACCTAAATGGCAGTAGAAAGCAAGGAGACAATGAAAGATTCATTTGTAAAATTAAATGCTAATGGAGCGATTTGAGTTTTAATCCTCGACTGTACGTCCTTCGGTGAGTTAAAGCTTGGATTTAGGGGTACACTTGAGTCCAATTCCACTAAATAATATTTATAAATATTTATTCATACAGAAATCTATTTTCTCTAACCGTTCTGTTGTTTTAATTTAAAAAGAATAAAAACTTTATCCCTCTTTTTTAAGTTAAAAGAAAACTGCTTAAGTCTAGTGTCCTAATATGGTTTAGGAGTGTCATATTTTTACAATAATTTTTTCCTGGAGGTCGAAAAGAGACTGAGAAACTGGACAATTTTTATCACTCTTGGTTGGTGAAATGCTTAAATCTACCTTTGCTAGTATTTTAATTTTTTCAGACAACAATTTCAACCACATTCCGAATTTTTTTAAAGCTTTTAGTAGGTACATTTTAACATTAGAAAAAATGCTACCTATAAATGTACAGACATAACTATATAGACATATTATACATACTGTGAAAATGCGAAAATTTTAATGTCAATTTTTGTACTGCAACGAGTACCTAGTAGGTACCTAATGCTCATGTAAATTGTAAACATAAGTAATTTTAACTTTTAAGTTGTTTAAACCAACAAGCTTGACTTCGCGCCGGTACCCCAACACTTAACTGTTTATACCGGAGTTAAAGCTACAGTAACAGACACTGATTAATGCGATTTTAATCCTTTCATAAAACCTCTAAATCCGACCCTGTATTAATTGCCTACTACGCGATCCATAGCTACATATCACCATAACAAGTCCAATCATATTTGGACTCTACTACTAAGGGGATTGAATCTCAAATACAATTGTCAATAAATTATACAGCACAAGATAAAGAGGCATTGGATATTCTAAAGTTAAATCTAAATTTGTAATTCCCTCGCTCCAGTAATATACATTTAAATTCCAAAAGCATAAAGTTGAAATTGCTAGAAGCGACGTTTAAATTGTACAGTGAACACTCAAAGGATTTTGGGCTTAAACTTCTGACGCGGACGGTTGGAATAGGATTGCTGTTATTTCTGGGATCAATAACCATTAAGCCGAATCACTTTGACAGAAGTCATTTAAGAGTGAGAGGGAAAATGAGGGTTCGCAATGCGAATGAACGGGACGGAGATATTATAGTATGTGCCGCTCCAAAATGAATGGGTTTAGGGGACGCCGAGCAGATGAGACTTGCACCTGATCTATTTGATTTTATTTTTCAATTATGGCTGGTTGTGAAAAGGCCATCTCATTTTTGAACAATTTAAAATGCATCGTCTAGATAATTACTCGAATTAATCCACTTGCAACCTATAAGTAATATCATGTAATATCAAGTAGAAACACTTTACCAAAAATGACTTCGGTAAGGCGCTTTCTATTTTTATTATCTAATATTTATGCATGAACCGGTATATTTTTAGATTTTTATATGAATAATAATTCTTTAAATTTGCCTCCACGGTGGAAGGCAATTCAGAAAACTGCTTATAACTACATATCTATCATCTACATCCAAATTTTAACTACACCACTCTATAGCTAAAGAATCAATGAATTTTTTGGTATATTACTTAAGTATATGGTATTTTCGAATTCGTTGAATACATATACAATAGGCTCAAAGAAAATAGGTAGCAATAGCTAGTAACGTACACATTGGTTTCGCCACTGCGTTTCGCCAGTCATTCGGGCAGCTTGTCAGACAGCAGTAACCACCCCTTACAGAATAAGACGTTATACGATGAGTATAAGTAAGGGATGCCAGAGCCCATTTCCCTATTCCTTCCCAATTCCATTCTTAATCCTACTATAGTCGGTATTTTCAGCACCTGCGTGTTATATGCGACGGTGGCCACATACCATCAAATGGATAGTCAGTGTCTCTGTTGAGATTGACATGAAAAAGGAATATTTTTATTTTCCATTTTTAATAAATTTTTGTGTTCCGTTACTCAAGTCCGGTACATATTAAGATGTTAACCTATGAGTTCGACTGTATGGATTTCCTGAATCCAAATTTTTTATTTAATTAAATAAAATATATTTACATTTTAAACTTTAGAATGTAATATAGTTGATATTATAATGGAATCACATAGAAAAAAAAATAAACTAAGGAAAATATTCCACAACAGAAGTCGTAAACTTGTGACGCAACGAACCATCTACAGTTAGCCTGCTCTCGTAGTGAAACTAGTTTAGGCATCTCTTTCGCACACGACACCGGAAATGAGACCTCAAAGATGGCTGCGGCCGGATATGGGAGGGGCGATTTGATTTATAGTAGTGTGAGGGGAGTGGGAACTAGTTTTGTGTGAGTGCGTATAGATTTATCTGTCAGTTATCGACATTTACAGTTTAACTGCGAAAGGATTTACTTCTATTAAACGTTTTAGTTTCAAAGGTAATTTTGTTGTTTCATTTCCGCAGAAAGGTTAGGAAGATATACCTCCTGATTTATCCTGATACACATATTAGGGTCTCATTTATGTCTTGAGCTAACCTGGCTAGGAATATTTAGTTATGTAATACCTACTGGGTACTATATAAAAGCAGCAGGCCTATTCGCAGTGCAATCACTTCTTAGTGAGTACCTACTGTAAGTAAATTTTTGCAAAGTCTGCAACACACCATACACCTGCTTTCCCCCTTGTGTTAGGACGCTAGCCACCTTCCATTAGGCGTATTCAATATATAATATATAAATGTCATCATTTTTAATATACTAATTATATAAAAAATATACCTAACTTTGAAAAACTTATCCCTACTTAAGGGGTTTGCTATCTGTAAACCACAACAGTTCTGCGTGACATTAATTTAATATAAGTAAGTAGGTACCGTCGTTTATCACTACTGGTTCAAAAATTAACAAAGCACTAAGTATAAATATGTAATTATTGTGTATTTTGAACATTGAAAGTACTTACTACTTACTTAGACTGCAGTATTACCTAGACTTACCAACAAATTATATTTTCGCAGAGATATTGTTTAGATAGAGCCTACTTATAAATGAAAAAATAAAATAAGTGATATCCTTTTTTCTATTAAAAGTAAAATGTAAATGGGTTCGAATGAACGAAATTCATCTGTAAAAGATGCGCGTTCGACTCCGGCGGGTAAGGCAATAAAATCAAATAGAAGCCTTCTGCCTTCCGCCTCTTCTGGGGGTGTGTACGGGATTGGAGTATTGTAAAACGTAGTAAGCAATAAAAATATTGTAGGTAAGAAAAATTTTCGAAACCACTAGACAGCATGAAAATCTAATTTTTTTTCTCTCAAATAGGTAAAATGTATTTACATATTTATCGGACTAGCTAATTCTGTAAATAGTATATTTGGAAATCGAACGAGGCTGTTTTACATGCCGATTTGCCTGTAGACGCTCACCCCACCGTTGAAAAGAAAAACATCATATAACCTTTTTTTCTTCCTACCATCTAATCTTCAAAATCCAATAGGTCCCTACGACACTCGAGTGACTCCATATTTAGCATCGTGAGCTCCTTTACCAATATGAAAATCGATTCTTAAGAAGCAAATTCCAAAATAATAGATCTATTTCCTTTGTGCACTTTGAACAGTTATTTAAGTTACGTGGTTTTATACGTGAGCCGTGTCGACATCAGGCGGGTGAGCCTGTAAGGGTGGGAGACAGTCAATTGGGGGTCGAAAGTGTATTTTGCTTTATTTTTGCGGACCACGTACGTGACAGTACTGCCTGCTGCGATGCGAGGGTTCCGCACCCAGTCCCGTTTACTAGCTAGATGTCACTATCAATCTTCACCTGATATTGAAAGCTGACAATGTCGTGTTCTTTGTTACGGATTTATTTTGGCTCTATCTAAAAAATATATTCTGAAATTGGTTGATGAAACTAAGTATATCCAATTAATTTTCTTTCTTCAAAAGTATCCAATGTTAAAGTACTTATGTTAAAGTACCTATCTATACCCTTAAACTATATTATTTACTAGCTGTGTTAGCAATTTCGTCCGCGCGATTTTCGTTACGCTTGGCATTTCAGTATTCGGTAAAACTAAGTACTGTTTGTAAACCCAATAGAATGAAACAAACACTAAATGTTACGACAAGCTTACTACTGTAATACACCAGTGAAAACCGCAAATTGATTGGTTAAAATTGGCGCCAATGTCATCAAGCGTTATATAAGTATTAATTACACATTTATTTTATTTCTCAAAGCGGAAGAAGTTGCAGGCATTAGCTAGAATTCTATATTTATTCCGATATAGTATAAATACTAACTACACTTGAATTATGAATTGGTTTTGTTACAGCCGTACAAAATGAACGGCAGCCACGCAACACAGCCACCATAAGACCCGAAGCTTTGAGGGATATGGACCAAGAAAGAGCGCTGAGAGAGGCAGCCGTCGCTGTTGGAGTATTTGGGTGAGTGTAATATCGTATACCTACCTAACTCATAACATTTGTGGCTATAAATGTCTTCATTAAATATTACCTAGGTCCTTACTTATGACACTTTATATTTTATATAAAAAATAACGAAAACAATAATATTGATATTATACGCAATTGTGGAGAGATTTTTTGTTGCTAATCCAATTTTTTTTAAATGTCACCTTAAGAAACCCAATTATATAATATTGTAAGAAAAAATGGCACTATTTTGGAAATGAACATTCTTACTGTTTATTTAATCTCTTTGAGCATTAATGTAATGCATTATCGTACCAATATTTCAACTTTACTTATTTAGAACTTTAGAACTAACCGGTGTCCGCAACGTCGTACGCGCTGTAAGTAGTTCGTTTTTTAAAAATCCCACAGGAACCTTAAGCGATGAAAGGTACCCTATGTCCTTTCTGGTGTCCCAGACATCGTGTATGCAAAGTTTCATGGTGATCGATTCAGTAGTTTTTGCGTGAAAGAGTTACAAACATCCATACATCCAAACATACTTTCGCATTTATGATATTATAGATGACAACGAGAAAATACCGAGTTGACTGTTGAGTATTATTAGGTAATTTCCTTAGTAACAACCAGTAGGTACAGTAGGCACTAAAATGAAAAGACAAAATATACTATGTTAGGACTATCCACCATTTTATACTGCTATGTGTGAAAAGTTTATTTGCTGTTAAGCTAGTTTCATTTAACCGACAACATTATATTACATACTTACCTATCTATATATACTTACTTACTTGGAAATGTAAACGATGCACATTTGTTTGAACTAAAAATAAATAAAAAAAAACTCTACAATTACTTCCACCTTATGAGAGTATTCCACACGCCATTCTGATCAAAGGTTCCGAAGCAATCAATTATAATAGAGGTAGTGACGTGGCTGCTTCGCTCATATATTCATTGATTTCACACACGTTTTATCGATTCGTATGATAGGAAATGTTCAAGGCAGCTTCGTTCCCTTAGCTTAGTTTCTCTATCGTTTAGAATCACTTGACTAACTCATATCAATTGGCTGTACAGCAAAAGTTACTGCGATGTTCACTTGAAAATATAGCAAGATATTTAAAATTGAAAAGTGAATTACAAATTAAGTAAAGTCGTTATTGTAATGTATACCTACATATAATATAATAAAATAGTAAACGAGCCGTGTCTGTAACTACCTACATTAAATATTTTTCGAAATAACGTTGTAGGTAGGTAACTTACGTTACCGAGATGAAAAAAATAATTTTTAGAATTTTTGCCTGTTTATCTGTGCGATTGTTCACGCTTATCTCAGAAAATACTTAAAAGCGATTTTCACTGATGTATCGATCATTATCTGGTTTAAACTATAGGATACTTTTTATCCTGGAAAAATGTTAGGTTCTGTGTGATTTTCAAAAAACGAACTACAGCGCGTACGAAGTTGTAGGCACCAAGCTAGTAAGGAATCTATAAACAATTATAACTATTACTATTTATAGTGCAGTATTATGCCTAAAATAAAATTAAAATATTTACATATTTACATAGATCAAAATTTCAGTAATAGGTAGGTAAGTACTCGACAAGATTCCGGCATACCAATGCGTTATAAGTGCTCTTTCTAATTATAAATTTGTGATCATGTTACCTAGAAAAAACCTGTTTTTTTAGGTTCATGTTTGTGATAAATTGTAGGTTCACCCATCAATCAACATTAAATAAATAAATAAATAAAATACTGTAGGCTTCAACATGGCTTGGGACTTCAATATCTTTAGAAGCGTAGGTACATATTTTTTTAATATGAACACCTACATTATAAACTGTTCCTATTAAAGATTGTGTTAAGTTTCTTGTGAACAAATTCGCATTATGAATCCACGTTGAGTTCTTTGCGAAATAAGAGATAGGTCGTGAGCGTGTCAAAGGCAAACGGATTCTCCAACTCTCCATAATTTCCGCAACGTCACACAGAATGTTTAACAAAGAGATAGGTACATTCAAGTGCACAAAGAGTTTCCGAGAGGGCGCACAGTCACCGATATTTCAAAAACGTACCTCCATAAATTTTGTTTCTAATAAAAAATATAGTTTTCGAGAAGCAAAAGCACTTTGGTCCGGTATGACAATTAAACTATTTTATTGCATATACTAACTGGTGTCCGCGACTTCGTTCGTGTTGAAAAATAAAATATTATATGAATAATATATCGCTTGACGTCTATATCACTGTGACGACGACACAATATATACTTATACTTATCAAAAAAAATTTTTTATTTGAATACTTTTTCCTTAACATTAATTTATCACATAGATGAGATAAAACATGATATACTCGGGACAGTATTTTCCAACGCTTTCAAGAGTATATAATGTCTGAGCCTAGTTATTGGTCGAAGTCAATTCCTGACCAAACCAATCAGCCGTGATTACCTTTGATCATTTTAAATAGCTTGAGGCTTGATCGACACGGCTCACCGGACCCAGGTATCAGGGGCTTGACCACGACTTGACCCTTGCGATTTATTAATAGAATGTCCCCGTCAACTTTCACGGATTTTTCCAAGGACATTATAAAGTACAAACAATGCCAATGACTTTTTGAGTGCATGAAAAAAATCTACAAAAACATTTAAAAAAAAAGAATAAATCAAAGTATCTTTAGAAAAGTAAAAAATAATTGTTATATGTACAGATATTTTTGTTTCTGAGTTATGTTTTTCGACCATTTGGAAATATGTAGATTCTCGACGATAAGCGGACTTATCGGGAAAAACTCGCTGGTGTAGTTGACTCCTTAATATAATCAAATTTAAGTTTTAATTGCATTTATTTAAAAATTGTATTAATCTTTAATTTGAGGATATAATAGTAGGGCCTCTTTCACCATGTGTCAAGTAGGCTAACCGCCATTTAAAGTCACCGGTAACCGCAAATGAAGGAGATGATATACCTTTGTTTGTACGGTAAAAGTCCCAAACATTAAAAAGAAAATAATTAAAAAAAATTGGCCTATCGAAGGATGCAGTAAACCGAGTGCATAATTTTATAAAACATAAAAATATTTCTAAAAGTAACAAATCAGCACTTTACTTGTAGTTGGTGAAAGAGGTCCATAATATAATATAATATAATACATATGAAGCAACAGCATTAAACTGTATTCACCGAATTTGATATCATCACTTTTCTGAATTGCCTCCCACTATGGAATCTTCTAAAACACATACACATTAGTGTATATTATACTTATATTCGCTCCCCCGCACGATTTATTCCATTCTATGGCAAAGAGCCTCGTAAAAATAGCATAACTTCAATAAACATTATATTAGCATAACGTACCTATACGAAGGAACGATTCAGAAGGACACGAATATGCACTCCCCTCGATTGGACTATTTTGACTGCCAAATGTTGATAGCACCATTTATGCTGAATATGAAATAGGTGGACAAGTTAATGATAAATTGAAAATGTACTTGAATCCGCTTATTTAGTAATCTCTTATTGCTATGTAGCGACCTCCCGACTTCGCACGGATACGATTTATTTCTACCTTATACCTGCGATTTATACCTAACCTACACAAACCTTCAACGATTACTCTTTCCATAAAATGAAAATCATATCAAAATCCATTCGGCAGTTTAAGTAAAGTTAGGGGAGAAAAAATACAGAGCAGTACAGTGATTTTGTTCACTTTTATAGCAGAGAAACGGGCACATACTTATTTATAATCTAGGTACTAGGGACCCGCTCCCGGTTTCGCCCAGAATGCAATTCTTTGCTAGCTATGTGTGTAGGGGTCCGAGGAAAGGGTCTCGCTGTGATCTTGAACATACACATCACCGCTAATGGTGGAATAAAGGGGGTTTTAGTGGGTATTTCCGGCTATAAGTCACTTCGTGGGGCGAGTCTGCAATTCTTTGTATGCCTACTCAAACCTTCCTCGCTTACCCCTGCTTTCCATAAGAGACAATCGAATTGAAGTCTGTTGGCTGGTTTAGAAGTTGTTAGCGGAGAAACAAACATGACGGATTTTTAATATGTAGAGATTGAAGTTTTAATAAAAGAAATGCCATAGCGGAGTTTAATTTAGGATTTTAGAAGAACAGAGAACTACAATTCTCTAGTACATCATTTTTATGTAGGCTCTTTAGGTTTATCTTTAGGTAAATTTATTTAACGTTAACCAATTTCTAAACCAACCAACGGATTTTAATACGATTTTCACTTATCGAAAGAGGGGTAATCGGGGAAGGTTTGTATGTGTAAAAATTGCATCTCGGGGGAATCAGCGAGTGTTGAATCTGAATGTTGATGAGTTAAACTGACGACTTTCTGTTTCAGCCCACCAGTGTCTCTAGCAATGGCTCTGTCCCCGCGATATCCGCTTATGTCCCCACACTATGCGCCTCCGCCGCCCGCGCATGTCCCCGCTTTGCCTCAACCGGACTCTTCGCATAACGACGAACAGCCACATAGTGACAGCGACGGTAACTTTCTTTCATTATTTTTATTACAACTAACGAACCGCCCCCGGCTTTGATATTTTCAAAAATCCTATTCTACCGAATATATTCCAAATTTTAGCTTTCTAGAGTTAGCAGTTTTGACTGTACATTGATTGTCAGTCGAGACAAAGAGGTTTATGGCGGCTGTACACTCTCCTGCGAGTGCTCTCACCATGTACAGTCGCAATTATAAGTATGGATAGATAACGGACACGATGCGTTTGTTACTGGCGGCGGACAATGCTGCCATAGCAAAATTTATGAGTTCTGCATGCAGACATTAGTAAGGGTCTATAAATTTGTCATCTGTTATCTATGAAAATATGTACATTTATTACGATTCTAATGTAAATCAACTGTAAAATCCCCTTCAAATATTTTCAGGGATCAGCCTGTATCTCTGAAAATATTTGAAACGCTCGTTACTATGAAGGCATCACAATTCTAGAGTAATGTAGTATCACATTGGCTATATTCCAGATGACAGTATTGATGTTACCAACGAAGAAGATTCCACATCCTATTCTCCTCCGGTCGTTTCAAGTTACCCTCAAAGCTGTATACCATGCAGGTATTTAATTAAATTTTAAATGGACTAGTAATCTCAAAAAGAGCTACTTTTAAAGTCACTAAAAAATGATTGAAAGTTCTCTAATTTATATCCATATAAATTTTTCTTATTCCACTTAAATTCCACATACGATCACGATACGTATAGGATGAACAGATCTATTCATATTAGTTCAATTGATTGAACTATTGGAAGTTTATAGTTTCAGTAGTTTAATTACATTACTTCGTTCAACTTTGTAAATATTTCCACTAAAAAGTCGAAATGAACTTTCAGACCTTTGGGAGTAGAAAGTGCAGCAGAAACAGCCGCAAGACTTCTCTTCATGGCTGTCAAGTGGGCAAAGAATCTGCCATCTTTCGCGAGCCTCGCTTTTAGAGATCAGGTCACTCATTTATTTTACTAATCAACATTGTAACTACAAATGTATTCATACTTTTTTTCCCTCTCATCAATTTCTCGTTCTTCGTCCCTTGAAAGCCTCTGATAGCCTTACAATTTCCATACTTACCCAAAGTGTGTACTGTTTTTAAATGTCTAATAATTCCACCAGCGTGGCCAGGTTTAACTATTTAGTTAACATTTAAACAAGCAGACGTCCATGTTTTAGCTGCATTTATATATAAATACTTAACAAGCATATTACTGTGATTGTATATTTGTTTTAAACTCACATCATGTGATGCAGCTCTTATCAAAATCAATAACCATTATGTTATAATAAAACAAGCAGGTTGCTTTGCACGGCAAATTATCTCTAAAAACCTTCCTCGTTTAACGCTCTTTCCATTAGTGAAAACCGCATTAAAAAAGATCTAGGCTTACACGCAGAGGGACAGAAGGCGGGAAGAGACTGTTTTATACTTATTATGTAAATATCAAAATTTCTTTCACACTAGTGGTCATTTAAACTAGAGTGTTTTAATGAAGGTGTTTCTAGAAAAGCAATTAAAATGATACCTAAAAATGGTTGTTTCAGGTGATATTGCTGGAGGAGGCTTGGTCGGAGCTTTTCCTCCTGAATGCGATCCAATGGTGTTTGCCTTTGGACGCAGCTTGTGCAGCTCTCTTTGGCACCGACCAAATGGACCAAGGTGAATATTAGGGTCCACTTGATCGTAGGTGGCTACCGTCGCCAAAAACACAAGGAACGCCATAATATGGGCTGCTCAAATGACTGCGAAACGCTGTGTGCTAATAATATTTATTATGCTTAGTCTCATAAAATTGGAAAGCAGTTTGTCTATATGGGATATAGTTTTATTTATTTATTCAATATAGTTGTTGCACACGACTTCGAATAAAATATAGCCTACGTTACACGCTGATAATGTAGCTTTTTATGGGTGAAAGAATTTTCAAAATCAGTCCACTAGTTTTTGAGTTTATTCATTACAAACATACAAAAGTGCAAATCTTCTTCTCTTTGTAATATTGATTTAATTAAATTAATGAATTTGTAATAAGTATTGATCTCTTTTTTTTATTTATTTGTAGTAGGTATGTGAATGGTTTCTGGTTATTTGATACACTTATCGTATATAATGAACTGATTTGAATTGATTGATTTTGAATGTATAGTGTTCATAAAAGAAAATTCCCAAATATTTAAGTTCATGGAGAGTCCACGTCATAATGATAAACTTTGTATTCTAAATGTAGAATGAAAAAGATGAGTGTCTTTTGAATGGCACCACACTTATATAATAAAATTCCAAAAATTATAAGAGATATCAGGAGTCTGGCAACATTCAAGAATCACTTACGAAATTTTTTGGTGGAAAAGGCATATTATTCACTTAATGAGTTCCTGAATGATGAGACTATATAGTGCGAACGGTGCAAGCTATGTCTTGCTTAAATACAGCATAAAAATTAATAAAAATACAATAATTACTAAATTATCCTGGAGGAATTAATATTAATTTTAGATGCTTTTTTAATTTGCACACCGCTTGTCGGTTGAATATGTGGACAATATCTATTTAAATTTACAACAACTTACGATGTTCCTTTCTGCGAGTGCTGTTATATGTAGGTAATATTTTGTCCAGAATCGGTGAACGGGTCTGGAGTGCTTCGGCGCCTGCGCGAAGTGCTGGGAAGGTACCGAGCTGTTCTCGTGGATCCTGCGGAGTTCGCTTGCATGAAGGCCATCGTCCTCTTCAAGAGCGAAACGCGAGGACTGAAGGACCCGCCGCAGATAGAGAACCTGCAGGACCAGGCGCAGGTGATGCTGATGAGCCACTCCAGAGCCGCTCACTCCTCGGCTCCCGCCAGGTTCGGTCGTCTTCTGCTGCTGCTGCCTCTGCTGCGCCTCGTCGCTCCGAGGCAGCTGGAGCTGGAGTTCTTCGCGAAGACCATAGGCCACACGCCCATGGAGAAAGTCCTCGCCGATATGTACAAGAACTAATTTCTTCACATAAAGTTGAGTAACTGTTTTTCTCAGTATTCACATCTGCTTTAAAATACAGTCAAACATTCTGTTTGCGTAACAAAAATTTATAAAATAAAAATAATATAAAACTTGTTAATCGTGTAAGATACTATTCAAAATATTAGTTTGTCAGAGGAAAGTTTTTATAACGCATCTATGCGAAGCCGGGGGCGAGTCGTTAGTATAGTAATATATGTCGCAGCATTATATATTATAAAACGCCAACCTACTACCCAACATAAATAACAAAATATTATATGATATTATGTTAAATGTTGTCAATAAACTAACTTACACCGCCATCTGTTAGAAACTTGTGGAACTTTACACACTTTGTTCTATATTTGGTTCAACTTAAACTATCCGATCTTTTAAATTGAACTAAATAACAGATTTGATCAAAATCGGTTTAGTAGTTTCGGAGTTTATCCCGGACATAAATAGTGACACGAGATTTATATATATACTGGCTGTTGCACGCGACTTAGTCCGCGTAACTTGATAAAATATATCCTACTTCTCAAGTTGGATCAAACTGCACACAATGTGCAAAATTTTATTAAAATCGGTTCAGTACAGTTTAGTTCATCGCGGACAAACAACGTGACATATAATTTTTATAAATATATAATTTATCAATCTGGTTAAGACAGTGCGTAACAAAAAGTTAATACGTGGATTTATAAATAAATGTAAATAGGTAGAGCTTGTTTAGTGTGTAAAATAAAATCATGAAATCTTGAAAAATGTATAGAACATGTAAAACTAGTCAAACACATTGTAAATATAGCTTTTTGTATGTTAGATATTTACAATTATGGCCTCCGTAGTTTTACCTTGTAATTATATTATAATTAAATTGTTATTTACTGTTCTATTAATACTTAGCTATACTCATTACTTAACTATATGCTTAATCTGCTTATTAATGTTAGATCATTCTTAATATACCTCAATATAGTATAGTATAAGGTACCAAAAGAGAGGGTCAATGAAACCTTAATTCAGGTATTCTCTTATGTAGTATATACTAACTGCTTGCAAATAAAGTAATGGATATTTTAATTACCTTTTTTTTAAAGGTACTGGCGATACCAAGTAGTGTCACTAGTACTGTTAATGGTACATTCCAATGGTACTAGAGTAACAACATCAGTCAGTAGGTAAATCCTATCCTAGAACAAAGTTTAGTTTAAATTTAAAAGGAAAAAATGTTTTTCAAATTAGTAATGTTTCAGCGCCATCTATCGATCCGTTGATGCTTTGTCGAAGACATTACTTATCGTCGATAAGACATTTCAACTTAAGCGCTGCAATCACTTCGACATTTCAACAGATGGCGCTGTACATATAACAGTGAATAAATTGATGTTCCATAAGAAATGTTTTTCAAAAATTCATGGATCTTTATAAGACTAGCGGCCAATTAAAAAAAAATACGAGTTTCGCAAACACTCAAAAGGCCATCTTCATATTGAATTGGTAAATTTGTTACTTGATAAAGTTACAGTCATTTACATCGACTTACCATCGTGGGGTGGTAAGTCGATGGTCGTTTATATATACTTACTTACAAATGGCATTTTAAATAATAAAAATGCGCTGCCGATCCATCCAAGATAAAGAGAATATAAATATACTTAAATAGAATATAGAGGAAAGGGTTTTGACATCCTATAATCATCCGGTAAGCATAGCAGCACATGTGCTGTTATTTCACAACGGTTTACGATGGGTTTTTTTCATATCCCCCTAAAGGTTACACTACCCTCAGGAGTAGTTTATTTTCCATTTTTACAATGACAATATTTTTTATGTCACTTAATTAACAATATTATCGATATTAATAGTACATTACGATATATTTTATTGTAATATACTTATTATGATAGTATATTATGATCCTAGCCAATTTTATGGCTGAGGGTGGAGAGCGAATGATCGGTACCTGACGTAATCAGGAATCTTTTTTATCTAGATATGTTTAATTTAGTTCACTAAAAAGATTTATTTAATTTAATGGTTAAAGGATGGTTACTGCCACCAGCTCACTTTAAGACAGCTAACGTAACGTATTTGTCATTATATTTCTTTGTTTGGGAAGCACTTAAAGTTTAAGAATCATTAGAAAATCTTTAGAATTCACATTCTACCATTACTCTGATTTATGTAAATACTATTAGGTACCTATATATATCAGTTAATGCCTAAAAAACTTACTTTATAAGTATAGAATTCAACTCTACGGTAGATATTGGTGTGCTCATTTATATAAGAAACATTAAATTACTGTGACCTTTACCTATAATCATAATTTAGATGTAAATAAAATTTGAAAAATTAAATTAATTTTTCAGCTAGTCTCGAGACAAATGCTTGGAAAAATTGAGAAACAATTTTAACAACACATCAATACAGTATGGCCTTTTTTAATTTCTCAACTATTTTGCCAAAATAAGTGGTCTAATGTACTATATTTTAATATTGCTTACTGTTCAATTCTGACTTCCTTATCGTATTGCCAAGATACGTTTAACCTACCTTAAGGCTAATAATTAGAAAGGAAATTCTGTAAATAAAATTGTAAGCAATTTTGGTCAAAACATTTGTCTGAGACTAGCTTTATAATCTGCTTAAATAAAATTAGAACCTAATATAAATTTAAGAGATGCAACTGCCGCTATACTTATTGTGTAATGTATTCCAATTATTATTATTATTGTGTATAAATGTGAAAATAAAAATCAAGTTTACAATTTCGACATCTTTTTATTTCATTTATATTTTACCTTTAATAGAGACAATAAGAATAGGGTTAATGAACTGCTCGATGCTCTAGGACCAGGTCAAGGTTACCATGTCATGGAAATGCCACCGAAATAACAGTATAAGTACCTACTAAATTTAACATCAATCTAACACGTGGAAGTTAGTGAGATCCTTTCGTCAACTAGGAAATGGGCTGATGATCTACAAACGCCTGAACAGGTCTTCATAAATTATAGCTAACAAGCAGGTCATATTATAATACACAGCATACACACATGTCAAACTTCTAAACCCCTTTCTTCCATCGGACATTCAGACGTACGGCTCGTCACCATCCTTATCTTGACGAAATCAAGATCAAGACGACTCTTTTTCGGACCAAGCGCTTTAAAACATACTTTATAATGCGCAGGTGCACTACCAAGGTTTGGAACTCCCTGCTGGCGTCTGTGTTTCCGAGCTCATATAACCCAAATCTTTTCAAAGTTCGAGTGAATAGGCATCTTATGGGTTATCTTCGCTGCACGGCTAGATGCTGGCCAAGAGCAAAACCCATCTCTAATAAATAAAAAAAAAACCTCTTTTAAAAAGTCAAAATTATCGATAAAAGATTATTCCATTACGGCAACGCAACCCTACTATTGGCGAGGTACATTTCCTTATTTAGATGAGGCAACCTTAATTACGAGTTAATTAATAGCTAAGCTTAGTCACATTTATGCGTAACTCACTTTGTTTATTGCAATTGACGATTTTAGTGAAATCATTACCTGTTAGTAGACCTAACAGGTAATGTTATTTTATTTTATTTTCAATGGTTTTTATGTAATAATAATTATTTAATGTATATTATGGTAGATGACAAAAAGAATAGCATCCTGAGTTTCTTTCGGGGTTTCTTCACAGGATCGTCATCTTGACTTTTTTCCCCCGAAACCCTGGTAAATTTAAATCTATAATGACGATTATGAGTTTCTTGTAGAAACCTATTTGATGAATAAATATTTTTTATTTTTTTTATTTTTGGTAATGTTTTAATACAACAGTTTTATATGTTTAATTGATATTTTTATATACTTAAACAGATAAAAATGAAAGTTGTAATTATTTATTACAATATTTTATTAAAATAATTATTTTGAAGACAATTAAAACTAAGAATATTTATTAACTCACAATTTACATTCGATCCACACTTCGATAATAATGTGATAATATGTTTTTTCACCACAACGAACAGGATCAAAAAGTGTTTATTTATTACCTATAATATAAAATCATTACTTCTCAACCTTTCCAGTGTCGCGACCCAGTAAACAGCCAAAAAGTTAAGTTAAAAAAATATATTTTAATTTCTATCCAAGTATTTTATTTAAGTAAGATTTTTATTTTTATTCAGCTAGATTGGCGGCGCAGATTAGAACCTTTCTCATTATCATGATTTAAGATTATTTTTTATTTTTAAATGTTAAAATTTTTTAAACCACTTGTTTGGAAATTAAAAATATTGAAATAAAATGATATTTCGCATAACGGTCCTATTTATTGAACACATTACGACCCCTCAATGCCCCTCATAATCCTGAACACGACCCTCTTAGGGGTCGCTACTTCTAGGTTGAGAAACTAATGATATAGGTAAATGTCTCACACTCAAACTAAAACTGCAGTTTATTTAAAAACTGATAATATTGAATTTATAAAAAAAAACTTTGTAAACATATATTCCCCAAATATTATAGCAAATGGCGAAAAACATGTAGGTACCTAAAGACGGATAAAAATAAAACATATTTTAAGTAAAAAGACTAGTTTGATAAAAGTTTTTTTATGGATGACTATCCGGAGCTAACCATTAACTTTCGACTAAGTATTAGTACTGGTTAAGTACTATTTACTCTATGGTATTAGTAATTAAAAAAAAAACGGTAATAAACATAATATTTAAAAAAAAAAAAACAAAAAATTAGTTACTATCAATTAGCCCAAAAATATAATCTTTTATAACTAAATTGATATGTTTTTTCGGAGATTGAAATTAAAAAAAAAATGGAATAAAATCGCTGTATGTACGTGCCAAGGGAATAATACTCTAATGACGTAAACAAAAAGATTGTTTTTCGAGTTAACATTTACACTTTAGCAATCGCTTGACCTTCAATGTTTTTCTGAGACACCTACTACTATATCATCTCAAGTCGAGATTCGCTTACATACAGTTCTATTTATTTAACATCTTAATTTCTGTTTCATTAAAGCACATTTAAGGTAACTATTAATATACAAATATATACAGAGACATGAAGATTATCATAAAAAAACAAATGTCATTGACATTAATGAGTTTGACCTTTGAGTATTCGCATAATACGATACACAACAAACAGCTTTAGGAAATTTTTATAAAATATAACTTCGATAAACACGGGACAGTCATGTTTATTGTTCAGAGTAAAATGGATTTGTTCCACAGTTTGTTGCTTCTTTTTCCTCAATACAAAGTTGGTGTTCTATATATACCACCGAAAACTATAGAGTTCGTCAACTTCTCAACTATCAGGTAACTGAACGGTCTGTTGGCTTCGAAGCGTGCTATGCTTATACGGTTTGCGAATTCGGCCGCGGTCACACCGGTAGCCACCGTGCCTTCCTCTGTAACTTCTATTTCAGCTTTGTGTACCACTCTGCTAACGAACAACGGTGTCCTAGCTATATTGGGCAGTTGTGATTTGCCGGAATTGAATAAGTCGTGTATGGCGAATTCGTTTTTCAAAATTTCTGTTACATCTAAATCTGAATTTATTTTGAAACGCGGTATGAACACATCCACTTCTTCCTCGCCGTATTCCTCTTGGGCAATTTTCAATTCAGTAAAAACAACGTCCAACGGTTTCTTCAAGAAGTTCTGAAACATATCTGGCAATGACAAGCCGGGATCGGGCAGCATGATCAGCATTGACAGACGATTCTCTTTGCCGTATGGCAACTCTAACACCCTGGCCTGCAAGTCCCTTAAGTTAGCGAACGGATATGTGTATCTGTTATACATCATGTTCACTTCTCCTATCCTGGTACGGTTGCTGTCGAAGAACGGCATTTTTGTTGTAGACGACACGTTAAATGGAGCAGTCCATTGTCCCTTGAAATACAAAGCACTGGTCAAAATCATTTGGGTTACTTGAAAGTAGCTACTGTCTACTAATGTCGGAACTCGCCCTCTCGTGAACTGCGAAACAGCTTGGTTTATCCAGCTCGCAGCCTTTTCCGAGTCTTTAAAGTCTAGCTTAACCATTCTAGTATCGTAAAAATTTCTCGCCACATCTGAGAAATCGCGCAGAGGCAATCTATTGCTGTCCACGAAGATTCCATTGAATTTGACCAATTCTACAGTTGAGGTGTTGACTTGAAGCCACTGTGCGATATCCCTCAATTCACTCCTAGTAACGCTGCTGTTGGAAAACAATCTCAGTGCGAATTTAAGCTGAGAATATGTATCACCTGTGGCACCTTCGGCAATAAGCGCCATCACCGTCCAGACGGTTATTGGCGAAAGTATTAAATTTGCATTTTCCGGCTGAGCTTTCGCTGTTTTGTAGAGGAGTTCCAGTGAAAAATTGCCGATTCTCTGGCTGAGTTTGACCCCGTAATGGATTTTGGGTGGCGAGACTGTTGTTTGTAATGGTATCACACTTTGACCGGAAACAATTAGTGGCAAAACCAATACTAGCACTGTTAACACAAACATTATGACTGTTCTGTTCATTGAATCACACACACTAGTCTGTTCTTTTTTTTATTATTTGCTTTTATAGGTTTTTTTGTTTTTGCTAACACTAATCAGCACTTCATCGTACACACACGTCTGTCGCGGATGGCGACTCGCGACTGTATGGCGGGGCCACATGCATGACGAAGTAATTTTATCAAAGGACGCGCACAAGTCGAGCCGCGGGACGAGGAAAACTGACCGGTTCTTGTTGTTATATGTATAAACTAACTTGTTTTTGTTAAATATGTACGTTGAGTGTTCTATAGAGAGCTATGCCAGAAAAAACCCACTACACGAACCTGTTAGTTATCTAGATCTGAGATCACCTTATTATATAAACTTATTGAAACTGTATTTTTTGTACAGTCCCTAAACACGACGATTCACGCACGGTTCGTTTAGGTACATAGAATTTTCCATTTTAAGTATGATTTGCAATAAAATTAATTAATTTACTCTTTGTGCGTAGTTGGAAAAAGTATTTGTGTCTGTTTGTACAATTAGTGCTTTATTTAGAGAATGTAAAATTTTCAAATAGAGAACTTATTCCATTTTGGTTATTTGAAGAAAATTAAAAATTGTCCTTTCAATTATATAACTTAAAAATATTTAAATTATATTTTTTTACATATTTTTTAAATGAAAATGTCGACAGGCTGGCTGATGTTTCTCATCCTACCTAATATAGGGGCGGGATAGGGAAAAAGGTTCTGGTTGTAGACTACGGAACGTAATGCTATGTTTCCGAAACCCTAATAAATTTAAATTTATAATGACTCTCATAATAGTTTCTTGGAGAAACCTAATTGATAAATAAACATTTTTATTTTCGTAATCCAGTTCTGTTCAGACTTTGTTTTCTAAGTATCTACCTACCTCGTCTATAAATTTTTACATTTATTTATTTATATCTATTGGTTTTAGTATCTATCTAAATGATTTTCTTTGATTCGTTCTAAGACTGTCTTTTTGTGTCGGACAAGATTACATGTGAAATGGTTATATGGTGGCATTTTTTAAAAGACCCTTTTAAGGGGGCAGCTGTCCTCTTACTAAAGGTCAGGTGGTAGATACGCCTTTATTTTATACTAAAATTCCTTGATGCTCATCGATGTTCCCTTTATCTTTTACTCTTTGATTCACTCTGGTAAATATGAGAGTGACCAATCACCTAATGAAACATTAGTCACAACATAGCATTTAATTTGGAAAGCATGTTTAAATTATTTCTGAGCTGTTCTACAATCGCCGGTCGAGGCTATTAAACTAAATGAACCGAGCACTATTGATTTTGTAATCACAAATGACGCAATAAGATTTTTTTTTGATATCATATTATGATAATGCAAGCAAAGTGAAGTTGCAAATCTATACAAATAAATAAAAATGAAATGTCCGTTTGTAATGTCAAAATAACTGCTTTTTTATAAAAAAAAAAGTTTATACGAAATATAAAAAAGAAAGATAGCGCCTTTTTGTAAATATTGTCTTATTTTCACGGTAAATAAAGACTAGTACAAACCTTTTTTTGGAAAATACAATCAACTCCTGCTAAGGTCTAGCTAACTACTACATAACTAATGTGCGGGTGATACAGCTTATATATGGTCTAAGATAGCTTATATATATACTGTTAAATTCGCCTATACTTACATTAATTTCTAAAGGTAATTATTGGACTTAATTAAAAAAAAAAAAACACAATTATTTAATTTCCTACAATTTATTCCTCGTCTTCAATGGCATCATAGTTCTGAACATTCTTACCCTCGATATATTCCATGTGAGCTTCTATTAAAATTTTCGCAACGGCTTTAAAAAGTCTCATTTTGAACCTCGAAACCAAAGTGACTTCATCGTAATCAATATTTCGCGAATCCCTTTCAATGTAGTACTCGAACGTGTTCCATATCATCTCTTTGGCCTTGAGTATTACATCAGCTTGGCTGGGAACGGGTTAAAACAGTTGACAGGCTGACGGTCCACTTGATGATAGGTGGCTATGGTTACCGTCGCCTAAAACACAAGCAACGACATAGGTGCTGCAAGTATGCTGCTGACCGCTGTAAAGGCACCCTTTACTCACTTACCCAAACACAACGTAAATGCTGTTATTTCACGGTGGTCTTCTGTAAGGGAGTGGTTACTGCCGCCAGACGGATTTCGTCCTGCTATTACGTGTTGACGATTTTTCTTTTAATTTTATACAAATTTTTCTTTAGAAATTAATTAAATTTACTATAATATTTAAAAACAAAAATCATTAAATCCGTTTCAGGGAAATATAATTTTACAATATAAACTACCAAAACAAGTAACTATGGAACATGTGTTTTTATCGATACCAAGATCCAAAGTAAAGAAAGATAGTGGGAGAGGCTAAGCTTTGTTATTGATAGACTGTTTCATTAGCAGGCATTACTTTATTTGATTGAAATAATGAAACACGTATTTTTTGCATTCTCAATACGCCGGAAAAAAAAATAAACAATGTTTTTTCCGCGTAGAAAAACTGTACAAATCAATGCAAAGGAAATTAGGTAATTGTAAATAGTGTGAATCCCCCTTTTGTATTGGAGACACTATGTCTCGGTACTAATAAGAACGTGTAAATAATAATGTAGTTACACAGAAATCAGTTTGAATTTACAAAACACAATTCACTTAGTAATGTTAATGTCGGTTTTCCTTTTGAAATATATATATCTAACATAAAGCTGGACGCTCACGGTCACGCTCGATAAATGAAATAAATATATTTGTAAGTTGGAACAAACATTCGTATATTGTTTTGAAATATTAATTAATCAATACATTACTAGCTGTCAACGTCAAATGTCAAACGTTATTTTGACATGTAAAAACTTTTTTGGGGTGGGCCACCCTTATCACTTAGGGGTATAAATATAGTTTAGGACCTATTCTTGGACCTACCGAATATACACAAAAAAATTCATAAAAATCGGTCTTATGAGTATTCATAACACGAAAAAAAAAAAACCTATGCAATATCCATACTAATATTATAAACGCGAAAGTATGTTTGGATGTATGGATGTTTGTAACTCTTTCACGCAAAATCTACTGAATCGATCACCGTGAAATTTTGCATACACGTTGTCTGGGACACCAGAAATAACATAGGGTACCTTTCATCGTTCAAAGCGGACGAAGTCGCGGGCACCACAGCTAGTTGAAAATATATATAGAAAAATTTCTGTCGCATAAAAATATGGTATAATACAGAAAATAAGAAATGTTGAGGTACGCATCTTGTTCGCATATTTCATTGGAAATTTTTAAATTCAAAACAACATTCATTTCAAGAAACTAAATTTTCTGAATTCCATGAGCTACCGTGAGCGACCACCTTAAGAGTTTAAACCAATAAGGAAATGTTTTGTTTTATTATTGTTTGCGGTCTACGTGAATAATGATGCTTAAATATTATTTTATTTGTAGTTTTGAATTTGAATTGTAATTATAGTAACCACAATAGTATGTTACTTTTAACAAATCAAGTAACAGACAATCTTTTTTAATTTCTAAACACAATACTAACTGTTGCACGCGACTTCGTCCGCGCAACTTTATAAAATATAGCCTGTGTTACTCGCTGATAATGTAGCTTTCTATAGGTGAAAGAATTTTTTTAAATCGGGCCCCCTGTAATTTTTGAGTTTACTCATTTACAAACATACAAAAATACAAATCTTCTCTATTTATAATTTTAGTATAGACAAATGTTAAGTTGGTTTGTGTACGCTTAAAAAACTCGAGAATGGAAATCATTCAACTGAACATATTCATTCTATATGTGAAAACTTTCACATATAGAAAAATGGATAAACGGGCCAGATTTTTATTATAAAAAGTGCACCCCGAGCGGAGCCGGGAGCGGGTCGCTAGTATATTTAATATTTTAAAAAGTCAAAGCACAAGGAAAAACAAGACAATAAACGTTTTCATTGTTTTAAGCGATAACATTTATTGAACGTGTGATGTAATATTAAGCCCGTCACATACATAGCTATAATATATATTAAGGTATACGTTGGTGACGTCATAGATATATATATATTACTAGCTGTCACGTTCCCGGCTTCGAACGGATGTAATTTTTTTTCTGCAAAAACCTTCCTCGTTTAACGCTCTTTCCATAAGTGAAAACCGCATTAAAATCCTTTGATCTAAGCGTACATACAGACGGACAGACGGCGGGAAGCGATTTTGTTTTATACTATGTAAAAATGTATAATACAGATATATCGTTTTGGAAATTCAGTACATTTAAATAAAAAAACATATCCGATTCGTTTGTTTGCACTTTGTTGTTATGGGAAAATTTTTCTATAGATCATTCTATAGTGACTATTTTAAGTCACTTTAAAATTGTATTAATTTCAAATTACCTTGAAGGTACGTGAACCTTAAGTCTATGTCTCGGAAGGTTCAATATAGTCGTCTCACTGTCGTCATCCATCTGTTTTGAAGGAAACAAATTAAACACAATTTCAGTCTGAATTCACGATATACATATATATATATATAACAAACTACTGTGGGCGGCATTTAATAT
Source organism: Synanthedon myopaeformis (assembly GCA_944738685.1). Lineage (NCBI taxonomy): Eukaryota > Metazoa > Arthropoda > Insecta > Lepidoptera > Sesiidae > Synanthedon > Synanthedon myopaeformis. The sequence continues at coordinate 3,242,149 of OX122938.1, read as the reverse complement.
GGCTCGTCGGTAACAAGAGTACAAGTCAACCATTTAATAAAATATTAAAAAAAAAATACACATTAAAAACACATTTCAAAGCAATTACGCAGCTGAATGATTTTTCCCTGTCTGTCCGTCCACTCTGACGGCTAAACCGTTAGTTTAATTTTACTATATACTTGCCTTTCTTTATATTAGTTTCAAACATTCTTATTACATACAGTGGTTACAATATACTGTATGAAAATAGCGCTGATGTCAATAGATAATAATAAATAATGACGAAACTTAATTTTATTGATTAATGCATAATAAATAAAAACATGTAATATAGAATATTTAGATAAAATTAAGCTCAAAGTTGTAAAATTGTAATATACGGCCCGTGGGGTTAAATAAATAAAAAAAAAAAAAAAAAAGTGGTTACAACAACTCTATATAAATATTTTTAAGTAGACGCGACTGAAGACGATGACGTGTTATTGAACGACAGCGATAGATAAAAAATAACTCTATACAAAATACGAAATGAACCGAATATTTCACTCTTGTTTCCGAAGTGCCAAATTAAATTAATTACCAATTAATTACTGTACCTATTAAAGCGCACCAAGCGCTTTGAAACATCCTTTATTTAGCGAACTAACAAGGTTTGGAACTCTTGAGCTCATACTTATAACCCAAATCTTTCAAAGTTCTAGTGAATAGGCATCTTCTGGGTGAGCTCATTCCATAATTTTCCTCGTCTTCGCTGCACGGCTAGATTTTGGCCAAGAGTAAAGCATTCTAATAAAAAAAAAAAAGAAAAAAGAAAAAAGAAAAAGAAAACTTACATCACTCCTGTATATGTTCCCTTTGCTAAATAGTAACACTGCCTGCGGTGTTACCAAGGAAGTTTTGTACACGACCAGAGCCCTTCTATCGGTTGAATGATAACCGTCAAAGTAAACCAACAGATTGGTCTTATTCGTTTGCTTCGTTATACCATAGTTGACGCTCTCTGTGCCTATATGAGCTCTATCTCCTTCGCTGAAAGTTGAAAATAGGATATCGTTGAACCGCACATGAAATCAAAAATATCATGGGACAGTAGCAGTTTGGATAGGGATCACAAGCAGCGTGTGGGATTCTAGCTAGTAAATCAGATTTTTTAATTAAAATCGTCGAGCATATAAAGAAAATACCGACTACTTCAACGCAATGAAGGAATTTATCCTTAAACTCAAGGCAGACACGCAAATAATATTTCATAAGTAATTTATGTACATTAAAACAAATATTTATTATATTTAAAATGATTTTTTTTTTCAATATGGGTTTCTTGCTTAAATTTACAATTGTGTTTTTGCACAATTTTGCACTATTTTGCAAACGAATTTGCGCAAACGCGTTTTGTACGCAATTCGTGCCTTCAAAAATATTTCCGCGCATCTGCTGTTATCTATTGAAATAAATTATATACAAGTACATATACAATGTGGTAGCACATTGGAGGTGTACTAGCATGAGCATCATAGCTAGCATATTTCTGTCGTGTGTCCAGCGATAGTGGTGCAATAAATGTAATATATATTTATTTCATACACCTTCCCTCCGTATGGTAACTATAAATAAAGCTCTATAAACATGTTCTATATTCGTTCACACCAAACTCGACTCTATTTGTAGAGACTTACAGTTGAATTTCACTCACCTGGTATACAATTTGTTGACTGTCTTGAGCTTCCCTTTGGTCTCAACGTGACGTTTCGTGGTGAGCAAACAATTGCAACCGGAAAAGAAGATGGCGGAGGACATTTCGTCTATTTCCGAGAATCGCGTCAACTCTTCCGCCTCGGTCGCGGAATGCACCACACCAGAACGGAGGGCCTCCTCCAAATATAATTTGGTAAGTGCTGAAAACACAACACATTGTTTTACTACTATATACTATACACTAGCCGGACGCTCACGGCTTCGCCTGTGATTTAATTTTTAAAGTGAAAACTTCTTTAGGCGCGCGTTGGGCATTTTTAAGATGGGGGAAAAAACCATTGAACTCGCGACACTGTCACCGTAACCGACACCTCTGTTGACAATTATAAAAGAACGCAGTCATTTCAAATAAAAATAGAAAACGGCCAGTGATATTCCAAAAAGGTCGTCTACATTTTCAGTATAGAGGACTGAGCTACTGAGAGCTTACTCTTTTTACTAGTAGTGGGTAGTATAATTTTTGTAGTAGTAGTTTATAATATTGATTAAAAAAACACTTCATTTACAAGTATTTCCTGCACAATAAAATATTTCCTGACGATTCAAAAAATTGTTCAAGTTTTCACTTCTGTCGGCATTCCCGGAGTGTCACTGTTTTTTTTTATATACACAAACTTTCCTCGTTTTAAATCCCTCTTTCTATAAGTGAAAACCGTATTAAAATCCGTTGGGTGGTTTGGAAGTGGTTAGCGTTGAAACAGACTTGACGGATTTATAATGATGTAGAGATTAAAGTTTTAATGAAAGAAAATGGTTACTGTGATTCAAGATATGCCATCACGGAGTTTTCTTTAGGATTTTAGAAGAACTATAATACTTTGGGACATCATTTTTATGTAAATTTAAAAATCTTTGATGTATTATATACCCCTCACAACGTTGTTGCTGTGTGTCAACTATATCCCTGACACGTCGCCAGGGATATAGGGTACCTTTCATTAAAAAAAAAGTTACTGTTCCCGATTGATCATTTAAAATTATAAAAAGTAACGCCTGGCAAAAGTTTAATAGAATTGTTGTTAATTTTTTTTTTTCAACGCTGACAAAGTAACGGGCACCAGCCTATTATTATTAATAAAAACTCACATTTAATAAAGCCAAGTCTATCTTTCCTCAGGCCGTATTTATCGCACCATTGATCGACGTCACGCCACCCGTTTTCTGCCAACGCCCTCTCGAACTCACATTGGATCAAATAAAGTGCAGAGTGATCGGATGTCTTGTTGAATTGTTTCTTTATTTCACGTATTTCTGTAACAAACGAAACTTAATTTACTTGGTTAGAATTTTAATTTGCGCATAGAATTTAAACGACTGGCGGCTTGCTGACTACAGTGCTGACCATCCTCTAGTTAATAGATGATTCATCATCATCATCATCATTTCATCATTTCATTCATCATCATTTCAGCCCGTCACTCAGGGCCAAGATATTTTGTTCTCGGGCGGCTTATGTTGAATTCTTTGCTACGTCATTACAATATATTGTTAGCGTCTGCTATTTATGTCGACTGAAGTTGATTGATTAAGGCGGAATGTATAGTAAAAAATGCTTTGTGACATTGCAAAAAGAGGTGCTCATTCATTCAGTTTCATTCGATGACATGAAGAGAGGTCGTTATCGTTTGTCCGCACATCTTATACTTGGAGTTGTAGTTTTGATTTAACGGTCGGACATTAAAAGTATTGGGACAAAACATAGAGCGGTTTAATTAATGTACTTACTCGAAGTAGAGGTTGCTAACAATATGTGCGAGCGCGACGGTAATATATTTACGCGGGAGCGACAGAGACAGGCGATAAGAGGTTAATGTACGTAATTCTTCCTACTCCGCAATGACAGTGCTTTAACATACCGTCCCTCCTGTCGAGCGCCCTCGCGAACAATTCCGCCGGCGCCGAGCAGTGTGCGGCTGTGACGGCCAACGAGCGCAACGAGCCGCAAACCGCCGCGTGCAAGACGCCGCGGCCGACGCGCGGGTGGAGCGAAAAACGCGACAGTAAAACGCCCACACGCGTCAACTGCTCCTCCCGTGTCAATGCGCCTGTCAAACAATCGTTCCTTGTCTACTAAGTCTTATGCCCCGTTTACACATGGCCCATTTACCACGGCCACGAGCAGGGACATGGGAAATAAAATGGGCAATGCGAGTATGTAAACAGGACGCTTCCTTTGCCGCTGCCGTTGCCGCTCGCGTTGCCCAGCTATCCCTCAATTGGCGGTTTTTCGTACGGACATCAAAAGGCCGGCAACGCGTGAGCGAGAGTGTTTAAATGCGGACTCTCTCGCTCACTTGCTCTCGAACGCGCGAACGGATTGCAACGCGAACCGTATTTAGGGAAATAAATACGGCAACGGGAGCGGAAATGTCAATGGCCATATGTAAACGGGGTATTATGTAGTGTCCGACCGAAGGTCAATTTCTGGCTGAAGCCGAAGCCGATTAATCGGCTATCGCCACAACCTTCGGCCGCAGCGGAAGGCTTAACAGGTCTAAGAAATTTAGTTCAAGATTGGCTACAAACTACAATTAAAAAGATAAATGATTTTAAAACTTTAATATTGAAGGTTTATATCGACTGTGTATAATAAAAAAAAAATACCATGCAATTTTTTTGTCAAAAATAATAACATTTCGAAATAATGTGAATTATAACATTAATTTATTTAGTTACGAATCTTCGGTGAAACCGAAGGTGGCCGAAGCCGAAGTCGAAGCTTCGGTTGGACACTAGTCTTATGTGAAAATATTCAGCCATTCATTTTTTTCATAAATTAAAAACTTTTTATGCACTTTTTTTAGTAGTGGCATTGCATTTCGCAGTCTTAACATTTGGCGGAAGTAACCACTCACCCTACAGCACATGTACTGTTGTGTTTCTGTGAGCAAGGGATGCCTTACTCTCAAACCCACTATAATCGACAGCGAACTTGCAAAAACAGTGGCGTTTCTTGTGTTTTGGGCGACGGTAGCCACCTACCATCAAGTGAACCGTCAGGCTGTCTGCAGACTTTAACATAAAAAAAACTATCCTTTAAGAATGTCTATTGAATAGAGATTCGTAAGTGGTGCTTGTTGTGGGGGCCTTATTCGTAGATACTTTTTTCAAAAAATTACTTTAAAAAAAATAGCCAGATCAATCCAGCGTTGCTCTATGAATTTTAAATATTAAGTTATTATACACAAATTGGTGCCCACATCTTCGTATGTGTTGAAAATAAAAGATATTTCACCTGAAAAAATGTGTAAAGCAATATTAGAATGTCTGACATTATACTTTTGCCAAGCGTTGGATCTTTATTTTTAGAGGAAATATATAATCTGTGTTCATGTTCATAGTGAATTTCTATCTATTCTAACTATTGGTAATTTTTTTTAAAATTGGATGAGTAGTTTTGAAGATTACCTCCTACATAGAATCAAACAAACTTCACCTCATTATAATATAATATTAGTATAGATAATTACCTAAATCCTTGAGGTCATTGACGGCGAACTGTATGGCTTTAGAAGTTGGAGGCTCGGGGAGTTGAGACAAAAAACTTTCGATTTTATCTTCTGGCGCATACGACTTACAATCCAATGCAGTTTGTACTAAGGGTATTCTGGAAACGAAAAAAAATAAAATCGTATTATTATAAAATATTATTAAAATTACTGCCGCCAGATTGTCTGCGAAATGCCGCGTGCTCTGCCACTACTTTTCCACATCCAGACCAGAGACAATTTTGAAAAGTTCATTTAAAAGTTGAATGTGCTAGGATTCGAACCCGGGAACCCTAAAACAGAGCGTTAAGGCAAGCACCCTAACCACTCATCCACGCTGCAAAAATGAAAATAAACACCGTAAAAAACCACATTTTTTCAAAATTTTCAAATCAAAAATTTTATCGTGTTTTGCACAAAAGACAACGAATACTTATATACTCTTCGCCATAATTATATTCAAAGTCTATATCTTGTAGATTATTTGTAGAAGGCGTACAAAATTACCTGATTATTTCTGGTGTCGTGTGTGGAGCGAATTCCTTTGCTTTTTCGTTCGTGTACATTCTGTAGCAATGCCCTGAAAAAAAAAAAATCAGGTCTCCATTACTAGTGTATAGTATGTAATCCTTGGAGGTATTTTTTTATATAATTATATAATCTGCAGTAAAAAACTGCACACGTGCGAAGCCTGGAGCGGGTCGACGTATGCCGATATTAGCATAAAAAAAATGTATCAAGTGAATTTATTTTTAGTGGCAATCATAAAAAAGTGTGTGTGTCAGCTCCGACGCACGACTGGAGTTTACTCCTTACGAACGATAAATAAATAATTTAATAAATATAATTAAAACATATTAATATAATTTATAATATGTATTATATTATATTAATATGTATTAAAGCATATTGTAGCCTGTAACGCGTAACGTGTGACATATGACATTTGATTTAACTCCCATAAATTTTCATACCCAGGACTCCAATAACAATTAAAATTAAGTTCTTATAAGACTTTAATTTTATATTTTCTAAATAGACAGATTTTTTTTTCTATTTCAGGATACTATACCCATTCGTGTTATAGGCGACGATAGCCACTTACCATCACAAGTGAACCGTCAGCCTGTATGCTGACATAACATGAAAAAAAAAAAAGTATTAAGAGCATAACCGAAGCAGTAGTCTACAATGAAACCGTACCTGGTTGAACTCTCCCCGCTCGGCCAGTTCTCTGCTTAGCCCCGGCTTGCGACACCCACACACTCTCCAGTGTTGCCACGCCTGAAAACAATTTGGTCATTTATGGTCATTTTTAGTTTTGGTTAGCTTTTGGTCGCCCAAGTCAAGTGAGTATCCCACGATTTTCTCGGAATGCCCTCAAGCTATTATACGTAGGTCGCACTAAAAGTTTTATAAATATATATAAAAATGGTCTTGTTTAAAAAAATTTTGATAACTAGCTTTTATGGAAGAGCGAAGGCTCCTGGCACAGGCTTCCCGCTTAATAGTAGGTCTTAAATTACAGATTTATTTTACAAACGAGTTTTCTGATAGTAAATAACATTTTCCATACAATCCCCATGTTTTTTCCCCTCATACAAAATTCAATTGCATTTCAACAATATTAAATATTTCGATGCAATTTTATTATCCTTTTGCAGGGCCATCTAACGATTTAGTCCTAGAAAATTATACAAAGCGCCGTCTAACGTCGAAGAATTGCATTTCTCGCGAGTTCAGTGATTTTTATCCTCATACAAAATTCGTCCACTGACCAGTTCCATCCTTCATCCTGTTCTCCTTGTGAGCTCCCGAGTCTATGACGTGGGTCACGTCGGGAATAGTGATGGACGTCTCCGCAATATTAGTGGCCAGCACTATCTTGCGAACTCCGGGCATGGCTCTGTCGAATATCTTCGTTTGCTCTGTTGTCGATAATCTGCAATTTTAGGAATTAAAATGTTAATACCCTCTATTTATGGTACAATAATTAAACCACTTTATGTTGAGTCCCAATAATTTTATTGACCGACCTATACATCAGAACTACAATTCCAACTATAAGGACATACGAAGACGACGTCTCTTCTCTAACATACCACCGAATGAATCTGAATGAATGAATGAACACCCCTTTTTTGTAACTTCACGGAGCACTTTTCAATCAACTTCAGTCGACATAAATAGCAGACGCTAACAAAAGTATAGATGTGACGATAAAATGTAACGGACAGGCTGACGATCTGTTAAATTTTAGATGTAAACTCACCTAGAGTGAACGGGCAATATCAAGTGAGGCCCCCCACCACGATAATATTCGTCTAGCAACTGCTTGGTTTGTTTAATTTCAGCCCAACCCGGGAGGAACACTAGTATTGCTCCTTCGTCTCCCTGTTTATCGACGGCTTTTATTACTTCCACAACCTGGAAATAACGACTTCTCTATTATTTTCTGAATCTGCATTGTTGGTCTATTTAACAGGTTTGCAGAAATATCTGTCACAGGCTATTACAATTAACAAAAATGTATCGTTTATATCAAACTAGCGATTCGCTCCCGGCTTCGCACGAGTGAAATTTTCAACTTTTTTTTGTATTTGTTTTTCTGTAAAAAAAAATCCTCTTATCGTGTTCCTGGTGTGTGTAAAAACCTCTTTCTTAGTATTCTTTGCGTTTTCTAGTCTTAGTTTTTTCGTACACACATACGGAAGGACAGACGGCGGGAAGCGACTTAGTTTTATACTATCCAAAGAATTTTAAGTCTTTTGATTGATTTGTTCCGTTTTGCAATGCAAATGAGCAAGAGCTCACTTATCGATTCCATACTAAGTAATTCCATGACTACTTCTTAGTTTATTGTTCGTAGCAATCAAAAATTATTGGTCAAAAAACATATGACATTTCTGAGATATAAGAACTAAAATTAATTTCATATCCAGTACAATTAATTTCTAAAGTGAGCAAAGGGAAAAAAAACACGAGGAAATATTTATTAACCGACCTCTTCACAATAAACGGAGGGCTTTCCATATTCTTTGCTACAATTGGCCAAAGTGTTTGGCAATTTAATTTGAAATTTCTCTTGTATTTCGTCCAAATACGACACATGAACCGGAAAAGTTTTGCCCGGAACCTCGACAATTGGACAGGAATCGAAGTATCTGGAAGTCAAAAAATAACAATATTTCAATATCTATACGAAAATTATAAACGTGAAAGTAACTCTGTCTGTCTGTTACCTTTTCACGCCTTAACTACTCAACCGATTATAACGAAATTTTGCATACACGTTGTCAGGGATACAAGAAGGGATATAGGGTAAATTTCGTCCAGAAAAAATTACTGTTCCCTAGGGATCATCGGGATAAAATAAAATATTAAAACTAACACCTGTCAAAGTGTTATAGCAACAGTGGGCTTGACCCATTGTTTAAGCTTTTTAAGACTTTGACAGAAGGGAGATTCTGAGGTGTTTTCCTGTGAAAGAGACAGTACCTGGTGAAAACTCCAATGTCCAAGGTTGCACTCATGACCATTACTTTCAAATTGGGATTAATGTCCAACGCCTTTTTCAAAAGCAACAGCGTTATATCCGTATTCACATCTCTCTCGTGAGCCTCGTCTATTATCACATGACTGCAACCTTCAAGACCTGAAATTATCATTTATTTTATCAATTACCCACTAGCGCTGACATCTTTATAGCTGTGACGACAGTGGCGCCACCTCGGCATTTTTATGATCCCTGGGGATATTTTTATATTTTTTGACGATCCCTCGGAAACCTAACATTTTTTCAGGACAAAAATTATCATATATAATGTCAGTCCAGGTAATAAACTATCTGTGTGCCAAATTTCATCCATATTCGTTCAGTAGTTTTTACTTGAAGGAATAACAAACATCCATCCATTTCACAAACTTTCGTATTTTTAATAGTATTAAGTACGTTTCCTATAAACTCATAAAACTGTTCCATCAATTTTGGTGAAATTTTCAACCAATCTTCAGATTAGCCAAGCGGCTGATCTTGTGAAGTTTATTAGAGGTCGGATTAAGAGGTTTTTTTTGTTTTTTGATAATTTCCCTACAAATTAATACAAAATAATAAAAAAATGTGATATATTTAGTGGGGTGACAAAAATATATGAGCAATACAGACTGAATAAAGGTTTTAACACATAAGAAAAAGGGGCGCAGACACAGCCAATCGCGGGCACAGCCAGTAAGTTTATAATAACTAGTATAAAAAGAGAAATTTTAGAATACCAACCTGGATTCATTTGAAGCCTTTTTAATAAAACTCCAGAAGTGCAGTACAAAATCGTGCCACAGGGCTGACGCGGTGGCTTCGAATCCAACCTGACTTGATAGCCTACAGACTCGCCCACCTAGAAACATATCAGATACATTTTGACAGGGGTCTCAGTCAAAAAACCCCATAGAAATCGGTCCATCCGTTTAGACAGATATACTCATACACAGATACACAATTTATAAAACCAATCTTTTGCGTCGGGAGTTAAAAACTGGCAATACTCACATTTTCACTAAGTTCACTGGCAACTCTTCGCGCGAGTCCAATTGCGGCAACTTTGCGCGGCTCCGATACGATGACAGTGGTGTTGGCTCCAAGACGTCGCAAAATGGCCGTCGGCGCTCTCGTGGACTTCCCGCAACCCGGAGCTCCCACTAATATGGTGACACGAGAATTCTGAACTGTTGTCGCTAATTGGTCACTGTAACATTAAAGGATCAGTTTTTGAAGTAAAAACTTCTTTAGACGCGTTGTTCATTTTTAAGATGGGAAAAAACCATTGAACTCGTGACCTGTTTTGCCGTAACCGTGTAACCGACATCTCTGTATATTTATCAGATATTGCTCCATCTACACAATATCACTGAAACTAGAATATGTTACGTAAGTGAAAGTTAAAAAAATAAAAATGGCCTGGTTTTGAACGATATCCTTTAAATGTTTCATTCATTGCTGCAAGAAAACAGTACAGTACTGTATAGTATACAGCACAGTACAATATACAATAAGTTTTATACAGTTCTATACAAAACTGTATACAGTCCTGTACAGTTTTGATATTCAAAACTGTTAGATATTTTAGTTACTATTACAAAATTAGTATACAGCACCTGTACTGAATATTGTTTTGATATTTTGTTAGAGACCATTGATAATGGGGCCTTTCCGTTTTAATTATCATAATACGGGGCTCTACCTTGACATGAATTACTTTCCCATATTAAATAAAAGCATTGATTCTCATTGTTGTGGTTGTGATAAACATTAAAACTATTATAACTCCAATTAAAAAGCATTACAATATAATTATAACGATATATATAATAATGAATTTTAATATTTAATTTTTATTTAAATTAAATTTAACAAAGTAGTTTTTTTATATTATGAAAGCAAAAATTCTAGTTTATTAAAAAAAAGAAAAAGAAAAGAAAAATATATTTTAACTATAAGTGTCTTTATTTTTAACATTTTTATAACGTTTGAGAATTTTATATCCATTTGTACAAAAAGAATAGATAGTCAAAAGAGCTCTATGTTTTTTTAGATCATATCGAGGTCAGACAAGATCAGACCCAAAACGTAAGTAGGTAAGCGTCACACAACTGCAAACGAAAGAGAAAGACAGCGTGACGTCACGCAGCGTGCGCATCTTTGTACACGTCACTGTGACGTGCTGACTTGTGACGTCATCGGCGTCACAACGAGAGCGAGAGTGCCACTTTCAGTTTTCTCTTCGGCTGACGTAGCTGCGTTCGGTCGGTCGTAAGTCGTCGTCGTCGTGACGCGTTCAATTCTCTTTGGGGGTGTAGGCAAAATGTTGATTGATTCGTTTCAATATAAAATTGTTTGCATCACTTGTGTAGTTATGATGACCATGTCATGTAATAGAGGAACACTACTGAACGTGTTCTGATTTTAATTATTTATTTACTTTATTTGTAAAACAAATAAAATGGTAGGTATAATAAATTTTAGGATTTAGTTTAGGTATGTCACGCGACGCGACAATTAGTGATTTATTCAAAACCGAGTGTTTTTTTATATATATTCCAAAGTCGACCGAAAAGCTGACTGTCCACCCGATGGTAGATGGTTACCGTCATACATAACACAACATTACGCATAAGGGATCAAGAAAGGCTAGGAAAATGCTCTCTGGTATCCCTTATTACCTCACCGAAACACAACAGCACACGCGCTGTTATTTCACGATGATCTTCTGTAAGGGGGTGGTTACTGCCACTAGACGTGCTGCCCAAATGATTGAGAAACGCAATGTACATTGTACCTACATTGAGATCCCTATTGAGGAATGAGGAAATGAAATGTAAAAATATAAAAGTCATTACAAATTAATATCGTCTAGTTTTAATTGGGTTAGCAATTTCAAATTTCATGAGTCATGAGTTAATTAACTTAATATACTTATTTATGGTTCCTAAGATAGGACCATTGTATGCATGGTATATTCCCTTTATGTCGGCCTTATTTTTTTACAGGCCGTAAACTGAGTTTTAACAGGGGTGGCTGTGGCTAACTTAAAAATTTTATTCTTATAAATCAATGAATACTCTTTGCATAACTTATTACAATTGCCACAACATATTGACAAGCAATAAAAAAATTAACAGCATAATAATTTTTAAGGGTTGGTTTAAAATATACTATGTAAGTAAATCTTGTTGTTGGCAGCGTCACGTACGCACCACAATACAGTTTCCTTGTGGACGGGTTTTTGCCAATTCTTATAAAAACTCGTGTACTCAATATTATTTATGTCATGGACCCCACATTGGATTTTCCAAAACCGCAAAACTGTGTATTAATCTATGGTTGGGTTACTGATATTAACATAAACACGATTACTGATAAATCAAGTTTATAATGCATAATGCAAAGAAAAATCATGAATAAATAAAAAACTTATTAGTTAAAGTAAAATAGGTAGGATATTGAAATTTGGATTGCGTATGAAGAAGCTCATTTTATAGAAATGAATGTGTGGGGCGAATAATAAGTCGCTGCTTAAATTCAAAAGTACCACAAATCAAAATTACACTTTTTACAGGAGAGCTAATAGAAAAAATATTATTATTTTTTGTATATTTTTTTCTTATTAGATATATATCAAATACTTATATGCATATTATACATCGTTAGAAGCGTATTTTTAAGTAGCATTAAATGTTTTAAGTACTTTTATAATAAACTGAATATTAGAGGAGATATAAGCATATAAGTTACTTTTGAATAATAAAAAAATGATCAAAATATACTAAATATAGAATAAAACAACCATAAGTCTTATTGCAACACACAATATGAAGGATTGTGATTGTATTTTTGCAATAAAAACATTTTGGAATTTTTTGATTTGTGGTATTCGGCTTCTATATTATTTGACTATAATTTAATATGGTTCATGAAATGTCTTTTATACGCCCATAAAAAGGGTTTTTTTTTATTCATATTTTTTAATTTCTAACCATGATTGAATCAATTCGAAATTACAATTAAAGTAGGAATGCATTAGGTTTCAGAGGATTAATAAAATCAGTTTAGTGATAATTTATTAAATTATGTAAACAGAATTATTAAAACCTAAAAACGCATACAACATGAAAGAGATTTTTTTTTATTCTCGCATTACTGCTCGATGCGTTGGAACATTTTGACAATACATTTTGACTCTTCCAAAAGGAGGTCAGTGGGTTCGGACCCCACTGCTCGGGCAGCTCTTATTGAGGTCGCAATGCCGCTCTTAAATGACTTAAATTTTTGCCCGCACACTAATTTTCAAAATTTACAGAGCATTTTAGACTTGGAATGTTTTGGGAATGTCGTTGCTTCTATACACTTAAGTGGTTCGTTAATAACGATATACCTTACCTTATATTTTAGGTGCCTTTAGATCTTATCATAGATATCTTTACATTTAGGGTAAAAAAATATTTATAATTCATGATTTTCCGCCGTCCACTGTAACGTTATCTAAAAAACTAGCATTAAACTGCGACTTCGTATAAGACAAAGTCGCTTCCCGCCGTCTGTCCCTCTGTATGTACGCTTAGATCTTTAAAACTATGCAGCGGATTTGAATGCGGTTTTCATTAATGGAAAGAGCGAAAGTTTTTTATATGTACATAACTATCTGAATTCGGCCACGCTTCGTTCCACGGTTGCCATAACAACGGTGGACATATGAAAATTACGTTTTTTTTATAAAAAAAATCTGTTTCAGTTCGAATTTTGGGAAAAAAGTATAAAGATATTCCTCTGTTTAGATGCAATGTTGTTTAAAAATTTCAAGTTAATCCGTCGGCTAGTTTTCGAGTTTTTGAAGCATATGACAAACCAACATAACATTTTTATAGAAATAGATTTGCAGAAAAAATTGCACCCGTGCGAAGCCGGGAGCAGGTCGCTAATATGTTATATAGATATACTGTTTTATAAACCTATATTAATACAATTATTTTATTAATAATTGTAAAATAATGATATTGGTTGGTAGGAACAATCGAATGACATTGAACCTCCGCTGTTGACCTAATTATCAAGTTTAAGGTCACAGAGGGTCGAGTTTTGAGGTCGTCGCGGGACCGAAGGTCACAGTGTGTGTAATCGAGTCGGGATTGAGGCCGTAAGGCCGCGGTGCAGGCTTTGTGTGTCACTGGAAATGTTACAAGGCTTCCGCATTTAGGACGACCGGTGAGGAAGGTCACAGTTTTATGTATCAATACTTCCATACTTACTGATATTATAAATGTGTAAGTAACTCTGTCTGTTACGCCTTTTCACGCCTTAACTACTCAACCGATCATCATGAAATTTTGCATACACTTTGTCATAGGGTATCTTTCATCCAGAAAAAAGTCCGGTTCCTGAGGGTCCTGTCGCCATAGCAATAAAGATGTCGGGCGTTATATGACTCATATATTTTCTAGAAAAATTTTATATATTTTATTTTTCAACGTGGATATAGTCGCGGACATTCCAATGTTTTAATCGACCTGAAGATGTTAAATTTGATGGGATTTATGATTAATATTTAGAAAAAATAATAATTTAAAATTTACTTATATGTAAGTATATATATAAGTTTGAGTTGCGTGTCTGTGTGTGACATCCGAGCTCTCAAACGAATGCACCAATTTTGATCCCGTTTATTTGTTTGAAAGTTGACGTAATCGAGATGGTTCTTAGCTATAATTTATGAAGTTCTGTTCAGGAGTTTGAAGATTATCAGCTCATTTTATAGTTGACGGAGGGACCCCACTAACTTCTACAAGTTCGATAGATTTTAAACTTGGTGTACTGTAATTTCGGTATCATTTCCGTGACATGGTAGCCTTAACCTGATGCAGCGGCATCAAGAGTCTGCGTGATAACTAACTCCTCAGTAACTTACACCAGATAATAATGTGTTTGTGCATGGTTTGGGCTCAATAGAATGTCTGGGGTTAATTTTTAATTATAGCTTGTATCACATATAAATGCAAATTCTCATACAAAATTAATCCTGAACATAGTATAGTCATAACATAACATAGTCGTCAAAGATTCCGACACAGACATATGTTTCTTTAGTTACTACAAAAAAGTCCTAAAGTTTTTCCGTGAAAGAGTAACAAACACCCATACATCCATCCTCACAAATTTTCGCATTTATAATATTGGTAGGAACTTAACAAAAAAGTAAAATTAATTCATCGCGTTTTATTAAAAAACACTCAAGAATTCCAGTGTGTTAGAAAATTCTGAAACCCTATACGGAACCCTAAACAAAAATTTATCATTAGTTATCAAATATGTCATCTAATAGGTATTTAGATACAAAAAAAAATTACTCACACATATTGATCAATTGGCAGAGGCGTCAGTTCTTCGTCGTATTGTTCAAACTTTTTCCTCAACATTTCGTTTCTTTTCGCCAACGTTGATTGCGATGGAGGTTTCATTTTCTCGCCAATCACACAACGTTCTGTTAATAACACAAGCTATAATTAAATATATAAACTCCTAACTTAATAATCGTCGACTTTCTATTCTATGCTATATCTGCTGTACAATGCTGAGGAGTTATTCCGTTGACTACTTGATGCTGCAGCACCAGGTCAGCACCAGATTACCGTGTCATGAAAAAATCACCGAAACAACAGTATATCAAATGCCACATCGATCGAACATGTGGAAGTTAGTGAAATCCCTTCGTCAATTAGGAAACAACAAGAAGATCAAAAATATATGTACGTACCTACCTGAATTAATATGTGCAAAATTTTCTTCTGTAATAGTACTGCCATCTTCACACTCATCTGTGAAAAAAAAAAATTGTGTGTGTCAGCTCCGACGCACGACTGGAGTTTAATACACATAATTTTGAATTTTAACTTTGAATTTGAATTTTGACTGAATTTGAATATTTTCAAAGGAAAGGTGCGCAAGGTACGTTACGTAGAACATAACGCTTTTTATTTAACGTTTGTATTAATTTTACTCCTCATAAAATTTCCTTATATGTAAATCGATTCTAAAGTAAACTCCAAAAAATAAATAAATAGTATTTATACTGCTTATACATCAAATCTATCTAATCTATATAATAAATAATATAACAGCGTCCCATCATGTACTACCACATTTGGCGTGCAAAAATTATACATATATTAGAAGTCAATCATAAAACTAAACTCATTTACACTCAATTACCAATTATTATAAACAAAAAAAAAAACTATAATTCTAATAATGTTATACAATAAAAAAATTATAATGCGACTGGTATTAGTCCTATTCTTGAGGAAAGTTATCAATAGGCGAGAGAAACTGCGAGACATAGATGTAAGAACAAAAAAAAAATACTAAATAAAGAATATGAAAACGCAATCTTAAATATTTCACCTTCATCGTCTATTGTTGAATCCTTAGAAATAGTTACAGGTGGCAATACAAGCCTTTGTTCTGCTTCTTTGAATGTTCTCTCGTATATGTTTTCTGCGAAGAAAATTTTATTCATTCATACATCCTCACAAACTTTCGCATCTATATCTATATAATATTAATATATTAATATAATATATTAGACCCTATTTTTAGTTAGTGCGACCCGCTTTCGGTTCGGGTTTATACATATACGGACCTTCCCCGTTTATCCCTCTTTCCGTATGTGAAAACTGAATTAAAATCTGTCTACCCATTTTCGAGATTTTGAAGCATACACAAACCAACTTAACTCTTTATATATAAAGAAAACAAAGTGATGTTGGTTACACCATTTATAACTTGAGATCGGCTGGAGCGATTTTTATGATATTTGATTTTTGAATGGTTTTTTCATGGTCATTAAACTTGATGTATATGTTAATATTAGTATGACACATATTTACACATACTTATTTCATTTTCATAGTCTCCCCATATTCTTTCTATTCTTGTTGCTGAATTATGGCTAATGGTTGCATGAATTTTGTCATTCAATTTGTTTCTTGCTTCAGCCAATACGGTTTCATCGTACACAGGAGAGCCTCTTTTGTCTATTCTCCTCATTTTATATAACCACTTGAGGGCTAGTGTGGCAGCATTTGTTGCTGCTTGGTGTTTTGATAGGGCTGTACTGAAAAATTTATTATTATGAACTGGCGATCCACACTTACCATAGATCTATGGAGAGTAGAGGTAAGGAGTACCGACTCATATGACAATCAACTTGAAAAAATGGTCCTCCCCAAAAATAAAATAAGGGTTCTAAAAGTGGCCAGAATGGCGCTAGTGTAACATATCTTCTATCTATCTATTTTTGTCTAATTTACTCCTCAATGCTACACTAGTGCCACCTTAATTTACTGGTATTCCGGGACCACTTTTTAATACATAGAGACGGGCCTCCTTACCTCTACCCACCATACATAGCTTGTTAAAAATTTTACAGAATAAAAAAATTACCTTTCAAACTTCATTTTCTCTGGCCACACAAAAGAATATATGCATGTCCAATCTTTGTTCTGTATTTTCTTCTTTGGCCCTTGATGATTAACAATGTTGTGCTTGTAGTGGACATCAAATATTTTGTTGTGAACTTTTGCTTGCATATTGTGCAATGTTTGTCTGGGAGATTCCAACAAATGGGAGATATTCCCTACATCTGAAAATAATATATCATTAACTATTTGAAGAGTCAATATGACAACCACCTTATCAATATGATAAGGTGGTTATAAGTGATGGTATTATTTACAATAATTTCAAAAGTATTCAGACACAGACATATAAACTATCGCTTTTTTACAAGCAAGAATTCTTACCAACTTTATCTCCATCAAATACTCCTTTAACACCTCTTATGGAATTATTGTTAGTGCAAAAAGCTCGAGTTGGTCTACAAATTGTATTCCATTTGTAGGTCAGACTGGGTCCTACAGATGTTATATCTGAAAAATAAGGAAAACATTTATTCTTGTACTAATGTAGCCTAAATGAAATACATTATATATATGTGTTATTTCAGCAGTCTTTTATTGCCTTTGTTAATTCTAGAAAGAAAGAAAAAAATGTTTATTTGGTACATTTTATTACTTAAATTTCATTAAATTTAAAGTACATTATATTGGTATAAAAAAGTGTACCAAAATAGTCTCCACTCAGCATGTAGTCTTGATGATATTTATCATCATGACGCTAAACTTCCGCGGATGCCGTTTTATTTACGTTAAGTACTTACATACTAATTTATAGTTCCATATTTTTTATTTAATATAGACAATACATAATAAACTATAATATAATATACATAAACAAAATAATGAAAAAGATATAGAGGAATATAGAAATGATGGCACAATATTACAAGTATAGACAAAGTAATCATAGACAAATAGTAATTGATATTACATAATTTAGATTATTATTATAATATAGAGTTTATAATCTAGTATTAATTATTGCATTTTTCTTATCTTATGATTAATCTAGTGACCCACCCCGGGCTTCGGATGGATTTGAAAATTTCAAGAATCTATTCTTAGCAGATGCATTATAAAATAAAAGCTATGTTTCAAATATCAGCTTTCTAAACTTACTTAGTAGTTTTAGCTGTGCATTTACTGACAGTCAGTCAGGACAAACAATTATCCTGTCACATTTAGCAAATTATTCAGCATGTACTTATGATAAACGTCATGAGTGTAAGCATGTAACGAGTTGGACTTTTTTTCTTTTTATAGGACTTAAAGAGTGTACCAGTAAATAGAGCATAAAATACTCAGTCTAATGGCATCATAAAGTGTTTTTTTTTAATGGACTTAGAACAGTATAACTCCGGTATGCAGATATAAATAAGTAGCTTCTTGTGAAGCCTCAACTTTTCAGGAAGCTGCATCATCTCAGCCTTCATTAAATAAGCATAAACTTACTGCATGAGCACTTTATTTGTTTCAGATAATTGGATAATGCACATTGGATAATCAAACATTTCCTATAAGAGTACTGTGCAGATATACTTCTTGAAAACATTCTGTAGACACCTAACCTATAACATCTAATTGAAGAAATTATATGTATTCTGAATTTTTTCACTTATTTTCTCTATTATATTTAATGTAAGAATTAAACAATGTTATTTATAATAATATTCTATTCAGTAAAACACATGAAATTAATAATTTATATTAAAAACTTGATATTGGTTGAAAATTGAAACTATATGGGAAATTATATTTTCAAATTTTCAAAATGGCATGACAATGACATATATTGTTATGTGACTATGACATTGATTACCCAATTTGACATTTAATATCACGGTGACAGTTTTAACTAAAAGATCTTAATCTAATTATCATAATTGGCAACAGATGGCGCTAAACAAATAAATTCTCGTTGAATTTGATAAAGAAAATTTATTGATATAATTATAGAAAATTAATGACTATTATAGATTTTATATTAAAACCTATCAATGATCTGAAATAGACTATAGACGTTTAAACAGTTTAAACGTTTAACAGTACCTACCTATTATAATTATGCATAACAAAGAGGTATCTTATGTTGGTACATACTCGTACATACTCGATGTGTTGTTAGCAGATTATTAAAAAACTGTCGTGTACAGGTATATTAATTTACCGGCAATACTTAATAAGTATTTTGTTGGTATATAGTATCGCTTCTTCGTCTTACTTCTTATTCAATTTTAGTAGAACGTAGTTAAATGAAATCTCCAATTTCTATGTGCACATCATTTATATATTTTTTATATATAAGCATAATAAACATTTTCATAATCTTTAATTAAAGTTGACTTTCCTAAACGATGTCTAAAATAAATTTTCTCTATAAGTATGTCAAGCAAATTCTATTTCTATCTTTTCATAATTTAAACTCTAGTTTATTTTTAAAACCAGCCAGTATTAAAATTCAATACCTCAACATATTTGTTGTAGGTCATCGATGTTGTAGGTACTTACTTAATCGTCCAGTATAAAATAATAACAAGCTTTTATTTATTTGTTCTCTGCAAAATGGAGCCCCTTTGACTTGGCTCCAACTTTCCGAGGTGCATCCGTACCTGTCGCCAATGATCTTGAACTTCTTGGCATGAGGTTGAGCTCAAACCTCAACTTCGGCACCTCTATCGAGTCCAAAGCCCAAACAGAAGCTAAAAAGGTGGGCATCCTAAATAGGGTGAAGCGATACTTTACGCCTGGACAGCTCCTATCTTTGTATAAGGCGCAAGTCCAATCTTGCATGGAGTATGCTCCCACCTTTGGGATGGCTCAGCCAAATACCAACTTGCCGCACTCGACTCGGTGGAACGCAGAGCTAGAAGACTCATTGGCGACAGTACACTTTTAAAAACTAATATGCAGAGCTTGCCACATAGACGCAAAGTATCTTTTATAACATGTACTTCGGAGAGTGTGCTCAGGAGCTGCATGAGCTCATACCTTCCCGGTACCTAACAAAAACTTAGCCATCTGTCAACACCCCGTTTTTTTGTCCTTAGTTTTTGATGTAAGTTTAGTTTGCAGTTTAAGGAAGAAAGGTAAATAAATAAACATGATTTTTTGAGGTAACATGAAGGTCTGATAACAATGACAAAAGTTTACGCAAATGGAAACGCTCTGACTCATTAAAAATACAACTGTCTAGCCAAAATTGTCTTCCTTGATGTCTGGGTCCCGTGAATCATTGATTGTTTATTGTATACATGTGTAGGTATTTGTATAATATGTTATCTTTGTGCTAAGGCGTCAGTCAATAAAATTATATATTTAGATTTCGTACGGCACATTTATTTGCTCTGTGTGATTCAGTTGGTGTATGTATGAAATGCATTCATTTCATGGCTCGCAGCACATCGTGTTCCTGTAAATAACTATGTACTTACCTACAAATTGGTTGCTGATTACGATACGAGTAATAATGGGTAACTGTATAACATATATTAAGTAGGTAGGTATTATGCTCGTTTTCTCAAATTATATCCTGATCTTTTTTTAAATTTATATTTATATATAAAATAAAGTCGTGTTAGTAATGTTAGTAATACCATTTATACTCGAGAATGGCTGAACCGATTTTTATGATCATATTTTATTGAACTTGTCTCCATCCCGAATAGCAAAATAACTAATAAAAAAAAATGAAGAAAATTCATTTTCTTCTACATTTTGTATGAAACAGGTTTTTATTATCCCTGAGGCGGTACGAAGTTCGCGGGTCAGCTCGTATAGTATAAAAAAACTAAAGTCGCTTCCCGCCATCTGTCCCTCTGTAGTAAGTATGTACCTACGCTTATATCATTGAACTACGCAACGGATTTTAATGCGGTTTTCACTAATGGAAAGAGCATTAAACGAAGGTTTTTTATATATAAAATCAGTGCGAAGCCGTAGGCGGTCTGCCAGTAAATTATAAATACGAAAGTTTGTATGTTTGTTACTCAATTACGCATAAACGTACTTAATAATTAAAATCATATAAGGTTTCAATACTATGATGTAATTTTTATTAATATTTTTCTCATAAGTAAGTAATTGATAAACATTTATTTTATTTAAGAATTTATTTAAATATAAATAAAGTAAAAACAACTGTGTAAAACGTGCATACACTAAAATATGTTACATCACTGAAAATACTTACAAAATAAAACGATTTTTATTATCTAGTTACCTACATAGTTTAGAATACATTTCAATAGTGGCGGATTTTTATCCGTTTATCGCCGTTAATGTTGATAACAGTTGTCTGTAACATTCATTGAAAAAAAATGCAAGAATAATTAAAAATTAGATTTCTAAACTGTGTAATAGTTTGTTAATTATTTAATATTATTCAATTAACTAATCACCTCATAAATATTTGTTTGTACACCTAAAAATTCTAACAAGCCATTGCAAAAAATATTATTACACACTTATAATAAAACTGTTATTTAAGTACATATTAATTTCAAATATTAAAGGCTTAACTTTCTTCTGATAAATAGTTATTAGTTATATAAAAAAATACTAGAAGAATTTTAAACAATATTACTTAAAATTAAATAATACCTATTAATTATAAAAATCTTATTAAGGAAATAGAAATTGTAATATATAATGTATGAATGAAAAAAGAAAAATTTAACACATACCTACTTAAAGTGGAGTATCAAGATATAGTAACAGTTATAGTAAGAGTTCAAGTTACAATTTAGGATTTCATTATAAAGAAATATCTAATAACTTTAATATGACTCAGAACTAACTTGTAAAATTATTTTAATAAATTAAGCTGTATGTTTATCTGGTCTAATTTAATTCAACCAGTTGATCGTTAACAACGTTAACAGCGTTGAACGGTTGCGTTCTTTTCTATAACGACGACTAGTATTCGAAACGAAGGGCACATTTTATATGCAAACTCATTAAAAATCTGATCAGCTGCCACAATGGAACGACAAGGTTATACTAAACATAAATTAACGCTTCTACAAAATTTACTAACAGTTCTAATATACACTAGGCTTCGAATAAATGCCACCAAAAATTACCGTTGTAGTGGATTTCTCTATAATGAAATAGATGAACGGTCTGTTAGCTGTGAATTGTGGTGTTGATATTCTATCAGCGAAGTTAGCTGATGTCGAAGCAGACGCTGTAGTCCCTTCTTCAGTAACTTCAATGTCTGCCTTATGAACAATCGCTGATACGAAAAGAGGATCAGGCGATATTGCTTCGAACCGCGCTAATCCCGGTTCAAAAATGTCATAAACGCCCATATCGTTAAGAGGCCCGTTCAAAACAACATTCGTGCTTATCTTGAATCTTGGAATTTTAATGTCCACGTCTTCTGCTCCGTATTCGTTGGCGTCATTCTGCAATTTATCCATAACTTCCTTTAGACTAACAATTTCAAGATTCTTGTACACTTCAGCAACATTAGTCTTTGGGTGAGGCAGTATTATGACCATGGAATATTTTCCGTCGCCGTACGGCAATTCGACAACGAATGATTTCAATTTCTGCACTAAAGAGAAAGGTACTTGAGCTTTTTGATACATCATATTCACTTTTCCGATAATTTGTTTGTTCTCATCGTAGAAAGACTCAACGGCCGTGTCTGTTTTGTTGAAAGGCGTAGCCCAGACACCTTTGAACGTTATTACGTTAGTCAATATCATTCTCGAGTCGGCGAAGTCATCCGGAGCTAATACATTCGTAACGTTGCCTCCTACCATTTGAATATAATCGTTTGCTGTCCGAGACGCGACTTCGGGGTTTTTGAAATCCAATCGTTTCACTTTTGCTCCGAAACTTCCGGTGATTTCACTTTGGAATTCAGGTCTCACGTTGAAACTTTGATCCATAAACAAGAAATTCCTACTAACAACTGTGACCCCTTTATTCGCTGGGTCGACGACAGTTCCTGTTAAATTCTTGTATGCGGTAACTAGATATTTCTTGCTCTTTGGCAGTCTAAATGCACCTGTGAGTTGTTGGTAGCTGTTTCCCCTCGCACCGATCGCCACTCCAGTCATTAAGGTCCACACACCGAAAGGCGATATGACGACATGGCCGTTCGTTTTCGCTTGTGTGTGATACAAAAGTTCTATACTAAAGTTTCTGGCACGATCACTGAATTCTATGGCACAAAAACCGCTTGTGAAAAGCGGTACTAACATTAATAGGAGCATCATCGCGGAAAGCGTGTGTCCTCGACGGTGTCACGTAATGTACTGAGCAATTATAATGCAAACTGTTTATTATAGTGGGTCTCTGACCAGTTTGTCTTCCTTGTAAATTAATATCCGATTGATTTTGCACTCTATAACCAAGGCGTTACGGTCACAAAAAATGAAAAGTGTTTCATATGTTGTTCTAAAAATTATTCCGTAACTTTGTTTACGAATTTATACAAATGGGATAGTCCGAGCAACGTCAATAATATTACTACAAGAAGCGTTATCGATTAGAAAAACTTTTACGCCATACTTTTAAAATAGGTTTTTCACGAGGAAAAATTTTGAATGAAATTCTTCACTGCTGCGTCAACATCTATATTTGATTTCTTCGTTCCGAAATCTAATATAATAGCTGTTGCTCGCGACTTCGTCAGCGTAACTTTATAAAATATAGCCTACATTACTCGCTGATAATATAGCTTCATAACAGTGAAAGATTTTTCCAAATCAGTCCAGTAGTTTCGGAGCCTATTCAATGCAAACAAACAAACAAGCAAACAATCAAATCTTTAAATATATTTCTTATTCCTTAATAATTCTTCATATTTAAGAATCAGAACACATCAATAACAAAATAAATAGCTAATTACACACCTACGATACAATCCTTCAAATTAATTGCAACAACCATCAACAACAAAAATTAATGCCGTTAAACATTATATTATTTAATTTTTTTTAAATAAACTCCTGTTTTTTATACAGTCATATTAAAAGGCGTGGCGGGCAGACTTGATTTACTTTATGGTAATTGCTAAATATACAAGCAAGATCCAGTGTACCAACCTGCAAAAATTTGTTTCCTGAACGCTTTAAGAAGTTTATACATATAATTAGTACAGTCATAAATTGGGGAGATGGTATGGCGACAGTAACCACATATCCTTTCAGAAGCCACAGGTAGAGAATGTGTGCTGTTATGTTTCGGTTTGTGAGAAAGAATCCTTATCCGCTCCTTATCTCTTTATTTCCTTTTTTTTATGCTAAAATTGGCAGACAAGCTGACGGTCCAATTGATGGTATGTGGCTACCGTCGCCTATAACACAAGCAAAGCCACAGGCGCTGTGAACTAGTAGGATAAAGGATGACGAATTTAGAAAGGATATGGAACTGTACCTATAGCGTTGTTTTTCTTTTTTTTTTTTTTTTTTTTTTTTTTTATTATAATAATAAATTTATTTGATAAGTATTTCATTACACATACACATAATACATAATTGAAATATATAATTTATAAATACTTATTCAATATATTTCATTTAGTTAGGTTGAGTACTAGAGTCTAAACTAGGCCGAGCCTGTATCTTAGACATTAGTTTCTTCCAGTGACAATAGTTTCACTTATGACAAAAATCCATTGCATTTTACACACCTTTATAAGTACACACTTTTGATTTTAAGAATATGAGGGTAATTTACAAAATTTTAAATAAAAATAACAGGTATAACAAACTATGGAAGAATGTTTGAGTTAATTAACAACGGTAGCTCCGTCAGCTTGTCTGCCGACCTTTACATTTAAAAAAATAGTTAGCACACTTCAAAAGAGATAAAATAAACATAAAATAAAAAGTAAAATACAGTGAAAGTGAAGTGACATTACCGATAAAGAACCATTACAAATTATCGATCTTTTGATGTATAAAAATAATTTACGAATCAGAATGAGGCATGTAAATGACTCAGAGGAAGAAAGTTAGTTTTGGCAATCCCAATGTTTCATCACAATGTAAATAACGGATACAGGAGAGGGCAACGTGTTTCAGAAAACGTACTACTACTTACTATATTATGTTGGCATTTGTTTTTTTTTTTGTTAATTTTTTTTTGATTTGTTAATGCCGTCATCAGCCAGGTCCATTTGTTGGTAGGTGGCTGGCGTCGTCGCCTAAAACGCGAGCAATGCAATAGGTGCTGCAAAGTGCTCGCCTATGTACATAGATTAAGGGATGGTAAATGGGCTCTGGTATCCCTTACTTACTCAATGAAATTAAACAGCACACATGTTGTTATTACATGGTGGTCTTCTGTAGGGTGGTTACTGCCACCAGACAAGCTGCCAAAATGACTGCGAAACGCAGTATGGCCTGCCACTACTTTCCAAATCCAGAGCAGAGGTAATTTTGAAAAGTTCTTTTCCAAAGTTGACCCCGCCGGGAATCCAACGGGCTCGTCAATTAAGTCTTTAAGACGATTAGAGACCGCAATACTGTTACTTCACTAGTATTTCCATGACATCTTACACTAGTGCTGCAGCATGGAGTAGTCTGCGGAATAACCAACACCTTAGCAACTTACAGCAGATATAGCGTATTTGGGCTCGATAGAACGTCGACGGTTAATTTACCTTTACGCAAATACTTAATTTTAAATATAACTAGCCTCAATAAAATAATGAGTGATAATAATTTAGGTAGTACGAATCGATTTTTAATGGAACTTTAATGCGGGCACCTAAATGCGATTACCTCTTTTAAATATTATTGCAAAATAAAACTTAAAAGTAATTCATTTGTTTGTAGAAATCAGAGAATAGTTTAATAATGAATTTATTAGATAAATAATTTTATCACTTTTTAAAGTAACATATAAAAAGTGAGGTTGTCATTGGTAACCTTGAAAACTTAGAAAAGGAACAACTGAGCAAAAAAAATTGGAAAAGAGAGAAAGAAGAAAATTTAATTGAAAAATAATAATTTTTTTTTTTTGGTTTTCTATGTCTATCAAACGTTTATTACATGGAGATTCCAAATTTTCTGTAACAAAATATTTGTAGGGTTTTACATAACTTTATCACCTCAGCCGTAGTAAATCAATTTCTGGACATATACCTTCCCAATAATTTTCCAATGGGACAAGTCTGAGCAGCCTGAATCCATCGTCGACACGCGGCCATTATCAGACATCCTACGCAGCACTTGTACCTGTCCGCGGCTTCCACTCCAGAACCTTCTAACCCCATCTGCCGTCGGCTCTCAGTACTATGTTTTCTGCCAACTGCTACTTCAACTTACTCATTCACTAGCTTAATCTCCCCATTTCTGATTGGCTCTCGGAAAGTAACCCCGAGCATAGCCCTCTAGTAAAGTAAAGTAGGTACGTAACGTTAGATTTAACTTACGTTCCATTATTTCAAAATATATAAATTCCCATAACTGCGTGATTTGATTGCTGATTTGAGTGAAAGAAAATTGGCACTTTATTTAATTCTAAAGTGTGTTTATTAACTAATAGGATATATATTTTTAATTAGTAATTAACAATTACATAATATTAACGTCGACTGGTTTTTTTTAAATATTAAATAAGTCTCAAATAAATTATTATAAAACATGCTAATCACTTTGACGACATTCGGTGCTTTGACTGGTTGGTCCGCTTTTATAATGAAGAAGACTAGTCTTACGTCACAAAACAGGGTATAGATATAATTCTATTACTGTAAAAATAAGATATATTTTTGAATAATATATATTCGTATATATTTGATAAACTGGATTGCTTTATATAAAAAATAATAACACCCTTGCACGAAAAAAACAAAACACGTTTGCAAACTTAAAATATCATCAATAAATACTTGGTTGAGAATATGTTCCGCCAAAAATAATGGAAATAGTCGATTTTTCTACAATGAAATACATAAAGGGTTTGTTAGCTGTGAAATTTAGGGACAGTATCCTATCAGCGAAGTTAGCTGAGGTAGATGCAGAAGCAACCGTTCCTGTCTCAGTAACTTCAATTTCCGCTTTATGAAGCACCGATGACAGATAAATTTTTTCCGGTGTTATATTTCCAAAATTTGCTGCAGTCGGATCAAATATGTCCGTAACGCCCATTTCCTTCAAAACGTTATTCAAAAACAATGTGGTCACAATTTTAAATCTAGGTATTCTAACATCAACAGTGACTGGGCCCATTTCTTCTTCATCTTTCCTTAATTTGGTAATGATGTCAGCTAAATCAGTTCTCACAATTTTTTGGTTCAAATCTCGAATTGTGTTCGAAGATTTTGGAACCATTATTAACATTGAAAACTTTCCATCTCTTCCGTACGGTAATTCTATTACATCAGCCTTCAAACCGTCAATATAGGAAAATGGTACTTCCATACTTTGATACATCATATTAACACTTCCTATAACTTGTTTATTATCGTTATAAAAAGGTTCCACAGTTGTTGCGTCTTTATCAAAAGCTGTCTTCCAAGCTCCTTTGAACGTGATTACATTTGTCATTATCATTCTGGAATCCTTAAAGTCTTCAGGAGTCAACACTTGGCCCACATTCATAACAGCGCCTCGAATCAACCTATTGGCCTTTTGAGATGCTCCCATTGCATTTTGGAAGTCTAAAGGTTCCATGAACACACCTAAATAATTCCTTAAAATATACGGCATTCCCACAGTAAGCGTAAACTGTCTATCGAGGAATAAAAAGTTTTTATTAACCACTGTCACTTCACTGGACGTTTGTTGGAACACTGAACTTGTGAAATTTTTAAATTCTTGAGCAAACTCTTTAAGTTTTAATTCTGGAAGTTTCAATGCTGTACGCAATTGCGTTTGACCGCTATCCACTGCACTTAGTGTGACTCCTGCCATTATGGACCAAATGCCAAACGGTGATATGACTACATGTCCACTAGTTTCTTTTTCGAGGTGTTGTAAAAGGTCCAGACAGAAAAATCTAGCTCCAACATTTAACTGTGCTGTGCACGTAGCAATTAAAACGGACGCAAAAACAACAAGCTTCATGACGAAAGGTGCGCCCTTCACAGTGTCCTACAGTGCAATAAGATTTCTTGTTTTTATCTTCGCATCGATCTGTCCTTATTGCAAACACTTCTCAGGTGCTGTTGACGCCATGCTTATAGTGTTATTTTTAATCTCTTTTTAAATTAAGAACTAATTTTATTCTTGAAACGAGCACATAACTCGATTTGTTTTTGTCTCGACCCGAGTCTATGTATACACTGACCGCATATCAGCGTCCACTTTGATATCTTCGCATTTATTGTTGGTTTTACCGAAAGCGCTTTTCAAACTTTAGCAACAAGTGAAGTTTAAATAAATTGACAGATTTTTCGTTCGCTGTTTGTGTATATAAAATTTATTACTTAGTGTAAGTTCAAGTTGCTGTGATTCAATCTAGTAGTGATTATGAAGCGGTGCAGAAGATTTCCATCTTCTGATAATTAAAGCTGGTGCCGCTGCAAAGAAAGAGTTCCTCTTTGTTTTGGCTTTTAGCTCGTTCCTTTATATTCCTTTGTATAATTATAAATAGGGTCTGCTTGTACTTTGTTTGCTATTGGCCAGCATCTAGCCGTATAGGGAAGATGAGGCCTGTGATGAAGCGAGCTCATTCGAATTTTGGAATGATTTGGGTTGAGCTCGGAAACATAGACACCGACAGGGAGTTTCAAACCTTGGATGTGAGTATTATAAAGGATGTTTTAAAGAGCCTTGTCCGAAAAAGAGGGATTCAGCCGTATCAATCAGCCGCACGTCTGTATATCCGATGGAAGATAAGCACACTCTTTGAAGTAAATCTTATAAAAGACACATAGACTGGCGATTTTGCGCCTATGTGCCAGGCTTTGCATCTTAGTTTTTAAAAGCGTACTGCCGCCAATGCGCCTCCTAGATCTGCGATCCACTGAGTCGAGTGCGGCAAATTGGTATTTGGCTGAGCCATACCAAAGGTGGGAACAATACTCCATGCAAGATAGGGCTTGCGCCTTATACAAAGAGAGAAGCTGTCCAGGCTTGAAGTATCGCTTCACCCTATTTAGGATGCCCAACTTTTTGGCCGCTGTTTGGGCGATTGATTGACATTGATACCACTTTAACGATTCTAGCAATCGATACACTAATATATCACAATATCACGATATCAATATAGTGAATCACAAATGAATATTTAAAATTAAAATATACTGGCGATCCGCCCCCTGATTCTCCCTCGAGACCGCGTGGTCCTACTGATTCGTCCGATTGATCGGATAACGAGGACTTTTTTCCCGTTGGTCCGATTGATCTTACGAAGCAGTCGGACCACGCAGTCTCAGGGAGATTCTCACAGCTGCGATTTTTTTTCTGTCAATTTTCGCTCTTTCCATTATAAGTGAAAACTTATTAAAATCCTTTGGTTAGGTTAGAAGAAGTTAACGGAGATACAGACAGAGGCGGACAGGAATACGTACAAATACGTAATGTATTATAATTGTATAATTTCTGATTAGAAATAGTAGATACCACTTAGGTACTAATACTAAAAAATACCTATGTCTACAATGCATTAATCACTTATCGGATGTGTTACTTTACCATATAACAAGATAATAAAATTATTTAAGTAGTTTTCCTACAAGTAACCAAGGATAATTAAAAATAATCGGCATTGATAAGTTTAAACTGTGAAATTAAACTCATAAAGTGCGTATAAGCACTTACGTAATATGCGCTAATTGTGTCTAAGTAAATTATCCGGTTTTTCCAGTGGACTTTAAAACAACCAATTACGAACAATACATAAACTCATTTAATAGGAACAAATTGAATGTAGAGGCCTATGCTTGACTCATATGCAAACACATGATCTGCTAGAATAAAACCTTAAAAATACTTCCATAGAGCGCTAAAGGACATCATTCAAAACCAGGAGTGGTTTTCATATTTTCACAAACCAGGAACCAGGTAATGGAGTTGCATAGATGACTTGTCTATGACATTGTATTTTAATTATTTGACCTGTTTTGGTTTGTAGATGATTTTGTTTGGATTTTTTTTTTAAATTTTTGTTTGTGTAAGTATCAAGTTGTATGATGTGTTCAGCTTTAATTGGCTTGCACACTGGACCTAGATGTTAAGTGTTAAGTGTGCTGAGCTATTGCTGATTTAAATAAATAAATAAATAAATAAATGTTCAGCAGCAATCCAACTTGTAGGTATATAAACAGAACGAACTGTCCATAACACCGGCTTTTAACATCAAATGAATCCCTAGTCAACAAAGACCACGACGGCAAATTAATTTATATTTGATGCCTAGCCCGTTTTTTTCTTATCTAATTTTCTTTGATAATTTACTTACATAAAATATAATATAATATTTGTTTTTTAAGCACAGACTTGCGTTTTAGTATCATGACAATGAGCCAGCAGTATTTTAACAATGAAGTCATCAAGTGAGTATCATCTAGGTACAACCCTCAACAATTCGAATAAGTCTCAATGGAAAAACCATAAAGCTCATTTGTTAGCTGATGCAAGGAATAATAAAGTCGTGACTCGATCAAAGATTAGCCTGATGTACTTACAATGCCAGTTATTAAAATGATTTATTTGAATATTACAACTAAAGCAATTTAAATTGTGGTTTGCCACATGCGAGCTTGTCATCCTCACCCATTGTGAATGATACATCTGTATTAGTGTATAATACTAATAATATAATATAAATGATTTGCAGATTTGGGATAAGGAAATGTGCTGTGACAGCTATTACACAAGCACAAAAACACAAGTGCTGTTATTTCATGGTCGCCTTCTGATGTAAAAAATATTGTTACTGCGATCCTCTTATAACATGCAGTCTAAAATAGCATAGATCTGAGCAGAGATTTATCTGGTAAACAGGCAGAGACAACACAAAGTTTCTTCAGACTACAAACATACGAGTACATACTGGCTTTACAGACTACAAACATAGAATGGGATGCCAGAGTCTCTTTCTTTGTGATTATATGGTTAACTTTAAGTTTCTACACGACACCGTCGCCAAAAAAAAAATATTAAAATATTTATTTAGCGAATTTTCTTTTCGGACGGAAATCATCCGCGAACAAACCAACATTATTCTTATTACGTATGTGTGTTGAGATGAAGATAAAACCCCAATGTAAGGCCAAGTCACTCCCACAGTCTCTGTAGTATTGAGTGCGGTACAATATTGGTGCATTGTTCAAAATGTAATTCACATTGTTGCCACCAAGGTCCCGAAAACAATGCGCTTATTTTTTACAACCACATTTGCCTTTTAAAATTTATTATACTTACTGTATATAGATTATTATGAATTATTTAAAAATCCTTATGTAATTTTTAACAATAACAATTACAGTATGATTACTTGATTTAATGATATAATATTTACAAGCGAAACAAAGATATTTAAAATGTACAGCTGCTGCAAAAATCACTTAAAATTGATTTAAAATTTTAATACTAATATTATAAAGAGAAAAGTTATAAATATAAATTATATACAAATTAATATATACAAAACTTAAAAACTAACTAATTATTTTCAAAAAATACTTAATTTAAGTTCTATGTTAATGAATCATAATAATACAGCGGATCGATCTAACTTAACAAAATCTACATTTTGTTAGCACCATCTCTTTTTTTTGTACCTGCATGTACGTAGGTACTATTATTATGTGAGAATCTTTCATTTATGAGAATCAACTTTTAGATTTTTAAATAAATATTTTGGTGATTGTAATTTAAACGATTTAATAGAAAATTATTTTTCATTGTTCTTTTATATGGATTAATTTCATACTCAATTTTTTAAATTAATTTCACAATTTATGATAAACGAGCTGACTCGCGAACTTCGTACCGCTTCAGGCAGAATAAAAATCTGTTTCATACAAAATATACGAGAAAATGATTTTTCTTCATATTTTTTTCCTGAATATTTTTCCGAAGTTTTAATAGTTATTCTGCTATTCGGGATGCAGACAAATTCAATAAAACAAAGATCATAAAAATCGGTTCAGCCATTTTCGAGTTATAAATGGTGTAACTAACACGACTTTCTTTTATACTTATATAAAGATTCTAAAAAAAAATACGATATTTGTTTTATTACGGTAAACGCGAATCCTATTAATATTATAAAGTTTGTATCTGGATATTTGTTCTTAAATAACGCAAAAACGGCTAAATGGATTTGGATGAAAATTGGCACACTGATAGTTTATTATCTGGATTAACATAACGGATACTTTTTATCCTGAAAAAAAAAAAAAGTTCGTTAGGGATCGTCTAAAAATATAAAAAAATTGGCGCCACTGTCGTCAACAGTGGAAGCGCCACCGTCGTCAACAGTGGCAGCGCCACCGTCATCACACCGATTAAGATGTCAGGCTCAGAATTTTAATTTTAAACGCGTACGAAGTTGGGTGCACCCGTTAGTAAAAAAATAAATGTCTAAAATGAACAGTGTCGCTTGGAGTTTTACAACCAGTGGACTTGTGACGCACTTTCCTGTTGGGAAAATACGTTGTAGGTATTATGAATATATAAAAAGGAACAATATTTTACGAATGCACCCGGCCGACTAATCCGCCGACTGGTCGGTTTGCCAATTTAACAATAAAATTGTCAATCGCGATGCAATGAAAATATCTCAAGTATTAAATTTAAATTTAATAAGGTATAATATTTTACAATTTTGATATCAGATTAAGCTAAAATTATTCTTATATATATTGAAGTAAGTAACTATTAATTATTTATAAATAAGTAGGTGCTTACTTGACTATTTATTTTAAAATATTATTAAACAATTATTGTTTGTTTTAAAATAATAATTACACTAAAACTGTCATTTGCTTAGTTAAAGGTTGAATCATGTTGTTTTCAATCAAGGCCACATTTTATTTCGTCACGACTGCGACCGGTTTACATGCGACATCTGCAAGTGTCTCTGTCCTTGTCTTTGTCGATAAGTGTGAGCGAGACAAAACACAAACAATTGAGAATTGCATGACGTTAATGTTAAGTCGATTAAACATGCAGCGTGTGATTGACAATGAATGTAGGTACCTAACCTTATTTTTATTTAATCTTAATGGCTAATGCATCACCTATAATCCTATCTAATAATATTATAAATGCGAAAGTTTGTATTTTTGGATGTTTGTTACTCAATCACGCAAAAACGACTGAACAGATTTGGATGAAATTTGGCACAGAGCTAGTTGTAAATAAATCAAAAACCATAAAATACTTTATCCATAATTCCATACTTCCATACTAATATTACAAATGTGAAAGTAACTCTGTCTGTCTGTTACATTTTCACGCCTTTTAACTACTCAACCGATCATCATGAAATTTTCCATACACGTTGTCAGCGATACCAGAAAGGACATAGGGTACCATTTATTAAAAAAAAAACAGTGCTGTTCCCAGGGAATTATCTAAAATAAAATAAAAAAACTAACGCCTGGTCAAAGTGTTATAGCAACAAAGGGTCAAGCCTTTGCTTATGTATACTCTAATGGTCAAGCGTTATATTGCTTATTTATTTTTTAATATTGAACGCGGACGAAGTCGCGCGCACCAGCTAGTTTATCATAAATGCTTAGGTTTGTGAAGGTGGATATATGGATGGATGTTTGTTACTAGTTCATACAAAAACAGCTTAACAGAATTGAAAAAACTTTGGCACACAGATAGTTTATTACCTGGATTAACATATAGGATACTTTTTATTTTGAATCAATTTTAGGTTCCTGAGGGATCGTCTAATAATAAAAAAAAATTGTCGCCATCGTCTTCACACCGATAAAAATGTCAGATATTTTCTCAGGTATTATATTTTAAATTTTTCAACGCAGACGAAGTCACGGGCGTCAGCTAGTTTAGTATAAATCTTCCTTTTAAGTTTAACATAAATGCATGCGAACCACAAATTGAAAATATATTTTTTGCAATCACTTCGGCTTATTGTTTTTTTTTAGGATTTTTATATGACATCATGGTCACGACCTTTAAAGTCAGAACTGTTGTATTTTGTATTAACCTTAATTACGTACATACAGATGACTGACCAGCAACACGTTTGCAACTAAATTCACAATGGATTTGCTCCGATGAGCCCCTTATTGTTAGGCAGTAGCAATAATTACAAGGCCTATACAAACCCCCGTTGATAAGAGCTTAATTTGATAAGGCCGGCGTACCCGGGGTACGCCGGCTTGGCGTACGCCTTTCGGGTACGCTGAGGTTCCGACAGGGAGTGTAACTGTCCCCGCGCTGGATAGCCGTGGCGGGGCACCGATGTCGTGTCATAACGTCCCCGCGTCATAACGTTTAAAAAAAAGGGTAGTAGAACCTAGTCTAGAATAAAATTTTAATCCGCTCATTAATTTTTTTTAACGACAAATACAACAAATGCAGAATATCTCACTAGTATTATAAATATATGCACAGATGTTTGTAATTTTCACTTAAAAAACTGCTGAAAGGATTTCGATAAAACTTAACAGACATACTATTGTCAAAATATTATAAATGCGGAACTGAATGTTTTTTTTTTTAAAGTTAAGGCCGATAGACAGCCTGACGGTCCACTTGATGGTAGGTGGCTACGGTCGCCTATAACACAAGCAACGCCACAGGTGCTGCATGTGCGTTGCTATAACCATAGTAGGATTAAGGGTAGGATTAGGAAGGGATAGGGAAATGGGCTTTGGCATTAACGTGCCAGAAACACAACAACAAACGTGCTGTTATTTCACGGTGGTCTTCAGTAAAGAGTGGTTACTGTCGCCAGACGGACTGCCCAATTGATTGCGGAACGCAGTGTGCTTGCTACTACTTTTCAAATCCAGACCAGAGCCAACTTTATAAAGTCATTTCCAAAGTTGATGACCTTGCCGGGAATCGAACATCTGACCACTGAGACGCACTATTAACCAATTTAACGAATATATGAAAAAAAAAAAACCAAAATGGTCCAGCCATTTTTAAGTTTTGCTCTTAGCAACACATTTAGATTTTATCACAGTAGATTACATTTTGATTTATATCCTGATAATCATAATGTTTTTATTATATATGTAACCTATTCTAAAGTTAACATTTTTTTTAAAGTTAAAAAAAACTGTTAATTAATTAAGATAATTACTGACCAGTTGCGATTTTAACAATGCGATGAGATCATGAATTTTATAAAAATATTTAACACCATTTTTTTGTCACGAATTTTGCAGAGCATATTATCTTCTAAATGTAAGTAATTTTAGTTTAATGCAAGAAAAAAGAAAAGAACATATTTATATTTATATATTTATTCTTCCTCATCCTTACACAAGCTGGTGCCCGCGACCCATATCTCACACATAAAGGTGAGGGTTTTGTCCAGCTTTGATCAGACTAGCGACTCGACCACGGCTTCGCACGGATGCATTTTTTTCTGCAAATTATAACACAAGCCTTACTCGTTCATAGCTCTTTCGATATGTGAAATCTGTATTTAAACAGAGGCGAAAACCGACTTTAAAATAAATATAACATGTATAGTAGATATTGAAAATGTGTATAAATGTATATGTATATACGTATTTATCTGTTAATGCGTGATGTAAGGTGATGTAAGAACGTAAGTTATTATACCGCATGTATCAACATGCTTAAGACATATATATACAAAAGATATGTATGTGCCGATTATAAATACCAAAAAAGTTAAAAAAAAAATTAAGTAATTAGTACATAGCTAAACCTTTTTGTTTGAATATCAATTAAGTTTGTTTATGTTACTCAGTCATTAAACTTAAGGTCAAAGAGACTATAAACCTAATTGAAAACGTCGTTTCAATAACATAAAAAAAAACTATGCAATTGTTTCCTTCAGCTTGTATAAGAAGATTGGTATATTTAAAATCTCAACATATTTTAGGAACACATTTTACACAAGTAAATTTAATATAATACAATAGAATAATTAGTTCATTTGGCTTAACAATTGGTTTATTATTAAAACTATTAACTAAATCAGAGAGGGTTCGCTGTAGACACCACCGAACAATATAACGTTAGAAGTTCTCTCTATAATAAGAAAAACAAAGGGTTTATTCGCTTTGAAACTTGGTTCCAAGATTCTATCTTGCAATCCCACTACAGTCACTGCTGCAGCTTCTGTTCCCTCTTCATTTACTTCAACATTTACATTCTGAATGGTTTTAGAGATAAATAATGGACTATTAGAAACACCAGGTAGTTGAGCTTTAGCGCTGTCAAAAATTGAATGTATGCCAGAATATTGAAGCGGTGGTATCAGGTCAAGTTGAGAAGAAACTTTAAAACGTGGCACAAAAACTTCAAAATCCGATGAATCTTCTTCGCCATAAAAATCAGTCATCCAATTTAAATTTTGCCCGGCTAAATTTTTGAGGACCCTTTTAGCGGTCACACCATCAGCAGGGAGAAGTATTAGCATTGAGAATTCTTCATTTTTCCCATAATTCATTTCTAATATTTGCGCTTCGATTTCGTTCGAATACGCAAATTTATGGGGAGCCTTATGATGCATCATATTCACTTTTCCTATTGTCTTTTTTTGCGAGTCATAGAATTCCTCTTCCTCTGTTTCTTCCGGGTGAAATGGGTACGTCCAATTCGCTTTAAAGTACAGTGCGTCGACAAGAATCATGCGCAGATCATCGAGCAAATCTGGTTTCACGGCATTTCTGATTCTTCCTTCTGTCGCTACACATACGTAATAATTTATGTCATTAGCTAACCTTGTCACATTACTTGGATCTACGGAGAAGATTTCAGTGTTGTACACAAGAGCTGCCTTACAGAATTCTGGATGTATTTCGAGTGAGCAATCAGCAAACATAGCCGTTTGCCCTTTCAGTGTCACGCCTGGAGTGTTTTTCTTCAAAATCGATTTTACAGCGTAGTGAAGCGATTGCGTCGCTTTCTGATCTCTCGGAAGATTCAATTGCTTCATCAATTCTTGGAACGTTTCACCCGTGGACCCTTCAGCAAGTAACGAAAATATGCTCCATACGGATAACGGTGAAATTGCAAAGTTATGTGATCCGAAGTTTTCTTGAAACGAGTATACATTGTCTAGTAATTTTAGCGCGAACTCATTTACCGGGGCGTAATTAAGATTATTTGTGTTGTCAGTAGGCGCCGCTAACACTATGCTTAAGAATGCGAGTGGTATAACCTTCCACATTTCGCGCGGCTTGATAGTACAGAGCTTAGCGCAATACTGCTATGGCAAATAACGATTCTATCAATTTCAATGGGAGGTTTCTCACGTGCGATTCTTACAATGAATTATCATTCTAATGGTTAGGTAACGTTTACCGTGTGTGATTTAAGGGCAACCCGTACGAGAGAATTTTTTGTCTCAACTTACAACAATGAATAATCGAAGACAGAATGCAACGCAAGACATTTGCAGCATTTATTGAACTTACGAATTTAATAAACCCAATAAGCCAGTAATTTCAATACTTTAAAAAAACCTTTGTAGATGGCAAGTAGCTATTGACAACCCAATTGTAAATGTATATTATAACTGAGATAGTTTCGTGGAAAAACATTGTTGGCTTTTAGTCAGTAATTACAAGAATTCAACCCGCACAAATTTCACAAATTATGCACATTTTTTTAATTTGTACTAGATAAGAAATTAATTTTAGTTTTTTGTTTCCATTCAAGCCTTAGGTAATGTTACGATTTTTAACCCCCAAAATTGGGATTGTATAAATTTGACGTGTGAGTATCTTTCCTCTATGTATCTGTCTGTGGCATCTTAGGACAGATTTTGATCTGTTTTGAGGTGACGTGATCGGGATATAATTCATGAAGATCTGTTAAGGTATTTGAAGACCATTACTCCATTTTGCTAGTTAACGAAGGGATTTTATTAACTTTCCCATGTTCGAATGATGTGAAATTTAGTATAGGTACTGTTACTTATATTGTATTTCCTTGACATATGGCAACCTTGACCTGATGCTGCAGTATCAAGTAGTCTGCGGGACACTCAACACCTCAGCAGGTTACAGCAGATACAGCGTGTTTTGAGTTCGATAGAAAGTCGGGGGTTAGCTTATAATTTTAATTATAGCATGTATTATATGTATTGATGATAAGTTTATAGTACGAGTATAAATACTACCTATTAATATGACCCTGAATCTAGAGGATATCCGACAAAAAAATATTTTTAATTTTTTTTCGATCGAAAAAAAAAAAAAACCAAAAAAAACTACATGTAGTTTTAAGTATAAGTAAAAAGTGGAATATCGATTTTTTTGAAAATATTTTTTTTTCTAGTCAATATCCGTAACCAAAAAATTAAAAAATAAATTGTTTTTGGAATATCTGAAATATATCAAAAGAATTAAATAAAATAAAAATAACCACATGTAGATTTTGAAAAAAATCTTCAAATTTCTTTGCAGACAAAGGCAGACTTTTTTTGTCGGATGTCCTCTAGATTCAGGGTCATCCTATTAATTTCGTTATTAGTTGTAGTATTTTAAAATTTTTCTTCTACAATAACTAACTATCTGGTCAGGTGATGCCGTCAATACAAGATTGTTTCTAACAATTTAGACAAAGTTAATCTTAAAAGTCTTTAACGTGTTTGTGAAGTCACGAATTGCGTCATCGCATAAGTCCCTTATGAAAACCGTATGTACAATGACATCAGAGACTTTATATGCACCGACTTAACGCTCATAAACCGAAACGAATAAGTTGCTAGAAATATGCGTAGTGATGTGCAATTTCCTCATCAAGCAATGTATGAATCACGACAAAAATCAATAAACTTATAGTTTATTTAAAGTTCTTGTACGCAATGTAAAAATCCGAATTTTATTTCTGCGTGATGATTTCATTCATTTGAAGTTTTTTTTATTGTTTAAGATTTTTTTCTTAAAATTAAATACTTGGAAGGAAAACCGACATTTTCGAGGAGGTAAAACACTTACAGAAGACCACCGTGAAATAATAGCATGTGTGCTGTTGTGTTTCGGTGAGTGAGTAAGGGATGCCAGAGCCCATTACCCCATCCCATCCTTATAACTTATCCTTAATCCTACTATGGTCGGCAGCGCACTTGCAGTACCTGTGGCGTTGCTTGTGTTATAAGCGATTAGGCGTTATAGTAAGGACAAAATGTCGCTGGAGGTCGAGTCATAAATTATTTTTTGCACAGTAATGTGCACGTGTAGGCAAAAGTTATCGATAAACTGGTCGGGGTCCGCAACAGTAGGTAACAAGATGCTAACGCTACCAAACTGAGACGAAAATGCGAATACGAAAACTACCGTTTCAAAAGAACATTGGGAAAATTGTGTTCGACACTCGGAAGCCCTACAAAATGAGGACTTGAAAAAGTCACACATAGCGGAATCATTTATAATAAATATAAATGATGATTCTGACGATGACGAAGGGAGCCCTACTCACACGTTTTATTGCCACGCCTGCAACGAGATTTTGTCTCTACTATAATAGCCACCTACCATCAAGTGAACCGTCAGCTTGTCTGCCGACCTTGACATAAAAATAAACATAAATACGAAAACGAGTTTGTTTGTTACGCTTTCACGCTTT
Source organism: Synanthedon myopaeformis (assembly GCA_944738685.1). Classification (NCBI taxonomy): domain Eukaryota; kingdom Metazoa; phylum Arthropoda; class Insecta; order Lepidoptera; family Sesiidae; genus Synanthedon; species Synanthedon myopaeformis. The sequence continues at coordinate 3,202,248 of OX122938.1, read as the reverse complement.
AACTACTCAATTGATCATCCTGAAATTTTGTTTACACGTTGTCAGGGAAACAGAATAGTGTACCTACTTTTTATACTAAGAAAAGTATGTACTGTTTCCGAGGGATCATTTAAAAATAAAAATATAAATGAGCAATAAATATTTAGTGTCCGATCGAAGCTTCGGCTTCGGTTTCGGTTTCGGCCACTTTTGGCCAAAAAAGTTACCTCGGCGAGTCAAAATCGGTTCATCCGTTTCGGAGAGGAGCCGGAACAAACTGACAAACAAAAAAATTAAACATTGTTTTAAATGTGTTATTAATAAATAACAGTAAATTAATTTCGAATTTTTTAAATCGCTAACAATTTTACAGTGACATCTAGCGTGCAATTTCTGAAATTGCTTGAACTGTCCAGAAAATATACCTAGAGTTGTACTAAGTTCAACGCTATGGTTAACAGATGGCAGCACGTAGTTAACATTACGTGGGCACCGGCTAGAACCATGTCGTACCCCAGCCATGAGTAGCCATTATATTAGTAAATACCAGATAACATGAAATCCTATAACTAAATGTACCTAACCTAGATACTTTTTTGAAAACCTTTTTTAAAAAAACCACAACGAAAATTAGATATTTTCCATTTCTTTGTTACGAGTATGTGGTCCCATTTCGCAATACCTACTAGTAGGTAATGTTTGTAGATGAAAATTCCTTCTTTGTTTCTTCATATTGTGTGGAGTTCGCTGGTGCTCGTTGCTAATTCTCCCGTAGATACTGACTAGCTGTATCTCGGTTTGACATATGATAATACCGTCCCTGCATAGTTTGCCAGACCACCCCAAGTGGCTACCAGTCACAGAAGTCGCACTATGTATTAATATAGTAAAAGTGCTCGTGTTAATACTCTATCTCAGAGGTACCGGGTTCAATTCCCGGCAGAGTCAACTTTGGAACTGAACTTTTCATCTGACAAGTAGTGGTAGGGCACATTATGTTTCACAGCCCAAAATCTGCAGTAAAGCAGTATGTAGCAAGCATGCCTGCAGCAGGAGACCACCGAGAATAACAACATGTGTGCTGTTGTGTTTTGGTGAGTGAGTAAGGGATGCCAGAGCCCATTTCCCTATCCCTTCCTAATCCCTATCCTTAATCCTAGTATGGTATGCAGCGTACTTGTAGCACCTGGGACGTTACTTGTATTATAGGCGACGGTATAGCCACCTACTACCAAAATAGATCGTCAGCCTGTCTGTCGAGCTTAATATAAAAAAAATATCTCTGTTAAAATCCCCAATGTTAATATATTAAATTCCCACTTATTGACTGTTTAATTATTTATTTAAAAAAAATAATAGAATACGAAAATTTGTGTTATATAAGAAAATTATCGAAATATAAACAATAGCTTAATTATTCGACATGTATGTACGTATTGTTATCAATTTTGTGCAATAATAACAGTACAATAATTAACACGACATACGGGCGTGTCGTTGACAGCTAGTTAGATAACAACATACGGACAGATATTGCGCTGAACTTTTATATTTTGATATCTTGTATATATCTTCAGGGATGTTAGACTACTTCGCCGGCCGTCGTTAAATAGATGGTAGACAGTGACTTTGCGTGGCAGGTTACCTTGCCGACAGAGGAATGCCACCATTGTGGCTGCGCGGTTGACACTGCGCAGCATACTTTGGCTGAATGCCTCGAATGGGCAGAGCAGCGCGTCGCTCTGTCTCTCGTCGTGGGCGCCGATCTCTCGCTGCCGGCCGTCGTAAAATTGATGGTTGGCAGTGACCTTGCGTGGCAGGCGATGCTCACGTTCTGTGAGCACGTTGTGTCGCGCAAGGAAGCGGCGAAAAAGCAGCGGTAAAAGGATTCCCTCTTCCAGCCAATCCGCCGGAGAATTCTAGGGCGCAGGCGGCTGGCCTATGTCCGCCGCATTCCCCCCTGACCGGGAACCCTCCCGGTGGTCTTGGGTGAGACTGCCGCCCGTCGTAAGGTCCCCCGTGATGGCTGGCGTACCTCCACTTTCGGGTACGCCGAGGTTTTGACAGGGAGCGTAGCCTTCCCCGCGCTGGATAGCGAGTCAAGTCATGTCATGTCAAGTACAAGTACTTTTAAAGACACCGGTCACAGGGAATGACAAAGGTGTTATACCTTTGTTTACCGTACAAACAAAGGTGTTATACCTTTGTAAAAGTCCCAAACATTAAAAAGAAAATAATAAAAAAAATTTGCCTATCGAAGGATGCAGTAAACAGAGTGCATAATTTAATGTAATAAGCCTTGTAGTGAACTCGTCTGTCGTCGATACTGTTTATGTGACTTGAGAACTTTCAGTCGATAATTCAGTAAAGTAAAAAATTAAAGGATTTTTTTTCAATTCATTAACTTAGTAGACAGGCAAACGTTGCGTCTGATGAAAAGTGAATAACGTCTGTCACAAATAACTTCTCAGGTGTTCAGGTCAGGTCAGGTCAGGTCACTTCTCTATATTCTTTGTAAAGGTAATGAGGCAGCAGCGCTCATTATTTAATTTGTTGGTGTTTTTCACAGCTGACAGGAAAGTGATACACAATTCGTGTCGCCTCTATTCTACGATGGAAATTCGAATAAAAATAGGGAGATACGTAATTTATTTTTAGGTTTTAGCAAAGCTGTATTGATTGTTACTGTGATTAGATATAATCTCTTTGATTATATCTAAGTTTATCTAATCTAATCGATTATATCTTACTTTAGTTATTATTTTGGTAGAAAGTTTGAGTTTTGGGTCACAGGAAAGTGAGAATTTTGCCCACATTTAGGCATTTTTCTCCAAAAAGATATTTTTTGACCTCGCTGAATTTCAGTGCCCTAATAGAAGCCAATTAGTTATTCATTCGAGATTTACAATACATCTGAAATATTAAAAAACTAAGGAGCCATGAGTTGAGCCAATTAAAATACCATAACCATAAATAACCATAACCATAAGAACTAACCATAAATACTTTAAGAATTAGATTAAGTTTTGAAAATGTAAAAAAAGTAAACTAAAGTTGTCATGAAATTGGTTTTATTTATTAGAATAAATTAAAGAAAGCCTTTTATAGACTTGGCTTTCAAGATTCACACCTCTCTTTAGCGTCGGGCGTCAGGGGTTATAAATGCTACAGTTGACAGACTGCTCGGTTTCCACGAGTATCTGTACGTAAGTTTACTCACGTTTGTAGATACTACATTCAGCAACCAACAGAACTCGGTCATCGGCATACAATGTTAATAATTATACGCGATGCATTGTACTTTTGTATACAACTAGTGAACGGAGTTTCTTTGACAGACTTGTAGATGACAAATGAGTTCTTCTCATTACACATCTCTGGTGGCATTCATTTTTTAAGGGCAATATACACTTTAATGACAGTGATACTTTGCTGTTTTATTTCGGTGATTGAGTAAGGGTTGCCAGAGCCCGTTATCATATCCTCTCATCGTCCCATATATTTTGTTTTATCAAAATTAGTATCGCATTTATCATCATGTCAATTTTAACAAAAAAAAAATTAAGAAATAATTATCAGGACCAACGATATAAAAATATGTAATATGCATCCCTTTTCACGCTCCGTATACTCACTGTGTTCCAGAAAACTGTACAGCCTGTATGTACTCTGTACATCTTATTTAGTACGGCTTTTAACAAAACGCGTAAGCGCCGTAGTTAATCACGACGCTTACAACCTTTTCATCGCTCGAAAATTATATCCTAACAGCGATCTAGACCCAAGCAGCAAAAAGTGGGTTTATAATTATCCTGGAACCACCATTTTATCAAGACTATAACGGGATAGTAAGCTCTTATAACAACGGAAAAGGGCCCAATTTAAAGGAGTACTCTTTCTTTTAAGACACCCATAGTAGCGTTGGTGACTACCACTTAGACCAATAGTATCCTTATAGTTGGACTAAGCAGAACTAACTGCTCCCCGCGAAGCCAACTATAAACGCCTAACAGAACCATACACGATTCTAACGTACTCCGTGCTTCTGTTACAAGTTCTTTCAGAAAGTGTATGGTGTTGCTGCGCATATATAAAAAATATTTGATAAAAAGGTAAGTTATCTTGGTTAATTTTCTTTAAAAATGTATTATATAGTGTCAGGTATATAATAAGATAAGATAGATGCATAAGATGCGTTCGCATGGCAAACGTATATTTTCGGTGAAGTATATTATGTTTTAAATCAAAATTTTTACTCGCCTCTTGAAATTGGCATATTTAATAAGTTGCATTTGAAAATAATATTGGTATTATTAAGACATACAATGAAAACTCGTCATTTTTTCTAGCTAGCTTTCCGGAGTTCATTACAGAACCGTTATTAAAGTATTTGGTTTCAAAATAGTTTGCATTAGAACCAGATTAGAACCACAGCATCGCCATATTGTAAGGAATTAGGGTTCCACAAATATTTCAATAACCGAACGATTTTTAAATGGAGTCTTATTTTTAATATTTTTATGTTTAGGTGTCAACCTTTAAATGTGGCTATGTCCATTCATTCACCTATCAAAAGGCTTTAAGTGTAGATTAGCAGACTTCACATAACCTTGGTTTGGGATGATGCTTGTTTTCCTTCACTGCCTAGTGAGTAAAATACCCATTGATACCCATTAATCAGAAGCCTTTTATTATAGATTCGAAAGCAAGCACTATCCCATATATGCTACTACAGCTTATGTGATCGACCGTGTTAACAATTTTTTTTTTTTTTTTGCAGAATCAGGATCAAGAGAAAATTAATGTAACGTCAACAGTCTCTCAAGAAGTAAATTGTACTCAAACTTTAAGCTCAGCCCAATATCAGCAAAAACCGACTACCAATCAACAAAAAAAAAATACAGCAATCTCACAAGAATTAAATTACTCTCTAAGTTCAGACCAAACTCCGCAAAACTCGGCTACCATTCAATCAGAAATAACTAAAGAAGATGCGAATTATATTTCAGTTTCTCCTACGCCATGTTTCGTTTATCAAGACCCACAGCTTGAAACAACAGTGACAGGATTGCCAAGCGTTAGTTTGGATGATCACAGTATCGTTCTTTTAAATACGGATGGTCAAATACAGCAGCTTCAACACGAAGTATCTATAAAAGAGGACCTGAATACAATTATACTAAATCAAAATGCACTCTATGAAATACAAACTAACATGTCTTCTAAGTTGTCAGAGATTCAGAACGAATTAAGGTCTTACATTCAGATGATTGCTTCAAGAAAAGAAGAAAACGTAGAGGTAGATGTCAAAAAAGTCTAAGAGAATTTGAAGAGTGTGAAAACAATCTAGCAGATAGTACATTTAAAAAACACATTATAAAAAATTGGCCGTAGTATGTACTAAAGGTTCAGGCAAAGGTGGTGCAAACGCCTATTATTTGATTGACTTATATTTGACCGAAAGGTTTTGAAAGAATGTACGTGGACAGGTTTTTCAACAGACGAAACATCCATCCATGTTGGATGTCAGCTCCAAAAGTGAGAGCAATTGTAAAAAGAACAAACAAAAATAATGTAACTGTTCAAAGAGTTAAGAAAGAGTCGCCTGACAAAATAAACCCTACCTCATCAGTTCTTTATATTTTGTGTCCAGAAGTGTTCGGGCGTCTTTAGGCAAGACATATTTTGTGTTTTTATTTAAAATTTGTAATAAAGAATTTAACGCCGCATGTGGTATATTGTACTCTACAGCCCATTCTCTAACATCCCAACGCAATTCAAAATGTTCCTCATATTTTAAACTAGAATCGTCTTCAACATCACATTCATCTTCGTGCGAAGATTCCCCACTTGGGTCTGAATCTAAATTAGCTTTGTTTGGTCCAGAACCATCAATATTAACATTTTGTGTAAAATTATCAAATTCACTGTTTTGTCCGGAACCTTCGCCAACTTCTACGATACTTCCTTTGCCTGATATAAAGCTAGAACCCGATACATTAATTAACTGTTGATATGTTTTTTGAACTTTTCTTTTATATGAACCACTTCTTTTCAACCGCTTCCATTTATTTTTATCCATTTTTCGTAAAAGGGACAAATAGAATGCCACAAAATTAACAACTTCCACACAACAAAATAAAATGGCCGCACGAGACTATAACAGTATTTGCGAGAATATTATAAGCAATTGTACTCTTTTACGTGACTCTTCGAAGACAATTTGGATAGTAATTATATTACAGGGAACCCTTATCAACGTGTTAAGATTATAACAGCGTTCGACAAATCCACAATAAAACCAAGAACACTTGCTCTTGGAATAACCCATTATAGAACTAATTTACTTATTGTTGATCCACTTGTGAACTTATAAACCCTTATAAATTCAAGTAACGAGTGCAAATGGTTTCCAGTACATTTAGTTCTATAAGATACTCTTATAAGCACACTTTAATTATAATTTATTTATAATGATTCTTGTAGGCAATTATAAGTATAGCTTACCAGAGCACGTTTTCTCAAGCATGTTTACACCTTTGCAATACTTTTATAGGACATCTTAACTTATATTGTACTTTTAATTCAAGTCTATAGACGATAATAAGTTAACGTATAAGAACAGATGTACTACAAGACCAAACAGACTCCGTGCATGCTATTCTAAGCGTGGCAGCAAATTCTAGAACCACTAAGAGACCGTTATTAGTGCTGCAGGCCTATAAAGCGTGCACTATAGAATAATTTTGTTACTTGGGGAGTAGAATATTGTATACTTAGTTTGATCAGACTTCATAATTTTTGTCTTAGCGGCGCAACGTATTTTGTAATAATTTTTAACAGAATGCAGCATTGTACTGTTGCTTGTCTTAAAGGCGCCGGTAGCCACCTACCATCAAGTGAATCGTCAGCCTGTCTAACAGCCTTTACATTAAAATAAGAAATTCAGAACTTTTCATACGTTAATATTCTTACATTAATGTATTTCTAAAGCTGATTCGCTTTTAAATTAATTTAAAAGTTCAAATTTTCCTATTTTAATTTACAGGTTACATCTCTTTTAAGATAATATAGAGATGTAATATCTCTTCTTAGAGATAATTAAAAATGTTTAAGTACAGTTGCTATTAAGAAAACATTATAACGAAAAATAAAGCCGAGAAAAAAATATGCAAAGAATGAGCTTGATAAAGGATTCCCTTCTCTATACACTCATTACCATTATGGCGTTAGCTTTAGTTAGGTTTGTATTTCAGTTTAATGAACCGTGAGTTATAATAGCAGCGGCATAATTAATTGTGTGCACGCTTCCGTTTCCGGCGCGTCCGCCATTTTGTTCAAGTTCGCGTATCTCGTTTGTTAGTAAAAATCATTATCAAAATGCCTATTTATTATTATGTACCTACGTATTACATAATAATCATTAATAAGATCATAAATCATAAAATCTCGATCATGAGAAAATCGCTTTTTTTGCCAAAAGCGAGGAGAAATCACTCGCCAACTAGAACAGCTGTCACATTTAAAGTGGAACATTAAAAAGAAAATAATAAAAACATTTGCCTATCGAAGGATTCATTAAACCGAGTGCATAATTTAATAAAACATAAAATTATTTCTAAAAGTAACTAATCAGCACTTTACTTGAAGTTGGTGAAGGAGGCCCTAAGCGAATTTTTTATTATTTTCTTTTTAATGTTTGGGACTTTTACTGTACAAATAAAGGTATATCAGCTCCATCGTTCCCGGTGATCGGTGACTTTAAAAATGGCGGTTAGCCTACTTGACACTTTACTCAGAGATGGTGAAAGAGGCCCTTAAAGTTATTAGATTAAAAAAAAAACTGATTAAATCCATACAAAGGTGTGTAGATAAGAGCGCATTTTAACATAATAATTCGTCTGTAGCGGCGACGTTTCAGAGCAATTCCTTCGTACACGTGATCGGTTCTCACGGGTGACTGTGGCGGTACCATTTGTTTCTCAGTATTACCTAGTCAATTAAAGAAAGGGTTTCAAAATGCTGGCGAAACGCCTATATTTGTCTTTATTTGCCTCTTGTTCACGAAAAACTGTTGTCTATATTCGCGTAAGTCTGTATGAATGAATAGTTAGGTATGCAAAAATATTTAGTAGGTACTTATTTTTAACCTCCGACGCCCGACGCGAAAACAGGGTGTTCTAATTATGGCGTTCTAACTTTATAAAATATAGTCTATATCCGATGCATCTTATAAAAACTGTAAACAATGAAATGTGTATGAAATGAAAACAAAAAGCTAAAAGCCTTGAGAATTGGCAAGTTGCCTTCAACAATGTATTTTGTAGCCAATTTTACACTGGCTAATTGGCCGTGGTCAAGCACATACTTGCACAACTAAAAATTCATCCTGTATTAAAATTTTAAATTTCTCATCGCAACCAGAGCTCGGCGAATTTGTTTTTAATATAGTACGAACTACAAGCCAACTTCTGATGAACTCCTTTGAGATTTTTAAATTAGTTTTAAAAAGCTGTACATATACAAGTAATAGGTACGCGGTAAACTCTGTCGTTCTCTTTCAAAGCTAATTCTTTCTAATTCTTTTTTTCTGGATTTTTTTCTCATATTCATAATTTGTTTTAATTTTTTAATTATATATATTTCAGAGTTATGAATTATAATTTATGAGTTTGTAAACAAAGGCCATCAAAAGGATTAACTCTTTATAATAAAAATCACACACATACATATTGGTACCAAACATGTATATAACTATCATAGTGTGCATGTATTACATTAGGAACGTACCCATACTACGTGACCCATTTTTTACTATTTGTTATCCCCTCTCCCCCTATCGGTGACCACCGGTAGTATATGTCAAGATCCCGCCCCTCCCCTTCTAATTTTCAAGTAGCAATTCATAAATGTGATTTAAATCATTTTTTGCAAACAGAAACTAAAAATAATAAGAATTTGGCTCACATTAATACGGCTCATTCTTTATTACCTAATATGGCGCTTGGCGCGTGACGCCAAAGTACGCGCATACCCTATAATTACAAGTGAAAAATATATTATCGAGAATAAAAAAAAATTGTAAAAACAAACTACGTGACAAAAACCTGGTATTTTGAGGACCCCCCTCTCCCCCTTGAATGGGTCATGTAGTATGGGTACGTTCTCAATCTACGAGTACATTTATATTTATAAAATGAAGATGCCGTCCGCTTCTGTCTGTTTCTCCTTTAACTACTTTTAAGCCACCAAACTAATTTTGATACAGTTTTCACTAATGGAAAGAGCGATAAATGACGAAGGTTTGTGCATATAATTTGCAGAAAGCTGGTGCTCTGCCTATACTGTAGGAACTAGGACTTTTAAGCCACGCATTCGTCGGGTCCCGTGGCTTAAATGTCTCTAGTGTAATAATTTATTTACAGCTGACTTGAAGAAGCCTATATTGTAGCTAAGCTAGGTGGAAGGAAGATTGTTCCGAAGTTAGCGCGTCCGCGTCCGCGGTTAAAGTTTTAAAGTTTGTACTTATCCGGACTGTGCGTAGTAGAACATTTTCCAAGTAATAAGTAAAGTCCATGGTGTGTTCGATAGAAAATAAGCAAATAAATAAATAGACAAAATGATGCCACGAAACTGCACATTTTTTGTTTTGTCTATACTATTATTATAAAGTGAGAAGATTTGTATAACACCGATTTTAAAAATTCTTTCACCTATAAGTAGATCAGCGAGCAAAGACAGCGAGTAACATTTTATAAAGTTACGCGGGCGAAATCGCGTGCAACAGCTAGTGTTAAATAAATATATTTCATTGCAAATTAATAAATAAGTGACATGATAATATTTTTTTGTTGTTTTCCTGTAATCGTAATAACGAAATTAATTCTGTCACACACCAATGGTTGGACCACGAACCAATTTTCTATAAGCGACTTCATTCTGTACAAATGACAAGCAATTTCGGCTGAGAAAGGTGAAATTTTCTTTAAGAACCCCGCCATTGTGTATCTGGGTTAAAACGTGTTTAGCCTAACCCCCGAGCCGCTTCCAAATCACCCTTACAATTTATAATAACATAAATAATGAGTAACAATTTGCAAATAAATTGACTACTTAATCAATTGACGAATTAATATTCAGTAACACGCAAATATTTAAGTACAGTCAAGTGCATAAAAGAATCATTTGATAAATATGTTATTAAAAATATTTATTATAAACTAGCTATTTTTTATATTTATTACTCCCAGCTTCGCCCGGGGTGCAATTTTAATATGTAAAAATCTTCACCGTTAATACCTCATTCCACATGTGAAAACCGTATTAAAATCGGTTGCACGCGACTTCGCCCGCTTAACTTTATAAAATGTAACCAGGTGTTACTCGCTGATAATGTAGCTTTCTATAGGTGAAAGAATTTTTAAAAACAGTCCTGTAGTTTTTGAGTTTATTCAATACAAACATACAATATTAGTATAGAAGAATAGATAAAAAAGATGTGTATATATACTCGTAAACTGTCATAGATATGTAATATTTCGAGTACCTAATATTTTTCCAGATTAAAAAGTCCAATATAATCCAAGAAGATAGATCATACCAAAGAACATAGACTTCACTGGTCATAAACTTTGTTCGAGTGGAAACCGTATGACCATAAAGTCTGAAAATGTTATCGCACCTCTTTGTTCGTTGATATACGCGTGTGTGGTGGCTAAAGCATTCGAGCGAAAGAACAGAACGATGATATATTCACGAGCGATTGTTCCCGGTTGCTTCCCCCCCGCCTGGAAACTCGGTTTATGTCAATATAAATGGGTAATTATATCAACTTTGTTGTATAATACATGAAATATAAACTGTAAATTCTACTAACATTATAAATGCAGGCTTACTAACGATTCGGACACAAAATATTCGAACACAAGTCTCTTAGTGTATACAATTCAACTGAACAATTTAAAAGATACCGTTTTATACTATCCTAAAATTTGGTGTCCGAATCGTCAGTAAGCCTAAATGCAACCACCCCCTTATAGAGCCCTTATACTTAGACAGGTTGGCTGTTGTGTATCGGTGAGTAAGGGATGCCAGAGCCCATTTCGTCCCTATCCCTTCCCAATCCCTCATCCTTAATCCTTATCCTATCCTCAGTAACCACTCCCTCGCCGGTTTATATTAGAAGATATTTAGAACTAGAACACTATAAATGAAATAACTAGAACACTCAACAATACAGTCCATTATCTCAAATGGTATTGGAATTCCAAATACCTCAACTCCCAAATCTAGCATCCCTAAGATTAGCTATTTGGCAAACAGTTCTACTATTTACTTACCTCTACAAAACATCCAATGTACATTGAACTTCCCTGCCTTTCATTTTCAGTTTAGATACGAATTAGATTGGCTCACATAATGTAGTTTCAAGTCTCAACGTGAATTGGTTTGAAGCTCGCTTCTGTGTGACGTCAGCGATTTAGTTGAAGTTTTCGAAATGAGTCAGTGTTAGATTGTATAGAAATTGAAATAAAAGTTAGTTTCGTTTAACAAAGCAAAGTTTTTATATTATAGTTATGGTCAAAGATCTCTTTAACACTAAAGTGACATTGCTAGCTGAGCTTTTTGTTCAAGTTATGTTAAAATTATAAACTAACCCCCGACTTTCTAATGAGTCCAAACAAGCTATAGCTGCTGTAAGTTGCAGTCTAACATTTCACATCAGTCTAACATGTGGAAGTTAGTGAAATCCCTTCGTTAACTAGGAAACATTAACTAGGAACTGATGGTTTTCAAACGCCTATACAGATATTTCATAAGATACAGTTCATCAAATATAGCTAAGAATAAAAAAAAACGGATCAAAGTCCTTTTAAATTACTAGTAAATAAATCTATTATGTATTTCCCCACTGTTTCCATCAGTGGCAGTGAACCGCTTGACCATCCAGTTAGAGAGAGGATTGATGTGTATTTTTTTAATTCAAAAGAAGACAAACTTCCACTAGCTTTATGTTACATGTAAAGTGCATGTAAAATGGTAATATTTCGGGTATGCAAAATGCACTGAGAATTTGTTGTCAGATATAAGTATGCCTCTCTTCTTGAGCGTGACACATTTTGTATGCACTTCTGAAAATGTAGATTAGTCTGTGGTGACAGGAGACACAGATAGTACAGGTCTGTAAACACTTTTACTTTTTTAACTCCCGACGGCTGACGCAAAATGGGGTGTTAAATATGTGAATCTGTGTATCTGTGTATTTGTATGTGGCATCGTAGCTCCCAAACGGATGGATCGATTTTGATCCGGTCTTTTTTAGCTATAATCTATGAAGATCTGTTCAGGCGTTTGAAGACCATCAGCCCATTTCCTTGTTGACGAAGGGATATTAATAACTTCCACACGCTCGATTTATGTGAAATTCGGTATAATTACTTCGGTGGTTTTTTCATGACATGGTAACCTTGACCTGATGCTGCAGCTTCAAATAATTTGCAGAACACTCAACTTCTCAGAAACTTACAGCAGATAGCGAGTTTGACATCAATAGAAAGTTTATAATTTTTATTTATAGCTTGTTGTATACTTATATAAATTTTCTGCTTAATTGCCATGACCCCTTATTTAACTTTCTTACTATTAGTTTCACTTTATGAATAAATGTTATCTGTGAAATACACTACTCTACATCTGACTTAACTTTTTGTATGGAACTATCACAAGTACGATATACGACTCCAAGGCAGCCAGTGACGGCACGTGCCTTTAATATACTTTATACAGTTGACGAAGCAACAATTTAGCGCAGGAAATTTTCGTTGGAAAATATGTTTCGGTTCTTCTACTTTTTAGAGAGTAACATTACACATATATAGTTATGTATAAACATGATTTAGGTATGTTATGTTTTAATAAACTGTCTATAAATGTTATATGTTTCAATACTTCAATATGAAATTGTCGACTTAATTAGGATACACTTTATTGGTGACCCACACTGCGTTTCGCAATTATTGGGTAGCCGTCTGGCGGCAGTAACCACCCTCTTACAGAAGACAGTGTGCTGTTGTGTTTCGGTGAGTGAGTAAGGGATGCCAGACCCAATTTATCTATCCCATCCCTTATTATCAATCTCACAATGGTTGGCAGCGGTGTGTATTGTTGCTTATTGTTATAGAGCGACTTTATTTTATAACTAGCTGGTGCCTGCGACTTCGTACGCGTTGAAAAATTAATAATATCTGTGAAAATATCTGACATCTTTACAATGACTGTGACGACAGTGGCGCCCAGTTTTTTGTATTTTTGATAACTCGGGAACATTTTTTCGGGATAACTATCCTATCCTATAAGTTTATCCTGGTAATAAACTATTTCTGTGCCAAATTTGATCCAACTCTGTTCAGCCGTTTTTACGTGAAAGATTAACAAACATCCATATATCCATCCTCACAAACTTTCGCATTTATAATGTTAGTAGGACAATCGACTAATTATATTCATTAGTAGTTTTCAAACGTTACATTTACCGCCCGTATTATATATGAAACGATTAATTTACATTCTTAAAAAAGTTTCATTATATACCGCAGTAGTGTAGGGAAATTTCATTTGCTTACTTATTCCTTCATGTTTTATATATAATATTTTCAGTGGAAAGCGTTCATGAGGCTGGTAACGAGTAAACGCGGAGCGGCGCGGCACGGACGAAGCATGGGATGTTATTAGTGCATCCATTCTCAACACGGGGTACGTTGCACGGTACACGAAAAGATACCATTTACTCTTACATAGTATAATTTAAAGTTGCTTTCGGCGTCTGTCTGATGCTAAGTACTTGTCATTCCAGGATTTTAAATGTATCTTCCAAAGCGGCCTCGCTGTGATCCTGGGTCTCATATTTGCCGCCGATGGTGAAACATGGGGGGGTTTTAGTGGGTAATCCCGCTGATAAGTCACTTCACCGGGCGAGTCCCACTGCCCACGTCGGCGAGGGACAATCAGTAAATGTGATTTCTCCTCCTCGAAAAAAAAAATTCTGATCTGACCGCCCTCTCACAGCATCCGGTCAGATTAGATCAGATCTCCGGTCGCCCCTCTCCTCAGTGTTTGAAACTACCAAGCTAGTTCCATACATTTGTGTTTTTTGCTTTCGTCCGCCCGGTTCGCTGGTTTCGTAACCGCTGGTTCGAATCCATACGATTTGTGCGAAGATCAAAATTACCTTTCAGTCAAATACTCGAATATTAACATCAAATTTCTAAATAAATGTATAATCGTTACTTATCCTTGTTTTTTAATTGAAAAATAATGAAATAACATTTTGTGAAACCCATTGTAAAGGCGTTAACGCCCAGTTTGCTCGGAAATAGCTTATTATTACGTATACAAGGTATGTATAGTGTAACAAGTATAGTTTATAACGTAAACCGACCCGTTAAACCTGATATTTTTCACAAAAATGCCTTCTAACTTAAACTTAGAATAACTTAGGATAAAATTATGTAGAATTTGTACTAGTATTAGCTCGTAGCTCGTGTTTTCCCTTTCATCTATGACAGTATGCGTTATTGTTATGATAAAAGTCGGTTTGCGGGCTGACAGTCCACTAGACGTATATATGTTGATCAAGAACTCTTATTCATTCATCATAAACAACACAGCAACAGAATATATTATAGCAATACACACAATATATATGTCTCTCACAAAATATATATGTCTCTCACACAATATATATAATATATGCAGGAGCAGGAGGAGTAACCCCGACATATTATGTCGAAAATACGAAATAAGACTAAATACTTAGTCTTGTATTTTACAATAATGATCAACTTTACAACTTATATGTGAACGATTATACAGACACAAAGGGATTTAATTGAAAACGCGGTGAGTTCACTGTGGTTCACTTCGAATGAATTTCGGTCTATTTCAAATTAGTCCACTTCAAAAGTCGTAAAGTAAAATATCGTAAAGTTATGTAAAGTTTTTTTCCTTCATAGTTATTCATGTTACAATAATTTCTCAAGAGTAAGAAGTACGCTTTTACCGCTTTCAAAATCTCCACTTACAATTTCAACAAACTTAAGTTTTATCCATTAAGAGAATTACTATTGAGAGACTCTTTTTGAAAGATAACATGAAACAGCTTTTATGTTATCTATTACCTATTTGTATTTTTAAAATATGTGGATAAATTTAATACTTTCTTTAAAAGCCTTGGATAACATTTGGAGACCAGTGGATTCGACCTTCCGAATGCAAAGGCATTCGGAAGGTCGATGCAAAAAATTGCTATGAAAATTCTTTTATTGGTAGAATAAGGGCCTCTATCACCAACTACAAGTAAAGTGTTGATTAGTTACTTTTAGAAATTAGACAACAAAATATATAGTTTTTCTATATATTTTGTTGTCTTCTTACTATCTTCTTATGAGTTTTTGATCAAGAAATACAACAAGTATCTAGTTGTAGCAGTCATCTCCTGGTACACACTTTAAAAGATCTTTAGGTATTAGTGACCAAAACAAATGGAAGTCTTATAGTATGGTCATAGTGGGCGGTAGTCCTATGATACTCGGCGTAGCTCCACTTTCGGGTACGCCGAGGTTCTGACAGGGAGCGTAGCCCTACCCGCGCTAGATAGTCGTGGCGGGGCAACGATGTCGTGTCATAACGTCCCTGCGACCCCGCCCATCAACGGCGGCGCGGCGCTAGAAAGTCGTTGGATTTTAGCAGGTAGGAATCCGGTATAACCCCGCAGTGTCCCCTACATTGCCGGATATCAAGACGATTTCCCAATGTTAAAAAAAAGGTGTGGTCATTCTGAGCCAAAATTCCTTAATTCTGAGAATCCCTTAATCCTTGTTTCTAAGAGCCGCAAAGGTGAGTGCTGATGCTATGTGTGATCAAGATGAAAATTAACGCTATGAATATTTTTTAAAACATTTAGTTTAATGGATTTAATAATATCATGTTATGATTGAGTCTTGCAAATAGTAACAGGATTAATAAGGTTTCTTTCAGCAAAGTTGTATAGCAACCACGAGCGTTTTTTTTTTTACATCTAGCTTTTGGTCGAATTGGGTCAAAACTAAGGTTATTAATAAAAATATTAAGGCCAATGCTTAGCTCTCCAGCAATGTTATAACTACTGATATGCCGTACTTCATTGTTTCACAAAATAAGCGAATTGCATATTTAAAAAAGACTACAAACTCTTGAACCAATTTTATGCTATTCTTACTGAAACCGCTTTAGGTATATAAACGGTAGCTAAAGACTAATTTTTTTTTGCGATTTTTTTCCTTTTGTTGTGGCATTTTTACTATGTAATTTTCTAAATATTGCTACATTGTCACTGCATCTGTCGACCGGCCCTACCATATACTTTGTAAGGCTAATCTCTACTATATATCACATCACCTTCCTGCATTCTACATTATTTCGTTACAGCATAGGATCCGAAGGGAGGTCGTCCCTCACCTTACCAGATGAAAAGTACATTTTATCAATAATTATTATCTATGAGATAATAAATGGCGATTGTGTTGCTATGCTGGTATGCTGCGTCAAGATTTCAAGAACGGCTGGACCAATTCGGCTTCGACCAATTTTTTTTATATTCATTGAAATCAGAGGAAGGTTCTTACGAAGAAAAAAAATATTGAAAAAAATTGGACATCCGTGCGAAGCTGGGTTTGTATTATAGGTTAGCAAGTTTAAAATAAAAATAAACAGATAATTACTGCAGAACATTTTACACAAACCAGCTAACATAACCTATTCCGTAATTCGGTTGTCACTGTACTAGTCGAGAGAGAGTTAACAAGAAGCCAACCAATTTTCAATATTCTGACGTGACCTCGCCATTCAATTCCACTGAGTTTACAAACGCTATATCTCCAAGTATTTTTAAAGTGTGTTTGTATTATAGAGACGCTCGAACGTGACACGAGCAAGATGTTCAAAAAATCAATGATCAAGAACTTTTCTGGATGGGCCATTTTAAATTTTTATTATAATTTCAAAGTCAAATTTTCAAATTCAAATTTTGAATGGTTAGGATGCATGCCTTAACGCTCTGTTCCATATTTCCCGTGTTCGATTCTCGGCAGGGTTCAACTTCGTAAATGAACTTTACAAAGTTGGCTCTGTTCTGGACCTGGAAAGTAGTGGCAGGGCACAATACGTTTCGCAGTCATTTGAGCAGTCTATCTGACGGCAGTGACCACCCCTTTGCAGAAGACCACCGTGTAATAACTGCACGTGTGCTGTTGTGTTTCGGTGAGTGAGTTAGAGAAAAAAAAAAATGGAAAAAATTTGACATTTCCCTATTCCCCTTAATCCTACTGTAGTCGGCAGCGTTCTTGCAGCACATGTGGCGTTGCGTTGTTATAGGTCAAGCGATCAAGCGACGATAGTCACTTACCATCAAGTGGACCGTCATCCTGTCTTGGAAGTGTCTGTCTGCCGACTTATACTTATATGAAAAATAATAAGTACAAACATGCTTTATGAGCTTGCTGATTTAATTATACCATAGATAAAATAGTACTTAACCAGTAATTATACAAATACGAATAGTATTTCTAAAATATTTCTGTATTTGTTTATTTTATTTTATTTTATTTTATTTTATTTTATTATACAAGGCCTCCAACGAGGCCTCAAACAATATCGCAATATTAAGTAGCACTTGGCGGATGCACAACCTGCACCCGTAAAATCTCTAAGCAACATCCAATGTACTAAAGTTAAATCTTATCTAATCAAATCTAATGTACTAAATGAGAAAAAAAAAATATATAAATCGGGTAAAGCAAACACAAGCATAATTTCTAACTTAAAGAAGCGCAGTCCTACTCAATACATTATTACAATACATTGATGGACATAGTTAAGTTCATAAGCATTATTCACAAAGCTCTATAATAATTCACACAACATGTATTTCAGTTTCAAAATCATGCATATAGGTCGAACTGTGCTAATAGGTATATTCTGCAATAAGGAATTTTAAATCGGGAGAAATTAGAGCTAATTTTAATTTTAGCATGACATACATGTATTACATAAAAAATTAAATATATTTTTAGTTTAAAAAACTATTTATTTGAAAAATATTTTTCAGTGATACAAATTAAACTGATTATTGTTTATTGCGACGCGGAGTGCAAGGGGAATGCAACGTCTAAGTACAATACAAAGGTCTAAGGTATAAATTCAATAAAACAATAAGCAATAAATAGATTATTTATTATAAAAGAATCTCCGTATTTATAGAAGTAAACATAATTATTAGCTAACTAGCTG
This sequence comes from Synanthedon myopaeformis, assembly GCA_944738685.1. Lineage (NCBI taxonomy): Eukaryota > Metazoa > Arthropoda > Insecta > Lepidoptera > Sesiidae > Synanthedon > Synanthedon myopaeformis. The sequence continues at coordinate 3,183,945 of OX122938.1, read as the reverse complement.
TTGCACGCTACTTCGTCCGCCTATGTTACTCGCTGACAATATAGCATTCTACAGGTGAAAGAATTTTTATAATCGTCCCAGTAGTTTTTGAGTTTATTCATTACAAACATACAAAAATACAAATATTGTCTCTTTACAATATTAGTTATCAACTAATAAAGAAATTTAAATATAAATAATATAAACTTTGATTGCAGAATAACGACGCTCTCGCCTAGCAATTTGTGTCAACGTCACTGCACGATATTGTGTCGAAACCAGCACTTCGGACAGTTCCACACAAACTAGCATGATAACCAAGTTTAAGCATTCATCTGCTGCACATTGTTGCAGAGAATTGATAATATTAAACGGACATTTTAAAATTTTAAACGTATTCAATGACCTTACGTGTTCCATTTTTAATATAATTGTTATACAAAAAACTACTTCTAATTCTAAATTCTAACTGAAAAAAAAAAAAAAAAAAAAAAAAAGAAAACATTTTTTTAATGTTAAGGTGGCGCTACATGAGCGTGGGAACTCAGTAATAGATACTTGGGAGAATTTGTTGTCTAAACTTACTATAATACGAATTAATTTTAGCTTTTTGTTTCCATGCAAACCTTCATATTGTGTCTCAGAAAAGTCGTGTTTTTTTATGTATTACTCCGACCAATAACTAATGAGTAATCATGGAATTCTGCTAGAGTTGCAAAGTGCCCTCTTAAGGTCGACAGATAGGCTGACGGTCCACTTGATGGTAGGTGGCTACCGTCGCCTATAACACACAACGCCTCAGGTGCTGCGGACAGTAGGATTAAGGATAAAGGATTAGAAAGGGATCTGGCATCCCTTACTTACTAGACATTGAGTAATAACAGCACGTGTGCTGTTCTGTGCTGAACTTTAATCGGCCGAATATTCGAGCATTTCGTACTCTGAAATCATTCTTTTTTATATATACAAAATACAAAATATATCACGATTTTGTATTTTGTATGCGATACCAAATCTTTCTGTATCAATTAACTTTTGTCAATTTAACTTTGGTCGATCTGACCTCGAACGAATGACTTCGCCGAAACATCGGCCGATTGACTTTTAGAGTAGACCCCCAGGTTCAATAAAACAAGTTAATATTTTTATATGTAATTTTTAAATGTTACTACCAAACTTATTCTAGATACACAACAACCTATTGTACTAATTGAGGTCCATCAACTCTCAATAACTAAATTCAAATCATTTGTCAATACAAAAATTGAGTATTAAGACGAAGTATAATGCAGTGTATTCAAAATGTATTTCAAAATGCAGATTCACTTGCAATGAACATAAAATATATTTGTCAATATTTTTTATAAATTAAATTCTCGTCGATTTGTTCATTCCCGGTAGCTTTCCGCATTAAATTATTCCGGTAAATTAATTAATTTTCTGATAAATAAATAAAAGAAATTGCATATATTTAGTAATGATTGCAAGACTATTATATACATATATAATAATACAATATCTAGGAGAACCAAGTAACGCTATCAATATTGACATTCCTGGTTCAACCACGAAGTCTATAGATAGATCGAAGCCGATGTGTAGGCTGACTCCCCTGAGAAATTAAGCAGCTAGCTACTCAGACTCTATTTACCTGTAGATGGAAAATTATTACCACTTCATCTATATTGCTAGCTTAATATAAATTTAAGCCCCCGGCTTTGCACTGAGTTGAAATCTTCCCAAATCCTTTCTTAAGGATGTAAACGTTTATAAAATAAACCTATGTATGTTCCAAATTTCAAACTTCTAGACTTAGTAGTTTTAGGTGAGCGTTGATAGGCAGTTAGTACAAACAACTTTATAAGTTACCTATGGATAATCCAGATTTCATATCTCTAACTAATTATTGCCCTCACATTGTCCTCAATTTACTAGATAAGTGTGGTCCACTCACATCAGTTGAGAATTGTGCCTTGATATAATAAAAAATAACGAACACCACTTCGCACATTACGATACTCATTACTAAGACTAAGATACTGGTAGCGGAGTGTGTGCTACTAAGTATGCTGCTACCAGTATTCACCATACAAATGTATTTGAGATACTCCGAGGAGACTCAATCTGGAGACTTGCGTTCCTACACCTTTGAGTATCGTAATGTGCCAAGGGGCTAACTTAATTCTGAAATTTACAATAGCATTGGTTTGTAAGGGTTGTCACGTAACGGTATCACCACTGCATCAACACGCCACACACGTGACGTACGCGAGAATCGAATCAGTAACCCTAGTTTATTTACTATCTCTATTCTGCGGCATAACCCTGTGACAAATTGAATTTGTTAGAGAAATCTCTCCGGTATGTGTTTGGAGTTGTGTTTAGAATAGTAAGGGTCGAATTTCTCTTATTTCTTTATTTACCTCAGGCATCGCATGCTGACTTAAAAGTTGTTTGAACGCGTTAATCTCAGATACTACTGATTTGAATTGAAATTTTTTTTTGTGTTGGACAGTCCATTTATCGAGAAAGGCTTTAGGAACTATATAATATTTTGAATGCGGACGAAGTCGAGGATAAAACCTAGTTTGCTCATAAATTTAAACACGATTCATTGTTATTTGCCACTAAACCACTAAACGAGCGTTTAATGCGAATAACTTTGTACATAACTCAAATAAGTTTACCGATTTATGCTTGCGTAAATCTAAACAAAGTAGTCAATTTAGTTTCCGTACGTTTCTAATTCAATATTATTTTTGAGTGAAAAACGAGGATACCGTCAAACGGGGTTAATTTGACAGGGTTTTGAGGGTTTTTTTTTGGGAGTAGATTGCAAGTCCGTGGTATGAAAATTTATGAGAATAAAATCAAAATTGTTACACGAATGCGTTATCTTATGCGTAATAGTTACGTTCTATTTTTTTAAAATATTTTAGAATATCTGAAGTTTCAGAGATATTACGCCATCTAAACAATATTATTTAAAAAAAGAATAATGTTGTTCTTTCGGCGTGTCCGTATTGTGAAAATTTAAATTTTATAATCGTTCGTAAAGAGTAAACTCCAGTCGTGTGTCGGAGCTGACACACACAAATTTTATTGTTCGTACGACGCGTTGCTGCGATATTTGATATTTTTTTTATCTCTATGGTAAAATTAGTCCTTTGGCTATACAGTCCAATGCTCAAATGGGGGAAAAATGAATTCTTCTACTGCTTTTTGTAGGTGTCAAAGTTACCCAGAGTGAGGGGCTATTTTGACATAGCATTAAGCCGACAGAAATATAGTCGTATTTGCATATAGAACAGTTCGAATTATCCTTCTTGGCCAGCTCAATCAATGGAACTTATAAAGACACCAACAGACCTGTTCTAACCCATTGTTAATTTAGCCCCGAAATATGTCAATATTACCCTGGAAGTCAAAATAACCCCGTTTGACGGTATTTGTTAGTTTTGGTTTAGTAAAGACCTTGTAGGAGATAATATTAAAAAAAATATGGGACGTGCTGAGTTGTAGACATGGCCGTATGTTTTACGTGAGTATACATGTAATATTTTCTTTGAGTATTATATGTATATATCCAACGACTTCTTTGATCCTTTAGCTATGGAGTGGTGTAATTAAATTTTGGATGTAAACGGTAGATATGGTAGCTACAGCATCAAACTGTATGCCCCGATTTTGTTACGATCACTTTGTCTCCCACTATGGAAACAAAAGAGACTTATTAAAAAGTAAATAGTGAATATTTTTACTAATATAATAAAGTTATAGAGAAGGCGCATTAATAGTTATTTTTGCATTTGATCGTCCAATTCTTGAAGAAGGTAATATCACGCTATTGTTATTGTAATTTTTAACTCTATACGGTATTTAATCTTTGTCTCTTAGGTACTTATGACTTATGTCAGAGTAAAACTGAGGTAAACCTTGTATGGGATCTCGACTCGTGTACGAAGGAAACATTGAACATGGGGACGTAAGTTAATTAATATTTACCAAGTTGAGTGGACCGAGAAGTCAGGAAGATTTTCTAATGGACGCGGTAACATTTACTTCTTATATTAACTTCTAATATTCTTAGGACTGAACGTTTTATTTGAATTAATTAAATATGTCTTTTTTATTATTATTTAAATATTAAAATCTCCTACTTATATTATAAATACAAAAGTTTGTTATAATAGATGTGTAAGGATGTATGGATGTTTGTTACTCTTTCACACAAAAACGGTTTAATGGATTTGCATGAAATATGACACACAGGTAGTTTACTTGGATTAAAAGTTAATGAGCGTTACTGTCGCCAGTACATTTTAGAAACATTCCTTTTTTCTTGATGAAATCCTTGACAATGACAACGTGTTATACGAAATTTCATGACTACCGGTTGAGTCGTTAAGGTATGAAAAGGTAACAGACAGGCAGTTACATTCACATTTATAATATAAAGTATGGATTGACAAATGGGCAGGTTATTGAGGTCCCCCGAGAGAGCCCACGTACCTCCACTTTCGACAGGGAGCGTAGCCCTCCCCACGCTGGATAGCCGTGGCGGGGCACCGAAGTCGTGTCATAATGCCCCCGCGACCCCGCCCATCAACGGCTGCGCTAGAAAGTTGTTGGGATTTGTTGGCATTGCGGAGTTATGCCGGTACGAATCCGGTATAACTCCGCAATGTCCCCTACACTGCCGGGCATCCAAGAGGATTTCCCAATGTTAAAAAAAAAGATTATAAAAGTCTTCTCAATCTCATGATTTATAATATAAAGTCGTTTTTTCGTAACTGAAAGGTACGCACAGAAACGCGTAACAGCGGCAACACGAAGTTGTAACCAAGTTACGCATCAGTTTCTTACAATCATGTTGTTAAGGTGGCGGCTAACCGCGTTCTCGGTGCGGGCTCTAAACTGATTAGCGTGGGGAATCTCGACAAGGCTACAATTACACGTGCGAAGGAAATACAAGAAATAAACAACTTTAGTAATTAGTAGTACCTACTAATTATACTATAGTTAGTACTAACGTATTAAAAAAGCTATCTAAAAATCAAAACATTTATTTATCAATTAGGTTTATCCAAGAAACTCTTATGATCGTCATTTTAAATTTAAATTTACCAGGGTTTCAGGAAAAAAAGCCAAGATGATTACGACTTTGAGAACAAATCCTCGAAAGAAACTCAGGATACCATTCTTTTTGCCATCTTTAAAATAATAAAATAACAACAATTACAATAATTTCAATTAATTATAAACACAATCGAAGTAGGTATAAGTAAAGTTAAGAACAAGTTTTGACCTCAATTTTTATAATAATAATAATAACTAAGTACGCTGCAGCGCTAAAAAAAATTATTAAGTCAGAATGCAATTTTTTTTTCTCGTTTACTCCTTTTTCCTTAATATAAGTGTGTATACAAGTGAAAACCGAATTAAAATCCGTTGAGTGATTTGGAAGTAATTAGAGTTTAATGTTTTAAAGAAAGAAATGGTTACTGTGAGATAACTATAACATATAGAGATATGCCATCGCGCAGTTTTCTTTAGGATTTTAGAAGAACTACAAATCTTTTTTTTTTTTTTTTTTACGTTGTCAAGGTAGCGCTTGGCCGCGATCTCACTTGATGTAAGGTGCAGATGCGGCCGAAGGTGGACCACGCTTACCTAGTAGGTGCCCATTTACCCTTGACTTGAAGACCCCGAGGTTGTAATTTTGTGGGAACACAGACGCGGGCAGTGAGTTCCACTCCCTAGCGGTTCGGACAAGAAAGGTGGACCTGTAACGCTTCGTGCGTGTCCGAGGAACATCAACCACGAAGGGATGAAACCCCTGTCCGCGCCTCGTGGTCCGCAAGTGGAACGGTTCCGGTTGGATGAGGTCGTATAGATTGGACGCACACTCTCCATAGTGCAGACGATAGAAAATCGATAGGCATGCTACTTTTCGGCGATGCTGCAGGCTTTGGAGTTGAGACTCCACAAGGGTGTCGTTGCCAATAATTTTCTTCGCTCGCCTTTCAATCGAGTCCAGTGCAGCCAATTGATAACTGGCAGACCCATCCCAGAGGTGGCAGCAGTACTCCATGCAAGATCGGACTTGTGCTCTGTATAGGTCAAGGAGCTGTCTCGCAGTGAAGTACCGCCTAACCTTGGAAAGGATGCCCAATTTTCTGGCAGCCGTTTTGTAGTATCATATATTTATGCATCTCTTAAGTAGCCTATGTTATAGATATAGCATGTAATTAACGCGACTATTAAATTCTTATTTAATAGTGGCGTTCTATACTAATATTGTAAAGACACAAGATTTGTATTTTTGTTTGTAATGAATAAACTCAAAAATTACTGGAAAGATTTTAAAAATTATTTCACCTATAGAAAGCTACATTATCAGCGCGTAATATATAGGCTATTTTAATAAAATTACGCTGACAAAGTCGCGTGCAACAGCTAGTACCGAATAAAGTGAAATTCTTTGGAATATCGTTGACTACTAACAATACTAGTAAATATATTTATTTACTAAAAAAAAGGATATTATAAAGAAATATTATGTTAGTTCTGCTAGTCTGAAAGCTGTTACAAACTCGTGGCAGCGTTACTTGAAAACTTGATTATCTATACAGAGTTCTAGGTGCCGCCTTTGAGAACTAGATTGGCTTTAGATTTTACTAGCTTTATCCGTGTCTTCGTCTCAGTGAAATTAATTTTGTCACAAGGCTGTTCCTTATGAGGAGAGATTGAAGTAGTTTTAATTAGATAGGTAGTGGTAGCACCCTCTACTTCGGGTACATTAATTAAACCACTTTATGTTTAGTCCAAATACTTTTATCGTCCGACCGATATATAAGAACTACAATTCCAACTATAAGATGTGCAGACATACGACGACGACACCTCTCTTCGTGAACGCGTTCGTTCTACTGACTGATAACATTTTAATATCATACCACCGAATGAATCTGAACGAATGAACACCTCTTTTTGAAACGTCACAGAACACTTTTCAATCAACTTCAGTCGACATAAATAGCAGACGCTAAGAGTAATAAATTGCTTTGCTTTAAAGCGTAACCAATATCCATCCTCACAAACGCATTGTGAAGAATTTACCAGCAGGCTGAGAAGACTGGGGCCTATAGAGTGGTAGCTGACCATTTGTAATTCTGACCATTTGAAAGTAAAGGGTAGATTTAAGTAGTCCTAGGATACAAATTTATATTTTATATTAATATTATTGTTTATCACATGTATACTAATATTATAAAGAGAAAATATTTGTATGTTTGTAACGAATAAACTCAAAAACTACTGGACCGGTTTTAAAAATTCTTTCAACATTATCAGCGAGTAACATAGGCTATATTTTATAAAGTTACTCGGACGAAGTCGCGTGCAATAGCTGGTTTTTAATAAAATAAAAAATATCAGAGGAATTCTTACCATACCCAAGCAGTCCAGTGTAACTGACTGGTTATTCTGCATTACTTTCTCTACAATATATTTTCTGAATACATGGTCTACACTACACATATTATAGTATCATTATATTTGTTCGCAAGCCACTAGCATTGTGTTGTTCCCGCAAGCCTCAAATTGCAATTATCATTCCAATATGTTGAATGGTATGATGAATATTACGTTAAACGCTAACCTAAATACATAAATTAAGAAATAATTTACTGAAGAATATTTTGGTTTAAATATAATCTTTACATATTATAAATTGAAGTCGCTATCCGCGTCTGTCTGTATGGCTGCTAACTCTTCCTAAATCACGCAACGGATTTTGATGCGGTTTTCACCATCAAATAGATAATTTGTCACTGAATTTTTATATATATATAATAAAACATAATTAAGTTTTTCTTGGGCGAAGCTGGAAGCGGGTCCCTAGTATTGTATAATACTTTAGTTTATAAATGACTAGGTATTTAAAAATGTTAGCAACCTTTCGTTTTTTTGAAGCGAAACTCTGTCTCGCTCGCGATCTCGTCTAAGACAGAAATAGTCATAATAAAATAAAATAAAATCGTCCTCGTCCCTTGGAATCTCTCTGTTTTCTGCCCCTTAATCAAAAATTAATTTACTTTCCATTACGTAAGATATAATTTTCAATTACCAATTTATTATACAATTATTTTAATAACATATTCGCCTTAAAACGAGTCAACGAACGGGAGGGAGGTGCGTAGGTATATTTTCGGGAATTATTCGCATAATTTTCAGTTGGTAATTTCAGTTAAATTAGTTCGACTCACGTCGTCGCCTGTAATTTCGCAACTGAATAGAGGACAATTTGTGACGTCAGTTGCAGACATTTTCGCGGCACAGAGCTATGTATGTTAAGAATAGACTAGCTTTTAAGAATGTTTGAGGGAGAGTGTTGAAGTTATGTAAACATAGATTGGCTTGCTGAGTTTGACAAGACCGTTGGATGAGTGGATAGCATGCACGCTCGTGTTCTCAGAGTTCCGGGTTCGATTCCCGGCAGGGTCAATTTTAGTTTTGGCCAGATGTTAATTTTATTTTATTTTAGTTGATCCCTCGGGAACAGTAATTTTTTTCTGGATGAAATGTACCCTATGTATTTTCCTGTATCCCTGATAACGTATATGCAAAATTTCATGAATGATCGATTCAGTAGTAAGGCATGAAAAGGCAATAGACAGAGAGACAGACAGAGTTACTTTCACATAATTTATAATATTAGTATGCGTCCTATCCAATATCCCTGACAACGTTTATATACAAAATTTCATAATAATTGGTTCAGTAGTTAAGGCGTGAAAAGGCAACAAACAGACAGATAGACAGAGTTACTTTCACATTTATAATATTAGTATGGAAGTATTGATTGGCCTGTCTGTTAGATTGTTAACGCGTCCATACATATTGTGTCTGGTTGAATTCCACACATAATTATTTCTGGCCACACAAGCGATATTCCCGAATTGTACATGAAAATTAACGTCCCACAGTAAATAGGTCACTTCGGCGTGTGTGCACAATGTTGATCACGCTGTATTTATTACATAGTGTATTTTATTACATAGTGCGTAAGATCTATATTGGTGTAAACTTAATTGAGGCGGTTTTGTCCAAGTACTACAATTATACCTTTCAAAAGCAAGTATGACGGGGTTTTAGTACATCGATGAATTAAATGTAATGATGTAGTATTAAATTAAATGTAATAATGCAATTCAAGTATCTAACTCTGTATTTTATTTAATCCACTAGTGAGAAGTGTGGTAGCCCATTGATGTTCCAGTGGGTTGCCACAGGAGAGGAACGCGGCTTGGCCTCAGTAGATGGGTTTGCGAGGACATAGTGGTGTTGTGGGGCCCGGGGCCACGCTGAGATCCTGGGTCTCATATTTGCCGCCGATGGTGGAACATAAGGAGGTTTTAGTGGGTAGTCCCGGCGTTATAAGGCCCGCCGGGGAGTCTCACATACCCCCACGCTGACTTGCCTTCGTCGGCGAGGGATAATAAAATAATAATAATTGTATTTCATTGTAATTTATATTTTATTTTTAAAGGTTTTAATAAATTTGTAATTATGTGATTTTGAAGATTTTATAATATACTGTGGCTTTCCATTTTCCACACATCGTAATCCACCAAATTATTAAATCAAACCGCGGAAGTTTGACAAATATATAAATTCTAATGGCACACCAACATCCACTTTGGTTTGGATTTGGAAGTAGACGGTAAGAGGGTAACAAAAGGGTGGTTACTGCCGCCAGACAACAGTGATCACCCTCTTACTGTATCTATGTGATCTGTATCTGTATAAAGATATGCTTGTTTCAACATAGACCTATAAAGGATATTAGTAATCAATCATAGTTTCAATTAGCGATGTTAGAGTATAGGGGCATGAAGCTGTGGGAACTGGCAATAATTAGCCTAGTTCGGTGTCGGTGTAATCAAGCGCTGTACTTCGTGGCCCGGGACGAAGCGCAGTCACGTCTCCGCATTAAATATACATTTTATGTTGTTATTTTGTATGCAATATGCGGTAGCAGTGTGAATTTTCAACACTTCTCACGAAAGGCTAAATTAAAACAGAAATAAAATAGATAAATGACAAATATATACGTAACTATTTATTTATACTAATAGAAAATAAAGTTTTATAGTATATTTTTAGTAGACTCAGGGCACGTAGCACGTCTGGCGGCAGTCACTGCCTTCTTGCAGAAAACCACTGTGAAATGACAGCACGTGTGCTGTTCTGTTTCGATGAATGAGTAAGAGATGTCACAACCCATTCCTCCGTCATCTTCTTATTACTTATCGTCATTTTAATGATTACGCCATAGATTTGTTTTTACATTATTAAGGGTGGCAGGCAAGCTGATGTTCCACTTGATGGTAGGTGCCTACCGTCGCCTAAGGACACAAGCAATACCAAGGGGCTACCCGGAATGGCGTCAAACCCGGATTAAGTATAAGTGACTAGAAAGGGATAGGGAAATGGGCTCTGGCCTCATTTACTTACTTACCGAAATAAAATAGCACAAATGCTGTTATTTTACGGCGTTATTCTGTAAGGGGGTGGTTACTCCCGCTAGACGGGCTACTCAAATAACTGCGAAACGCAGTGTGCCCTGCTACTCTACTTTCCATATACAGACCAGAGCCAAAATTAAAAAAAAATTACAGTCCTGCCACGAACACAACTCGGGAGCGTTGAGATAGAGCATTAAGGCAAGCGTCTTCACCACTTGACCAATGGGCTCGTCAAAATTATTATGAACGAAACCATCGAGAGCAGCAGCTAGTATAATAATATATTGGCTACCTCCAATTTTGGACAGCCCTCAGTGTACTGTAGTGAAATTGCCACCGGAGCGTGGTACCCGCTTTTATGTATATTTTTAACCGCCATGTGTCACGTTGTACGTCCGACTAGAGATAAAATGAACGTCAGGCCATCCCCACTCATAACTCTAATATGTTACAGTAGACAATCTTGAAAGTAGAAAGTTGAAAATCGATTTCACAGTTCACAGGGAGCATAAGTGACAGGGTTGTCTCTTTTTAGTCTGTCGGTCTGTCGGTCTATTTTCACTTAAATTTTAATGTTATGTCAGTGAGACTACGACATTAAACTAAATTAGTTGTAGTGTTGCTTGTGTTATGGTAACGTTAACCACCTAACATCAAGTGGTCTGTCAGTCTGTCTTTATTTAAGTATTTATTTATTTAAGCATTTATTTAAGTATCTTATTGTGTGTTTGTCAGTGAATTTTTTATTATTATTTATGACTATTATTTTTTTTGGTATTATTTATTTGTTTTATTGAGACTAATCCCCGTTTGACTGCTGAACCATGTTGATTGCAGTTTTAAATATTATATTGTAGTGTATCCTACTATTTTACTAAGATTATAAAAAAGCGAAAGTTTGTGAGGATGTATGGATGGATATTTGTTACTCTTTAGTACTAATAGATATGTGTCCTACTAATCGATAGGATACTTTTTATCCTGGAATAATATTAGGTTCCCGTGGGATCGTCTAAACATAAAAAAAAAATGCGGCGTCATATTACTCATTTATTTTCCGTTTCAACGCGGATGAAGCTAAGTATTTAGATATGACAAATCGCAGCTAACGCAGTGAAGTAAGATCTGAAAAAGTAAATAAAATCAGAGTAAATTTTTTTAACACACTATTTTAATTACCTATTATAAAGTACTGAATTTGAGTTTAATCACTTGAATTATTCATACTGTGGCTCAGGCTGAGCGTCAGTTTTCTCGTCGCCGCGTGGCATAACACGTATCCCTATGATTAATGAATTTAAAAAATTGCTTCCACTGTGATGTTAGACGATGCTAGCAATGATTAAGGTACTACTTTATTTACCTACCTGTTTTCAAACTTTTATTTACTAAATAAAACTGGAGACATTATCTTAAACCCTACATTATCCTTCCTTACATAGCTACCTACATAGTATTATTTGAAATCGCTTTCCGCGTCTGTGGGTATGTCTGTATATCCGCTAACTCCTCTTAAACCAAGCAACTTTAAATCTATTAAAGGATTATTTTGAAAAAAAAAAAAAAAAATTAAAATGAAACAAAAACCTATTGAAATATCTACTTACAACATACCTTACCCTGTTTACTAAAATAAAAGGCAACCAGACGACCTAAAAGCTGCTGGATGCGAAAACCAGAAGACCGTGCGTGGTGGCGAGCCTTTTTTTGAGTCTTTTTTTTGATCACTAGTCGACGAGGGGGTGTTTCGGACTCATACTTGTAAAAGTATTCTTAATGTTGATATAGGTACAATTTTGTACAGTATAGATTATCTAATATTGTGATCCATAAATATAAAGATTATACATAACTAGCGACCTGCTTCAGGCTTCGCTCAGGATGTAATTTTTGTATACAGAATCCTTTCCTGGTTTATTCTTTTTTCAATAAGAAAAAACCGAATTAAAATCCGTTGTGTGTATCGAGAAGCAGACAGGATTTTAATATGTAGAGATTAAAGTTTTATTGATAGAAATGGTTACTGTGAGTAAACCGTAAAAGATATAGTTATGTTTTTGCGTGGTTTTCTTTAGGATTTTAGAAGAACTACAAATATATATATATAAAAACTTAATTAGGTTTAATTATATATTTTGTAAACTTTCCGTGAAAAATTATCTAACCGATGGTGAAAACCGCATCGAGATCCGTTTCGTGGTACATATAGGAGAAGTTGTACTGACAGACAGACGGGAAAAGCGACTTCAAATTATATTATGTAAAGATAAAATACTATTTGTTTAATTTACCACACTTTTTTTAGAGTCTGCAAACAAAGGAGTTAGCGTAGATAAACCTCAGTATGCGTTACCCTCATCCATAATTCAGAGCCATATTTGCGTGATCGCAAATACGATTTTCTCAAATCAAGTCGGATCGAAACGATGTCGGTGCGAGATATCGTTCTCATTCGATTTCCCAAGACAAGCAGACACCTAATCTACATAATGCCAACGTTTGTTAAGATCGATTCTCACTTTATTCGAAGCTATGAATAATGATAAACTGAATAATGTCTTAAACTGGGCAGCTTTAAGTAGTCTGGGCAGCTCGTTTGGCGGCAGTTACCACCCACTTACATATGACCACTGTGCTGTTATGTTTCTGTGAGTGAGGTACGCCAGAGCCCATTTCCCTATCGCCCCTTACTTCAGTCCCTATACTTCAGTCGGCAGCGAGAGAGCCTAGAACCTGTGGCGTTGTTTGTGTTATAGGCAACAAACAAAAAGCGAATTCTGTGTGAATTCATTTATAATTTACTAATGAATTTATCGAAAACATTAAAATCTCTCTTAATTAACAAAGTAATAAGTTAAGAAAGTGATGTTTACGACAACTTTCCGTCGACTTATTGCAAAATTGTAACTTTGTCCATCGTTTATTAAAGATGTTTGTTTTGTTAATGAGTTGCTACATAAACTCGACGAGAATTTTCGAGTTTGACTAGCTCATCAGTTTTAAAAATATGGAAAATATTTAGAAGGATGCTGAAGTTACTTGCAAAGTACTCTTTAGCTAATAAACTCTAGCAATGCTCCTTGCATTTAAAGCTTTTTCTCTTCTTTAAAATGGATCAGCTTTTCTCTATATTATATTATATTATATTTATTACTCTAATTCCATTTGCACTTTTTTATGCTACAGGCTGACAGGCTGACGGTCCATTTGATGGTAGGTGGCTACCGTCGCCTATAACACAAGCAACGCCACAGATGCTGCAAGTGCGCTGACGACTATAGTAGGATTAAGGACAAGAAGTTGAGAAGGGGTAGAGAATAACCTACTCACTCACCAATACAAAAAAACACACGTGCTGTTATTTCATGGTGGTCTTTTGTAAGAGGGTTGGGTTGGTTGCTGATACCAGACGAGCTGCCCAAATGTCTGCGAAATGCAGTGTGCTCTGCCAATATTTTCCAGATCCAGACCAGTGCCCAGTTAGAAAAGTTCACTTTCAAAGTTGACCCTGTCGGGAATCGAACCCTGCCCGGGGTTAAGGCAAGCACCCCAAACACTCATCCAACGAGGTCGTCAAATAAATAATTAAAACATTATAATGAATAAATAATTAAAAAGAATTTTAAGAAAAGCCAAGATTTTTTAAGAAAAATTATGTTAACCATAGATAATATAACATTTATCCGCATTGATAAACATAGTTGGCTACATCTTCTGTAATGCGTTTATAAGAATTTCGTTTAAATTTTATAGCTCCAGCATTACAACAAGACTTAAACTTAATCTGCATAAAGAGTCTGGCTTAATCCAGATAATGGAGGAAGATTTGTCGACGCGTCTTGAGGAATTGGTGCACTTGAGTAATTCTATAAATTCAATATATCGACATTGGTAAGAACATTTACAATTTTCTCCTTGTGACCTATTTTAAGGAGTGTATAGGACCTCCTTTAAATAGTCTTTCACTTATAGAAAGCTACATTATCAGCGAGTAACGTAGGCTATATTTTATAAAGTTATGCGGACGAAGTCGCGTGCAACAGCTACTATACAATAAAAGAACAAACGATATATCGCATATTCATTGTAATCGCATGTGTGCTTCATTGAACAGATCCCTCGGACGGATGTAGGTCATTCATCTAGCAAAGTGCACTGCTCAAAGGGCCTCCTCTGCCTTGCTCCGATGTACTGGCACAAAACACTATTGACACACGTACTATTGATAATACTCAAAGATGTGAACACAAAAATATGCTATAGTACAAAGGGATTCAGCAATAAATCGATGTACGCGCTAAAAACTCACGAAGATTACGAGATTTATCGAAACATTAAATCTACTAGTATACCTACTAATAACTTTGTCTTTTAATTACATAGTATAATTTGAAGTCTCTTTCCGTGTCTGTCTGTTTGTCTGTATAACTCCTCCTAAACTAGGCAATGGATTTTGATGCGATTTTTACCATCAGTTATATAATATTCACGCAACTGAGTAAATAAATTTACATGACTTACGTAGGCTATCTACGTACATAAAAATGATGTATTGGAGAATTGTAGTTTTTATAAAATCCTAAAGAAAACTACGTGATGGCACATCTCTATCTGTTACGGTTGACTCACAGTAACCATTTCTTTCATAAAAACATTTTTCAACGCTGACGAAATTTCGGGCACCAGATAGTAGATAAAATAATAAAATTCTATAAAAATACTGGGCTAGAGATTTCATTTATTATTTGATGATAGGCAAACAGTGATAAGTAAAGTTTTGATAAGATTAGTATGTAATGCGATAGCTGTTTAATTTAGTTGAAATACTTATTTTGGAATACTGGTACAAAAATGGATCACAAGAAAAAGAAAATCAAAAAAGTGGACAAGAATAAAAATAAAACAGTGAAAAATGTAAATAAAAAAGTGGAAAAATGTAATAACACATATAAACTTGGTAATGTAAATATCTTTTTATTTTATAATCTAATATGATAAAGAGGTATAGTTTGTATGTTTGCTTCTATGTAGGAGGTAATGTTCTAAACTACTTATCCGTTTAAAAAACTCTTTCTCCAATAGTTAGAATAGAATTTCAGGATGGACAAAGGCTAAATATTCCAATAGGGCACCAGCTATATAAAGATAACGACTTATTTTTTTATAAATTGTAATAACTTGATTTTACTAAGGCAATTTAATCTGTACAAATATTATAAAGAGAGAAGATTTGTATTTTTGTATGTTTGTAATGAATAAACTCAAAAACTGCTGGGCTGATTTTAAAAATTCTTTCACGTATAAAAAGCTACTTTATCAGCTAGTAACATAGGCTATATTTTATAAAGTTACGCGGGCGAAGTCGCGTGCAACAACTAGTAATTTATAAAGAAAAAATGTGCTTAGCTTTAAGCTTTAATATAAATAATTAGCGAGCCGCCCTCGGCTTTGTTTTCTGCATTTTTACACACAAACCTTCCTCGTTTGTTTTGTCGCTCTTTCCATTAATTATAGAGTATCAAAATCCATTAGGTGGATTAGAATAAATAGGCGAAGAAAAAGACAGAGACTGCAAGCGGCTTCGGTTTGTTTCTCCACTAATTTCTTCTAAACCATCCAATGTATTTGGATACGGTTTTCACAAATGAAACGATTGAAAAGAGAAGAGAGCTTGTGTTGCAATATTGCATCCCGACGAAAACGGGGACAGGTCGCTAGTTAAGTTAAATTCATGGAACCTGAGTAAGAAGCATATGTACAGTCGTGGTACGAAAACCTTCGTCAGTTTCCAAGTTCATTCCTTTATTAAGTAGTAGATTCTTAGTACCTTTTGAAACTAAAACACTAAGCAGACATATGAAAGTATACTTACTTGGTATGATAACAAGGATCAATATGGTATATACATATACTTAGAATAGGTCACAAAATATAAAGTATTTTAAGATTTAATGCCTTCATGCTTTTTCTTTATTACAGATTTGTCTAGTATTAATAACTGTAGTATCAATATTGGTGGCATACACATCATACAAATTGTATGAGGAATTGAATAACGTACCGGAATTACCGAAATATGATTTAAATTTTTCGTGGGCGAATAATAATGATCTGCACGACACATCTATTCGGCGTTTTAAGATTACTTTTACTGAAACTGTGAGTATAATTTTTAATGTAGGATGACAAAATTGATCCTATGGTTAGGCTTTTATCAAGATATCATATCATTTGCTAGGTACCAGACCTTCATTAAGAATCATCCTGCAATCAAATCACCACTACTTTTATGATAAACTTTTCTCCACTACGCTTTTATAGATGCAAGAACAACTTACACGCAAGTTCAGTTACTATCGGGATACCCGAAAGACAAAAAGCTTCGAGGATAGTGCGTGGAAATATGGGATTAATTCAGAAGCACTAGATCAAGTCACAGCCCATTGGATATTCCAGTACAATATCCGTGAAAGACAGAGATACCTCAACAAGTTTGAGCATTTTAAGACCAACATTCAAGGCCTAGATATTCATTTTGTTCATGTGAAACCTGCAAAGAACGATGTTCCTGTAAGTAATTTTTGTAATTAATGGATATATTTTTATAATTAATACTAATACAATAAAACAGTTTTTTTAAAAGCTAATCTCTTGATCTACCAGTGGGGTTTTAAAATTTTTTATTTTGCATTTGTAAGCCGAATTTTTGAAGAAATTTATATAGGTTATTGCGACTGTGATCCTTAATCTGAGCAAAAATATAAACGTCAGTAAACGAAGTAATAGGCGTTACCATTTACAGAGAGAATATAGACAAAAGCATTTTTTAAATTAAATGGCGCGCGAAGTGTCGGGGCACAGCTAGTACAATATAAATTAATACAGCTATAACCATTCCTATAATACGTATTTACATTAGAAT
Organism: Synanthedon myopaeformis; assembly: GCA_944738685.1. Taxonomy (NCBI): domain Eukaryota; kingdom Metazoa; phylum Arthropoda; class Insecta; order Lepidoptera; family Sesiidae; genus Synanthedon; species Synanthedon myopaeformis. Next base: position 3,166,512 of record OX122938.1, on the reverse strand, counting down.
TAGCATTGTAGTCATGGACCGTCGTCGACCTGTTTGCCTTAAAAAATGGACCGTCAGCCCTTTACAATAAAAAAAATCATTTAAAGAAATATGAGTAGTCTGAAAAAGATTATGTACTTGAAGTTTCAAAACATTAAACGATATCAATCAATAATGCATAATATAAGAAACATAACACAGATTGTGATGCAACTGCATTGTGTTTGTGGCACTAACTTTTAGCTTAAAATCTTAAAATTACATTGCAGTTAGCTTGAATACCTAGTTGCGAGGACTGCCTGTTAAATATTCTGTCTCTAATGTTTTAGGTTCTCCCGATATTGCTTCTTCACGGTTGGCCAAGTTCATTTAGAGAGTTTTACGATATCATCCCTCAACTAACTGCTAGAAGGCCTGGATACAATTTTGTATTCGAAGTCATAGTGCCGAGTCTACCTGGATTTATTTACTCTCAGGTAAATTAGGGTTGATTTTAAATGTTTTGTATTATTATATTTTGATATGAAATAGTTGAATAAAATTTGAAATTTGTCTTTGATCAGGTGTAATTATGTTTATTTTTCAGGCACCAACAAAACAAGGTTTTAATACTATTCAAGCTGCAATAGTAATAAGAAATTTAATGCAAAGAATTGGATTTAAGCAATATTACGTACAAGGAGGTGATTTTGGCCACTCTATCGGCTCACATATGGCAACATTGTTCCCAAATGAAGTTCTTGGCTTCCACACAAACTTTCCAATAAATTTTTCAAAATTAGCAAATTTATGTTGGATATTTGGAGCTGTTTGGCCAACTATTGTCGAAAATAACTACACTAATAGAATGTATCCATTGAGGGATAAAATCAACTACCTCTTAGAAGAGTCTGGTTATATGCACCTTCAAGGCACAAAGCCTGATACAATAGGTGATTAAAACATTTATCTTGTAGTACCTTATATTTTTACATGTAGAAAATACAATTGAGTACCTAAGAAACAATCTTTCTGCCACAGGTATAGCTCTACAAGATTCGCCATTAGGTCTAGCCTCATATATTTTGGACAGATATATGATATTCACGAATCCAAATAATAAATTGTTACTTGATGGTGGACTATCAAATTATAATTTGACAGATTTATTGGACAATATAATGTTATATTGGGTAACCGGTAGTATAACTTCTTCACTGAGATTGTATAAAGAGACGATCAAGAATATTGAAGAGGAGAAGATTTTGGCTAAGTAAGGAGTTTTAAAAATTCTTTTTAATTAAGGTACCTTATCCTTAGGGTCGACAGCGCACTTACAGCACCTGTCGCATTGCTTGTGTTATAGGCGACGGTAGCCACCTACCATTAAGTAGACCGTCAACCTGTTGCATTTTATATAAAAAATTAGATTCATATTACAAGGTCAGTCTCCATGGTAACAGTTGTTTTCTTTTTAAAATTAAATTTGAATTTCTTTTTTATTTCACTTATGGCCTCTTTCACCAACTACAAGTAAATTGTTGATTAGTTGCTTTTAGAAATAATTTTATGCTTTATTAAATTATGCACTCGGTTTATTGCATCCTTCGATAGGCGAATTTTTATTATTATATTCTTTTTAATGTTTGGGACTTTTACTGTACAAACAAAGGTATATTACCATCATTCCATCATAACCATCATTCCCGGTTACCGGTGACTCTAAATGGCGGTTAGCCTACTTGACACTTTACTGATTATCTTTGAGATATGGTGAAAGAGGCCCTTAGAAATAAATGGAGAAAGATTATTTACTTATTTTTATATAGGTTCAGCAACAGTTACAGTAACCAGCTTTTATTAGCTATATCACCTGTATAAATTTTATAATAAAAGAAATCACGTAGTTCCACTATTAGAAAAATGAAAAGACTTTTTATATTATACTTGTAATTAAAATTATTTTAGAATCCCAACACCGGTTCCAACGTGGGGTCTTCGTCTGAAGCACGAGGTGCTCTTCCAACCTGAATTTCTGATTCGTTGGAAGTATCCAAATCTGATTGGTACAACAACATTGGATGAAGGTGGGCACTTCGCTGCGTTCGAGAAACCCGAAATTCTGGCGACAGATATTTTTAAAGCTGTAGACGAATTTATCAAACGAAAAGTTGATGGATAAATTGAAAATGAATTTTTCGAAGCCATAATGCACTTTTTTTTTCACTTATTTATAATTTTTTTTGTTAAAAGATAATATATTTTGTTGAAAATTTGTTAAATTGTTTAATTATATTTTAGAGTTATTACCAACGGAAAATTTTAGTGACAAGTTGATGTAGTTGGACTGTACCAATAATAGTACTAATGATACTACTTGGTATCGCCAGTACCATTAAAAAGAAGCTAGTTAAAATATCCATACTTTACTTGTTGAACAACAAATTAATGAAAGTCGCGCGATACATGCATAGCCACAGCAACACGAGTACCAGTTTAATTAAAAGTGGAAAATTTTAGTAGTGGCGGAACGCAGTCATTTACGCAGCCCGTCTGGCGGCAGTAACCACCCCCTTACAGAAACAGCTGTTACCTTACAGCTGTTGTGTTTAAGTGAGTGAATGAGGGATCCCAGAGCCCATTTTCCTATCCCTTCCTAATCCCTTATCCTTAATCCTTCTATTGTAGGCAGCGCTTTTGCAGCACCTGTGGCGTTGCTAGTGTTATAAGCGACGGAAGGCACCCACCATCAAATGGACCGTCAGTTAACATTAATGAAAAATTGTAAATTTTGTAATTTATTAAATACTAGCTGTTGCACGCGGCCTCGCCCGCGTAACTTTATAAATTATAGCCTATGTTTCTCGCTGATAATATAGCTTCTCAACAGTGAAAGAATTTTTCAAATCGGTCCAGTAGTTTCGGAGCCTATTCAATATTAGTATAGAAAATAATCCAAACATTTCCAAATCGAATTTTGTGTAAAATAAAAACATTTTTTTTTAACTCGATAAGAGATGTAATAGGTTGCAATCGAGTCAGCACTGCTAAATCGAGTTATTTCCGCGCCCGACGTCGTCGCGTCCGCAACTTTGCCTCTGAACTCGATTTTTTGTTTTCAACCTTTCGTTTTTCGAAACCAAGCTGAAATGCCTTTGAACGATTTAGTCGGATAAAAATGTTAGTTCGTATACAGACGTGTTCTTTGCCCCAATTCTCGTCCTGCCACATCTCACGTTATGAACTTTTAATTGACATAAAATTTAAAGTTCGTTTTCATACTAAGCCCCCTGTTTTTCGAAGGAATAATACCGTAATAGCCCTGAAGCAATTGCGTTTGCATGACAAAACATGTCTCAGAAAATTTCTAGTCTTGGAAAATTGTGACATGTAGACACAAATGTTGGAAAATATGAAATTCGTGGATTTGAATCCACATTCAATATTTTGCTATATAATAGGTATATAGTAAGATTGAAATAATTGTTCACGCTTTAAGTCTATGTTTATGATACTAATGTTTCATACTACTCATTTCTCCACAACAAAGTCCCTCGCGGCGTCTGTCTGTCTGACTTTGTTTTATAAATTTTATAATATGTGAGGATAAGTATTAAGTTTTTTCCAATTTGTTTTAATATGTCGTTTATATTTTTATTTTTATTTAAATAAAGATAAAACATAAATATTTAAATGTTATAGATTTGACGAATCGAACTTCCGATGTGAAAGCTCTAAAAGAAATAATAAAAGGCAAATATAAATATATTGAGCAGTCGGTAATTTAAAGCAATATTCACAGACTGATTCAATTTGTCTACGCCGATGCGAACAATTTGTGTAGCACTCCTATTCATTTTGCAGATATTTACAAAATCATTTTATTTTTTCAAATTATAATATGCAACTCTATGTATATAGATGAATTCTTGTGAGTGAATAAAATTATGTACGAGTGTAATAAATTTCTTTTAGTATCCCCATACTAAAAGAAATGTATTATTAAAAAACAGTAAACCGGCACCGTCGCGTTTTGTGAGCGACATCCTCAGTGACGTTTAATTGCATAAAATAAGCGCCATCTACCCGAAATCTACTTCTTGTTTCATAATAAGCTTAACTTCGTCAATAGTTTATTAAGATGTTAACAAATGGCGTATTTTTCTCTTCTGACACGCAGTCCTACGACTGACAGTATTTTCCAAACAAAAATACTGAGCCTTTGATTTAATTTGACAAATCAGGTTGTACTTCTTGTACACAAGTAAGTATTAATCTCCACACCTGAGGAATTATTATTATGACCCGAATGAATATTCAAATCAAACACCAGATAAAATACCGCAAAATATAATCACGCCTCATTATGGAGTTGCGTCGTTACGTAACGCGAAGAATGTCCGTTGTAGATAAATAAAAGAATGAGAAGTTGAAAAAGAATTGACATATTTTCTGAACAGTCCCGCTGCTTACACGGCTTCGAAAGGTGATGTCGACTAAGTAGAAAATTATTAGATGATTTCCTAAGAGAATTTCAAATCTCTATTTAATAGGACTGTTACATAATATGTGGATTTTTTTTATATATACTTCGTATATAAAGGTCGAAAGTATTGAAATACCGTGCATATCCCAAATACAAGCCATCATTTTCATATTTATTTAATGAAAATCTGTAAAATTTATAAAATGAATTTTATAAATCTGGAATATTTACAGGAAATTATTGAAATTAAGAAAGGCTTTTATTACCAAATTCTCCAAAGTGTAAGTTAAAAAATTGGCCTGGTTTTGAATTTTGCTTTCAAATACCACAGTCTCACATCAGCATTAAGATAAGCTACTGTTGATGACCGATATGTTTGTCTGCGGAAAACATCTATTTTGCAATTCAAACGTTCTTCACTCGTAAATCCGAAACAAGGAACTGTGGATACAACTCATTTGCCTCTCAAATACTTTGAAATCTGCAAGGCGCCTTAGATTACTTCAATGTAGACGAGTACTTTTTATAGAAAATTCTTATAGCATTATTTATAAGGCAGTACCTACTGAAGCAATGAAGCAGTTTCTCAATTTCATTAACTAGGTACTAACGTTTGCCCGCAACTTCCTCTGCGCCCCTTTCTGATAGGAGTTAAAACACTTATTCAATGTTTATCCCTCATTTTTGTACTTGTTAAATTTTTAGAAAGAAAGAATTTTATTCACTGCACGCAACCAAAGACAGCACAAACATAACACAAAAACCACAAGACAAAAATTAATAAAAAAGAGGTAAAAGATGTGTGTGTCCTTGCGGCAGTGAATAGGTCACTGGCTCAGCATTATGCTGAGGTGTTAGGCAAGCATCTGCAGCGCTCATTATCAGCCAACACCATTTGTCATTTTTTAGATTACTTAGATGTAGATATGTCTCATATAGGTATATCTAAACGTATTAAACGCTTTGAAAAAAATTGAGGGACATATTGAGGTTTATATGTGCACATCTATATTTATACCAATACTAATTTGTATTCATTTTTGTTCTATTTTTGTTTGTAATGAATAAACTCAAATACTACTGGACCGATTTTAAAAATTCTTTCACCTATAGAAAGCTAGATAGTCGAAATCCTTCTTTTTTGGACCAAGCGCTATAAAACATCCTTTATAATGCGCACTGCCAATGTTTGGAAGACCCTGCCGGCGTCTGTATTTCCGAGCTCATATAACTCAAATATTTTCAAAGTTCGAGTGAATAGGCATCTTCTGGGTGAGCTCGCTCCATTATAGGCCTCATCCTTGCTACACAGCTGGTTGTTGGCCAATAGCAAACCCAACTCTATATTTTATAAAGGTACGCGGACGTACTTATAAAACATACTCTACACTACACTGTAAGTACCTATTTAATTACTTTACTCAGAGAATTTTATATTATCTACCTATACAAATATCTTGGAGCGCAAAACTTAATACAACATTAGTTAAATATAATAAATGTCTTAATCCATCCTTACTCTGAGAACAGTCTGTAACAGGTCGATTTTCGCCTCGTCAAGCTAAAATAGCTCTTATATTAAACGTCTTGAGGCCCTTATAATTTTAACCGGATCAGTCGTTTACCGTTCCTATACCTCTGTAGTATTTTCTTCTCGACGGAGTTACTGAAAAATGAAGAGATATTAATTCTGAAAGAAAGTTTAAATTCCTTGGCGATGCTCTTTCTGGCTTTATTCATTGAGGCTTTTAGTTTTTTTTTCGTAATAATATAAAATTTTTAAATAAAAATGATTTAAAGGTACCTCCCTAAGCTTAGATAATAATTTAAGCTCATAAATACAAAAATAAGAAAAATCTTTCTTTTCTCAAAGATTCATATTGTTCCTTATCACTATTTTTTATACTCGTACTTACAGGTTCTTAGAACAAGGTGATTCGTTGTAAAAGAAAAGGACTTATTTTACTATTTATTTAAGGACTATTTATTTTATAAAGTATATAATAGTCGTTGGTGCCCGCGACTTCGTCCGCGTTGGAAAAGAAAATATATGAGTAATTATTATACGCGAGATATCCCAAAAACAAATTTAAAAAATCAGTTCGCTGAGCACAACCGTTCCGTAGGGAGCCAACCACGTGTCTGAGCCGCGCGGCATGGTACCTCGCAGACCTACCCGCGGCCGGCCGATACGCGTGCGTGAATTGAACCGACCCGAACGTTATCATACTAATTTTGTTGCGGAGTTATTTTAAAATTATGATATCTGCTAAGATGTTGATTGAAATCAAGTGATGTCAAGGGCAATTTTGTTCACAATTAAATACTTGTGATGATTAACGTATTTATTTGGATAAGGATTAATATCATGTTGATAAAACACCTTCGCAAATAATGCATTAATTTCGATCAAATTTGATTACCATAAAAAAGGTTATAGTGAGTTAATCGTAAAAGATAGACATATGCTGTCGCGAACTTTTTTTAGAGCTTTTAAAGAGGAACAATTCCATCATACATGATTTTTGGATAACTTAAACCCCCATTTTTCCCGTTTTTCCATTGACGCTCCGCTCCAAATTGGTCGCAGCGAGATGTTATACGAGTATAGCCTAATTAAAACCTTTCTCGATAAATGGACTATCCAACACCAAAATTATTTTTCAATTCGAACAAGTAGGTAGTTCCTGAGATTAACGCGTTCAACCAAACAAACAAACAAACTCTTCAGCTTTATAATATTAGTATAGGTTCGAATTTGCTTTTGTTCCTACGAGCTTACGAGTGGCAGTAATTTTGCTTTTTTTCTTTCAGTGCGTAAGATAAGGTTTGCCTGAAACTATTCCCCTAATTTATATTGTTACATAATAATTTTTACACATTAAATGGCACAGATTCCCATTGGTTGAACAACCTTGGAATTGCTGGGGTAAAGACGATGTTAGATCCAATAGGCCGTCTGTCTGTTAATCATCACTCATTCTAATAAGAAACATATTTGTCCACCGATGATGATAGACATAAAATATTATGACTTTTTTTACAATGATTATAAAAATAATCTGCTACTGTCCAGGGATTTGTTATTAGAAAAAGAGAAAAGTATCTATAATTTTACAATTAAAAAGTATATAAATTTCTAATGAAATAAATTAGCGTATTTTTATAATTAACTAGCTGACCCGCTCCCGGCTTCGCACGGGTGCAAATTCTTATTCAATTCAGCCGATAAATTACCCTACACCGCCATATGTTAGATTTTTATGGAACTTCACAGTTAATTATAATAAATAATTGCTGGATTGAGTAAGTATACAATTTTTTATCGTCTAATTTTTTAAAATAATATATTTTTTACCGTCTGCACTATGGAGAGTGTGCGTCCATTCTATACGATATAATCCAACCGGAACCGTTCCACTTGCGGAATACGAGGCGCGGACAGGGGTTTCATCCCTTCGTGGTTGATGTTCCTCGGTCACGCACTAGGCGTTACAGTTCCACCTTCCTTATCCGAACTGCTAGGGAGTGGAACTCACTGCCTGCGTCTGTGTTTCCTCAAAATTACAACCTCGGGGTAAATGGGCACTTACTAGGTAAGCGTGATCCACCATCGGCCGCATCTGCACCTTACATCAAGTGAGATCGCGGCCAAGCGCTGCCTTGACTCAATTAAAAAAAAAAAAGATGGCGCTTTGTTAATAATATTATATAATTTACAAAAAAAAAATTTGGGATATATAAACTATCCTATCTTTTAAGTTGGACCAAATTACACATAGTTACGAAGTTTTATCAAAATCGGTTCAGTAGTTTAGGAGTACATCGAGAACACACAACGTGACATGTAATTTTTATATATATAAAGAAAGATTTTTGACCGTTACACTTCGAAGAAAAGGGTAGGAGACTGGGAGACGGTCAACATGATTATAATTAAGTGATTATTATCACTTGATTATTATCCACATGATTATTATTAAAACTACAAATTTAAAATTTCGTTCTCGATCATTGATATAGATGGCGCTATTCAATACATTCAAATCCAACAATTGCTTCGTTTCATTTAATGATTATTTCACAAGCCACAAGAACAGTTAGATACTTTATAAACAAATACGAGGAAATTTAAATTATATCCCGAGATGATTGTAATGACAGCAGAGAAAATTCCCTTTCTGTATAATTGAGCTCGACGCCCTTAATAATACGTAAGAAATTCATCGCTTCCACTTAAGTCGCGAGATATTCCTCCCGACAGATGTTCCGGCTTATCTGTAGCCGGTGCCGCGGATTCGCGACAAATTTAAATATCAAATGAGGTATAAGACGTCGTTAGTCGTTAGTCGTTACCCGCGAAGATACCAATGCCGTTTGTGACCATAAATGTTTTTTGGTAAATACTTTTTCTTTAAAGGGTTTGTACCTATATGAATAGGTATTGTCATTATGTACTATATTTTGGTAATATTAAATAAATAATATTTTACTATATTTTGGTAATATTAAATAATAATATTTTCTTTAAATAAGAATGATTTAAATAAATAAATAAATAAATAAATAAAAAATGCTGTAACTAACAGGTAACCAGTATTCTTAATCTGCGAGCAAAAAAATATCAAAAATAACTAAAATAAACCCAAACATTATTAAAAGCAAAATCCAAAATTGAAAATTATCAATTCAAATTTTTGAATAATTTTTCATACTTGTCTCCTTGTCTTGATCTTAGCTCGACATTTCCAAAAACCTTGTCGTTTTTTCTCCATTATCAAATATTATCTCTATTATTTCGTAACCAAATTTTGTTTGAATATTTTTGGTACATTTATATTAAAAAAATGAAGAGCTTTTCCTTATACAAAAAGTACCTTAAAAAAATTCACTTCAAAAAATTTATTATAAGTTCCATGGTGATTGATTATTAATTCATATTAGTATAATTCATATTTGTGTACATTAAAGACAATGGAGAAATTTATTAAAACAAATGTTTCAAAACGAAAATAATTTTGTCAATTGTAAAAGTACCCACATATTCACGAGTATACGTATGCTACGAGAGTATTATTTATTCGTAGTACGTATGTATATATATATATATGCCTTATGTGACACAGCCGGATATATGAAACCACAAATCACAGTTCATGAATATAATACGTTATGATTTGCTTCGCTACGCTTTCGCTTAATGACGTGGCCTGCCTGTAATTTACTGTGACTCAAACGCTCGTCTGGGATTCTATGGTCGCGTTTGAAGAGTTTCGTTCAGCAATAAGATGTCTATTGTAATGTGATTCTTAATGCCTGCTACATAGGTTCGTGGTTTCCACCCTGGATCCAGTTGACATCAAAATAGACGAATTCTTTTCATTGTGTGTGGCTGATATTTGGCTACCACAAAAATACTAGAAATTTGCAGAACAATTCTGTATAAAACGTTAGCGTCGTCACGGACAAACGATGAATAAAAACACATTTTTTAAAGCACTCGGATCAATTATTTTTAAACAAAATGCATACTAATATGCAGCTTCAGTAATAAGGGTTGCTATACATATAGTTGGGCCGGCACAGCCGGGCAGTAGAATCGAATATGTGTAGATGAACATTCGACAAATTGCTATACTATTATAGCCGTGTCGGCAAAGCCGGACGGTAGACATTGCCGATAGAAATGTGCTGGCCCGATTATATGTATGTATAGCAACCCTAACGCTATCGATACATATGCGAAGGATATTAAGCTCGACACTACAGGGCCCCTAGCCAAGATGTAAACACTTCGTTGCGTACTTCGGAAACGAATAGAGAACGCTAAGAGAAAGCTTGGTGATTGGTCAAAATGATATATGGGCATTATAGCAACCAATCACCGAGCTTTCTCTTAGCGTTCTCTATTCGTTTCCGAAGTACGCAACGAAGTGTTTGGCCATGTGTGCTTTCTACAATCGTTTATGCTACGCTACGTTAAGAGAAAACCTTGTGATTGGTCAAAATTTTATTTTGACGTTACAATATCGTAATTTTTATAATCCTATTTATGAATGGTTGCGTCACAATATAAATTATTAGCTGTTGCACGTGACTTCGCCCACCTAACTATAAAATATAGCCTATATTACTTGCTGATAATGTAGCTTTCTATAAGTGAAAGAATTTTCATAATCGGTCCAGTAATTTAAGACTATTCATTACAAACATACAAATATTGTTTATAATATTGGTATAGGATACGTATTATACTACTACTAAAATACGTGTTAAAATATTACGGAATAATCTTAGATACATTAGTATAATCTCCCAGGGGCAATCAGTAATATTATAATTACTCTATTTGAATGAATGTGGTAGAAAGTCTCGGCGGGTTTGATTGGTCGATTCACAAACAGCCGTGTTATCCGCCAATGTAAACATTGGCATTGAAAACAGATCATTCAGGGACCGTCTCGGAATCTGACGGTCCTTAGTGAAATTGTCAAAATATCATTGTACAATAACACCGTACGTACAGGGCTAGAGAAATTATAATAACACTAAAATTATAATATACGAAATGTGCAAATTATTATTATTTCATTAGTTAGTTTAGAATATCAAGGCTTTAGAATAACTTGCGACATTTACACTACTAGCATCCCGCTCTCGGCTTCGACGGAGTTGAAATTTGACCTAAGATACTTCTCTATACTTCTCTGGCAAGATACTGGTTATCTTAATAGTAATCTAATAATAAAAACAATCCTAGATTTTATGTCTAGTTATATCAAAGTTAAATTGTGATTTGACGTATATAATTTTATCACGTCCATCTCCATTATTAGTTTATATTAGTTCCGAGCAAGTAGATAACAAATTCATCACTCCTAACTCCATTCAGTCCGGTATAAGTTAGATTGGCTTCGAGCGAAACCTCCAGATAATTGCTGTAAAGTGTTCTCACTACTTTGACTTACTTGATGCACAATACACGAAGATTACAGTGATCAATGTGAAGTTATTTCGCGGCGCTATAGAATTTTATTTTGTAGACTATACCTACCCATCAAAGTACTACAACTATGGAATTTGCGTCACAAAGGCCAAAGCGGCACATACAAAGTATGCCTAAAACGGAATCATGGCGGAGTCTTGCCTTCGCCCGTCAATGGTAAAAGGTTGTAACGACCAAGTTCTATTATTAATTTTAAACTCCAATGTGTTGACGTAACAGTCACAATAACAGATGTTTGGTTGGTTTTAGATGACAGATAACAGAGTTCATGCTCTACGCATATGTCACTTTTAAATATTCCAAACAGTTCGTAGTGTTTTGTATAGCGTGCGAAATCCATAACTGCGGTACATTGATGACTGTATCCTTGATTTATCCTGTAAAACGGAACGACGGCGCTAATAGTATGCAAAGCTCTTACACGTACACTACACTTACACGTTTTTATGATGTAATCTCAGTCCAAATAAAACTAAAGACATTATTTTGCCGACAACACAGTACCCAGATATTGGCCCCATACAAGGCCATGGACCGTACCGTGCCCGCCGGCGTACCTCCTCTTTCGGGTACGCCGATGTTCTGAGAGGGAGCATAGGCCTCCCTGCGCTGGATAGCCATGGCGAGGCACCGAAGTCGTGTCATAACATCCCCGCGACGCCGCCAATCAACGGCCGAGCTAGAAAGTTGTTGGGTTTTAGCCGGTAGGAATCCGGCATAACCCCGCAGTGTCCCCTACACTGCCGGGTATCCAAGAGGATTTCCCAACGTTAAAATAAAGGCCAATGTTGACATAATAATTTAGTTTTATCGCTGTTCGAGTACCAGATCGCTGTTTCGAGCCACCGCCTCGAGGGTTAGGATAGCCATGATGACAGCCGACCACCGATATAAGATGGCACTACGAGACGAAGAAGAAGCATTAATTAAGATATGGAGTTTTAAAGATTTAACATACTGCTATTTATCCTGCTGGCGAAATACTGCATTGGAATCTCAAGTTAAACTTGCAAAGGAAAGGTTCGTAGTTTGATAATTCAACCGAAGAAAATTTTTCTCTCCGTTATGTTGGTAATGCATCCAGTGAAGTCTGAAAACAAATAATTTTCATAACTATTAGTTTTTGATTCTCAAAGAAAAAATGGATTAATCCATTGAAAAATGTAATATTATATTATTTAAAGACAAAAATAATAATGAAGGTAAATCTAGATATTATTATTTGTGTCTACATTATATACAATTAGGTCTTTAGTTTAGTTACACTTTTCATACAAGAATTCTGTTTTCCAATAGTCAACGACTGATATCGCTGCGTTGTAAAGGTTATAAAGCGCTATTGTTTCGTTATTCAAAATCATATAAGATTTCTGCCTGAGCGAGACGCTCACCGCGTCTCGTGTCGGCGCCTGAGTCAATTTTCGAGGTAGTATATCACTTCTGATCATAGATCTATTAGTTGTAGTAGATTGATGCTTCTGACGTCCAGTACTCTATCTGAAATATTATTTTTTTATGATGACATATAGATTCGATTTTAGAGAGACTCCAATCATTAGCTTCTTTTGATGACTGTATTCATAAAACTGTGTAGATAGTAGATAACACTCGAATGACAAATATTGCGACTAATTAACGAGTTGTATTCAATCCAGCTTCAATGAAACACCGAAGTGCAATTAGCCCGCACTTGTTGACAGATTATGACTGTGCTCTGTCTCGCTCGCACTCGACGCAGATTCAGAGGTAGAAAGAGAAAGAAACGTACGCATCATTGCCTAGATTTCGAAAACATAGCGCATTGCGTTCCGAGGAAATTCAGTTATTTATACTGCACGGGTTTCTGAAATGCACAGTGAATACAGAAAAACAACTCTTTTTTTTTATTTAAAATTTCACTCCGATGTGACACCTACATGTGATGCAATTCGCTTCCTTTTGAAAAGCGAGAATGTATGTAACATTAAAAAAATCAATTTCAAAATGTAAAACAATACAACGAATTTATTACCACCTGTTTAAAGTGTCATAAAAGGCGGCCAACGTTTAAGTCGTGGTGGTCGAATCCTCTGAATATACCTGAAGTACTTATGAAGTATGAAGTAAGTACCCGAAAAAACTGTAAGTAGGGGAGAGCGGGGCTAGTACTAACAAATTTTGTAATATGGTTTATATTTTCAAGGATAATGAACTTTTTTGTTTATTTTTTTATTCATAGTATGCTTTAGTTATTCAGCTTTGATATTAGTAACAAAAACAATCAGTTAGGTAAGTGCTTTCAGAAATAGAGTCATAAAAACCAATAAAATCATTTGTTAATACATACCCCGTATCTGGGGTAAGTATTAACGAAGCTGGGGTAAGTATTAACATAAGGGGCAATTATTAACAGAGGCTAAAATTCTATCAAATAATTAAATAAAAGTCATTAATATTAAAGATTTTTATTGAAATGAACAAATCAGTACTTTTTATGATAGGAACTGAAAGAATATAGTATGTAGATTCTTTTAAATCTACACTAATTAACCATTGAATATTAAAGTTGTTTACATTATTATTCTTACTTTTTTTATAGATTTTTATTTAATATTAGTCTACAAAAATTAGTACAAATACTTTTAACTTAATATTTAAAAGTTACATAAACTTCTTAGTGTTAACAGTCATAAAGAGTCTCAATGAGGTACAATAAAATAGTATTATCTTTTAAAGCTACACTATTTATCACTCACAGTTTTTAAGTTTTTAAGCCTACAAATGATAATACACAGCCTTTAAACCTTATGTACAAACGTATGGTTTTTTAGTCTCAGACAGTCTTTGGGTATCCTAATAATGTAACCAAAGTCTAGTTTAATTAATGTTAATCTAATTTGTACTTAAAACATAGAAAAATAGAAGTGGTCAATTCAGTGTTTTTAGGCGGAATTACTCCATATTAGGCAATAATTATTTAGAACAGCCTTTAACCTTATGTCTAAACGCATTATTTTTTTAGTCTCAGACAGTCTTTAGGTATCTTAACAATGTAATCAGAGTCTACTTTAATTAATGTTAATCTAATTTGTACTTAAAACATAGAAAAATAGCAGTGGTTAATTCGAAGCTACCACTTTCTTGGGCTTTTGCACCTTAGTGACTCCAGTCTCTTCAACATTCCAGATTCTACTCGGAGGGAAATTGTATCTTTCAAGCACTTCTTGATATTTTTCGAAAAACAAAATAAATAAATAAATAAATAAATAAATAAATATCTTCACACATTCTACACAGCACCATCTAGTTCCACAGTAAGCAACTAATGCTTGTATTATGGATACCAGACAGTTGATATAATACATAGATTACTTTTTTTTTGTAAATACATACATATTATAAATATAAAACATCCATGACTCAGGTACAAAGGTAAAATGTTAACACATAAACATTCGCCCCTAGCGGGATTCGAACCCACGACCGTTTGGTTAACAGCTAGGGTTACTAGCCACTAGACCAAACGTGTCGTCAAAATGAATGGACGATTAAGGGATGTTGCCCTGCTTAAGCTGGTCGCCTCAGGACTCCGAATAGACAATATCGCGTTGCGCTTCATAAAACCTGCAAACCAATCTTTGCCAGCCTTTCCGTCTCTTTTCCAAGATTTTGGAATATTTTTTATCTTGTATCGAATGGCAAGCTCGTAGGCTAATTTCTTGACATCATCAGGTAGCAATCAAAAATAGATATTGGCACATTTTATTAAATAATCTGCCATCATGGCTTTCTGTTCTGAATTTAAAATCAAACGCTTTTTTTAAAACCCACTTCAATAGAATGACATGACAAATATCATATTCAATAGCAACATTTCTATATTTTCTTTTTTTTTTCCAGAACTTCCTTAGCTGCCAGCTTAAATACTTCTTGAGACATGGACCCCCTTGTAGTCTTCCTTTTGTAGTTTTCCATTCTGTAAAAAAAACATACCTATTGTAAAAAACACTCTGTTAATACCAAATTCATACGGGGTAAGTATTAACATGTTAATACTTACCCCACTCAATTTGTTAATTTTAGCCCCCAGGTCACTTTTTTTACTTCATCATTTACCGAAAATAAACTAGTTAAAATAATTACAAACAAATAATATAGTGTTATTGTCAATAAAATAGAGTTCGATTCTGGATAATCTATAATTTGATTCAGCGAATAAATAAATCTTAAATCAATTTATTGTAAAGCACAAAAAGTTCGCTTACCTGTCAATCCGAGGTCGCTACATAGAACTATTACAAGCAATGGCCGGTTGGCAACTAACAAGTCAGGATACGTTCGGCTGTGTATATAGTGTTTCTAAACCGAGTATCATATTTTTAACACTTCACGTTTGGCGAGAATCGGCTTGTTAATACTTACCTCCGTTAAAACCAGCCCCGCTCTCCCCTACCTACTTGTGAAATATCGATTGAGCTGTGAGTTGAGCCTTAACAGTTTTGCAGTACGTTACAAACTCGATCCTCGTACTGGTAACAAATCGAATAAAACGAGATAGAACGCCTCATCCGAATACAGAACGCGAATCTAATACGAATTCAATCTCGATTTAAAAGCATCCCGGGCACTGGCAGAAGGACGAGAACTCGTCTTTGCACAGTATAAAATTGTACGCAAGAACTTTTATATATAAGAAAATTTAATCTGACTAATTGTAAAGATTTTACTTTAAAATTACCTTTATATTAATACAAGCTGTTGCTGTTATTAAAGTTTAAATTAATCTATACCTACTAATGAATAAAATTGATCTGTCTATGTATGTAATTTCAAAATAACTGCTTTGTACTAAATGTATATCAAAAATAAATATGACAAAAAAATTTAGTGTTTGTTCCTGGTAATCTCCGAAACGGCTTAAACGTTTTTGATTCCATTTGTAGATATATGATTTTATAAGGAGTAACTTAGAATACTTTTATTTTAGAAAAAAAATATAATAATATTATAAGCAGTGACCAGTTCCGCGCGCGCCCGAAGCGAGGTCGGAACATAGTTTAGTTTAAAATAAAATGTAACCAGAGTTAGGTTAACCTTACAAGACAGTGTTCAGTTGATACAGATTTAAAAGTTTTAAACCAATCAAAGTGTCTAGACAAAGTGAATTCGGTCGTATCTCATTCTGCGGGATTCTTTAAAGATAAGGTGATAGTTATGTATGTACGTATATAATTGCAAGTAACTAGCTATTGCATGTTAATTCGTCTGCGTAACTTTATATGTTACTGGCTGATAATGTAGCTTTTTGAAGGTGAAAGAATTTATAAAATCGGTTCAATAGTTTTTGAGTTTATTCATTACAAACATATACCTACATCTTCTCTCTTTATAATATTAGTATAGATAGATAGAAATGGAAATAATATATCTGTATTCAAGTTCGCTGAGTATAAAGCAAAAACAAACAAAAATACAAAAGTACAAATCTTTTCTCTCAATAATATTAGAATAGATAAGTATGATCAATTTGAATACTAAATTTTAGATTTTTTTTTACATGAATTCTCTATCGAAAAAACTATTTTCTTCCGATATTCATATTTCCTTAAGCGATTAGCTAATTTTAAGCCAATGGGACTGGCTGAAGGAACGTTGTTTGTAACAGGGGACTGATGTATAGGAAAAATTAATAAAGGGGGATTGATTTAATCTGTAGACGAATCTACGACATCGGCTACGAGGTTAGAGTACATCCAATCGTAGCTCGTAGCTCGTAGCTGATGTAGCTTAGCAAATTTTATTGCAAATCCGCTTCATACAAAGCACTAAGAGTACATAGTTGGTTTTTTAATAACTTTTTTATATTGTGATTGATGTTTAAATAAATAAATAATAATAAATAAATATCTTCACACATTCCACACAGCACCATCTAGTTCCACATTAAGCAACTATATGCTTGTATTATGGATATCAGACGGTTGATATACTACATAGATTACTTTTTTTTTGTAAATACATACATATTATAAATACAAAACATCCATGACTCAGGTACAAGGTAAAAATGATGTCAGAGTATATGATATGATCTTATGATATGTCATATGATGACAGAGTATATGATACGCGTTTTTATTTCGTGATAGTTTTGTATAAGGAGGTCGTTACTGCCGAAAACATTAACAATTCATATTCTAATATCTTATTGTTTATTTTCAATTCCTGGTTTATATACTTAGCAAATATTTATTACTCTGTCAGTCAACATTTGTTATTATGTTATATAAATATGTTTTCGGTTTAAATATAGAAGAGTATTTCGTTGGACAATAAAAGCGTACAAAAACAATCTAGCGTTTTCAGCTAAACACGAAAATCGTTCCTTAACGTAGAAAAGGGATTCCTCAGTAGAAATAAGTTGAGAAAAGGAATTTATCTTTACCTAAGGGTTATTCTGTTTCGTCTTTAAAATAAAATTTCTATAATTATTGTTAAATTTTCCGCGCCTTCACACCATAAGTTAGACGCGGTTTTAACTATGCTGAAATTAGACATTTTTATAGAATGAATTTTCCATTCGACCTACTGCCCTTATTAGGTTACTAGAAGAAGTGTTCTATTAAAATTGCATTGTGTCTAAAAACAAGATGACGAAAATAATTTGACATAAAAAAATAATACACAAAGAAATAAAGATGTGAATGAACTTAACTTAAACATAAAAGTGAGTAAGGGTATAATCTAAAGGATGCCAGAGTCCAGCCCTTCCCAATTCCTAATACTTAATCCTACTGCGGTCGGCAACGCACTCGTAGCACTATAGCGTTGCTTGTATTAAAAGGCGAAGGTTGCCATCTACCATCAAGTAGAGGGTCAGCCTTTCTGTTGAAATTAACATAAAAAATCTATAGAACATGACAGATGGACTGACCAATCACAATGTAATACAATGCTTGATATAAACTAATGATAAACTACCTACTCTATTCTTTTTTGTGTTCTATAGGTATACTACTATCTAAGTGTATGGATTCTATACATAAGTAGGTATAGAAGATAACGACCCTTATACTGACACTCCATATTCATAGTAACAAGAACAAAAAAAATTGTTACAGAATAACGCGAAAGAATCAGTACATTTGTAGTTTAGGTCACGTTTGCTTACATCGACACTCGCTACTGGAACGTGATAGGAGATGGCAATAGTAAATTCAGTGTGCAAGAAAGGGACGGAAACATGTCTCTCTATAAAGGTGCATTTTATGAATTTCGTTTGCTTGATTAAACAGTGTTCGAGTATTACTTTTGTTATTTCATTTTTTTTTTTACATTTTTGCTATGAGTTTCATTGCTAGCTGGGCATAAAGTGGTGTAAGTGCAGAGGATGGATTTCAAAACTTAATCATCTGCCGCCTCTTATCCTTAACCCTTCTTGCGCGATTATCTTAATCCTAATGACATTTTTAAATGCGAAAATTTGTATATTTGAGGATTTTTGGATTTTGTTATTTACCTACTTAATTACGCCGCTTGAACAGATTTGATAAAAAACGGTTGAACAGATTTGCCGCGAATATGTACGCGCTTCATTTTTTGAAAATCCACAAGAAACTAACAATTTAAAAAAAAGAAAGTATAGGATATATGTCAATTCAAGTAATAAACTATCTGTATGCCAAATTTCATTCAAATCTGAATCTGTATGCCAAATTCGCTCCATTTCTGAAATTAGCGTGTAAAGACAAACAGACAAAAATTCTAAAAACTATTTTTTTGACTTCGGTAACACAGGTGCAATGTGTACAATTTTTTTAAATATTTTTTTATATGTATAGATATTCATAGATAATAACTAGGTACTTAAATGTTTCTCAACATTGGTTTTTAGATCCGGTGGTGAGGTTATAAAAAATACATATTTTTTAAAAATATAATATTTTAAACATTTGTTGACAATAAAAGGGAGCACTTAGACCGAGAACTACATCCGGTACAAAGCTACGGAACCGCGAGCCGAGTGGGGGTTGTAAAACAATGGCTATTTGTTGACTGGTCCCAAGTTTCATCCCTTTACACAATATACCTCTTGCCGCTCCGTTCATTCGCTCAACCCCACTCGACGAAAGCTGTACAACCCGCTCACTGGTTTATAGTGCAATATTCAATATTTTATTCACTCATTACATGAATCATTAATTTATTCATAAGGAATCCGTTTCTTCCGTATTTTTAAAGAACACCGAAGAAGATTTTTTCTGTTTCTAGTAAGGTTCTAAATTTACTGACTCGCAACTATTCCGTTGTGAGATTCATTATAGACGCATACTGTGTTTTTAGTTCTTCAATCTTTATTTCTATTATCACAATTACAAAAATCAACGTTCGCTATTGTAATATAGGTATATTAACAAATAATTTATAAATTTACTAGAATAACTTATATCATTGCAAATCTGCTATAATAAAATCGATTAAAATTTAACTTGCAAAGATACTGAAATGATATGGCGGGGTCACGGGAACGGTATGACACGACATTCGCTACCTGTCACGATTGTCCAGCGCGGGGAGAACTATGCTCCCAATAGAAACCCGACGCCGACCATCGGGAGTAGATGGCAGAAATAGGCCAGCCGCTTGCGCCCGGGCCTCTTCCGGCCGATGGGTCACTTGATGTCCTTACCATCAAGTAGATTGAATAGTGTACACCGTTATTGTTCGCGCATAGTTTAAAGCGTAGAGACGCATTAAGAGATATCTGTGGGAGATGAGACAATGGCGTATTGTTGTCCGACGTATAACGATACCCCATTATTGGATCATTTGCTAGTAATCAACGTCGGTGACAACATTATTATTATTGGAAAATACTCGTAATACATTACTATAAAATCATTGACACTGTCAGCTGCAGTAGGACGAACTATCGGCCACCGACATGACCGACATTAGGCGAGGCTTTCAATTTCATATTTTAAATTAAATTTGTGGCTTTCAATTAAATATTATCATTTGCTGTAATGATGCAAATGAATAATCTCTGAAACCAATCCACAAAAATATATATTTTACTGTGGCTAATTTACTGTAAAAAAAGCTGTGACTTCTGTAATTGCGGCGGCATCCGCCAAGTGTTACTTGACTTAGATGACGACGATTTTGTTTGATGCCTGCCTCGTTGGAGGCCAGTGATAATAAATAAATACACAGCAAAGCATAATTTATGTAAATCAATCACCTTTTTCATTTAAAACATCATCGATACATACTAATTCTGGTATGCGGCGCGGGTATAGCGAGCTACACCCCGCCCAGACGGCCAAGACTCCAAGCGCCCTAATATTCCTACCATCTAGCAAAATCCATTAAAAAAAAAATACTAAAACAATATTAAAATACTTTTTTAAAGTACTAAACGATAAAAGAACGACTTCACAAAGCCTAAAGCCCTACCACTTAGTATAAAGTGGGACTCAATTTAGATAAAAGGTTTTGAGACGTTTGTTTGAGACCAATTTTTACCATTCTCTGAGCAATCCATGCATCTGCTTTCGTTATAGCTTTTAACACGATGTAATAAAGTTTCATTTTATTTGTTTCAGAGAGATGTGCTTGTAGATGATACATTTGCAAATAGAATGTATTTTATAGAGCATTAGGTGTTAGTGAATTTTCCTTTTGTATTATCCTTGCATAGTATAAATTGAAGTCACTTTCCGTGTCTGTCTGTCTGTTTAGCCGCTTACTTATCCTAACCCATGTAATATATTTTAAAACGGTTTTCACTGTGAGTTAGATAATTTTCATGGAAGGTTTATATATGAACCTTTTATTTCATATAAGAGGAAAAAAAAAAAACAATATTTTACAACGCGTCCGCGTCTGCTTCTCCGCTAACTACTTCTAAACCACACAACAGATTTTGATGCGGTATTCACCATAGTATACCGGAAACCATTATTGTGTTTTTCATTTATGGAAAGCGCCAACGACGAAGGTTTGTGGATATAATTTGCAGGAAAAAATTGTATTCATGCGAATCCGGGGCCGGGCCGCTTGTTTTGAGTATAAAATATAGAATTAATATTTATTTTCGAACAACACGGAATAATGTAAATATAAAAATAAATATAACAGAAAAAGTTAGTCAGCCATCTTGTCTCTAGAGCTTTTATCGGGCATTGTCAACCGCGTCGGCTGTCTATAGTGGCTTATCGACTCAGTTTCAACTGTCCAACTTGTGCGGGACTCCCCTGACACCAACCGTTAATATACTCGTACCTAATATACTTACTGACAGGGTATAACATACCTAATAAGAAGAAATTTTTTTTGTGTTTTGACATATCGTCATTGTCAAACCAAAATCTGCTATGTGCGCTTTTTTGAGTTTCCAACATTTTAACCTTAGTGAATTAGTACACTGCCTTATCCGTCGCATAAAAAAATTGCTAAGTGCTTATTAGTAAGTAGTATTTGTCGATGCTATGTGCAGCAGCTAGAATCTGTTATGTGCTAAATTTACTCTTTTAACAAAATAACAAATAAACTAATAAATTTTCATGTTTTAAGGACAAATAAGTTAACGTGTAAACCATAGTTACAAATAAAATAATTTTTTTTTAAATCTCTACCCGGTTAGAGGACGCGAGTGCTGCTAGTATTTTTTTTTTGTTTTTTTTTTTTAAACTTAACAAAAATAAATGTGATATCACCTCACACAGGTACAAGCGGTTCAGTATTAAGTTTTAAAATTGAATAAATCCAAACGAAATATTTATTATTTAGTTTTCAATTAAACGTGCATCATAAAATATGTTTATTGTTTTACAGGTTTCCCGAAATATTTTGTATGTGTTGAATTGCAAATAAACAATAAAATTTGAATTTAAAATGTATGTGAAATCAACCCAGAAATGTGCCATGCCGTGTGGGTTGCTTAAATAATTCATATTCATATTTATATTTATATTTGGTCCGATTTTTAATTCATAAAATTCTAGCTTCGATAGTAGGCATGGGAGTATTTAGTTGCCTGCGAAAATCTATTCATGAATTACTATTGCAAGGGTAACCTAATAAATTATATTCTAATAATTATTAAAAAAATACAAAAAAAATAAATACTATAAGTACGTGTATCTATAAATTATTAAGTAATGCAATCGAATTTGGGTCCAGGTGGAAAGGTACCAGAAATTAAAGTATTTACTCTTGAAAATGTATCGGAGTGAAATTTATCAGCGACGCTATTATAGGTTACCTATACATTATGTTAAAATAATATAAAATGTTAATATTTACACAGTTCTTTGCTCGTGCGCTATCCAATTGTCGCAGTAATATTATAGCAAAATTTATCTTTTAAATAGTTAAAGAATTTTTCAAATAGATACATTGTTTTAGGAGATTACCCTTTATTTATGCAAAAACTTACAAAATCTGCTCTCTTTCTTTCTTTATAACATTACTAGCTGTTGAGCGCGACTTTGCCTGCGTATTTTTTTTTATAAAATATAGCCTACGTCCAGTAATCGTCCAGTAGTTTATAAGTTTATTCATTACAAACATACAAATCTTCTCTTCCTACAATATTAGTATAGATATAGATTATATATTACATTTTACATATTATATACACCAAATAATACAGTAAGCACATATTTTACGTATAATTGTGTAGTATTAAATGGTAACTTGTCTTCATTAAATTGAGTGCCGTTTGCGTACAGCTTTATCCCTTGTCACTCCAGTGTCAGATAGTTTAGCGACGGTCCTGAGATGGTGGAATCAAATGCACTAACTAAGCAATACGAAATTGTCGTAATAATTCATGCTATAGTGTTCCTGCCGTTTGGAGTTACATACAAAACGGAACTATTTTTATGTTTAAGTTTCTCTAAACAAGTATTTCACTAGACAAAGACAAAGTCGCAGTATTTCGCTAAACATTCTCAAGTGCATACGTTTGAAATCTGTCAAACGAATTTATAAAAAAAATTTTTTCTAGATATGGTGGCCTCCATAGGACAGACGGCGGCAAGCGATTTCGTTTTATACTATGTTAGAAAGATGGGATATTAATATTTTATATGAAAATGTGGTTTAAAAAATAAACAGACAACGACTGTTTCAAATATCCGGCATTCAACGCGGACAGAATCAAAGCAATTTCAATAATTTGCTGGGAGGTATGGAAATTTGGGCAAATAGTTGACCACGGTCATTGGGCCCGTGTCCGTAATTTGATGTTTCAAATTAAATCGCATCGATGCTTCGCGGCTTGTGGCAGTTTTTCCTTTGTAACTGTTATTTAATTAATAAATATTAATAAAATATATTAAAGCACAATGCTGAGCCAGTATCTGATTCACTGCCGCAAGGAAATTAATAAATCATCTTTTACTTAATTTTTTTATTACCATACAATGGAACCAGGATGCTTCTGACCGATCCTGTTTATTGTTAATATAACTTACAACTCGGCACATAGCTTTATATTAAGTCACAGGCCTGTGGGAGGAAATATAGTATACACTCTGCTGAATAATAAAGAATTTAATATGCTGTAATTTATATCTGTTGCTAAATCAGCATGTAACATTAAACAGTGTGATAATCTTTAATTTTAAATTATTATGTGAAAAGTTTATATTTAAAATAAAAACCAAAAGCCGTAGGTAGTCCTAAACCGCGAAAAACTATAGAAGCTAAACCTATCAGTAACCGATTAAACGCAGAATAGAAACGCGGTATTTTTATTTAATTTTTTTTTTTATAACACATTATTGTAAAGGATAACTAATTTTTTTTAATGTTCCCTATAAAACAATATGGTTTAGGTGCCAAAAAATAACAGCGCGTTTTATATCTGCATAATTTAAAGTATGTGCAAAGAATTCTTGAAAGAGCTTAGTCAAAAAGCTTCACGGTGGTCACGTGACTATGAGCTTGACTATGACGTGACGTGACGTGACTGTTACAATATAAGTGCGACTTATATTCGTATGTTCATATGGCCTTGTATGTCACCGCTATTATTCCACAAACCGACAGCCAGATAGAATCAGATGAATAGATAAAACAAACAAAGTTTAATTCAAAGAATTTTAAGTACAATTCCTTCGGTTTCGAGGCGAAATGCTCGAGATTATTTAAGCCAAGATAATTCTAAATTGTTGGCCGAGCATCGGAAATTGGTTGCCTTTTGCAGATTATGTTGAATGGTGAGAATTAACTTTGCTTTTAGGTAAGAAATTACTTTCATTACAACGAAGTCATTTCAAACTGATTGTTCTCATTGTTTAAATTTCTATTTGACAGAATTGTTTAAAGACTAAGTAAAAAATCTAATGTAACGTATCGTATATGTATTTTCACAAGGAGGTTGTTATAAAGATTCATGTATGTAAAAGTTTGTCATGGTGGTTTGATGGTCACCTTTGATAGTAGGTGGTTATCGTAGCCTACAAGCAATACTATAGTACATAAAACTATTTTCTACATCTGTATTTATACAGATACAGATTTTAAGTGGCTTTTTAAAGTTCTTCGGTAGCTAGATAGTCCATAACATAATGGTTCTGCCAATTACTTGTAAAGCAATAGCAGTAATTTGTAAGTTAACACTGTTCTTATACTATCTACATTGGGATTATTCTCTAGAAAAAAAAAAAATGCATTCTTTACATAATTTCAGTCCATTGTTTTAATAATAGTATTGACGAAAAACAACACGATTTTTTTAGCTCAACAAAAAAATATTTGATCCTTTAGCTATCGAGTTGCGTAATTAAATTTTGAATGTAACTACAGCATCAAAACTGTATCCCCAGATTTTGTTATCATCAATTTTCTGAATTGCCTCCACCTTGGAAGCAAATAGAACGTAATTCACGTTTTAAACTGTCTAGTCCGTTTATTAAATTTCTGTGATAATTTGAAATAGAAGTACAGGCAATTGTATATTCACTGCTCACAAAATTACCGTGGGAAGCTAGACATTGCTAGACAGTTGACAATCGAGCAACATCTCCCTAGAGCCTCTGTAGTGGCTCTGAATTGGTAAAGTACATTATCATTTTGTTTTCGCTTAGAAGTCGGACTGAACTGGAACTGTTGTAAACAGGACTTTATGACTCGACTTCGTAGCGTTTAAAGGATGGTCCCGCAGCGGGATTTGATTATGTTATGAAAACCTTTTCGCTGTAGCACATTAAGTTATGTTTATGTTTACGATGGCTTGACTTATTTTCAATTTTATTTTGATGTTTTATTGAATACTAACTGGTGCTCGCGACTTCGTTCGCGTTGAAAAATTGAAAATGGCAGAGCCATTTTTTTATATTTCTAGTGGAAAAAGTATCCTATATGTTCATGCAGTTAATAAGCTATCTGTATGCAAAACTTCATCTAAATCCGTTCAGAAGTTTTTACGGGAAAGAGTAACAAACATCCATACATCATCCTTTCGCATTTATAATATTAATAGGATTATTTAATGCTAGCCAAACACGATCAAGACTATCGTCCAATCGGCGTGACAAGATTGACATGATTGGACGTTGGCTTGGTCAAGCCAATTTTCTCATGCCGTTTGGACGATAGGCTTAATCGTGTGTGGCTGGCATATGATAAGTATCATTGTTCAACTTTTAAAGACGATAGCATATTTTATTTTTACTGTTTTCATGAGAAGATATCTATACGTACTAATATAATTAAGCTTCGTTAAATTCTGGAACAACCAGTCGGAAGTTAAAAAAAATATTTTAGCATTTGATACCCCAATTCTTGAGAAAGGTTGAAGGCTATTTATCATTACGTTATCGCTCCTCGTTCATCGTTTTTTTCCATTAGTGAAAACCGAATCACAAAAAGTTAACTTGAGCGAGCAATTCTTGTATGCTACAAGCGAATGTATTGTAGGACTATCCTAGATATGTACTTACGCTATCTAGGAGATAGCTTATATATCTAGGACACGGCTCTAACAATTTGGATGAAACTTTGTAATTAGATAAGATGTTTCTTCTCAAGTCTATATAATTATATAGACCTATATATGTAATTATAGTTATTGTAAAAATGCAATTTTACATACAAAAAAGTTTTTTCGTGACTATTTATTAATGGATTAAAGCACCATCTAGTAAAGAAAAATGGTCTGTCTGCCTACCTTAACATAAGAAAAATAATTGAGTCGTATATAATTCTCAAATTATTTCTATTAGTTTATAAGCTGCTATAGATGTAGCTGTTATACCTTAGAGTCTTAGAGAATAAAACATTTCTCGAATCGACACGTGTTTTATTTGTTACACGAATTTCCTCTTTACAAACTCCACGTATTCAAAGATAAAACCTTATTCATACAGTTACGAGAGAATCGTTTAATTTCGCTAGAGGCGGTGAGCCCATAATCCTCCTTTGAAATTTCTTCTTCCTTGGAATCCATCGATTTTCCTTAATTTTATATCTACAATTCTGTCTTCACTACAAATTTTCTACACATTATATTTATACTTGGACTTTGTGTTGGTCGTCTTTTCCTTGATAAAATGTGGTAAAAGGAATATGGCACATTCTTCTTCGACACACGACTGGAGTTTACTCCTTACGTACGAATATAAAATTTAAATTTTCACAATTCGAACACGCCGAAGGAAGAACATTGTTCTTTTTTTTTTAAATAATATTGTGTAAGTAGATGGTGCAATATCTATGAAACTTCAGATATTTTAAAATATTAAAAAAAATAGAACGTAACGCATTCTTGCTCGCATTCCTTGTGACAATTTTGATTTTACTCTCACGGGCTTATATATATATATACTCGTATGCAAATCGATTCCTAAGGAGTAAACTCCAAAAAGTAAAGGATGCCAGAGCCTATTTCCTTATCGTCTCTTTATCCGTTATCCTATTAAGGTCAGTAGAATTTCTAATATGCGACATGACCATCTGTAAGTCATGGCTTGCCTGGCAAATCTTACTAATATTATAAATGAGAAAGTTTGTGAGGATGGATTGTTTACTATTTTTCATCGAAATAATATATCCTTGCAAGCAAGTTTGCTGCTATTTTCGCAAAAACGGCTGAATAGATTTGGCACACAGATAGTTTATTATCTGGATTAACATATAGGATACTTTTTATCCTGGAAAAAAGTTAGTTTCTTCTTTTTTATTATTTTATTTTTAGGCTAAAAATATAAACAAATTGGGCGTCACTGTCGCCATGGCGGCGCAGACGCCACCGTCGTCACAACGATAAAGATGTCAGACGTTTTTTTTTTTCATTTTTCAATGCGAACGAAGTCGCGGGTAGCAGCTAGTTTTATAAAAATAATCTGTCAAATAAGACTTTTTAAAACTACTTCTCAAGTGCGATCTACTTATTACCGCTTCCGGATTATTATAACCTAATCCCAAGTCCCATGTAATAAATATATTAAATACATCTACCTATATAAAAATAATTATAAGATATGAAAAATAGAATATGTATGCTTAACAAATGCTTATTGTGAGTAAAAAACGAAGTGGGTTGTTAGCGGTCGTCAGCGAAGATTGTGTGCGGACGCCAAGTAATAAGGCGACATGAAAACTCGATTTAACTTTGCCGGAGTTGTTAATAAATTCATGAATTACAAATCAAAGTTAACTTCGCCGTCGGCTGCATGATATAGCATTTATTTATTTCTTTCTATTCCACAGTAGATGCGGTTCTATTAAACTGTTATGTAGGAAGAGTTACATACGTAGGTCATGTATTGCGGCATATCAGACAACGCCTGGTGCAAACAGTAGTAATGAGGCATATATATCTACGAGTGTATGCTTCAAAAAATCAAAAACTAGCCGACGGATAGACTTAGGGCCTGTTTCACCATGTGACAAGTAGGCTAACCGCCATTTAAAGTCACCGGTAACCGGGAATGAAGGAGATGATATACCTTTGTTTGTAAGGTAAAAGTCCTAAACATTAAAAAGAAAATAATAAAAAAAATCGGATTTTGATGCGGTTTTAACTAATGGGTGCGAAACAGCGACTAAAAATATATTTAATTTTAAAGACACTTCTTACAATTCGTACGAAACAAAATCGTGCGAAACCTCTACTAAACCATGGAAAGAGTGATAACCGAGGAAGGTTTGTGTGTACCTAGCAGTATATATAATTAGCAGAAAATAAATGCATTCATGTGAAGCTTGGGACGGTTCGCCAATACTTTATAAATTGTAATTATAATTTTTGTATGGGCCTAGCTGTGGTGGTCTTTGCAGACCTAAGTGGGCAGGACCTCCTGTCAAGGAGGGCTCACTGGCCAGCCGTTCGATGGTTAGTCGAGGAGGAGAGGGTTGTATTTTCCAAACAAGTTGTACTAGTACTGAGATCTTTATTCTGTCGGAGCAAAGAGAAGACTGAATAACAATGTAAAAATGCCTTGCTTATATCGCTGCTTAAATTCAAAAGTACCACAAATCAAAATTACACTTTTTTACAGGAGAGCTAATCGAAAAAAAAAAATGTTATTTTTTGTCTATTTTTTTCTTATTAGATATATGTATAATAAAATATATGCATATTATACATCGTTAAAAGCGTATTTTTAAGTATTTTGAATTTAAGCAGCGATATACAAACTTTTTGGCCGACATTCTAATTTCGATTTAAATTCTAATTTTCTATTTTAGACAGCCATTAAGACACCAAGGCTATTCCGTATGCCAGTATTAATTATTATTTTAATATTTATTTTCTATGAAAATAACTATGTTTAGTAAAAACTGTTAAAACACTAGATTATATTACTGCTATGTCTGTAAAACTATAGGCTGTCCCGAACTATTTTATTACGTAAGCGTTATCAGTAATCAGTTAGCTCTAGTTTTATTCATATATCTACTGAGGAATAAATGCGCTTATATAATGAGGAAAAGGAATGATTTAAATCGCATATACTTGGATTAGTTGGGTGGCAGACATTCAAATCAAACTAAAATATATCGCTCTCCAATCTGTGTATCCTAATGGGAAATTTAATATGCCTCGTCCTTGCTCTTCTCTGTAAAGCTGAGTGCATAATTTGTATAAAATCTGCGGCGCGATTTTTCATATTATTGTTGTTCCATAGAATAATAATTTCTAGTATTTTATAGATAATGAGTATAAAGTTACCTGCAGGAATATTTATTCTTTTTTTATCGAAAATTCGGTCAGAAAAGTTATCGTAATCCTAATAAAGGCGAAAGTTTTTGTGTTTAGACGTTATTAGTTACTCAAGGACGCAAGAAGGTTTGGACGGATTTGGATGAAATCTGGCAGACAGTGAGTTTATTACCTGGAATACCATTTTATTGTAAGGTTAATTGTAAGATTGTTTGTGTACAAATATAACTTACCTTAAAGTAAGTAATAGAAGAAAATTATGTTAGAATTGTTATACCTACATAGTCAAGTTACTCTAACGAATAATTGACTATTATGGTGCTAAGCTTTTTAAGTACTTTAGTTAGTGCTCTGTATATTTTCCATTGAATATGTACAAGACTTAAACGGGTAATCCCGATGTAACTCGTAGACGTTCATAATTCGCGGTTCCCAGTTAAATCTCATCTCTGCGCAAATCAAATATTTAGCTGTGCTGATATAAGAACATATGTATTTGCGTACGTTGAGGCGTGTACGCTAATCGTACTCTCAGTAATGAGAAATACTTACTTAATTAAGTACCATAACAGTGTGCAATATTAATATTGCATGATAATAAAAAAATACAAAGGATTTAAATACAAAGAAAAGTTAAGTAAAATACACGCAGTTATTTTAGTAGAAAAGTTAGACTTTTCGTCGCCTAGTTTGACTTCTTATAGTAAAATTATGCGTTAGATAAAAATACATGCATAACTGACTGTATTTAAAAAAAAATATGAAACGAACGGATTTAAAAAAAAAAATACTTTCTGGAAAAAAAATAATAAAAAAAATATGAAGTATTGCTCAAAAAAAAACCTTCCTCGACCTAGTAATAAATAATTTCACCAACAACTACTTTTGTTTTTATTCTTATTAATATAGCTTAAGTCCTGTATTAAAGAAACTCCGAGCATAACATATAACATTAAATTATTTAGTTTTTTTACACTTTATTAAAAAAATACATACTAAATGACTAAACAAACTGAAAGACCAACTACAAGTAAAGTATTGTTTAGTTACTTTTAGAAATAATTTTATGTTTTATTAAATTATGCACTCGCTATGTCCACATCGGACTCATCTCGTGGCGAGTGTTCGCCTCACTATTTTTTAGGTGGCAGCTCAGGAATCCCATGAGCCATCATTTTTTAGGTGTTGCAGGACACCTGTTGTCCCCGTCTCACGGCCTGAAATTGTTCACTCAACGTGCGCCGCGGCGTACGCCCGGGCACGTCGACCGACTCTTCGGCGCCTGAGTGGATCGGCCTGGGGGTCAATCTCACGGGACCGCTCACCTGGGCACTCCGCCAGCGTATGGTTGGCCGTATCGATCGGTACTCCACATTCATGGTAAGCAGTGGTTCGCTCCCTCCTCGAGATGTCGCGTAGGTACTTTCCGAAGCATCCATGCCCCGAAAGCACATGCACAAGCCGGAAAGAAAGCGAGCCGGCCCCCCTGCTTACCCCCTCCTTCAGCACCAGTGCGATCGCAGACGTGGTGCGGTACCCCCACCACGGCTGCATCAACCTCGTCGGGCCATCACTCAAGTGCCTCGTTCTGAGCCTCTCGTCTCTATCGTACCATCTCTCCCGGGGGTGGACTCACGCCGATGCCCCTTGCATC
Organism: Synanthedon myopaeformis; assembly: GCA_944738685.1. Lineage (NCBI taxonomy): Eukaryota > Metazoa > Arthropoda > Insecta > Lepidoptera > Sesiidae > Synanthedon > Synanthedon myopaeformis. Next base: position 3,135,248 of record OX122938.1, on the reverse strand, counting down.
CGCGATCTAAGAGTAGACCGCTGCAAGGACCTCTTGGTGGTGCGATACGCTCTGATGACCCTATTCGCCATGACCCTCTGCGGTCGACGCAGCAGGCCCAAGTTATGAGCGGACAAGGAGCCGACCCAAATGGGCGCTCCATACAGGGCCATCAAGCGCACCACGTCCGCGAAGTGGCGACGGCACCCTCCACTTGGTCCACCCAAGTTGGGCATTAGCCTAGTTAGGGCTAAACTACTGGCTAACAATTATTGATTTATAGTGTGAATTTTTATTATTGAACATATTTGTGACACTGTTTCTAGAAAAGTTTTGTATTCCGCGTTGAAAAATAAAATATACGAGTATAACACCTAAAAGTATGAGTAATATGACTTCTTTATTGCTGTAACGACAGTAACGCCGCCACTGTTGACAATAGTCAAATGTCTAAAGTTGTAGAAGAATTTTTAGACTTTTGTACAAGATAAAAAATATTCTGAGATACAAGATAAGATTCTGAGATAAAAAGTTTGTATGTTTGTAATGAATAAATTAATTCAGCGATTTTAAAAATTCTTTCCTTTATTATCAGCGATTTTAGCTACATTATCAGCGAGTAACATAGTTATTAATAAAGTTATTATTATAGTGGTAGCCACCTTAGATTAAGTAGACAGTCAGCTTGGAGTGTATTAACCATAAACTGCTTTTTTTTAAGAAAATTTCTGGGTCGTATAAACATTTTTTTGTGAATGTCGGTATTTCGTATATACAGATCGATAGAGAAAAATTTTCTGAGAAAAATGGTATATATAACAACAATTTGGCTAAAATGGTTTATACGACAATTGAACCTAAAGGTATCGTAGTAGGCGAGTTGTCTATTGAAATAATAGCTAAATTCAAACATGATGATAACTCGTCCATTTGGTCGAGATAAATTTGGGCGAGTGGTTAACTTATTTTATTATAAGACGATTCTGGTAGGTACCTACATACCAGGCATAGGCTTTGAAGCAGTAAGGGCAGAGCAATATTACATTATTACATTGGAACACTTCTTAAGTTAATGTCTTTATTGCTGTATTATTTCATCCCTGCGTGAAATATACATACTGCGATCCTATTGTCTCGTATCCAAGCGAGCAGGCATAGTAAGGCTGCTTAGGTGGCTGTATTCAGTACACAGTACACCAGTACCGCGCAAATCGTCGACGAGTGAGGACGTACTCTCTCAAATCGTACTACGTTTTGGCGGGAAAACTCGCGGAGAAACTCTTTGCTCTTTACTTTTCTTTTATTACTTTTAAAAGTGCAAATACTGATTGTTATTATGACTGGGATATTATAGTGAAGGAAAGTGACTTGGCAATTATATTGAAAGGTAAATTTTAATATTAAGTTTTTTTTTTAATATTGCCTTTAATTGTAAATTGGTGTATTGTAATTGGAATTGTAGACATGAAATTGTTAAAAAAAATATTCGTTTTTGGTGTGTAAATTTATTTATATTTATATATTACTAGCTGTTGCACGCGACCTAGTCCGCGTAATTTTATAAAATTAAGCCCATATATGTTACTCGCTTATGGTGTAGCTTTTTATTCTTAGATGAAATTTTTTGGTCCTGTAGTTTTTGAGTTTATTCATTATAAATAAAAATACAAAGCTTCTCTTTTTATAATATTATATATTTTACTATGTATGTGTTTGGTGTGTTCATAGTATGTATCGAATGTTAATGATGATGATAAGTGGAAAATCAACGTTTTAATCAAATGTCAAATAAAGGCATTATTTATTATTTAGTACATTTATCGTTGAATAAATTTGTCTTGGAGAAATTCCTTATTATAGCATGTCAAATTATATAATTATAATTTGTACTCTTAAAGAACAGTTAAAATGCATATTGAAAAGTTATAATTCATCGTTTAACTTTAAAAAAAATAAGATCGCCACCAGTGAAAACGACTTTGGTTTTGATGTGAAACGAAATTTTTTTTTAGGATTTCAGAAGAACTACAATTCTCTAGTACATAATTTTTATATATCTTTCAAGATTTAAGCATACGTAAAATTTTTCGAAACTTGGCAATATATTATTTATTTTTCTATCTACATAAAAACTTAATTAGGTATTATTATACATAATAAAAACCTTTCGTGAAAAATTTATCTATCCCCATCAAAATCTGTTGCGTGATCTAGAAATTAGAGGCTACAATAATAATTTCAAATGATAACAAATGATAACCTCTGTGGTTTTTAGTGTTAGCTTTAAAATTGTTAAAATTATACATAAAAATAATAAGTGTGTGTGTGTCAGCTCCGACGCACGACTGGAATCCTTACGAACGATTATAAAATACATAGATTAGTAAATGAGCGAAATGAATGCATTTTATTAGCTTTATTAATTTGTATTGTTTTAGTTATATTATATTAATTGAATTAATACAATTTAAATAATTAATAAATGTCATAAATAAATAAATAATTTCATAAATATAATTAAAACATAATATTAATATAATATACATATGGTTATTTTTAAAAATGTCGAGACCGAAATACGAGTAAGAGTAACAAAGGAGCAACTAAATATAGATTCTACAGTTAGCCGGATGTTTTTAGCACCTTCAATAATTTGTCATTAAAATGTTACATTGAACACTCTAGACGTGTTTATTTATTTATACAGAAATAAAAAAAAAATACTAGAACAATGAACCTAAAACTAAAAACCTTAAAAAATATTATATAATGTTATTTATTATATTATATTAATTAGTATAAAAATATTATATTAATATGTATTGAAGCATATTTTAGCCTGTAACGCGTAACGTGTGACATGTGACATTTGATTTTACTCCCATAAATTTTCATACCCCGGGCTTTTATACATACTCGTTTATGAAAATCGATTCTTAAACTTTATTTCGATTAGTGACACTTAAGAAAAAAGATTAAAATCTTGTACTATATGTGATAAATTCATGGCAGGAGACGTTTATCATTTATTTACTTTTGTCAATTCAACTGACGAGGGTTTAGTGCGATGTGACATTCTATCAAGATATCCATTTCCTAAGTGCTCCATTTGCGAGGAAGTACTTCCTAGCAACTTGTTATCAATAACGCGAACATACTACTTTTCTGTACGTAAATACATAATGTCAATAGAGCAAAGCTTTTATATTATACTAGCTGTTGCCGGCGACTTTTCAAGTAAAAAAAATAACACCTGAATAACGCCTGACAACTTTATCGCAGTGATGACGGTGGCACCTATTTTTCTTATTTACTTACTAATTCTCGTATTATAAAGAGAGAAGATTTGTATGTTTGTAATGAATAAACTCAGAAATTACTAAGCCGAATTTAAAAAGTATTTCACCTATAGAAAGCTATATTATCAGCGAGTAACATAGGCTATATTTTATAAGGTTACGCAGACGAAGTCGCGTGCAACAGCTAGTTATATATTTAAAATTTTTAGAAGATCCCTAGAAAACCTAAATATTTTTCTTATCTTTTTTACACTCGATTGCTGTGCTGCGTCGTATTATTACGCGAAGTATAATATAAAAACATCTAATATACATTATATGAAATACTACACTGCTTTAAATTTATAAATATCTCTGAAGGTGGGTACATTATTTTCCAATATGACATTTTGTTACAAAGATATAGGGTTGGTACAATCGCGATGTAAATTGGATTGTGTTAAAATATTCCGTTGAATTTAAAGAAGAATAAATGTAAGTTATAAATGATAGGTATATTGAAAGAGGTAATTTCGATAGTATAATAATTGATTCATATATTATAATAAAAATATGTCGATGTCTGCCTGTCTGTTCATCCGTTACCTTGTCCTAAACAACCCAACGGATTTTAAAACGGTTTTCACTAATGAAAAGAGCGACAAACGATGAAGGTTTGTGTTTATAAATTGCAGGAAAAAATGCATCCGTGCGATCACAAAATTTTTAGTATTCTCTCACTTAATAAAAACCACCTATATCAAAGTAACGATAGTCGTCTTAAACTTTTTAAATACCAAAAAAATATATCGAATTTAATAACGAAAGTGTTTTCGCTTCGAATGTACATTGGCCAGCTTTCGACACAATAAATCATACGGCGCACATGTTTAGCCCAACCAATAATTTCCCTCGGGCACACAACCGCACCATTGTATTGTATCATTTTGTCCATATAACTGGAAGCCATTGAAAAACGGAACCCACAGTTTGTTCACATTATTCTCTTCATAGCTATTTTATCTGCAGTCAGAAATGTGTGGGCAGGTTAGATACTAGAGTGCTTAATTAGAATTTTTAAATCAAACTCTAGTTTTAATGTGAATAAGTCTTTAAATTTGTTACAATTCAAACACTGATGATAAATAAATCGGGAGATACAATTTCACGTAAAACACACGACCGTCCACGACACGAATTATTAGTCAACTCGCGTGCAATTAACTCGCGTGTGTCCGCGAGTTATTCTCTTTGTATTTTACCTATTACTACTCTTGTCAACTCGCGCGCCAGTATAATGTGCAATATAATGACTGAGACATCTAAACCAGTATGTAGAGATCTTACTTTTCTTATTATATGACAAAACCTGACTATCCTAACTAATTTTATAAATGTCAAAGTGAGTTTTTTTTATGTTTTATTTCAATTTTAAGGTCGACAGACAGGCTGACGGTCCACTTGATGGCATTTGGCTACAGTCACCTATAACAAAAGCAACGACATACTAAGATTAGGGATATGTTTTTTTAAAAATTAAGTGTAATTGTTGTTATTTTATATTTTAAAGATAACAAAAAGAATAGTATCCTGAGTTTCTTTCGGGGTTTCTTCTCAGAATCGTCATCTTGGCTTTTTTTTTCGAAACCTAGGTAAATATAAGAGTTTACCCCTCATAAGAGTTTCTTGTAGAGACCTAATTGATACATAAATATTTTGATTTTGATTTTGATAAGGGATAGGGAAATGAGCTCTGGCATCCCTGAAAAACAACATCACACATGCTGTTATTTCACGGTGGACTTCTGTAAGGGAGTGGTTACTGCTGGCAGACGGGCTGCCAAAATGACGTTGTCAAGGACACAGAAAATGTACCCTACATTTCATCTAGAAAAAAAGTACATTTTCCGAGTGATAACTTTAAGAGGATAAAAATGATCTGTTGTGATATTTGAATAAAAGGATAAGGAAGGAAGGAAGAATATCTATTTAAAGGGATAGGGATATTTTTGCATTAATTTTCCGTGATGTTCGAGTTCCGTCTATTTCAAGAAAAGCCTACTAAATTACGAATCCGGTCAGTACCGCGAGAAACGAGCGGCATAACCAAATTATATTATCCTGAGTTGATCCTAATTTTGTTAATTCACAAAGAGGGAACAAGATATCTAATTAACAGTACACTAAATCCGATTTGGGAATTTTACGCCGGCAGTCTAAATTAGTGCTTGAGAAACGAGAAAATTGGCCTTTAATATCAACTTAATTATTTGCAATTAGCTCGGCCGAAGTACAAAGATTTCTGTGAGATTTTCGATTTGATTTTGAATTAGATTCGTGATTTATTCTCGTTTTTGCACCAAAGAGTATAATGAATATTTCATCGAAATATAGATACGTTTAAATAACAACTTTTTAAAATACTGAAGCAAAATAATTTTTATTTAGTAATTATAAATAATTGGCGAAATAGCTGAAGTGATATTTAAAAGGACTACCTTTCAATAATGATACTACCATGCTAGGTATCATTATTGAAGGTCCCAACGAGAATTTAAATTACATAGGGGTCTTTGTATCCCAAACTTTGATTAGGCAGTTGGATGAGTGGTTACGGTGCTTGTCTTAACGCTCTGTTTCAATATTCGCAGGTTTGATTCCCGGCAGGGTCAACTTTGGAAATGAACTTTTCAAAGTTGACTCTGGTCTAGATCTGGAAAGTAGTGGCAGGGCACACTGTGTTAAAATCCGCATTAAAATCGTGCAATTAAAATTAATTGGCGTGCACAAACGCACTGACAAACAGACAAGTAGTACGAGAACGTGTACAAAATGTTTTTTTTTTTTTTTTGAAAAATATCCATGTACAGACACGGCTCATTTACGATTTTATTATATGTATAGATTCTAATACTGGTACGAGTAGGCATTTAAATTTCCTTAATAAAAAATAAACAAATAAATAAAATATCTTCAATGAAGTAACCGTGCACAGCCTCTCATCACGGCACAACTTTATAAATTGTGTCAATATTATAAAATTCTAGTTTCCAGTTTAAAAAAAAACCTTACAGCAGGTGTATGAAAGGAATTTGGAGCAGATGAGTTCGCTGACGTGCTATGAAGTTGTACTGAAAAAGTTATGAAAAGAATTAAAAGGCGGTACACGACGCCGGTGCCAAATTATCTCCATGAAAGATTCGCCGGTTTTTAATGAAGCCGGCCCGGTAATTTTTTTCCTTCAATTAAACATTATTTAGGTTGGATTTTTTTAATGTGCCATTTTTGTTAAAATGTGAAATGAACATGTAAATTAAGAAATATTGTTATAGTATCTTTGCTGAGGGTTTTCGAACTCTTGTAAGCTTTTGCTTTAGTTTTACATCTTAATTCTACAACTGTGCAATTTTAGTACTTAGTGGCAGGGCTGCTGCATTTCGCAGTCATTTGCGCAGCTCGTTTGGCGGCAGTAACCACTCCCTTACAGAAGCTTACACCCTTATCCTTATCCTTAATCCTACTATGATCGGCAGCGCACTTGCAGCACTTGTGGCGATGCTTGTGATATAGGCGAAGGTTGCCACCTACCATCAAGTGAACCGTTAAAAAAAATAACTAATAAAATAGTACCTAATACTGAAAAAACGCTGAGTTTTAAATTGCAAATTTTAGATAGTATTATTCCTTATACTAAAAAAGTACATTAAAACCATATAAATTGTGTTACAATACCTATAAAATATTATGGCTGTAGCATACTATAAATTCAGTTCATAAATACATAAAAAAGAAATTCAAAAATTCACCTCGCCAGCATAATTGAATCGGTCAGTCGGTGAATATTTAAAACAACACCCAAGCGAAATTATGAATAAAAGCAGGCAAATTAATTAAACTTCGATAATTAATCAGGTGATATTCAATTTATAACACAGTTATATGATTATGCATCCTCTGATTGGTTGGAAAATTGAATAGCTTTAAACGTTATGCGACAGTCATTTCAAAAGTCATTTTCAGTCATTGACAAGTCATTTTCAAAAGTTGACCCTGCCGGGAATCAAGCCCGGGGCCCCAGAGACGTTGGGCAAGTACCGTTACCACTCACACAACGGGCTTTATGTGTTCTATGAGTAACATGTCCTTTTTTTATGTATTAATACAATCATCGTCATTGTCGTCGTCATTTTCATCCCACAAGCCTATGTCCTATGTCATTATCATTGACATTGGTCTCCACATTCGGTACTGCCCTTTGTGCAAATCTAATAGTCACAGTCTCTCTTTTTGGGTCATCCGATCATCATGAAATATAACTCTTTCACTGAAACACAATAGTAATTTTTGATAACAAATTTGCTACCGACGTTAGATGAACTGCATGGTTTGTAAAACCAAAACAGGCCCTAGCATTAGAAACTATTTTGTAGCTTATCACTAATTTTACATTTGAAAATAATATAATTTAAAATCAACCTTATCAGCAGGGACAGAGGAAATGGTCGTATACAAGTTATAGGCGTAGGTAAACACGATAATAAAACAGAAGGTTTTATCTTCAAATGTGATCAGGAGCTCATGAATAAATTTGGACCGTTTTTCTCTCTGTTTCAACTCTGATAACAATACTTTGGTTTGGTAACATACGATGTAGTATACATATTATAATTATGTCTAACATTTCCCTCATAATGTGCAATAATGTACGTGGAGAAACTAGGAAGAAGTTTAATTTGATGTGGAAACATTCGTGGCTATACAACTAAACACTTTTTTATAAGGGAAATGCAGATTTTATCCCTCATAACTTCAATGAATAAGATATATCAAATTAAAGCTATTTTTTTCTAGGCACGTGTCATCTGTGAATTGAATGCATGTGCTATACGAGTATCTGATGCAGAAGATCTGTTCATGCTCGCAATGATAAATATATTATTTCGATAGTTCAGGCGTTTTAAGATTATCAGTTCATTTTCTAGTAACTTCCACAGGTTCAATTTATGTGAAAGGCAGTTTTTTATACGATAGATAAAACAGATAACTATTCACTAAGGTCAAAAAAGCGTCAAAAAAGTGCAGATTTTGGTTAGACAACGACGATATGTTAGTTATTATGGATTTTCAGACTGTCTGCGGAAATTCGCAATTACAATATAGTATTATTATTATATTTTTACTAAAGAAACAGTATTTCCTACACATGCCATTCTATGCGGCATATTTCGCCAATTTTATTACTTCTCTCCATTCAGGTAATGTCAACGTTATTGCGTTAAGAGTGACAGGGTCGTGCGACATGTCGGATGACATCTGCTATTGGTGGGAAAATTTGGAGCGAAATCTTTTATACCTTTATGTAATTTTATATAAAAACTAGCTGTTGCACGCGACTTCGTCCGCGTAACTTTATAAAATATAGCCTATGTTGCTAGCTGCTAATATAGCTTTCTATAGGTGAAAGAATTTTCAAAATCGGTTCTGTAGTTTAGGAGTTCATCGCAGACAAACAACGTGATCTCTGTAGGTATATATAAATGGAATGGAATTTCCATTATTTTACAGATAGACAAACAGTATTAGATAAGTAAATATCTAGAAACCAATTCTTATATAAGTATATAATTACCCTAACCCTTATAGTTAACCTTCTGAGGTAGACACTTGCATTCATCTTCGAGTTTCTTCATTTATGTGATGGTGATAACCTCATTAGTCATTAAAACAAATTCATCATTTAATTAAATCAGTTAAATTTAAAACCAATAAATATCTTAAAAGATGATAAGAAATAAAATAATAATTTTATGATAATAATGTAATAATAAAATAATGATTATTGACGAGCATATTTGTAGAGTCGAGTCAGGTCTTAGTGATCAGATTCAGTTATCCCGAGTTTAATTCTAGACAATGAAAACTTTGTAAATGAACCTTTGAAAGTTACATTGTAATCCATTGCCTAGATTCTTCTTTATCTTTACATATTATAAAATAAAGTTGCTGTCCCCTTCTGTCCGTTTCTCCGCTAATTTTTTCACTCAAAGAAAGGATTTTGATACGGTTACCACTAATTTCTAAAATAATAAACTCGAATTTGCACAAAAAAAAAAATGCATCCATGCGAAGCCGGGAGCGGATCGCTCTATGCTGAAAATAGTTAATGTAAAAAAAAAATCCACGTAAATTGTATGCAAATCGTGAATTATTAAAATCGATATCAAGGATAAGTAAACATGAAAATTCCCACTTTAAACTTATTAGAACTTTCCCAATTTTCCTTTGCACGTCCTATTAAATTTCAAAGTAAGTACTCTGGTAAAATATCCGGTGGCTGTCATTAACAGTACCTGACAGATTTTGTGGCAGAACTTGCAAACTTGGCAGGTTAGCCTCGCTTGCTTGCTCGCTATGGTACCTGGTGGATTGGTGGGTTACTACTTGAACAAGTTATTTTGTTTTATTATCGATAAACATTATTAAAAAAACTTTTCCATCATAACTTTTATTAATCTCTGCTTATAAAATTGTTTACTTGACTGACTGTCAACGCACAGCCAAAAAAACAACTAAGTCTAGAAAACTGAAATATCTCATCACTCACAGAGAAGTTTCACTTTAATAAATAATAATTCTCAAATTTAAAAAAAAAAACTTTTCAAAAGATTCAAAATTGAAAATGAAACTTTTTTGGCGATCAAATTATTATCATCTCAGTCGTAAGACGTCCATTGCTGAACAATTTTGGTTGACCTCTTTCTCGAAGTTGGCTCTACCTAGTTGGACTGTTTGTCCCTGTTGTCTGCTTGGGGCAAACCGCTACAAAATTGAAACTAAATAAAATTGTGATAAGGATTCGAGTTCCAATAGTAACCTGGAATCACTGACGTATTCAGGGCAGTCCGCGAGATCGTTCAATCGTTTCAACTTGTTCGTGAAAGAGTTTTGATTAAAGCGTCCGAAACGTCAGCGATTTCTAATAGTTTTAACAAAGTGCACGTTTCGTATACATTCTGTTTATAATTAAAAAATAACTTCGCTTAGCTCGCTTCGCTTCGACGACCTATTTAAAATTAAAGCGAATTATTCACTAGAATGTTATCCATTCATTTAGAGAGAATTCTGCAGGCAATAAATAACAATTTATGCCCATTGTACTTGCTTCTATTGTAAGGGCTTGTTCACGAAGACACGCGGGCGCGCGGCGGTGGCGGATACGCGTGCGGTGATTTTGTCGAGCTCGTATTCACATTGACCGCCAGGAGTTTACGCGGGTGTTGCGTATTGTCAGAGGTTGTGCAAGCTATAATTAAAATCATAAACTAACCCCCGACTTTCTATCGAGCCCAAACATGCTCCGCGTTGTTATATCTATATCTAAGTTATTCTAATGAGTTAGGTGTTACGCAGACTATTTGTTGCTGTAGCATCAGGTCAAGGTTACCATGTCATGGAAATACCACCGAAGTAACTGTATATCAAATTTCATATCATAGAGACACATACATCAAACTTATAACATCCCGTTAAAAATATGAACGATATGATGAAATCTTACAATCTGCTGTTGCAACTCATTTTTTCACCTTTAAAATAAGAAATATTAGAATTAATTAATACTAAACATAGTATGGGTTTAGAATCGTTTAAATTCAGGCTTCATTATCACTTAAATAATAATCAGCGATTTTATAATTACATTTCGCTATGTGTTTGATATTTCGTGACCGCGCCCGCCACCGCGCCCCTTAAGTTAATGTGAACAAGCACTAAGGTACAGAGACGTACACTTTCTATTGCTGTCCCAAATAAAAAAAATGCATGCATATTTTAAGAAAAATATGTTATATAGAGAGAACAATATTCTGTTTTAAATTAAAAAACGCTTTTGTTATCATTATGACACTTAAAAACAAAAGATAACATGTCTGCACAAAAACATGTAAAAATATTTTAAATTTTACACCTACATCATTAGGTGTATAATTCACTAGCGACCTGACCCCGGCTGCGCAAGGATGCAATTTTGTCTTGCAAATTATGCAACAAAGCATCCTCGTTTATTGCTCTTTCTTTTAGTGAAAATCGTATTAAATTCTGTTGGGTAGTTTAGATGAGTAAGGGAAGAAAGAGGCAGTGGCGGACAGCGACATTAATTTTAAGTAATTATCTTAACAAATTGGCAGCTAATACTAAGTTATAACGATAAAGAGCTGATATAAAATGATAAACACATGTCTACAAGAAGTAAACCACAATTTCACCTAATTTTCGTATATAACTAGCTGTGCCCGCGTCTTCCTACGCGCTGTAGTTAGTTTAATGAAAAACTCACAGGAACCTATCATTTTTTCATAATAAAAAGTGTCCTATATGTTAATCCAGGTAATGAACTATCTGTATCCGTTCACCCGCAATTCCTATAAACTGACAGAAGTTTAGCATAATCTGTCTTCTGCTGGCATCTTCTGAGGCAAGATTGAGACATGCGCCTCTTCGTGTCTCAATCATGCATCCCATCATGAGATGGAACATATGGTACTAAGGACATGACCCTGATTATTTATGCAAATTTACGAATCCCCGTATATTTTACGTGAATACTTGTACGTTACGAGTAACTAATATTTTCTTTAAACGTATTATATGTATATATCCAATCAATGGGAATATTAATTGAGGTATATAATGTGCTCCAGTAGCAGAGATAGGTAAAACCAAGCTCAACACTAATATGCGATCTGACAGTAGACCACAACGCTGGTTAACGGTCAGATTCCAAGAATCGTTTGCAAACATGATTGATGCCGACATAAATAAATCAATTATAATTATGAACAGTTTAGAAGAGCCTTATGCACTGCTGAACGAAACAAAAACAGAATATGTGAACGAACTCTTATTATGCAAACACAATAATACATTATGCATATTATGCAAACAGTTTGCGCACTATTTATTGGCGCAATTGAAGTATACCATTTTAACTGAAGGGCACAATGAAAACAGCTGCTTCCCTAAAAATAGCCAGTTACCTAGTCTATCAATGATCGTTGAATAGTTAAAATAGTGTAAACCCCCGACTTTCTAAGTGAGCCAAAATACGCTGTCTGCTGTAAGTTGCTGAGGAGTTGGGTGTACCGCAGACAACTTGGTGCTGCAGCATCAGGTCAAGGTTACCATGTCACAGAAATACCACTGAAGTAACAGTACACGGATGACGGTCAACTTGATGGTGGTATGTACATAATACATATACCGTCACTGCTTGCGAACAACCGCCAGAGGAGTTTAATAGCGCCTCTGATCTTCATAACCTTAGGGCCAAATTCTGTTAATTTTCTAATTAATTTAAGTGAATTCTATAATCATTTAATTTCTAATTAGTTAATTAAGTTAATAGTCCAGGAAAATTTACTAACAAATAAAAATTTGAGTCCCTTAGGTGAATTTTTGATATAAGTTTCTAGAATATAATTATGTAAAATCGATGGTTGAAAGAAATTTTCTATTCCAATCTGTAGCCTTAAGGGGTGGAAAAAAATAAAATAAATTCTCAAATTATAATATACGAAAATGGTATGTAATAGTTAATTATGTTAATAAATTTTTGATTTAACTAATTTCTTTGTTTCAGAACATTGAACATCAGAACATGAAGAAACTATATGGAATTTTATTGTTGTTTCCTTTCATTAATACAAGTAAGTACAAGTATTATTTATAACTAACACGCGCGCGTACATACTATAAAGTTACCAGGTATAATAGTCTCATTATGTATAAGTAAAGTTGTATTTTATTATTATTATTATAATAGAGATTTGGGCGGACCTCCATGAATTCAATTTACATCTAGGTATGTGTGTATGTGTGTATGTATATAAAAAGACAGTAGTTTAGTAGACATCTGTAAGTGTAAGTAGATTAATTATAATAACGATACGATATAATGATTATAAATATAGGATTTTGAATTGAAGGCCTAAGGAAATTTAATCAAAGGATTACGAAAATGAGCGAGCATTTTTCATCTCCCATTGTTTTAGGGCGAAAACTCTAGCTTAAATGAATGGGAATATAATTCTACGAGTTTGATGAACGAACTGGTGAATGCGACGGGGAACGAGTGAATGAACGAGTACACGTTTAAAGAACATTTTGTTGTTGTGTGCTCGGGAACATTTAATGAAAGCCGGGGAAAACTACAACAACTTTTTTAATGATTTTCAGAACTTTTCTATTCGTACCTTTTATTTTAAATACAAATAACGAACCTACTTACTGTGTTATTTGAATATCTAAACTGATTGAGTGATTACGATTCCAAAACTTTTAATTTTTAAGAACGACAGATAGACTGACGGCTGAATAAAGAAATGAGCTCTGGCGTCCCTCACTCACTCGCCAAAACACAAAAGCAAACATGCTTGATGTTTCACAGTATGTAAAGGGGGTGGTTACTGGCGCCAGACGGCTGCCCAAATGACTGAGAAGCGCATAATGCCCTGCCACTACTATTACAATTTCTTTTTACTTAAAAATATACTTAAAATTTATTTATATATTTTATATGTCTACAATATAGAAATATATACTTATATTTTTTAAAAAGAAAAATGTAATATCAATTATATCATTCATTCAGGCAATATCATTCAGGTAATAATAACAATCGTCTGTATTATTTTCTCTAGTTTTTTTTTTGTGTTAAGTTCGTTAGAACGGCTGACGGTCCACTTGATGTTAAGTGGTTACCGTCGCCACGCTACAGGTGATGCAAGTGCGCTTTTTTGATTTTTTTGAAATTAAAAAAGTGCTTTTGAATTGACAATCTTCAGTTGTTTTTATGACTTAATAGCAGGCAAAGTAATTTCAAAATGTATTTTAAATAAATAAAAAAATTATGATATATTTAAGGCTCTATTAAAGTAAACATAATGTTTAAAAATAACTTAAGATGGATATCATAATTCTCTCTAAATGACACCAGAAACAATAGGTGGTCTACAATAAATTTCAATTAAGAAGTAATTAACCGCAACCTCCTTGATCGTGGGCTCAACTAAATTAACTTCGCGGAATGAGAAAAAGACGGAATGAACGACCGGAATGAAATGAATTGGTAATTGCAAATCAATGTAGAGCGCCTTGAATTCTCTTATTTACAACTTCGCTGTAAATTGATTTAATATTGGAATCGGATGAAGTTATGGAATTTTAGGATTAAATTTTGATTACTAATTTTCAACAAATACATCGTCGTAATAACTTTTTTTGGCTTAATTGGACTAACACAAACTCTCTCTCTCTCTCTCTCACACACACACACACACACACACACACACACACACACACAAGGGCAAAAAAAGTCCAATTTTGAAAAGTTCATTTAAATAGTTACAATTGGCAGGAAACGAGCCTCGTTTTTCCGTCGACGCCAACAATTGAATCAGAAATGAAGTAAAGTTAAGTGTTAATCAGTAAATTAAATCATTGGACCAGTTACAGAAATTACAAAGAGACCAACGTCAAACGTTTTTACTTTTAGAACACGAAATACTAGACCTCCTTGTTAATTGTTTCGTTTGAAACTAAATTTTCTCCTGTACACGTGGAAACGATGACTTTGAAGCAACAAAAGCACTAACGAGCGCTTCCAGATCTACCATTTTAGCAGTTTTCAGAACAGTGTAAGCAAGAAACAGTACTTAGATAAATTAAGAGTGTTGCCACTGATAAATAATTTTGGTCCAATTTTAAGATGTAAAGCAATCGTATAAGATGTGTGGTTGGTTTGTGCTGTACGTGATTGTATAAATTAAATATACGGATTACGACGGATTAAGAATTATATTTTACAAAGAAAGTTATTATAAGAACATGACAAATTGGTGATAAATTAATATAAGTGACAACATACATATGACATAAAAATATATATAAAAAGTATTAAAAGTAAAACCAAAAAGTATGTATAACGCAAATATAATTACGAATGTATTTTATTTTTTAAATATTGGATACATTTTTATTTCTTTTCTAAATCTGTTCCCTTGTGCTTGAAGCAGATTATAAATATTAGTATGCAATCCATGAAGTTCCATTAAATTTGATAAAATTTAAATATCATAGTTTTTAATTCAAATCCAAGTTACAATTGAAAACTTTCCAAGAAGCTTCGATTCAATTAAGTTTAATCACCGCTAGCCTCCGTTACCGTGCTCCAACCGAAAAACTCCAGACAACTTTGCGAACTTGCTAACTGGGAAAAATGGTTACACCCAGATCAAACTTTACATTGAATTTTAACTGGACCAATCAATATCATGAATTCTAAGTTACAACTTCTGTTTAAGTTATTTAAGATATTGAGATTTAAAACTATGCAGTAATATTTATTCCAATTTGGAATCTACTTAATAGATAATTATAATCTTCCACCAGATCCCAGATAACTATAAATCTTAAAAGATCTAACTTATATAGATAAGATAATAGATTATATGCAGTATTTTACAATATTTTAATGGAGACTTTATTCCAAAAGAACTTTCACGCCTTGGCTATTCAACCGACCATCATAATATTTTGCACACCTTGTCCGGGATACAGAAGACGACATAGAGTACCTTCAATTCAGAAAAAAAGGATTTTAAAAAAAAATTTCTATTGACATTGCCGCAATTATTTCTTCTGTGGCAGCAACAGGCCCAGTAGGTACTACTTTTTTCAGTATATCAATAAATCTTCATATCTCAGCGTAATCCATGATGTCATCATAATGATTTAACGGATTTTACGCAATATTTTAACTTGATATACTATGTGTGTGTATGTGAAAAGTTACGAGTAATATTTTAGACTTTACTAGCTGTGCCGCGATTTTTGAAAATTCCTCGGTGACCTAACATTTTTCGAGGATAAAAAGTAACAAACATACAAACTTTCGCATTTATCATATTAGTAGGATAAATACGAAATGTCTTCAAACGCTGTTGATCTTTTTCGCTCTTGGCAACAATTTTAATTTTGCGTAACCGCAAACGGCGACACTTCTAGAAAATTCCAGGTAATAGAATATCTGAATGTGCGTTGATTTGGTTAATTTAATTGTCGAGCCCTTTTCTAAATAATAAACAGATATCGAATGAATGTAGCTAGTTAGCGCTTCGTTCATTAGGGTTATATTGTCAACAGAAGTTGCGAGCGTAACCTCATTACATCAAAGTTGTGACTCTGACATCCTGCAGTGTTCGCCCGCCCGAATTGAATCCCTATCAGCGATTTAGTTCACTAACTTTATCGGCCTATATACATATTAGACAGAACTTGTTACCTCTCACAGTACATGGACTAACTGCCTATTTCTTGCCAATGTCTTTTTTCGATGTAAGCAGAGTAGGGTTAAGTCTTTTAGGTACCCATGAGCTATACGAAGGACATTCTGCCAGTCTAAATCTTTTTTTTTTTCGAAGCTCCTGGTCGCCGAGTTGCTAGTTCTTTTCGGTAAGAAAAATAATAAATAAAAATATCGAAGTGAAAACTATGGAAAGTTACCACTATGACTTTCGAAAACTTTATGGCCATCTGTTAACAAACTATTGTTTTTATTCCCCACAATCAATCTACTACAAGTATGGATTTCGCATGCCATACAAAACATTGACATAATAATATGCGTAGAGCATAAACTCTGTCATTTGTCATTTAAAACCAACCATACATCTTTCATTTAAAGAAAATGTGACTTTACGGCAACACAATTGAGTTTAAAATCAATAGTAGAACTTGGTCGTTACTACCTTTTACCATCGACGCGCGAAGGCAAGATTCTGTTTTAAGTGTATTTCTTATGTACCACTTGGCATTTGTGATGCAAAATCCATAGTTGTAGTAGATTGATGTTCCCCACACTAAAACAAGTTTTTACTTCAAATATTTTTTTTGCTTATAATGTCCGCCTTTACATTTCCCTCCGCATACAACTTTGGTCTTAGAGGTCTTGATTAATGTTTTTGTCGTAAGGCTCACGAGACCAACCCTTTCGAAATCAAGTGTTAAAACCAATTAAAACACGTTCCAATCGCACAAGTGTACTTCGCGAATGTATCGGCGAAATCAATATCCAATTAGCGAAGCTGACGCCAGTGTATGATGCCAATAAAACTGCTGAAACCATACCAGGATATAACTTTGACACAGTCAGATTCAGATATCAGATTTGTAGATGTGACCTATATTTTTCAAGTCTAGATTTGTTTGTTTCGAATAATATAGACTTTGAATTGGATTGTTAAGTATATTTTTGTACGAATTGAATACTATACATTGATGAATATGAAGTTAAAAGAGACATTGAATAACGTAATTACGCTTTATAACAGTTGTAGTAAACTTTGATATCTACTCGTATGTGGCTGCGTTGTGTGTATCTTATCTACGTATATCTACGAGTATACTAATATTATAAAGAGAGAAGATTTGTATTTTTGTATGTTTGTAATGAATAAACTCAAAAACTACTGGGCCGATTTTAAAAATTATTTCATCTATAGTAAGCTATATTATCAACGAGTAACATAGGCTATATTTAATAAAGTTACGCAGACGAAGTCGCATGCAACAGCTAGTTAGTTCCCATAGAGGAGGTTCATGAGGATTTAATTCCTAAACTGTTGGGATACACACCGTGTGTCACAAAATCGTCCCAATAGTACGAATCTTTAAAAAATCTTTTATTATTGATTACTTTGAATGTCAATATTGTATGTTTTATAGACACTTAAAAGATTTCTATATATTTGCAACGGTTCTCTGCCTTTTCGCTAAAAATTGTTCTGCCGATTATTATTTGCCAACTAACGTTTCGAAGAACTCTACGAGTATTTCCCTTTTTATAATTTTGTTTTATTTCCCATCCTCACAGTTGCCAACTGTATATTTGGTCTGCTTTTTATAATGACACTTTTCAAAATGCCAACTTTAAAGTAGCGAATGTTTTAGTTAGCGTAATATTTATTAATTTAATTGTTTATTGTTTACCAAATGTTGTATTAAGTAGTACATACAAAATGTCTTGTAACACATTTTGTAATAAGCGCACAGTCGTTTTGCTACAACCAGTATTTCGGTTAATATAGAGAATATATTAACCGGTGCCCCACCAGAACCAAAGAAAAAAATATGCTTGGACAAAGAAGAAAGAATCAACAGAATTCTTGAACACAAATATACATACTTAGAGGAAAAATTATTAATGTGCATTGCTGCCAATTTAAAGGTTTAAGGTAATTTTTGAGATTCTTAAATAAAAAATGCATGTAAAAAATAAGTTTTTTTTTATCATTATATAAATATACGAAAAGGGAACTGTTACACTGACGAAACGTTATTTGTCTAATGGTTGTTTGGCCTAGTGAAAGATTTGACAAATGATAAATGCCCCAAACGTTTTGTGTCATTATAATAATCAGCTTAACAATAATTCTACCAAATGAAACGTTGTAATACAAAAATTTGATAATCGTTAGTTGTCAAAGTGAAAAATAGGCGAAACGTTGGTTGGCAAGTGATAATCGGCCAAACAATTTTCGGTGAAAAGTGAAATGTACTAGTATTTGCAAATAAAAATAATTTTTAACAATTCGCTAAAATGAACGAGTTAAAACAATACAAAATAATCCATTTATGAGAATTATTTACAAGGTGTTATTACGAGAAATAATTTACGAGACTAAAGGCCTCTTTCACCAACTACTAGTACCTAACGTTTTGATTAGTGACTTTTAGAATTAATTTTATGTTTTATTAAATTATGCACTCGGTTTACTGCATCTTTCGATAGGCGATTTTTTTATTATTTTCTTTTTAATGTTTGGGACTTTTACCGTACAAACAAAGGTATATCATCTCCATCATTCCCGTTTACCGGTGACTTTAAATGGCGGTTAGCCTACTTGACACATGGTGAAAGAGGCCCTAAAGCCGGAAGAGTCGTAATAAAAAAGCGTCACAAATTACTTTTTTCAAAGAAAATTAGATCTTGTTTTATCGCGTTCAAAACAATAAACATTTTGTAAGATTTAGTTTTCTGGGAGTTTTGTTAAATTGGTGATTTAATAGATTTCGAAACGCCTAAAAACTGTTTATTTTTTAACAATATCTCCTTTCCGATTCATTTTAGGATAAAAATAGTTACTTATATAATTACCAATTCTCAAAACTCCTGGAAGACCAAGTAAAGTTACCAAGTAAACCCGACTAAATAACTTTACTGTACTATAGGATCTACTTAACGAAAGCGATTGGCTGCGCTCCACGGCGCTGAGACGCTAGCTCAGTCGGTAGAGCATGAGACTCTTAATCTGAGTGTCGTGGGTTCGAGGGACTGCAATACTTAAATAGATTAACAGTTTCATAATAATTTACTCAATAATTTTATTTATTACTAAAAACAATTTACAAACACTAAAAATCATAAAAGTGTTTAGCAAATAAAATTTTTGTTGTTACCAAAACATTTCTTCGTTCCTTATATTACGGAAGACTTCCCTCTAAATTGTTAAAAATAAAGGCTTACTCCAGCATGCGTCGTCTCGCCCTCCGCGGCGCGGCATAAATATTTATTAAGTAAAATCATCCGTGTGGCCATAGCGGTTGTCTCGAGTGTCTTTGCAAACTGCTTCGCATTACCATGTCTAAAACTGTTTTTAAATATTACAGTACGCTGAAGGAATTAGTTCTAATACGTTTTTATTCTTTTTTAGCTTGAGAATATGCAAAATAAATGGGCTACCGAGACTGATATGATTAAGATACTATGGGCTAACTGCCATATCTGCTGGAAGTGGGTTAGGAGTTGGGTATACCGCAGACTACTTGTTGCTGTAGCATCAGGTCAAGGTTACCATGTCATGGTAATACCACCGAAGTAACAGTATAAAAAATCGATGTCCAATTCTTTATTTGAATTGTTAAGTTATTTTATCGTATAAAAACTGTACCCCCAACAGTCCCAATTAGGCATATTTTCTATTGTTCGCAAACTAAACACAATAGAATAAGATAGAATTTTATGATACAAGAATGTTACTGATATGTTTTGCTCAAACCTGTCCAACATACTGATTTTCGGATATGTGAGCCTTAACACTAGAACAAAAGGCAACAGTTTTAGTCCAAGAGCCTTGTCTGATAAGGGGTGACTGACGTTCCCTGAGCTTGGATAGGGTGACCAAAATTACAGTTTTTGGCTACAATATTTCGTAAAGATTTTTATTAATTTTTCGTAATTTCAATATAATGTTAAATTTTTTTCATACTGTTACTTTAACTATTACTATAAATAATTGGAAAGGAATAAAAAAAATATCAAATTTAAGTACCTACTTAAGAAAACAAACATTACACAAAACTTGACTTACACAAATTTTAAAATATATTTATACCAATATAAAAAACATATTATATTTCTTTTGCATGCAACTTAGTCTGCATGAAATTAAGAATTTACAATTAGTTTCGTTATGTAGCTACTTAACCAACAAGTGCATCGTCAGTTGGCCTATTTTAACCTTAGGATATCCTCGTGGATGGCCGGCAGCGTTGTGGATGCTGCGGGATAATCCCGTATTCCAACCGGTTAGAAGGTAATAGGTAATAAAATCCAACGACTTTTTAGCGTCGCCGTAGATATGCAGGATCACGGGAACGTTATAAAACGACATCTGCGCTCAAGAGAGGAGGTAATAACACAATTGTAACGTCGCAAAGTTGAATTGTCAATCGTTGTCAATAAGATTTTGTTATTATCGATTATTATTATTTTCTTGCTTAATTTATTAATTAACTACGTACTGAAGAACAAAGAAGCCTTTATTACACACAAAACCCAAATCAATGGTCACTCTACATTTAGACTCGTTGGAACATGTATGAGTCCGGTCCCGCATACTATCGGCGTAATGGCGTAAATAGCCGCAAGCCAAGTGCTTTGTTTGTGGTAAATCTATGGCTACCGTCGCTACTGCCGGAATTCTATATAATGTTCATTCCCTTGTGACTGAACGTTGCCACAATACCACAATATATACTAAGTACACAACATTATTGTCTTTGTAAGTTAAGTTTGTATGTATGTACAAGATTGAAGTTTGATAAGAGCCGCGGGTCGACGGTGGATGTAGGCTGCTTCTGACCGGTTCTTTTGGAAAATCAGGGGAAGTCCTATGTCCAGCAGTGGACGTCCTACGACTGAGATGGGATGAAAATAAGACTTGAATGTGATATTATATAGCCTAAAGCCTTCTTCGATAAATGGACTATCCAACACAAAAAGGATTTTTCAATTCGAAGCAGTAGTTCCTGAGATTAACGCGTTCAACCAAACAAACAAACTCTTCAGTTTTATATATTAGTAATATAGATATAGATTGTTAGTAGTTCTTTTTAAACTAATAGAAATTGAACAATAGCTTTTGCGTCATCTAATCGTTTATAGATGGTGTTTATTTAAGGTAAGGGAAATAACCGAAAAATACCGTATTCCAGTCGCTTATCTAGAAGTGCCATTGATACAGTGGGTTCCCTCATAGCCCCTGCATATTTAAACATCCAAGTCGAAACGCTTCGTACCTTCGTGGAATACTGAATATTCAATTATTTCTGCTATCTGTTTTACGGACGAACGGAGTTTTCACGTGAAAATGGTACGAAGACAACCGAAAAACATTAATATTGTAAATAGGTATTAGGTACTGCGGAAGGGAATGTTTTAAAGATACTTTCGAATTTTCTTTTTAAAATTTGTAGTGTCTAAATACACAAATCTATGTAAATATAAATGAATCTCTATAAATGTGTTACTAAGCGCTATGAAAGGAAAGCAAATTGCAAAACACATTTGATATTTGGATATCAATATGAATATGAATATGAATATCATACCACCGAATGAATCTGAATAAATGAACACCTCTTTTGAAACGTCACAGAGCACTTTTCAATCTTCAGTCGACATAAATAGCAGGCGCTAACAGTAGGTACTACGTTTCCGAGGAATCATCTAAAAATAAAAAAATAAAATTTCAACGCCAGACAAAAATACAAGCCATATCTAAGCCCATATCGTTCATGTAGTATATGCGCTTGCGTTTGTAACACACACAGACAAGCATGCCTCGTTCGCCAGCATCAGGTACACGAGAGCCACGGGCGAGAGTAGACGTGTCCGTTGAGTACGCGTACGAGCCTGTGAAACATCCCACTACAACTGCTATACAGTTCATATAACATACAAAATTTATTAATATTCAACCATCATTTCAGTAAATATAAAAATGTAGAAGCTTAGAGTGAACATAAATATATGAAATCTGAACCACATATCATAACAAGTATACTTGTACTCAATATGTACCATATTTTACATGGCCACTTAACATTGTATCTCCCAGTGGCTGTGTAACGACCTGAAGCCAACCCACTTCCGCCTCTTTAAAGATAGCGTAACGATACAGGTACGGTCTGCAAAACATTCTGTTTGTAACTCGTGTATGGATAGTATTAAAATATATTTCTTTTTTAGTGTAAGTTCAAAAGTCTCTATATAAGAACTTTTGAACTTACACTAAAATTTAGAATTATCTCTTCGTACTATACTATTTTTCACGTATAGCATTGGTACGGTGACGTTTGGTATTTGAAATTACTAGAGAGGTAGCGCCGATGAAATCGAATTAAAAAATATCGAATAAGTAAAATATAAAAAAATAAAATATTGTCTTTCGCCTAATTATTGAAGTGAAAACTTCATTAGGCGCGTTGGGCATTTTTGAGATGGGAAATTTTGAGATGGGAAAAAACCATAGAACTCGCTACCTGTAACCGTGTAACCATAACGTAACAGACATCTCTGTATATAAGTATGTACTTTCCTGACGATTCAAAAATACACACGTATTTGTTTAAGTTTTTACTTCTGTCGGAACTCCCGGAGTGTCACTCTTTTTTTATTTTTATAATAACATGCGAGAAATAGATAAAATAAAATCCCCATTTAATATGAAAAATACTTGTATATTTAATTCGGTATGAAGTACAATTAGACCGAAAATTATTAGCGGATGAGATCCTCTAAAAACTCGCATCCGTATCCCCATACGCGGAAGTTGAAAATTTGGCAAGCTATCATTCACAACCAACTAAGCCCATACGCGATGAGGTCAAGCTCCGAGCCTAATCGAGGTGGAGTCCGCAATGTACGGGCCTCGTCTGTTAGGGAGAGAAGGTAGCGTGTCTTAACGTTCCCCTACCTATAGACGACGAGAGGAAACACCGTGGGTTTTTAGTTGGGTAGAAGTCCACATACCCCACCGAGCTCCCCATGGTGGGTGGATCTGGATCGCAGATTTTCCCACGCAAAAAAAGGGCCATACGCGAACTAACATCTAACGGACTGATGTCTGGTCGACATGTATTCCCGAAAAAATCATCAGAGTAAATAGGGAGAAAGATAAAATTTTCAATTGTGACAGTGCAAAAAAAAAGTAATAAGAGGCTCGGCGTTTAGCAGAAGGTATAAGGGTAAATTATATGTGTGTATATGTAAGTAAAATTGTTGGTCATTAAGGGGTCGGGGTATCGCGCAACATTTTCTACATTGCTATATTACGCAACGAACGGTTGATGTTTTCTTTTCGTTCCATTTAATAGTATATACAATACTAGTCTGTCTGTTGGTCTGTTCGGAAAGTGCAAAAGTAGCTTCAAGTCGAGTTTAAGTAAACAATACTTACAAATCAAATTACTTCAAATTCGGTTCAGTTTAAAAGGTAAAAGGTAATAGGAATGTTTATTTTTTATTTTTTATATGAAGGTCGTCAGACAAGCTGACGGTCCACTTGATAGTAGTAAGTGGCTACCGTCGCCTATAACACGAGCAATTCTACAGGTACTGCAAATGCGCTGCTGACCATAGTAGGATTAAGAATCTTTTCACTCACTCACTCACCGAAACACAACAGCGCACATGCTGTTATTTAACGGTGATCTTCTGAAAGACCGACGGTGACTGCCCCCTTAACGCCTTGTTCTTTCCAGATCAAGCCAACTATGAAAAGTTAGTTTCTAAAGAACCCCTGCCCATGAGGCAGTGCGTTAAATCCTAATCCTAATTATAAATGCGAAAGTTTAGATGTTTGTTACTCGGAACACAGAACACAGATAGTTTTATTTTCAAAAAACGAACTACAGCGCGTACGAAGTCGCGAGCACAGCTAGTAAAAAAATAAAAATGAACATAATTTCCTTGTCAATCCTAATGATCCTAATCCATCAGTGCATATGTATTATGTATATGAAAGTAACACTTGTTTTTAAAGAAAACCGTCAAAATATATTTTAAGCAGTCTATGGATCCTAACCATTATACTGTGACAAGAATAAGAACAAGCGATACAAAAAACGGTCAAGTCCTCTTGGTAAGTGAAGTATTCCGTACGTTACGAATCAGTCATAATTTGAGTGGCAGGCTTAAAGAATTTAATTTAATATTGAGAAGATCGTTTGTTTGAAATTGCGTAGGACGTTTTTGTTGAAGCACCTTCTTAAGAAACCAGAAGAGTGGCGCAATTAGATGAAATCTGTAATGCCACTTGAAGTAATAGGGATGTTATGAATTTTATCCCTCTTACATTAAGGTTATTTATTTCTTCACTAGTTAATGCAGCGACTTCGTGACAAATAAAAGATATAACACCTGGGAGAATATCTTACATCTTTATCACTGCGTATAAATTCTTAAAAAAAAAATGGTTTATGTCAGCTCCGACACATGACTAGAGTTTACTCCTTACGAGCGATTATTTATAAAATTTAATTTTTCACAAATCGAACACGCCGAAAGAACAACAGTACTAAATCGGTATTATGATATTCGTGTATAGCCACGATCGGGCCTAGTATTTCATGATTTATTTTTTTTTGCTTGGGAGGATGAAATTCATCATAGATATTGATGCCCCGAGTTTTTGCATCAGCATGCTTGGCTCCATTGGAAAATCTGTCCAGAGACCTACGGGCTAAAACCTCTCCCTGTTCCGATGGCAACACTTTCGGTAGGCTTTAAGGCATTTCTTCGAAAGGGCGCTGTCATACTAAGTTACGACATATGCGTAAGTGACAATATACTAAAAAAAAAGTTTTCTTCTTATGAAGTTTACATAAATCCGCTATACAGTTTCACATGAATCTTTGACATAGACCTCTTTCTTATTTTAGTGTTTTTGAAAACAGTTATTGTTCAGATTTACGACGGTTCGTGAGGGAGCATAAATGTGTGGAGTTGTGCTTTATTTCTGGAACGTCAAAAAAGATTATCCATTGACCCGATTTCTCACAACAAAATGTAATATTTATCTCATATGGCTAAGAGGATAATTTTATACAAAACACTCGCTTGTACATCGTATAAACGAACGGCATTTTCTTTACTTTTCTTAAATTGTTCAAAACAATTTATACTTATTTAATGATTTTATAATAATCATCCGTTGTATGTTCTAACGTCTTAGGGGCCATCTTAGTAGACCGTCAGCCTGCTTGTCGACCTTAACATAATAAAAATGTCAATTAGACGATTATATTAAGGTAGGTGAAAATCAGCTAGTATTGTTGTTTTGTGTGTTTTATGTATATGCGTGAGTGCGAGCTTGTATGTTTGTGTGTCCCTTATATCGAAATAATATATCTTGCATTCAAGTTCGCTGGTCACTTATGTAGTGGAAAAAAATCCTCAATACTAAAAATATGCATTGTTTAATGAAGAATTTACAAGAAATAGACAAGGAAAATGCTTTGAAAAAATATATATCATAATATTATGTACACCTAACACAAGAAAAATTGAAAAATATTATTTCGTAAACAGTTTGTGCACCGTTAGAATAATGTTTTTTTTTTTTTTTTTTTGCCAGGCCTGCGACCATCAACGAGCAAACGGCGCCAACGCTTGTATTAAACATTTCAAATAAACGTTGAAGGTCAAATTATCAATGTCATTTGCCTAAGTAAATCCCATAACCTTGATAATGTGGGATACTCATTCCACCTAATATTAATTTAACGGCGGATAAATCCGCACGCAAAGACCAGTTTCACCAAATTAATGTTCACATCGTTTCGGTTTGCATATCTGCCAGTTCATACTAAGGCAAACGATCATACAAATATATCAACTGGGAATTTAATAGCGAGGCGTTAATGATGACACTGGTCCTGCCATTTTGGGAGTATCGATCTACCTTATGACGACACTTTCATTAGCATTTACCCTTTACGTTTTAAAGTTCAAAATTCAACAAGTAAACCGCGGAATATGTGTGTTGCGACATTGTCGCTTGGCAAAATTAATATTGCTGCATTAATGAACCGCATTACTTAGTGCTTAGGGTGTGTTTTCGAGTGGCCAGCGTAGGGGAGGTTTGATAGTCGTATTTTTGAGGGATTACGCAATGAAGGCACAGTTAACGGGTACGTTTATTTGAGCGCATTGTAGGGGTTGGTGAGTTTTAATTGTCTAGTCGTAATTGCTTGGATCACGTCTGATGAATGACCACCTTGTTGGCTTATTGGTTTTTTGGTAAAGTGATACGAGTATGTGTGAATCAACTTATACTTACATCAACGTATCAACGTATAAAATTCCCCAGTGTTTCAAAACAAAAGTTTTCGACCGATGTGTGTTGCCAGTGATGAGACATGGCACTGAAACGGAGTCTCGTAAGAAAGCTCAGCGTTGCTCAAAGAGCTATGGAGAGGGCTAAACTACGAGATCGAATCAGAAATGAGGAGATCCGTAGACGTACGAAAGTTACCGACATAAAAGCCAGCGCATCAGTAAGTTGAAGTGGCAGTGGGCCTACATAGTGCCGAGAGTCGACGGCCGCTGAGGCCGGAAGGTTTTCGAGTGGAGGCCACGGACAGGCAAGCGCAGCGCATAACGTCAACTCACAAGGTGGACAGACGACCTGATACTTAAGGGCCGCGGGTCGACGGTGGATCCAGGCTGCTTCTGAACGGTTTTATTGGAAAATTATCTAGCCTATGTATAGCAGTGGACGGCCTGCGGCTGAGTAGATGATGAGCACTTTTTAAGTGGCTTATGTAAAAAACATGTAAAAATGTGAATTAGGTAACAAGAGAATTATTGA
This sequence comes from Synanthedon myopaeformis, assembly GCA_944738685.1. Taxonomy (NCBI): domain Eukaryota; kingdom Metazoa; phylum Arthropoda; class Insecta; order Lepidoptera; family Sesiidae; genus Synanthedon; species Synanthedon myopaeformis. Next base: position 3,107,779 of record OX122938.1, on the reverse strand, counting down.
TGTATTCTGAAGTATTTCTTTCTCATATGAATAACAAGAGTACCACACTTAATTATATTTAAAAATTATTCCCAAGTTACAAAAACTTCCAAGAATTATCATAAAATACCTCATTGAATCCAAAAAAGGAACACCAAGAGAAACGAACGCGAGTTTTTAAGACCTTAACACCATTCTAAGTACATTAAGTAAGGTCTAAGTTTAATTACTTTCCCAAACAAAATCCTCTCTGCGAGGAGGTGTCAGCCAAAAAGTTATGCTTCATTGCGTTCACACTTCAAACATAATTATAAAGTGCGATGTTTTTCTTCGAAAACTTGTTATTAACAAGGAAAACACCAATTCTATTTATTTAAAAAAGAAAAAATCTTCAACGAGAAATGAAAAGTTTAAACTGTCAAATAAAGAAGGAAACTTGAGAGTTCTCTGATATGATATCCTTCTGTGTTGTATGTATCTCAAAAGCTACTGAACGGGTTTTCATGCGATTTTTATCTACCAATAGAGTGATTCCTAAGGAAGGTATAGGTGTATAATTCGCTACGGTTTTTTTTGTAAATTTGTTGAAATATGACGATGATTGTTGAAGATGTCAGAAAAATATAGTATTCGTTCTAAAAATAAACAAAAAATGAAGTTATAGTTATCTCAATAAAGTAAAAGGCCTACGCACACATGTTTATAAAACCGGCTTCACTATGTTGTACGCAAAATTCTGTCTACAGTTATTGTTTAGTCTGAGGTGGCCACTATTTGCCGCCTTGAAGGTTAAATTATAATGGTATAAAATAAATTCGTCGTAATTTGAAGCGTACATAACAGTGATCCAGTTTAATTCGTCTTAGGCGTAACATGAAGCGAAATTTCGTTTAATTAATTCTAGTACGAGTAACTGCCGTTGTAAATGACAGGGCAATATGTGTAACTGAAATTTAATTATTGGAAACTAATTACGTGGCTTCGTGTACGCCATTGTACAATTTCGATTATGGAATAAGTGACAAGCGATTGGCATATCTAAATTATAATCTACGAACACATTTTGAGCTAAACATTTTTTTTTTTTTCAATATTAGTAAACAAAGAATAATAATCAAGTAATACTAATAATACATTTCAACTTACATGTTCATTTAAAATTATATTATGATAAGTTGAAGAAAATGTTGTGAGAACGTGGATTATAATGGTAAAGGAAGCGAAGCAAAAGGAAAATAAACTCATGAAGTTTATTTCACTGTGGTATTATTCTATTTATAAGGGAGTGGGTTCTATAGTCAGACGAGATTCAAAGAAAAAACTTTATACACAGTATATCTGTGTGCTACTAATAGTGCTTATGTGTCACAAACCTGTAGTAAGAGAAAAAGGGAAATTTACTACTTCAATGTCAATCAATCAATCAAATCAAATCAAGAAGGCTGTTGTCCTAAGGGCTTGTTCAGACACGCGGGAACCGTGCGATTAACGTGGGAACCACACGTTCTGTCTGAAAAAAGGCTTATAATAAGAAGAAGACGTGTTCCCAATACTAAGGTCCGTTCCTTGTTGATCTGTTTTTGCTATAGCAATAAAACTTTTCGTACTACTTAACATTGTACCAAAGCGATACCTTGTTCCAATTATCGACGCGGTTATGAATTTTGAGTCAGATGAGTGATCGTAATTTGTTGAGAAATGTTACAAATATTGTGTGACATTGTACACAAATTCATTTAGTATTATTTTTCATCCGTTATTTTTCATATTATGAGCAGTTATTGCTCATTGTTACCAATAGCGACGAGGCCTGCAATTTAATTTTTTCTATTTTTTGCAAGGATTAAAAACTGAAGACAATGAGACAATGGACTGTATGAATAAAATGAATTTATTAGAAATGTTAAACAAAAAAAAAATTACACGTTTCGTTTTCGGATGTAAAAATATGAAAGACCAGTTTCTTTATTTTTTCTTTTAAAAAAATACAATTTAAATTTAAATAATTTAACAATTGAAATGTTGATCTTGCTCATGGTAAAGATTATTCTAAAAGTTATTTCGTTTACGTTTGAAGCTGAGAGATTAAATTTATTGAATTCAACAGTTCATGATCAATTACCACGCGACTTTACCACCGCGAAGCTTTTTTGATTGAAACCATCGAAGTACTACAACTATGGAATTTGCGTCACAAATGCCAAAGCGGCACATAAAAAGTACGCCTAAAACGGAATCATGGCGGAGTCTTGCCTTCGAGCGTCACTGGTAAAGGTTAGTAACGGCCAAGCTTTACTATTGATTTTAAACTCCAATGTGTTGACACATTTTCTTTAAATGACAGGTTGGTTTTAAATGAGTCTCTACAGTCTCTACAAAAATTTTCGCGGTAAATCTTCTACTTCAAATGAGGACTACAAAATATCACGTGAATCATTTTTTTGCTAGAAAAATCACAAAAAATTATGGGCATTGTATCCTTTTACTCCAAACATTTTCCCATGATAAATAGTATCTGGTTGCGCCGTGATCGAATAGTTGGCTGTCAAGTCCTTTTTTTCCTTCACGTATTACCCACCTTCCTAATAAATGTAGCCCTCACAATTTTCCTCTTTACCCACTTACCAAAAAAAAAATAATGCATTGCTACCGATGACCGCCGCGCAAGAAGAAGAGGTTGAACGCGCCCGCGCTTGAGCTGTGGTTTTCGTGCCTATAGTGAGTTTATCCGCGCCTTAACTCGATCTCGGAAGTGAAGTGAAATCATCCGCGCTTTACCGCTGAACTTTGAAATACATGTGAACAGTGTCTGCCAGTTGGACACTTAGAGGTTCCTGCAGGAGAGCGCACCAGAGCACCGGTATAAGGTACGTGCATTTCCTTCTACTACCTATCCTGTCCTTCAGACGGTCATACTGTTCGCTTATAGCCGCAACCAGATACAGTCCACTAAAATCGCTAATAGGGATTCATGGCGTGATTCTGTCGCAATCCCGCCGCAACGAAATTTAGATTTCGTCAACCCCTTTAGGGGTTTTCACCGCGCCCCCATTTGTTGGTCCTACCGAGCCGGATATTTATTGGTTTTTCGAACCATAGGTACTCGTAGGTCTATGTTCCCGCGAAACACGTTATTAAACGTTATCACGAAGATACCTATCGAGTTTATTCATACCTATTAATAAAAAATCATATTTGATGTAATTTAGTTACGTTTGTATAATTGAACCGCATCCCCGTTAGATTTCTTTAGATAAACAAGTTTGATTTATTTGTACGCATCCATATATATATATACTTACATTCGTTTAGTAATTTTGAATTACGCGCGCTTTGTTCGGTGCGCCTGCACCGAACGTTGTTTCTTACCCACCTACTTATTATAATATTATTATTATTATAACGCGTCTATCGCACAAAATGTCTACGACAAAGGTAATCGACACTAAACAAAATTATGAGATTGTTACTACAGTCGAAACGCGATGCGCTTTTTGAAAATATACAACGAGTGTATGATTTATCAAAGATGGTTCATATAGACAATGAACATAAAGAGAATTTTTTATGTTCAGTAGAAACGTTAGAGGATACGCGTTCTGAATTTAAGGAAATTGTTGATCGTTTTAATAAAACATTACTCATGGCAGACCCGGAAAGCACACCGACTTATAAATGTTTGAATGCCTTCGAAGACCTTTACTGTCGAATTAAACGCGTATTGAAGCGTATCGAGTCCGTACCGTCGAGGGTGGACAGCGCTGACCACGACCAGAAGGGTTCAACGGACCGCGTAGATATGAGATGTAGGATGCCTGCCCTGCCGCCTATAGAAATTATGTCATTTGATGGTGATATACGTACCTGGCCTTTGTTCTATGCAGGTTTTAAATCCATGGTACATGACAATCCGAATTTAAACAAATCGGAAAAATTATATTATCTGATGGGCAAGCTTTCCAGTAAGGCGCAATCGGTATTTTCGGGTATTACACCATGCGCAGATAATTATGAAACAATATTAAAATGTCTCATTGATAGGTATCAGGATATTCGTACGATTGCAAATACCTACTTGGAACAGATGATTAATGTTAAGTTAAACGGTCCCGCCTCGGAGTCCAAGTTCCAATTATTTATGGATCAGTTTGTAACTGCGGCGAACGCGTTGAAAAATTTGAAACTCGAAGATCTGTCAGACTTTATTATGTTACACATGGCATTAAAGAAGTTTGATTTAGATACCGTCCGCGCCTTTGAATCACAATGTCGCGAATATAAGATACCTACTTTCATTCAACTAACTGACTTTATTAGGGGTCAGCATAAAATATTCCATAACGCGCAGAGCCCGGCTACATACAATAGTAGCACATATAAACCGCGAAATCGTGTACCAAATCCGCACACTTATGTAGCAGTATTACCTGCTCGTAAAATATGTCTCTGTGAAGACATTGTGCACGATCATCTTTACAAATGTCCGAAGTTTAATGATTTAACACCTTACTTACGTTTTAAATTAGTTAAAGAACGTAACGTGTGCATAAATTGTCTTAGTTTAAAACATAAATCTCGCGAGTGTGGTTCAAATGTGAAATGTCGTAGTTGTCATCAAAAACATCATTCCGCATTACATTTCGAAAATCATAATTTCAAGGTTCAAACCGCATCGCAAGCGGACGAGCCGTCTCGCCCTCCGCCGACATTTAACGCGAGACAGACGCCTCGAGCTAGATCGCTTACTGATGCGCGTGATATGAATGTCTCGTCGATGCACACATTCGTCGCTGCGCCGGTTGAGAGTGCCGCGCAGCACACTACTGTATTACTATCAACCGCTCAAGTAATTATTTATGATAGTAACGGGCGATCGTGCGTTGTAAAATGTTTGCTTGATTCGGGATCACAAAGCAACTTTATAACTAGCGAATGTTGTGCGCGCTTGGGTTTGAATTGCAATAAAGATATACAAACGATTGTTCGCGGTTTCGGTGGTACAGAGAAATCTATTAGAGGCGCAACAGATTTTAAAATATTTTCACGTTATTCGGATAACGTTCATTATGACGTATCGGCGCTTATTGTCGATCGGATCACGGACAAGCTGCCTTCTATTCCGGTCGATCAATCCACGCTCGAGCACATAAAGGGATTGTCGCTTGCGGATAGTACTTTCGCAACCCCTTCGGAGGTACAAGTCCTAATTGGAGCTAGTATTTTCCCACACTTATTATTACCGGGCACGGTACAGGGTAATATTAGTGGAATGCCGCGAGCCGTAGAAACTGTTATGGGATACATAATTATGGGAGCAGCTCCGGTCCTGATACCTCGAAATAGGTCATTGTTAAAACCCGCATCCGCTTGTTGTACCGTCATGCAACAATCTTCATTGGATAACCTCCTTAAAAAGTTTTGGGAGTTAGAGGAGGTCTCCGCTCCGCCCGCCCACAGTCAAGACGATCTTGAATGTGAGATGCATTTTCGCACTACCACTACGCGCGCGGGCAATGGAAGGTACATCGTGGCGTTGCCGTTTAGAGACGACGTATATAAATTAGGAGATTCTTACTCCGCTGCCCGCAGACGATTTCTGTGCTTAGAACGCAAGTTAGAATGCTCGAGTATGCTGCGCTCCGCCTATAACGACATCATTCGTGAATATGTTGATAAGGGTTATTTATCAAAATTAGGATTTATTGACTTAAAAACAATACCCGCCGTATCATATTTTGTACCGCACCACGGTGTATTACGCGATGATAAAATAACCACGAAGGTTCGTATGGTTTTAGATGCAAGTAGCAAAACAACCACAGGGTTGTCACTTGATGAATTATTGCATTCCGGCCAAAATATACAGGGTGATTTAAATAATATTATTTTAAATTTCCGGCTTTTTAACATCGCGATTTCTGCAGACTGTCGTCAGATGTTTCTGCAGATTGGCATGCGCGAAGCTGATCGCAAATTTCAACGGATCCTATGTAGGTTCCATCCGCAAGACCCAATATCAGTTTATGAATTTAATAGGGTTTGTTTTGACGCGAAGTCGAGCGTATCTCACGCTGTTCGCGTTTCGCCGCTTAAATCAATCTCGATCGTTAGGTTGGAATTATGCGCGGCGTTTTTAATATCTAAACTGCTACGCATAGTTCTTGATATTTTTGAACCGCGATACAGGATCTCGAATGTATACGCCTTTACAGACTCGAAGGTCGCCCTTTGTTGGATTAATTCCTCTCCGCATCGATGGCAGACGTTTGTCGCGAATCGCGTGGTAAAGATAGTGGAATTTATTTCTGCCACCTGTTTCCATCATATAGCAGGAATTGACAATCCCGCAGATTGCCTATCACGTGGCTTGTCTCCAGCGATGCTTATAAACCATCCTCTATGGTTTTCGGGACCACCATGGGCATCTAAGGATCCAAGGGAGTGGCCTATCGCAGAATTTGATGACGGAGATGTTGGTGAAGTGCCTGATCTAAAGCCGCTTACACACATAGTGACCGCTACTTCGACTGATTCTTTAATTTATGTGCTCGCTACTCGTACCTCTTCGTGGTCGAAGTTACTACGCATAATTATTTATATTTATCGTTTTTTGAAATTATTACCGCACAGATCGCATATAACGAGTTCAGATTTAAATTTTGCAGAAAATAAAATAATACTCGTACTTCAGAATATCTATTTTGCAGATGACATAATTAAGTTAAAATGTAACCAAAGCTGTTCGAATGCTTTGCGAAAATTACACCCATTTATTGACGAAAATGGTATTATACGTGTTGGCGGTCGGCTATCGAATGCTGACGTTACTTATTCGCAAAGATATCCGTCTGTACTCCCGCGACGCGACCACGTTATAGATCTGATAATCGATTATTATCATAAAACGCATTTACACGCCGGTCCAGACCTTCTTAGGTTCATACTTAAGTATCCACCGCTTGCATGGCCGCTAGGTGTGGTTGAGGCTGATCACCCTTCGAAGGACGGAACAACGCGAGTAGTTACTGTTAGGACAAGTAAGGGAAGCTTCGTGCGCCCAGTAGTTAGACTTTGTCCTTGCCGAGTCAATAACCGCGTAATAATAGGCAGAGTAGCATTTCTACTCATCTAAATAATTAGGAAATAGGATTACTTATAGTTTAGTAGTAGATAGTTATTAGTTTATGTAACCGCATTTATTATCATCTAGTTTAGGATTAGTTATTAGGAACCGCATTTATTTTCGTGTAATTTACCGCATTCTTTCTTTGAATAGCCGCATCTCTTTTCGTATAGATTACCGCAAAATTAACCGCATTTCTTTCGCATTCGCATTGTGAGATCTTTAAAGGTGACCCTTTAAGGCCGGGGGAGATGGTTGCGCCGTGATCGAATAGTTGGCTGTCAAGTCCTTTTTTTCCTTCACGTATTACCCACCTTCCTAATAAATGTGGCCCTCACAATTTTCCTCTTTACCCACTTACCAAAAAAAAAATAATGCATTGCTACCGATGACCGCCGCGCAAGAAGAAGAGGTTGAACGCGCCCGCGCTTGAGCTGTGGTTTTCGTGCCTATAGTGAGTTTATCCGCGCCTTAACTCGATCTCGGAAGTGAAGTGAAATCATCCGCGCTTTACCGCTGAACTTTGAAATACATGTGAACAGTGTCTGCCAGTTGGACACTTAGAGGTTCCTGCAGGAGAGCGCACCAGAGCACCGGTATAAGGTACGTGCATTTCCTTCTACTACCTATCCTGTCCTTCAGACGGTCATACTGTTCGCTTATAGCCGCAACCAGATACAGTCCACTAAAATCGCTAATAGGGATTCATGGCGTGATTCTGTCGCAATCCCGCCGCAACGAAATTTAGATTTCGTCAACCCCTTTAGGGGTTTTCACCGCGCCCCCAGTATCCTTTAGTTTAATCCGCACCGCACTCAAATCGGTTAAGCCGTTTTTGACATTAGCGTCCACAAACGCATAGACAAACAGACAAAAAAGTATTTTTTTGACCTCGGTAACATAAGTACAACATGTGTGTGTTTTATTTTAAATATTTGTAGTACAGAATCTAAAAAGTATTTTTTTGACCTCGGTAACATAAGTACAACGTGTGTGTGTTTTATTTTAAATATTTATAGTACAGAATCTAAAAAGTATTTTTTTTTTACCTCGGTTACATAAGTACAACGTGTGTGTGTTTTATTTTAAATATTTATAGTACAGAATCTAAAAAGTATTTTTTTTTGACCTCGGTAACATAAGTACAACGTGTGTGTGTTTTATTTTAAATATTTATAGTACAGAATCTAAAAAGTATTTTTTTGACCTCGGTAACATAAGTACAACGTGTGTGTGTTTTATTTTAAATATTTATAGTACAGAATCTAAAAAGTATTTTTTTTTGACCTCTGTAACATAAGTACAACGTGTGTGTGTTTTATTTTAAATATTTATAGTACAGAATCTAAAAAGTATTTTTTTGACCTCGGTAACATAAGTACAACGTGTGTGTGTTTAATTTTAAATATTTATCGTACAGAATCGGCTCCTTTTCAATTTAATATAATGTATGTATAGATATAGAGTAGATATAGATAATTTTGTTGCGGGAATTTCAATTACAACAGGCGGTTAACATGAGTTGTGGTTGAAAATAAGTTAAAGGTTTTCCTAGAGTCTATGCTGGTACAGTTAATTGCCGGGTTTTAAATGGGATGGCGTGGCCCGTTTTATTGCTGAAACCACTTTGCTGTAAATTTAGATGGCCATCTTGAATCTTAGCGTTATTTTCGCTAATGACGCCGACCGACGGTTGGTCATTACCAGGAGCTACCGTCCACAGCTTTCTCGGTATATTTATTTACTACGTTTGCGTAATGATTCAATTTTAATTTTCTTTCCTTCTCATTTTTTTTTGTATCACGTAGATGGAAGCAAAAAGCAAAATACCTATGTTCTTATAATGTATAATTATAAGAACATAGGTATATATATATATATAAGCTTGATGTTATATAGCCTAAAAGCCTTCCTCGATAAATGGGCTATCCAACACAAAAATAATTTTTCAATTCAAACTTTTAGTTCCTGAGACAAACTGTTTAGCTTTATACGAGTTTATATTGTTTTAATATTAGTAAGTATAGATTTCATATAAACGTTGATGGTCAAACGTCATTTGCTTCAATGAATTCCTTAAAAAGCACAAAAAGCTCTTTGACATCATACTCGTTCATTGTAACACATCAACTAAGACATATTTATTTCTATCTAATTGGCTACATGTTCTTTATATGTATTAAAAACATGATAAAATGGAAATTTTTTTGATACAGTGAGTTTCATTTTATAAGCTTACAAAGTGAATAAATTAATAAATAATAACTATATTTTCGCAGTCATTCGCGAAACCGCGGCCAGTAGTTTAAAATTGAAAACTGGTTTAATGGCTTAATTAACTTGCCTTATTTTATGTGACGGTCGCCTATGCAGCCCAAATTGAATATTGTTCCATCGTTCATGCATAGTTCTGTTAAAAGCATTTCATAAATTATTAAATTTAATAAAGCACAGTACCTACCTACATGTTGTAATTAACAACGAGGGAATCGCTTTTGACTGGCCCCATTTCAATTACGATCGGAAAAACGTATTGTACTAAAAATTTCTATCTTAACGAAACGTATGAACAATTTTAAATATAGGATAAATTTTAAAAATATAGGAAGCTATATTCTCAGCGAGTAACATAGGCTATAAAAGAAAATTACATTAACCTTACCTATACTTACCTATATTAAAATATACAAAAAATCTTGAAATCTTGACACACGTTTGGTCTAGTGGCTAGCAATCCTAGCTGTTAACCAAACCGTCGGGGCAAATGTTTATGTGTTAACATTTTATCTTTGTACCTGAGTCATGGATGTTTTGTATTTATATTATGTATGTATTTACAAAAAAAAAAGTAATCTATATTGATATACAACTGTCTGGTATCCATAATACAAACATTAGTTGCTTATTGTGGCACTAGATTGTGCTGTGTAGAATGTATGAAGATATTTATATTTATTTATTTTATTTTATGTATAAAAATGTTGTTGGTTTGTGTAAAGTTCAAAAACACACACACGAAAGAGGGATAAACGAGGAAGATTTTTATATATAAAAATTGTACTCCGGGCGAAGCTGGGAGCGAGTCGACTTTTGCGGCTGAAACAATAAATAAAAAAATATAGGTAATGGCGGCCCAAAATATAGCCTTCATCACTCAATGCAATACCAACTGGTTACTGAGATACCAGAACGTCATATGTAATATACTAGCTGCTGCCCGCGACTTCGTCCGCGTTGAAAAAGAAAATATATGAGTAATAAAATAACGCCCGACATCATTATCGCATGACGACGGTGGCGACAGTGGCGCCCAATTTTTCCCGTTTTTGCAACATTTTTCATTGACGCTCCACTCCTATTGGTCGCAGCGTGATGTTATATAGTCTAAAGCTTTCCTCGATAACACAAAACACAAAAAGAATTTTTCAATTCGAACCAGTAGTTCCTGAGATTAACGCGTTCAACTAAACAAACTCTTCAACTTTATAATATTAGAAAGAAAAAGTATAGTATATAGTATCTACATGAAATTCGCTCGCGAATAAACATCCATTAAGATAGTCTTTTTTTGTATGTGATTTTTAGTTTCTTGACAAGATAACTATACCAGATACTTTACTTAATAAATAAATATGTACTTCCCGACTCGTCGCAACTCAACGCTAAACATCTCAGATATCTCAACCATTTGAAAGAGACACTTATACGACAAAGGGACGCGAAATTGTGTAAATATACTCCCACAAACATTCCCTGACAAGACTTGGCATCTTTCCTATCAGCTGTGATACAGTAAGGATAAGTAATGCGGTGGCTTTATTTAGCCACATTTATTGTATACCTACTAGCTGATTAGCTGAAGAACCTTGATGAAATTTGAAAAATAATAATGCTTACAATTTTTTTATTCTTCTATACTAATATTACAAAGAGAGAATATTTGTACGTTTGTAATAAAATCATAAATTACGGGGGCGATTTTGAAAATTCATTCACCTATAGAAAGCTACATTATCAGTGAGTAACATAGGCTTTATTTTATGAAGTTACACGGGCGAAGTCGTGTGCAACAGCTATTTCTTATAAAAAAAGAGTAAGGAAATAGTAAGAATTCTTTGATATTGAAATTTTTTTCAATACATTAGATATGAGGATATAACGAGTCATTCGTCGTATATTTTAGAAAAATACATTCATCCTTTTCCTGTCAGGAAGAGCCCAAACTTGGTGTGTTCTAAAAATGTTTTTATTATTTATTTTTTACGATAGAACTAGCTGAAATTTTTCGAATCAGCTCATGGAGCCCTTTCATTTGATACCCCACTCGATAGGTTTCTGAAGAAAAAATATTTCATACAAAAAATTTATGGCGTCATGACTGGAAAATGTACCAACTCTAAAACACTTACTAACTCTAAAAAAAATTCTCCATACGCAAACTTCACAATAGAAATATAGCCAGGTCCAGGACTCTAGTATATTATAATACAATACAGAGCAATTCAACAAATAATACATTAGTTATAGCTAATGCCCGCGACTTCTTGCGCGTTGTAAAATAAAAATATATAAAGCAACATAACGCTTGACCTCTTGTTGCTATGACACTTTGACCAGGTGTTATTTTTTATTTTATTTTAGATGATCACTTAGGAACAGTACTTTTTTTCAGGATGAAAGGTACCCTGTGTTCTTTCTTTTATCACTAATTGTATTTGTATTTCACTTTTAAATAAATAAATAAATAAATCACTGACAATGTGTATTCAAAATGTCAAGATGATCGGTTGAGTAGTTAAGGCGTGTAAACGTAACAGACAGACAGGCAGAGTTACTTTCACATTTTTATTAGTATGGATTTAGCTTAGTATAACAGAATTCCAAACTATATTCACCATTCACGTGACGACGTGTTGCCGTGACGACTGCTTGCTCTAAGATTTTCTTCTTTGTATAGCCTAGAATTTTTTAAATACAGCCAATTTTGAGTTATTCTCATAATTCTACTTATACATATTGTGTGAAACGATTCTACGTGAACATGATTGTTACAATATTCTCATTGTACGTTTTCCATTCCGTTTGCGGACTGGGTTATAATTTACCCTTATCGCATCACAGTAGAAAAATGTTGCTCCAAATGTGCGTGATATCTTTGATGTTATATTTGCTTTACCAATTGTGAATGTAGCGCCTACTTTCGTCTTATTTTTCTTTTTGTTAGTATATTTCCTTGAGTAATAGAAGCCTTTAAGTCTGAGAAACCTTATACTTACTCAAACTTTTAGTGTTGTTTTTATTATTATTCAATTTTATTTAGAATATATATATTATTATAAAAAAACCCAATAAATATCGTAAAAAAACTAAAACTAGAATTCCACAGGTAGCGGGGCAAGGCCCAAGTTAACGGTGGTTAGGGCTGCAGAGCGAGGAACCTCCTTTTTTTTTTGACGCTAGGAAATGCGTTACACGCATACACACACCGTCCAGAGGGAGACTGTGCGGTTATGTGGGACTCCTCTCTCCCCTAATGAGGAAATTATATCCACTAAAACCTAGAGGCGGTCTTCCTCGGTAGTTAAGAAGGATCCTGGGCTCCCATTAGCGCACCAGGGCCCTCCCCCGCTATGCTCCCATTTGCAAATTGGTGACGTGTCAAGAAGTACCGCCTTCTGTATCTGTCCCTTGAACCAGCCATCTAGTGAGAGCCTCATGAGGTGTTGCTCGAGGCTCTTCGCTATAAGACCGTTCGTCGACACGACTATCGAGACGATGATGGTCGAATCGACGTCCCACATGGCGGTCACCTCGTGAGACAAGTCTATATACTTACTAAGCTTATTTTTTTCGGCTTTTACGAGGTTTTCGTCATGCGGGATAGCGATGCCAACAAGCATCGTCCGGCGCTGAAATCGGTCGATAACATCGATGACAGGCTTATTGGCGACAATAGTCCTTATTATTATTATAAAGGTTGGCAGGCACTTGAACGCACACTTAATGGTTAGTAACAGTCGCTTAAAACACAAGACACAAGCAATACCAAGGGGGATAGCGCTGGCAAACTTGCCACTTTTCGCAACAAAAACTGAAATTGTAAATTGTAAATATATAGTAAATTCCTACAAGATAATAATACAAGATATAAAGACGCGTATTCCGTCGGCGTAAAACTGTCAAGTAGGACTGGCGTAAAGTCAGGTGCTGAGATGCTGATGCTTATGCTGAGCCAGATACCTTATTGCTGCCATGGCGCACACTCAATGGGATTTTATTTAAGTATGTATTCTCATGCAAATATGAAAAAAAAAATGTATTTTGTTTGTTTTGTTATCTTTGTGTGTGTCATGTGTATGCAAATTAATGTTTTCTATTTCTATTTTCTATTAATTAATTTTATATGTGGTATAATTACTTTTTAAAGAAAGAAAAATTTTTTTTTTAATATTACTTCTATATGCAGCCTTTTATTAATGTCCTGGTGATAGGCCCACAACCAATCAAAGATTCTCCATTCCTGGGATAGAGGATAACCGATAATGGGAATGAGTAATTTATATGAAAACATGGTGTTCCACATTTGTATGCTTGTTTCACTGTTATAATATCAAAAACAAAGGAATAGCATCTACATAGACTGCAATCACAAACAAGAAAATTTTTAAAGAAACTATTTACACGAACATGAAAATACTTTGTTTTATTTTTAATAAAAAGAATGCTTTAAATCGCGCGAATAAGTCACCTACCTTACCGCCTTATTTTTCCTTTAAAAGTTATTTCCTTAGGCTCCACAGAGCACGCCAATAGAACAAACAGTAGGTACTCATGCAATTAACTATACACATATTACTTTAAATATAGGTATAATTATAAATCACTAGCTATTGTCCACGTCTCTATTTCTTAACTGTTAAAATTCATATAATCCCTCGGGAACAGTTTTCTTCTGAATGAAAGATACCTCATGTGGTTTTCTCTTTCGCTGACGGCGTGAGGCGTCACTCATATATTCTTTTATTTTCAGCCATTGTATCTTTTATTTTTCAACGCGAATGAAGTCGCGGGCAACATCTAGTATTTTATAAATACATATAAGCTAGTACAGATAATTTAATATTAATTGATAATATTAAATTATCTCTAACAATTTATTAATTTAACTTAACTTTATATTAGTTCAAGATACATTACTGTTCTTAACCTACAGTGTGCCACAGGTGTTACCAACATATTGTGGAGACCAATTTGTTTTTTCTCCTTTCTCTGCTTTCATAAAACGACGTGATAAAAGGGAAGGTTTTCTTTGAAGTGGAATATTATGTATGTTTGAGAAAACGTGCACTTGATAGATTATTTAAATGTAATAAGAATTTTGATGGAGCGGCACATTATTTTATTGATTTCTATTTATCCTGTGTACTCACATTCAATTACTTACTTTCAATATTATATTTATAGCTTTTATTTTGAATACATGTAATAAAATCTTACGAGTAAACGAGCCGTGTCTGTAGGTCTGTAATCTCAGTAAGGGCTTAACCGATTTGAATGCGCTTTTCATCGAGGTATTGATCATCATCTGGCTTACGCTAAAAGATACGTGGAACGAGGTTACTTTGAACTGCCGGATTACTTTGATAAAAACTTTATTTTGTTTTTAAATGAATTTTTTTCGATATCTGAACGCAGCTCCAAGTTTTTTTTTCTACGGTTAACATCACTGATTATCATTTTCTGTCTTTGCTCGAACGCAGCGTCTAAGAATGTGTCAGTGTGATGAAAAAATCGACAAATGTGTAAGTATTATTTTCACTGATTTTGTAAGCCTGAATAACTTTCAATGTATCAATGTGGTTGTTACAAACACATTATTTTGATGAAATCCACTGTGTCAAGTATTTTTTTGGTATACACCATAATAATTTTGTTTACTGTACCATTGTAATGTAACATAATAATAACTAGTTACTATAGATCCAAGTTACTATAGATTTTCGTTAAAAAAAGTAGGGCTATCAAAGTAATCCCGAACGCAGTTTAACTTTGATCACGCGTTTTGTTTAATTTTTTGAGTTTATTTTTGATTATATTAAAACCATATTTAGACGATAGAACGACAAACAGAAGTTGATGTTTTGGTTTTGTTTATTTCTTTTTTCGTCAATATTTAAAGAAGTAGAGCTATTTTAATTTCAAAATTGATCAAAGTAACCCCGTTCCACCGGTACCTATTATCGTGGAAATATCTGTCTTTTTTTAAATAAAACAAACTGACTGCCACATAGAGGTGGAGTTGATTGAACCTTAGTATGTAGGTAGTGTATCTGTGTATTAAAATGGTTGTAATTTATTCACCTAGAACATACATAGCTAGTCCATGACCGGACCACTGTATAGACCGAAATAATTTCTTTCGTTATAAAAAATGAAAACGAATTTTATTGGCAATAAACATCATGGCAAAAATATGCTTTAACTGCATCAGTTAAGTAAACTTGTTCAATTGAATTAATATATTTCAACGAGAGTTCGCCATTTTGGATTTGCGTTCGCGAACTTTAAATTACTTTTCAAGTGTTTGCTGATGACGTTATCGTGTATAAAATTATTCACATTTATTGAGTAGGTTTTCGTTCTTTGTTATTAACTATTTTATGCGGAAGAACCAAATGTTATTTTGCATTTAAACAGTATTTGGGTTATAAAATATTTCACCTGTTTAACCTTTAAATTGGCAGCAATGCACATTAATAATTTTTCCTCTATGTATATTTTGGTAATATTTTTGTTAAGTATGTATTTTTTTTATGTCTGTATAAATATGTGTTTTTTTATTTTTTATTTTTTATTATATATTTATAGGTTATAATTTAATTTTTAACTTATTTATTTTTGATTTTTTTTTTCTGGAGCTTTTATGTATGTACTATGTTTTTTGTTAAAAAGTGCGTAACCTCTAACAGAAGACCAGCGCAGGTTTCTACAACCTGCTTTATGCTGAGTTGGAGCCGGTTTGTGGCAGGGGACGTTTGTGTGTGTCTTTTAAGTTTGTATATGCATCTGTCCTTTGTTGCAAATAAAATTTTATTCTATTCTATTCTATTCAAGAATTCTGTTGATTCTTTTTTTTTCTTAGGTTCTGGTGGGGCACCGGTTAATATATTTTCTATATTAACCGGAATACTGGTTGTAGCAAAACGACTGTGCGCTTATTACAAAATGTGTTACAAGACTTATTTGTACTGGAAACAAATAGGTGTGGTTCCTATTCCTGGAAACAAATGTTTACTACTTAATACAACATTTGGTAAACAATAAACAATTAAATGAATATTACGCTAACTGAAACATTCGCTACTTGAAAGTTGGCATTTTGTAAAGTGTCATTATAAAAAGCAGATCAAATATACAAATTATAAAAAAGGTTGGCAAATGATTATTCCGCGAAATACACGTTGAATTCTTGGAAACGTTAGTTGGCAAGTGATAATCGGCAGAACAATTTTCAGCGAAAAGGCGACATTATAAACCCTATGACCATAATGGAATAATGTACCTTTCAAATAGTAAAAGAATTTCTGAAATATGTGCAGTGGTTCCGGAGATAAATACCATACAAAATCTGGCCTCTCTTTCACTGAAAATGTACTAAAGCTTTCTATGTTAAAAATATATTCGATAAGTGAGCACCGAAAAAAACTTTTCCTGCTATTTTTTCTCGTATATTAACCGGAAAGCCGTATGCAGTGATTTTACAATTTTTTTCATAATTATATATTTGATTATTTAGTATTACTCGTACCTACCTACTTCAACGATATATTTTTGTTTGATGGATGTACCTAATGTATATGTATATAGCTTCCATAAGGCTTTCAACCTGAATAACTAGCAAACCTCAATATACAGTATCCTTGCAAGTTAGTTAGCTTAATTCCTCAGGGCCTCATACCGAAAGCCTCCAAACGTTAGGCAGTTCAACGTAATTACTTGATTGTTATTTGGGTGTCTATTTCACCACTATATATAGTTATATTATATATAGAACTATATTGTATTTCATTATATATTACTAACTTCGTCCGCGTATTTTCATAAAACTTAAGATATGAATATCTAATACTAAAATTATAAAGCAAACAAAATTAAAATGTGTAGACTAAGCCTAGGTAGGTAATATAGGTATTACAGATTAATATAGATTAGTTTTTTGATTACTGAAAATTAGTGAACTGTTGGGTGATATAGAAGTTATCGGATTAACAGACTGAAACAGACAGCCATTGAATAGCGCTTTTTTTATTATTAATAACTAGCTGTTGCAGGCGACTTCATAATCATTTTACGTAATCATGTCGTTAGGGTATCGACATGCTGCTTAAAACTAAGATTTTGATCAATATAAACCCCTAGGTATTTGATAGACTCAACTCTTTGGAGGACAGGACAGGAACATTTGGGGATGAAAGATGTTGGTGGAAGGAGGTTGTTTTTAGGAGCAAAAGTAATAAATTTTGTTTTAAAGATATTCAGTGTCAGGATATTATTTCTCAGCTATTTACATACGTCTAAGAAACCACGCTGGGCGTTGTGAAACGTATCCTCCCAGTCATCCTTCGAGAAAACAAGAGCTGTATCGTCGGCAAAAGTGAAGATCCTCCCATCACGAAGCTGAAGTTGGCACAAGTCGTTAACATAGATGAAGAACAATGTGGGACCGAGGACACTGCCTTGGGGCACCCCGTACGTGACAGAAAGTTCGTCACTAATCCATTGATCAGCCTTTAGTCGTTGGGTTCTGTTGGTTAGATAGTCCCTAGACAGCTCCAGCGGAAGGCCTCTAATTCCAATTCTCTCTAACTTAAAAACCAGACGAGGGACAGAAACCGTATCAAAAGCCTTGATCAAAATCAAAACTACATCAAGAAAAACGGCCAAACATTTCCTTCTTTTATCAAGATTATTTATAACTGTGTTAGCTAGTTCATGGACAGCATCGTCTATTGACCTGCCGGAGCGGAAACCATATAGTGCCGGTGAAAGAAGATTATTAGATTCCTAGTAACCTATTAAACGTTTGTTCATGAGACGTTCCAAAATCTTGGACAAGGTGGTGAGGATGGTTATGGGTCTATAGTTAATTACGCAGTTTCTGTCACCGCTTTTATATATTGGTTTAATAACAGCCGACTTAAATGCCCGAGGGAATATTCCACTAGAAATTGAAAGATTACATATGTGAGTAATAAGGGGTGTAAGCTGGAGCGTGTCAGGTACACGCTCCAGCTTACACTTGCTTTGCTCGAGATGCCATCTAGTCCTATCGCACAATTCTCCCTTAGACCCAGAATTAGGTGTTCAATTTCTGAATTATCCGTTGGAAGGGAAGCCAACGAAACAGGTGGCGATTCTGATGAACAGTAATGATTGATGTTATCATCAGACTGGTCAGAGTTTAAAATTTGTTCGGCCAGTCTCATTGTGTTAATTCATTACATACAAAAATACAAATATATTCTCTTTATAAAATATTAGCTTTTGTACGCGACTTCGTCCACGTAAATTTATAATATATAGCCTTTGTTACTCGCTGATAATAAGTATAGCTTTCTATAGTTGAAAGAATTTTTAAAATCAACCCAGTAGTTTTTAAATTTATTCATTACATACATACAAAAATACAAATCTTCTCTCTTTATAATATTAAGTACCTATAGAGTATAGATAGGTTTGCTCTTGGCCAGCATCTAGTCGTGCAGAAAAGACGACACCCACAAAATGCGCTTTATTTTAATGTATTTCGAGAAATAGAGAAAAAAAGACAAAATAAAGATATTCGAATTGGTATCCGTGAAAGTTAAATATTAATTTTATCTCTTAAATGACTATAAATTATTTAAATAAATTATTTAGATTTGTTTCAGATAGTACGATATGTTCAAATAAATGTAATTGCCAAGTCCTACATTAATAACCGGTACTATTATGGTAAATGTATAGTAGAAGCTATTAGTTGCAAATGTTGCGTAAAGGCCAACGTACAGAGCGTATCTTGAAAACAAATTAAGTAGATTTAGTTCAAGCTTTCTTCGGTAAAAAATTAAGGGGGTTTGGCAGTTCATATAATAATAATTATATATAAACTGCCGAGCCGCCTAAATTTTTTTGAAGTAGCGTATGTTTCAGTGGAAACATTCAATATTTTTGTAGACTATCTCGTAATGTGTTTCATATTCACTTTTTTAATGTTAATGTCAATAGACAGGACGACTGTCAGGAATACGTTGCAGGGTACCTTTCATCTAGAAAAGTACCCACTGTTCCCGAGGGACGCAGACGAAGTTGCTGGCAAACTCTAGTCAATAATAGTGGTCTTGGTATATTAAGTGTACGTTGCCCTTATCGGCCTAATGTTGTACACAGAAATGCCCGCTTCAGCTCCATTAGCTTCATGACTGTATCTTATGGTAGCCTTAACTGCAACAGTATTCGCTAATTACCTTACCCTCGAGTTAATGATCAAACAAACAACAGACTTCCATACTAATATTATAAATGTGAAAGTAACTCTGTCTGTCTGTCTATTACCTTTTCACGCCTTAACTACCCAACCAAATTTTGTATATTGATCATATAAATAAAATAATAAACTAACGCCTGTTCAAAGTGTTATAGCAATAAGTTTTTAAGCGTTGTATTGATTATGTTTTTTATTTATTTAGCAACGCAGTCGCTGGCACCAGTTAGTTTTTTATATATAAAGTTTCTCCATCTGCAACCTTGTGAAGTTTTTCTAAAGATTGAGGTTGAAAATGCATTATTATCGACTTATAATTCAGAGATTATAAGAATTGGTTACTATTACTTGGCAATTTCGTCTTTGCCTCGGTGAACATTTAACATTTTAAATTAATATGTTGCCAAGATAAACTTACGGCATAGGAACATCGACTTATACAATAAAAAAAATATCTGATCAAACTATATACTTAGATTTTAATATAAACATTTTAATACGGAGCCCAAGCACGAGTTTATGAATAATTCGTAGGGACAATAAATTGTAATTCGCTCCGCAGATTCCAGCAAATGAGGCTTCATTCAGAGTCAATTCAGTTGAAATTTTACTGCGAAAATTTGAATTTTCATGGCAACAGCTGTTTTAAGTTAAAAATTACATTATGAAAAGATAGAAAGACAGAAAAAAATATACTCGGATCAATTTAATATAAATACAAAAGCGGTGGTTAGGCACCGTCTGACAATACGCGCCGAGTGTTTTCCCTGATCTTCCAATTCTCCAAACTTTCGCATTTCTATGATTAGTAGGAAGGATAGAAGGATTTTTCAATGCTGACCAAGTCGCGGGCACAAGCTAAGTTGAATAAAAGCTGTGCTTACAAATATTTCGTTATAATTTTCCTAAAAACCGTGAAGTATATGAAAAATTCGTGCCTATGCTTTAAGCTAAATCGTAACAAAAAAAGGCATGAAAAAGGCGCCGTGTAAAGGCAGCAACAAACAACTAGACGCGACGCATTCGTAATATTGCAAACAAGTGATTTTATGAATGACTGTCTACCTGGTAAATTCTATAGTCCCATTGTCGGATGTTAACTGCGAATGTTTTAGTGTTGTCATACGAGCAGTGTTACATTTTGAGTTGCTGCTTTTTTTACATTTATTTTATATAATACGTTGTATTTTAAAGTGCTGCAACTAAAAGTGATTTCAGTGCTCAAAGTGATTCTTCGACGTTAGATGTCGCTGTGGTTAATGTTCTAGGACTAAATCGTTAGATTGCGCTGCAAGAGCATCTAAATATTTATATTGTTGAAAATTGTTCGACGTTAAATGGTGCTATGGTTAATTGATAGAAATATTTCCTTTAAAAAAATACACGTTCACAAATTTGTGAAGCTAAGGAGTTTGACTTCTGATTTCTGACGAGAAGTCCAATGACTGTATGACTGACATGTTTTTTTAATATATTTTAAAGAGTAGCAGGCAGGCTGACGATTCACTAAACTTGATGGTATGTGGTTACCGTTTCTAAGCATACAAGCATACAAGTTCATAAATAAATAATAATACCTTCACACATTCACCTTGGTCTCCTGTAAGCTGGTGGGGTTACTCCCCCCATATTGATCCCCAATTCATAACTGAGTAATACAGTGAGCCCTGCAATTTAACTATTAAATTAATTTCTAAATTAAATAAAAATATGTTTTTTTTTTATTGAATCACATAAACTGGCAGTAACCTACTATGCCTTTTGTGTTTGTATCGGTCGGCGACGGTAGCCACCTACCATCAAGTCCATAATGCAGACTAAAAATCCGGTAGTTTTTTTTTTTTGTAACAACACTATTTCCTGACGGGAAACTTCTGCCGCAAAATCTAGATACGACTTTTAGCTTAAAATCCTTCAAAAGTTCTTTTCATAGCGTTAGTTGCTAACTGCATAAAAGTGCAGTAATTAGGGTGCAACGCGTGCACTTTAATTCTGAATAACACTCAATGTAACCGGTTCTGGTTTACGTGTAGCTTGCTCGTAGCTAGGCTTTCACTCATTTAAGCTTTGGCTCATTAAAGCTATTACGAAATTTGGAATTGTATATAACCTGCCCCCGGCTTCAAACGTTTGCATTTTTTTCTACAATTTATGTGTCTTATTACTGTTAATTGTATATATAACATTTAAAAAATGCTTTTATTTTACTTAGGTATATATTTTAATATGGAACTGTCTAGATAGAATAATTAATGTATAATAATCTAACATGGGTTACATTATTACAAATAATAAATCGGATTGCCTGAAATTAAATTAATTTTCATTTTAATTTTTTATAATACACAAATCTTCCTCGCTTTTTCTGTTAGCGAAAACGGTGTCAAATGATACAGTGCCGACTACAGTAGGATTAACGATAAGAGATTGGAAAGGGATTGGGAAATGGGGTCTGGGATCCCTTACTCATACACCGAAATACAACAGCACTCGTGCTGTTATTTCACGGTGGTCTTCTCTAAGGGGGTGGTTACTGGCGCCAAACGGGCTGCCCAAATGACTGCGAAACGCAGTGCTACTGCCACTACTTGCGCTCCTGCGAAACGCATGAAATAAATGGATTTTTTTTTTTAAATATAGCAATCATGTGATTCCAGTTACTGGATGGAAGGGGTAAAACACTGCGAGTTACGAGACATCAAAGGACATTTTATCCATCCCTATATGTCATATATATTTTATATGAAATTTGAATAGTTAAATATCTAGGTAGGTATGGTTACGTAAAGGGGTACAATGAAAGTATTTGACGAACTCATATAAAATTTATATAAAAAAGCATTTGTTTCAGAAAAAAAGCATTAGGCAAATACGTGCTCTTTTTTAAAAAGAGCAGTTCGAAACAGTTAAACAATATTTTTGGACTTTTATCTTTTAATTTGAAGCAACGGTCATTAATTCTCCGCATGCCACTATTAAATGTTCTGCTCGTGTATCCCTGACAACGTGTATGCAAAATTTCATGATGATTGGTTGAGTTGTTAACGCGTGAAAAGGTAACAGACAGACAGACAGACTTACTTACTTTTACATTTATAATATTAGTAAAGGATCTGAAGTAAATATTGTCTATTTATTTGTTATTTTCTTCGCTAGATGGCGCTTTACCCTATACATTAGTGAACACATTTTATTCTAAGCTACACTCAAGATAAATGATTCAGTATGTGCGCTGAATTCGTACTGTAAAAAAAAAGTCGACCTCACACGACCAAATGTAGTGTATAAATGAAGAACTTCTTTTTATAGGGCGGTTTCTTGTCCATTAAGCTAATGACGCGTTGCCATTAGCTCGATCCAGTATCCCTTTCATTTCGCTGTACCACAGTATACTCGAAGTTACTGTTAGTTTAAGTTATTTAAGTGATTATGCTGCATGAATTGTTAAATCGTAAATAGTATGTTTAAGATTTTTCTAATTTTCCGTTTGTTTTAACATTCTAAACAAAAACATTAAACTTTAAAATAATGTCTAAACTCATTATAAACGCGCGCTTATTTAAACAGTAATACTGCGACTTAATAATCTTAAAAGAGGGGTTAAGCCAAATTGAAGAGTGTTCGCTATTATCGGGCGAGAGTGTTGAACGCGCATATCAGAAACGCATGTAAGCGCTGTAGTTGTGCGCGCGTTAGTTCAACGCGCATCATGTGAATGAAGTCACTATACTTGTAAAGGGTTTTCATCATATTACGTCCCACATTCGTTTAAATCGCTCGTTGAATACAATAACAATACTGTCGATCGAATCGGTTTAGCAACCTTGTTGCATTAATTAAAAATAGTATAGAGATCAAATATGACTACAGCCATATAATTTTTTACTATAAGTGGATTGGTCAGTAATTTAAAATGGAATCGAATTGTCTATCTATACCACGATATAATGCGAGCAAGTCACATTACTGTTATATGTTACAGGTTATATGATAACGTAACACGTTACTCTAAGGACAATTTCATCTTAAAATGACAGTCGCTGAAAGATTTCAATCATTTTTAAAACTGTATTTTTTACCTATATTTACAATTTATAAGCAATACCTACTACACACTTTACATACAAGAAATTTAAAAAAATGCAAAATCTTAATATATTTAAAAATACACTATACCTACTGTTTTTCAAGTTATCTGTGTCAATACAATTTCTTTGTGTAAGGTACGAAGTATATGTGTTTATGCCATGTAATATTGCATAATTACCCGTTGTAGCCCCACACAGTGAGATATGCTTTTGATGTTATACCCCAATAAAAAAGAGGGTGGTACGGTTAAGGGTTGAAACAAAAGACTTGTGGTATAATAGAAGCCGAACCGTAAATTCAGAAGTGCATTACAATTTTAAACTTTTTAAAATTTATGTAATAATTATGGTGGTTTAGTTTTTCAAAATTATTTTTACTTTCCAATCTTTTTCATCCCAGAAGAAGTCGCGGGCACCAACTAGTAAAAATATATAATCTATAATAATACCTATCTACTTCATTTTCTCCAACTAAAGTGATTGCGTCTGAAGTGTATGCCAATCTTCTTACTTGTTTTAATATTGTTTTTATCTCTCCAAGAAACATTCTTCCCTTTAGAGCACACAATGCGAATGAGTTAAAATCAAAATCATTTAAATTTTACGGTCTCACGTTTTACGACGAGCCGTAAAGGTTTAATTTGTTTTACGCGTTGATATTACACGAGTTGCTTTTAAATGCTCTGTGTACGTTTTATTTGCCTTATAGTAATTATGGGTTTATGACTTTTTTGTTACAGTTGCGGCTTCAAATGTCACCAAGTTTGAAGATCGGGGATACATCTTTGGATCACAGAAGTAAGTAGAAAAGTTTTTTTTTTCTTTCCATATACTTACTTACTAACTTAACCTACTTACCTAATAAAAGTGAGCATATCTACCCTTTCTTGTACTTATAGTCATAGGTAGGCTGAAAAGATCAGATTTCTCATTTTAAGAAGAAACAGCGTTCAAAATACGGGATAAGATACAATCTATACTAATACTAGCTATCGCTCCCAGCTTCGCATGGGTACAACTTTATACTCAATCCAGCCGATAAATTACCTTACACCGCGATCTGTTACAATCTTATGGAACTCACAGATAATTATAACTTTTTGCAACAATAATTTGCAATAAAAAAATATTGCGACTATAAATTGAGATATAAACTATCCTATCTCTCAAGTTGGATCAAACTGCAAAATTTGATTAAAATTGGTTCAGTAGCTTAGTTCACCATGGACAAACACGTGACACGAAATTTTTATGTATATAGACTAGTGGCCCGCTCCCGGCTTCGCCCGGGTTCAAAATAAAAACATCTTTTAAGTTGAACCATATTACATATAGTTACAAGTTTAATCAAAATCGTTTCAGTAGTTTAGGAGTTCATCGCGGAGGAATTTGATCGTAAGATTATAAAGCGAGAATATTTTTATGTTTGTAATGAATAAACTAAAAAACTACTAGACCGATTTTAAAAATTCTTTCAACTATAGAAAGCTATTTTATCAACGAAAAACACGTTTTATAAAGTAACGCGGGCGAAGTCGCGTGCAACAGCTAGTCCAATTATAAAATACATAACAAAATTCCTTATTTCTATAATATATTCCTTTAAAAGAATTCTTTTGACTGTTTGAAGCATAAAACTTATATTATAAACTTGAAGCATATTATCCCGCCGCACCGCGTGAGGGTATATTATGCTTTAATATGAGACATTCTACTGTCCCGTGTGGTTTTACTAAAATTATGGGACACGGTCAAATTCATAGCTGAAAAACTGAAATGCGGGACGTCTGGTCAGCCTAGTGCCAATGAGTCCATGTCAGTACTGGTCCATCATAAATTTCGTTGAGCTGATACTGGAAAACTGAGCTAAATTATAAGCTTACACCATTGATTATATTATGTAATATGTTACCCAGTACCTATACAAATACTGACCACTTGCAATTACGAAGAAGCCTTTAACTACGCTATGCTACTTCAAGTACGATATGCTACTAATCTCGTAAGCTACTTTTATAATGTAGCAAACCTCGCTTATACGCTTGTAGCATATAAACATTAGCTTGTAAAATTTATGCTTGTAGCTTATAAGCATAGCTTACAAGCTTATTTAGATTAATATATACTTATCTACTAATCACAATCACTTAGTTTAAGTAACAATTAATTATTACATACAGAATTACTCTATACCTGATTAAAGCAACGTCAGCCTGTCTGCCACAATTTAATTGATAAAAATAGGTAATAAATTGTAGTTTTTTACAATTATTACAAACCACAAACAAATCGATAAGTTACAAATCGAATTGGCGTAGACTTTTCTTTGAGTTAAAATGGCAGAAATTCACAAGACAAGGGTCAATGTATGAAGGTTTTGCAGTAAGCAATCTTAACATTAACATATATATTTCTCATATAACATCACAATACCTATATCATTGTGATATTGTGCCGCAAAACATCATTCAAAATAAGGTTATTGTTTTTTTTAACTTACTCAGGAGAATTTTGCAATAAGTCTGTCTTTATTTCAATGATTTCCTATGAATATTTTAGATTTATAAAATACAGATTACAAATTTTACAGATTTCATACTTAAATAAATATGAAAATTATGACTTGAATTTGGTAAATGCAAGGTATTTTAAAACTTTCAAACTTAAATATTTGTGAAACCCGAGTCAATAGTAAGTTTAAACTCATAAATCTAATTCACTATAATACTTTATAAAGTTACTCGGGCGAAGTCACGTTGCAACAGCATAATATAAAAATACAACACCTACTGTTGTCATCTTCCAGTGAGTCTTAGTAGCCAGTGACTGAAATAAAAAAGCGCTTATCAGCCGTTTCAGCGATCGTCCGGGTTTTATTGGCTTTAAAGTTTTATGAGTCGACTGTACTCTGTACTATAAAGGAAAGGGCACAGTGAGAGATTAATTCGATTAATATAACAAGAAATTTTACAAGTTGCGATGACTTGAATTTTGCGTTTAATATAATCTAATGTGCTGTTGCACGCGACTTCGTTCGCGTAACTTTATAAAATATAGCCTATGTTACTCGATGATAATGTATGTAGCTTTATATAGGTGAAAGAATTTTTAAAATTGGTCCAGTAGTTTTTGAGTTTATTCATCACAAACAAAAATACAGAAATACAAATCTTCTCTCTTTATAATATTAGTATAGATATATATAATATATCATCCGTAAAAAATTAAAATCCGTTGGGAATCGAAATAATAGTGAAAAATGCATTTATAGCGGATATACACACAAATAGACAGACGCGAAGAGCGACAAAAATACAAATCTTTTCTCTTTATAATATTAGTCTAGACAAGCGACCCGCCTTGAATTTTTTTTTTTTTTGTAAATTATATACATAAACCTTTCTCTTTCCATTTGTGCAAACAGTACCACATCCGTTGGTTGGTTTAAAAGAAGTTAGCCGAGAAACAGACAAGCGGACAGCGACTTTAAAAAAAAAAAAAACAAAATTATGTATAAGTAACATAACGCTTGACCTCTTGTTGATAACACTTTGGCCAGACGTTAGTTTTTTAATTTCATTTTAAATGTATCCTTGGGAACAGTTTTTTTTTTCTTTATGAAAGGTACCCTAATGTCCTCTCTTGTATCCGTGACAACTTGTATGCAAAATTTCATGTTGATCGGTTGAGCAGTTAAGGTGTGAAAAGTGAATACTTTTGGGACCTACCACGGGTATAAGTATGTGTTATAGCTGGCTTTGAGGTACTACACTGTGCGCTACAATAATTTTACTTTAATTGAATTCTGATCTAAATTTTAATATAAATATGACCTGCGCTTTCGCTTTCAATATTTTATTTTCACGTATTAACATCGTGTTGATTCGATTTTCCGTTAAAAGCAAATATTGACGCCATTAATATAATTAATCCTTTTTCAGAAATAAATGGAGTATACCACCGCACCCTGGGATTATTTCGCAGTCAAGATACGACGGGATTTATGGTGAGTTTATGCCAGTTCTTTTTAATCTAAAAAAAAGTGTTTTGCAATTCAAAACTTTGTTCAGCTAGAAGCAAATTTGAATGTAATTTTTGGAAGTTCACGCGGCTGTGGATTAGCGGTGAACTTAGCTTCAGTTTTGAAAGTATTTACCATAATTTATCTTTGAAACAATATAAGCTTTCTTACAGGTCTATGAGTAAATAATAATGAACTAAATATATTTAAACAGCTAAAATAATAACAAAATGCCGATAAAAGAAACCCTTAAATCTTAAATACGTATTGTTATTGCTTTCAAATTTTTTGTACTGAAATAGGATTGAAAACAATCTTGTCATACGGCGTTCATTTTGTACAGTGATCTATATGCTGTAGGACATGTTGCATTGCCGTAGGACTAAACGAGCTCGTTGGATAAGTGGTTAGGCTGTTCCAGGGTTCGATTTCCGGCAGGGTCAACTTTGGAAATTAACTTTTAAGGTTTTGAAGTTGAGTCCTAAGGTGGCCCACAAGAACCACCTTAGGATACAATGTAATAAGTAAAATATAAGAAAAAATATCAGTTTGATCAGCTACTAAATGAGGGTTCTGAGAGCTTCACTCGCTTTTTGTCATTCCGCTATTAATTTGAGTTTTTAATAAGCTTGCTAGGCAATTACTAAAGGCATAGTTACGTTGAAAATATAATGGGATCGTATAATAATAAAAGAAAAGGATGTCTTCGGAAGTTCTAAAGTGAAACTTTGTCTGTAAATTCCCTCTTAAAAGTTTTCTAACTTACTTTGTCGATGTTTTTGTGGCAGTACGTACATAACAACTCTGAACTACTTCGAAAGACAAAAAGTATTTTACAAGAAAATCTTAAGTGGGGAGAGAAGTCTTTCTTTCAGTCATTTATTTTTAATTTTTAATTTGACTATAGAACATTACACACTTCAATAACTATTCATGACGAGTTATGATGCGTGCGAGATTGATTTAATAATACTGAAATATATCCGTTGAAATTTATAAGTTTATAGAATTACTCACTTGTAATTAACTCGTTTAAATGGCAAAATAAATAAATAATTAAAATACTTTAAATAATTTGTTTAAATTACTGATTTTAATTTTATTTGTTTACATTGTTACTTAAATCATGAAGAATAATGATTTATTTATGATTTAAGAGATATGATAGATAGGCACTTTGCTTATGTGTGTCTGAATGCAGAACGCAGAAAGCTTTTTTTTTAACGTTGGGAAATTCTCTTGGATACCCGGCAGTGTAGGGGACACTGCGGGGTTATGCCGGATTCGTATCGGCTAAAACCCAACGACTTTCTAGCTTTCAAGCGCGGCCTTTGATGGGCGGAGTCGCGGGAACGTTATGGACAAGACCTCGGTATCCCGCCACGGCTAACCAGCGCGGAGAGGGCTACGCTCTCTGTCGAAACCTCGGCGTAAACGTTATTTAAAGTATATGGCTTCAGTACGCGTTTGGAGTATAATTGTCCTAACAAAAAACACGATCCTTATAAACCAGGTATAACTATACAACGCTTACACAGCGTTTATTAGTAGCACGATTATATAAGCCGATTATATAAGATTATATATCGAGGTGTTGAACACTTGTATAACTTTTTTTATTAGTAAGGCCAATGAGCCATTAATTATTTATTAATGCGAGAATTATTGATATGAATAAGCCCTGGTGTTAATCTGACGAGGAGATTGTATTTTAATATTCGGAAAAGTTTCATTCAGGAGGTATTCATTTGAAATACCTATTAAATGTTTTAAAACGATTCAAATTTTAATATACAATACTTTAAAATGCTAAAGTGTAAATAAATGTATTAAAAATAAGTATTTAAGGTCATATAATATAACTTTAAATACTTTTATAAACTAGCTACACGCTCCCGGCTTCGCACGGGACCAAATTACACATTTACACCAATTAACACAATTTACACATGGATACGAAATTTTATCAAAATCGGTTTAGTAGTTTAGGAGTTCATCGCGCACAAACACGTGACACGTAATTTATTACCAGATTATTACTACTAGTACTATTAGATTATAAAAAAGGGATAAGGGAATTGGCTTTTACTTACCTTATTATTACTCGCTCACTAATACAGATATAGATATATACTATGTAGTGGTTATATTATAAAAAAAGCAATTGATGCGAGAGTTTAAAAGTTCGCAGACGTTTTAGCGTTAGTACACTTAAAAAAATAAATCGCTTACTAAGCGAAGCTGAGCCATGGAGTTTCGGAATCACGAGTTTATAATAAAAAAGTTTTTAATTTACACTTGGAGTTGGCCGCGAGTGTACAGAAGTTTGGAGTTCGCTCTGTAAAACGAACATTCACAGAAATTCGTTTCGGAGCAAGCGCTCGATGATTCCTGATTTCGTTTCGCGTACTTTTTCCTTCTTCTCTTCAGAGTTAATTAATAACCGAGTTGGACTTTTGTTCCATTATTAATTGATCCATTGAATTGTTTGTTTGTTAAACTATTATACTAAGCAGTTAGTTACCGACAGCTTCTCGGAACTCTATGTTTAAATTTTGCCATATGTGGGCAGGCAATATGCGAGATATATTGTATCTCGTACGGAGAGTCGTACGATAAACAATATATGCATATCGTAGATTACAGAGTATGGACTAAATAGTACGGGCTGTCGACGGTCGCTGGAGCTAGAAGCTTCTCGAGTGGAGGCCTCGGACCGGCAAGTGCAGCCGCATTACGTCCACCCACAAGGTGGAAAGACAACCTGATAAGGTCGCGGATCGACAGTGGATCCAGGCTGCTTCTGATCGGTCTTATTGGAAAATTATAGGCAAAGCCTATGTCCATAAGTGGACGTTCTGCAGCTGAGATGATGATGTTGATGATGATGTGTGGCTTTGCCATTCTACTAATTAATATTATAAATGCGAAAGTTTGTATGAATGTTTGTTACTCTATCACGCAAAAACGGCTTAACGAATTTAGATTAAATTTAGCACACAGCCTGGATGTATGATACAGTAGTTTACAGTCTGGACATAGGATTCTCCTTGTCCTGGAAAAATTTGAGGTTCTCGGGGGATCGTCTAAATGTATATCGGTACATTTAGACGATTCCCGGGGTATGTCAGATATTTTCTTAGGTTTTATATTTTTCATTTAATCAACGCGGCCGAAGTCACAGGTTCCAGCTTGTTTAAAATTAGTTACTCCATTTGGTTTTGTGAACACAAATACCTAAATAATACATAATAATATTTAAATTGGCTACGTAAACATAAAAGTTTTCCATATTTAAAATAACTGGAAGCAAAAAATGTAATTATATTCTGCCCTCATTAATATGCATTCACTTGATCTGTATTGATTCGGATACAAAGGAAATGGGAGTGTGTTTTAAAATGGCTACGCTTTTGCAATTGCACTGTAAATCATAAGGCTTCGACGAACGGGAAGCTGAACAATAAGTTTTATTTATTACTTTGTTTCTGTTCAAACTACCTTAATTATTTTCTTAACTTTTAAAGGCATGTATTGTTTCTTTATTTTTACTATATCTACTAGACAATGCCCGCGACTTCGAAGGATGTTATGGAGCTCTTTAACCGTAATCCAATCCAACATAGAAGTTTCAAATAATTTCGGATAGGGGTCCGCCCCTATCTAAATGAGACATGTTATAATATAAAATTACTGATTGTAAAATTAAATGATAACCTTGAATTAAAGTAAAATCATTCAATGTTCCAATTAGTATTTTCCTCAGCCACTTACAGCAGATATAGCGTGTTGGGCTCAATAGAAATTAAGGGGTTATTTTATAATTATAATTATAGATTGTATTTAATTTATCAATTGTCACAATTCAGTTATTTTGTCAGAGGGTGGTGGTTACTGCCGCCAGACGGACTGTTATTTTTATTTAAGGGATTAAGTTAAAAATTATCAATCAATCAATCAAATCATTTATTTGCCTATACATGGGTGTAAAACCAGATAATATAAATACTATTTAATACAACGTCCCAGCATGTACTACCACATTTGGTGTGCAAAATATTTATATCACGTGTCAAAACAACTATTACACAAATCAAAGTCAAATCACAGTCTAGTTTTATGATTGTTCCGATCACACGCCGTAGAAAAATTTCAAATCACTGTCATGCCATAGAAGCCTAAACCAGCCTGCCTATTCCAAAGTAAAACTTTTTCCGCATTCACAGTTGGTAACTTCCACGCGGCCGCTTCGAATGCGGTCCACAAACTTCGTCTGTATGTGACAATTGAATAAACTGTTCTATAAAATTGTAAGCGTCATACAAATCCAGTGTTGGGATTTGCTTTTGCTTTTTTATCATCATAAAATACGGAACGTCTGCATTGAATGTGTGTAGAGTTTTTAGAGGAAATTTATTTATTATTATTTATTATTTATTATTTATTACCTGGATTAACATATAGGGTAATTTTTATCCTGAAAAAAAAAATGTTAGGTTCCTGAGGGATCGTCTAAAAATATAAAAAATGGGGAGCCACCATCGTCACAGCGATAAAGATGTCAGATATTTTTCTCAGGTGTTTTTTCATTTTTCATTTTTCACCGCGGCACCTCCGTGGTCACGTTTCATGTAGGTACACATTAAATTTCAAGTACACCTAACTTATAGACGCATAATGCAACAACTGGCATTAAACGCGTTTAGCAAAAGTTGTTAGTGTAAACTTTAAATAGATACTTAAAGATGCTTTTTGGAGTTTACTCCAAAAAGATTCGATTTTTTCATATATAAGCCCTGGGTATGAATATCTATGGGAGTAAAATCAAATGTCACATGTCACACGTTACGCGTTATAGGCTTCAATGTGCTTCAATACATATTAATATAATATAATACATATAATATATTTATATTTAAATCCATTGATATTTATTTGTGAATTGAAAAAATTAACAAAGTAATAAAGTTAACAAAATGCATTCATTTACCCTCATTTAGTAATCTATGTATTTTATAATCGTTCGTAAGGAGTAAACTCCAGTCGTGCGTCGGAGCTGACACACACACATTTTTTTTTGTGTTAAACTCGACAGACAGGCTGACGATCTACTTGATGGTTGGTGGCTATAACACAAGCAACGCCAATGGTGCTGCAAGAGCGATGCCGACCATAGTAGTATTAAGGATTTGGATTAGGAAGAGGATAGATAGGGATGGATTATTTGCAAAAAGTTTGGGAATCTATCCCAAGTTTACCCAAATTATGTTTCTTTATGTCAAATACTGGACACAGGGGTCTTCTTTGTGTGAAGATTTTAAATGCACTCAAGTATGCATGTCTCTTATATTTTTCTTTGATAGTAATTACGAGTACTAATAGGATTATAGCCTACTGCTCCATGAAACCATGCTTCTAGCATACATTTTTCTTTGTACATGAAAAACAAATATTCTCACAACATAATCTATCAACATATTACAAATCAACATAAACCCATAATTAATTGCTCTGATCCAATCAAACTTTGTACCTACAGTTATCTCATTTCGTAATTAAAACGCGAATTATTGGAATATTGATTTGATTGGGTCTCATTATTTTTCACATTATACCTAATAACATTAATTTAGGAGTTTCTATATACATATATGCTTTTAGTGAGCCGGGAGGCCAAATCCTCCAGCCTAGATCCACAGTCGACCCTGGGTGTGATTTCATTTCTATCCTCTGTATAATTTCATGGGACCCGTGAAGATTATTAAATAAAACTTTTCTTTATTGCGTGCACCTCATTCTTGTTTAGTTATCCATTTCTTAATCAAATTGAACAACACCAAAACATGTCAAAATATAAAAACTTATAAACATCTTTCTAATATGACTTCCCGAACTATACTATGAATACTTAACAAAATTTTTCACTGACATGAAAATTCTACAATTCGTTTTCTCATTTTAAAATATCTAGTTCTATTTTATTTTCTTTTTAAATACCAACCAGAGATATTTAAAATTTAAAAACTCTATAACAGACCCGGGGCCTTTATAAGGTGGATTCTTCATCTTCTGCGTGGACGTCCTACGCTGCGCTTGCCAGTCCGTGGCCTCCACTCGAGAATCTTCCAATACCAGCGGTCGCCGGCTCTCCGTACTATGTATACTGCCCATTTGAACTTACTATTCCGCTGGGTTACGTCAGTAACTTTTGTTCGTCTACAGATCTCTTCAATCCTGA
Source organism: Synanthedon myopaeformis (assembly GCA_944738685.1). NCBI lineage: Eukaryota > Metazoa > Arthropoda > Insecta > Lepidoptera > Sesiidae > Synanthedon > Synanthedon myopaeformis. Next base: position 3,073,807 of record OX122938.1, on the reverse strand, counting down.
TTCGAGCTCACAGTGTAACTCCGAGCATAGCCCTTTCCATAGCTCATTGATCGACGTTGAGTTATCTTACGAGGCCCATAGTTAGGGACCACGTTTCCGGTGCCATATTATTATGTCATCACTGACCCGTTAAAAGCAGGCCTAAGCCAGCGTTAACATATTTCATGGGGACTAGATACAAAAATCGCATGTCAATTAACAAAATAATTTATTTGTTTTATTTTATCGAGTTTGAAGAACCATCAGTTTGACACCTTAATATAACTTAAGCCTAGCTAAGAAAAAAAAAATCAATTTGATATAGGTTCTCGCTTATAAAAATATGTACAGTATCTATACAATGTGTCAAACCTTAAAAAAAAAAGAAAACAAAAAAAACTATAAATTTTGAACTTCCAAGAAGTCATTGTTTACTCGTAGCACACGCCTCATCTGAGCAACACTAATTGTTTAAAGAGGTCAATATCATGCAAAAATACTAAAATAAAACTTTGGAAAATTAAAAAATTACTGCCGATGCATTTAAAAAATCCAGCTTAAAAAAATTAAAACAGTTAATGCCTGTATTAGAAACTGCAGTCATTCAGGAAGCGGTTTTAAAACTTTTTCAAAATCCGCACCAAACTCCACTATATCGTGTACTGGCGCTATAGCTCTTATAAACGCGTGATTAAGTTTCAAAATCGTTTGGTTCAAAGGCATCGTTTGTTGGTAGTCAATATAGATTAGTAGTTCGCCAGCAACTTCACCGTGGGAACTGTGTTCAAAGTTTGAAGTGCATCGCAGTTCGGTATGTACCTACTCTGGAAGGAAAACGAGTGGAAAATGTTGCGTTTTTAATTTTAAGTTCCTCTAGCACAGGGGTGGCGAACCTTTATGGAGAAACGTGCCATTTTTTCCTAAAAAATGTTCAAATGAGCCATAGACGTGCTATCAAATAATTTTGTCTTGGTGATTTTTGGGAAAATAATAAAACTAAATACCTATCGACTCCAAGCTCTTTGTGTACTGCAAAAATATATTTTGCACTGTATAGTAATAATTTTAAAAAAATATTTGTAGATTTATGTTTTTGGTTACTATAGTCACCGTGACATTTGAGTGGGTGTAGTTTGTTATTTTTAACTAAAATGCAAACTGTTTCGATCGGTCAAACAAATGATTATAAAATAATATCACAGTCAGCTTCTGTCTGTTTCTCTTCTACCTTCTTCTAAACCACCCAACAGATTTTGATACGGTTTTCACTAATGGAAAGAGCGATTAATGAGGAAGGTTTGAGTATATAATATGCAGAAAAAATTGCATCCCCGCGAAGCCGGGGACTGGTTACTAATAGTAGTTTATGTTACTGATTACATCATAGAGTTTTATTTTGTTGCAGATTACTCCAGTACTCGTAATGGTCTAATGAGTATACCACACAACGAAACTAATTTTGGGTAAGTAGAATCTTACCAATATGGGCTGCTCTGAGCAGAGAAGAAATATTATGAAGTCCTCTCACTCCGCAGTTGGTTAGAATTGCGGCTTATCTCATACCACCTCACAAGAAGGAGATACTCAAATCCAGTAGTGATTCGCAATGATCATATCACAAAATAAAAGACTATCTATATAGCCCTCGACGCCCGACACAAAAAAGAGGTGTTAAAGTTTGACCTGTGTGTCTGTCTGTGGCATCGTAGCTCCCAAACAGATTTCAATTTTCAATTACAGATTTAAATGAGTAAGGGTAAAAATGAGATTTTTGAACAAAACGTCAAAACGATCTTTAAGGCGTTTGTGCTATGAAACTATTAATATTACAAAAAAGGGTTATTACATAAATTATAGTAAATTTTCTCCAATTTATTTATATATCGTTTTATCGTAAAATAAGACGCAAAGGTGATATTGTCAAAAAACTGTTTTTGGCGTATTTATTTCAAAATAAAGGCGGTCATTCACGATTGTGCCAACCAGCCAAATGGAACTGCTTGTTGGCACGGTCGAGAATGGCCGCCTTAATGCGTGGCGAGAGCGGTAAAGATACAAGGTGGCAAAGTAGAAATTAGAAAACAACACATCGAAATCTAAAAAATTCCAATTGGTTGGATATTCCAAGTGAGGTTACTGTGCTATTTCTTTCAATGTATTGAAAGGAAGGCTAATTACTCGTAGCTTAAGGAAATGTATTCCATCACTTTTTATTTTCCACATAAATAATACTGTATAAAACAACAACCTTCTAAATAATAGTATTACAATGTTGTACTTGTAATTTATGAATTAGGCTTATAGAAACGTCTACGTCAAAGTGTAATGAGTATAATACATACGTTGGAACGAACTCTTTTTTTTAGATATAAAATTGAAATTCTATATTCCTCTGAAGCGAGAAATAGGCTGATACAATTTAATATTCATTGTTATTACAGTATTATTACGTTAAAAGTAATGTTTTTGAACTACAAAGGGGTTATTTTATATAAATATCTATGAATAATACATATAGACTAAACAGTCGTTTTTGATGTAGAGCCATTTTTAGAAGAATCTATTAATTAGTCAGTAATTATATAATATATTAGCTATACGGTCCCGGCTTTGCACGGGTGCAAAATAAAAACTATTCTATCTTTTATGTTGGACCAAATTACACATAGTTACGAAATTTTCTCAAAATCGGTTCAGTAGTTTAGGGAGTACATCGCGCACAAACACGTGACACGTAATATATATTAGATAAAATATTTGTTGGTAATACAGTAGACATAAGTATTTGTCTAAATTTACGTATATATTTATATCTTTATATTTAATTCTAAGTTATATATATTTACATATTATATACATAATATGTATAAAGCTTCGGTTTCCTAGGCAAGGTCCTTTGAATTTTTTATTGTCTTTCGGAATATTTATTCCGAAAATTTGTGCATAATTTTTTTGATCTGATTGTTATGAAATAAATAGTGGAATGAAAGGCGTCTGAATTCAAGCAATCATAGATAGCTAGGCGTCGGACAGTTTAACTTAGTTACGACGCGGTTGAAACAACATTAACTTAGTCGAGGTTGTGATAACCTCGTTAGAACAAAGTCTAGGAAATCTAGCTCGCTTGGACGTGTTCGTGTGAATTTTATTATTAAATTTATTATCTGTGATCCTGTCATTCGTAAGAGGATTAAAGTCGCTTAATTGAATCGTATGTTAATCGGTAAAACTTAAAAATTAATTAAAATACCGCACTTGTATTCTTTCACTTTATGAAATGAGTGACAAACAAGTATACAGTATGATGTTTGTATAACAAAAAAACATGTTGAAAGAAAGAAAAAAAAATTTGTTCACGCAACACAAAAACATAAACATATACATATATCTTACTTATCACACAAAAAGGTACATAGTTTAATGAGAACGCGAAAATGGTCAGTTGCCCATTTCCCTAACCCTTCCTATTTTCTTATTCTTAATCCTACTAAGGTCGACTGCACACTTGCAGCACCTGTGGCGTTTTGCTTGTGATATAAGCGACGCAGCCACCTACGTGGCTATCGTTATAAAGAAAAGAAAAAACAGGACACAGTGTGGACGCTACTTCACACTACTTACACTTTCGCGGTGTGGCAAACATTACTCTGTATCGGATCAGGCATAGTGTGAACATCTTCATATAAATTGTGCAGCCAAGCCACTGGACTTTCGCTGGATCGGAGTAATGTGAACGAGCTCTTACGGCTGACTCGCAGTAACTATTTCTTTCATTAAAACTTTAATCCGAACATATGCTAAGTTTTGAGATAAACAAATAAAAACAAATATTTATAATCGGACACTGCTTCAATGTTTTTCAAAATATTCTCCATTAAGATCAATACACTTTTGCATACGTTTAAACCAATTGACAAAGCACTTTTTCCATTCCGCTTGAGGTACCTCCAAAACATGTGATTTAAACGCATGAAGCGCTTCTTCAGGCGTCGAAAAACGTTGACTTCGTAATTTATTTTTGATGTGCGGGAATAAAAAGAAATCCTTAGGTGCCAAACAAGGACTGTACGGCGGATGACCCATCAATTCAATGTTTTGACTGCTCAAAAACGTTTTTGTTTGACCTGATGTGTGAGAGCTTGCATTGTCGTGGTGGAGAATGATTCGTCCTCTGCGATTGGTTTCCCTGATTTTTCCGAACACTTCTGGCAAAACACTTCTGGTGTACTATTCAGAATTGACCGTTCTACATTGCTCTAATGGAACGCTGGCGACATGTCCAGTTATTCCGAAAAAACAGGCGACCATTTGCTTCGCTTGTATTAAATAATTAAGAATGTAAATATAAAAATCTATAAAAATCCTATTATAGAAGGGGTAATATAATGTTCAAAGCAAGTCAAGTAGGTAACTATTTATAAACTTAATTCTAAGTACAAGAAGGTTACTCTCAAACTAGTTCCGTGTGCGGTTTTCAACGTTATACTAAAGTTAGGCACGCTACGAGAAAGTTTCAACACTGACTTGCAGTTTGATGCAAGTATGAAATATTCATTAGATGTTTACTAGAATTTTTAATTATCGATGTTTAATAATTTATTGTTAGTTGCAAAGCAACGTCTCGACTGAGTATCTTTTATCCAACGTGCCGTTGGAAAAGTAATACCTACTCGCGATCGACTCATCTCGAAGTACTTACTTGTACACAAGCTAAAATTAAAAATTATATTGTCCCATTTAATCAAGATTTCAAACAACACAATCTTTCGAATTTTTGACGGGAAAAGTGAAAACTCTGTGAACCTTTCATTTCTGACATGCAGTCCTACGACTGCATGAGGTTTAAGTACTTATTCTTAGTCATACTTAGTCAGATCCTATAATATATATAATATGTCGGCGGTCGATCATAAATCCGGCAGTTCGTGATGCGCCTAGGCAGATCGTATTATGGCGGTGTTTCATGTAGTTGCAAATTGATCAAAAAAGTGCTTATCAAATTATATTTAATCAAAAACTAATCACAATCTCACATCTCAATGCACAGTCAAATCGTCGAACGATATACTTCGAACTATCTGACTGATATTAGTTAGGAACTTCATGAAACGGCACCATATCACGATCTACCTAGGCACATCACGAATTGCCGGAAACCGATAAACGACTAACGTTAAATCGGTTTAACGATTTTTTTCTTAACGATAACGATAAGGCGGCCTATTGTATATCAGCGATAGACCGCCTACATACACTGGACCTCAAAAAAAAGGTTCGGTTAGAAAATCTTCAAAAGTACCTGACCTAGCATTAGGAAATAAATGACTATATTAAAAAATATTTTAATGTGTTTAAATAAAAATAAATTTATTTAGTTCAGCTTTAATTTAGTCTTTATTTCATAAAGCTAAATCGGGTACTTTTGTAGCTACTTTTGTACTGCTTCCCAAACTATAAAATATTCCACACCATCCATTATATCCCATATCAAACTTCATAATGTCAGACTAGCTGCTTTAAACTTTTAGTAAATTCTGAAACCCCGCGTGTCCATGCATAATATATGCATCTTGCATACACTTGACAGCGATTGCGGAGGGGAATTTATACAGTAAAGTTGGTTAAAATAAAGTTAGCAAAGTGTAAACGCAACTTAGTTGCACTTCCGCTATGAACGTCCATGTATGTATGTACTTGGTCGCTCGCCTCCACTAGAGTTTTGGAGTATGAAACGAGCCTTGCTTAAAGTTAGATTAAACGATTTTAATCAAATATTAATATTAAAAACAAAATATTTTAACCTACAATTCAAAATAAGGTAATCTAAAATAGTACCTAAGATCAAGGCTGTTGTAATTATTCAAGAATTCGTATATCTATATAATCACTATTCGTTGTTCGACGCTCGATTCCACGCTCTATGAAACCCCATTACCAAATTACATGATAATATCTCAGTAAAATCTAATTTCTAAACAACTAAGTAGTTCGCACGATAATGGCCAATGTGCTGCCTCCCTTTAAGTAATATTTTATTGATAGTTGTAGCCTGATTGAAACATCTCTAACGGCATTAAGCTGCTATAACTTGATGCGTAGTTCGGTGAGCCTAACCGAACATAATATTTAGCTCACCAATTTCTGGCTTATACAATAATAACAATCAAATTTCTACCCAACATTTTGTTCTATATGAAAATTACAAATATACGCGTTAGTATATCAAATATGTAGACACAAAACAGAGTGAAATCCGTGAAATATAATTTTCAGTAATGAAAACAGTAAATCTCCACTAGGAGAAATGCGAAAAGAAAAAAAGATCCACATCCGCTCCGGGAAACTTGTAAAAATGCTTTCGTTTTGCACTGACCGAGATAAACTAGTAACTTTTTAGATTTCGAGTCGGACGTTCCTTTTAAAACGTAAAGATTTTATCAAGAAACGAAGCTTTATGAAAAGTTTGTATGAAATGTGAGTACTTAAAAGAAAGTAAACTTTAAGTATGTTTATTTAATCCTTTAGCCGCCAGAGTCGGATTTATCCGACAATTGTTTTTGTGTCCATTTCGCCAGAGCATTCCTCTACTTGTATAATGTGATTTTTTAATCATTGCGTTGCTTTCTCTTTTAAAAAAATCGGTTTACGAGTCAAGACTCCTACAAATCCAAGCGGTTAAAGGGTTAAAGAAGAGTTTTGTGTTTACCCCGTCGTTTAAGATGAACACTAATTTGACTTATTAAAGCTAAATTAAAGCTTAAAATAAAATGCATTAGTATAATTTAATACTATAAGTATTAAATATTTTTAAATCATATTTATAAAAAATAAAAAACTATTTTTTGAGAAAAAAAAAAGTAGTAAATTACTGGCCAGAAAAACCTTGTAAGTATGTTGTTGAATACATTATACGTTTTGTAAGCTACCTAAACTTGAACATTAAATTCTCTAGTTCCGTTTGGCTGTTCGAAAGCCACAAAACGAGTGAGCACGTCTCTTGAATCCCACCTCGACACGTGATCAATCGCGTCCACAAAGAAAAAATCTCACTCAATTCCAAGTTGTCCTGCACTCGAAATGTACTGCGGCTTAAAAGGCACGTTTCATTGGGAATATGAATTTCCTAAAGGTTTTTCATGAAATGAAATAATGCTGCCGAGTATGCCTAATTTCCTTTGAACCATTTGGTACTGTATCAAATACATAAATATGAGTACTTTTAAAAAATCTTTTCAAATAGGATTATTGTGTTTATGATCTGAATTGGTTTAATTAATTTTTTTTTCCTTACCTTTGTAATACATATTATGTGGCTATTTAAAATCACTGAATTATAATGTACTATGTAGGTACTAGAGAACACAATTCAAAGAAGCAAATTTTTTGGCAACGTTAGAAATGCAGGGCTGATGGTCTTTAAAGTTCTGTAAAAAAATCTTCATAAATTATAGCTAAAAACAATCACGATCACGTCTGCTTCAGACAAAAAAAAACCTATCAAAATCGGTCTATCCGTTTCGGAGCTACGATGCCACAGACAGACAGATACGCAGACACATACGTCAAACTTATAACGTTCCGTTTTTTTTTTGCGTTGGGCGTTGAGGGTTATTAGCCTACTCCTCCCATGTGTTTCCATTTCTCCGCATACACGCGAAGTCATAAATTTAAATCGAGCATACATTAATGCAAAGTCATGGCCGACGCGTTCCGTGGTAATTTCATTAATCTTAGTTTAATTTATGCATAGTTAAACCATTGTTAACTAGCCGGTGTGTTTGGTTACTCGCTTGGGGATATAATTAGATTGAGCCAGTGTTTGTCGTGGAAAATAATGTTGATCTAGTATATTATAATAATTTTGGACATTATACTTAGTTATAGCATAAAATGTACTTACATGAAGTATAGTATTTCTCTGTGTAAATACTTAATGTCCAATAGTCCCAATATAACAAAGCATTAATATTAGGATATATTATAATACAATACTATAATTTCATTAATTTTGAAAAATGGCTGCGCCCACCCTTGATAGGTCAAGAGATATGGATAGAAGCATCACTTACCGTATCATATCATTACATATGCTCTTATTTCACTGTGATCTTCTGTGAGTATTGGTTACTGCCGCCAGGTAGGTGGCTCAGTTTATGAATGCGGAACGCAGTGTATCAGAAAACTGATAAAACTAGCATTTGGAATCCCTTACATAAAATAACTCTCTGTGTAAGGTTATTACACAATAAATATTATATGAGTATCTTCTTTTTGTTACAGATTACTATTGTTCAGGAAAACGAGGCGGAAAGAAGATGCATTATATTACGAGAGAAGTGAGTGTATAGAAAAATTCTGATCGCATGAATGCTTATGGGTCCCTTGGAACTAAGCGTTTAGGCAAGCGCCTTAACCACTCATCCAAAGCGCTCGTCGAAACTGGCTTCAGTGTGTGTTGCGTCTTATGTAAAAATTTCTATGTTTCAGGTGCTCAATTGCTCAGAAGTAAAAGGGACCTAGTGTCGGGAAATATCATAATGACTCAACACTTTTCAGAAAAGATAATTTCACCCGGAGAAGATGTAAGTAAATTTCCTTTCGCATTTTTTTTTGTATTCTTTCAAAAAGCTGATTCTATTGTATTAGCACAAGACCTTCGTGACAGATTTTTTAAATTTTAGGATTTATGATAGTAATTTTTATTTTTAATATTATTATTTTTGATTTTTATTTTAACAAAGGATAATTTTTCAGTTAAGTCTCCAATGTGCAGCAACATCGGAAAGACCTCCGAGGTTCGTCTGGGATAGAGATGGTCTCGTTATATCTTCAAATACGGATCAAAGGTACTGATTAATCGGATCCAATTTTTTTTTACTATAAATAAATACCCGAATCATTCAATATTTAATGAAACTACATCATGCTGTCAGGTCGGTGTCATGGTTACCAGAGAGTTTTCTCTGGGCTTATGGAGGCGAAAATGGATATCTTGTATGAAAAAAGTGTTTCATCGAGAGATTTTGCATACACATAATGTGAAATATTTTATAGTGAAATTAGGGGTAGACATAGGACACTTGTAATCCAAAAATTTAAATATATTTTTACATATAAATAATGATAAAAAAATTTCAGGTACACATTAGGACAGATGATGTCATCATCAGGAATGGGGGTAGTATCACACCTCAATATATCGCGAGCAAGAGTCGAAGATGGCGGCTTGTATTCATGTTCAGCTTTTGAAGGCGACTCAAGCGTCGTTCATGTTGCACGCATTGATGTTTATGGTAAATAAAATTTGGATAATGGAGTTCATCACAATTATGCTTATGCCCACAGAAAAAAAAACCAGTTTTATATGGAAATGCGTACTTGCAGCACCTGTTGCGTTTCTTGTGTTATACCTAGGCGACAGTAGCCACCTACTGTCAAGTGGCCCGTCATGTAAGCCTGTCTGTTGACCTTAACATATAAAAAATATATAAAAATATCTATGTACTATAATTTTCATAAACTATGACTATAACCGGCGATTATAGAGCTGGCTATTACCTCGGGCAATAGATTAGCATTGCCATACAACGAGGTAATGCAGCCAGCATGGTCGGGGGACCATGCCTAGGGGACCGAAGCTTTATACTGTATAATATGTAAATGTAAATGTAATATAAATTTTGTTAGCCTTAAGTATTGTTATCAAATAAATAATTTTCATATTTAACTTGTGTGTTTATATTTTCCAGGCCCACCATACATCAGATCTTTGCCACCAATCAAAGTGCAAAGTGGAGAGCCTTTGAAATTGAAATGCCCATACTACGGTTTCCCTATAAGGTATTCAGAGTTTTATTCCCTATGTACAAACTTATATAAAAATAAAGTTTCTATGCTTGGCAAAAGTATAATGGCAGGCGCAATGTATGTCAGGCGTAACACAGTTCCCCCGCCCATAGACAGCGCGAGGAAACACCGTGGCTTTTTAGTGGTATGTGGGACTAATACAGTTGGTGCGCTCCTCCTCACCTCTACTCCTCCATGTTTGTGTAATGTCATATAAGTTTTTAATTAAAATACGAGTATGTAGTTTAAAATGAAGCCTCTTCAAGTTAGTGTAATCTCTTACACTAACTTGGATTTCATCTAAGTATCAAATTTCTCTCCGTTTTTCTAATAACCAATATAATATTTATATATAAGCAAATATTTATCAAGATAAATTGATTCAATTTTTTTTTTATTATTTTTGGAAGAGGAAATTCACCATAGATACCGATGCCCTGAGCTTCTCATCAGCATGTCCGACTCCACTGAAAAATGTGCATAGTGACCTACGGACTAAAAACCTTCCGCTATTCCGATGGCTACCCTTTCGGTAGGCTTTGAGGCATTTCTTCAATACTGCTCTTATTTTAATTTCAGTAAGCTCGAATGGGAACATAAAGGGAAAAAAATTATCAGCTCTACACTTCCGCAACATGCAAGGTATAAACGCTTCGCCGCCGTCATTAGGAAGAAGCGGCGTAAACGGCAACTGTACGAGACTGGGGAACATGGGGTGCTCAGCATACCGAGGATAGTCAAAGAGGAGAATGGGGACAGTTACACTTGCATAGTTTTCAGTCCTTCTGGAGAAATGGCTAGAAGGTAAGTTAAATATATATTAATATAATAAAGAAAGAAGATTTGTATTTTTTGTTTGTAATGAATAAACTCAAAAACTACTGGACCGATTTAAAAAATTCTTTCACCTATAGAAATCTACATTATTACCAAGTAAAATATAAAATATAGGCTATAATAATGTAATATAAGTATTACTTAAACATTGTAGGTCGTTCGAGATCCAAGTGGTGGAAGCCCCCGAACTTGACGAGCTAAGAGTTGGCAGCGGACTGAAGGAAGGACAAATAGTGCAGATCACTTGCAATATTATAAGCGGCGATCCGCCAATATATTTCTCGTGGTTGAAAGACGGAAAGAAGATAGCTTCTAGCCTTAAGGTAAACATACATTTCAAGGTCAGGACATTATACAAAGCTCCTGTATCATACAGGAGCTTTGTATAATAATTGCGTGTCGTGGACGATAAAACATCTTTTGCGTTTTAATTCTTTGATTTTGAAACATTATTAACTAACCTAATAGTCTGAGATAAGGCATTAGAAATATATACCCTCATCTGTTATTTAATGATGGCAAAGATTATCAGATTCGATCTATTCATCGTTAGAAACTTGTTGCATATGCAAAAGACAGGCGGACAGCGACTTTATTTTATAACAGGTATGTACTAGCAAGTCTCCTTTGGTTTTGCACGTATGCATTTTTTTCTGTAAATTTATACACCAATCAAAGATCATAAAAAATCAATCCAAGCTTTTCTCGACTTTCTTTTGTTCGTTTGTTTTGTTTTGTTTTTTTATAACGTGCTTAGTACTTATTTGTTTTTTTTTTTTATGATATTTCAGATAACAGAACGCAGTTCGGAGCTGTTCAGCGTGCTCATAATAAAACGCGTCTCGTTGGAACATTGCGGGAAGTACACTTGTATTGCGACAAACCACGTCGGCAAGGTCAATCAGACGGCCGAACTTTATATCAACGGTAAGTTTATTAATTATCCTTTTCATAACTTCTACGCAAGAAAAAAAATACTCAGGAAAGTGTAGTTCAGTTATTATTGTACTAATTTGTAATTACAACATTATTTAAAAAAAAAACAGTTCAAGTGAAAACTACGGAACATTCGAACACTTTTTACCGCCAATAGTTTGTTAACATCTTAACAAACTTAACAATAATCTTAACAAATCTTAATATAGAAAAGGGTTGTTTTAATAAATAATGTTTACTTACTCTGTGCTGTGAAGGAAAGCATCGTAAGAAACATGTATTATTATACTCCATTGAAATCGTATCAATCAAGCGGCGTTGTCTTTCATCAAATGACTTAGTTCTGATTTTTTTATATATACTACTAATGAAATGGTAATGACAAATCCGAATTTTCCACCGCGAAAGCCTTACGGTTTTTGTCGATTTTTACTACCAAGGATCTGTGCTACGGCAAAAGTCACTATCCACACTTAATAAGTAAGTTGTTAAGTAAATGTATTGTTAAGCAAGATTAGCCGTCACTTTTTTCCGGACTAAACAGTCCCGACTCGAACATTGTAAGAATCCAAAATTATGATCCAAAATCAAAGTTAGTACCTAAAGCTAACTCAATTCTCAAATAAACTTACAACAATGCCGCCCGTATATCTTCATCACAACTTTAAAACAGAGAGATAAACTGGCCAAACAAAGTTTCACTACAGCTTTGTTAATGTCAACTGAACTTGTTCTATGGGGACATTGTCTCAGCTAGTTCTCAAATGATATATCTACAATCGCGACACACAACAACTTGGCGCTTTAAGTTCCTTAATTACAAAGAAATTTAATAATATATTAGTAGTATTTAATCGTAGATAGAAACAGAAAAAGGAAGATACGTTAATCACTAATTACGCATGGTCCTATTAAACTGAGTCCAATAGTCTCACTTTCGCTCAAACAACACTCGAACGGGGTATAACAGAAAATAGTTTGGATTCGTAGTAATGACACATTGGTATACATTTACTTATCTCTCTCCATTATTAGTTGTATTCGATATACCTACGTTCGCGTCCCTTGGTCATAGACGAGTTCAGAAAGACCAATTGTTTTTATACAAGATTATGAATAATTATATTGATTCACCATTATTATTAAGCAATATTGGATTGAGTTGCCCTCGAATAAATTCACGCCGTAAGTGTTTGTTATACATTCCGTTCTGCAAAAGGAATTATACAAGCAATACCTTTTTGCATCGCTCCTGTAAATTTTATAATGAACACTTGCTAGATCTGGATATTTTTAGTTGTCCTATAGGAGCCTATAAACGAAGCCTTAAACAAGCTCTCGAAAATATAGTTTTGTAGTCTCCTTTTTGTTGCAGCCAGTTTATGTTTGTTTTGTATGTTATATGTTATTTGTTAACTGGTTTATTTATTTGTTTTTCTCTTTCTTTTTTTGTGTAATTCTTACCTTTTTGTATGTTTTGTACCAGCTCCAATATTCTTGTGTGACTTGTAATTTATAATATGTTTTAGTAATTTAGTGGAAACTTTGCTGATTTATGTTTTTCTTGTATGTATATTTATAATGTGTAGCGAGATATTGTATGTTTCCCTAATATAAATAAATAAATAAATAAATAAATAAATAAATAAATAAATAAATAAATAAATAAATAAATATTGAAATTGTAACTGTGGGGATAAGTTCTAACGCATACATTTGTATGTAGCTTGTTTGTCGTATCCGCTATGTAAGAACTTAACCGTATCTTCCTTTTTTGCTTCTATCTACGTATTTAATACAAAATTTTCGGTACGCGTAAATTTTGGAGATAAGCGTTCTTAATCTACTCTAACTTTTTAAAATTACCTTTTCAGTTGCTCCCAAATGGGTAGAAGAGCCTTCGAACACGTCGCTGCTGTTAGGTCAACGTGGTTTGGTCTACTGCAATGCGAACGGCTATCCGAATCCACAAATACATTGGATGAAGAGGGACGGTAGGTACTTACTTATTATTATAAATTTAAGGGGCCAAGGATAATGCTAAAATGTGTAAAAAAAATTAACCCCTGACGCCCGACGCAAAAGAGGTGTGTTAGAAGCTTTACCTGTGAATCTGTGTGTCAGGCTGTGACATTGTCTGGCCCAAACGGATAAACCGATTTTAATTCGTTTTTTTTTGTGTGAAAGCTTACGTGATCGAGAGCTACAGTTATAGATAATTTATGAAGAACTGTTCAGGGATTTGAAGAGCATCAGTACCAAATTTCATCCAATTCTGATCAGCAGTTCTTGCGTTATTGAGGAACAAACATACAAAGTTTCACATTTATAATAATATTACTAACTGACGACCGTGATTTCGTCCGCATTTAAGATTAAAAAAATAAGAATAAGAAATTTATTTCAGAATATTTTATAATAGTTTTAATATATTTATATCCCCCACAATAGGCTCTGCCTGTCCTGTGGGGGAAGGATATTATTATTATATTATTATTATATAATATAATAATAAGCAATATAATATAAGTTAGTTTTCTTAATTTTAAATTATCCTTCGGGGACAGTGCCTACTTATGTTCTGGATAAAAAGTAATATATGCCCTATGGCCCTTAAATTTTCTATATCGCTGAAAACGTCTATGTAAAATTTCGTTAATTTTTAAAAGAATACCTAAGGTTGAAGTTGTGACTATTTTCAGCCACTCTTGGCATCTGGCGACCGGTGCTGGACTTAGCTGGTGGTGGAGTGACGAGCTATCCGAACGGCACTCTCGTCATAGAAGTGGTCTCTCTCTCAGACGAGGGAATGTACGCGTGCAACGTCGAGAACGGAGTCGGAGAACCACTCAACAAAAACTTGTGGATCAACGTCAACAGTCAGTACAATTTTTTACATAATATAAGACCTGGTTGCTTATTTATAATCCCCACTAATCTATACTAATATTATAAAGAGAAGATTTGTATTTTTGTATGTTTGTAATGAATAAAATAAAAAAACTACTGAACCTATTTTGAAAATTCTTTCGCCTATAGAAAGCTACATAATAAGCGTGAGACTATATTTTATAAGGTTAAGCCGGCGAAGTTGCGTGCAACAGCTAGTAACTATTATATAAGTGTGAAAGTAACACTGTCTGTTTATTACATTTTCACGCCTTAACTACTCAACCGATCAACATGAAAGTTTGAAAATTTCAGAACCTGTTCACTTCGATTCGATCGGTACCAACATAACAACAAAAACAGGACTACCAATCACTCTTACTTGCAAGCCGCTAGGTGACAATCCTATCAGGATCAAGTGGAGTTTGGATGGAAAAGTAGTGGACTTCACTACCTCCAGGTATGTAAGTAGCCATTAAGTTATATTTTATCGTTTCAATCTTGACAGTGATCATTAAATTATTTAAAATTTATTTATTCCAGGAAAAGTATTTAAAATGGATTTAGATTTAACAATGCTAATTACATTATACTCAATAAAACTTACGTAACCCTTATATTATCTATTACCCATATTATTAGCTATTATTTAGCCTTAATTAGCCTTATTAGCTATTTATTAGAACCATATAATAGTTATTATTCTTTGTTTGAATAATTTTGAAAAAATGAGTGATTTTTTTATATCTAATTATGTGCCATCTAACGATTTTGCATAAAAACATTGTTTTAGTATTTCAACCTTAAATTTCTTACATCTTACTTTACAAATTAATTTCCTTACCGTAACAAAGATGGCGCTATTAGGCAGTAGGTAAGAGTATTTTCTACAACCAAGTATTATTTCGATCATTCATGGAACAACACATGTTAATTAGTGGTTATTTATTTGATCTTTTTACTTATGAAAAATTTATAGATAAATCCTCTTCACACTGAGTAATTGTTTTGTTTAGCGACATCTGTTGCAGGTTATCAGTAAACAGTCACTTTTTAAGTTTTAGGATAAAATTATCGTTTTCACATTTTTGAGAAAGTAAAAAAAAAAATGGGTTTGCTGTACCTAAGAGGATTTTATTGGATCATAAAAAGATACCTATAATCATTATCAACCTTTATCAACGGTCTTTTTTTTTTATAACCATACACCATGATTTATAATTATGTATGTATTGTTTTACTTCCTCAAAAATTTGAAAATGCTATACACACAGCGTTGTTAACTTAATCATTAAGTTTAATGTGTTAAACATTTTTCAGAATAACGATATCAGAGGCCATGACACATAACGGATTGAAGAGTACCATCAGCATCAGTCACGTGGAAAGCAAAGACGGAGGTCAGTACGAGTGTCGAGCCAGCAACCCGTACGGAGTGGCAACTTTTGTTATTGGACTCAGTATATTAGGTAAGGGAATAGGCAATCTATTTCGTATTTTAGAATGAACTGTACAATATATTGCATTACCCATTGCACGAGTGGTTAATAAGGTGCTGGCCTTAATGCTCTTTCTCGAAGGTCTCGGGTTCGACTCCCGGCAGGGCCAACTTTGGAAATATACTTTTCAAAGTTGGCTCTGATCTGAATTTGGATTGAAACGTAGTGGCAGGACACACTGCGCTTAGTAATCATTTGGGCAGCCCGTCTGGCGGCAGTAACAACCACCTTACATAAAACCACTAGCAACGTGCTTGTATGTGGTAACTGTGGTTTTGCATGTGTTAAATTCAGCTGACAGACTGACGGTTCACTTGATGGTCAGTCTGTCTGCCGAATTTAATATAGAAAATTATAGATATTAATAATTTATTAAATTTATTTATTAAGCAATTTTATTACTAACACTAAATACATATTATATTTATTAAGAATATTCTTAATACTGTTTTCATCATTTTAACAGGAAAAACTCGTATTAAACATAGTATAAAATTAGGTCGCTTCTCGCCGTCTGTCTCTCTGTATGTACGCTTAGATCTTTTAAACTACACAACGGATTTTAATGCGGTTTTCACTAGTGTAAAGAGCATTAAACTAGGAAGGTTTGAAACGCTTTAAATGAAAAAATACACCCAGAGAAAGCCGGGAGTGGGTCGCTAGTTAATTAATTAAATTACTCTTTAATGGTGTACAAAATACAATGACTATTATTACAATTATTTCCAGAGCCTCCAACTCCGCCCCTAGACCTGCAAGTGGACTCGGTGAGTAGTAACGCAGTGAAACTGTCTTGGAGGGACACAATAAGCACTCACGTGCAGCACTACTGCGTTCAGTATACCAGCAACGACTTCATGATCTGGGACACAGCGAAGACTATTAACATCTCCAGGTAATATTCATTAAATTCTATTATTTATTTGTTTATTTTATTTTAGGGATATTTACGGGTACAATCTTTATATAGTATATATTATAACAAAGTCGCTTAACGCCGTCTGTCTGTCACCCCGGTCACCCCGCGTGTACGCTTAGATCTTAACTGCGCAACGGATTTATTTGTGGTTTTCATCAATAGACAGAGTGATTCAAAGGAAGCTTTTAATATTTTGTACTGAAAAAATGTTAGGTTCCTGAGGGATCGTCTAAAAATATAAAAAATGGCGCCACTGTCGCCGTCGTGGCGTCACCGTGGTTACAGCGATAAAGATGTCAGGCGCTCATATATTTTCTCTTTTAACGCGGACGAAGTCGCGGACACCAGCTAATATATATATATATGTTGTGTTGGTTTGTGTATTACTCAAAAACTCGAAAACTAGCCGACGGATTGACTTGAAATTTTTACACAACACTGCATTTAAAGAGAGGAATGATCCTATATATTTTTTCCCAAAATTCCAACAGATACAGTTTTTTTATAATAATAATAATTTTAAATAATAATATTTTTCACACGTTGACCGTTGTTATGGTATCCATGGAACGTGGCCGGGTTCAACTAGTATTTAATATATTAATAGCTTATTATACGTCCTGCTAAGCAATGAGCTGTGCGAAATTTTGTACCAATCATAATGTAGATTATTAAATTCTTTTGAAAGTTAAACGAATATTGAATTTTTCAGACGCGAAAACGAACTTCGTCAAAGCGTGGAGATCAGAGATTTGCAGCCAGCAGTAGACTACAGAGTGAGAGTCGCTTCTGGGAACCAAGTCGACTTAAGCCCGTTCACACAACCCATACACTTCACTACACAACAGGAAGGTATATACCGGATCCGAAGAGGGGTCGTCCTTCACCCATCTGTTTATTAGACAAAAAGACAGTTATGTATGAGAAAATATATCGCGATTGTGTTGCCTATGAAAGTACATACTTATATACAAAAGTGTCGGTTACGGTAACAGTGTCGCGAGTTCAATGGTTTTTTCCCATCTCAAAAATGCCCAACGCGCCTAAAGAAGACGTCAAAAAACGTTCTTGTCTATTATACTGCACAGTACGCTTAATGCTTCTCCGTCACACATTTATGCTCCGATTTTCAAATTTCATAATTATAGCTTGGACAGTTTATAGTTGCCTGTAAAAATCCGTTCATTGATTTACTATTTACTATGAAATTTGAGAATCGGAGCAAGCTAAGATGTGTGACAGAGAAGCGTTAAGAGTTCTGTGAAATGTAATCTAGTTTTTTTTTATCAATTAAATATATCAACGAGTATATTTTAAAAGGAAACACAATTGATAAAATATACTTTTTCATATCAATATCACAGGCCCCCTAGTTTCTTTTTTATAAATTTGAAGTTAAGGCAAACTAAACATATTGCGCGTGTTACGTTAATCTTAAATTAATAATACTTCATTAAATATTTCAGCACCGTCTTCGACTCCTCTGGGAGTACAAGTGCAAAATACTGACAATCCAGGCGAATTGGTCGTCTCCTGGTTGCCTCCACCAAGGGAAAGCCACAACGGACCACTCCAAGGTTATCACGTGAAAGCAGTTCCAAGATTCAGTGCAGATTCAAGTAGGTATAACATATTTAAAGTTATAAATATTACAGAATATTTTAAGTTTTTTTTTAATAATATAGCTCATAAATTTATATTATTTATATATTTATTAAACAGCTAGTTCATTAAAGGCTAAATAAGGTGGTCTTACCTTGGCATAGTCAACCGGTTTATTGTTTTACTTATTAAAGAGTATTTTATTGATGTATCTTATCTGAATTTTTCAGGTGCAGACGATACTCAAACCAAAGTTGTGAAAGTTATTTCTAGGAAGGGTAAGCAGGAGACAACTCTAAGTGGCCTATTGAAAAATACAAGGTAAATATGATATTGTACTGGTATTTTCTGTCATTGATAACTGTTGAATTTTATTAGTATAGTGCCTGGCATACTGCGCTCCGTCATAACCTGGCCAGCCTGATTGGCGACAGTAACTACTCTCTTACAGAAGGCCAATCATGTAATGGCAGCTATGAGTATCATAATTATAATAACAACAAAATGAGTGAAGTCAACAAAGAATTTCGATACCTTTTGAAGTTTTATTAAAAAAAAGGGAAAAATGCGACACAAGTCATAAAAAAATATTTTGAAGTGTATGGACTGGATGAAAAAACTTAGTTAAAGCGATTTCAATCAGAGAATTTGGATGTCAAAGATAAAGCTCTTTCTGGTCGACCTGTAAAGGATAAAGTGGATGCCAAAAAGTCGGATAGTAGTTACGACACAGTTTTGACCCATTTGAAAAAAACTGGATATATAAAAGTTCGATATTTAGGTGCCACGCGACCTCACTGAAAGAAAGCTAATGAATTCGTGATTCCCAATTGTAACGTAACGAAACCAAACCTTTTTTAAAAAGATTGAACACCGGTGATGAAATATACACAGATAAGTAGTGTTGTAAAATCCAATAAAAAGCAGACCTCTTTTACATTTCAGATACGCAATATCAGTGAGCGCATTTAATGCAGCCGGAAGTGGTCCTTTCTCTTTACCGATTTACCAGACGACTAGGGAAGGAGGTAAGGCTAATAATACATTTTTTAGTAACAGTACAAGATACGGGGTACATTGTATTTGCACAAATTTGCATCATTGTTCTTATAAGATAAAATCACTTTTGACTGGGCTTCATGACACTACTACATTTATTTACATCAGTCTCTTTTATCTCTTATGCAGCACCAGAACAACCTCCGTCGAATGTGGAATGCAGAGGGACGTCATCTTCTTCGTTGAGGGTGTCGTGGCAGCCGATCACTGTTCAAGGAACATCTCTGCTCGGCTACTCTGTCTTCTTCGCCACAGAAGGTTTGTACTGAACATCAGCAATTTGTATTGATTTTGTTACAAAAATATTATTATTGGACATCATGTTAAATATGAGACGGTCTTAATTATTGAATTGAAAATAGGTCAAAAATTATACTTGATAACCGGTTCAACGGATTTAGATGAAATTTGACACACAGATAGTTTATTACCCGGATTACCATATAAGAAACTTTTTCCTGGAAAAATGTCAAGTTCCCGAGGGATTGTCTAAAAATATAAAAATTTGGGCGCCCCCGTCGTCACAACGAAGATATCGGTGGTTGTAATAGTCATATAATATCATAATAATATTAATATATAATATCTTCACACATTCCACACAGCATCATCTAGTTCCACAATAAGCAACTAATGCTTGTATTATGGATACCAGACAGTTGTTATAATACATAGATTAGTATTTTTTTTTTGTAAATACATACATATTATAAATATAAACATCGATGACTCAGGTACAAAGGTAAATGTTAACACATAAACATTTGCCCCTAGCGAGACTCGAACCCACGAGCGTTTGGTTAACAGGTAGGCTTACTAGCCACTGGACCAAACGTTTCGTCTATATATTTTCTATATATAATATATTTTCTCGGATGTTAATTTCCATTTTCCAACGCGGACGAAGTCGCTTGAATATACTCGTATAAATTATGGAAATAATCATATTTCAGAAGGAACGTGGCAGAACATAACCTCGCCGCACACGGAGACTTATTTGCAGGCTCTCCAGAAGTACACCAATTACACTGTGAAAGTGGCCGGATTCTCCAATTATGGCCTCGGACCGTTTTCTTATCCCATTGTTTGTGCAACTCTTCAGGATGGTAAGTTACGAGTAATATTCAATGCACACACTAGATATTTTCCTAAACGAATTTCGCTGGGCTTATTCTCAACTTAAATTGCTCAAACGTTTTTTTCGACTCTTCTAAAGTTGAATAAGTTGCTCGTAATATTTTTTTATTTTTCACAGCAGAGGAAGTCGCGGGCACGAGCTAGTTCCAAATAATAAATTGTTTACTTATGCCTATTATTATCATAATGGATTATTGTTTTCAGTGCCAGGACCACCGTCAGCTATAAAAGTGTTGGTGTCGTCACCAACTTCTCTCCTTGTCAGCTGGAAGAGGCCGGAACAGCCTAACGGAGAAATTACTTACTATACTGTTTTCGTAAAACCTGTTTCGAGGTAAAAAAAAATACGACTTTATTGTTTAAAACGTTATTACTTAGGGTTAGGTTAATTATTTAAACTAAATAATGTAGATTAGTTGACAATTGCTTGGGACCTGATGAGAGGCTTTTTAATTGAATTAAATGTCTAGAAAAGCAAAATTCACTTATAGTCTAGTTCAGTCGGGCAACCAGTGGAGGTTATCATTTTATTAGTTAACCTGCAGTTTAGAAATATCATTTTGCTCTAACGATGAAGGATAACATAGAAAAGAAGACCATATGACCAGATGACAAGTATGAAAATATATGACTAGAAATTTTCAAATTCGAAAGTTGACCTTGGTCTGATCGTACCAAGGTTTGCCCATCAGTCTGCAATCATTGTCTGCAATAATTAATAAATAAGGTTTTATTACAGTAAAAACTGCTCCCTTACAAAAAACATGTTGTCTTGTAATGTTTGGTGCATGAATATAGATTCTTAAAGAGTTCGCATGTCCACGCTCTTTTATCACCATCGTGTTTCTTGTGTTTTTAGGTTTTTCTTGTCTGATCATCAAGTGTACCGTCAGTATGCCTGCAGATATTTCACTATAAAGTACATAAAATAAATAAGTCATTGTACATCTCTCGGATTTTCAGCACAAGTTCCCCACAAAGCTATCGTGTTGAAACTTCGCAAGAAATGAATCTATCTCGTCAACTGACATATCCCTTGAACGCTTTATCTCCTGGAAGACAGTATGAGGTGTTTGTGACCGCTCATACTTCTGCCGGAGAAGGATCCGCCAGCAATAGGGTGCACGCTGAATTATCACCTAAAGGTAAGAAATTAAGATCTGCTAAAATTGATTTTTATTGTTTATGGTCAAAGAAATCACGTTATCAAGTCATCGTGTCAATTTTCTTTGCTCTTATCGCCGAGGATACCGTTACTTCATATTGTTTCCTCACATTTAAGATGATTTCTTTTAACGTGCCTTTTGTGATGATCCCATAGAATAGAATTATAGGACCAAATTTTTTGATTACACTTAATTTTTTTTCTATATTTAAGATTATTTATTGTTTACTTAAGATAGCCATCCCTGCTTTACTTCATGAATGCTCTGTGGAACCTAATATTAAGTGATTTAGAGTAAGCGTGTTTTAAATTTTAGTGGTGGCCGGAGTGGCGTCGCTTGGTGGTCCAATTTCGGTGGGAGTGGGCAGTTCTCTGCTGCTGGTGTGCCAGTGCGTGGGCTCTCCTCCTCCCAGGACAGTGTGGTACCACAAGCACAACATCATCACACACCATCCCAGGTTCACCAGGAACCACGACGACAGTCTGCTCATCAATAGTAAGTTCACAAATATTAAGTTAAACTCTTTTGTCACTTCAAACCTTATCTGTTAAGCTGGAATAAATAAAAAATCGTTGTAGCTTTATGCTTACAACACGTTTAATAATATTCCGCGGAAATATGACAAATTTGTTAGTGTTTAATTTAATAAATTTGGACGTAATTCTTCGTCTAGCTTCAAGCTTTAAAAAAATTTAGTGACAAACTTTTATTCCAGATATTGACCAATCATTGAGCGGTAACTACACATGCTTGGCAAAAAATCTTTACGGCTCCGATTCGGTCTCTTACGAGGTGTCAGTGTTGCCCACTCCAGAACCTCCGACTTTAAGAGTGACGTCACATAAAAACGCTTTACATCTCCAATGGGACCAACCGAGAAAGAATGGAAAATCACAGAAGATTGGTAAATGAAAGTGAATTTTATTAAATTTGTGGTCGCCCTAGAAACACCAGAACACCTTGGTAGTGAACATGCCATTCTCTGCCATTCTCTGACGTCGAAAAGCGATTTTGTTTTGTCAAAACAAAACATACGTCCGCGATGAACTCCTAAACTACTGAACCGATTTTAATAAGATTTTGCACACTGTGTGCAGTTTGATCCAACTTGAGAGATAGGATATATACGCGGACGAAGTCACGTGCATAAGAATATGATTGTATGATGATCTGAATTTCGTTATTGTAAATCTATGTTTACCTAAGTATGTGTAACCTAAGTAAGTATTCAACTTCTCATTTCCAGTGTACAAGCTCACGTGGAAAGAAGCGAACGGCTCCTGGCAAGACGCGTGGTCTGATAGAGGGACATCGCAAACCATTCAGGAGTATACTCTTCAAGGTCTCAAATGCGGCACCAAATACTCTTTGAGGATGACTGCCTCCAACAGCGTCGGGTCTTCGCAGCCCACTTATGTTGATGCCACTACTCTCGGTGGAAGTAAGTCTACCTATACCTTACTAATGTGAGCACATAGAAGCAAAAGTCACATTAAAATGCAAAGTAATACAGACTATAGATAGGTTAACATGTATAACTATTAAAATTTGATTGTTTAGGTTCAGAATCCATTATTGTTGTCAACACCTGTATCAGGTGGTTACTGCCACCAGATGGACTGCCCTGTTTATGACTGTAGTGTCCTGCCATTCTTATAGCTAGTTGCTTTTTTCTTACAGAAATTACTTTAAATTTCACAATAATTTTTTACCTCTTCAGTTCCAATATCCCCTTCGAGCACCGAATGGTTCTGGAGTAACTCCAGTCACATTTTCATACAATTGAGTGGATGGGATGACAACGGATGTGAGATTACAAGATGGGAAGTTGATTATAGGGAATATGCCACTAAGATGTGGAAGAAAGCTGAGAATAAACTTGTAAGTAAGCGAATTATATTTATGATCTAGTGCTTTGCTGTAGATAATGTCAACATAATTGGTTCCAGCCCCAATTGGATCAGCAATGGGGTCACTATTCCATAATAAATCAACCCAATTCGTTCGTGGTGGCGGATTTGTCGCCGGCGCAATGGTATCAATTAAGAATAACAGCTGAAAATGCCGCAGGAATATCCACTTCGATTTACAGTTATGCCACCACAACTATCTTGGGGGGTATGTATTTAAAAGATTGTATATTATTTATTTTCAAAGGTCCCATATAAAATATGGCATGGCGTCATATATATTTTTTTGCTGCCCCGCTATTCAGGTCTCCCAGGTCATCTAAATATGAAATTGTAGCAAATCGATGAAAAATACAATCTATTTCGTTTGGTTCCTTTCGCATAGAATTACCAGCGTGCTTTATTATTTTGAAAGAAAAGAAAGCCGAAAAGCCAGTACTTTTTATTTTATTACTTATTCCTGACCATCTGCATAATAATTTTATGATAACAATAGTAAGTAAATTTGAAATTCTTCTGTTCGTATTCGGTTCTTCAATTGGTTCTGTATCAAGTTGAAGAGGCATCTCTTTAATGGAGAAAAACGTAATTCCTGCTCCTACATTAAATGCATTTAAACTTACATTTAAATGAATTAAATGTAACGCATTACATTTAAACTTTTCAGAATCAATTGGACCTCCGTCGGAATTCCTCGACCTCAACATGCTAGTAATCATCTGCAGTTCCATTCTGTTGATGATCTGCTCTTTCACCTGCGTTTATATACTAGTTAAAAGACACAAGTAAGTATTACTTCCCAAAAAGGTCATTCCTGTTTTAGATAGCTCGTATTACATACAATAAACAAACTTTCAACTATACAACTAACTAACTAACTAAGTATCATAACAGCCTTATTGATCAGGATTATTAGTTGTAAACACTGTATATAGCCCAATAGCTCTTTTAAATGGTCAGATTCTATTAGAAAATATGTCAATACATGATAATAAGCTGTATTATTTTTCAGTCACAGTCACCTGACTGAATATAGAAATTCACTGACAGCCGAATGCAAGTCGGAGCGTAGCAACGTGACAGTGAACACTCCTCAAAGCGTTCAGGCCGATGTCAACAGGGTCTATAGCACCCCCGTACACTTGACTGCGGATAACAAACATGGTTAATTTTTTTATTCATTTCAACGTGTCTATTTTTTTATGTTAAGTTCGGAAAACGGGGATATGAAAATGGGATCTGGCATTATCTGGCCTTATTCACTCACCGAAACACAATACACACGCAGTTATTCAAGGTTGCAAGACATTTCAGCGTTTGACCGATTTAATGAGTCGATTAAAAATTATTATCATATTTTGTTCTTACGGTGAAAGGAAAGACAAAGACCTGCGTTGATGACTAAAAACCATATTCAGAGAACGGCTTGTGCCTAACATTGGGACAGTAAATGTTTTTGTATTTATAAATTTTATTAATTGTTTATGCATTTTTAAAAAAATATGAATAGCACTTATTGCTGTCTTAATTTCAGAGTTGTATGAAATAAGTCCTTACGCCCAGTTCGCGATCGGTTTCCGCACATTTGGTCACGTCGACAATCAAGAAGTGCCCAACAGAGTTCATCTGCAAGGCAATAGCAAGATTAGATACGACAGCGGTTTGTATTATTTTCTTTTTCTATATTTTTTCCTTTCATGTTGAAGTTGATAGAGCTGATAGTTCGTTGTTAAAATGAACAAAAAAAAATAATGTTGATTTTGTACCAACATATAAAAAAATCAGAACTAATTCCATGAAAAGGTGAAATAAGGTAAAATTAACCAATCCATGGGATAAAAAAAAAAGACAACACAATAACAATGAAGAGAAAAATTGACCGTACAAACGTAAAACAGTTGACAGAACGCCATCTGTCGGATCAGCCAGTTTAGAAAAAGTATCAGTTTTTGAAAGAACATAGAGTATCGTTGGTGTTAATTTCGTTTTACAGAGACAAGTTTTCAAATGAGATCCGAGTCTGAGGAGAGTGATTGTGTTTCTAGAACGACCACATTGAAGAGCGCTCCAAGAAGTATGTGTTGGCACAAATCTATTTTTTCTATACTACATTACTGTACTGCATTGCCTATTAATATTAATACAGTCACTTTATGTAAGCAATGTGTGGGAAAAACAAATAAATTAACAAACAAACAAGTTTTAAACCTTGTGTGGCGTGATACCTTTGGGTCTGCTGATCAATACAAAACCCACAACTCCCCCCCCCCCCCCCCCCAACCTCTACATCGTGAAAATTTTTAAGTATTTTGCGAACACTTTAATACGTACAAAAACATGTCAAAGGAAAAAATTATCCTCATTAAATTATCTTCATTAACTAGAACAAGTAGGAGGGTGAAGAGGCAGGTGGAAAGAGGGGGGGGGGGGGTTGTGGATTTTGAACAGCAGACCCAAAGGTATCACGCCACACAAGTTTCAATATTTTATTAATTTGTTTGTCTGAAAACATAGAATGACCGGACTATATGTTTTGAAGTGTATAGATAAATGGTAATATAATATAACAGACAGGCTGACTGTACAGCAACAGTCCTCTGTTGCTGCCAATTCGTCTTCAAAAGCTTTGTAATTCTCTCGCCTCTCATCTACATCAACGCTCAGTTTTGTTCGATGTAGTTTTCTTAATGTTGGCTAGATGGCGCTACGCAATAGTGTTTAAAAAAATATTTGCATGTGTGTATTGAATAAGTTCGGAAGTTTGATAACAAATAGGTTCGATAACAAATCAAAACATTGTAGGAACTCTGTTGACAAAGAAATTTAATTATAAATAAAGTATTTTAACCACATTTACTTATAAATAAAAACCATATGTATATTTTTTCTTCCAGAATCCTGCCGAGTGCCACATCATAGGTAGCTACAGAAATGTTAAAATGAAAAATAATGAATTATTAATATCATTTCAAAGGTTGTGTTTATATTTAAAATTTTACAATACCAATGTATTTGACGACATAATAAGTTGTGCCAAAGAAGAGATTTGTTTTAAGGGGCTTTTGATATCGATGAAATTTTAATTTAACTTGTTTTAAATTTATAAGTTTAATTATTTATTAGTGACTAATTATGTAATATGAACGTGTTACCGTAATGGCTTTTTAGATTTTGATCATCATCACAATCTACTCTTATCCATCTCTCAGACTTCTTTTGTGATGGGTCAAAATAACAGAGCTAAGAATCGCCGCGCCGCCCGCAAATAGAGAGGGCATGGTCAACGCTGTCCAAACAAATCCAGCGTGTTAGTGGCGTTACCATTATTCAACACTCAGTACACGGTTTAGG
This sequence comes from Synanthedon myopaeformis, assembly GCA_944738685.1. NCBI lineage: Eukaryota > Metazoa > Arthropoda > Insecta > Lepidoptera > Sesiidae > Synanthedon > Synanthedon myopaeformis. The sequence continues at coordinate 3,046,677 of OX122938.1, read as the reverse complement.
TTTTATGTTCCAAGACAATCTCGACTCGCATTTTTTAACAGCTAAAAATTGCATTGAATTACTTACTTGTGATATTATGATACATAGAATTTTGCTTGTTCATGTTTTTACTTTGATTATTACATCAAATCAAAGCACTATGAAGCATAATATCGATCGCTTTTTGAATCATTTTACTCCACAAAGTGCAAATAGAAACTGACAGCCGAATGCGTCATGAGTTGCACTCAGCGCAATTGTATGGCGAAAATAGTATTATTACTACTGCCGTCTCTAGTAGAGCGCGGCGAGGCGATTCTTTGCTCTGTGGTCAAAAGTCAATTCTCATTACAAAATTTACATAATATTATATGATATCTCAATAGTAGATAAATTTTTAAAATAACATCATTGCCAAAACATAGTGTTCAATATATTTGTCATAAAAAATACTCTAGTAAATACAGAATAGGAAAAACGTTGTTATGATTTTATTGGTTAATATTGTTTGTAATATATTTTTAATTTTAATAAATATAACGGATTTTTAAAGAAAGCGTTATATTATTATATATTTTAATTTTTTGTGTTATTGTCAACAGACAGGCTGACGGTCCACTTGATGGTGGGTGGCTACCATTGCCCATATTTACTTTTTTTAAACTGTGTTTTAATAAAATATAATAATTTCTGTAATTTTATATGACTTAATATTATGACCTTAATTGTTTGCATAATTTTATACATATTTCTGTCCGTTATTTTTATATCTTGTTGTGTCTTTCTTGCAATGAATTAATGTCATTCTTTATTCTTTCTTTCTTCACAATTAAAATACTATAAAATATTATACAATTTTTTAAATTTTACAAACTAAACTGTAATATACCGTTTTAATTAAGTTTAGTATAATAGTGTAAATGTATAAATTAAATTAATTAGCCAATGGTGAAGTAGAGTTGTGTTTTAACTTATAAAAATACTAGTCAAAATTAACATTTATCTTGACAAAGACTGATTATTTAGCATTTATTTTGTAATATTCAACTTGTAAATCTTATAGAAATAAAATTTCGAAAATAAAATATGTATGTTAGAATTCCAGTATGTTTTTATTCGCAAATGACCCAGATATAATTAATTCCTTGCTGAGGTATGCTTTACTCAATTTTTGAAAGAAATATTACATTTGTATGTTAAGGTAGACAGACACGGTCCACTTGATGGTAGTTAGCTACCGTCGCCATCCTTTATCAAGTATAAAGGATGAGATGAAGTGTATTTATATTAGCTACGCACCGAAAGGTAGCTTTTTTATGTTCATAGGCAGACAGACTGACGGTACACTTGATGGCAGGTGAATACCTACTACCAGCCTATAACACAAGCTATGCCATAGATACTGCAAGTGCGCTGCTAAATACAGTTAAGGGGTAGGGGTAGGAAAATGGGCTCTGACAACCCTTACACACTCACCGAAACAACAGCACACGTGAAGTTATGTGGTCTTCTGTAAGAAGGTGGTTACTGCCGCCAGACGGTCTGCCCAAATGACTGCGAAACGCAGTGTTGCTATTTTTACAGTCATCCTCTGTAACCGGTATGATTACCTACTGTCTACAAGAACGAACAATGAGTGTCTTCTGACTTTGGAAGATAATATTGTAAGTATACAATATTAAACCTTAAGGAAGCTATAAGAAACGAAATCATCGACTTTATTACGAGACAAGTATACTTTCGAAAAACTTTTCATATAAAACGTCCAGAAACTGCCATTATACGTCGGGGCGCAGTGACGCGAGAAATTGGCAGGAAACTTACATGAAGCGTCCTTAAAATGAAGCTTATTTTACAAAATAGGTTTAGTTAGAATGAGATAGGCTTTATTTTGTTTACATAAAACTTTTATGGAACGAAAGCGTTAATGATATTACTTCGTGAATTTGTTCGGAAAAAAATTTAAAAAGGGCTGTTTTCTATACTAATCAATAAAAATATATAAAATTTGTTTAACTGTTTACAGAGAATGAGAAATGGAAGAATTAATTTTTAATATCGTATTATTATTAAAAATAAAGGTTATATAACTACACAGACAGGCGCTACACAGACAATCTACTTAATGATATGTGACCTATTAACACAAACAAAACCATAGAATTCCAAGTGTGCTGCCGATCTTTATAGGATATAGGATGAGGGATAGGATGAGGATTAGAGAATATTCTCTGATATCCCATACAACAGCATATCAATAACGTCCTGTCATTGAATGCCTGTTATGCAATGCAATGCAATATATCTTTATCATAAAAAATACTTGGTTAAATTTCGTTCTCTAATTAGAGACAAGCTAATCGAGTTTAAACTGTGAAATGTTTCAATATTGTCTTTAAACAATTGTTACACAAACAGACAATTAATTGAGGAAGCAGAGTTTAATTGCTTTGTGAAGTTAGTTTGCAGTTTTGAACTCTCTTTCTTACATGAAAGTAAAGAAACCGTGTTTAGCGAAATTCTTTTATATACTTATTTGCTTGTAGATTCACAATTTAGGTGAGGTTTTAGCGTAGTTTCCGTCGCCTAATTTGACTTGTTAGGGTAAAATTAAAACTTAGATAAAAATACAGCGCAATATAGACAATTATTTAAAAATTTTGAATCGGGTTTAACAAAAAATTGCGCTTATTTTGGTATATATTATGTTCAGTCAAAGGTTAGTCCTTGTCTTAAGTGAATTGTGTTAAGACAAAAGAAACTATATTATATATTAGAAGTCACCTTATTGACCTTATTGATCTTCATAAAAAATAGTTGATAAAAAATTGGTTAGTATCTGACTAACCAATTAATCTGATGGATGGCAAAACTCTATCCATTTAAGGAAAAAATCATCCCTCAAAATATAGACATTATACGTATACATTCAGGAAGGTCATGATGATTAAGTCAAATATATTACATACCTCCAGATGTCCCTGTATTATAATGGGTAAGTTTACAAATTGGTTTATTAAGTATATAAAATAGTTATCTTCCTTTATCATCTACTAGCTGTTGCACGCGACTTTATCCGTGTAACTTTATAAAATATAGCCCATGTTACTCACTGATAATGTAGCTTTCTATAGGTTAAAGAATTTTTAAAAATTGGCCCAGTAGTTTTTAAGTTTATTTATTACATACAAAAATACAAATTTTGTCTCTTTATAATATTAGTATAGATTCCGATTTTTGTTTTTATTATCATGAAATTAATTGATTCTTTAGGCTCATCATACTCTTGCGGAAACAGCTGGAATAGCCTGAAATACAGGCTCCAAAGTTCAGCCGACAATCGTAAAAAGAGAAGAAAATATCTCATCAATCGAAGACCTAAGTTCTTGAGAATTAGACGACGCATAAGACACAATGCGAAGGTAATTTTTTACTTCAATTTTATAAGTAGTCTGAATTTTTAATCATAATATAATCTTAGTTAAATTAATGAACCCTCTTAGACCACTCTAAGTAACAAGTCTAAGTCTAAATATTTCTAGGGACGCTTCATGTAGGTACGCAAGATATAAAGGGGGCGTTCCCACCCCTGTAAGGCATCGTAATGTTTTACAAGACGTTGCGTTACGTACGAGTAATACTTGAACGTCCCCAAAGATGCCTTAAGGTTTAAGATGGAAGTAGTGGCAGGGCACACTGCCTTTCGCAGTCTTTTGGGAAACCCGTCTAGCGGCAATAATCACCCTCTTAAAGAAGACCATTGTGAAATAATAGCATGTGTGCTGTTGTGTTTCGGTGAGTGAGTAAGGGATGCTAGAGCCCATTGCCCTATCCCTTATCCTTACTACTGTAATCGGCAGCACACTTGCAACACCTCTGGGGTTGCATGTGTTATAGGCCATCTACCGTAAAGTGGACCGTCAGCCTGTTTGCCGACCTTAACATAAAAAAATGCATACAAAACAAACTTCATACGAATTGAATTTTCTGACACGGTTTTCTTTGCCACTACTAAAGTACTCTCTTTAATATTCTATATTGATATTAATATTATATTATTAATATTATTTATATTATTTAATATGTTTACTCTTGTAATATTATGCCAACAAATAATATTCTGTTTACTTTACAGGTATGCACATGTGTTCACTCGTGCCATCTCCATAATGAGAATCCGGCGAAAAATATTTGCAGATTCACCGTCGATGCATATTTCAATTAAAATAAATTGAATTTTCAATAAATTTATAGCAACAATATGTTAATTTTCTTGAAACTTGATACATGTATAGACGCAAGCGCGGTAATAGAATATCCGTTTTGCTTCCTGTAGCGTTTTAATCAAACTTCCAAATCACTAACAAAGTCAACAGTCCCTAGTTTTGGCCTTAATTAACAATATCTTGACGAACTTGTATAGAGCCTGCACAATACACGCTCTGAGCAAATGTTGTGGGATTAACAAAGTGATGGGTTGCTTCAAGGGAGCTGATGCATACCACTTTTCAAGTAGGTATTTGAGCTGCCAATACTTGCCGATATCGTACATAATTTACACTACATTGTTATGAAACACGAATTTTAACGTAATATCATAACACTGACGAGCCCATTGGTAAAGTGACACGTTTGGTCTAGTGGCTAGTAACCCTAGCTATTAACCAAACGGTCGCGGGTTCGAATCCCGAAAATGTTTATGTGTTAACATTTTACCTTTGTACCTGAGTCATGGATGTTTTGTATTTATAATATGTATGTATTTACAAAAAAGTAATCTATGAAGTATATCAACTGTTACTGTGGAACTAGATAATACAAGCATTAGTTGCTTACTGTGGAACTAGATGGTGCTGTGTTGAATGTGTGAAGATATTATTATTATATTATTATTATTAAATTGGTCAGTCTTAGCACTCTGTCTTAATGTTTTTATGGCTTTTTATACATGAACGTGGCCATGGTTTGCTGGCGTAAAATAAAAGTAGCCAAAGTTAGAACTCATAACATCAGCTATCTGCATGTGAAAGTCCAGTCCAAATCGGTCTAGGCGTTTCGGAAATTTGCTGAACTAAAGAAATTGAACCCTAACTAAAGTAGTGAAGATAATTTCAGCATTCATCTTGCCCCAGTTTCACTGAACACAACCACAACCAACGTCAATAGTTTTCTCATTTGCAATGTGATAATTAAGGGAGAAGTTATCAAAACTTATGTGTACCTATATAGAGTAAGGGATGTCCTTAGGGAGTGTTCACACGACGTAAGATTTTTTAATGAAATTAAAAGTAATATACTGTCACTACAAGTTATAATAAAAATTATAAACTAAACCCTGTTGTGTGTCTTCTATAAGATGTACGTAGTGTATAAGTGTGCTCAGGAGCTTCTATTGGACATTTAGTTAAGGTTGGATATTCAATATTCATAAATTATTGCTGAGAACGATCCCGATCACGTCACCTTTAAAAAAACCGATCAAAATCGGTCCATTCGTGGAGCTACGATTCAACTAACAGACACACAGATACACAAACACACACGTCAAACTTATATCTAACACCCCGTTTTTTGCGTCGGGCGTCGAGGGTTAAAAATAACCCTTGCCCTTGGCGATGCTTGTGTGTATTGGCCATCGTACCCAACGCACACAAGGGAACTGTCATCCTACTTGCCTATCTTTGCATAAAAAAAATACAAACGTTTAACTCTATGGTTAGAATAATTGAGTTAAATGAAATATCTTAGTTTGTATATTTACTTTATTTACTTTCGTTGTAGATCGTTTTTTTTAGATTTTTTTTTTTTTCTAAGTGTCTGACTGACATGAGAAACCCTGTCAAGTATGGTCGGTACATAACTTCTTATACGTCGTGTAATGAATAATAAATAAGGACAATTTGTAAGCAGGAGCGCTTGTGTGAAAAGACCTTTACATTTATATCAAAGGCAAGCGATCCAACTTAGATTAGTTGGTCTGTTTGCCGGTCTCCGGTAATTACTCAGAGTAACACTTTCTCGTCTATTTTCACGGAAATGATGAGGTCTATATGGACACAAACATTCGAGCCAATGTTTGCAGATTGAGAGCCAATGCCTCTCAAGTGTGACTTTTATAATATATTTATTTACTTGTTTTAAGAAGATTGTTATACCAATATTTTATACATATGTCTAACACATATAATATATTATAATATACCTATATTATTTGTACCTACACTAGCTTAGCTAGTGCCTGCTACTTATCCGCTTTAAAAAAAAATGGAAAATATAACAGTTGAGAAAATAACTGAAATCCTTATCGCTGAGACAGTCAAACATATGATTTTATGTCTCAGTGGCATAAGTTTAAACGATGATCTATCTACATAAATGTGTTTGCGAATAGCGGTTACCTTTTCATTTTAGAAAAGATAGTAAAACAATAAATTAAAAATAAAATTTAATTTTAAAAGTTCTAATATCGAGTGTTCGAACTCGACGTCTTTGACCTTTTCTCAGAAAATGATATTTAAAGACCAAGGACTTAGTTACTTTTAAAAAAAGCGTAGTTGTTAAAATGTTAAGACAACATAATCTAATGAAATAAACTAAATAAAAGCAATGAAGGCTATGCCACTAAAATTATAATTTATAAGTTAATTCAACCACCTAATTAATTTCAACCACCAAACCATTGAGGTAAGAAATTAGACTTCGGTTTTTTTTTACATACCACACCTATATTTTTATGACTAACCCTTCTTTTTAGTGTAAAATGTGTCAACAGCAATTTATTCCAGTTAAAAGTAAGAATAACAAATGAGCCGAGACCAAATCCTAGAAAACTTGCGACGCAATCTCTTTATGTATACTTTATATACAGGTTGATTTAAATAATAGACTTTGAGTTTGATGCACATATGCTATTATCCAAATCGAAAGATTTAAATCGAAAGATGCGCCCTAATCTCCCCACGCCATACTTAAAACACACCAACAATTATTAACAATGGGTTGAGCGCAGGCGCTCAACCAACTACAGTTGCAGGCCAGCTACAGTGAGTGACGGTCGCTTGAAGAGATTGTTTCTGTTGCTATTACTATCAAAAAACTCCTTCGAAATGTTGTCTATGTTTAAAAGTGTGTTTAGACAAAAAACTCGCATTGCTATAAAAATGTATAACTGTGAATGTATATGTATTTTGTAACACAGTTTCGCCAGTAAGGGCGCATCTTTCGATTTAAATCTTTGCGCAAATCTATACTAATATTGTAAAGAGGAAAGATTTGATTGTTTGTTTGTTTGTTTGCATTGAATAGGCTCTGAAACTACTGGACCGATTTGAAATTTTTTTTTTTGTTGGGAAGCTACACTATCCCCGGGTGACATAGGCTATATTATATTTTCAAAAAAAAAATTAGGTATCCTTACTAAAACTAATATAAAAAAATGTAAATCCAAGGTGTAAAAAAATTACATTCATTAATTTTTTGCTATTGACAATATGTGTATTATACGAGTATATACATACAATTGTGATCACTTATTCAGACGACGACTGAAAACATAGTGTGTTACTTCGAAGGCTAGACATATTCAAAGATATGTGTGCCAATACCACAGTGGACTTCATACTCAAACCTCTACATAATGAGGACTCGCTACTTATAGGCTGAAACTAAATACAGAAAGAAAGAAAGAGATTCGCTTTCTTATAAAAGCAGGGTAACAGGCATATCCTAACTGGCAATTTGTGGTTGTATAACATAACGCAGAAATAGGGAATTCTTTGTAGAATTCCACGGCTAGCTGCGTGAACCATTGCTTTATCTCTTCTTCGCTTTTCGCTTATAAGTATAATATAAAATTCAAATTTTATTTAAGTATTAGATACAACATGGAGTGTAAATAATGGCTTTTCACTTTTCACAAAATCGATTTTCATTTGTAAGATTTCTGCACTTTTTCGTGCTTTCAGTTTCGTGCTTTCGTGCTTTCAGTTCAGTAATAGAAACAATGACTCATCAGCTAAATTTCCTTCGCTTCCCTATTTTTTCAACAACCTGTAGATTACTCGCGTTGCTCGTTTGTCTTACACAAAATAAGAAAAACAAGGCTATTTGTGAAAGTCTTGCTTGTCGTACTTAAAGTAAATGGTTTAATTTTTTAACTGCTTGTTGGAAATGTACTTATTTATTATTATGCTGTTAATTATATAGTTTATATTAACAAAATGTGATGTAGGTTTTGTTTGAAATATAAATATATTCACAAAATTTCACACTAATTCAAACTCGACCGCCATCAAACTCTGTCCTGTCTCATCAACTGTCCGCACCATTAACTCCCAACCGCTTCTCAGTCCAGAGGACAGAGAACGGTATAGCAGGTTCAGGGGCATAGTAAGCAATGTGACAAAATATTTTGTATAATATAATTAACATTTTAATTTTTTAAACTTTTTCTTATAGGTGATTAATTTTCTTGTAAATAATTATTTTTAATCTAATAGAAACTTCACGTAGATTACAAAGATCTGCTTTATTATATGCAATGAAAATTTTTGTAAATGTTATTACAGTTTTCCATATAAATATGACTAAATTTTAGGACATTGATGCAATGAAAAGTCGACTTTAGGGTTACAAACCTTTTTTTACTTATCCCGACTTTACATAAATAAAGTTATATGTGTAATGCTAAGCACACATGAGTAACAGAGAATTCATTTAAAAAAATATTCCTTCAAAGTTTCCTTAGAAAACTGTTGTTCGCGACTATTTAATCGTAATATGAAGCTCACGTGAACATCACGTACTCACTTTTGTGTCAGCATACAATACACGCCAGCTGCAAAACTTTTTACAGCGTTTCGTGAACAAAACCCATTGTTAATTCCACTCAGGTACCAGGGTGAAAATTTTATAGCAATTCATGCATTCGGTTTTTCGTGCGAAAAAATATCGTAAAATCACGTGTGTTAAGGTAACTTTTTGATTGTGCACTTAATTTGAAACAGAGATTGAGTCCGCCGTCTCTGTGCATGACACAAAAATATCAAAACACAACATACACCTTCATGAAAATATAAGCATTAGGTTTATTTATATTATATTATTTAGAATTCATCTTTTACTATAATTTCTAGAACAGTCGTTATAAGAGTTGTTATGAAAGTTGTTACAGAATCTCGCTGTAGAACTATCTGACTGAAAAATAACATATAGAAGAATCCATAGCATCAAAATTAAATACTTTCAACTAAACTAATTTGTATTATTTAAGTAAAGGTTACATTAATTTGAGAATTTTGCGGTCAACATAGTGAAGATACACCCTTTCACTACGCAATCCGGCATTTTTACTAGTTAATACTTTAATTAGGCGTATAGTTTTATTGCGTTTGAGTGTGTGTAACCGTGTATGTACACGGCGAAGGCGTAGCTTTACCGGCTTCACTCTGCTGTCCACAGGGCTCATCTTTATTTCTTATTGTATCTGTGTTCCTTGGAAGATAACCCTAACGTACAGAGTTGGGGTATAAAACTAATTTTCAGTAAAAAAAAAAAATCTTTTTATATTAGCCAAATAGTATTTTGCGATAAGTTTTAGGTATTTATTAAAGTTACAAATGTAGGTAGTTTTAGGTATTTATTAAAGTTACAAATACTTATAATTTTAATTTAGACTTATTATTTTAAGGTCAAGTCTTAAAAGTTCTACATACAAACCAGCACGATTTTCGTGCTATTTTGGGCGAAATAGATAAAACAGATAATCCTAAATTAATTGGTTAGCTCATTACAAAGTTTAGTGCGAAATAACGGAATATCTGAATATTTTAATGGTGCCATTTCCAGTCTTAATCACCTACAGGGACAGTGACACTGTACCCTAATTAAATTTAATAGTACCCTCGTATGAGGATAGAATTTAATGTTCGAATTATGAAATTCTGCAGTCAATTAGCGTATGTTTTTCGTCCTTCGCTTTGTGGTAATGATTCCTTTTAGACTAACACATGTATGATTAAAGCTATATATGTTGGTATGATTTTATTGTTCAGTTATGTATTTACTTTAACTACATCAAAAATAACGTGATGAGGAACGAATCACAATGCACACGGCACCGCGACGCTTCTACCCCATTGGCCCCGGCGCAATACATACCCTCTCGAAATTATATTGTGAACGCATCAACTCCTTGTACAAATTCAATGTAATTTTTTTTAGCTAAAGTAGATTTTGAATTTATTCATTGCAAACATGCAAATCTTCTCTCTTTATAATATTAGTATAGATATATATGGGTTGCTCTTGGCCAGCATCCAGCCGTTAATTGAAGATAAGGCCTATGATGGAGTGAGCTCACCCAGAAGATGCCTATTCACTCGAACTTTGAAAAGATTTGGTTTATATGAGCTCGGAAACACAGACGCCGCAGGGAGTTTTTTTGACAAAATATTTAATGTTACAGACACGGTTCGTTTAAGATTCTTTATATGTATAGACATACATAAATATAGATCAACGATACTACCCTTAGAAGTTAACATCGTTTGGATGTTAGAATAAATGAGAAACTATGGCACTATAATATAGTAATATTTAATATAATATACGAACTGAACGCAATAATGTGACAAAAGTATCACTGGAAGCTATTAGAGACGGTTGTTTTGCGCACCTGCTGGCAACTCAGTTGGGTTAGTTACTATGAAATAAAATACCTAGAAGAGACAAACTTTGACGTCATACAAGATAATTATGAAGGAAGATAAAATTTTAAACTTATTTAAACTTAAAATTTAAACTAAACCTTGTTAAATTTTAAACATTTAAATGTTTTGCCAAAATAAACGTTAAACAATAAGGGGATATACGGCCTATACCCACCCATATTCCAGGTTTCCTTTAGGTTATTCCTTATTTATTCTATCAAGTTCCACAGCGCACTTGTAAATAAATCACGAATGTTACAAAATAAATTAACATTACCTGTCATCTTTCGAAAAGTGAGTAACAGATTCTGGGGACGATTATCCTCATCTAATGATGTAAGTTTTTCCTAACAGGGCCTTCAGCACACTTCTTTCTGGTGATGCTTCAGAGTCAATAGCAACCTGTAACATAACCTGGAAGTAAAAATATTGCTGCTCTTTCTAATTAAAATATAAAATTAAAAATTGTTTTTGTATAAATTGTCCAAAATATATATCTAGACATTAGAGACTTCTAGACATGGGTAGACACCATTTCTAGATCGCTCGCTGCCACCAGATACCTACAGCCGACTTAGGTACTAATCGAACTAATTAGTTACGACTAGTTACTGATGTTGAAAACCGTTGCGTCTTTTGCAGATATACAGACAGACTCGAAAAACTACTTCTATAAAAAACTTCTTATAAATAATTATGATTCGCACAGAGTTGACCATCGAGATGACATATAGATTTCATTTGGTTGATTTTCAACAAAAATAATATGACGTGTTCCCTTCCATTTAATTTATATGCGTGTATTTTCGCTAATGGCCCTTTCGTTGTCTGGATTATTTCGTCTTCATTTTGCTGACAAATCCTACTTATTGGAACAAAATGATCGTGCTAAATACAACTGTAATTATATACGCAACACACCAAGTAAATAATAGATTATAAACTCGCGCTTGTACTCTTATATGTTTATTTATTTAATACCTATACGTTGATATTTATACAATAACTAACAATATAATACTAAATAGCAATGACTAGCAATATTTAATCGATCTGATTCGCTGATTATCCTGGCTTTTTTAAAAGATGTGTAACTATAAAAAAAAAATTAAATTTACTTTAAAGAATCTGACCGATTGACATGGCATATGAATTACAAATTCAGTCATTATCATGGCCTACAATTTTATGTAGATGGAAAACGTCGCTACCAGACTGTCATACGAGAATGCACCAAAGAGAATTTTGATAGTATTGAGTAAACTGCATTAGTTATTCCGATTGTGAAGTCGCTTCAGCTCTTTGATGTCTACATAGATAAGGAAGTCAATGGAGAAACTGATATCCATGCGGATGTTGTGACCAAGACTTTGTGAAATGCATTTAGGATAATTGATTGTGCTGAGTAACACTGATACTCAGACCAAATAAGAATTATAGACAGATCCCTGCGGACGACATAGTGAAGTCAGTTTTGTAATAAAATATTTTTATAAAAAAACAAAACCGACTTCAAGACAACTACATGTACAAACTTAAACTAAAAAGTCGAAAAAACTATTTTAATTACTTCAAAGCAAAGATCATTAAAGGACAATCAACGAAATTATTGTTTACAATTTATAATCAGTTAATTTTGGATTCGGCGTCAACCAATGACAGTTTAATTCTTCCATACAGGCTGACGGTCCACTGTCAGCCTGTCTGTCTAGTTTAACATAAAAAAGATAGAATTAATGTTTTAACTCCTAAGAAAAAGGAGCGCTGACGTAGACGCGGGCAAAAGCAATAATAATAATAATAATAATAATAAATCATTTATTAGATGTAAGTTTTTCACAAAACATTTATCTTCGTCAACATTATTTTACAATTACAAACTACCACCGGTTCGGAAAGCTGCTTCTAGGGGGAAGAACTCGGCAAGAAGAAAAGAATATTATAGAAGTCAGTTTGTTTGTTAACTAATCCTAATTACTTAACTGAAAGTTATAAAATTTTCATACCATAAATTGTCAAAGGTACAGAAGAGGACATAGTGCACCTTTCATCCAGAAAAAATACTGTTCTCGAGGTACGCTGAAGAAGTCGCGTACAAGATCCAGTACAAAAAATGTTTGCTCCAACATTCCAACTATTTCCAACCTTTGTCAAATATTTAAGTGATACCATTAGCACGCAGTCTTCAGTATTTGTTCAAAGTCTAAACTCAAACGTTAGGATCGCAGGTAGCATAAATTAATGAAGAGACTCCGTGAAAACACGTTCCGTACAATGATGACAAAATATTTACGAATGTTCGGACGCGTCGATTTTATTTTGACTGAGAACGTAGGTAGTTAATGTGTCTTTTTAGAACTGTGGAAGTTTTTATAATGGTTTTCTTTGTGAAAGGGGAAAAATTTACAATTATTTACCTGCTCCTTGTTTGAATTATTAAATTGAAAGTTTTTCTTTATCTGAGTATAATAAAAAAATGCATGACAGGATGAGAGGTTATGAATTTATAGAATTGTATATATTACAACAGCTAACCTTAGCCCATAACTTCGACCGCGTCCATATTTCATAATATATTTTTTTCAGGTCTTGAATTTTTTATTACTATTTTTAATTAATCCCTCGGGAATTTTTTATTTTATTTCTGAATGACTATATATTTTATGTATACAAAATTTCGTGATGATTAGTTAAGGCGTGAAGGCGTTATCTATACATCTATACTAATATTATAAAGAGAGAAGAATTGTATATTTGTAATGAATAAGTATACTCAAAACCACTGAGCTGATTTTAAAAATTCTTTCATATGTTACAACAGCTAGTATTACTTATATTATATATTTCTTTTTCAACGCGAAAGACGTCGCGGGCACCAGCTATTGCTTCGTAAAATAAAAGGTGTTAATTTTACAATTAATTTAACCATCAGCAGACGTTGGGTTAATAAAAATGCCGTATCCAAACTCACACCAGGTGCTCAGTAACTCCCCACCCACCATATTGCGGTCTTAATCTGCATGTCGTTACGAGCCTCGCCTCAACTCATCCATAATTTACATAATGAGAGACAACTTGAAATCTGTAGAGTCGCTATGCTTGTATAGTTTTATATAATTATTATAATTGGATTGAGTAAGTTTACGCAAAGAAAGACATGCAAGATATATCTTTACAGCCTCATACCTGACACTGTACGCGATAACTCATTGTTTAGATAACCTCATTTAGGGTTTTTAGTGCAGTTTAATAACTTTTGACTAGTAAAAATCTATAACTCTTCAATGGGATTTTATCACCATTTTTGAAGAATAGCACCACCCCCCTCCCTTGTTCCCTTGTGGCGTTATATCGCCGATTATGACGGAATTGAAGAGCCTCTGAAGGACTTTAAGCATCGGTTTTTCACCCGCTTTCAGAAGCTCCGATGTGATTCCGCCATCACCGCTTGCCTTCATGTTCTTCAGTTGTTTCAGAGCCAAGCTATCTCATGCAGACTAATGTAGTGGATATCTTCAGGTTGTTCTTCAGCTGTTTCAGAGCTAAGCTATCTCATGCAGACTGATGTCAGGGATATTGTCGGTAATAATTATATCAAATATAATATAATTCACACTACAAAAGAAAAATATTAAGGCTTCTCCGACAATGTTCTCTCCGCACGAATGAAGGAGACGAATCAAAGGCGTTTGTATTGCGGCAAAGCTGCATACATTATTAAGCAGAGAACTGATAAACTGACAAATTTCGTATTACCCACCCTCACACACCCTCACACGTCTCGGGGTTACAAGTAATAAAGAACAAATATTCAAACATCGAGTCACGTGTGTTGTCATTCCACTTATCCTTATCCCTATTTTCCTTATCCCTTCCCAATCCCTTGTCCTTACTCGTATAGTATACTCAAATTGTCTTTTGTTGCAAATAACATTTACTTCATATTCATTTATCCCATTTTTCATTAGTGAAAACAGTATCAAAATCCGTTGAATGGTATAGAAGAAGTTAGCGGAGAAACAGACATAAGCGAGTAGCGAATAAAAATATATTTTATACTAGTAGGTGCCCGCGACTTCGTCCGCGTCCGATCGCTACCAAACTTCACAAAATCGGTTCAGCGGTTTCGGAGTCCATAGGGAACATACATACATACATACATACATACACTCATCGCCTTTTATATCTTGCAGGTTATGTTTTAACATTAATTAAATTTAAGCAATTAAATAAATTAAATGATTTACTCCTTTCAATACTCCAACCTAAACAATTAATTTTAAGGGAGACATAATTATACTTGTGACAAAAAACATATTAACAAAAAAGTTTTCCTGAAAAAAGTTATAGGCAAGTTTATTTGAAACTTAAGGTTGTTATACGTAAAGTTATTTGTCTCTTAAAAATGAAAATACAATAGTCAATTAATTGTTTTGTGCAGATAACAGATTCTAGCTGCTGCGCTATAGAATATTTCGTAGTACAACAAATAATGCTTATAAGCGCTTTAAAGTTTTTTATACTCTAGATAATAAAATATTCAATAAGTTATAATCTAACTTTATTATCTTATCTAAGTTATAAGATAATAAAATATCAATAAGTCAAAAAGTTATAATCTCAAAAAAGTTCACATGGCAGATTTTGGTTTGACCACTACGAATAAGATATAAAATAGGTTTAAAATTTAAACCAAAAATAAAACCCCTTTAAACATTGAACTATTTAAATGGGGTAATTTATGCGGCCAACACTCGACCTAATAGGTTGTTTAAATTCCATTGCTCTCCACCGATAACAGACGCAATAAAATAAGGCTTTGAAACGTCAAACGATATGGTAATGTAAGGACTCTTTTACATTCGAGGCACGACGCCGATATTTCACTGGGAAATCTGCTCAAATTCAGATAAAGAGGTAGGTAAGTGTAAAAAGCGCTTTATATCAATTTCAACGTATAAAATAAACAAGTGTATTAAGTATAGTGTATTCAAAAAGCAAATTCCCTTTTGAAAACTAGAAGCTATTTTACATGAGTTTAAAGACTTGTCTTTTTGGTTTGTTAACGTTCATCGCCTTTACTTCTTTGACATAATAGATTTATATACAGAGGTGTCGGTTACACGGTTACAGGACTTTTCCCATCTCAAAAATTGTTCTTTTTTTAAACTGTCAACGCCACCTCTGTTCGCATTTATGTATTATTTCAATTCAATTAGTTTTCGCAAGGATGTATTATTACGTAACATATTCTAGTTTCAGTGGTATTGTGTAGATGGCGCAATATCTGAAAATATACAGAGGTGTCGGTTACATTACAGTTTCAAGGTTACACGTCGCAAATTCAATGGTTTTTTTCCCATCTCAAAAAGGCCCAACGCGCCCAAAGAAGTTTTCACTTTAAAGAAACATAATTAATATAACGCCTGACATGTTTATTGCTATTACACTTAGGCCAGGCGTATGTTTTCTTAATTTTAGAGAACAGTACTTTTTTCTGGATGAAAGGTACCTTATATCCTTTCTAGTAACCCTGTTTTAGATTATGTTTCAATTATTTCATAGTAAACCAATAAATGAATCTAATTCCACATCATATTAGCATTAGTACCTGAATGTTAGCAGATTGCGGCTTACACTGACTGTTCCGGTTATTCTCCACTTTGTTACCTCTGTGACCCAAATACATACAATTCAAACAAAAATCAACCTTAACGAGTGGAAAACAAAGGCCACAATAGACGCATTAATATGCTTTCAGTGAAACGGCTGCCGCTTCTTTTGACTTTCGACAAAAGATGTGACAATGGAAGATGGTATTTATTTACACGTGCATAAGAGTCACGTGAAATATGAAAATAGAATTGGTAACGTAGAATGTATAGGCGCTGACATAGTATTATTGAAAGAAATTGCCGGGTGTAATGTGATAACTTCTTTCGTGATGTTATGTATGCTATATAAGATCGCTATATGTGGGTACAAAATAATGATTTGTTCACATTTTAACTCCATACTTTTAATATTATAAATGTGAAAGTAACTCTGTCACGTTGTCGGGGATATGTGAATCAAGGGAAGGACATAGGATAACTGTTCCCGAGGAATCATCTAAAATTGAGAAACTAACGCCTGGAAAAAGTGTAATATTTTGCAATAAATATGTTTAGGTGTTAATTGCTTGTTATACATATAAGCCCGGGGTATGAAAATTTATGGAAGCAAAATCAAAATAGTCACACGGTATGCGTTACGTTCTATTTTCGAATTTTTACAACATACGTTTTATTTTCGAATATTTTAGAATATGTCTGAAGTTTTAGAGATTTTGCGCCATCTACACAATATCTCTGAAACTAGAACATGTTACGTAATAATACATCCTTGCGGAAGCTAGATGGCACCTGAGCACCAGAGATGGCGCTGATATTAATTCGTTATGATAAATATCTTTATAAGTTTTATTATGTATTTTATAATCGTTAGTAAGGAGTAAGCTCCAGTCGTGCGTCAGAGCTGACACACACACTTTTAAAACAAAGCTGGTCTGACTGTACATTTTATAGTTTTCCATTGTTTAATAGTAACGGGTCAGAAATGTTCTAAAAATCAATAAATAAATAAAATAAAATATTGTTCTGACGCACAGTGGGTCAGACGGGCACTTAAAAGTGGGTCCAACGGGCACTTTTATTCAGCGGGTCAAAACTAGTGGATGAAAAGGGTCCGAGGTCATACAAAATACACTAATTCAATTTTTTTTATTGTATTGTTTTAACTGAAAGTGTTTATACATTATGTACATATTACATATTATATATTATAATAAAAAAGTAAAAGACCTCTCTTTACAGATTTCTGATATTATCCGTGTGACTGTGAAGGTGATATACCTACTATGGACTTGAACACTGTGGTATATATATAATATGTACCACAGAAAATCCAGAATTCAGAAATTAGAGCATCTGTGTCACTGATGAAGCTCAAAAGCATTGGTTCGTTAGTGCTTTGACAATGGGTCAAGACTAACTTGCAAGCCTTTACAATGGCGCATCGTAACTAAAAGATATTGAGTTTCGAAATAATCAATAGTTGAAGGTGATTGCTAGGAAGGTGGACTGCCCAATAATAAAGCATTGGGTGCGTCGCATATCACCCTTAATAGAAAGTGATAAGTAGCGTCAGTTTATGTTTATTTATTTATTATACTTTTTTTGGTCATGGTAACCTTGACCTGATGCTGTAACATCAAGTAGTCTGCGAGATACCCGACTCCTAGCAACTTGCAGCACATATAGCGTGTTTGGGCTGAATAGAGAGTCGGAGGTTAGTTTATGATTTTAATTATAGTTTGTAGTGTAATTTCCTAGATTATGTAGTGATCACCCTACCTCTCCATCCCACAAAACATAAAAAATCCCTAAGTTATATCTTAAGTTCCAAACAATAAATATTTAGTTAAAAATGTTGTTGGAAGATAAATTGCCAGTGTTTGCGCACATATAATGGGAAGAGTTTGTTATGCATTATTAATGCACCTACTTTGTACTTAGCTTTCAGCAAAGCTTTAAGCCCTCAACGGGAGTTTAAAATACAAGGATTCTGTTTGTATTTTATTTATACTTGCATCTTTAATTTACTTGGTATTGATTTTCGAAGGGATTGAATATTAACAAGTTAAGCTTTCGACTTCAAAAGTTTTATTTGCATATTTTGAACAATTATGGTTGATCACAAACGCTTTATTGAACGAACAAAAATTGGATCACCGAAACACAACAGCACGTTTACTGTTGTGTAACGGTGAGTGAGTAAGGGATGCCAGAGCCCTATCCCTTCCCAATACCTTATCCTTAATCCTACTGTAGTCGGCAGCGCACTTGCAGCACCTGTGGCGTTGCTTGTATTATAGGCGACGGTAGCCACCTACCCTCAAGAGGACCGTCAGTCTATCTGCAGACATTAGAATAATAAAAAAAAAACAATGTTTTTTTCTCTTACAGACACTGTATAACTAGTGAAAAGTAATATTGTATTTAAAACGAGTATTTCTATTAGGCAGCAGGTATAAAATATCTGCGTTAATTAATAAAAACATCGGTCTTTTATCTTTATTAACGTGAAAAAATACATAGAGTCATGAAATCTGATATTTCAGGATTCGAAGCGAGTTTTAATTAAAAATTTTAATGATTAAAATCTGTGCCGACTCGCGTGTAGGTTGTAGTGATTTTTTTTTTAATTAAAATACAGATCGAATACAAAAAGTCGTAACATTTTCTTTTAATTAAACATTGAAATTGCAAGTAGACAGTCAAACATGTTAGAAAAATGTGTTGAAAAATTAATGCAATGATAATTTTTATTACATATTTGATTTTTTTTAGCTTTTTGTCAAGATGCAGACAAATGTTACAAGTACCTACTTAAGCCCGTCATAAACGTAGCTATAATATATATAAATATACCGTGCTATAATATACATTACGGCATACGTTGGTGACGTTATAGAAATATATATTATAGCTGCGTGTGTGGTCGGTCCAATATTTGTATAGAAAATATATATATTGTAATATGCCTTGCTATAATTTATATTAATATATATTGTAGCTACGTGTGTGGCTTTATATGTTTTTATTTGGGTTCACCATCATCAGTTTAACAAGTAAATAGAAAGCAGTGGGTGGTATACAATCATATTAATCTACCAACAAGTGGACCGTCAGTATGTCTAACGACCTGTATATAAAGAAAGATAGAATATTAGTTGTAATCTAAATTAAAGTGCATTTTAATTGAAAGTATGAAGGTAATGCAGCACAAGCGAATGAATAATAATATTATGGAAGCATATGAGGAGGATGAATCGTGCAGAAACACATTTAATTTGTAGGTACTTAACATTACACACAGTACAACATAACTGCAGTGACGTAATCTATATATTGTTACTAATAAATATTATAAAATTGTACTGCCTTTTATTAAGGCCTGAAACACATGACCGCGCGGTACATGTTTGTAGAACTTGTACCGCGTGTCGCCATAGAATGTAGACAAGGAACACTGTTTAGTTTGATCTTGTACCGCGCGGTTAGTAGTTCCGCGCGGTGGACTTAGCCTAAATGTATGTCGAAGTATACATGAAAAAAACACTTTTAATAACCTACTTATAACAAAAAAGAAACATTTTTTTCACATTTTTGTCTATTTGTTTGTCTCTCTTTCACCTAATCTCCGAAACGGTTTAACTGATTTTGATGGGACTAAGGTCGAAGTGGTAGTGGGCAGGATACATAGTATAGAGAGCCGAAGGCCGTTGGGGCCGGAAAATTTTCGATTGGAGGCCACGGACCGCCAAGCGCAGCATAGGACTGACAAGGTGGACAGACGACTTAATAAGGGCCGCGGATCGACGGTCGATCCAGGCTGCTGGATCACGCGGCCGGAAGGAGTCTTAATTTCGTTTTCAATAATCCTTTTTTTATATTCCCTACGGCTTATTTGTTATACTGTTTTCCCCATTTAGAATTCATTGGAGTTGGGTTGCGTTTGCCCGTTGGGACGCGCGTAATCAGTGCTATTACGAACCTTGGAAATGTTGTGTAACATCTCATTACATGTTACAAGTCCTTCTGGGATCAAATTAAATGCGTTCATGTTGATATTGAATTTATATATAATACTTACGAGTTTGTTAAGAAAATTTGTTAAATAGGTACTATATTTTATTGCTTGACATCAAGATGTAGAAGTTAAAATTATGGCTTCAATCATTTAAACATGAACCCGTAGTTGCTTGTTCTAAACTACATAAAATAGGTTTTTTTTAAGGTAATATCATATGAGGTATTCTTTTTTTTAAACATTGGGAAATCCTCGTGGATACCCAGCAGTGCTGCTTTCTAGCGCGACCGTAGTAACATAGCGTTCGGCGGCGCATTTGAAACACCTGTGGCGTTGCTTGTGTTACTTACATGCAACGGTAGCCATGAAGTAAACTGTCAGTCTCTCTGTCGACCATAAAATAAAGAAATACATAATAACCTATGTATTTTTATCTTTCTGACCTTAAATAATGCTGTATTTACTCATTCCTACATCAATTCCAATACTATATTCACACTCGTTACCAAAACGACACGATATCTGCCAAATGTCTGCACCTTCGCAACCTATTCAAGTCATTAGCTTTGACTCGTCGGCCAAATGTTCCAGTAAGATGATGTGCAATGAACATGCAATATGAAAACCTATGTATGTGACATTTTTGTTTTTTATTATTGAGTTCCTTTTTATACTTCTCTAGTATCACAAGTCCTAATGTAAGACTTGGATATCAATAACTAAAAACAAGGCCAATAAACAAAAAACTAATAGCCACAGCTTACAAACAGCTTACTTAAAGAACTTTACTCACACAATCCTTTACTTGAGTAATACGCGTGAAACAAAGGACATAAAAAAGATGATGATGGAAAGACACCACGACTTGTGCAAAGAGATTCTGGAAGAAATCTATTCAAATATGTATGAACAAAAAAGTCCCAGGACCTGATAATATCGGAACTGATGATAGAGGATACTTTTTATAATGGAAAAATGATCAATTCCTATGGGATTTTCAAAAAACCTACCACGATGCGTAATGCTTCTACTTAAATTTAGGATTTGTTATTAAGTCTTGAGTCGGACTTAAGTAGGGCTTGGAGCTGCATATGTTTATTTGTATTGTGTAATTTCGTTGTAGATGTGATAATATTGTAAGAACACAATATATTTATGTTTTTTTTATATTATAACCCGGATTTATTTAAACTGTATAAAAATATTAAATAAAAGTTTACTAACGTTTTCGCCAGATACAGCGTTCTTAATGGAAACAATATGCTTCATGCATATTCAAGTGGTAAAATAAAAAATTCTCATATCACACAGACTATGTAATTTGCAATGGTTCCCATTGTGTTGGAACAGTTTGGACAAAGGTTTGGACGTTGGCCAAATATCTAGGCTTTACATTTTTAACACATCAGAAGAGGAGAGTGAATTGATGACGTTATTAATATTATAGTGTTCGATTTTTAGATGACAACATATTTTATGCTATTACGTAACCTATGGATACAGTTGCAAAATTAAACTTCCATTAAAATACTGATGGGTCGTTATCACACAAAAATCGAGATCAAGCATTTTCCTCGCATTAAAACTTATCAACACAAGAATGTATGCCTTATCAATTTCTTTAAAAATAAAACCAAAAATGTAATATAAAATTGTCTGGTATTTTTTGTGTTTAATTTAAATCATAAAAAAATTATTTATTTACTACCTGAACCAGGCCAAGCTAAGCTTTTTCGTTTCCGCGGAATATAAAATACATAGAAACATTCTTCTGTTGTAAATCAATATTGTATGAAAATTTCAAATTAATTCATAGGCTAGTTTTCATGTTTTGTGGAAACAAAAATATGAAAGCTATATTCGTCAGCTGTCTGGGTTAAAGTATCATCCCCTCCGTTTGACATCTTGGCTGATATGGACGCAACGGTCTATAACAATTTGAGGGGCGATGGCCGAGAGGAGGAGGGAGAGTGTAATACGTCAGAATCGGGACTCGGAATGTTACGGCGGAACGCTCGACGAAGGGCCTTGGAGGTTTGGCGCGCGAGGCTGGAGGAGCCTCGTGGTACGCGCCAACGTTTAGAAATTCTGCCGAACTTCGAAGCATGGATAGGTATAGAAATTCGGTTGTGTCACCTACAGATTGCCTCACATTTTATATAAATTATGACAACAAAAGTAGTCAAAATTTAAATAAAAGTTCCAAATTATTATGAAAAAGGTTTCATTGCAAACAACATTATTTTATTCATTATCCGCCATTTTCTTGATGCCTATGAAGTTAACTATTCACAGTCGGACCACGCGGTCTTAGGGCATCTTCTACCCAAGCTGCCTACCTACCGAAATTTACATAAAAATAAATAAATAAATTACAAGTAGCTTTTTGTTTATTAAAATTAGCAATAGTTTTTGTTTATTAAAAGTCGCAGGGACTTTGCACGCGTTGAAAAATGAGAATAATATATCGACGATCCCTAGGTAAAGTATCGAAACTTCCCACATCGTTTGTTGCAACGCATAAACACGAAAGTTAATTTTCGATACATTACGGCGGAATTCGTTCTAATATTCGATTATGTACGTTACGAAATTACCTAAAGTATTAATAAATTGACGATTTTTGAGTAAGTATGTAAAAAATACAATAAAATGAGGACCATTTAAGCAAAAAAGTGAAATATGCATATTTCTCACTTTCGATAGTGTACGTAGGGACCGTCGATATGAGTTATTATGCCTGATATCTTTATCGCTATGACAACAGTTGAACCGAATTTTTAGATATTTTTAGGCTATCCCTCGGGAAGCTAATATTTTTCCAGTATAAAAAGTATCATATATATTATTTTTCTGTCAAATAATAAATAATAAGAAAAATACTTTAATTTTCCTTAAGTTAATATAATATAACATAGATCGGCTTTCTCCCCACACAGGTTCATTGAGTAAGGTTCTGTAATTTTAATTTCAGTATTTATACATCAATATATAATATTTATAATGAAATTTCACAGTTAAAACAAATTCAATCAATAAGCTCAGCTAACACAATTCAGAATAAAACAATAAAGGCATCTTCATGTCGACAAAGCACTAGAATTTGAGGACAAATCCGACATGCACTTTGTAGTAGGGTGACAAACATACACGGAACAAAGCCGCCCCACTAATTGAAAACTGGTATGGGCCAGCACCGAACGCGTGGTCAATGCAGCGTACAACTAGTGGCAATTAAATTGAGAAAATCTCTTATTACCATATTTTAATTTTTCTTAGTATAATTTTTCTCTCCCTCTGTGTCCCTTTAGTCCTCCAAATTCTTGAATTTGTCTGTGTTAAGAGTCAACTAGAACAGTTGCTCGACTGAGGTAATTCAAAACCATTCCAAGTTTTCCTTCATTTTGTGTAAATCTCTAATTTACTAAATGTTTATGTGGTTTGACAATGTATTTTTATGTTACTTTATAAAATAGCTGTACAACTATATCATCATGAAACAAATGCCGCCTCTCCAGCAATCTTCTGCATAAAAATATTATTTTTAGCTATAAAAAAATTTAAGAAACTTAATTCGAACACAAATAATGTTGAAATAAATGCAATTTGGCTTTCATATTTTTGGTAAATAAAATTCTTGTAATATTAGTAGGTATACAAAAAGAATTATCTTCTTCGAACACTAGAACTTATTTTTATTACTAACTTATCCTGTCCGCAAGTGTAGTTGGAAATATAGGATGACCCACTTTTTAGATGCACAAAAACCTTTCATATAACACTGTACGGTCGGCAATAAAAGTTAGGCAAATACTTTCTGCTTTAAGCCTATTGTAATAAGGATTGAAATTGTAAAGTTAATATAATACATAGTACACTTACCAGATTTAATTCTCAACACGTATTCGGTGCTGGTTTCTCGGTATAAATTTATTTGCTTTTTCCTTTATTATTTTGTTTTTGGGATGTAGTATTTCGCGTCGCATGAGTTTTAGTGTACTTAATGCACAGTTTTTCATTTCCTCTGTTAAAATATATTTTTCCATTACAATTTTTAATTACTTTGTCGACTTTTATTTGTTAGAAATAAATTGTTAGAATATTAGTCGATTTTAAATGCCTCCTTCTAGAACGCATCACAATAAAATATACCAGAAAAGAGCTACACTAGGTAGCTCCTTAAAAATGAGATTTTTCACAACATTAAGGCATATTACCTATGTAAATTGTCAGAAGGTTCCTATAAGGTATGAATTTATGACGCCATAGAGGGTATTTGGGGAAGAAGTGAAAAGATATAATCTATAAAGCAATTTATAAATCTATAAATCGTATTTTTACCATTATCAAATTAAGGTAAATTGTAAATCGTTACCTTAATGGACAAGTCATCTAATTCTCCTTTAAATTAATTTAATTTATTTCAAGTTGTTCCAATTTTCTACTAAAAGCTTAATTATTTAATTTAAATAAATATTACAATTTTATCTTTTATTTTATTATTTCTGAATCTTTTCATCTTTTATTTCTGAATACAAAATGAAAATCTGTAAATCCTCATACGTGTCCGCGTCCGAGGATATACAATTCTGAATCTGCAAAAACCCTGTTATATACCAACGTGATTTTAGGTTTATTCATAAGTAGTCTAAAAAAAATGTAAACGTCTCCTGAAAAATTAATTGAGATGCAGTTAGTTTAGGTACTTTCGAACATAAGGTAACAAAATTTATCGTAAAGTAAAATCTACATGCAAACAAATAAATATGAACAATTTATTATGCAGGCATTAGGTGTTAAGTGGTCCTGTTCATCTATACCAATATTATAGAGGTTAAAGTTTGTGTGTTTATTTGTTTCTATGTAGGAGGTAATCTTTGAAACTACTCGAATTTAAAAAATCTTTTACCAATAGTTAGAATAGAATTACAGGATAGACATAGGCTAAATAGTCCACACGGGCGAAGCTATCTAAAAATAAAGATCCAACATGTTTGGCAAAAGTATAATGTCAGGCGTTAATGTTTGGCATATTTTATTTGTCAATGCGGACGAAGTTGCAGTCAAAAGCTAGTAAAATAATAATAAATGTCTTCGATTTTGCCATAAGAAGATTCCTCCAAGAAATCCGAAATAGAAATTAGTCTTCGTTAATGTAATAAAACTTCTTTTTTAAATTGATGGGCACAAACCGTTCCCGGAATTGACGACAACTCATTTGCCCTACAAACTTTTACTGGGAGATAAATTTGCGTTTCTCCGTAAACGCTTGGCCAGGAAAAAAGCGATCATAATATTATAATTTAGAATATTTTTCAAACAAAATTTAATATGAAAATTATTGCACTGAATCTTTAAAGATCTCTAGAGTTAGCGTACCACTGGTCAGTTTCCTTACTCGTCAATTTTACTAATTCACCAGTTTACTCATTAGATATTTTCTATAGGTTGACAATTTTGATAGACAATTCTGATTCTTCAGTTTCCTCCTTCGCTAGTTTCCTTGTGCACTAGTTTACTTTTTCGTCGATAGATAGGTAGGTGGGTTAGGTTGAAAAAAAAATTTAAAAAAAGGTAGGTTAGGTTGTCATCTGCACTAGTTTCCATATTCGTCTGTTTTACTGTTTTCCAGGATGTAAAGATGTCTGATTATGAATCACAAAGCGTATGATTGCCGCTCGCTCGTGACATGTTTGCCTCTCCTGTTACCCTGGGGCCCTAGCCAAGAGCAAACGTACAGTCGTAAACGCTACGCTCAGGCTACGCTACGCTGTGAGAAAGCTTTGTGATTGGTCAAAATTTTATGTGGGCGTTACAACAACCAATCACCGGGCTTTATTTCTTTCGTTTCGTAAGAACGCAACGAAACGTTTGCATTGGTTTGGTTCTTGGCTAGGGCCCCTGGTCAGAGTTAAGCGTGGCGTGAACGGTGTGCGGTGTGAGTAGTGGCATGGTAAGGGAAGGAACGGCCATCTCGTAGTGAACAAGTAGTAGGTCAATGTCTTGTAACTTGTAAGTACCAAACCACATCATCACATCAGGAACACGACGAAATAGAAAAACTGACAATCTAAACTAACTGACGAACAAGGAAATTTGCGAACCAGGAAACCAACCAAATAGGGAAATTGACAACTAAGTAAAACTGGCAAATAAGGAAATTGACGAATTCAGAAACTATCTAATGAGTATACTGATGAATTATTGAAATTGACGATTAAGGACCAGTGGTACGCTCTACTTCTCGTTACTAGACTAAAAGTCTTGAAAAAAAAATTGTCAAAGTTTAGACAATATTTGATACATACGAGTATATATTTTTTCGTAAACTTCTATATTTAAAAAAAATTAACCAGCGATTTTTGGCTACTCCTAAGCGAGTACGGCGATTGGAAATATTTACACAGAATATTATGTGACATTTTAGCGGTTGAATTCTTGTAAGTCCTCATAATTGGACGTAGACGGTTTCCAGCATTTCTAATGGCCACACAAGCTTTTAATAGGGTTATTTATGGGTGGTGAAAATTTATCATTCTGTATCATCCCTTAGCAATAATCTCTCAAAACGAGGCAGAAAGAAGTTGGAATGGAATTAATATTATATTGAATATAAATATAAAATTCATACAAAATAACACAGCGCCATACAGACATCTGACTCATTTATAAAGGGTTTTCAAGGTATTTTACCTAGGGCCTCTTTAACCATGTCTGAGTAAAGTGTCAAGTAGGCTAACCGCCATTTAAAGTCACCGGTCACCGGGAATGATGGAGCTGATATACCTTTGTTTGTACGGTAATAGTCCCAAACATTAAAAAGAAAATAATAAAAAAATTCGCCTATCGAAGGAAGCAGTAAACCGAGTGCATAATTTAATAAAACATAAAAAAAAATTCTAAAGGTAATTAATCAACATTTTACTTGTATAGTTGGTGAATGAGGCACTTACTATGGATAACGTCGGGTAAGCATTTGACAAGTATGTATCTACTGTATTTTACCAATGCGCAATACAGATCAAAGAATCTCCAGATAAAGTTTTTTTTTTTTCATATTCCGCGAAATGCGATCCTAAGGAAAAAGTGATCCAAAGCCACGAGAAGAGACGAGAGACAACTCGTTGGAGATACCCGATGGGTTGTTTATATTGTTGTCCAAATCACTTTACTAAATTTATATTAATTTATATTTTCCTCCATTTACATTATTAAAGTAGACCTAATACATATGGGTAAATAAATACCCTATGCTACAATCTATCTATTATCTATCTATACTAATATTACAAAGAGAGAAGATTTGTATGTTTGTAATGAATAAACTCAAAAACGGCTTGACTGAATATCAATTTAAGTTATATAATATTATACATACGAGAATATACTAAATACTTTAGTTAGAAAATAATACATTTTCACATGAAATCAATATTCCGCAAATAATGCAAAGATCATAAAACTACTTACTAAACGTAAACTACAAAACATGCGATGCAATTGTCTGCGATATCAAAATTCTTTAAAGATGTTTATTAAAATTTTTAAAATATCTTTTAAACAATCATTCAGTCTCAATTCTCCGAACCGCTTAGCAACATTCGTTTAAATACAGTGGACTTTTAAATGGCGAACTAAATATCAAAACATTTAAAAACAAGTCTTGTCCTGAGTAAGTAAGAGCTAATATCGATAAGAGCGAGATTTGCATACAATGTATATGTACAGGGAAGTGCTCACGTAGACATGAAAATTCATCGCGTTACGGGCACTTGACCACGGAGAGAGATAACCATGTTGTTTCTGGCACATGCTGCATTCAGTATGACTAAACCGAAATTCGTTTAGTAAATTTTATACTTTTTATATAAACCTATTTTACAAATTACTGCAGGGTCCACAGCACACTTGTATGTACCCCTTCTGGTGTTGCTTGTCTCCTTAAGTGTTGATGGTAGTAACCACCCCCTTATAGAAGACTATCGTAAAATAACAGCACATGTGCAGTCAGCATTTGTGTTTCATTGAGCGGGTAAGCCCATTTCCCTATCCCTTTCCAATTAATTATCATTAAACCTACTGTAATCGGCAGCGCACTTGCAGCACCTATGGCGTTGCTTGTATTATAGGCGACGGTAGCCACCTACTATCAAGAGGACCGTCAGCCTGTCTGCCAACCTTAACATAAAATAAAATAAGGTATATATTATTTACAAGAGTTTTAAATCGTTGCAGCACATATAAAGTGGAGTGAAATTTTATTTATTAATAACAAGATAATGTTGACATTAAAGGAATTATTTTTATTAAGTAAATTAAGGCAGACAGGCTCGAAGTCCTCTTGGTCGTAGGTGGCTACTGTCACATATTATACAATAAGCAACGCCATAGGGTTTCCAAGTGCGCTGCATAACTTGTTAATATAAGGGAATGCAGGAGTTAGGTGAATGTGCTCTGTCATTCCTTTACTCACTCACTGAATAAAAAGCAAATGCTGGTAAAAGAGGTTGGCTATAACCGCCGGAGGGACTTCCCATAGAAAAGATTGTTTAACTAGTTTCAAATGAACTGGTACGTGTGAATGCGCATCAAACAGTGTGTTACGATACGAAATATCGTTCAACCCGCATGCTCGCATCCGAGCGATAGGCTCTCGAAATTCAGTTTTAGGAATTACACGAAATGGCAAGCGAACCGCCATTTTAGACGCGATGTGATCCATATATTAGTTGGTAATAGTATTTAAGATATTTTTTTTTCCTAATATTATATTGAGTCCTGCATATTAGGCACAGGTCTCTTCTCTATTAATGTGGGCCATTATAGCCCGTTGGAAATTTCTTGGCACCTCGAAAGAATGCAGCACCGCACGCTACGATCGGCAAAGAAAAAAAATTATAAAAAAGTTAGTGTATCAAAAATAGTAAAAAGGGGTCTTGTTCAGCTAGTAATAAAATAAAAAGGCGGTTAAACGGAGTAGAAGTGGTTGTCATACATTATTTCTAATGACTTTCGAAATGGGTCTCAATATAATACGAGTATGTGTCAATATTGGCATATATTGGCTCTGTGCACGAGTTTAGCACCACCTAGCGTCCGTAACTTTGTTGGCTCTGACGTTTTAAAATTTAATCGCGACATTGTGACGAAATATTATTATAATCCAAAATTACTTTGAGATATGACAGATTATAGCGCCAATATTATTTTTACCTTTGGCCACTATGAGCGCTGCGATCGATTATATTACCCCCACCTAGTACTTCGCACCCAGCGAATAGTGGACATGACATATATTTTTGAATCATTCGCATCCGGTCCAAAAATATAAATGATATTCGAATTAAATTTAGTTCGGTGTTGTCATAAAAATGTGATAATAAAATATTGGAAATTTCTGAACTAAAAAAAATTAAAATGGAAGCTTCAATGATTAAAAACTGTTTTCAATGCGTAATAAACTAAGTACATATAAGCATATACTGTATGCAAATTGCATGGAGCTGCTGTTGTATCGCATGTGTGTTAGCTATAATACAATTATTATTTTTTTAATCTATTTGTACGGTGGTTTCCTCCTGTGTTCGTACTATTAAGTAAAAATATATTTAATTTTAAAGTCACTTCTTCGCACAATTTTGTTTCGTACGAATTTTACATTACCTAATGATGATGATAATAGGACATCGTTTAAAACCAGGCCATTGTTTTTTTTTTAATCTTACACTTTGATAATAAGAGTCTTTCTTAATTTCAGTATTTTCCTGTTATTTAATGAATATTTCAGATTATGTAATCTTTTTATACTTTTAAACTTAAATATCAATGAGACCCCATTACCAAATTGCACGAACTTTTTTCTAGTAATATTCTTACCTAATAATTTCTTCCTTGTAATTTCTTCTTACCTAGATCGTTCTATAATAGCCTGCTTTTATTGTCGTATAATATATGTATATGACAAAATACTTCAAAACTCTAAACATCAACATTCAAGTTATATACAGTCGCTCTCAAAAGTTTAAATTCAACGACGTATCCAGGCATTTTTTGAATGAAAATCGAAAATTTAGCATAAAAAAAAATTTAAACATAGGTACGTCGTCCTGTAATTTTTTCCTTTAATCTCTTCTGCAGGAGAGGTCAGTAACTGTGAAACGTCGAGCCATTTTAATATGATCCTTATTGCAAGTGACTAGGGTGAAGTTTTTACAGATTTTTGCCTCTGCTAGTTACCTCGGGTCGGCGCATCTAATTAAAATTAGTTTTCACCAGCGATGATAATTTCATTTAAAAAAGTGCATACAAAAACAGTTTTGAAGCAAGGCGTTATATTTAGTTTTGAGAAGCGTTCTTTTATATATTAAAAGAAAAACTGAACTTGTATGGCAGGAGCAAGTTTTATCTTCTATTAAAATGTACGTTTTAATTTAAAATGTAAATCGCAAACAATTTTGTGTTTTGAAAATATTATTTCAATGTGTTATAGGCAATTCTTTTTGTAAGAAAACAACTTTGCTCTGCAAATTAAATTATTCACAAACTTCCTTGTTGAACGTTCAATTATTTAAAATAGTAACAAAATCCGTTGAGTGGTTTAGAAGAAGTTGACAGAGAAATAGAGACAGACGCGGACAGCATCTTCAATTTATTAAGGATATTACCTACTATATTACTCGCTGATAATATAGCTTTCTATACGTGAAAGAATTTTTAAAATCGGCCTAGTCATTTTAACGCTCTCTAATACTTACATTTTTAAACTCGTGATATCTTTCGAATGGAATGTCCGAATTGAATAATTCAAAAAGTATTATAAAGGTATTGAAGCAGTCTTGAATATGAAGTAATTTATTTTGATAAGGATTAATACCAAGCCTTTTCTAGCGGCGGCATTTCAATTAAATTTTAAAATAAACAAACACATTGTGGCATAACTATAAAAGTTAGACATATGCTGTCGCGACACCTTTTGTAGATAATGATGTGTTCTGAAAAGTCGTATTATTTAGTTCTATCATCAATAGTTCTCGCAGCGCACGCGATGTAAGGAATATTTTAGGTCGTTTTTTTACACCTTGGGTTACATTATTGGAGTTTTAGTAAGGATCCCTAATTTTTTGAAAATATAATATAGCCTGTGTTACTCGCTGATAATATAGCTTCCCAACAGTAAAAGAATTTTTCAAATCGGTCCAGTAGTTTCGGAGCCTATTCAATGCAAACAAACAAACAAACAATCAAATCTTTTCTCTTTATAATATTAGTATAGACTAGCTGGTGCCCGCGACTTCCTCCGCGTTGAAAAATTAAAAAATATGTATAAGCAATAAAACGCTTGACCTCTTGTTATTATAAAATATTGGCCAGGCGTTAGTTTCTTATTTTATTTTAGATAATCCCTCGGGAACAGTACTTTTTGTCTGTCCCCTATGTCCTTTCTTGTATTCCTGACAATGTGTATGCAAAATTTAGGCGTGCAAAGGTAACAGACAGACAGACAGACAGAGCTACTTTCACATTTATAATATTAGTATGGACTAGTATGGATTAGTATGGATGAATTTTTGAAAATTTCAACTCCGTGCGAAGCTGGGGGCGGGTCGCTAGTCATTATATAAATTTAAAATCTAAATAACAAACAATGTCACTTCCTCATTTTCGATGTTACTTAGAACTTAGAGTAGAGAACAAGAAGAAGGAGAAAGATATAATACAAAACAATGATACTCTACTTATTCAGGATAAAAAGCGCATACCAAAAATATTTCTGACTAAAATGGTTTTCCACTTAAATAATACTTATTCAAATTGTAGTAAAATTCCGAGCAATTTCAAATTGCAATGTAGAAACTGAAACAATTATAGTACAAGCCGAAGTGTCGCACTGTGTGTCTTGGCGGTATTCCAAATGTGGTCACACTAGCACCGACGGTATGGTTCACACTATGCTACCTATTAGCCATAAAGGTTCGCTTTTCGCTACTAGTAATTTGCTGTAAAGGAAACGCTACGTCCGGGTGCGCCCTATACACTGCCGAGTATCCAAGAGGATTTCCCAACGTTAAAAAGAAGGTGTACCCGAGGGTCGGAACGAGTGTCAGTACTACACCCACAGAACTTAACATTACCTCTCTCAGAGATTAAGTATAGCATCACGTTGAGTACCTTGCGACTCGCACCCAAATTAAATTTTTGATAGTTGTTCACTTTGATATTAATATAATTATCTAGTTTTAATATTGATTATTGAGTTGAAAATTTGTGATTAAAATTAAATAAATTAATTGAAAATCTATTACTTTTTAACCTAGTAGCTGTTGCACGCGAATTCTCTCGCGTAACTTTATAAAATATATAACCTATGTTACTCGCTGATAATATAGTTTTCTATAGGTGAAAGAATTTTCCAAATTGGTAAAATTGTTTTTGATTTTATTCATTACAAACATACAAATCTTATTAGTATATATATAGATTATATTATAATAGATACTTGAATTATTAATTTAACAAGAAACTAATTACAAGTTTAAATTTAGCATAACCAACAATCTTTGAACGCTTCTAATCTCACTGAATCGATGAAATTAACTGGATACAAATCTTGAAAATTAATTTTCAAGAGAAAATTAATTTCGTAAGATAACATTACCTCACTTTAATAACAATTCAAAGGACATCGTTCAAAACCAGGCCATTGTTTTTTTAACTTACATACATTTAGGAGAGTTTTATAATAAAATTCTGTTTTAATTTCAGTAATTTCCTGTGAATATTTCAGATTTTGTAAATGGGGATCCCATCATAAACGTAAAATGTATAAAATGCCAAGTCTCGCAAGTCGCAACGCAGTTCTTCTATTACGAAAAATTGTCAGATGTCATGTAGAATTAAGTTTGAGTTATTTTAGTTCTGTCTATGGAAGCACCTGTTCAACAACTGTTATAAATTGTTATCTGATCAATCAATCTAATCAAAATTTATAATGACCGTATCATTAGACATCTTTATTTCTATAATAATGACAAGGTAATAGGTAAATGCCCGGGCAATTGAAAATGAAAATTCTGCATTCGTGTCAACCTTTTTTTAACATTAGCAAATCCTTTTGGATACCTGGCTGTGTAGGGAACACTGCGGAGTTATACAGGATTCGTATCGGCTTCCTAGTGCAGCTGTGGATGGGCGAGGTCGCGGGGACGTTATGACACGACATTGGCGGGGCCACGGCTATCCAGCGCGGGGAGGTATACGCTCCCTGATTAGCATCAACCCTGATAAGAAGTATGACCTGAAATTATTTTGGTATCTTAATATGAACATCGTTTAAGAAAATTCAACGCATTGGAAATTGCGGACACCAGCTGCTAAGTTTAAGTATTTCTGGTGCTAAAGGCAAGTGCGAGAGAATACTTTTTATCGTTTTTTTTTCATTTTATCGATAATGTGTTAGCATTTTAATTTTATTCGGATAAACTTGGCTCCAACTTTCCGAAGTGCATCCGCACCTGTCGCCAACGATCTTGAACTTCTTGGCATGAGGTTGAGCTCAAACCTCAACTTCGGCACCTCTATCGAGTCTAAAGCCCAAACTGCAGCCAAAAAGCTGCAAGTCCATGGGAGCAATACTCCAGGATGGCTCAGCCAAATACCAACTTGCCGCACTCGACTCGGTGGAACGCAGAGCTAGGAGACTCATTGGCGACAGTACACTTTAAAAAAAAAAAAACAACTAATATGCAGAGCTTGGCACATAGACGCAAAGTTACCAGTGTATGTGTCTTTTATAAGATGTACTTCGGGGAGTGTGCTCAGGAGTTGCATGAGCTCATACCGCCTTCCCCTTTCTTCCATCGGACATACAGACGTACGGTTGGTTACCATCGTCATCTTGTCGAAACCCAAATCTTTTCAAGGTTCGAGTGAATAGGCATCTTCTGGATGAGCTCGCTCATAACTCAAATTCTGGGAAGTATATGTAGTTAGAATTTATATTAAGCAATTTCTGAAGTAATTATTGTGACAAAAGGCTTGCTATACCTTTTAATAATGTTATGATTATATAACTATAATAGGTCTCCACTCCACGGCCCCTCTTGCATCTCCAGTGCCGGACGTTTATTTATAGTTTCTTTGTTTAAGAGTAACTAACGGGTCAAAAAGGCACAAAAACCAATAAATAATATTAATAAAAAAAGTTGCGTCTACTTTTAGTACACTTGTTTTACAATGTTGTTACAATTAATATAATAAACTTTTTTTTAATTATAAGATATAATTCAAAAAAAGTTATATTAAATTTTAATGGGGATTATGTTAAAAGGTATTTAATCAACAATAGATTTTACAACTATAATTTACTGCTGTAACAAACTAGATCCATAACAAGCAGACAACACAAAATGAAAACGTAATCCAGTGAAATTGTTGAGGGCTCCAACGGTAATGAGAGCCATCGGTTATCCGCGACTCCTGCCTTTGTCGCGTCCGCTTTGAGAAATGCCTCATTTTCAACTTGCACAGCATTTTTATTTTTGTAAATACACGCCATATTTCATAACAGAATTGACAGAGTTTGGTTTGTATTATTTTTTTATTTTGCTAGTTTCCAATTGAATATTCCTCCGCCTACGCGTTCTTCGCAAAAGTAAAAAACTACTTTTTTTAAGTTCACGTTAGCAGACAGGCTGACGGTCCACTTGGTGGTAGGTGGCTACTGTCTCCAATAACACAAGCAACGTGTTGCATTTGAGATGCCGATCATTGTAATATTAAGAATAAGGTATTATAGGAAGGCATAGGGAAATGGGCCCTGGCATCCCTTACTTACTCACCGAAACGCAACACACACATGCTGTTATTTCACGGTGGCCTTCTGTAAGGGGGTAGTTATTTCCGCCAGCCCAAATGACTGCGAAACGTACTGTGCGTAGTCTCTACTTAAATGCCTGCTACGAGTAAATAAGTAGGTAATCTCTTCAATCGTGACAATGTAGCCGCTAAAGCGAAATTGTTTAACCTCCAAAAGACCTTTTGTCCGAGCTAAAATTAACTCGCTTTATGTAACGTTATGTCCAAAGTCATTAGCATTGGGGATATGAGCTGTAAGCGAAAAAAATAGCGAAACAAGGCGAAAAACAGCGAAGAAAAGCGGAGGCCGTCAACCGCGACATATAAATGATGTCGCTCGTTACAGCGATATTGCTTTCAAATTGTATTTTGGGAGTTTCTGTGTCGGAAATTTTTCTAATATAACTTTTAGCATAATTACTTCGGCTCTAATGGTAATAATAATAATCAAAAGAAAAATTAAATGAAATCGTAACATGATCGCCTTTACATAACACTATTTTCGAATATTACCTCCTACATCTTTACCTTTTTATAACAATTAGATGTCATTAGATGTCTTAGAAGACATGTTAATTGTTGCTAATCCGTAGAGGATAGTATGCCTACGCTTCTTTTTCAAACAGTACATAAATATATAAATGTAAATAATAGCGGTAACGTCTTAGTAAAGACCACTGGGTATGACCATAATAAAATCGCTGGACTCATAAAAGTTACAAGATTAGTTGCGGTAACTGATCTCAAAAAAAAAACAAAAAAAATTATGTAAAACATAAATTAATAAGCTAATTATTTAAAATAATAATGCCAATAATTTTTAAATTATATTTAAAAAAAAAAATTATAGTATTGTTTAAAATAGTGACTTGACATTCGTAATAAATATGTCCGGCTTGTTAATACAGACCACGTACAAGTTTTACGGCATAAGTCAGAGAAACGACGACTCCACATAAAATCTTAAGTGCGTTCTTCGCTAAGCCGAGACCTGGTGCGCGCGATCGGGCAATAAGGACCAAAAGAAGGACCGGTTCTTATGCCAATGATTAATTCAACTTGTCACTTTACAGGACATCATTCAAAAATTAAAATAAAAAGTATTTTTTAATTTCAGTAATTTCCTGTAAATATTTTAGATTTATAAAATTCAGCTTATAAATTTTACAGATTTCATAAATAAATATGAAAATGATGACTTGTACATTTGGGAAATGCACATTAGTTTAATAATTTCAAACTTTATGAATAAATCTATGAAACCTTATAACCTGATCTTCTTTGCGGTCACTAAAAAGTTTTTTTTTAAATCACTATAGCAGCATACTTCGTACTTTAAGAAATGAATAATCTAAACTTTAGGATGGTAAGAATCTATCCATTGTTTAAATTTCAAGACAAACTAATACTTCATTACTCTAATTGTAATATAGTGTAAAAAATACACTTTATTTCTGATGAAGGTATTTAGGAAAATAACCTAATAGCTATAAACATTCTAAAATTCTTTAAACCGAAATTATGTTTGTTTTAATGAAGTTTTACGCACAGTATGTAAGATGAAGTTTAGTCTAATATATTCGTTAATAAGTTTTCTGACATGAATAAAGTATAAGTTACTCTACAAAGAGACTACACTACAAAATAAAGTCGCTTTCCGCGTCTGTCTCTTTCTCCCATTGACTTATTATATGTATTTACTTTTTCTCCGCTTACTTCTAAACAACACAACGGATCTTGATACGTTTTTCCCTAGTAATTAATAAAATATAAAATCAATCTAATTGAACGGTGTTTTAATTAACTTCAATCAACAACTAATCAATAGTTAAGAAAATGGTGTAACCGTGTGGCGTACGCGATAAAAGTTTATGAAACGTATTGTCCGTTCAATGAAAGGAAAAATAATACCATTGTGTAGTAAACTCAACTTGGGGTTTTGTGTGAACTTTCTCTGGCAACCAACAAAAGTAGTTTCTAACCATTCTCCTGCAAATTTACTGTGGGAAAACTTCCATTGTTGTAAAACGTGCTACGTTTGATTGCAGTAATTAATTAGATACTAATTATATTAGTAATTAAGGCTAATATGCAATGGAACGTTACATTTCTGACTAATTACAACGAAGGTACAATTTTGAAAGGAGATCGATCAGTTTTGTATGGAATTTTTTAATATTTTTGTTTTATCGGTTCAAACTTGTACCATTAGGTAAGAATAAATTAAAGATTTTACTAGGAAAAAAATCGTGTAATTCGATAATGGGGTTTTATAGATATCTTAGTTTGAAAGTAATAAAAAGTCTTAACCCCATTTACAAAAACTGAAATATTTACTAACTAAAGTGCACTTTAGTTAGTAGTACTTTAGTATCGGGATTTATTTAACACTAACAAAGAACAATCTACAAGAAGAAAAGTTT
Source organism: Synanthedon myopaeformis (assembly GCA_944738685.1). Taxonomy (NCBI): domain Eukaryota; kingdom Metazoa; phylum Arthropoda; class Insecta; order Lepidoptera; family Sesiidae; genus Synanthedon; species Synanthedon myopaeformis. Next base: position 3,009,080 of record OX122938.1, on the reverse strand, counting down.
TAAAAGTTTTAATATATTCTCAAATCTTCATAAACAATTAAAATGTAAACATATTTAAAAATACTCAAGGGTCGAAACTTCGTCTTAAATCACAAGAAGGTGGGGGGGAGGTCTTGTCTAAACTTATTCAATTTGCTTAGCTCTCGTCCGTTGCTGAAATCGATTCGATTTTGATAGGGGATTAATTTGAATTCGAGTATTGATGTACACAGTGACTACAGGAGACAGTAGAGATACTTTAGTGGCAGGGCACATTGCGTTTCGCAGTCATTTGGGCAGCCCGTCTGGCGCTAGTAACCACTCTCTTTACAGAAGATCACCATGAAATAACAACACGTGTGCTGTTGTGTTACGGGGCTGCTGGAGCCCATTTCCATATCTCATTCCCAATCTCTTTTCCCTAAACCTACTATAGTAGACACCCCGATTTTTTTTAACGCCCGACGCAAAAACGGGGTGTTATAAATTTGCATTTATAATATTAGTAGGATACGTCAAATATGTTGGCTAAACTTAAATTTTATTTTAGAAAGCTAAAATATTTGGAAAATGAGGGGATTTTTTTTCTGAATAATTGCTATAAACTTCCTTCATTTGGTTGCTATTTTCAAAAATCTTCAATTAATTACCCTGATTAATTGCTAGCTTAGTAGTTTTTTATAGCCATTGTATATTTAATTCGCATGTGCTTGACTTAGTAAGTGATAACAAGAACTAAGTAAACATGTCATTGCTAATTTTCTTCTAAAACCACATAAAAAAGTTATAGCGAACTTAAGGTGGAGTTTTATGATCACATTTCTGTACGTGTCCTTGTGCAAATATTTCAACAGCACTACTCTGGACAGTGAAAGATTTTATACTAACTTTAGGGAGCAATTTTAACATATGTATTTAAATATATGGATTTTAACATAAATGTATAATTAAACATATTATCGAGTGGTGATCGTCTGTCCACCTAACACAAGATGAACACAGACGATCTTGATAACGGCCGCGAGTCGACGGTGGATCCAGGCTGCTTCTGACCGTTCTTTTTGGATAATTATAGTAGAGGCCATTTCCAGCAGTGGACGTCCTACGGCTGAGATGATGATGATTTAAGAAACAGCTTGTCTTAAGACCGTTAAAGAGTCTAAAGAAAAAAAATTTGAATCACACTGAAAAGTGAGCGTGCTAAGTTACCTGCGTTGTTTAAAAACGCTGCCGGCGTTTGTACGTCTTAACCGCGCATCTGTAAATCCAGCCTAAGAGTTTTATTCGACCCGTCAAGTCTAAAGTTATTACCTCAATGGGCTTTACAATTATTTTTAATGTTACTTTTACGGTTCTTCGCTTATATTGTGTCGTGAAACTGGAGTGGACGATCGGCTTGTTATGTAGGTATAACATCAATTTAGATCAACTTTATAATGAAGAAGGTTTTTCTTTACCTTGTTTAATATTTATTAAAACTCTACAATAACGAATTGATATTGTTTTTCTGTTTTAATATAGAAAGAACTCTTAAACGTTCCGAATTAAGCTTAGACTGCATTCTTTTCAACTTTTCCGCTTTTTTTTCTTATTTAAAAAGTACGATTACTTATTTATTTTTTCAAAAAGTGCGATGTTGTTCATTACAAAAGATTAATTGGATGTAGATGATAGATATGTAGCTTCAGCATGAAACTGTATCCCCCGATTTTGTTATCATCAGTTTTCTAAATTGCCTATCGATCGATCAGTTTTCTAAATCGAGAAGAGTAGTAATTATTTATTCTTCTATCAAAAATATTTTTTTTTTGTTATTTTATCCGCAATCAGTCAAAATAACTATAATCGGAATAGTTTTGTTTTAATTAAATTAAAATATATATACTTGCAACGAGCAATATGTCAAGTATGTGGCTTGGTTGTGGATTAAAGCGGAGGGCGGAGGACATTCTATGTCCTATGTCTAACAGTGTGTTGGTAAGCGCAATTTTTCTTAAAAAAATAGGGTAAAACCTATTTTTAACTTTTAACTAATCTTGAAGTCTGAGGTAGATTCTTAAAAAGAGAAAAATTGTAAACTCCATTTTTTTTTTCATCTAAGTTGGAAGTTAGCAATTTAAATATTTAAAACAAATATTGACGCCAAACAAGTTAATAAAAAACAAGAAAATAGCTTTTGATAGACAGAATTCAATATGATGTAACGATTTAATCCAAGATGGTTTTGTGACGTTCGACTGACATATTTAACAAGTAATAGACTCAAATATATTCCATTATACTCTGTTAATGTGATACTGCTACGTGTTCTCGTAACACACAAAAGGACTCGAACTGGATGCCATTTGTAAGCGTAGCTCACAACGCCCCTTATTCCCCGTACATAACCAACTTGCATAACCAGCATTGGGAGAGGACCTATAATTCCTACTCCAAAACCAGTTTTGGAATAGGATTTTTTCTTTCCTTGTACAAAACCAGCGTCATGGTGCGGTAATGTACGAAGAAAGATAATTTCTACGCGTAGCACTGCTACGCGAAACGTTACGTAGTGAGGCGTAGCTCAACTCAAACTTGGATACCTTTTATAAGCGTAGCTCACAACGCGTAGCACCGCTACACGAAACGTCACGTATTGAGGCGTAGCTCAACTAAAACTCTTGGATACCTTTTATGAGCGTAGCTCACAACATGTCATAAGGCGTAGTAGCTCCGCTACGCCTGTCCTGTGGGATTTTTTTTAGGAAAGTTTATTTGAATTAAGTATTTTAGACTTGGGTGGTTATCCGTCACCTGGTATATTTTTCAGTTATAACGTCATCAAATGCTTGTTTGAAAAAAAACTTTCTTCAGAAACCTATCGAGTTGGGTATCAAATGAAAGGTCTCCATAATCTGATTCCAAAAATATACCACACCATTACATTTTAGCCAGTTATTACGTAAAAAAATAAAAAATAAAAGAATTTCAGAACATACTGAATTCTGCTTCAGGGCTTCAGCTGCTTCAGAAGTCTTCCTGAAGCAGCTGAATGATGTTTTCTGAATGAGCTGAACATACGCCGAATGACTCGTTATATCTTCATATTTGACGTAGTGAAAAAATTCGAAAAATATTAATGATTACTATTACTTACTATTAATTATTTTTTTAATGAAAAAAAAATTGTATCTCGCTTAATCAGTCATCGATAACTTCATATTTAATTTATACAGATACCAATGATATATAATAAATAGTTGTAAATTTTTTCGAAACAATTTGATCAAATATTTTACATAGTTATGCCACGGTATTTGTTAGACAAAATAGCTATCACGTAAGGTATGCTTGGTCTATTCCCAATCATACTATACAAATATTATAAATGTTTTATTTTGTAAAGGTGGATTTATTGATGTTTTTTTTACTCTTTAAGGAAAAAAACGGATTTTAAGGAAAAAAAATACTCGTAACACACATCAAAATAAATACGCTGCCGTCCTCTTACAAGTCACAGCGAAGCGTGGCCGGGTTCAGCTAGTTATTTAAAAGTAGTGTTGCCCGCGACTTTGTCCACGTTGAAAAATAAAAAATATAACATCTGAGAAAACATATAAATGATATAAAGCCTGACATCTATTGTTTTGAGGACAGGGGCGCCGCCACAATTTCCAATATTTTTAGATGATTTGGAATTTAAAAACAAAATGAATTTGGAATAAACCCAATACCAAAGTACGAGCATAGATAGCATTGTTTCACGAGATTCTAGATTCGTTCACGAATATGAATCAGAATATAACTTTATATTCTGATTCATATTCGTGAACGGTCACCCAAGGCCTATATTTGTTTCGGAGTCTTTAACATACAAAGCCAGAAGACTTTTCTATCTTGCCAGAGAAAAGGTAAAAACTAAACACATCTCTGCGGCTTGGACGTCGTTTGGAAAAATTTATGTTAAAAAAGAGGATGGACAACCGCCGATAAGTATCGACAACGAGGTTGAACTACATAAAATATCACTATGACTGGAAATACCTATTGTCTTCTCATTTATGTACTTATCTTGTTTAATGTTTAAGTTTCTGCTTCAAAAATTCTTTAATTACCTGCTTTTCTATTTATTTTCTAAAATATGTCTAAGTCAAAATTTGCAGTTTGATAATTTGCGTATTTACATGTTTGTCTATTCTCCTGTGTACCCACTTTTTGGTAAATGTATGAAAATTTGCCGTCTCTTTTGTATAAACACCCCAGATTGCACAAGGTTTATGAATATCAATAACCTACCTATACTTCCATTTGTTAATTTACCTATTTACTTGTTTGTGTATGTTTCAGTGTACCCACTTTTTATTAATTTTATAAAAATATTCTGTTTCTACTGTACAAACACGCCAGATTGCAATAACCAACCCACAATTTCATTTTTATTATTACTAAAATTTATTATGGTATTATTGTATTACAATGTACTGCATAGTCTTATATTTTCAAGTTATATTATCGTTAACATAAAACGCGTTTCTGCGCATAGTCGTGCCATGCTAACCTATTTACAAATATACTACAATTACTCACAACTCACACTATATTGCCCACTAAATACCCATTTATGTGGCCCCTTTTCGCTTTACAAGGGAAAAGTCTTTTCTCTGCGCCTCCTGAAACTAACACTTAAAATTCGATTGCAAAGGTAATTTTATTGAAGGCTTGCAAGCAGGCGTTGACTCAATAATCGTTGCTAAATCGCTTTCTTGTGACATTGATGATGTCCAAGAGTATGTATCTAATGATATTAGTCAATTTAAAGTACTGTGTCAAAATATTAGAAGCATAAATTGTAATATGTGCAATTTTATGACTCTTCTTGCAAGGTTAAAAACAGATTACGATATATTGATTTTATCTGAGTGTTGGCTTTTGTCTTCTGTATGTCCACCTAATTTAGATAACTATAGTTATTTTGCCACTACCTCACATAAGACTCAAAATGAAGGAGTAGTAATCTATTACAATAATAAACTAAGTGTTACTTGTGAGGAACCAGACATATTTGATGCCAATTGCCTTTGCTTGAAACTTGGCTTAGACACGTGTATCATAGGTATTTACCGCCCTCCTAGTCAGATTGATACAAGCAAATTTATCTCCTCTCTCAATCTGTTCTTGACTAAATTAAATAGCTATAAAAATGTGATAATCGCTGGAGACATAAATATTGACATCTCTCCGAACTCCTCTGATAGACGTTCCCCTGAATATCTTAATTTGTTGGCAAGTCACTGCATCCTCCCGGGGCATAATATACCTACGCATGGTCGAACGTGTTTGGACCATATTATGATAAGAACTAAATTACAGGCCACTTGTCTAGTTGTTGAGACTTCAATTACCGATCATGAGACGACTGTCGTCAGCCTAAATATAAACAAAAAAACAAACTATACAACCAAACCGGGAATGCGTATTGACTACCAGGGCCTTGACTCTACGTTTCAGAAGATAGACTTTGAGCCTGTCATAAATTGTTGTGACGTGAATAAAGCAACGAATCTACTAGTTGATTGCATTAGTACAGCTATCAGGGAGAATTCAAGAATAGCCAGAAGTTGTAATAGACACAGAACTGCCAAACCCTGGATTACTCCCGGACTGTTACGGTGTATGAGAAATAGGGATAACCTTTACAAAAAGTATAAAAGGGACCCGGAGAATGAAATCGCAAAGCTTACTTATAAGCGATACAGGAATTTCTGTAAGTCCCTACTAATAAAGCAAAAAAGAGAATATGACAAACAGGAGCTATTAACTGCTAATAACAATAGGAAAAAATTGTGGGATGCAATTAAAAACGTTACTGGTTCTACCAAGGTTTCTGGTGATCTTGCTTGCCTTATCTCCCCAGACAGTCCCCAACACAGTGTCAATGAAATCAATGAGTACTTTGCTGGTGTAGGTAAGAGACTGGCCGAACAAATCTTGAACTCTGACCAGTCTGATGATAACACCAATCATGACCGTTCATCAGAATCGCCATCTGTTTCGTTGGCTTTCCTTCCAACGGATAATTCAGAAATTGAACACCTAATTCTGGGTCTAAGGGAGAATTGTGCTATAGGACTAGTTGGCATCTCGACCAAAGTGATTAAGAGGTACACTCTCCAGCTTGCACCCCCTATTACTCACATATGTAATCTTTCAATTTCTAGTGGAATATTCCCTCGGGCATTTAAGTCGGCTGTTATTAAACCAATATATAAAAGCGGTGACAGAAACTGCATAATTAACTATAGACCCATATCTATCCTCACTACCTTGTCCAAGATTTTGGAACGTCTCATGAACAAACGTTTAATAGGTTACTTGGAATCTAATAATCTTCTTTCACCGGCACAATATGGTTTCCGCACCGGCAGGTCAACAGACGATGCTGTCCATGAACTAGCTAACACAGTTATAAATAATCTCGATAAAAGAAGGAAATGTTTGGCCGTTTTTCTTGATTTAGCCAAGGCTTTTGATACGGTTTCTGTCCCTCTTCTGGTTTTTAAGTTAGAGAGAATTGGAATAAGAGGCCTTCCGCTGGAGCTGTTTAGGGACTATCTAACAAACAGAACCCAACGAGTAAAAGTTGATCAATGGATTAGTGAGGAACTTTCTGTCGCGTATGGGGTGCCCCAAGGCAGTGTCCTCGGTCCCACATTGTTCCTCATCTATGTTAACGACTTGTGCCAACTCCAGCTTCGTGATGGGAGGGTCTTCACTTTTGCCGACGATACAGCTCTTGTTTTCTCGGGGGATAATTGGGAGGATACGTTTCACAACGCCCAGCGTGGTTTCTTAGACGTATGTAAATGGCTGAGAAATAATATCCTGACACTGAATATCTCTAAAACAAAATTTATTACTTTTGCTCCTAAAAACAATCTCCTTCCACCAACATCTTTCGCTATATCAGCTCATTCCCAATCATGTCTTGACCTATCCATCCCCTCATGTTCCTGTCCTGTCCTCCAAAGAGTTGTGTCTATCAAATACCTAGGGGTCTATATTGATCAAAATCTTAGTTTTAAGCAGCATGTCGATACTCTAACGACACGATTACGTAAAATGATTTATATATTCAAGATGCTGAGGCATATTACTGATCGACACATAATCAAAATGGTTTACCTTGCTCTATGCCAACCGCTGATCAGTTATTGTATTGGTACATGGGGTGGTGCTGCTAAAACTCACCTGATCGAATTGGAGAGAGCTCAGCGTGCCATCCTAAAAGTTGGAGCCGGCCTGCCTTTTCTCTTTCCAACGGTTGGGTTGTACAAGGATTGGCAAGTACTAACTGTTAGACAGTCTTTTATACTTCATACTGTTCTCAAACAACATTCTCAATTACCGTACAGTCCAGTTCTGGAGAGGGATAGGCGTAGAAAGCGGCTTATTTGCCCCTTCAAACAGTTCAACCTGAGAATCTCTTATAGGTTTTACTGTTTTCTTGGCGGATATCTTTACAATAAGGTAAATTCTATCATACCAATATATCCTCTTCCTCTTCCTAAATGTAAGGAGGCAGTCACAGAATGGCTTAGGAGCTTGGATTATGAAGAAACGGAAAAAATTATTCGTCCGCTCTTTAATGTCTTATAGTACTTATTTGATATTTATCTTTTGTATTTAGTCTCAATATTTGTATTTATTTATTTGTTTTGTTTTTGTTGCTATTTGTGGGTATTATGCTTTGTGCAATCTGCGGAGTGGGACCTGGTGACCTGTAACACAGGTATTTTTTAATACCTACCACGGGCACCAGGCTCTCATACAGTTGCGACCATTGCTTGTTTATGTAACAATTAAGTTAACAATGTCTGTATATACTGTGGTCTTGTAATTGTGTGGAGCTAATAAATGCATTATTATTATTATATTATTATTATTATTATTATTTACCTGTGTTCTTACTTTTCAATGCGTCTAATAAATTTTACAATGTAAATTCCACTTAAAATCTATAAGCTATTGTAAACTATTGATCTCCGACTGTCTGCCGTTGTAAGTAGAATTTAAAAAACTAGTTTAATAAACAATATTTAAAAAAATATTATATACAAGATGAATTTAGAATAAACCGAATACCAAAGTTCGAAGCATAGATGGCATTGTTTCACGAGATTCTAGATTGGTTCACGAATCACCGCTCACCGCTCGAAGCTCGCACACAAACTTTAGAGCTGGGGGCACAGGGGAATGATCAAACGATACGGTGCACATACGACCTTCTTCACATGTTAGCAATACTTGACACCAACTTTTGTTTCGTAGCACAGAAACAAAGGCAAGTAGGTTATGTAAGTGTATATACCGCCTTCCCCTTTCTTCCACCGGACATTCAGACGTACGGCTGGTTACCATCCTCATATAAGCCAAATCTTTTCAAAGTTCGAGTGAATAGGCATTTTCTGGGTGAGCTCGCACCATCTTAGGCCTCATCCTTGCTACACAGTTGGTTGTTGGCCGAGAGCAATATTATTATTTTTCAATGGGAAATTATACTAAAGTTATGTAAGGCTTCTTGGAGATTTTATTACATTATCTTTTGGCAGAAAAGTGATAATGAAGTATGTTAAGTTAGTTAAATTAATGTTGATTTATAAGTCCAGTCATTTAGTAGTTTCACCTGGATAGTTCGTGGGAGTTTTGAAAATTGGTGATTTTATAGATTTTGATAAGCTCTTTACGAATTTTTACTTTCATTTGTCACCTCGTATCTTTGCCGCCCGTACCGCGCCGCCATATTGAAAAAATGGCGCCTAAAACAGTTTTTGACAATATTTATCCTTTCCAACTTGCCATGATAACATTATTGCCTTTTATTTTAATAAGTAATTACAAGAAATTAATCCGCGAAAATGTTACAAATTCTGCACATTTTAGAAATTAATTATACTGAATATGAAATTAATTTTAGTTTTCTATTTCCATACAAACCTCAGAAAAGTCATATTTTTTTATATTTATATATTGCCACAAATCACTATAATATATAGTACAAGGTATTGCTATGACCAATAACTAATGAGTAATCATGGAATTACGTTGAATGAAATGTAAGCTGCAAAACCCCGTATTATTAATCGCAAAACATTAGCTAGTCTTCATTAGGCGCGCACAATTTGCAAGCTGGAAGTAACACGGAGAAATTGTAAAGGATTTTCCCTTGCACGGGCTCACCTCAATGTCTAGCGGTGCACAAATTACTATATGTCCACAATCTATGTGAGACACTCCTCACCAAAATGTGGATAAGAACAAAGTTAGCAATGCACTCGTTTTTAAATAATACTACTAATTTGAACTCTAATGCTAACGCATAAGGTTTACTGTTGACGATTTTTAGTTTACAAATAACAAGTGGCCATACAAAGTGTATCTCAGGCAGGAATGCTCAGGGGAAGCTCTCGCTCTAATTTAGTTCGTTTCAGAACGCGATTTGGAGCAGACGCGGTGTTCCAATGTTTCCCAAAGTTTTCGATGTATGATACGTAATACGAAAGTTTTGACATGACTGAAATCGGTGCAAAAGTTTGAATTTTTTGACATTCTAGAAAACTTTTTCGACACTTTTTTTGTTTGTTTTATTATTTTGTGAATTTAATTTGAGTGTTATTTTAAAATATAACTGACTTGAATAATTTTTAAAAAAATGTGAATTATGATGTGAACAATTAACTATGAAGTATTGGATTTAATTCTGCCAAAAGGTAAGAAAATTATGAACTTATATAACTTAGTTTTGTGCTAGATATCAATATGATAAGTTGTTAATGTTTTAATTATTACTAGCTGTGAGCGCAACTTCGTACGCGCTGTAGTTAGTTTTGTTTTAAAACCCACAGGAACATAAAAAATTTATTATATGAATGTTGGAAGCAATGATTAGGTATTTATATTGGGAATTACCTCTCATATGGGGTAGTTAACAACGATAATTGGTGTCAAAACAACATCTCTAACCTATGAATGGAAAATCTTTACATAATGTAAAACAAAGTCGTTTCCCGCCGTTTGTCCCTCTGTATGTACGCTTATATCTTTTAAACTACTCAATGGATTTTAATGCGGTTTTTCACTAATGGAGAGAGCGTTAAAGTAGGAAGGGATCTTCTTCCTTTAACGCCATTTGCAAAAAAAATTATAATTGGTATAGTATAATTTGTAAAAATAATCCTTCGAAGTCGGGGGGGGGGGGTGCTAGTAATAAATAAAACACTTTTTATTTTATTTATTATTTAAAACAGGGAAGGTTTATTAATATTAAATATTATTTTATTATTTTATTAATATAATTAGTTTTATTGAACAGGTGCAAAAAAAAATTGTTGGTAATAATTGCAGTTGTTGATAATAACCATCATAAAAATTCGTTTTCAACGAGTCTACTCATGAAAACGAAAATACCGCGAAACTATCAAAACGAATAGGTCAAAAACTATCAAAACGAAGTGTGAATAGAAAAAAATTAAGCTTGTTCAAAACTTTTTTATGAATATGTACGATAAAAAGGTCGTTTTGAAGTATTCCTTTTTTTTAACACACTCCCCAAATCTTTTTTATTTCGTAGAACCCCAAATCATTAAAAATCATTACGCGGAAAGAATTTTTTTATTAGAAGATGGGTGGGTTTGCTCTTGGCCAGCATTCAGCTGTGTAGCGAAGATCAGGCCTATGATGGAACGAGCTTACCCAGAAGATGCCTATTCACTCGAACTTTGAAATGATTTGGGTTATATTAGCTCGGAAAAGTTTCGAAAAAGAGGCTTTTACAAAAAAAAAATTAAAATTAAAAAGTGGCAATACTGTCGTTGCCCCCGTTTTAACCATCCAGTTGATTTTCCAGTAACTGTTAACTGTAACCAGTCTTATTAGGTATAGACAACGGTTGACAACTTTAGAATTAAATTAAACAAATTTCAATAAAAAAGCAAGACTTCGTTCTTAATTTAAGCGTGATCGCAGTTTTATTCGGCTAATCAACACAGAACGTTTCTGTGGCCGCAATCACGGAGGGTGGCAATGCAAAAACCGAAATAAATCTTGCACCAAGATGTTGAGCGGTCCACAGGAGTCTCATTTAAAATTCCACTCCGCAACTTAATTCGGGGACGAGTTTCAACCCTTACTACGAGCTTTTATTTCTTACTTTCGTCTCAAAACTTAACTATTTTGTGGTCTGTTCCGACTGCCACAAAATTTAGGATTTCAATGCAGAAATATGATTCGAACAACACACAAAACATAATATGTAAATAGAAACTTGCCATTATTTTATTCCGTTTATTCTTTTACTAAAAATATTATATACAATATGATTGTTTTGACAAAATATTAGAATAGTATTTGACCAAATATTGTATGTAAGTTCCAGATATTATCCAACAATTTTTAAACCTGTGGCTGGCAATTTTCAACAGCCCAACGTTTGACTGAGATATATACATAATTATATGAATACTCTTGCCCGTGACTTCGTCCGCACTGAAAAAAAAAACATAAGCAATATAATGCCTGACATATTTATTGCTATTACACTTTTGCCAGGCTTTCTTAATTTTAGATTATCCCTCGGGAACAGTACTTTTTTATAGATGAAAAGTACCCTATATCCTATAATTTCTTGTATCCCTGACAACGTGATGCAAAATTTCATGATGATCGGTTGAGTAGTTAAGGTGTGAGAAAGTAACAGACAGGCAGATAGACAGACAGAAAGAGTTACTTTCACATTTATAATATTAGTATGGATATGGATAGCAATCTGTTCCCGGCTTCAAACGGGTGCATTTTTGGCAAAGACCGAGTGTGTATACAAACTATTACTGTACCTTAGTACTATTACGTAAAACATATACATACATATATGTAAGTACAAGCTGGTGCCCGCGACTTAGTCCGCGTTGAAATAGAAAATATAAGTGAGTAATTATTATACGATGAGATATCGCAAAAACATATTTAAAAAAATCAATTGCTATTTGCGCTTATAAATATATATAAGCGTATGCTATATAGCCTAAAGCCTTTCTCGATAAATGGACTATCCAACACAAAAATATTTTTTTATTTCGAACCAGTATTTCCTGAGATTAACGCGTTCAACCAAACAAACAAACTCTTCAGCTTTATATAATAGTATATATAGAGTATAGATATAGAAGTATAGATACGAGTAACTAATCCTTTAAATTGTGTCTCCGTTTCGGAGTAGGGGCTTCGGTTCATTTGAATTCTGTTGGTGCCATTTGAATTGGAGATTTTACAGCCTTTAATCTAAAACCGACGTTGGATGACGCCCCGAACGTATGCCGTTTTCCTGCTAATTAAGGCTCGATGAATTCAGATGTTGTCTCTTTAATCGCTTGACTTTTCATGCAGATGAAAAATACCCGCACGAAATGTGCGTTGAAACTAGGCTTTCCTATGTGGAGCTAATCATGTAATCTATTACATAACTTTTGTTGCAAACACGTTAACTTTATTTAACATTGCTATAACATTGTACCTACTTAAAATAACAATACAATATAACAATCTTATCTAACATGTCTACATTGTTTCGGTAGCATGATTGGTAAATGTGATGACATGACTCTCGCGAAAATAATTATATTAATTATATTTATTAAATTATTTATTTATTTATCGTTCATAAGTAGTAAACTCCAGTCGTGCATCGGAGCTGACACACACTTTTTTATGTTAAGGTCGACAAACAGACTAACGGTCCATGGTAGGTGGCTACCGTCGCCTATAACACAAGCAATGTCATACCTAGATCAAAGCTGCAAATGCGCTGCCGACCATAGAAGTACTCATATAATTTGCAATAAAATAATTGCATCCGTGCGAAGCCTAGTTCAGGTCACTAAGTACTTTCCAGTAAAGAGTAAAATACCAACATAACTTTCAATGTGAAAACAATTTCAAGGAAATTCCCACGACTACTGAACACTAATTATGAATTTCAAACCTTTCAACATCCAGTCTCTGTATAGAGAATATCCCGACCTGGTAATTCTAAAGTTTGTACCGCTATGGCTTGATCTGTCCAACAAGATATTTATAACTTAGATCCACTCGAACAGTTTACGAAGTTCCGGTACTGGTGAATGGTTTAGAGTAAATTAGAAATTAGCTTTAGTACTCTCTCACTCGATTAAGTGTCATTGTTTAACTATTTTTTAAATTACTTGAACCCTTTCACTTTTATATAAAAGTAATATACACTGGACCGCAAAAAAAAGGGTCGGTTAGAAAATCTTCAATATCTTCAAAAGTACCTTATTTTACATTTTCAGTTTTTTATAAAATTATCAAAAATAAATAAAAAGGTTTTATATATTATTTTATGTGGAATTATATATTCTTTAATTTAGTCTTTACTTCATAAAGCTAGGTCAGGTACTTTTAAAGATATTGAAGATTTTCTAACCGACCATTTTTCTTTGCGGTCCAGTGTACATAATATTATAAGGAGAAAATATTTGTATTTTTGTATATAATGAATAAACTCAAAAACTTCATTCATCGTAAAAATTCTTTCACCTATATAAAGTTATATTATCAACGAGTAACATAGGCTATATTTTATAAATACTTACGCGGACGAAGTCGCGTGCAAAAGCTAGTAAATAATAAAATATCTAACCGGACCTGACAAAAAAAATATATAAGCAGAAAAGGTTGAATGAAGGTTTTAACATCTAAAAAAGCGCGGACGAAGTCGTGGACCAAAGCTAGCATGATACAGTAAAAGTGATATCTTTATTTCATCCTGTAATTTCTTTGTACTTATTTTGTTGATGCATTTCTTTAAAGCCCCCATGTCTTCCCCTCTCTTCCGAAGCACTTGGCATACAAATTGTCTTGTTACTCTAATTTCTTCCAGTTTCATTGTACCGGTCCCGATTCAGAGCTTTTTCTCTTGGGCCGAAAGCGTTAAAACTTTACAATGAGATATAAAAATGAAAGACTCTTTAATTAGTTCAATTTCCTACTGTTACATTGTTTCACTAGGCGTTGGGATTTAAGACGAGGACTTAGTAGATAAGCGTTTTTTTCGTTGCCTAATTTGACTTAGATACTTAGATAACTTAGATAAAATGCGGCATCTTTGTTTCCGAGCTCATATAAACCAAATATTTTTAAAGTTCGAGTGAATAGGCATCTTCTGGGTGAGCTCGCTCCATCATAGACCTCGATACACGGCAGGATGCTGGCCAAGAGAAAACCCATCTCTAATAAAAAATAAAATAATAAATATAGTGCCTAATAAATTTTTTTTAAAGTTTCAATCGGGCGTATTTATATGTTACAAAAAAAATCTTATTTCTGAAAAAATTACTGCCCAAAAAATCTTTTCATATCGCAGTAATAAAAAAATTCAACAACAGTTTTTAAACTTGAGTTGGTACTAAAGTTTTAATCAGCTACTTTTAATACTTTTCCATACTTTACACAATATTTAAGAAAAACCTTCCAATTTTAAATCTGTTAGGTTATATCTGAGAAGCATCAACTGAGAAGCTACAAAAATTTGTTGTGCAATATTACAACTTAATTCATGGGTTAATATAGGTTGCGCTCATTTTAGTACAAATTAGTTTCGGTTCCTTGTTTTAAAACAGACTAGTTTTGTACTTCTACTATTTTTTATTTAAAGATTAAGTTTGGCAGACAGGCTAACGGTCCACAACTCTTGTCGTAGGCGCCGATGTCTAGCTGCTGACGATCGTGAAAGCGATGGTCGGCAGTGAACTTGGGTGGCAGGCGATGCTCACGTTTTGTGAGCACGTTATGTTACGCAAGGAAGCGGTGGAGAGGCAGCGTGAAGAGAATCCCTCTTCCACCCGATCCGTCGGAAGAGGCTTGGGCGCAGCATATGTCCGCTACCTTCCCTCTTGACTGGGACCTTAGCGGTAGTTTTGGGGGGATTACCGCCTATCATTAGGTCCCTCGAGATGATCGGCGTACCTCAAATTTCGGGTACGCATTTATCCTTATTTTGCATAACAGTATACCGCAGTTATGTTAAGGCTCTTAAAAATGAAAATATTAAAGCGATTTATTTCTACTGCGAGGACTTATTAAAAAAACTTTAGGACAAATATTTCTCGAAGACGGCTGACGTCTGGCATTTAATCTACGTTTTAAACTACTTCGAGAAATAATAAAACAAGTTTGCATCTGAGAGTTTACCGCTACAGTTTATAACTTCAGCAATTAATACTTGACGCGGCTTTCAGAAGCTTCATATCTGAGTCGAGTTGTGCGGTGCGGTGTACCGAAAACTTTATCTAAATGTTACAACTTATGATATTTATTGCGATATGTCATCCAATTCAATAAAATATTTAATAGTAACGGAATTCCGAAAGAATGTGTATCTTGAGCAACTTCGCCTTATAGCGGACGCGGAGGACGCCAAGAGGTTTAGTCGGTAGGTCTACCCCACTACCATCTCGGGGCAAGAGTCCGACATAACCCACCGGTCTGTCCCAGGCCGGTGGGTATCATGATTCCTCTTGTAAAAAAAGAGGATAAATGGAGAAAAAAAATCACATCCCTATTAGGGGGAGAATAATTAGTATAGGTAGGTGGATGGGCGTAAAAATTGAAGTCACTTTCCGCATTTGTCAGTCGGTATATATCCGCTAATTTCCCCTAAATCACGCAACGGATTTTGATGCGATTTTCATCAGATAAATAATTTTTCATGGAAGTTTTATGATTATATAAATATATAATAAAAGCTAATTAAATTTTTATGTAAGTAGAAAAAAAAAACCAATATTTTCTAACCAAGTCGCCGAAACTGTTCGCGTCTGTCTGTTTCTCCGCTAACTACTTCTAAACTATACAATGGATTTTGATACGGTTTCCACTACTAAAAAGAGAGATAAACAAGGAAGGTTTGTGTATATAAAATCCAGGAGCGGGTTACTAGTACAGTATAATTAGTTGTTGATTGAAATATATTAAGATTTAATAAAAGCTTAACTTAGGCTAAATCCTTTAGGCTCACGACATTTGTTAACTAATGCTGACATTTGATGACTAATGCTGAGATCTGCTGACTAATGCTGACATTTGCGAGTAATGCTGACATTTGCGAGTAATGCTGACATTTGCGAGTAATGCTGACATTTGCTGACTAATGCTGATATTTGCTGGCTAACGCTGATAATTACTGACTAATGCTGATATTTACTGACTAATGCTGATATTTGCTAATATTTGGTGACTAATACTGATATTTGCTGACGATTGCTGAATGTGGTCCTCGTTAATTATTGATCACCCTAAACAATCTTTTGTTAAACTAAATACTTTTGTCGGTTGTATATCTGCGACATTTAATCAGCGGATAAAACGAGCTGAACCGAAACGACGAAAACTGTCATTAATTAACGAATTTCTGGTGTCGCGAATGACATAAAAGCACGTCGCCATGATGCTACGAGTAACATTCACGTAAACTTTGGTGATTAACACTGCGACTCTGACCCTTAAGGCCCGTAGTTTGCCCAACAGGAATTCTTAGTTAACCCAGCACAAAATTACCTTTTATTTTGACATCATATCCTACCAATATGATAAATACATGCAAAAACGGCTGAACGGATTTGGATGAAATGACTGTCAATTAAGGTAATGAAATTTACCTTATTGGCGTGGATGAACGCACAAACGCACAGAGAAACAGACAAAAATTCTAAAAACTGGTTTTTTTTTTTACTTTGGTAACATAAGTACAAAAAAATATTTAATGGTAGAGATATTACATGCCTAGTTTACGATTTTATTATATGTATTGATAAATAGTTCTTTAAATATACCTACACAATTTCACAATATTTCGTTCAACCAGTGTGTGTATTTAGTTGAATTTGTACTAGCTGTGCCCGCAACTTCGTGTGCGCTGTTTTCATACGCTTGGTATTTCGATATTCTTAATAACTCTTTTTTGTTTGTAAACCAATAGGACTGAAACAAACACTAAACGTTACTGGAAGCTTGCCTGAGGTTAGCGTGCACAAACGAACAGACAGAGACAAAAATTCTAAAAACAATTTTTTTGACCCCGCTAACAGAAGTGACCCCGTGACTTGTACAAATTGATTTTTTGAAAAAAATATTTAATGTAAAAACACGGGTCGTTTACGATTGTATTGTATGTATGGATCATCGAAGTACTACAACTATGGAATTTTCGTCACAAATGCCAAAGCGGCATATATAAAGTACACCCGGAGTCTTGCCTTCGCGCGTCAATTGTAAAAGGTAGTAACTATTGATTTTAAACTCTAATTTACTGAAGTAAAGTCACATTTTCTTACATTACATATATTTGGTTGGTTTTAAATGAGTTTATCCTCTACGCATATGTCACTTTTAAATGTCCATGAAGTTCGTAGTGTTTTGTATGGCGTGCAAAATCCATAGTTGTAGTACATTGATGGTATGGATATAATATTACAACGTTTCTAGACATAGTATAATATTGTTTTTTTTTTTTTTTTTTTTTTGTCTCCATTAAAAGTTGCAATCTGTCACAATAGACATTCAGCAACAGTAGTGATATATAAGTAACATGAGTCAGGATCATCCAGCGATGCTTCCTGATTTAAGCCACAAAAGCAAGTATCATTGAACACTCAAAATATCCTGAGGTAGCTTTTTCTTTAGTCTACGGTTCAAATGAGATTGTGTCATAAGGCTTTTGGCTTCACTATTGGGATGATTGAGAATCCTATCCTTATATCTTTTGGACATTTCAATTATTTCCTTCTTGACAGTCGGTATATTTAAATCATTATGGATGGTGTCATTGGTGACAAACCAAGGAGCGTCAGTTATGACTCGTAATATTTTAGATTGGAATCTTTGCAGGATTTCAATGTTCGAGTTTGACGCAGTTCCCCACAACTGAACACCATAAGTCCAGACAGGCTTGATGACAGCTTTATATAGAAGTATTTTATTGTCAAGACTCATTTGTGATTTACTTCCGAGCATCCAATAAAACTTGCGAAACTGTATTCCCAACTGTTTCCTTTTGGAAAATATATGTTTTTGCCATGTAAGGCGCCTGTCAAGATGCATTCCAAGGTACTTGACATGTTCACACTGTGGAATCTGTATGTTGTTGAGGGTTACGGATGGACAAGTTTCCCGTCTTGTTGTAAAAGTAACGTGAACCGACTTTGTCTCGTTGGCCCTTATGTTCCAGTTTTTCATCCATTGTGATATTTCGTCGAGACTACGTTGAAGCATCTGAGAGGCTATTACAGGGTCCTCGTGAGCAGCCAAAATAGCTGTATCATCTGCAAAAGTACCAGTAACAACAGAAGAATTTGTTGGCAAGTCAGCCGTGTGGAGCAAGTACAAGGTAGGCCCAAGTACGCTGCCCTGAGGAACTCCTGCCAATATTGGACACAGGTTTGTGACAGACCCTCCATACCTAACAAAAAATTGTCGATCAGTTAGGTAAGATTCAATCAGGAGGTAGTAGTCATTAGGTAGGTTCACCTTCAGCTTACACAATAGACCCTCATACCAGACCCGGTCGAATGCCTGAGATATGTCCAAAAATGCTGCTGAGCAATACTCTTTGTGCTCAAAGGAGCGATGTATTTTGTTTATTAAACGATGAGTCTGATCAACAGTTCCATGTTCCCGTCGAAAGCCAAATTGGTGATCTGGGATAAGCTTTTCATTTTTTATTATAATTGCAAGCCTAGACAGAAACAAGGTCTCGAAGAGCTTGGAAGTGATAGGCAAAAGGCTGATTGGCCGATACGATTTAGGATCATCTGGTTTTTTCCCGGGTTTCAAAATCATCTTTACCTGCGCCACTTTCCACTGAGGAGGGACAAATTTAATGCGGATCATAGCATTAAAAATACATGTAAGAAAGAGCACTCCCGCATCCGGTAACTCTCTAAGAATACGACCTGTTATAAGATCATATCCAGGTGCCTTTTTACAGTTTAATCTTTTAATTGCATGTGCTACTTCTTTCTTTGATAATTTAGGTATCTCCTCGTTAGGGACAGTTGAGTGATTATAAAGTATTCCACTCACATACTCTCTATGCTCCTCTGTACCTTCGTAATGATAAGGTCTAAAGACACTAGACAAATGATTTGCAAAAGTTGTGGCTTTTTCAATATCGCTTTTAGCCCAGGTTCCATCAGTTCTTCTTAATGGCGGGGATATGACATTCGGATGCTTTAACTTCCTAACGGCCTTCCACAAGGAGTAATCAGATGCTGCAGAATTCTCCAGCTGTTGGAGATGTTGCTGAATGCTGTCATTCTTTTCCTTTTGAAGAATTTCCTTTAGTTCTTTAATGGTCCGATTTAACTCCGTTTTTATTTTGGGACATCTATAAAGTTGCCATTGCTTTCTCAATTCTCTTTTTCTCTTTAGTTTTTCCAGAGACAATGAAGAGCACGCAAAATTGGAATCTTTTTCGTGGCTAATAGGAGTAGAGTTCCATGCAGCATTCTGAACAGCCCTATTAAACTCCTCCACTGCCAGTACTAGGTCTTCAGGATGTTTGAGACTGACATTTGTATCTAGCGAAGCACTGATCAGATCTCGAAAGAGAGACCAGTCTGTCTTGGCGTTGTTTAGAATGCATTCCTTGGGCGCAGGAATTATATTTGTACTAATCGTCATTATAACTGGTGTGTGATCAGATGATAACTCAAAGCTCGATTCGCATGCTATGTACTTTTTGTTGACACCTTTTGTTACATAGAAGTCAATGAGATCAGGCATTTTGTTTCTGTCAGATGGCCAATGCGTAGGATGCCCCGAGGAGACGAAATTTAGTCCGAGGGATTCTGAGCACTTGAACAACTCACGACCTCTGGGCAAAGTGAGCCTCGAACCCCATTGCACATGTTTTGCATTGTAGTCGCCGCCTGCAATGAAGCGTTTCCCAAGGCCACAGAAGAGTTTAGAGAACTCTGTCTCTTTTATCATATATTTCGGTGGAGCATATACAGCAGCAATTGTAATAGGACCCCTCCAGTCCTCGACAACAACACTTGTTGCCTGCAAGGATTTGGTGCAAAAAAAGTCCGATTGATGGTGTTTAATTTTATTTTTTATAAGAATGGCAGTTCCTCCATGTGCCCTGCCGTCAGGATGCATTGTAGTGTATAAGTTGTAGTTAAGGATCTTAAAGTAGCTACGCTCTGTGAAGTGAGTTTCAGATATGAGCATGACATCTATGTCATTTGAAGTTAAGAAGATTTTTATTTCTTCTGTATGGTGTGATAGCCCATTGGCATTCCAGAGAGCCAATTTTAATGCTGAGAATTTTGCAGATTTGTCACGAGTTCACCCATCATCGTTGTGAGTGTTATGAATTGACTCATTAATGCTTGAAGCATTTTTTGTATGTCTAGCAGAACATTTTGTGTACCAATGTTCGCCTGTGTTGGATTTGATTGTCTATCTGGATTGTTAAATTTATTGTTTATGTTTTTCTTTAGTTTTTCAGCAAAAGTTTCCCTCGATTGAAATTTATCGTCGTGTTTAGTGTTTGTGGTATTTTGCTTTTTGGGAAGGTTTGATGTGACATTTAATTGTTCTCGAGGTCTTAACGTTGGGTATTTTGATTTTTGAATTTGTTTATATACCACACACCCTTTATAATTTGCTGGGTGATTTTCTCCGCAAAGTACACATTTAACACTATCCGAGCGCTCTTTTCTAGGACAATCTATAGAGGCGTGATTTTGGGCACACTTAACGCATCTGGGTTGCCGATTACAAAATCCTCTAGTATGTCCGTACCTCTGGCAGTTCATACATTGCGGAATGGTTCGTTTGGGCTTAGGAGCCTCAAAGGAGATACGACAGTGAAGAAGAGACTTTACATTGTATATCTCTTTATTATTAGAATTAGCCTTAAGATCAATGAAGAAAAGAGATAGGGGTTTTTTCGTATGGTAACTCTTTACATTCCATATATTAGTTACTTTATGTCCTAAATCATCTATTGCCATTGTGAGTTCTTTAATATCTGTAGAAGGATGCATATTTTTAAGAACAACCCTGAAATCTCTTTCTTGTTTAATTTTGTATGTGTGGAATTCTGTACCCTTGATTTTTAATTCTTTGATTATTGTACAGTAGGCTTCTGAAGTTTTTGACTGGATTATTATTTCTTCATTTCTTAACACTTTGATTTCATATAAATTTTCAACTTTCTCGTTTAATAATTTAATTAATGGTTGTATATTACTAACTTTATCTACGTAGATAGGGGGTGATTTAATTATTTTATTTTTTTCCTCAGTAACATGTGCATCGGAAAGGTTTTTAGTTTGCTGTTCATTCTCAATTACCTCCTCAAGGCCGGAAAAACTATTTGATGTAGTTATTGGAGCACTTAGCCAGTAATCACCCAGCTTTGATTGCTTTTGATTAAGATTTTGTTCCGGACTATTGAGTTGTCTTTTTTTGCCTGGAATAGTGGTACAGTTATCATAATCCGGAGAGGTACTTATATCAGCAATATCGGTTTTATCGACCTCAGCATTCCCTGTGCAGACACCACTAAAAGATGATGACCTCGCTCTATTTACAAAGAGACTCCTGTGAAATACTTGCTGTGTCAGATTCTTTGCGCTGTTAACTTCGGCACTTCTTTTGCCCTTTTCCATATGTACACTTGTGGTTAAGTCTGTGTTTCTCTGCATTTCCTCCCTACCTCTTCGTTGCGTTTCTTTCGTAAATGAAGGCGAAATGTTGCCCCCCCCCAGATACGGTGGGCTTGCCTGAGCTGGGCTCAGGGAGGGATTCCCCGGAATAACCGGAACCCTCCTGGGGTATTTGATAATTACAGTGCGCTTCCATTTTTCTTTTTAATTGGGTATGTACTCGAGGCGCTTCCCCATCACGCCACGGCCACATATTTTAGGGGATATTTAGTCCCCAAGGCTAATGGTAGCCTCTTCTGGATATTGGATTCCAGGTGAACGGTTATACCGCCGCTGACTCGGTCGCCAGAGCCTCGTTCGTTAATCGGCAGGGAGTACCACGACATGATATATACCATGTCGCCGTCATGCGACGCGTGCAGGTGAGGCTGACAATAGGGCCGGTTTGGTGTTATTTCCGTTCTCCCCTTACTCCCTATAATATTGTTGAGTTAGGTAATATAATTAGGTGCCGAGCGACACCGACATGAGCTAATTGGACGGTTACATTAGACGGCTTCACAGTAATTTTACATTGAAATATGACCAGGGTTCGCACTCTGCTCTTATATAAGCCTAAAATACATAATTATTTTCTAATATTATTAAGGTCATAGCACCTCTATCTATTTCCATTTCACTGCAAATAAAATTATTGAACTCATGTTTATGAAACTCGGTGTGGACTGTCATTTATTTTTATACTAGTTTCTGATCGCGACTTTATCTTAGATGTTAAAATATAATTCAATATCTATTGCCCACATATTTTTGACAGGAGTTGCATTATTTTTTTTAGATGATTCCTTGAGAATTGTAATTTTTTCCTAATACAATTTTTTTTAAGTTAATGTCGATAGACAGTCTGACGGTCCACTTGATGATAGATGGCTACCGTCGCCTATAACACAAGCAACGTCACAAGTGCTGCAAGTGCGCTGCTGACCATAGAAGGATAAGGGATAAGGAAGGGATTGGGTAATGGGCTCTGGCATCCCTTACTCACTCACCGAAACACAACAGCATATTTGCTGTTATTTCACGGTGGGCTTCTGTAAGGTGGTGTGGTTACTGACGCCAGACGGGCTTCCCAAATGACTATGACCCCAATGACACCCACTGAGTGAAACGCAGTGAAAAAAGTTCTTTTGAAATTGTTTATGTGTCGGTAAAACATTCAATCGATTCCAAATTTATTTCACTTTCTCCTTAATTTAATTTATTATAATATATGGCTTAGTCGTAAAAACTTATACACTGCTAGACATATTGTGTTTATTAATTCTTAATTTTAATACATATATTTAAAAAAGCTTACTAACACCCCATTTTTAATTACAATAAAGCACTATACTACTATTTTTTTAAATATGAACTGCGCCAACAATGCCAAAAATCATGGGGATTTTTAACAAAAGACCCATTACATACAAAGCTACACACACAAAAACTTTTTGCGTGTACCTTAAAATAGTTGTAGCAATGCCATATGTCGACTTTACATATTATATGTAATATTGCATATTACATATAATATATGTAATATATTATATGTATATATTACAACCATTAAGAGCAATATAAAAAAAATAGATTTTTTTTAAACTGACATTAATTATTAATCGGCGCAGAATTCGTATGCTAATAAGCCGTTTAAGAAATATTTTTTTAATAAAGTCAAATTCTATGTTCTAATTTTTTTGTGGAGTTTCTATTACTTTAACGAAAATTCTAAATAATAGAATGTACCTTTCACATGCATATTTTTTTGTATTTAACCCTTGTTTTCCACCTTAACTTTATGCCTTTTTGTGTAGTAACAATAAATAAATTCTATTAAGTACTATTTACTCTATGGTTCTATGCCTTAAAACGAGCGCGCCGCATCGGGTCTCATTTCAGTGTGATTTAACCATTTATTTAACCCCAGTGGAATTAACAAAATTAATCTTTAAGGGTTCCAAAATTGTCATTGTAAAAGTTGTATTTGTAATTGTAAACATTCAATTCAATGCTAAAATTACAGTGGGTTGCTTTGTATGGTATATTTTATTGCAATTTAACAAATAATAACCAGATACTCATTAACAATAATAAGTGAATAATAAAATATTATATGTAGATTACGCAACAATTTAATAAGTTAAAATTTACGTCATTATTATAATAATTATCCTGTTGTGTTTTCATGGAAACAACCCCGCATTAAAATTATTTCATTATTTTACTGAAAGGACAGTTTTAAACATAATATTTAATAATATTACAATTCAGTTGCAAAAATCTTTAAATATGTAAGTAAATTTTTCGTATAAATTATAGAAAGCCTTGTAGGGTTAGCTCTTGCAGGTTCTTGTTCTCATCGCGTCACAACTTCTTTTCTATTTGTTCTGTGAATTAAATTTATGAACATCTAACAATAAAGGAGAATATATTAAAGTAAAGTGTACACTGTATAGAATTGATTATATTAAAAACGAAAAAAAAAAACATAAATTAATAAGTAAAATTAAAATGTTTAATATTAGTATTAATCAAACCATTATAACCACTCAGAATATTCATTTTATTTATTTTATTTTCTTGTCAAACTTAAGTACTTATAATACTTATTAATTGATTAAATACAATGGGCACAACTTATTAATATTTTCAATTTCAATATAAAGACGGAAAAATTTCTTACTACCTAATATTTTAAGGGTTGAATGAACCTGGAGGCGGCCATATTTTTTTCATTTCAATAACTAAAAGAGCTGTCATACGTTTTCATATTAATAACGGATAATGCGAGTTCCGGATGGGTGGGCAGGATGCATGCAAGTTATACGGGCTTTGCGAAAAAAGCCGTTTCATTATTATTTCGAGAACATTTTTTCCCTTTTAAAAAAATCCATACCATATCGCTTCGAAAAGGATGACGAAGTTAATTATCTATACATATAATAAAATCGTAAACGAGCCGTTACGATGCTGTACATTGAATATGTTTTCAAATTAATGTTACCGAGATCATAGAATAGTTTTTAGAATTTTTGTCTGTTATCCTGTGCGTTTGTGCACGCCAATCTCAGAAACAGCTTGACCGATTTGAATGCGGTTTTCACTGATGGTTTGACGAATCTGCCAACAAGTGGACCTTGTATATTTTAAGTATAAGTTATATAAGTATATAAGTACCTATGTGTTTAAACAATACCAATAAGGGGAATTGGCTCCCTTACTCACTCACTGAAACACAACAGCACACATGCTGTTATTTCACGGTGGTCTCCTATAAGAGGGTGGTTACTGCCGCCATACAGCCTGCGCAAATGAATAGTTCATTTCCAAAGTTGCCGACCCCACCAGAAATTGAACCCGGAAGCCCTGAGATCACCCTTACCACTCATTAAACGAGTTCGTCCAAAACAAAAAAAAAAATATTTTTTTTTTAAATTTAATAATAAAATATTAAAGCAATCAAACAGTAATACAATCATTTAATCAAAGTGGTAGCCACCTATAAAAATAGAAAGGCATTGGAACTGGTAAGCAAACGTGATGGCTAAGTAAATCGTATACCCTTCGCTCCGTGGACAGTTGAGTAAGATTAATTACGATCCATCAATAACCCTGTGCCGTTAGACGATTAGCGATATCCGATAGCTTGGCCCATTTGGTGGGTCGCTTTCCTAATGATATTATTGACATATTTGGCATATTGGACCGTGAGATCCACGTGACTGTATTATCGTATATTGAAGACTTTTATAAATACTATCACTACCTAATATCTTATCCTTAATCAATAATATGCACTTGCAGCATCTGTGGCGTTGCTTGTGTTATAGGCGACGACAACCACCAACCATAAAATGGGCCGCCAGCCTGTCTGTCATAAAAAAAGTATAGGTGTGTGTTTGTTAAAAAATCAAGAAACTAAAAATAGAAGACATGTTTAGCACAGTTAAATTAGTACTTCGAGAAATAGCTAGGTAGGTACGCGGACGAAGTAATGGGCAAAAGTTAGTATCTGTAAACTGTCCAGAAAATATAAACGATAGTGAATTAAATTAAAATTAATAATCTAGTTTAGAAAAACAAAATTGATAAGGCCCACAGACAGAAGTAGATTGATACGTCTACTTAGAACAAGCTACTTATTATTAAAATTGTAAACTAACCCCCGACATTCTATTGAGCCCAATCACAGTATATCTGCTGTAAGTTGCTGAGGAGTTGATTATCCCGCAGACTACTAGATGCTGCAGCATCAGGTAAAGGTGACCATGCCATAGAAATACCAGTATACCAAATTTCACATCAAACCTGTGGTGAAAGTTAGAAAAACCCCTTCGTCAACTAAGGATGATGGTTTTCAAACGAATGAACAGATCTTCATAAATTATAGCTAAGAACCATCTCTATTAGTCAGCTTTCAAAAAAAAACCAGATCCAAATCTTTTTTGGGAGCTACGATTCCACAGACAGATACACAGACACACACACGTCAAATTTATAACACCCCGTTTTTGATTGCGGCATCGGGGTTAAAAAGAAACTGTTAGTATATAATATATATAAGTAGTTATATTACTAACAGTAGGGGCAGAGTTAGAGGTTATTTCTCTGATATCATTGATACCGTTAGAAATAACAAGACCTCCGACGAGGCTCCTTTCGAGCACCGTACGTGGCCATACTCACATTTCAATTTCAATTTGCCGATATAAGTCACTGTGTGTATTTGTCTGTGGTCCGAGTTAAAAGAGTCCAGTCTGTGTTTTATTTATCAAAGCAGTTACGAATGAAGATACATAACTCTGTTCTCACAACTAGAAACACAAGATAAAAATTGTATGAGGTCATAGATACAAGCAAAAAAGCGGAAGATACTGTACGTTCTTATGTAATCGACAAATGGACTACATAAAATTTATAACTTTTATGATAAAACTAGCGAACCACCCCCGGCTAGTAATTTCTAATATGCAAAGATATAAAGGGAGTGTATAAATTTTTGATCTCTCAAATCGCTATTCTCACAACTTATACCACAACCACTTATGTTGGATATCGCATAAAACTACACCGCGTGTTATAAAACATAAAACAAGATGGCGGTTTTTATTATGGCCCGAGGTCAGGTTCCCGGCTGATTTTATGACGTTACACCCGTAGTTTTATGTCAGTTATGAATTTCCCTTTTATTACAATGTGTTTCTTCTACTGCCCTTCTAAACAAAACTATCGTTAGTTCTAAATCTTCTTATAGGTATATAAAATTCTCGTGTTACAGTGTTGGTGTTCTTCCGAAACGACTTAAAGGATTTTTATGAATTTTTTTGTGTATATTCGGTAGGTCTGAGAATAGGTTGTAAACTATTTTTTATACCCCAATTTTTTTGGAAAACAACGTTTGCAGGGTCAACTAAAAATTCTTTTATAGATTGTCCCTATAAAAGAATCCTACTAATATTTTAAATGCGAAAGTTTGTGAGGATGGATGGATGTATGTATGGATGTTTGGTACTCTTGAATGAGATATTACCTGAATTGATATTGTGGGATTCTGAGAAAAATTTAAAATTCCCGGGGGAATGTCTGAAATATTAAAAAATGCCTCCACTGTCGTTGTAGTGGCGCCACCGTCGTCAAAGCGATAAAGATGTCAGGCCTTATATTACTCAAATGTTTTCTTTTTCAACGCGGACGAAGTCGCGGGCACCAGTTGGTATGTTATATGTAACCTTCAAAAATATTGGAATATAAGACTGTGGAAGCTTCTGATAGGGTGAAGTTCGCGTTTATTTGCTGCCTCGCTGACATTGTTAATTTTACTATTTGTAAAAGTAGGGCAAATTGCGTTCTGCAATAATAAACTGAGATACCCCACCATAAGATAACAGTGCGTGAGTGTGTTGTGCTTAGGTAAGTGCCTAAGTAAGGGATGGATTTTTTTCTAAGCTCATTTTATTCCATATCCTTTTTTCTAGCATGGGCAGCAGCACACTTGCGTCTTCTCTTATTGTTGCTTGTGTTAATAGGCGACGGTAGCCACCTACCATTATGGTAGGTGGTGCATTGGCAGCCTGATATTGACTGAACTGTCAGCCTGCCATCTAACATTTATATAAAGGAAAACTAGCGGTCACCCAGACGGCCAACGCCATTGACAATTCCAAGGGCCTTAAATGTATAACATTAGGCAAAGTCTATGAGAGAATGTGAAGACGAAGGGGAACTGAATAATTATTTTTTATCTTATCTTTTTTTAATCTTTTTAATGACGTCACTTCAATTACGAAACGCTA
Source organism: Synanthedon myopaeformis (assembly GCA_944738685.1). NCBI lineage: Eukaryota > Metazoa > Arthropoda > Insecta > Lepidoptera > Sesiidae > Synanthedon > Synanthedon myopaeformis. The sequence goes on along the minus strand of OX122938.1, from coordinate 2,981,041 downwards.
GACGCCTTTTTGCCATTCCGTCTGGAGCTAACATTTAGTGGCACTTAAGTGTCTTCAAGTTTTGTGTAAGTATATCTAGATGTTGGTGACAATTTCAACATTTTAAGTTTTCATTCATGGTGGAAACTCATGGTAATTTTAAACACGTTTAAGTTGTCTGTAAGAGAAAACAGCTGTTTATTTTTTTTTTTAAGAATCCTATTATTAAGGTCTAACATTTAAATCAACACTTCAGCCGTAAGACATCCACTGATGGACCTTCCCTATAATATTCGAATACTACCAAATTTTCCAAAAAATCACTGATATCCATGTGAAGCCGTGTAATTTGTTTGTAATGAGTAAACTCAAAAGCTACTGGACCGACTTTAAATATTCCTTCACCAATAGAACGCTACATTTTATAAACATAAGATATATTTTATAAAGTTACATGGACGAAGTCTCGTGCAAATGCTAGTATCGTGTAATAAATTGGGTGGCTTGACTCGCATAAATATGTTTACTGCACATTAGCATTGCATGTGTTGATGAGTAAGTAACTTCGCAGCGAGCGGAGCAGCGAAATTGAAAAAAACAAAAAAACAGCTATCTCATATTTCTATTGAGAGAGTGCAGAACGCAGTATGCCAACCCTAAATTGTTGAATTTAGTAAAAAATATAACAATTGGTGTCCATAGTAATTATAATATTATTTCACACTCGTTTCATTTTGTTGCAGGAAGTCACAACATGGCTGGAAAGATGTTTATATTGATAGTGTCAATATTGGCAATTAATATTGGTAAGCTATAAATGTTTTAAATGTTACCATATTTTATTGTCCTTTTTGAAATACTGTTTGATCTTCAAAATAAATACTGACAGAGAGATAGTATTCTAAGCAGACTCGGCACTTTACCTTATTATCATCTCAGCCGCAGGACGTCCAATGCTGGAAATAGGCCACCCCATAATTTTTCAATAACACCGGTCTGAAGCAGCCTCGATCCACCATCAGGCCGTCTGTCCGCCTTGTGGGTGGACGTCTTAAGCTCCACTCGAAAACCTTCCGGCCTCAGCGGCCATCGGCTTATGTCAGTAACTTTCGTACATCTACAATCTCCTCATTTCTGATTCAATCTCACAGTGTTACACCAAGCACAGCCCTCTCGATAGCTCGCTGAGCGACTTTGAGTTTTCTTACAAGGCCCATAGTTAAAGGCTCCAATATACGATAAGACAATCAAACAAATTTCACTCAATCTATTATTACTTAGTATAGTAATTTCCTGTCTCGTTCATGTTCCGAACACTTCAATTCATTTGTTAGATAAATGCCTGTCGCCAATAACGCCAATAAACTAATTAATACTCGATTTCAATTAACGATTAACCCCAATTCAGGGTCACGTGGCACGCCGGCGGAGCACTAACAAAAAGTCATTTGAACCTTGCCATTTCCAGAACAATTTTGTTTTAGCGAACTTAATCCGAAATTAATTTCGCGGCGTAATTAAAACTTTGAACCTATCGGCAAATTGAAACGCTGTCATTGTGCCGGCCGTATGCAAATTTGTAATTTTAGATCGCTTGATCGGTTTTAGTGTAGCAGTTACTACGCGAACTTAGATTGAAATAAATATGATACCATTACTAGACTCTGATAGCTCAGTTAGCGCACCTTACTTTGAAACTGTTCCTAGGACACAAAACTTATGGTTGACTGACAGTATGGCACGGCAAGGCACAGCAAAGGATGTTTTCATAAACATATTATTTTTCAATAGCAAAAGCCCTTATTCATAGCATTCCGCGTCATGCCACTTGATGTCGCGACATGCTTCGACACGTCGCGTATGCAAAGGACTGCATACTAGTTGCACAATCGGTTGACAGTCTTGATGCAGTTATATCACCTGCTCGGAGAACCGAAGGCCGCTGGGGCCAAAAGTTTTTCGAACGGAGGCCACGATCGGCAAGTGCAGCGTAGGACGTCCACCCAAACGTAGACGTTTAGTAACGCTTAACTTTCAACGCGTGCCAAGTCTCGCAAAGCCACTTGTTGCGTTACGTAAAAGCTAAAGCATGGCGAAGTGTCTATGAAGGTGAGACAATTGGGAAACGACACCGAAGACGCGAAGATAAAGAGAAGTTGTTGAATTAGTAAAAATAATCATATTTTATAAATATATGAACGTACCTAGTCATTGACATCGATTCTGCGCCTTCATGCGTCGCATCGCTTTGCCTGAGCGCAGTGACTGTCAGATCATAACGACGACGACCATGACAATCAACAATGCATGCATTCGCGCAAAGTTTTGCCTTTAGATGTTGTTTTGTTCATTAAATCGTTGTAAGTAAAGTAAGTAAGATAACAATTAAGTAAAGCCGGACAATGAAATATTTTATACAAAAATATTAACGATTCAAACTGACCTGAACCTGATCTACGAGTAAACCTGTACTATAAAATACATTGAGATAATATGTACGGTACGTAGTACATATTATCTCAATGATAAAATATCGACAAAAAATTACACAGTATTTATATAGGTGTATTTTTTTTTTTAAAAAAAGAATCGAGTAATCAAACACGCGTTCGAATTTTACGAGTAAAAGTAAAACATTTCACTCTGTCATTCGAAAAAATGGATATCAAAGAAAGAGCGCGTGGAGCCAAAAAATATTGCAATATTTTTGCCGGCTGTTTGCGGATTCAGAACGAAATAATGCTGTGAATAAAAAAAAAATAGATAGGAGCGTTCTGGTACGAGACTCATTAAAATTTGTACGGACCAATGCATTCACGAGTGCAACTGTAAACAAAGAACCGTGTCCTTTATTTGTTTTTCATGTTTAGAACACTTTGTAGTCACTGCGCAACAAAATTGTAGATCGTTTTTTCAAGTTATAAACTCTTAAGTCTTAAGTCTTATTGTTTTAGCTGACTCGTTTGTGAAGACAGGAACCTTTGACACTGTTTCTAGAATCTTATTCACTATGAGTTTTTTCATGCTAAGGTGATTTTGCCCACGACTTCGTCCTTGTCCCTTTTTCACAGGTGTTAAAACGCTTTTTTTTATTAGAGATGGGTTTCCTCTTTGGTCAGCATTCAGCCAGCTCACCCAGAAGATGCCTGTTCACTCGAACTTTGAAAAGATTTGGGCTGTATGAACACGGAAACACAGACGACGGCAAGGACACAAACCTTGGTAATGTGCATTATAAAGGATGTTTTAAAGCGCTTCGTCCGAAAAAGAGGGATTGCGCCTCTTTCCATTAGTGAAAACCGAATCAAAATCTGTTGAGCGGTTTTGGAGTACAAACACATTACATTAATTTTTATTTATATAAATTAATTACTTTTTCGTAATGTAAATACAATTACACGTTAAATAAGGAGATAGTGGCATTACTTAATGAAATTATTTATGGTATACATCAAAAGGGAAGGTTGATTTGATCTTTGATGAAGGGCTTTAAAAGCCTTAGAGGTCTCGCCTCTCCCTCATATGGTTTACACTTAATTATGCGACCGTATTCGCTAGTATCCTATTTTAATTAATTATTTCCAAGTTTTGTAATGAAGTTTAATTTAATTAAATGTTTTCGGAAATAAAGATATTAATGTCGTGAGTACCGTTAAACATTGGGATAACCAATATCAAATTTCCATTGAAATTGGAAAATTTGTGAGGGTGGATGTGTTACTCTTTCACGCAAAAAGGGATTTGGATGAAATTTGGCACATAGATAGTTTATTACTTGAATTAATATATAGCATATTTATTATCCTGAAAAATTTTTAGGTTCCCGATCGTCTAAAAAAGATTGCGCCACTGTCGCCGTCGTCACGTCGTAGTCACAGCGATATAAAGACGTTGTGCATTAAAACTCAAACATTTTCTTAGGTGTTATTTTTTAATTTTTCAACGCTTACGAAGCTAGCAATTTATAAAGTTACGCGGACGCAGTCGCTTGCAACACCTAGTTAATATGGATTTAGTACTGCTAGTTTGAGCGGTTGCGTTATTTGAGTGGAGCCTTAAAAGGTATTACTCAATACTCAATATGAAAGCGTCAATTCAAATCGATTACACAACTCCCCTTATCAATAACAGGGCTTTATATTCGATTTAAGTAAAAAAAAAATATATATTACATCACACTCTAGATACTAAAAGAGTACAGGAACTCGATTACAGAAATATTTAATTTTTCTAGTTACTAATCTAACTCGTACGTACATATTATAAAATAAAGACTGGTACGCAACAGATTTTAATACGGTTATATTATAACTAACGGAAAGAGCGATAAACGAGGAAGCTTTGTGTATAAAATTTGCAGAAAAGCAATTACATTCGCTAGTATATATTACAATAAATAATAATAATTCTTGACACGGCAGGTATCTTCAGGGTTTCGGACCCTTTGGACCCACTAGTTTTGACCCGCTTAATAAAAGTGCATGTTGGACCCGCTTTTACGGTTTTTTTAATCGTAAGTGCCCATTTGACCTACTATGCGTCAGAACAATATTTTATTAAGTTTATTTATTGATTTTTAGTGCCTTTCTGACCCATTAGTAAAATGTACAGTCAAACCAACAAAACATACTTTAAAATTTCAAATAAAATTTTAAAATATTAATAGTATTTTTAATCTTAAGCACTAACTATAATATATTATAAATAATGTACAAATTGCACTCGGACCGACCGTTCAAAAAAAGGAGGTTCCTCACTCTGCAGCCCTAACCACCGGTAGCTAGGCATTGCCCATTGGTCTTGACCTTCGTTTATTACCAAAGTGAGATGTTAGATGTTACACAATATCATCTATGCGACTACTGCAAGACTTGTTTACTTTTTTATATAGATATAATTAGCTGTCCCGCTGCCGGCTTCGCCCGGGGTGCATTTTTTTTTTCGTAAAAACCTTCCCTGATTATCTCTCTATCCATTGGTGAAAACCGCATGAAAATCAGTGCAGTAGTTTTTGAGTTTATCGCGAACAGACAGACGCGTCGGAGGACTTTGTTTTATAATATGTAAAGATATTGTTTATGGTAGAATTTCGGCCAGTGAGCGACCTCTAAATACCCAAGATAATAATAAAATAAAAAAGACATTTCCTTCTGTCTGTTCAGCCAGTTAGGTGTGTTACAAAAACATTATTTATATATCACCGATATGTCAACGTCAAAGCCTCAGAGAAGGAAGAAAATATGTGGAGGTATCGATATGAGAAACGCGCCACATTTATCAAGAGAATATTCTTTTTATGAATTACGATATTTACCTGTGTACCATATTTTGAATAGTTTTGACAGCCATCAATTTCTGTCAAAGAGTAGATAATATTTGCAGACAGTCCATTACACATATTGGTTTTCAATAGAACTGATGTTGGAATTTGATGTTGCTCTTTCATATGCGATATTTTACTTGTATAGCATACAAGTACAAACGTTCATATAAAAATGGAAATAGAGATCGAAATGTAGTACGTCGCCTTCAAGCGTACGCCAATATCAATGTTTTAAACTAGGTGTTTACTTATGCAAGCGATTTTAGGCCTTTTGCATGAAAATTATAAAAGCTGCTTTTATTGTGCACTTGATTCACAAAGAATACTAACTACATGTTTCAGTAAGACCTGTTACTCACATATGCAAAACATTTGAAATTTAACTAACTACTATTTTTTATTTAATTAGTATTAAGTTTAATAGTAAGTAGTAGTAGTAAATTATTTAATTAGTAGTAATATTTCAAAAGAAAATTGTATATTTTTATGCTAAATTAGACTGAAGGTCTAATTTATAGATTTCTTAATAGCTGGTGGCCGCGACTAAGTCGTTGAAAATAAAATATATATACTTACTACATATACATATACAACGTCTCAAGAGGCTTTCACTAGGTAGCTGGGTCAAGGGACAGATACAGAAAGCCGTATTTCTTGATATGTATTGTCAGGAAGTTCCTCACTCTGCAGCCCTAACCACCGATAGCTTGGGCTTTCTCCGATACCTGCGGAATTATTGTTTTAAGTTATTGGTTTTTATATTTATATTACCTTCCTTATATCATAAGGAATGATATAAAGAAGGTCTATTTCTGGATACATACATACATCATGCAACATGGATGAGAATAGCACGGATAGAAAACAATGAAAAAATTTAGAGGCCTCCTATGACATTTGATAAGCGAGGTAAAATAATAAAAAGAAAATTTGGTTCTGTATTAATGTACTGTAGCAGGTTTTATATTATGATTCCTTGAAATAAAGGCTATCTTTATCTTTTATATTTTTATTGTAAAAAAAATTAAGTTAAGCCCTGTAGACGGCAGAGTGAAGCCTGTAAAACTACGTCTTCGCCGTGTAATGTACACGGTAACACGCGCGCAAATTCAATCAAACTGCTCTCCATATTAAAATATTTTCTAATGAAAATGCAGAATTGAGTAGTGAAAGAAAAACTAGGTTTCAAAAAACAAAAGATAGAATAGACTGGAACACAATACTGTACATGTCTATAAAACCGGCTTCGCTATTTTGGGCGCAAAATTCTGTCTATAGTTCTTATTTGGTCTGAGATGTAGATACGCAATGTATACGAGTTAGTTATGAAAGTGGGTTGTCCTTGACGACGCTTAATATTGGGCCCTTTCAACATCAAAGCACTTTAATTAAAGATTGCCTAAGCTCGGTATTACTTGCAAATATCTTCGTAGGAGCCAAAATTATTCGTAATATTCCCATATGTATGTGATATAGCAGAATATGTCGTTAACGTATTATGTTAACATAGGCTTCGTATAATTAATGTTTATTGTAGGAACCTGGCGCTTGATGTTATAATATATTTTTTAACAAGAGATAATAATAATCTTGTGTGGGTTTAAATTTACGTAGTCCCAGTTAATTACTCAATTATTGTCAGAGAGTAATAAAGTTGGCTGACCCGCAGGCTCAGACCAAACTATAGACAGAGCAGACAACAGAGCGTATCTATTTAATTATAATATATCTGTATTTTAATTGTATATAATATAAACCAAGTTTCTAAAAATAAAAAGAAGGTATCACATTTCATACTTATAGTATAAGATCCGGCATTAGAAATATACACCTTCATCTGTTATTTAATGATGGCAAAGATTATCTGGTACATGATACATTGCGTGACATTGATAAATTGCGAATGGGTTGGAAACCAATATTTTCAACTTTATAAAAACGGCCTACGCACACATGTTTAAAAAACAGCTTCAAAATGTCCCCAAAATTCTGTCTATAATTCTCATTTGGTCTGAGTTGTAAGTATTGTAATCTTATTTTAATTTGGATATACCTGCCTAAACAAAAAACTATTATTTAAAAAAATATATTATATATTTGAGATTCTAACAAAAAATATTCTAAAGGTTTCAAATTTATACCTACTAATGTTATATAATATTATAATGACGTAAAGTTTTTATCTTTGTTATTTAATGTAGGGTTAAAAATTCTTTCACCGATAGAATAGAATTTCAGGATGAATATCTAAAAAATAAAGATTCAACGCTAGGCAAAAGTATAATGTCACGCGTCAATGTATATCAGGCGTCGTATTCCTTTACATGTTTTGTTAGGCGTTATCTTTTATTTTTAACGCGAAAGAAGTCACAGACACTAACTAGATGTTCATAAAATAAATATTATTTCGTTCTGCAGTTTGAGTATTCATTCTGTTTTTCGCTTGCCCTATTACGTCACGGTACCAGCAGCAACGCTTACTGAAATGTACCGAATAAAAACTGTCACATAAAGATAGAATATATAGAGAGCCAAATATATGCAGTGCCTTGTTTGCATACGAGCGATGCGCTGGTACTCATTAAAATGCATGAACCGAGCGACCGTGGCATATGTACGGATGGTTATAGAATAATTTACGAGATTATGCCTACTGACGTCGAATTTCTGTGAGGCATATTGTAAGGGCAAAGGCTTCAATAGAATCAGAATGAAGGTTAACAGCTAAACAGTAACTTATGTCCATTCTCAGTGTTCAAAATAGGGTTGTTGCAAATTCTGAATTTTCAACATGGTACGGATATCGATGAGGATTTTTAAAGGATTTTTTTTAATAGATTTAAATGGCTTATTAAATTATTTAAATTGATCATTTTAATAAATTGTTATTGAGTAATCAAGCTTTTAGTAGAAAATTTAAACAATATAAATTAAAAAATTAAAACAATTTCAAAAAATTTATCCTTGGGAACTCTACCAGTACCAGAGGACTAGCTCCCTATGATCCCTATCTCATCCCAAAAAGATAAACATTCATTATTGCGATGCGAATACCGTTACGGGATATCTAAATCAATCAAAAATTGCATCAATATCATTATTATATTAATATATTATATTAATAAATGATAAAATTTATATATTCATTTAATTATGAAAATATTTTTAAAACATAACTAATTCTATGTGTAGAAAATTTTTAGGTAAAATATATAAATTGTCGAGTCTGTTTAAATAACGCAATCTATGTAACATCGCATTGTTAGTATACGCTCCGTTTGAATCTGAACCAACTTGCACTAAAAAAATGACTTTTTAAACTATTTTCTCTATGGAGTTTGTAGAATTTCAACAAATAAAATCAGTAAAAGGACAATAGAGTACATATACTCATAAGGGTATGATTTAAGCTGTCGTCAATGTAATTGGTTTTGAATTTGTTAAATAATAGGTTTTGTCCGCAAAATAGTAGATCTGTCGGCAATTAGTAGTCGCCAAACAATATGAAAACAATTCCATAATAAATCACATATAATCATCGCGATATATTATCAATTATCAAATAAATGAGTTTGTATTTATTATAATTGGTTTGTCCTGATAATTGTATAATCAATATAATTGAAAACAATCATTAAAAAAATGAAATATATCACCTGAAGTTCCAAAAAAAAAAACCTATTATTGTAGATAGTATTACATTACTTGTAATATTATACATGTTGTATGTGTGTAAAATATATGGTTTTAGTAAAATGTGTGGTTTAGTAAATTGCTAGGATGTATTTATTCATAATCAATACAATAATTAATTTAATTTTTTATTATAATTTACGTAATAACTACGTACGTAAATTATAATAAATTATAATTTACATAAATTTCTAGTAGAATTTTGCTCCGCACCTTTAAACATTTATTCATTAAAATAAACTGAACAGTTAAATTGGTAACGAATTGTATTATTTGATAACCTAAAAAAATAAAATATAACTACTGTACTGGTGACAAAATAACAAATAAAAAGAAGTCACATTCTGGCGACGATAATTGATTTATTTTCTGACAGATCTATTATTTTAAGTACGAAGCTATTATATAATTTTCACAAGAAAGTTTTGTTCATAGGACAAAACTTTCTTGTTTTGTTTTGACAACATAAGATTGTTTTGATAATACATTTCTTATTTTAGATACATATTGACATTAATTTGGTAATTCATACCTGGCGACACATTTATTTAATTGACAATGAAAATATTTCGTGCCGACAGATCTATTAATTAGATGATACAAGTTGATGACAAATAAATTTTGATGACGGAAAATATAGTTCCCTACATATAATAAATATGTTTAAAACGACTTTTGTTTTTTTTTATGAAAAATTCCTACTAATATTATAAATGTGAAGTTTGTGAAGATATATGGGTGTTTGTTAACTCTTCCACGCAAAAATGGCTTAACGGATTTGGATGAAAGGAGATCAATCAGTTTTATATGGAGAAAATCAGGCAATCAGTTTACTTTCGTTTTAACGGTTGAAACTTGTACGTAAGAAGAAGTTATAGGAAGGAAAATATCGTGTTATTCGGCAATGGGGTTTCAAAGATTGAAAGTTCAAATTTGAAAGTATTAAAATATCGTGCATTTTCCAGTAAATACAAGTCATCATTTTCATATTTTATTTATTAAATTTGTAAAATTTATAATTTGAATTTTATAAATCTTAAATTATTCATCACAAGGTAGATAGGCAATCTGGTAAGGGCCGCGGGTCGACAGAGGATCCAGGCTGCTTCTGACCGGTCCTATTGGAAAATTATGGGTAAGGCTTATGTCCAGCAGTGGACTTCCTACGGCTGAAATGATGATGATGATATATATATATTATATAATATAACAATTTGTTTCTGTTTTTTTTTTTTTTCAGATATGTTGGCCGGATATAAATCGAAATCTTCAACGTTCGACATTCAAAACAGAGAAAACTCCGTAAGCGAAAAGTAAGTTACAAAGTACACTTATAAATTTCATATAATTTCATTTCTACAAATTAGGATTAAATCGTTTGTTGAGCGGTTTTGGAATCCATAAAGAAAAAACATACATATATATATATACATTTATTTTTATTATATAAAAAAAGATAAAGATAATAATTATGTGTACATTATAGAAGTTTTCATCGTCTCACTGCCACCGAATATCAGAATTGTTTTGCCTCAGACTCTTACCTTCAAAATACACACCGCCCACAAGAATATTACACTAACAAAGACATTCAATATTTATAGGTATCTAAAAAATAAAATGATGGTCAGATTTAATTGAATTTCCAATTAACAATTTGTAATTAAATTAGAATTTCCCAAATCACTGCCATTCGTTAGAATGCCCTGACGTCTGTCTTGTTTAAACAAAGCGTGGTCAAGCTAGAAGCTTATTAGCGTTACGTATTTGTAAAAATATTATTTTGGTCAGATATTCGCGTATTATTGTACAATATAATTGGGTCGTCTTAGCCTTTTCTCCCCATTGGTCTGGTCTGTTCACAAAAAGAGAAGATTTGCTTGCTCATCAGATATCAGATGCAGTCATCATATTATAGACTGATGTCGTTCTGTCAAAACTTTGAATGCGAAAAAGGAAAACGGGATTTTCTTGTTTTTTCTTAAAAATTTTTCATTAGAACCATCCTCGAATTTCAACGAATATTTAAAAAAAATATCATAAATATTAAATCAAGACCTCATTATTATTTTGAATCAACTATTTTAAGTATAGTGGTGGTGACCTTAATTTAAGAATAATTAATTAAATATTGTGTTTGTTTCGCTCGCAATGGCACCATACCCTTCGTGCGACTTAAGCAACTTGAAGTAGTTGAGCTATGAGCAAGAAGGCAGTCAGTGCTTGTACGTAAGCGGATTGCAAGGCATTGCAAACAGACGCCGGTAATAGGATTTTAGATTGCGTCAAGATTGCGATAGATACTAAACATGGTATCTTTTCTAGTCACTAAGAGCGTTATCTCTGCGAACGTGGCTTTTTATTTGCATTTTTATTCTTGGCTCCTCCGGATTCCTCGTAGCTTGTTTTGACTATTTTGTAGTTTCAAATTTTAAATTAAATATGTGATAAAAATGTCTGAATTCAGGAATAATTCTTTATAGAGAATTATAATCAACTTTGATTGTTAAACTATTTAGTTGGATGTGTAGAAATGGTTAATATCATGATAACGAATTTCATCATCTTTCGATTCTATACGTGTATTGATTGACTAATTTGAAAAAAAAAATGGTTATTGTGGTTTAAAGTTCCAAATAATTACTTTTATAGGTAAATTTTTGATACCTTGGGTTATATAATAACTAGATAATGTAGATTTCCATTGCTTATGTGTGACCACTGAACTCCTCGGTTTAAAAAATGTTTGCTGAACTCGCCAATATAATAATCGGCAACATAATGTTCGAATAGGATGTCTGCCAGATAATACTTTATAATTTAAATAAAACTTTTTATTTTTTACAGGTCCGACCAGAAATCAATGTCCGACGGTAAGTGTTGTTTATTTATTAATTTTTATTATACATACATACGCTTTTGAAACATAACTCTGTCTGTCTGTCTGTCTGTCTGTCTGTCTATCTACTACCTTTTCACGCCTTAACTATTCAACCAATCATCATGAAATTTTGCATACACGTTGTCAGGCATACAAGAAAGGACATAGGGTACCTTTCATCCAGAAAAAAAAACTGTTCCCGAGTGATCGTCTAAAAATATAAAGAATTGGGCGGCACTGTCGCGTGACGGTGCCACCGTCGTCACAGCGATAACGATGTCAGGTGTTATTACTCATATATTTTCTTTTTCAACGCGGACGATGTCGCGGGCAACAGCTAGTAGGTACTGTATAAATAAGCAAGTATATTCTGAAGAAATATTTGTCTAGTAATAAGAGTACTTTTTTTTTGTAACTAGATAGTTATAGCCAGCGAGAATTTAAGCAGCGCGGGCGCAGCATGACGCATGAACGCGTTAAACTCTGGGACTACCAGTCGGATTTTAAATATATATATTTTTTGCATTTGATAGCCCATTTCTTGAGTAACGTTAAAGGCTGTTTATCATCGCGTTAAGACCTTAAGAAACCGAGGCGGGTGAAAGTGTATAAACTAAAATTTCCGAAGAAGTTAACATTGAACAATTAATAGTCGAATCAACATCTCACATGGCGGTCACCTCATAAGTCCCACAGACAATCTCATCCGGGCATTCCCTTTGTTACATTTCGTAGGTTGTCATCCCTTTTAGGTTGTTCGCGGGATTGTTCATTAAACGTAACATGTGCATACAACAATAATATATGTAAAAATTCAAATTAAGAACGTACAAAAAGCAAAAGAGAGTAGCGTTTGTAGCACCGCCTCATTTCCTTTTTAACGCTCAAATTTACATTTTCGAAGTTTCAAATCTGCACTAACGCCAAAAGCGAGTGCATAATTCCGCTTTTATCCGGTTCAAGCTGGATTTTAGCGACGTAAACCGGTTGAAACAAAAAAATTCAAAAGCATACCTTTCGATTTGTAGATATGACAGTCGTTTATCCTTTAATTATATTGAAATATTTGTTTCGTATATCCTTGAATATTATTGAAATATTATATTATTACGTCTTATACGTTTCTAAAAATGTCTAAGTCGTGTTCTTATATGATAAAAAATATTTTTGTTCATAGCATGTAGGTAACCTAATCATTATTTAAAACAGAATATTTTAGACAAGTTAAAATTTCACTGAAATTTGTATAAGATCCGCAGAGAAAGCACAAAATTAAAAATCTAATGTTAATTTACTTTTTAACGCCAGTCGATTGGCCCGCAACCCGGTTACGACCGCCTTAATCCGCTCTGTACTGGATAAAACAGGATTTATGCAGGTAGTACCGACTTTGTTCTAATCTTTTGCTTTAGTTCTCTACATATAATGTATATAAAAGCTATATACATATTTTATACATATATATATAAAAGCTTTTTTTAATGTGCTAAGTAACAACTGTTTTCTTTACAATGAATTCTTGTAAAGTTTCTAAGGATGTCCATGACATCCGAGGGTGTCCATGCCCATGTTGTTATGTTTGTCCATGTTGTTTCACTGAACGGATTTTGATGAAACTATACTTACTCGTATAGCAATATACTTAGTTTGTATACCAAAATAACAAATAGGCTATCTGCTAATATATAAAAGGCGATGTGTGTATGTATGTCCCCTGTAGACTCCAAAATCGCTGAACCGATTTTGATGAAACTTTCAGACAATCTTCAGAGTAGTCCAGCGGGTGCGATCGGAGGCGGACGAAGTCGCGGGACTAGTATATAATAAAATATAAATATTTGGAGACATAGTCATTGGCAAAAGCTGTTTGGTTTAATGAATGGTACCGTATATGTGGTAATATAATTTATCGTTATAATAAAATTATATACTTATTTCGATACAAAGCATTTTGCATAAATTATGTAAATCACAAAAGACTAAGCCAGTCTAAAGTGAGATAACTTGATGTAACATTTTCTCATATCTAATTACATTTCTCCGTTGCTTGTGCTAACAATAAATTTCTGGCTTTGCTTGGCCCTGTCTACTAATCCAGCGGGTTATAAATTACTGCCCCTGCGTTGTGCTTGCACGGCCAGGGGTGGGTAAATAAATGTGGTGCGTTTATTATTGCTCCAAACACTGTTCAGTTTTATAACACCTGCTTAACACTTGCTTAAATTGTAATAATATTTACAACCTAATTTTCGATTACTTTTTTTGCGATTATATATTCATATATCTTCGTAGCAGCTTCATGGTTTTTCATAATCGCAAAGCACTAAATTATCTGTATTGTTGTAGTCCGATATCTAATCGTAATTAATTGAAATTTATTATATGTACACATACCGAATGTGTACCATACAAACAGAGAGAACAATAAACAAGTAATCCCAGCTAGCACCTGCACATCTGCGCCGTAGAGATTTGGCAAACTCTAGCCGATTGCATTTGCCTAATACCTTTTATTGGTGAACCGCTATTTTGTATAGATATACTTACATGTAAAATATAAATGATATTATATCCTTTTATAAATTATTTTAAATTCACCACACATTTTATATTAAATTAGCTATTGCACGCGATTCCGCCCGCGTGACTTTATAAAATATAGCCTGTTACTCGCTGATAATATAGCTTTCTATATAGGTACTCGTTAGTGAAAAAATTTTCAAAATCGGTCCAGTAGTTTTTGAGTTATAAACATACAAAAATACAAATCTTCTCCCTTTATAATATTAGTATAGTATATAGATATAGAGACGCTGTAGGTAAAGTCTACATATATAGATATAGAGACGCTGTAGGTAAAGTCTACATATAATAACTATAACACCTTTATGTTACTAGTTTTGAGAACGTAACTAACATGACAAAATAAAATGTCTTTTTTTAGGAGCCGCCTCTTCGCGCGTATTTCCTAAATGTTACAAATTAGTCGCAGAGGCGTTCCGTCGCCAAATTAGTGACAGAGGCGTTTGCTAAAAATAAATACACAATAGGAAATCAGCTCTTGTGCCGTATAATATATGTGTAGGAGGCGAGCACATTATGCATGCCGTCAGTACCAGGGATGTTGGGATGTTCGCAAGCATAACCGCTGAATATTTATGAAGCTGAACAACTTGTAATGAACGTGTGTTGTGTTGACGGTCTACCTTGCACGATAACGCCATGCTAACAACGTTAATCTCTATTGAAATAAATAACCATGAGAAAATTATTAACTTAGCTAGCTAGCTAGATTTGATCTTAAAAAAGTTAGGTACTGTTTGTCTAGTGTAAAAAGTTAGGAACACTTCGAAAGAATGCAGTACCGAACTCTGCAGACGTCAAAGAAAAAAATACAAAAAGTTTTTATATTATATCAAAAATAAGTTAATGTGTGTGTTTTTGTTAATACTAGCGTTTTTGTACTTGTATAATATGGCACTTGTATAATTTGCCTATTTGTACGCGTGCCTAATTTGTAACTTTATTGTTTAAATTTCGGCAGGTTGCCTAACAAACCGTTTGATGAGGACCACCATGAAATATTGTTATAGTTTAACGCATGTGTAAGGAACACCAATGCTCATTTGTTTTCCTGTCACAGTGTGTGTCACAGACATCGCGCATCGTAGCTACTTACAACCAATTGAGCCGTCCTACAGCCTACCTATGCTAAACTACCTACATACCTGCTACCTACCTGGGTAGCCTACTTGCTGAACTTTACACAAAACAATAATGATAAACATACTTCATCATTATTGTTTTAATGAAGCAACTTTGTCAATATTAATAACGGTGGGTGAGTCCGCAAAAAAGAAGTCAAGATCAAAAGTACACATCTTTTCGAAGCACATACGAGGAGTAAGTCAAAATGAAATAAATGCTTTGGCTATGCATTGATTTAGAACTGGAATATTCTTTTGCATATATTATATAATTAAGAGTTTATTTTCTCTCAAGTTTGTCGTATTTTTTTCATTTTTTTATTCAAAGATTGATTTTGATTTTGATGGTGGACGGCTACAATGTGCCACAGGTACTGCTAGTGATGCTACAAATCGCCATCCCTTACTCACCGAAACACAACAGCATTATTTTGTCTCTTTTATGTCATATGGGTCTTTTGTAAGAAGGTAGTTACTGCCGCCAGATGGGCTGTCCAAATGACTGCGAAACACAATGTGTTCTGCCACTATTTGCCTATCATCAACTTAAAAAGTTTGTTTCTAAAGTTGGCCCTTTTTTTAACGTTGGGAAATCCCCCGGCAGTGATAGGGGACGCTGCGGGGTTATGCCGGACTCCTACCGGCTAAAACTAAAACCCAACGACTTCCTAGCGCGGCCGTAGATGGGCGGGATCGCGTGGACGTTATGACAAACCATCGGTGTCTCGCCACAAGTTGGCCCTGCCGGGAATGGAATCCGAGACCTTGAGACAGAGCGCTAAGGCAATCTCCTAATGGGCTCGTCAAATTAAACTAATTATTTGTTTAGTCATTCTTGAGTTTTTTTAATGTCAGTGCTTCGAGTTGTACCTTGAAAAATTTCTCATTGATGAAGTTCATGTAAGTACCAACTTTCACGACCTTTTTTCGTTCTATAAAAAATGTCTTTATAACTCACAAGAATGTTTTGAACTTTGACTACCACTACGCGAATCTGCTCGTTAGCGAGCAACAGTTTTTAATTGGTTTGCTGAATTTAAAAGAGAACTGGGAAACTTTGGAGATGAGTCAAAGACAAGTCGTTCGTCAACTGCGGTCAAATGTTCAAGCAGTCAAAAAACTTTATCAATGACCACTACTTTAAAGCGATTGTTGGAGATAAGTGTCGCACAAACTCACCGACAAATTTAAAGAAATTCGCTGAATAATTGACAGTTAATTCTTATAGCATTTATTTGGAAAAAGACAGAGAAAACAGGAAAAGTACATGGTCAATAATTGCCCAGCGTGGAGAAGTCAATGGAATCGTAGCTCCCAAATGTATTGACCAATTTTGATTCGTTATTATTATTATTATTTTGTAATAAACTATTATTAACTAATAAATCATTCTTAGCTATAGTTTATGAAGATCTGTTCGGGAGTTTAAAGATCATCGGCCCGTTTCCTAGATCATTTGGTTCATTCCATTTGATTTACTTCAGTGGTATTTTAATGACATACTCGTAGTCACCTTAATTTGATACTGCAGTATCAGTTTGTTCCGTAAGTAAAACTGTATTATAGGTAGGTATGTAACGAATATTTTTTGGCATGCCGAAAATATTACTAAGGTAATTTTTGACGCAAACTTTTAGTTACTTTAGTAAGTCGATTTAAATCAAAGACCATAGAAAAATGTAAGCTTGATTGGTTACTGAGATATATTAGTTTGCTCGGCCAATGATAGAGAAGAAAGTAGGATCAAAGAGGCCAATGATAAGCCCATGAGTCTTGGCTGCGGCGACCTGGCCGCTAAGTGCGCATGTACGCTTAAACATCTTATTTCGAACCACGGATTCAAAGGAAGTCGCAAGATTTAAAAAAAAACATGCAGTAATTTTTACCTTTGTGTAATTTTAATTTTGAGAGCAGTTTTTTTTTATTAATATTCTCATTTCTAAACAAAATTTTCTCGTCCGCTGACCAGTAATAAGAGAAATATTTTATTAAAATTCTCCGAGTTGAATTCGCGGCGGCTATACGAAAATCTTTTGTTTTATAACTTGCTCCCTAGAGGAAGTTGACTTTGAGAATATTGCCAACGATCGTGGTCGGGAATATTCATTAATTTATTGTTTTAGCACAGAATTTCTTGAGAAAGATAACGGATAAGCGAGTTGGACTAACGCCGTAATGGTTCGTCCATATATAATTATATTGGCTGTTTTAAAAGTCAAATTTGGAAAACGAATTTAAATAATGAGTTGAAATTAAAAGTTTTACTTTTTCTTGTTAAGCTTGACAGACCGGAGGTCACACTCCGCGCCTATTCAAGGTGAAGCCCGCAAGCATGCAAGCCTCGTCTGGCTGGGGGAGAAGGTAGCGTATTAACGTCCCTTAATGCCTATTGGCGGCGCGAAGAAACACCGTGAAGTTTTGGTTTTAGTGGGTAGAAGTCCCACATACCCCACCGATCTCTCCTTGGTCGGTGAGGATCTGGTTTGTAGATTTTCCCACGTAAAAAAAGGCTGATTGATGGCAGATGACTACCGTCGCCTATAACACAAGTAACACCATAAGTAATGCAAGTGCGCTGCGCTGGATAAGGAATGGGAGGGGATGTGGAAAATGGGGATGACTTAGATCCCATTTTGAAAATGTTGATAGTTTTCTTAATTAATTAATTTAATAGTAAAATTAATCTAAATTAAAACGAATGTTAACCTCAAATGATTCATTAAATATAAATTATACGATGTTTACGAGCACAATAAAAAGTAATTTAACTTATCATTATTATATGAAAACATTTGTTTCACCAACTTTTGGCAATAAACACACGGATGGCTTATTTCAGTCAAGACCGAGAGTCGTGCCACTAATAGCTAATAATAATATTTTGAGACTGACAGGAATTGAAAAAATTGGGCACCACCCATTTATTAGTACTAGTGGTCGCCTAGTCCGTTATAATAGGAACCCATTTTCCTATCCCTTGCCAATCCCTCATCGTTAGCTTCGGGTTCGATTGTCGGGGTCATTGGATGAACTTTTCAAAGTTAATTCTGGTCTGGATTTAGAAAGTAATGGCAGGGCACACTGCGTTTGGACATTTGGGCAGCATTTCTGGCGGCAGTAACCACCTCTTTAAAAGAAGACCACCATGAAATAACAGCATATGTTCTGTGAGTGAGTAAATGATGCCAGAGCCCATTACCCCATTCCTCCCTTATCGCTTTTCCTTAATAATTCTATAGTCGGCAACGCACTTGCGGCACCTATGACGTTGCTTGTGTTATAAGCGACGGTAGCCACATACCATCATGTGGATCGTCAGCCTGTCTATCCATCTTAAAATTAAAATAAAAAAAAAGTTATGTAGACGACGGCGGTAGCCACGTGCTCTGCTGGCCTCAATAGGATAAAAGCTTATGGACAAGAGAATAGGATCTGGCATCCCTTAGTGACTCACTTTACGATTTTATTTATATGTATAGATTATATATTCAAAAGAATACGCCTCCTGTGTTCACACTTTGACTTTTGAACAGAAGTTGAGCTTTGTCGCTTCGTGGCATTGTTCACGAGAGGACATAATATTTATGCAAAATTCACCATTAATAACAACGAGACAATATCCGTTTAGGGGCGGTTTTCCCTTGATTATATACAAGGGCATGTTTGGCATTCTCCGTTGGCACAAACAACTTTGTTTTAGTTATGTATTTCTTAGTTTAAATGTTTTTCCTTCGTGACTGCTTTACGAAATTTTTGTAGCTTGGAATCTTTCATTGTCTTCCTTGAGGACAGTAGAATACAATGCTTTATTTTATCTATACTAATAGGTATATAAAGCTGAAGAGTTTGTTTGTTTGGTTGAACGCGTTAATTGAAAAATTATTTTTACATCACTCTTATATATATATTTTCTTTTTCAACGCGGACGAAGTCGCGGGCATTAGCTTGTTATCAATAAAATACACTCTATTGAGAAGAACGATATCAATACACTTTTTCAAATTATAGATACTAAAACGCATTGCTTTTATACAGGTTGTTCGAAAACTCGACGTTAATCAGGATGTAGGCCTGATTTATGTTTATGACAGTTTACAAAAAAATTAAAATAATATGAAAAAAATAAAATAAAATAAAAGTTTTATGTCCTTAAAATTCTGGATGAGAGGTACAGAAGACCATGCGTTGTGGCAAGCCTTGGTAGAGGTTTACATTTATCAGTGGTGAGACACGGGCTGATGCTGATGATGATGATGATGATGATGATGACGATTATGATGATGATGATGATGATGATGAAAATCGACACATTTTTAATTTTTTATGGCTTTATCTAGGGGACTCAAGACTAGTAAACGAAATATCTGAAATATTATAAAACCTGTGGCGTTGCTCGTGTTATAGGCGACGGTAGCCATCTACCACCAAGTGGACCGTCAGCCTGTCTATCGAATTTAACATAAAAAAGATATGTTAATAAAAAAAATCAAGTAGTGGGTCCACACTATAACTTTACAACTTGGTAGAAATAACATCTGTGCCAATGTTATGTCAATCACAATGAATGAATGTATATAGTTGTAGCATTTGTTTTATTTACTGTCGAATCTCATATGTTATTCATTGTAAGTATAACTCTAGGCTCGGATAAGATTAGGGGTTGGCACAAACAAGAGAAAACCGCTCTTGAAATATAACTAAGTATTATAACATTTCTTCTTCTTTACACATCTTCCTTTTTTTATTAGAGATGGATTTACTCTTGGCTAGCTTTCAGCCGTGTAGCGAAGATGAGGCCTATGATGGAGCGAGCTTACTCAGAAGATGCCTATTTTTTTATTTATTTTTTTATTTAATAAGGTACACAAAACAGGACACTGACATTAAATACATTGAATAGATATGATTACATTGAAGTGAACTAAACAGAGGCCCAAAACACGTGTACACAGCATGTCCAAACAAAACAGTGTTGCTTACACATTACAGAACAAAACAAAAGAAGAAGACAGAAAACAGAAAAGAGACGCACTTTCATCCAAAAGCAAGCTTAGCCATATTCAAAAAAAAGTCAATTTGAACTTCACTCGAACTTTGAAAATATTTGGGTTATATGAGTTTGGAAACACAGACCGGCAAAGAGTTCCAAACCTTGACAGTGCGCATTATAAAGGATGTTTTGTAGCGCTTGATCCGAAAAGGACAAGATGAGGATGGTAACCAGCCGTCTGAATGTCCGATGGAAGAAAGGGGAAGGCGGTATGAGCCCATGCAGCTTCTGAGCATACTCTCCGAAGTACCTACATCTTATAAAAGACACTTAGACATATATTTATACATTTGATGTAGCTTTCCGCGTCTGTCAGTCTGTATAATTGCTAACACCTTTTAAACTAGTCAACAGATTTCACCATCAGTTAGATAATTTTTCACGGACGGTTTATTGTACATAATAAAACCTAATTAAGTTTTTACGTAAATAAAAAAAACATATTACGCAACCAAGTCTACGATAAAATTTACATGGCTTATGTAGGCTAAAGCTTGAGAGATACATAAGAACGATGTACTAGTAACTAGAGAATTGTAGTTCTTCTAAAATCCTAAAGAAAACTTCCCGATGGCATATCTCTATCTGTTACGGTTGACTCACAGTAACAATTTATTTCACTAAAACTTCAATCTTAAATCCATCATGTTTGTTTCTCCGCTAACTACTTCGAAACCATCCAACGTATTTTAATTCGGTCTTCACTTATGGAAAGAGGGATAAACGAGAAAGGTTTCTATATATATTTAAAAAAAAATTGCATCCAGGGCGAAGCCGGGAGCGGTTCGCTAGTTTATATATATATAAATCGATATTTCGATTTCAGAGCCAGTATCTTTAGATTCTCACTGATTTTCAGATTTTCAATTAACTTACTAATTTAAATTATTTAATAATCAAGTTTGTTTAAAAAATTTAAAAAAAAAAACTAAAAAGTATTGACCACAATTACATTTCGCTCTAAATTTAATTCACTATTACATCTTCTGACTTGTACTCCAATATCATACATTATTCACGTCTAGAGTCTGGCTTCTAATGTATTAGACTCACTCGCTAAATATTTATGCGGCCTGGCCTACCAATCTACTAATGAATTTTACTCTTAGTGAATAATTGTTCCACGAAAGCACTGAGTGATGTGTGTTTGTTTATTGTGTTTGGAAGCAAATTCGTTTGCTAGAACGTGTAAGCGAAACGAACCCTTTATATGTATTGTATGACATATATTATTAACTAACTGTTGGCTTTTTCTGGCTTTGTTACTCGCTGATAATGTAGCTTTCTATAGGTAAAAGAATTTTCAAAATCCGTCTAGTAGTTTTTAAATTTATTACAAAAACATACCAAAAAATTGTGTCAGTCGTAAAACTGCACGTCAGAATTGGAAACGCAGCTTCACAAAAATAATTGGATGATATTTAAATTCCTTGGCATTATCGAATTAGGTAAATACAAGAAATACAAGAGAAAATATATGACTCTGACACACAATGGCAATTAAATAGAACATAATTATTTAACATGAACTTCATAATGACAGACCATTAAAAAGGTTTGATGTTGATATTAAACTAGATTATTGGTCAGAGGTGTATACTATATTGATCCTTGTTATCACATATAGTAAGTTTACTTTCGTATGCAGTTGTCTGTTTATTGTTCTTTTTTTAAATTATTTTAAATTAATATTGCTTACATTAAGTAACATGACACAGTCGCGAGTTCAATGATTTTATCCCATCTCAAAAATGCCCAACGTGCCTAAAGAAGTTTTCATTTAAAAATACAAATCTTCTCTCTTTATAATATATATTTACTAGATTAAAGATAGAAGATAAGGAAGGGATGGTGTAATGGGCTCTGGAATGCTCACGCACCGAAACACAACAGCACATATGCTGTTATTTCACGATGGTCTTCTGTAAGGCTGTGGTTACTGCCGTCAGACGGGCTGCACTTTCCAAATACAGACCAGAACCAACTTTGAAAAGTTAATTTCCAAAGTTGACCTCGCCGGGATTCGAACCAGGGGCCCCTAAGACGTTAGGCAAGTACCTTTACCACTTATCCAACGGGCTCGGTACGAGGTAGGTCAAGGTACGAAGAGAATTCTAACCAACGCTACATGGTTATAAATTACTATAAATTTAACTAAACTGTATATTGAAGTACAAGGCACCTTATAATAATTTTCATTGAACTTGCTAACAACTTCCATTATTTTGTGTGAGTAATGTTTATATCAGAAATATTATATGTCAGTCAAGGTGGATCAACACATTCAGAAACTTCGGCTAATATGTCAGACCTACGTCTTGTTTGAAGGCAGCATTAGTTTGTCCAGAGTGATGTTCAGTTTCTTGTTACGACGACATTGGAAAATATCCGGGAACAAATTTCTAACTTAACTCCTTGTAATAATACGCCGCGTAGAACTTTCTTTGTGTGCACCTTTGTTGAGCAATAAGTGTAGCGTAAAAGAAAAAGGAGTGCTATTCTATCGCCAAAATAAAATTCTGATCTTAACTGTAATTTTATACAACTTTCTGTGAAAATATAAGCATTTGTTCGCGATTTCGTCCCAGTATCAGATGTTCCTCTCACTCGTGTTCAGCTAGTTTTAAAGAACAATTTGAGAGTAAGGTAAATTGAACCTTAATAACATACATGCTGTCTTACTCTTTTCTTCTGAAAAGTATGGTTACTGCTGCCAGACACTCTGCCTTCTTTAATAATAATAATAACTTAAAAAATATATAATTGCGTTTTTGTGAAAGTGACGAATGTGTCCTGGACCATTTCAGACAAGTTTCAATGACTTTTAAACATTTTTAAATTAAAATTATTATGTTAAAATATACACACTCCATTTGCACAAAAAAAAAAACAAAAAGTAAAATAAATAAATAAACATAAACTGACGCTACATTCACTTTCTTCTATTGAGAGTGATATGCGACGCACCCAATGTTTTATTATTGGGCAGTCCACCTTCCCAGCAATCACTTCCAACAGTCTATCGGTGCTGCCTCGAACCCGAAAAGTAATGTGTCCGAAAAATCTCAAAACGAATTCTAGAAAAACAGGGATATTGATACAGGCTTCATTTTTATTCCCTTCAGTGTTGAATTTTTTGGTCTGTGGGTAAAAGCGCGCTTAATTTTTTCAATATTTTGGTAAAACGCTTGGTCGACATCAATGGGTTTCCCAGAGCTGGCTATTAACTCGGTCAAGAAATCAGTCTTAAATACTTGGAACTCTATTATAACTTGCTAGATGTTATATTATAATATAATATGTATATTTTTTGTAAAGTGTTGTAATTCCTGACGTGTTTTGATAAGATAGACATCATGTTTGAAATAAATTATATCATTAACGAACCCGTTTATCGAATGATTGAGTCTAAATTTAATTATTCTGGGTTGTATTTATTAAAGACTAGCTGTTGCACGCGACTTCGCCCGCGTGACTTTATAAAATATAGCCTCTTTTAATATAGCTTTCTATAGGTGAAAGAAATTTTAAAATCGGTCCAGTAGTTTTTGAGTTTATAATATTAGTATAGATAGATTATAGATATTATATACAGATACGAAATTATTTCGTCGCTTACTGTTTAATTTCTTCGTGTGGTGTTATTTGGATGATAAAAAACGAACTTAAACATTTCAATTTCAAATCAGATGTCAAAGGTACATAATATATAATCTACCAATAAATAATACTCCATATAATTAGAAATTTTATCGTCAACATAGCTGAATAATATGTACGCTGGCGACACGACGAGATATATCAGTAATATCCCCGTGACATATGAACACATACAACGATGTGACAGCACGGACGTGGCCGGATATCCGGCTGATTGTAGTTTTATCCGTAACTTATCCGTAAAGCGGACATGTTTATGATCCAGCCTTGATTACATTGGTGTGATGTTAATGACTTTAACGTGAATTAAATTTAAGTTCAATAGGAGATAGCAATTTTATTACTATTTATACTACATCTATAAAGGTTTTTCTAAAATAATGGCATTGCTGGCGTATGTTTTATTATTTTCGCGAATGGGTTGCGTTGCACTCTGTCTTCGGTTATTCGCATTATAGTAAACTAGCTATCCCGCTCCCGGCTTCGCCCAGGGTGCATTTTTTTTTCCGTAAAAACCTTCCCTGATTATCCCTCTATTCATTAATGAAAAACGCATGAAAATCGGTGCAGTAGTTTTGAGTTTATCGCGAACAGACAGACGCGACGGAGGACTTTGTTTTATAATATGTAAGGATTGAGACAAAAAATTCTCCCAAATACCTAATAGTGACTTCGCTCGCCCTTAAGTTCAGTCATATTTTCTTTTGACTTTCATGTGATTCGTTTAAGGCCAGTATTATACTTTCATGTGATACCTACATATTTCGTCCAACATGTTGAATGCATCCATTACCTGTTTAACAATACATTCGGTACTCTGCTAATTGCTGGTCCATTGTCGTCCCCTATAACTTGGAATCGTGATCCTCGCATTGTGATTCTGAGCCGAAATATTACCCAATATTGAGTGCCTGGTGACCTGTCATTTAACAATTACACTTTAATGAACGTAGATTTCCAACGAGTCACACAAAATTGACTAAAATAAATTTTATTTTGTCACGTTTTAAAACATTATAAATAAACTGTTAGTGTAGGTTTATTGGTGACGGAACTACCCACTATAAAAATAATTACACCGTAAAGAGACTGTTTCATGACGAGAAAATAGTAGATTAACTTTATATTTCTATTAAGAGAAACCATACACACAAGCGTGAGTACACAAACAAACACACATGGAGACACACACACTTTTTGTATGTATAGTTCAAACATTTGTATATAATTTTGTGTAAAAATGAATTAACAAAATACTTTTTTTCTTATAAAAGATAGCAGATAGGCTTATGACGGACCACTTGATTTGATTGATTAATTAATTTATTTATTTATTTATACATTTACTCAAAATCCACAGCTCGCAACATACAATTTACAAACAAAAACATACCTAACTGCCAATTAAGAGTTTTACAATGCCAATAATAAAAAATAATAAGAAATAAAAAATTAAAACTAACTATACAATTTAGTCACATACCTTCACATATTACATATAAATACATAAATATATACATACATGCACGTACATTATACACATATAAAGTTTATCATATACCACTCACATACAAGTGGTGCTCATTGTCTTAAAAATAATAAAAAATAAAAAATAACCAATGTAATCGCTAGCCATCAAGAATGTTGCCAATGCTATTCCTAAATGAAAGTAACGACGAACAGAACAAATCTGCCGAAGAAAATTTGTCATTGTACGATTTTTGAAGACGGCGCAAAATTGAATTACTATGGACAAAAAAATTACTATGGACAAACCTACAATTGAAAAGTCTCTAGCGTCTCGAGTATGAGTCTTGATGGTAGTGGTTACCCTTATCTATGGACACTAATGACACCTGGTAATTTGTCAGTTGCCTACAAAGTCAATATTAAGCCACTACTTAATATTGACCTGGCAATAAGCTTAGGACTGCACTGTGATATATCTGACATTTCACGCCATGTCTGAACGACTATGTGCTTTGTTCCAATTGTTTAGCAAGAGTTATTGATTATCAAATGTTTATTCAATTTGTATGTACTAATAAATATTATGTCGTACATTATAATTG
Source organism: Synanthedon myopaeformis (assembly GCA_944738685.1). NCBI lineage: Eukaryota > Metazoa > Arthropoda > Insecta > Lepidoptera > Sesiidae > Synanthedon > Synanthedon myopaeformis. The sequence goes on along the minus strand of OX122938.1, from coordinate 2,954,676 downwards.
AAGATATACAAGTCTTCCAGACGTTTCTCCCAAATAATGCACCGTATTTGCTACAAGCACACAACTCGTAAAGCAAATATTTGAGAGGGAGCGCCAAACTGTACTATAGAACTTTCATGTATTTCCCGTACTGTAGTAGCATTTGATACTTGTATTATTGACATTACTTATTAGAAAATCTTAGTAGAAAGCCGTGTGAAAATCAGATACAGGATGGGGGCTCTTTATGGTAGCTGTAATTAATAAATTCTTGTCGGTCATGCAGAATTTTTGCTATTTTTAAAATTTTGTACAAATTTTTTACTCCTGTTTATTTTTATTTATAATAATATTCATTTACTTCTATTACCTTTTCTTGATTTTCATAAAGTTCAAACTTAAAAAATCAAGTTTTATTCCACGGGCATGCTCATTGGGTGGTTATTAAAGACGTAATTATCATAAATACGCCTTATTTTAATTATACAAAAAGTGTTGCCGTCTTGTATTAGAAAAAAAAAACCATATAGCTATGCCTCTGTTTTATATCATTGTTTTTGTTACGTGACAAGCAAACTGCTGTCATAAACTGGCCTGCCCGTCTAGCGACAACAACTCTCTCGTAATATTATTAAGAAATGCAGCGTGTATGCTAGTGCGTTTAGTTTAAATCAGTGAAGGATAGGTAATACCTATCCTTCATATGTACCAAACATAAAGTGGACCGTCTGCCTAAATGCTGGCCGATATAACAAAAGTAGGACGAAGCTCACAGTATCTAAAGCGTCTACAATAACGAGATGTCTTCACCTGAGACGAACATTCCTCAAGAGATTTTTGATGTGAAAAATTATTGTTTATACGAAAAAATTTCCCCCGAATAACGTCAAGTTGACATTATTTATGGTATCTGTTTCCTTAGAATAAGTACAGTACATTAATATTTCCCATAAATATACGATGTAGGTATTTTTTCAATATGTTAATTTATCTATTAGTAAATATAACTTTGGACGGTTTATTTTTAGCACACCTAATAAATGTTCATGTTTTATCATTAATTTTCTTTCATTTTGTTTACAGGTATACTGCAAAATGATTACTCGTGGACAAATCATCAAGAACAACAGCGATCGTAAGTGTATTTTTTTTTTAATTATATTTTTATATAATAATTAGACATATAATACATATAATAAAAAAACCATAAACGAGCCGTGTTTTTTTTTTTTCAAAAACAATTTGTACGTGTGTTTATGTTGCGGTTTTCACTGATGTATTGATGATTAACTGGATTAAACTATTGGATTTTTAACTTGTAAAAGTCATAATCTTTCTATTGCATTGCTTGTGTTATAAGCGACGGTAGCCACCTACTATCAAGTGGACCGTCAGCCTGTCTGTCGACTTTAACATAAAATAAAACAAAACCAACGCTTGGCAAAAGTATGTCAGGCGTCAATGTATATTAGGCGTTATATTGCTTTAAATAATTTGTAATTTCATAACATTATATCTTATTTTTCAACGCGGACGAAGTCGCGGACACCAGCTAGTAGTACTTAATATAGACTCTTCATTTTATACAAAATATAAATGTATATATCTTTATTGTAAATACCTTCAGGGGTTTCGACTCAATATTAAAGTACAAAAATTTATATTGAGTTATTATATTATTATATTGAGTTATATTAAAAGTAAATTTGAGACAATATCTTTTTAATTAATTGGATCGACCTATAATTAAAACTATTTATTATGTCTGTATTTATTCTATACATCCTTTTAAGTCATGACTTAATTACTTAACCCTTATCCGGCCACCTGAAATGTTACGTATCTAAAGCGACACTTTGAAGATTTACATTATGGTGGATACCTTCATAACATACAACCCTTAGTACGGGGTTGTAGGCAAGCAATAAAACAGAGTGCTATTCAGCCTGTGGCTGTGTGATTTATGTTGGTGGAATGTTATGTTTTGAGATCAAGTACGGATTGCGTCCACGGAAAATGTCACATACACATAGACGGACATTTATTCTTATTTAAAAATTACGACACCAATATTCATTAATAAACAGGTGTTAAAAATACAATATATTATTTGTATATTTTAAAAATTAACCCTTGTATATATGTAATAGTAGAATTCTAAAATTTCAAGGCGGGTACAGACGCGGGGCACAGATACTGATATTATAAATCGATACAAACTATTTGAAACTTTGTTTGAATGACATCCAACATCCAAATCAACCTAAATCAGCCAATCAGATAGTTTATTACCAAGATTAACATATAGGATACTTTTTATCCTGAAAAATGTTATGTTCCCGACGGATAGTCTAAAAATATAAAAAATTGAGTGCCACTTTCGGCACAGCGATAAAGATGTGACATATTTTCTCATGTGTTATATTTTTATTCATTTTTCAACGCGGATGAAGTCGCGGGCACCTGCTAGGTGCAGTAAAAATACGTATTTCGAGACCGTTTAAAAAATAATATTTGCCGGTAATGTATGTAATAAACTTCCATTCAATACGGAGTGTATACACGGAAAATAAAGATGGCGTCGTCGCTTTGAGCGTCGTCACAAAATTTAAATGTAATATTTATTTAATGGATGCTCAAACTCAAACCAAATGCGAATGTTGCCCAGACATTCGAAGCTGTGTTTATGTCCTCTTACATTGAAACCAGAAGGCCGCCCAATACACCTTACTAACAATATAAAAAATATATATTCAGTTTCACCCATTAATACTACAACTATGGAATTTGCGTCACAAATGCCAAAGCCATACATATAAAGTACGCCTAAAACGGAATCATGGTGAAGTCTTGCCTTCGCTTGTCAATGGTAAAAGGTAGTAACGACCAAGTGTTTGACAGATGTTTGGTTGGTTTTAACTGACAGATGACAGAGTTCATGCTCTACGCATATGTCACTTTTAAATGTTCCATAAAGTTCGTAGTGTTTTGTATGGCGTGCGAAATCCATAGTTGTAGTACATTGATGATTTCTCCATATAAATATGATCGAAGATTTAATTTCCGAAGATAGTTTTCTGTCTTCGGAAGTGAACCGAAGGTGGTAGCTCACTTATATTAGTTGTCGTTGCGAGTAAGGGATTATGAAAAGATAAGGGAATGGGCTCTCTCACCGAAACACAACAGCACACATAAAGCAAGCACCCTTAACCCCTCGAGCAAGGGGTACACTTCAATGTATACTTGCGTTCTTTCCATTATCGCTCAGAGTAAACCTACGTTCCATATTTTCAACAAGAATTATATTACACACATACAAAGAGATGGAGAGATAAAGTTCTCTATAGGGTCCTTTAGTTAAAAATATTATAATATTATTGCCTATATAGATATAGTCATTTAATAAAGTTTGAAATCTTGACAAGTCAAAATTTAATCTGTTGTTACGGTGTGAGATGCGGCCGTACAGAAGCGTATTCAATATTGAAATATAACATAAACATATCGGTGTTTCGTTTTACTAATAAAACAATGTAGGTAGGTATGTTATGTAAGATTGAAAGAATATTTCGGGATGAAGGGCTGACTACTTCGCAGTCTGGGGAAATGTGAGCTTTTCTAATGCATCAGATTTCCCTAGTGACTCAAAGTCAGAAGAATTGTACTGAAGTCCACTCAATAACTTAACTTCTGAGCTTCTTATGATAACTTGAATCAGCTTAGCAGCTTTAGTGTAGGTCAGTGTTCTGGCTTCATCTGATATTTCCAAACTAAGTGCAGATAGTCAATAAACTTTCTTGTTTTTCTACATCCGTCTATGTATACCAGGGGTCGGCAACCTGCGGCTCTTTGTATGTGAAGCTGCAGCTCTTTAGTTCCATACTAAAGAGTAATAATAATACTAATAAAAACTTTATTTATGCAAGTACTATTTATTGTTGGCAAGAAATTTTTTTGTGGCACTTTAAAAACTTTGAAATTTTATAAATTGTAATTTTTAACTCTTCCGTCTCAAAAGGTTCCCAATCCCTGGCCTATACTAATATTAAAAAGAGATATAGATTGTATATATGTTGGAGATAATCTTCGGAACTACTCAACCGATTAAAAAATTCTTTCACTGATAGAATAGAATTTCAGGATGGACATAGATTTCACAAACAGATACACAGACACACACGTCGGTTTTGCCTCGGGCGTTAATAACATAAATAAATTCAAAAAATTTATTGACACTGAAGGTTGAAATAGGCTTTTGAAGTAATGTTTTTTTTTTTTCATCAGATGTTTAGCGAATCTAGGCCATCCCCAAGATATGCATCATCGATTGACAGAAACAAGTGGGTCAAGTTTGTACTTGAGAACATCCGGCCTAATTTGCGCTTTGAATCAAGTAGAATACGTGGGATATACTCAAAGTTTCTTTCTTGGTTTTGATATCTGAATGATATCAATAGTGATTTATTAATAAATATATCCTACAAGTCCTACTAATATTATAAATGCCAAAGTTTGTGGGGGTTGACGTGTGGATGTTTATTACTCTTCACGCAAAAACGGCTCAATGGGTTTCTATGAAATTTGGCACACAGGTGGTTTATTACCTGGATTAACATATAGAACACTTTTTATCCTGAAAAAATGTTAGGTTCCCGAGGGATCGTCCAAAATATAAAAAATTAGCGCCTCTGTCGCCGTGGCAGCGCGGCGTCACCGTCGTCACAGCTACTAAGATATCAGATATTTTCTTAAGTGTTACATTTTTCATTTTTATAGATTTTAACGCGGACGAAGTCGCGGTAACAACCTACTTTATATCTTAACTTATAAATTAAAGAAGTCATTAAAGAAAAACGATAATTTACAGTCCGATATTAAAGAAATGCTACAAAGTCTTAACTACAGGCTATCTTTAAAAGCTCAGTACAAAATACACGTTTGAATTTTTTCTCCGTCCTCATTTTCAGCAACAATTTACCGAGTTGCCGTCTTCCTGCTGAACAATAACGTAACATTGTCAGTTTCCATTTCGTGACGACATCTTACTAACATGCAAACGGAAAATGAATGCAGCTTCAAGGTAAGGCTGCGTTTCAAGGAACAATGTTTATTTTATTTATTGTTGATGGTCTACTTAATGGTATGTGACAACCACATACCATTAAGTGGATAACCTTAGCGATAAACGAGGAATAACCTTCCTCCTTTATACCTCTTGACATAAGTGAAAACCGAACCAAAATCGGTTGGATGGTTTAGAAGTAGTTAGCGGAAAAACAGAGGGAAGCGGACAGTTTCGGCGACTTGGTTTGCAAAATATTGTTTTTTTTTTTGCGTGGTTTAGGTTGAATGCGGATATATACAGACAAACATACAGACGCGTGAATTATATTATCCAGACAGTTGTACTTAAAGCTAAATTATTTTTAAATAAATACTTTGAAAAGTAGCTTCGTTTACATATTTTGTGTTACATCTTTATTAAATAAATAAATTATTAAGTATATATTTATAAAACAATAAAAGTACAACAAATAATTAATGTAGCCATCAACGATTTAATTCCAAAAAAAAAAAATCTTATAAGTATGCATCACTCAGACCACATCCCAAGCCAGTATCTTTTGTTTTAAGAAAAACATAGGTAGAGAAAATAGGCCACGAAGCAACACAATTGTGTATGTGTTTATCCGGAAATTTTAAAAAACGCCACTATACAACTTTTTTCCGAAAAGAATACATGTGTAAATAGGCCGTAGTTAAAGCTATACTAATATTATAAAGAGGAAAGATTGGTTTGTTTGTTTGCATTGAATAGGCTCCGAAACTACTGGACCGATTTGAAAAATTCTTTCACTGTTGGGAAGCCATATTATCAGCGATAATATATAAAGATACGCGGACAAAGTCGCGTGCGGCAGCTAGTACAAAATAAATCAGTATCACTAAACTTGATTTTATTCCTTTCTAATTTAGCTTCTTTATGTTAAAGTCGTCAGATAGGTCAACTTGATGGTAAGTGGCTACCGTCGCCTATAACACAAGCAACGCCACAAATGCTGCAAGTGCGCTGATGACCATTGTAGGTAGCGCTTTACTATTTATTGCTCGTTATCTTTTTATTTTTATCAGGTGTTGATTTTTTTTTGTTATCCCTTGGGAACAGAGTACTTTATTCCTCGATAAAAAGTACCCTATGTTCTTTGACCAACAATAATTTAGTAGAAGAATCTACCTAAATAACTAAGTATTACTGAGTACGAATTCTGGCAACATGGTTAGGTCCACTGCAGAGTGTCACTCGTGTGCATGCGCTGAGGACAGCGCACAGCACACTCTTGCGGAGTGCCCTAGATGGTTGGCGCAGCGAACTGAGCTCACTGCGACCATTGGATTTGACTTCTCTCTGCCGGCCGTAGTTAAAGCTATAGTCGGCAGCAGAGCCGCTTGGCGAGCGACTCAATCCTTCTGCGAAGATGTCAGAAGGAGGCGGCGGAGAGAGAACGAGAGGACGACGTCCTATCTCATCCCCTCCGTCGCCGACGAACTGGACGCAGGCGGCTGGCGTACGCTCGCCACCTGGATCCATGACAGGACTAGGGCGGTAGATGGGGACTCTACCGCCCGCTTCATCCTGAGAGGCACGGCGCACTTTGGCAGTTCGGGTGCGCCGTCCTAATGAGCAGTGTCCGGCTACGGACCCCCGCGGAGTTGCGGAAGAGTGTTCGTCCGACCTCGCAACTTCGCCTTATAGCGGACGCGGAGAACGCCAAAAGGTTTAGTCGGTAGGTCTACCCCACTACCATCTCGGGGCAGGAGTCCGACATAACCCACCGGTCTGTTCCCAGGCCGGTGGGTATCTATGATGATTCCTCTTGTAAAAAAAAAGGTCCTTGCTGGTTTTGTTGCAAAAATGTTTATATTTTGCATTTAAATTTAAATGCAATTTAGAGACACAAGCAAGCCGGCGTAATGCAAGTAAATACATGTAAACTGCATTAACTTAAATGCAGCGGGGTGCAACACGAAACCTTACTTACTATTGCATTATAAATTTAAATTTAAAAACCGCACGAGTATTAATCACAATAACAATTTTGGTAAATTCCTTTACTAAGTATATTATAACTAGCTGGTGCCCGCGAATTCTTCCGCATTAATAATAATAATAAGCAATACAATCTTTATTGCTATTACAATTATGCCAAGCGTTTGATTTTTTTTTTATATTAAAAATGGGTTTGCTCTTGGCCAACATCTAACTGTGTAGCGAAGATGAGGCCTATGATGAAGCGATCTCACCAAGAAGATACATAATTCACTCGAACTTTGAAAATATTTTGGTTATATGAGCTCGGCTGGGCTGGGAATTTCAAACCTTGGCATAAAGAATGTTTTAAAGCGCTTGGTCCGATATTATAAAGGATTATACAGGTTATTTTCTTAATTTTAGATGATCCCTCGGGAAAAGTACTTTTTTCTGGTTGAAAGATAACCTTGTGTCTTTTTCTGTATCGCTTGCAACGTGTATGTAAAATTTCATTATGATCGGTTGAGTAGTTAAAGCGTGAAAAGATAACAGACAGACAGACTGAATTACTTTCACATTTATAATATTAGTATGGACTAAGTATGTATACACATTTTGCCGTGTTCCGGTATCAAGTAATAGATTTGTAGATTATTTCTGTAAATAAGCAAGGTATACTCGTACTTCAATTAGTTGTCAAACCTTTGCGTTTCTATTTATTGATCCTAAAAAAAATATAACAAGTGTTTCTGTTTTACGCGGTTTGATTTTTTTATATTGATTTTTTTAGCCACTATCAGGCCTGTCTCACCCCGCACTGTAGTGTATGTAAATGTACTATGTCGAGTGGCTCCTATGCATGTCAACACCATTTGCTGATCATAGGTTACAATAGTTATATTAACAATAATGCTCCGCTACATTCCACCCTATAAGGGCATGCAATTATTTTAAAATCACCATATAAAGATAAAATTAAATCATATATTAAACCAAATCACTTTTTTAAAATCTGCGATCCATGAATTCCTTAAGGTCATAGAAGCCATGTGCAGTAAGCCATGCGTATAATTTTCTCTTAAACTGCATTAAAGACTTTATATTAAAGGAGGAACCTTATTAATTTAGTTAAGTATTATTAGTAAAACAATATTTCGGTCGTATCGTTCTCAAGTGATTCTCCTTCATACATGGGGAAATTCATTTTTAATTTAACAGATCAATTGGCAACCCTGTATTTTTATAAGTGTAGGTGCGGAATAATAACGACTTTCGCGTGCAGTAATATTGTTTGATGTTGCCTGTTCAGAACAGAAAAAAAAAAACAGAAGACCGTTCGTGGTGGCGATCCTTTGAGAGGCCTATATCCAGCAGTGTCGAAAATATATAAAATTTTGTGGTTTTTTTTTTTTCAGATCCTCGACATGGAATAGAAAACAGACATTAAATGGTATGTAATATAAATTTTATTATTCTTTTCTATTATTTAAAATGCAAACACTTTACAATTGTGGAAGAATTAAATATGCTCAGATTAGGTTTATATATCTTTATTCTCATTAAAGCTTAAAGCTATTTACATGAGAAAAAATAAGAAAAGACTTAATTAAGAAACGAAACATCAAACAGGCAGACAAAAATTATACAATATTTATTCCGGATTGTAACAAAATCACATTAAAACATTTAAACACTTAACATAATATGTTTCAAGAGCTTGGATCTAAATTCTCCAAAAGATTTTGCCTGTTTTATATGCAACGGTAATTTGTTAAAAAGTTGTGCTCCCTCAAAAGTAACCATTTTTTTACCACATGTTGTTCGTACCTTTGGTAAGACAACATGGCTTGCTCGCCTAGTTATGCAATCCTCTGACTTGTTTAGATTACTAAACAAGTCAGAGGGAATATTATTTACTTGTTAGTGTGTAGTCAAGATAGTATTTAATTTAAAAGAAATCAGACTCTCCTTCGGAATGCTCGGTTTTCTTTATTACTTTTTTGGACAATATTACTTTTTTTTCGCTTCTTCTTATTGCTCGGCGCATAACCTTCCTCAAAAATACAATACAAAAAAGTCTGTGTGAGCACCGACGCACAACTGGAGTTTACTCCTTACAAACGATTATAAAATACATAATAAAAATTATAAAACCATTTATCATGACGAATTAATACCTATCAGCACCTCTCTGGTGCTCAGATGCCATTTAGTTTTCGCAAGGATACCTTCTGGTGTATTCTAAGCAATTACCAATCACTTTAAACAGTCAACTAATCTTATATTAGTCTTTGTAACAATGTGCTTGTGTGTATGTTCGTGCATTGAAATTTATTTCTACTTAATGTTTTAAACTACTATATTTTAAACAAAGGTGATGACAAAAGGCTACGCCGTCGTCGTCACGCGTAGCGACCGCGTTGCTTGTTTTTGCTAATGCGACAAATAGTTTGTAATGAGAAAATATATTTATATAAAATGCAATGCTATAAAATTAATATATATTTACCTAATTAAAACTTTTAGTTTCCACATTGCGTTGGTAACTCGTACGTAAGCATCGGACCCTTGTGTAACATTAGCCATGAAAACATTCGAACTCACATTGCGAACGAACACGTAACTGTTACGTTATGAATCAGAGTTCAAATTATCAAAATATATATTAATCAAAATTAAGAGCGCATTGCGGTTCGCAGTCATTTGAGCAGCCTGGCGTCAGTAACCACTCTCATACTGAAGACCACCGTGAAATAACAGCACGTTTGCAGTTGTGTTTCGGTGAGTGAGCCTTTTTCCTCAAGAGAAAAAAATTTTTTTTTTTGGGAAAAAAGTTCTATTTTTTTTTTTGCTATCTAAATTAAGTTTAGATAGTAGATACTATCGAATTTTGAAGAACTATCTATTATATTAGATCGTAGATCGATGTACAATCACCACACGGGAATGTTGAGCTTTACTGTCACTGTTCTTAATTTAGCCGTGTTATAATATTTGATAATTGATTGAAATTCGTCATCAGTCGTGAACCCGAAGTACACCCGATTTGCATTACACGGTTAAATTTTATTAAGAACAATGACAAGTGGCTCAAAATTCCCGTGTGGTGATGGTACAGCTGTATACCGATCTACATGTCTGTCAGAGAAACAACGACGTATGTTCCGGCCTAAGTTTTAATGGCATAAGTCCACATGTTACTGATTTGCGGTCGATCGTCTGGGATCCCCTTAAAGTTATTAATTATACAAGTTCGGCACTCATCGACTGTTCCACTTCACGCCTCATGAGGAGCAAGCCACTGAACATTGGTTTAATTTTAATACGAGTATGAATCTCATATTACATTGCACTAGGGAACTGATCCGGTTTCACATGGGTTTAAAACTTACTTATATAAAACAAGTCATATTATAAAAAAAAGTCTCCCGCCGCGTCTGTATGTATGTTTGCAATGATCTCAAAAACTACCGAACCGATTTTCATTAAGTTTTCACTTATGGAAAGAGCATTAAAAGAGGAATGTTTCTATATACAATTTGCAGAAAAAAATTGCACCTGCAAAGCCTGGAACGAGTCGCTTGTAAATAATAAATAACGGTTTCATTAATGCGTTGAAATATTAAGTAAGTACTTAAATAAATTTTTTTGTCATCAACAAAGTGAGTTTGTTTGTTATGTTTTCAACATTTAACTTTCAACATCATGAAATTTTGCATACACGTTGTCAGGGATACAGAAAAGGACATGATCAAAAATATTGTTAAAATATTCAACGTCTGACAAAAACATAATGAGCAATAAAGAATGTATAAATGTTTTTTAACACTTAAGACGGACATAGTCCGGGTAAACGCTAGTACAAAATAAACCTAAACAAATTACGCTTTGACTGAAAATTCAGTTTAGAAAAAACTTATTTATAAAGAAAAAGGACACAGAAGGAAGCTATACTAATACAAAAAAAAATACCGGACCCATTTCCGTCGAACAAACTTGATGGAAGTTTGGCAACTCAGAGGAAACTGAGGCGTATATACTGAAGTGACATACAAGTTACCTGAACGGGGAACAAAATTGTATTTTTATTTTTATTACTAGCTGTTGCACGCGACTTCGTCCTCGTAACTTTATAAAATATAGCCTATGTTACTCGCTGATAGAATTTTTTAAATCGGTCCAGTAGTTTTTGAGTTTATTCATTTCAAACAATAATACAAATCTTCTCCCTTTAGTATGAATTATATGACAAGCCATTATTATATGACTCGTCGTTACATTTTCGCTGTCCTGGATCCACTTGGGTACTTATTGATTATCGTCACTCGACACTTTAGGTCTAGTGGCTAGTAACCGTAGCTGTTAACCAAACGGTCGCGAGTTCGAATCCCGCTAGAGGCAAATATTTATGTGTTAACATTTACCTTTGTACCTGAGTCATGGATGTTTGTATTAATAATAATTATGTATGTATTAACAAAAAGTAATCTATGTAGTGTATCAACTGTCTGGTATCCATAATACAAGCATTAGTTGCTTACTGTGGAACTAGATGGTGCTGTGTGGAATGTGTGAAGATATATTTATCGTCATCATCGATCAATGCATGCGTCAATAAATTCGAAGGGATACAATCTTAATTTTTAATCGAGTGACTCGGCTTTCCATTTTATACCAATGAATGAAAGTTTCTATAAATTTCTAAATTTGTTCGTCGGTCTTGAAGACCGTGTGTATCTCGGTTGTGCTATTAAACTGTCGTAGGTCGTAGTTTTATAAACTTAAAGTGTAAAGAGACACAAGTGAGTGGACGTGTTTCAGACCAGTGTAATGCACTTTCAGTTCAACTGATGTAAATTTTCATTGCGATTTCTTTTATTGTTTTGTATTCACTTTACTTTTATTGAAAAGTTTACCGGACATTTTCACAGAAATCCACTGTGCAGAGATCATCAATGTTTAGTTTTGTAATGTTTAGTATAAAGCATTTGGTGTTAATATGTACGAGTATCGACACTGCGCAGCAAACTTTGGCTGACTGCCCCGAAGATCAAAGGTGCGTGCCGCTCTGTTTCTCGTCGTGAACGCCGATCTCTCGATGCCGGCCGGTAATGAAAGCGATGATCCCATCCCTTCCCAATCCCATATCATTAATCCTACTACTGTGAGCATCGCACAAAAAAGGTGTCGTTTTTTTACAAAGATGGATTTGCCTTTGGCCAGCATCTAGGCGACTTTGAAAAGATTTGGGTTATATAAGCGCGTAAACACATAAGCCGCAAGGAGTTCCAAAACGTTGGCGTTGCTTGTGTTATAGGCGACTGTTGCATGGTGGCAACGGTCATCAAGTGGACCGTCAGTCTGTCTGTCGACCTGAACATTGAAAAAGATATTTTCAATCTTTTTCAGTTTAAATTAGATTAGACTACGTAATAGATGTATTCCTTTGTGAAATATAGTTTACTTTGTTGACAATATAAAAATTCATTTCACGATACTGAGTCCTATCTTGATCTATATGAAGGTCAATATATATCCTCTTTGTATAAGTGGTTAGAACTAAAAGCCTATTCAAAACAGTCACACATATACACACATATATTTATATTTACATTAGACTACCATCACCTTGATTAAAGGAAGGGACGAAGTATCAAAAGACAAATTTCGCTCCCGAAACATTATTTATGTAAATTCAAATAAGTTGAAAACACGAGAGACCTTTCAGCAACCTCTACTAACAGATAATTTTGTGAGCCATTGATCCCTCTGAGTCAAGGTTGTAAGAACAAGCCCAAACAAAAATATCATTACTTTCTTTTTTCTTCATGCTAAGGTCGGCAGACAGGCTGACGGTCCACTTGATGGTAGGTGGCTACCGTCGCCTATAACACAAGCAACGTCACAGGTGCTACAAGTGCGTTGCTTACCATAGTAGGTTTAAGAATAAGGGATTGAAAATGAATAGGGAAATGAGCCTGGCATGCCTTACTCACTCACCGAAACACAACAGCACACGTGCTGGTATTTCACGGCGATCTTCTTTAAGGGGGTGGGTACTGCCGCCAGACGGGCTGCACAAATGACTGCTAAATGCAGTGTGGCCTGCCCCTACTGTACCCAAGAGCCAAATATGAAAAGTTCATTTCCACAGTTGGCCGAGCGGGAAATCGAACCCGGTTGTTCAGCGAGATACTACATATTTTGATATTGTTCAATTTTATAAATACCAATGATTATTAAATACCTGTGTATACATAAATATAAATATATCTCATTTTGCGTATTTTCACACAAAGCGTAGGTATATTGTACAATAATAAATTATATTTAAATGTTTCCATATTAGATTTGAGTTTGTTTTTTATACTGCGGCTTTCAATATATGAATGAAATATTATTATATTTAAGTAGTAACTTTTTATATGCGACTGAAATTCGCGTTTTATTATCTAAAATTCTTAGAAAATAAGCTACAGCTTCATTTCTTTAGTTGTTTAATTTTTTTAAATTAAATTTTCTTTTGTATAAAAAAGTTCATAATTTTAAATAATGATCGAAGCTTGATAGCCGCCCATCTGCGGCCGCGCTAGAAATTCGTTGGGATTTTAGCCGGTAGGAGCCCTTTCAAGGTCAGGTCAAGATAGCCACGATGGTGGCGACCTTCGATACGAGTAAGTTAAGAAATAAACGCTTCCTTTCTTGTACAACGAAATAAAAGTATTTACAAAGAACCTTTAAATTTCGTTAAAAAGGTTATTTGTCCGAGTAAATTTTCCTTGTTATTTGTTTTCTGTTTGGGAGTCAATTTGGTAGTTCAAACTTACTTTATTTCCCTTAGGAAATTAACTCGGGGCCCGTTTGGCGGGAAATTGATTCAAAAAAACTTGGCCTATCCACGATAATATTATCTTTTGCATCTGAAAAAAAAGTCTTATGGTAAATTATAACTCAAACGTTAATATATTTTCATAATATTTTTGAGAAATTTTATTTTTTATTTTATAATAGATCATTAAAAGAAAATATTAATACTAAGTAATTTTGATTTATGCTTTTCATTTGAATTTTTTGATTTAAAATCTCTGTTTCACCACAAGGCTACACTTTGTAGTAATTCGTCCTAGAAACATAATTTTTTACATAATACTTAGCGATGTTATAATTTGTAATGTAATATATAACAACATACCGCGGTGGTCGCACTGGTGGATTTTTTTTTCTTCAAGTAATAAACAAACCTTCCTCGCTCTTTCTGTTAGTGAAAACCGTCTCAAATGCCGTTAGTTGGGAAAGTAGTTAGCGGAGAACATCGGCGGAGCTAGTTAGAAACTAGTTAAACCACATGGCTTTACCCGCTTAAATATATATTTCCTTTGTGGTAGTTGATCACCTATATCAATTTTAAAACCAAGAAACTAAAGTTTTTACAACTAACTCCGCTAACTTTAATGGTACACAAGTAGTGAGCTCATATACCATTAATAACCGGACAGTGAGTGGCATTGCGAACTCTTAATTAGTAAAGTTTAGGGCCGCGGTCACTCTCGACTCTGGAAGGGTCGAACAACATTCCGAGTTCATTACCCATGTACAGTACCATCGCATGAAAACATCCTTAATTGCAATAGTTTCTCTTGAAATATGATGCAAATAAATATCTATAAAGCCCAGTATCGATAAAGCCCATCTATCCAACGAATTTAGATATTATATGCCAAAAAAAAATTCGATCCTTTAGCTATCGATAGGTGTAAATAAATGTTGGATGTAGCGATAGATATGTAGATAGCTACAAACTCTCCCCCGATTTTGTTATCATCAGTTTTCTGAATATCTTCCACTATGGGAGAAAATTTAAATACTTATTCATTTCAAAAAAATTAAATTATTCCAACCACTCGCCTTGCAGCATTACCTAAATAAAAATAATCCATTAGGCGGCTACCCAAAGAAACTCTTAAACGTCACGTGACTTCCGTGAAATGACGTAACATCCGGAGACATTGAATATTAATGCGTCACGCTTCAACTGTTCCAGCGTTTTGACGTGAAATTTTAAATTCCCCGTGACACATTTTGTAGGCCTCCACAATGAGAAAACCGTAAACTCCACTGGGGAGTTGAATGGGGCTAATGGGTAGAATTCTTTGTCACTTTACAAAGATAACGCTACAGTATTTAATTACGTCTAAAGAGCATCCTAAACTAGACATTACCTCATTAGAGTCAAGATTTGACAAAGTAATATTATTTTTTCTATACATAAAAAAGAAGGTAATATTAGGTACAACATTTATAATTCAAGATGGCTATTTTTATGATGTTTGATTTGTTGAATTTGTCTAAACTCCGAATAGCAGAGTAACTATTAAAACACCTGAAACTCCTTTTCTCATACATTTTGTATGGAACGGGTTTTTATTCTGCGGTACGAAGTTCGCCGGGTCAGGTCAAGCTTAATTTAAGATAATATATACTTATGGAAAGAGGGATAAGCGGGGAAGTTTTGTATATATAAGTAATGCACCCCGGGCGAAGCCGGGAGCGGATCACTAGTTATTTACTTAATTTGCTTTTATTTTTCTTATACATATAAGTTTTATTACGGCACTGTCTAGATAGAATAATTAATAATGTATAATTAATGTAACATTATGGGTCCAGATGCCTGAAAACACATAATATTTTTTTTAATATTTAATCATTATTTAATACACTAGATTCAGTAAGGCTTTAATAATGTCAATGAACAAAAAATAAATAAGTTTGTCATTACAAATTCTCTATTATGATTTCCAAAGTGTATAATGAATAATAGGAAGGACCTTTTTTTCTTCGCAACTATCAATTCCTCCGATTATGTAACACAAAGAAAATTGTATAAAAAGCGATCCTTTTTTTCTGAGGAAAATTAATGTTCCTCCTACACTAAACCCTGAACACGAGGAAATTGTACAGGTGGGCACGATGATTTAAGTTTTCTTACCATACCCATTGGAAATACTTATGTTTATTAGATTTCTTCAATAGTACGTCAATAAAAAAGAAACCACATTTTTTGTTTATATTGTTAATCTTTTATTTGTATCCATCCTCATATTAAAAAGTTGACTCTATTTCCTTTTCTTTGTACCCTATGTATTTTCTGTATTTCTGACAACGTGTAATTTTATGATGATCAGTTAGTTAAGGCGTGAAAGCGTTTCAAAAAACACACGAACTTACTTTCGCATATTAATATTTTATATATATATATAAAATAAAGTCGTGACTAAACCGATTTTTATGATCTTTGTTTTGTAGAATTCGTCTCCGTCTGGAATAGCACAATAACCATTAAAATATCGAAAAAAATAACTAAAAAAATAAAATAAAAACAATATGATGTTATTTCACTATAGTTTTCTGTAAAGAAGTGGTTACTGCCACCAGACGGGCTGGCCAACTGGCTGGCTATGCGATTTATTACGATTCACTTTAATAAAGAATTAGATTCGTTTGAAAGTAATTACAAGTAAAATAGATTTCATTTTGATTTGAGAATTCATTAATTATAATAAATAATACAACTTTTATTGATTTTGAGGCGGTACGAAGTTCGCCGGGTCAGCTAGTATTTTTATATATGCGAAAGTAAGAATTTTTAATATTATATATTTTAGTTATTTTATAAATTCAAATTAATTAATTCAAGAAACAACTACAATAATGTAAGAACTTAAAACGAATATATGATATTAGTATTGAGAATTCTATCTGCAAGTTTCAATTTTTTTAAATTATGTTTACCCAATGCGAAATTTGTTTTCGTTTTTTCTGAATATTTTAATTATATAAAAATCGTCTTAAGGCGCTTGGAGTCGTCAACGGCATTGGTCGTCAGGGCCGGAATTGGTATATCTCGATGTTTTGAAAATGTTGATTGATTTACAAATGCTATGTTGTGTTTAAAGTACAACATATTCTTAATTTTTTCAGCATGCAAATATTAAATTAAATATAAAATAAATATTAATAATAAATAAAATTGAATATTAATTAAAGCCAAAAAAACACTGTTTGGTTAAAAAAAATTTTAATATACAAGTTTTCGCGATACGAAAAAATGCAAATGCTGTCTAAACTTTGATAATTCATATTTTTTTCCAAGCTCTTTGGTCTAGCCATAATCGAGTAGTAAGCTTATGAAAGTACCTACCAATTTGACGGCATTCAAGCGCCTTAAGGGACAGTAATGTACTGAATTCAAGCAGTATTCGATACTTCAATTAAGTCGATTCTGATACTCAATGCTTTACTACCCTTTCTACTCTTAATCATGTAATATCAACATTGGGGTGGTACATTATAAGTTGTAACCGCGAGATTTCTCGAAACCACTCAAATATTTACATAGATGAGGCTGGATTTAAACTTTGGCAATTATCTTGTCGCCAAGCTTTACGAAACTTTGTGGAATGTTTGCTTATTTTCAACTTGTTTAGCAGTTGATTAGGAAGGGATTCTATCTTGTAAGTTTTGACGTAGCTTAAAGCCCGTCTCACACGTAGCTATAATATATATTAATATACCGTGCTATAATATATACTGTATATTACGTATACCGTTGGTGACGTCATAGAAATATATAATGATAGTTGCGTGTGTGGTCGGTCCAATATTTGTATAGAAAATATATCGTAATATATTTGCTATAATTTATCTCTATACGAGCTGACCCGCGAACTTCGTACCGCCTCAGGGAGAATAAAAACCCGTGATTGGATTTGTTTCCTTTTAGCAATTTCGAATATCTAATTCGGAGATTATCTATACTAATATTATAAAGAGGAAAGATTTGTTTGCATTGAATAGGCTCCGAAACTACTGGACCGATTTGAAAAATTCTTTCACTGTTGGGAAGCTATATTATCAGCGAGTAACATTTTTTTTTAAATTGAGTCAAGGCAGCGATCTCACTTGATGTAAGGTGCAGATGCGGCCGAAGGTGGACCACGCTTACTTAGTAAGTGCCCATTTACTCTAGATTTGAAGACCCCGAGGTTGTAATTTTGAGGAAACACAGACGCAGGCAGTGAGTTCCACTCCCTAGCAGTTCGGACAAGGAAGGCTATATTTTTATGCGGGCTAAGCCGCGTGCAACAGCTAGTCCGGAATAAACAGACAGTCTAACAAAACGTCTAAACTTTTGTCCACTGAATTTATTCAAATTCTCAAGGGTGTTCTCTCAACTATACAAGGAAATTTTCTCGTTAATTGGTTTGGAAAACATGAAAATTTCTAAGAACAGGTTAGATTTAGAGTTGCATTTGCGGGAGAGAAATGTTGAATGCTTTCCAACAAGTTTCGTACCCCGGCAGATAAATGAATATACAAAACAAAGAGAGCGGAACGAGATTGTATCGATACCATGGAGTAGCACCGTATAAAATATCACGCAGAATTCAACGTACTATACAATTAACAATCTAAGTGATTTGTGATAAGTTTGATATTTCCTTGTATAGTTTCTTTGTCTATTTCATACGTCAATAGCATCATCAAAATCATCTCAGCCGCAAGACATCCACTGCTGGACATAGGCCTCCCCAGTAGCAGCTTGGATCCACCGATCACCGAGCCTGGAGCCGTCGACCCGTGGCCTTTATAAGGTCGTCTGTTCATATTGTGGGTGGACGTCCTACGCTGCGTTTGCCAGTCCGTGTCCACCACACGAGAACCTTTTAGCCCCGGTTCTCGGTTTTGGTCCCCGGCCCCGGTTCTCGATTTCCAGCCCCCGACCCTGGTTCTCGGTTTCGCCCCTACAGCCATTGGTTTTCCGTACTATATGTCCTGCCCACTGCTGCTTCAACTTACTGATCCGCTGGCTTATGTTAGTAACTTTCGTACGTCTACGGATCTCCTCATTTCTGATTCGATCTCGCAGTATAACCCAAAGCATAGCCTTCTCCATAGCTCGTTGAGCAACGTTTAACTTTCTTACGAGGCCCCACGTTAGAGACAAAATTTCAGAGCCATATGTCATCAGTGGCATCACTGGTACCTTTCACTAGCACTTTGATAATTATGTAAGCCATATAAAATTTTATTTTTAATTTAAAATTGAACTTAATAGTTGTCTTACTGTAACTTTTCATATACCTACTGTGTAACTTTTAAAAGCCAGGCTTGCGACGACAAATTTAAAGCAAATGCTGAATCGGACTTCCACTTTGTGAATTCTTTTGTGAATAGGTAAGAATTAGAAAAAAGGCTTCGTATGCACATGTCGATACTTCTTTAGAGAAATATCTATAATTATCCTACCGTTTAAACATGTATATTTAACTCATCTAACTACACCGCACTACAGAAAGACCCTTAAATAACTTATCCATGAAAATGTTAGGCATTATGCAAAAACACAAATTGAATTTATTTTTTTTTTACAAAATGAACTAATATTTTTAATATCAGAAATTTAATATATACACAAAAATATATCTGTTATATATATAAAATTCTTGTGTCACAGTGTTTGTAACAAAACTCCTCTGAAACGGCTTGAACGATTTTTATTATTTTTTTTGTGTATATTCGGTAGGTTTGAGAATAGGTTTTAAACTATTTTTTATACCCCTAAGTGATAAGGTTGGCCCATGCCTAATTTTGTTTTTGCAAAATAACGTCAGTTAGTGATATATAAAAATCATATATCATATATAAAAATAAAAGCAAATACAAAAAAGCCATATACGAAATCATAGTATTACGAAGACAGCTAAAAGAAATGGCTTGCACCTTTGAGTTCAAAAATCAATATGAAATGTTCAGTATTTATGGAGTAAAAGCGTAACAAAAAAACAATAAATTCACTTTAGCAATTATACAATTGACTATAATTAGGTACTCTTTGTGCAATCGAAGCGCATATGACCTGACAGATGGTGGACAACATTTAAAAACGTTTCAATACCAATGATATTATCGTCATGATGGAAGTAAGGGCGCGTCCCTAGTATATATTTTTTAATAAAAGTTTAACACCAACTGAATTCACCCAGAACCTCATTAAATAACGTATGAGATAGGACACTCGGAAGGTATCACTGTGATCATTAGTGAGGAAGGGCTGAGCTATGTGTTTGTAATTATAATGAGATACGGCTGCGAAGCCTACAAACATAACAGAGTTTTGAACGCAACCTATAATAACTCTTAATGCACCGTAAGTAAGGTCATAATGCTAGAATATCGCGTTAGTAATTATGTGGGGTGGGTGGAGATATGACTTCATATTCGTATGTTACGTGAAAAATACGCTTTATTTGAATACAAATTAGGTTCATTAAAATATGATATTTTTTTTTTAGGAAAATATTTATTACCATTTTATTCGCTCCGACTTTGCACAGTTATAATTATGTTTAGACTACGTGGTATATGTCTGTCATTAATGTTATATTTTTTTAAATAATATTGGTGAAAAAAAAAACTATCACCTATAGTTATAATAGAATTGAAGAATGAACATAGGCTAAATATTCCAATAGCACCAGCTATCTAGAAATAAAAATTTAACGCTTGACAAAAGTATAACAGCAATAATGAATTGAGACATTACTCGTATTAGTTTGACAAATAAATATTGGATTTACTTATTTTGTAATGTTTTCGATCACGCTATGCCGCACAAATATTTATATTTTAAAAGTGGCATTTAAATGCAGCAACTAACCCTTTATAATCCCTTACTAATACGCCTGGTCGCCATTTCGGTGACGTAATCTCATGATGCACTCAATATGCCGCCAGTTTTGTTAGCATTATTTTTAGTTGCGGATGACGTCACGTTGATGTTAATGTGATAAGGTTCCTGCGCCGTTATCAATTTGGAGTGAATTATACAGAGGAATACCGCTAAATAACTGGGTATGTGGGTATGTGTTATGTTTGGTGAGTAAGAAGTATGACAGAGCCTATTCATCTATGGTCTCCTTATTCCTTATCCTTCACTCTATCGAGGTTTCCATACCGTAAAATGAGCTGTCCGCCGACTTTTACATAAAAAAATATAGAAAAGTTGCTCGTGCGAGTATAAGTAAAATAAATAGAAATTTTAATATTTTGAATTTCCTTGCAATCTTGACCGCGTACGAATCGGTCTATGGTCGAAACAGCAGACAAAGGAGTATTTCTATTAGAGGCTCTCGCTGTTATAAAAATGAACAAGCGGCCTGTTCTCATTGCTCCAGTGTCATCACTTTAGTATTGGACCGTTTTCAATTTCCTCTCGATTTCCGTTCGGATTGTTCTCAATATACATCGGTTCGCAAATATGAAAGAACAACGCATATCTACTAACATTTTGTCTAGCGACTGACAAAATATTCAATAGCTACATCTTTATATAGTTCTTTTAAAGACCTTTGAAACATTAACCTATTATTCATAAGGCTTTATTTTATTTTGGAAAAAATCTAAAATAAATTCGGTTTAATGGTTGAATAAAATAATAAATAAATATCTTCACACATTCCATACACACCATAATACAAGCTTTAGTTGCTTAGTGTGGAACTCCACACTAAGCAACTAAATGCTTGTATTATGGATACCGGACAGTTGATATAATACATAGATTACTTTTTTTTTATAAATACATACATATTATAAATACAAAACATTCATGACTCAGGTACAAAGGTAAAATGTTAACACATAAACATTTGCCCCTAGCGGGATTCGAACCCGCGCCCATTTGGTTAACAGCTAGGGTTACTAGATATTAGACCAAACGTTCCCCAGTGTATGTACCACTAATATTATAAAGAGAGAAAATTTGTATTTTTATATTTTTGTTTGTAATGAATAAACTCAAACCTATGGCGTTTTACCTATGGCATTGCTACAATTTAATGGACCATCAGCATACATGCCTACCTATACTCAAAAAATAAATATAGTTATGCTCATAGTTGGCATTATTATTGAGAATAAGAAATTATTTTTATTTTTATCTAACTGATAGAATTTTTCAAATTTATACAGTTTGTTTAATTTCATTTGCAGCGGCATTTTGGTTTCTTGTTATGTATTAAAATTAAAAATCTTACTTGTAATTAATCAAATTTTTCGTTTCAGCTCTTTTGAAGGTAAACCATGACAGCTAAGATCGTCAAAACTGCGGTTGCCTCAATATTGAGTCAAGTAGACTATGTGTCTATGAATAAATATATTTTCAGACATCCTAACACCACAGTTTTCCTCGCGTTGTTTTCCTTCTTAGTTAAATCTATGCAAACCCGATGAAATAAATGTATGCCTCGACATAGCCAAGAATTCGTCACACTAAGCTGTGACTCTTCAACTAATATGCCATTTCTGATTGTTTCCTTTGTGTTAAATAATAGATAGGTACTCGTAAACACAAATGAGTGATCGATTACTCATCCCACTTATGAACCTTCACATGATAGGTGGATATTGAATTCCAATCATGATCTATTAAGTGTTCCCTCCTCGTAATTAACTCAAGTAATGCTCGAATCGCGGGGATCGATGACCCTGATGTGTATTGCATTCAATGTACAATTGATGATAAATAGTTTCAGAGTAAAGCGGAATTTCTCAGTAGAGAAATTTGTCATTATGTAGTTAATTAATTAACTAAAATTTTAATATAATTAGTTACTAGTTAATATAATATCTGCCAACCATAGTAGGATTAGTGATAAACGATAATAGGGAAATAGGCTCTGTCATCCTTTACGATCACGGGCAGCCTTCAGAAAGCCCCCAGACATCTTCTCGTTCAAAAGTCGTTCAGTATTCCTCAAAATAAAAGTTTTTCAACCACATAAGAAAGTTCAACGTTGCTCAACTAGTAATATCATTCACAATTAGTAATATCATACAGCCGTCGGCCAATGGGGCCGGAAGGTTCTCGAGTGGATTCCACTAATCGGCTAGCGCATCGTAATAAAAGTGGACAGACAGACGATCTGATAAGAAACGACCGTGGATCCAAAAAGTCCTGCGCCTTACTCAACAGCACAAATGCTGTTACTTCACGGTGGTCTTCTGTACGGTGGTTACTGCCGCCGTAAGGGCTGCCCAAGTGACTGTGAAACGCAGTGTGTCCTACTTCTATTTGCCAGACCCATCGCTCTAACATCCCGACGCTTTAACCGTTCGACAAATGGGCTAGTCATATTAATTTAAAAAAGGGAAAAAATACCTAGTTACAAAGATTTTTGTATCTATGCAGATGATTATTTCTTTAGGGTCGGCAGCGTACTTATATCCCCCCTGGTTTTGCATGTAAAGTGAGTGTACTGTAAGAAACTCCTTACTGCGTTTTATTAATCTAAAATCTGACAGATTGAGTATCCTGTCAGCAACCATCAAGTAGACCATTGTCAGTCTGAATGCCATCTTTTACTTAGTGTAAAAACTTGCTCCACGTTTTTCCACTCGAATGCTTTTGTATAGAATATTTCAATCATTAATCAGTCAGACCTTGTGTAATAAGCCCGAACAAAAACAAATAAATTAATTTAATTGCGAACAGGAACACAAGACAGCGGAATGTAATCAAAGGATACACGCGATCAGTAAATACGGTTTAATTAGTAAAAATTTATATAAATCTTGGGGCCACGAAATAAGCTGCAGTAAATTTTATATTACATGCACTAACTATTTTCTACAGCTTAGTCTATGGTTAAGTATAGCGCTGAATATTTCAAATATTTGATAAAGACTTCTTTGATTTGACTGAGTTTTGAAAAAAATCCAAATTTACAACCTACAATATTATTAAATACTATAGTTTCGCACACCTTTTTTTAAAGCGGTGAAAGATTTATTGAATCTTTGTTGGTCATTTATTTTTCTAAAGATAGAGAAGTCAGGCTAAATTTGGGCCATGAAGTTTGTGCTAAATTTTACCTACCAAAATTAAACTAAGCAGAGTTGATTTGGGTATGAAGCCATTTCATCTAGACCACTCAAATAAAATCCTATGAAGAAAAGCGCAAAACAACAATCGTCGACAATTCACGACATTGCACGCCAACATAGTGGCCCTCACACGATTCTACTTCTAGCAAATTGTCACTTTACAACCGTATACCTTAACAAGAGGCCGTACACTGGCGCACAAATAAATCACATAATCCGCTTCATTATTATTTATGGGTGAAACTTTGCTAATGACGGTAATAAATGTTTGAACCGAAATCTCTCTTAATTCGTTCTGTTAATTGCTAAAATGTAATAAAGCTTAATGGAGATTACATTATAACGAATATTATTTCGTCGACACT
This sequence comes from Synanthedon myopaeformis, assembly GCA_944738685.1. NCBI lineage: Eukaryota > Metazoa > Arthropoda > Insecta > Lepidoptera > Sesiidae > Synanthedon > Synanthedon myopaeformis. The sequence continues at coordinate 2,930,355 of OX122938.1, read as the reverse complement.
TTTTATGCTGACTTCTAGGGTTTATTTTTAATACATAAGCATAAATAATCAGTAGACGTTTATTTATATTCGATGGCTATAATTATTTCTTTTGTTTTGCGTATACCAGTAAACGTATACTTATATATACAAGTATCTATTTAAGTCATCAAAGGTCAGTTGGTAACAACTGTTAGTTTATTTTTTAGGTAAAGGCTGTCTAGCAGGCTCACGGCCTACTTAATGGTAGGTAGCTACCGTCGCCTATAATATAAGTACGCTGATGACCATAGTAGGATTAAGGATAACGGATTAGAAAGGAATAGGGAAAATATCTATAACATCCTTTATACACTAACCGATTATTTCACAGTGGTCTTCTGTAAAGGGGTGGTTACGGCTGCCAGACCGACTGAACAAATAACTGCGAAACGCAATGTGCTCTGCAATTATTTAAAAAATACAAATTATAGTAATTTGTTACTTTGTTATAAACAATTACTTTTTATTTATTTTTAAACCTACATTTTATTTGTCCGCATGTGTATGAAGCTCGTTACTTCACGAGGGTCTAACAAACACAAGTGCCTGTTTTTCTTCTTTTAGACTCGATTTAGAACCCTTTTGTTTCAACCCTCCACTATTTAGGGGTTGATAGAAAGCGCCCTATTCAAGGGCTGTGTAATGTTAGTTTAGCACTGTAGTTAGTAAATGGGTAGGTAATATAAAATGGTTTGAGTCTCATTTAAAGTTATCTAGTGCAGAATAATATTTTACTCTCAAATATATACTGCTTAAATTTCACTGAATGTTATTCACCAATGTTGAATAAACACAAAATAAATACATGATAAGATTATAAAAAATACAGAGCATAACAGGTGTGACAACCATTTAAACAAAGTTGAAATAACAAATATTTAAACAACTTGCTCATTTTAAGATATAGTTTAAGAGAAAACCTTAATTTTATTTATTAATAACTAAATTATTAAGATAAATTATTAGTAAGTGAGAAGCATCTGTTAAATGAATCAAATGCTTCTCATACAGCTGAACAAAATTAGGTTTTTTTTTATGTTAATTCGACTGACAGGCTGGCGGTTCACTTGATGGTGACGTTGCTTGTGTTATGGCTACCGTCACCTATAACACAAGCAACGCCACAGGTGCTGCACGTGTTTTATCGACCATAGAAGGATTAAAGGATAAGGGATAAGGAAGGGGTAATGGGCTCTGTCATCCCTTACTCACTCAATCACCAAAACACAATAATATAAGTACCTATGCTGTTATTTCACGGTTGTATTCTGTAAAGGGGTGGTTACTGCCGCTAGACGGGCTGCCAAATGACTGCGAAACGCAGTGTGCCCTGCTACTATTTTCCAAATCTAGACCAGAGCCAACATTGAAACGGGTCGTCAATACGTAGGTACGCAATATTTACTATACCTACGTATGACTATCTATAACTGCCCATTTACTTCTTTGATACCGGACATAACCTGTCTATTTTGTTTTCGAGTTCGCGTCAGCAAAATCGTTTTGAGTCACAAAATAAACAAAACTCGACGAAACAAAATTTCCACGAACACAATCCAATTTGTAATTTTAAAATTCGTTCACGAATTTTTGTCCCAACTTGATGAGGGTTTTTGGTATCGTTTTAAATTACAACGGAATTGAACCCCGGACCCATTTCAATCGCGGTCATCAAATTGACAGTCTTACATTGACAAAGTTCAAAGATAAAAGTTTTCAATTCATAAATTATCCATTGATTGCAATTTTTTTGCAATCAAAGCAGGGGAGAACTAACGTTCTCCCGCTGCTTCGTTGCTTTACTCTTGATTTATTTGTGATTTAATTAGTATTTGTGATTAGTAGTAGTACTTAGTTATAGTAGGTCTAAATTTGGAAAGTAGTGACAGGGCACACTGTGTTTCGCAATCATTTAGCGGCAGCAACCAACTCCAATAACAGCATGTGTGGTGTTGTGTTTCGGTGAGTGAGTAAGAAATGCCACAGCAATATCACAAATTTCCAGGAATTAAGTTCGGTCCAATCTGGTTATTTGTATAAATATTTACATAAAATGAATAAATATAGAAAATACACAATAATAAATTTTTTGTTCGATTTTCGAATGTTGTCCAGTGCACGTCACCGCTCTGAATATCGCTTTCCGCCATGTTGGTGCGGACATTTCCCGTGTATCCATCGATGACATTTAACATCGAAATGTTCGTCCATAATTAAAAACATTTTTAGTATACATTAGCGACCAAACCCTAACTTCCCACGAATGGAATTTCTTTTAATTTCGCTAAATCACCTAAACCCCGCAACAGATTTTCATACGGTTTTCACTGATAGAAAAGCGATGAACCAGGAAGGTTTTTGTTTATGGTTTTCAGAAAGAAATTCCGTCCGTGCGAAGCCAGGATGGATCACTAGTTACTTGATTGATATAACATATAACACCTTATTCACCTAACATCTTCATCGCTGTAACCACTGTTAACTTCAGTAGCGCCCAATTTTTTACATTGTTAGACGATCCCTCGAGAAACTTACATTTATCTAGTATAAAAAGTACCTATCTTATATGTCAGTTCAGGTAACAAATAGAAACAGCACACTGATATGTTAACATTTTTTTCCTTGTTACAGATTCAAGACACCAAATAGAACATAATATAATGTAAGTTTTTCTACGAAAGGTATCAACAATCATAATTATTGCCTAAAGTCTGTAATATACAAAATTGCTTGAATGACGAGCCCCTTGTTTGAGTGGAGTGCTTACTTTGACGCTCTGTCCCGCGGGTATGAATCCAGGTAGCCGTAGGGCGTCCACTGCTTTACATAGGCTCCCCCATAATTTCCCAAAAGGATCGGTCAGGAGCAGCCTATGGATCAAAGAGGCTAATGAGCGATCCCTTGCGGTTGACCCCCAGGGCGATCCACTAAGGCGCCGAAGAGTCCGAAGTTGTTCACGTTGCGTGAACAATTTCAGGGCGTCAGACGAGGACATCTGGTGTCCTGAAACACCTAAAAATGATTCGTGGCGGCTCATGGGATTCCTGAGTCGCCAGCGAGATGAGTCCGAAGCGGACGAAGCGGTGAGTGGGGATCCGAGGATAAGGCCTCGCTGTGATCTAGGTCCCACACATCACCGCTGATGGTGGAATCCGGGGGGTTTTAATGAGTATTCCCGGTGATAAGTCACTTCACTGGGCGAGTCCCACAGTCCCCCTCGTCGACTGTCCCCATCGACGAGGGATAGTGCGAAAATGTCATCTCCCCTCCTAAAAAAAAAGGAGCAGCCTATGGATCGACCGTCGACCCGCGTTTATCAGTTTTATTAAGCCCTTATCAGATCGTTTGTCCACTTTGTCGGTGATGTCCAACGCTTCAACGCGGACAAAATCGCGGGCACCGGCTAGTAACGCAATAAAATATGTAGAAACAACAAACTAATATCTCAAAGTAACGTTTGCAATAATCGTTTACAAATTCGTTGGCACATTTTTCAGACGTACGTAAAACGAAACGTAATCGTTATGAATGTCTACGGATATGTCACGCATTTATCACTCACGGCCGCGTCTCACTCACTAGGGTGACCACAAACAGAGTGCCTAGTGCGAGCTTTACTCGATCAAACGCATTGAACGCGTAAATGTGAATTTGTATGGGAATGCAGCAGCGCCACCTAGTGGCTAACGTGTTTCATTCCCATACAAATTCACGTTTACGCGTTCGATGCGTTTAATCGAGTAAAACTGGCACTAGGACTCAGTAGTACGGGAATATAGAAAAGGACATAGGGTACCTACTTTTCATTCAGAAAAAAAGTAATGTGAAAATAAAATTTAAAAATTCAACGCCTGACAAAACAAAACGTTAATGAAAAATTTTAAAACTTTTCATTGTGGAAAAAGCGTTTTAACAAGAATTAATAACGTCGAAACAAAAAGTTTGAAATTCAGTATAAAAGAAGTTTCAGAATGAGAGATTAAATTTTAAAAAAAATGTAACCACTTATAACACTATGAAGTTCTAAAAACTTTTTGATTCACCCTCGTAAGTAAGTACGTACTGCCATTAATTAATGTTAGCATATCATTGAATCGTAACTAAATATTTGCACGAATTTGAACGGCCATAAATCGTTAAATTGGAATACGACTCTGCGTTTCATTATTTGATGTTACACATTGATATAATGGGCGATCAGCGAAATTTGATCAGCCGTAATTCGATGTTCGCGTGCTATGATACGAGTATATGCTTCATATTATTAATTCCTGTTATTTTACTTACTATTTTCACTTATATTTAAAAGTAGGTCTTTAAAAATTATATTAAGTAGCTTAAACTTAAAAACTTTAGGTTTTACTAAAGGTATATAATAAAGCCTTCCGTAAAAATTATCTAGTAACTGATTATCAGTTATCAGATATACAGACAGACAGACAGACTTCAAATAATACTATGTAGGGATGTATTTATAGATTGAGTAACAGTAGAGCACGATTTGTAGAAAATTTTAATTTTGTGGTGTCCCTAACGCGTTACCTCAAGGCACTTTAGCAGATTGCAGGTATATGACCTCGCAGACTCTTTTCATATCGTCACACTGAAACATATATTTAGATTTTATCTATTTTAAAATTATTTAACTGATGCAATAGCCCGTGACTTTACATTACTTACTCTATAGGTATTCATTTGAGAAAGAGATTTTATGCAAACAAAGATACGTGAAAAATAAATAAAAAATGCATCTTTTACTTACAAGTATATTTTTCTAATAAATAAACAGTTTAAATTTATAAGTTATTGAACTTTATCTTTAACAAATCCACGTTTTGAAGTCATTTTGTTGCTCAATGATTAAAGTCAATCTCTTGCTCAAATGATTAAAGTATGTGTATTAATATTCTAAATCTCAACATTTCTTTGGTAAATCAAGTCCTATCAAAATCGGTTAATTATCTACTTACTAGATTGTAACAAAAAATAACAAATTATTAATTATAATCGTTTTTACAACTTAAGTACACTTTAAAATTTTATTTCAAGCAAATTAAGAGTGAAATATAGCTGACTCACACTTACCTCCGAGCACTTTGGAAGATTGCAGACGTGACCTCTCCGTCACATTGATACTTATAGTATTCTAGAAAGGTAAAGACACTTACTTCTAAGAGATTAGAATTATATTGGAATTGAATATTAAGTATATATTACTAGTGTTAACCAAATAGTCGATATCAATAGTTTCGAAGGTGGTGTAAAGAATACTTCCTTTTTAATGGTAACTCAAGGGTAAAACATAAACTTAAAAAAATTAATAAACTTGTATATACCTACTCGTAATTTATCTATGATCGGAGTTTCCCTATGAAGCGAAATCCGCAGTGAAAAAAACTTTAAAACAATAACAAGCTTGATTACGATAGGGCCAGTCGTATTATGGCTCTAAGAATCGATAATATAACCTTTCCTAATATAATCTTTCTAAGATCTAATCCCTATAAGATCTTATCTTATTTCGTAAGATCTTATCTTGCACCTACTTGTACAACGCATTTGCAGCACCTACAGCATTGCTTGTGTTATAGGCGACAGTATATAGCCATCCACCATCAAGTGGACCGTCAGCCTGTCGTAAAAAAAAAAGAAAAAGAAAAAAAAAACCAAGGCCCGGGAGATCCTACTCGCATAGCAAAATTTATTAATAATCCCACTGACTGGTCCGAAAACATTGTAAAATTCACGGGAAAAAGCACGTAAACGTTCAGAAATGGACTTCTTCTGCTGTTAATAATGCCAGAAATATATTAATGAAGTCACATGATCAAAAATGCCTCGTTATCGTGGTTTGAATAACTTAATTCTACTTAATTATGTTATTTTTTTCACCCAAAAAACGGCTCAGCGGATTTGAATGAAATTAGGCTCACAGATTTATTACCTCGAGTATACTTTAATATGTTCGGTTTAAGGTTCCCGAGGGATAGTTTAAAAGTAAAAATAATTGGTGTCGCGGCGCCACCGTCGTCTCACAGCGACAAAGATGTCGGGCGTTATAATTTTCTCAGGTGTTACATCTTTCATTTTAATTTTCATGTACTTAACACGTGTCACGATGTTCATTCAAACTAATCAACGAAATTACTGGCATGTTTTATATATTATTATAATTTAAACTAGCTGAAAAATTGGGGTGGGCCACCCTTATCATTTACGGGTATAGAAAATAGTTTACGACCTATTCTCAGACCTACCGAATATACAAAAAAAAAATTCATAAAAATCGGTCAAGCCGTTTCGGAGGAGTTTGGTTACAAACACTGTGAAAAGAGAATTTTATATACTTATATAAAAAGATAAAACTAACTCAACAAAATTCAATTAAAATTTGTGAATGAATTCTTTTTCAGCACGACAGAGAGAATATAAAATATCAAGGCGGACGAAGTCGCCAGCAAAAGCTAGTAAATTATTATATTTTAAAATAAGTACACCCATGTGTCTACTGAATCCATCATTTGAGTGGAGACAGGTGTTCGCTTCAATTATTCATTAGTTGCTGAAAAATTCACACGCGTAAGAGGATCGCGGCATTATCAAGATGTTTTTTGTCGCTAAGAGTGACGACGTGTTAACAGGTTTTTTAAAACTTTTTAATATTACTTTTAATAAGTATATGGTAATATGCCACATCAATAGACTTATTATAAGTTATTTATTGTGTTATTTATAATAATGTGAGTTACCATCATAAAAGTTTACTTCTTTTTTAATTGAATAATAATAATAATAATTCATTTATTAGCTCCACACAGTCACTTAACCACAGAATATACAGATAATGTTAACTTAATTGTTACATACACAAGCAATGGTCGTAACTGTATGAGAGCATAGAGAAAATAGTACTTATCTTACTGGTTAAGTACTATTTACTCTAAAAAAAAATTATGAGAGCCTGGTGCCCGTGGTAGGTATTGAAAATGGTGACCTGTGTTACAGATCACCAGGTCCCACTCCACAGATTGCACAAAGCATAACCACAAATAGCAAGAAAAAAAAATACAATTATTAAGACTAAAAATCAAACACTAAAAGACATTAAAGAGTGGATGAATAATTTTTTCCGTTAATCCAAGCTCTTAAGCCATTTAGTGACTGCCGCCTTACATTTAGGAAGAAGAAGAGAATATATAATTGTAAATATAACCGCCAAGAAAACAGTAAAACCTATAAGAGATTCTCAGGTTGAATTATTTGGAGGGGTAAATAAGCCGCTTTCTACGCCTATCCCTCTCCAGAACCGGACTGCACGGTAATTTCAGGATCTTTATTCTTACATATTATAAAACAAAGTGAAACGCCGCGTCAATCTGTATGTCTGTATGTATATTCATGGTATATTCGCGATTATCTCGAAAACCACTGAACGGATTTTCATGCGGTGAAAATCAATAGAGCGGTTTCCCCAGGAAGGCGAAGGTCAAGATAAAAAAAAATCAAAAGTCAAAATATTTATTTATCAATTAGGTTTCTCCAAGAAACTCTTATGATCGTCATTATAAATTTAAATTTACCAGGGTTTCGGAAAAAAAGCCAAAATGACGATCCTGAGTAGAAACCCCGAAAGAAACTCAGGATACCAATTTTTTTGTCATCTTTAAAATAATAAAATTACAACAATTACATTTAATTATAAACAAAATCAAAGTATATAATTATACAATACTAAAAATAGTATGAACCCTGAAAAGCTTAAATAAATCCAGGCTTCATTGTTACTTAAATAATCAGTGATTTTATAATAGCCTTTCTAGAGGAGTTTGATTTTAATTACACTACACTTTTAGGAATTCATTAAGTTTCTGTGTAAATTGATTGTAATATGACGATCATTGTTGAAGATGTCGGAAAATATCAAGCCTTTCGGGAGCGCAGTCATTTGGGCAGCCATTTTGACGTTAATAACCGTCCCCTTACAGAAGACCCCTGTGAAATGAAGTGTGCGTGAAATGTTGCGTTTCTATGAGTAACAGAGTCTATTTCCCTATCCTATCCTAAATTTCTAATCCTACTGAGTTCCACAGCAAACTTGCAGAACCTATGGCGTTGCTTGTGTTATAGGCGACAATAGCCACCTACCATTAAGTGAATGTCACATTTACATGAAAAAACATCACATTTTCCTTTCTCTCGCTACGTTTCCTATTTCAAGTTACTAAAGTACATTTCGGATTTTCAAATGGAGTGGCAACCTGACTTAAATTGATACTTAAGACAATCTGACACCTCCTCTAGCGTTTGTGTAATACAAATTCATACTTGTAATTCAACATTTTGAGAGAGAGATTAGACAATATTCTCGTATCAAAAGTTTTGTAAGCATATTTCATATATTGAAATGGAAATAAAAAAAAATAGTCTGTTGACGGTCCATTGTGTAGAACTTGATTCAGACTTTCAAAGCTATAGATCTACTCATCTATACTTAAATATTTCATCGTGAAACTTTTTAATTTGTCACGCAGTTGAACTCCGCCCACGAACCCTCTTGATTACTTTCCGTTCGTAAGTCACAACTTTGTTTTTTTAATTTGTGGCACACTCATCATTTTAATTGTCTCTAAGCGTTTTAATGAAAATGTCTTGTTTCGGAATTAGTGTGACAAAAAGTTGTGACTGCCCCGAGATAAAATATAATATAAAACAATATTTTCTTTAGCAGACGAAAAAAAAAGTCTTCGAGATTTGTTTTCGCTTTGATTGCGCATATTTTTACGTCTCCCTTCTTTTCATTATTTACAATACATTTGAATTGAAACAAAATAAAAATAATAAAAAATAAATGCTTGATTCATCAAAAACCAGTGCTACGTGTTTTTTTAGGTAGCAAGAACAACATTATTAAGAATTAATAATAATAGCTTTTTTATTTGTATTTTCGCTTTTCTTTATTTTTTGGGCAGCGTTCTGGGAAGCTCCGAGACATCATCTTCCAAAATTCCTTAGATTCTTAAAAAGTGTTTGTTTTTGTTTAGGTATATATTTTAAAAAGGAGTAACATGTCATTAGTAAAACATTGATCCGGAGACCACGTTTCAGCGCCATATTATGTCATCACTGGCAACATATTCTCATTCGACATAAACCAGAAACAAAAAAACTCGTACGTCAAGATTTGGTTTATGCCCGATTCGTCCTATTGAGTTGTGTCCCACAAAAAAAATCCTACTACGTCCCAGTTTGTATGCCGCGTTGAGTCATACCCACATAAAAACGAAGTATAAAAACGTTGAGAATCTATGAAATTTTTTCCGATAGTGCTGACAGTATGGGATGCATTGGTGGAACAATATGTACGCCACATTTTCTTCAAACAAGGAAAATATGAGAACAAAAGAGACAGCCAGAAAATTTAATACACGTTGAAAATGGGGAAAATTCCTCTTGTAAAGTCACTCGTGTCTCTGTTGAAATCCATTCATGAATTTAAAATACTTGGCAATGTCATGTAATATGACTGCCGTGTTATATAGCTGTTGTAAAGTTGAACGATATATCTTGTGAAAAATTATCTCGGCACCTTTTTAAAACTAAATGTCTGTTATTATAGTGACTTTTATAATAAAGTCTGATGATAGGTGGCCTATAACACAAACAACGCCACAGGTGTTGCATGTGCGCTGCCGACAATATTAATATTAGGGATAAGTGTAAGATACTCACTCATCGAAACACAAAAGCGCACATGCTGTTATTTCAGCATGGTTTTCTGTAAAAGTTCCGTCAAAATAGGACGTTTCGGATATCACCCGGAACAATGTCACAGAGAAAAATTTAAAAAAAATTTTTTTTAGTAATAATAAGTACCGTATATACTTTGACATACATTTAGTAAAAAGTTGTCATTTTGACATTAAGTGTCAAAATTAATAAAGACACTTCAATTTTATTTATTAGTGTAAATGAGTTAAATGTTACGAAGTCAAGCTATATCCTATTAAATGTAAATATTACATTTAATAAGATTGTAAATGATGACATTTAAATAGTACTATTAAATGTCATCACACAAGAACTGAATCTATATAGAATATTATTATTGGTGATTATGTCAAGCATTTTTGTGTCAAGACGTTCTATTTTCTTTAAAGTAGTTTAAAACGAGCACAAAGCCAGAAGAAATATCGCAGATTAAATTTGAATAGACGACCAGTCCATTTCCGCAGCAATAGTGTATAAAACAAACAGTATCTAAACTAATAATGTGTTCTCATTATTGGTAGGTATTTGTTGTTAGTTTTTTAATTGTGCGTGTACAATTTATATGTATAATACTTATGTATTTATTTTATTTTTATTTTATTTTTATTTTAAACTAAAAACAAAATACTTATCTAAATAATATTAAATGAAAAAGCCTCTAGGCGAAACCCCCTTATGCAAAAATCCTAGTAAGATTGCAAAACACCGGATAATAGGAAACTAACAACAAATTTTGTCATTATCCGAGGTACTTTCAGGATTTTTGCGAAATACCCGATTTGTTTAGGACGATTAGAAAATGAAACGCTGATAAGTCAATGATGTATAGCTTCTCTGTTCTGATTGGTCAATCAGCGCATCCGTCAGTAAGTAACGTTCATTTCGGCCAATCAACACTCAAGAGTTATTGATAGTTGAGCGTTTATTCGCGACTTACCTAAAACTGGTCGGATTTTCGCAAAGATCCTGATGTAACTCAGATTATTACAAAATTTGTTGTTAGTTTCCTATTATCCGGTGTTTTGCAATCTTACTAGGATTTTTGCAAAAATCCGTTTCTTCCGATTATACTGCGACATATACATTTATTTTCACCATTTTTAAGTGTTAAGGATTTAGACACACGTAAGTAACATTAGGGTATTACTTAACATTAGGGTAAGATTAGACAAAGAATTAACGTTTTCAAGAATATTGTCAATGTCTACATAATAATGTTTGGATCTTGTTTAGAAATAATGTGCATATTTTTCGTGGTTAGTTCTTATTAGAGTATTTAAAATCTTGATTAGTTGATTGATAGTTGTTTACTATAGTGTACCTAATCAAGTTTGATTTAAATTAAATAATTTGAAGATGAACTACTGTTAACCAGATACTGTAGTACAGTCAGACGCACTTGAAACAACAAAGACGGGTAGCAGTAAAGCCGTTATTTATACGAGTTCAGAGTGCATATGGATAACTACAGATACTATGAACTATACAAAATGGGCTTTGCAACTCAATTATTATTTTAAGTAGATAATATATACATATTACAAAATTTATATGTATAGATAAATAGAAGTTATAGTAAACGCCGCGGATTGACACTATACTAGGTATTGGTACTTATCAGTCCAACTGGAAAATTATTGCGAAGTCTTATATCCAGCAGTAGACGTCCTGTGGCTGAGCTTATGTGATGAGTATTGAAATAAAAAGCATTTTTAACCCCCCGACTCCCAAAGCAAAAAGAGCCTGGGCGTACCCGAATGTATTGATCTCCGGGCATTGATCTCCCCTAAGACTACTGCCCAGGTTCTGGAGAGAGAATATGGCGAATATAGGCCACTTCTAAGATAAAGTTTTTTTTTTTAAGAATAAGACAACTAACAATAATAATCTAACAACTAGCAAGATATTATTTCTTTTCATAATAAAATCTTTTTTACTAGAATAACGTTCGCTTTTCATCCGACTTTCTATCTTCTAGATATTAGAATCTAGATAGATATGCATTTAGAACCATTTTGACACAATTTTTTCGAACACTGACACAGTTGAATCCAAGAAATCCATTTTTTCACTCTAAGCCTGCTAGAAATTATATTAAAAATTCATTCTTCAAAATCCTATAGTTTTTAAAACTGTTGCTTTTAACCATGTTTGAGGCCAACGATCGTGAAATAATTTTATCTTATAATTCATCCTTTTACTGAATTCACCCGTTCACTTTTTCCTGTGGCGCCACTGTTGTCGAAGGTGGCGTCCAGTTTTTTTATATTACAGGACGATCCCTCGAAAACTTAACATATTTCTAAGATAAAAAATTGTAAGTAACTCCTATATGTTAATGCAGGTAATAAACTATCTGTGTGCCAAATTTCATCCAAATCATTTAAGCCAAAACGGCCAAAAAGCCAAAAATGAAACATCCAGCTATTCTCACAAACTTTCGCCATTTATAAAACTAATATTACAATATTTTGAGAAATTTAAATTGCACCGTGTTTCTAAGTCTGGAGTTTGCAAAGGATCCAACAAAGTCTGAGCGGTCTGATGTGTCAAGAGAACTTAGGTACGGATTTGACGTATGCGGATGCTAAAAAATGCTAAAGATTTTTAGAACGGATGTACATCACATACATGTCACGTAAAATGTAAATAAAGCAAAGGGGATCAAAATAGACGTGAGACATACCCCACTCATTGTCCCAGGTAAATTGGACTGTGTAAATTGTATTACAAATCGCCCTCAAGACGTTCCAGATAGAGGTGGTTGGCGCAAATGTTAGTGTCACATGTCGACAGATTTTATCTTAATGCCGTGGCCGTTTGGATACTATCCAACATCTGATATTATGACCTACATGATGAGCGGGGTCTTAACGATGATGCGGTCGCATTTGCGGCCATTTTGTGGCTAGATAAGAGGGTATTTTAAAAGGAATGTCCTCATTGTAATAGCATAAAAGTGGTAGAAAATCACAATTTAGGACATGAAATTAAGGAATTTTATTTAAACAAAATATGAAAGGACAAAATGTACCTGTCTACTCTAACTCAACAAAGTATAAAAAAGTCGATTTCCGCGTCTGTCTGTCAGTTTGTCAGCACACAACGGATTTTGATGCGGTTTTCATCATCAGTTAGATAATTTCTACGGAAGATTTACATATTTAATAAAGCCGAGTTTTTTAAGTATGACTCTGGTTTTCTGGTTTTCTTAAAAATCAGTTGAAATGGTTTAGGTAAAGAAATCTTCACAAAGTTACTTTACGGCCTTTTATCATTAAAAATATATGGTCTATAGAATTCTTAGTATATCTATATACGTAATTGCTTTATGGAAAACAAATAATAATCTCGATATCAGTCGATTCGACTTCATATAATTTCACATGAAAGATCATTGGTACACGTGAACCCAAAAATATGCTTTAGTATAACTTATTAGACAGTAGATAAGATCAACATTATTTTTTGTTTCTCTTATAAATTGTTTTGAGTTAATATTTGTTTATTTAACAATAACATGTTAAAACAAAAGCTAAAAGTGAGTGCTAAAGTCAAAACTAAAGTTTTCGAACAACGTGTGATGCCAGTGATGACAGATGGAGCTGAAATGTGATCTCTAACTATGGACCTCGTAAGAACGCCCAGCGTTGTTCAATCGAAGCAGGAATTTGAGGTCGAATCAGAAATGAGGATATCCGTAAACAAACGAAAGTTACTGACATAACCCGGCGGATTAGTAAGTTAAAGTGGCAGTGGGCAGGATACATAGTACGGAGAGCCAACCCCGGAAGATTTTTGAGTGAGGGCCACGGACCGGCAAGCGCAGCGTAAGACGTCTATGTCTACAAGGTAGACACGACTTAATAAGGGCCGCAGGTTGACGGTGAATCCAGGTCCTATTGGAAAATTATGGAGAAAGCCTATGTCCAGCAGTGGACTTCCTACGGCTGAGATGATGATGATGTCATCAATATGACTAAATTGATAACATACTGGTTTTGTGATTTACTGTGTGTGCTGGCAGCAATTTTCAGCTTCAGCGAACTGTGTAATGTTATTTATCTACCGAAATGACAGGATCCGATATAAACAAATTATTTGCTCAGAGCAAAATAGATTCGATGCTTGCGGCTATTGGGACATATTAAAAACAAACTCGAGACTTCGACTTTGAACGCGCATGTGAAAAAATATCTATTTCCCTTGTTTATAAGGTTCAAAGTTAACTAGAAAATCGAGACATAAGGTACCTTTCATCGATCAACGCGAACGAAGTCGCGGGCACCAAGTAGTATTATATAAATAAAATTATAGAAATAACTATAATTTCATGTGTATTTTTATCGTAATATTTTTTAAACATAACAGGTGTCGTTAAAAAACGTATAATAATGATTAATTCTATTGTAATAACTTACAATATTTTTTATTATAAAATTGGATAGTAAGTAAGTAATATTTTTTATGTTATTACGTGCTAGACAAACATAGGGTTGATTAGACGGAAAGCAAAGTGACTTTATATATTTTATCACAGATCAAAAAACCAATTTAAGTAACAAATGGTAGTTAATTTTGATGATTTAGCTGAAATAAATATTAAGCTAGTTTTACATTGAATCGCTATCGTACTATATTATTTATTATAAAAATTTGAAAATCCGAAGTCGAAAAATTGCTAACAATGAGATTGTATCGAGTCTAAAAATTGTACTTATATCAACGAATTATGTCCAACATTTGTTAAAAACTAGAGCTGTGGCAGCTGACCTGTATTTGTCAGCTGGGAACTTTAGACTAAGAAAAAGAAAAATGGGCTTTTCCGGACAATTCTTCCAATTTTTTTCTTCAAAGAATAAAATTCAAAATCTACCAAAAATATATGATCAATAAGGATTCAATAAATGTTTCAACACCTTAAAAAAGTACGAGCGAAGTCGCAAGCAAAAGCTAGTCATTAATTAAACTAAACTAGACAGACGGCCGAACGCAGCTATAATTAAGCTAAACAGATCTAGTGAGTAGCAACCCTAATGTATTGGCTGCCTATGATTAATGTCTCAATTTGTTACTTATCTCGGCAATGTCAAAATAAAAGTCGTTAGACTTTGTCGATCACACACACCCCAGTATGAAATATTATTTATACTCTTCTGTTTACACGAAATTTTTTTTTTTCAAATGCATTTATTATGAGGTTAATATTGGCTTTGATAACAACTTAGACCAAATAAGAACCGTAGATAGAGTTTTGTGGACAACAAAATGAATCCGCTTTTATAAATATGTGTGCGTGAGCCGTTTACTGTATTGAATGAGATTTTGTGTTCCAAGCTATAACCACAATTTTTGTTTATTTTTATTGAAAATATTGATTTCCACGTTTACTTACGTATGAAATTTTGCTTACGTTTTTACACCCTTTCACTAAGCACTAGTAGATATATATTTAATAAGGCGAGGCGTGGTTATTGCATTTGTTATTGCAGTACTGGCTCTGTTTATAATTGTACAGTACCACTTTGAAGATTTATTAAAAGTAAAACAGTACTGACGATGGTCTGTCGTTTGAATGTTTTAAGCTTAGAACGCCTGTGCAGCACTAAAATGTTACTCCGTCTGCAGTGGCGGCAAACGTTGAATATTTAATATTATGATGGTACTCATTCAAACTGCATACAAAATAGTAGTGGATAGTTACCATTCGATGGTTATTCGAATAAATAGCTACTGAGTGCATCCCCTACCAATGTAAATTCATCTATTGATATTTTTTTATTAGACAGGCTGATGGTCTACTTGATGGTAGGTGGCTACTGTCGCCTATAACACAAGCAGGGCCACTGGTGCATCAAGTGCAATGCCGACCATACTTAGAAGGATTATGGATAAGGGATTAGGTAGGGATGGGGTAATGGACTCTGGCATCCCTTACTCACTCACCGAAATACAACAGTACAGTGCTGTCATTTCACGGTGATCTTCTGTAAGGGGATGGTTACTGCCGCCAGACGGGCTCCCAAAATGACAGCGAAACCCAGTGTGAGTACCCAGCCACTACTTTCCAGATCTAGACCAGAGCCAACTTTGAAAAATTGAACACAATTTTAACCAAAATGACCGTAACCCAATAACCGAACAGATATAACATTGGAGGGTTTTTTCTAAAATATTGTGAAAAATCACACCTACTATTGAGTGTTGCTTACACAAGACGCCCATGGGCGACCTTTCACTCCTTTTGGCGACTAAGGACTATCAGGAAAAATTCTAAATATAAAAATGTCGAATTTACAAAATTAAATTGTCGAGGTCTATTCACGAACATGACATATTTCTGTCAGTCACGAAGTGGCATGCATAATTCGTACGAAACAAAATCGTGCGAAACCTCTACTAAACCAAAAAAGTATATCGTGAAAATTTGAAATAATATTGTATGTTATTAAACTATTAATAGGTTATTTAACGGTTATAACTAACCGTTAATGTGCCATTATCGGTAACGTAAAATGTCATTAATCTTTATTATTATAGCGTTATATTACCAACTGGTTATGAGCCGAAGTTTCGCACGTGTTAAATTTTAATTCCTGTCCAAGCGACTAAGACGCGATTTCACCATACTCTGTTAGAATTTATTTAACATCGCTGTTAAGTCATTTAGCGCTGTCACTCGCATACTGTAAGCGTCTGTTAAATGACTTAACAGCGATGTCAAATACTAACAAAGTATGTTGAAATCGTGCCTAAATCCACTAGATCAAATATGTGCCATTACGATATTGCTGATCGGGTCACAATAATTATAAACCTGTGAGATTAGAAATATTAAGACGCACTAGACGTGATAAAAACAAATTATCATCATTTCTAAAACATCATATGGAATCGTAATGACTCACTGATTCATCTTAACCTGGATTGGAACCTATGAGTCTATTGTGGCAGCAGCTGAGCATTATTTTCAGTGGTATACGATTTAACATTCAGTAGATACACTTTCTCGATCAGGAACTAAAATTTTGTCCAGCGAGGCATTATGGTTTTGCCTAACCCCACACAATGGAGAGGCCTATTTGCAGCCTTGATACATAATATGAATGCATAAGGCTGATGCAGATTGTAGTAAAATTAATTGACTAAAATGTTACATGGAACAGAACATAATATATGACATGGGCACATCCGAGCTTATAAAGTCTCTTTGTATGCTGATCCAAGCGTTTGATATTATTCGCTTTGACAGTATATTTTTGCGAATACATTTTTAAAAAACAAGAGCTTACAGATTTGGTTCGCTATTTGAATGATGGAAGTGCTTCAATTTTGAATGGATTATAATTTTGCTCCATTTAAAAGTTATATGGCTAGGTAATATTTTATCTATGATATTATTTAATTTTTACTGTATTGTATCGTTATAAAAATCTATTTGAAAAAAAAATATATATTCGCCTCGTAGCTCACCTATGTTATAAACGCATATTCGAATGCAAGGTTGTGGCAAAATTTCTAAAGAAATTGTTTAGTAATAATAAAATATATACAAAAATTAACACTTTACTGTATTGAATGATGTAAGATAGAATCCAGTGCAACAATGCATTTTGGGTAGTAATGGGGCTGTCGTGGTATACTATACTGCAGTGCCTCTGATAATTTACGGATGTACGAACCGTTAACTTTTATGCCATCCTAAGAAAGACGGCTCTTTCGATGGTGCGTGGTATACGTGGAAGTCCCAACGGTAATTATTATATATTTAAAAAACTCGTAAATATCAAGACTATTTTCTCTTAAGCAATTCAAGAATTGCACTGGTAGTGTATTACGTCCTGAGGTTACGTCATAAAATCAAGCTGTTCCACACACAACTCGGGAAAACTTGCTCCGAAATGAAATATTCACCAACACCGAGTTGTTAGATTCGAGTCAACAGTGCACTGGATGTAACAAGAAAAGTTTTATTAGACAACTCAAAAGTTGACAATCTCTAAAACTTCGCAGGCTTCATTACTCTACGAGTATTTATAAAGGTATGAAATATTATTAATTTCACTTTATGACATTTAATGGATTAGCTACGCATCGTATTTTAAAAGAAAAATAAACACATATGGTATGTAGGTAGCCTATTAACACAAGGTACGCCATAGGTGTTACAAATGCTCTGCCAATCTTAGTTAGATCAGGAATAAGTTTTCCTTTTTTTGTTACTACTATAGCATCCAGGACAAATCCAAGTCTGAATTAGCACTGCCAGGTATCGAATCCGGATCCCCTGAGTCAGGGCGCTAGGTCAAACACCTTAACCACTCAGTCCATCTGGAGGCTGTAACTACCCTCTTACAGAATACTCCCATCATATGACAGTATTTGTGCTTTTGTGTTTCGGTGAGTGAGTAAAGGATGCCAGGGCTCATTACCACATTCCTTCCTTATCCTTAATCCTTATATGGTAGGTAGCGCACTTGCAGCACCTTTTTTTTTGTAGCGTTACTTGTGTTGTATGCGACGATAGCCATCTACCACCAAGTGGAACGTCAGCCTGTCTCCTTAACATATTTTTTTCTTTTAAATATCCCTCATAAAAAATATCTCGAAAGAATGTAATACCGCTCGTTACGGCCGGCAATGGAACAGTACAAAAATGTTTATTTATATTATACTAGCTGAGCCCGACCACGCTTCGCTGTGGTTTTCTTTAACGTTCAATGGTCAGCGGCTGCCATGATAACGGCTAACTGCCACTTTAAATGTGACAGCGGTTATCGTTGGCGAGTTAATTCTCCTCGCTTTCGGCAGATGGCGCCATAAAAAAAGCGCGATCGAGATTATATTATTACGCAAAATATAGATAAGATCAATCCTTTAAGAGGATTACATATTGTGTAAAAATTTCAAGTCAATCCGTCGGATAGTTTTAGAGTTTTTGAGAGATACACAAACCAACACAACATTATTAAAATTAATTATAATTAGTGAGTGCGTTTTTTATTAAATAAGTGTCATGTCATACATTTACATACAATGCAAAGTTAAAATAGATTGTTGCGAATTGCCGAGATATTTCAGACGTGTTTTATCGGGATACCTATGAAAATTAAATAGATGCGAATTGATTTCATTTGACGGTAGTATTATAAAAATACGATGTGTATGTGTCACAATGAATACATCCCTCGCTCGTTCCGGTCACTGGCCGCCACAGTAATTTTTCCGTCACGTCGCATTCCCTGTACTCATCCAACTAAAAAGAAAAGAGATTGAAATTATTCAATAGTGAAAAGTGATTGTGGCTTTCTTTCATTTCCTCTTTAGGTCTGTTTTCGTTAAGATCGAATTTTAAATTTCTTTAATATTTACTTTATATTTTTTTATCTGTGCACAAGTGCGCTGTCGACTTTAGTAGGATTCCTTAATAAGAGATTAGAAAGGCATAGAGATATGGGCTAACATAACAAGCAACGTCACAGGTGCTGTAAGTATCCATGAGTATATTTTAATTAATAAAATATACTTTTCATTAATAAAATACTTTCGTTTTATTAAAATATACTTTTCGTGTGGTAAACAAATGGGTGAAGGACGACCTAACTGTCGCCCGTTTGAGGTCCCCGCGAATGCACGGCGTACTTGTGACTGTTCCGGATACGCCATTAAGTCTTACAACTAAGAGAGCGGAGCTTTCCGCGATGGGTCCGGCTGAGAACAACTGCCAGTGGAGGTCACTTCATTTCTCCAGTTCCCACCATCATAGGCATAGGCAGCGCGTAGGAACGCCAAGGGGTTTTAGTCGATAAGGTCTACCATGTCACTATCTAGGGGTAGTAGTCCGCTATATCCCACCGGCCGCCCCAAACCCGTGGGTAACCATGATGGATTTCCCCCTTGTAAAAAATGGGTGGAGGATGACCTCCCTTCGAATTCTATACTATAGGTAAAAAAATGGTTCTTGGAACAATAAAACATTATTTTAGTAAACTCATGCTTCACGGAGGCAGTGTATATATTTGAACTTTGTAACTTATTTTTATCTACTTTTGTAAAAAAATAAACAAAAAATCCAGTTTCATATAAATAAAATAAAAGCGATATGTCCAATACGGAAACTTTTCGCTCCACTGGTCTAGAAGCACTCACAATATCCTATCGATGGCAAAATATTGACGCCCTGTAACAAAACTGTTCAACTCGAATTTAATTGAATTTTGTGTTATGCTTGTGTTAACAGGCGACGGTAACCACATACCATCAAGAGGACAGTCAGCCTGTCTGACGTTTAATTAAAATTATAAACTAACATTGACTTTCTATTGAGCCTAAATACTCTATATCTGTTGTAAGTTGCTAGAGTTGGTTATCCCGCAGACTAGTAGATGCTGCAGCATCAGGTCAAGGTTACCGTGTCATGTAAATACCGTGGAAGTGACAGTATACCAAATTTCACATTAATCGACATGTGATAGTTAATAAAATCCCTTCGTCAACTAGGAAATGGACTGATGATCTTCAAACAGATCTTCATAAACTTTCAACAAAACTTTAAAAATTCTTTCACCTATAGAAAACTATATATATTATCTCTGAGTAAAATAGGCTATATCGTTAATCGAGTTAACTTTAGAAATAAACTTTTGAAATTCGGCTCCTGGTCTGGATCTGGAAATTACTGGCAGGGCACACTTCGTTTCGCAGTCAATTGGGCAGCCCGTCTGGCGACAGAAACCACCCCCTTACAGTATGTGGGCTGTTGTTTTTTAACATTTTATGTCAAATAACAGTATGGTGAGTGAGTAAGTGCTTCATTAATTGAGTAAGGGATGCCAAAGTCCATTACCCTATCCCTTATCCTGTGGCGTTACTTGTGTCATAGGCAACGGTAGCCAGAGCCACCTACCATCAAGTGCACCGTCAGCCTATCTATTGACCTTAACATTAAAAAAAACAATTGTAATTTTTAAAATTATTTCTGCAAAAAATTAAACATTTGTAGTATTACAAGTGTTTATTTTTAAATTGATTTCTAAAACTAACAAAAATATGAATAATAATAATAATTTATTTGTTGATCATACGTATTTGATCTATATGACCTACTATTACTGGCATACAAAATCTTTATCTTAAATCTAATTTATGTAAGTATTATCAAGTTATAATATTTAATGTCAGTATCAATTTGCAGCACTATAAATTTTGTCATTAAAGAAGTCATGAATGGTGTAGTAAACCCTTTAGACCAACAAAGTCTTTAGATTATTTTTAAAATCTTTATGTGCATAAAATTTCTAAAACCGAACTTACATTGTTTTGCTATCCGACTCCACTCTCACGAATAAAGCTAAAGAAGTGTTGAATTATGAATTATTCAAGCTTTCTCGGTGCTACGAGAGTTTTGCGACTTCCACTTGTGTTCCAGGAGTCTTTTAACACTAGCAGTATATTTTAAAACACAATAACATACGAGAATAACAATAAAATCGAATGGTGCGGAAAAATAGGAATAAATAAATTGTTAACCGTGACTTCGTCCGTGTTGAAAAAATAAAAAAATAAAACCTGACAATATTTATAAGCAATATAACGCCTGAAATTTTTCTTTTGCCAAGCGTTGGGTCTTTATTTTTAGACAGCTTTGCAATGTCACTTTACTCGGAAAGTACTCATTTTAGAAAAGTTACTTAAAAGGAATTTTCCTTGTTTCCCTCATGTCTGAAGAAGTTAATATATTTTTGTATATATTTTTTTTAGGTCTATGATCCTTACTATCATTATAAAAGACTTTTTTTATTAATGTAATACTGGATATATAATCTCTTTATATAACCTGTCTTAGTTTTGAAGTGCATATCTCGACATACGTAACACTGCATTACTTGGTTGACAGTTTATTGAGGTTTATTGAAACGGCTTCGCTTATATCTTTTAAATAGGCTTTACTTAAATCAGATAGGTAATTTATCAAGCAAGCTGATGGCCGCAGCTTCGCAATGTTTTTTTTAAGTGTGACTGAGATTTATATTGTATTTTAATTATCGGTTTGACTGACATAAATGTAACATTGTTATTATGTGCGTAATGTTATTCCGTTATGTCTTACTTAATTTAAACATTTTTTTTTCTTTCAGGTACGTTAATTCAAATTTAACAACATACCGAAAGGCATCAAAATATAAAATTTCACATGGTAAGTTAATATTCTATTGCAATTAATACATTTTTGTAATATTATGTATTTTATAATTTAAGATTATTTAAAAAATATTTGTTTTTAATAAAATAAACATTTATTTTTAAGGTTTTTCAGCTCATCTGACAAAAATATACTATACAAAAAAGTTTGAATAAATGTTTTAACGCCTAAAAAACTTCGTCGTCTGACAAAGCGGATGATATTGTGGGCGGAAACTAGTATGTAGAATAAAACAGCGATATTTTTCCTTCATTAAGGGTCTTACGTGTAATGGTGACTGAAAGTGTACCTACAGCAATCTGGATAAAAGTTATCGGGTGGCAAAAACACGACATCAGACTAGTGATGTCGACCGTTACACGCGAGACGAGTCATGTGTTCGCAGAACAAAAGGCTTTTCAATACACGTGAGCTTCTAGACCGCCTGTCACACTGTTCCATATATATGTGTTACTAGTACATATGCGCATTCAAGTGCAAATTATATGGCATTTACATTACCATTGATAACGGTGAGCAATTTTGAGCATCTATATGGTAAATAATAATAAGCTGTTTATTTCGACCATGTCTGATCATTTGTTAGTTACATTTAACTTAGTGTACTTCAAACATAACATTAAACTAACATTGAAAAACACATTACAAAATAAATTGTATAATATTTCTAAATAAGCTTAATCGTTTGTGCTAAGGAATTTATAAGACTCGAAATGCGGTTTACTGCATGCAAACTTCTATTTATCTTTAACCGGATTTGCGAAGGGTTTATCACTTCACTTACATTTTCTCAAGGCTGCTGTTATACTTATTTAACTAGGGATCCGTTCCCGCCTTCGCACGGTTTCAGTTTTTTCTGCAAATTATATACATTAACCTTCCTCATACAGCACCTTCCATTAGTGAAATCCTTATCAATATCCAATGGGTGGTATAAAAAAAGTTAGTACGAAACAGCAGAGGTGCGTCTGTACATTATATATTTTATCAATAAAACAGTTTGTACACTTTGTGTTCCTGCGAGTATATCTCATAAAAATCGGTGCTGCCGTTCTCGAATTATAAACGGTGTAATTGACACGATTTTTTTTATATGTACACATATGTGTACTTGTATGGCTTATAACATGAATTATAATTCATGCTCATAATAATTATACCAAGTGGCGCTTCGGTGTGACAGGCGTCCGCATACAATCGCTATCAGCAGCAAAGTAAAGGCCTCTCCACACGGTCGGTGTCAAGCGCAGAGTATTTATTGCCATTATTTATTTACGCCGAGTGAATGGAGTGCGCGGCCAACGTTGAAATGTTCGCGTTAGGAAAATAGATAACGGTGGGTGCTACGTAACGTATGACTGTGAATACGTTTCCTGTTATTTAACTGTTGATTTACTGGTACATCACTGGGAGCAGTGATTTGGAAAGTAGTGGCAGGGCACACTGCGTTTCGCTGTCATTTGGGCAGACCGTCTGGCGGCAGTAACCACCGCTTTACAGAATAACAGCATGTGTGCTGTTGTGTTTCGGTGAGTAAGTAAGGTTAGCCCGAGCCCTTTACTCCATTCCTTATTATCTTTATCTATATCTATACATTCGAAATAAATTCGTAATCCGTCTCTTTTTGTTTCTCCGCTAATTTCTTCTAAACCACTAAACTTATTTTGATACAATTTTCACTAAAGGAAAAAGCGATAAACGAGGAAACTTTATATATATAAAATTGCATCCGAGCAAACTCGCAGCGAGTCGCTAGTTAAATATTGAATTCATTCAGTTGCTCTCCTGATATTTGAACAAGGCCATACGTTTGAGTTTAATTTATAGGTCACCATACTGTTATATGGATAGTCCTGATATATTAGTTAGAGTGAGAACGTTGTGCAATTTGTATGTTTGCTTGTACCAGCATTTCTTAATAATTGATGTGTTTACTATGTGAAGCTATGTGAACCTACGAGTATAATTAAAAATTATAAACTAACCCGAGATTGAGACCAAACACGCTATATATCTGCTGTAAGTTGATAAGGTCATGTATACAATGTCATGGAAATGCCACCGAAGTAACAGTATACCAAATTTCACATCAGTTGAACATGTGGAAGATAGTGAAATCCCTTCGTCAACTAGGAAATGGGCTGATTGTCTTCAAACGCAATCTCCAAAAATTCAACAAATCTCCAAAAATTATAGCTAAGAACGATCCGGGAAGCCGGAAGCGGTTCGCTAGTCCATAGTATTCATACATCTATACTTAATATTACAAATATGAAAGTAACTCTGTCTGTCGGTCTGTCTGTTACCTTTTCACGCCTTAAATACTCAATCAATCATCATGACATTTTGCATACACGTTGTCAGGGATGCAGGTAAGGATATCGGGACAAAAAAGACTGTTCCCTAGGGATCATTTAAAATAAAATAACTAACGCCTGGCCAAAGTGCTATAGCAACAAGAGGTCAAGCGTTATATAGCTTATATTTTCACTTTTCAACGCGGACGAAGTCGCGGGCACCAGCAGTAAATAAAAGCGTATCTACGAAAATAACTCAAATTGCCCAGCCAAGTCAAGGCAACGAAAAACAAAAATATACGTTTTTAAGGGACATAAAGATAAGCTTCTCTAGATTACGATGATGTGGGTCGCATCGCATGTCTCTGAACCCCACAAAAGTTTAGATCTTCACTTTCCTATGTTTTATTTGCACAGTGTCCGGCATACGATGATATATCTACGTAACATCCTACTTCCTACTGATATTATAAATGCGAAAGTTATTGAGGATGGATGCAAGGATGTTAGTTACTCTCACTCAAAAACGGCTTAACAGATTTGGATGAAATTCGGCCCACTGATAGTTTATTACCTGGATTAACATGTAAGATACTTTTTATCCTGGAAAAATGGAAATCCTAGTTCGTTTAAAAATATGAGAAATTGTATGGCGCCACTGTTGACCACTGTTGGCCACTAGTATTTAATTAAATAAATAAAGCATTTTTTTAAAACTGATGGCAATCAATTCTTTATTAACGCTCAAAAAACATCTAGATTACGAGTACAAAATATTAGGTGTTTAATCCAATTAAACACACATTAACTCCTCCAAATAGCCACTGGCTGTTTCATTAGCTTGCCACATTCCAGTTATGGTGAGCGTTCGCAATCTGCCAGGGGAATATAATTATAGCCGGATAACCGGACAGATTGCAATTTGCGTCGCCAATGTACCGTCAGCAAAATACATTGGAGCAATGCCATTACGGTACCTCTGTAACATTTCCCGACTTCTTGATTGAAGAGTTTTGTAATGTGTCCTGTATCCTGTTAATTTGGCATTTATTCACTTGTTATTCACATCTACTAATATTATAAATACGAGAGTTTGTTAGGACAAACTGCGCTTGGTGCAATTTTTTTCCTCAAATTGTATAAAATCAAAATCAAAATATTTATTTATCAATTAGGTGTCTTCAAGAAACTCTTATAATCGTTATAATAAATTTAAATTTACCAGGGTTTTGGAAAAAAACTAAGATGACGATCTTGTGAGGAAACCCCGAAAGAAACTCAGGATACTATTCTTTTGTCATCTTTAAAATATAAAATTACAACAATTAGGGTACACTTAATACAAACAAAATCAAAGTACATATACAATACTAAACATAGTATGAGCTCCGAATCCAGGCTTTAAATCCAGGCTTCATTGTCGCTTAAATAATCAGTGACCTTATAATCAGCCTTTCGAGAGGAGTTTGTTTTAATGACACCCCTTATACAAAAACCTTCCTTGTTTAACGCTCTTTCCATTAGTAAAAACCGCATTAAAATCCGTTGCGTAGTGTAAAAGGTCAAAGCGTAAGTACATACAGAGGGACAGACGGCGGGAAGTGACTTTGTTTTATAATATGAAAATATTTATGGATGGATGTTGTTCAAAAACGACTGAACAGATTTTGCTAAAATTTGGCACACAGATAGTTTATAACCTGGATTAACATATAGGATACATTTTATCGTGGAAAAATACTATTAGGTTCCCGAGGGATCGTTTGAATATATAAAAAATTGGGTGCCACTGTCGCCGCGGCGGCGCCAACGTCAGCGATAGAGAAGTCAAGCGGTATATTACTCATATATTTTCTTCTTCAAAGCAGACGAAATCACGGGCACCAGCTAGTGTGTAACTGTCGGAATGTGCAGTAGCAACATTATTATGTAGGTAGATGATAATGAATATAATGGACTTCGTAGATTGATTATTATTACGTATGCACATTTAACACTTAAGGCGCAATAAAAGTTGCACTTTAATAATGTTACTATAAAAGTTATTATTAAAGTACAAAGAGTGACAGTTCAGTCATACTCCTCTATCAATAGCATTGTGTCATATCTGTAAATCATAAGTAGGTTTAAGAGTTTACAAGATTTTAAGCTTTCAAGAAGCTTCTTCAGGCGCGTTGGGCATTTTTAGAATAGCAAAAAAATTCGGTCGTCACGCTCTATAGCGACAAACTCAGTGACGTTTTTAATTTTATGAAATAAGAGCCAAATGCGATAAAGTGTTCGATGGTCATAGACGTGCAGTCCTACGACTGACAGTTTTAAGAGCGTGGAATGACTGGTTATATTTTTCAAAAAGTACTAAGTCGCGGGCACCAGTAGTTTATTCTAAAACACCACAAGTTTCATACGGACGATTTTGCCACCGAGTGTATGCATACCAAATAATATTATCGGCACTGAGAGCAATAATCGCTAGTCCGTCATCTTGGTGACGTCATCGGCCGCCTAGCATCACTATTCACTACTCTAAATTGGCTCTATATAATATATTGAAAGGGGTGGTGAAACCTCTTGTAATTACCTTTTAAATGGTTTCTGTTCATACAAACTCTTCGTTGTCTATTCGAAAAGTTTAAAAGGTTTGTTTGTTAACCTGTTGTTGACCTTAACTCTGTGTTTCATTTCTATATTGAAGATTTAATATAGCTAACCAAGTTGTATAGGTATCATGTTTTTTAAAAAAATATCAATAAATTGTAAGTGTTTCATATTCACTTACAAGTTGTTTCTTACTTGTACTTATAATATTAAATACCTATACTAATATTATAAATGGAAAAAAATTGTATTTTTGTTTGTAATGAATGAACTCAATAACTACTGGACCGCTTTTAAAAATTCTTTCACCTATAGAACATAGTCTGTATTTGTAAAGTTACGCGCACGAAATCGCGTGCAACAGCTAGTGTAGATAAAAATTGAATAAGTAAATGTATATTAACACCTAAAAACATGAAAATAAAATGAAAATAATTAATTAACAAATTAATTATAATAATTAACTCCTGTTTCAGATCTCGATCGAAGAAAACGAAGAAGCATGTCGAGTAGTCACGTGGTCATCACTCAGCACTTCACTGAACGGACTATTACTCCTGGTGGAGATGTGCGTATAAAATCTCTCCTTTTGCAATTTCTAACTCTTTTCTCAAACCTCACATAAAATAAGAACTAAAGATAGTCCTGTGGACGGCAGAGTGAAGCAGGTAAAACTAAGCCTTCGCCGTGTACATGCACGGTAACACACACAAAATGTAATCAAACTACGCCTCGCCTTATTAAAAGATTTATTAGTGAAAATGCCGAATTGCGTAGTGAATGGGTGTAAAAACCAGTCTTCAAAAATTAAAAGCAGGATAGAATCACATAACAAAAATTGAGGCTACAGCTTGAAAAAGAAAGTATCAATACTATAAACGGCCTACGCACACATGTTTATACGAGTACTCGTAGTCCTTATTTGGTCTGAGTTCAAATCATTGTAAATATCACAAGACAATCGCTTTGCTGTCATTATCATAAACAATCCTGGCCACACTAATTATTCCTTTCAGAAGACTACCATGAAATTTCGGCACGAGTTGCTTTTTTTAATTGATATATCAAAGCCCTATTTTGATTCTTACCCTATAACCAATGAGAATCAATACTCTGATTGTCACTCTCGACACTATTCCTATTTAGCAGTAGCCACAGATTTTCGAGGAGGCTGTCAGCTTGTCAGTCGCCCATTATTATAAAAGAATATTTTTAGGCTAAGAATCTTCAAAATATTACTTCTTTTTAAGACCCGATCAAGTAGTAGTTCTTCAACTAATGAACCTTGGTTTTCAGATCAGCATGCAGTGTGCAGCTACCGGTGATAGACCTCCGCAGTTCGTTTGGGAGAGAGATGGGATTGTTGTCACCAGCAACACAGATCCTAGGTTATCATTATCATACACTGTTTAAATATTAACTACATTACAGTGAAATAACTAGTATAGAATTACGTGATTCGATATATTCCATATATTTCGATATATGTGGGCCAAATATTTCGATTCACATTATTGTCATACTTCCAATTTCAATTAAGTATCACTAAACATTTAAACTTACACAGTATCAATTTTTTTCAATTCATTTTCTATAATATTTTTGAATTAAATATTTGAATTGAATTGAATTGAATTGAATAATTGTATGGATACCGATACACCTCTCGCATAACGAGAGATCTTGTTATTACAGTGAATATTTCATCTTGATTTGAAAAATTCTATTTTTATTACTTTTGTTGAGTCTAATCGACATCGTTGCTAACTTGTGGCAGAAGTCCAGAAATTTATTCCTAATGTTTTTATAGCTTACAAGTTCGTGTAATTTTGAATACTAAGATTAACATCGATGTCGTGTTCCAGTCCACCAATAATGCCTGCACTGTATTTCACTCTCGGTGTGCATGATTTCAAAGTGCAAAACTTCGCACAATGCCTATAAAAATGATTACTAATGAACTTCCAGATATGCCCTGGGTCAACTGATGGTATCGGATAATTCGGTCGTAGCCCAACTCAACATCACTAGAGTGAGGGTTGAAGATGGAGGGTTATACGCGTGCATAGCCACCGAAGGAGACTATGTGGCCACTCATGAAAATCGACTTGATGTTTATGGTAATTTTTTTTCACATCACAGTTTTTAACACAGTTAACACAGTTTTTTTACATTTCATATGAAAAAAGAGTATTTTTATTTTAAAATTTTTAGGTATACCTACGATTTCTTAATACTAAACACCTCAAATTCCAAGAAATCTAAATTTTAGAATAAAGTTTAATTTAAAAAAATACATGCTTATTAAAAAAATTAAAAATTCGGTAGGTACTTAAATAAAATTTAAAAAATATATGAAATTTCAAAATATTTTCGACGATTGTATACCCTCTTAATGTAAATATTTTATAATCAATGTTTAAATTATAATCTAAATCCTAAAAGGCGAAAAACCGTTTTAAAGGCTTTCGTTTTTTGTAATTTTAGGTCCGCCATACATCAGATCGCTGCCCCCTATTAAAATACAAATTGGGGAATCAGTCAACCTGAGGTGCCCTTTCTACGGATATCCCATAAGGTTTGTCTATCGCTAACCATCAATATCCTTTATCGCCAAATTCTTTTGTATTCAACCCTTCGTATGCGACATAAAAATATATTACTCAAAGATGACCCTGTAAAGGTAACGGCGATACCTATTGAAACTACTCTAATTTAACTTAGTGTTATTTATTATTATGATTATTTTACCTTCAAATAAAAATACAAGGTTTTTTAATACGAGTTTTTTTTACAATACGAGTTTTTTTTTAATATCAATTTCAAGCCAGATTTTTATTGTTTATATTCTATACTAGTTGTTGCACGCGACTATGTCCGCGTAACTTTATAAAACATAGCTTATCTTTCACTACATTATCAGTTACTCGCTGTGTTTTAGTAGTTTTTGTGTTTATTCATTACAAACATACAAATCTTTTCTCTTTATAATATTAGTATCTAAAATATAGATGTAAAATATGCAATCACTAAGTTTGTGTCATTGACATTTTTAATTACCAAGCTGTACGAGTATAAACATACGCATGTTTATGTGATAAGTTGTTAAAACAATTTTTTTTTCTTCAGCAAAATCGATTGGGAGTACAAAGGGAAGACGCTGTCATCAAACAATCCATTTCAAAGCCGTTACAAGAGATCCAACTACCATCAAAAAAGGAAAAGTAGAAGAAACGCACCTACCGTCAATCTCAACGGTATACTGAACATCCCTGAAGTCAGCAAAGAGTTGAACGGGGCGGTGTTCACTTGTATAGCGACTAGTCCATCTGGGGAGATGGCCAGACGGGCCTTTGAAATTCAGGTCATAGAAGCGCCGGTTTTAGAAGATCTGTTACTCGGAAACAATCTTCAGGAAGGACAGATTGTGAGCATATATTGTAATGTGAGAAGCGGAGATTTGCCCATTCACTTCGAGTGGTTAAAAGACGGCAAGAGGATACCGAGTGGTCTAAAGGTTTGTATAGACTGACATTGTAATATTTTCTTTTATTATGACCATATCTTATTATTGGTGAACATTTTCCTATCCCATCTTAATATCTATTAATAATAATCCTACTATGGTCGGCAGCACACTTGCAGCCCCTTCTGATGTGCGACGGTAGCCACTTACCATCAGTTAGTGGACCGTCAGCCTGTCTGCCGAGTTTAACATAAACAAGGAGCATTTGGGTATCATTCGCGGTACAATATGACTGCGGCAGCGGCATCACGACGAAGAAAAATAGTTTACAGAACAATAATCAAATTTAGAAAAACAAAGTCAAAGTCGCAAATGCAAGTCAAGTCAATTCAAGTCCAGAATCACATTAGCTAAAGTTATCAGTATCAATTCACATGTGTCTAGACGCTTCCCTTGCTACCGCTTGACCTTTCGTTTCGGGACAGCCTGTATATTCTTGATGATCCAAATTGAGTAAATGTTTTTAGGTCGTGGAAAGGAGCTCAGAATTATTCAGCGCTTTGGTTATCAAGAAAGTATCGTTGGAACATTGTGGGACGTACATTTGTGTCGCATCAAATCATGTCGCAAAGGTGAACCGTTCTACTGAACTTTATATTAAAGGTAACTCTACATTTTTAATCAATTTTATTCCTTAAGAAAATTAACAAATGCAGGCAAATACATTACTAATTATGGGTATTGTAATGGTGGTAATACTGTCACTAGACAGTATAACCAACGCAGTATACTGCGCCAGATGTCCAGCAGACTAATGGTCTAGTTGTTATAAAGTTAACAGCACTCCCGTGGGTTTCTACACATGCGAAACGTTTGAATAAAGTATTGAACATTACTTGAAATACGTTCAATAAAATTACAGTTGTATCGACATACCTCACAAAACCCAAATTCCGACATCTTCAAATCAAACTATTTAAAAATCCAGGCGGAATGTAGGCTTATGTTTTGTTATGTTTTTTTGACAGTTGCGCCAAAATGGTTAGAGGAACCGTCCAATTCATCTTTACTTCTCGGAAGAAAAGGAACAGTCTCGTGTAGTGCCAATGGATATCCCCAGCCGCAAGTGCATTGGATGAAAAAAGACGGTATACTTTTGTTATAATACTTGTAAAAACCACAAGATTCTACTACAAATAGCAGTGTGCTCTGACTCTACTTAAATTAGGGATTAATTTATACAGGGTTGAATCATTTTAAGTTTTTAACAATCATAAAGCATTTTTTCTTTTCTGTTATTAAAACTTTTGGCTTCTATTATTTAAACAACCATAACAAGTAGAAAATTATGTTTTTAGAGTCATCGAAATATTATTACAAAACTTGCTTCTCGGAGAAGACTAGCAATCTTAGAAGTTCTATTAAACCTACTAGCTAGGCGGTAAAAGCAAAAGACGATAAGTAAAGATTTCTTCAACTTTAGTCTAAAATTTTTCAGGTCTTCTAGGAACATGGCAGCCAGTCCTAGAACTCGCCGGAGGAGGGATTTTGAGTCTTCCGAACGGGACACTCGTAATTGAGGAGGTGTCTCTAACAGACGAGGGTCTCTACTCCTGCAATGTGGAGAACGGTGTTGGTTCGCCTCTCAGTAAATCCGTTTGGATGAGCGTCAATAGTAAGTCTATTTAAACAAATTTATCTCTTTTGTCTAAAAATATTAGAGCTTGATTTTGTTGGATCTAATTTCGTAATACACATACGCATCTAATCTAAGCAGAACACTGTTTTAAAAAGTATACAAAATAATAAAGTCAAGTATATTATTTAATATTCATTTTCCAGAACCAGTTCATTTTGAAACGTCGTCTTCCAACGTGACATCGCGGCTCGGTCATTCAGTCACTCTGGAGTGCCGTCCCCTAGGCGATGAACCCATTAGGGTCGTCTGGAGTCATGATGGAAACAATCTAGACCTTCGGAACCAAAGGTATTATTGACATAAACTACATATAAAAATAAAATAAGAGTGAAAACGGAGCAATCACAGTTAAAACCAAAATGTTAATTGAGATTTGTCAAGTCACTTTTGATTTATTAATTCTTTCTTAATTTCAGGACCAAACACACGGAAACTAAACACTCTCTCGGAGTATCGAGCACGATTAGTCTTCAGTACTCAGAGACGTCTGACGCGGGGCTGTATCAGTGCCGAGCCAGCAATCCCTACGGTGCGGCAACTTTCAGCGTTCATCTCACTATATTAGGTAAGTTTCAGGAAGAGCTTTGGGGCCATTCAACTTTGACCACCACCTTACCAACTTGACCCACGAAAATCATTATTTTCACTATCCAATACTTATGTTTGTGCTGTGCCACCATATATTTTGGTTTTTGATTTCGGGCGCTGGCTACAAACGTATTTTATTTATCAAAAAGTTTGAAACTCACAATACAAACGTGTAATAAGCACATTGATGTCAAGTTTTTGAGTAAATTGTTTGAGGGGGGGGGCAACAATTTCAGAACCTCCCACCCCGCCGTCAGATGTACGCGTGGAAGCTGTGCAATCACGCGTAGCGACTGTGTCGTGGCGAGACACGTTGCGTGCGCACGCCCAGTACTATGCGCTGCAATACGTGCCCGGCCACTACGCCGTCTGGGAGCAGGCCGCCACAGTCAACGTCACCAGGTATGCAGCCAAAGCTGCGTCCAGCACTGCTTTAAGGCCGGTCTCCGCCAAAGTGAACATGTGTTCTTACATATCTCCACTAGGTGATTCCTCCGAAGATAGATGCGTACGGACCAAACGGAGATACGTACTCTGCTGTATGTCGTCACGGGCTTGTGAGTCATAGTTTACCATACAAATATGACACATCTCTCTGCTCCACTCAACTGTCTACACTGACTCTGAGCGGAGCGGAGATGAGTAAGTAACGAAATCCTATTGGTTGTGTCCAACACATCTCTTCTCCGCTAGTCTCGTCTCCGATTTGGTGAAGTCCAAACCGTACACATTTATACCCAGACTCTCATATTCCAGAGTTCCATTCCAAAGTTGATTTTCTGTGCTTTTTACAACTTACTTTGTGGCTTACTTAAGTCACAGCAATTTGAAAGTTACTACAAACATAGCATAATATCATGCCCATCTCGAAGCTCATTATATTTTTGGTTCCATTAAATTTAGACGTTTTTTTTTTGTGCGACAATCAAATTTAGACGTAGACTTGATTATTTTCATGATGTTTATTGTGAAATAATCCTATACGTGATATAATCGTGAAATAATCCTGATTGGCTGTTAATTATGATGATGATGATGATGATGATGATTATGATGATGAAACTCATTAAATCGCAGGTTACACCTGACACCTGCTTATTTGTCCTTTAAACAATCAAAAGTCATAAAATAGAATTTTCTTGGACGCTTTCAGAAAAAACACAGATATACGTCAAACGCTTGAACTGCAGAACTTGAGACCTGCTACAGCTTACGGTGTTCGCGTCGCCACTGGAAACCAAGTGGGGATCAGCGTATACACAGCTCCTGTGCACTTCACTACTCATGAGGAAGGTGATTATCACATTTACGGGGTCTCAATTTCATGAAGATAGACAACACCAAGACGATCATAAATTTCGACAACTGTACGACTACTAATTTAATAACTCTAACTTTTTATATTTCAGCACCTTCCGCGCCACCAATGAACGTCCATGTAGAGCAAACTGAGAATCCCGGCGAGCTACATGTGTCATGGCTCCCACCCTTAAAAGATAGCCACAATGGAGCCATTATAGGATATCACGTCAAAGCGGTTCCACAAAACATTGGTGCAGGTATTTTTCTATACTCACAAATATACAATTTTTTTGGATAATAGCTGCCCTTCCCGATACAGAACAATATTTGCCCCTTCCAAGTCACTATAAAATAGGACTGCACGTCAGAAAAGGATCAGAATAGATCAGTAACATCAGAATATATCAGAAAATAGTATGGCACGTCAGAACGGCATTGCCCTCACTTTGATATTGCCTCACTCGCCGCTGTCTCTCCCACAAGTTCCGGGGTTGCCATTTAGCGGGGAGACAACTCTAAGCACTATGTATATGGTTAAAATGTTGACTAAGTATTTGGTACAGTTCCAGTACATAGAAAAATATATTACTTCTATGTATTGTCAAATTATAACACTTTAACTAAAATCATCTACTGGAAGAATGGTCATATTCTTGTGGAAAACAAGTTTTACAGAAAATAAATCAGTTTCAGATGACGGCGATACAAGAACTCTGAAAGCTTCGCAGCAACCAGGAAAACAAGAGGCTTTGTTGAGTGGTCTCCTGAAAAATACAAGGTCCTTAAGTTACTTTGGGACTAAAAAGATATTGAGATTATTAAAAATTTGTAAGAGAAAGATAATATTGAGATTGCTTTTTGAAACTGTTCTAGATACGCTGTGTCCGTGTCGACCTTCACAAGTGCTGGATCGGGACCCTTTTCATTGCCAGTATTTCAAGACACTAGGGAAGGAGGTAAGATTCTATTCTAATCCGGTCCATAGTGATATAAAATATTAGATTTTATATTAATTCTCAGAAATTACCGTTATAGACAAACCTAAAGACATCTGAACTCTATGATTTATCTGTTCAGCGCCTGAACAAGCGCCGTCATCAGTGGAATGTACTGCAGTGTCGTCTACGTCTCTTCGTATCGGATGGCAACCCATCGTTGTACCCGGACAGGGAAGCTCTCTTATTGGATATACTCTTCTTTACGCGACAGAAGGTAAAGTTACTTTTTATAGGCTCTGTTTTGATGATGAAGACAGAAAATGATAGTAGTCGAATGTGTTTTGGCTAGTGTTGTGTTACGGGGAATAGTGACTCCCCAGACACCCCTACTGATTGTGTCAATTGGTGATATCAAGGAGAATGAACGACTAATTTCATAATTATATTCTGCAAATAGAGGTCAGTGCTGCAATACTGGATACCCAGTTTATCGCCCATTAACGTAATTAAGTATACCTACGTACTTCCAAACAAAATGTATTTCTGAACATTTATTCAAGTTTTCTCTTATTAATTTCTTTTAAGTATTCTAATTTCTATTATTCTCTTCTCTATTCTAATTGTCTTCTCTTATTATTAATTAATTATTAATAATTGAACGGACCGGCAAGGCAGATAAGAGCCGCGGGTCGACGGTGGATCCAGGCTACTTCTGACCGGTTCTATTTGAAAATTATAATGAATAACATAATTTCTCTCATTCTGATTTATAAATTTATCTTTATTCTAATGTGTACTTGATTCAGTTGCAAAAAAGAAAATCAATACTAAAATTTCAGAAGGCGCCTGGCAAAATCAGACATCACTGCACACGGAGCTCTATCTTCAGTCTTTGATGAAATATACTAATTATACTGTGAAGGTGGCAGGATTTTCCAATTATGGGGCAGGACCATACTCCTATCCCATTGTTTGCGCAACTTTACAGGATGGTGAGTTTATTTTTTAATGAAAATATCCATCTGTCAAGAATATTTTTTTTATCTTAAAAGGTGGTTTTACTATTCACCAGATGGTATGTGACAAACTTCGCTTCTGCAAGTAGCTAGAAAGAAAAGAAGTTTAAATAAATGTGTTTATTTAATTAATAAATTTTGACTTTGTACTAAATTCAAAATTTCTTTTTATTTTTCAGTGCCAAGTCCGCCTTCAGACATCAAAGTGTTAGTTCTCTCTTCTACGTCATTGCTTGTGAGTTGGAAGAAACCTGAGAATCCCAACGGTGAACTAATGTATTACACAGTATACGTCAAACCTACGTCGAGGTAATTCAAATATTAATTTAGCTAAAAATTAAATTACTTTTGAGCACGGCTATTTGAAGTCTTCTTCATTTAAAATACAGTTGTCTTCTTTATTTTCTAAAAAATGAATTAAAAATGTTCCCATTTTAAAGCAACGGTGGTCTGTACTGACTGAGTGAGAAAAGATGAAATATTGGCTTTTTAGCCAGATAGATGGGTTGGGTGCCACAAACTTTTGACTCGCGCGACATTTCTCCTCTATTTTAAGTCATGTGGATGTTATCGATAATGTATTGGCCGACCGTTTTTTACAGTAACGGTCCGCCGCAAACGCATCGGGTAGAATCTGAAGGTCGCAGTACGTTCGAAGTAAAAGACCTGACGACTGGACGCACGTATGAGACTTGGGTGACAGCCAGCACTAGTGCTGGTGAGGGATCAGCTACTAGGAGGGTTTCACATACACCAACTCATCGAGGTACCTACCTACGTTAAATACCTAGACTGACTTGTGATTGTGCCCCGCCACTACTTTCCAGATTCAGACTAAAGCCAAATTTGAAAAGTTCATCTCTAAAGTTACCTGCCGAGAATCGAACCTGGAACCCTGAGAAGAGCATAATGGGGCAACCATTTAACCGATGGGCTCGTCAGAAAACTGGACTTACATCAGAAAACAGTATTCCAAAACTGTAAATTTCTCTTATATTTTTCTGTTAAATTGAGACAAAAAATTTGTATTTCAAGTGGTTGCCGGAGTGGCGTCGCTTGGTGGTCCAATTTCGGTGGGAGTCGGTAGTTCTCTGCTGCTGGTGTGCCAGTGCGTGGGCTCTCCTCCTCCCAGGACAGTGTGGTACCACAAGCACAACATCATCACACACCATCCCAGGTTCACCAGGAACCACGACGACAGTCTGCTCATCAATAGTAAGCGACAGATTTTGTGTTAATATTTTTAAAATGTTATTAAGGGGAGCAGGCAGGCTGACACAATGTAAATGGTAAAAAACACTTTTTCAAATAATATATGTTTGAATGCCAAGGCGCACTGCGTTCCCCAATGGGTGGCAATAACCACTAACTATGATAAAATAAAGTTACTGTGGTACTGTACTCGTAATTCGATACGTGATTATACCGACTGTCGACCGACTGTGGACACTACTTGGTGAAGCCATTGAAGTGCAGGTATGTGGGAAACACTCGGGCAACACTGAGTGTGGGCAAATCTCAGTGGCGCCTTTGCACTCCGACTTAATTGGCTTTGACATATTCTCTTAACCTGGCGATAAATCGGTGGCGATGTATCGTCTAATCTCGCTATATTTTACTGACAATTAGGTTTTCAACCTCTCGACTACGTATTCTTCCAAAAAGTTTAAAGGTTGCTTATGAAGAACACCAACAACGTGATGCAGTGTTTGTAATTTATTCCAGATATAGACCAGTCTCTAAGCGGTAACTATACATGTCTAGCGAAGAATTTATACGGATCAGACTCAGTGGAATACACAGTGATAGTGTTGCCATTGCCAGACGCGCCTGTGTTGAGAGGCACTCCGTATAAAGATTCTATTCTGGTCGAATGGGAACAACCGTATTTCTCCACCAGTAATAAGAGTTTGAGCAACAAAATTAGTAAGTATTAACATACATGCCAATTTACATTCCAGGGGATTTGGTGTCAATCCAGCCGTCTTCCCTGGTTTTGTTTTTATGGTTACATAATAGAGTTAACTCTGTATCCATATATCTTATTAGCCTACAGTCTAACGTGGAAGGAGGCGAATGGACCGTGGCAGGAAGCATGGCCCACAACCAAGTTGCCGAATCTGTCGGGAGTTCAGAAACACGCGCTCACAGGACTCAAATGTGGCACCAAATACTCGTTAAGGATCACTGCCACAAACAGGGTCGGGACATCGCAACCGGCTTACATGGACATAAGCACATTGGGCGGTGGTATGTTATGTTTTATTGTCTTACTTAAAGTCCTCGCATTACAAACCGCATGTGGTGTCTTAAAAACTTTCATCCAGATCAATACAGACAAAAAGACTAGTCTACAAAAACACCTGAAGATTTAAAAAAGAGTAGAGATGCTGAATTTCTTAGGGAAATTTATTAAAAAACTTTTATTGTAATGGTCTACGGGTAGGCTGACAGTGACAGCAACATCAGAAGAGAATTAAATGCAAATGGGAGAGTCCTATGTCCACAGTGGACGTCCTACGGCTAATGATGACTGATTACCAATATGATAAAATATATTACAGTGCCGATACCAGCGGTCACGAACGACTGGCTGTGGAGCAATAGCAGCCACTTACTGGTGCAGCTAGCTGGATGGGACGACGGTGGCTGCGAACTCACGGCCTGGGATGTAGACTACAGGCCGCGGGGCTCCAGACCCTGGATTAGGGCTCATAATGCCAATGTATGTTACCTTCGATTAGTTTACGAATACCTACGCATACGTTCTAAATACATAGCAACGCTACTCGATTCCCCACATTTTGTCCTTCAGAAAATAAGTTGTGTCTGGATGGCCTGGAGCAACATGCTGTTATTTCACGGAGTTAAGTACTATATAAAGTGCTTACTGCCGCTAAAATTGCCCAGTATGTTTGCGAAAAGCAGCGTGGCCTGAAAATACCAAAAAACTCAAAATATTTTTGATG
Organism: Synanthedon myopaeformis; assembly: GCA_944738685.1. Lineage (NCBI taxonomy): Eukaryota > Metazoa > Arthropoda > Insecta > Lepidoptera > Sesiidae > Synanthedon > Synanthedon myopaeformis. The sequence goes on along the minus strand of OX122938.1, from coordinate 2,891,491 downwards.
CCACTTCTGTATCCAAGAATGAAGAATTTTCTGTTTCAGGCGTACACAGATCTGTCCTCGTGGAATCTCCCGTCTCTGTACCAGGCTAAGACTTACCGTTCGATGTCGTTCGCCATAGCTGACCTGACTCCAGGCACTTGGTACCAGGTCCGGGTGACTGCCACCAACGAAGCTGGAACTGTTACGACCATTTACAACTATGCTACTAGAAATGAAGATGGAAGTAAGTAATGTCAGTTATCACATAATTATGTAGGTTATTATGTAGAACAGTGAAACTGTGCAAATCGATGCAACGTAACATTTTGTTGTTTTGCATTTTACAACGTAACATTTGACTACCTGTTGGATGAGTGGCAAAGGTGCTTCCCTAACCTCTCAGGAATCCCGGGTTCGATTCCCGGCGGTGCAACTTTGGAAATAAACTTTTCAAAGTTGGCTCTGGTCTAGATTTGGAAAGTTGAATGGCAAACTGCACTTCGCAGTCATTTGCCTCCTAATCCGTGACGCATTCTTAAAAATTTCGTTAAAAATGTATCTTGATCAGAATGTTTTTGTAATTTTTTTCAGGTGAAGTTGGTCCACCTTCGGAGCTGTTCGACTTGAACATGGTAGTGATCGTGTGCAGTTCCATTCTGCTCACAATTTGCTTGCTCAGCTGTATATACATATTAATTAGGAGACAGAGGTAATAAACAAAATTAAATACATCTGCATTTATTAGTACACAGTTGGACGTCCTCAATTTGGTTACGACATTTGTCTTAATAAATGCACTATATCATAAAAATTAAGTCCAAACATCGACTCCTCGTCCAAAGCACATACTTTGTATGTCAGTATACTTATAATAGCATGCGTGATCGTCACGTCACGCTCGCGCCCGCGGGATTAATTTTTTTTAAGCTAAGTTTTCACTTTTGACCTACAGTCCTACAACTGACAGTTTTTTTTTTTCAGAACCGGTAACTTAACTGAATATCGGGACTCGATAACTGTGGACAACAAATCGGAGAGCGGAAACTTGACTGCGAACACTTCTCACACGAATCTCAACGCTAAAGAGAACTCAATCAACGCGCAGAACAGAATATATAGCGCGCCGATTCACATGAGAAACAACAGCAAACATGGTTCGTTTTTTTTACTTCTTATTAAAGCTTATTATTTTATATATCATACCAAAGGGTGGACCTCGAGATGAATATTGACAAGAGGAAAGCTATGTCTAATGTCCATGTTGTGCCCACCTCAGTAATAATTGGGAATTCAATAATGCATGTACTTGAGATAAATAGTCAATTAGGTAGAGCCAACTTCGAGAAGGAGGTCTATCGTCAAATCCAGCTGGAATGGGCAGCGTTCAGTAAGCTCCGAGACATCTTCTCGTCTAAAATTCCTCAATGCCTCAAAACAAAAGTTTTCGACCAATGTGTGTTGCCAGTGAGGACACATAGTGCTGAAACGTGATCTCTAACTATGGGCCTCGTAAGAAAGCTCATCTTTCGGCTATGTCGACAACTTTGGTTCTATGACGAATTTCAGAATTTTTGATCTTATCCACCAAAGAAACTTAGAGAAAGACGCACTGTTTATAAACCTGGGTTTTTTTACTTGATCTAATAAATTTATTTATTGTGTTTATTTCGACAGAACTGTACGAAATAAGTCCGTACGCCCAGTTCGCTGTTGGCTTTCGCACGTTTGGTCACGTTGACAATCAGGACCTTCCCACCAGACATCCGAAGCATAGATACGATACAGGTGAGCTAATGCTTATACTAAGTAATTATAAGATAATTCTTAACTTGGTGAGTATCTTGAACTAACTTATGAGGTGTTCGATTCGTCAAATGAATTATTAGGTAAGGTAAAAGCCTGGACTAACACCTAATATGCATAAACTTCGTAAAAAATTATTAGGATTTTTTTTACCTACAAATGTTTATATCAGCAAGTAACAAACTATATTTTATTAGGTAACGCTGACGAAATCGCATGCAACAGCTATTTTATGAAAAAAATATAAATGTATTTTATTAAATGAAATCTTATAATTTATATCTTTTTGTATTATTATGTAAGGGTCAGGCATGCGGACAGTGCTTCAAGTGCGTTGCCGATCTTAATGCGATTAAGGATTTGGGATTAAGAAAAGTTAAGGAAATGGGCTCTGGCATTCCTTACCAACGCACCTAAACACAACAGCACATATGCTGTTATTTCGCGGGGCTTCCAGATGGTCTGCCCAAATGTCTGAGAAACCCAGTTTGTCCTGTCACTAAATATAAAAAAATATAAAAAATATATGGAACTCTGGTCGCGCTTAACCGAAGATCTCTTCTTTTTCAGAAACAAGTTTCCAAGTGTGTTCAGAATCAGAAGATAGCGACAGTATAATATCTAAATCGACACTCAAAAGTGTGCCTAGAAGTGAGTATCCACTTTACTAATAAAGTAACTTAAAGTTAAGAAAATAGTAAAATAATTTATAAATCATAACTTAGAATTAATGAAAAAATTACAAATAAAATTTAAGAAAAATAATTTTCTTTTTCAGAAGCCTGCCGAACACCGCATCATAGATAAAACTAAATAGTAAAGTACTATCATTATAAATGGACAATACACCAAGTGTTTGTATTATAATATTATTATTATTATATAACTATATTATAAAATTGAATGTCAGTCCAAAAGTATGTAATATTAGCCCACTGCCATTTATATCGATGTTAAACATACACAATTGTACATTGTTAGAGCAGAATTAACTTAACTTAACATCTTTCAATCTTTTTTAATTATTCCTCAATACAAATAGTAATTTTTTTAAGTAATTATAGTCATCTCTTTAATAAAAAAAAATTGCTCCGAGCACGACTGGAGTTTACTCCTTAATACACATAATTTTGAATTTGAAATTTGAATTTTGAGTTTGAATTTTTTCAAAGTAAAAAGTAAGTTGCGCAGAAGAACATAACGCTTTTTATTTAACGCTTGTATTAATTTTACTCTTCATAAAATTTCCATACCTTATATGAACAATCGATTCTTAAGGAGTAAACTCCAAGAATATATTATATATTCTTTATTTATAACGTTTCATATATAATATTTATATCTGCAAAGACTTAAGAAGTACCTTATACACTGCCGTTTAAGTTACTACAAACAGTTAGCTTAACCTTATTCAGAAACATTGTTTAAAAAACCTTTCACAATGAGCTAATAATCATTAAATTTAAACTAACCCTCGACATTCTACTGTGACCTGAAGGAATAAAGAGATGTTATAAGTTTGACCTGTGTATCTGTGTATCTTTCTGTGGCTTCATTGCTCCCGAACGGATGGACAGATTTTGATCAGTTTTTTTTTATGCTTTCAAGCTGACTTTATCGAAGTTTCTTAACTATAACTTATGAAGATTTGTTCGGTCCTAATTAACGGTGGGATTTCACTAACATCCACAGGTTCGATTGATGTGAAATTTGGTATGCTGTTACTTCGATGGTATTCCATGACAAGGTAACCTTGACATGATCCTACAGCATCAGGTAGTTTGCGGGATACCCAACTTCTCATCAACTTTCAGCAGATATAGCGTGTTTGGGTTTAATAGAACGTCGGGGGTTAAGTAGTAAGTTTAAATTTACACAAAAATAACATAAAATTTTGTTAACATAGGTACCTAAATAAAATTAATTATAATATCTGGGTCGTCTTTGGTGGGTGGGATTCAGTGAAGCCTTTTTCTTGTGTTTGACTTGACCTACTTTGACAATTTGAGAATTTTCGCTTATGAATGAATATAAAAGACATTTATATTCATTTGAATTTATATTTTTTATAAGATATTGTTATTATATATTTTTATTTTTTTATTTTAGTAGTTAGAAATTAAATTGTAAATAGTTATATTTTGTCCTAAACCTCGATATCTGTAAATTGTATGAAATATTCAATAATCACATTCATATACTTATCTATAGAAACATTTCAATGTTATTATGATGAAATAGAATTTAATCATTTCCACGATATATTATATTATCAGCAGGTCATTTCCATTCAAAATTAAAATTTACTTTATTTTGAAATTCGCAAATTAAATGTTAAAAAAATAATTAAAATGACACCATTATTTCTTAAAGTGGTAATTAAATATTATTTTCACCTCTCCAGCACGAAAACAGTGCTTTTGGTGCCTAAAAACTCGCAGCAAAATCGATTTTTGATGCGATCGTGTTTCGAAATCGAACACGCGATTTAACTTACAGGAATATTTTATTGGTGTGTATAGCCATAGCCGACTAGAGTTGGCCCAGCTGTTAAGATATACAAGGACCCTTACCTAACACGCAAGTAAATAATACGACCATCACAGTTCCGAACAAAACTGTTACCTTTAGGGCTTTCACCAACTAAAAGTAGAGTTGACTAGTTATTTTTAAAAATAATTTTATGTTTTATTAAATTATGCACTCGGTTTGCTGCATCCTTCGATAGGCGATTTTTTTTATTATTTTCTTTTTAATCTTTGGGACTTTTACTGTACAAACAAAGGTAAGTATATCAGCTCCAACATTCCCGGTTACCGGTGACTTTAAATGGCGGTTAGCCTACTTGACACATGGTGAAAGAGGCCCTTAAACTTACAAATTGCTATAATTTTACTTTCAATTTTTAAATTTTTGTTAATTTAGTTATAATTTATGTGACTATGGCTGTGTAAATGTTGGCTATAATAAACATAATATTTAAAATTGTTTTAATTGACCTAGTAACGCTTTTCTCGCTGTTGAGGTGAAAAGTTGTATGTTTAACACGAGAGCAAATTTTTTTATGTCTCGTGCCTTTAAATCATTCACTTCGCTCAGTAGTCTATATTAGAATCACTCGCTACGCTCGTGATTCAATTCTAGACTACTTCGCTAGTTCGTGATTTAAAGTCGGCACTCGCAGAAAAAAAAATTATGCTCTCTAGTTGAACAAATAACTATTTTTATAAATTAAACAGTACTTACATTAATGGAATTTTTTTTTTAATTAAATTTAAATGTAACCTTTTTCATATGCAATGATTTCATGTGAAAAAAGTGATATTTAAAAACGTAATTTTAATACTTTTTACATTGCATAATGAAAATTTGATATAAATATTTAAATTTATATATTTTTTATATATTTGGGAAAATAATGATCCAAAAAAAGTTGTAGATTTTATTTTTAATTAATAACATTATGATTTATGATCACAAAATATTAGGAAAAATTTAGGTGAATGAGGTAATATAACATAGACTAAATCGGTGTTGAAATCTAAGTATGACCTTACACGACACACGGTTCATTGTAAACCTCTTGATAAGTATTCTACATATAATTGCTCTGTAAGTAGATATGTGGTGATATAAAGAGCAAAGAATATTATTCGAATGCCAAATTATTTCTAGTCAAGTACTAAGTTAAATGTTTATTTAAAATTTTATAGATTATAATGAATTGTTAATAATTCATACGAATTAAAGTATGTTAAGTGTGAGTTTGCACAGGCGTCCGTGTCCACGAACCTTATGACCGATATGAATTTAAGATGATTTTTTTTTAATTCTTTTACTTACTTGACGTTCTGTTTCAATGCCTGTTTCCAATTTTACATGTCATAACATAAAGTTCAATGAGACGTATGCCTACTTTAATGTTAGCTCTACATTCAAAGAGCGAATGTTATTTTATTGAAATTGTAACAAATTGTAAAATAAAATTCCTGTTTAAAAATCACGTAGAGTAAGCTCGTAGAATTGTTAAAAATAATATCTACACAAGACTGATTATTACATCTTAAACGATGATTTTAGTTTCTATACAATTTTGATCTAGAACAAATAAAAATAAATGTTAGACAAATATATTGACAGCATTTTATTTTGGAACGGATTTCTCAACCCAAAGTAAGCACTATTTAGCCATTGTATGGGATAACCATACAACGGATAGGGGACGAAACACATCCATACCAAACCTAAACTCCGAAAAATCTCGAATTGTAATTGTAACTCGAAAAAAATTTGTAAATTTGACCCTGTCGGAAATCGAACCCGATAACCCTGAGTCAGAGCGCTAAGATAATCACCTTACCTACTCTACTCGACCCATGGGGTCATAAAGAAACATTGCGATAAAATTTCTGAATTAAAAGTTAGGGAATAATGTATTTAAATTAAAGATTTTAATAAATATAAATAAATTTTTAATTTCATTTAAAAAATAATCAAAGTACATAATAATTGATTTAATTTAAAAAAATAATCAACAATCTCATTAAAAATTATTGCTATGATTATTATTAAATATTTTCATAGGAATAAATCAATTACATACATTTTTTCTATAAACCATATTTACATGAAACATTTAATTTTGCGCTTACACATGGAATTTAAATAGAATTATTATTCGATATGAGCTAATTTTTTTTAAATGTTAAGGTCAGCAGACAGACTGACGGTCCACTTGTTGGTTAGTGGCTACCGTCGCCTATAATGCCACAGGTGCTGCAAGTGCACTGCCGACTACAGTAAGGTTGAGGGATTGGGAAGGGATAGGGAAATGGGCTCTGGCGTACCTTACTCACTCACCGAAACACAACAGCACATGTGCTGTTATTTCACTGTGATTATTGCCCAAATGACTGCGAAAAGCAGTGTGTCCTGCCACTTGTAATAAATTAAAATTACATTAAGTGTTCAGTATAGCATTTGCATAAGCAATATAATATATATATTTTTTTAATAAACATAAATCCTATATAAAAGGTTCCATCCCCTCCCCCCCTTACCTATTCTACTAAATAGGTACATTTAAAACTGCCGCCTAATTTCTATAGATTAGCTATATTTATAATGACTAAAATCTATAGATTTTTATAGATTAGCTATATTTATAAAACACAAGTGATTTATACTTAAATTATATTTATGTTCATAGTATCATTATATAGTAGCATCAATCCATTAGCAGCATATAAAAATATAAGTACCAACATTAAACATTTTTAGACTTTCTTATCATTTATTTACAATTTTCATTAAATTTTAACATTGAATAGATACCTATTATCAACTATTAACTTTTTACAAAATCAACTAACATCTTTTAATAGTCAACAAGGCTAGTTTAGAGATCGATAAAAACATTAATTTAAAAAAAAACATCTCCATGAATAAAAATTTCAATAAGTAAATTTTATTAACCTAATATAGAAATTAATAGAGTTCACTAAAAAAAAAATATTAAAATAAGTGTTTTTCTTTTTCTATTTATTTTCATTTCTTTTCTCCTTATTGACAAAAATAAGACAAATATCCGTATATTCTCTATACTGAGCAAATATATCTCATAATTTTACATATATACACTTCAACAGTCAAACACAGTAACCATAAAAACAATCCTTTAGCCGCCAGAGTCGGATTTATCCGACAATTATTTTCGTGTCTATTTCGCCAGAGCCGTATTATATACAACAAATTCCTCTACTTGTATAAATGTTTTTTTTTAATCATTCCGTTGCTTTCTCAAAAAAAAAAACAATCTGTTTACTATTCAAGCGCTGGGCATGAAAGTGACAACTACAAAACCAAGCGGTTAAAGGGTTAATAAATACGACGTATAATTGTTGTTTCATAATGTCCCTGACATTGACATTGTATATTAGACGTGCAGTAAAATTAAAATAAAATAAAATAAATAAAAAACAGTCAAACACATTGACACAATGTTCAGCACTCTTCGGCGCTTGAATGTCTGCTGACCGAGTTCTTGATGATTCCACTGAGCGACTGCACAGTGAACTTTGAGGGCTAGAAGGTCGGCGCGTTCATTATGAATATCCTCTGCTCCTCCTTCTTGATCCATCTGAGGAGACGGTCCACCGCTTTTATCGCTTGGTCTTTCTCCATCAGCGCGTCGAATGTCACGTACAGTTCGAAGCCGTTCGTCACCTGAAAAAATCAACCATTAGGGCCGGCGCCATTCCAGGACATAATATAATTTGAACCTTAATCTAATTATTTTAGCACTAGCACTCCTTTATTGCAATACCAAGAGCGTTCCGCATTTTGGAATGCCGCGGCATACTTCCGCATGCTCCGGCATGCCAATGCATCCCTTCAGCAACAAGTGCTATTATCACTAAATCCCAATCAAACATTTAAAAAAATTTATATATCCACAACCGACTTTGGAGTAACGCAATGCTAACTTGAATAGTTTTCTGCACAACATATTTTGTGAAATTCATTTGTGTAATGTAAATAATTTAAATAATTTACTTCGATTGGGAACTGATACATCGAATTAGGATTAGTCCTGTGAGTTGTTGTAAATAAAAAATAAATAAAAAAAACACGGCTGCGTACTGTGTGACACTACAACGTGTCGAAGCATGCCGCGGCATTCCACGACGTGCCTAGGCATTCTGAAACTGGAAGGAGCAACATCCAAAACCTGCTAACGAAACACTCACCCAAGCTAAGACTGTATCCTGAGAGTTTGACCTGAAAATCAACTTGGCCGGCGTATTGCTGCAATGTATTTGACTGCAGAACTCCCTGTAGTTCCTCACGTACTCAATCTCCGACAACTTCTGCGGCTGCTTAGTGTTCACGTCGCCGCCCTCCTTGTGTCTAGTCCTGTAGTCCTGCAACCTGTCCAGGCTCACCGGGTCCGATGTGAACAGTTGCGCCGTCGACTTGCACTTGTACATGAAGTGCCTTATCTCCGGCATGTCGATGTGCTTCAGGGGATTGGTCGTGGGCAGATCTTTGCTCCTGTTCAACGCCTCGTTTATAGCGTTCAAACAGTTTGTGCGTCTCAATTTGTCTGCTATGGCGTGTTTCGCTTGTGACAGTGGGAAGAAAGCGTCCCTCTGTACGGTCAGAAGCAACAAACACGCTTGACAATCTTCCGAAATGTACGACACGTGACCGTGAAGGAATCCTCTGAAAATATTTTTTTTTTTTTGAGTAACATTAATGCTTGGGCAACAAAACCAACGCTCGAAGCGAATTCGCTTATGTCTAGGTCACGAAAACAACGCTCGAAGCGAATTCACTTAGCGCTGCAAGCGTCAGCGTCGAGCTTCAAAAATTTCAATGCATTTTGCAGCGCCGTGTTGTGGCCTCTTACATGAACTACGATCATTTGTTTTTGACGCTCGACGCGCAGTAGACATTTTGAGCTTCCCCCTATTTCCCTATTCCCTATTTTCGGTATATCAGGTGAAGTTGTAAATATCAACTATTGAACCATAGAACCATCAAGGATATTTATTAAATTCTTAATTGCTTACAACTGTACAAAAATAGGTTGATTTCGATAATAAGAGGTGTTGTCAGTGAGTAAGGGATGGCAGAACCCATTTCCCTATCCCTTTCTTATCCATTATTCGTCACCTACTACAGTCGGCAGCGCACTTGCAACATGCATAACTTTGCTTGTGTTTATAAACTACTTTATCCACTTTCCACAAAGTGAATCATCATCAGCCTATCCGACGACCTTAACATTAAAAAAAAATAGATAACTTACGTGGCGTCGAATTTCGGTAAACATATGGGCGTCCAACTCTCCGCCGTCTTGAACGACTCCGAACTTCTCACCAAATTGAACAGCAAATGTAAATCGGACGGATGCAACGTGTACTTCTTCATTCTGACCAACGTGATCAATTGATTGCCCGCAATCAGTATGGCGAACACTAGATCCCTTATTTTGTTGCAGGCGGAGGTTATTGCGTTCGTTATATTCTCCCTGGCCTTTTCGGCCAGGGGCAAACATCTAACTGCGCCCAACAAGAAAGCCGGATCTTTCTCCATGAAAATCAACAAGTGATCTATGAGTCTCTCCGCCCCCGAGAGGAGCCTTCGCAGGTCGTAATTGCGTCTCTGTTCGAATATTCGATTCAACTGCGTCAGTGTTAGCACTGAGACTATTTGATTGAACGCGTAACTACAACGAAAACGTAATACAAAATGTCAATAAGATGCACATCTTTTTTTTATTAATAACAAGCTGTTGCACGCGACTTCACTCGCGTAGTTTTATAAAACATAGCCTGTGTTACTCGCTGATAACGTAAATTTCTATAGGTGAAAGAATTCTTAAAATTGGTCCAATAATTTTTGAGTTTATTCATTACAAATATACAAATCTTCTCTTTATAATATTAAGTATAGATGGGTTTGCTCTTGGCCAGCATCTAGCCGTGCAAGAAAGACGAGGCTGACGATGAAACGAGATAACCTAGAAAATGCCTATTCACTCCAACTTTTGCAAAAGCACAATAAAATTATACTGTTGAAATACAATTGTTCAACGTTAGATAGCACTGTGGTTGAATGATAAAAATAATTTCTCATAAAAATACTTCCTAAAAACATATTTTTAACAACCCAAAAATAATGTTTACAAGTTCACGGAGATAAGGAGTTTTCACGTCAAAAATATATTGGATTGTCCTGAGTCCATTTAAAAAAAAACCTTTATGATGCTATTGGAATAAGTATTTTACGCTCTATTTACTCTGGTATACTCTTTTAAGTCCTAAAAAGTTTCCCTTTTGATTATTATGTTACATACAAGTCCAACTCTTTACACTCAGATGTTTATCGTGTGTACTGAATATTTTGCTAAATGTGACTAAGAATAGTTTCCGCCAGCATACAGATATACTTATTTATACATCTCTACATTTTTAAAATATTGTAAATCAATATCAAAAGATCTGTCTGACAGTATTGCTCTCTTGTGAACTTGGCCAATTATAAATAGATAACTCACGTCAACTGTAAAACCAACTGAGTTTCACTTTCATTGGACTTTGACACAGCCACAAGTATCAGAGGGCCCTTAACGAGAAACACCGCTTTACAATCGCTTGTCGTGATTGACCTCAGTATGTCTTGGTTTTGGTCCTCAACCACACTCACCAACGCTTGAACAACACCACAAAGACCTGCAAGCTTGTCTTCATTGCCATATCTGAAAACGGTGTAATGATTACATAGACTACATAATAATGTAGATGTTAATGTGAAATTAACATTGATAATTATGTTATGGCAATATAAATAGTTCAATTTTTAAAAGTTATCAATAAGTAAGGTATTTGCCTATTTTTCAAAAATGTTTAAACTAATTATTGGTCAATTTTAAACAACATTATTTTTGTTATGCATATAAATAATAATGGAATAACAATGATAAAACCCAAAAATATATTCACAATTTAAATTATGCCGCCTATATATCCGTATGTCGTCACATTGTATGTATGACCACATATTACTCAAAAAAAAACCATTTAATTAATATTAATATTAAATATATCGTAACTTCAACTTCATTCATTAGTGGGATGATGGTAGTCAGGAATACCTGCCTGCTTGATTTGGCTAGTTTTAATAAATTAGCTAAGAATAGTTTTAAATAACAAAAAATAATCACCTGGAATAAATGGGTTTTCCAGCAGAACTCAATATAAAAACGTGTTTCTCTTTATTGACTAATTCTGGAGATTTCAAATAATCATCTTTCTCTTGATCCTCGTCTTTTCCATTTTCTTCGCAAAGATTACTAGTACTGGTCGACCCTGACATAGATTCCTGCAATAGTTTGAAGAGTATTTATTTATTTATTTATTTGAAAAGGCTTACCAACTAAAGATATACTTAATCACAATATATAACACTCATAGAAAGGAACACCATAAGTTTGAATTTAAATTATAGGAAAGCACAACAATATTTGAGATTAATGAAATTATATTAAACTAGCTGGTGCCCGCGACTTCGTCCACGTTGAACGATGAAAGGTACCTTTCTGGTGTACCAGACATGTATGCAAAATTTCATGGTGATCGGTTCAGTAGTTTTTGAGTAGTAAACATGTAGTCATATCAATAGCATTTAGGATTAGGAATAGAGAAATGGGCTCTGGCATCCTTTACTCACTCACCTAAACACAATAGCACACATGCTGTTATTTCATGGTGGTCTTCTGTAAGAGAGTGGTTATTGTCTCCATACGGGCTGCCCAAATGACTGAAAGCAGTCTTTCATTACTTATGCCAGCCTCTATAAAAGATCACCCTCGACTTGGGATGGATTCAGACCAATGTTCAATGGTTAACTGAGTATATTATTGATTACTTACATCTTTCCCTTGTAAATCATCACTAGATTTCGCAGCTTTCAGCTGAGCTTCTTTTGTTTCTTCCCCGATTTCGTTTTGGATTTTACTTATCGTACTACTCTTTGCTGAAAGGCTGTAATTCCTTTCCTGAAGACTAGAACTCATCTCTGAAGCGAATTCTTCAAAGGAATCAGTAGGATTAAGAACACTCTCGGGGCAAGCGCCTGGTTCTAATACTGTTGTAACGTTTTCTTGTATATCAACATTAGTGGAATCGTTATCTTTCGAAGTAGATGCCATTGTGCATGTGATTTAGGAAGGAATTAAAAACGCAAACAAAATATAAGGTCTATTGCAGTTTTCGCTACTTTCGTTTCATCAGTGAGTGAATTTTTCACTGCATAAATAAAATAAATATTTATGTAATAAATTAAAATTTTTATCATCTAGGTACATACTTTATTTATTTGTTGGATTCTTGGATTGGATCGATAGGATGGATACAAAATTACAAACAGAACTACAGAATAAAATAATTGATTAATATTTACATCCATCCAGCATCCATCACATTTCTAACAGGTCACAGAATAAAATTTTTGTCAGAAAGTTTGACACTGACAGTTCTTCAAAAAAGAGTTGAAATAGGGCAGTTTCATATTCAATCTGTCAATTCAATTTATTGGTCTCGAAATTGACCGTACTCTACTCACGTACCAATCAATCCTACACACAACTTCATTTTGCCAGCAATGCAAGCACGTTGAGAGCTCTATGTAGTTCTTTCAAAATATCAAAAAGCAGAAATTGCTTTGGTGTTTATCATAAATAATACGAAAAAAATTGCTATTACAGATTTTTTTTTTCTATAAATATGTTTTATTTAGAACCAGAAGACCTACAACTTTTTTAAAAGGATTCAGTGTTTCTAAGCATTACTGTCATTAGTAACACCCTTTATAAACAAATAAACAAAGAAGGCATTTTTATGCCTGAGGTAGTCATGTGTACAATACACATGACTACCTCAGGCTCAGGTTTAACCATAACTATTTTACAAAATTGTAATCAATGAAAAAAAGGTTGTTTATTAAAAGTTCGAATAATTAAAAAGTAAATTTATTACAACTCTATACTTAATCTTAATATCGCCCTTTATCCCTTCTTCTATCAACATCGTGTCTGTCCCTTTCTCTCCGAACATCTCTGTCCCTTTCCCTGCCCCTGTCTCGTTCCTTTTCTCTTTCGCGCTCTTTCTCTCGCTCCCTCTCTTTTTCTCTTTCCTTCTCCCTCTCCCGCTCTCTTTCTCTTCTGCGATCGCGTTCTCTACTTCTGGAACGTTCTCTTTTCCTATCTTTTTCTCTCCTGTCTCTCGATCTGAAAAATGTAATATTTGTAATTTGAAAAATCATTGTGATAATAAAATCACCAGAACAGGAGGGACTGCATTTCGCATTCATTTTGGCAGCCCATTTGCCAACAGTAATCACCCCCTTACAGTAGACCTCAGTGGATGTTTTACTCGCATATTGTCCACCATCAGCATCACTGACATCAGCATCAGTGACAAAGAGCACCAAATTGCTATACCAAATATTATATGCAATTTTCTATATGTGGTTGGTATTAGTTGAATATTTTTATTCTGAGATATTAAAACGTAAAGGAAGTAATGTAGAAAAACTTATTTTAATAGGCAATGGCCATGTAGTGTGAATTTATAATGCCCACACTCTCTAGTGAGAGCATAAAATTTTTATATGCAACACTGTCACACTCTTGGTTGAGTCCTTTACATAAAAAATGGTTAAAGACAAATATTAGAATATAGTTGGATCTATATTTTTAGGTGCTCTATTGGAATTTGAAATATTTAGCCTATGTCTGAGGCCTAGATTATATTAGCCTAGATTTATCCAAAAAATATTTTCGTGTCCATTTCGCCAGAGGCGTGTATTTATGACAAATAACTCTACTTGTATAATGGTTATTTTTAAATCATTGCATTGCTGTCTGTTTAAAAAATATACATAAAATCGAAGAAATTATATGAAACAATCATGTAGTAAGCTTACTAGTAATATTTTTATAGCTGACATTTATCTATTGTTTTTCAAAACAATTGCGGTAAACACCTGTCTGCAATAAAGTGCATGTAACTCAGGGTAACGAAAGTGAGGCTCAGGACTTACAATAAAACATGTGAGTAGAGCAGAGTACAGGCGCGCTCCCTTATTACACTTATAGGCCTTATGGGAACGTGTGATTTGATAATGAGAAAATAAATGTAAATAACATTCATTTGATTTTTTATTTTGACATATGAAGGCCGTGACCATTTCAATGGACCTGAAAACGGTGTAATGATTACATAGACTACATAATAATGTAGATGTTAATGTGAAATTAACATTGATAATTATGTTATGGCAATATAAATAGTTCAATTTTTAAAAGTTATCAATAAGTAAGGTATTTGCCTATTTTTCAAAAATGTTTAAACTAATTATTGGTCAATTTTAAACAACATTATTTTTGTTATGCATATAAATAATAATGGAATAACAATGATAAAACCCAAAAATATATTCACAATTTAAATTATGCCGCCTATATATCCGTATGTCGTCACATTGTATGTATGACCACATATTACTCAAAAAAAAACCATTTAATTAATATTAATATTAAATATATCGTAACTTCAACTTCATTCATTAGTGGGATGATGGTAGTCAGGAATACCTGCCTGCTTGATTTGGCTAGTTTTAATAAATTAGCTAAGAATAGTTTTAAATAACAAAAAATAATCACCTGGAATAAATGGGTTTTCCAGCAGAACTCAATATAAAAACGTGTTTCTCTTTATTGACTAATTCTGGAGATTTCAAATAATCATCTTTCTCTTGATCCTCGTCTTTTCCATTTTCTTCGCAAAGATTACTAGTACTGGTCGACCCTGACATAGATTCCTGCAATAGTTTGAAGAGTATTTATTTATTTATTTATTTGAAAAGGCTTACCAACTAAAGATATACTTAATCACAATATATAACACTCATAGAAAGGAACACCATAAGTTTGAATTTAAATTATAGGAAAGCACAACAATATTTGAGATTAATGAAATTATATTAAACTAGCTGGTGCCCGCGACTTCGTCCACGTTGAACGATGAAAGGTACCTTTCTGGTGTACCAGACATGTATGCAAAATTTCATGGTGATCGGTTCAGTAGTTTTTGAGTAGTAAACATGTAGTCATATCAATAGCATTTAGGATTAGGAATAGAGAAATGGGCTCTGGCATCCTTTACTCACTCACCTAAACACAATAGCACACATGCTGTTATTTCATGGTGGTCTTCTGTAAGAGAGTGGTTATTGTCTCCATACGGGCTGCCCAAATGACTGAAAGCAGTCTTTCATTACTTATGCCAGCCTCTATAAAAGATCACCCTCGACTTGGGATGGATTCAGACCAATGTTCAATGGTTAACTGAGTATATTATTGATTACTTACATCTTTCCCTTGTAAATCATCACTAGATTTCGCAGCTTTCAGCTGAGCTTCTTTTGTTTCTTCCCCGATTTCGTTTTGGATTTTACTTATCGTACTACTCTTTGCTGAAAGGCTGTAATTCCTTTCCTGAAGACTAGAACTCATCTCTGAAGCGAATTCTTCAAAGGAATCAGTAGGATTAAGAACACTCTCGGGGCAAGCGCCTGGTTCTAATACTGTTGTAACGTTTTCTTGTATATCAACATTAGTGGAATCGTTATCTTTCGAAGTAGATGCCATTGTGCATGTGATTTAGGAAGGAATTAAAAACGCAAACAAAATATAAGGTCTATTGCAGTTTTCGCTACTTTCGTTTCATCAGTGAGTGAATTTTTCACTGCATAAATAAAATAAATATTTATGTAATAAATTAAAATTTTTATCATCTAGGTACATACTTTATTTATTTGTTGGATTCTTGGATTGGATCGATAGGATGGATACAAAATTACAAACAGAACTACAGAATAAAATAATTGATTAATATTTACATCCATCCAGCATCCATCACATTTCTAACAGGTCACAGAATAAAATTTTTGTCAGAAAGTTTGACACTGACAGTTCTTCAAAAAAGAGTTGAAATAGGGCAGTTTCATATTCAATCTGTCAATTCAATTTATTGGTCTCGAAATTGACCGTACTCTACTCACGTACCAATCAATCCTACACACAACTTCATTTTGCCAGCAATGCAAGCACGTTGAGAGCTCTATGTAGTTCTTTCAAAATATCAAAAAGCAGAAATTGCTTTGGTGTTTATCATAAATAATACGAAAAAAATTGCTATTACAGATTTTTTTTTTCTATAAATATGTTTTATTTAGAACCAGAAGACCTACAACTTTTTTAAAAGGATTCAGTGTTTCTAAGCATTACTGTCATTAGTAACACCCTTTATAAACAAATAAACAAAGAAGGCATTTTTATGCCTGAGGTAGTCATGTGTACAATACACATGACTACCTCAGGCTCAGGTTTAACCATAACTATTTTACAAAATTGTAATCAATGAAAAAAAGGTTGTTTATTAAAAGTTCGAATAATTAAAAAGTAAATTTATTACAACTCTATACTTAATCTTAATATCGCCCTTTATCCCTTCTTCTATCAACATCGTGTCTGTCCCTTTCTCTCCGAACATCTCTGTCCCTTTCCCTGCCCCTGTCTCGTTCCTTTTCTCTTTCGCGCTCTTTCTCTCGCTCCCTCTCTTTTTCTCTTTCCTTCTCCCTCTCCCGCTCTCTTTCTCTTCTGCGATCGCGTTCTCTACTTCTGGAACGTTCTCTTTTCCTATCTTTTTCTCTCCTGTCTCTCGATCTGAAAAATGTAATATTTGTAATTTGAAAAATCATTGTGATAATAAAATCACCAGAACAGGAGGGACTGCATTTCGCATTCATTTTGGCAGCCCATTTGCCAACAGTAATCACCCCCTTACAGTAGACCTCAGTGGATGTTTTACTCGCATATTGTCCACCATCAGCATCACTGACATCAGCATCAGTGACAAAGAGCACCAAATTGCTATACCAAATATTATATGCAATTTTCTATATGTGGTTGGTATTAGTTGAATATTTTTATTCTGAGATATTAAAACGTAAAGGAAGTAATGTAGAAAAACTTATTTTAATAGGCAATGGCCATGTAGTGTGAATTTATAATGCCCACACTCTCTAGTGAGAGCATAAAATTTTTATATGCAACACTGTCACACTCTTGGTTGAGTCCTTTACATAAAAAATGGTTAAAGACAAATATTAGAATATAGTTGGATCTATATTTTTAGGTGCTCTATTGGAATTTGAAATATTTAGCCTATGTCTGAGGCCTAGATTATATTAGCCTAGATTTATCCAAAAAATATTTTCGTGTCCATTTCGCCAGAGGCGTGTATTTATGACAAATAACTCTACTTGTATAATGGTTATTTTTAAATCATTGCATTGCTGTCTGTTTAAAAAATATACATAAAATCGAAGAAATTATATGAAACAATCATGTAGTAAGCTTACTAGTAATATTTTTATAGCTGACATTTATCTATTGTTTTTCAAAACAATTGCGGTAAACACCTGTCTGCAATAAAGTGCATGTAACTCAGGGTAACGAAAGTGAGGCTCAGGACTTACAATAAAACATGTGAGTAGAGCAGAGTACAGGCGCGCTCCCTTATTACACTTATAGGCCTTATGGGAACGTGTGATTTGATAATGAGAAAATAAATGTAAATAACATTCATTTGATTTTTTATTTTGACATATGAAGGCCGTGACCATTTCTACCAACACGTATCCCACAAGCAACTGGAAAATCTTAATCATTATGTTTACAATCTTATTTATCAACATATTATGCACATCCTTATTTATTGTAGGTATAAATTTATCAGTTTACGAGTCAGGCGACTCTTGGTCAACTTTTCATAGTTGATGGAATTGGCTGTGCTGGAAAACAAACCTGAGACCCCTGAGACAGAGTATTAAAGCCAGCGCCTAAAGTTTTGGCAAAAGCCAGTATATATAATACAACCTTAACACTGTATTATGTTAAATCAAGATTTAAATTGAGAAAGACACCACATACCTATCTCTTCTTCTATCCCTATCCCTCCTATCTTTATCTCTTTTATTTTCTTTGGCTTCTGGCTCTGGATTCTCTTCATCAGAAGGCATATCCTCATCCAAATCGTCGTCTAGAGCAGAGATTTTTGGTTCCAACTCGTTGTTTTCTTCCAGTACATGCCTTTTCTGCACTCTAGGCAAAATAACATCGCACAAACGTTCTTCGCGTAACAACTCATCTATATATTCATCCATGTGAACTATTTCATATTGACCATCGCGATTTTGGCGCCTCAACTTTCTGTTATCATTGTACAGAGGCTCGAGGTATTTGTAACAATCGACAGACGTACCGGTAAGCCTCATGTAGAAAGCGCCCAGTGCGCGTACGTATTTGAACTCTTCATTCTTAATAAATTCAACTACAATATCTTTTTCGGGTTGTATTTGAAGCATTTTCAATACCAAACACAGGAACGGTGTTGGATAAATGAAGCCTCCATGAACACCCCCGATATATCGCAGGTCCATTGCTTTGTCGACGAGTAACTCTGCTGTCAGAGCGAAGCATTCTTCCTTCCAATATTTCGAATCGTATATGCGAGATCTAATAATCTTTTCAATTAAATATTGAGGATTAGTGCCTCGAATGGATTTAGCGTCCTTTACGGTCCGGTTCGCCATTTTTGTTGTTTATTTCATTACTTCATTTAATTTTGTCACAAATCATAAATCAATGAAAATTAAAATGAATGAAGACAAAATCATCAATCCAATTCACCAACTTCACCATCAGTCATCACACAGCACAAACAGAACAGAAATTCACAGAAGAGATAAGTCAGGTACAATAGTTTTGCCAATAATAATTTTCAAAATCAGTCATACATTATCATAATTATTCTCGTAATAAAATCCGTTAAAATACTGACTTTTGTAAAATAAGATACTTGGGTACTTTATTGAACATACTAAAATTCAAATTCAAATTTAAAAAAATTTTAGTGGTCATTAGATTTTAGATTGAACGAAATCCATGTCGTTCAGTATCAATTTGTGTGATGTGACGACGTATGGATGTATATAGTCTGGTAGATTTTTTTTAAAAACCACGGTTAACGGCATTTAGCGAAACTTTTTGCCTTTTAGACTAATTCTGCAGATTATAAAGTAATATGTCTAGAGAACTAATTCGACCCTGCTGAACACGATTTTGCCAAACGTGTCCCGATCTGCGGTTTTGTGAATGTTTTTCTGAATCTATTAGAGATAAAAGACAAAAATAATCTGCATTAAATTTTCTACAATATTGTACGTATGCGTTACGACTAATAAATCGTGAACGAATACTTGTACGAGGGTAAGTTAATAATTTTAAGTAGGTACCTACCTAATAAAAAAACCGCTTGTCACTAACTGACTGAGCTATCAATGTACAGTCTAAATTAATAATTTTAGAAAGAGGATGGAGAGTGGATGTATGGAGAAATGGTCTAAAAATATAAAAAAAATTGGGCACCACTGTTGCCGTGACTGCGCCAACGTCTAAACAGCGATAAAGATGTCGGATGTTTTCATTTTCCAACGCTGGCAAAGTCGCGAGCAGCAGCTAATCAGGAAGTAAAAAATAAAAGAAATAGTAAAATTGGCTTCTCGGATTTTATGATCATACCATTATCTTATTATTAAATACAAGGAAAGAAATCGTAAAGCGGAGACCTAGTTCAGTTAGGTTTCTTGCCTGCTTTAATTTCATTAATGTATTCATAGCAAGATCCTCTATAGACGAGATATAAACTGCCACGTGGGTAGTTGTAGTCACATCCCATCTCGCATATTCCGTCATAGGTCTTCATATTGCTAGCACATATAGGCGGGGCTGGCGGACATCCACATAACATCTTTGGATTTGACGGAATCGCGACGCTGAAGGTTGTAGCCACCATAGACACTGAAATTAAATACCTAATTAAAAATCTTATTAAATCTTTAACTTTAAATAATCTTATAGTAACACTAGTAACCCGCGACATAGTCCGCGATGAAAAGGGATGATGATGAAAATAAGTATCTGAGTAATATAGCGTCAGATAAATTTATCGCTGTGCCAACGGTGGCGCACAATCTTCGTTTTTACTTAGTATATTTTCGTATTTATACTAATACTAGCTGGAGCTCGCAACTTCGTCCGCGTTGAAATTAAAAAAAAGGAATATAACGCTTGACCTCGTGTTGCTATAACACTTTGGTCAGGCGTTAGTATTTTATTTTTTATTTATCCCTCGGGAATAGTCCTTTTTTTCTGGATGAAAGGTACCATATGTCCTTTCTGGTGTCCCAGACAACGAGTATGCAAAATTTCATGGTGATCGGTTCAGTAGTTTTTGCGTGAAAGAGTTACAAACATCCATACATCCATACATCCATACATCCAAAAAAACTTTCGAATTTATAATATTAGAACGGACTAGTACGGATTATAAATTTTGTTAATTATAAAACTGAAGAGTTTGTTTGGTTGAATTGAAAAAGTCTTTTTGTGTTGGATAATCCATTTATCGAGAAAGGCTTTAGGCTATATAACATTTTGAACGCGGACGAAGTCGCGGGTACCAGCTAGTTACTAGTACATAATTATAAATCAGTCGCTTCCCGCCGTCGGTCCCTGGTATGTATCTATGCTTAGATCTTTTAAACTACGCAACGGATTTTAATGTGGTTTTCACTATTGGAAAACACCTTAAACGAGGAAAGTGTTTATATATAATTTGTAGAAAAAAATTGTACCCGTCCAAAGCCGGGAGCGGGGCGCTAGTTATATATAAAAATGTTAAGATAGTTCGTGTACGCTTCAAAACTCGAAAAGTTTTACATAGAAAGAGGGATAAACGAAAAAGGTTTATAGATTTTATAATTGCACCCCGAAAGAAGCCGGGTACGTTAACGCTCTTTTCATGGGTGAAAACCGCATTAAAATCCGTTGCTTAGTTTAAAAGCGACGTTATACTATGTAAAGAAAACAAAAGCTTACTTACAGAATATTATCAGTGACTTCATTTTTTATAATTTGACTTCACTTGCCGAAGAAATATGCCTCAATGACAGTTTAATTTTTCTGTTCATTTATATCAAAGTTTTAGTTATATTCACAGTCAAATCAATTTGTCACATACATAAACCAATTCTCACTTATTTACAGTAATGACGACCTAAAGCGATTTTTTTACATTATTAACATAATGAAGTACCATCGGAGGTATGTGTTTTAAATTAAACGTAGCTATCGCTGATAAACCTGTGACAATTTTGTTTTTGTTTTTTTAAATGTTTTTCTTATGTAAAAGTCGTCAGCAAACCGATGGCAGGCATTAGGCAGGTACTGTAGGTATGAGAAAATTAGTAAAATTAGAGAAGAAATACCAGTACGTGCGATGCTTGTTAATATTATTAATAAAAGTGTTAACATAATTATTATTTGTTATGTAAACCATTCTTGATGGCAAGATCTTTTTGACGAGCCCTTTGGATGGGTGATTAGGGTGCTTGTCTTAATGCTCTGTTCTAGGGTTTCCGGGTTCGATTCCCGGCAGGGTCAACTTTGGAAATGAACAGCACGCGTGCTGTTATGTTCTGACGAGTGAGTAAGGAATGCCAGAGCCCATTTCCCTATCGCTTTTTAGTCCCTTATGCTTAATCCTAACTGTTGTCCGCAGCGCACTTGCATCACATGTGGCGTTGCTTGACTGTGTTATAAGCGACAATAGCCACTACCATTAAGTGGACCATCAACTTGTCTCCCGACCTTAACATAAAAAATTACATGTCAAACATGTCACAAGGATATTAATAAGTGAATAGGAAGGGGTTCTAAAACTCCTTACCTTACTCACTCACCGAAACACAACAGCACACATGCTGCTATTTCACGATGGTCTTCTGTGACCACACAGCTCAGTGGTCTGTGTGATCCCAGGAGACCACATAATGTTCTGTGGTCGAAAAACAGGCTGACCGTCCACTTGATGGTAGGTGGCAATTACCCGTTGCCTATAACACAAGCACAAGTGCACTACCGACTGCGGCAGTAGGTTTAACACATAAACACCGCTATCAACATTTTCCAGCAATACTTCGGTATTAAATGTGTACATATGTATCATGTACCTATAATAACATCCTTATCTCATACTTAGTCTCAACCGTAGGACTGCTGGACATAGGCGTCCCCCATAATTTTCCAATAGGAAAGGACCGGTCTAAAGCAGCCAGTATCTAGCGGCGACCTGCAGCCCTTATTAGGTTGTCAGTCCATCTCCCAAGCATCTGCCATTGCTACGTCCTGCCCATTGCTGATTATACTTACTAATCCACCAAGATTAGTATACCTTACTAATCGGGTTATGTCGGCAATTTTCATTTGTCTAGGGATATGCTCATTCCTGATTCGATGTCGCAGAGTAACCCCGGGCGTAACCCTCTCCATAGCTCGATGAGCGACATTGCGCTTTCTAACGAGGCTCATAGTTCAAAATCACATTTTAGCGCAATATCGTCGTTGTCAAACCAAAATCCTACTATGTGCACTTTTTTGAAATTCCACAATTTTCACCTTAGTGAATAGTTCTTATATCTATTGTTCTGAGAATTTCATTTTCAAACTTTCCCTGAAAAATTGTTAATATCCTTCGCGTGGTGTAGGAGGAGTTAGCCGTCATACAGACAGACGCGGAAAGCGACTTCAAATTACTTTGTGTACCTACTTAACATAAATGATAAAAAGAAGATATACTTACATTGAAGCAATAATCCCTCTATCCCTATTTAAACTTAGGTAAAGAGCAAAATCTAATAGCGAGGCATGACAAAAGCAACCCTCGTAACTTTTTTGCATTTATTGTGTTATAGACGATGGTAACCACTTACCATCAAGCGGTCAGCCTTCCTGTAGATCTTTCTGAAAAACACAGACTACCCAGATATTGATAAGGTAAAGGGGATGTAGGTAAACCTAAACATTTAAAATATATACTCAATTTTTAAGCTTTATTGTTTCTAGCAACACAATGTACAGAAATTGTAAGGCGACGACGACAGTTTTTCAAGCTATATCTTTTAAATCTTGGTTATTGAGATTTGGTTTAAATTTGTAATTTGTAACCGAAGAGATTAGGTCATAGCACGCACCCCAGTATACGACATACAGAGTGCTTGGTGGGTAGTTGCGATCACAATTCATATTGCATACTCCGTCGTAGGTTTTATAGTTGCTGGCGCATACTGGTGGAGCCGGTGGACATCCGCAAAGGGGTTCAATTTTATTTAAAGGCTTCGGTACCGCGATGCTGAACGCTACCATTGACACTGAAATTAAAATACAACTCAATATTAATTACACATGGATTTTTTTAAATGTTAAGGTTGACAGACTGACTGTATAAACAAAAAACAAAAGCCTACTTACAGAATAATATTAGCGAATTCATTTTTTTGTAAATTTAGAATTTGACTTTATTCGCCGCAGAAATAATCTTCAATGACATTTCAGTTTTTTGTTCACTTTTATTAAAGTGCATTTAGTTACACGAAAATTCACAGTTAAATCAATTTGTTACAAACATTTATTACCCACATCTCATTTATTTACAGTATGACGACATCGAATTTTTTTAACGTAATTATAGGTAATTAAGTACCGTCGTTCGTGTGTGTTTTAATTAAAACATATCGCTGATAAAGCTGGGAGAATTATGTTTCTCAAATTTTTTTAAAAGTCGAGAAAAACTCGAAATAAATAAATTCAAAGTACTCTAAATAATGACAAAGGGTGATTAAGGGTGACTCTAAGGGAGGTCGAATATTGGCTACTATCTCTTAACTTCATAATTCGAAGCCTTAGTTCCTAAGAGCAAATCGTTTCTCTTATGGTTTCAGATTTGTCCTACTCTGACCCACCTGGATTGATCACTCTGTATGTAGAAATTACAGGGTACATAGCAAATAGTACATAGCAGGGCACGCTGCATTTCGCAGTCATTTGGGAAGTGACCACCCCTTACAGGAGACCACCGTGAAATGGAAGCATGTGTGCTGTTCTGTTTCGGTTACCAAACAGGGTTCTGCTTCCGTTAAGGGATACCAGAGCGAATTTCCCTATCCCTATCCTTAATACTACAGACACTTGCAGCACCTGTGCTGTTGCTTGTGTTATGGGCGACGGTAACCAAGTGGAATGTCACCCTGTCTGTCGCTCTTAAAATAAAAATAAAAAATATTTGAATAATAGTTTAATTTGAATTATGCTATTATTATTATTCAAATTTTCCTTTACGACACAAATCAATTTTCGAAGTGTTAAAAAACTATAACTAGGTAGGTACCTACTTATCTTTCTTTTGTCGAATGACATAAGTTGAATCATTTATTAATAAATCGGTGTTTTCCAGGTGCATCAAATTTACTATTTTTATCATCATGGACTATTCGGCAAACAGAGCTTTAGGCATTTCGTATTGCTTCAACTGAGATAAATAAGAGCAAAACATGAGCAAAAGAATTGCCACAATAATATATTCTGTGGAATGTATTTTGTCTGTGCCCGCTATAGAAAATTTTGAACATTCTTGAATGACATAATTATGTGACATTGACATCTTTTTAATATTACGCGTGCACTCTCTTTTGCTCAGGCCGGCTCAGGCTCAGACAGATCAGAGTAGTATAATCTAATCTTAACTTGACGCATGCTTGACGCCAATCCACCAATCCTTGACGAACGGTTTCTGTTTCAAATTGAATTGTTTATTATTTTCCAGTCTTCCAATAAGATTTTGGTTTTCATTTCATTTGTAATTTAAATACAGTGTTTATTTGATTTATTTCCTTAATTTTGTTACTTATAACGAAGCTTAGAAGATAAAATGGGCACAAAAAAGAAGAAAACTTCTGAAGAGGAACCCATGGAAGTAGATGAAAGTCCTAATCAAAACAGTGAGGCCGTTGAAAATGGGGAATTAGATCATATTTCAGATGACGAAGAAGGCGGTGTTCGTATAGGCGATATTTATATACCTCCTGCTCCAAAACCTGCACTTACTTTGGACGTAACCGGTCCGAGGTTAATAATAACACATATTGTTAATAACAATTTCAAGAGTTATGCCGGGGAACAACATTTGGGACCACTTCATAAGGTATGTAAGGTTTTACTTTCGACATGCAATGATACCTGAATGTAAATTTCAGCCCCTACAAGCCGTTAACAGAAGACCTTGGTTTCTTCTGTAATGTTTTATTTCTGTTAGTAAAAGTAGCTATTTAACCTGCTATTTTCTTCTAACAACCGTTTTTTCAACAATTCAATTTTTCGCATTTTTTTTTTTACTTTTAATTAGGTTATTTTTATCTCTAATGCACAGGATGTGAAGTGTATAGTTGTAGCTGTCTATGTATGAGATCATTTGGGTGACACGCTGATGTCCACCGTTGCCTAAACACAAAGCAATGCCACAAATGCGCTGCCAACCATGTTAGGATTAAGGATAAGGGTTTTGGAAGGGATAGAGAAATCAAGCAGTCAGCTGATTACTTCCACCAGATTGGCATTGAAAAAAAATTGAAAAAAATTGACCTTTGAGATTCAAATAATCTCTAAAAGAACTGGAGCAGAAGGCAAAGGGAAACCACTTCATAACCACGACCCTTCTGTCAGGAGAGTACGACTGAAGAGAGATAACTCTAGGTAATTTTTCGGTGAATTTCTAAAAAAATGACCCACAGTTCTCTCTCTTCAGTTGATTAAGACTTTCATCTACTTCATTCAGACTTTTCATAACCATGACTGCTGCGTCACGAGTATACGACTAAACAGACACAGTGGGTAATTTTTTGGAAATTCACTGAAAAAATTGCCCACAATTATAAAAAGGAAAATTTACTATGAAAAGTTCCAAAACACATCAATGTTGTATAAAAAATGTAATAATTGAAGATTAATTTCAACCTTACCCATTGTTTCAGTGCTTCACAGCTATAATTGGACCCAATGGTAGTGGAAAGAGTAATGTGATTGACTCAATGTTGTTTGTGTTTGGATATAGGGCATCAAAGATTCGTTCCAAGAAGATATCTGTGCTCATACATGCATCCAGTAAGCATCCCAATATAAATAGTGCATCGGTTGCGGTGCATTTTTGTCAAATTATCGATGGGGTGAGTTTGACTCATAAAGTTCATTTATATGGTCCAATCGGGATTCAAACCAGTGTTTGAATCTCGGAAGCCGAACTCAGTTCCAACTGGACTATCACAGCTATGTGTTTTGAATTTACATTGTTTCATATTATAGGAAGACGAAGAGTTCACAGTGGTGCCAAACTCTGAAATTGTAGTAACCAGGACAGCTTTCAAAGACAATTCTTCGACTTACACCTTAAATGGGCGTCGAGTTCAATTCAAGGAGGTAGCCAGAACACTTAGGTCACACGGCATTGATTTGGATCATAATAGATTTTTGATATTACAGGTATATAATCAGATTTTCTAAGATTTTCTTTTCTCTCTCAATTCAGTGTAATCTGCTTATTTCTTTGTTAATAATTTATCTGCAATCTCGAACAATATACATAATGTTATTCCAACTAATAATAACAATATTATAAAAGTGAAATTGAGTTAGTTAGTTTTTTGTTTCAGTAAATACTCAAATGATCATGAAATTTTTCATATACACAGAACATAGGGTATTTATCGCACAGAAAAAAAGTACTGTTACTGAAGGATCATCTAAAAATAGAAATAAAAAATTCTACACCTTACAAATATATCTATACTAATATTATAAAGAGAGAAGATTTGTATGTTTGTAATGAGTAATCTCTAAAACTACTGGAACTATTTTAAAAAAAACACAAATCACCTATAGAAGCTAGAAAGCTACATTATATAAGCGAGTAACATAGGCTATATTTTTTGCTTCTTTAGGCGCGTTGGGCATTTTTTGAGATGGGATAAAATCATTGAACTCGCGACAGTGTCATGTTATGTTAGTTTATCTAATGTAAGCGTTGATGTAGCTGATAATTTAAAATAATTTAAGAAAAGAACAATTTTTGAGATTGGGTTAAAAAATCATTGAACTCATTATGTTAGCTTACCTTACCGAAATTGACAACTGCATATGAAAGTAAACATACTAGATATAATAACAGGGATTAATATTGTATACACCTCTGACCAATAAAATAGTTTCATATCAACATCAAACCTTTTTAATGGTCTGTCATTATGAATTTATTATTTTCATTGTGTGTCAGTGTCATATATATTTTCTCTTTTATTTCCTGTGATCAATAATTTTGTGAAGCTGTTTTCACTTCTGATGTGCAGTCATATGACTGACATGTTTTTTTTTTAGTTACGCGGGCGTTTAGATAGTTTGTTTTAAATAACTGTTTTAACACCTAAGAAATAGGGGCACGTAGTCACGGACAGAAGCTAGTGTTTCATATATATATAGTTTTTGTTTTATCCGCAATCAGTCAAAATAACTACAATCGGATCTGTTGCTTGATTTTTTTTTTTTTTCATTAAATAACAATAAATTTATGGCCATTCTCTACCAAAGGCTTGTCTCAAATGACACAAAGTTCTTGTATTATATAAATACGAGCCATAATTAAAATCATAAACTAACCCCCTTACTTTCTATTGAGCTCAAACACACTAAATCTGCTTTAAGTTGCTGTAAGAGTTAGGTAACCCGCAGGATACTTTATTATGCAGCATCAGGTCAAGGTTACCATGCCATGAAATATCTCCAAAGTAACAGTATAACAAATTTCACATCAATCGAACATGTGGAATTTAGTGAAATCCCTTCGTCAACTGGGAAATGGGGTGATGGTCTTCAAACGCCTGAATAGATCTTCATAAACTATATCTATGATAAGAGCCATCTCGAATCTCGATCATGTCAGCTTTCAAAAAAACCATTTGCCTCCATTTTGGAGCTACGATTCCATAGACATGCAGATATTCAGACACATAAGTCAAGCCTATACCACGCCGTTTTTCCATGGGGCCTTGGGATTAAAAAGAACTGAATAATTAAACCTTATAAATTAAATTTTAGGGTGAAGTGGAACAGATTGCTATGATGAAGCCGAAAGGAGTAACTGAACACGAATCGGGGATGCTCGAGTACTTGGAAGATATTATCGGCACTTCTAGATATAAGGTGGGTTGTCTTTACATTGTGGTAGCTCATACTATGATATCTTTTTTTAAAAATCTTTGTTGTCAAACCAAATGCTGGTTTAAATTATACTTATATTAATCATTGGGCTTCTACCCTCTGATTAATATGAGTTTTTTTTATAAATCATAAAAAGTGAAAATTATACATATTTTTGACGTTTTTTAGCATTTTTGCAGTAGAAAAAGAAAAAATAAAGCCATTTAATATTTCGTAATTAATTGTCATGTAAAATTTAATTTAATCACAGGTAAATAAAATTAAATATAAAACTTTTTTGTTCCATATTTTTTTTCTCTACAAAATTTTTATTATTCTATTTTTTTTTTATTTTCACGTTTTGTTTACTTTACTAAAACATTAACAAGCCTATGGTTTCATGCGAGTGCATAGGGAAATTATAATTCTGGGAAATTATAATTATATTTTGGGTCTTATTTCAGCAAAAAATTGCCCAACTTACTCAAATTGCCTGGGCTAATATTGTTAACTAAGACATGATCAAAGTATTGTTATATTTAAAGAGTTTTTTTTTTAGGATCCAATTGAGAAGTTAAACTTGAAAGTAGAAGAGCTGAGCGAAATGCGTAAAGATAAGTTGAATCGCGTCCGATTGGTGGAACAGGAGAAACAAAGACTGGAACAGCCAATGAGAGAAGCGGTCGAGCTCATGAATCTGACAAACATAGTTTTGAGGACCAGAAACACTCTTCTGCAGAAGTATATGTGAGTTAATCCTATATAAACTTTTGTTAATTTGAACTGAAGTGTTACGATTTCTCGTCAACGCAAATATCTGGCTGATATTAAGTTTCCAGGGATTAATTTAAAATATTGGTAGATGTAAATGGAGAAGTTTAATGATGTTGTTAGTATATTTTCGTAATGGAATTAAAATCTAGATCAAAACTAATTAAATTTTCATTGATTTTCTTTTTAAATCCATTAATAAATGACTGAAAAATAGATTATTATTTAAGTTTAGGTATTTTAGCTCGAAACGAATCGCCTGTGACGTCATTTGTCTTTAATTAGTTCGTTGTCACACACGCTGTAACGAAATTATTCTTGCAAGCGAAACTTTAATGTGCCATAACTTTTTCATTTCTAGAGACATTTTTAATAATTATTATTTGACATTTTTATTTCATTTTACTTAAATTTTTATAATTGATCCATAAAAAAATTGGAAACTTCTTCATTGCCAAGCAAATAAACTAAACATCTTGACAAATCTTACCTATCTCCTACTAATATTATAAATGCGAATGTTTGTTAGGACGTATGTATATGGATGTTTGTTACTCTTTCAAGCAAAAACGGCTCAATAACATATATGATATTATTTATCACGGAAAAATGTTAGTTTCCCGATAGACCGTCAAAAAATATAAAAAATTTGACGCCACGGCGTTAAAGAGGTCCGATATTTTCTCAGGTGTTATATTTTTCATTTTTCAACTCTGACGAAGTCGCATGAACTTACATACATTTTATTTATATACATTTGTTTTTAATTTTACTAGTAGTCATATATGTTACTCTTTTCAGATATGAAGTGAACAAAATGGTTGCAGAAAAATGCAATGAATTGGATGGCTTAAAAGAAAATTTGGCGAAAATCGATGAAAAACTGCAGCAATTAAACGACGAGTTGAAAGAGAATAATACTGTACTTAAAAACGGGACACAGTAAGTTACCAGAACTACTCTAGCTTAACTGGTATTAAGTTTTTACTTAATACTTGCTGTAAAAAGGAAAAACTTAAACATGATGTAAATGTCGACGAGCCTATTGCATGAGTGTTTAAGGCGCTCGCCTTTCGCAGTCATTTGAGCATTCCGTCTGGCGGCAGTAACCACTCCCTTTCAGAATACAACCGTGAAATGAAAGCATGTGTGCTTTTGTGTTTCGGTGAGCGAGTAAGGGATGCCAAAGCCCATTTCCCTATCCCTTCAATCATAGTATGATCGGCTGTGCACTTGCAACATTTGTGGCCTTGCTTGTGTTATTGGCGACGGTAGCCACCTACAATCAAGTGGATCGTCTGCCTGTCTGTCGACATAAATATATAAAAAAAATGTATTTTAGAAAAAATTACGACGTGTTATTTTTGGAAATAACATAATTTTTTAATAGTATTTACACTGAAAAGATGAAGATTGTAAAGATCCCGACTTTGCCAGTGAAAATAGCGCAGGCGCTATCAATCTTTTTTCTTTTTATTCGAGAGCAATTTGCTTATTTGAGAGCGTAGAAATAGCACTCAATGAAAATGCTCAATGGTTTTCAGAAAATACGACGCGCTTAAAGTCCAAAAAGAGGAAGCTACGGAGAAATTGCATACATGCAAAAGGAGATTGGTCGCAGCAAATTCGGAAAACACACAAGCGACCAAGAAGAAGAAGAATCTTGAACAACTGCTCGAACAGGAGAAGGGGAAACTTATTGACTTTGAACTGGTAAAGATTACCCAACAACTCTAATCCAGTAACCATATTAGGCGATGCTGCGGGACATAATTGTTTAAATAAAACCATAATCATATATATTGATATTGTGATTTCGCTTTCAGGTGCCAGAGAAAAATAAAAGAGAAATTAAAGATTGTGAGAAGCTGTTAGAGAAACATAAAGAAAGCCACACACAAGCGCAGACGGAGTTAGAAACGGCCATGGCAGGTGTCAGGTGAGATAGTCTATTTTATTCTTTTCTCCTTAATATGCGTCTAATTCAAAAAAGGGTTAAATAATAAATATTTTTGAAGTGAAAACTTCTTTAGACGGGTTTGGGCAGTTTGTTTGTATGAAGAATTTGCTTAGGGGTAAAACAGTAATTTCGGACCGATATGTCACATTCTCGGTGAGCGTCTCCCTCGAGCAGAAATATTGTATGAAAAGGTAAGGGATTTTGAGAATTTTGAGGAACGAAACGTTAGCGCGTCATAACCTGCCGGCTCGGCGATTGTCTGTTCGACAGTCCTGCGACTGACATGTATTTATTTACCTGGACTAACATTATAGTATACTTACTGTTATCCTGAAAAATGTTAGGTTGCGGAAGGATGGTCTAAAAATATAAAACAAAATGGGTGCCACTGTCGTCGTAACGATAAAGATGTCAGATATTTTCTCAAGTGTAAAATAAAATCGGTTTTAAAAGAAACCATTTCGCTATAACATATTAATAAACGGGTTTTCCTACACAGATCTAAAACTCAGGGCTTTAAAGAGACGAAGGATATGTTGGAAGCAAAAATGGTCGAGTTGAAGAAGATAGTCGACGAAGCGAACAACGTGTACGAGTTGGCTGAATCCGAACTGAAGATATATCTGAAGAGAGAGGAAGAAGAGAATGAAATATTGCGAGACATGCAGCAGTCATTTGAAAAGGGAGAGAACGATTATAAGGAGAAAACAAGGTAACAGTCAATAATAACTCCCGACGCAATAACGGGGTGTTAAAAGTTTGACGTGTGTCTGTGTATCTTTTTGTAACAATTCGTTAATAGGTTAACGGAACTGCAGTAGTGGCAGAGCACACTGAGTTTCGCAGTCATATGGAAGTAAACTCTAAAAAAACCTTAATCCTTTTTTAAATATGACTCAGTTAGTGAGTTATTTTTACTATTTACTTTATTTTTACTTTATTTTTACTAAGAATGAAAGTGTTCTAACTACAAAAGTTTTTAGCCATAGTCTTATCGAGTGTAATTTGTGATTTCAGGCTTCAGAAGGAATTGGAAAAATCTGTCCCTCAGAACGAGAAAAAGGTGCAGGAAATTTATAAAAAATTACAAGCTCTGAAGGACGAAGAAACCAATGTAACTAGAGAAGCAACCGCTCTAAGGTAAATATAAATAAATATCTTCACACATTCCACACATCACCATCTAGTTCCACACTAAGCAACTAAATGCTTGTATTATGGATACCAGACAGTTGATATACTACATAGATTACTTTTTTTTTTTGTAAATACATATTATAAATACAAAACATCCATGACTCAGGTACAAAGGTAAAATGTTAACACATAAACATTTGCCCCTAGCGGGATTCGAACCCGCGACCGTTTGGTTAACAGCTAGGGTTACTAGCCACTAGACCAAACGTGTCGTCAAACGTAAGGTAAATTAATGTTTTAAAAAATTATTATATTTGTGAAATATATCTTTCGTTGTCAAATCAAAATCTGCTATATGCACAAAAAGTATGACAGTGATCTCGGATAGTTCGAAAGACGTCACCATTTCTCAGTCATTTATTGATGGATTTCCAATGGAATTTATAAGAAAAATTCAGGAATTTATTAGTTTTGATCTATATTTTAGTTCCATTACGTTAAATATACCATTAGCAAAACGCATCAAACTCATCCATTGATATTATTTTCATAGAACCCAAGTGGAGCAGTCGAAACAGACTATGTCAGCGAATAAATCGCGCGGCAGAGTCTTGGACTCTCTAATGAGACAAAAGAATAATGGAAATCTGCCAGGAATCTTCGGCCGATTGGTAAATAAAATATTATTTTCTAAAATTATTCAAAATTTTTGAAGTATAAACTTCTTTAGGCGCGTTGGGCACTTTTATTATGGATAAAAACACTGTACTCGGCCATCGTTCACGCTCTGCGAGCGACACCCTTAGTGACCTTTAATTGCATGATATAAGCGCCATCTAGCCGAATTAGTACGTACTTCTTGATTCATAATAAGCTTAACATCGTCAATAGTTTGTTAAAATGTTAACAGATGGCGTAGTTTTCACTTCTGACGAACGCAGTCCTACGACTGACGGGTTTTTTTTGTGATGAAAGTTAGCACTTGATGATGTCTTCAGTCCTTCAGGATTAAATTGAAAGGGCTAGCACTAGAATAGTACACTCCTCTAATGGGATGGTTACTGCCGCTAGAATAAGTGCGTAACTTAGTATTCCCTGCCACCGATTTGTAGTCACTACTGCATTTTCGTTGAACTACTAACGAGTTGTGTTAGGGAGCGTTCAAGTATTACGTAACGCAATATATGAAGATTTACGCCATGTAACGCGCCAAACGTTTTTCTGTACCCTCCCTAATCGTTACGTTTAGGGCCAAGTTTACCAAGTGACCATTTTACCAACGAAAAGTTTTGCCAACTTGGGAGAACAAAATAAAAATAATGTACAATAAATACACTCGAGGGATTCCCCTCCCACCTCTGTAAGGCATCGTAACGTTTTACAAGACCCCCCCTCTCTCCCCTAATTGCGTTACGTAATACTTGAACGTCCCCTTACACACATACACGCATTTCAAAGTTATAACACCCCGTTTTCGTGTCGAAATACAGGGCGACCTCGGCGGTATACACGCGAAGTACGACGTGGCGATATCGACATGTTGCGGTGCATTGGACAACATAGTAGTGGACACAGTTGAGACTGCGCAGGCGTGCGTCGAATACTTGAAGACCAACAACATAGGACGCGGGACCATGATAGCCCTGAACCAGCAGGAACACTTCAAGAAGCATTACGAGGGCAGGAGGCCTCGATTGTGAGTGTTTGCCTTGTTTGCCTTTGCCACATCAAAATGGCCGTGTTTCTCTTAAATGATACTCTCTTTTTAACCCCCGACGCAAAAACAGGTGTTATAAGTTTAACGACGCGTATGGTCTAGTGGCTAGTAACCCTAGCTGTTAACCAAACGGTCGCGGGTTCGAATCCCGGTCGGGGGCAAATGTTTATTTGTTAACATTTTACCATTGGCTTGCAAGAATACCTCAGGAAGTAATAAAAGGGCGGAAGGGTTCAATTGAAAGTCTTTCCCTAAGGATAGGGGATAGGGAAGTGGTCTCCTTTACTCACTCATCTGATGAAGTTAATGAACTGTTAAACGGCACATATTGGCCCGTTAGGTTAACCTACGCATAAATCTTACATTTGGGTACGCGAAAACGCACTTTCAAAAGTTATAATTCTGAATAAGTCTCTCTCTATGTACGTTTCAGTCCGGAGAACGTGGAGCGTCTGTTCGATCTGATCCAAGTGAGGGACGATCGCGTAAGACCCGCGTTTTACTACGCCTTGAGGGACACGCTGGTCGCCGGTGACTTGGAGCAGGCCTCGAGAATAGCCTACGGCTCCACCAGATACAGAGTTGTCACTCTCAAGGGAGACGTCATTGAAACATCCGGTAAGTCTAGCACTAATTCTATTAGAAAATATGAACTAGAATCTCTTATCGACATCGCAGACTGGACGAGTCACAGGTACCATCAATATTCAAACATACAAATGTTACCTCTTTTCTTGATGAAGACTCAATACGATCTTTGCTTTTACTTTATTAAATAAAAAGACAAACAAGAAAACATGTTTAATTTATCTTAGCTTTAAACTTGTAATATTATTTTTAAAAATGACAAAAACTGTCATGCTTATTAATTTTAAAAAATCCTGAGAATGAGATAACCCTAAAATTATCAAACAAAGTAATATATATAAATAAAAATCAATTGGCACAAATAATTACGTGCATCACTTAAGAAAAGGCACGATGGATTTTGCAGATTTTTTTAAACTGAAAAAAATCGGAAATTTGGAGGAAAATTTTTTATGACATCGACAGGGCAATGACTGTCGAGTTTTAGTAGTAGCGAAATTTTTTTTTTCTACTAATTATTTATATATCTATACTTCTATACTTACTATTATATAAAGCTGAAGAGTTTGTTTGTTTGTTTGTTTGCTTGAACGCATTAATCTCAAGAACTAATGGGTCGAATTAAAAAATTCTTTTTGTGTTGGATAGTCCTTTTATCGAGAAAGGTTATGCTAGCAGTGTTAACAAAATATAAAGCACATTTCGATCGGTAAAGGTACAATGTCTGGCGGCGGTCGCACCACAATGCGCGGGCGCATGGGCAGTTCCGTACAAGAAGACACTACCGAGTATGATCCAGCGGTCATGCAACAAAACGAACAGAGATTAGAGGAATTGGACAACAGGTAATCTTCTTATGTATTTTCAGAGGTATAACAGCACGTGTGCTGTTGTGTTTCGGTGAGTGAGTAAGGCATGTCAGAGCCCATTTTCAATACTCTATCCATAATCATACTTGTAGCACCTGTGGTGTTGCTTGTGTTACAGGCGACGGTAGCCACCTACCGTCAAGTGGACCGTCAGCCATATAACATATTTACAGCCATATATTGGCGATTTTTTTTAATATAACGCTTATAGCGCCTAGGTTGAAGAATATATTTTGTTTGAGTTAATGTGCTGATTTGACTTATTTGTTTGTTATTATAGATGTTTGTGTGAGAAAAATTCGTGTATACAATATATTCTTGTTTTAGATTTCAAGAGATACGCAGTGAACAGCTCAATCTAGATGACAAGTTGCAACAAATATCTCAAACAGTCAACAACGGTAAAGCAACAATGCACCAACTTAACGTTGAACTGAAGAGTTTGGCTGAAAGGATTCCCGTGTTGAAGGTAACAAAAAACATTTAATTTATCTAAGTCTTTATAAGCTATGTCTAAGTTTAAGTCGATGGGAAAGGTCAAGGTTTTAACAGCCTTAACCACTTTTAACCACCAAGGGACTCGTCAGCCAATAAGGTTGTTGACTGGATTATAGAAATGGTAATTTTAATTGTATATTTTAACACGATTTGATTGATGATTTTATAAATTTAATATAACAATTATTTCTCCGTTTTTAGAAACAAATCAATCAACAAGAGAAGAAAGTGGCATCGTGCAAAGTCGATCCCAAACAGAAGGCTCTCCTCGAAAAAAAACTGAAGGTTGCCGAAGAAAAGTATAACGCCGCCAACACAAACACTGAGAAGGTATGTTTTTTTATATATAATATGTTAAGGTCGACTGATAAAGGTCGAAGACAAAAATAGATTTCACTCGCTGGTGTTTTGTGTCAAATAATAAATATAAATTTTACAGGTGAAAGAAGAAATAAGAAAGGTCAATGAGAAAATATCAGCGGTGACTGGTGGACAAGTGCAAGAATTGCAGAAGAATTTCGACAATCTAAAGAAGAAGATCACTAAAGTCTCTTCTGAAATTAACAAACTCAACGTGGCGATTAGTACTAGTGAGAGGTAAATGTACGCAACGCAAAAACGGGGTGTTGTAAATTTGACGTGTGTATTGGTGTATCTATGGAATTGTAGCTCCCGAACGGATGGACCGATTTTGATCAGTTTTTTTTTTGTTTGAAAGCTGACTTAGCCAAGTTTTATGAAGATTTGTTCAGGCGTTTGAAGATGATCAGTCCATTTCCTAGTTGATGAAGAAAATTCACTAAGTTAACAGTTTCGATTGATGTTAAATTTGGTATACTGTTCGATCATCGTCATCTGTTCATCAGATTGATGGTCAGATCGATGGTCAGATCGAGATATCAGATCGATGATGCTGTAGCA
This sequence comes from Synanthedon myopaeformis, assembly GCA_944738685.1. Classification (NCBI taxonomy): domain Eukaryota; kingdom Metazoa; phylum Arthropoda; class Insecta; order Lepidoptera; family Sesiidae; genus Synanthedon; species Synanthedon myopaeformis. The sequence continues at coordinate 2,854,475 of OX122938.1, read as the reverse complement.
GGGAGTAGTCTGCAAGACACCCAACTATTTTACTCGCTGACAATGTAGCTTTCTATAGGTGAATGAATTTTTAAAATCGGTCCACTAGTTTTGCGAGTTCATTCATTAATTTTTTAATTATCTTTACAAATATTGTTTAATTATCTTTAGAAAAATATTTGCGTAATAATCAAGTGAACTATGTATTTGCAGGAACGCAGCTAAATCGAAGCGGGCAATCGGTCAAATGGAATCGGACTTGAAGGAGACGGAGAAAAATTTGGAAACTTTAAACGTTCAAAGGAGAGAGCTCACTTTGGAGATTGCTCAATTTGAAAAACAGGTGGAAGAGGTAAAAAAATTGCCGTGGTTATATTTTTGTTATGTCAAAGGGCTGTAGGCGGGCTGACCGTCCACTGACCATCCACTGACCATCCACTGACCATCCACTGACCGTCCAAGGGAGTTGCAAATGAGTTACCGACTGAGGTTGGAATAAAAGAATGGTCTCTGCTGGTATCATTCATTCAATTATATGACAATTATATTGAAAAGGAAGTTTCAATCACCTTGATGCAATTTAAACTTAGTTACTCAAACATTCATAATCTTCAGATATTTTATATTTACAATACTCATTCATTCATTTCATTGAGTATAAATAGTATAAATGTCTCCGGGGTAATTTTGTATGAAATTCGAATGCGCGATTCCTTTAATTAATTGTGATTTTTTTTTTCAGTTGGAAGAAAAGATCGAAGAAGGGACAGAGGAGTTTGCGGATTTAAGGAAAAAGATAAGCAAATTGCAAAAGAAAGAGATGGCGACGAAGAATGAACGCCTGGACGCGAACACAGAAGTGCAGAAAATGGAGAAAACTGTGCAAGAAATGAAATCGAAAATACCGATGTGGCAGAAAGAGGTACTTCTTTTAAAAGAAACATAATCTATACTAATATTATAAAGAGAGAAGATTTGTATTTTTATAATGAATTAACTCCAAAAACTAGTGGACCGATCTTAAAAATTCTTTCACCTATAGAAAGATACATTATCAGCAAATAACATAGACTATATTTTATAAAGTTAAGCGGGCGATGTCGCGTGCAACAGCTAGTACATATATATTCTTTGTATTCCATACTATCAATAGGTATTTCATAACGTATGCCCATTGATTACCAATTGAATAGATAATTATCAAACAACATTCTAATATAGGGATTTTTGGGCATCTGGCGGCTGTAACCACCCAGACCACCCAGATAAATAAAAAATAAAAACTAACGCCTGGCCAAAGTGTCACGAGGTCAAGCGGAATATTGTTTTTTTTTTTATTATTTTCAACGCGGACGAAGTCGCGAGCACCAGCTAGTTATATATGAAAACCTTACTCGTTCAACGCTCTTTGCATTAGTGAAAATCGCATTAAAATCCGTTGCGTATTTTAAAAGATCTAAGCGCACATACAGACGCACAGACGGCGAGGAGCGACTTTCCATACACATATTATGAAGGGTAATTGACTGGGGTCACTTTGAGAAAAAAGTTTTTTGTTTTTGTTTAGTTGCAAAGTCTAAAACTGGAAGATCCCGGTATAGAGGGCGTGCCCGGAATCGAACGGCCGACCCCTCTGGTGACCCACACGGACGAGGAGTTGGAGGAGGCAAACGTGGAGGAGCTGAGGCACCGACTCACCGCTCAGAAGGGAAGAGTTGGGGACGGCAAACCCAACGTTCAAGCTGTGCAGGTATACTATCAGTATTTTCATGTCGGTTGCCCTTTATGTCTTATATTTCCCTATTCCTTCTCAATTGCCCTTATTCTTAATCCTAGCATAGTCGACAGCGCACATGCATCACACGTGGTGTTGCTGGTGTTTTAAGGGCTGTGTTAAAGGCGACGGTAGCCATCCACCATTTTATTTTATTTCTATTTGGGAAACATACAATATTTTGTTACACATTATTCAGATACATACTCGTACAAGAAAAATAATATCTTTTTTTTTTCAGAATTTTTGATCAAGCTCGTCTATGCTTCGCGAATTTTCGCACGTCTATGCTTAATGTAAAGTTTATGATGTATATTGATAATTGAAAAATCACGATTTATGATGGATAATAAATACCGTTTTCAGGATTACAAAGAGAAGGAAGATTTGTTTTTGAAGCGTGTCGCGGATTTGGACGAGATTACGAAGAAGAGGAACGACATGAGACAGTTGTACGATCAACTCAAAAAGAAAAGGACCACAGACTTTTTGGCCGGTAAGTTTTATTTTTATTGATTTATGTAAAACTTGACAGACGGGCTGACGGTCCGCTTATAAAGTAAGCACCCGTTGAGTTCATATTTCATTTCAAATTATGAAGATCACTCTATGTGATATATTTTCATCAATTTTCAATGTATTGTCACAGGTTTTAACACGATCACCTGCAAACTGAAGGAAATGTACCAGATGATAACTCTCGGAGGTGATGCCGAGTTGGAACTGGTTGACTCTCTCGATCCGTTCACAGAAGGAATTATATTCAGGTAAAGATTGATTCTAGTGAGAGATTTATCATATTATTATTGAATATAAATGTTTAGAACTGAAAGTGGAGTTGAAACGAGAAGGGAGATTTCCTCTTAAAAAGTCATTTATAAACCTCCTATACAGGTACATGTGTATTCTTTATCTGTAGAATTGTAGTTTGGAGGATTTTCCTTTGAGAAGTCCCAAGGAATTCCATTAATAATTTTTAACCGCCCGACGCAATAACAGGATGGTATAAATATGACGTTTGTGTTTGTCTATGGGAATCGTAGCTTTCAAACGGAGATGGACCGATTTGGATCCGATTTTTTGTTTGTTTGTTTGAAAGCTAATGTGATCTTGATCGTACTTAGTTATAATTTATGAAGATCTGTTCAGGCGTTTGAAGACCATTACCCCATTTCCCAGTTGACGAAGAGATATCACTATCTTTCTCAGGTTTTATTGATATGAAATTTGGTATACTGTCACTTCGGCTGTATTTCCATTCCACGACATGGTAACCTTGATCTGATGCTGTAGCGTCAAGTAGTCTGCGGGACAGCCAACTCCTCAACAACTTAGAGAAGATATAGCGTGTTTGTTTATAATTTTCAATTGTTCCCTCAATTCATCCTTAATTTGTTGTATTTGTAGCGTCCGTCCGCCGAACAAGTCGTGGAAGAACATCTCGAATCTGTCTGGAGGAGAGAAGACCCTCTCGTCACTAGCTCTAGTGTTCGCCTTACACTACTACAAGCCTTCGCCTCTCTACGTCATGGACGAAATAGACGCAGCGTTGGACTTCAAGAACGTCTCCATTGTCGCCAATTACATTAAGGTTACTTTTTATATTTTTACCTATATGGACGACATTGGTACAGTTTTCCCACAAACTTTTCAAACTATTCTTTTAAATGCTTCTACAATACAATACAATACAATACAATATAATACAAGCATTGCACCAACATCAGCTTTATTCGAATTCATGGATTTTTAGAAGATCACATCCGCGAATGAGGATTTCAAGTTTTTTTTTTAAGGCGCATTGGGCACTACGATGGTATTCTGTAAGGGGGTGGTAACTAATAATTAAGTTTGGTTTACAGGAACGCACGAAGAATGCCCAATTCATAATAATATCGCTCCGATACAACATGTTCGAAGTATCGAACCGACTCGTCGGCATTTACAAGACGGAGGACTGCACTCAGTCTGTCACCGTCGAGAACAAGGTCGTAGAGGAGACTCCGGGCGAACTACTTGCGGCTGATTGAAGGTATTACTTCATTTTTAACTAAGAAACATTGTCAAATATGTAAAAAGTAATGGCAATATCAGAATTCAGTTGAAATAAAGTGTAATCTACACATTTAAATAAATTGTGTTTTATTTCTAAGCTGATGCCCGCGTTGAAAAATAAAATATATAACTACTGAGAAAATATAATTATGATGAGTAATATAACGCCAGACATCTTTATTGCTGTGACGACGGTGAAGCCGCTACAATTATTATATTTTTTTAGAAGATCCCCCAGGAAAAGGACTTTTTTCTAGATGAAAGGTACCCTATGTCCTTTCCTGTATCACTGACAACGTGTATGCAAAATTTCATGATGATCGGTTCTATGGAAAAATGTCTAGTTTCTCAAAATGGGTCAATTTTTCAAAAGAACTTTACTATCGTCTAGTGGTGGAAAAAATATGGGTTTTTTTTTTTCAATATGTTTCAAGTATACTCTATTTGTTGTCAAATATAATATCCATTTTAATCCTATTTTTTTTACTATTTAACTTCTTGTAATTGTGAAAAACTAGACATTCTGAACCTGAGCCAAAGTTACTTTCAAATTTATAAATGAGTATGGATTAATTCACCATAATGTTTATCCCCTCTACTTGAGAACCTCCGTACTTATTGACTTAATTTTAGAAGTAAAACAAATGTCACGATAAATTATAATTTATTCAAAGTATTAACAGCATCATTTATCATTTAACAGAACAAATCTACGAATATAAAAAATACACAATTAATATCTCTTAAAAAATGCGAACAAAGTCTCGATACTGCGATATAATTATTATTATGCAATAACAGCCTGTTTAAACTTTATATGAGGTGATAATAAACTTTATTTATGAAAAATAACATACAAAGTGCAATGCTGTAATTATTATCTAAGGAATAAATAACTTAATTTCTATTGTTTCAATATTAAAATTACGAAAAAAAAAGGGTGTCCAAATTTACGAATTCAACGATTCGACTCCAAAAGATGGCGCCACAATTCTAATAAAGATTTTTGTAGACAAAAAATTAAAAGATTTAAAATACCAAATTACAATAAGAAATTATGGTCTAAAAACGCCTTAGTTTTGCATTCAGTAATTATGATCAACAACTTCTAAAGGTATATTGTAACGTAACTATGGCTTTATAGCCTCTTTCAATAATTTATTTAGACCTAATAAGCTGTATAGTTGAATTAATAATAATATTCTATATAATATGGACCTTAATAGTATTAATATTATTGATGTTCATAGAATATATCAATCACCATGACCATATTTCAATTTAATTCCTTAATCTTTCTAAAAGTTATTATATATTTAATGTCTTGTTTTATTGTTATTGTGTTTATATTTATATAGTCAAATTTAATTGGAAAATCATTTGCACGTGAGGCAAAGTCGCGGGCATAGATAGTAATTTTAAAGTGTACTGTCAATAATACTATTAAGTCAAATGAAATGTTAATTTAATAATACAATAGTTAAAAAAATAATCACAGAAATACACATTGGTGACACATTAGCGCCATCTTTTGACGAGTAAAGTATTTTTTTTTTTACTTATTTCTACAGCTCTTGAACCAAAATCATGACTTCGGGCTTCAAATAGACATCTCTGTTGGGACTGTTGTTCACTTGTTCGACGACGGACGAATGCCAACCGAAGGTCAAGACGGATGTCGGCACTAGTCTCAGATCTACGAGAGTTTTGTTCGCGTCCTCGTCTAATAACAACTTGTGTCCTGTCGGTGTGTTTATCACGAACGGGAGATCCAGTTCGAGGTTCTCTCGTACGAACTCGTGAATTTCACTGTAACGTTCGTACACAGAAAATGTTCCCTGAAATAATGAAGACAGTGAAAATCAATCTATATATATAAATTAATTAAAGACAATATGTGTATGTATGTTCCAATATGTTCCCTATAGACTCTAAAACCGCTGAACTGAAATTTTCAGACAATCTTCAGATTAGTCCAGCGGGTGACCTGTGAAGTTTGGTAGCGCGATCGCTACCAAACGAAGCGCGCGATAAGAAAAATGGACGCGGACGAAGGCGCGGGCAAAACCTAGTTATATATAAAAAATTATATATAACTAGGAAATGGAACTAAAATGGAAAAAAATTGCAAATAAAACACCCTCAGTTGCATTACAAATAATTTTGTCAAGTTAGAGAATGTCTTAAGTATAAAAATGACTAATATAATAATTTTACGAATTAATTTAAGAACTTTTCGTTTTAGGATGTTGACATTCTAAAAAGTTATAGTTTTAAGACGTTGACATTCTAAAAAATGTCGTTGCAGGACATTGACATTCTAAAAAGTTGTCTTTTCAGGACGTTGACATTCTAAAAAGTTGTCGTTTCAGGACATTGACATTCTAAAAAGTTGTCGTTTTAGGACATTGACATTCTAAAAAGTTGTCGTTTTAGGACATTGACATTCTAAAAAGTTGTCGTTTCAGGACATTGACATTCTAAAAAGTTGACGTTTTAGGACATTGACATTCTAAAAAGTTGTCGTTTTAGGACGTTGACATTCTAAAAAGTTGTCGTTTTAGGACATTGACATTCTAAAAAGTTGTCGTTTCAGGACATTGACATTCTAAAAAGTTGTCGTTTCAGGACATTGACATTCTAAAAAGTTGTCGTTTTAGGACGTTGACATTCTAAAAAGTTGTCGTTTTAGGACATTGACATTCTAAAAAGTTGTCGTTTGTACCCTGAGGGGCCGACTCTTAAAAACAATTATAACAGAAACTTGTACTGTGTACATTTTTGTTACCTACGCAACAAATTCTCCCTAGCTGTTGCACGCGACTTCGTCCACGTGACTTTATAAAATATAGCCTTATATTACTCTTTGATAATGTAGCTTTCTAAAAGTGATTTTTTTTTTGAGTTTATTCATTACAAACAAAAATACAAATCTATCTTTATAATATTATATTTACAGTATAGTATAGATAGACGACAGTTGATAAAATATACTTTTCGTCTGGTAAACGGATGGATATAGGACGACTCCTCTCTTTGGTTGCTAGACAATAGCACAAGAAAAGCGTATGGCTTTACCTGCAACAATATTCCGTCAGGAAATCGAATCCTGATGATGGCGAACTTGTACTTCCTCATTTCCCTCATCTCGTCTTTCTCTCGCATTGCCTTCGTTCGCAGCATCTGACTTCTCTCTATGGCTTCCGCTCTGCGAAATCACAATTTCAACCTTCAATCTTTTCATCGAATCTACACAAATTAAGAATAGATATATGTATAATATAATATTAGCTTTTGTTAGCTACCTTTTTTCTCAGATGTAAAAACAATTCATCTTTATTGTTCATATATTTTTGTCGGTAACAGTACTATATTTCAGAATAAAAGGTACCTTTTATTATCCCATTTCTGTATCCCTGACAACGTATATACAAAATTTAACTACAGTACTTTTGGATATTTTATAAGGGAAATATTGTAGTACGAGATTCAGCTGCAAAAATGCTGTGTTAATTAAGTGTTTAATAAAAATCAAATTTTTATATACAATTTTAAAGAGCTACAATATGTTTTGGTCGGGTCGCCTATTAAAATGTGCCCGCCCGCTAGTATTTTTTAATTTAATTAATATTGACTTTTTGAAAAAAATTAAATAATAATTGAGTGCCTACTAATATTTTAAATGCGAATAAATTTGTGTTTGTTACTCTTTCACGTTAAAACGGATGAACGGATTTGTATGAAATTTGGCACACGTCGTCACTGCGATAGGTATTATATTTTAATTTTGCAGCAGCTAGTATGAAATACATACCTAAGTTGCTGTTCCCTCTTGATTTCGTCGGGAGTGAGGGCGTAGAAGGAAGGCGGCAGCTGCACCTTGGAGGCGGCTTGCGAGGGCAGCAGCACTTGCAGGTTCCTGTCCAGTTCCAACTGAATCGGCTCCGCAGTGCGCAGGGCGTCGATTAGACTCTATCAAACAAATAGCCGTTGGATGAGCGGTACAAGTGTTCGCCTAACATTCCAGGGGCCCAGGGTCCGACGGGCTAAACTTTGGAAATAGAATTTTCAAAGTTGGCTCTGGTGTTGATTTGGAAAGTAGTGGCAGGCACTGCGTTTAGCAATCACTTGGGCAGCCCGTCTGGCGGCAGTAACCACCCCCTTACATAAGACCACCGACAAACAAAAAAAAAATTGAAGACGATAAGGAAATGAGCTCTGGTATCTCATAACTGACAGTGCGTCAGTACGAGTCATTTCACGGTGGTCTTCGGTAAAAGGGTTGGTTACTGTCGCCAAACCGGCTACCGGCACTTGCAGCACCTATGGCGTTGCTTGCGATAACAAGCAACGGAATTGTTTTCTAACTACATAATATTTCAATAAAGAGTGTTCTTGCGTAACTGAGAAATTTTTCAAATGGATTTTTTTTAATACTTCATGTTTATATTTATATAATGGACTTTAGTTTATTAATTCTACCTTGAAAAGTTCTACATTGAAATGCTTTTGAGTGATTCCTTTATAAATTTACCACTTACAGTCAAGCTCTCAACCGATGGTATCTTGTCAGGGTTGAACACCAGATAGTTCTCTTCCGCACCCTCATTATTCGTCAGAGTCTGTTGCTCGAAACCAGCCGCCAAAAGAAATTCCACGGCGCCCTCTATAGGTTGAACTCTGTCACAAAATGCTCTGAAAATGCAATAAAAAAACATTTAAATAATATTAGCACTGGCAGGCCATGTTGCATTCTGCAGCCATATGTTAAAGTCGACAGATAGGTTGATGGCTCACTTGATGGTAGGTGGCTACCGTCGCCTATCACACAAGCAACGCCATAGGTGCTGCAAGTGCTTGGGGGTCGATATATTTTGATATATTTCAACAGAAGACGGCCTTTTATGGTAAGCTAACATAAGTACAAAAATGAAAGGTTACAAATACAAAAATAAATCTGTATATACCTGTTGGACATTCTGATCTTCTTATATTTTTCCTCATCAGGATTTGTGACTATATTCTCCAAATATTTGCACAGCGTCTCCACACAAGTCTCGATCTGATAAAAAACAAAATCAAAATAAAATTTAGTAAAAATAACTTCAAAAAGTCAACACAACTTAAAAGCAACAAATATCAACATGTCAAAGTAGATAAATTTTTTAATGGTGAAGAAAAAGACTAAGAGGAAATGAACCTTCTCCCTGTTGTTGTTGCAGGAATGTATGATGAGACAAGCAGTCAGCCCTCTCTCTTCCTCCAATTGCTCGTAAAGGAATGTCTTGATGTTTCTCTTCCACTCGTCCCGAGGCAACACGTCATTGCTAACCAATGGACACCTTAGAAATCAATCAAATAAACAAATAAATTTTGTTTAACAAATAAACAGAGAAAGAGGTTGACGTTATGACAAAGAGAATGGATACAATCTATACAACAGTTCCCTGGTAGGGTTAACTTTGCAAATACTGGTAAGTAGTGGCAGGGCACAACACTGCGTTCCACAGTCATTTGGGCAGCCCATCTGGCGGTAGTAACCATCCACTTACAGAAGATCATCGTCAAACGACAGAACATGTTCTGTTGTGTTTTGACATAAATAATTGCCTAAAAATTGGTTTAAGAAAAAAAAACTATCAAAAGAGGATTTCACACGCCAAAGCTTCAAGGGTTCAAGGCTAGGTCATATTAGGAAGAAAACCAAACTATTCCGTAATTTTTAAAAATAAATTTTATCAGTTTTCTTACCTGAAATAAACTCCAGAGGCAGCAAAAAAGTGCATATCAACTATCTCTTTTGTTTCTCTATTTTCAGAGAGAGATGTTTGTTCGTGGGATGACGCAGCTGCCCTCTCATTGTCTAACTCCCTTTTGACTTGAGCCTGAAAGAACATCAATTTATTAATGAGTTTTTGTTTGACTTATGATAAATACTTTTTCAGATTTGCAAAACATTATAATATAAAATGAATGCCTTTTGATTGAAAGAGTGCAATTATAATTTAAGTAGTATGATACATTTGTTTCAACAAAAAATTCAACAAGGCGTTTTGCAGTCATTTGGGCAGCCTGTCTGGCAGCAGTAACCACCTCCTTACATAAGACCACCGTGAAAAAACAGCATTCTGTGAGTAACTTTTTTTCTTGCAGTGCCTCTCCAACTAGTTGGCGTTTGGCGATCAGCCTTAAACAGTCGTGCTTCTTTTGTTTACCGGGATAGCTCTACTACATTAGCTATCCCAGTCCACTCCTTGATGTACTTCTTTATGCTTTATTATTTATTCTTAATCCTACTACAGTTGGCAACCCAAAAGCAGCACCTGTGGCGTTGGCATCATCATCAAGTTGATAACCTGATAACTTGATAAAAAACAATATGTACTTAGGAAAATTCATTTTGAGAAGAAAACTTGCTTTGATAGTGAGCAAAGTCTGCACAGCCTGCAAATGTGGATCTCTTTCATTTCATGTGGGAATAGTCTTAATAATTTGCATCTCTAATAATAGACATAGGTAGTACATTATAAGGCTAAGTTGGAGACATCATAAAAAGGTCTTAAGATGACTATGTTGTCTTTGAAATTATGCTCTAACGCAATAGAAATAATTTAAAAGAATAGTAATTACTTGAATAGCAGCCAAAGAAGTATTGAATGATGGATTTTCTCTTTTCTGGTGTAATCTAGCTAGGGCTGCTTCCGCTGCCACCTTACTCTCTTCCGACAACCCCGATCTCTTGGCCACAGGAACATCTTTCTTCTGACTAGAACTCTGACGACTTTCAATAGAAGTCTCACTAAGTTTATGGCCTGGGCCGGCTAATTTAAATTTGGCTTCAACCTTCTTCTTTTGGAAAAACTTCTTTATTTTATTCTCCATTATATTCTTGGTGTATGTTCCTTTGGTAATTTCAATTTAGATACACTTTCCTTTAGTTGTTCTATGGTTGCTGAAGTTGCTGAAATATTATTATAAAAATTAGATGGGTTATCTAAAACTGATCATAAGCTTGTTATGAAAACAAAATAAATAAAAAACCAATATTTCGTTTTTTTTTTAAACATAATGTTTGCTAGGCGACGGTAGCCACCTACCATCGAGTGGACCGTCAGCCTGTCTGTTGACCTTAATAATAAATAAACACAGATGTCATTTATTTAATGGTTGCTAGTTTAATAACTCAAATGATCCCTTATGGATTGTACGTAAATAACATTATTTTTGCTTAAAGTACGACTTAAATAACTATAGGGTTTTGGCTACAGCAACGGTAACCATTTTATTAGGAAAAATTGAGAATTTTAAATAAATTTCTCACTAGTCGAAACAAATAAGGTACAAACAACAACGATAAGATATAAGCAGGTGAACGCTTAACCTTGAAAGAAAGTTAAAAAAAATGACTCACCCGGCTTCATAAAACGCTCTGAAATTCGTACACCGTACACACGCCACGAAATAAAAATTAATAACAAAGTAATAAGCAAAATAAGCAGGAATGTTTTCAATAACAAATATTGGAACTCGTTAAAATAAAATACTTCAGCGACTTCCTCGTAGAATGTCAAATCGGATAAATTGATCACCGATTTAGGAAAACCGACGATCGGTAAGGACGAGACGCAGGAATTGAAAAAATCTTTCGCAAAAGACAATGTATCTTCTATTTGGAGATACAAGGCCTCGTAAAGGGTGGAATTGAACACTGCATTATCAAACAAAGACATTACACATGTGATTTCTAAGGTAACGCGCAAATATATCAATAAATAAAATCATTTATTCAACTAAACACGCACTAATAAAATAATTCCAAAATGATTTTTTATTCGATTTGATTTTGAATGAGGTGTTGTCAGTTGTCACTTGACATGTCAATGCCAAATGTCAACTGTAGAAATTGGTGGCAATGCAGTGTTGCCGTTTATGGCTTATTTATTATGTAAATATTTAATTTTCTTTTAAGTTCTTAAAAACAGTCATTACGATTCAAAACACATGTAGATCATTAATGACAGTTTTGTTTTGTTTTAATATGAATAAATAACTGAATAAAAGCTGGTACCTATTGTAAATGAGTACAACTCATTTACAAAGAACTCTAACTCGTAACACTAACAAATTCTACACAAAAAGTGGCCCTACGCGAAAACAAAACGACGTATAGTCAAACTACCAATCAATTAGAAGGTTATTAATACACATACCTAGTGATTGGTTTCAATTCAGAACGAGAGCAGGGATTGGTTCGCGCGCGTGCTGCAATTATGCTGGTTTTGACAGGAATCCAGTCGTTATCTTGTCTTTCTAGCCTATCCTGCAGCTATCCGCTTATTTTTCCGAAATAAATCGGTAGAAAAACTAAAAGTAAACAAAATAAGCAAAATTATAGTTTTATCTTTGATAAAATTATCAGACATTATAAAAATATCTTTTATAATTTTATCGTTTTATATTTAAATATACATTTTATCAAGAAGAAAAAAGAACCTACTGAATAAAGTAAAAAATTGACTAACTTCATTTTAATAGCGTATTTGAACATTTTTGATTATAATTATAATTTAGCGACTACTTACCAGTGAAAACTGATCCCTGAACAGTTAAATCTCGTATGGCTCTTGCACCACTTCACAACACAACCTGGCATGATGATTATAACTGATTTACAGTGATAAAAACGAAAACGTACACGAAGATTTGACGTGAGCTCGCTAGCAAGAAAAATGTCCGACTAGTAGCACGCTGTACACGACTTTTAAGCCCTGGCTATTGTACACGACTTTCGTTGGGTCAGTTTTTGAGCGCAGTTATATTTCCTGAGTATTATTTATTCGTAGGTTATAGCTATCCATCCTCAATACGGACACGTGATAAAAAATGATAACCAAGTTATGATTGTACGCGCCTTCTGGTAAATATCAGACCGTATTATGTATGATGGCTTGTAAATATACAAATAACTAACTGTTCCTCGCGGCTTTGTCTGCTTTAACTAGGTTTTCCATTGTTTGTGTTCCAGCTTCCATGGCGCCTTATTAAAAAATGCTTGCAAAGTTCAACCAAAAAATACCTTTCCGCCTATAAAATGTAAACAAACAATCATTTTTAAGGTGGGCACCATACATCACACAAACTACTTAGGAACCATCGGTATAAAGTTATAAGTACCTATCTTTGAAGTTGTACTAAATTACAGAAAGTTTCCAAATAGTCGTGACATATTAAAATTTAAAATGCTTATGTCAAATTAAATTTTAATCCTTCCTTCCTTATCCCTTATCCTTAATCCTTCTATAGCTGGTAGCGCACTAAACGCACTTGCAGAACCTATGGCGTTGCTTGTGTTACACCTACCATCAAGTGGACCATCAAGTTAACATAAGAAAAAAGTAGGTACCTTATTTTCATTTTTAAATAGGTACGTAATATTCAAAACGAAAAGGTCTTATTTAAAAATCCTAATACATTTTGCTAAATTAACATATTTTTCATAAAATCCTAACAATTTTTATGATTGTAAAAATCACATTTCTGACAAAGTTCATATTAAAGTAAACTGCGTTGACAATATTCCTAGACGTTTTATTAAAATGACCTTAGCTATGGTCGGTTGTAGTGTAAATTCCTAGAAGATAATAATAATCAGAGCTAGCAAATAGGTACTTTATAGAGACCTCTTGAAAGTGTACTAGAGAAGTTACATAGACCAAAAAAATATTCTAACTTAATAGAACTTTATAGACCTACTTACAAAATTTTTAGATATTTTGAGACAAACAATATTAAGCAATTTATCAAGTTTCGCATTAAATTTCATATATTTTTAGAACACTACTTACATCTTAGGTCTCAGATGGACAGATGACCTGGATAAGACCACTAACGGAGTTTGACAAAAAACGGCAAGAGACCGAACTGAGTGGAAAGTTTTGGAAGAGGCCTATGTAGCAAATAATAAAATATACTTTTTTTTTGTAATTATTGTAAATTGTAAATTAAACACCACGTGTACTGTTGGTGAATCAATGAATAAAATAAAAAATAAAAAATAAATCATAGTTGAAATCTTTTTTCAGTAAACTATGGCTAGTTAAAAATCTTTTAAATAAAAAGTACTACACCCCCCTTGGCAAGTTATTAAAAAAATGTCTCATTTAATTAAGATTTCAAAATGGTACAACACATGCTACTAGTCTTTCGAATTTTTAACTGAAAAATGAAAACTTTGTGAAGCTTTGTCCTACGACTGACTGTTTTTTTAAATTACAAATTTAATTAAATTAATTTTTAATAAAAATACTTATTATAAAATAAATTTATTTAACTCTAAACCTCTACAGTGTCTTAGATTGATTTTGTACTGTTACGGAGTGCGTATTAGGGTGGTAGGCTCTTATTAAGTTCTTTACTTTATAAAGGAGAGGAAAGCCTGAATAAAATAATAGTTAATATATTGCATCAGTTTTATTTATACTTTTAAAAACGTACACCTTACTTACTATAGATATGTTTCAACCACAAGTTAACAAGACCGAGGAGAATACAAAAGTTATCTATCTTTATTGAATTGTGGTGCGTTCGGAGTAAGGCTTAATGAATGGCAGCACGCGACGACCCGATTTACTGGATGTTGCCTTGTTTAACCTTGCAGTTTTATTTTTTTAATTCCTGTTTTTTATTACTGAACTTTGTCCAACATGAGCTAATTGGGCGTACTCGGTTTTAAGTGCTAACATCATCATTCATGCTTTCATGCTTTAACTTCAGTCGCAATTCATATATGTACCTATGTACTCCTTTGGTATTTTTTGTTCCAGTTTCAAATACTTCGCTTCTGTCCAAGTACTTCTTTGATTTGTGCTGATTTATTTGTAAAACTTTATTAGTTAGTAGCTGGTCGCTTAGAGAGAAATCTTGTATGAAAAGTGTAGTTCTTTCGCTATGAGGAACGAAACGATAGCGCGTTATAATATAACCTGCTGGCGCAGCGTTATCCGTCATCGAAAAAATAGACTAATTTTTTTAAAATAGTTTTTTAAATCTAAGTTTTCACTTCTGACATGGAGTCCAACGACCGACATGTTCTTTTGTATATCACTAAATTCACTTAATATTGACTACGAAATTGCGACAGAAACTTGGACAGTGATTAGTTTTTAGAATCCTTCGATCATAGCAACCGTGCAGTAGCATTTTACCTAGACATTTCACAAATCGCTAACATATCCATTGAGAGTTTAAACTCGACCGCTGGAATCTGACGGGCGGAAGCATTTATGAGTAATACACCACAGTCCCATAAAGCTTATTCAAAAGATCAATTTCGAAGCAATCATTCTAAAACAAGTCCCCAGATTTTCGATTATGAAATTTGTAATTCAGTTTGCGTACGAATCGACTTACTGTTTGCCGGCAGGCATTCGAGAGCCTTGAAATTTTCATTGACATTCCGGAGTTGAATGAGGGCACGTACTGAAATCGACGATCTTCAATGAATTCTGGAATATTAAGAGCATTATATAATCAAGAAAGATAGCGGCAGATATAGCAGTCTACAAATGAATTCTTCACCGATAGAATAAGTATGTTTACTACGATAGTCACCTATTACCATCAATTGGACCGTCTGTCTGACTGTCGAGCTTAACATTTTATATTTTATGAAATGCGATTTACCTCAATCTCACCTATTGTAAGTCGAAAATGGAGTCAGTCATAAAAATACCCTCCTTTGGATTAATTATTTGGATCACAAGTCCAGTTTATTCCAACGGATCTGTGCTTTAAATACGTATGATTCTATAAATTTAATTATACACTGCGTAGGTTTTATACCTAGTTCATAAAATTTTATTATGTAAACCAGTTGGTCCGTTAATGAGATTTTGTTTTTACTTCGAGGTTGAATGGTGCTTGAAATATGAACTTAAAGTAGTATACCTACTCGTTGTAATAATTATTACTTGAATAACGTGCCTATGGTTCACGGAGCGTTTATTTTTATTTTTAAACCCCGATGTCTGACGCCAAACCGAGGTGTTATAAGTGTATCTGTGTAACTGTCTGTGGAATCGTAGCTACCAAACGGATGGACCGATTTTGATATGGTTTATATTGTTGGAAGCTGACGTGTTTGTTTTTGGCTATGGTTTATGATGATCTGTTCAGGCGTTTGAAGATCATCAGACCATTGCTAGTTTCACTTATTAGACGGAGGGATTTCACTTAGTTGTGAAATTTAGTATAGGTACTGCTATACTTTGGTAGTATTTCCATGGCATGGTAACCTTGACTTTTTTTTTGTTAGAGATGGGTTTGCTCGTGTAGCAAGGATGAGGCCTATGATGGAGCGAGCTCACCCAGAAGATGCCTATTCACTCGAACCTTGAAAATATTTGGGTTATATGAGCTCGGAAGTACAGACGCCGGCAGGGAGTTTCAAACCTTGGCAGTGCGCATTATAAAGGATGTTTTAAAGCGCTTAGTCCGAAAAAGAGGGATTTCGACAAGAACCAGCCGTACGTCTGTATGTCCGATGGACGCTCATGCAGCTTCTAAGCACACTATCCGAAGTAAGTCTTATAAAAGCAGCAGCATCAAGTAGTCTACTTGATACCCAACTCCTCAGCAACTTACAGCAGATATAGCGTGTTTGGGCTCAATTGAATGTCGGGGATTAGTTTATAATTTTAATTATAGCTTGTTTTTTTGTATTTCTTCCTAGTCCAAGCGGCGAACTTAAAAAAGGGTGGTGATCCAGAATAAGTACAAAAGTGGACTTTATAACTTTTTGGATTTTAGACAAATAAGGAACCAACGGTCTGGCGACCTGTAACTTGACCAATTTTATTGACCAACAAAAGACTTTTAATTGTGGTCTGGCAGAATTTTGGTCAAGTATTAATGTGCCAGACCAATTCTATTCAAAGAAGGGATAAAAAACAAAAAATTTGACGTTTAATTTTTTTTATACCTTAGGTATATAGAAAATTTATCATTGTAACAAATATTTTGAGGGTGGTCTGGCAAACATTTGTGTCAAGAATCGGGGTGCCAGACTTAATTTTTTATATTCTATTGATCAAAACTCCTTCTAATAGTAAAACATTGTACTTATGTCTTATACATCAATTTTACAACAAATTGGGAAAAAATTAACAAAAAAAAATTTGGTCAAGTTACAGGTCGCCAGACCGTTGGTTCCCTATTTGTCTAATATCCAAAAAGTTATAAAGTCCATTTTTGTACTTATTCTGGATCACCACCCTTTTTTACGGTAGCCGATTGGACTATCCACAAATGTCTGAAAGCATGACAGATGTGGCAACCGTGTAGGCGGCGCACTGTCTAAATGCACAATAAAATTATCTGAATAGCTATACGCAGCCATAAATCTTATAAGTAACGCAGCATTTGCATAGAGTTGATAAAACGCAATTTTAAATACAATAGCGTGGTTTGCACCATTGATTTGATTTTAATTTTTGTTAATGGGATCGTACAAGCTGAATTTACAGTCTCACGAGAGGATGGAATTTATATAAACACTAGCTAGTGAATATATGTAAACACTATATTTCGTACCATTGAAAAATGAAAAATATAACACATGAAAAACGCCTGACATCATTATGTCTGTGGCGACGGTGGCGATGCCACTGTTGACGATTTTTTTAAATTTTTAGACTTTCCCTCAGGAACTTAATATTTTTTTACGATCAAAAGTATCAGGTAACTTAATACCTACCTGATCAAAAACGATCAGGTAGGTATTAAGTTAATTCAGGTTTTTGAATGAATTAAAAAAAAGTGCTTGTTGGATAAGATTCGATTCCCGGCGGGGTCAACTTTGGAAATGAATTTTGAAAGAAATGGCAGAACCTATTGCGTTATGCAGTCATTTTGGGCAGCCCGTCTGGCGGCAGTAACCACCCTCTTACAGCAGACCACCGTGAAACAACCTGCATGTCTGCTGTTATGTTTTGGTGAGTTAGTAAGGCATGCCAGACTCCATTTCCCTATCTCTTTCCTTATCTCCATTCCTTATCCTTATTATCCTTATCTCTTATCCTTAGTCCTAGTATGGTCGTCAGCACACTTGCAGCACTTATGGCGTTGTTAGTGCTATAGGAAACGGTAGCATCATGTGGACGATCAGCCTGTCTGTCGACCTTTAACATAAAAAAGCCACAGACTATTTTTAATCATATTCTAATTGCACAGTATTGTTTACTCTATGTAATTGTTTTTACGTCACACATGCACATATTAAATGTCACACGAGACGTATCACATGCAGAACCCTACATAAGTGTACTATCGACTTAAATTATCAAACAGCATATTTGACGACTCAAAGGACTGTCGAGTATTGTAGCTAACAGTTGTGCAGATAGTAGTGAGATTGCGTAGGCTTAAAGTGTTCCATTTATTGCCTGAAGCGTCATCGGCCACAGACTAATTTTCTAATAAAAATAAATACCTATCGTTATCAACTGAACAAACGGCCGAGGCGCGTTCGTGTTCTTTTTTCGAGTGACGTATGAACGAATGCTGGAATTTTAATTTTGAAATTTGCCGCAAAAGCGTCCTTATCAAGACACAACGCGAATGACAATTTTGACGCAGCTTCGTATCTTAGCTGCCAGTGATTTTTTCTCGAACATAGATAACGTTTTAATTTTAAATGATATAGACGTTTCGTCACAGTGGATCCGTTTGTGAAGAGAAAAATGAAAATTTTCAAGAAAAAACTTCGTTTTTCGATAGCTTCCAGCTACGTTTAGACTGTTGAGAAAAAGAAAGAAAATAGATCTTGTTTTTTTTTAATTATTTTATATGTTTGAAAGTTTTAAGTAAAAATCACATATCAGCAGCGAGTTCTTTACATTGAAGACAATCACGGAAGAGGTAAGTGACAGATTTCTTTTGTTTAATCTTTAAGGCTATAAGTAGTGATTAAATGTTTCATTGATATAGGACATAGATTCTCAACTTGGGGGTCGCTTTCATGATTATACGACCCTTATACGAAACATCCTGTTATTTAAATATTTTTAATTTACAAACAAGTGTTTTAATGTATGTGAAATTGTGAACACGCTGGTAAAAGTTTAAAAATAAAAAATTATCTTAAATCATGATACTGAAAAAAAAGTACGAATACGATGTAAAAAAACTTTGATACAAATAATATTACATTGTAACATTGCAGTGAGGGAGCTGTTACTGGGTCCCGATTATTATATGACGAAATATGGATAAACAATGATTATATTGAATTTGGATTACACCCCTGCATTCTATTTTCATAACCATAATTCATAACCATTTTTCATAACCAGCTATGAAAACGGAATTTTTCTTCACTGTTTCATAACTGGTTATTAAACAAGAATTATTATTTTTACTTTTTAGGGGTTTCATAATTTAGAACAATGCGTTTCAATTTTTGAGCGAGTTCAGGTGATTAATCTTGCCTTAGCGCTCTGATTCAGAGGTCCCTAGTTCGATTCTCGGCAGAACCAACTTTGCAAATGTTTACAAAGTTGGGGCTGTGGTGTTTAAGTAGTATCTATAACAGGGCACACTGCGTTTCGTTGTCAAACATTGGGTAGGCCTTCTGGCGGTAGTAACCACCCCAATAAAAAAGACCTCCGTGAAATAACAGCACGTGTGCTAACCACAGCATAATTGGCGGAGTAATCGCGTAACAAAACATACAAAAAAATAAACATACAGTCGAATTGAAAACCTCCTCCATTTTTGAACATGGTTGAAAATCCCATTTTTTTCTCTTCATAATGATATTGATAATGATCTATTGATAGATTCAAAGGAGCGATGAGATTTATTTCACTTGCACTCAACTAACAATTGTTTCGAAAAGAACAATAAAAACTTTTGTTTTATTTTTCGCTGAATATTCTTAATGCTTTTGAGCTAATTACTCTCCAATTTATTGTTGATAAAATACTTTAGAAAGTTTGACAGTCTATTTCGTCTTTGTTAGATTTAACAAATGGAATTCACAGATTTATTCTATTGTGGAGGTTTAGCTGCTTTTTTAAAAGAAGAATGTGATTGTTTATTCAAAATCGAAATGCCACTAATAGCATGTACACTAAGTCTTTATATCAAAAATTCTAGTGTGAAACCCTAGTTTTACATTAGAGTTTCAGATATAAAGATCTGTGTATCTTTGTGTCTATCTGTGGCATCGAACCTCTCACACAAATGGACGGGTTTTGATCAAAGACTATATAAGTACGAGTATATTGGTAGATTTTGATCCGTTTTTTTTTGTTTGAAATCTGAAGTGATCGAGTTAGTGCTTAGCTATAATTTATTAAGAACTGTTCAGTCGTTTGAAGAATCATCAGCCCATTTCCTAGTTGATAAAGGGATCTCACTAACTCCGACAGGTTCGATTGATGTGAAATTTGGTGTACTGTTACTTCGGTGGTATTTCCATGACATGGTAACCTTAACCTAGCTGTAGCATCAAGTAGTCTGTGGAATACCCAAGTCCTCAGCAACTAACAGCAGATATAGCGTGTTGGCTTTGCCAAGGAAAAACCTTAATTAGGTATAAAAATTATATATAAAAGTTCCATGAAAAATTATCTAACTGATGGTGTTTTCTGCATCAAAATTTAGGTAAGGTGTGAAAACGCATCAAATTAATTCGGTTTGGCATTTAAAATATTAATTACGATAAACATTTACATAGTTAGGTATCCCGACTGCCACTAGATGTTATGACCTAGCGAACCATTTACGGGTATCGATTTTAAGCTAGTCCTCATTACCCTAGTTTGGATGTAAATACGAAACTTCAAATGCAAATTTAGTAATGTTCGTGACACTTATCCACTTTTGGTAGGAACGAAAAGATCACGCTGGCTTTCCATGTGTGCCAAGGACTGTATGATGAGTTAGAAATTAAGCATATCTATAGAAACATGTTGAATACACATAAAAATTAAAGGAGAAAAAAAAAATTGCAAAGAAACAAAACTTCCAATATCAATTTATTGTTGAATTAAAAATATCAATTTATTCTTTTTAACATAAAATGTAAAAAAGGGGTGTTATAAGTTAGTTTATCCCACAGACTACTAGATCAGCATCAGGTTAGGGTTACCATGTCATGGAAATACGGCCGGTGAAGTCAGTATATACCAAAATTCATATCAATCGAACCTGTGGAAGTTAGTGAAATCCCTTCGTCAACTAGGAAATGGAATGATGATCTTCAAACGCCTGAATAGATATTCATAATTTATAGCTAAGAACGATTCCGATGACGTCAGCTTTCAAACGAAAAAAACCGAATAAAAAACCGGTCCATCCGTTTGGGAGCTACGATGCCACAGACAGATACACAGACACACAATTCAAATTTATGAAAATCCCGTATTTGCGTCGGGCGTTACACGCGAAAACGGGGTAACAGGACTAATAGAAAATAATTTCAAGCTCATAGATTAAATTTTAAACATATTAAATTCTGTTATTTTCTGCTAAACAAATATACGCAGGCATGAATTTGCAATTTATCTTATCAGACCTTCACGTGGTTTAATGAAGCATCAATTTCTTACATCATATCGGTTTAATCAGCATTTAAACAGAATTGCTTGGTCTTGCTACAAATAATAATGTTCGGAGAGAACTCTCCAACGTAAAAGAAGCTTCATGTTCGGAGAACTCTCGTGAACCTAACACTTTTCCAATATAATAAGTATCCTCCTAAGTATGTAAATCCAGTTAAAAAATATTTATTTATTTTTTTATTTTCAAGGAAAACATACAGTGATATTTATACAAAAATTTACTTAATGACTAAATGACAGATTAATCTGACACCATTCAAACAGTTTCTAACTAATATCAATAATTAAAAACAAACTACGACTAAAAAAAGAGTACGGCTTTTTTCCTTTTTTTTTGAGCTTAATAAAAAAAAATTAAGAAGTAAACAAAGAGAGCAAAAAGAAAAAGAAAAAGTCTGCAGTGAAGAAGTCTACAGTGAAGAGCGAGAACCATCAAACCATGATTTTAAAGTAATTCTCTTATTGTGTAAATATTTAAATTATATAAATCGTGTTCTGGAAATTCAACTAGGCTATTAACAAATTTGACAGATCTGGGAAAGAAAGAGTTTTTCCTATAGTTTGTTGCGCGCAATGTCTGGAATTTAGTTGTGATGCTATCCTAACAGACCTACAAGGAACTTTTAGATCTATTTTTGATAGCAAATAAGGATAATCAACGATGTTTTGGGCAATTTTCGTACGAAAGATATTGTCCGCAATGAAAAGCCTTTCTTTAAGAGCTGCCTCCGGCATCTAGACTCGTAATCTACCCACATTTGAATTCTAAAAATCTCAGGATTTTTTTCTGCTGTATAATTTCTACTATTCTATGTGATATACTCGTAACAATTATAGATTTGTGATATAAAAATAAACAAAAATTCATCTATCAAATCTGTTTTTTTTAATGCTAAGATCGGCAGACAGGCTGACGAGCCACGGTGGACCACGGGCAATACCCGACTTGATGGTAGATGGCTACCATCGCCAATAACACCAGTAACGCCACAGGTGCTGCAAGTGGGCTGCAGACTATGTAGGATTAAGGATAAGGAATAATGAAGGAATGGAGTAATGGGAAGTTAGGAAGTTCTGCTCATGGGGTATTTTACTTAAATGTCTTTTCGTTACGAAGGCAAATATTCGTGGGTAGTCGCTGATTTGTAAGATGTTATCGATGCGTTCCTATATTGCTTGTTATTAAGGTCAATAAAAGGTTGTCTGGTTGCACTTGCACTTGCATTTTGTTAAGCTTTACTTAATTGCCTTTTATTATGACATGTGACTATGTACGAAAGTGAGTTTGTTTGTTCGTTGTTGTGACGAGCCCATTGGATGTGTGGTTGGGCTGCTTGCCTTAACGCTCACAAGTTCCCGGGTTCGAATCCAGTCAGGGTCAACTTTGGAAAATAAACTCTGGTCTGGATCTGGAAAGGAGTGGCAGGGCACACTGCGCTTCGCAGTTATTTGAGCAGCCCGTCTGGCGGCAGTAACCACCTCCTTACAGAAGACCACCGTGAAATACCAGGACGTCTGCTGTTGTGTATCGGTGAGTGAGTAAGGGATGCCAGTGCCCATTTTTCTATCTCTCCCCAATCCCATATCCATAATCCTACTGCAGTTGGTAGCGCACTTGCAGCCCCTGTGTCGATGCTTGTGTTATAGGCGACAGTAGCCACCTACCATCAAATGGACCGTTAGCCTGTCTGCCGTCATTAACATAGCAAAAAATATTGATTATATTTTTCTTACATGCTGATTTTGATTGAAAAGGGGACGCGAACGAAATCGCAGGCAAAAACTAGTTTAATTATACAATAGTTTCATATTAGTATTAATATAAATTTCATATTAGTAGGAACTAGTTACGTATCCTTACATCATTTTATATTTTTGATGAGATATATATCACGAAGAAAGAGATTAGATAATATCTGTTTTATAGATTTGATATGAATCTGTCTGTCTACATTTTTCAAGACAGTCATGTTATCTATTCACGAAGAACCTTGAATACGAACACAAACAATTTGTTAAAATAAAATAAAGATTTCACGAAAGAACGGAAATTCGCGAGCATTCATAGTACCTACTTTGCATAGGGAAGTTACGAAACTTTCTCTCAGCTATAAGAGACGTGTTTTTACATTAAATCCCAAATTAAAAGTTACTCCTGCTTTTGGAGTTTAGCCAGAAAGAAAATTTTGGCAAAATCTTTTTACACTTGACTGCGAATGTGACAGTTATTTAAATTCATATACGTTTTCGGCAGGTCAACCTCCCGTATGATTAGTTATTAAATTTTTTTTTTTCGCATTTTGGCTTGTTGGGCCTTACGGTATCCTGCTGTGGGGCTCCAAAGATCCATCCAAAGACTTCAGAATTATATACTGAAAAGTCTATAATGCACTCTGGTTCATTAGAAATGCTGAAGTCCATAACGTATCGTATCGAAGAAATCGTAGCTTTGGCTGCCTCTCATAGAAAGCTATCTGCTTAAAGTTGACGACTGATTGCAGATTGGACTAAGGAAAAAAAATCGCATTTCGTATAAATAACTCATATACTACAAATTGTCAAATCTATATATATCCTAATTGTAATTTGAAATTCATTCATTGGAAGAGAAGTTTTGCGGCGACAGTGAAAATTATTTGCTTCACAATTCGCAACTCTATTTCACTGTTAATAAGAACTATACAATTCTATAAGAGGCGAGTGTTTGTATTGCACCTATGGAGATATGTAGGTAGACAACAATAGTCCAATTTGCTGTTACGATTGGATGACAATGTCACCAACAGATTCCACACTTAACACGGAATACACCTACGCCTCAGACTCGTACGTACGAGATTGATTGATACAAATGAACTTGTGTGTCCATACTACATAATATCATAAATATAAAAATCTGAATGTTACCATTTTAGAGCTAAAACTTAATTATACATAATACTAGTGGCCCGCTCCCGGCTTCGCTTGGTTTCAAAATAAAAACTATCCTATCTTTTAAGTTGGACCAAATTACATATCCTTACGAAATTTTATCAAAATCGGTTCAGTAGTTTAGGAGTTCATCGAGGACACACAACGTCCGAAAAATGTGCACTAAAAAGTCTGTTGACGACCGGTTGGATGAATGGTTTAGGGTGCTACCTTAACGCTCTGTCTTAGGGGTCCCGGGTTTGATTCCCAGCATTGAAACTTGGAAATTAAATTTTCAAAATTATGATAATTATATTCTATTGTCAAATTGTTGATTAAATGCTTACGGAACGTCGTGTCCATTATGGCTCCTATAATCTATGGTTACTTGGAATCCCTGAGTCTAACTAGTTGACGACGTCTTTAGCTATTAGCTATTAGATAACAGCATCTCACATGAGTATGAATGGGTGTGAAATCACAATACGCCATTGCGCACAGATTTATTGTTCCCACTAGGTTTCCACTGTCTCCGTACAAATTACTTTGGATTTAATCTTGAGGGGGAATGTCGAGTCGAATAGGTTTAAAAAAAAATACATTTATGGTCTCTATAAACTGATCGTCCGTAAAAATTTCACAAATGAAAAGAGCGTTAAACGAGGAAGGTTTTAATATAAAATTTGCAGAAAAAATGTTTATCCCGAATATACATCGTGACACCAGATTCTTATATATATAATATGTATTTATATACCTTCTCGTCAATGGGACTATACATGTACATGTATAGACTGATACATATACATCGAAATTGAATATAAAGTAAATATTGTTCAACTATATTAGCATATTAACAATAGCGTTCGTTTATTAGTGGTTTCTGCATTATGAATACCTCCGGACATAATGTATGTATGGTCGTTTAAGTTAATTACCTTAGCTGATAACTCCATTCAAGAAGAGCGCGCATAATTCTCCACATGTTAAGTGGACGTTATCATGTTATTAATAGGGTCAACATTTAGTGGATTGTTTTGTTAATTTTTTTTATCAATTTTACACAACAAATATACTTTTCCGGACTTTTGACTATTTGTCCGTTTTTTTGAAGTGAAATCTTCTTTAGGCGCGTTGGGCATTTTTGAGATGGGAAAAAACCATTGAACTCGCGATACTGTTACCGTAACTGACACTTCTGTTGACAAATATAAAAGAACACAGTAATTCCAAATAAAAATAAAAAACGGCCAGTGATATTCCATAAAGGTCGTCAACATTTTCAGTATAGAGGAGCTACTGAGAGCTTACTCTTTTTACTAGTAGTGGGTAGAATAATTTTTGTAGTAGTAGTTTATAATAATGAATAAAAAAACCACTTCATTTAAAAGTATTTCCTGCACAATAAAATATTTGGTGACGATTCAAAAAATAAACACGTAACAAATTAAAAAAAATGATTAAAATTCGTTTGGGAGCTACGACTCTATAGATAGATCCACCCACACACACACATATACACATACCCCGTTTTTGCGTCGGACGTTGATGTTTAAAATACTTTTTAAAATGACTTGGCCTTAATTCACAAAGAGCTGTAAGTAATTCGTTTTAAAAGTCAAATAATTTTGATGCACCACAATTATTGTGCAGTTATTCACCAGAATCGCAAGTGTCTGAACTATGTAGACACATTAATATTAAATTAGACAATATTGCTTTAAAAACAGAGGCCACTGGTATGTATGTTTGTAATATCATTTTTAATTATTGTAGGTGAATTTTTTTCTGTTTATATGTGGTAGATAAGATAACGATTCACTTATTTCGCATTTATATTATACTAGCTAGTGCCCGCGACTTCGTCCGCATTGAACGATGAAAGGTACCTTATGTCCTTTCTGGTGTCCCAGACAACGTGTATGCAAAATTTCATGGTGATCGGTTCAGTAGTTTTTGCGTGAAAGAGTTACAAACATCCATACATCCAAACATACTTTCGCATTTATAATATTAGTACGGACTAGACTAGATGACGCAAGCGACTTGTTCCACGTTGAAAAAAAATTTTTTTTAGGTTTGACTATAAAAACAAACACTTTCAATAATATTATTGTCTGCTCCCGACTTCGCACTGTAACTTATATTCAAAAACTTTCCTCGTTTAACGCTTTTTCCATTAGTGAAAACCGCATGAAAATCCGTTGCATAGTTTTAAATATCTAAGCGTACACGCAGAAGGGACTATGTAAAGATACTTCAAAAATATTTTTAAGACGCTTCAATGAAATTTTTGAAATATATACCTAATGTATACCAATGTAAAAACACAAAAATATAAACCTACAAAAACACAAGTTCTTTCTCTTTATAATATTAGTAAGTATTAAATGTAAGAAGTTTTCACTTTTGACATGCAGTCCTACGACTGCAGTTTTTTTTATATCAAGTAACATTCCTATTTTCTACTAAATCACGGGAATATAAAAATAATATTGTTAAATTGATTTAGTTTTATGGTGTTGTTTTGTTTTTGTTTTTGTTATGTATAAAGTCTTCTCTGTATAAAATAAGTTTACCAATTTGTGGAAAATGTTGTTGATTGCACTGTTACCTTTATTTATGTATGTTTACTATATATGGTGTAATTGTTTGTTTTCCCAAATAAAATTAAAAAAAAAATCAATTGGTTTTATCCCAGAAACGCTGTAGGGAAATACCCTGAGTCGCTCACCTTTGGTTAGTCATCAGAGGAATCCAACCGGTTGGTCATGCCCCCGCCTCCGCTAGCCGTATATAGAGGGATGCCGGAATCATAGAATAGAAAATAATAGCTCATTACAGACGAGGCTTTGCTTTAAACTCATGTGAAGCTGTATACCTGTTCCCTGACATCTTTATCGCTGTGACGACGGTGGCGTCGCCACCATTGACGTCATTGGCGCCATTTTTTAAAATATTTTTAGACAATCCCTCGGGAACTTAAATATTTTTCCTGGATTAAAAGTATTCTATATAACATATAGAATACTTTCAGGTTCAGGTTCAGGTAAAAAAACTATCTGTTTACTAAACATCCACTGTTTTGTCCACATTCGTCCAAATACTCAACTTGGCAACTTTGACATTTATAATACTAGCTGGTGCTCACATCTTCGTCCGCGTTGAAAATTAAAAAAGAAGCAATGTAACGCTTGACCTCGTGTTGCTATAAAACTTTGGCCAGGCGTTAGTTGTTTATTTTTTATTTATCCCTCGGGAATAGTCCTTTTTCTGGATAAAAGGTACCCTATGTCTTTTCTGGTGTCCCAGACAACGTTGATACACGTTGTCTGGGATTTCATGGTGATCGGTAGTAGTAAACATCCATACATCCAAACATACTTTCGCATTCATAATATTAGTACGGATTAGTAGGTTCTGCTTTTCATAACCTATGAATACAATTTGCTTACAATTTTATAGCTATACTAGAATATTGAACATAGGCCATAAACAATTTACGACTTCACACTTAAAATGTAAGACTAACCACGAAGTCACGTTAAAGCGTATTTTATGGAAAAAAATTATCTAAATTTTAGTTAAGGAATAATACAAAAACAATAAGTTTATCAATAAGGAAAAACCTTGGCTTCATTATGGAAACACAGGATGCATTTGCACGTTCGCATGTTTTGAAACTTATCAAGTTTTCCATTGCTCATCCATAGAAAGACAACATCACACGTATTCATACATATTAGACTAGCTGATGCCCGCGATTTCGTCCGTGTTTATAAATATTACGTTTAACAAATATAATACCTCAAAAAATATCTATATAACGTTTGATATCTTTATAGGTGGCGTTGCCACATTTTTGTATATTTTTAAATTTTCCTTGGGGAACAGTACTTACTATTTTTCCTGGATGTAAGGTGAAAAAGGCTTTCAAACAAAAGAGAGCGTGGCTATGTCGTGGACACGGCCGTGTTTTTTACGTGAATACATATACGTTACGAGTAATATTTTCTATGTATCCGTTGAATATTTTACATAATGCGCATTATATGTATATTATATTCATCGAATTCGAATATACCATTTATATACCAAAAAAAAAATTGATCCTTTAGCTATCGAGTACTGTAATTAAATTTTGGATGTAGATGATAGATATGTAGCTACAGCATCAAACTGCATCCCCCGTTTTTGTTGCCATCACTTTTCTAAATTGCCTCACACTGAAAACAAGGGTTAAAATCCGCCGATGCCACAGACAGAGACACAGATACACAGACACACAGGTCAAACATATAACACCCCTCTTTTACGTCGGGCGTAGGGAGTTTAAAAAAACTGAGGATAATATTACCTTAGAGTATACATATGTATACTCTAAGAATATTATTCATTCCTAATGAAGGCTTATATGTAATAGCTGATTGTCTTTGCTTCTCCTTAACTTTTTAAAATAAAGCCGCCAAATGTGACATGCATATTACGCAAAATCGTGCAATGCGACATAAAATGTAAATCATAACCTGTATTTTAATTATACTGTGGTTGAGAACTCCGAATAGCTCAGATTTTTGGCGCCAACTTTTACTTTCACGTTTTACGAATTAAAATAAATGATTCGTTGCTCTGTGGCAGTAACATTAAGTACAGTTTTGGGAATGTTTTCGAGCTCAATTCGGGTAAGTACTAAATACTTATTTAGTATTAATTATAGGATCTTTTATAGTATAGTGTTATTATTGTACTACATACTCGTACTAGCCAGATCCAGACCACAGACAACTTTGAAATGTACATTTCAAAAGTTGGCCCAGCCGGGTATCGAACTCGGGACAAGGACTTTAACCACTTTACCAATGGGTCATATATAAGTTTTAAGTGTACATTCTGTAGCTAAATTAAATTTAAAACGCGCATTAAGTAAGTTTGCCTTTTGACACGAATCGCTCTCGAAAGTCGTAAAAGTAAAATGTTCTTTTAAAAATAAATTTCATAAAACATAAAATTATAACTCTTGCTTAAAACGCCATAAAGATATTAGATTATTTTCCGGTTTTTGTTTTAATGTTCCATTTTGTCCATTTCAAAGTTTACTTTGAATGTATGTATGGAATATAATATACAAAAGTGGGCGAATTTACAATAACCCGTTAAAATGAGGACGAGTGACAAAAATAAATAGAATATAACTTAAAATGATTGTATTTTGTTAAAATTTAAACAAAATAATTATTATTTTAACTGTATCT
The DNA here is from genome assembly GCA_944738685.1 of Synanthedon myopaeformis. Lineage (NCBI taxonomy): Eukaryota > Metazoa > Arthropoda > Insecta > Lepidoptera > Sesiidae > Synanthedon > Synanthedon myopaeformis. The sequence continues at coordinate 2,824,881 of OX122938.1, read as the reverse complement.
ATCATAATCTTGACATGAAGTCGTTTTCAACGATTGTCTATAATTATAAAAATATAGCTCAGTCTCGTAAACACACTAATATGCGTTTTTCCTAATCATCGTTAATTGATAATAAATCGATATTTTTTTAAGTTGCAATATTATTTATTTAACAATTAAATATATGAAATTAACAAGTAAAATATTGTTATTAACAATTAAATCAAAACTAACTTAATAAATAATATAAATGTTAAAAGTTTAGAACACTAAGGGCCTCTTTCACCAACTTCAAGTAAAGTTTTGATTAGTTACTTTTAGAAATAATTATATGTTTTATTAAATCATCAACTCGGTTCACTGCATCCTTCGATTAGCGAATTTTTTTAATTATTTTCTTTTTAATGTTTGGGACTTTTACCGTACAAACAAAGGTATATCGTCTCCATCAATCCCGGTTACCGGTGACTTTAAATGGGGGTTAGCCTACTTGAAACACGGTGAAAGAGGCCCTAATGTTACTAATCATTATTGGCCGATTTAATGCTAATGCTATAAAGGTCAATATACGTAGAGTCTAAGTTGAAGGGTATAAGTTGTATAATCTTAAGCTTATTTGGGAGATTGCGTTCGAAAGATGCGTTTCCATACTTTACTAATATTATAAATGCGAAAGTAACTCTGTCCGTTTGTCTTAACTTTTTAACTACTCAATCGATCGTCATGAAATTTTGCATACACGTTGTCAGGGATACAAGAAAGGACATAAGGTACCTTTCATCTCGAAAAAAAGTACTGTTCCCGAGTGATCGTCTAATTGGGCGCCACTGTCGCGTGTCGGCGCGTCGCCACCGTCGTCACAGCGATAACGATGTCAGGCGTATATATTTTCTTTTTAAACGCGGACGAAGTCACGGGCACCAGCTAGTTTTATATATACTGTCTAATTTTCAAGGCTTATCTCCAAAACAACTTAACAAAACTTTTTATATGGCAAATAGAAGGATATTTAGGGAAAAACCTAGACAACTTATTTTGTAATTTTATTCTGTGGAACTATGATTCCACAAACACCCTGTCCCGTTTTTTCGTCGGGCGTCGGGGGTTGAAAAAACAAAGACAGACAGCGACTTTATCTTATAATTTGTATAGATATCTAATATTTAATTCGACTTGATTTATTTATTTGTATGATCAGGTTAGGATTCAAACATGCGATTACCGATTCGGCAGCCGAGCATTCGACTTAATGACTATTACAAATAGATATGGTTTAATGTGCCAGTCATTTAAAAATCGATATAAAATATAATTTGAATTTATAAACTGCCGGTTTTTCTCGGGCGGGTTTTTTCTGTGGTTCATTCATACCGCCATTCGCGAGTCCATGCGTAGGTATCATTAAGTGGTTAAGATGCGTCCGCCTTGGCAGGTTACAAACTGAACTGTACCGTGGTCTTTGTGGTCATTTACCGTCCGCCAATCACGTGTAGCGTTCGCGGGCGAACGCTTTGAAATTTCGAACGCCGGCGTTCGTAGTTCAAAATCAATATAAAAGATAATTTATTAAAGAAGTTTGCATATGAATATTTTGATTTTAATAATATATGTTTGTTGTTCTTGTGTTTGTGAGTTAAGGGATTTTTTTGAAACTTTAAACAGTTTGTTGAAGGATTTTTTTTGCATTGATTTTTTATTTGGTAAGTTTCTTGTATAAAATTAATTAATTAATAGTTAGTTATTTTTTATTTTTTATTATTATTTAATATTTTTCTTATTAATTAATTATATCATGCTAAAATGTGGACTTCATCATGCAAAGGAGTTTTATAACCCTCAAGCTTCATCACTATTCATGTAGGCAATTAACAAAAAAAACAATCAAAATTGAAAAAAATAACAAAAATAAAAAATGTCTCAGTCTATAATTGAGAGAGGAGTGAATTCAAAACTTTTTTACGACAATAAAATCTTATCTCGTCAATCATCTGAAATACATATGTTGCTAATTTAAAATGTAGATTATACATAGTGTTCTAGATAAAAAACATATTTATATCTAAACCAGAAAGACGAGACGAATAACAAGAAATTTCTCTTCTCCTTTCTAACTACAAATGAATAACTAAAATTAAATAAAGTATGAACTATAATGTGTGACTAATATGATGAAATACTTCAATTACTTGAAGATTTCAAATTTGTATGGCAAATTAAATGTCGCGAAAGGATTATATCATTTCGCGGACGGATACTGAAAGGTGTTTTTCACACTTTTAAAAATAATAAATTTATAATCACTAATTAAATTAACACTGACAATAAGTAGCGCGTCATTTCCTAGATTACACCGGCGCTATTCCTAGATGACTTACTCAACTCGTGGAGGAAAATATTGATATAGGTAATTACTATTAGAAAGGAAAAAAAACAGTGGATAATCAGGCTTAATAAAACAAACATACAAACTTTACCTCTTTGTAATATTAGTATCTATTAATAGATAAACTATAAACCTAATAAAAGTTTGTGCCACCTATTATAAAATGTTTATCCGACCGCGTTGAAAAATAAAAATATATATAAGCAATCTGCATTGCTATTACACTTTTGCCAGGCGGTAGTTTTTCTTTTAATTGTAGGTAAATGATCCTACAAGAACAGTACTTTTTTCTTGATCAAAGGTGACCTTATGTCCTTTCATGAAATGTTGCATGACAACGTGTATGCAAAATTTCATGATGTTCAGTTGGGTAGTTAAAGCATGAAAAGGTAACAGACAGACAGACAGACAAAGTTACTTTCACATTTATAGTATGTAAGTATTGATTTGAGCCAAGGCAAGATCTGTTAGTAGGACCTGCTAACACTAAGCTCAGAATCCGGTTTAATAGTATTGCCCAACTATTAAATATGTATGTACTGGTAACTCAGAGAAAATTTGCCTTGACCGATTCGTCAACGATCTTATAGTGTATGTTAGATTTACGCAAAATTTATGCTACCTGTCACGTAAGCAAAGGTTGGTCCCATGTATACTGCAAATCCTTCTAATATTATAAATGCGAAAGTTTACGAGGATATACGAGTATGTATGGATGTTTCTTACTCGTTCATGCAAAACGGCTCAACGGATTTCGATGAAATTTGGCACCTGGATTAACAAATAATTTATTTATTTATTTGTTTATATAACAGCTTACCTTACAGCTTGTAACAGTTCACAAATACTTACAAAAAATAATAATTACAGCATGTATCCTCCGATTATATTATCATCAGTTTTCTGGTTACTTAAGGTTCTTAAGATCCTTAAATACCTATCCACTAGAGTCCAACCAAAGCTTCGGCTTCGGCTTCGGCCACCTTCGGCCAAAAAAACCACCTTCGGCTAAACCTTCGACTTCGTCTCAAAATCCGGATACCTAAATAAACAAATAAATGTTATAATTCACATCATTTGGAAATGTTATTATTGTTGATAAATAAATTCATTTTTTTATCATGAACTTCTAGAGATGATTTAAATTACCTTTCTATATTATACAGTCGATATAGACCTACAATATTAAAGTTTTAAAATCATTTATATTAATAATTGTATCTTGAACAAAATTTCTTAGAGCTTTTAACCCTTCGGCTTCTAGCCAGATATTGACCTTCGGTCGGACACTAGTATTCACGTCAAAACCGTATTAAAACGTTTTAAAATTTCTAAACAAAAAATTATGCTCTAATATTTTTGGGCAGTATATATATTTTGTTATTTTGTCACCGAATGGGCCTAGTCAAATAGTACTGGCCAATATGCAGTTGATAAATTCTTTTCCTTAAAATTTTATATATAAGTAAATTGTAAAATATATCTAAGTTTAGTGATCTGAAACAATTTAGCTATGTGAATAAAAAACTCAATGTCAAAGTACAATTCCAATATAATTATGTTGTCTAGGCAACTAGGCTTAAACGGTAAACTTAAAATAGAATCTGTTAATCCTAGACAGCCTAAAGAGATGCTAATAATTCCAAATGACTTGACCAGCATGAACGAATGGAAGGACGTGACATTCCGGAATATATCCGCAATTAGTATTCAAGTTTACGGATGAATATAGCCTTCAATCTGAGCTCTATTTACGCTCACCTTGCACGTTGTCAATAGGATACGAACGTTGACTGTTATTTAAATGGACTTTATAAATAAATTCGAATTAAAGGGTTGATTGTCTCATTTGAGTCAGAAAGGCTGATGGTCCAACGTTTTCGGCTGGACCTATTTTTTTTTCACGTACAGGTTCTTATGAAAAGGAAAATTGGAAAACAGCCAGGAAAGACGTTCGTGTGAAACCGGGGGCGAGTTGCTTGGTTAAAGAACAAATAAAATTTATATATGCATTTAAATATTCATAAAACCACTTATTGTGTAATAACATTCGCTTTAATTGTATTAACATTAATTGCTTAGTAATAAATTCCAAATTACTTTATTAAACAGAATATTTAAGAAATTCTTATGACGTGTTCATCTTCATAAAATCAAGGTACTAAATCAATGCGGTAATTGTAAATTTTTATGACTTAATTAAAACGTCATGAAGATTGTGACCATTTTAACTATATGTGTGTGTTTATAAACTAATTATAAATTATAAACTAACCTCCGACTTTCTAATGACCTCAAACACGCTATATCTGCTGTATGTTGCTGAGGAGTTGTGTCAACTAGGAAACAGCATGTGGTGGGCGCGCAGTATTGGACAATGCTTATTGGTATTGGTGGTGCGGTATTGGTCGCGGTATATATTTTTTCTACAAGCTATAATTAAAATTAAAAACTAATCCCCGACTTTCTATTTATTCACACGCAACACAGCAACAGGTTACTATGTCATGGAAATACCCTTGTAGTAACATTACTTATACTAAATTTCATATCAATCGTAGACGTGGAAGTTAGAGAAATCTCTTCACCAACTAGGATGGTCTTCAAACGCCTGAACAGATCTTCATAAATTATAGAGCTAAGAACTATTTCGATCAGAGCAGCTTTCAAACAAAATAAAACCAGACAGCATTCGTTTGGGAGCTACGATTCCACAGACCGACATAATATAAATACACAGACACAGGTCAAACTTATAACATCCCTCTTTTGCATCGGGCAAAATAAATATTTTGCGGTTAAAAATAATAAATTAAAAATAGTTATAATTTGCGATTTAAATAGTTTATGAACTGATAAATGTATAATAGTGCCCCGATAACTTTTAACTGATATTTTTTTCAATTTGTATTGGATGTGAATAATTGAAATCTTTATAAGAACGGAGTTCGCAACGGACATCTTAATGTGCTATTTTGTAGGCAATAAAATTGGTACCATTTGAGGGGAGCGTATTCCATCCACGTAGATCATAAATGCAAGAGACGTGTGAATAACTCGTACTTTGTGCTAGGCTCACACCGCTAGCCGTCAGTCGAGTGTGCAAACTCATTTTTTTATAGTTTTTACCAGCAAGCTTCCTATCTCAGCCCAGTGGGCACCAGTTATATTTGGACATGGGTGAATTAATCCAGTGAACATATATACGTAGTTGAGTAGAATGTGCTAAGAGACTAATATTCTGTATAGTATGCAGGTTTTCATAAGATCAATATCATTCAGTTGAGAAAAATGTTAATATTTGTAGTTTTTTTTTTGCATATTTTATGACATTTTATGGTAAGTCTACTGTTTTGAATGATTAAGTAACTCTACATAAAAAATAAGGTACATTTTTACACCACAATATAACATGATGGTGATTGAAGATGGATCAAAGGTGGAGTTCGCTTGTCCGTTAATAGCGTATTCACTCTGTTCTTGAAGAGTCCCAAGTTGTATCGTGACAGTTTAGTAGACTTAATTCACCCACGTAAATTAGTCTACTGCCCTTCGGCCCTAGTCAAAGTAACAATTTAAAACGATAACGAAACGATAAATATGTTCGAAAACAATAAAATGAATGGAATTGACATATGCCGTCGCTAAATCAGGTGATACATCCCATACATCTTATTCTTTCGAACTTCGTTATCGTTTTTAAAATGTTACTTTGACTAAGGTCCCTTATATTTCTGAGAACACTGCAGAAGGGAGACAATTCCAATCCCTTATTGTGCGCAAAACAAAAGATCATTTCCTTTAAAATATGACTTTTTAAGTAGCCAGTTATGGTAATCTAGTCTCTGCAGTGCTAGAAACCCTACCTGTCATGGAGGTCGCGGAAGAAGATTATTGTCACTATATTTAATTAAAATAAAACCACCATCATTGTCGCTAACCAAAATTGAAAACAATGACGCAGGCGATTTCACGGTTGAACAAGTAACATCCTTTTCGTCTTATCAAGGTCTACCCTTCAACCGTAACTGGTAGTTTTTTTCGGCTAGTATTTACATCTTAATGACCAGGAAAAAATTATCTATTAATACAACAACAGATTGACAAATGTTTTTTATTACGAAATCTAGCTTAGAATAGGCGTAGATTATAATATAGGTATAATATAGAGAATAGGTAAATAGCGAGTTATTTACCTATTCTCTCTTAAATCTTGTTTGTAACTTGAAAGATATAATCTTTTTTATATTGAAAATTTATCAGATCGTTGTACTATGGATTGACATCTATAACAATTATCTTCGACTAGTTGTATTCCGCGGTTTCATATACCGTTTAATTTCGGCTGTTTCGGGATGCCGCGCTTGGTTACACGCATCACGTTTTCACACTTTTTGTTAAGCTACTAAAAGATTAACGACGTCATATATCATATATTACTTTAAGAATTAAGCTATGAAATGAAAAAAATATGTATTTTTTTAAATGCGTTTGGTATTTGACTGATATTACATTATTATTTCAAATATTCCTCTTTTTCGGATCAAACATTTTAAAAACCCTTTCACAATACGCACTGCCAAGGATTGGAACTCCCTTCGGCGTCTGTGTTTCCGAACTCATATAACCCAAATCTTTTTAAAGTATGAGTGAATAGGTTTTTTCTGGGTTAGCTCCGTCGTTTAGCTCCATCGTCGGCCTCGTTTTTCCTGCACGGCTAAACGCTGGCCAAGAGCAAACCCATTATTAAGTAATAAAAAATAATAATTCAATATTTCTATTTTCAGTTAAAAATAGTTTAAAAGTCATTATCGCACCGATTGTCGGTCGCTATAAACAGCTGAGCACTTTAATCCTAATTTTAAATAGTTCTTTGTAAGTGTACATTCTAACAATGACGCACATAAATAGGTATAGTAGGTACGATAAATATAGAAGGTCCCACAGTATCCTTCACGAGTACAAAGCAGACTATTAAATCTAAAGTCTGGTATTGTGTACACACACCAATCGCCACACGTTCATTGTATTCGCTTGTAAGGTTATCACGAGTTAAAATAAATGGATCCTACTGTTCTTCCGTTAGGTTTTTCTTAATAAAAATCTACTGCGACTATTGCAATACCTAATGTTATGAAAGTGCCAATATTGTCTTTATATTTTTACGATAAAAAAAGAATCAATTTTAATAAAAATTAGCTATTGAGATAGATAGAATAATAGAGAAGCTCATATTCTATTTTAATCCCACCGAGAAGAAGAACTACATATTATCAGGACGAGCTGCTTATAGGTTCTTTTGTTTTTAGGACGTTCTGCTCATAGGGTGTTTTGCTTTAAAGCCCTTTCATTACGAAGGCTTATTAACTACCTTGTGTAATATAACGCCTGACGTCTTTATCGTTGTGACGACAGTGGCGCTCATCCGTACTAATATGATAAATGCGAAAGTATGTTTGGATGTTTGTAACTCGTTCACGCAAAAACTATTGAACCCTTCACCATGAAATTTTGCATACAAGTCTGGGACACCAGATAGGACATAGGGTACCTTTCACCGTTCAACGCGGACGTAGTCGCGGGCACTTGTCTTGTCTTGTCGAAATCCCTCTTTTTCGGACCAAGCGCTTTAAAACATCCTTTATAATGCGCACTGCCAAGGTTTGAAACTTCCTGCCGGCGTCTGTGTTTCCGAGCTCATATAACCCAAATATTTTCAAAGTTCGAATGAACAGGCATTTTCTGGGTGAGCTCGCACCATCATAGGCATCATCTTCGCTACACGGCTAGATGCTGGCTAAGACCAAACCCATTTTTAATAAAAAAAAGTTTATTTTCCTAGCAAAAGCTTAGAATTTTCGTAATTTTTTTTTCAGATAGAGACGGATAAAAACAAAATTACGTCTCTATCTGATCTTCGTGTAAATAATGTGGAAGGTTGGTTGGTGTATATAATTTGTGTCCGTGTGAAACCGGTGGCGGGTCTTAGTGTGAGAACTTTAAAATTCATTTTTCTTAATTAATTCTATTTTTTAATTTCTATATGAAACATGAAATATAAAAACAATAATAAAATGCAAGGTCACTTATTAAATTAGAGTTAAATTATCATTTACTTTCCATGCAATCAGCTGACGTATAAAACCGTAATGTCGACCGTGTGTCATTGACATACTTCTAACTTTGACGTAAGAGCATGCTGTCAGAGCGGCGGGTATATTACGGATCCTTATAAAAATATTATATTAGAATTTTTACATTTAAAAAAATTATAACAACAAAATTTATAAAAATTTTGTACATTTTATGTGTTATAACATAAAATATAACAAAAGACTAGATAATAAGTTCAAGATAATTTAGTTATGGCAATTTCGTGTTTACGTAATTAACCTCATATTGTATTTTTTAATAATAAGAATATTTTATCCAAACCACCCAACGGATTTTGATACAGTTTTCACTAATGGAAAGAGCGATAAACAAGGAGGTATTCTAAAATCATTTGTAAAAATAAATTTTCAAACGAAGACGGGAGCAGTTCGCTAATATACTTACACTAACTAATTACTTCAATTAAAAAATAAACATCACTTTCTCATCCACTTGCTAACTAGGTATTTTGCTTAGTAGGTATTTTAGTATTCAGAATAAGTACGCTGAGGTCGTTCAACGGCTAGCGAGTGACGCATCACTTGCATCTCTGTCATGTGATTGTTGCGTGTTTTGTTTTGTTTTTTTTTTTTTACATTCAAATTTACACACTTAGTCGGAACCTTGATACTTTATATAAACCTGTTAAATAGCTATCAAATGTTTGACGCCTTAATTTTCGTTGAATATTCTCTTGTTATTCTAGTTAAGGGGGCGTCATCCGATCAATCGAACGAAGCAATCGGACCTTCGACTGTTTTAGATCCGTCTATTGTTTTAACATGTCTATCTAATCTATACTAATGTTATAAAAAGGTAAAATTTTTATAGGTAGTATTCGAAACTACATTTGATTCAATTACATGAAAAAAATATATTTCATCACTAGTTAGAATGGAATTTCAGGATTTCAGGACATAGGCTAAATATTCTACCAGGCACTAGCTATCTAAAAATAAAAATCCCACGCTTGGCAAAAGTATAAAGTTAGGCGTATATATTTTAATTTTCAACGCGGACGAAGTCGTGGGCACCAGCTAGTATAATATAAATATTATATTATTTTTTCAATTGCAATAATAAAATTATTATATAATATGATTTTTTTTATTAAAAATGTTGTAAGTAGGTATACAACTTTCCTGTCCATACAGAATTAATGTTAACAGCAAAAAAACACTTTAGTCAGACCTGTCCGCGAGCTTATAAGATTACTCATTATTAAATCCGCATTTTTTGGACTTAGCACTACCACTTTGCTATACCTAAAGTTAGTACAACCTACAAATCGAGAATTATCCAAATTGTTTCACGAGACTTCGCTTTTCCATCCATTATGTATTTATTGTATAGAATATTGAAGTTATAGTCATAGAAGACGTTGATAGACGGCTTGATTGATACATCATAAAACCCTTCAGAAAATAGATTTACTTAACTTACTTATATTTACTAGCCAATCTTAGATATATTCAAAATAGCGAATTATTTTTTATTTAATCTAGACCTTATTTTTTAGAATTATGTTTACTTATGTGTATTCATATGACTTTTACATTGTCAATTTACATATAGTTATATGAAATTAATTAAAAATCTAGACTAGCATATACTTACTAAGATATATTCACAATAGCGAATTATTTTTTTATTTAATCTAGATCATTGGAATTTTATTTACTTATGTGTATTCATATGACTTTTAAATTGTCAATTTACATATAGTTATATGGAATTAATTAAAAATCTAGACTAGCATATACTTACTAAGATATATTCAAAATAGCGAATTATTTTTTTATTTAATCTAAGCCAATGGAATTTCATTTACTTATAATTATGTCATTTACTTATGTATGAATTTTACATTGTTAATTTACATAATAATATATGAAATTAATTAAGAATCTCCAATACTACAGTATAACAAATCAGTAAAATTCGAACGAATTACACAAACTGTGCAAAGTTATAAAATACAAGTGTAATACTCATATGTCTTGTTCATAATTGTCTCACTCGTAACTCTAACTTTTAACAATGTCTCATATAGAAGACAGTTGTAATAACTTTCTTATTCAGATATGAACTATAACGAGCTCTTATTTTAGGGCTCAACTTTTACACTCTTGGTGTCTGATAAAAACTTTATCAGATCATTTTAATTGTACTTATATGAGCTTTTTATGTCTACAGTTACAACTTTAATTTATGTCTGAGTAATAATAAATTCATAATTTTTATTTAGTAATGACGAGTTTCGCAGTCATTTGGGCAGCGAAGTCGCGTGCATCAGCTAGTATTTTATAAAGTTATGTGGACGAAGTCGCGTGCAACAACTAGTTTTTTATATTATCTTTATACGCCCTTAAGGACCTATCAATGTCATGTGACAAAGGATTGTGTAGTAAAGATAGTGCTCGGTGACTTCCATATTATAACACAATGTTTCTGTGATGTGGCCTACGGGTAAAAGTAACCACAGTGTGGTTACCACACCCCCTAACAGTAGACCACAGCGAAATAAAAGTATGTGACCTGTAGTGTTTCGGTTAGTAAGTAAGGGATGCCAGAGCCCATTTCTCTATCCCTTCCTTATCCCTTATCCTTAATCCTGCTATGGTCGGCAGCGCTCTTTCAGCACCTGTGACGCTCAGATAAAATAAGAACTAAAGATAGAGCAGTGACCGGGCATTGTAAGTGTACATACACGGTTACAACCACACAAATGCTTCGCCCTTTTTAAAATATTTACTAGTAAAAATGCCGAATTGCGTAGTGAAAGGGTGTAAAAACCAGTATTCAAAAAATAAAAAGCATTAGGGAATCACATTTCACACGTAAATAAACTTGGGAATCAATATTTTCAATGAAAATGAACTAAATTGAGATTTTAGCTCAAATACAATAAACGGCCTACACACACATGTTTATAAAACAGGCTTCACTGACTTGTCCGCAAAATTCTATCTTCAGTTCTTATTTGGTCGGATCTGTGTGTGATGTTGATTATATAAGTATAGGCGACTATCCATCTACCATCAAGTGGACCGTCAGTCTGTCTGTCCACGTAAACATTTGAATGATATATTTGATGTTTGATCATTCGGGCTTTGTATGGTAACTAGCGAATTGCGGATTTTGCAAATTATGCGTTATGCATATTTATTACGCAATTAATTATGCAGATGCATTTTTGTTGCGGAGATTTTAAGTGGAGCGCAAAGACATGCTTATTAGACATACAATAAAAAACTAATAATAGAAACCGTTATCTAATTAATTATTAACTCAAGAGCATTACTTATTTGATTGATTGATGTACTGTGTATATTACATGCTAATATACCTAATCAAAATAGATTTTTATCATTGAAATCATTGAGACAAAGATTCTCAGCATACAAATAACTAAAGTTAAGTATTTGTACAGAAGTTAAAATCTGCCAGACGATTTAAGACCCCCCTTTCCATCGGAATTATATATCTTTGCAAGCATTCTGCAGCATGTAGCACGCGGCCTGCGCTACGAGTATATGGCCCACGGGAAATGTCTGGCAGTGCTGGTAATATTCTACAAAACATAATATATTAAAATCAGCATTTAGAAAATAAGTGAGGTTAGTCCTATTTTAACTTACCTTTCTCACCTGGTAGCTCTAAATTAGCCGTCTACACAACTTAGCAGATAAACATACGTTCAAAGTCCATAGGAACACTACTCGATTCCCCACATTAGAAAATAAGTTATGTCCGGCGGGCCTGGGATCTTGGGTCATATGTATTAGCAGGATTAGCTTAGCAAAAAATATTAGCAAGAATATAAAAATATTGCGAACATCTGATAATTTGATTACATGTGATAAATTTTATATTTTTATGACGGGCTTTTAGATAGCCAACCTCGTGAGGTTAAAGATCAAGGATACTAAGCAAACGCGCATTGACCTCGGGTTTAGATTGGTTAAACTTTAACTCTTAATATAGTCTTAAGACTGACATAATGAATTGATTTATCATCTGTGCACCTGTGTATAGTGCATATAAAAATGATATGAAACTTTAAATAGATACTTAGTTTGAGTAGTCCCATCGATAGGACAGTATACGAAAACTTTAAAAACCCCGGACATTTGAGTAAGATTGAATTTTTTTTCGCATTGCGTGCGAAGCCGGGAGCGGTTATTTCATTGTGGTCTTCTGTAAGGGGATGGTTACTGCCACCAGACTGCCCAAACGACTGCGAAGCGCAGTATGTGCCCTGCCGCTACTTTACCATATTAAGAGTAAAATAACAAGCTTTAAATCAGGATTTCCCGGACATAAAAATTGACAACTTTTTAAAAGCCCCTACATGACGATCCCCTGACACCCTCTGAACTTGGACAAGTACTTACCTACGGGAAATTCCAGATGGATAGCAGCCATTCATATTATGTACTTATAACATTTAACCAATGATTTGAGTATACTCAAGTGCTCTTGGAAACTACTTAATAATTTGCAATCTTGTAGAGATTGTGTCATATCAGGATATAATTTATATTAATGACACCATTGATTCATAGTCAGTTGTCCTTCGGTTCTGATATTATTATGATTTCTAAGAGGCATTATTTATTGTCTTGCTGAGGTATGTTTATTTAAATTGATTACACTTCTGATGTTCATTTAATTAAAACACAGCTTATTTGCTTCATCTGTATGTTGGGTATTTTTGATTAACAGCTGACAATGTTTCCACCGAGATGCAGCCAGCTAACAATTTTATTTATTCACAATAGCATAGCATATAAAATAAACTATAATCTGAAAAATTTTCAACTGAGAAGAAAACACTGAAAAAAATTAATTTTTTAAATTCGGGTGATCAGCTCACGTATAATCCACTACTTTATAGTCAGATGACAGATGAGCTGACTTTTTTTCTTCAAGATATTAGATTAACTATAGTTTAGTAAATTTCAATCGCGATAAAATGACTGAATTTTTTTTTCTACGCTTTTTTTTGGGTGGGTACCGCTGCTGAACCCACCCACGGAGCTGCAGCTGACAAGCAGCTTCACAAGACTTAGGTAATGACAACTCTCTCAAGCATTTTACGAGTTATCACTGGAGACGAAATAATTGACGAAATTTGTACCTGGCTCGTGGACCATTACAGGGGTAGCCTGTTAACGATCTTAACATAAAAAATAGACATATTTATTTATTTCCTCCCATTTTTTGTTTCAGATAAGTCATTATGCAGCTAAAACTTAATAACGTCGTCTGCATCGTCGCTGTAGTCATATTTGTCTATAGTAAGTATTGTTTTACTATATATATAAAGATTGAATGTGTGTGAATGAAAATGATCAACTTTTCTGATACCTATCTACAAAAATAAATAAAATGAAAAAAAACTTTTAATTAAAAAATGGGGTGTGGCTGTGTCGTGGACAAGGACGTGTGTTTTAACTGAATACGTGTACGTTACTAGTAATATTTCTTTTGAGCGTATTATATGTATATATACAACGTATTCGAATATACCATTTATACCAAAAATATATTTTATCCTTTAGCTATCGAGTGGTGTAATATCAGTGGATACATCAAACTGTATCCACTGATTTTATTATTATCACTTTTCTGAAATGCCTCTCATTATGGAAAGAATTTAAAGACATATTCACGTAAAAAAAAAGAATTGCAAGAATATATGTTGCTAAAAACTCGAGAACAGCTAGACCAATACGGAATTCTTTACATAGTATAAAATAAAGTCGCTTCCCGCCGTCTGTCCGTCTGTATGTGCTGTTAGATCTTTTAAACTACGCAACGGATTTTAATGAAATTCTCACTAATGGAAAGAGCGTTAAATGAGAAAAAAAAATTTAAAATAATTTGCACAAAAAAATGCACCCGTGCGAAGCCGGGAGCGGGTTACATATAAAAAAATAATAATAATGTAATCTTTTGAACAACTACGAGTATTGATCGGATCTGTTAGACAACTAGTTTATATGTTCCTCTACATCTACACTATTTATGATGGCTTTTAGACTGAGCAAACGATAAGTCGGCCTTCAATGTGCAAACAAATCTTAAGTTTACAGTACGATTGCTGCACGCTCGAATGTTTAATGGCGCAATGAGTGTTTCTATGTGCACAAGTTTAGTTTTGACCGCAGGTTTCATGAACAACGGGAGACGCACATACTTGTATATATAGGGAACAAATAGCCACAAAACACAATTTTATTCATATAACGTTATTTTCTTTTTTGGAGTTTATATGTATTTCTTTTTTGTTTTGTTTAGTAAATGCGTGACCTCACCATCGGCTCTAACGGAAGACCAGCGCAGGTTTTTACAACCTGCATTATGCTGAGTTGGAGCCGGTTTGTGGCGGGGGACGTTTTTGTGTTTGTCATTCTAAATGTTACCTATATATTATGTTTTTATATGTCCTTTGCTACAAATAAAAGTTAATCTATTCTATTATATTATTATATTACTGTAATTTTATGATAAATGATACGTCGTTACACTTATCTTATGAAAAAAGTACACTAATCTTAAAATCCAAAACTTTTATATAAATGAGTTTTTATTCATAATGAGTAGTTAACACAATAATATGTTCATAACAAACGTTTTTATTTATATGTTAAGGATAAACAAACACTTTTCCGGTGGAAATTAAAATAAAATTAGTTCTTAAGTATCACGTTATTCGAAGAATATTAAAACTTCACAATGTTATTGTCAAAACTTTCCTCTCATGAGTGCGTAGTGAGAGTTTTATTCGATCAAACGCATCGAACGCGTAAACGTGAATTTGTATGGGAACGTTTAATGCGTTAGATCGAGTAGAACTCGCACTACGCACTCTCACTGATTATACTTCACTGATATTTATTTACACCTGTAAATTAAAAGAAAGAAAAAAATAATCGGTAAATCTTAGTTTTAACCACGTCTTCCTATACCATAAAACAGATAGCAACGGTCTCCCTTGGCTTTACTATGGACGGTAAATACTGAAATTAGACATGTTGATGAAGGCTTTATAAATTATAGAATAAGTTGAGAAATATTAAGAAGTAAGTTTCGAGAAGTTGGTTGTAAATTGTCATAATCAGAAGACAAGGTTTTATAAATTGTAACTTCCGAAAAATGCTTCACGAGAAAATACAATTGCAAGACATCAGGAATGATTACCTACTAATATTAACTATAAGAATGGATATTTGTTACTAAATAAGCTCAAAACTCGAGAACGGCTGGACCATTTCGGGTATTTTCTTTTAAATATAAGAATTTAAGGATAAGGGATTAGGTGTGTAGGGATAGGAATGGCCCCCTTACTCACTCACCTCACCACAGAGTATCTTCTGTAAGCGGTTGGTTATTGCCGCCAAACGGGCTGCCCAAATGGCTGTGAAGCGCAGTGTGCCCAGCCACTACTAGATATCTATATACCCATTATACATATAGTAGAGTTTCGCTGTGATTAACATATTAATTAAACCATTTACACATTGGCCTGTTAATAAATTGTTGGTATTGTGTATAGCTTGTCCCGAGCGATTGTCGGGAACATTCAATATTCAATGGGGAGGTTAACGTGTGGTTCCCATTCGCTGGGATTTGATCAAAATCTGTGGAAACATTGTTAAAGTGATTTGTTGTCGCGGGGAATTTATATTGGTTTGTTAGTTCCGTTTTATTTATTTGTTCTGTGATCAATTTTATTGTATGGTCATTACGTAAGTTTGCCTATTTGTTGTCGGTTTGCTTCTAATATTAATCATTATGCTAGTTTTTGTCGACGAATTCGGCGAAAATCTTCTTAGTTTTTATTACTATTTTATTTAATGTTAAGGTCGACAGACAAGCTTACGGTTCATTTGATGATAGGTGGCTACCGTCGCCTATAAAACAGCGCACTTGTTGCAAGTGCGCTGCCGACCATATAAGGATTAAGGATATGGGATAAGGAAGGGATGGGGTAATGGACTCTGGCATCCCATACTCACTCACTGAAACACAACTGTTTGGCGCCATTAACCACCCTCTTACAGAAGACCACCATGAAATAATACCACTTGATGGTAGGTATAGCCACCTACCATCAAGTGGACCCTCAGTCTGTCTGTCGACTTAAACATTAAAAAAAATTATTCCAATGATATAAGTTATGTAGGTACAAACTTTACGCAGCTTATAATAACTTTATGATTAGGTACTGTTATTTTAAAAGATCTTTTCCGCAATATCAAACTTATTAAATATACCTATACCCAAGCACATTACAATCACCACATCCTCAAATATCTCAATGACAAACTTTATTGGATAATGAAACGAATAATCTTTTAAGTGACATTGAAAAACATCATAATAACAAAACAAATTACCTACTTTATTTCATTATTCGTGACTGATTTTAATAGTCATGCTTTTTGTACTTTTTGTTTGCGGGTGATGTATATTAATTTGCGTAAAAAAATAATCAATTTGTAAATAGTTTAGTATGTAGTAAAAAAAAAAGGTAAGTACAGAGACTTTTGGCCTAGTGGTGTACTCCATTAAGTAGATATTGTATAGTCAAGCTAATCTTGTACAATTTAATTGAGGGTTTTAGCTCGATCGGTTGCTCTAGGAGTTAATTAATAATAAATAAGTGATAAGATTTCGTCTGCTTAGGTTGAAACAAAGAAAGAAATACAAAATAAAGTGTCCACGACGTACACGGCCTTGTGTTTTACGTGTTACATACGTGTATATGTTACGAGTAATATTTTCTTTTAGCATATCACTCATATATCAAACGAATTCGAATATAGGATCAATATACAAAAAAAAAAAAAATCTATTTATCTACAGCGTAAAAATCTATCCCCCTATTTTGTTATCATCAGTTATCTGAATTGCCTCCTAGACGTCAAAAGAATGTCGATACCGCATCAACTAAATAGAAGTTTAAAAACTTAATCAAGCAACAAAATAACGAGTTATTTGAAAACATTATAAAAAATACAATAAGTAAATTTTCTACTTAATAATAAAAATTCATAAATCAAGATTCTGCGAATTCAAAAACCAGTTTAGACCTGCTTTAGTATATGGCTGCGATACGTTAATTCCCATGACGGCATGGTGAGTTTTAAAGTACCTTAGTTTTTTATAGCACAACAAAACCTCATAATTGGCACGATAGATTAAATTACTTTTTGTGCAAAAATATTTTGAGATCGTTTCGAAGTGCTTTGGCAGGCTAATTTTTTGACATGAACACATATTTAAACTTGCTTCCATGATGGGCGGCAAACCATCTTAGATAGATTATGCCGGGCAGAGCCTAGTGTGGAGGACAGAAATATGTTAAAACTAAATTTGTTATTCTGAAATAAGTTTCTTTATTCTTTATTCTTCTTATTCTTTAATATAACTAGCGATCCGCCTCCGCCTTTTCATCAATATAATTTTTATATGCAAATTATATAGGAAGGTTTACATATAAATATTTATATGCAAACCTTCCTCGTTTACTGCTCTTTCCGTGAGTGAAAACCGTACGAAAATCCGTTGGGTGAAGAAATTAGCGGTCTTATTTCTCCTAGATACCTGAAATAAACATTATAGCAATAATTTAAAGGAACACTGAAGTAAGAGTTTTAAACAAACAGGCGCTTGTTGATTTTAATGATGTTTATTTTCATCGTGTGAGTGCGATTTTTAAATAATGCCTTTCTTCTCAATTTCTCCAACATCTAGAGCTTTTGAATAAGTTTGTAACCACATATTTGTATTCTTAAAATTTAATAACTCAAACTTTTAAGAAAGCACAGAAGAAATATATGAGAATGGATGTATTGGATGGATGTTTGTTACTATTTCACGCAAAAAACAGGTCAACGGATTTCACAGATAGTTTATTACGTGGATTAATACATACATTTCATACTGAAAAAACATTAGGTTCCCAAGGGATCGTTTAAAATTAAAAAAATTGGGCGTCACCGTCGTCGCAGCGATAAAGGTGTCAGATATTTTCTCAGCTGTTATATTTTTAATTTTATAACGCGGACGAAGTCACGGCAACTAACTAGTGTTTAATAAATGGAGTTCTTTTTGTTGTAGCAAAATAGTCGGTAGGTAGTTATAATAAGTATGTAGTAAATTTGTAGTAGCGATCTTTGTTGGCTTGAAATTCTGCTTTCATTGAGCTTGCTTAGCATCGTTAGTAATTCTGACGTCTTTTCCACTTTCGAGACCAACATCGACGAATAGTTAAGAGGTACGTAGATAGAACTAGTTGCTCTGCAGCAAAAGATTCTCTTCATAAAAACATCGCAGTAGAAATTATTCGACGAAATGTTACTATTAACAATTTTGCAAAATGAAGCTATAATTCAATTTCGGATACTGTATTCTTATGAATTGCCACATATACTTTATATTAAGTATAGGTATATACAAGCTGTATGTAATTAAAAATTATAAACTAACCTCCGACTTTCTCAATAGAAATCTCAGGTCTAATAGCCCAAACAGGCTATTAGACCTGCAACAGCAGGTCAAGGTTACTATGTCATGTAAATACCACCCAAGTAATAATATACTTACCAGATTTCACATCAATCGGTCACATGAAAATTAGTGAAATCCCTTCGTCAACTAGTAAATGGGGTGATGGTCTTCAAACGCCTGAACAGATCTTCATAAATTATAGCCAGGAACCATCTCGATCACACAGATTTCAATCAAACAAAAAAAAAAAGACTGAATAAATCTTCATGAATTATAGTTAAGAACGATCCTGATCACGTATTTTGAAAAATATATTTATGAATATAAATATAATATCGGCACCGGCTACATATTCATTCCTTTCGGTGACGAATCTCTGGGTCCGTGGGGTCCCAGAGCTTAATTTTCTTAATTAACGCTCTTAATTTTTTTTAACATCTTATCAAAACGTTTGGTCGACATAACCGGTGAATCTAAAACTGGCTATTACCTCGGTCAACATATTAGTATTGCCATACAACATGGTAATGCAGCCAGCATGCTTAGGACCCTGCCAAAGGGACCGATGCTTTATATTATATAATGTGTAAATGTATGTAACTTAGTATTAGATTTTATTTTAAATACAAATATAAGATTTTCATTCCCAGAAGCATATTTGAGTTGCTGCTTCAAAGAAAAATATATTCATATAAAACATTCAGTTTGATGTAACATTTTTTGTTTCAGGTGCCAAAGAAGTTAATTCTCAGACAGATTTTCAAAGCAACACAGAAGTTGTAGTTGCAAATGCTACAGTCACGAAAAAAAATGAAAACAGTACACAGGGTATAGTTGATAGCCTTATTTACGCAAGAACTTTTGAGAACAATGGCAATGAAAGTCTTGATGACATCACCATGGATGCAAATGAGCCACCTAATGTTAAAATCATCTACAAAGATGATAATAAACCTCCAGAGAGTGCTTCAAGAGTCATTCTTCCAATAAAACTCAATCGAACATTCAATAATGTTGAAAACGAACTTAAAAATGATATTCAACCAAAGAATGTTGTAAAACAATCAAATTTAAACGAAGGAAAAAATTTAGCTAATAACAAATCTAATGTAAGAGTTCATGTTCAATACGATGAAGTGACTGGCGAATTAAAGAGTGATAAACATCCTTGTGACAGAGAATGCGTGGAAGGAGCCGAACCAATGATTTGTTATTATCATTTCAATTTAGAATGGTATCAAACAATGAGTAAAGCTTGCTACGACTGCCCCTACAATCAGAGCGATTGTTTGAGAACAGACTGTATACCAGCGGATGGGATGAACAGACCTATTAATGTAGTTAATAGAAAAATGCCCGGACCTGTAATTGAGGTGAGTAATAATGTGCTGTTACATCTGTAGCATAAGTAAAGAAATATAATAGTTCATTGGGAATTATGATATAATGTCATAATGTAGGATCCTTTTTTGTGTGGTTTTTAGCAATTTTTTTACTCTAAAAGGGGAGGATGAAGGTAGAAAAACCAGTTGTGTACAAAAGTGAAATTATGTCCTGATCATTCCTGGGCTCGCATTGAGTACTAGGTATAGAGTTTGTAGCAGAAAACGAGAGTGTTAGTATAACTATAGCTTCCGGTCCATTACAGCCAAATCCCAAATTGCCTGAAATTTCACCGTGACATGTTTTTGTGCAAATACCACAGAAAACAATACACAGAACAAAGCGATAGACTTGCAAGTTTCATTTGACAGCTGGTGTGGTAGAATACATTATTAAAATAACCAATCAATAGCGACGGCGACGCCCTTTCCTCGTTCAAATGCGGAATTTTCAAAAAAAAAAAAAAATGCGCGTACGAAGTCGCTGACTTGAGTACTTGAATAAGTGTAAAGTTTATCATTCATATATCATGTTTTATAAATAGTATGTATATTAATTAATTATTGAAGCCAAGTAAAACGCACGCACAACGCGAATATTCGGATTCGCTAGCGCTACAAAAAACAATAAAAGCGGCAATTTTGAATGGGTAGCCAATTAGCCATCATTTCAGACTGGACTTGGATTCCAATTTTTCAATTACCGATTTCCGAATTTTCCGATGTATAATGTTTTGTTTTCTTTTGTAGGTGGTGACTGGTTGCCAAAAAAACAACCATTCATCACCCTTCCTTGAAAAATCTGGTTCCCAAAATGGGCACACGTCAATCGTAAATACAAATACTTCCATCTTTCCAAGTGAACGCACTGTAACGAAACGTTAGCGTGATATAACGTAGATGATCAGCGCCATCTGTCGGATAAAATTTAAACTAAGTTACTTCAACAAACAAAGGAATGAGTTAACTAATTTTTTTTTCATTATTCGTTTTCAACCGTATAAATAAAAAAAATCATGACCATATATAGTCAAATTATTATAGTATAACGAAGTATATAGACTCGTATGTTACTGTAAATGTAATGTAAAACGGTAAAATTTATCACGTTTACCGGTTGATATTAATAATTCACCAATTAATAACAACATTTAAAAAATATTACTTAGATATATAAAAGAAGGTTAGTTTAGGTTTTCGAATGCATATGATATGAAAACGCATAAATTATAAATTACTTAATTATAAATTACTAGCTGGCGCCCGCGACTTCGTCAGCATTGAAAAATGAAAAAATATGACATCTTTATCACTGTGACAACAGTGGCGCAGCCACTGGTATTTTAATATTTTTAGACTATCCCTCGGGAACTATACATTTGTCCAGGATAAAAAGTATTCTATATGTTAAATCAAGAACTATAAGTCTGTGTGCTAAATTTTATCCAAATCCGTTGAGCCGTTTTTGCGTGATATGACTTGTGTATTAAGTAGGTGTGGCAGTTTATGGGTCTATTATTCATTGTAACTTTTGATGTTTGTTACTCAATCATGCAAAAACGGCCGAACGAATTTTTTATAAAATTTAGCACACAGTTAATTTTTTACATGGATTATCATATAGGATCTCTTTTATCATGGACAAATATTAGGTTCCTGTGAGATTTTCAAAAAACGAACTACCGCGCTTACGAAATTTCGGACACAGCTGATCTATCTATCTTCTGTATGTATGTACGTATGTTCCATTATGTTCCCTATGAACTCCAAAACCGCTGAACCGATTTTGATGAAATTTTCAGACAATCTTCAGATTAGTCCAACGGGTGATCCTGTGAACAAAAATGGACGCGGACGAAGTCGCTGGCAACACCTAGTAGATTATACATTTCAATTGTTAATTTGAGTTACTCAAATTAGTACTTAGTCGCACTTTCTATAACATTTCTTATAACTATCTTCTTCTTATAACTAAATTCATAAGAAAAGCTTGTACCAAAAATATTGATATCTTTGCAGACATAGCTTTTTCGTAGTAACTAAATTACTCCTTACCCAAGGGTTTGATAAGAACTAATTCGGTATGCACGAGCTAAAGAAAAACCAGCCTGAGGTTGAATCTTTTTAACATTAAATAAAGGTTTTCTCAGAATTCATTATCGTGCGGTGTTCACTCATTATTTTCAACTTAAGTCTTTCACAGACGATCGTGTATTATTTTTTTACGTAAAGGTCGTATGTGGGCTGACGGTCAACTCGATAGTAGGTGGTTACTGTTGCCCATTAGGACAAGTCAAGTCTTCAGTACGGTGGAACGGGGTTATTTTGATCAATTTTAAAATTAAAATAGCTCTACTTCTTTAAATATTGGCGAAAAAAGAAATTAAAAAAACCTTAACATCAACTTCTGTTTGTCTTTCTATCGTCTAAATATGGTTATAATATATTTAAAAATAAGCTCAAAAAATTAAACAAAAAGCGTGATCAAAGTTAAACTGCGATCGGGATTACTTTGATAGCCCTACTTTTTTTAACGAAAATAACTACTATAGTAACTCCCATTACAATGGTACAGTAAACAAGATTATTATGGTGTATACCAAAAAAATACTTGACACAGTGGATTTCATCAAAATAATGTGTTTGTAACAACCATATTGGTACATTGAAAGTTATTCAGGCTTACAAAATCAGTGAAAATAATACTTACACATTTGTCGATTTTTTCATCACACTGACACATTCTTAGACGCTGCGTTCGAGCAAAGACAAAAAGGTTAATCAGTGATGTTAACCGTAGGAAAAGAAAGCTTGGAGCTGCGTTCAGATATCGAAAAAATTTCATTTAAAAACAAAATAAAGTTTCTATCAAAGTAACCCCGTTCCACGGTACTACAAATGTACTGCCGAATAAAGTATACAAGTGAGGAATAAGAATAGGGAAATTTCATTAACTTTTATATCACTTAATTTGTTTTTAATTTTTTTATCACAAAGACTGGCAGGCAGGCTGACGGGGCACTTGTAGGCAGCCATCGTCAACTATACATACATATATACATGCAACATAAGGAGTGACGATAAGGTATAAGCAATAAGAAAGGCAAAGTGGAATAGGGTCTCGCATCTCTAACTCACTCATCGAAACACAACAGCAGAAGTGGTTTTATATTATTTCATGGGGGTGCTAAAGGGGTCGTTACTGATGCCAGACGCTAAGGGAGTTATCAGAGTGGTGCTAAGCAACTGCCCTATTTATGACAGCGAAACAAGTATGCCCTTATTGTTTTTTTTATTGTTATGAAGGCGCGGAGTTAGACCTTCGCACATTGAAGAGACGTGCTGGAAAGACATAGCATGTTTCCCCTCGTTGTTGCTCCCCGGTGTTGTTTACTATTAAATCCCTTCTGTTAAGATTGAAAAGGGTGGAAGAGGGAAACTGACTTTTTTTTATTATCTGAGAAAATTTAATGTATTCTCAATGCAAAACTAGAACGAATTCAAAAATACACCAAACTTATAAAAAGGAACAAGTAATTTTAAAAAGAAAAGGAAACAGTAAAAAGGCTACGCATGAAAACTATAAAAAGTTAAATTAACCGTTAACATCTTCCACTACTAAATTGTCTTTACTATCAAAACATTTAACGTTTCTACCAAATACATATATTACATAAAAAAAAGCTGTGTAGTTTCATGAAACCACGATGCAAGTGAAACTTTTTTCCTACACGGTCAGCCGATGCGAGCCATGGGCGCCGCCATATTGGCCTTGGCTGCTCTGCCGAACGCCTTTCACTTTACCCCTACTCCGCGGCCGGCTGTAATGCGACATGCAATAGATGGACAAAAAAATTTGAGGCGACGGAATTATTCATTAGCTTAAACATTCATTAAGAGTTTAAATAGTTAGAATTTTTTAGTAATGTCACAGCTAGCACCAACAAGAGAGAAGTCTGTGAGAGGTCTAAGCCGGTGCCGCCGCAGGGCGTACTAAGCTATGAATTTTTGCTTTGCGCTTCCCTTCCGTTTACTTTACCTTTAGCAACGAATTGTTAGTTCTTCATTCCAACCGTGTTTGAGTTTTAGCGTTTGTAAGACGTCTGTTTGTTGGAGTCCGTTTTGTTGAAAGGGCTATTCTAAAAGTGGATTGCAGCGTTGGTATGCATTACAACTATTTGGTGACTGTTTCGTTCCTTTTAATTTTCAAGTGGTCTACACAAAATCCCTTTCTGACAGTAAAATAAATAAATCATTAAATTATACAAAAATGGTAAAAAAGTTTCAGACAAATATTGTAGAAAATTTTAACAA
Source organism: Synanthedon myopaeformis (assembly GCA_944738685.1). NCBI lineage: Eukaryota > Metazoa > Arthropoda > Insecta > Lepidoptera > Sesiidae > Synanthedon > Synanthedon myopaeformis. The sequence goes on along the minus strand of OX122938.1, from coordinate 2,800,146 downwards.
AAAAGTTATATAAACATGTTTATGTAAAACTAAATACTGTAAAAAAAATCCCCTAGGGACTTAAAATTTTGATTTGGAAGTAAATTTTCCTGGACTAAAAGTGCAACGTTCAAATCGACAACAAAGTAACTCTAGGTTTTTCATTTGAGATCTAGAATTCTAATAATTTAAATATTTTAAGGTATGCCATCACGATCGGATAATTGTCGACGTCGAGAACGACTTGATGACAGAAGGCACCACATTCCATTGGCATGGACAGCATCAGAAGGGAACACCATTTATGGACGGAACACCTTATGTCACGCAGTGTCCTGTACTTCCAGAATCCACATTTAGGTAATTGTAATTAAGAATTATTAAGAGAATATTGGTCAATTCTGAATCTTAAATTAGGAATACTTTAAGGATTCTAAGTAAAAGTTACAAGGTAATTTTTTTAAATTTTGCATAAATGAACAAGTCAATGGTGTAAAAAAAGAGTCAAAGTTTATTTTTTTTTTTTTTATGTACATTCATGTGCATTTTATGATAGGTACGGCAGGTGGCTACCGTCGCCTTTAACACAAGTAACGCCACATGTGCTGCAAGTGCCCCAGAGACCTGTTATTTCATTGTGATCTTCTGTAAGGGGATGGTAACTACCGTCAGATGGACTGCCCAAATGACTGCGAAATACATTGTGCCCTGCTTCTACTAAGAATATACTAAGATTTGGATTTTATTGTTCATAGGTACCAGTTTAACGCAACCCAAGCGGGTACCCACTTCTGGCATTCTCATTCTGGCATGCAAAGAGCTGATGGAGCCGCTGGAGCTCTCATTGTAAGGAAGCCTAAATCTCAGGAACCTCATCGGGAGTTGTATGATTACGACAGGTAAAAACAGTTTTTTTTTTTAAAGGTTAAGGTCGATAGATAGGTCTGTATGTTAACAGTCTTAACTTTTTTTATGTTAACGGTCCACTTGATGGTAAGTGGCTACCGTCGCTAATAACACAAGCAACGCCAAGTGCTTTGCCGATCCCTACCCCTGCCCCTACTTAAAGTGCTTAAACTACCTGATTAGGAGAAATAGACCTTGTCTATTGCAGTTTTTTGCGTAACTCATCACCTTAATGTTGAAAGAAGTAGATTTTTATAGGTAGTTAACTCGTTTCCAGGACTGAGCACGTAATGATTGTAACGGATTGGGTTCACGAGGCCTCAGTTGGGATATTTACCGACCATCACCACTCGTCCGGTGACAACAAACCACCCACACTTCTCATCAACGGCGTCGGAAGATTCAAGATATACAATGACACTGATAAGCCGTTTCATATGCCGGCGGCGAGGTTCAATGTCGAACAGGTATAATTTTTATCATGCACTAGTATCCAGCTCCCTGCATCGCCTGAGATGCTCTTACTTACTCTTATCAATACTATATCCATACTAACATTATAAATGCGAAAGTATGTTTGGATGTATGGATGTATGGATGTTTGTAACCCAAAAACTACTGAACCGATCACCATGAAATTTTGCATACACGTTGTCTGGGACACCAGAAAGGACCTAGGGTACCTTTCATCGTTCAACGAGGACGAAGTCGCGGGTATCAGCTAGTAATATTATAAATGTGAAAGTAATGTGTCTGTCTGTCTGTCTGTTACGTTTTCACGCTTTACCGTCTCTAGTCTCACCATAAAACACATTTGTATAAGTTGGAGTATTGGGATTACAAACAGACTTTTCTTTTATTTCACAGGGCTATAAGTATCGCTTTAGAGTGATCAATGCGGAGTTTCTCAATTGCCCCATAGAGATGACTGTGGATGGACATAATATCACTATTATAGCGTCAGATGGCTACGATTTAGAGCCAGTTACAGGTAAGCGTTTCACCATTAAAATACTAATATTCTGCTTACGTAAAAGTTTACTTAACTTTCTATATCAATCATAGCATCAATCCAAATTTTTGAAAGTAGTTATAGACTCTCCCTCCCTCCTAACTTTACTTAGGCGGTGCATCTATCTAATACTAATGTTATAAAGTGAGAATATTTGTATTTTTGTAAGTTTGTTTTATGAATAAACTCAAAAACTACTAGGTCGATTTTAAAAACTCTTTCATCTATAGAAAGCTATATTATCAGCAAGTAACATAGCCTTTATAAAGTTAATCGGACGAAGTCGCGTGCTAGTGAATAGATAAATTAGAATAGTAAATTGAATGTAATACGTCACAGGAACGCAAAAACACAATGTAAAAAAATGTTAGGTTAACGAGTGATCGTTTAAAAATATAAAAAAAGAAAATTAGACGCCATTATATTTTTCTTTGTTATATTTTATATTTTTCAGTGTTATATTTTTCATTTTTTAACGCGGACGGATTCGTGGGCACCAGCTAGTTGAAAATAAACCTTTAACAAAACATTAGTTTTAAACTGATCTAATTTTTACTAATGATTTTAATTCAAAATTTAATTTTGAAGCAAGTAAAGTCGAAATTCTAAATGTATGTGCACCAAAAAAGTGGAAAAAATACATGGATGGTGTAAATTGGAACTCTAGATGTTCGTTACAGAATGCAGAGTGGTGTCGTTACGTTGCTCCCGAAACGATGCTGGGAATATTTTTTTTTATTTTTTTTTCAATTAACTAGGTTTAGGCGATATGAAAATTTTCTGAATATTCATTCTTTATATTATTTGCAAAGAACAATTGGTTCGGGCTTAAAATTGTGGACTTTTTTTAATTAAATTGCAAATTGGCAAATAAACGTGGGAGTTGAAAATAAATCTTAATGATTTAAGACTTTTTTAATTGACTATTAAATAATGATTAATAATAATAACAACTAGCTTTTGTTTAAGGGTTGAACAATAAAAAAATTAACCTGACTAAAATTATAGTTTATGCTAGTATATTTCTGTCAGGCGTAGAATTTTTTATATTTTTAAATTACCTTTTGTTTTTAAACACCTCGGGAATATTACTTTTTTTGAAAGTATTATGAAATTTTATAACATTAGCTTTTGTTCGCGACTTCGTCCGCGCCCCTTTTTCTTAGGTGTTAAAATATTTATGCTAACTTTATTGCTTATATTTTAGTCAGGCGTTGATTTTTTAATATTATTTTTTAAGACATTAAAGCGTATCAAATAAACAAACTTACGTTTGCATTTATAATATTAGTTACTCAATATTATATGACATTTTTCGTTTCATTTATTAAAAAAATATATATAGCATGATGGTATAATTGATCATTTCTATTCCGCTCTTTTTTATTTAGCTGGACGAGTTCTAAATCGAGTTTTACATGCAGCATTTCGAGTTAAATACGACCTACTTTGAGAGCATGAGGGATGAAAACGATTTTAAAGCATCGTTTAAGTGAACTAAGTTATGTCTAGCTTTACAGGACATCGAAATGATGTTAAGAGTTAATAAAGGAATTCGATCATATAATATAGCCATAAAGCGGTTGCTAGTTTGAATGGGTATTAAAGTTAAAGTTACTGCGGATTTTATTGATAGATAGCAGGTACTAAGTTATAAGCACTATTTTACATTGTTTAAAAGTTGGCTAATAATTGTGTAAAAATTTCTGATGAGCGTCCCAGTTTTTGCTTAACCTGTTTGAAATATGCAAACTTGAACTTGCTTGAATATTTATATATATACATCTGCAAATTAGTTGCTATATGCTAATTTATAGTTGCATATAGCAACTAATTTGCAGATGCACCATTTTCATATACCTAGCAACTAATTTGCAGTTGCAGCAATTGCATATAGCAACTATTTCGCAGTTGCAGTTGCAAGATGCATATATAGCAAATAATTTTCAGATGAACCATTTGCATATAGCAACTAATTTTCAGTTGTAGTTGCAGTTGCATATTGCAAGTAATTTGTATTTTCAGCAGTCGCTCATAGGAACTAATTTGTATTTGCAGCATTTGCATATAAAAACCAATTTGCAGTTGCATAACAAATAATTTACATTGACTCAACATTATCTAAATTATTAAAGCATGTTATTTAAGGACATGTTTACACATGATCCCTATGATAACCAAGCAAAATAACATTTGATTCAAAGGCTTTATATAAACGTCTGGTGTCCGTTCCAGCTTTGATCCTTTGCCACATTTGAATATGCAAATTTTCCAACGAGATCGTGGAACTGAACGGCTGAGTGGTTAATTTTTTTTATTCAACCTCAAATAGTTTGAATATTCGCAGTTCTCTCGATGATGAATCGAATGGAATATTTAGTTATCTTTTTCACTTACAATTCACTAGCCTTTTCCAGTGACTTCGTCCCTGAGCGTTCTTAAGGGTTGAATAGTAAAAAAATCGGAGCAAGCAAAGATGTGTGATAGAGAAGCATTAAGCGTAGGCTGTGTAATGTAATAGAAAAGGACACAGTGTAGCAGCAAGTCTTTTTTTAATAATTAAGGATATCTACGATCATATTATAGGCATCATAATCGCGATTTATTTTTTCATAGATAACAATTTATATAAGTAATATACTTTTCGTCTGGTTGACAGATGGGTCAGGTGAAGGACAACCTCTCTTTGAAAAAAAAAAAAAAAATTAAAATAAATAAATAAAATAAAATAAAATACTGTACTATAACGCCTGATAAACACTGATGCCTAAGGATATAATTATACCAATAACTGAGATAACTGGTGCCCGCGGCTTTGCTCGCGTGAAATATTTAGCCTATGTCCATCATGAAATTCTATTCTAACTATTGGTGAAATATTTTTTATAAATCGGATTAGTATTTTTTTAAGATTACCTCCCATATACAAATATATAAATTTGATCTTTTATAAATATTCTGACGGATTTATAAAACCCATATTTGGGTTAAAATTAACAGAATTTCATTAAGCTAAATCCCTTTCGCAGGAAATATTTAATTGAATATTATACATATTATGTCATAATAATTATTCTTTGTGTGATAAAATAAAATGAATTTTAAATTGAAATAAGAACACGAATAATTATAAATAATTAATAACGAATTTTACTAAATGCGAAATTTTTATAACAGACCGCGTCCCATCGAATACCAAAATAGAAAATTTAATAAATTTTAAAGCGTTTTGCCTAATATTTCTATTCATTCCAAATCATCCTTTTAGGCTCACCAATTTTCGATGAATTTAGGAAAAGCTCTGGTGTGGGACGCAACGTGCGTAAACACCTTCGTACAGTCCCACATCAAAGCACACAGGCCGGCGGTGCAGCTGATCAGGCCCAGGTTCTCAAGCGCCGCAAATACTCATCCTTACTCAAGGACTACGAGTTTGCGGCGCTTGCAATAGAGACACTGAGCCCCTGGTCAGCTGACTTGAACAAATTTGTAAGGGCACTGTAAGGGCTGGTTAAATCTATAGGGGACCCCAGGGCTGCCATTTATTTCTGTCAACACATAGCTCTGGCAGTACAGAGAGGTAAAGTTGCAAGCATAATAGGGTCCATGCCGGAGGCGGATCTGTTAGACGGGGTATTCTTTTTATAATTGTTTTGTATTTAAGGTTTAATATATACTTAGGCAGATAAGTAAATATAACGAAATAACGAATAATAATAATAATAATATTAAATAAGAAATAAGAAGATAATAATAAACAAAGGATTCTTCGCGACCTACATTATTGAGTGGTCATAAAATATTATAAATTCCGTTTGAAGTCGCGTCGAAAACTCGACAATCCTTTAAATTCTTTGAGCCTTTGAACGGTGCGGACTGGGAGTCAGAGCTCTGGTTAGTTGTGTAGTAATCTTTGAGCTCGAAAACAATGCCTCAAACTTTTAATAGCGTTTATTAAGAAATAACTAAAGCTGTTGTGACTAGGTAGTACTTAATGGTATAAAATTAAACAATTAACAATTCAACAATAGACCGATTTTTGTTAATATGAGTTAATATTTAATTATGTGTATAGTAAGGTAAGTAACTTTACTTATATTTGTTAGGTTATATATGTATATAAAATCATACTGAACGATTAATTGAAAGTTAATAAACTTGAACCAAAATTTTCGGTCCCTTGATTGGAAATATAAATTTAATTAGGTTTTTTATATGTACTCCTATAGGTACCTACTAGCGGGCCGCCCCCGGCTTCACATGGATTTTTTTGTGCAAATCTTGTATATATAAAATTATCGTGTCACGGTGTTTGTAACAAAACGATTTTTATGATTCGGCTGTCCCGAATAGATAGTAAGTTGGTTATAAATCTATTTTGTACATTTCGTTACAGCAACATCACTGGTGACATATGCTGGAGAGCGCTACGACTTTGTTGTGGAGAGCAATAACGAAATAGAAAATTACTGGATACGGTTCCGAGGACTCATGGATTGTGATGAAAGGTACAAACTGAATGTTAAAAAAAACGGTACATATTAGTCTATATTGGAATTGATGGATTACAAAAAATATTCGTTGTATTTTTGTACCTAACACTGTGTGAATCAAAAATGATACACATTTTTGATTCGCTCGAACGCTTTGATACTGTAGTAAATTGTCATTTTAACTAAGACCAGTTAAAAAATATATATATATTATCTTCATCTTTTTCTCAGCCGTCGGATGTCTATTGTTGGATAATAGGCGTCACTTACGTTTTTAACCTATGGCTACTTTTGACCAGTCCTACTTGAAAATTATATACAAATTTTAAGTAGGACTGGTCAAAAGCAAATAAAGTTAAAAAGTTCAAATTTAACTTTAAATAAATTTTTATGATTATAATCGTCTCTACCAAACCAACTAACATCGGCAACATCTATGTTATTATAAGATCTCTGATTTATATTTAAAAAAAAATTGCCGTCGCGGGACGCCTAGCATCTGCTGTGAAACATCGAAAACATTTATCTTTAAAAAAATATCTATTTAGAAAATGCATAAATTAGTTCCATCAAAGTGTTGGCCAAAGCTTGGCCAAATGTTTTGTTTAAAAAAATTTATTTATTTAAAAAATAGAATATCGTTGTTCTAAAATACTATATTAGTTCTGCCTGTGTTGGCCAAAGTTTGGCCAAGGTGGGGCCAAATGTTGGTGTCGCCACGCCCACAGCCGTCATATTACATTTCACATAAAAAAACTTAAAGTAGACATCGTCCTCTCCTAAGTATGAAGAATTTGTTAATATTAATATTAATTAATTTTGAAAATAACTACTTACATATATGCTTATATGGAAATAAATAAATTCTCGCTTTGTCTCCGGGCTTTTGTTACTTGTGAATACTTATTCAAATAAAATGCAGTTGCGCAAAGAATTTTGCAGAAATTTATTCTGAAATCGTAACGAAGTTATGTTTGTTAATTGCAATAAAGCGTGCACACAGCTGTTGTAGCAACGAAAAAATAAAATACGATGACTCAATTTGAATATTCAAAAAATTCTTCTTACTTAGGAGAGGATAATGTAAAACGAAACTAGACATGGCCGCGGATACGCTCACTGTGTGAGTTATTTAAAATTACATTTTATAAGGCAACATATATAGGTGCATAATGAACTCGCATATAAGTTATAGAGAAGCCTGCCCAGGTTTGGGCGGCTTCTCGTTATGTTCTTTTGCGCAAAGTACCTTGCGCACCTTTCACTTTTTAAAAATTCAAATTCAAAATCCAAATTCAAATTTCAAATTCATAATTCAAATTCAAAATTCAAATTCAAAATTAACATTCAAAATTCAAATTCAAAATTCAAATTCAAATTCAAAATTATGTGTATTTTATGTTACACAGTAACAGTGGAGTAAACTCCAGTCGTGAGTCGGAGCTGACTCTCACATTTTTTTTACAGATTTACAAAAGCGAAGCAAGTAGCTGTGCTGCATTATGAAGGTGCTATGGAATCAGAACCTCAAGGCGACCTTACCTGGGAAGAATCGCACGTTGAAGGATTGGTGAGTGGTTATCTTCATATGACTTAGAATGTAGATAAACATATTTATGGCTGATAAGATGAGAATAAATCAATTTAAACTTGATATACCTAGTCACGTGACGACGTGACGCTATAATACCCACTCTATTCGTCATTGTTGCAAGTGACAGGTTACTTCGCAGGCAGTTAACATTATTTATTTGCTTGTTTTTGCTTGTTTTCCTTGTTCTATTTCGTTCCTTACGCAACAACTTAAGTTTGTTTCATGATATCGCTCGATGTTCGATAAAAAAACTTTAATGGACAAACTTTCAAGTATTTGGCGTTGTTATGTTATGTTATGTATCGTTTATTGCTTTGAAAACTTCAATTCAATTACATAATCCGTTTATATGTTTATACAATTCTAGCTGTTGCACGCGACTTCGCCCGCGTAACTTTATAAAATATAGCCTATGTTACTCGCTGATAGTGTAGTTTTCTATAGGTGTAAGAATTTTTGAGTTTATTGATTACAAACATACAAATCTTCTCTCTTTATAATATTAGTATAAGTATAGATATTATATATGAGTACCTACCTGCTATATTAGTCATTTACATACAAAAGAAGGGCCTTCTTGATCTTCTTTGATCAGTTTTGAATTAGTGATCATTTCGATATTGGAATAAATATCGACAATAAATTGATCTTAATTGACTTAATTCTTAATTTTAATTTCATTGAATTTTTTTATTAAGACATTTTAATTTTAATTTCATTATTTAAATAAACAAAAATTTGAAGGAACGATTTTTCTAAAGATATTAGAACGGTTGATGGTTTTTCCTTCAAATGGATGATACATTATTTTTAAATAGGGACCTCTGTTGCGCATTTTTTTTTTCGGTTACTGATTACTGCTTACTGATTCTATAGGCTATGCCGGTTTTAATTCTCGTGAGGATTTCTCGCAGGAAAACTCTGCGCATAGCCTTGACTTTCTCTAGTAAAAGTCTCATCAGGACATCAGTTTCTTTTTTTTTTTGAATGAAAGGATTGTCATTGTTATATTCATACAAAAAGTGTCAATCCCTGATTAACGTGACAATTAAAATAGAAAACTCCTCTCGTATTTCTACAGTTTGAATAAGTATATTTGGATTCTTCTATCTTCAAGGTTATTTCGAATCATATCCGTTCAATACACCCCATATTTCTACACACGGCGGGGAATAAAACCCCCCCGGGTCGTAAAAATATCGGGCTGTGTGTTGCTTATCTTCCTTGCTTAGGGACTGACAGTGGTTACGTTCGTTTTATGTGTCGTCTTTTCGCGTCAATGTATAATATAATAATAGAATTTCAGCTGTTCAGTAAATATCCTTTTTGATCCACGAGAATATAATAATGGTTCTAAAATAGTTCTTTGCCAAATAAGACTTGAATCGTAGCATGATGGAACGCGTAAAAACAGCATAAGATACAGTAATCTATTATATCTAATTATATGTTATTACTGACTGGTAAGACTATGGTGAAATATCAGTAGAGTTCTATCAAAATCAGTAGAGTACTTTTTCTATTTGGAAGCTTTTGAGTCTTCACCTAGAATAGCCATTCTAAACTGTATCATAAAAAGTTATTTCATCTAAATTAGGCGAAAATTCGAAAAAAAAAATTTAATTGAATTTTTTTTACCTTTAAAATTATTTCGTTAATTAAAACTTAAAGGACATCTAACATTCGAAACCAGGCCATTGTTTTTTTAACATATACTTTGATGAATTTGATAATATAAGATTTTGCAAATGGTGTTAACTTTCGAAAAATAAAAAGATTTTTATACTTTCAAACTTTTTAAATAATATATTTTCAAACTTAAATATTTATGAAACCCCATTGGGTATCAAATTACACAATATTTTTCCAGTAAAATCTTTAATTTCTTCTTACCCAGTGGTACCTACAAGTTTCAACAGTTAAAACGAAAATACTTATTATAGCCTGATTTTCCATATAAAACTGATTGATCTCTTTTATTTTACAACATACATATACGTCGGTAAATTACTTAAGAAATATTTTATTTTTATAAAACAATAATAAAGTGTTGGTAAGCGATAATGTTCCTTCGAAAATGTGGCGTGAATAGTTGTGGAAATTTTAATTGCAACCTTCCAATCCGCAGGGGCACAATTTCCCTGTTCGTACGACCACAACCGTTTTGTGTTCCGCGATAGAAATTTCCGGAAATTCCATTCAAATGCTGTGAACACGAACAAATCGTTTGTCTCGTTAGTCATACTTTGTAAACGAACGTTTAGGTTAATGAAGCCCTAGTTGTTGCCGGGCGCGTTCTGAACAATAAATAGGTAAGTTGAAATTTTTTTAAGTGTGTAGAGATGTTGATTTACTGGTCTGCTCGCCGATCTGTCCTAATTTTGTACGCAAACATCTTATAAACACAAAAATATTATATACACAAAACACTTTCTGTTAATGAAAACCGTATCTAAATCTGTTATGTGTGGATTAGAAGTAACAAACAGACGGACAGCAACTCTATTTTAAACTCGTATCTATTGCTAGTTTTTTTAAGGCTAATTTATCTAGTTTTACCAAGTACCTATCTACATAGTAGTTACCTATAAAAAAATTATGAAGCAGCGTGCTTCACAATTCTTTTAAAAGTACATTATACTGTATAATTGTTTACGGAGCTCACTTGATAGACTTGAACTGTCCAAAATACCATTTTATTGTAATGGAAAAATATTAGACCGATTATGGTCTACTATTTGTCCATTAAACGCCATGTTAAACGCTTACTACAATGCATTTAACGGTTGCCTTATTCCGTGAAGCGTTTGGTTTATCTTCATTGATCTTCAAACTAATAAGCAATTGCATCGTTGAGGTTATGAGTTAACCGAACAAGCAGTTGTAACATGGATGTCACAAAGACCAGGAGCTGACATAAGAACGTTTTAATCTATATAAGAAAAATAAGACAATTTTAGTATACAATAAATTTGACGGAAAAAATACAGAAATACACAGAGACACTGGAAAAACATAAGAACAAACCCAAACGTCCTCTGTCACAAACTCTGTCCTGCCCCCCTTTTTTTTAAAGAGGAATCTATTTTAAGTACTGGGCCTGGAGACAGACCTATAGGTTATGTCGAACTCCCGCCCCGAGATGATAGTGGGATTAGTGGGATAAACCTTTCGACTAAACCTCTTGGCGTCCTACGCGTCCGCTATAGGCGAAGTTGTGAGGTCGCACGAACACACTTCCGCAACTCCGCCGGAGGGGTGAGTTCCCGCAACCGGACACTGCTGCCCTGCTCTATTCCTACCCCAACTCAGCATCTAAGTTTGTCTTCCGTTACATAAATACATAAATAGATAGTTCAATTTATAAAATTAATAAATAAATATTTCAAGTAATTATTGAACTCTTGAAGTCCACTCCACAATTTAGTAACGCAATGTACGGTGCAGTGAAATTATCCCATCTGCTGCTACACCGGTATCGTAAGTGGTTGGCAACAAGCCAAAAACTGTCGGCAGCTCGAATCCAAACGCGGATATAGGCTAAATATCGAAGCTATTTGTGGTACAATGTCTCATATTAATCTGGTCATTATTATTGACATCACAATCGATCCCACACTTTGTCTTCTAGTGCCTTAGATGCTCTTTGTAGGCGGATCAGATATAAATTGGGTCTAAAGAATACATGGGGTCTCGCTACGGATAGATAGGACTTCACATTTTTGATATGCATAAATTTCTGAGGATCATCGACCACCAGCTGTTTCTACTCCACCCTGTCCTCAGCCTTTCTCATAGCCTTCACAACTGTAAGGCCTATAAAAGCAACGAATTGATCATGTACATCGACTAGGAGACCGGCTACGAGACCTCTTGCCATTCACCCTTCACTTTGTAAGTTTACTCATACCTGATTTGAATTATAATTCGAATCTCTTTCTCAATTCCCTTCTGGTTGGAAATTATTATAACTATCTTAGATAAATAAACTCACTAAGACCAACGAAACGCAAGTCAGAGTATTCGTATAAGAAACTATTCGCAGTTATTCTTCGGTTCTATTATTAAAATTGTACATTTAAACAGTAAATCATGGTGATGCTGAAGCAACTCCTTCAAAGTCGTACGCTAAAAATGTATAACGATATTAGTTGTAAAATGGTATTAATGTATCATCATCGTATATAAATTTGATCAAACATTCCGCCCTAGATAATATTGGCGTAACAATATGACCTTTATTATTGCATATTTTAGCAATTTCATCCAACTGTTATTACGTACGACGAAAAGATATTACAGACGGGACGAGAAATAACAATAAAACAGATTGTGTAACTTTAGTTTTATTGTCTTTTTAAGGATGGAAATACGGTCGTATAAATATCGAAAAGTAATATCGCATGTATGTATTTTGGGACTGTATCACTTGAATACTCATTTTGGCGAAGCAAATAAGAAAAGGTGTTAGTTGATATGTTGAAAGTAGTTGGGAGAAAACTGATTATAACAAAATCGGGGAATACCTACAGTTTCATGCTGTACCTACATCTACATCCAAAATTTAATTACACCACTCAATAACTAAAGGATCGAAGAATTTCTTGGTATTAATTAATTAATTAACCTATTCATTTATTTATTTAACAGCTTACAGCGTGTAATAGTTCACAAATACTTACATGAAAAAATAAATTTTTATATAGCCATATTAAAATTTAATAAGTACAACAATAACAATAATATTAATAATAATAATACTTCTTGACACGGCACGAATTGTCAGGAGGTTCCTCAGTCTGCAGCCCTAACCACCGGTAGCTTGGGCCTTGCCCCGCTACTTGTGGCCTTGTGAGCAAACTGGACAAATCAATGTCCCAGTTTGGACATTGATTTGTCCAGTTTGCTCACACGGCACGGATTTTCATCATTGCGTTAAATACAATGTGACAATATTCCACACTACATCCATTAGTCTAGGAAAATTTAATAACAAATTAAAATTTGAGTCCCTTAGGGAATTTTTTGATATAAGTTTCTTTGCAGTTGAAACTATAATGATTATTATATTAGTGTTTTCAAATAATAAGTACAATCGAACTGAACGTGTAGGTGTAAATCTGACTTAGAACGAAATTATCTAGATACGTGTCTAAATGGGTATCTGTTACATACAATAGTTTGAATTTTTTATGTTCTCAGGGCTTTGTAAAACACAGATTTAAATCCAGATACGTGAATGATAATTTAAAAGTAAAAATGGGAAAGTAAGAGGAAGGTTTTTAATTGGCAGAAAAAATGCACCCGTACGAAGTCGGGAGCAGGTTTCTAAAAATATCACCAAATGATAGATGTCACGTGACCCTGATTCTATTTTAAACTAATTCTATTCTCGACTACAATAGGTAGATCATCAGCTATCAGCTATATCAGCGCTATCAGCTGCATTATTTTTTTTTAAGGCGGACGAAGTCGCGAGCTCCAGCTAGTACTTACCTAATATATTATAAATGCAAGTATGTATGCTTTGTTGTTTGTAATTCAATGAACCAAAAACGGATGAACGGATTTTGGACGAAATTTGGAACACAGATAGTTTATTACGTGAATTAACAAACAGGAAACATTTTATTATGCAAAAATTTTAAGTTTCTGTAGAATTTTCAAAAAAAAAGAAAGCGAGTACGAAGTCGCGGGCACATCTAGTTTTTCATAAAAGAATTTTCTCGAGTGAAACTGTACGAGTAAAAGCTTAGTCTCTGTTTGTAGGTTGAAATTGATTTAGCTCTGTGACCTCTCAGATACTGAAAAACTTTTAGAATGCGGAGAGTAATTTCGATACAGACAGTCTGCTATTTGTTCGGTTTCAAGACTTCCAAGTATTTTCTGTTTGAAGATAAAATAGCGATGCCACTAAAATAATGCATTTCCATTTATTTCTAAATGTATTTAATGCTCGATTGTCATTTGGTGATAAGATTTACATAGATGTTTGCACAGATGTTATTATTACATTCTAATCCTAAATATTTATTCTTTTGTTACATACTATTTTCTGATTTATTTTATTAATTTTTTTTTACGTTAAGGTCCTTTAGACAAGCTGTCGATTCACTTGACGGTAGGTGGCTACCGTCGCCTATAACACAAGCAACGTCACAGGTGCTGCAAGTGCGCTACCGACTATAGTAGGATTAAGGATAAGGCTTTAGGAAGGGATGGGGAAATGGGCTGTGGCATTCCTTAATACAACAGCACACGTGCTGTTCTATCACGGTGGTCTTTTGTAAGGGGATGGTAACTGCCGGCTAGACTGGCAACCCGATTTATGACTGAAAACCCAGTGTGCCCAACCACTAATATGATTTGAGTTTCTTACTTATACGTATTATTGGAATATTATTGGAATTTAAGAAGAAGGGATAATTTGGAATTTTCTCTACATAAAGAAATATAGTTAACGTTATAATTACATACCTAAAAATCGCTAGCATTACTATCGAATGGGAAATATAAAAGAAAATTGGGCTGTCTGCAATCTAGTGGACATAAAAAAATTATAGAAATGATTAAGGAGCGATGTACATCAATGTAGCATTTTAGTAATTTTTCTTTTTTTTACAGCAAATAAACGCTCTCAACAAAGGTGAAGAGGAAAACGAAACTATAAGTGTTTCAGAAATGAGATCCTTGGATAGCTACGACGAGAGTCTCAAAGAAATAGCTGATTACCAATTCTACATCGCATATGATTTTTATCCCAAGAACAACTCGCATTTCCATAGATCCCCTTACTATGGATATTATCAAGGTATGTCTCATAGAATTCATTTATGTATGTATGTAAATGTACGTGGTATAATATATAATTTATAATAAAATAAGAAAAAATATCCATTTCATAAATTGAACAATATTTTTATAATCGCTTTAATTCAGATGCTTATGGAATGTCCGTCGTCAGACAAAATCTGTGAATTGAACGATTACGACTATACTTCCTGAGATGGACTCAAAAATCTGGGCTCGATAACTAAAATTCATAGGTTGCTTTTAAAGATTTTGTTTACATAAGCAATGTTTTTTTTTAGTTCCAGAGAAAGCCAACCGCCTCTACACACCACAGCTCAACCACATCAGTATGAAGATGCCAGCGAGCCCTCTCCTTCTGACCAGACCATCTGCAGATAATTTTTGCAACTCCTCAAGCGTGGACCGTTCCTGCGAAGAGGAATATTGCGAATGCCACCACGTTCTGTCGGTGCGTAGAAACGCTATAGTAGAAGTTATCATTGTAGATGAGGGTGTCACATTTGATGCAAACCATCCGTTTCATTTACACGGTCATGGGTTTAGAGTAGTGGGAATGAGACGGCTGGGAGCCAATACTACTGTCGAAGAAGTTAAAGCTTACGATGAAGCGGGTCTTTTGAAGAGAAATCTAGTGAACGCACCCCATAAAGACACCATTACTGTACCAGACGGTGGATACACGGTTTTAAGGTTCAAAGCCGATAACCCAGGTTACTGGCTTTTTCATTGTCACATAGAATTTCACGTGGAAGTTGGTATGGCCTTAGTATTCAAAGTAGGCGAACATAAAGAAATGCCTCCGGTCCCACACGATTTCCCGACTTGTGGAAGTTATTTGCCAGATAACATGTTAGAACACGCCACGACGCAAAAACCTCCGGACAATCATATATCTATAAGTCATTGGTGGCCTCTGGTTGTAGTCAATCAGACTACCTCTTCTTCTAGTTTAGTAAGAGTTTCAGAACTTTTAATGCCCTTAACTTTATTGGCTATGGTGCTGTATATGAAAACATAGTCAATTCAATACATGGCTTAAAATGATTATTTTAGGTAGGTACAGTCGGCGTCATATAGTAAGTACTAATTGGTCGAGTTGTCCAAATATTGGGGAACATCCAAAGTGATTATATTTATTCAACCAAATTGTGTGATAATTTAAACCAGTAACTTGACAAAAATAACTCATAGTTAGATAATGTAATTAATTATATAAATACTTACTCACAATATATAAATTAATTTCATTTTTTATTGTAAGTAGGTATAAGCAGGCTGAGTTACTTTTTCAAAATGAAAAAAAAAATAGGATGGGAAATAAAATAATATTCATATATTTTAATTAGTCTAATTAAAAAAAATACTGTCTATTGGCTAACATAGCCAATGTTTTATTGTTTAATGACTACAAGAATTTAATAAATGCAAAAATTAATGAATTTATGAGACCAGCTTTAACAAAGGTTCCAACTATAATGATAATGTGGTACAAATGTTAATTTTTTTTTCATTGCCGATTCTCATTGATCAAAATGTATTATATAATATAATACTTTTATTTAATTTGTACTACTATTATATAGTTTCCATAGTTTTACTAGTTAATTTAATTTTCTTTTATATTACTTTTATTCTATACTTACACATACTCCCAAAGATTGCCTGGAAGATATTCCGTTTCACGAACAAATCTGTCTTGTTACATCGTGTATATAATATGTGATGTTTATATAATTTATTATTACCGTGTAATAGAGCTGTGTTTTTATTAGAACTTTATAGGTTTTGAAATGAGAACATATTATTTTAAATATTTAAATTTTTTCGTATTTTTCGAAATTACTTATATAAATACTTTGGTTGTTTTTAAATACTGTTACTCTTTATATGATTCCGACTGTACCTACATTAAATTCTATTGTCTTTTTATAATTACAAAATGAGATTTTACATTGTAAGTAAAATAAATACGAATGTGTACTTACCTTTTTAATTATTGTTTTAAATGGCACTATGTCGTGTAAATATTTAATGGTCCGATATGGATTGTGCATACAAAATTCATTCATTGATGTACTTTTCAGACTACTCAATAATGTTGCCCATTTAATTTTTTAGTTCCAAATCGGTAAATCATCTAAACGTATGATTTATATTTATATAGGTGCCTCTATGTGATCTTTGAATTTTGAATTTTTTTATTAAAAAAAAAATAACAGTTGACAGATAATTTACATTTTTTTACAAGTTTAATTATGACTGCGTTTTGCAGTGATAAAAATTAAGCAGCTCATCGCTCCTAACAGAATTCTATAGTAAAATTATATTATTTTTGCTGTTATTTTTGGTTAGTGTGAGGGAAACCGTAGTCCATTTTCCCATTCCTATTCGTAATTACTTATCCCACTGAGGTCAATAGAGCACTTGCAGCATCAATGGCGTTGCTTGTGTTAATAAGCTAACATCAAGCTTATTAAAAGTGTTAATAAGTTGTCTTTATCCTTTAAATTAAAAAAATATAGAAATGCACTTATGACTTGTATTGAGGGTCCGTACCTACAATTTACAAGCTATCAGAGCTCAAAATAAATTATTTGTTACACCGACGCAGGATTGTCTGGTGTTAGTCTGTTTGTCTGGTATAGTTCCTAGCTATAGCTATCTTTTCAGGCTTTGAAGATCATCAGCCTAATTGAAAAAGGGATTTCTCTAGCTTCCACAGGTTACATTGATGTGAAATGTGAAATTGGTTGTATGTGAAGTAGATGCTACATCATCAAGTAGTCTGCGGGACACCCAACTCCTAAGCAACTTATAGCAGATATAGTGTTTGGGCTCAATAGAATGTCGGGGGCTTCTTTATAATTTTAATTATAACTTGTTTAAATGACAAGATTTCTCTGTGAATAAAAAACCATTGAAAAATCAATAGCTTCCAGATACAAGTCGTAAATTCAACATTAAAAACGTTCCGAGTAATTAATAACTTCTCTCTTGCTTCGCCCATTTTGCAACGCACTGGCAACCTTGATTTCTGTTTGCAAATTAATTAATTTTGTATGAAAAGCAAATTTCTGAAATGCATGTCCATTAATTGAATTTTGATGTGAAGTATCGAATGGATGAAATTTTGAATACGTTGTGTATTGTACAGGCTGTATTGTATTCTCATTTGAAAGATAAATAATACTTAGAAACAGATTTTGAAGTCACACCAATTACGTATATATAGACTTCTTAAGGCGCTAAGAGTCGTCAATGGCGTTTTTTTTTCAATATTTAAGAAGCTGGAAATTTGTTTAAGAATTTATACAAGGCTGGGCTGAAAAGTTCGTAGGCTAACAAACAAAAATACTAGAATTAAATCCATATCGACGGCGAAGTGACAATACCTCCTAACTAACTTAGACAAAATTTTACACAAAGTGAAAAAAAGGTTTAGTTTCCTGAAAACTTCATAATCAATTAAATCTATTTGTATAGAGAATATACATATATGTTAAGCTAAGGAAAGCTAAGTTTTATCAAAACACGCAGAAACAGACCTTAAAGGCAATGGTATAAGAATGTAATTTTTACCAAAATTGTAAGGAGGTATTATCACTTCGCCGTCGATATGGTTTTTACTTAACCCTAACCTTCAAAAGACACGTGTACAAATTTCACAGCTGTCGGAATGTTTGAATAATTTGGAGAAGAATAAAATTCAAAATGAATGTATTATAAAAAAAATTGTGTGTAAAAAAGCTTATTTTCATTAATAAAACTACCTGTTGCACGCGGCTTCGCCCGCGTTACTTTATAAAATATAGCCTATGTTACTCGCTGATAATATAGCTTCCCAACAGTGAAGAACAAACAATCAAATCTTTCCTCTTTATAATATTAGTTAATTAATAAAATCACTTTGAAAATAACAAATTTCGGTAATTATTAAACTTTTTGCAAGCTGCATATACTTACATTAATATCCAAATGTATCTTATAACTTATAATTTAGTACATTTGCATGTAATGTCGTCCTAATTTAGGGACGAAAAACATTGAAAAAGTTTGCGTTCGATTCACGAAGTCTTTTGGAAAATAACGAACTAGTTAGACTAAAAACATTGGCGCTCTATTTGGTAATTACTAACAAATTTTAATGTGGCTGCTTTTATATAAATTTATATAAATCTTTCTCTCTGTGATTACTGAACATCAAACTTGCCAAAAAATTATTATTTAAAAAAATGTGAAATATGTATAGTTTTAGGACTTTCGCTGGTGATATGTGATATTTTAGTATTAAATATAAATTAATTGTTTATACTTTGTGTAAGTTTGTTAGACTTAAGTAACTATTACTTATTATAAAATATAGTATACATATTTTGTGTTTCATTATCTCTCACTGTACATAGCCCTATCCTTTTCTAATCCCTTAACCTTAAGGCTAAGTTCAAATGATTGCGCTGTACCGCGCGGAACTACACAAGATCAAACTAAACAGTGTTTCTTGTCTACATTGCGCGCAAGATCTTGTACCACCGTATCACTTTTGTACGGTACTGTACTTTTGCTTCAAGTTTTTTTTATGAAAATAATATTTGTGCGAAATAGCGACTAAAAATATATTTAATTTTAAAGTCACTTCTTCGCAAAATTGTGCGAAATCTCTACTAAACCGTCAGCGTGCGGTTCAGTTAATCCGCGCGGTTGAGACGGACAAACGCATAGATCAAAAAAATGTTGATGCCAGACTTCCACCGCGCGACGCCACGCGATGTCTTGCGATCATGTGAACTTAGCGTAATCCTAATGTAGTTGGCAGAGAATTTGCAGCACCTGTGGCGTTGCTTTTGTTATTGGTGATGGCAGCCACTTGCCATCAAGTCTGTCTGCTGTCTGAAGGTGTCGCTCACAGAACGTGACGGCGCGAGTTCACTGTTTTTTCTACATACTAAAAGTGCTCAACGCTAGGTGCCATTGGGCACCTAGTACCCAACGCCTTGAAGTTTTCACTTCAAAAATTAATTGGTTTTAAATCATGATTAAATTTCGTTAGTTTTCTTTTAAAATAACGCTGCGTGTCGTGCCCCACATATTGAGTATCTAACAGTAAAAAAGAGCAGTGAACACTGAAGCCATTATCTTTAAACGAGGTGACACTCGTTTTTCTTTTTTATCTGTGCGTTACGTAGCAGAATTCGTCCTCTGTGGTTAATATTCGCTGAAGATATCATCTTGCCCTGTTATTTGCAGGCTTCTTTTGCTTCGGGCGTGTTCGTTTTGTTGTGATTTGAAAGTAAACATTGGATATCTTAAATGTGTGCCTATTTAAAGTAATGACATACCTATTACACTTATTTTATCTGAGTTCAACACTTGTTCAGTATACATATAAAGTAGTTAATGCCGAAGAAGTTGCAGATACCGTGGCTGGGTAGGAGAAACCGTGAGGATATAATAGGAACGATGGAGTTTCCTTTGGAATTTTGAAGCATACATAAACCAATATAACATATATATGTTCTAGTCTACATAATTGGTTTTTTTTTACATTGACCATGCGTTTATACAACGTCAAATAAAATTAAACTATATACTAATCAAGAACGTTTAAATGATAATGAACATAGAATACTTTTATTTACACTTATTATAAAATTGATATTAGACTGAGCCACAGCGAAGCGTGGCCGGGTTCAGCTAATAATTTATAATTAAGCAACTTATCATTAATATCATAGAGACCATCATGCCTCTTTATGGTCCTTCGAGCCGGATTCTTATATTAGCCTCAAGAGGAACACGCAAGCTAAGGTTTCAGATATCCAACAAACATTGCCAATTTTTCTCCTATTCTCCGACCCGAGGAGCATCTGTTTTCCCTCCCATCTCGCGATATTTATTACTAGAACCTTTCTTTCTGCAACTTGATTTAGAGCCGCCCCTCAACGCTATCTTAATTGGTAAAATTCAGAGCCCTTTACAGCGATCTATGGACGGTTTATAAGTGGCTTTTTGGGGAATGAGCGATGGGGCCATTAAAGGGGACGTTAAGTGATAAATATAGGCATCGTTTTATAGTGAAACATCTTGTTGAAATATCAAACTTAAATAAAAATAAATAACTTAAGTATGAATTAATTTTACTAATTTTATAAATGAGAAGTTTTTGAGGATGGATGGATGTTTGATACTCTTTCACGCAAAAACGATTCAACGGATTTGGATGAAATTCGGCAAACTGATAGAGATTAACCTGAATTAAACATGTAAGATACTTTTTATCCTGAAAAAAATGTTAAGTTCCAGAGAGATCGTCTAAAAATATAAGAAATTGGGTGCCAATGTCGCCGTGGCGGCCGGCGCCACCGTCGCCACAGAGACAAAGTTGTCAGCTATTTTCTCATGTATTATATTTTTATTTTCAACCGCGGGCAAAGTCGCGAACACTAGCTGGTAGGTATTAATGAAACCAATTGCTATTTTAATATTAACATTTAAATATTTTATGTACAATATAATTAGGTAACCGTGCATATTTATAAAATTTATGAAAAAATTATAATTATCTTATTATTATTCAGTTTATTCTTCTTCCTGTAAACTATGCAAAAATGGACTCAGCAGGTTAACGAGTTAGGCCGACGGTATATCATGTTAAGCTTTGGTCTTTCAGACAGTGGTCCCAAGCATGCTGAATGCATTACCTAGTTGTTAAGGCTAATTTGTTGACCGACGTTTGGAATCGCTAGTTATTCGACCTAACAATTAGATATTAATTGTATACAAAATATGAAATACATAGTATGGATATAACTACCCTTCTCTTCTCAATTTTTAAAATAAATGTTTTAAATTTTTAATACATATATCACAGAACTATTCTTCTCGAATGATCGTGTTTCTTTTTTATTATTTCTTTAAACCGGTCAATAGAAACCACATAAGTCAATTTAACTTAAATAGTTGGTAATAAATTTGTAATAAAGTTGGTAATAAATACTTGTATTACTTACGAGTAGATACGGTCATAAATATCTTGAACCAAAACAACATTCATAACAACACTTCCCAGTGGCAAACAAATGAGATGAAAACGCTCCTGAAATACTTATTTATGAATACTTTTTGCAAATAACTTCCCTTCGCAGTGTTCCAGCTCGAAGTAATAAATTACATCTCTAATTAATTGTCAACGAACAAGAGGCTGGAAATATTGAAAATTCTATTAAAATGAACCATCCTGGCATTATTTTGTCCCGATACTGACAAACAGGACGATTAAACTTGTTGTTTTTATATTGAAATAGAACTATCGTACTATTTACGTATATTGAAGTAGTGGCTAGACTGAAAGAAACACCGTAGATTTTTAGTGGGTAGAAGTCCCACACACCGCACCGATCTCCCCTTGGTCGGTGGGGATCTGGTTCGCAGATTTTCCCACGCAAAAAAATAAATAAAAGTGCCTGTAACCCAAGACAACATAGGTGTTTGTAAATAATAAAGATATCAAAATCAAAGAAGTAAATCACAATATTATATTTCATTGAAAAGGTCAACGTTTACAGAAAAAAAATTATAAAAGAGCTCTTCTCCGAGAAAATTAGGTCATTATAAAGGCATTCGAATACAACTCGTCTCAGTTGAAAAGTGATTGAAGTTATGATAAAGAAATTAACAATGCAATATCGCAAAGACGTCTGTCTGATCGAAGGGCCCTTATTAAATGAATTCGTTTTCGCAGACCCCATTATAACATCAATCATTCCTTAATAAAAATACTCCCCTATTTCATTTTAAAATTTAAATATTGACGGTTCTGAAGGCCAGAGATTTTTATTAAGTTTTCTATTAAAGGAGAAATTAAGACACCAGAGAGGAAAAAAATGCTGGCTCTAATTGAATAAATTTTTATTTGATTTAATGAATGGCGAGTTATGAAGTTTTTCAGAATACAATATTATTGAAATTTTTGTACAGAAATTTAAAAATTATTTTGTGATCGTTAAAAGTTTGCAATAGATATTTATTCTTTATGATGATAATGTCCGATTTAAAAGACAAGATATAGATATCTTATAACAAGAATTTATTATAAACCTAATCCTTCACAAACCTAATGAAAACCTTGAAAACATGAATTTTCTTATATTTTTAAATGAATAGTTAAATGAATGGTCATTTAAAACTGATATCACTATAAAATATTATTTAAATTTGTTTTTGTTAACTGCAGTTTAAAATTGTTAAGTTTTTGGGACTAAACAGGAAACTAATACTGTTATGGGGGACGATGGAGGAAATTTTTAGAATGTGAGACAAAATATAAGGACGAACGAGGCATAAATCTATTCGTATGAAAGAAAATTGTTTATCGAGAACACAGAATTTCGTAGTCTTTAATTAGACTGTAATTACATATGACTGGAAGTATAAAATTGTAGTTTGCAACATTTTACAATATAAGTAATACCTCAATGGAGTGCTGTAAACAAACAGAAGTTTGACTGATTTACTACTCAAATGAGTTCAAATATAACGAACTTCATTGTTAAGTATATTTGAAATAGGGTCGGTCTCAAGTGTTTTCGTGACTTTTAAAATGTTACAAACTAAAACACAGATTATAGATTCCATGTTGGATTTACAAAATAGATATCAAATAGTTCAGTATTAACCACATAACGCGGTCTCACAAAATTGCATCTGGTGTCATGAAATGTCATGAAAAATGCATAAATGCACACGACTCTCGCATCCGAAGCTTCGTGGCGAGTTCGAAACTATATATTATTTAATCTGTCCACAAGATAAAACACGTGTGAGAAATTTATAGCCGCACCAAATACACATTTCGATGTATCGAGAAATGTAATAAATAAATGAATAAAATAAATCTGTATTTGTTGGAACACCTGTCTAAAATAAATTAAATATGTATCAATTGAAAGCTTGACGAGTCCGTTGGATGAGTGGTTAGGGTGCTTGCCTTAACGCTCTGTTCTATGGTTCCTTGGTTCGATTCCCGACAGGATCAACTTTGAAAAATTAACTTTTCAAAAGCTGGCTTTGGTTTGAATGTGGCTGGTCTGAAGTTTCGCAGTCATTTGGGCAGCCCGTCTGGCGACAGTAACCACCCCCTTACAGAAGACCACTGTGAAATAATAGTGTGTGTGCTGTTGTGTTTCAGTGAGTGAGTGAGGGATGCCAGAGCCCATTTTCCTATGCCAATCCATTATATCGATCCTTTATGGGCGGCAGCGTACTCGCAGCTCCTGTGGCGTTACTTCTGTTATAGGCGATTGTAGCCACCAATTGTAACATCCAGTATATCGTCAGCCTGTCTGTCGATCTAACATGAAAAAGGTAGGCGATCAAAAAAAAATTATTAAGAAAAGCGACATCTGTTGTCAAATGTAGTTACTTTTACGAGCGATATAGTTACAGTGCCAGCATACTGGCGCCGTGAGTAGGAGTGTGATGCCATTATTATCCATGCGATTGGGTAGACAGGCTAAATCCTAAAAATTTGCATTGTTTAATAAAGATGTTACAAGAAAGAGTCAACACAATTGGTTTGAAAAATGTGAAGAACAAATTGTATTGTTTAGAATTTCCATCGAAGTAATAGAAACCCCACAATAAAAGTTAGAACATAAGAAGAATTTGACTTATATTGAAAATTGTTTCGAAAATGGCTTATTGTGCGCGCAAATGATTCCTGCATCGATTAATAAGTCAATATTAATTAAAAAAATGTATTTTTTTTTAAATATTGTTTTAATGGTAAATACAAAAAACCACAATTGTCAGGCCTGTTGAATTGTCTCCGCTACCTGGGAGCTCTAAATGTACGGAGCTTCAGTGTCTCAGTGACTGCGTTGAGGTGTGGACTGCATTGTGTTTTTCGTGCGGAATTAGTTTGACATGAATATAGACATTGAATTAGTTTTTTTTTTTTTAAATATATGAAGGTCAAATCGTCAATGTTATTTGTCCATGTGAATCCTTTAATTAACAAACTAATAACATTAATTATTAATTAATATACTGATATAATATGCAATCGAGTGGGTGGTTAGACAAAATGATTAGTAAAATAAGATAACCCACAAAACGCACTTTACGGCTGACGGTCCACTTGATGGGAGGATACTGCCGTTGTCCATTTACACAAGGAACGTCTAAGTGCTGCAAGAACAATAAAGGATAAGGGATTGGGAGTGGATTCCTTACTCTTTCACCGTAACACCACAGCATACGTGCCTGTTACTTCAATGTGGTCTCTTATAAGAATAGGATGGATACTGCCATTAAGTAGATGGACTACTCAACTCATGACTTCGGAACGCAGTCACTAAACTTTTTTCACATTTCCATAGAACATTTCTATTTTCACAATAAAAAATATATCTAGGGCCATGACCGAATGAATTTTCCATCAGTAAGTGAACACTAGCGTTATTAATCGAGAGACCCTCGAAAGTGGCGAGTCACTGTGCAAATAAATTCCGAACAAATAAAACCAGGTACCCCACGGAATATTTCCAAAATGGGTGAACCACTGTTCCGAATAATGTTAAGCCTCATCGGTGACGGGAACAAGTTATAAGAGGAAGCGATGATGAGCTTAAAATAAAGCGTTAAAATAAATAAATAAATTATACTATTATATTAATCCATACTATTATATTAATTCATGAAATTTTGCACTCATTGATCTAGGAGTAACGGGGGCAAAAATGCATTCCCGAGTTACTACTAGTAACATAAGGCAAATTAACGAGTTTTATAGCAAACGCTACCGCATGTGAATTGTAGCAGTTATAAAACAGCAAGTCACGCTGTGTCGTGGCTTTTGAAATCTTTATTGATTAAAAAGCCGTACGTAGGTAATGTCATGTATTCTATGCATGTATGTATTTAATATATCTTATCTATAAATATACTATTCTATCTTTTTTATAAGTATTGCAAACGCATATTTGCAGTATACATATGTACCTCCTATATATAATAGTGAGATATAATTCCCTATTATCTTATTTCTGTTACAAATAATTTCTTGTACGGAGATTGAAGAAGAAGGCTGAAATATTAAAAACTATAAGTAAGAGATATACTGTAGCTGATCAAGATCTTGCAGGGAAAATATAGCCTAGACTCAAGGCGAACAGACGACGTACTTCATGGCATTTACTCAGTAAATGGTCCGACCGAAATACCAGGTAGTTATTTCAAGAGCCTCGAGGGTTCGGATAGTCATGATGATAGCCAACGATGGGTAGGAGATGGCACCAAGACATGAATAACTTTGGATTATTAAAATTTAAATTTGAATAATTTTGGCAGGACAGTATTTAATTAACCAATTATTTAGGTTTTATCCAAATCTGGCGAATGAAGCTGGATTTAAGTGGTTAACATCGATTCATTCAACTTCACAAAGAAAACAACCAGACAAAGACTCATTAAAAATGCATCTCACGTCCAAGGGTTGCTTTTAAAATATTTCGCTTCAAGGGAATGTATAATACATGAAATTCTAAATTGTATTTTAAATTTAAATTTCCAATTTTTCAAGTTGTTTCATTTCAAATAATTGACAGTTATTTTTTAGGAGTTATTCTGTAGAATGATATAGTTACAAACGCGATAATTCAAAATTAAAAACTAACCCCCACTTTCTATTGAGCCGATTGAGCCCAGACATGTTATGTCTACTTAGTTGCTGAAGAGTTGGGTATCTTGCAGACTACTTGGTGCTGCAGCATCAAGTCAAGGTTACCATATCATGGAAATACCACATAAGTAACAATCTACCAAATTTTTCATCAATCGAACCTTCGTTAACTAGTAAATGTGCTGATGATATTAAAATAGATCTCCACAAATTATACCTAAAAACCATGTCGACGAGGTCAGCTTTAAAAAAAAAATCAAAATTGGTCCTCAGACATATGGATACACATACACACAGGTCAAAATTATAACACCCTTCTTTTGCGTAGGCCGTCGACGCAAAAAATGTTGTAATCATGTTTACCCTAAATCACGATATAATTTGTACGAATGTTTAGGAATAGGTGACGTTACATTAGTTGGAGCGTGCAATGGTTCGAGTTTTGAGGAAACTCGGCAACAACTTTGGCAATAAAGTCCGCATACTGGGATGCGAGTTAAGGGCGTGGCGTTACTATTGGTTCTCATATTATTATCATTGTTTCACATAAAAATTTAATTTCACATAATAATTTTATATTATAAATGGTGGCTGACGGTCCTCTTGATAGTAGGTGGTTACAGTCGCGTAAGTCACAAGCAAGCAAAAGTTCTGCCAACACTGCAGGACTTTATTTACGGCTCCCTTGAAGTAATTTATTGTGTCTGGGTAGAAACATTATGAAACAGTAGAGACACAGGCTGATAATGATGTTGAGTATTAGTTAAAAGTAAGGGCCTCAGGGCATAAGTAATGTCAGGAGGGTTGCAGAACTACAGATTTCTTGAAGAAGCCGATGTTGTCGGCAAAATGGAACTATTTCACTCAGTGTTATAAACAGAAACAGAACACAATTCGTGTTCTAAAGTTTAATGCGTCCGTGGGATAAAGTTTTCACCCATCTCGTACCCTTTTTTCGTCTGCTTATCTAATTAATGTGATGAACAACGCATTCATTACTATATACGGTTCTAGGAACAAGACATTAAATAGGAAAAACTAACACGATTCTTCTATTGTTACAGTTGCTTATTCAATAGAAGTACAGTTGTGATTTTTTTTACCATAACCGCTGTTTAAATTTGATACAATGGTAGGTGCCTTTCCCATATGCGAGTTTTGTACCATTAAAATGTCATTGGTCTGACATCCAACTAACCTTGAAGCAATTTCCAAGTTACGTAGTAATACTTAATTTAAGTTTTGTCAACTTAATTTGAGTGCCATAAAAAGCTCCAAAGAAAATTGTAGTAGTGACGCACTGCTTAACCGCAGTCTTAAACTGGGCAGTCCGTCTAACCACCCCTTACAGGATCTACCGTGAAGTTGACGTATAAAGTTTGGCTGTGACTTTTGACACTTCAGATTTTATTTATTTACTAGCTGTAGCATGCGACTTCGCCCGCGGAACTTTATAAAATATAGCGCTGAAAATGTAGCTTTCAAAAGGTGAAAGAATTTTCAAAATCGGTCCAGTAGTTTTTGAGTTTATTCATTATAAACATACAAACCTTCTCTCTTTATAATATTAGTATAGATTGCTGACATTGTAATTTGACACTATCTATAAAGACTTTGCTTGTGTTTGTGTAATATAATCAATTTATATTCTATTTTTTTTTCTCTCTTTTAGCTGTAGGTATACTTGTAACAGGTTGTGCCTCATGAAATTGTGGCGGCATCCGCCATGTTTTACTTAATTTAGATGATGATTTTATTTGATGCCTGCCTCGTTGACTAAATAACGTTGACTTGACGACGGTAACCACCTACCATCAAGTGGAACAACCTTACATAAATATAAAGATAAATTCATAAATTTAAAGGTCGGTAGGATATTATGAGAAATCACTTATGAGGCTGATGGCTCACTTATATTGGTGCTACCGTCATCTATAAACGTAAATATATAAGACATATCCTACTAAGTTGATTGCTTCCAATTGAACAATTAGGTGTTCCAAAAACTATAATTTTGTATGGCAGGTGGGTGAAGTGAAGGAGGGGTAAACCCGAAACGTGGAATAGTCGAGCAGTTGCATTGTCGGAAGGGATGGAAAACCGCCATAAGAGTAGCGACCGCCGAAATAGCTCCGACATGGCTCCGACCGTTTGACGGATATCCCCATCCGTATCATAAACGTTTTTATAAGTAAATTTTAAAAGGATTTATCAAATTTATTTAAATAAATAATAAGCCTATTGAATTTAAATGATAAACAATATTGATATTTATCATTTTTATCACATATAATAATAATAATAATAATTAATTTAAATAACTGTTAATAATTAAAAAAAATATATTTTAGAAGGATTATTCTATAAACATTTCTTGAAACGAAGGATAAGGAGCTTGAAAAATAGCAAATTTATTGAAAGAAATAGTAAGTTTATTAAATTCAAATGGCGAATTATTTTTATCAAATTTAAATACGTTTTTCAATTAAGAATTTATTTATAGAAGTATGCTTACGACGCGTTTTCCTGAAAGCTTTCAAAGTGGATTTCGAAGGTTATCATTCCAATTTAATCTAAATTTGTACTTAAAAAGATGTTTTAATAGCAAAGTTGAGGAGTTGGCAGATGATAATCGCATAAATTTCTCTATCGTAAATTTGAGGTGTGAAATTTTGTAAGCAACAATTTGAAGAGTGCGTTTTAAAAAGTGTTGAATCTAAACATTAACTAAATAACGGATGTTAGGGCACTACCAAAATAACTAGAATTCAGAATTCAACGTGGCAGTAATTAACATTGGATTTCCATTTAGCGTATACCTTGGTGGATATGTGAAAAATAAATTTCTATTCCTGGTTCGTAGAATTTAGCAATGAAGTTGAAAATGAAGGACGCATGTGTGTGTTGGTTTAGAGACACGTTACATGATGTGTGTGTTGGTGCGAGTAGTTGAAAGTACATATTTTATTTATTACAAAATAATATATGTACTTTAACAGCAAAAGGAGCATTTAGTATACATAATACATAGACTATGTCTGCCTGGAAAATTGTAACTATCCAATAGTTAAAGAATTTTTCATCAACTACAAGTAAAGTGTTGATTAGTTACTTTTAGAAATAATTTTATGTTTTATTAAATTATGCTCTCGGTTTACTGCATTAGTATATTCTTACAGAAAGGTAAAAAGAAATTTTGCAGTGAAATCTTCTTTAGCCGTTTTGGGCACTTTTTGAAAATGGGGATATTTTTGGGTATCTAGATCACAAATTTTAAAATTTTGAAGTTTTTTTTTTCATATTTTTTGCGTATTCCTAACCTAAATAACTATGCTCTTGATTACAGTCATACAAACAATTATTTTTTTAAATTAATTTATTTATGAATACAATAATGTTACATTTAAATTAACATTAGTGTAAACATAAACTCATTAGTGTTTCACCGCACACCATGTTCAGTTTACAGAATTATTAAAAATATATACAGACAGATATAATATATACATATCAGATACTTAATTATTCTGATTACGCTTGATTAAACCTTTTGTTGACGCTCACGAACACTTTCGATTCTTTAGAATGACCCACTTTAGAATTTAGAATTCAATCTACGATTATAACTTAATATATTTATCTGTAGTTAATTGTAAATAGTATTGTTTTAGCTTATATGTGATTTTTTTGGGTATTATTTCGCTTTTTAATGTTTTAGGTAGTTGGTTAATTAGATTCGGTATGACATTAGCCAGACGTCTAATTGGGTAAATTAAATTTTGATTCATCAAATAATATATGTGAATAAGATATTTTTGGAGTTTTTACATTTTCATTAAAATATTGTTCTTTTAATAATAAGTTCTGTAAGCTTTATATAAAAAAATAAAGTTTAATTGAGTCATAGTTAAAAATCTTTTTTACCATATCTTAACTATTAGGCCTTTTGTAATCGCTACTTATTTACCGGAACATAATAGAACAAATTCTGGTATTTCTTTATAAATGATTAACGCAGTTCAAATGAAAGTATACTTGATATAAATAATCAAGTATTGATGGACAGATCTTATCAAACAAGCTAGCCAATAAGTTTTTTTATGTTAAGCTCAACAGACAGGTTGACAGATGTTGCAAGTGCGCTGTCGACTAAAGTACTATTAAAGATAAGGGATTGAAAGGGATAGGGAAATGACTCTGGCATACCTTACTTACTCACCGAAACATAACAGCACAGATGCTGTTATTTCACGGTGGTCTTTTGTAAAGGGGTGGTTACTGCCGCCATGCCGCCAGACGGTCTGCCGAAATGATTGCAAAGAAAACGCAGTGTTTTTTTTATTAGGGTTTGCTCTTGGCCAAAAACCAGCCATGCAGTGAATATATGAGGCGTATGATGGAACGAGCACACCCAGAAGATGCTTATTCACATGGACATATTCTCTTATAAATACATATATAATTATAATGTTACCATTATATGTTTCTAAAAAATAATTTACCTTCAAAGAGACGTATAATAAATGTAGGGTCCTAAATATTTCCGCTTCGTTTTTTGAGCCGGATGTTTTTATCATGGGGATTTTTCGAACAATTACCCGCTGGTTGGGGATGCAGAGATAAAATTCAAACGAGAACTCGGAACGAGACAAAGAGCTTAGAAAACGAACTAATTTAACTTGCATAATTTTATTTAGTGGAGAATTGGTTAATTTGAAGGAGAATTCCGGGTATTTTAAGTATATTTCGTTAGGAAGTTAATTTCATGGACACTTGATTAGTTTGTTTCTTATTGAAGGCTATTGTTTCTTATTGCACTCTATTGCTAAACATTTAATTAATTTTCTGCGTAACTTATACCGTAGATATTTTAAGTTTATTGCGCACTTTATTTTCAAGTGATAAATCAAGAAATTCTTGAGCAACACGTATGACAGCAGTAACCTAACAAGACTGTTATATGTATATATTATAGATTTTATGTTCATATGGTAACAGAGTTATTTCAATAAATATTTTGATTTAATTTTATCAATCGTTTCGACAATAAAACGTGTCAGCATTTGAAAAATGATAAGCAATACTTTGTAACGATTTATTTATAACTTCAACTTATAACTTATCTAAAAATATTCGTATCTCGCGAATACGGTCCATTCCTAAGCAAATATTTGCTTGACGTCGTGTGTTAATTTAAAACACTGACATGGCGGTAAAGCCCTTGATGGAAACGCGGATAAAGGCCAAGGATATTCGGAGCTTTATGCGCCGAAACAAAGTTGACGCATTTTCACACCAAAAAAGTTTATACAATATTTTTTTTATTCACTCAAATCATTTTCGCACTTTGTCTGCGAGTTGGCTACCGTTAATCTGTTTGGGGGAGAGATCATAACAAATTATTATTAATAATAAATAAATATAAATATCCTCACGCATTCCACACAGCACCATCTAGTTCCACATTAAGCAACTATAGGCTTGTATTATGGATTCCAGACAGTTGATATACTATATAGATTGCTTTTTTGGTAAATACATACATATTATAAATTATAGTGTTTTAATACAAACATCCATGACTCAGGTAAAATGTTAAACACATAAACATTTGCCCCTAGCGAATTACGTTTGCGGCAGCAGGAGGATCGAAAAAAACCCAAAATTACTTATAATCTATTTAATAAAAAAAAAGAAATTACAATTTAAATTACGAACTAATTAACCTATCGTCCAAATCGATGTATGATATTGGAATGCGCTTCGTATGTGGTGAGTGCATCAAGTAACATCGGTATTGCGTCATGCTGTGTCAGCGATACGCGCTACTGAAGTAAAAGTGCAGCGTCGGCAATTTTCTACTTATAGGTATATGTAATTCCTCCACCCCTAGATCAGCAACTATTTTAAAACTTTGAGAGAAAATGTTGCTGGGAAGTCTCTTCGGGTCTCTGATCCTCCTATTTCACTTGTTTCTTCATAACTGTGGGTGGCCGGATTTTCGGGTTCTTCTGGCTTATGATCTTTAGTTCGGCTAAGGAAGCGTCGTACTTTAAGGATGATGGCGAGCGCTCCTATGACTACTATAAGTCCGTACAATGGTATTGTGGTGTGGTATAGAGAGTCGTAGGACTGGCTTTCGTTGAGCTTTATCGGAGATTCCATTATGATTTTGTCTTGGATGCTGTGTAGTCCGTGCAAGTCTATGCTGTTTAGTTTGAAGTGTCTTGACATAAGAGCCTTCTTTGTGGAGTTGAAAGGTACTTGCGTAAGCACGAGGGGCTGTCCCTTAACTTCGTCGTTGTCGTTAATTATGGTGAGTTCAGGCGTTTTGAGGTAGCATGTCACAAGAATGGTGATGAGGTAACTGCCTTTAAGTGATGTGAAATCTTCCCTGTCGCAGACTAGCTGGACCTTTGTAGATTGTGGGAATGATAGTACAAAGTGTTCGTCGTCTAGTTTCTCCATAGCCTCCTTTTCTATACTGACTGTTGTGTAATGGCATGTCTCCTTTATGACTTGGTTGGTGATGAGTTCTTGAATGCAATCAGGTTTTGCACGAAGTTGGTGATTAAGGTCGGTTTCACAGAGATACCATTGGCTATACTTCGGACATTCTGTCTCTATGTACATGAACGACATCTCGTTTAGTGCTATAAAAGGAAAGGCAGGAATAAGGGCTTGTTGGTTTCTATTAGGGACAATAGTAAGTTTGTAGAACTCATAGATGTTTGCTGAAACTATTGGAAGTTTAAATATAATAACTATCTTATGATGTCCCAATATTCTTTTTTAATTTTAAGCTTTATTTCAAGAAGCTGTGTCACGCTTTTCGTCGTCATTAGTAAGATTCTGTAACAAGTTAGCTGTTTTAGGGACTCGTTTTAATCGTGACTTGCCTACTGGGCCGCGTTTTTTAGAGGTGTAAATGTGAATTGGTAAGTTAGCTAAGACTGTGTCTTGTGTGTAACGGGGTGCGGTCTTTTGACGATCTGCAGGGGGTTTTTTATGAAAATTTGCTGTTGAGGTGCATATTCTATTTCTGGGTCACGGGTTTTATTTCTATTTTCTATAATTTTAGTACGATCAGACATGGTCGTTTTGTTCAAAATTTCGTACACTCTTTTCATTCTTTCCTTATGAGTTAATGTATATTGTTGTAAAGAATGATGTGTAAAATCGAAGTCAAGACAATCTCTGGGGTCAAAATGTCCTGTTAACAAGTCGAAAGGTCTACATTTCGTGAAACTATGTATAGAACTATTGTAAGCGATGATGGCGTATGGTATGAGGTTAACTAAAGGTTCGTCTTTTCTTTCTAATTTTAGGATCCGTAGATGTTCGAGGATTGTGGAGTGGAATCGTTCGATGTTACCGTTGTCGTTAGGGCAATGTGCAAGAATCCTATGGTGGTTTATTTTATGTAATCGAGTGAACTCTGAAAACAGTTGGTTAGTGAATTCAGTGCCGTTATCAGTTACAATGGTCATGGGGACACCGTGATGGGTACAGTATCTGAGTAGTGCCTGTAAGATACTAACAGCTGTTCCATCTCGTAAATGATAAGCCTGCCCATATTTTGTAAAGACGTCAATGAATGTTATATATTTCTCATTTTGTACCGTAAATAGATCTATATGGACAATTTCAAAGGGCTTAGTGGCTGGTGGTACTAAGTTGAATTGGGGTTTAATGGGATTTCTGTCATATTTAGCTTGTCCGCAGATGGTACATTCATTGATAAATTTACTTATTTGATCTCTCATTTTAGGCCAATAGTATTTTTGAGAAAGGGCCAAATGGCACTCATTGATTCCCCTGTGGTTAGTTTTCCCATTATGATAATGTCCTATTATCTCTTGTTGACGTAGGTAATTCTTTACATTTTCCTTTTCGGATTTGGTTAAAACTAGGTTCATGGATGAACTTCTAAAATTATTTTGTATGATTGGGATGATATCGTACATAGCGAGAGGTGGATTTATAAGGATACCAGTCTTGATTTTTGGGTTTACATATTCTTTTATGGCGTTCATGACTTCTTCTTCTAGGTTGGATGAGGATAATTGGATGGCAACTCGAGTGTGAGTGTCAAAGGGTTTAGTCATGATCGGTTTTCGTTTTATTTCATTAACAACGGTAAGGCATAGCTGTCGATGGTATTTGTTAAGGGGTTCGTCTGTAATTGGTACTTCTAATATGGGGTGTTCGTTACTGGTGTGGGCGGTATCAGTGGAAGATTTTGCTAACGTAGGTGCTACTTCGGAAGGATTTCCTATTAAAGAATTCAATTCGTCAATTTCGTTGATGAAGGATTTAGACTCGTCATTGTGGATCTCTATCCTTGGAAGGGCGTCTACGTTGGTGTTGGCCTTGCCTTTTTTATAGACTACAGTGAAGTCGTATTCGCTAAGTCGTAGTCTCCATCTTGTTAGTCGTGAGTTTGGTTCTTTAAAGTTTACCATCCACTGTAATGGTTTATGGTCTGTCAGAACAGTGAACTTTCTTCCAAATAGGTAAGGTCTAAAATATTTAGTAGCCCAAACTATGGCAAGCAATTCCTTTTCTATGGTGCTGTAATTTGTCTCACTATCATTAAGAGTCCGGGAGGCATAGCACACAGGCTTATCGGCTCCTATCGGTCCCTGAGATAATATGGCGCTAATGGCCACATTTGAAGCGTCAGTTGTAAGGTTGAAATCTTTGCTAAAGTCTGGGTATTGGAGGATGGGGTCGTTTGTAAGAAGCATTTTACACTTTTCAAAGCAATTTACATATTCGGAGTCGAAGTTAATTCTTTTACCTTTCTTGAGGCATTGTGTAAGGGGTTTTGTAATTCGGGCAAAGTCAGGTATGAATTTTCGGTAATATCCTAGAAGACCTAAAAATTGTTTAATTTCTTTCGGAGTTTTTGGGATGGGATACTTCTCAATGGCTGAAATTTTGTCTGGATTTGGTTTAATACCGTCTTTGCAAATGATATGTCCAAGATAAGTTGTCTCAAGTTTAAGAAATTCCGACTTATCCATTTGGATTTTAAAGTTAGATTCCCTGAGTCTGTCGAATACCTTCTCTAAGTTAGTGATATGTTCCTGTAGGGATGTGCTGAATACAATTATATCATCAAGATAAACTAGGCAGATAACGTTTTGTAGACCCTTAAGGACGTTATCCATCACTCGTTGAAAAGTTGATGGAGAGTTTTTAAGTCCCATTGGCATACGCAAAAATTCGAAGTGTCCGTGCTCAACATTGAATGCGGTCTTAGGAATGTCTTCAGGGCTCATTTCCACTTGGTAGAACCCACTGGCGAGGTCCAGGGTGGTGAAATATTGACATTTCCCTAACTTGTCAAGTACGTCGGTTATGTTGGGAATGGGGTACTTGTCGTCTATAGTCTTTTCGTTGAGTTTTCGGAAGTCTACAACAAGGCGCCATTTCTGTTTTCCTGAGGCGTCCATTTTCTTAGGAACCACCCAGATAGGGGAGCTCCAAGCTGAGTCAGAGGGTCTGATGATACCTTGGTCTAACATTTTAGTAATTTGTTCACTAACTTCTTGGCGATGTACGAAAGGATATCTATAACTTTTAGTATACACTGGTGTTTCGTCGGTCGTTCTAATCCTGTGTTTAATTTTGTTAGTGAAAGTCAAGGGTTCTCCTTCGATATAGAAAACGTCGGAGTATCTAGAAATCAATGTCTCAAGATTAGCTTTTTCTTCAGGATTTAGATGGTCCATTCTTAATTTACTCAAAACGTCTTTAGTACGTTCTGACTGATATTGCGTGCTTTTGCACTCAACATTAAATAATTCGGCATGTACTGGCTTGTCCATGGAAAATATAATGTCGTTGTCCGTCATATTTGCGACTTCTACATAACCACGGTTGTTCTTAACAGATGTAACACATTCCTGAATTAGGCAATTGCAGATTAGTTGTTCTCTAATGTAAACGTCTCCGTCTAGTGCGTTAATCGGTAGTCTGATCAATTTGGAAGAACGTGATGGGATAATGTCTTCGTAAAGGTTTGCATTCCGTGAATTATACATTAGGATGGGATTGTCAGCCGTTTGTGTGTGTAGAATTTGGTCTTTAAGGTCAATCTTCGCTTCCCATTTGCTGAGAAGGTCTAGTCCTATTAGTCCGTCAAAGTAATTGTGGAATTTGTATATAAAAAATTTAGTGTAGTCAGGGTCATTAAATTCTGGAAAGCAAGGTAAGGTTATGGAATAATTGTTTCGTGAAGTGGCGTGAACATTTGTTACTTCAAAAGGATCAAAATTTAGCTGAAAATGGGGGAAATATTTTTCGACTGCTTCGGGAG
The DNA here is from genome assembly GCA_944738685.1 of Synanthedon myopaeformis. Classification (NCBI taxonomy): domain Eukaryota; kingdom Metazoa; phylum Arthropoda; class Insecta; order Lepidoptera; family Sesiidae; genus Synanthedon; species Synanthedon myopaeformis. Next base: position 2,763,345 of record OX122938.1, on the reverse strand, counting down.
AGATGAATGATTGGTTAGCACCAGTATCTATCAAAAATTTTAGAGGGGGATTGCTGATTTGAATATAAGGAAGCTGGCGCTGTGTCTGAAGGTTTATTTCTATTTTGGTTTTTTCGGGATAATAGCCTTCTGAAAATCCTTCTGATGGCTGGTCGATGGTTGTGGCTCGTTTAATTCAGTCTGCGTTTCGTCATAGTGGTTATCGGTCATTACGTTGTTACTGTCGTGATAGTCGTAATGTTCGTAAAGATAGTTGTAGTCTATGTCGGGATAGTAACTGTAATTTTCGTCTTGATTATATAGTTCGTTGTAATCGGGATAGTCATACATGTCATAATGGTCACATTGGTTATAATTCATTTCGCGTGTGCGAAAGTAGTTATTGGGCGGTGGATTGCCCATTTTTCTCCAATCATGCCCACTTGGTGGTAAGGGCCTGGGAGTAAAGGCTACAACTCCGCTCATTGGTGTTGGACCGCCTACGTTTGGAGAGGCATGTCTCGGTGGTAATCGGAAGACATTGCTGCGTTGATTATAATTAGGGGGTGGCGCACTGAGCATCTGTTGAGTGCGCGATGGCATTTTATATTGGTTCGGATTCTGTGGAGGGTTGAATCTGAAAGGTTGTGGAGGAGGCAGTGTAGGACGTGATCCTAATGGAAGGGGCCAGTTTGCTACTGGGGGTTGTTTGTGAGATGCGGATTGAATTGGGGAAAATGGAATCGTGAATTTCGATGTGGTGTGTGGTTTCGGGGGTTCGCTTCTCTGTTGTAGATACATGACGTTGAGTTCCTCCTGAACATACTCTAAAGCTTTTTCTATGGTAGGAGGGCGCATGCATCTTATGCGAGAACCTAGTGGTTCTTTCAACCCGCGTACAAAGGCTTGCATGGCAACTTTTTTATATAGGTTACGTTTTGCCTCGATGGTGGTGGATAAGTTTTCGTGTAGAGTTACGTAAGTCATAATTGTACTAAGTAAATTTTTGCAATGGTCGTAAAACTCTTGAGGGGTCTTGTTACCTTGGGTGGCTAGCGAAAGGTCGTTATATAGTGCGGTCTCATCTCGTTGGTCCGAAAAGTTATTAATTAATGAGGTCCTTATGCCTAGCCAGTCTTCGGGGGTGCCGTTGGAATTGATCGTAGTTGCGGCAGTGCCCGTAATTTTATTTAAAATTCCGTTTAGTAGTGACAAGTTTGAAAGTTCGCTACCCGGTTCTGCGCTTATATATGTGGCGACGATTCTATCGCAAATGTTAATAAATCTAGTAAGCACATTAGGGTTCCCATCGAACTCGGGGACAACCCTTAGGGCTTTGAAGATGGCATCGGTATGGTCTATTGGTCTAGACGGGTTAGCCATATTGTCTTCTAAATTATCGTAATCTACTAATTCTAAATTTCTATTTAAGTCTAATCTATGTGGACGGGCCTGCGGCGATGCAGTATCCCGTTGACTATGAGCTCTAGGATGATAAATCTTGGAGCTGGTAAGGATTAAGAAATAAAAGGAAGCACACGAGAGCAATTCAGATGTACTTACAATAATTTCATAATTTGGTTCTCTTCGTGAAACGATGATCAGTTTCTCCACCAAGCTGCAACAGTTACGTAGATTCTGGATACCCGATGAAGGCTTAATAGCTCAACCAGTAGCTACGGAGCTGACAGGAGCAACGATTTTTGAAGTCCTTATATCACGCCGCGCACTGACTCGAGTATCCTACCGACTGCGCCAATTACGTTTGCGGCAGCAGGAGGATCGAAAAAAACCCAAAATTACTTATAATCTATTTAATAAAAAAAAAGAAATTACAATTTAAATTACGAACTAATTAACCTATCGTCCAAATCGATGTATGATATTGGAATGCGCTTCGTATGTGGTGAGTGCATCAAGTAACATCGGTATTGCGTCATGCTGTGTCAGCGATGACGCGCTACTGAAGTAAAAGTGCAGCGTCGGCAATTTTCTACTTATAGGTATATGTAATTAGCGGAATTCGAACCCGCGACCGTTTGGTCAACAGATAGGGTTACTAACCACGAACGACGAAACGAGCGGAGAGGGAGAGGAGCGGTCTCGTGCTCGCGGTGTACTGTCTCCGGTCAGGCGTCAGGCCTTTGTCGACCTTTACCGTACCTGTACTTTTACCACGAGTTTACAATGATCGCACTCGCTAGCGAGAGCGTAAAACATTTATTTGAAAAACTGTCAACTGTCCATGTCAAGTTGACAATTTTCCACATGAATATTTTACGCTCTCGCTAGCGAGTACGGTCATTATAACTCTTGGTAGAAGTAAAGGTGTTATATAACGCCTGACGCCGGACGAATTCGCATAGTGTTAAATAATATTTCCGGTCAAAGTGGATTTAATGAAAAACACATGTATCCAAAGATTTTTAATCTTCAATCATACCCAAGTTATCTAATTAATGTTATTCTTTACCGTTATAAAAAGCATGTTACCATCGTTTAAATAGCATCCATAGCCGGTTTTACCGTAGACAATTCTTGGCATTTCTCTAAATTATATGATTCAAAATACGAAGATCTGTCGGAGAACCAAAGTACTTCTGACATCCCTGATTCCTGATTCTATCCCAAGAATCAAAAGCTTAATCCTCGAAAAGTATTAGGTTGCTGTGAGATTTTCAAAAAATAAGTCGCGTAATATAAGTATGCGCATGTTAAAACCACAGAACATGGGAGATCTATAAAGTTGAATAAAGTTTCCGACTTTATTGATATAAACGTTAGAGATCAACAGATAGAGCTCGGATGCGGGCGATCTTTGTTCCAACCAGCTACATATTTGCTCTAACTTCACATGAAACCGTATGAAAACACCTATGTCTGTATACGAGTATTTGTGATTCTGTGAGAATCGTAGCTTCCAAATGGATGAAGCGATTTTGATTCGTTCTTTTTTATCAGATAGTTACCTCAATTAACACATAGAATCAAGTGAACAGTCAGCCTGTCTGTCGACCTTAACATAAAAAGAATACTTTTTATCCTGAAAAAGTGTTAGTTTGCCGAGGGATCATCTAAAAATATATAAAATTTGGCGTCATATTATTCATATTTTTCTGTTTTTACGCGGACGAAGTTGCGGGCACCAACTAGTAAATAATACGCTGAGAAAGGAGTATTGACTGACATCACTTATCCACTCAATAAAACACAACAACATACTAGCTGTTTCTGTAAGCTAACTGCAGTCGGACGGACTGCCAAATTTATAACTGCGGAAGCAGCATGTCTTGCCACTACTAAATCTTCACTGAGGCCTTGCAAAGACTTGCAAAACCATTAGGTTTCGCAAAGCTTTTGTAGCTTAATTTGCTTTAATATGCAGCAGCTTATTATCCTTGAATTTTTTCAAATAGCGTGCTCTGGTAGCGCTTGTAGCGCTTACAGTTCATTCCACTAATTAATTTATTCATGAACAATTACTTACTTGGAGCGTCGGTGGCGCGTCTGTTGCCTGCGACGGATATACATGATTTTTAAATATCTCGAGTCCGTGCTATGAAACTAGAAGGCTATAACCTTATAGAGAATTAATATATGACGTTCCAGGAGGTTTCCAGCATATCCAGGGTTTATGACTACTAAATAGGGGAGAGCATTCGGTTAGAGTCATAGATATCGGCATCCTGGGGCTGGAAGGTTCTCGAATGGAGGCTACGGATCGGCAAGCGGAGCGTAGGATGTCCACCTTTCAAGGTAGACAGGCGATCTGATAAGGACTTCGGTTCGTCGGTGGATCCAGGCTGCTTCTGAACGGTTCTGTTGAAAAAAAAAAAACCTATGGGGGAGGCCTATGTCCAGCAGTGGACGTCTTACGGCTGAAATTATGATGATGATTGACACTTTTGATAGTAAATAGAAGCCGTAAGTATTCTATATTTAACAGTGAGTTTGATGATATGATCACCTGTGAGAGAATATGAAACTATTAATTTTATTAACACAAAACGTTATGAAATACACAATTCACACACTTCTATTGTAAATTCTGAATTTTATCCAATTGCCGAAGCGCGTTAAAGGGTACAAACCACTCGTGCAAACTTCGAAATATCGCACATAACATAAACCCCTCAGCGTCAGTCTACGTTAATAAAACAGTCCCGAAATTTTGTTAAATTCCACCCAACCCTAGTTAATTAATCAAAATAAACTCTTGTACATGGAAACGTCAGCAGACGAGTAAGTATAAATTTTCATCTTTGCTTTATCTAATGAAATACTTTATTCACAAATGTTGCTAAGGCCAGGATTGGATTGCAAACAGCTGCTCTGGAGCTCTACCTATATAGACAAATGAAAGTTTCTGACATAAACCGGCAGATTAGTAAGTTAAAGTGGCAGTGGGCATGATGCATAGTATGGAGAGCCAACAGCGATGGGGTCGGAAGCTACGTCGGAAGGTTTTTGAAGGGAGGGAGACCGGAAAGCGCAACGTCCAAAAGGTGGACAGACCATCTGATAAGGGGCTCATTTAGACGGTGATTACAGGCTGCTTCAAATTGATAAATTAACAATCACAATTCAATTATGATAGTAACTGACGCCCGTTTAAGTAGACTTTTCTGCGCTCGTACGCTAAAACTATTAATGTTACAAAATAGGGTTAATACTCTTATATTATAGGAAATTATAGAAAATATTCTCTGGTTTAATAATTTATAATATAACTGTTTTTATCGTGTTATTAAGTTGGAAGGGAACTGTTTATAGCGGCATGAGCGGCAAAGGTACGAGGGGTGGCAATGTAAATTTCCAAAAAAGAGTACATCGAAATCTATAAAACCACCAATTTTCAAAACTCCCGGAAAACTTTTTAAGTAACCAATTCTTTCAGCTCCAAATGACTTTACTACTACCTCTGGTGACATGCATTGTCATGCTCGTCTTCAATGGTTGGGCTTCAACATAGTGAGTGTATGGGCTGGCAATCTCGGATACACGTGAAATCCCACGAATTCACAGTAGGCTAACTTATATTTCCTCACACTTTGGAGAATCCTCTGCCCAGCAGTGGAATGTAGTGGCCTTATACAAATACAAATTATACTTAAACATATTTTTTTACCTAAATAAAATTGTAGCATAAATATTTCATCAGGTGATAAAAACACGAATCCGAATAGAAGACCACAGCTCAGACATATTTATGTAATAAATTACGGGGCTCGTTGTGTTTTTGGCCTATACATCAAAGTCTGCGTGAAGCTTTCAAATAATATTTCACGTTTAAGATAGTAGCAGCTATTATTTCCAACATCTTTCGGTGAAGTTTATTAAATATTATGTAGGAGCTGTCTACATCGATATTAGAAATTATATAGAGAATTTTGTTGTGAGTTATAAAAGCGTTTATTTATATACATTGCATCATTTGTTAGGTCGATGTGAAAGCTATGAACATTTCTCGTTTACCAGTAAACCTTTTAAACGTAAATATCCTTTCTTTGTCAAATAAAAACATATTAAAAAATCTTGCTGCATTTTACAGGCGTGTATTATACATAATTTACTATCATGATTTAGACAGATGGTCGAGTGGATAAGATATTATTAATCCTCTTCTAAGGTTACCATGTTCGATTCCTGGTAAGATACACATTTGAATGTTTACTTGGATTTATTGTGAGATTTAGGAACTATAGGTAGTTCAAGCTATAATATATTGACAGGGTAGGAAACAAGGTAAGGATAATTTAATTTCAGGATAATTAAATTATTCTGTAAGAGGGTGGTTACCGCCGCCATTGGGGCTTATTTGTCAACTAAGTAGTGCTTAGTCTAGAGTCATACAATGGGACATACAAGGACCTAAAATTAGTCAGCCTCAGCCTGTCTGACAATCTTTATATAAAAAAGAAAAAAAATATATTATGCATGGAGTTAATACTTGTATGTTGTATACTGAATAAATGGAGACGTAATTATGATTTTTCATATTTTTATGCTGTTTTGTCTAACGGATCAATTTACAATTGTACATTTTTTTGTGTTCTAAATACAGCATTGCATTTAAACAGAGGAATAATCTTATATACTTTTTTTCCCCCAAAATTTTTTATAAAAAAAAAAAAACAATTTTTATACTTTGACAGTTGTTATGGCAACCGTGGAACTGACTAAGCCACAGCAAAGCGTAGCCAGGTTCAGATAGTATTTTATAAAGTTATGGGGACAAAGCCGCGTGTAACATATAATACACTATGTTGTATTTAATGTATGTTCATACATGCTGTTTATGCTATACTCCGCTGTCTAAGTATAGGCATGTACAGCAGGCCATTGATTATTATTGATAGTCTGCCACCGACGCCCTCAAAATAATCGAGCGCCCTCGCCTTTGATGCGTTTGAATTTTAAACTGCTCCGTGATGCTTCCTCTTTCATATTTCGTTCGTTGTGTACGTAGTACGTGCCATGCCCGTCATAGATAATTAACTTTCATATTACTATTGTTAGCCCTGTCAAATTAATAAAATCAGGGGAAATAATTCATGCCTTGCGGTATCCAGATGAACATACAAGTCCTCAAGGGTGGTTTTGCTCATATCGCGAAATTTGGATATATTCATTTTTACTCTAGTCAACAGAGAGTTATGTAAGTTGTGTAAGATGCTGTTGTTGGGAAGATGTGGATTTAGTAGTTCTTCTAATGGCTCTATCACCACCAGCAAATGTTCTTTGTCAAGCCAGGAAAAGGGGAAGTCGAAACCAAGATATTTTCGTCACACCTATTCGAAAAACGACAGTTGGCTTTAGATGATAACGGGAACAAAATTCAAAATTGTCCCCATGGGAGTTTAAGTTTTCTCTCTTCTAATTGGTCCCAGTTGTTAATATAAATGTTTATTTTGTATGTTTGTTTGTAATGAATAAACTTAAAAACTGGACTGACCGTAACTGGACCGATTTTAAGTATTATCTATATTTTATAAAGCTACGCATACGAAGTCGCGTGCAATAGCTAAAGTAAAGTAAAAAAAATAAAGTGATATAAAAGTGAGAAAAACAATAGTAATAACTTCACATCACAACGAACTCGTGTGGTTGGAGCGAATTTTATAAATTCCATTAATAGCACTCTGCAAAAAATGTTTGCCTCTGGTCTTTTACGTTCAATCTCTTGAGAGGGTGTAAATCATTACCATTTTAAAATATTCATTAAATTCCTCATATACATACGTTTTCATTCGGCTCCAATCGACTTTCGACAATACTTTAATTACATTATTTAAGAATAAAGGAAAGAAAGAAAGATCATAGTGCTGCCAATGCCAGCAAAATGCTCAGCATTTTCGATTCTAAGGGTCATAACATGATTTTAACCTTTATTAAGAATTAACCTAACTTTTCTGCTATAAATTGAAAAATAACTGTTGATATTAGACCTCGTATTTCCAAAGATTAGCATATCCAAACATAAAAAAAACTAACATAAAATCAACTTTTTAATATAAACAAATTATTATATAATAAAACCTTTTCTCTTTATTATAATATATACTAGGTGTTGCACGCGACTTAGTCTGCGTAACTTTATAAAATATAGCCTATGTTACTTGCTGATAATGTAGCTTTGTATAGGTGAAAGAATTTTTATAATCGGTCTAGTAGTTTTTGAGTTCATTCATTACAAACATACAAAAAATACAAATCTATTCTCTTTATAATCCGTACTTCCGTACTAATCTATATCTATCTATATTTCTATATCTATACTTCTATATCTATACTTCTTCTATACTAATATTATAAATGCAAATGGATGGATGTTTGTAACTCTTTCACGCAAAAACTACTGAACCGATCACCATGAAATTTTGCATACACGTTGTGTGGGACTCCAGAAAGGACATAGGGTACCTTTCATCCAGAAAAAGGCCAGACTAACGCCTGGCCAAAGTGTTATAGCAACACGAGGTCAAGCGTTATATTATTTTTTTTTAAATTTTCAACGCGGACGAAGTCGCGAGCACCAGCTAGTAATAGTATATATTAGATGATGGATGTATGGATGTTAAGTAAGTAAGATGTAATCTCTAAACAGACTGCAGTTTCAACCACCTTACAAGGGACGATAGCCACCTGCGATCAGTAAGCTTTACTACCATCCTTTAACACATAAAAAGATGTGTAAAATTTTTTTTAACGAAATAAATTTGTATTTTTTATAAACTAAATTTATCCAACTTTTCATGCTTATCGTTAAGAACATGAAAGGATTTTTGCCTTTCATGTTGGATGAGATGATGCGCGTCCAAGTCTACTTTTTCCTGTTCTCAAAGATAAAGTGGAGTATGAAGTCAAGACGTTTCATGATCATAGACAAGTAAAGATCGAATCGCTGAAGGAATACTGTCGAAGAAAGGAAAAGGTATTAGTAGAAGTATATTATATACAACGCTGATTATTTTGATAGGAAGAGTAAGTAGGTATAATTATTGGGGGACTAGCGCATGACCCTGTCTTCGTTCGCGCTCCTTTTCCTTACGCACTAAAACCATTTTATATAATTTTCATTGATCATGTATTTTTTGTTCCTTTGGAAACATCTTAATTTTTTATGAATATCATATTTTTATGAAATTTCATTCTATGTACTTTTCTGTACCACTCACACAGTTTATGCAAAATTCCGTGGTGATCTACAAAATAGATCTTTCGGTTATTTGTTGTTTTACGGATACTTTTTGATTATTATGAACACGTATATAATGTAAAATTGGGTAACCGTGTATAATTCTTCAATCATTTATAACTAATGGCAATCCTTAACAACAAACGATGGTGAGCTGGCTATACTCCAGGTCTTAGAAACTATAAACAATTCGTTGAAACTGGTCCCACCAACTTTTGGCAACTTTGCAATGGTTTTGGGATTATTCTGAAATTTATTTTCCTTGTAGATATTCCGGTTCTATACCAAGTTAAAGTTACAATATAACGTGACAAATGTCTATTTTGTATTAATGTTTTACATTCATTTCCTATATGTGAATTGCCTATAATGTAAACGGCTGCTGTTGGCTTTGGCGTTGCTTGTGTTATAGGCGACGGTAGCCACCGACCATCAAGTGGACCAGCCCGTCTGTCGACCATAAAAAAAAAAAAAAAAAAAAATTAAGTGGACTGATGGACAAGAAAATTAAATAAAAAGTAGCGACACTACACATCAGAATAGGGACGTTGTTTGCAGTTGTTTGGGTGCATATTTTAAAGTAGTTATCGACAAATTTTCTAACCGGAGTGTCAGCTGGTCGACGTCGTTGCTGTATTATGTGTCCAACGTACAGTGTTTTGTGTTGGAATTTACCTACACATTTCATACAAACTTTATCGTCTTTCTTTTTTAATTTGAACTAGCTTTTGCAAGTGACTTGGCCTGCGGCCTCGCTCCTTTTTCTTAGGTGCCAAAAGGTTCCATTATTAATATGAGGTAGGTACACGCACAAAATAACCTTAGGCCTGAAACACATGACCGCGCGGTACCGCGCGGATCAAACTGAACAAGTCGATTCATGTTTGTAGAACTTGTACCGCGCGTCACCGCGCGATACCATGTAGACAAGGAACACTGTTTATAGTAGGGACAAAATCTCGCTGCAGACGAGGCAATACAACGTGTGAGTAGAGCTGTATACAGGCGCGCTCTTTGCTCTTATAGGTCTTATGGGAACGTGTAGTGATTTACAGAGCGTTCATGTCGATAATGTTATCGAAAACTTTACAGAAATTTAAAATATTATAAGTTATTTGTGTATTTACAAATTACAAATAAATTAAAAGTCGTCATTGGAATCGGAATCATCATCGTCAGAATCATTATTTACATTTATTATAAATGATTCCGCTATGTGTGACTACTTCAGTTTAGTAGTATTAGCATATTGTTACCTACTGTTGCGGACGACCAGTTCATCGATAACTTTTGCCTTTACGTGCACATTACTATGCAAAAAAAAAAAAAATTATAACTCGACCTACAGCGACATTTCGTCCTTACTACAGTTTGATCTTATACCGCGCGGTACCGCGCGGTCATGTGAACTTAGCCTAGATTTCAAACTGGGAACACGCATTATGGATTGGTTTTTAACCCTCGACGCCCGACACAGTTGTGTATCTGTCTATCTGTATATCTGTCCATCTCTAGAATCGGAGCTCCCAAACGGATGGATCGATTTTGATAAAGTTTTTTTGTTTGAAAGCTCTCGTGATCGGAAATATTTTAGCTATAATTACGCCTGTACAGATCGTACAAGCAGTTGAAGACCATCAGCCCATTTCCAAGTTAATTAAATGATTTCACTAACTTCCATTTGTTCGAATGATGTGAAATTTAGTATACTGTTACTTCGGTGGTATTTTCATGACATGGTAACCTTGACCATCAACCTTGCTGCAATATCAAGTACTCTTCGGGACATTCAACTCCTCAGCAAATTACAGCAGATATATAACGGGCTTGGGCTCATTAGAAAGTCTGTTTTGAAGCTACAAAATATGTGAAAATATATTTATATTTATTTGAAAATGTTAAAAGTCATATTCTTAACATCAAAGCATTATTCCTTAGAGACACTTATACTCAATAGAGACCGTGATTGAGTGAGTAAAGCAGAAATAACTCAAAGGAGTGCCACTTACACTTAATGTTCAACTTATTACTTTAGTAGACGATCAAGTAAAATCGCCTTGGTAACGATACTATATCGCTCCGTCAATGTATTAATCAGACTCGAGATTGAATAAGACTTCGTGCTTGGAACCAAAATGGCGACCTCCGTCCTTAGTAAAGGGCACATTCATTTTATCATCATAACGCGAGAGACGTGAGAAATCTAATATTAAGTACGCGACGCACGTCACGGGGTAAGGGTGAGGTCACACTAGGTAAAAAAATAATTTATATCTTAATGCTAGTGTAAATGCAAAAGTTTGTATGTTTCGATGTTTGTTACTCAATCACGCAAAAATGGCTAAACAGTTTTGGATGAAATTTGGCACAAACATATTTTATTATCTGTATTAATATACATACCACTTTTTATCTTGGAAAAATGTTTGGTTCCCGAAGGATTTTGAGGCAGTGTCATATTTAATTTTATATTATGTGAGTAAAAGTATTAAATGGTCTTGCTAATTAAAATTTTTTTTTTTGCGTAGCGATAAAATCGAGTGATTGCGTTATTCAGTCCACATAAACCAGTCACAACATTAGAAAATTCCATCAAAAGATTGACCCGCCTAAAGACAAATTGTTTTCCAGGAAATAAATTTTAAAAACTGGATGGCTATTGTAGCCATACCCTATCGAATTTCGGCCACTCATATGGTATGTAGAGCGGGTCAGATTCGGATTGTTTAATCGCCTTCAACATTACTCACTGCCTGAAACTGTCCAAAATTAAATAACGCTTATATTTCACGCAACTTGTGGCCATACAGCATTTTAGCCTATTTTTCCTTTTTCCACTTTGATACCTACTTGTGTATTGGTAATTTTTAGCGATTGTAGATTATTTACAGGGTAAAAAGTAGCTTGTATATTTTTTTTTTGATCTGAGTCTAATCTAATCCGAGTGTCCGAGAACCATAAAAGCGGCACCGCATAGTCGGAAGTTTGTAAAGCGCTCATCATGGACAAAAACTTAGATACTAACTTACAAGTTAACTCAGCTTATGTAACTCTCGTTAGGAACCGTTTCTGGGTACCGTCAGTGGAGCGAATCAACCGGTATAGAAAGTGTACAAAGTGTTGTTGTAAAAAGTGAATAATAATATCGGAAGGAGGTGTAAGAAAAGTATAATTTGTATCCTCGAAGGCTGGAATTATATTTCGCTCGGACAAATGAAATGTTCCCTTTCACCTCTAAGCGTGCACGCTTTACACCTTTAATAAAATTAAAACACACAGAAAAGACCATAAACAAGCTCTCGAAAATATAGTTGTGTAGTCTCCTTTTTGTTGCGGCCAGTTAATTGGTTTATTTTGTATGTTATATTTTATTTGTTAACTGGTTTATTTATTTGTTTTTCTCTTTCTTTTTTTTTGTGTGATTCTTACCTTTTTGTATGTTTTCTATCAACTCCAATATTCTGTAGTGACTAGTAATTTATAATATGTTTTAGTAATTTAGTGGAAACTTTACTGATTTATGTTTTTCTTGTATGTATATTTATAATGTGTAGCGAGATATTGTATGTTTCCCTAATATAAATAAAATAAAATAACAATGCTCTACCGTGTGTAGGTCTGTCTAAATGTAGATCTATTTAAATGTAGAGTTTTGTAATTGGGATATTTTTTAAAATACAATCTTAGCAATTTTTATAAATAAATAGATTACTAAAAGTGACTTGATAGTAAAATTTAGAAAAATACGAGTCGCTCAAAAAAGAATTTTACATATATAAATAATTATTTTTAATTTTTAATTGCAACAAAAAATAAAAAAAAAATATTGTGCTATCCTGTTTCATTTTTGTTTTGTATGTATTATTCTTACGTGAATATAGGTACATTTTGACCAATGTACATTATGACGTTGAAGCAATTTAACCCTTGTACAAACAGACTTTTACACGTTAAAGTACCGTCGCCATCAAAATCATGTTCAAAAATTCATATAAAAAGACGCCCGTTAGTGTTGAAACTGTTATACCCTATTAAAAGGCGCTTATGTTGTAAATTATTATAATTTTAATAATTTTGTTTTCTAATTGTTTCCAAGAATTCCACAATGTGGTGTACATTGTGGAATTCTTGTAAAAGTAAAAGCTTAATTTTAATAGAATGATCAAAAATCTATTGTCCTTTGAAAAAAAAAAAAAAAAACTAATTAAAAAAAATAATTAAATACGCTAAAATAATAACAACAACAGGCTTCATTCCAATATTAATAATGACACTTGCTACTCCAGTTCCTATTATTTGTTTGATCGATAGGAAATTAAATGTCAACAACAGTATATTAACAAGTTTGATTATAAATTTTAAGGAAAGTTCTCGGGGTGTTGGTTTCTATTAATTTCTCAACAAGTTACCTAAACTCATCAATTGCTCTCATTTACAAGGTATAGAAAATTTATTTTTGAAGTTATATTTCCAATAGGGATATAATAAGCTAAGTACTTTTCCTTAAGGGCTTACGTTTTATGACCTTCCATCGTCCACCTTGGTAACATTGTTTCACAACTAGCAAGGGAGAATAATTTTATTTCATTCTTTAGTAACCAGACCAGTTATATAACTAGAAAAAAAAAATTGCTTGTTTTTAAATTTTTAATTAATCATATATTATTTTATTTCTTAACTTGTTGCTGTCATAACTTGTTTTTATAATTTTATTTTATATTATTTAGGTATATTTAATTTAGTCAATATATCAATTTTAAGATTGTTTAAAAAGTTTTTAAAATTGTTTCAAGAAAATTGTCGATATTTATAATTTTTCAACGCGGACGAAGTCGCGGAAATAGTACCAGATAGTACTAAATAATTGCATAAAACTTTTTTCGTAGCTAATTATGAACTAATGTCCGTGACGCCATTCTGTTCTCTTCCATTAGAAAATCCCACATAATCACACAAATCGACACCAATACTTGAAGCTAATAGCGAAAAAGTTCTATGCTATCAATCTTTAGTGTATAATAATGGAGTGAAGAAAAATGTCGTTTGTATCAACGACCCGTTCAGTTTTCCGTTCATAATTCTTGTTGGGATCTGACATACGAACGCCAACAACGACATACAAATTATTGGGTTATGGGAATTCAGATTTAATTTGTAGTAAATTATTTAATTATTTATGTAGAATACATACAGCCATAAATTTAAAATATATATATATATATATATATATTATAGATTATATACAAATAGGCCTAAAGAATCATAAAAATTATATTTTTACATTTATTTAATTAATTAAAAAAATAATAATAAGAAAAAGAAAAAGAAGGGAATATTCTATATGTATAAAATTAATTTTTCAAAAGTAATTCGCCAATTTTCTTTTTATAAGAATTCAAATTGTTGGAAAATATGTCAATATATCATTCAGAATCTTATTGTAGTGATACTTAGAACGATGAAAGAAGGAATTTTTGCAATGATTAGTTCTACAGTAGGGAATATGAAATGTACATTTTGGTACATTGAAGTGAATTTAAAAGTGAGTAAGTAACCATCTAAAAGTGAAGAAGAAGCGATGTGATTATTTATTATTTTATATAAGAAGAAAGACTGCGTCAATATAAGATCGCCTATCCTTTAAAGAATGTAGTTTGTGTCTTGAAGTTAAATAATTATATTATTTAACTAGCACCCGCTTCCCGGCTTCACCCGGATTGCATTTTTTTTTATATACGGCGACGGTAGCCACCTTTTTTTTGAGTGGGCAAATCTACGAACCAGATGACCACCGACCATGGGGATATCGGTGGGGTAAGTGGTACTGCTAACCCACTAAAATACCCATTTTTCTTGACTTCATTTGACTTGGTTCACTTGACAGTAGGTGGCTACCGTGTAAACAAATATTAACTTGTCAATTTTGACTTTTCTTTGAACTGACATAGCAAGGGATTTAATTTTTCCTTTAGTATCTTAGACTTGACCTGACTGCTTTAGACTTGATGGACCCGTTTTGGAAAACTCAAAGAAAAATTGCGGAGTTTTCTTGACTGATTTTATATTGCTATTTTTATAAATGACACTGGAAAAATCATCGGAGAAGATCCTCTTCTACTAAAAGATTCGCCAATCAAATTTACAATGTTACTCAGCCACCAAATGTTCCGTTTTTATTATAAATCGCCCCCTTCTCATTTTGCGATCGATCAAGCTTCAAGAGACGTTCCCATCTCAATGGATTGAGATAAATGTGGAGAGCTTTATTCAGAATCTTGACGGCGAAGAGGTACAGAAGCTAGATATGGGCATGAAATATAAGCGCCTTGCAAAGCATCATTGACTACACCATTCATAAATCTTCTTTCGGGTTTGAATTTAACTTAATCTTAAACTTTCAGGATCATTTATTGTGAGATCCATTCACTTGGAAGACGATATCTTCTAAAAAATCATCATAACTAGGTTTTTGTAAGTCTTAACCCATTTTTGTCGTCTTATTTTTTGAAATGGTGAATATTACTAAAAAAACATTGAAACCTCTAAGAAAAAGACAAGAATTAGTAGTGGGGGTCATTTGGGCAGCTCGTTTGGCGGCAGAAACCACTCCTTTACAGAAGACTACCGTGAAGTAACAGCACGTGTGCTGTTGTGTTTCGGTGAGTGAGTAAGGGATGCCAGAGCTCATTTCCTTACCTTTCCTAATCCCTTATCCTACTATGATCGACAGCACCTGTGGCGTTTCTGTGTTCTGTGTTCGGTAGATACCTTTTTTTTAGCCGGTAGGAATCGGTTATTCCCGATTCCTACCGGCTAAAACCCAACGACTTTCTATGAACGCGGCCGTTGATGGGCGGGGTCGCGAGACGTTATGACACGACTTCGGTGCCCCGCCACGGCTATCCATCGCGGGGAAGCCTGTGCTCCCTGTCAGAACCTCGGCGTACCCGACAGTGGAGGTACGCCGCCATCTCGGGGGACCATAAGACGGGCGGCAGTCTCTCCTAATGACCTAAACGTATAATATGATTTAAACGCAATACGAAATTTAGTTGTAACCCTTCTAGTGGCTAGTTAAGTATGTTCTTTGGAAGCGTCAATTATTCAAAAATTTTGTCACCTTCCACGTACAAACTTGATCTGATTAATAGCCTAAGATTACGTAATTGAGACTCTTTGAAAATTTTACTCAGTTGACATCTTTAAAATAATGAATAATGCCAATCGATTGAATAAATATAAATCTTTAAACTTCGTGTTCTGATACACCAGTTAAAACAAAGATGATTACGTATTATATAAAATCTTTAATTATTCTTAGCACACTTATAGCTCTCAGTTGAGAGATAAAGCAGCTGGAAGAGGCTTAAAACTTCTGTACAGAGTAAATTAGGGGTCAAAATAAAAAGCAGTAGCGTATCTGAAATTCGTATTTACTATTATTCTCATCAATAGTTGTAGTGGGTACTTCGATGATTATTCTGAAAAAATATAAAAAAATAAAAAATTAGCTCTTCGGAAATTAGTCTTGGGCACAAGTGACCATCAAATTCACGGTAAAGACATTTAATTGGAAAGAGCAAAAACTCTTAGTGAGATGACATTCATAACTCATTTTCCTATATATTTGTAGTCTCTTCCAATGTTTGTCTGTGTGGCCGCTAACTAACTAGCTACACCACACAACTGATATTAATGTGGAAAAAAACAATTAGATAACATTTCAAGGAAAGTTTACATATATAATAAAACCTAATTAAGTTTTTCCCTGGGCGAAGCCGGGAGCGGATCGCTAGTTATATATAAGAATCAATTGCCGTATAATTTTATTAACAGAATCAAAAACAAGTTACAGTACTGTTTTCGGTTGTTACTCCATAGTTTCTTTTATCCTGGGAAATAGGGTTCGCACTCGGAGTTTGGCTTCACTTCACAGTTGAAAAGTCGAAGGTTTAATATTAATAAGTTGGCAAGAGTTAATGAAATTGGTCATTTGCTGAGAAGTTTTCAATATGTTGCTGGCTGCTTTCAATTATGACACGCTTTTATTTTATGTAACCAATTTAAACTTCGTAATATTTAATCCACTGTGATTCAAGTTTTAGTAGATATGTTAGCCGTTTATTATAAAAGCTAGCTGTTGCACTCGACTTCGTTCGCCTAACTTTATAAAGTATAGACTATGTTACTCTCTGATAATGTAGCTTTCTATAGGTAAAAGAGTTTTTAAAACCGGTCCAGTAGTTTTTGAGTTTATTCATTACAAACATACAAAATCTTCTCTCTTTATAATATTAGTATAGATGTATAGATATATATTTTATAATAAAAAAATAATAATAAAAGTTTTTTAATCTGGTTACTTAGACCCAAAGTGTTAGTAAAAATCTTACAAAATCAATGGCCTATGTTACTCGCTTATAATGAACGAAGTCGCGTGCAACAGTTAGTTTTATATAATTAAATACATAGATAAATAATTATAATAAGCGATAATTATAAGTTGTTTGTTACTGAGTTTCTAAATATAGTGTTTTCTTCCTGAAAGTTATGTACATTCTAAAGCGTTAAATACGGTCCAATCCAAGTATGCCGCAAGCATAAAACACAATTGTACCTTAAATTTAATTGTTGAACTCCATCACAAATTCGTTAAGGAACAAAATTTTACAACTTCTTAATGCAATAATCTTATAACAGACGTTTTCCTAACACAATTGCACAGTTCCGCTGTGATGTCGTCGTGGAATAAACTATTAAAATTTATATATATTTGGTTGTTCCATAATTGTTTTGTTGAAAATTTAATATTGCAGCAACACTCACTAGGAAGTTATGAGTTTAAGTAAAGTGACATGACTTTACTTTAACTGGTTTAACTGGTTTAAAGTAACATGTAAATTAGTTGAGTTAATTAATATTAGCTCAACTAATTAACTAAGCTTTAGATAACCAGCCATAGATAGATTAACACATTATAAACACTTTTATTGTAATGTAAATGTTGCCTGATCCTCTTGATATCGTCGCCTGTGAATAACGGCCGTAGGTGGCTACCGTCGCCTCTAACACAAGTAGTAGAATTATGTATAAAGTGGCTTTGCCATCCTTTATTCACTAAGAATTAACGATAAGGTATAAGGAAGGGATGAGGTAATGGGCTGTAGCATTCCTTATTCACTCACCGAAACACAACAGCACACATGCAGTTATTTCACGGTGGTCTTCTGTAAGGGGGTGGTTACTGCCGCCAGACGGGCTGCCCAAAATGACTGCAAAATGCAGTGTGCCCTGCCATTACAAAAAATCGTTAGATGGTTCACTGAATATATCCCACAATGAGTGTCTGTCGGTTACTCGTATTAGTGACAGATGAGATAATGACACGGCCGTATATTTTACGTGTAATGTAATATCCAAGAAATCGAAATATACCATATATATGAAAAAAATCTTTAATCTTTTAGCTAATAGCGTGCTGTAATTAAATTTTGGATAATTGATAGGTATAAACTTTATCTGCCGATTTTGTTATCATCAGTTATCTAAATTGCCTCCCAACTATTAGATTTCAAAAAGATGTAATGGTTTCTACAGATTTGTGGCATCATTACAGTCCATTATACTACTTGTCTTTTAGTTAATGAAAGGTTTATCAAAGTTTCGCATTTACATAAAGATAATAAGACATTTTAGTTGATGTGTTCAAAGTTTTACACTACGCAACAAGATTACGTTTTGGCGATCTCTGCACGCTGCGGCAAGACAATCTCTCGAGGATTATGCGTATGGTTCAAGAGACATTCTCTTATTAGATTAGGAAAATTATTTTTGATATTAATTCAGAATAATTATGTTCAGAATAATAGAGAATGTCGTCTTTTGTATTTGTTTTTAATGCATGCTAAGTTAGCCTATAAATGGAGTATACGAGTACAATATTATAACAGAATTTTTTAATGTAAATATGTATAAGAAGACAAATACAAATTATTTGTCTTCCTAATAAATAAATAAATAAATAAATAAATAAATAAAATAAAATTATCATTGATTGTATTGAATACCCATTGTAGATGGATACGATCGCCCATTAATACAAGCAACGCTATATGCTTAAAAATAAGCTGGCGACTTTAATAGTGTCCACCAAGGTGGACCAAGGTGTCCATATAGTATTTTTTGAGTTTATTCATTACAAACAAAAATACAAATCTTTTCTTTTTATAATATTAGTATAGATAAACACAGACATAGATCTGTGACCTATGTAATATTTGGGATATTATTAGACACAGGCCTTCTAAATGTTAAGTTATGGCCACGAAACGTCTTTAAAAAGTAGCAATATCCGAAGAGTAAACAGATAGAGTAAAATGTATAGAGAATTTAAAGTAAGTTAAAAAAATATCTTTTATTTCCCGCTTATCGCTTTTCAATTGCATAGGTTTTGGAAGTCCAACTAGTGGATTTGCGTTATTGTTTCCACAGTTGTATTCTAGTTAGGTAGTAATTAAATATGGCCGGATTCCATCGACTCACGAGAGAGGGTTAGAAATGTAATAATTTAATTTGTTTATTATATATAATATTATAAAAATATTTGAATTTGAACAACTGTATCTCAGGAACTATCATGTCTATGTAATAGTAGACTTAATTTATCTCATTTAATTGGAAAATTTGTGCACTTTAATAAGTTAAAAGGTAACTTTTGCCATAAACCCATTTCTTAGGGGTTAAAATTGATGAAAACTAAAAACAACTGTAAAATATCCATTTTATTTTTTAGAAATTTTTCAATAAATAACATGGTACTTATATCTAATGCGTTATTTTATTAGTTATATTTTTTATTTTTGAACTCGGTCGAAGTCGCGGGCACCAGCTAGTGTATTCACAAAGGAGTGAAAATGTAACGTACTTACCTAATGAACATAAAAAATATATTTTAATTAGGTATAAAAATATATTTTAATTCAAAATTACAGTAATATCACAATGTTCAATAATTATTCACATTAATTAGTCAATTCACTTGAAATTATAATTATACTAACCGTTGAAGAACATTTTTCAGCAAAAAAAAAAATGAATTACATATACCAAAGTTTAATTGCTAATTTTTATGACTATAATGAGTAATAATTTTTTTTTATTGAGTAATTAATAAAATTAGAATTGAGGGTGTTTTTTAATTATCTGAGGTTTGTTTTTTAATTAGTCGTTGTATTTTAATATCTATTTTAATTAAGGGATAGCCCCCAAGTTAAAGCAGATATATCGTGTTTGGGCTTAATAGAAAGTTTAGGGTTATAGTTTATAACTTTTTATTATACTTACCTATTTTCATAAATGTCAATTGAGAAACTAGCCGATATGGGAATGTATAAAGCCCGGTGTGAATCAGTAAGCAATAAACAAGAAAGTGGGAGAATACGCACGTATAGATAACACTGAAGCCCAAATCCTCAGTCAACGGGCGAAAATGCAATCTCGTGTCTCTGATTCGTTTCACTGGCTTATAGTGCTGCCAAATGAAATTGGAACTTGCTTTTTGTATTAAAAGTCAAACAAACTGACAACCCGCTTAACGGAATAAATAAATATATTCATAAATTCCACACAGCACCATCTAGTTCCACACTAAGCAACTGGTGCTTGTATTATGGATACCAGACAATTGATATACTACATAGATTACTTTTTTTATAAATACATACATATTATAAATACAAAACATCCATGACTCAGGTACAAAGGTAAATGTTAACACATAAACATTTTCCCCTAGCGGGATTTGAACCCGCAACCGTTTGTTTAACAGCTAGGATTACTAGCCACTAGACCAAACGTGTCGGAACTATACTGTCATCTACAATGAGTACCGAGGTCACTGAAGTATTAGAAACTAAATGGTGCTCGCGTCTTCGTCCACGTTGATAAATGAAAATGCGACACGCTCGGTGAGCGTCTCGTATACGAAATCTTGTATGAAAAGTGTAGATCGCTTTAAAGCCTTTTTTAGCCTTTTTTATCCTCTTGGATACCCGACAGTGTAAGGGACATGCGGGGTTATGCCGCGTACCGGATTCGTACCGGCTAAAACCGGTACAAATAAATTTTATTACTTTTATTTATCGCGATCGCTAAGATCCGAAGTGCATCTTTTTCAAATAGGTACAACTTAACTGTTAGTGAACATTTATATTAAAAATTCAAATTTTGTCAATGCACAGAAACAGTACTGTAGAATAGGAAAGAATTGGGGGTAAAGATAGCTGATAACAAAGGAATGTCCCATTTATCTGACCCGTTTAGTTTGAAACGAGTGTTTAAGGAGATTTGTTGTAATAGATATCCCGTTTGTGTTTCGATGCTTTTATGTTACCTTGGCGTAACCTTTTCCATTCAGTAGTTGTGCTTTTGTTCAATAAAAAAAAGCATGAAAATGTAAAAAGTTAACAAAATATAAAGACATACAATTAGTATTGTTTTTTTTTTAATGTTAAGGTCGGCAAACAGGCTGAAAGTCCACTTGTTAATAGGCTACCGTCACCTATAACAGCATCAAGTGGCCCGCCAGACTGTCTGTCGACTTTATTACTGAATCTACTGAAAATCTACTGCACAGATTTTCATGCGGTTTTCACCAATGGATAATCAGGGAAGGTTTTTACGAAAAAATGCACCTCGGGCGAAGCCGGGAGCGGGGCACCTAGTAAATAATAAGACGAACACAATTAGCAGTTTTACCAAAACTTTTGGGTTCAAAATGAAACCAATGTATACTAAAGTTTCCATCATCAAAACCATGTCATTGTATCAAGTATCTGTATAATTAAAAAGAATTGTTTTTTTTTTTTATAATAGAGAGAAATGCAGTATAAACCGCTTTGTTGCTTCAGAGTAAATTAATTATTCGTATTACGAGTGTACCTTTATTGCGGCCATAAAAGACTTAATTTTATAACAATTATATTTCACTAGGTTTAAGCCGCGACTTCGTTCGCTATTAGGTGTTAAACCTTTATTTCTCATATATTTTTGTATTTTTGTCCCTGACTAACAATGATCACCTCCTTACAGAAGACCACTGTGAAATAACATCATGTGTGCTGTTGTATTTCGGTAAGCGATTAAGGGCCTTATCGCACTTGCGGGTAGCGGAGCGGGAAACCGCTGCATGAGGAACTGCTAGTTCAGCGGAGTCCCGCGACTTGTATCCGCCTGTCACCCGCAGAACCAGCGGAAATCCGCTCCTCGGATTCCCAGTACGAAAATTGATGTTGTTAAAATGGCCGCTGTGCTGGTAGGTCACTGAGAGTCACTGAGCGTCACTGAGCGTCACTTAACGTAACTGAACGCCACTGAGCGTACATTACATATAAGACACTTTTTATCCAGAAAAATTATTAGGTAGCCGAGGGATTGTCTAAAATATTTTTAAAAATCGGCAAGAGTGGCGGCGCCACGTCACCAGAGCTATATAGATGTCAAACGTTATTCAGGTATTATATTTTTAATTTGCCATGGGGTGTCTTGATGATTTTTTTGCCTACGTAGTTAAGTTTGAATAAATACCTACGTAATTTGAAAGTGTATCCACGATAGATCTTCATTCAATCTATCAAGAACTTAAAATTTTGAAAAAAATTAACGAAAAAAATATACGTGTAGCTGTAGGTACGTTTTATGACATTACATAATACACACTTTCATTTTTATTATGACATTCTTTGAAAATACTATTCAAATGGGATGCCAGTAACGTCGGGAAACGACTCCTTGATGTCCACCTATTACACCGATGCGTACTTTCTACATCGTAATCTCAGCCTCAGGACGTCCACTGCTGGATATAGGCCTTCTACATAATTTTCCAATAGGACCGGTCAGAAGCAGCGTGGATCCATCATCGATACTCGGCCCTAATTACGACGTCAGATCACCTTATGGGTGGACGTCCTGCGCTGCGCTTGTCGGTCCTTGGTCTCCACTCGGCGAGAACCTTCCAACCTCAACGGCCGTCGGCTCTCCATGTGTCCTACTGGTATATCCTACCCAGTGCCACTTCAACTTATTTATCCGTCAGATTATGTCGGTAACATTCGTATATCATTCCTGATTCGATATCGCAGTGTAACCCCGAGCATAGCTATCTCCATAGCTCGTTGAATTCAAGTTCATAGCTCAATGTCCCTCAACGAGCCACCTTCTACAATTATGCATTTTTCTTTTAGTTTATTGTTGAGAATTGAGAACAGTTTTTTTTTCAAATATTCGTTGAAGTCCGAGAAAGTTCATAAGAATGAAGAGAAAATTTGGAGAAATTCTCTGGAAAAATGTAAAATCTCTATTTTTTCAAGTATACCATCAGTCGAACTGCCTACCGTGCATTGCTTTACATAAAAAAATATACTTCACTTTTAATTAACATACATTATTTTAACATTACGGTGTCATTAAAACTTCCGGATAATAAGTAACCAAACTCCGTATGCCAAGAATCCCTTTAACCTTTTTGCCTTTGACCCTTCTGACCTTACAGGCGGGTCAACGCATAATGCCTCTACGGTTCCGCTGCCATTTAAGTCACGCTACACACTGCTCGTTTTCAAAAATTAGGCCATCATTTATGTATGTGGAGTGTGAACCTTCCGATTACGTCGGGCACATTCGACTGCGGTTTTGATCTCCATTACTATGCGTGGAGAGTTCGTTTTAATACCAACCTTTTCGCAAGATAATTTATAGGTGTTCTCAGAATGTAATGATAATTAAGACATGTTCTGCGTTCCCCGTGCGGGTATAATTGATGAATCTTGGCAGGTAGGTAATAGAATATGCGGGGTTGTCTTTATGAGTTCTTTTTTATGGAAGTTAGACAAATGTGGATTTTGAACTTGTTTACAAATGTAATAATACCTATGTTTTACGAGTAAGGCCTTGAAAGAGAAGCCGAAATGTAAATGAGATTAGATACGTCTATTTATTTTCAAAAAAATAAAATAAAAATAAAAATAAGGAGCTACGTAATAATCGGAGAAGCCGCAGAATTAAAATGCCCTTTAAACTTACTTCAAAAATACTCCCTAAAAGAATTAAACTGATACCAAAATTAACTGATTATAAATTGGAAGTAGGTAAGTATATATAAGTATCAATAATTTCGTTAATTGTCCTTTAATGATTTTTGCTTTGAAAAGTAATTAAGATAGGTAAATTATGCATTCGGCATAATACGTACTATTATTCGGTATAATACGTTTTAAGAAAAAGGAACAATTAACTGAGCTAATCTTAATGATAAATGCAATAAACCTCTTATCAATTAAGTCATAGGATTACATTATGATTGGATTAATGAAACAAAAATATTCAATAAACAAATAATACTTTTTTTTTTATCTCCCGAGGCTCGTCGCAAAATAGGGGTGTTATAACTTTAACGTGTGTATCTGTGTATCAGTATGCCTGTCTTTTCCTTATGTTAAGGTCGACAGACAGGCTGACGGTCCTCTTGGCCACTGGTGCCTATAAAACAAGCAACGCCACAGGTGCTGCAAGTGTGTTGGCGAGATTGACTATAGTATGATTAAGGATAAGGGATTGGTGAAGGGATAGGGAAATGGGCTCTACTATGCGTTACACGACTAAAAATAATTAATAGACAATGTCATTTTAAAAGCCTTAGTATGAAATAAATAGTAGATAATAACAGTTTAAAACGGACATTCATAACTCATACTAATTCGTCTGCACGCGAGTACCCTTGAGACTTTGAGGGATGGCGAACTTGCGGGAAAAACATAATGTGGGTTTAAGTCATAAGCTTTACAGATCAGTAAATAACTGTTTAATGATTTTATAAGCTAAATCATTTGAGCTGTTTCAACGAGAAAGAAACAAAGAGAACTGTTCCAGGCTGATTGTCAACCTTCTCTAGTTGGAAACATACCACAAGAAGTAGAAGATAAGGTCGAAACAATAATACTCGTAGTCTAGTGAAGGGGTTCCACTCTTTCCTAGGGCGGACCCCATTGTAGTGAATGTCGTGACACAATGTTCCTGCGACCCCGCCCGCCTACGGCCGTGCTAAAAAGTTGTTTGGTTTTAGCCGGTAGCAATCCGGCATAACCCCGCAACGTCCCTTACGCTGCCTGGTATACGCTGCCGGGAACCAAATCCGGGTACCCTGGAACGGAGAGTTTAGGCAAGCGCCCTCCTTTGTTTTAACATTGGGAAATCCTCTTGGATACGCTGGAAGTGGGACGCTGCGGGGTTATGCCAGACACCTACCGGCTAAACACCCAACGACTTCTCAACCCGGCCGTAGGCGAGGTCGTGGGGATGTTATGACAAGAAATCGGTGCCCCGCCACGGCTATCCAGCGCAGGGAGGGTTACGCCCCCAGAGCGTATCCCCCCGTACCCGGCGTACCCGAAAGTGCAGGTACGCCAGCCATCTCGAAGGACCTCACGACGTAAGATATCGAAAACCTCAGGTCAGAGAACGTCACACTAATCGAAGCTTTAACTCTAGTGTTCTCAAATTTTATAGTTGTTTTCTCTAGTCCTTTTCTTTTTTAATTTCACGATATAGTACAGCATTGTCGTAATAGCATCATAGCACGAAAGCGCATTAAAATAAAACTAAAAATTCAAATCAAATCCCACTTATGACTTGGACTCTCTATAAGCTTACTTTCAGCACAACCGGGTCACCTGTGTTGTTTATAAATCAAAAGGTGTCTCTCTTACGACCCTCTCGACAGTGTCAAATGTTAAAATAATAACTACGTAACGTTATATGTTAGCGGAATTGAGGTTGAACCCGGTAATTTTATCGCATAAAAAAGCCATTGTGTCGCCTTTTGCGATTTTAATAAATACAGACTTTTCTTTACGATTGTTAATACAAGTCAAATTTAAATTGTAAAATTAAATAGATTACACTTAAAAGACAATTTAGAAAACTGGAAGACAATTTTTTTTAATTCATTTCAAAAATAGTTGTATATACAACTTCCTAAAAATTTCAAAAAGCAAAGTGCACAAATATTTACTTTATTATTATTATTTATTTATTTGAAATATATCACAAGCAAAAAGTTATTATAGTCGAGTCATAAGTGAATAAGAAATAATTAGATAAAAAAATAACAAATTTATTGTAATAAACAGTTTTAATTGCTTATCTCTTTATATATATATAAAATAAAATAAAAAAATCTTGCCACGTTGTTTGTCGCCGATGTTACTGAACCGATTTTAATATAAATTTGCATACTGTGTGCAGTTTGATCCAACTTGAGAGATAGGATATCCTTACATATTATAAAACAAAGTCCTCCGCCGCGTCTGTCTGTCTGTTCGCTATAAACTCAAAAACTACTGCACCGATTTTCATGCGGTTTTCACCAATAGATAGAGGGATAATCAGGGAAGGTTTTTACGAAAAAAAAAATGCCCGGGCAAAGCCGGGAGCGGGACAGCTAGTATTTTATAAAGTTACGCGGACGAAGTCGCGTGCAGCAGCTAGTAATTTTACAAATTTCTCTGTGTAGTTATGGTTATGATACGCTCTAGTAATATTAGATATTTATTGTCAACAAGCTGGTGCCTGCAACAACTTCGTGTGCGCTGAAAATCCCACAGGAATTATTTCCCCTGATTTTATTAATTTTATGTATAGGTCATGACTAGACTTATATTTGATTTCAAGGTTATACATTAAGCCAGACATCCTGTATAGTGCCCTTGATTTTGGGAATTTTTTCTGGCGACAGTAACCATCCTCTTACAGCAAACCACTGTTAAATGACAACATGTGTTCTGTTTTGTAACCGTAAGCTACTAAGAATTGACAGGTCCACAAACCTATCTCATTTTTATACCTCATCTTTATCCTATCAAGGTAAGCAGAACATATGAATTCTCTCTCGATAATACTTTTATTTTAGGCGACGAGCCTATTTGCCCATCTTTGTGTAAAAAAAGGAATCTACAGCCCGAACTTTTGTTTTAACAAATAAAACACATTTATTAAATTGTTACACAAAGTTACTTTTAAAGCTCTCGAGGAAAATCAGACAAAAAGGAAAAGTCATTTCAATGAAACCTTCTAGACGGATCGCAAAAGATCGAATTAAGACTCGAATACAAATAAAATTTCCAAACACAAAGGGAAGTTTAGACAGAGTAAGGAATATACAACGTTTCTTAAAAGCAAATGCCAAAATCATTCAAGGACTAATTCATAATGTGGAAAATTGACGGGACGTTTGTTTTCGTCGCCGAGTCCATCGAAAAGTTACCACATTAATCTCGGTGAAGTCGATTCAAATTTATCTTTGTTTTAGCAACTTCCAAATTTCACTCGGAGATAACTTGAGTTGGCACAGTTTCCGAAGATAGCGCAGACGAGCAACTTTCTTCCAATCACTCTTAAAACACTCCGAACAAATGTGATATATTTGCATGATGGGTAATATCGAGTACGAGCAAAGTTATTCCAGCGGTACTCGACAAACATAGTTCTGTATTTCATAAAATTATTGGTATTCACATTTTCATATTACTTTGATTTTATTTCGCAGCCTTAAATAGTTATAATAAAATACCAAGAAATAACAGCCAAGCCAAAGCCCATTCATCTCCTTTGCTTATTAAAGATCTTTTCAGAAAGTGTTAGAATGAATTTCAGAAAAAATATTCATTTTAATTTTATTAACCGATCTCAGGAGTCCCAGGTTCGATTCCCGGCGGGGTCAACTTTGAAAATGAACTTTTCAAAGTTGGCTCTGGTCTGAATATAGAAAGTAGTGGCAGGGCACACTGCGTTTCGCAGTTACCCCCAGGCCACTCGTCTGGCGGCAGTAACCACCCCCTTACAGAAGACCACCATGAAATAACAGCATGTGTGCTGTTGTGTTTCGGTTATTGAATAAGAGAAGCCAGAGCCCATATCCCTATCCCCTCCTCATCCCATATTCTTAATTCTATTATTATCTGCTATTGTTGCTGCTAAAAAAAAGCATTTGTGTAGCTAATCCGCAAAAAGTACATTTTTGTATCCTTTTATGGAAGCAAACAAATCCGGTAGTAAAGAGGTAATGAAACAAAGTGCAAACTCATAGAATTTCCAACAATATATTAAATAAACAACAAAAAATACACACCTATCTACTCGTGCCTTATGAAAGGAATGAATTCGAAATAGCGGCCACACTCTGGCAAAGCATCGCAGACGTTTTGAATGCACCGTTTTGTACAATGCGTGGTAACTTCAGCCACTAATGTGGAATTTGAATGCACAATAACTACTCATGCAAACTTACTGCGCATCGACTCGTCTGCTACGAGCTTCAAATCTAAAATAGAAAGGAAATAAATTGCTGCGAAAGAGTTTGCTAAAGTTAAAAATTTTTACGTGATATTTTATTTTTATTTTGATGAACTATTTATTTGAACGAGTGGGAAGGATGCTTGCTCCGTCTCAAGGGCCTTAGGTTCGATTTTCGCACTCATTTGGGCAGCCTGTTTGGCGTCAGTGTGCCTGTTGGCACAAATTTTCAAAACTCCCGAAAACTTTCCAGGTAACATCTTTTTTCAGCACCAAATGATTGTAAAGAAAAAAATATATACTTAACAAAAGTTATATCAAAATTGAGACTAAAAAAGTAGTGAATGTCAAAGTGAAATAAACCAATTTTTAAAGTGAATAACTAATATTTTAATTTACAAAACCTAAAAATATGCATAAATACAAAAAAAAATATTATAGAAAAATATCAATATAATACAAAATAGAATATACCAAAAATAGAAAAAGAATAAGTAGAAAAATATTACTTAGTGAACGCATATACGCATATATGTAATTATATTTTAGCGTTAGAATAGAATTTTCTGCTACTGGAATTGATTAACAGGATTTTTCTCTGAAGGGATGTGAATTTCTATGTATAAGCCAAGCACATTTTCCACTTATCCTTTTTAATGATCGTAACATACCATTTTTTTGTCTTGGAAAACTTTTAATAGCATTGCATGAAGCATCCAGTGAAAAATATTTAATTGGAAATAAATGTGAATTTTCAATGAAAACCGACAGTTAAAATGCCCGTCTACTTTTCAAACATTCACCTTAAAAATTGAAAAGTTTTCAAAAGTAAGTTTATAAGGTTTGTGACGTTCAGGGCTATAAGTTTCAAGCAAAAAATATTTGTTTTTTATTCTTCCCACTTAAAAAATTTACTTTAATTGGGAAGTTAGTTTTTAGTTAAATTGACTGTTGTAGCCGATAGGTTTGACAACGTCAAGCAAGGGCAACGACATGCCACTAACAAGACACAATGGCGTCTGACAATAATCTAGGATTGACGTGACGCCGAGATCGTTCCGATCCGACATAATCAGGATTAATTTACCAGGCCACATCTGAGTTAACAATTTGTCTGCGTCATCCATTGATAAATGGTCCTTTAAACGCATTAACGTATAGGCTGTAACTACGGATTATTTTACACTTTCTGTGATTCTTTGTCTGATTAATTAATGAAAGAATCGCGTTTCGAAATAAGGCAATTTATTTTCATGTCCCAATTGTATAGCGAAGAATATAATAATATATAATATATATATAATAAGAATAATAGTATAACTAATTGTATAACGTACGTGATGTAGTTAGTTTATTGAAAATTTCACAGGAACCTAATTTTTCCAGGATAGAAAATTTCTATATGGTAATCTAGGTAATAAACTATCTATGTGCCCAATTTCATCCATATCTGACGAATCATTTTTATGTGAAAGGTCACAAACATACATTCTCACGAACATTCGCATTTATCTTTTTTATAAATACTATATTACGCTTCAAAAACTCGAGGATGGGTAAACCGATTTTAATTAGGTTTATTATAATAGAATTACGGTCAAATTTCGACTGGGCAACCACTATAGTATAAATAATTCACGCATTAACACACGCCTATTTGTCTTCATACTGCTGCCAGATGGCCTGCTCAACTTCAGAACGCACGGCAGTAACTATTCAGTTTCTTAGAATACATCATCCAAAACAAACTAGATATGATTAATAGATTACTTAAAACGTGTTGCCTACTACATGTATAATAGTGCCTAAGTTCTACTTACAGTCGATAGCCTCCGGGATTTCATTAAGCAAATTATTGACGCATGAACGGAGATTCAGCAATGCTTCGGCATGAGGGACTTCGTGTAATGAATCTATTTGAAATACGTATGTGAAGACGTCTATTTCTACGCGAAAAAGAGACTGCGTTCCTCAGTTAAAAGCTAGACATCTCGTCTGCTGGCAGTAACCACCCTCTTACAAATGACCATAATAATAATATGTGTTAGTGTATTTCGGAGAGATAGCAAGGGATGCGTGAACCCTCTCGTTTATCCCATTTTTATCCCTAATCCTCCATTTCATCATGATCTGCTGCGCAATGCTGTGTTCCTAGGCAGTGTAGGAACTCAGCACTGCGGGTTGTGCAGAATTCGTACCGGCTAAAACTCAATGACATTCTAGCGCGGCTAGCCACCTATCACTAGTGACGTCAGCCTGCCTGTCGTCCTTTACATAAAAAAACAAATAAGTAACATTTAACTTTAAAATTACAAAAAGAAGGCACATTTTATTAAATGCCTTACCTACCTGGAACAGATTCATATGCTAATTGTAATGATTTATATGATTCTAAATATATGTTTCTATATGTGCACATATGTGGAGAGAGGAAATTCTTAAATGATAATAAATTAATTAAAGTTATGTTTATGTATATGTGTCTGTAATATTTATGAGTATTATTTACTAACAATTGATTTTGTAAGATTTTGGGTCTAAGTAACCAGAGTAAAGAACTTTTATTATTATTTTATTATTATAAAATATATAACTTCTATACTTCTATACTAATATTATAAAGAGAGAAGATTTGGACATACTCACATAGGTATAAAAAATCATGACTATACATACTCGCATAGGCATAATATTTCTATCTCGTCAACACAACTTAAATCGTCTTTCAAACATTTCAGTCGCATCTTTTCACAACAATGGAGGCCAGTATTTTAATACTTGGCATTGTCTTTCAACGAACTTCTATGGAACAGATGGAATGTTACAATTCTTTTGTTTTCATTCTATACAAACTCTATTTATGCATTTTGCGTTAAACATGAGAACAAAAATAGGTTGAGTATCTTTTTTTTATTAAAGATGTGTTTGCTCTTGGCCAGCATCTAGCTGTGTAGCGAAAATGGAGCAAGCTCACCCAGAAGATGCTTATTCACTCGAACTTTGAAGGATTTGGGTTGTATGAGCTCGGAAACACAGACGCCGACAGGGAGTTCCAAACCTTGGCAGTGGGCATTATGAAGGATGCTTTAAAGCGCTTGGTCCGAAAAAGAGGGATTTCCTAAGTTGACGAAGGGATTTCACTTATTTCCACATATTCAGATGATGAGAATATTTGGTATACTGTTTCTTCGGTGGTATTTCTATGACATGGTAGCCCTGATCTTATGTTGCAGCATCAAGTAGTCTGCGGGGTAACCAACTCATTAGCAACTTACAGCAGGTATAGCGTGAGTTGCGGAAGAGTATTCGTCCGACCTCGCCTTATAGCGGACGCGGAGGACGCCAAGAGGTTCAGTCGGTAGGTCTACCTCACTATCATCTCGGGGCGGGAGTCCGACATAACCCACCGGTCTGTCCCCAGGCCGGTGGGTATCCATGATGTATTCCTCCTGTAAAAAAAGGGTATAGCGTGTTTGGGCTCAATTGTATGTAGGGAGTTAGTTTATAATTTTTGTTATATCTAGTAGAAATTGTATGAAAATAAAATGTACTTTGCAGTATCGAATTACTATTAAGAGGTCCACTTTAGTTCACTGCAAAATGAAATCTAAAAATAACCGATAGTTCTTCGAATTTTCTGATTCCATAAGCAAATTTAATTTGAGTTCTTCATTGAAAACACTTGTAAAGGGCTATCGCGTTTCTTTATTATTTTTCTGAATATATATATTATTCTATTTTTTTTAAAGATTAGCGTCACGCTAGTAGCGTGCCCCGCCCCGGCTTCGCAATAATTTTGTGAAAATTATATACACAAACCTTTCTTATTTATCAATCTTTCATAATTTCATAACCATATTAAAATCTGTTGGGTGGTTTAGAAGTATAAACCACCTACGGATTTTATATGGTCGAATTTTCACTGCTGGAAGTATATGCAGAAAAAATATATCCGTATCCAAAGGCTGGTCGCTAGTATAATAATGGGTTCGAAAAAGTTTTTTCTTATTTTATAGACCACACACATCTTTAGCCACTTTGCAAATATTGAGATAGCTTGCTTGGGAAGTTTTAATTCATCTACCATATAGATTTACACCTGACCTTGTTCCCTTAGATTTTCACGTGTTTCGATATCTTCAGAGTTTTTTAGGTATTGTTAGGTTAACATCAAGAGAAAACAGTAAAAACTACTTGTCACAGTTTTTTGATCAGAAGTCCCAAAATTTCTACAGCAATGGGATTATGTCACAGCCTAAAAATGGCAACATGTTATCGAACAAAGTAGCTCATGTACGAGTATATTATAATGAAATGTCTTGAATTTGCTTATACTTAACATACGAAAAAACTTAGCGGCAGTATCTATCCATCCATCCCATAGGTAGAAATATCCTAAGGCCTTCTAAAGGTAAAACACTTGTGCCGAAGACTTAACCGACAAAAGGCAGGTATTATAAATTAAACAATTTCTTAAATGAAATTAATCAAATCGTTTCCAAGGAAAACACGATTGAATCAGCGGCGAAGGTTGGGGTAAGGTAAGTTGTGAATAATTCAATAGAACGGCCGCGCGCGGTGAGACGCAAGTTGAGTGGAGCGCGTCTTGAGTAAGTACGACACGTTAGAGAGACGGCCGTACAAATACACTTCAATTAAGATAAACACGTCTGCTCCTTATAGAGAACCTTTGCAAGATTTTAAAACAATGAACAATCCATTGTAACGGGTACCTAGTTTATTATTATTTCTTTTTTAATGACGAATGTCAGGTTTATACTCGTACTGTTCGTCTTAGGACTTTAGTTCTCGAGGCATATTCTGTGGACGCTGCAAGAATTCCGCAGCTCCCTTGAATAGACGCTGGCATTGAGCTAGTAAGGAGTGCTAGTAAGGGAGGACTTGGCTCCCATGACTAGGCCCGCACGGGATTCTAGGAAAATTCTAGGAAATTCTAGGGACCACTTTTATTGACATTTGTGGTTTCATGTCGATGACATCGATGTCCATGTAAAATAATGTACCTCTCATAATATGGTAACATAACTTTTGAAGTATATTTTTCAAATATTTTCATTTTCATCCACATATTACAAAATACATATACAAAACAAATTACAAAATAACTCTGTCTTTATAATGATAGTACGGATTACCAATAAAATGTAGTTATTTTTTCTTTCACAAAGAAACAGGCTCGTTGAATGTTAAACATCAATAATGCATGCTCTGACATGCCGAGTGGCTGATGGTTAATTTAAGACTACTCAATAATGGCTTACTTTACTGCGCTGTGGCTTATAATTGGAGCAATTAGGTTAGCACTTGTAATACAATGTTCAACAACATTTTTTAGCTGAATATATCCAGGTAATGGCAAAAAATGCGTCTTAATCATTTGAACATTTACTTAATAGCTCAAACCAAATAAAAACTAAAAAGCGAATTAAAGACAGGAAGAAATACATTAAAAATTTTTATTTCCATTGATTTTTAAAGAAAATAATTACATTTAAAAATACATTATGTGACACTAATTCCCGACAGTTAATATTGACTCTAAAATAACTTTTAAACAATTTTTATTGAATTGTCTCATTTGCTTGACATATTAAAGCAGATAAGTATGTAATTGCTATTTAGTGAATTAGTTACTAATAGTTCACGACCTCGTGGTCATCGAAATTAAATTTAGAGTGTACGAGCATATGAGAGACAGGCCAAAACTGTACCTAAGTAGCCCCCAATTTTGTTTCATCAGTTTTCTAAATTGCTATCCACCATTTAAAAGACATATTTACGCAAAAAAAAAAAAAAAAACTAAAACGACTGATTCCAGAAACAATGGTCTTTTGTTCTGTATTTTGTGTGTGATTTTAAATTCTTTAGTATGTTTACGAATGAATAGTTAAATATAAACTTCGTCCAGCGAATTGAGTTAATAAATAATCTGATGGGTTAAACAATACCGACACGAAAATCGCGCTGTCTTCGGGTAATTTGAACAAAACATTTTCAACATTAAGCACCTTGTAAAAGGGTTTACATTTGAGCGGTGTAAGAAGACGAATACATTTATGAACCACACCTCTCACGTACACGTAGCTTAATAATTTAGAAGGTATCTTCTGACTTCTGTTTCGCTAAGTTTGTATGATAGTCCCACGTTGTACTGAGGTGAATAAATTTACAACTCTACTACAAGGCGTTTCTTCAAGGGAATGTATATTTTCACTGTTCTGATAAACGACTTTAAGATTGTAGTGATATGTAGAATATTGTTCTGAGATCCGAAAAGAGATCGTCCTCAAATCCTTCATTTCCTCAAATCATAAACGGATTTTCTATAATTTGAAAATAGGACCAAGCAAAGATGTTTGTGTGTCTGCATCTAGAATGCCACTCTTTGAACAATTGATTTTTTGAACACAAACAGACAAAAATGTATTGCAAAAATTTAAAGAATAAAAAAAAGGAATAATTTTTGTAATGGATAAGTAATTCCATTACAAACAAACATTAAAAAAAAATACAAGATTCAAATCTTTCCCCTTTACATTGTTAGTGCAGATACATTAGGTATCATGTTAACAATGTGCCCAGTCAGCCACTTTACACGGAATCATGACTCTATTAGTCCATTAGTCTTTGACAAGAACGAACAAAAGCCAGAAAAGGACTTGCTTGAAAATGTTAGATTTTTCCTGTTCCATTCATAATGAAATGGACTCATGACTAGCTGTCCTTGTCAGGGCTTCGGTAATATTTAATGAACCCCATGAATGTTGGAGGCATTTTTTTCGCGCATTTAATTTAGGATAAATGTCTCATTAATTCTTTATTTAAAGGTAAGTAAGTAGGAATAGTGTAGTGTCTTAGAGTAAGTAAGTTAGAATAATAACTATATTATTTCTACTTACATACACTAAGCGTAAATATGAGATACTTCTATATATATATATGTAATAAGATTCTATGAGTATAAGTATTTAGGGTAAGTAAGTAGGAATAATAACTAGAATTCATAAGATTTTTCCTGCAGGGTCGGCAGCGCACTTGCTTGTGCTCAAACATCGATGTGCCCAACCCTGGTGTTGCTTGTGTCCTTAGTGCGACGGTAGCCATCTACCATCAAGTGGACAGTCAGCCTGTCTGTCACCCCTAATAATATAAAATTCTAGCTGGTGCCCGCGACTTCGTCCCCGTTGAACGATGAAAGGCACTATGTCCTTTCCGGTGTCACAGACAACGTGTATACAAAATTACATAGTGATCGGTTCAGTAGTTTTTGCGTAAAAGAGTTACAAACATCCATACATCCATACACACAAACATACTTTCGCATTTATTATATTAAGTACAGATATATTTTAAGAATAAAAATAAAAATACTTAATATTAAAGAAATAAATAAAAACTTAAAAATAATTTGCATAAAAAATTTAAGTATAGATGTAGGTAATTATCAAACGTATAACTCAGATGTTCTAGTGTGTGGAAACTCAGAAGAAATTGCATTTCGTAACGTAAACGCGAAATTGTTTGCATATTAGAAAGCTTCTAGGAGAATGTGTAACTACACAAGGAAAATGTGTACTCTGTTACTTTGCACATGAACCCTTGATACCGATTCAAAGAAGAACCGTTACTTCCGTCCTCGACTTTTTGTAGACGCACAAAAAAGTCAAGATAGAGCGCGGCCGGGTGTGTGCGTACAGCGTACTTTAACAAATGAACGCTTACTCCAAAGAAAAAGGGAGGCCTTTTAAATAATTGCTGGCCCGACAATGGGATAACGGAGCATTTTTTATACGCCCGAAAGTGTAAAAAGCCTTGAATTAAATAAAGAGAAACGAGAAAGTGTAGAAAAGCCTTCGCTGTAAGTATAATTTCAAAACCGTATACATTATGTTTTCTTAGTTAAAGTGAAGTACACTTGAGATAAACTGCAATTTCTTTTATAATAATTTAAAAGTTGTTTTTAAAGTGAAAAGTTCTTTTGGCTGGTTGGGCATTTTTATTTTTGGGAAAATACAATGAATTGGTTTTGGATTTTTTTTTTATATATGTGTAGCTAAGTTTAAATTTTTGACATGTAAGTTCTTGTCGTTCGGTTTTCATCACTCGCTTTGGTTCACATTTTTGTCCAATATTTTTTCTGTTTTCCCTTTTTATTGTTAAGTTTTTTTTTTGTAGCGTTAATAAGTAAACGTTTTTCTCTTTCCCATAGTTTCCATAATTTCATATTATATTTTAACTAAATTTACCGAATAACACGGAAAACTAATTAAATTCGTCAAATAACTTGGATGCTCTCAACTTGTTCAAGGTGCATTTTCAAGTGTAAATATAAGTGGCTCTGCTGAAATGAAATAAATTTTATTCCTTCTAATGAATTTCGCCTTTGAAACGTTGACGACATATTCTTACGCATTTTTAACCCCGACGCCCGACACAAAAACAGGGTCTTATAGGTTTGACCTGTGTATCTGTGTGTCTGTCTGTAGAATCTTTGCTCCTAAACGGATGGACCGATTTTGATCCATTTTTTTTTTGTTTCTTGATCGGGATCGTTCTTGGCTATAATTTATGAAGATCTGTTCAGGCGTTGCATACCATTAGCCTATTAGCTAGTTGCTAGCCTATTGAAATGACTGTTCACGAGGGACACAGACGAAGTCGCGGGCAAAAGTTAGTCTCTCATTCAAGTCATGTGTTACAGTAATGAATAAAAAATAAAAGAAAACTAATATTACTTAACAGAAACACCCTTTTCCTTACAAGATTAAATCTAGTCGAATATGAGAAAAGTTACGTTAC
This sequence comes from Synanthedon myopaeformis, assembly GCA_944738685.1. Taxonomy (NCBI): domain Eukaryota; kingdom Metazoa; phylum Arthropoda; class Insecta; order Lepidoptera; family Sesiidae; genus Synanthedon; species Synanthedon myopaeformis. The sequence continues at coordinate 2,726,501 of OX122938.1, read as the reverse complement.
ATCATATTACTGCCTCTTTTATTAATCTTCACCGTTTAATTTTGAACTGTATTCTTTGATTAGCTGTTACATTGAACCCATGATCACTACAATTAATTGATACTGGTTGTTACTAAAACGAACCAGCTTGGACACCCCTGCCGGCTTCGGACTTGTCAGCCTTTATTAAGAATTCCCAAACGCTTTAATTCATAAGCGGTAGCGATTGTAAATCCCCGACGCCAACGCAAAACGGGGTGTTATAAGTTTGAAGTGTAAGTCTGTGTATGTGTGATTAGAGAGTTGAAGTGGCAGTGGGCAGGAAACATAGCACGGGGAGCCGACAGCCGCTGGGGTCGGAAGGTTCTCGAGTGGAGGCCACGGATCGACAAGCGCAGCGCAGGACGTAAGGTGAACAGACGACCTGATAAGGGTCGCGAGTCGACGGTGGATCTAGGCTGCTTCTGACTATTTCCTATTAGAAAATTAAGAAGAAAATTGCTGGACAGTGGACGTCAAAATCAAAATCAAAATATTTATTTATAAATTAGGTTTCTCGAAGAAACTCTTATGATCGTCATTATAAATTTATATTTACCTGCGGCTGAGGTATTCTGAGAAACATGTCTAGCCTTGTTGACTTTTGTTTTATTAAAAAAAAAAACATTAAAAATTGATTATTGGTTGCTGATTTTTTTCACGGAACGCTCATAATTTAGAGCAAGCAACAGCCTGTTACCGAACTTGGAACGTCCATTAGCCTTAATTGGGCCAACCCTTTATTATGATGATTCGGAAAAAAGTTCCTCCAGGTTCGTTCTAATAGTAAAACAGCGTACTAATAAGACACAGTCGATTTTAAAGACAAATATTACCGGAAACTTATTGTTCTGCGATGCTGGAATAATGTTTACAGTGAAAATATTACATTTTTTATTCTTCTCATACTGCCTAGTAGCATGATAATATTACCTGATAAGGACACAAAAGCACATTCCTTACATACTAATTTTAAAAATAAAATAGTAGTGGCAGGGCACACTGCGTTTTCGCAGTCATATAGGCAGCCCACATTACGGGCTGACGGTCCATCTTATGGTATGTGGCTTCCGGCGCCTATAACACAAGCAACGCCATAGGTGCTGCAAGTGTGCTGTCGGTAATAGAAGGAATAATTGATAAGGAAGGGATTGAGTAATGGGCTCTGGCAACACTTACTCACTCATCGAAACACAACAGCAGTACGAGTATACTGTTTTTCACGGCTTCTGTAACGGAGTGGTTACTGCCGCCACTACTAAAAGAAAATATTAAGTATCTCTTGCATTTAATGGTGCTATAAAGCGTGTTAACAAAATCTATTTCTATGTTAATCGTTTCATTATTATATAAGTCGTTAAACTAATGGAAGGTCCATTAGTTGTTCCTTGTTCCATTTTCATACATTTTGAAAATAAATGATTTCGTTGATTATAGACGTTGAGTAAACACGAGTCTGATAAATGTGACTGATTTGTAATGTGGTTGTCCATTCTCGGATTACATTAAATAGGTTTAGCCTACAAATTAGCTACGGAATCTGTTTATCCAGGATTAAGGGGTTAATGTTTCTGAGCTGGTTACGACATAGTTGCGATTTATATGACAGCTGCAGATCATTGAATCTATTGCCGTCAGTCCTGATTTATTCAGGTACATATGTGTAGGAAATTTGGAATTTAATTTGGAGTTTATTTGAATTTAAATTTTTCTGGTTTTTTCAGCCCCAAAACATGTGCCACCATGTTACATATAATCAATATAAAATAATATTCACAATATTATAACAATTTAAATTGTTTTACATTTTCAATCGTCACAGAGCAGTGAGGTAGAAAAATGTCATTAACGCCACATCTATCACCCGAACACAGTTTGACAGATTACCATGAAAGTTGGTGGCCATCAAAGTGTTTTCATGGAGAAAGTTTTTATGGTGGGAAAAAATTACAAGGCGAGCAAAGACTCGGAATACCTTTAGTTAACTATATACATATATTTTGTTAAGATATTTAGAAAAAAGGAGGTGCTATTCTATGCAAATAATTTTCTTTGACAATGTACTTCACGGTCAAAAACTAGCACGACTAATTAATAATAAATAATAAATCTAATTATTTAATTATTAGCGAGTGCGGTCACAGTAAACTCATGGTAAATGTACTGGTCTTGCGAGTTCAGTGTTTTTTTCTCACACAAAAAGTGCCCAACGCGCCTAAAGAAGTTTTCACTTCAATAACAAATTTTAAAACTACTTATATACATGTAATAGTGTAATGTCTACATAAGAGGATAGCAAAACAAACAATACCGCAATCCAAACATTTGCCGAAACATGTGTTGGCACAATTGTTAACGATAGCTTGAATTGAATACAAGTTAGCAACAAGTACTTTGCACGGAGACGGCAAACAAGTCTCACAATAGACAATATACCCATGAAACTTTATGTTTCAAGAATAGAACTGCTGCTAGTAGATCTGTTATAGGCGCTTGGCTCTTATTTTGAGGTCTGAGAGCTCAGTATCTAATTTTGGGCTATAAGATTCTATATCTTGTAGAACCTTTTTTTAAATAACAGGTAATAAAAAAAAGCGCAGTGCAGCACATTTTTTTTACGTGGGAAAATCTGCGAACCAAATCCCTACCGATCTCCCCATGGTATGTGAAACTTCTACTACGGCATAGCCTGGTACATAGACGCAAAATTGCCTTTCTGTGTGTCTTCTATAAGATGTACTTCGGAGAGTGTGCTCAGGAGCAGCATAAGCTCATACCGCTTCCCCCTTTCTTCCATCGGACATTTAGGCGTACGGCAGGTTATCATCTTGTCAAAATCCCTCTTTTTCGGACTAAACATTTTAAAAACTCTTTTATAATACGGACTGCCAAGGATTGGAACTCTCTTCCGTCATATAACCCACATCTTTTTAAAGTTCGACTTTTACGTAAAAAAATATAAACAAACGCACATTCTTTGAAATTTCCTCAATGAGTTTTACATAGAGAACAGTGTCCTCTCAAGTATACTTATTGTTGCTCACAGGAGGTGGAGTGAGGGTTTCTTTATTTGTGTTGCATCACTCTTGTTTGTTTCAGCAGAGTGCTGTTAGGGTTAATGAAAAATAGCACAGCGCAACACTCGGAGCGTCCTATTTCTTATTTCTCTCCAATTTCAAATGTTCAAGAGGGCAAATGAATCCACTGTTTTTTTTTTATTTGTTTACGATTTTCTACTTGAGAATATTAAATTTATTTCGTGCCTTCTTATTTTATGCTCTGCACAATTACTCGAATGATATATTTTTTCTTTTTGGTAACCCCCGACGCCCAACATGAAAGGATGGAAAAAATATTTATTAAATCTTTTTTTTTGTTTTTTGTTTTAATCGCTTATAACACAAGCAACGCAAGTGCAAGTGCGGGAAAATGGCCTCTGGCATCCCTTACTCACTCACCAAAACACAAAAGCACACATTCTGTAATTTCATAGGGTCTATTGTAAGGGGGTGGTTACTGCCGCCAGCAGAGCTGCCCAAATGATTGCAAAACTCAGTGTGCTCTCGCCCGGTGAGCTACTACATTCCAAATCCACACCAAAGCTAACTTTGGTGGAATTCATTGGAACTTTGGTCAACTTTCATGAACTGCATTAATGAAAAATTAATTTCCAAAATTGACCCTGCCAAACCCGGAACTTCTGAGACGGAGCGTTAAGGAAAGCACTCAAACCTCTTATACCACGGGTCGTCGTTATACGAGTATATATCAAACATAATACCTATATAGGTAAATTAACTTAAAAAATCCAAGCACCTACAAACTAAACTATCTAAATTACATTTAAAACATTTTCAATAGCCCATAATACCCTATTTATCAGACTTCTAAGTTTATAATTACACAAGCTTTGAAACATCTTAAAGATATAATAACGTCTTCGAGCTCACTAGCTGGGGTTTACATTTAATTAGTGATATTATTGTATAGGTAATTAACAAGAAAGTTCCAGGGAAAACTGTTACGTTAATAACATTGTACTTACATGTACTTAATTAGCACAAGCATTAAGTTGTCGGTAAACCACTTAGAGGTTCGAGGCAGCATTATTATTATGAAGCATATATTTTAGCGAAAAACATCCTAACAATATTATTAATCTGTATTATATTTTTTCATTTTTCAACGCGGACAAAGACACGGGCACCAGCTAGTATCCATTCTCCATACTAATATTATAAATGTTAAAATAACTTTGTCTGTCTGTTACCTTTTCACGCCTTAACTCCTCAACCGATCATCATGAAATTTTGCATTACACGTTGTCAGGGATACAAAAAATGACAGGGTTCCTTTCGTCCAGAGAAAAGAAATGTTCCCAAGGGATCATCTAAAAACAGAGATTCAACAATAGAAGCAATGAATATGTCAGGAGTTATATTGCTCATATATTTGGTCTGTTATATATTTTTTCTTTTTCAACGCGGACGAAGTCGCGGGCACCAGCTAGTATACTATTATATATATATGTGAGCTTTTGTGCTTCGATGTTAGGGGTGCGAAAGTCAATTCCCCTAACACATCTTTGTACCTCATCTTGGTGTTGCTTATCATTATAGACGATGGAGCTGCGTGCTATAAAGTTGACCGTCAACTTGCGATCTTTACCATCCTATAAAATGACACGGTTTTGCCTTTTTTGACTCATACGCAACTATATTTTCTGTAGAATATCCATATGTAGATATAACCCCAGGCGTGAACTAACAAGTTGTATTCGCACTTGCTTTGATCTTTGTATGCTCTTCGTATTCCCTCGCGCTAGCAACTTCGTCTCTATCTGTAAATTTTTAACAAAATTGTTCTGCTCGCTATATTTTGTGAAGAAACTGTTGCAATGTTTCAGTAAAATCAGTAAATATAAGATTTCTAGTAGATTTTTGTAAGACAGCCTCGAAAAACAAATTTTTTAGATACACTTGCATACTACGGTCAGCAGAAAACATTAAGGTTGATCAGCAGAAAATTTCAAATAGATTCAATAAGATAAAATAGATTCAAATAATTCAAATAAAAATTTACTTTAATTAATATAACTATTCGCCCATGTTATATACCGTTTGCAAGTTGTAGTGGCAATTTATTAATTGGACTCTGAGAAATTCAGTTGCTCGGGCGAAAAATCTTAAATTTGTTGTCTCTTTGTTTTAGTAAAAATAAATACACCTTTTGCCTAAATAAATTTTTCAAGACCAAAAGGTGCCGATTTTGTTATATTCCGTTAATAATAAATATTACGACGTTATGGTTATTAAATTTTATAACTGTAAAATATTATTGGACACTGATTAATCTAATTATATTTATTATTAATTTTTGTCTTTTATTTAGAAACTAGCTTCGCCCGGGGTGCCCGGGGTGCAAAAGGGATAAACGGGGTATCCGTTTATCCCTTTTTCCATATGTGAAAACCGAATTAAAATCAATTTAACATTTTTGTATATAAAAAAATGATAAGTAATGTTTAACATTGTATTTTTTTTACATTTGAATTAAAATAATGTATACCTACACTTCATATATCATTAAACAAATGACTTGCACAATATAAAACCACGATCGCTGATTTAAAACCAGCATTCGTTACGAAACAAATCTACGGTCAAATAGGTCACGCCCTGTTGCAATTGTACTGAAAGTTTAACGCTGCTCCGGTGTAGATAAAGCTGTGTTACAGCGGCGATATCAACTTTTAACATAATTACTCCATATTAAACTGTTGCACGCGACTTCACCCGCGTAACTTTATAAAATATAGCCTTTATTACTCGCTGATAACGTAGCTTTCTATAGGTGAAAGAATTTTCAAAATCGATCTAGTAGTTTTTGAGTTCACTACAAACATACAAAAATACAAATCATCTCCCTATAATATTAGTGTAGTTTGTTTAAATAACAAAATATAGTTAACAACAAATAAATAGTTGTATTATTTTATAAGTAACACCCCAAGGATTTTTTCGTGAAGTTGTACTCAAAGAAAGAATTTTTGGAAACGTATTTATGGTCTGATTTTTCCAGATATGTCCAGAAAATTTGATTTTTTTTTTGTATTATATGTTAAGGTCAACAGACACGCTAACAGTTCACGTGATGTGTGGTGGTTACAGTCACCTAATAACACAAGTAACACCATTGGTAGATAGTTAGGTACTACAAGTGCGCTGATTACATTATTTGAATGAATGATAAGTGATGAAAGATAAGTAAGATAGAATGATAGATAAGAATGAAGATAAAATGGTTCTGACATCCATTACTAACTCATCAAAACAAAACAGCACATATGCTATTATTCAACAGTGGTTACTGTCACCAGACGGGCCACCCAAATGACTGCAAATGATTACAAATAGTATTACAAATTAAATAATGTTTACAAATACCCTCTAAATGCTATTCAGTTGTTGAACGATATTGTTATTATGATGTTCTTTCATACACCTTACTAGATAAGGATCACAGTAATTTCTAGCGTGTTACAGTTTTGTAAGGGTTGTAAATAACAAAGGTGACATTATCGTAGCGAATCGACTGGAGGGTGGCCACGGTACGACAATAAATAAATGAAAATTACACGCAATCTGATAAATGTTTCGCTAATGATACCCACGTTTTCGGGTAGTTTAAAGTAATAGACATAATTACTGGTAGAGAAAATTGGAAGCTTTGTAAAAAAAATTGCCAGGCTATTGCATGTAACTAAATTGTAGGGATTATAGGATAAATTCTAAATCACTATTCAAACTTTTGAATAATGATCACTTATGAATGCACCAAAAAAATTAACGAGTCCGCTGGATGAGTAGTTAAGATGCTTGCATTATCGCACTGACTCAGGGGTCCCGGTTTCCGCAAGAAGTAGTATTCGCTAATCCGTTCGTGTGCAAGCGGAACCCTCTTCCGGAAATGGAGTGAGAGGTTGGTAGTGAGGTAAAAAGGAGGCGAAGTCGCGAGCAAACGCTGGTTAAATTTATAATCATAAATTAGTTAAGCAGTTTCTATGCGACCTCCTACCAAACTTTACTTCGATCGAAAATTAGTATAGAAAAATACGTACTCTACTTTCGTTACATACTGTGAAGTCATGACATTGATATTATTAATTTATCAAAATAATAAATTGTTCCGACATAGCTGCTGGAGCTATGCTATTTGGGCCTTTACCAATTCGTCAGCGTCGACCGAGATACACGAGGCTACAAATAATATTGATCTACATTGTCTCCCTACTACATAGCTCGTTTGAATAGTAAACAAGGGATCAGTAACTTTTAGTATATATTTTTAACATTTTTTTTTGTATTGTGAAGGGTGGCATGAAAGCTAACAACACACTTGAGAGGGAAAAAGCACGTTTCTGACTGAATAAAGATTCAGATATAACGGAATCAACCTTGCGATCCATTAAGCGGACAAATTGAACAAACAGAGTGTGTAGTGCGAGTTTTACTCGTGAATTTATATGGGAATGAAGCAGCGCCACCTAGTGGCTAACGTGTAGCGCTCCTTCATTACCATATAAATTCACGTTTACGCGTTCGATGCGTTTGATAGAGTAAAACTCGCACTACACACTCACGTAACTAATATTATAAATGCGAAAGTGAGTTGTACGCTTTCACGCCATAACTATTCAACCAATCATTGTGACATATACATACACGGACTTTATTACGAGGCCACCTTCTCGAAGTTGGCTCTACAAAATTAGACTGTTTGTCCCAAGTATATAATTATGTAGTCGTCAACAACATGGAGAGTTGAATTTCTAACTGTTACCATTTACTTTAACTGTTTAACCGCTTGGTTTTGTAGTAGTTGTCCTAGCGCTCGACTCGTTATTTTTTAAGAGAAATTTCTGCTTGTATAATGTTTATGTAAACATTATACAAGCAGCAGATCTGATATAATGTTTGTCTAAACATTATACAAGCAGACGGAAGCAGAAGGAATTTGTCGTATATATACGGCTCTGGCAAAATGGACACGAAAATAATTGTCGGATAAATCCGACTCTGGCGGTTAAAAGATTAATAATGTTATTGAACGATTAATAAGGCTCTTCATATAAAGTAACTAGTTGTCCCGCTCCCGGCTTCGTCCGGGGTGCATTTTTTTCCGTAAAAACCTTCCCTGATTAACCCTCTATCCATTGCTGAAAACCGCATGAAAATCGGTGCAGTAATTTTATAAGTTTATCGCGAACAGACTGACAGACAGACTTTGTTTTATAATATTTAAGGATATTGTGTACTAAATTGTATAGTTACGAATATATATTATATTGTTATGACAATTTGCTTCAGTACATTATCGAGGTGCATTATGATCGAAACAGCATTATAATCCATTAGAACGATTAATTGTTGCGAATGGCTTGTTCGGTGACATGACGTCACTTGATTTACTACCTCACGACCTGTGTAGATGTGTATGGATTGGTGTACCTATAGGTACGGTATTCATAATACTATCGAAGAATGAATTTGCAAGTAATTTTGTGTTATTATAATATGACTATGTCAATTTATGTTATTTTAAGATCATATCAATTATAATGATGACTTAGTTGAGACTCTACAATTAAACATACTTTGAACGAAAATAAACACGAGTATCTACGATATGCATATTGCCTAATATAAGTTGACCTCACAAACTGTCATCATAATCTTTAAGTATCTTGAAGTCTATCTATCCGATCTGTTATAAAACGTGTTCTTAAACCGAAAACATTAAAACATTTAGAAATGAAGTCATAGTGTATTTTCGTGAAAAAACCAATTTCGAAAGAAAATGTCTGGGAAGAGAAAACAAATATAGAAAATTGCAATACAAATCTAATAGGAAATAGGGGAAATAAAACAAAAAAGGCACCTTGCTGTTAGCTATCACATAACATCATCATACGTGACTCACAGCAATAAAATTTCCCTAACACAAAATACAGTGGATTCTGAACCTTATTCTGTAGAACACAAGAGTCAAATAGGTACGAAAGTAACAGTCAGCACACAAATATATGATTGCAGTTAAAAATTAAATTTAATATTGAACGTGTAAGGTAAACGTGGTTTTGTAACTGCATTTGAAACTTTGTAATTCGAATGTACTGAAATGGACAGATAGACGAAGGTAAAGTTTGATGTTGCATAAACTGTGTTGTTATTTAGGCGAGAAAGAAGCGAATTTATTTGTTTGAAATCAAACATGCAAATCATAAATTTCTAAAAATGTTCTGCACGTTTCACACAAAATACCTATGGCACTATCGAAGCCCGCGGCAACAATAGTACGCGTGGATTTAATACATTGGTAAATAGTGTAAAAATCCCCTACAATCTTTATTTTTAAGTTAGAACGAGTATAGGAAAATTTGTACACTTTATTGGTTAATAAAAAGACCAATAACAATTAGTTGATAAACTGTCTTGTGTCCACTGCTATGACACAATCACCATTGACATTCCCGTTACTTTTACTGTGACGTTGGACAACCTGGCATGGTTTAATGGCTCCTCTCCACTACCCGCGATTACAGACGATTACGGGCAAGCACGATAGTGTAGAGGGCATACTCGGCTGTACTCATCTGTGATCGCCTGCGGCCCGTGATTTGTCGACTTTCGGGTGCGCAGTACAAAAAATCTTGTATGCTTACCGTTCGACAAACTGCTACCGAAGATTATGTAGATGCTTGCATCGATAATCACGTCACGATCAACGATCATCACTGATAGTGTAGAATGGCCGTAACACATAGTTAGACAGTGGATTCGGGTTGCTTCTGAACGGTCCTGTTGGATAATTATCGGGTGGCCTCTGTCCAGCAGAGGATGTTCTACGGCTGAGATGAAGGAACTGGACAGGGGTACCGGATTTGGTTCCCGGCAGGGTCAACTTTGGGAATGAACTTTTCAAAAGTGGTTAAGGGTTGCCAGAGCCAATTACCCTATCCTTTCCTAATCCCTTATCCTTAATCCTATAATGGTTGGCAGCGCATTTGTAACACTTGTGGCATTGATTGTGTTATAGACGACGTTAGCCATCTACCATCAAGTGGACCGTCAGCCTGTATAAAAAAAGGTTTGACTAGTTTGAGAATCAACTCAAACACCAATATTTATTTTTTATTTGTCAAATATTCAGTAAATAACTTTTTATTATTAACATAATGATGAACTCAACCCTTGTCAAAGACTAAACAAGTTACGAAGCGAACATAAAATATCCATTAAAAACATAAGCGCACAATTTTAGCTGACTGTTTCCTTTCAAAAACAATGAATTCCTTCATGGAATAATAGCTTTGTATTTACCTACATTTATTTAAAAATAACTAAACGTCTTTCACCGTACTCTCTGACTCGGAATAGATTGAAACGCTCGAGTAAAACGATTGTGTTCAGCTATTTTTGTAACAATACATCTGTACCTCTCGCTGTTGATCGTCTTTAAGGTAATTAATTCAAATCGTGTAGGAACATTTTCTCCATTACATGATGTATTTTGAGGTGGGCAGCACGACTGGCTGTAGTAACCACCGAGCAGAGAGAATACCGCTATCTATAGGTACAAAGACTATAGGTAGTCTGTTAGATCTGATATTGTCTATATTATCTATATCTATATCTATATCTATATCTATATCTATATCTATATCTATATCTATATCTATATCTATATCTATATCTATATCTATATCTATATCTATATCTATATCTATATCTATATCTATATCTATATCTATATCTATATCTATATCTATATCTATATCTATATCTATATCTATATCTATATCTATATCTATATCTATATCTATATCTATATCTATATCTATATCTATATCTATATCTATATCTATATCTATATCTATATCTATATCTATATCTATATCTATATCTATATCTATATCTATATCTATATCTATATCTATATCTATATCTACATCTACATCTATATCTATATCTATATCTATATCTATATCTATATCTATATCTATATCTATATCTATATCTAATATTTTACCCTACAAATTTAAAACATGTGCACGAATGAAGTCGTCGATAATAGCTAGTCACACAAGTAAAAAGAAAACGGAACCGTCATTTCAGTTTGCTTAAAAAATCAGAAATTTCAACTTCATTTACGTGGCGTAAGCGTAGAGACATTCTCCATTAAGATGTTCTAGAAACAATTTGGCAAAGGCGTTGGCTTTTACTGATTTACAAACTTTACTTGGCGCGCTCAGCTTAATTCGACATCGTTATTTCAAAGGCATAAGGTCTACATTTTAAATTGAATTGTGAAAGAAAAAGATTGTGAGATTGTAAGACAAAATGGGGGCAATGAAGACGTCGTTCCATGTTTTATTTGAAGGAATTACATGTGTGACTCGTTTCATTCCTGATTGTTGCTTAATTATTTTGTTTGTCGTAGACGTTCGTAGCGCTACGACAGTGCTACGCTTCTACATCGCTGTAGCTGCTACGAGTTGTGTCTTCAATCAAAATAGTATAAAACCAAATATTTAATTGCTAATAATTAAATCAAATTTTTAGTTTTTTTTTAAGTAAAGCTAAATCGCATACACGAAATTGTAGGTCTGTTTTGGGATTTATGCACATGACATTTAATAAACGTTTGAATTGTTTTTGATTGGCGCGTTGTTTTTAATTCAACAGTGAATCGACTATCGACGCTTGCTTCGAAATTCCACCTTTAAGTTAGATCAAACTAATTAACTGCATTACGTCAAAACGCGTTTGTGAATAGTCCGTTAGTTCAACCGTCAAATCTATGTACTTTAAAATACTATGTTCAATTATAACAACGGCGTGTTTAGAAACGTTCCATTATTACTTGTGTTTTATGTACATATTGATAATGCGAATGGCGAATAAGCTAGCTGTATTAAACTTGAAAGATGGTATAAATGTGTACATAATCACCATCGTTTCAGTTGGACGTTAAGGCACTGAGGATTTTTAGACGAGAATATCTCGGAGCTTCTCGAACGCTAAATTTATATATTTAAAGCCTTTTAGTGAAGAACTTTTTTAAGTAGTGGCAGGGCGGCCCAGTATCAGTAGTCCGACGATCGGACTGATTATTTCGCAGTCATTTGGGCAGCCCGTCTGGCGGAAGTAACCACCCCCTTACTGAAGACCACCGTGAAATAATAGCATATTATACGATGTATTTCGGTGAATGAGTAAAGGAGGGCATAACCGCATCCCTTCCTTATCCCTTATCTTTAATTCTTCTATAGTCGGCAGCTCACTTGAAACACCTATGGCGTTATTTGTGTTATATGCGACGTAGCCACCTACCATCAAGTAGACCGTCAGCGTGTCTGTCCGCCTTAACATAAAAAAGAAACTTAAATTTTAGTAGGTTTTGTTATTATTAAATTATGTGTATATTAAAAAAGTGACATCCGTACGAAGCCCGGCGAGACGCTAGTACGTAATAAAGTAAGACATGATAAAATAAAATTCTCCGAGTCAGTTTTTATGTTGAGTGCTAAATAAAATACTGGCCTTATAAAAAAGTTAAGGACCGTAATTAAATTTAAATGCCTGTTGCTCAATTGAAACATCCGTGTGTAAGATTTGTAATCATGCAATGGTTGTAACAGTTAGCCTGGTGAATCGTTTTGACGTGGTTCGCTATTACGATGCCATCCGCATATTGCGCTATTGCGTTTATTCCAGCGATGGAAACAAATGCTTCTGAACTATTTTTGTTTGAACATATGATAGTTTTATTTTCAAAGATGCAGTTACATTATTAACTTTTTTCTTAAATGTTAAAGTCGACCTGTATGGTCATAGAAGACCAAATAGCAGGATGTATGCTGTTGTGTTTCGGAGAGTGAGTACAGAATGTTAGAATTTATATTCCCTTTCTATTCACTTATTAATATCCTTGACAGGTTTGACATGAATAAAAAAAAAGTGGCACTCCGGGAGTGCCGACAGAAGTGAAAACTTGAACAATTACGTGTTTATTTTTTGAATCGTCAGGAAATATTTTATTGTGCAGGAAATAATTTTAAATTAAATTTTTTTTATTCATTATTATAAACTCTAATACTATAAAAATTATATTACCCACTACTAGTTAAAAGAGTAAGCTCTCAGTAGCTCCTCTATACTCGTAATGAAAATGTTGACGACCTTTTTGGAATATCACTGGCCGTTTTCTATATTTATTTGAAATTACTGTGTTCTTTCTGTAATGGGGTGGTTAGTGCCTCCAGACAGCGAAACGCAGTGTGCCCAGCCACTACGTCAAACCTAACCTAACTATTCAACAATAACAAAATTTTTAATAACTATTTTAATTGCAGACATTGTGATGTAATTCCCTAATTGGTCTATCATAATGGGATTCATAATATCATTACTCATTATTATGAAAATGTTTGACCTTTATGATTATAACATTTCGAACAAATGAATAATTCATTATTAAATTTATGATGTCATTGGATTTTAGATAATTGGGTCAATTTAATAAATTAGTCTGAAATTCAGACGATTATAATATAATATCATAGTTTGGTTGGGTTCTACCCCTAGTTTGGATTCTAATTATGAGTTTGTATTAAGCATTGATGTTTTCAAATAAGTCTTCATTGACTTACGTCCAACGTGAGTCCAACGTGTTCAAATTCAAACTATTTATATGCCTGTACATGGCTCAGATAACATTAGAACTAAAGGTAGAGCCCCCATCTTATAAAGACACCACCTCACCATAGAATTCCAACAAATTAAAAATTAAGCTTTATAAAAAAAAATTATAATATCATTTACAATATCATTTTTATAATATTTAAATTTGTATAATACCTTCATGGTGCCCAACAAAATTCCACTCAACCGCTGTAAGAAGATTCATAATAAATGCTGAAATAGTTTGGTTTTCGCAGAAGGTACTATTTTATCCGGTTCTAGGTGGCGGACGGCGGGAAACGGATAGTCCGGCCCCTTATTCGATTGTCTTAGTGTTAGAGCTCAGAGGCACGCGATTGTATCGATTAACAAGATTGTAGTTTAGGTCCATAAAGTAGTTTGGTCTTCATGAAATTCAAGTAGTTTTTAGTTTATTCATTACAAACAAATATACAAATCTTATTTTATTAATATTAGTGTAAAAGATTCTATTTTGGCCTCTTGCAACCAAATAGAAAATATCACCTCCATAAACTGAAAACCGTTGCATGGTCCTTCGAACCGGGTTATATTTCGGCCTTTTCTAACCAAACGAAACCATAGGTGTAAGACCTTACAAGGTTGTAAGATACTTTAAATTTACATAAAAAATAGAGTAAAGTTGGTAAGAGCATTTTAAAACCTTTCCAAATAACGAGGCTCAAGGTTTCCCTAATGCTGCACTTAGAGCGGTCCAGGAATGTGGAAGAGAACATCTATAACATGATTTAAAATACCCATCCATTAACGGAATGTATTGCTCCGCACCAAAAAGGTACAAATTGGCAACCAAAGTGATGCTTGTAATTGGATTCAGTGCAAAATTAATTACCTCTGTTCTAAGTGGCTCAGAACCGAGGCGTATTAGATCGATACAAATTCCTAACAGACACGATTTCGCTCTATGTACAGCTTTGAGGCTACCTTGTTAAACAATTAATGCAATGTACCTGTTTAGATTTTGTGCAGTACTACATTATAATAATTTATACCAACTTTACTTGGCATTTACCATTTTTATCCAGTTTATGACAAGGTTTATGAAGTTTATGACTTTGGGATCAATCCAATAGTATAAATAAAATAAAGTCGCTTCCCGCCGTCTGTCCCCCTGTATTAGATCTTTTAAACTACGCACACGAATTTTAATGCGGTTTTCACTAATGAAAGAGCGTTAAAAAGGAAGGTTTTATAATTTGCAGAAAAAAAATCCGTGCGAAGCTGTGTGCGGCCCGCTAGTATAAGTACGAGTATAAGACACTAGCTTTTGCCCGCGGCTTATACGTGCGGCATACACTTAAAAAAAATAGTTAATAGTTATTTGAAAAATCAGCGACACCTAACTTTTACATTTTAAAACAAAAATAGTTTCAGAAAAACTTCGTATATTCAACTGCAAAGCCGTCTAGTCATTTCTTTAGAAAATAGGTAATGCTCATACCGATTTAGGAAAAGAGATAATAACTCAACTTGAATTATTTGTTTATCATTTAGTAAGTGAATGTATTCAAACACTTAAGGTTTACAGCACAACTTGTAAATTCTGCGGTCGCATTTACTCGTATATGTGATTATAGGGCACTTTACAATGTAAAGATTTCTTTCTAATAAAAACAGAACAGTTTTCGTATGAAAGCGTGTGTGAAAATGATATTTCACTGTGTAATGTATGGGGGGTAATTAATAACGAAGAGGTACGTGTAAAAACAACTTATTAAACAAATAACAAATTGTTAAATTATTAACAAATTAGTATGTAACAGTCAAGTCGAATGAGCATTATTTGTTACTCAAAAGCCTAAACACTTCACACTGGACCAGAGGAGCGTTTGGCTATTTTTTTTAATATAAAACTGGATATAAGCCTTAATATAAGCTCTGGTCGCTTGTCTGCCGACCTTCACATAAAAATAATACTTCTTTTAAATTTTTATCTGTCTATGTCTAAGTCTAATGTAAAATTGGGAGTACTTTTTTATGATCTGATCCCATTCCTACCTTCCCTTAGTTTATCCTCTAAAGGAGTTTGCGATTCATAAAAAATTCCTTGTGTTTATAAAAGATGGTTAACTGAACTCTGGTTATCATGAGCTTTCTTCATATAACATGAAATTCTTAAAATATATACCATTCAAAATCGTATATTGTAAATAGCCTCAAAATACAGTAAAGACAAAGCGTTCACAAGGCCTCGTTTCGGCTCATTACACACCAAACGACTTGCCTCGCCTGAAGACGGGTGACTCGACGCTACGTCGTTTGCCTGCACTTTTATAGACAACTTGCCATTTACTTCTATTTCAGAATAACCTTTTAATTTCAATCCACGTTGTTTTCTTAAGAAATTCTTTGTTTGTTTTTTCATTAGATATGCCGACTAAAAATTCAATTTAACAGAATGTGGCTCTATCTACTGATCATCTCAGCCGTAGGACGTCCACTGCTGGACATAGGTCTTCCCATAAGACCCAATAATCCCAATAAGACCGGTCAGAAGCAGCCTGGATCCACTGTCGACCCGCGGCCCTTATCAGGTCCTTTGTAGGTTTTGTGGGTGGACGTCCTGCGATGCACTTTGCGGTCTTTGGCCTCCATTCGGCCCCCTTCAAGCCTTAGTGGCCGTCGGCTCTCCGTACTATGTGTCATGCCCACTGTCACTTCAACTTACTGATCCGCTGGCTCTGTCGGCAACTTTCATACTTTCATATTCATATTTCATATCAACTTTCAATTACTATATACTGATACCCATAGAAAATATATTGATACCTCGAAACGAAAGAATGCAATACCGCTTGCTACGATCGGCAATAGAAAGACAGCACAAAAATATTTATTTATATTAATAAAATAAAATTATGTGTGTGTTTTTTATTTATTTAATATGTGTCTCACACATTAACATACAAAGCATACTTAAAATAGATTGTTGCGAAGTGCCGAGATATTTCCGACTTGAGTCTTCTAATTAGATCAATAGTTAACATTTTAAATTCCCTTAAATAAAAATCATGACTTTGTTTGAATCTGTATTAAAGAGACGTATTAATAATGAAGAAGGTTCTAGGTCGATAACAGCCAACACACGAAAGCAACTAATTGAATTTCCTTCACGAAAAACTTTTTACGTTCACCTTTTTATTCGCAGCTGCGGTTTCACACTATCGGAGGCTCGGCCGAAATGGCTCCGATATTGAATAGATTTTACGATAGATTTTCACCGTTACTTGTGATGGTGGCGGAATACAGTTTTTATCTTTTACTTTACGTTGATACATACGATCAAAGACAGAGTTTTGTAATTTCGGACATTTTTTATTAATCATCATGATTTTTATTAAACTTATTTGTAGATGCACAAATAGAGCATAAGGCGCGATTTCACCATACTCTGTTAGTATTTGACATCGCTGTTAAGTCATTTAACATAAGTTTACAGTATGCGAGTGACAGCGCTAAATGACTTAACAGCGGTGTTAAATACTAACAGAGTATGGTGAAATCGCGCTTAAACCTGCTAAGTGTTAATCTGCTAATCTGCTAAGTGTTAAGTGCTAAGTATAATCTGCTCTTTCATTTATCCGGTGACCATGCGCGCCGGTGATGTTCTCGATGACGAGCTTACTTAGATTTATTAAGACGTTAAAACTAAAGAATTTCAAGAAAATTGGATTTGTCAATATGAAATCTACCCATTGAAGTGGCAAAAATCATTTTAATACCTAACGTACTGTTTTGTGACTAACAAATCTCTAGGTAACAAAATCATTCAACTTTATCTCTAAAATGTCTATTGAATTGAAACACTACTGCAATAATATCAAATCAAATCCTCCGAGATCTACTTGGATCCCGAATGAAAGCAGCTAAGAAGCTTAACGTTCATGGCTATAGAAATTGTACAGCCAGGTACGAGTATCACCCGTCTTTATAGCACTAGATAGAAATATATCTCTTGTAAAGTCGCTTAAGAAACATTAAGGAATAACTTATTTCAATATCACTTTTATAAACCCCGACACTAGACTCAAAAACGGGGCGATGTAAGTTTGATATTTGTGTCTGTGTATATGTGTATGGGTGTTTCTGTGTGTCTGCCTATGGAATCGTAGCTCACAAGCGGATGCACCAAAGGTAGCTTCACTTTCATGGCTGTAGAAATACTGTAGAAGCCAGGTACGAGTATCGCCCGTTTTTATAGTACTAGGCGGGGAGATGGAAATATAAATCATCTTCAATATAACTTTTTTTAACGCCCTACGCAAAAACGGGTTGTCATTTGTGTCATTTGGTCTAAGTTTGACATTTGTGTCTATGCATCTGGGCCAACTGCCAATGCTATTCTTTAGTTCCACACGTTAGACAAATAGTATTGGGACCAACGTTTGCGCCAACGTTTGGCGCCGACCTTCAACGAATAGCATTGGGACCAACACATGCGCCAATGTGTGGAGCCGGGCTAAAGGTATTCAGATAGAAAGCATTCAGCTAATTTTGTAATAGAGGTTAATTAGATATTAGGGCAGTGCCTTAATATCTAACAACAAGTCTAACAGGTCTAACAAATATCTTAGTGCCCTCTTTCCGAGCGTCATGATAATAATTATGCGACATGTCAACAATCATATTATTAAACGAGCAAAAGTTTACAGAATAACTACATCATTATAATTCCCTTCACTGATCCACAATAGATGCAAAGTATCATAGGAATAAACAGTTATAAGTAAGATTAACGCTCGGATTGTCAAACCGCTTGCTCATCCGAGAGACTTTGATTTTCAAAGTCCAAAGCTTTGATATCCACGATTCATATTTATGCTACACTGCTTCTATAACCAAAGGGTTTCAGGATATTAAGATACACGAATGGGTAATGTGTAAAGCGAGCCTCGCTTTGATGAAATGTCTACAAGCATTTATCCACCTACGTATTGATAACATGCATGTATATTTATGACGATTTCGGGAACCTATATACTGTTTCAAAATTATTTTCATATTATTATATATGGAATAATAATGAAGCAACCTGGATCCACAGTCGACCCGCGGCCCTTGTCAGGTCGTTTGATCATTTCACCTACTCCTAAGATATTAATTTAAATTGCGTGATGAAAAAAGCAATTATTATTTACATGAAATACTCAAGGTAACTAAATTATTTAATTTGATAAGTACAAATATCTTGTATCCGTCTAAATAGCTTTGCAATTACCATATAACTTGTGTCATTTTTTTTTTTATATTAAAATGTTTACAGAAAGATATCCGTACAATATAGAGATATGCCATCTTGGACTTGTTTGTAGACCTATAAAAGAGAAATCATTCCACCATACATTGTTTTGTTATATCTCAAACGGATTAGGCAGCGCTTTCGATAAAAGCTCACAGTCGGCTTGATTTTTTTCCGACATCTTCAATCATAATCGTCATATT
Source organism: Synanthedon myopaeformis (assembly GCA_944738685.1). Taxonomy (NCBI): domain Eukaryota; kingdom Metazoa; phylum Arthropoda; class Insecta; order Lepidoptera; family Sesiidae; genus Synanthedon; species Synanthedon myopaeformis. Next base: position 2,707,257 of record OX122938.1, on the reverse strand, counting down.
TCAACAAATTAATATAAAACTATACAAACAAACCTTTTTCTTGAATCACTATTCTATTGATGAAAACCGCATTAAAATCCGTTGCGTAGTTTAAAAGATTTAACCGTGCACAGGGACAAACAGACATACAGACAGACAGACGGCGGGGAGCGACTTTGTTTTATACTATGTAAAGATGTAAAGAAAATATCTTGTCTTCTTTGAAATGAAACCTTTTAAATTTATTTACTGTTACCGAAATTGCGATCTTCGAACCATGTACGTGTTCTATGTAAAATTAATTAACGAGTATCTTATTTCACATTATACTTACCTCGTGTTCATAAAAGCATAAAATTATAATTGATGAAATATTTGGTGTTGTTATTTTACATGAAAGGAAGTTAACTCAACAAATATTTTAATGATTTTTTTATAACGTTGGCAGACAGGCTGACGGTCCACTTGATGATAGCCGCCGTGGTCACCGGCTAGCGACCCGCTCCCAGCTTCACACTGGTGCATTTCTTTTGCAAATCGCATATAGGAACATTCCTTGTTTAACGCTCTTTCCATTAATGAAAACCACATAAAAAGCCGTTGCACAGTGTGCCCTGCCACTACTTTCCAAATCCACACCAGACAACTTTAAAAAGTTCATATCCAAAGTCGACCCTGCCAGGAATCAAACCCGCCCCCCCTGAAACGTTAGGCAAGAACCCTTACCATTCATCCAACGGGTTAGTCAAATATGATTAGTTTGGAAACTCTGTGACTTGCAGATTATTCAAGAAGTTGAAAATATGTTCGAACGAATTTAGTTCTAAAATCGAGTGCAATACCCTTAAAAATTACGTAATAAGGATGCGGTAGAGCGGAGCGTCACTGAGATAGGAGTCGCAGTATTACAAAAACGGTATTTAAATAATATTAAAGGGAGTCGACTGAAAATGAAAATGATTGGTTATTTGACGACTTATTTATTTGTATCAGATTTTGAGACTTGATAAATTCTACTAATATTATAAATGCAAAAGTTTGTATGTTTGGATGTTTGTTACTCAATCACCCTAAAACTGCTAACCAGATTTGGATGAAATTTGCCACACAGACCTGGATTAACATATAGGATACTTTTTCACCTGGAAAAAGTTTGATTCCCAAAATTGTTAGATTCACGGGCATACAGCGCCCAGAAAATATTATTTTAAACTCAAATTATAATAAATATTTTTAACAATTACCTTTTTATTACTTACTCTTTTAACTGTATTGTGGCACAGAAAAGTGGACAGAACGTACCACGAAATTCCTTCCATTCTTTTGCTGTCCAACTCACGACCCAACACATGCCACGAGATATGGGTTAGGGCATGGTGCCATTTTTAGCGTGAGACTTTTAATTTTAATTGACACAGCATATTAATTATTGTTATTATTTTTTAGGAGATGAAGTAACATTTCACATTGTAAATTTATCCAATCTTAATGTGATATTTTTCTTTCTCATTTTTAAAATGACTTATCAATTCTTGTTGCAGTTTTTAATTAATTAGTAATGTGTCATCTATAATAACACTCCATTTTTATGAATAATAACAAATTAAGACTAATCTCTGAGAAAATTATAGAGACCTATAAATCGGTCATCGTTATTTATTAAATCATTAGAAACTATACGAGTAAGAGTATGTATGGTTTAGATTTCTATCTTATAGTGTCTTTACAACAATTAAAATTCCTTTAAACTTAAGAAGTAAATGTATAATTAAGTAGTTCGTTCGATATAGTATTTTTGTATAGTGTATAGATTTTGGCCACAAATGCACGGCTTGCAAATATGATTAAATACGCATTCAGTTTAGATCTGTGTACTCAATGTTCTTATTAATATAGTGAACTTTAATAAATACTCTACATAAAATATATAAAATAATAGCGACCCGTTCCCAGTTTTGTCCGAGTAAACATCCCTCTTTCCATATATGAAAACCGAATTAAAATAGGTTTTTCAAGCTTACACAAACCAACTCAACATTTTTTTAATATTGACACGTCAATCAAGTCAATAAATTTTAATCATTGTCGTAATAATACTATCATATCATGGTTCTAGTCACAGTCCATCATGCACTGGAACCGTTGATGTTTTTGGCTTACAGACGGACTGACTTGTGACTCACATAAATTGATTCGCTTACACTGACACCACACCCGTACATTATCTATACCTGAGTTAATCAAGCCTGTACGGTCCTAAAAACCCAATATTAACCCTAAGCCACATTGAAACGAACGAAATTACAAGCCAATGTGATTTAATTTATAAAGTATATTTTCGCATTCAAGTCTATTGGCCTAAATAAATTTTGTTTTCATGTCAAGTGTTTTTGACGTAACATTTGCTTCCAAGTAATGTACCTTCTGGATTTAAGCTACGCTTTCGCCCGCCTTCAAACTATCTTCTTATTAAGTTTCATTAAAATTTCTTCAGCATTAAAAATGTGATATAAATTTATATTCGATGTTTAAATTAGCATTTCTCAATTATTAGTGACACAAAAACTTCGCTTCTAAGTGACACTTTAAGTGATACTTAAAAACCTTGGATTAGTCTCTTTTACTTTTTATAAGAATAAGTACTTACTTTTTAATGCCTTTTCTAGAGCATCCGTATTAATAATCACGATTCACAAGGATTACATTTTAAAAGTTTCTAGATTATTCGCAGTTCTATTTGAAGTTAATTCTCGGATTTCTTTAACTTCGGTAACTTTGGTAGTGTGTTATAATCCTTATCCAAATATTATAAATGTGAAAGGGACTGTCTGTCTGTTACCATTTCACTCCTTAACAATTCAACCAATCATCATTTGCATACATTATTATTAAAATATCATCATAATATTATAAAATTAAAAAATTCTTAATAATTTATTAGATATAACTTTTTTGGATGTGACGATCCACAAGGACCATATACACGTATTTGTCACACAGAGTGTATTAAGTTACACTTGGTATGTCAGGCTTCAAGATTTTTCTGAATACTTACGAGTATTTATAATTCGAGTCACGTGTGAAGTCAGGCTCGCATCAGAAACTACGCGCGGCAATAAAACTTCTTTTAAAGAAATTCTTTCAAACGACTTTGAATATCAAAATTTGGGATAATTTTTGTTAGAAGATTTTTTCATCAGATTTTTCTAAAAATCTTAAAAATATTTTAACGGCGAGTAAACAAAGAGTAGGTACACACTGAATAATAAATGCGATGGACATATTACAGTTTTTGTATCAGCCATCAATTTGTTCAACCCAAGACCACCAGAAATTAATAACAGCATGTATGCATAGCGTGTTCTGGGGTATGAGTAACCATATACCATGGCGTTACTTATGCTTACCAAAAAAATGACTAAGTAATCCTATTCGGCTAAAACCGACTCTGAACAGATTAAAATCAAAATTGGTACAGATCACATTGAACTTCACACTACAAACTTACTCTATGGCGTTTCATATAGTAAACTCTAGAAAAGAAACTTAGACTAATTTTATGTAATCACCCAATCGAATCCATGAAAGATTTATTTCAGTTTGAAATAAAAAGGATTATGTGCATAACATACATCTTGGAAAAGCAGTCCACTTATTAAATAGAAAATATAACTGTTATAAATGATTTTAACAAATTTCTTCACTGGAAATATTTTAACAAGCCAACTGACACACTTCGCAGTTTGAACCACGTCAACCTAATTACCTGGTAGCTTTAATATAAAGTCAAGCAAACTGAGTTAAGTGCTTTCCCCTACTAAAGTGGGTGCTTAATATAATTCCTACTAGGTGCATTCGTTAGAATGCTGAAGCAATCTTTTTTTTAAACTCAACTAGATGCAATAAACGTAAGCATTTGGTTTAAAGCGCTTAACATGAAAAGGATTGAAAAGTTGAAGGTTGAAGTATGCTTTTATACATTAAGTATTACATTATAAATATACAGAAGTTATTACTCGTGTTTCCTACAACGCAAGTATGGAATAAATAATTAAAGTCAACATTAAATTTAAATTTTATTCTATGGGAAACGTTATTCTGATAAAAATAATATAAGTATGTTTTTATATTTATAGTCTATTTTTGTCCACGGTTGAAACGTTTCACACATTTTTTGTATTTCATCAAACAATTTATATTGTTACTAACGACCCGCCCCCGACTTCGCATGGGTGCAGACACGCTGGATAGCTGTGGCGGGGCACCGTTGTAGTGTCATAACGCCCCCGCGACCCCGCCCATAAACGGCCGCGCTAGAAAGTCTTTGGGTTTTAGCCGATACGAATCGGGCATAACCTCGCAGTGTCCCCTACACTGTGAGGTATCCACGAGGATTTCCCAATGTTAAAAAAATCCGTAACATAACATCTTATATCGATCGTCTCATGCTGACATGAAATATGTATTCTTATTTCAAAACTTCACTAATTGGTCTCATAACGGACAAACCTATCTAATTTCTAACTTCGACCTACATTTCCCCCATAAATCGTTGTATTTCTTTCTTATTCATAAAGAAAAATGAAGCCGTCAAGTCCGGAGGGCCCATTATAACTAATTGATGGTGCAAGTTTGCCGAACTTTGGCCATTATGCTCTCGGAGTACTTGACACGACTCCCCAATCGTTAAGTAAACCAAGCTAATCAGAGCCTTGCAAGTCGATGACATTTAGTGAAATTAGAAAGAAATGGTTTTTTTACGGGGCTCTAGAGATTGTGGCCTCAATGGAGACGAAAGTGTAAAATCTATTTGAACCGCCCGAAGCAGGTTCGAATTATTTTTTCTAATATTTTATTGTGAAATAAGGCCAAGAGTTTTTTACTACTTATATTGATTTTAGAATTCTTATTCTTTTGTACCTAACCGGTTTTAATATATTATTCAAATAGCACAATCTTTTGCCTCACTAAAAGGCCATGTCTCTATTCAACGAGAGGAAGTAAAAAACACTACGATAGGCTCTGGAATTCCTTACTCGATAACCGAAAGTCTGAAATACACCATGACATAAAATATTAATAGCTACTTTTCATTATATAAGTGTGCTTTTAATAATTTGAGGGCAAATTGCTAATGTGCCTGGCCGCCATTCTGGTGACGTAATGTCATGACACTCATAGTATCGTTAGAAACAATTCCCGGCGACGACGCTGTATTTTAAAGTTGCACATGACGTCACGTAGATGTTAACGTGACAAGGTTCCTGCGCATTTTTTAGGGACTATACGTGGGAAGTTAATAATCCAATACTTTCAGTACTTTTACCTAAAATATTTATATTATGCTTAAAACATTCATAAATAATGTATGAGTAATAAACGCTCTTGAAAATAAGTTAAAATGTAAAGGTTTCTTTTATTCTCACCGCCAGTACCTAACGATTTCATTTCTGTTCAAAATTCAAGGAACAAGTTTACGGAAGATGTTAAAAAGACTGCTTTGAAAGCGAGACTCCGTAAGTTTGTTATTTAGACTTACTTACATCAAAGAATTTCCTTTTAAAAAATTGTTTAACCATTTAAATAATATTTCTTAGGAAGCGTATTAAGCGGTTGAATTATTAATTTGATTTTACAGCTTTAATTAGAAAGAAGAAAACCAAATATTTGTTTAAAAAAAATCACTTTCTAAATTGACCTTCACAAAAAGGTTAAAGTAAACTAGGTCACCTTTATGAAACTAGAACTAGGTTGGAAAATAAATTGATTATTATCACTGTTAAGAATTCATATGGCACCAGGAAGTATTTCACATCTAATAAGTACCTACCACAAGAACAAATTACACTGTAAATTAAGAAAGCTCATAAAATAAACCAACATTTATTCCAAATTAACCTCCTTAATAATAAAATATTAATAATTAAATAATTAGTAAATAATATTTTCTTTACCAGTATAATTTGAAGTCGCTTTACGCGTCTGTATAGTTAACTGATAACTCTTCCTAAACCACGCAAGGGATTATGATCCGATTTTTATCATCAGTTAAATAATTTTTCATTAAATTTTATTATAAAACCTAATAAAGTCGCAAGTATTATATATGATATATTAATATTAATTATAATAATATTATGATATAATATTATATCTTATAATTTCATTGTTAAATTGAGAAAGAAAATTGTCTAAGTATGTTTTGTTATTCGAATTTTGATGAGATTTTCGTGGCCTTCGAAATACTGTATAAAGTTTCTGATAATAATGTAATAAATAAGAAAAATACATTATATTGTTCAGCTATAACTTTATTCATTACTAGCTGTTGCACGCAATTTCGCCTGCTCGCTGTTACTCGCTGATAACTTAGCCTATGCTATAGTTGAAAGAATTTGAGTTTTTGAGTTTATTCATTAGAAGAAACCGACAAATCTTCTCTTTATAATATTAGTATAGATATAGATAGTAAAACATTTTTTTTATAAAAATATAATAATACCTCTGAACAGAACATATATTATAAAATACACCCTGTATGTATAACATCGTGTATACGAAATGTATATACGAAAAGAGAATCAGCATAGTAAGTAGTCTGTGGTGTAGGGCATTATCCCATGTAGTAGCTTAGCTAAAAGCTAATTCTCGTCTCGCGTCTAAATTACATACATATATTGCTTGCTGCTTGATATTTTTAAAAATGACACTGGCAAAGTCATCGGAGTATCGCAATGCTCCAATCAATACAAATCAAATCAAATGTACACTTCATCCTTTTAGAGATATATTTTCGTTGAGATATTTCAATATTTCATTAGTGGTAGGCGCACAAAAATAATTGAATGAGTGGTTTTAAATTAAGAATTTATATTTCAACTAAAAATACGGTTGACCGCATAAACGCTTCATACAACCTTTTACTAGTCAAAGCTAAAATTCAAGTTAATGTATTAAATATTTTTGTAATGTTTTTTTAAACACTGGCAACCCTATCCTTATAATGTACATTAAAATGAATTAAAATAATTATAATAAATATAAAATTTTTCTTATTATATTAAATACTAGCTGGTGTTTTCGACTTCGTTCGCGTTGATAAATTAAAAATATAACTGAGAAAAATCTGACATCTTTATCACTGTGACGACGCCGGTGCTCAATTTTTTTATATTTTAGACTTTCCAGGACAAAAGTAACCTATATTTTAATCCAGATAATAAACAAATTCAAAAACTACTGGACCAATTTTGAAAATTCTTTCACCTATAGAAAGCTACATTATCAGCGAGTTAAGTTAAGCGTAAGTTAAGTATGCGTACTAATATTATAAATGCGAAAGTATGTTTGGATGTATGGATGTTTGTAACTCTTTCACGCAAAAACTACTGAATCGATCATCATGAAATTTTTCATACATGTTATCTGGGACACCAGAAAGGATTCCCGATGGATAAACAAAAAAAATTAAAAACTAACGCCTGACCAAAGTGTTATAGCAACACGAGGTCAAGCGTTATATTGCTTTTTTTATAATAACCATACACCAACTAGTATTTTATAAAGTTAAGCGTGCGAAGTCGCGTGCAACAGCTAGTAATAACATAAAAAGATCTAAGTACGGGAGCGGGTGTCTAGTAGCTAATAAAATAAAATAAAACACTTTTTTATTGAACAGTACTTTTTGCTTTATCTTTTTATTAAAATTTATTCTCTATTTTTAGATTAATTAAGGTTTTTGTTTGCTTGACTTTTATGAAACTATATGAACTGGTTTCTATTAAGCCAATAAAATCTAACAGTAGGAATATTAATACTTAATGAAACTTGATCATGTAACACTTGTATCTAAATTTCCTATTTGTTGGTAATTATCAATTTATTATATATATCAGTATTTTTTTTCTACGTTTTCTGTATTATTATATATACTAGCTGGTGCCCGCGACTTCGTCAGCGTTGGAAAATAAAAGATATAACACCTGACGAAATAAATTATGTAAAGCAATAAAATTTCTTATAACCAATATAATAACTTTTGCAAATGTTGGATTCAGCTTCAGACAGAATATCTATACTAATATTATAAAGAGAGAAGATTTGTATGTTTGTAATGAATAAAGTCAAAAAGTTACTTTATAACTTCAGCGACTTCAGCGAGTAACATAGGCTATAAAAGTTACGCGGGCGAAGTAGCGTGCAACAGCTAGTTACTTATAAAGATACGCGAACGAAGCCGCTAGTAAAATATAGCATACCATATAAAATAACAAGTCACACTCATGTTAGAACACGTTGAATCAAATCTCAGTTAATGCGGGCACAAACTCATTTAAAATGGCTGAAAAGGAAGCCGAGCTACATGTAAGTCGACCCAACGAGTTAACCTCCAAAAAATCCTCCACACGTTTCAACCAAAACAGATGTTCGCGAATTTTAAAGATAAGCCGGGGAAAGCTTACCGCTGTAAGTTCCCCCCAACAAATGGAACGGAACCCCTTTCTCGTAATAATGTCGAATTTCGCTCAAATACACGTTGATAAACCACCCAATCAAAATACGCGATAGTATTTTTTATCTATATGTTACTTTATTTTGTTATTACAGATGGGTTTGCTCTTGGCCAGCATCTAGCCGTGTAGCGAAGATGAGGCCTATGATGGAGCACACCTTATTCTCAACCCAGAAGATGCCTATTCACTCGAACTTTGAAATTATTTGGGTTATATGAGCTCGGAAACACAGACGCCGGCAGGGAGTTCCAAACCTTGCCAGTGCGCATTATGTATAAGTTTTAAAGCGATTGGGTCCGATAAAGAGGGATTTTCACAAGATGAGGATAGTAACCAGCCGTACATCTGAATGTCCAATAGAAGACAGGGGAAGTCAGGGGCCATGCTAATCTTCTCTGTATCGTTCCAATTTTAGTATATGTACTGCCGAAGCAAGTACCAGTACAGGAGAGTGTCGTTTTTGCCATGAGGCAGGATATCAATGCATATCCTGTGCGAGTGTGGTCCCTTGATGCACAAGCGCAGTCACATTCTAGGAAGCCACACAATGGCTTGTGGAGATGTGAGGAATGCCTCTATCAAAAAAGTACTACAGTTTTTAAACGTGGTAGGTATAGGTAGAGAGCTTTAGTTTACGTGGCGATCACAATATTTCAGTAATGGACGGATTCATACTGGTAATCTAGCAGACCAGAAATAGTCACTATGAAGATACTAATAATAATAAGGAGAAGGCGGTATGAGCTCATGCAGCTCCTGAGCACACTTTAGTTAACGTATTTTGTTATAGTCTTGTTTGTAGAAGTGTGACATACCTGTATTTTGTTGATATAACTTATATTATACTTATATAAAAATTACGTGTCATGTTGTGTGCTCGATGAACTCCTAAACCACTGAACCGATTTTGATAAAACTTCGTAACTATGTGTAATTTGGTCCAACTTAAAAGATAGGATAGTTTTTATTTTAAACCCGGACGAAGCCGGGAGCGGGTCACTAGTAACTTATAATTGAAGATGTGGTACAATAACTCCTTTAAGAATGCATAGTGCAGAAGGCCGTGACAAAACTTATACAAAAAAACTATATACTTGCATGGTTTTAAATGTATCCTATTCCCTCCCAATCCCTTTCCTTAATCCTGCTATGGCCGGCAGCATACTTGTAGCATCCGTGACGTTGCTTGTGTTATAGTTGATGGTAGTCACCCACCATCAAATGGACCACCGGTCTATCTAATGGCCAAAAAAAAAACTTAAGTTGACTGATACCTGATGGAAGTGTGAAAAATAATTTTGTGAGAAGGTTTATGATGTTTGTATATGAGACATGGCGTTGATGTTTTTTTTCATCAATAGTAACAAGTTTATCATAAAATAGGTAAAGTATAAGAAATTGTTATTTTTTAATTTAACTCTTACATTTTGTCGCTTCCCTGATAATGCAAAAACATTTTCCAATATCATATATAAAGCACTTTAGTTGTGTAATTCAATTTAATCTGCGATTTCAATTGAAAATCAGTCACATTGATAATGGACTTACAGTTGCTGAAACACAATACTTAACGGGACAGTAGTGGGTGTAATCTTGAGTGTTTAATAGCTATGTTCTAGAGATGTGACTTAAATTATGTTTATAAGATGTCTGCTAAGTTTTTCTCATTAAGTAACTAATTATATTTTCAAACCATATTCGTTTTCAGACTACAAAATAGATTTGAAAAGATTTTTTTTAGAATTGAACTTCTCAGTTTCGTTTTTTCTTCAAAACTTGGAAGTGTTTTAAAATTAAATTTGAAGAACAGTAATGAGTAAATTTGCAGATTGAGCTGCACTTAATGGCTTGGCTGCCATCGCCAGTAATGTGTAATTGGCTACCATCGCCTCAGACCACTAAATACCTCTATGGGAGAATAAGAGCAACGTACAAGATGAGAAGAACATTAAGTAAGGAATGTCATAGCCCATTACTCTATTCCCTCCCATGTCGGTAGCGCACTTGAGCACCTGTGGCGTTGCTTGTGTTATGTTATATGCGACGATAGCCACCTTATCATCAAATCGCCCCTAACATAAAAAGAAATAATAAAAATCATTAACAATAATAGATTAACAGATTGACAAATGGTACTCAACTAACGAATGATACTCGAATACAGCAACCAACGTTAAACTAACAATCAGTAGAAAATATCTCGGATATTTTCTCAGTATCAAGCAAAATCCACAACACTCCGCACATACTATGGAAATATTGTGAGTAAATTGGATACAAAATAAAACAATAGAGTAAGGTGAAGGGTAGAATTATGAGGTTTGTTGTTATTTGCAAAATTGTTTCCGATTTTGCGTCGAAATTTTGGCGCCAACTTCAGGAAATCTGAGTTGAACAGAGATTAATGTGCGGAGTTTTGGTGGTGGTACGGAATTTGGCGCAAGTGTAAAGCATTATGAGGGTTTTGCACTTTAATTACAAACTTGGTAGCTTATACTAATTTCTGTCTGTAATCTCATACAAGCTGATAAATAAAAATGTTCCTATAAAAATTACTATAAAATTTTAGCAAGATATTGCTAAAACTATGTCCATTTTTGATGTTTTCCAATTATTATTTTCAATTATCCATTTCTATTGCAGTATGACCCTGTGAAGTAGTCTTTGGGCGTAGATAAGATGCTTTTTTTAGCAACAGTTTTTTAACACACATGTGAAGCTTTTTGTTCTCATTATGCCTTGTTATGCAATGTTATGCTTTATTAAAATAAAAAAAGGGATGGAACCTTTTTTATGCACATTTTTTATAGCTGATATTATTTTTTTAGCAGAGTAACTTAAATATCTTATATAATTCTTTATAGTAGAGGTTTACATGACATTTGCTATAAACACTAAGAATATTCGCTTACGTGTACACATCTGTGCACATGTACCACATGTCGCTGAGTATTTGTGGCAATGGCTATTGTACACCAATAGCCATTGCCACAAATACTCAGCGACAGTGATTCATGAATGATGGAAAAATCTGGCCTTATTTTGTACAGGTCCTTAGAGTCCGCTAATGGTAAAACCCTTATCAATGATTGGTCTTACGAACCTTATCAAGTTATATTATGTGAACAAATAAACGCTAAAGTTTCTAAATAATACTCCAAATAAAAGGAAGTTACGGTCGGCTCGGCTACCAAGCGCTCCCTTTGCGATGGGTTTTTGGATATATTTTTTGTATTTTATGACCTCCGGGATCAATTATAAAGGTATAATGTGTTGATGTTTGTAATTCACGGGAAGCAAGACCGTTTAGTTGTATGGGATTAAGCACTCTGGTTTATTTATCTTCCCCATATTTTTCCGAATATTTTGAATTTTAACCTATATATAAATTTTTCGTTTGATTATTTTCTATGAACCGAATCGCCGGTGAAATCTGTTCACTCATGCTCATTCATGATTCTATCAAATAAAGCCAAAGAAAATTAATTACAAAAAATATCGAATGTAATTTCATTCATTTCAAGCCGTATTCAAGAATAATCCACTGTGAAACCAAAATTTTTGTAAAAAGGGCCCTGTGATATAAAATGAAAAATATTCACTAGGAATAGTAGGAATCGATGCTGGAAAGATTAATTTGTTATTTAAAAATCGACAGACAGGCTGATGACTCAGTTAATGGTAAGTGGTATATTCGCCTGTAAATACACCAACAGGGAATTCAAAGTCGTTGCTAACATTTACAGGATAAGTCCTAATTTAACCAGAAAGTCCTAACTTCAGCACACTTAGAAGTCGCCATAGGTAGATAATATGTAGTGGTAAATAAAAAGCACAATTAGTTGTTGGTTGCCAATTAATTAAGAGAAAAATAAATGACAAAGATTAAAACTGATTAACTCGGGTTGCCCATGTAACGATTAACGATGAGGAATAGACAGATTAGGGAAATTAAATTACTCACTACTCACTAATCGAAAGACAACATATATAATATATAGACCTAGACATAGACATAGACATAGACATAGACATAGACATAGACATAGACATAGACATAGACATAGACATAGACATAGACATAGACATAGACATAGACATAGACATAGACATAGACATAGACATAGACATAGACATAGACATAGACATAGACATAGACATAGACATAGACATAGACATAGACATAGACATAGACATAGACATAGACATAGACATAGACATAGACATAGACATAGACATAGACATAGACATAGACATAGACATAGACATAGACATAGACATAGACATAGACATAGACATAGACATAGACATAGACATAGACATAGACATAGACATAGACATAGACATAGACATAGACATAGACATAGACATAGACATAGACATAGACATAGACATAGACATAGACATAGACATAGACATAGACATAGACATAGACATAGACATAGACATAGACATAGACATAGACATAGACATAGACATAGACATAGACATAGACATAGACATAGACATAGACATAGACATAGACATAGACATAGACATAGACATAGACATAGACATAGACATAGACATAGACATAGACATAGACATAGACATAGACATAGACATAGACATAGACATAGACATAGACATAGACATAGACATAGACATAGACATAGACATAGACATAGACATAGACATAGACATAGACATAGACATAGACATAGACATAGACATAGACATAGACATAGACATAGACATAGACATAGACATAGACATAGACATAGACATAGACATAGACATAGACATAGACATAGACATAGACATAGACATAGATAAATGATCAGTGAAGTAAATATTAAGAAACATTTTTGGCCGTAATGTCTCCTCTGTAATAAATGACTAAGAATTGCTTCCCCATTTATACTGTCTCATTGATAGCCTTAAAATAATTCCTTGAGTAGCTATCGTAAAGTAAATGAGCCGATTCATCGCTTCCAACAACGCATAGACGATTAAAGTAAACCCGTGCGATGATTAAGGGAAACGCTTTACCCTCGATTAAACTCGAACGATTTTCGAAGTTAACTGTTTTTTATGAGCGGTGTTTCGATTGTCGTCTACGAATAAAATAAATCGATGATTTATTTTTTATTTATATTAGGGAAACATACAAGGGAAAATATAATAATGATTGGTACACATATTCGAAATATATTTTGTTTGAATCGAAATATTTTTGCGAAAGAGTGCATGTTTTGTTTGAAACTGTGTCGCGTGAAATAAATGTACCTGCTGACGAATATGTGACATTGAGTCGTTATGCTCATTGCATGTACAAGCTTTTATAAAATGTTATTTCCACAATTTCCAAAATTTTAAACTGAGTAGGTACGTGCATACAGTTTGATCTTTTTCAAATAGTAAGCAATTAATTTCAAATTAGTAGATATTTTTAAAAATTAACGTGAGTATAGGGCTGGGTGACTTGTTATCTTACTCAATACTGGTAAAATTGCTTAGTTCTTACTAACTATAGCTTTATATTAAACTTTTTCTGACGAGAATCTATCCATTCTAATTGTTACCTTAACTCAGTTCAAGGTTAGATGCATAATAAGTACATACATATTACAGTTTACCTATATACATAGCTTACATACATCCTTCTCGTAATAAAGCAAACATTGCAAAAACATAATTTATATTTTTCGCTATTTACTGTTTCTTATTTTTAATTATTTATTATATTTTCAAATAATATCAGCGCAAATTTGTTGATTCAAAACATTACAAGTGGTCACATGAAATTCTTGACATATTACTAAAAGATGAGCTTGTCGACCATATGCGTAGGCTGAAAAATAAAAGTAATAAATTCTCACTAACGTCTGGCTTTCGTGTAATACTCCCGACCCTTGACCCGTTTCTACGTGGAAGGCCAAAGAAAGTCCCCAAATAGCCCTATACGTAAGTTCCGTGGACCGTTCTAAGACATAAGCCTTGTTTAATCCTTTAAACCTTTCGGTCCTCTTAGTTTCTACGCGCCATGAATTTTCCGACCCACTTTAAGACAGTGAGTAAAAAAATTGTAGCATTTCTTCGTATTTCCGCAGCAATAAATTATGTCAAGTGAAACTAATTTGTTACCTATTTTCTTTTTTCTGTCTGTACGTGAATTCGCAGAGTTTCTTCTTTGGAGAGTATTAAAATTTTCACTGAAGTATATTAATGTGTGATAATTATAGTCTGACTGCCTTTACCTAAATGTTTGGAGATAAATAGTTTTACATTCCACTACTCTATTCCAGGGAATTCATTACTCTTCGAATTTTGCTCGTCTTTTGTAATAAACAGGTTTCCTCGATATTTTGATTCATCGTTACAGTATTCTTTGAACGAAATCGGATTTCGAATCATTGCTTTAGATATATTATAATACTGATGGATTTAATTCTCAATAGTAGTACGTGGTCATGTTCAGTATATATTAGTTTGTTAGCTTAAAATAACTCGAATTCGAATGAAATTTCCTGATAATTCATACTTTTGTTATATCCTTGTTTCTCTAATAATAATATTATAAATATAAATTATATACAAATTAATATATACAAAACTTAAAATCTAACTAATTATTTTCACAAAATATTTATAAATAATTTAAATCTAAGCCTTTGGTATACGGAAAAGTGGCCAGAATGCTGGCGGCATTGCCCCGTTGGATGCATATGCTTATCTTCTGGGCAAAGTAAGAGCCAGCATTCTGGTCACCCGACGCCTCTACCAACCGTTTAGCCAGCTCCCTGTAAAGTTCATGAGCGGCTGGCCTCCACGGACCCTATATATATCTAATAATATAATTTGATCACCATTGTTTCTTGCTTAAAGAAGATCCCATCCCATCTTAAATCGAGCACATCAAATTTGAGCAACGCTTTTCCTGTGATCTAGAAAAAAATATTTTAATCTTTATAAATTTTCACCATCTAAATGGTATGGGCTTTTAAATTTAGATTTCCCGTCGGCTCCAAATTTGCATAGCCTTAGCCTCTGCTATAGAATTATAGGAATAGTTTCATATTCAAAAACCCGTCAGCTATGCATAATAAGCACATAGTATCGGCCTCCTTAATGCGTATTGTGAGGTCGCGACTGTACAAAGATGTCCGGCTATAAATCATGCATTGTTGTTGTACTACAAAAGAAGTCATTTTTGGGTGAAAAGTGCCCCATTGAAGAAGGTGGCCGCGGGTATATATTTGCATATTAACACAAAGCTTTGGTTTACCGAAGGTCACGTTAACAAAGACGTTTAAGCGTTGTATATCTTGTCGAATTAATTTTAGAAGACATTTTCTTTTCAACGTAATTGAAAAAAAGATAATATATCAAGTGTTATATTAATAAAACTCTAACGGTTTGTATAAATATTCAAGATATAATTTTATTAGAGGCAGGACCACCCTTTATATAAAATAACAACCTATAATTGAAATTATAAACTAACCCTCGCTCTGTGTTTGGGCTCAATAGAAAGTCGGGGGGTATCTGCTGTATGCTGCTGAGAAATTAGGTGTCCTGTTGACTACTTGATGCTGTAGCATCATATCAAGGTTACCTTGTCATGGAATTACCATCGATGAACAGTATACCAAATTTAACATCAATCGAACCTGTGGAAGTTATTAAAATCCCTTCGTCAACTAGGAAATGTGTGATAGTCTTTAAATCCCTGAACAGATCTTCATAATTAAGGCTAAGAACCATCCTGATCACGTCAGCATTCTAACAAAAGAAAAACCCGGATTAAAATCGGTCCATTTGGGAGCAACTATTCCTCAGACAGATAAACTCGTGAAAATTATAACACCTCGTTTTTGCGTCGGGCGTCGGAGATTAAAATCAACATCATGAAGAAACAACAAATGTGGTTTATGTAAGTATTATTAACCACGTAAGTAGTCGGTGAGTGATTAAGATATACCGCAGCCAAGTAAGTAAGTTCTAAGTACTAAAGGCAAGGCTAAATAAAAATAAAAGAGGAGCCTACATACTTACTTAAAAATTATTTTTAAAAGGTCATTCGCCCCATCTACTTCCAAAGAGAAAGTGTATTGATTCAATAAATATATGTATTGACATTTCATTAATATATTCATGTAACAACTCAACAACTTAGAGGGCAGACATTCAACCTTAGACGACTAGACACTCTGTAGCTGCTCTATATGTAGTTTCAATATTATGATAAATATTTTTGTATAAACTAGTCACTATTCTAAAGTTCATTTTTGAGACTGTTTTGTTAGCAAAGTTCATAATTTGGATGTTTCATCATAAGACGAGCCCTAGCCAAGATACGCTTCGTTGCGTACTTCGGAAACGAAGAGAGAACGCTGAGAGAACGCTTGTTGTAACGTCAAAATAAAATTTTGACCAATCACCGAGCTTTCTCTTCGTTTCCGAAGTACGTAACGAAGCGTTTTCAATTTGGCTAGGGGCCCAGGCATCCCTTACTCATTTACCGAAAAACAACAGCACACATCATGTTGTTATTTCACAGTGTTTTTCTGTAGGCTGGTGGTTAACGTTGCCAGAAGGGCTGCCTAATTTTAATTTTAATGAAAGCAAAACGCAGTGTGCCTGCCATTATTTTTCTAAATCAGACCAACAACGCCAATTAACAAAAGTTCATTTACAAAGTTGACCCTACCGGGAATCTAACCCGGAGCCCTGATACAGAAGAAGAACAAGCGACGCCACAGTTGCTGCAAGTGCGCTGCCGACTACATTAGGATTAAGAATAAGGAATTGGGAGGGGATAAGGAAATGGGCTCTGGCATCCCTTACTCATTCACCGAAACACAACAGCACACATACTGTTATTTTACGGTGGTGAACCTTTTGAAATAAATCTTTATTTGCTCAACTCATTTCAAAAAGTAACAATTTTAGATGCTGAAAGACTCATTCATTTTCATCGTCATTTTGTTTATACAGGCTGTGAAAATATATTCTTGGAAAAAAGGCTTTCAAGGGTTATGCAAACTCTGTTTTTTTTTTTAAATTTAGGGATGGGGTAACTTTTGGTCAATGTAAAAAATTTTTAAAATAAAATAAATTGATTTCTACTAGACAGACTTAATGAAAGTGGAATCAGAGGGAACATTCTAAACTGATGTAACAGCTACCTAAAAGACAGAAAATATATAGTAAAAGTCACAGAGGGTACGGCACAGGGATCCGTGTTAGGACCCTTACACTATCTTACCTATGTTAATAGCCTACCGAATTTAATGACGGAATGTGACATTTATCAATTCGCCGATAATACATGTTTATTGGCCTACGGTGATAATCCAAAAGAAGCCATTCACAGGCTCCAGGTAGACTTTACTAAACTAATTGCATGGTCACATGATGCTGGTTTGGTACTCAATGTAAACAAAGCTTAACTAATTTACATCAGCACTAGTCAAAATAGAATTAAACATCAAGTAAAACTAATAGCTCACAACCATGACTGTCTCCACAAAAATTTTATACATGATAGTCCATTTGTGTGTGACTGTGAACCAATTGAGGAAGTAAATAAACAGGTTTATCTGGGGCTTGTTATTGATAACCGGGTAAATTGGAAGGACCACATCAATAGTGTATGTGACAAATTGAGAGCCATGCTTGCTAAATTTGCTATTATTAAATGGAAAATTCCCTATCATACCTTATTGATGTTGTATAAATAAAACATCCTGTAGAAAATGTGCATTCTTGTTGTCAACAAGGATGCGCTTTTATATGAGTGGGACATGCAGGTTCGTTGTATTAAAGAGTTGTATTAAAATTGTATCTTTCTACGAATATGTACTTCTTTCTTTTGTTTGTAATTTTGTAAATTTAGGTTATTGTAGACAACTCAGGTGTACGGTACAAACTTAATTGATTTTATAGTACACCTAAACTGTAGTACACCAATTGGTTTTTTTTTTTGTATGTAAAAAAAATATTATCCTTAAAATCCGTTTGGGAGCTACGATGCCACAGACAGATAGACAGACACACACGTCCAACCTATAACACCCCGTTTTTGCGTGGGCGTCGGTGGTTAAAAAGGATCGCGTACGATGTCGCGGGCGAAAGTGAGTATTCAATTCAGATATTAAAAAATTAACCGTCATTTAAAACTTGCAAGTACTTACCAGGCCATGTAAATGTGTCAACAGCGTTGTGTAGAAATGTTTTATTTTTCAACACTTTGGCATAAATAAAATTCCCGCTTATAAAACAAAGTAGATAGGGTACCTACCTGTTAAAAGCAGAAACCGTGTCTGCGAAAACATTAATATTAAAAAAGCAATGTTACGTAATGCGCACACATATAGACCCGTTGTTTCATTATACAGTACGTACACTTTCAGTGTAATAACAACACAAACACGAGAGCTTCAATTCGGTCGATCCTCAAAGTCAACGAAGCGTGTGACCAATCCCCTACTATGGGAACTGGAAATTTAAATACAGTTACCATAACTTTTCTCTTATCAATTTTTTTTTAATTTTAAGGTTGGCAGACAGCCTAACGGTCCACTGAGCGTCTGAGCCGGATTCGACGATCGATCTGCTTCTTGAAGTTGGCTCTACCTATTTTTTTTTTTATGTTAAGGTCGACAAACAGGCTGATGATCCACATGATGTTAGGTTCCGAACATAGAAGGATTAAGGATAAGGGATAAGGAAGGGATGAGGTTTTGGGCTCTGGCATCCCTTACTCACTCAACGAAACACAACATTAGATTACGTTGTTATTTCACGGTGGTTTTCTGTAAAGGGGTGGTTACTGCCGCCAGATGGGCTGCCCTAATGACTGCGAAACTCAGTGTGCCTGCCAATATACTTTCCAAATGCAGACCAAAGCCAACTTTGAAAAGTTCATTTGCAAAGTTGACCTCGTCGGGAATTGAATCCGGGGATCCTGACACGTTAGGCAAGCATTGAACTTTGAGAGTTGAATTCCCAACTTTTACAGAGGTGGGCGCAACATAAACATCAGACGTAACTTTTATCTTGTCCATTATCATCTTAAGAACCTTTAAGAAACTCGGTTGAGGTCTTCGAACATCGTGTTGAGGTCACTTATGGACTTCGCCAAGATCACAATAACGTTGGCAAACCGAAGGTGAGTCAATATTTGATTTTATATTAAGGTTTAAAATAATATTATATTATTGAAGTTTTACATTGGTGATATATTTGGTTTTCAGGGTTTTCAGGCCCTTAAACAGATTGTATTGTTTGGTAACAGTAGCTACAAATCATAGTAAGCTTGAATAGACCTTTTAAAATCATTAACAAACAGTAGAATGCCAATACTACGAAATTGTTCACTTAAATCAATATTTCAAAGTACACGATAAAAACATTTTTTCCACGAACTTTGTCATTAAATTTAAGTGTAATAGTCTGCGCCGTAATATGAATACAACAGTGGCGGTCAAAGATCCGAAGTGAGGTCGTCCTTCGCCCATCTGTTTACCAGAAGAAAAGTATATTTTTATCTATGAGAAAATAAATCGCAATTTTATTGCCTATTAAAACATGCTCATATTCTTAATAAAAAAAAAACTAGCTCCTATGCAGCATCCTTCTCTATTACACTGCGCAGTAAGCTTCCTCTTCTCTGTCGCACATCTTTGCTTGCACCGATTTCTAATTGAAATAATTATAATTTAAAATTCCTAAAATATACTTTCATCTTCAACCCAGTTTAATTTACTCGTAACGTGGATATAAAATATTATTTATATTTTAATTATTTGATTACTTAAAAACTGTTGTTTTATTAAATTCTATAAGAATATACCTACTGTCTATTTGTGTCACAGAAGGTTGAATAAGTAATATAAGCCTTCTTCTTCTTCTCTTTTAATGTCTTGGCTCCATCAGATCTTCTCCGATGATTTTGCCAGTGTCATTTTTAAAAATATCAATTTAAAATAGCCTTTTTTTAAATAAAAACAGACAAAATTCAAATTTAAATCAAAAGTAGCAGTTCCCAAGACTAGTCAGTCAAGCCAAGTTCACACTTTTTCTTTGAGTAAATTAAATAAAAATATACCTACTGTCTATTTGTGTCACAGAAGGTTGAATAAATAATAAGTCTATGTTTCACTCTTAAATTAACTGTCAGCTGTCAATTTCATAACACTTGTCGTTAGATTACAGAACAAAAGCATTAATTTGTTACAAAAGTTCACTTCGAACTTCGAAAGGATATAATAATACGGTCATACAAAGACCAAAAACCATTATCGACCTGGCGGTCGATATCCACAATGCTTTGTGATATTTTAGTGACTTGGCCTTCACGTATAAGCAAAGTACGGTCTTCCACGTAAAGCCACCTTTATTGACAATTCGTTTCCACTGATACGGAAAGCGTCGTTTTTTAGGCTTTACCTGCCTGACTTTTTATACCGTTGAACCGTCAAGCGAATTTAAGGCATGCATAGAGGACGAGTACTGTATAAATAACCCTTGCTAAATTGGCAGATTTGAAGCAATCTCTTTTAAAGAGTATAAAGTCGGCTGATTTGTGCGTTTGGCATAACTAAATTAACACAAAGCGTAGAATAATTAAGAAGAAATTTGTATAAAAAAAGTATAAATTTGTATAAATATAGAAGAAATTTGTATAAATTGTAAATACCTTTTTATTTATATTTATTTATTAGCCTTTATTTGCCAACTTTTCTTACAATATAATTTCTTCTTCTCCAATTCTCCAAAAGATTGGTATCCAAATCTTCTTCTCTTTTAGTTCTTTTAACGCTTTATTTATGCCTCCTGTTTTGGTGATATGTTGTTCGATGCATTTAATTCTCTTGCTTGCTTTGTCCTGTCTTATGTTGTGGCTTATTTCTTTACTTAGTTTAATTATTTCTTGTAGTGTTGCTTTATCTCTTCTGTTTTTGAACAGTATTTTCCTCTTTTGGATGAGGTCTATTGTCTTAGAGGTTAGTATACATTTATTTGTTTTTATCTTATGTTTCATAGTATATAAATTGTAAATACCTACTCAAATACAAAGATATCAAGTGAACATTGTCACATTTTGTAATAAGAGAAAAACTCCTAGTGACAAACTTAAATTAAAATTCAATAATTAATAAGAGAACAGTAATACGATTCAACAGTAAACATTAATTATTAAGAAAATTAATTATTTTAACAATGACGACACTCGTGAAACATTGAAATTGATCTTGACTTGTGACGGTGACAAATGAAAGTTGTAAGAAGACCTTAAACTAGTAATGGGAGTCAGTAATTGAGTTTATATAGTTTAAGTGGTTCAAGATGTAAGAAATCTTTGACAAGACTCGTTACTGGATAAGATTAGTTCTAATTTATCTATTGATGTTTTAATTTAAGTAATTGAGGATACAATTTACTTGTGGAATATTGCTATTAAATTATGAGTAGTTTAGACGAGCCCGTTGGACGAGTGGTTAAAGTGCTTGCCTGACGTCTCAAGAGCCTCAGGTTCGATTCCTGGCAGGGACAACTTTGGAATTGAACTTTTCAAAGTTTTTTCTGGTCTGGATTTGGAAAGTAGTGATAGGGAACACTGCGTTTCACAGTTATTTGTACGGGGCAGCCCGTATGGCGGCGGTAACCACCCCCGTACAGATGACCACCGTAAAATAACAGCAAATGTGCTGTTGTGTTTCGGTGAGTCCCAGAATATTCGTTGATGATTATTAAGCCTGATGACATCATATTAACAGCTGGGAAGAACTGAATAAACAGGTAAAGAACAGGCGACTATATGTATAGCAACCCTTAAGGATCCAAATCTCTTATGTATTGAAACTCAGTTTACTGAAGTAATACAACTTTAAATTACTTACTTTAAATTAAATGCAAAGTATTACAAAGTATACTTATACTTTATAATATTTTGTAATATTATTAATCGCGATGATACAACTGACGATCTCATGCCCCGACACTTGCTTAGTGCCCAAAGCATGTAAGTTAATTACATAATTAGTTAAGCGACCCGTCTGCTATTTTTTTTAATGCTATTCGCTATCCGGGTATCCGCTACTCGGATGTTATTTTTTTTGCAAATTATATACACAAATCATTATTTCCATTAGTAAAAACAATATCAAAATCAGTTGGATGATTTGGAAGAATTTATTTGAGAAACGAGAGACGAGAACCTTGGAAGTTAGTGAAAATCTCTTCGTTAACTAGAAAATGGCCTGATGATTTTCAAACGCCTAAACAGATCTTCATAAATTATAACTAGAAACCATCTCGATCACGTCATTTAAACATAGGAAAAAGAATCAAAATCGGTCCATCCGTTTGGGAGCTACCATGTCACAGATAGAAGACATTACACTTATAACACCCTTCTTTTGAGTAGGGCGTTAAAAAATGGACATTTTTTCTTGTCTTTTCCACAACATGGTTACATCATTGACCTTTAATCACAAGTTAGAGATTTATGTAAAGGCTACTAATTGTAAAGAACTCTTACGAGATCGCTTTTATCGATGCCGCGGTGTTCGAATTACGCTGACTTTGTAACGAATGTTTGTTTTACTTTGTAACATCAGTAACATGTAAATCGTATGTACAAAGTTGCGGCATTTTAGCAAAGTGTAAGCTCTGCGCCAATTGAGACTAGCGTAACGGTGGTTTCTTGGAACGAGTTAAAAGGAAATTGAAAAAGAAGGAAAGCTTTTTAAATTTCTGCGGAAACTTTGGTAGGTTCTTATAAAAATCGATCTCAATACATTTTTAACCAGAAAAACACATAATGCCGTAAATATTAACTGCCCAATGCTGAATTCTGTGTTCAGAATTAGAGTTCTGATTAATAAATTTAAACATTTTTTTATGTTAAACTCCTCAGACAGGCTGACGGTCCACTTCATGGTGGGTGGCTACCGTAGCCCATAAGACAAGCAACGCCACTGGTGTTGCAAGTGCGTTGCCGACCGTAGTAAGAATAATAAAGTTTGTATATTTGTTTGTTTTTTGTTTTTGAATCTTTGAAATCTTTGAAACTAGGTACTAATTCGATTAAAAAAAATACCAATATATTAGAATTTCAGGATGGACATAGGTTAAAAATATGTACGAGTATAGGTAATAAACATAAAGACCCAACGCTTGACAAAAATATAATTTCAAGCGTTTTATCTTTAACTTTTAAACGCGGACGAAGTCGCGGGCACCTGTTAATATGTATAAATATAGGTTTCTTTCCTGAAATTCGACCTTTTTTAATAAATTATGTGCCATTCTATTCGTTGAGGCAAGTTAAAAGATTAATGATTCTTAATAATACAGTATTGAGAATCATTTTTCTTGGAAGTGATATTTTGTGCTGTCATTTTATTTTGACTAAGTACGAGACTTATTTTCTCTATATATATAATTTCAAGTAGTAGTTGACACAATTTATTATTGACAAAGGCTGGCAGAGTTTCCATAACACCAGAGTTTCAAACCAAGTGGGGCAGACGCCATGACGTCAGAATTTTAATAGGTATTACGTCAATTTTATATGTGTAATTTTCAAGGATGGCTTCTGTTAGATTTTGGATCGATTTAAAACAAGTCAGTAACTGTTATGTATTGGAATTCACTTTTTTAAGCCTAAACAATGTTCAAATTAGTGCCATATAACACAATGTTATGCTACCGTCGCCTACAACACGCCTATATTTGGCGTTGCCAAAGGTGCTAAAAGGGCGCTATCGACCATATAATGTAGTTAAGGATGAGGGATTAAGAAGGGATAGGGAAATGGGCTCTAGCATCCCTTCGGACGTTTCCGGTTCGGTTTCCACTGATCTATTGCAGCAAGATTCTCGTAAGATTTAGTGTTTGTTTTATTCCAATCGGTTCATAAACGGAAAGGTATAAAGAAATATAAAAACCAAACAAAATACCAAGCGTAAGAGAAGCGGGCGTACGAAGTTGCGGGCACAGCTAGTATCAAATATTATATTTAAACATTTAGTTGCACATGTTACTGAATTGTAAACTAATTTGATATTTTGGGCTAAAATATTTTTCTAAGAGCAAACATCTTCATCGCATTTTGTATCTTTATGAAAATGGTGGCAAAGCTCCATCTGTTAGAAGCCAGATCGTAATAACTGCATACGAGAGATGAAAGCAATACGGTTCGTAGGTACTTGCACTTGTATCCATACTTTACTAATATTATAAATGTGAAAGTACTCAGTCTGTCCGTCTGTTACACTCTCACGCCTTAACTACTCAGCCTATCATCGTGAAATTTTAAAAACACATTATCAGTGATAGAGAAAAGGACTTAGGGTACCTTTCGTCCAGAAAAAGTGTACTGTTCCCTAAGGGATCATTTAAAAATAAAAATTCATCGCCTGGCAAAAGTATAACAGCAATAAAGATGTCATGCATTATATCGCTCATAAAATATGTTTTGTCGTGTGTCATATTTTTTATTTTCCAACGCAGACGAAGTCACGGGCACCAGCTGGTAAAACATATGTGGAACAATTTATTTTTGCTCATATCTCCCAAATTATTCGGAAGCAATGGTTCATTCCTTTGCTTCTCGTGGAACATAAATACAACTATGTCACAAGAACATTGAGTTTTACGTTACGGTCATCGCGATTGATAGTATACATGAATTATAAAAGCTAATTATTAGCCATTGATTTTACTTTTTTTACTATTAGTAATTTTAAACTATTAGTAAGGTTATTCGTATTGATTAGGTTATTAGTATTTTCGATGCAATCAGTCAATAGCCGTAAAGATATTTTCTTATGCTAAGGCCGACAGACAGGCTAGCGATTTGATGATTTAAAATTAATGTTACTATTTTAATTGAACAAATATAAATAATATTTTAAAATTAATGTTACTGAGTTAATTTGTGTCAAAACGAAATATAAATTGGTTTAATATATATATTATTTTAACAAACGGCTGTTTTTTTTATATGTACTTGTATGTACTTTGACGATATGAACCTTAATTTAGAAAAAAATTTCTTTAGTATTCAATTCCCTTACGGTAACTAAAGTTACCGATTGAAACATTGACATGTAGCGTTATGTAACACTAACCTTCGTTCGATCACGCAATATCAACATTATTGTTCCTTAGGGTGTTTACACACTAAATACACTCTGGTGCAATGAAAACGCACATGTAAACATTTTTTTTTTTAAATATTGTTATTTTTTTTATTTAAAAAATACATATATTTTTTACAATGGAATGAAAGGTTATTTCAATACCTATTCAATGATACCATGAATTCAATGATTCAATGATGACTCAATGATATAAGCGGTGAGAAGTTACCTTACTGCCGAAAAGAAAAGCAACAACAAAAACCCCAAAATTGCTTACTTAGGGCACTGCAGTTGCATTTCAACGCTTATCGTGAAAGGACGTCTAGTTACTACAGTTGCATTTCAACGCTCATCGTGAAAGGACGTCTAGTTACTACAGTTGCCAGCGCCAGCGCTATCGGGAGACTGGTGGCTATGAATGGCGACGAGGATCTGGTGGCGCCAGAGCTACAACACAACGCGACAACCGATTTCTCGTAACGACGGCATTGCGAAATCGTCGTCTAACTGCCGTTGTACTTGCACATCGCCTTCAAGAGGTACGTGAAGTGGAAGTCAGCCCGTGGACAGACTTGCTAAAAGGCGGCCTGACTGCTCATAGGCCAGCAAATGGCCCTAAGCTAACGCCAGCTCACCGCCGGGCCCGTCTTAAATTTGCACAAGAACATGTGCACTGGACACTCGACTAATGGAGAGCAGTCCTGTTCTCAGATGAGTCCAGGATGTGTCTTCATGGCAATGATGGTCGAGGAAGAGTCTATGGAAGGCCTACAGAGAGATTCTCCCAGTGTTGCATCACGGAATGTATGGAAGGGGGAGGTATATTATTCCAACACTTAGAAGCCAAGTATCGGAAGCTACCACTGAATTCTGCTATCGAGCAATAGGGAACATCTAATGTATTTACCGGACGTCTAAAAACAAAGGAAGGATCACGCCAATTCAATTTTTGAAACAAATACTCAGGTCTTTTAGTATCAACCACTTCGAAGATTAGCGTTGCATAATAAAGTTGTTGCCTGGCATTCATACGCAAAATTTTATATTTATTCAAGAAAGGTGTTATATGCGATCTAGGAGACACCTTCACGCAGAAACTTAAACAGGCATTTTGCACTGAGTGACCATATACAACCAAACAACAATTCAACTTGGATAAAATAATCATAATATGTTTAGTGTAAAACAGCCTTAAAGACACAAAGTAATCAGCTTACAAAAGCAATTTATCATATTTCTTCGTAAATTTTATCGTCGCAAACACCGATTTGTTATTAAATGTTTCTTTTAATAAACTATAATAGACAGGATAGCTTATTCACTTTACCTTCTAGCAGTTCTGTTACATTAGTTCCGTGTTTGTAAATTGCTTCGTAACCAGTTACGAAAAAGTTTGTTCTTTGTTCTTGATAGAATATTTATTTGAAATGTTGATTTTGAATTGAATTTGAAATTGAATTGAAAATGAAAAATTGAAATGAAATAGAATATATTAATGGGTTAGTATGAGTAAACACCATATAAGGTTGTCGACATAGCCAAGAGAATTAGCAAGTTGAAGTGGCTATGGACCGATCACATAGGTCGCAGAGCGGATACTGATTGACTAGAAGAGTTATCAAATTAAGGTCATGAATTCGACGGCCCAGCATGTCAAGCCCTACGGCCTGGTCAGACAACCTGAAAGCCGTGCGTGGTCGCGAGCCTTGGAAGAGGCTTACATCCAACATGGAGAGACACAGGCTGATGATAATGATGATAATGAATTTGATATATGAACTAAATTATTTAATAAGCAAAACATGATAACTTGGTTTTATGGTAATTGTAACTTGCAACGTTACCTCTCTGTACTGCCAGAGTTATGCGTTAACAGAAGTAAGTGCCAGCCCTGGGGGTCCCCTGTAGAGACGACCAGACGTGCCGACAGTGCCCTTACAAATTTCTTCATGTCAGCTGACCAGGGGCCCAGTGTCTTTATAGCGAGCGGCGCAAGCTCGTAGTCCTTGAGTAAGGATCAACAGCATAACAGGGTCAATGCCGCAGGCGGACCTTTTAGACGGGGTATTCTTTTTATAATTGTTTTGTATTTAAGGTTTAATGTTAATTGTGTTATTATAATGTTTTATTTGTACTCGTATATATAGATAAGTTATTAGCCTGTTAATTATTTTGTTAATAAAAAATTGTAACTAAGTGTAATAAGAAATTCTTTTGCATAAAGATAAAAAAATTTCGTTTTGGTCTATTTAAAAAATATCAATTCCCCTCTTGCAACATCTGAAGTTAGTTAAATTAAAACAAAGTTGACTTTTATATTTTACGGTTTGGCAATAAAAAAAAACGTCAGAAAAAGCGATTAAGCCATAAAAAGTTTTAATACTCCCAGGTGCAGGATATCGTGACCTTTAGCTATAAATAAGTACTGAGCTTTTATGTAATTGCTACAATAGAAATGTTTCTTAATATTTAAGCCTCTTTCTATAATGAGCTTTTTAGGATGCAAGACTTATTATGGTTACGACTTTACTAAGCCTTCATTTATAAGTTAATCCCTAGCGAATCGTTTTGGCTTCGCATTACAATATTTTATTTACATTGCAAATGTTTCTTTAAACATATTTTGCTATGTTATCAGCGAGTAACACAGGCTATATTTTATAAATTTACGCAGACGAAGTCGCGTGCAACAGCTAGTATAAAATGAAGTCGATGTCCACCTCTGCCTGTTTCTCCGCTTACTTGTTTTAAATCACCCAATGGATTTAAATATGGTTTTCTCTAATGGAAACCGTATCATTTATTATAATTACAAATATACAAATCTTCTTTCTTTACAATATTAGTATAGATTTGAGTTTTTGAGTAAAACAAAAAAAAAAATACAAAATATTCACAAATTCTGTTATTTCGAAAAAAAAAAACATATATTAACTTTTCCACATTCAATACATTCCCAAACCTACCTAATGAACCTTGCTCATGGAATTTGTACGGTACACATGGAAATATTACTGGCAGTATTTCATTTAATGCGATTTACGTCGCACGATATGGAACAATAAAAATTGGGTTTCAAATTTAGGGCAAAATAATGCCTATAATTTAAGATCATTTACGTCATTCCTCAAAGGTGTAATTTAAAATTTATAATAATATTTTGTATTAGCTGTGCTCGCAACTTCGTACGCGCGGTTTTCGTACGCCTGATATTTGTGTATTCAGTATAACTTTTTTGTTTATAAACTAATTGGAATGAAACACTAAATGTTACAAAAAGCTTGCTATAATACATAAGTGAAAACCGAATTAAAATAGGCTAAGCCGTTTCTGAGATTAGCGTGCGCAAACAAACAGACAAAAAATTTTGATAATTATTTTTTTAACCTTGGCAACATAACTACAAAGTGTACATTTTTTTTTTAAGTACAGACACCGCTAATTTACGATTTTATTATATGTATATATTTTCCATTATTGTCGAATGAGGTTTGTTTCTAAGAATACCTATTATGTTAATAAAAGGTTCAACCTTTTATGTTAATAAAATAAAAAAAAAGCTATTTTATTTGGAGGTATCAGGACTTTTAATTTAAATAAACCACAGAAAAATACTTATAAGTGCCACGGATATAGTTTTATTTGAGCGTCGGTTATTATCTTTGGATTTATCTTTTTTAAAAAACTAGCTGGTGCCTGCGACTACGTCCATTTATACTTATTTAAAACATTTATTCTTATCTATGAAACTATACTATCATAAATAAAATTGTAGAGAGTATATATATACATTTTTATATTTTATGACGTTGATGGGCGTCATAAGCAATGGTATTTTTTATCCATAACTAGGAAACGGTTACTTAACGACGGTGACGCCGCCACATTTTTTATACATTTTAGATAGGTACCTAATCTCTCGGGAACAAAACTTTTTTCTGGATGAAACGTACTCTATGTCGACGTGTATGCAAAATTTACATGATGATCGGTGGAGTAGTTAAGGCGTGAAAGCGTAACCAACAACAAACAAACTCACTCTCACATTTATAATGTTACTTGTTGATGTTGAGTTTTATAATATCACGCACAAATATCGCAAGACTAATTGCGGAGGATGACCTCGAAAAGAAGATGGTGAAAAATGGTCGCTAGTCGTGATAAATGTGGGTGCTTTTGTGGAATACTTTTGGTCTTTACCTTTCCGAATATTATTCCTCCGAATACACATAAATTTTATATAAATCCTGAATCTAGTTTCCAGTGTTTAGGATTTCAATTCAATATACGTGGTTGTCTACGGTGTTTGTCAAATTGCTTCAGAAGCGAAGAGCGTCTGCTCCAAATGTATCGAGATATATATTTCACTGACAGTAGGGAAATATTTTCGTTGGAACAGTTAATTAAGGAGCTATGTTTGACATATACTTTCTTAAGCCTAGTAGGCTAGTAGGCTTAAGAAAGTATTAAAAAAGTCTTTTATGGCTAGACCAAAAAGCTTCAAATATATTATATGTCGCAATATAATCGGAAAAAAACGGATTTTTGCAAAAATCTTAGTACGATTGCAAAGGAACGGATAATGGGAAATTAACAACGAATTTTGTAATCATCCAAGGTACTTTCAGGATCTTTGCAAAAATCCAACTAGTTTTAGGTAAGTCGCGAATAATTACTCAATTGTTGTAAGTCTTGAGCGCTGATTGACCAAAAAGAACAGAGAACCACCAGCGTTTCATTTTCTAATCGTCCTAAATAAATTGGGATTTTTGCAAAGATCCTGAAAGTACCTCGGGTGATTACAAAATTCGTTGTTAGTTTCCTATTATCCGGTCCTTTGCAATTGCACTAGGATTTTTGCAAAAATCATTTTTGTTCAGGCGTTTGAAGAGACGAAGCTAGGGATCTCACTAACTTCAATGGGTTCGATTTATTTGAAATTTAGTTTACTGTTAGTTTTGTGGTATTTTCATGACATGGTAACCTTGACTTGATGCTGCAGCATCAAGTAGTCTGCGGGATACCCACCTCTTCAACAAATTACAGCAGATAAATTAGATTAAATTAGTTTATAGGTTAGACCAAAACAGCTATTTTCTTTTTTCAAATATTCTTGAAGGCTAAGGAAGGTTCTTATGAAGAGAAAAACTGGAAAAATTGCCAAGAAAATTGAATACGTGCGAAGCCGGGGTCGGGCCGCTAGATACAAGAATTTTGTTTGTTCATTGGTGAAAATTTTATTTCATTAAGTTCAATTAGGTAAAGTGTTTATTTATCCAAACCTAGTTTATTTGTTTCTAAATGTTTCCAATCTATTTAATTAGCATTAATTGTTTTACTCTGTTAGATGGGGCAAACAGTATTGCAGAGTCAATACTTTGATACTTTTGCTGACTTTTGTAATAAAACTTAAGTTTGTTATTCGTTTTGTGTTTGACTAAATGATTATTATTGATATAATTATTTGGTGGTTACATTTTATTTGTAAACTAGCGTACCGGCTTCTCAATGGTGCAATTTTTTTTTGTAAATTATACTTAGAAACCTTCCTCATTTAACGCTCCTTCTATTAGTGAAAATCGCATTAAAATCCGTTGCATTGCGAGGGACAGACGGCGGGAAATGACTTTGTTTAATACTATGTAAAGATAACCTTAAACCAGGCTAAGATTATTAAATGCCATATATTATTTTCATAATTCCAGTAGGGCTTCATTTTTTCTATTTTTATTATTTATGTTAATATCGACAGACAGGCTGACAGTAACAACGTCACAGGTGCTACAAGTACGCTGCCGACCATGGTAGGGTTAAGGATAAGGGATTGGGAAGCAATAGGGAAATGGGATCTGGCATCCTTTACTCACTCACTAACAGCACACGTGCTGTATTTCACTGTGGTCTTCAGTAAGTGGGTGGTTACTGCCGCCAAACGGGCTACCAAAATGAATGCGAAATGCAGTGTGCCGTGCCACTACTAAATTCTAATTGAAGTTGTGGGTATATTTTGGAAATAGCCTTAAGTTTTTCAAGTATGAAATATGAAACGAGCAACTAACCAAGGACACAAGAAACACTCCGAGGGCCATACCTAGTTATTCTATGCGGTGTTCCCCAGGGAGAAGTTTAAAAGGTTTATTTTGAAAGTTAGTTCTACCAGTAATCGTAGCCGAGCCTCTTTGGCTTGAAAGCCAACAAAATGAACTAGCATCTAACGGACTCTCTTGAAACATTCATCTTTATGAACTTTTAAATAAGCTAACATTTTTGCGTAGCTTGGCTAAAATTTTCCTTCATATTTACGCTAGAACTATTCGCGTGATGGTTTAATCTAACCTTGCAGTACTTGTGCAACCTATCTACACATTAAAAACCACACATAAAAAATCTTCACATTTATATCACTTCATATTTTTTTTATATAAAATAACGTTTATATAGTGTATGTTTGTATAAAATATGTTGTAATATGTTTGTGTAATGAGTCCCAAACGGTACTGGCTGAAAATGAGCCCTGCAGGTGCTTGTCTAGCATCTCAGCATAATGCTGAGCCAGTATCCGATTCACTGCCGGTTTTTATGAATTTCTATCTGTGTTTTTTGTATTATGTTTGTGTCTTTGTATTGTGTGAATAAAATACACATCGTTCTGTGATCATTTATGTAAGACACTGATGTAAGTACTCTACGTTCCACAATTCCCCACGTTTATTGGAATAGTGAACAAGACTACGAAACAAACTTTACCGCAGCCAGTTCACTTCGTATTTTCCCTTTGAACAAGACAAACGAAGAATAAAAGATACACACTATGCAGGAGAGAGAAGAAATTTAATAGTAACAAAAATACAGCCACAATAGAAGTCAATCTAAATTCAAGTTTCATTGCAAGTTTTTTCGAGTCTAGATTAAAATCTGAACGTTTTTGTCTCGAGGGTGGAAATAATGCAGTCTTTTTTTATCGGAAACAAAGATACTGTAGAGAACTTTTTCCACAAAATAATTTTTTGTTCATCCAACACAAAAGAGGTGAGAGTTGTTTTGAAATAATGTTTGCTGTTCTCAAACGCAAATTTGAATTTATCTGTGTAATGAATAGTAATTTTGAAAACGTTTCCAGTAGACAGCTGAGGGTGTAGTGAGAGTTTTACTCAATCAAACCCTCGAATTATATGGGAAAGAAGCGGCGCTACACGTTAGCCACTAGGTGGCGCTGCTTCATTCCCATACGAATTCATGTTGTTGGTAAAACTAGCACTACACCATCTGTACTACGTTGTTGACTAATATATACAATCGTCTCGCCTTAATTGAAGTCCGTGGCCAAGAGTCCGAAATGTCCTATGTCAGCGTTAATCAAATAAAAGTAAGGGTATCCAATAAAAATATATAGAAGCGATTATCTACCGTATTGAATTAATTAATCAATAATATGAACTTATGTTTATTATGTTATGTTATTACGAATATTATGTTTTTGCCTTTTGCCTTCAACTGTAAGTCTATAAAAATAAAAGATTAATATGTATGATGGAACAATTTTGATGATTTTTTTTATTGCGTTCGTAATTTGTCAGTACAAGGTTGGTTAGATGGAGATTTTTTGAAAAATTCACAGAAAAAAAATTGAAAATTCGGATGGTACTTTTATATGAAATTGATAGGGCAACGACTCTGAGATCAACTAGTATCTTTATATACATTACCAGCTGTTGCACGCGACTTCGTCCGCGTAACTATATACAATATAGCCCTATGTTACTCGCTAATAATATATAGCTTTCTATAGGTGAAAGAATTTTCAAAATCGGTCCAGTAGTTTTTGGGTTTATTCATTACAAATCTTCTCTCTTTATAATAATATAATATTAGCCTGTACGCATATTCTAATTTGTATTTTAATATTAGTACAAATCCAATAGTAAATTACGAAACATATGGGTATTTCCGCTAAGCGTTTCGACGTTCGTAATATAATAGATGTCCCAAATTAATTAAAGGTGGGACAAGGTGATCCCTTTCATCAAAATTATTGAAACTTGGTTACCTCTGTCCACATACACAGAGGAGAAATATGCAAGCAATTTAAATGTAGGATAGTGTAGTCACAGTCAGTTAAATATACTCTACTGTAACTTAGTGACAGACTCAATAAAGCACACTGTAGTAGTGGCAGGTCGCAGTGTTCGATTATCCCGAGATAGCCAGCGTACCTCCACGTTCGGGTACGCCAAGGTTCTGACAGGGAGCGTACCCCTCCCCGCGCAGGACAGCCGTGGTGGGTATAGCGGATGTCACATACACTTTGGAGAACTCGGTAATAAAAATCTTTCTTAATTTCCTGTGAATATTTATTGAATTCAGATTATAAAATTTATATTTAGTTTCATAAATAAATATGAAAATAATCGCTTGTAGGTATTTGGGAAATGCACTTCAAACTTAAATAATTATCTATGAAATCTATAATTTCTTTTTGCACTAAAATCTATAATTTCTTCTTACCTAAAATTTAAAATTACATTCAAATTTTAGCAATTTAGATAGCAAATTAAAATTAATTAATTAATTAATTTAGCAATTTAAATAAGGCTTATTAGATTTAATTAAAATTTTATTAATCTGTGGCTTAACACGAAATCATGTGACGTTGTAACAGTGACAAATCGCCTTTCACTAGCAAAGTGGACGTTTTACATTAATGGCATTTTGATTACGGATGGCACGGGCTAATTAGTGGCAACGTTGTCTGCAGTTGCCAAACTCATTCCGACGACTGTAATGATCGCTTTGATCTACCTGATGGTGAGCACGATGTGTCATTAATACAAGAACAGGAATTTGTAAGAGAAATTTAATGTTTTCTATCTATATATTCTAAATATATAGATAGAAAACATTTAATTGCATACACATGACACACACGAACACATCTAAAGATAACAAAACAAATAAATTACTTACCTACATACACATTTTAAAACATTTAAATGAGAATACATAATTAAAATCCCATTGAGTGTGCGCCATGACAGCAAAAAAGGTATCTTTTGAAATAATATTTTCATGTTATATGATGTTAGCTGTGCCCCGCGTCTTTGTTTGCATATATGTTTGACACAATAGAAACCTTGTTTATGAAGAAATAAATATACGTGACAACTTCCTATTATGATCGGACAAATATTGTTGGAGTTTAGTGGTCAGATATACATAATTGTAACCTACTAGCTGGTGCCCGCGACTTCGTTGCGTTGAACGATGAAAGGTACCCTATGTCCTTTCTGGTGTACCAGACAACGTGTATGCAATTTAAAATTTTTACCTTACATGACATTTTAAAAGAAATATTATCACAGACAAAGAAACACGATATCACTTGTCTTTCAAACATAACATGAACCATTGTTACAAACAAAACATATGTTATGAATCAATTCAACTGAAAATAAAGTTTTTTTCCGACTTCCTTCAACAAAAGTCAAAGAACGCGGTAAAAGGAAAAGATGAAAGAATTATATCAATCACAGAACTTATATATAAACCCGTTAACATATATAGAAGTCAGAATGGTTTGTGGGATCTTCAAAGGGGCCGTTAGGATTGTCCGCCGGATGAATGGAAGGGGATGTATAGACAATATACCCTTGGATTTCGGCAGCTGTCCGAAACACGCCTCTTACCTACAAAATATCCTGCAAACCGCCACCGTATATAATGATAGAACAGTATCTTAATTAGTAATAGGACATTGCAATGTTATTTACATGTCATTAATAAACAAGTTATAATTAAAAATGATATAAACTAACCCCCGACTTTCTATTAATCGCAAACACGCAATATCCGCTGTAAGTTCCTAACGAGTTGGTTGTCTCCCAGACTACTTGATGCAGCACCATCAGATCAAAGTTACCATGTCTAGGAAATACCACTGAAGTAACAGTATACCAAATTTCACTTCAATTGAACCTGTAGAATTTAGTGAAACCTCTTCGTCAACCAGGAAATGGGTAGATGATCTTTAAACACCTGAACTCCATAAAATATAGCTAAGAACCATCTTTGCAATATCAGCTGAAACGTTGAAAATAATTGAAGTAAGATAACGTTTTCGGCTATGAAATTAAAATAAAAGAAAAAACTAAAAAATTGGGCGCCAGCTAACTAAAAAATGAAAAAAATCATATGTTAGCACTTAAAATATATTTAAACAAAACAAAAAAAATACACAGGGGGTGGTCCTTAAGCCCGTACGTTATTATATATATATATATGTGAAATTTAAAATTTGATTCAGTAAATCCGGCTAATAAAAATTAAAAACTTAGCTGGATGTGAATAATGGCTGGATGTAATAATAAAGTTTTCCTTCTCGGCAAAATAAAACACGCTGCTCGTCAGTGTCACCAAAGAAAAAAATGAAGAAGGCTCATCAGAATGTAAATGCAGATAAAACCCAGGCTTCATTATATATTATTTATGTATCTCTAATTAAATCCATGAATGAAAAAAAAAACCAAAACAAAAAACCATAACAAAAAACCCTGAAATGAAAAAGAAATAATTAAACACAAATCTAAAAGAAAAAATATGTGTGCCTGACCGTGGGAATCTAAAATTTAGATATAAGATCCCTAAATGTTAATAATTTATTCAATAAATGGTCAGGCAAAAACAAACAAGAGTAAAATAAAAAAAATACAATTGCATAAGGATTAAAAAAAACCGCAAAAGATAATAGAATTAAATGAGTAAATTAACAATAAATTTAAAATGAACTAAAATACAAATTATAATAAAAAAACATTAATCAACAATCTATCATCAGAAATAAGATGAAATACGTACCCATTTATAAACCGGGGTTTTTTTTTACATAAATATTTTAAACTGAATAATAAAATTTTAAAAGAAAATTAACTGGCAAATACAGGCTATTATCAGCACAAAACTAAACCGCTCTCTGCGAGCGACAGAAAAACAAAAAACGCTCTCTGACTGAAAATTTTGAATATTGAACGTCAAATGCAATTCTATATATTTAAAAAAAAATAATAAGTTTTTAAATACTTAAATAAATAAATAAACAAATAAGGTAATATAACTAATAAAATAAATAAAATAAGTAACGCTACGTTACGTTACGTTTTAATTAAAAAACTAGATAAATATCGGTTTATCTTTTTAGGAGCTACGATGCCACAGACAGACACACACAAGTCAAATTTATACCACTCCTATTTTGTGTCCCGACGATGCCCGCATCGGGTGTTTAAAAAGTTAATAAAGTAATAACATAAAGTAATGTAATAACGGTCAATAACACCAGTATTAACTGGAAAGTATATTATCATTTGTTCGACTTATTTCTTTCTATTTTTAAACTGATGTATAGGTCGTCAGACAGACTGACTGACGGTCCACTTGATAGTACTTGACTACGGTCTCCTATAACACAAGTAACGTCGGTGCTGCAATTGCGCTACTGACCATAGAGATCTGGCACCCCTTGCTCACTCATAGAAACATAATTACATATATAGAAACAAGAGCAAAACATGCTGTTATTAGAAATAATAAAATGATTGTTATTTCACATATAAAAATAAAAGACAAAGAAGTTGTTCCACTGACTCATTCACATATTAGGTGCTGTGACTTTGTCGAGAATACTCAACATCAATCGGATTTAAGTAATTAATTCGGTGCGTACATTTGTTTTAGAAATTAAAATTAATATTAAGCTATTAATTGTCGAATATTATTAAATGTTTTTTGACCTGTAAAGCAAGATCAAACATTAAATACCTGATTACTTTTACTGATTAGCTGACGAAGATGATGATTACTTACTAAATGATGGTATCTTTTCTGAGACGGTATATAGTAGTCGCAGGTCGTTTACAGGAAATCTGTGATGAGGGTAGAGCTCGTTTAAGTCTCCCCTAACCTTGAGGAGTATGTGTATGCATTATTTTATTTATAGGTTACTAGCTGAACCTGACCATACTTCGCAGTGCCTTAGTAAGCAACGTTCCACGGTTGCCATAACAAAGGTCACGTATAAAAATTGGGTAAAAAAGTATATAAGATTATTCCTCCTTTTAAATGCAATGTTGTGTAAAAATTTCAAGTCAATCCGTCTTTCCAGTTTTCGAGTTTTAGAAGCATACACAACAAACCAATATATTATTTATATATATAACTAATACTTACGAGTAATATTATAAAACTGAAGAGTTTGTTTGGTTGAACGCGTTAATCTCAGGAACTACTGGTTCGAATTGAAAAATTCTTTTGGTGTTGGATAGTCCATTTATCGAGAATGGCTTTAGGCTATTTAACATTTTGAACGCGGACGAAATCGCGGTCACTAGCTAGTATATATTAAAGATAAGGCTAATGGTTCACTTGATAGGTGGCTACCGTTACCTATTACACAAGAAACGCCATTGTGTCTGCAAGTGCACTGCCTACATTAGCAGGATAAGGAATTAGGAAGGGATAGCAAAAATTACTAGCTCACTGAAACACAACAGCAAACTCGCTGATAACACGGTAACCTTTGTAGGTGGTTATTGTTGGAAACATAGTGTGCCCTGCCACTACTTTCAAAATCCAGACCAGAGTCCAACTTTGAAAAGTTATTTCCAAAGTTGATCCTGTCGAGAATCGGACATAGTACCATTGAAACTGAGTGCCACTCGACTCGGCTGCAAAAGACACCATAAAAAGGTCTAGAATAGACCTTCATTATTCCTTTTATGCTATCTCTAGATTAACCCACTCTAAAAGAGTCAGACAAAAAA
This sequence comes from Synanthedon myopaeformis, assembly GCA_944738685.1. Classification (NCBI taxonomy): domain Eukaryota; kingdom Metazoa; phylum Arthropoda; class Insecta; order Lepidoptera; family Sesiidae; genus Synanthedon; species Synanthedon myopaeformis. The sequence goes on along the minus strand of OX122938.1, from coordinate 2,668,815 downwards.
TCAATACTGTGTATTATGAAGACATAAATGTGGTTTATGACAGAAATTAGAAGTTAGTGCATAGTTATTTAATACATTAGACAATGTACATTAATATGATATTATGTTATTGTTATTCATTTACATATTTCACCTAATATGTTATTAAATTAACCCTCACACCTAGTTTTTCATAGAACCCTAAATACTATAATTATTTCACATTTGTAAAAAAGTCAAGTAACTCACTCAAGTATAAAAGCGATAACATATGTGAAAATGTGACTTCAACTTTAATGCTAACTTTTTTGCTGACAGTACGAAAGCTTATCAACGCACACGGCTCTCTGCTTTCATCCGCTAATTACCGCTTTGGTGAAAATCAGGTCGGAGATCTGCATTCACGTTGCTAGGTCTTCAAGCCGAGCCTCGGTGCTGTGAGATTTTATTTAGGCTTAAAGGTATTTAGCGTGAACTTTGACACTTTTTAAGCCTATTAAAAGATGGCCCGATTCATCCCAGTGGAAAATATAATGACGGTCCGTTTCAATAAGGAGTTATATTAAGTTGAAAATGTACGCCTTTAGAAAATAATGAAAGGGGAAAGTTGGGGGTGAATTTGACGTTAATTTCCTCATAGACTCTGTTGCGAAAAGCATTAGATTTATTCCAATTTCTCACCATTTCTAATGCATTTTCCATCTCGATGTTTAATTTTTTTTATTTTTGCCATTTAGATTTTTTTTTAAATTTTCACGTAGAAAATATATTCTACTCTGTTTACATAGTTCAAAGACTAGCGTCAAAGTATAAGGAGTTATATATAAATAAAAATCTTAATATAGGTACTTACATTATTGTAAGTATGAGCTCTTATGAGGCTCTTATGAGCCTATTTTCAATAGGACCTGCGCAGACAAGGGACGGTCCTCAAGGTACTTTTCTTCGGTCAAAATAAATCGCTTATTAACTGCACAGAATAACATACACAGGCAACTAAAATAAGATGCACCTTATTTTAGTCTAGAGTGGTGTGACTATGCATGATGACGCTTGAAATCGATCGCATAATATTATTAATTAGCGAAGGGTTACAACACTTATTAAAATTTGTCTTCCACAGACAAAAGTCTCTCGTCTGCATGGTCTAAAATATAAAATCTATACTTACTTTTAGATTGGAAACAAACTATTGGGTTATGTGGAGCGTCATTGACTTGGCTGGATCGCTTCGCATGCACTGCTAGTGATGTGCATGTATGTTAGTGATATGAGCAATGATATTTTTTGTGTTAGTTTTGCTTCTTGTACATTTTGCTACATTTTGAATTTGCACCACACATTTTGAGTGTGGTGCAAAATGTGCAAAATGCAAATACTACTGAGTTACATATTGATTCAATAATATTTTCCACCCAGTAGAATTTGGATAAAAATATTGGAATAAAACAAACGAACTTGGCACGTTAAATTCAAAATTCTTATTTATTTCTTAATTTTATTACAAGTGACAGATAGTTACATACCTTATCTATTTAGCTCAATAAAATTTTTTAGATTATATTTCACAGAATTTATTTACATTTAACATTATTGTACTCGATTGGTATACTTTTTTAATCAACTGTAATATAATTCTGAAAGTTGTTGACGTTTTTCAATTATACAGATTCACGAAAGGCAAAAAAGACTAAAACATAATAGCCTTCACTTCATTATAAATTTCATTAGATAATCATAAATTATGAACTATAAATGTATAATTAAAATTGTTCTTTGTAATTATTATTAATTACTAAAAAAATTGTAGGTATAAGTAATTAAAAACGAGTTGTTTTGCAATCCACATTCAAAATAAAAAAAATATACAGAAAATTCATAATTATCCAGAAAAGGTGGCCTTTCATTTCAAAATGCGCCTACTTTGCATCCAAGTACTATAACCTAGTGCTTTTTTTAACTCGCCCGAACTCGCCCGATGTTTCTGGATGTATATTGCACGCAAAAATTCGCCCTTACTGAACTTGATCTAGTTAGACTGTAGCAACGATTAAAAAACGATAATAACGATAAGAATAACGAAAAAAATATATTTCGATTTTATTTTAGAATTTTTAAAATAAAATTAATACAAATATCTATAACATAAAAATCAATTTCCCAATTCCTTAGACAAGTCAAGTCTAACTTTAAACACTTAGACACTTAAAGAAAGCAATAACCTATATTACTTATAGCACATTGCATTACAGTAAAACCATCGATTTTAAACAATACAATAGTCATTAACTCTAAACAATTTTCAAAGTAAGATTAAATCCGTAAAACGTACGTATTTTATAACTTCTCTAATTATAAGCAAAAGTTTAAGACAACTTTCTCAGAAATCCAAATAAATACGACTTATATTGTCACCCTAGTGATGAGATGCGCGTACATTTGTGTTTATTGCTTACCCACGTTTACAGCAAAGTATAAAACAAGTATTTTACATGTTTTGCTCCAGTGTTTTATTTTATTATTTACACCTAAACAAGTGATGAGTACAGTCGTGTACAAAACTTGTAAACAACTTGTCAAAAATGTTTTCTTGATTAAAACATGTGAGGAACAACAATGTCACAATTTGTTTATGATCGCGACATGCTTTTAACGCCCGACGCAAAAACGGGGTGTTTGAAGTGTATGTGTATCTGTGTACACATATTATTATAGTGTATCTATATTATATGTATCTGTGTGTCTGTCTGCGGAATCGTAGCTCCCTAACGGATGGACCGATTTTGATACGATTTATTTTTGATAGATTTGAAAAGCTGACGTGATCGAGATGGTTCTTAACTAAAGTTTATGAAGATTCGTTCAGGCGTTTGAAGATCATCAACGTATTACTTAGTTGTCCCCAGATTCGATTGATTTGAAATTTGATATATTTAGATAATATTTAGATTTTTTTATCGCTGACGAAGTTACGGTCAAAAGCTAGTTTACAGTAATATTTCATTACTAAATTCTATACAAAATTATGAAATAATTAAACAACTAATTTTAAAACTAAAGATTCACATATTTCTATTACAAATATTAATGCTAAACATTTATTTTTTAAATAAAATATAACATAAGCATAGTTACAATATCTGATACAATTGAAAAACATCCTTCTTAACATTCCTTAAAACACTAGAATATTTTAAAGAGACGTTATCCGAACTCATTATAACTATGCGATTGTATACTAAAATACATTAAAGTTATTAAATATATAAAAAGTTGGGCAGTTTGTCTGTTCGCCGATGAGTTGTTCCCATGTTGCATTGCCGCCGGGGTTTCGCCTAGAGAATTATACAAAGAACTATTAACATTATTATTAAAGAATTATAGACAGAATTTTGCTGACCACATAGTGAAACTGGTTTTATAAACATGATGACTGTCTGCGTAGGCCGTTTACTGAATTAAGATTTTTTGTTCCAAGCTACGAGTATAGCCTAAATTTTTGTGTATTTTTATTGAAAATATTGGTTTCAAAGTTTATTTACGTGTGCCATGTGTTGCCATCCTGCTTTTTATTTATTAAAAACTGCTCTTTATACACCCTTTCATTATGCAATTCGGCATTTTCATAGTAAATATTTTAATAATTGGAGGCGTAGTTTGATTGCATTTTGTGTGCGTGTAACCGTGTATTACCGGCGATGGCGTAGTTTTACCGGCTTCGCTCTTCATGGCTCTATTTTTAGTCGTTCCGCGAGTTTAGTGATTTATTCCCAAACAAAATTCACCATACCTAAAGTGCCCAATGTGCCTAAAGATGCTTGAAAAATACTTACTCTGAACCACGTGTACAGTGACAGAAGTGGCCTTAGCGTTAGCCGGTACACAGGTGTAGTTGCCGGCGTGTCTTGGTTCAGCTTTGCCAATAACCAATTCGCTTGTGTGTGCATTGTGCATTGTGTGCGCATTGTGCACGCTCACACCATCTGTTGAATGCATAAGGTTCGGTTTATTACTTTTACGAAGGTACAGGATTCGATTTCAGATAATAATACATTTAAAAAATATAGTTTTTAAAAATTTTGTCTGTGTTTATGCGTTTATGTAAGAAGATTTGTTCCACCCGGACAAAAACGGCTTTACCGATTTGAATGCGATTTGAAGGCAATCACGGATAAATTGATGATTTCTTGAATTAAAATATAGGCTACATCCCTGTTAAGATGTTAGGTTGTTGTGGGATTTTCAAAAAACGAACTACAGCGCGTACGTAGTTTTAAATAATACACTTGCAAGTCGGATTGATGGAAATTATAATCTACTAACTAGCTTTTGCCCGCGACACCGTCCACCTCCTTCGGTAACAGTACTTTTTTCTAGATGAAAATTACCCTTTTCTGTGTTACTGACAACTTGTATGCATAAGTTCATGATGATCAGTTGAGTAGTTAAGGCTTGAAAGCGTAACAAACAAATTCAATTTCTAATTTATAATATCACACCTACTAGTTATTAGGTTCGCGCCGTTTTGTTTTTCAAAACGTTTCAGTTGTGTTTAATAAATATACTTTCAAAATTAAATTATAAATGTTCCGAAACACAGACATATCGACTAAAATAAATTGATTACATTTCTCGTTTCGTGCATTCAGTTTTCGTGTTGATATGTGAACAAGCTTTTCAATTATACGTTTCATGAAAAATTTAATTTGTACCCAATAAATTCATGTTTTAATAATTTCATTTATTACTGTTTAATAACAATATTTAATCTGTTGTGTTACGGTGAGTAAGAGTTCTTACACTTAATCCTACTATGGTCGGTACACACTTACAGCATCTATGCTTGTGTTACAAGAAATGGTAACCATATACCATCGTGTGGACTGTCTGACGACCTTTACATAAAAATAAATCTAAATAAAAATCAACTTAATTTACCTATATTATACTAATAATATCATAAAGAGAGAAGATTTTTATTTTTGTATGTTTGTAATGAATAAACCCAAAAACAACTGGGTCGATATTAAAAATTATTTCACCTATAGACAGCTATAAGTGAAAAGAATTTTCAAAAGTTACGCGGACGAAATCGCGTGCAACAGCTAGTTTATTATAATTATAATATCATGCAAAATTTTTGTTATTAGCCATCAACATAATATGAATTAAATACATTGAAGTGGCAATAGGCTCTACGACGAACATCTGTCGTAGAGCGGATAACCGATGGAGTAGAAGAGTTCTCGAATGGAGGCCACGAATTGGAAGAAGCAGCGTGGGACGCCCTATTTTTGGGTATAAAAATTTGTAATCGAGATCTCCACCGACCATGGGGTGAGGTGTGTGGGGGTGTATGGGACTTCTACCCACTAAAAACCCACGGTGTTTTCTCGCGTCGTCTATAGACGGGGGGTTAGGGGACGTATTGCCACAGAATGTATTGCGATTAGTTGGACAGAAAATCTAAAGGGCTTCGCAAGAAGCAGCTGGATACGAAAAACAGAAGACCGTGCGTGATGGCGAGCCTTGGGAGAAGCCTACATCCAGCAATGGAGAGACACAGGCCGATCATGATGATGCGTCAATAACGCATTCATCAGTTTAATTTTTAATTTAACAAATAGTGTTTTCTATCAATAAATAACAATAACAATAAAACAAATTGTGTCTTTAATTGAAACATTTTCTGTTAAAAAAAACCTATAACAAAAATAGGAAACAAATAAAAAGTAAAAATTTCAGTCAAAAAAGCTCTTAGCAAATTAAACGTATTCAATCTAGCTCCATGACGCTGACGCAGACCGTACAAAAAACTGTTTTACCAATCAAATCAATCAAGCTGAAAAACTCTAGCTACAGTACACTTTGCTCTGCAAACTTTAGAAAGAAAAAACCGTTAATATTACGACTTTACGTCAGAAGTAAAAACAAAAATTATTTTAATTTAATTTTTTTAAATTTAATTGCCAATTAAATTAAATTTATACTTTTTTGTCTGAAAAAAGGTTTTTAACGATAATTACACGAAAAAAAAAACTACAAAATTTTAAAATTTGTGATCACAATGCCCAAAAATGCCGTAGAAAAGTTTTCACTAAAAAAAAAAAGGTTAGGTATACTCACTAAGATCGTAATTGATCATCCTGTTCTCGAAATACCAGAACACATATGATGGGGGTTCTGTAGATCTTCGGACTACGCAGACAAGTTTCAACATTGAGCCTTCGTGTATTATCTTCTCCGATTCACCCACTATTTCAGCGAAAGCAGCTGTTAAATAATAACACATAATACATAGTTATACAAAAACGTTGTTAAGACAAACTATACTATACCAAATCTTATTTCATTCAATTTTAAATCCTTCTAGTTGAAACTTTTGCCATTTCAGAATTTTATGGGAACATAATAACAGTTAGCCAGAAAAAATTTGATGGTAGGTAGCTACCGAAGTCTGCTAGGTAATATGGTGTTGGTAGATTAGGATAGCTAGGATAGGCCTTGCAAGTTGATACGCTAGCAACCTAATAGGAAAAGGGGATACAGGAAGAAGGGACTCTGGCGCCCCTTACTCACACACCGAATCAGAACAACTCTCTATAATACTCTACTGTATTATAATATCAGGTTGGTCTTCTGTAAAAGTATAGTTATTTCTGCCAGAGTACCTAGTTATGACTGTAGAATACAGAGTCTCCTGCTAATTGAATTGCAAATGACGACTACATGCTAATTGTTAACTTTATTATGGAGTACCGAGTAGCTATTTTCTATCGATGGGAATTTGATATAGATTAATACATGAACTACATAGATCTGTAGAATATGATCTTTTAATAATTTACTTGCTTATTTATTTATTCATTTATTAAAAATCCAAAGCTCTTAAATGTTCAATTTATTTTAATTAATATTCTGTATTGCAGTTACATATTATCTGCAGTTATTCGTGAGTTACAAGCAGTTAAGAAACGAGTGTATTAAGTAAGGCATGCACTCTATTCCACTCTTTTTCTCCACTCTTTTTCTTTGTACTTTGTCCTATCAAGCAAGTTTGCGTCCTCTGTGGCGTTGCTTGTGTTAACAAGCACTTTAATCTGCTATTAAAGTGAACCGGCAGCCTGCCTACTTAAATTAACCTTATGGAAATATTAATGATTTTTTTTTTATCAAATTAGTTAAGTTGTTATTAATTAAAATGAACACGAACCAACGAGGGTAAGTTTGAAGAAGATACTGGTGGGCGGATGCGTTGGTACTTGACACTCGTAATAGCCCGCATCGGCTGACGTCGCGAACCTTATGTGTAGGGCCCAGTCCTGAATAAAGTCGGTACAACTTTTTGATTAGTTTTCCGAAGATCAAATAAAGGTTAGCGAGAAACAAAAATAAACAACTATTTGCCCATGGATATATCTTTAACATTCAATCTAAATTCATTATTAACGAACAGTTTGTTACAGAAATACAGGAAAAATATAAAAAAAATGGCTAAAATAAAATGTTTAGACGTTTTTAACTGTATTATACGAGTATCTATACTAATATTATAAAGAGAGGAGATTTGTATATTTGTTTGTTTATAATGAATAAACTCAAAAACTATTTCAAAATTCTTTAACCTATAGAAAGCTCCGTTATCAACGAATAATATAGGCTATATTTTATAAAGTTACTCGGACGAAGTCGCGTACAACAGCTAGTTATATATAGAAAGATAGCGGTTTCTCAAAGTTCGTTTTTTCCTTGAAACCACTATTTAAAAAAAAAAAATTAACTCTGTAGGTGCCATTATATTTCCGGAGGATTATATAAACACTTTTTTTTAATAAATAGCTGATATTATTTTTATTCTCAGTTACTTTATGATTGTATTAAATATACATTAATATAAGTAGTTAAAAAAAACCGTATGAATCTATATGAAATCTTACCTTAACATGTCTTCCGTGGGCAGAAAAAAATCTACTATCCGCACTGTACGTCACAAGGCCAACAGATAAAAGGGAGTAATCTTTCTTTCGAATCCACGTCACCTGAAATATCAGTGTTGATTAGTGTCCCATTTCTTTTGCGCACATCGATGACCCACATTTCATCTATCGAGAATTTCGACGTCAATATTTCAATGTAGATATTTCCAGTAAAGGAATTCCAAATTTGAAACTCGACTCTAAAATAGAGCCGTTTGCTTAATTAGCCCCAGCCAGTTAATCAATTTAATTCAGTTACGGAAATGAATTGATGAAGCCTACGGTCGATTAAACGCTGTGACCTCTGACGCAGTGGAATCGATTTTTAAATGCTTTAATGACTATTGTTGACATTAAGTCTTAAGCTGTTGTAAAAATAAATTATTATATGAATTGTTAATGAGGTTGTCCTACCATAAAAATAAGAATTTATTGCTGAAGTATTATTTTAGTAGTGTGCTCGCATATATTATCTACAAAGGTTGCATCTTGGTTTATCTCTGATCTCAATTTTGTTTTATCTTGTATTCCTATCTATTTTACTATGTTATCCTCTGTTGAGAATTTCATTGTAATAGTAATTACTATTTTAAGAACGTGAATGCGGACTTCTGCTAGTACAGATTTAAACTTAAAAAGAGCGTCTTGACACATGTAATATTTAAGTTGATTAATCAAAAAAAAAAAAATAATTGAAATAGGTATTAATACAAAATTAAAACTAAAGGTTTTATTTACGAACAACAATATTGATTGTTGAAACCAAGTGAACATAGCGGTTTGATTCAACTAGAGGTCGCGTTGTGTTCATTTTTTGTTGCCACTAACGAGTGTTAGTATTTTTGAAAGGTCTCGTTAAAACTAACAAAAGGGACTGTACAGGGCTAAAATGTATCAAAACTGTGATGTTCAGCTGTAAATGTATTTTTTATTTCTTTCACCATTTATTGTTCATTGTTAATTTATGGTTTAGTTTATCTTTTTTTACATCTTCATTTTAGAAAGAAGAGATTTAGACCAATTCAGTCAGAAAAATATACGTGTTGTCTATGGTTTAATACAATCAGTCACCAAAACTAAATATATGCAATGGTTTTGTTTTAGGGCTAAATAGTGATCAACAATCAATCAAACCATCAATTAATTAAGCAGTTCTTTTTACAGAACTCAGAAGTTTCTATTAAGTGTACAGAACATCAAAGGGTATTATTTGACCATAGAACATTTAACGTCATTTGACAAGTGACATCGTTTGACATAGAATACTCAATATATTATTTAAATCTAAAACACACACCAAATACTTACCGTGTTTTCAGTGATGTCACTAACTTCACAATGCAATACGGCCGTTGTTCCTATTTGAGCTGTAACTGTCGTACAATTTTCAGTCAAAAATATACCATTCTTTGACCCCTTATTTATTAACTTATTAACAACCGACGCTGTTGAGTCTCTATACATTCTCTTAACTTTATTTGTAAATTTTGTCAGTGATATATCGTCTAATTCATTCACAATTTCCTTATCTATTCTTTCATGTTTGTGGTGCCTTTCCCGAGCTGTGAGCTCGTTAATTTCTTCCTCTAACATATTATCTATATTATGTACATCTGTGTAATCTTTGTCTAATATTAGACGAAGAGGCTTAGGTAGTTTCGGATATGTAGTGTATGCATTATGGTCTGTAGTTGTTGTGTAAGTTTCAGTGGAGCCTTCTATATCCAATGTTGTGTATATCAATGTAGTTTGAGTGGTGGATGTCGTTGTTCTCCTTCTATGACCTGAAAAACGTAATGACGCAATTAAATCAATACGCAATATTATCTATTAATATAATAATATTATATTTAATTATTTTTTTCATTTATTGTAAGTACTTATATTAAATTTTAGAAACACTGTTCATAAAAACCTTTTATGAACACTAATTAACTAAAAAAATACAATAAATAAAAAATAACGTTTTTTGGAAGTTTACAAAAGTTATGGAAACACACCATGTGTTACCTACACATACAGGGAACTCATGAAGCAGTCATTGTATGCTAATAATACTAATACCTCTAGTCTAAAAGTAGCCCGTGCTACTACCCACACAACCGACAGTTTATTAATAAATGTTAGTACACTAAGGGCCTCTTTCACCAACTACAAGTAAAGTGTTGATTAGTTACTTTTAGAAATAATTTTATGTTTTATTAAATTATGGACTCGGTTTACTGCATCCTTCGATAGGCGATTTTTTTTTTATTATTTTCTTTTTAATGTTTGGGAGTTTTACCGTATAAAACAAAGGTATAATATCACCTCCTTCATTCCCGGTTACCGGTGACTTTAAATGACGGTTAGCCTACTTGATACATGGTGAAAGAGGCCCTAAAAATACGTAATAAGCAGAAACAAATTACGGGAACCCCAACATAGATGTTCCGTTAATATGAATAATGGTTTTTCACATGATTACAAAGTTTTCCAACAAGTGCAAATTAACACAGACAGCTTGATGGGATCAAATAGGAATGCGGCAGGTGCAGCTAGAGAATGATAACATATAATTACAGCTACCTATTCCACAGATTAATTAGGGCAATTTTATGGGATAATGCGATGCTATGATCCAATTTTATACAAATGCGTGACGGGGAGCCTTTTAGGTGGAATATGGTCCTTCTGCGGATACGTGAATTATACTAATTGACTGGCTAATGATTAAAATTACTGAAGTTTCTTCCGGCCCCAACGGCCGTCGGCTCTCCGTACTATGTGCCAGTGCCTTCAACTTACTGAGGTATGTATTACTGATGCAATATAGGTATTTAAATTACACCAGAACGCTTCAAAAAAAAATATATTGAAGAACGACATACCTAATATGACGAAGCAGTCTCGGGCAAATTCAGGGTGTTCCATTAATTATTTCTGTATAAAGTCTACGTTCTAAATAGAAGTGAGACGGAAAATCAGCTCAATAAAAGGCAGGCCTTAGGAAATAACACTCTCAGTGCTCTTGAATGGAAACGTGAAAGGTCGTAAGAGTAGATCGTTAATGTTAGTATTTGAAAATCACGTTCCAGTCGAGTCAAGAAGGGGCCGGTTCTTAAAGAATGAACGACTCGGAGTTGATTTATTTCTCGTTGATGTTAGACAGCGGACTTGACAGTCCACTTGTTGACGTATTCATTCAGTGAACTGTCCATTCACAAAATGTTCATTCGCTGTACCTTAAAATTCCATAGTTTCGTTTATCCTATGGAGGGTAGAGGTAAGGAGGACCGACTCTATTAGTAGGGGAGCCCAAGAGGGGATTTTGGGATCGAGCGCGTCAGATTAAGGTATGGTGGATTAATTACATGCTGAACAGTGTGAATTTTAATAATTTGACGATTTGAGCGTGACGAAAGGAAATGGGAAGTTCACAAAGGTGCAAAAAAAGAACGTCAGATTAAGGTATGGTGGGTTCTGACGATTTGAGCGTGACGTAAGGGTGTACGAGGGTCACAAAGTAGCAAAAAAATTTACCTTGACATTCTCGAGCGTGGTCAAATTTTATTTTATTTTAAAGGAAATAATGCAAGAAAACAATAAACCTTAATCTGACGATTTGCTCAAGCCGAAGTAACAAAAATCGTCAATAAAGTTTAGCTCATACACCTGCAGGAAAACATGTATTTCCTACTCCGCTTTCCCTCTCTCCCTTTCGCTATTTCTCTATTTTTCACTCTCACACCATACCCATACGCCAGCCATGACAGCTTGATGTTGCCATTACAGCTAATAACAGCACTCGTGATATTATATGTACAGCGCTCTGGCAGGTTTGTTGTATTTTAAGTTCTACGAATTAAATTGTCTAAATTGAATGTCTGTTGCAACGACGACTCACGGCATTTTTAAGTGTGTGTGTGTGTGTTTTTTTTTTTTTTTTGGACAAAATAACCACAAAAAATTGTAAAATTAACGCCGGAAACAATGAAAAAATGCTTTATTATTTGTGTTTATTTTCCAAGCATTTTTTTTATCACATTCAGTGATTAAAAAGACGTGAAAAAGAATTATTTTTTTAAATCGTCAGATTCATATAACCTTGTTTTTTTCCTTACCATCCAATCTTCAAAATCCAATAGGTCCCCACGACGCTCGAGTAACTCCACATTTAGCTTGTTGGGCTCCCCTAGCACATGTATTAAAAATTGATCCCAGAATACCAGTAATTTAAGATGGGGCTAGTGTAGCATTGTCGAGTGAATTAGACAAAGATAAATAGATAGAAGTAATAGAAATAGACAAAGATAGATAGATAGAAGATATGCTACACTAACGCCATTCTAGCCACTTTTAGAACCCTTATTTTATTGTTGGAGAGGACCATTTTTTCAAATTGATTGTCATATGAGTCGGTACTCCTTACCTCTCCATAGTTCATCCTTACTCCGAATTTATGTTTTAAAGTTAAATCCTCCTATAGATTTTTTCTGCTTTTAAAAATGGTTTGCCGTTTTCTGTCAATGTTTTGTGAAATTACCTTTTTTATGATGTCTTGTGAAGTTCCCAAAAACATTACCCAACCTCTGCTGGTTTCTAGTTGTACACAGCTCCAACGATTTCATGTCGTCAGCACTCTGCGCAACTAATATGGAAGACCTCTTCGACTCCGTAACACTTGTGTTTAACATTTCAACTTCGAGTAGCAGAACAATAGTGGTATAGAGTAGTTTGCAGTGAAACATTGTTTTGGCACTGTTTGATATTTAGCGTCACATTTGTTTTGTATCCAGTTCAAAAACACTCAGGTTTATAGTCATTTTTAATTAACACTTTGTTATCTTCGGTGTCTCGAGTTGAATTTAGAAGCCACTTCTCTCTGCATTCTGAAAAGAGGAGAAATTGTGATAAATATAAATTATGAAATAAATTAGATATAAAAAACAACATACATTAATTATTTGAAATGTAGGGAACAAAACCATTGTATATACAATTTCAAAACAAATTAAACGGAAGTAATGAATTAGATAAAAATGTTCAAGAACATTAGACCGTTTTTTTTTATTTTAGGAATGTTCCTTACTCGTACTATTCATTTCTATTGATTTTTGGTAAGTATTGACACGAATGGCTTCATTAGATCATTAGTTATTTAATTCTAAACACAAAATCGATTTTAATTGTACCAAAGCAGCAAACTAATCGTCGGCAGTTGAAAATTTTATTGCCTCTGATTACCCCCCGGAGAGTTACAATTGCGATCTAATGTTTTTTGGTTTCTGGACAGTAGCCAAGTTAAGTTACGACTGGAGATAAATCCTGTGCATCAATTCCTTAATGTTTTAGCGCAAAAATACTGTGACGTTGCCATTTTAACAATAGCTACACAAAACAAATATATATAGGGTACAGCAATAATTTTGATGTAAATATTAAATTATAAGTTTAAACTTATTCTGACCGGTGTTTCGCCTGCGTTTGATAAGTTAAGTTAGCTTGTGAAAATTAATTTTCATTTCAAAAATCTATTTTCCATATTATTCTTAATTATCCTATTGTATTAGTCAGCACACTTGCAGAACTGTGGCGTTGCTTGTGTTATAGGCGACGGTAGCCACCTGCCATCAAGTGAACCGTCACGTGAGCCTGTCTGTCTACTTTAAAATATAAAAAAATAATTCAGAGATAAAATGTGATCATTCCTATAATATATCGTTTCAAATAAATTATTAGATATATACCTACTTAGTCAAACTGTTCTAAAAATGTTATTTCTATTTTAGTCAAATCGATACACAGACTGATTCTAATGGACTCAGTATTTAGGTATTCAGGTCAATTTTAGACTACTAGTTCTTTAGCTTAACTATATATTATGTAACACAACTACAGTCGACCATAAGCCATCTACTTTAGTAAAGAATACCTAATGAGAAATTAGCAATAGCGAAGTAAAAATTATCTTACAGATGAACACAATGGATGTGATATTGAGGTATTACTTATAAATACCTCAGATATAAAAGAAGAACTAAATATAGAGCCCTTGGGATGGCAGAATGAAGCCAGTAAAACTGCCTTCTGTACACATATGCAAATGCAATCAAATGACGCCTCACTGCAAATGCACGCAAATGCAATTAAACTACGCCTCACCTTATTAAAATATTTACTAGTGAAAAATACCGAATTGCGTAGTGAAAGGGTGTAAAAACCAGGTTTCAAAAAATAAAAAGCAAGATGGAATCTCATTTCACAAGTAAGTGAACTTGGAAATCAATATTTTCAAAAAAAATAACAAAAATTGAGGTAGGTTAGTTATGGCTTGGAAGATAAAATCTCAATAGAGTAAACGGCCTATGCACACATTTTTATAAAACTGGTTTCACTATTTTCTATTTTTCCGAAAATTTAGTTCTTATTTGGTCAGGTAAATAAGTTAAGAACGAAATAAAATTTTGAAAAATTTCACAGGTTTTGCTATCTCGAAACAAGGGTCCCCTTTATGCAAATCTATATGATCGAATCTCAAATAACCAACGTATTACATACGTCATGAAAGAAATAAACCAAAATTATGCGTGAATCAGTACGAAGGTCGTATGGAACAACATCTTTTTTTACAGAAATCGCCCGACCAAGGGGAAATGTTGTAATGTTTTATTCATATATGGTAGTAAGATGAGAAATAATGGGCGTAACATATTCGTGTACCAGTTTGCGCTCGGCACCGCCTTAAGTACAGTCGCCTAAATATTAGAGGACAGGCAGAGCCTAGTGTGGGGGACAGAAATATGTTAAAACTGAATTTTTTTATTCTGTAATAAATTTCTTTATTCTTTTATTCAGTGAGTACTTCTTTAATGTTAATGTCGGCAGACAGGCTGACGGTCCACTTGGTGGTAAATGGCTACCGTCGCCTATAACACAAGCAACGCCACAGGTTCTGCAAGTGCACTGCCGACTACAGTAGGATTGAGTATTCGCCTATACCTACTTCAATTATTCACTGAATATTTTTTTATTATTTATTAATTTCAGGCACAATATCAATGCTCAGCTCAGAATTTATATCTGGTTTAACGCTCTTTCCATTGATAAAAACCGTATCAAAAAACTTAGCATGGTTTAAAAGCCTCCCTCCAATTGGCTCCAATATCGAGGTCATGGGATTCTAGGATAATTACTTTTGCAGAAGAAGTTAGCGGAGAAACAGATAAAAGCGGACAACGCCTTTATCCATACTAATAATGTAACAAGGCTGAAGAATTTGTATATTTTCTTTTTAAGAAAGACTGCACATACAATTGAGATTTAGAATAAATATGAAAGACTGTATCAAACTTTTACGCGCGGTTATAAAGCTGGTGCAGAATTACCCCATTTCCAACCTTATTGATTGAATCTTTTTTTGTACGCCATAAATCCATTCAATTTGTATTATGTATGTTTATTCAAGGTCATTGCTTGTTCAAGGATTTGCGCATTGATAAATTGATTGGGAAATGTATTCAAAAGAAAAATGTATTCAATTGAAAAGTATAAATAAATTTTGTATGTCATTATAAGTTGAAATAGCAATTCTAGCGCACCAATAAAAGAGACACTTTTGACATTGTGGTGTTGCCAGAAATAAATTGCAAACTTTGAATGTTTTTTAAGCTAATAAATGATTATTTCTCGAAAAAAATCTCATAAATATAATATATGCCGCGCGGTCTTACTCGGCATTGTAATCATAAGCTCATAAACGCGATGATAAATAGCGTCTTCAAAATTGGGCTATCAAATGCAAAAATATTTTTTAAATCTGACTGGTATATTATACTATATATATTAATACTTACTAATATTATAAAGATAGGAGATTTGTATCTTTGTTATTCAAAAACTACTAGACAGATTTAAAAATTCTTTCACCTATAGAAAGCTAAGTTGTTATCGTTTTTTTTGTACTTAACATAAAAACTTGATGAAGTTCTTCCATGAAAAAATATCTAACTGATGGTGAAAACCGCATCAAAATCCATTGGGTGATTCAGGAGTTAACGGGCTTGAAACAGACGCGAAAAGCTACTTCAAATTATACTATGTACTAGTAACGTAATATCTCCTTTTTCGACACAAACGAAGTCGCGGGCACCAGCTAGTATTCAATGGTAAAGCACAATGGTAAAACATTTACTGTTGTGGTAACAAGAATACAGTTGAACTAATTCAATAACGCCCGCCGGCTAGACACGTTTCCCTTAGGGAATAGCTAGACAGAAAGCTGAAGCTTCTCATCGATTCCACAGACTCCCAAATACACTCGCTTTTACTTAATTATATTAAATACTTGGTCTTTCACTCATTATATTTAGATGTAGCCGAATCAAATTATTATGATAGTGTTACTTTAAAAGAAGCAAGTAATAATATCTCCTAATAATATTTGACGATTTGTTGACGAAAAAACTATTGTTTGTAAAATAATGTTTGCTTAGCTAAGTGTAAAAATAGAAGAGTATTCTTCTTAGGTATTCTTGAAAGGTATTCTTTCATGTAGGTAATACTCGTAGGTGTAGCGAAATTAAATTATGATATCGTATTATATTAATATAAATAAGAAGTACTTAATACTTTTCTCGTCAAATTATATAACCTAATATTATTTGATAATTTGTTGAAACTATAAAATGATTATAAAAAGATTAGATGATGAAAGCAAAACATTAAAATTCTATTTTAATTTTTTAAATTCAATATTAATAAATAAATTAATAAAAAAATTATAAATTAATAAATTAAAAATTTTAGATTTAATGACTGACTAAAATAAAAATTTTAGATCTCTGTATTGACTATTATTTTAAGGACTGTCTGTAAAAATAAATATATTTAATTAATTTCAATGTCTCTAAATTAAAATAATTATTTATTCTTTGTAGTTAATTTACATTTTTCCTTAAAAAATGATTTAGCTGATTTGTTAGCTGGATACAGTAAATTTCATTTGGTTATCTTTAAGCAAATTCCTAAAACATCTCACGTAGAAATTTGCGGAAAATATGAATAAAAAGATAGGCCGAAGTTCAAACTTCACTAGGGAATTGGTCGGACATGGGCAAAAGAATTCAATGGTGTTTGATAGATGAACTTCGATTTTCATAACTCGCAAATATCGGTCCATCATAGTCGCTCCATATGTCGGAGTTATGGCAAGAGAGAAATATAAGGAGCTAGTCCAAGTCACGAAATGTTATCTATACTAATATTTTAGAGAAATGTTTTGTATCTCTTATCTATATATAAATTTCAATGTGTAATTAAAACCAAACTCCTCTCGAAAGGCTATTATAAAATCACTGGTTATTGAAGCGACTATGAAGCCTGGATTTTAGCGATTCGGAGCTCATACTTACTATGTTTAGTAATGTATGTCATATACTTTGATTTGTTTATAATTAAGTGTAATTTTATATTTTGAAGATGACAAAAAGAATGGTGTCATGTGTTTCTTTCGGGGTTTCTTCTCAGGATCATCAACTTAGTTTTTTTTCCGAAACCCTGGTAAATTTATACTTATAATGACGATCATAAGAGTTTCTTGGAGAAACCTAATTGTTAAATAAATGTTAAATAAAAATAACCTAAATGTTTTAAACTAAATTTTTGAGTGTGTAACATACATTTTAATCATATAAACATCTATCTATATATATAAAAATCCTCGTGTCACAGTGTTTATAACCAAACTCCTCCGAAACGGATCGATTTTTATAAATTTTTTTGTGTATTTATTAACTGATCGCCGTTTCCATGAAGCGTGCAAGCGAAAACCAATCGTAAATATATATGGTTACGTTATACACTAATATTATTCTAATATTATTGGTGGAATTCTAATAACTTTTTAAGAATGTTGATTTTGAACTTAATTTGTAATCAGGTAAATTTGTGTTTCTATCATTACGATAACTGTACTTTTTTTTAAAATAACGTTTATGCACTATCCCTCGTCGACGGGGACAGTCGACGAGGGGGAGTGTGGGACTCGCCCGGCGAAGTCTTATCGCGAGGTATACTCACTAAAACCCCTTCGCATTCCACCATCAGCAGTGATGTGTGGGCCCGAGATCACAGCGAGGCCTTGTCCTCCCTACACACCGCTACGTCCACTGCGGACCCAGCTCAGTTTGTGGCGGGTTGGGTAGGTATATCAGGATGTCAAATGTCCCTTTCTGACGCCCTGACGTAATTTACGCAACGTGCGCTGCGGCGTATGCCCGGGCAACGATAACTACCTAACAATTATTATCATATAAATTCGTGGGTGCCAAGATGGGAATAAACCACACAGACAGTGGTCTCCCTAGATGGTCCTGTCTAAAATAGACAGGCTGCCGTCGCGATGGTACCAGGTTTGTATCCTCGCGATGCTGTTTCTTGAATAGGTGTCCCATTAAGACGCTGTGTTACAATACCGCTTCTATTCCATTCAATTATGATTGAGGTCGAAAATTACAGTTTGCTTGTGTAATGAATAAGCATTCACAGACTCACATTGCAATACCGTTTCGAAACTACAAGTAAGCCGTGTTGGTAATTAACATTTAACAAACGGAAGCTACAGTGAATTTACAATGATCGTAGATCAATGGGGATGCAAGGGAATAAATTTACTCAACAACTTGGTGCTCGAATCAGCATCTGCGATAAACAATGCTGAATTGATTTAGAATTTGATCCAGTAATCATATTGATTCCATTGTATATATATTTTATGACACAATTAATGAAATAACTAATTGATAAACATAACCCTATCCAACTCATTAAATTAACTAGAGAAAAGAGAAAATACCATACTAGATGGAAGCGATACGGAAATCCAATGACTTTCAATAATTATGTACACTTCGAAAGAGAGAGTCAAAACTTCAAGGTGCTGAGTATCGAAATTTTATAAAACTGAGTAAAGATAATAATAAAAGGTGTCCCAAACTTTTCTGGCGTCATTTAAATTCAAAACCACCCTCTAATCAAATTCCTCAAGTAGTTTCTTTGAACCAAGGTGTTTTTAATTGTGGCGAAGACACTTGTAATTTATTTAATGAATATTTCAGTTCTGTTTTTGTTCATAGTATACCTGGCCCTGCTACCTATGACCCTGATTGTCCTCCTGTGAATTCCCCAATTGGTCTAGGTGCTATAACAGTTACCATGGAAGTCATTCACAAGGAACTTAAAAATATTGACATTTATAAAGGAGCCGGACATGATGGCATACATCCCATATTTATAGGCAACTGCGCTGATCAATTGACATTAAATTTGTTTATAATTTACTGCAAATTTTTAGAGGCGGGATTATTTCCATTAGTTTGGAAGCAGGCTTTCATTACTCCTATTCCAAAGAACGACAAAAAAAATGATGTATCTCAATACCTGATTTGATTGATTGATCTCATTTGATAGAAGGTGGCTACCGTCGTCAATACAAAAAGTCACTCCACAGATACTGCAAGTGCTGCTAACTCATACAACGGAATTGTCAGATAAATTATCGTGTCGTCGGTCAGAATTGGATGTACTAATATATCGTATAATGTATTGTAAAATTTAAGGACGAGTGCAATAATTTCATTACGTCCACCCAGTAGGTGCACAGACGATCTGATAAAGGCAAGTCGACGGTGGATCTAGACTGCTACTGTCCATAATATTGAATTATTATGGGGAAGGCCTATGTCAAGCAGTAGACGACCTATGGCTGAAATGATGATGATGATGATGATGATAATAATAATGAATGAATATGTAAGTATCATTATCAAGGTGTGGTCTCTTAAATTCTTACAAATCTTTTCATAACCACGATGCTATTACTAGGAAAACACATATAGAGTACGTGCCTTCGTATAATAATTTACGTATAAAAATTGGAACCAAAAATATAAATTATGTAAATAACTACGATATTTTTAGTTATTCTTTCTTCGTTGATGTTTAATTTCTAATTAGAGTTTGTGTCAAGTGGCCTTCACCGTAAAACATTTTCATTACCAAATAAATTAATTAGTCTCAAGTGATGCCCGAAAAATATTTGTTTAAAATTATTAAATGATCTAATTAAAAATTGTAATATAACATTTTTTTTTATTGAAGATCAAAGATGTTATAAAAAAAATCAAGAGATCGAAAAGCCTGTGCATCTAAATTAGATCTAACCCTACGTTCACACGGAGTCACGTTTTGGAGGTTCGGATTTTTACCGTATACGGCAGAACCGAATGTTCTGTTCATATGGCATCCGGTTTTGCTTTTCTACAATAAACCGAATGGTGGGTGTACCGTGTGAATATGCAATACGGTTTTTTGCAGGAAAGCGTTCAGTCTCTCACTACCATTGGAACACCCTTGCTATCATATACTGATATAGAGGCGTCCTAGAAAAAGATTTTGGTTAAACCTAATTGTGAAAAAACGAACAACGGTGGGTTCCTTTAAAACTTGCCGAATTGCCGTATCTGATTATTTGCGGCATTCGGTAAAAAACGGGATCTCCGCTTGTGTATTACATACAAAACATACATGTATTAAAATGCTATTGCCACTGAACCGTTTCCGATATTTTGCCGTGTGCTGCGTCCGATTGCAGTCGCAAAATGTAAAGTTTTGCCCATTTCGGTTATTTGCTAGATCTCAAAATCGTATGCACGTGTGAACTCATACATATAAATTATATTGTGACTAAACAGTATACTGCGAAAAATCGGTCCGGCTTAAAAATTTACGTATCCTTGTGAACGTGTCGTAATCTCTGTAAAGTAAGATTCAAGCAAAATATGCAAGCGTAAGGACCATACTACACTTCGCATCGTCAAATATGTTTTGCATCTAAACGAGTTCATTTAGTTTCGTATGTCGGTATCAGACAAGTTTGAACGTGTACGTGTATGGTTTAGATGAGCATTGTGACTATGCAACAGCTCGCTAGACTTACTTTATTTTACTGGAACAATAACCATACTTTCACGACTGTGCGGTTGAAGACTTAATGACATAAACTTATAGATCAGTGAAAACTGCATTCAAATCGGCTAAGCCGTTTCTGAGATTAACGCAGACGATTAAGTAAAAATTCTAAAAAATAAATTCTGTAATATTGCAATTCAGTGTCTGGTAAATATTGCACGTGTACAAACTGTTTTATCGAAAAATAAAATGATTTGATTTGAAAAAATATTTATTGTAGAGATGTTATTATTATAATTATGTAGATATAGATAAAGAAGACTTATCGCTTAGATTTAATGAATTGGACCACAGCTAACCTTTCACTTAACCTGCTTGGATCAAACAGACCTCTTGGGGAAAAATGTGTTTTAGCAAGATTGTATTTTATTTTTGCAAGAGATGTTTTTTCAGAAAGCCGTAATTTTAAATTTTCATTTGCTCGACCACTAATTAAATATATAAGATAATATATAACTTTAAGGGCCTCTTTCACCAACTACAAGTAAAGTGTTACTTACTTAAGAAGTGTTAAGTTACTTTTAGAAATAATTTTATTGTTTTATTAAATTAATCACTCGGTCTACTGCATCCTTCGATAGGCGATTTTTTTTTTATTTTGTTTTTTAATGTTTGGGACTTTTACCGTACAAACAAAGGTATATCAGCTCAATCATTCCCGGTGACCGGTGACTTTAAATGGCGGTTAGCCTACTTGACCCTTTACTCAGAGATGGTGAAAGAGGCTCTAAACTGTATAAAAATGAATATTTGTATGTACGTAGTTAACTTCAGTATAATTCCTACCTTCTACGGTAGTTAAAGATTTCTACACTATTTGACCGTTCACAAAAGTTATGTTTATTTTTTAATCTTTTTGTTATAATGTCATTTAGAAAATGGGCTGATGGTCTTCAAGCGCTTGTATAGATATTCATAAATTATAGTTAAGAACCATCCCGATCATGTCAGCTTTAAAACAAAAAAAAAATATCAAAATCGGTCCATCCGTTTGAGAGCTACGATTCAGACACAAACGTCACACTTATAACACCCTGTTTTTTGCGACGGGCGTTAGAGGTTAAAAAGTCGTCAATGGTAAGAAAAAATTATTGAAAACTTTAGATTTTAGGCAATGCAGTATCGGAACGTGAAGATACAACGTAATTTCCCGAACGCTGTTCAGCCGAGTTGGATTCAGCGGTTGACCTCTTTCCCGAAGTTGGATTCACCAAGTTGTTCCGACCCCGGCTTCGCACGGATGCAATATTTTCTGCAAATTATGTAATACCTTCCTCGTTTATTGCTCTTTTCATTAGTGAAAACAGTATCAAAACAGCGACATTATTTTGTAATATAGGTAAATATAATGTTTTATTAAACATAAGTATTGTATTTATTTTAGGAATTTTATTAAACACTAGCGAATAGCCCCCGGTTTTGTTGGTCGGCAGCGCACTTGCGGCACCTGTGGCGTTGCTTGAAGTTTAGACGACGGTAGCCACATACCATCAAGTAGAGTAGACCGTCAGCCAGTCTGCCGACTTTAACATAAAAAAATACCCATAAAAACCTTAACTAAATGAGGATGAAATATGCCCTAAATTTTAAGAAGTATTTGAGTATTCAGCGTTCCTGAATATAAAATACAATAGAAAATTTAAATCTAGAACGCTACAAATGCTTAGAATTATCAATATATAATCTAAATAGGTTAGACAAGTTTAGTGTCAGTTGCATAACGAGCATAAATCTAGAGAACTCTATGCAACAATGTTCTAAACTAGAATGAAGACTTGTCTCACTCAGATGATGATAATTCAAACACAAAATAACTACATTAAGGACTGGCGACTAACAAAGGAATTAGAAACTTCTTTAGAGTTTTACGTAAAACAAAAACCTTGCTTTTTAAATTATGGCCTTTGTTACTTGCTGATAATGTAGCTTTCTACAGATGAAAGAATTTTTGAAATCGGTCCACTAGTTTTTGAGTTTATTCATCTACTATATTATGAAGAGAGAAGATTTGTATGTTGGTATTTTTTTTTCTGGGTGAAAGGTACCCTATTGTATTTCCTGTATCCATGACAACGTGTATGCAAAATATCATGATGATCGGTTAACAGACAGACAGACTTTTGTTTACTTTTGTTTTGACATTTAAAATATTATCACTCAGAATTCTCTTAAATTATAGCTAATAACTATCTCGATCCACGTCAGCTTTCAAACAAAAATGGCCCATCCATTTGCAAGCTACGATTCCACTGACAGATATACGGACATACATGTCAAACTTATAACACCCTATTTTTGCGTCGTCGGTTAGCAATAAGTATATTTGCGTGTTACGTTCGAATTTTGAATATTAACGCGTAACAGGGTTACGTATTAGGTCTAAGTTAACAAATGTGAAATAATAACATTACAAGGTGAAATCCCTATCTGCGGCTATCAAATTACTAGAGGCCTTACTTCATTGAAGGTCGAATGTAAAGGGAATAATAAAATCTATACTAAAGAGAGAAAAGATTTGTTTGTTTGCATTGTATAGGCTCCGAAACTATTGGACCAATTTGAAAAATTCTTTCACTGTTGGGAAGCTATATTATCAGCGAGTAACATAGGCTATATTATATTTTGAAAAATTAGGATCCTTCCTAGAACTCCAATAATGTAACCCAAGGTGTAAAAAAATGACCTAAAATATTCCTTATATCGCGTGCGCTGCGAAAACTATTGATGATTGAACAAAATAATGAACTACGATGTGACCTTGCAGAACACATCATTATCTACAAAAAGTGTTGCGACGGCATATGTCTAACTATTATAGTTATGCCACAAGAAGTGTTCTTTTATTTTAAAATTTTAATTGAAATGCCGCCGCTAGAAAAGGCTCTTTATCTTGATATTAATCCTTATCAAAATAAATTATAATACTTCATATTCAAGACTGCTTCAATACCTTTATATTACTTTTTGAACTATTCAATTCGGACATTCCATTCGAAAGATATCACGAGTTTAAAAAGTAAGTATTAGAAAAAAGTAGCGTGGTCGCCGCTCACCCCGCTCGGCTATGCCTGTAGGCCTGATATGCGATGTAGGCGTCACTGGAGCACGGGAGGTGAGTCAATGTCAAGAAATAAAGTGCCGCGCGGCTCACTCGCGCGGTGGCTCCCTACGCAGCGGTTGTGTGCGGAATCTAATAATTCGTTAAATATCCGTGCGAAGCCGAGGCGAGCCGCTAGTATTATAATGTATCTACAAATTTTACTTAGTAACTGAAACATTTGATAAAACAGAGAAGGAATAATAGTTTAGGAAAGATTACTACCAAATCAAAATTTTTGGTCCTTAGGCGAACATTTGATATAGGATTCTAGAATATAATTATGTAATATCGATCCTCAATAAACATAGTGACATAATTAAAACATATGAAAATAATCATAACACAGTAACATAACCACAACATAGTAACATAACATAGGTATACCACAAAATCATTCCTGCCACTCACAAGAGTGTTTTAAAATGAGTACTTGTTTTCACAATGAGCGCCATTAATTTTAATAGATGTCATCTTTATAATACAAACATTATGGAAATGTTGCGGTGGCGTAATGAAAGAGCCGTGACGCGTGCTCGTAATAATAAACTCATTTTGTGAGGCAAATTAATAATCTTGTTGACGCTTGCATAGTTCCATTCCCCTTGTACTTACTTACATGTTTGCTTTTAATTTTTACACCTTGACGGTGTTGTTTAATATTTTATACGTCAGTGTGAAATTGTGAAACTTTAAAGATAATTATTATGTTGTATAATATTCTTCCATTTCTTCCATCGGACATTCAGACGTACGGCTGATTACACTCCTCATCTTGTCGAAATCCCTCTTTTTCGGACCTTGCGCTTTAAAACATCCTTTATAATGCGCACTGCCATGGTTTGGAACTCCAAGCTCCAAGCTCGTATAACCCAAATATTTTCAAAGTTAGAGTGAATAGGCATATTCTGGGTGAGCTCGCTCCATCTTGGGCCACATCTTCACTACACGGCTGGTTGTTGGCCAAGAGTAAACCCATCTCTAATAAAAAAATAAAAAATATATTGTAGAGAGTTTATATTTCTCCGCTAGCTACTTATAAACCACTCAACGGATTTTACTTATGGAAAGAGGGATAAATGAGAAAGGTGTATTATAAAAAATTGAGTCCTGAGAGAAGCCGGGAGCGGGACCTAGTATGATGTAGCGAGAGAATGCCCTCGGTGTGCTTTGTTGTGATTGACGAAAACTGAAGAACGATGAAGTTATAATAGGAAATACAGAAAATTGACTAGGGGCGCCACTATAGCACAGATAAAGCACACTTTTCTTGGTAATTAATAACAGGGCTCATTTATTAAAGTAATTCTCTATAATATCTACACACGCGCACTTACCCTTAGGAGAAAATTAACCCTGTATTTGATTGAATATCATATTCAGTTTAAAGCGCCAACAATGCCTATACAAATCCATGAATACAAAGGATTCGAGTGCAAAATTTCTATTACACTATTGTGTTGGACTTGCCGGTAGTGAAATTAATATCTAGTTTGGGAAGGTTAGTGAAATTATCTTAGATGGAAGCTAAAAGGAAGATACGTTCTTAATAACAATAATAATATTTTATAGCTGAATATAGGTAATGACAATGGGTTTATAAAGATTAAGGCTCGCTACATTCTGCCCTTTGGGGTGTGCAAATATTTTGAGAATTTTACATAACAATAAGTAATTAATCACTACTATCCACTAACTAAGTTATCAGACATATTATTATAATCTTTTAAATTATAGTAACAGTTATCAACTAGTAATTCTTTAATTTTCTTCTTAAATATATTAATATTGAGCTGCTTAATATTGTTCGGAATCGATAAATGCATGACTTTTAACCCCACAACTAAAATTCAAATATGGAATACGTGTAGTAATAGAGATAAGTAGTTGATAAAATGTATTCAAATTTTGTCACAAAACCTCTGTCCGTATTTTTAACGAATCACGTGTATACACTGTCCTTGTCCTTTGAGCGATTGAATGATAGTAAGTTCATTGGACTCAGTATATGAGGTCCATGCGCTGATAGTGAGTCACTAATCTATGTTTTTACTTCAATCTACGGAAATTCTTATAAATATTAACTACATGACAAAGCCTCTCTATGCAAGGGTAGAGGAAATATCTCTGTAGACGTGTAGTTCTATCACAAACAATTTCCCATAATAAAAGTAATATTATAAATGTGAAATAGAGTTTGTTTGTTTGCTACGCTTTCACGAGGTAACTACTGAACCGATCTTCGTGAAATTTTGCATACACGTTGTTAGAAATACAGTGAAGAACAAAAGGTAATTTTTATTCAGAAAAAAGTTATTTTTCACCGTCGTCAGCAGAAAAAATTTTCCTCGTTGAGCGCTCTTTCTATTAGTGAAAACCTTATCAAAATCCGTTGGGTAGAAACAGACAGACACGGACAGCAACTGCGATTTATAATATGTAGAGATAGATATATTAATGATTCTCATTCTAAACTTAGTAATTCCATTGTAGCGAAAATTCATATACTGTGGAACTATTTTCGACGCTAGCTTTGGACGTACAAGGTCGTTTTTTTTTTCACACATTCCACACAGCACCATCTAGTTCCACAGTAAGCAACTAATACTTGTATTATGGATAATTATGTATTATGGATATACCAGACAGTTGATATGCTCGTACAACATAAATTACTTTTTTTCGTAAATACATACATATTATAAATACAAACATCCATGACTCAGGTACAAAGGTAAATGTTAAAATATAAACATTTGCCCCTAGCGGGATTCGAACCCGCGACCGTTTGGTTAACAGCTCTAGACCAAACGTGTCATCAAATATAAACTGCACTGCTGAAATCCTTTTACAACGATGGGACTTTTTGAAGGAATGTTGTATGAAGAGTTTTACTGTCCAGTTTTTAATGTCACCAAATCTGTGACTCGTTTTACGAGTATATGCGAGCAACTAACAGAATTAAAGTAATTGTGTAAGCCACACAGAAGTATTACTAACAAATTATTATGTTAAGACACAGTAAGTAATGATAATCTTGTTTAGAGTGTTACGTTCACGTCAAGCCGCTTATAGATAAAGAATTCGTTACAATGGCACGCTCAATTTCTTTGCGCCAATACAAGTATAAACATGGTCGGCAGCGCTCCTTGTTGCAGCACCTTTGGCGTAATGCTAGTGTTGTAGGTGATGGTAGCCACCTACCATCAAGTAGGTCGTCAGCTTGCCTGTCAGGTTTATTATAAGCTGTTGCATGCGACTTCGTCCGCGAACTTTATAAAATATAGCCTATGTTACTCGCTGATAATATAGCTTCCCAACAGTGAAAGAATTTTTCAAATCGGCCCAGTAGTTTCGGAGCCTATTCAATGCAAACAAACAAACAATCAAATCTTTCCACTTTATAATATTAGTATAGAAAAGGCGAAAAAATGCTGTTTCTTATCCTGGAATTTATTGTGGACTTTGTAAAATTTAGTTTATTATTAAGTAAAAGTTAACAGTTAAGTTGACGGCCCACTTGATTTCAGATGACTACCGTCATATTATATAAGCAATGCCATAAAAAGTGCAAGTATACACTGCAATTTTTTTTTTATTAGAGATGGGTTTGCTCTTGGCCACCATCTAGCCGTGTAGCGAAGATGAGGCCTATGATTAAGTGACCTTACAATCATTTGAAAAGATTTGGGATACCTCGATAGGAATATAAGGAAGAAATGGGAGATTTGGCTCCATGTTCCCTTACACCAGCACGGAAAAACAACAGAACACGGGCTAATACCTAATTGACAATGGTCTTCTTTAAGAGGGTAGTTAAATGTTTATGATTGTGGAATTCACTCTGTTCTACTGTATTAAGAACATTACCTAATAGACAGTATTACTTACGTAATAACTTAGTTATTACCTACAGATACCTACAGCCTATTAGTCTTAAGAGTAAACACAGCTGGTATTCATTATTACACCAAAGGGAGATATTTTAAAATCTTTATTAAGAATCGTTATTGAAAAGCTATTTCAATAACGATTCTTTAAAATCTTTAGTAAACAGTAAATTATCCTGTAAGAGCTTACATTAGTTATTAGTCGAATTTTAAATGTGCAATTTTTTTTTATCGTAAGTTGTAAAATTAGTCCAAAAAATATACTAAAGGCACTTTAATGTTATAAATGTACTTTATCAAGATTATTTTAATTTTCTCTTCAGTTTCAGTTTCTGCTTAAGACATGAGGACTAACCTCAGACCAAACACATTTTTTTACCAAAATTAGAGCAACCTAATATACCAAGAATTAAGATGCAATTTTGGAGGTTTTGGAGATAACCGAATAGATTTAGAATAAGAATAAGAATAAATTTTATTTGTAGCAAAGGACATATAAAAGCATACAAAGATAACATATAGAAAGATAAACACAAACCTCCTCCGCCACAAACCGTCTTTAACTCATTTAAAACACTAGGAAGTAGGTATGCTAGTGACCATGCAGAAAGCAAATATTTTACAAATATGATTTTTCATTACTATAAAAAAAAATTATGTAACGCAGAATGGCTGTATGATAGCAGTTCTAGCGTATCCACCTCAGTGGTTTTTTAACCTCAATGGATTTATTTAAAATTATCTAGAGTAATAGTGACATAATATTAGAACACTTCTTGAACGGACCAATATTGTATTGTGATAGTCATTTGGCGTTTATAAAACTTTTTCCATTTCTTGACGCTATAAAGTCAGGAGTACTCTTTCGTTGCTCTTTTGTGAGAGAGACGTCTTTAATCTCTTAATCTCATTAAGACAAATTCACTAGGATTCAGTTAGAAGAGTAAGAACTTTAGAATTAGTTCCTCTTTAATTTAGATTATATAACTTTGAATCAAACAAGTTTCAAATCTTGGGATTAAGGAATGGCGAAGTTGAAACATGAATATTGGAACTGGTAATAGCATGACTAAAATCATAATCCTACCCGCAATCATAATCAATATTATAAGAAAGTTTGAGAAAATGGATGTTTGGATGGATGTTTGTTTACTCTTTCACGTAAAAAATACTGATCGGATTTAGATGAAATTTAGCACACAGATAGTTTATTATCTGGATTAACATATATGATACTTTTTATTCTGAAAAATATTAGGTTCCCAAATGATCGTTTAAAAATATGAAAAACTTGGCACATTATATTTTTCATTTTTCAACGCGGATGAAGTCGCGGGCAGCAGCTAGTATCAAACATAATTGTTATAATTCATTGTTATAATCAGAGGCCTATCAGGTGAATGTTGATTCTCTACTTATATTTTAAATAAGAAATTTTGTATTGGAAATAAAGATAAATTCGTTGCTTCTAGTTCCAGGCCCAATTAAAATAAGTAATTCTATTTCAGGTCTATGACATTGGTGGGTCTATGTTATGTCTATAAATATTTATAGGTACCTACTACAATAACTTACCAAACGAAGCACAGAATAATATCTAAATTTAAAGCGATTATCAATTTTGTGTGATAAAAATGCGTGTTTTTTTTCTTCACAATGTCCACTCTTTAAATTTTATATGTATATTTATCATAAGTTTTAATACATAGTAGAAACTTTTCTGATTTCTGTTTGTGCAATGTGCAACGAGATATTGTATTGTTTATAAAGTATGTTATATGTTTATAAAATATTTATAAAATGACGATGAGCATCCATTCTTGTCAAGACGTCACAAGATGTTACAAGTCGATAAAGATGTTGACCGCAAGGAGCCTTGTTTTCATCGAAAGGAAGGCACTTTAATATCTTTTCGCATTCATTCAAATTCCTCCCACAAAGGCGTCGGTCCATGAATTTGAAATCTATAGAGAGCTATAACTCGATTAGGAAAAGTAACTCGCGCAAAGGAAGAAGTTTGTGTCAGTGAATTTTCCATAAGAAAAAAAAACTGTACTCATAAAGAGATGTTTTCTCTTTCGTCAAAATCGATTTTCTTTCATGTTTTGAATAATCACATAGTGTTGATTTTTATTATACTACTAATAAGTAAATAAATTAGAATCATGTGTTTATTAAATACAATACAGATAAAACATATTCTATTTCCTTCAGAGTCCCAATATACATACTTATTTAAAGGGTTATGGCAAAAAGTTATTCCAAATCATTTTAAGCGTCTTTGAATTACGTAAAAACCAAAACACAGAAAATATTTTTAAGGTGTTTTAAAAACAAAGACACAAACAAAGACAGTGGCTGTATAACTCCACAAAAACAAAGAACCACAAGTACTTTAGAAGATCTGATTTTACCGTCAAACTTGGCTATTATGCCTCTACTAATATCAATCCGAAGAGTTTGTTTATTTGGTTGGACGCTTTTAACTTTGGAAATACCAGTCAGTTTGAAAAAAAAAAAAAAAAAAAAAACAATTATAATTTGAGAACTCAATTCTTGATAAATTAGCAATTTAAATTAAATAACAGATGAAACCGTGTTACACAGCCAGTTCTCTATAAACACATTTAATGTTATTAAAAGTAATTGTCAAGTATGCAAGCGCAAGGTATCTCTTACAACATGATATTTCGCATGAAGTCTCGCGGACGCTATTTACAAAAATGTTTCCCTTAACAACGAACACTTCATTTTCATTTGAAACTGTAAATGGAACGCAAAAATTAATCGAGTTGCGAATTACTTGAAATGAAAATCAAACCTTATCGCTGGGGTCGCATTTGGATTGCTAAACAATACCAAAAATTTAATACAAATACCACAGATTAAATTGGAAAGGCAGCCGTGGTTTGTTCTGAACACGACTCAATACACATTTACCAATCGGCTTTAATCGTGTATTACGAGTATTTTTGATCACTATTTGCATTGTAGACAAGTTTAAATGAGATTACCACTGTGACTTTGACTTAACTTTAAAGTTAGTGACTTCTATACTTATCTAAATCTGATTTACTAAGTCTCCATCTGTATAATAATATAAATTTTTAAAAAATCTATGGGATCTCTCTTAAGCTATAAATAGTGCGGGTAAGGAAGAGAATTTGTGTGAACATTTTATTACAATTTCTACACAACAAGTAATTCTTAATAAATTTTATATATATTCTTTTTTTGGTGAAAATTCCTTTGCAATGGAAATTTAACAAATTTTAACACAAGTTAAAAACTTACAGAATTATGAAACTTTTATGATTATTTATTAAATTAAACTAGAAGACTATGTTGGCTCATTATAATTGCATATTTAATTTTGAAAAATTAGTTATCTTTTAATTAATAAAAAAAATAACAGATGAAAACTCATAGTCATATCTGAGATAATAAATTGCATATCACTATGT
Source organism: Synanthedon myopaeformis (assembly GCA_944738685.1). Taxonomy (NCBI): domain Eukaryota; kingdom Metazoa; phylum Arthropoda; class Insecta; order Lepidoptera; family Sesiidae; genus Synanthedon; species Synanthedon myopaeformis. The sequence continues at coordinate 2,637,401 of OX122938.1, read as the reverse complement.
GTCCAATTTTCTAAGATACTTTATTAAAAATTATCAAAAAAATTTTTTTAATAATCTGATTTAATATGAAAAATACACTTATTAGGCTATTTATTATTAATTAAAAAACAGTGTAAAATCTAAATTTGTCTGACAACAGTCTCAGTGTGAGTACCATTTCATCAGCTACTTTCACCGATACGAGAAGGTTGCCATAAATTTTTGATTCAATGCCAACCGAACCCCTACTGGGAAATGCAAACAAGCATTTAAGGTGAACTTTACCTAGAAAATTGTTCGGCCAATATTTGACGCAAACACTGTCACAAATATTGGCTCAAATAACCAATAGCGATAACTTATTTATTTGAGTTGGCGAAACGGATTTTAATCGAGGGCGTCCCGTTTCAAACGATTCGCGAACAGAATTGTACGGAACGGGCCATGAATTTATTTGTACAAAGGAATTTTATTGTATTATAATTAGATTTCTCTATTACGTTTTTATTGTTTCTCTTGTTTATCAAATTTTCTTAGATTACAGAAATAATTGTCACCGGGTTTGCAGTGCACGGATAGAATAATTCGTGAAATTTAATGAAGATATTTAGAAAATATTTCTATGGTTCCCCTTGAGACTTGACCTGACTGCTTTAGACTTGACGGACCTGTTTTGGAAAACTAAGAAAAATTATAGACTTGACTTGACTAACTAGTGTCTGGATCTGCTACTTATGATTTCAATTTTAATTTTGCCTTTTTTAAAAAAAAAAGCTATTACAAATTGATATTTTTACTAATGACACTGGCAAAATCATAACGCGACAATCGACATTAACTTGACACTGGCAGACAATGGCCATTTTAAAATGAGCCGCATTGAAGAAGATGGTTCCCCTTTAATTGGGTTTAATTAAATATGATACTAAATATAATAATATTAATAAATTAGTAATTAATAATTTAATTAAAGGTTTAATTAATTGAATGAGGACTCATTAAAAAAAATTAATATTTTATAAATTTCATATTTCACTAGCAATGCCAATCGGTTTAGCCCGCCGTGTTATTTGAAAATATAAAAATGTCAATGGAAAAATACATAGGTTAACTCTACACGCTCACGGCTACGCCCGGGTTCAAAATAAAAACTATCCTATCTTTTAAGTTGGACCAAATTACACATAGTTACGAAGTTTTATCAAAATCGGTTCAGTAGTTTTGGAGTTCATCGAGGACACACAACGTGACACGTAATTTTTATACATAGGTATAAAGATTTGTATGTATACTCGTATAAGGGATTTCCCTTGTCAAAAGCATGTCAGTCAAAAAATTGCTCGCTTGCCAAACATGTACATACGCTTATGCCTTTTATTATTCTCAAACCCAACAAAAACAGAAACAGGTGTACATTACACAACATTCAAGTAAGGATTTGTAAAGTACGCCGCGTGTTTCGCAAACTTTGATGGCCCTCGAAACGACTGCGTCGCGACGCTACATTCTAGAGCGGAATAAAAATCATAAAAAAAAATGTGCTTCCAGTCCATCAGACTCAATTGTTTTATAGCTGCGAATTCAAGAGGAATTTAATAAGCTTGACAAAATATTGTTATACTTTTTTGTGTAAGTTTATTAAATAGAGCACAGCGACTTATCCTAATATGATATTATAAATAGGTCAGTTTTACCTGGATTAACATATAGGATATACTTTTTTATCCAGGAAAAATTTTAGGTTACCGAGGAGTCGTTTAAAAATAAAAAAAATCGGCGCTCGAAAGAGTGCCGCTCCCTTCGGTCCGCAACGGAAAGACAGTACAAAAAGTTAATTTATATTGCAATAAAAATAATTAATGTGTGTTTTTTTTTTAATTAAAGATATATTATTTATGACACATTTACATCTAAGTACAAAGAAAAATTAATATAGATTGTTGCAATGTGCCCAGATATTTCCGACGTGTTGATATACAAGTTAGAGGAAGAAACAAAGTTTTAACCTAAACTTAGCCATCTTCAAGTGAACAACTAAATTTAGTTGCCTAAATCCAAGCTTATTCTAAATGTAGGCTTATATATACAAGACATTTAGCTTAGATTGCAAAGCACAGTTTCCCGTAGAAACGAACTTGTATAAAGCAAGCATTGTGTTGCATAGAAATAGACGTCAAAAGTAGGTATATGATGGACAGACAAAAGGAAAACACTTGTTCTATTTATCTCATGAGATATCTGCTACACAGTTGCAATTCAAGTAAGATATGCAGATGACAGTAAACTGTGCTGTAAATTGAAACAATTTTATATTAATTCTATGGTTTTTTGATATCCTGAACATAATTACATCATGACACGAGATTTTTATACCTACATATGATTTGCAGAAACAAACCCTGGGGCGGTCTCCAGAAAGCTGCATTATCAGCGAGTAACATTGACTATATTTTATAAAGTTACGCAGGCAAAGTCGCGTGCAACGGCTAGTATTTATAAAAAGAAAAGATTTGTATTTTTGTTTGTAATGAAAACTACTAGATCGATTTTAAAAATTCTTTTCAATATGGAAAGCTCCATAGGTAGGCTATATTTTATAAAGTTGCGCGGACGAAGTCGCGTGCAACAGCTAGTATATCCGTGCGAAGTCGGGAGAGGGTTGCTAATTAAACGACGTATGTAGTAGATACTTCAACAATAAAAGCTGTTTAAATTACTTTGATTAAGTCAAGTACTTACCTAAGTACCTATTATGGAGAAGAAGCAATTTATCGTAAATGGCATTAAACAAGTGCGCTGCTTTCCTTGATGGGATAAAGGATAATACATAAAGGAGGATAATGTGCCCTGACATTTCTATTTAACGAAACAGCACACGTGCTGTTCCAATTCAAGATGGTTTTCTGTATGAGGGTGTATTACTGCGACCCTACGAGGCAGTCTAGTTATGATTGCGGAACTCAGTATGGCCCGTAACTATTCCTTTTTTTCTACAATTTTCTTATCAAATACATAATCCTTTTTAACATTAAATTAGCGACCCGCTTCCGGCTTCGCACTAGTGCAATCTATACGAATGTTATAAATAGAGAAGATTTGTATTTTTGTATGTTTGTAATGAATAAACTCAAAACACTACTGGTCCGATTTTAAAAATTCTTTCATTCTATGCTTCTATGCTATATTTTATAAAGTTACGCGGACGAAGTCGCGTACAACAGCTAGTTATATACATATAAAAATCTTACTCGTTTAACGCTCCTTCAATAAGTGAAAACCGCATTGAAGTCCGTTGCGTAAAGATCTAAGCGTAAATACTTTCAGAGGGACAGACGGTGGGAAGCGACTTTGTCTTAAACTGAGATAAAGGTTTAAAATACTTGCTAGGAATTTTTTTTGTTAAATAAAACTAGCAAATTCTATACATAGTATAATTTAAAGTCCCTTCCCAACTAATATGACCGTTAACTCCTTCAAAACCACACAACGGATTTTGATGCGGTTTTTACCATCAGTTAGATAATTTTTCATTGAATTTTTGTATTGTAATAAAACCTAATTAAGTTTGTTACATAATATACAAATTAGGAAGCCGGGAGCGGGTCGCTGGTTGGCTATAAATCAGTCATGAGTTTTTCTACTGTACCAAACGATAGTATTTGACACAAATTAAAAAAATATATATTAATATTAGTATTATGTGTTTTTCTAGGTATTCTAAAACTCGATTAAAGAAATTTTTTTTAAGTAATTTTTTTTTGTTTGCATGCCTACTCAATTTAAGTCTTTTAGTTGAATAAGATGTCTTTTTGGTCTTTTATTTTTTCTACATTCACAATAAAATTCTTATAAAAAAATTACACAAATAATAATAAAATTCAAGGACTTAGCTATTTTAAAATGCAATAACATGCAACCTACCTTGAATCACAATTTTCCAAAAACACAAGTTCACTTTAAAAAAAAAAAACAAATTTAAGAAGTTGTTTTAAAGTTTTTCTACACTATTATATTTTTATTCAATTGCACTATAAGTAATTTTAATTTAAAATGTAATTAAGTTGCGACGAACAAAAACACTTCACAATTTCCCAAAAAAAGTAGCTAATAATTTACAGAAAACCTTCTTTTTAAAATCACATTTTCCTTTTTCGGAACGCGTTATAGCTTTTAAAATTGGAACGTTAGAACACGCGTTTGTTTAAAAATGTAAATCGCGATCTTCCATGCTTCAAAATTTAAAAATCGAACGCGCCTCAGCGTCTGACTGGCGCGAGGTATCAAAACGCACTAGTCTGTGTTTGTTCATTTCATTCGTTCGGGGAGTGAAAGAGATAGCATTTCTCCTGAACTGGAAAGTGGGGTGAAATCTATTATGAGGATTGTAAACGTACCCGAAAATAATCGTCAATTGTATTGACGATTTAAATAATAATTATCACTTTAAAATCAGACGTTTATCTAATTAGATAGGTACTCATATTTTTGTAATGCAATGTGAGAGAAAATTAAAACATAGATGTATTTTTTTATATTAAGATCAACAGACAGGCTGAGGGTTCACTTGATGGTAGGTGGGTACCGTCGCCTATAACGCAAGCAATGCCACAGGTGCTGCAAGTACGCTGCCGACTACAGAAGGATTAAGAATTGGGAAGGATAGGGAAATGAGCTCTGGCATCTCTTACTCACTCACCGAAACACAACAGTGCACACTGTACGGAAGATAACCGTGATATAGGTTAATTTAAAGAAATTAGCTTGATGTAGTCTATGTCATGAGAATGAGAATTCGTTTTAACAAATTAAACCTTTGTTATAATGTTTACGTTTATAATTTATACTGAGTCTAAACATTTACATATTTTCCTTTTGAAACTGGAGTAATTTCTTGACGCTAATATAGTGACACTCTTTGGAACGCACAGACTAAAAGTTACCGATACCACGTCGATACTAGATTAATTAAAGCAGAAAAAAACGCGTATCTATAAAATATAGCCTAATGTTATTACCTGATAATATAGCTTCCCAACAGTGAAAGAATTTTTCAAATCGGTCTAGTAGTTTCGGAGCCTATTCAGTGCAAACAAACAAACAATCAAATCTTTCCTCTATAATATTAGTATAGAAAAGGCCTGAGTATGGTTATAGTCATTAAATAATAAAAAACGATAAGCCAAAATAAAATATCAATGTATTAGGTCGATTCAAACTTCCCTTTAAACAAAGTCGATTATAATATGAAATCGAATCAGTAATGTATTAGGACTTCATTAACTTGAGCTGTCAAAAGTAAAATAAATGGTTGGACAAGGTATAACTTTAAGTAATATTTTTTATGTAAGTAAAGTAGGCTATATAATAATTATACCTACAAAACGGCTTCGACGGCCATGTCCCAATAACGGAAACTATATTTACCTATTGAATTTTGGATTACTACCAGGAGGGATTAGCGTAGAGCCTAAATCAAGAAAATAGTGTATTTCACATACATAAATTTTTGCCTTTCTTAAGGTCAACTTAAGGTCGTGGGAAATTTAAACTTTTTTTTTTTACCAAAACTTCATATTGCTTACATACAAATTTATATTGCTACATATTGCTTACACCTTATACTATTTCATTTATGCCAGTCTTATATGGCTCAAGGTCAGGACTTTCCGTGCTCAGTACAATCACTATTATTAGATAAGGGACTTTCTCTAAAGAAATACAGTAGGAACCGTCTCATTAATAAATCCACAGCACACGTAAAAAATAATTTTCCACCGGTCTCTCATGGGGGACATTATTCCTGCTAACGACCGCTCAAAGAATAAAATAAAAATAGATTGGTCTTTACGTAAAGCCTGGGGCTCAATAAGAAAATATTTGTAGCAGATTTGAAACGTAATTTCGTTTCGAAGGTTGAATCAAAGTTTTATTTTATTTAAAGTGATTTTAGTTTAAAGTATTGCATGCACTAGATTCTAAACTACAGTTAAGTTACACTAGACACTAAACGGCAAAATAAAAAAATAACTTTTTTTTGTCTTTTTAATATTATTAGGGTTTTTGACGTGAAAACGTCTTTATTGCTTCTAGTGGTGGACAGTTCAGGAAAGTGATGATAACAAAATCGGGGGATACTATTTGATGCTCCACATATGTATAATTTACACCCAACATTAAATTTAATTACACCACTGGATAGCTAAAGGATCAATATTTTTTTTTTGTATATTTGGTATATTATTCGAATTCGTTGAATTTATAAAAATATAACACGTTCAAAGAAAATATTATTCGTAAAGTACACGTATTAGCACCCCGTTTTTTTGGTATATATTATTATGAAAATAGTTATTTTCATACCCATAAATAATACCATTAGAAATGTATTAGAAATGTATTATTTATGTAAACTATACTACCATTAGAAGTCATCATAAAACTAAAATTATTTTACAGTCAATTAACAATTATTATAGTTAAAAATAATCACTCAAAAGGTCTGAATATAAAAGTTTCTTAAAATTAAGGTAGGCATTCACACTATAAAAACATATATCAAGCAAAAAGCGAACAAAAGTCTTCTATATTTATAAAAAAGATAATGTTTTAACATCTTTAGGTAACTTATTATAAAGTTTGACTGCCATAGAATAAGCGTTATTTTTACAAAGTTTTAAACGGTAAGATTAGTTTGTTTAAGTTTAAATATAGTGTTATGTTCTTCTTAACAAATACACACACACTTCAAAAATATATAAATATATTATCGACTGACGACATTTAGCAAAGTTACATACATACGAAATTTCGCTTTTCAACATCACGTCAGACCCGGCCAGTTTCTTTTTACAGCAGTACGAAGTGAATCCGAAAAACAATGTTGACTGTCCATAAATAACGAGTAATCTTCACACAAATATCGCGTAGCTGAAAGCCGACAGCTGGACGGAGGCTTTAGTACTTACGCGATGGCTTCTGTGCTACGAATCATCATTACATTCTATCTTTTTATAAATCACTAGCTGTTGCACGCGACTTCGATTGCGTGACTTTATAAAATATAGCTTATGTTACTCGCTAATAATGTAGCTTCCTATAGGTGAAAGAATTTTTAAAATGGGCCCAGTAGTTTATTCATTAGTAAAATACAAATCAGTAGTTTAGTTGGTGGCCGCGATTTCTTCCGCGTGGAAAAACAACGCCTGATGTTATACGGAATTTTTAGCCCAAGTCCATTCTAAAATTCTAAAATCAATTTTAACTTGTTAGTGAAAGATTTTTTTAATGGACGAATATTTTGAAGACTACCTCTTACGAACAAACAAACTTTACATCATACATATATATATATATATATATATATAGATTATATATCTAATTTTAAGTTGTTAGTGTAATTAACTGTAATAGTAGAGTCTAATAATCTATTAGGATACACTGTAATGAAATACTCATTTGTCAACTTTATATATTTATAGTACAGATCGATAGTCTAAACTAGACTAATATGGTTTTGTTAGGTCTTTGATGAATAAAATATTATTCCTAGACTAGCTATAGTTACCCATAAATACTACATCTTGAATGACGACATCAAAATCGTCAAAACATCAAAACAAAAAAATATATATAATGTAAATTTTTTTTATTATAAAGATTGATAAGTTGGCTGAAGATCCTCTATAAAACCCAAAGTATGCAAGACGACAATTAAAAATATATTTAAATTTAATAATATTCGCACATTTCGTACAAAATAAAATTGTGTGAGACGACTAAAATGATTTTGGGTAGCCCATGGACGCTGTGTGTGCGTCTAAGTTAATGAGTAGGATGGGCGTGGCTGGCGGTTGTTTTGGGAGAGACTGCCTCCCGTCGTAAGCTCCCCCGAGATGGCCGGCGTACCTCCACTATCGGGTACGCCGAGGTTCTGACTGGGAGCGTAGCCCTCCCCGCGCTGGATAGCCGTGGCGGGGCACCGAAGTCGTGTCATAATGTCCCTGAGACCCCGCCTATCTACGGCCAGGCTAGAAAAACGCTGGATTTTAGCCGGTACGAATCCGGCATAACCCGCAGTGTGCCCTACATACCGTCAGCCATTATCCAACTACTCGTATATAGACACTGTACGATATAAATGTTGTTTTGGCATTACAAATTTACTTGTACAATAAAAAAATAAAACCCAGTCGTTCGAACGCTCGGCTATTACAGCACAGACTACAATCTTAATCTGCAAACTTTAATCTCTACATATTATAACTACTTCTATAAACAAACCAACGGATTTTAATTCTGTTTCACTTATGAAAGGTTTGTGTATATAAAAATTGCATCTCATTCGAAGCCGGGAGCGGGTCGCTCTTAGAATATTGTCTATATGGTTAGGTGGATAAACACATAAAAAGTAAGTCCATGATTAGGATGAGCGTTATAGACTAGTCACATTACATCGCATTATTTATGAGCTGATAAGTAAAGTGTGCGAGTACATTTTTATCTTTGCTGTAATTCTCCCACTTTATTTATTACACACGTGTGTTGGAAGAGCGCTATATCTGCACACGCTTGACAGTCGTCGTGTCATCCATCATTTCCATATTTGCTCGGAAATGAGGTATTTTTGGAGACAAAAACGAGAAACCGAGCAGTCGTACATAAAATAATTTTCCCTTTTCATATATTTTTCATTAGCCTTTGCTTGAGACTTCCTCTGCGTCTCTTTTTCTTAGGTGTTAAAATATTTTTTCAATCTTTATTGCTCATGTGCTTTTTTAGGCTTTTATTGTTATTTTGGTAGATGGTGGTAGAAAGGGATGTTAAAAATGGTATGGACATTTACACCACAACTTCAGACTTTGTTATTTCCAACAATAGACCCCTGTTCTTGCTTGTTGAATCGAGTTTGCTGTTTAAACAAAACATGCCGACACGTTGTTCCAACAATGTGCCAACGGCTGTACCAATAGTTCTTATTACACTGGTCGGTTAAACTGTACTATGTGGGATCGTAACCGCATAAGCATATCGGATCTATTGGGAATATTCGCCACCCTTGGTGTCAACTCGTGTTAGCTTACCCTAGTTTGATTTGCGTTCCCAAAGTCGAATATACTTGTCAGAGGGGAGCGGGATATTCGCGTCGCAGATTGCTCAAGAAATCGAGCGAAATGCGTCTTTTTATTTAACAATTATTAGTTTTTGCTCACGACTTTTAGTTTCAATGAAAATTATCTTTCTCTCTGTGCCTTTTCAGTCTTGAAGGTTAGCCGTCAACTTCCTGAACCGGTCTCTGTCAAGAGCCATCTGGAGTAACTGCTCGGCCGAGGCAATTCCAGTCCAGTCTCATATATTCTCAGTCATGACTTTCTCCTTCGCCCAGCGCGTATAATGTAAATTTTATTTGCACGCTATTGCATGATTTGCACGCGACTTCGTCCGCATAACTTTATAAAATACTAGCTATTGCACGCAGCTTCGCCCGCGTAACTTTATAAAATATAGCCTATGTTACTCGCTGATAATATAGCTTCCTAACAGTAAAGAATTTTTCAAATCGGTCTAGTAGTTTCGGAGCCTATTCAATGCAAACAAACAAACAAATCTTTCCTCTTTATAATATTAGTATAGATAGACGACATTACTCTATGATAATGTAGCTTTCTATAGGTGAAAAAACTTTTAAAAAGGACCATTAGTTTTTGAGTTTATTCATTACAAAAAAAATATACAAATCTTTTCTCTTAATAATATTAATATAATGTAGATTATACACGTATACTAGGTAAATTATCACCAACTAGTAGCACATTACGTGCTCGCTTCTTTTTCCTTAACCTTTATCTTTATGTTGTTGTAACTACCCTATTAATATGTTAAAAACGGCAGAAGGAAGCCTCAAAAAATTGTACCGATTTTCTAAAAAAGTTGATATCTACGAGTATTATATTACGTGTAACATTTGACCGTGAACCAGGCAGCAAAATGGATTGTAGACAAAGTTACCCCCGGAGTTGCAAAATTAGGTCAAAAACGTTGGTAGGAGGAATAAATACACAAACTAAATGTAGGGACAGTTTTATTTGTATTTGAATTTGGGAGAAAAGGGACGTGACTCCGAATACGGCATTGGTGTTATACCAAAACTGACTCGACGATAGAAACAGTCCTCTTTCCAGAATGAAATTAACAAATATCTACTCTCTGGTTTTCAAGGAAATACGTGTTTCGGGGTGCTTTGAGTCTATTTTAAATTTGTCTCACGTACCCTTGAATATGTTATTATATACGAGACTCTCTACTATACCATGAATGGATAATTCTTAATTACTTTTTATATAAATTTCTATCAAATTTGTGAAGTAGGTTGACAACATTTATACAACACTTTTGGCATCGAGGTAATGCTGGAGAAACGCTTCTTTATCGTATTAGCTTAGTTAAAGGCTGAATTCTTGGTACAAGAGTTCTTGGTACAACATTTAAGAGTAACACCAAAAAGCAAGTTTTGATTAAAATTTATTAACTAACCCCCGACCTTCTATTGAGCCCAAAAACGCTCTATATCTGCTGTAAGTTGCTAAGAAGTAGGATATCCCGCAGAATAGGTACTTGACGCTGCTTGCTTGCTTGTTGCTGCTATTCGGTGGAAATATCACTGAAGTAATATACCACTAGGTTGTCTGTGTATACCACACATCAATCAAACCTGTGGAATATACTAAAATCCCATCATCGAATAGGACTAAGCTGATGGTCTTCATACGCCTGAACAGATATAAATTATAGCTACGAACCACCCCGTTATCTAACAAAAAATAACAAAAAAAAAAAAACGGTCCTTCCATTTGGAAGCTACAATTCTACAGACTGACACACAGACATGTCAAACTTATAACATCTCGTTTTACCGTCGTCGTACAGTATATTACCCAAAACTTTTTTAGCTTTCTACACATTAATGATTAAATAACTAATGTTACAAAAATTTACAAATTAAATGTTATAATTCCTTAAAACAAATGATTTTGTCTTTGACATTTTTACCAATCGCTGAATAAAGATATCAAAGACAATAGGCACCGTTTAAAAGGAGCTTTGTTAAATTGGCAACGAGTCGTTCATAAGTCATTCTATTGAGGTTCGGAGCGATCCCTATTCAGTTACTAGTCAATATATCAGCGGGACGGACAATAGACTGGACAGTATAGTATAACTGATAAAGATAGAAAATTTCTACCGCACTTTTTGTGCTGCGATCACGACAATAGAGAATTTATGCTCTTTATAATAAAGTTAATCAAATATATTTTCTTAAAAGCTGATGACTCATCAGCGCAGAGTTAAAAGCACAGGAAATTTTGATCTAAATACTTGAAATTTTGGCATTTTTTTAAATTTTCACCCCTAATGAGGTAAAATAAGGGACGAACGGTTGTATGGACACCCGTCATTTTTAAAGTTAGAAATCTGAAATTTCATATACAAAGTTCTGATTAGAAATAAGCAAAATTAAATACGTATTTCAGCGTTTTTTGAAAAGTTCTCCCCTAAGAGGGTGAAATAAGATTGAAGGTTTATATTGGAAGGCCGTCATTTTTGAAGTAAGAAGAATGAAATTTAATATTAATGCTTCTCAGCAAAAATAAATACATACATATTTCGTCGTTTCCCGAGGTATCGTCTAAAAATATAAATAATTGGGCGCCACTGTTTACAGTGGTGGCGACACCGTCGTCATCAGCGATGTCAGATGTCACAGATATTTTCTCAGGTGTTATATTTTTCATTTTTCCATGCGGACGAGGCCGCAGGCTGACCAGGCTTGTAACTTATAAAATAAAAATAACTTTAAGTGAAAACAAAAGAAATCTGAGTCAAAACAGCTGAATGCTTTTCAAACCTTGTAGAATCGAATTGTTCGAATAGTTGATCCATTGCTCACAGAACAGAGGTTAGAATTCCAGTGTAAGAAGATATGTAGCCTCCCTTTGTGTGTTCTACTGGCTACACAAGGTACTCTTTTGAGTTATTCCAATTAATGCCTATTCCGACTTTTTACTGCGCGCAATAGATGTGGCGTTCATCCGCATTACTTGAATACGTCGTTGCTGCGCACGGTCAAAACTAAGAACTGTTTCTTAGCTTTTGAACGAATTACTTTACTTTCTGAATTACTACTTTGGAGGACTTTGCTTTATAATATGTAAGGATTAGCTTGTCTGCTACTTCTTAATATATAAAAAAAATACTTCTCCATGTTTAGTTCAAATATAGCGCCGGTGATCCATTTCAAAATACATTTGCTATTGTATGCCACCTTGTCTTATTCTTAATTAATATTGGTATTTTAGAACGGTTAGTTTTAGTGTACTTTGACTACATACACAGTTAGTGTTAAAGTAAAGCTTTTGCGGGTAACTAGGTCTTGAGAACAAGGCCACAGTGCAAGGAAAGCAGTAAACCTTGAACCTTGCCAATGTAACCATATTTTAACATGCAAAAATAAAACTATTTATTTTAATAATTTGTATAAAATTAAGTTACTCCTACCTCCTACGTAATTAAGTTAATGTACAGTGCCAAATGCAATAAGAAGCCATTTTCGCTGATTATATAGTCTGCAATGATTGTTTACAGAAGATTCCAATAGACTGATGATCTATGAGCGTTTTCATAGATCATCTATTGGCGTACACATTACTGTGATACACAAAGTGTGCATAAAATTGTTCACAACTTTGTTCGTATGGGCATGAGTTTGTTTGAGTTGAGATCTGTACGGGTCTTAATTTAGGTGTTAATGTAAATAAAGTGCTTCATTTATTAGCTTTATGGTGACTACTTGCATACTGCTAGAGTTTCGTATAGTTTAATAAAGATGTGTGTTTGTCGACAGTGATAATATATGGCGCAGAAATGTGGTCTCAAACTATGACCCTTGTAGAATAAAAATAGAAAGAGCTCCACAGCTCGTTGTACGAGATTCAGCTATGCAATTGTAGAGTACTTGCGGTTACTCTACAATACTCTCTATTAAATAAAATAAAATAAAATAAAATAAAAATAAGATTGAATTACAAATGAGGAGATCCGTAGACAAAAGAAAGTCACTAAAATTACCCGGCGAATTAGTAAGTTGAAGTAATCAACTAGTCACGCTAGAGTCACGTCTTTAACCCGCCTAAAGAAGTTTTCACATTAAAATCTAATAATTATGGCGTATGAAAAAAAAAACTAATAATTATTAAGTCAATAATTAGAAATAAGTATATTCGAAAAACACGCTCCCCCTTTTTTATTTTTTTTTTAACGTTGGGAAATCCTCTTTGATACTTAGCAGTGTAGGGGACACTGCGGGGTTATGCCGAATTCGTACCGGCTAAAACCCAAAGACTTTCTAGCGCGGCTGTTGATGGGCGGGGTCGCGGGCACGTTATGACACGACATAGGTGCCCCGCCACAGAACACGCTCCCTCTAGCGGTAAATGGCGTGAATAGCTACGATATAAATTTTTGACGCAGACGAAACCGTTTCTATAAGCTAGTTTTATGTCTACCGTTGAAAATTTTGTTTCAATGCGTCGTATAAATTGAGTATAAGCTAGTTTTATTTTTATGACTCCATTGAGAACAAAACGGTACCCAACAATCGTAAACTGACCGTAAAAACTAAGTAGGGTACTTATTTATTAGTAGGTATTGAAAACAATAAGAGCCCAATGGTTCACCCATTGCTCAGCTGGCAATATGGCATACGAAGGTTCGTATCTCCATCGGTCCCAATACCTTGTTTATATGTTTCCCAATTACTTGTGTAACTATTAGAATATAGTAAAAGGCATCGAAATAATATATTTTTGTATAAGCAAGTGAAGGTTAAATCAAGTAGATCTAAAGGTGTAGGAGAACATGTTTTTTTTTTGTTATGTAAGGTCGTCGGACAGGCTGACAGTCCACTTGATGTTAGGTTTCAACCATAGCCTATAACACAAGCAACGCCACGGGTGCTGCAAGTACCTACTGTGTAGACCGTAGAAAGTGATTAGGAAGAGAAAGGGAATAGGGAATAGGGAAAGGGGGGGGATTGGCTCTGACGTCCGTTACTCACTCAACGAAACATAATTACTGTGGTCTTATTTTACTGTTGTCTTTCTGTAAGGGAGTGGTTACTACCGCCATACGACCTCCCCCAATGACTAAATCACTGAAATCGTGTAGACTTTTTTATGTAGTAGGTGGCTACCGTCGCCTATAACACAAGCATCGCCATAAATTTTTTAGTAAATAAATAAATAAGTGCTGCAAGTGCGTTGCCGACCAAAGGTTGGGATGGGATAATGGGCTATATACATAGTCTATCAGCTAGACAATTTCATATCTATACTTTTTTTCGAGCACCATTAATATGTACTCGTTCCGTTCTGAATTAATTCAATATTGATTCACGACAACTGTGTATTTAATATTTACGAGCTTTTTCCAAATAATAAAACCATACGTCTGCAAACGATACGCGTGAATGGATTTCACCACAAATTCGTATACCTACGTGCGTTCACTGTTGACTTCTACAACGTGGTACATGAAATGAACTTTTGAATTAAGTTTTAATTTAATTTTAAACAGCTTTAAATGACCAGAAGACCACCGTGATGTAACGGTAGTATGCTAAATGAGTAAGGGATGCCAGAGCCCATTTCCCTATCCCTTTCCAATCCCCTATCCTTGATCCTACTGGATAAAGGGACAGGTACAGAAGACGGACTTTAGGCGGTACTTTTGATCTCTCTGCAACCCTAAAAACAGGTAGCTTGAGTCTTGCTCCGGTGCAAGCGGATTTTAATTTTAAGTTTTTATGATATTTATTGTTTTTATACTTGTGTAGGTATATTGTAAAAAAAAATAGAACTAAGAATGAAAATAAAAAAGTAAATTTATAATTTAAAAAACAGCGAATTCAAAATGCAATTTATAAAAAAAAAAACATTGTCTTATTAAAACTGACGTGTGAAATCAAAACCTAGTATAAGTATGTCAAATAATTTAAAATTAAAATCTGTGTCTGGCACATATTTGTCCAATTTTAATTCGGTAAATTAGGTCAGCAAAATATTGATTCAACGAATGTTGTGAAACTACATTAGGGCTCAGTGACATAGCTTGCCCGAGATAGGGCCTGTATCCCTGTACGCCGGGCGAAGCCGGGAGCGGGACAGCTAGTCTATAATAAAGTAATAATTCAATTCAAATTCATTTATTTGCAGGTAACCCATATTTTACATTTTTATACATTACTTATAATATCTAGACAGTTCCTACTTCAATAATTATATAAAATAAAAGCAAATCGTTTATATACCTACTAGGTATATACTAACAGTAATAAGATTTAATACAAGATGAAAGAAAAAAAAATATTAAATTGACAATAAGTAAGTGCCTAAGAACTACCACCAACATGTCTACGAGTATTACAACAATGTCGCATCAGCGATCATTGATATAACTTTGTTGGAGCTGTATCGCACCCGCCTAACAAGTGATGCACATTTTTTACGCATGTTAGCATATAAACAATCAGTGCTCATCATTGCAAACATCCCTGAAGCACAACATCGCCCTAAACGCTTTGTTAAATTAGACACGAAGGGAGCTGTAACATTTTTGCGTGTAATTTGCCTACAATATACAACGATATACAATATGCTATAAATAATGTTAGCTTTACATTTTTTGAACATCACGCATATCTGCGAGTTAGCATATTTGTCCTTATGGACAGAGCCTTTCGTTCCCTATCAATATCGGCATTGTTTTTTAAGTTTGCGCCCTAAATACTTAAAATGGTCCACCTTGCCAAGGGAAATGCCATTTAGACGCACATATGACACCCTATTAGGACTTTTAACTCTTGCCGTGTCAAAGATCATGAACTGACTTTTGGTGACATTATATTTCAGCCCATGCCTGTCACAGATAATAATAATAAGAACTCATTGTAAGTTATTAAATACAACAGTCCAGTTGGAAATCGTTAAAGTAATGGTCACACCTTATTGTTTTATCGTTCATGCATAATAAACGCGCCATTCTGCGGTTATGGTGACAGATGGTGACGACCACCCTTTATTACGGCCCATAAAAGATAGAGTAGCTAAGTATAAGATATTGATATATTTCTATAATTTAGTATGCACTTAATTATATTATTGGACCAGTATTTTAAGATGATGGCTATCATATTTTATTGTTACTTTAGCAATATAAATTAATAGGTATATCGGATTACAAAATCTTTCCTATTATTAATAGTAAGGTTCAGATCAGAATTAATATAGGTAGTGAAAGAATTTTTCCAACTGGGAAATTCCAGCGCTTCTGAAGATTATCCTCTATAATAGTCTTACAAAATTCGCTATATATCTCTCCTTTATATTATAAATTGTTATAAAGATTAGATTTATCATTAAAATTCAGATTTTTAAAAATACAAATGCCCTTTTAGAAATGTATAATACCACTGGTTGTACATACTATTATTATATAATGGATAAACATATCGTCAAAATAAAAGAATTCGAAAATAAACTTCTAACATTTGACTAAAGATAACGCAGCAGAACTGAAAAACTGTGAAGAGACAATAGAGAAAAACATAAACATTTTACCTCTACTTTTAGAAGTAATATAAAAAAAAACTACACAACGGAAAATCTCTCAGTAAAAACAAAGGAGTGAGGGCTGTGATAGCAAATGTCATTTTCTAGTTTAGGTTGAGGGCAGACGCGCAGAAAATTGGATACGTCAACATCGCGAGACGGTGGGGAAAGTCAATTAGCCGACTCGCTACCTAACTATACTTTAACAGTACGATTACTATTGACGAATTCTTATGCAAATTGATTATTTCAAAGAGCCTTATTAAAGTATTTCTTTAATAAGGCTGTTCTTGGTATTTTCGGGCACCAGGCTCTCACACAGTTACAACCATTGCTTGTAACTTGTAAGTGACAATTAGGTCTGAGTTTAATTATTATTATAATTTTTTAACTCAATTATGTACTACAATCTGTCGCCTTAGTGGAACAATAAATAGTAGTGTGGGGTTGAAAAATGGTATGCTAGGTATGTGACCTGTGTCACATCCTACCCAGTTACTATTACTATTTAATATGTCTTGGAGAACTTTGCGCTTCAGTTTGCGAATCAACAGACTATCGTCCATCAGAACCCTTGCCAAGGTGTTAGGGTGATTTGTGATCCTTTTTTTATATGTTTTGGCATGTCGACGAATTTCCTCCGTGGCCATATGTGTTTAAAAAATAATATATTATTATATTTTAAAAATATATTTTAAGTATTTCTTTAAAATAATGGGAACAGCAGAAATCCTGCATTATGTTCTAAGGAAATACCTATATTATTAATATTTGTCAATTTTTCTTAAAAATTACTCCGTAATTAAGGATAATTTTAATGTGAGTTATATTTTAATTAGACCATGAAATTGAGATAGTTCAGCGAACTCTCAAGTTGTAATTTCCAAGTATGAAAATGTCAAAGTAATATGAATTCTCATTAAACTGGCGGCTTTGACAATGATATTGTACTGAATTTTGAATGATATTTTACAAACGTTTATATTGTCAATTAATGTTCATGAATTCAGTTTGTAGAATAGATATTTTTAGACTTGACGCAAGTAGTCTTGTATATGATGGTCGCTTCTGGTATATACATTACATATACATATATAATGTATACCATTGTATTATATCCTTTTTTATATAATTCCTTTTCTAATATTATAAATTCAAAAGTTGTTAGGTTGTTTGTTATATTTCATCCCTTACTCTGCCAGCTCTATGTATAAAAACAACATTCAAAGTTATTTTTAACTATACATACTCGTATAGCATTGGTTAAACTTGAAAATTGGGCTTCAAATTATATTGACCTAAGTCTGAGTTAAGCGTAAGAATATATCAGATTTTCCTTGTTTTAAAATTATTGTTGATATTAAAAACAGTGTACAAATTAGAAGAAAATTACATTTTTGTGTTGATGGAATAAATACACAGATTAGTAACTCACTATCAGCGCATGGATCTTAAAAACTGTGTCTAATGAACACACTATCATTCAGTTACACAAAGGCCACTATCTTGCATACAAAATATTTGTACTACTGATACAAAATATTTGTAGTTTTGTATGAACAGTAGGAATAACCACTTTCGTTTGAATTTGGTGCTATGCTACGCGTTCAGCGGATCAGTGACTCATTTAGTTCATATTAGTCCATACTAATACTATCAAAATGTGTAAAGTAACTCTCTGTATATCTGTCTGTTACCTTTTCACGTCTTAACTACTCAACCGATGATGATGGAATTTTGCATACCTGTTGTCAGGGATACCGGAAGGGACATAGGCTAACTTTCGTTTTGAAAAAATATAGGTACTGTTCCCGAGGGATCATCTAAAATTAAGAAATCTAACGCTAGGCAATAGTGCAATAGCAATTTTATTTTTTAATTTTTAGCGCGGTCGAAATCGAAGTCGACTCCAGATCGACTCTCTCTATTATTACACGTGTTCAATATTAAACATATTGAATATGTGTAATAATAGATTATACAATTTAGATTTAGATTTAGAATTTTATAATTTAGATTTAGCATTTAGAACAATTTAGATGTGGGGTTGAGTATTTACGCATATAGTTTTATGAGGCCAATTTTTCGATTACATAATGTAAGAAGAACGTGCCATATATATGTATTTTTACAATCAACACATTTTTGTTATTGCCACATATATAAAATGGAAACTATCTGTAATCATATATACATAATAATATCAGTATATTTTCGACAGAAGTACCAAATTGAATAGTAAAAAGTCCTATCCCCTGCACCCGAAATCGTTCACACTCAATTAGAGTGAAATCCAATTTACATCACCCCTTTTTGTCTGCACCAGCAATACTCAACCTGCGGCCCGCCAATCTTTTGTAAGTGGCCAGGCATTGGTCAGTAAAGCGACTCAAAAGGATATGTAGTGCATGAAAAAATTCTTTTTTATTTGTGACGCTTTGCCACGCGTTTTTAACCCCCATCGCCCGACCCAAAAACGGGGTGTTATAAGTTTGAAGTGTGTGTCTGTGTATCTGTGTGTTTGTCTGTGGAATTGTAGCTCCCAAACAGATGGAGAGATTTGGATCCGGTGTTTTTGTTTAAAAGCTGGCGTGATCGAGATGATTCTTAGCTATAGTTTATAAAGATCTCTTTAGACGTTTGAATATCATCAGCCAATTGTCTTGATGATGAAGAGATACTAACATCCACAGGTTCGATTGGTGTGAAATTTGGTATACTGTTACTTCGGTGGTACTCCCATGACATGGTAACCTTGATCTGATGGTGCAGCAATTTATAATTTTAGCTATAGCTTGTTTATTTATTCATAAATTCAGCAGTCCTTATGGCCCAAGATCTCAGGTCCCCCAGACATAAATTATTTTCTAATGGACATAAAGTGCCTTTTTGGAAGATAAATTTGAAATAAACATAAGATTTAAAAAAAAAACTGTTGTTATAACCAACATAAAAATAGCCCGATCGGCAAGTTACTTGTTGGATGCTTCTGGAAAATTCCAGCCAATTTCATTAGTGTGTGACGCTCTGTGCATGTAAATTGACGTGTAACGGAATTTGTAAATTATTTCATTCCAAGTGTGAGAATGTTGGTCCTTTAACTTTAACATTAAGTTTACCATAGATTGAAAATCAAGCGTAAAGTGACGCTTGATATTTTCGGGCTATAAACGTTTCGTCATTAAGAAAAGTTCCCTTTTCGACCCATATTCTTTTACGAAATTTCCTCTATCTACTTAAGTATATATTATAAATCCTTCAATTTAGCCGTTTCTTGATTTTTTTTTTATGTAAATAGGCTGACGTTGCTTGTGTTATAACACAAGCAAAGCCACAGGTGCTGCAGTTTGCGCTGCCGACCATGTAAGTTACCCATAATATACAAGTATATTCTCTGCCACATCTTAGCGAATATTAAAAAATTAGCTATCTTTTGTCAAAACCGCCTATTAGACGGAAAATATAATTCACTGTAATTTTGGTAAGAATAAAATTTTATATAAGAGGAAAACTGAAAAAAGTAGTTTTTTTGCCCATAAAAGGTTTGTCGACATCAGAAACCTCAATTTATAGATAATTTTTAGTTTTTTAGTAAGGTTTGGTAGCCTTTTTATTCTAATTTAATTTGGCTCGGAAGAGTTTTTTTTTTTTTTTTGGATTCATTTCTTTATCTTCCACTTTTGTTTACATATTTTATGTAATATGTGGTGTAAAATGTATTTTCTTTAAAAGTAGGTATAACAAACCTCTAATGTAATAGAAAGATCTGAAAATCGTCGACCTAGTAGTTCAAGATGTTGCTCGCAATGAGATAAATTCGTATTTTCTTTTGCAAAAATACTAATAAAACACCACAATGTTTAGTCTTGTATTGTTACAAGAGATGTAGAGATGTATTTTTAGAAGGAATTTTTATTCCCCTATTTTCAGCCCCTAAATTGTATGTCGCAAACGATAAAATGACATTTGCATCTATTTCTGACGATTTGGAACTACATCTCTAGAGGGTTCTTTATTTTAAGAGTTGGTACTGCCGAAAAACGGAAATTTCTTTAGTGACGCTAAATTTACGAAATAGCACAAGATTTTTTTTTTTTTTTTTTTATTTACATATATTTTTTATAAGATCTGTTTTCAGCCAGTTAAAGTCCCGTCAAAATCGTTTAAACCGTTTCGGAGTTTAGCCGGAACAAACAGACAGACAAACAAAAATTTATTGAGATTAGATGCACAAACGCAAAAGCAAACAGACAAAAATTCTTCAAACTATTTTTTTTACCTAGGTAACCTACATAGCGTACAAATTGTTTCTTTTTTTGGCTGGTTTTAGATTTTATTAAATGTATAGATTACCAGTACCTACTTGAGTTTGTACCTATACTCGTACGGATATGATGAAGTTCGCTTAAGAATTTTTGCCTCCAAATTTAGCAAGATTGTATTGGGATGAAAATAATATACCTCCATAAAGGGCGTCCGCGACATTGATAAGGGTATTCTTATCTTGGCGCTTCCTTAAATAAACTTTTTTTACTACGCTATAGGTTATTTGCGGTGTAATTAAATGAATTTTAATTTGGGTTGACTATAAAAGATGCTTTTAAGTTTACGAACAGGAAAACAATGTGTTAATAATAGGGATATTTAGGATATTGTGTCAGTATCAACCTATATGGGTTGATTTTATCCCTATTGGGCTTGATGTATGGGAGACCTAGTGGATTTCATAAATCCTATCGTATTATACCCTATGGTTATGAGATAATAATACTATATGAGATACTAGTTTCTAGGGATGCTGACTGTATTCAAATAATTGTTTTTTTTTTTTTTTTGCCACGAAATTCCCTAACAAAAACACAATATATTTAAGGAATTTAATTTTTATTTAATAATGTTTTTGAACACTTATACAAAAACAGTCAACATCTCTATTCTACAGGTTTTCTAAGTAGTAAAGTCATTAGCGGAACTTCTGTGGCCTATCTCGTCTTTTTATTCAACCCAATTTATTTCGATTATTATTGTTGTATTTTTGCTCAAATCAAAAATTCTCACAACTGATTTCACGTCATTACTCACAAAATAAATTGCTAATTGGAACGGAAACACAATTGTTAACGAGACTTTTAATTGAAAATCTGCATTTAGTTTACATATTTCAGATAACAAACTCAAAATATTATGTTATTTGCTGTAAACTTAAAAAGCTGAGTTTTTGTTTGTGAATGTTTGTGAAAAATTCTTAAGAATAATATATATATGCATGACTATACTAATATTATAAACAGAGGATTAATATTTGTATTTTTGTTTGTAATGAATGAACTCAAAAACTACTAGACCGATTTTAAAAATTCTTTTACCTATAAAAAGCTATATTATTAGCTAGTTATAGCTATTATAGCGCTAAACTTAATTTCTTAAAATTAAGCGGATGAAGTCGCGTGCAACAAGCAAGTCGTACTTTACAAGTATCACACCAATATCAAAGAAAAAGAATGTTTTTATGCTTTTTCGAGTTTTGAGTACGATATAAAAATTTATGTCTCTCTGTGTTTTTTAAATAATGCAACATACTGTACTGAAAAGGCTCAGTGGACTAGGTTTAAAGGCTATACTAGGTATCCGGGTTAGATACTCGACCGACGGCATCCATACGGGGTGTCAAGTATTGAGTGTGAGGCGTTTGTATATCAAAGCAGATATGCTACACTGTGAACACTTCACTAAATTACAAAATAGGTTATGCAGGTGAAAGCCAAGAGTCAAGAAGGAAGTCAATCGTCGAATCCAGGACGGATGGGCAGCGTTCGGGAAGCTCCGAGACATCTACTCGTCCAAAATTGCTCAGTGTCTTAAAACAAAAGTTTTCGAACAATATGTGTTGCCAGTGATGACATGTGGCGCTGAAACGTTGTCGTTGTCTATAGGTCGTAGCGCAATTGCACCCCACTGACTGGTGTTATTCATGTTTATATTTGGCATAGCCCCTTGTGTCCAAATAGACAGTTGACCTGGCCTGCCTGCTACCGATCTGTACATGAAAGTACTGGGTATGATCCTTACAAAATGTTAATGTACAGGCACCTCGTCACATTAACATCCATGTGACATCATCCGCAACTAAAAAATACAGCTAACAAAACTGATAAAACTGAGTGTCACGAGTTTACGTCACCAAAATGGCGTCCAAAGCAATTAGCAATCGAGACTTAGCGGCTAAATACTAGTAATGTCTGAATAACACATTGTTACAAAAGAATAGTTTAATTATTCCAAAACCCAAATATAGATTCGCTAAAATGTATCTTGAGTAATTCAGTGTAGTGAAGTTGGTATTAAATAGTTCTTGAATAAGTGTGGCATGGAAGCTTTTCAACATAAAAAAGGATCTTTAGATCTCTTTTCGTACTTAGTTACGTTAAGAATATTTTATGAAAGCCCATCATACTGAAGAGATCTTAAACCCAATTTACATTTATTGTCTTCAAATTGAAGCCAATACAAAAAGGACGTATCTGCCAGTGAACACAGAAGCAAAAAGACGATTTGTTGCTAAGAAACAACTTGCCGCATTTGTTTGTGCCATTCGTTGTACGTGTCTTTAGTGCCAGTTGTTTTATAATAAATCTACGTATTAGAGCGCATGCAACGCATTTCTCCATCCTCGTGACGTGATGGATCGACGCAATATGCCGCAACGGGAATATTCTAATGTCACATTCTTGTCACAAGAATTATAACACAGTAGATACACTCGACAAAAATTAAAAATAGTAAGTCTTTTTTTATGTTAAGGTCAGACAGACAGGCTGACGGTCCAATTGGAGGTAGGTGGTAACCGTCGCCTATAACACAAGCAAAGTCACAGGTGCTGCAAGTGCGTATCTATTCTGAAAAAATTTTAGGTTACCTAATATTGTTAATCCTGGTAAAAAAATATCTGTGCCAAATATTATCTAAATCTGTTCAGAGTTTTTTGCTTGATTGAAGAACAAATATCTAAAATATAAATCAGACTTTCGATAATTACAAAGATTAACTCTATAATAACAATTCCAGTAACTTTAATTAGTTTGACTACTGATTTTTATTGCTGTGTATTTTAATGTGCCCTAAGTAATCATTTTGACAGAATAACGCGTGGAAGAAAGGTGTAAATTGGTATTTATTTTACAAATAAACCGCTTATGGACAAAGTTATGACTGGTTCGTGTATTAAAATTCTAAATGTGGATGAAAATATGATTGAAATATGGACACTTTATTTTCGTTTATAAAATTGAAATAGGAGAATTTATATTAAGTGTAAAACTAAATATTTTGTTTGAGAAATTAATTTTTTTAGGTTAACAAGCTAAAAATATAAGCTAAACGATTTACATTATAACTAGCTTTTGCACGCGACTTCATCTGCGTATTTTATAAAATTACTCGCCGATAATATAGCTTTCTTTATAGAAAAACCCTATTTTAAAAATATTTATTTTAGGGCCTATTTTAAAAATTCTTTAACTTATGTTAAAGAATTTTTAAAATAGGCCCTGTAGTTTTTGAGTTTGTTCATTACAAATCATCTCTCTTTATGACATTAGTATTGATTAAAATTATAATCCGACTTTCTATTGAACCCAAAATTTCAAATCAATCGAACCCGCGTGTGTTAGTGAGATCCCGTCATTAATTAGGAAATAAGCTGATGATCTTCAAACGTCTGAACAGATCTTCATCAATTATAGCTAAGAACTATCTCGATCACGTCTGTTTTCAAATAAAAAAAAAACCTTAAAATCGGTCTATCCATTTGGGAGCTACGATGCCTCAGACACACAACAGATGGGAAGGGTTTAGTAGTGGTTTCGCACAATTTTGTTCTCTAGTTGAACAAATAACTATTGTGCGAAACAATTACTAAAAATATATGTTTTTAATTTTAAAGTCACAACCACTACTAAACCATGCGAAGACACACAGTTCAAACTTATGACACATATATTTTTCGTCTGGCGACTGAGGTTAAAATATGACTGTCCTATACAAAATCACTGGATGAGGATAGTTAAGAATAGGATTTATATAGTAAAAAAGAAGAATACAAACAATAGTTTGAAATAAACGTATAATAATATTTTTTATTAAAATTAGTTGTAGAATAGAATAGAATAATATTTTATTTGTATAGAAAGACAAACACAAACGTCCCCCGCTACAAACCGACTCCAACTCAGCATAATTTTTCGTAGGAGCCGATAGTTACGCACTTACTAAACAAATACAGAATACGTAAAAGCTCCAAAAACAAAGAAAATTTTAAAAGTAAAATAGTTAAAATTAAAATAAAATCTCTTTTTTCGTGTTCGAATATTAATTTATTTAATTTATTTCTAAAATTATTAGGTCCCTAATAAGCTGCGGGATGTTATTCCAGCACTTTGACGCAGCATATCGTAGCATAGCATGGCATATCAGCATAATATGTAGGTGTAATTTGTATCAAAATAATTATATATTCTATATTATTATTATCGTCAAATAATTTTACATTCTACCCGAATAAAAAGGAATGTTATTGCACACAATTGTTTATTTTAAACAGATATCTTCGCGAAACCTGTAATGTTTATGGGGGCTCATGTTTCCTCTCTGATTACGGCTGATTAATGTTTCAAGATTATCTCTGTCCATATTCCCTTAGGGCTGTCACGTGTGTTGCGTGCGTTAAATTGGCGTCTAGGGATGTCATCACGTTTTTTTTTGACATTAAATAATAAGGCATTTAAAATAATTGATGTGAATATTTCTGTGAGGCCTTATTACATTTGGTCACGAAGTGAAAATATTTTTAACAGGGTATGTCGTTACTCGAATTACGAATTAGAAATTACTTATATTCACTTGAATTAGCGGTAAAGACAAACATTGGTAAAGTACCTATATGCCTGTGCTTGTAATATTGCAATACTAACTGGTTCCCGCGACTTCATTCACGTTGAAAAATGAAAAATATAACACCTGAGAAAATATCTGACGGACACGGTGGCGTCAATTTTTTTATATTTTTAGACGATCCTCGGGGTACATTTTTCCAGGATTAAAAGTATCCTATATGTTAATCCAGTTAATAAAATTATCTGTGTGCGAAATTTCATATAAATCCATTCAGTAGGTGAGAGGTGCCGGTGCGAACTTTACAACAATTTCCTTTTTTAAGTGTATCTAGCTAGCTATAATATGGAGTTTTTCAAGCGATTTATATTAGCTAGGCACCCATTTGTAATTTATCAATGAGTATTATCTACCAGATTTCTTTTTTTTTTTTGAGTTTACTCCTTTAGAATCGATTTTCATATATAAGCCCGTGGTATGAAAATTTATGGGAGTAAAATCAAAATTGTCACACAAAATTGCGTTACGTTCTATTTTTGAATATTTTAAAAAATCTCTGAAATTAAAAAAAAAAGAACAATGTTGTTCTTTCGGCATAGGTATTCGAATTGTGAAAATTTTAATCGTGCGTCGGAGCTGACACACATACTTTTTTATTTATGTTAAGGTCGACAGAAAGGCTGACGGCCCACTTGATGGTAGCTGGCAACCGTCGCCTATAACACAAGCAACTCTACAAATGTTGCAAGTGCGCTGCCGACTACAGTTGTGTTAAGTTTAAGAGATTGGGAAGGCATAGGGAAATGTGCTACGGTATTCCTTACTCACTCACCGTAACATAACAGCACACATGCTGTTATTTCACGATGGTATTCTGTAAAGGGGTGGTTATATAAATATCTATAGAGACATCAATAGGGTTGGTGACTACAACGAAAGCTTGGAGGAGTTTCTCAAATAAATTAAAGCTTAAAGGTTATAAATTATTGTTTCTTGCGCAACCCTTAAAGGTTTCTAAGGGCTGGCGACAAGATATAAATTGTGTTTAATGCTTCACAAATGTTCAAGATTAAGACAGATCGCTTTGTTCGCATCGTGATTAACCCGAAGACAATGAGTTTTGTTTCTTAGCATTGTTTCAATTAGATTGGTTGCCGTCCAAAATTTAAATTATACGAATGCATAGAAAAAGAGGGCAGAACGAGTAATCGAAACTTTGCCTTTATACCTATCTACTTTTAGATTTATATTTCATACTAGCTTTTTTCCGTGACTTTTGCCGCGTTCTTTTTCTTAGATGATAAAATATTGATACCAATTATTTTTGTCAGACGTAAAATTTTGTATTTTTATTTTCAGGGCACACTGCGTTCTGCAGTGATTTAGGCAGTCCGTCTGGCAGCAGTAACCATCCCTTTACAGAAGACCGCCGTTGAATAACAGCAATGTGCTATTGTTTTCCGGTGAGTGAGTACCTAATAGATGCCAGAGCCCATTACCCCGTCCCTTCTTAATTCCTTAATCTTGCAGTACCTGTGGCGTAGCTCGTGTTATAGAAGACAGTAGTCACATACCATCAAGTGGACCGTCAGCCTGTCTGTCGGTCTTAACATAAAAAATGTTATTTGAGTGCATTTAAGAATACAAATGCTGTTGTCTCCTATAACATGGTCTTGCTTGACGATTGCTGCACAATTTACAAGTGCCCATTGCAAATGCTTGCCATCTGCAAGAAGGTTGAGGGCAGGACCTATAGAGAGCTAGCAGCTGTGCAGGTCATTAATAAATTGAGGTTTATCTCTATAAATAATTCTGTAAATTTTATGTACTGTCAACTTTCCAATTATTGAAATTTTCCTCGACATTTGTTCCGTATGTTGTGGGGACAGATTCACAAGTCATAGTTTGCATTATTACGGCCGAGCAATATGTTGGGGGGGCCGACGCATCACTTTAATATTTCATGTTAATTTGCTCGTAATGAGAAGGGTTGGGGTTCGTTTCGGTCGAGATAATGATGATGCGGTCTCCGTAGAAATATTTTATTTATCGCTATCACTATTTTATGGTTACCTTCTTAAAAAAAAACATGTCTGAAACCACATTCCACTGTTAGTACAATAAAATATTAAGAAGCTTTTTAACTACTTCAAACATCTAGACATTTTTTCAAATAGAGGAAACCACATTATTATCGATTGAATAATTTAACAGAACTCTAAGACACTAAGGCTCTGGTCTAGATTTTCGCAGTCTATTGGGGGCAGCCCGTCTGGGAGCAGTAACCACCTCCTTACAGAAGTTTTCGGTATTGTGTATCGGTGTATTTTTTCCTAATCTCATATCTTTAATGCTACCTGTGGTCGACAGTGTACTTGCAGCACATGTGGCGTTGATAGGTGATGTTAACCTCCTACCGTCAATTCGGCCGTCAGCCTGCCAGACGATCTTAACATAAAAACAGAGATTAGATATACGAGTCTCTATAATTTATCATTAAATAAACTTATGCGAACCGGGATTATGAGTACAATATTAATAATGGAATCGTTAATACTGTGATGTTAACTTGCCTATATAATTAACCTATTCAAATATAACTATGTTATATCTAGTTGAAAGTACCAATCAAGAAGGGTAAACCGCACGGTAATCGTCTTCTAACATCGAGCGACGTACATGAAGTTGCTAAGAAACTTAAATAGTATACGAATATGAAAACACCAAGAGAATAATTGAATATATTTATGCTTAAGTAAATATGTCAATTATTATCACTTATTAAGGTGGATGGACATTTTGTATGTTTTATTCACTTTGTTATATTCTTAATTATTATTATAAATTCGAAAGTAAGTTTATTTGTCACGCTGTCAGGTATAAAGTACTCGACTAATCATCATGAAATTTTGCATACACATTGTCAGTTATGTAGAAAAGGACATAGGGTACCTTTCATCCAGAAAAAAAGTAATTTAAATTTAATTTGGCAACAAACCATCATGAAAGTGATGCCAGAGCCTCTTACCAATCCCTTAACCTTAATTCTACTACAGTAGGCTTAAGGCCTCATCTTCGCTACACGGCTAGATGCTGGCCAAGAGCAAACCCATCTCTAATAAAAAGAATTTAAAAAATGATCAGCACTTCCTGCATCTGTAGCGTTGCTTGTGTTTTACTTGTGTAGGTTGTCAGCTTGTCTGGCGACCATTAATTATTACTTTTTAACAATTTTCTGTCGACTTTGTCAATATCAATATTAAAAAAAATTAAATTTGAGTTACTTTAACTAATAATTTTATTTGAAACTAGCTAAACACGGCCTCACTTTGCTGTGGCATGCGCTTGGGGCGCAAGCTGTATTTATCACTGCTTATATATATATTTATTTATTTTTAAATAAAGGTAGCCTAAGTTACTCCTTGTAAGTTCAGCTATCTGCCATTGAAAGTCCCGACAAAATCGTTCTAGCCGTTTCTGAGATTAGATGGAACAAACAGACAGATAGACTGACAGACATATAAAAAAAAAAATTTATGTAATTAGTACCGCATATACTCGTACTTTGATATAATAAAGTTATTTTGAAATTACAAACATACATCTACTTTATTTATTAGCATAGATTTAGATAAAGCACCACAAAGCAATGTTTTATTAAAATTTTAGTAGCTTCATGCACGTTTGTTTAGGTCAGGGGTCCAATTAAGCTATTTACAATAGTACCTATACCGTAATGAAATTGTTTGATCAGTGGTTTTGGTGCCTCAGTAAAGTTATTTTAAGCGAACTGTGCGTTTTATACAGTAACTAGTTGATGCCCGCGACTTCATCCACGTTACAAAAAAAAAACTAACTATTAGCTACACGCTCCCGGCTTCGCCCGGGTTCAAAATAAACACTGTCCTATCTTTTAAGTTGGACCAAATTACACATAGTTACGAAGTTTTATCAAAATCGGTTCAGTAGTTTAAGAGTTCATCGAGGACACACAACGTATATATATATAATGATGATCCCTTGAGATTTCAATTTAAACTAATTAAATTACGATTAAGTTACGATAATTAATTACTAATCTTACGATGGACTAATTAAATTTGGTAGAAGCGAATCAACTGAATAGTTAGATGTAAATCGATCTTTACGCTTGGGTATTAGCGTATAGGAGTAGGAGGGTGGTATGGTAATGATCCATGCGAACACCATAAATCAAAATTACGTGTAGATTGCAAATTATAATGGAGAACAAAAAATTCGGGTCATTGTAATTCTTTCTGAAAAGAAAATTCCAATATTTGTAAATTAAATAGAAAATAAATAACTTGTGAAATTCACAAAGTAACTCAAAGTAGTATGAAATTCTACACAAAAAGGTCAAAAACTAAATGCGGGGAATTCTCTCGATAAGATGAGTTAAAGTTACAATAGGTAGTGACTATAACAAATGTCATAAAATAATATATGAAAATAAAATCTATATTATAAATAACTACACGCTCCCGGCTTCGCCCGAATTCAAAATATAAACTATCCTATCTTTTAAGTTTGACCAAATTACACATAGTTTCGAAGTTTTATCAAAATCGGTTCAGAAGTTATATATATATATAGATGGACATTACACAGCAAAATTTATTTATTTTCATAGTTATAAACAAAACGGAATATTCACTAGCTATAATTTATGAAGCCAAACACGAGTGATATATGTTGGAAGCGGTTAGCGCAAACTTTAAATGAATATTAACATATTTCCGGCAGACAATATATTGTTTGTTCGAAAACGGGCTTCGAGACAGGCCTTGCCGCATTTAAATGTACCTTATCCTGTGACCAAATATACGAGAAGATACATATAATATTCGAAGTCAAAGCTTATCTACAAGGCTTATTCCATCCATACCATATAGCCATACTAATATTGTAAATGCGAAAGTGAAATTGTCTGTTACGTTTTCTTGAAGGAAAAACAAAAATCCAACGCCTGGAAAAACTATAACAGCAAAAGGATTGAATAAATTATTGCTCATATATTTTGGCAAACGAAACTTTGGTCGACAGTATTGAATTGAAGGCTATTGTGAAAGCTGATGATACTCAAGCTAAGGCTAAATTAGCAGCAGCTTTCGACGTTAACATAAAAACAATATTGGTCCATTTGCGTCAAATTGGCAAAAGCTTGACAAACGGGTGCCCTACGAACTTAACCACCGCTTATGCGTATGTATCGAGGCCTGCTTTGCCCTGCTCAACTTTTCAGTTCTATGCTCCGGTTAGCATGGAATACTCTGACCAGAGCATAGACTTAAATAGTTTACTAAAATGATACATAATCATCCTCAATTTACAGGACTACGTACACGCTTGGAGAATAGCCTTTATGAGTAAAAATTTATTTTTCGGTTTTAATTACACACTTTCATGCGTCTAACGAAGCGTGCCGACCGATTCATCAATCCACTCGGCACTCCCGACGGAAGGAATTTTATAAATATTCCCGGCGATTCAGCTCTGGGTGCAACAACCTTGTTTTGGTGTCATTAATCATAACTTTGTCAGGATCCCCGCGGAGCAAGTGTGGGTAACAGCAAAGTTAAATTTGCTGACACCGTAATTATTCATCGCTCCCACTCCAAACGTTTTAATGTCTAATTTGTGTGTTAATGAAGTTTCCCAGATGCATCTATAACTTTGCCGACATAGCACTCGGGCATTGGACTGCTGGTCCAACTGTGTTTGAATAATTGGCAACACAAACATTGGCAATAGTCGGTATGACCAACCAAAGAAGTTGTAATTTACATGAATTAAATCCTACTAAAATATAAATGCGAAAGTTTGTTAGGATGGATAGATGTTTGTTGCTAGCTGGTGTCCTATTGGAATATTTAGCATATTTCCGTGTCCATCTTGAAATTCTATTCAAATTATTGGTGAAATATTTTTTTTTAAGTAGGAATAGATTCGAAAAACAAATAAACTAGCAAACTTTGCCTCTTTATAATATTAGTATAGATATAAAAATGTAAAAGTAATATAAAATATATGTATATTAAGTGGTAACTTATAATTGAAAGTAATTACAAAAAATTCCCGTCCCGTAAAATAAAGGATTTATTTTCTTTTCAATTTTTTTTATAAAGGATGGCAGACAGGAAGATGTTCCACTTGATAGTAGGTCAATATATAAAATAAACTAGCTGGTGCCCGCGACTTCGCCCGCGTGAAAATTATATAATAAAACCTTCCTCGAGAACCACTCTATCCATTGGTGAAAACAGCATGAAAATCGGTGCAGTAGTTTTTGAGTTTATCGCGAACAGACAGACAGGCAGGCAGACAGACAGACGCTGCGGAGGATTTTGTTTTATAATATGTAAGGATTAAATACACAATTAAATATATAAGTAAATTTTAACATTGACGTATATAATCTCCGAATCCCCCATTAAATCTTTACGCTACGATGATGAAAGGATATTTATTTCTCTTTAATTTATTTTATAAAGAGTGGCAGACAGGATGACGTTCCACTTGATGGTATGTCAATTTATAAAATAAATATTCTATACAATTAAATATTGGTAAGTAAATTCTAACATTGACGTATGTGATCCCAGAATCCCCCACTAAATCTTTACGCTACGACACATTTAATTAAAACCCATTAATTCTAAACGCTGAACACAATGCAAAACAACTGTACCACACACTTTGTTCCAATACATTACATTCGGAATCTGTAAATCCTTTATAATTTAATACAGTAACCCCTCGCGTGCAGAAACTATCACGGGTATAGCGACCATCATATTTGTTTAGCCAGAAACTAATTAAAATCTTAA
This sequence comes from Synanthedon myopaeformis, assembly GCA_944738685.1. Taxonomy (NCBI): domain Eukaryota; kingdom Metazoa; phylum Arthropoda; class Insecta; order Lepidoptera; family Sesiidae; genus Synanthedon; species Synanthedon myopaeformis. Next base: position 2,605,024 of record OX122938.1, on the reverse strand, counting down.
AATAGAACAAAAGGTATTGTGTTTAATAGGGACGTGTGATATTGGAGCTGGTTTAGTTTTAGCTGTATAGGATTATAAAACTAAAACATTAGTTTATATCAAGAAAAACCTATACAAAAAAAAATATTATAAAATATTTGATTAGGTATATAAATAATAAACATAATTGAAGTTAATATATAATATAACTATAATATTACAATATATTATAATAAATTGCTAAATTTTGTTGCAAGTTATGTAATTGATGGTTTATGAAAAGAGCAACTAGGGGGTTTCTTGCAAAGTTCTTCCCAGAGCAACTAGGGGGTTTCCCGGAAGCATTCCGAACCGGTGGTAGTTTTTAATTATATAAAATGTGAAATATCTGACGAAGATAAAAATGTTTTATAAAAACTTAGATCGATAAATTATTATTATTATTATTATTATTATTATAAAATAACTGGTACTTTTATATCATGTTATACTGTTATGTCATATTATGTTTATATAATCATTATTATCATCATAATCGTAGCCGTAGGATGTCCACTGCTAGTCATAGGGTTACCCTACAATTTTTTAATAAAACAGGTCAGAAGCAGCCTGAAACCATCTGCGGGCTTTGTCAGATAGCAATGTTGAATGTCATCAATTAAAATTAAATTGAAAGTTGAAGTCATCAATTACAATAAAATTAAAAGTAGAAGTCATCAATTTTTAGTATAATTTTTTTTTTTCTTTAAAAACCTATCGGGGTAGCAAATGAAATTGCTCGATGAGCTAATCCAAAAAATATACCACACTATTACATTTCAGCCAGTTGTTTCGTAAAAAAACATTTTCAAAACTCATCCTCATATCTAAGGTAGTGAAAGGAATAAGGAAAAAAAAAATTTTTTTTGTTTATTTTTCTTATAAAATAAACGCTTATACCCTTTAATAAAGTCTCACAGGAATTGTTGATACCCTACTTCTATCCCTCCTGTATTAAAATTTTAATACCGCTCGCTTCGTGTCATAGAACTAATTTAGTAATGACAAGGGTGACAAACCCTTCTTATAACCATTATAACAAGACCTCTCTACATGCCGATAACAACAGTATTATTATTAACTCAATCACCTCTAATAAATTCACAGAGGTCAAGTTTAAATGAGGAGCTTTTGCTACTTTATTAAAACTAAGTAAAATCTACACACATGAACTTACATAATTATAATACGATTTTTTTTTTCACCACTCAAAAAGCTTGCTGAGCTTGCTAACATTGCTGAGCGCTAACAGTAAAAATAATAAATCTCATCTATTAACCTGCAAATGAATTTTAATTTCTTTGTTTTCGTCTACATTCTAGCCTATATATACCTATCTATACTAATATTATCCAGCTCTGATGGGCACCATTCGGGAAGCTCCGGGACATCTCGTCCAAAATTCTTCAATGTCTCAAAACTAAAGTTTCCGACCAATGTGGGCCCCGTAAGAAAACTCAACGTCGCTCAACGAGCTATGGAGAGCTATATTTCGCTGTGAAAACTGATGGCACTTAAATTAATGTACTCATCATTACTATATTGTCTAACTATTATAGTTAAGTCACGATATAGACAGACAACTTTCACATTTATAATATTAGTATGGATTGCAAGTATATATTTTTATATTGCAAGTATTCTTGTTTATACTGTAGTTGAATTCAATTTAGGTGAGGAACTTAAATTCAATCTAAAGATGAATGAGATGAGAGCTTCTAAAATTATTACATTTTAGGTTAACTTGATTAAGAGGTCACGGAAAACTCGAGTTTACTTCTAAATCCACTTTCGTTTTACGCTACCACAGTTTTGTACAAATTTTATTACGTAACATTAGTACTTAGAATAATTGAACGTTACTAATACACTTTTTACTACATAGGTACTTTCTCGATTTTAAACACAAAAGACAATCATTGCCATCATTTGCAATTTATAAAATATCTTCAATATACAATCAAGAATATTATCTAATAAAAAGAAGGATAACAGTGTCAGAGAATTGTGTAAAACACGCACATGTTAAATATTAATAACCACTTACACTATACTAACACTGGATCTAGGTGGCTTCCAAGTTATTTTAGGGGTAGCGAATTAATATATTAATAAGGGGTGATAATGTCTGGTCCACCCCTAAGTAACATTATTACAAGAAATGTGGGGAAAATTTATTTAAAATTTAAATTATAATTACTCTATGTAAATTGGTATTTATTTCGAAATACTAAAACGGAAATGAAGAAATACTATTTTCAGTATCAATAACTTTTTTAAGATATTTACATAATCTTAAATTGAATTGATGTTACAAAAGTTTTTTAATTATTTTTTATATCCCTGTAATGTATTTTAATACTAGATTTTAAAAAGCATATACTGCAATTAAAAAAAACTAATGTTGCACACGTTTATGAGTTCCGCATACAAAAACTGTTCGGGTTATCTGGCGGCAGTAATTACAAAAGACCACAGTAATATTACAAACAGCACTCACGCTCACACATATAATAATATATTACACTCACACATATTGTGTGATTCAGTACATTTATGTAAAGAATCCCAGAGCTCGTTTTCTGTTGGTTATTACTCGTATTTATTCTATAAAAACGGCTTGCGTTGCTTGTGTCTATAGAGGGCAGTAGTCGCCTACCAGAAAGTGGACCGTCAGTCTTCCTGCCAGGTCTACGGCATAAATAAAATAAGGTTTTAATAAAAATAGTAAGTTTGATTCAACTGCCACAAATATCATAAGTATACTTCATCTTTAAGATAGGTATAATGTAAAATGCAGTTTGCATATTGGTTTCATGGTACACGCAAATTCATAATTTATGTGTATTGAATTATATTCAAGCTAATGCGAAATATGATTGCTATGACTCTTGAAAGATATTCGTTCAACCAGTAGGTAAAATTTATGTTTCAAATTACTATCCGACTATAATATTATAAATGTGAAAGTGAGTTTGTTTTTACATTTACACTTTCACGCCTTAACTACTCAGTCGATCATCATGAAATTTCGCAAATACGTTGTCGGTGCCTTTCATCTAGATTCTAGAAAAAGAGTAGGTACTGTTTCCGAGCGATTATCTTCAATAAAACAAATAACGTCTGCCAAAAATATATCAACAGTAAACTCAATTATAACTCAATTACTCAAACTTGTTGTTGAGTTTTAATAATTGAGTTTTAATGAGTTTTAATATGTTTTTACGTCTAAAAAAGGGAAGCGGACTTTTTTATTCGTCTTGTGAAATAAGTATTCATGTACACACGTGCACTAATCAGCTTTTTTTTTTTTTAATAATTTAGGCACCATTCGTATCGACTGTACTCTGTATATAAAAATTGCTTGTTAGAATTTCGTAAAAGGCCTCGAGATGTTTTGTGTGCCGCTAAGAAGAAACTTTTCTCGTACAAACTTTATAAAAGACTTGAGGATGAATGTATTCCTTCCTTTACCAATTTAAATAACAATAAAATGTCACCAGCATTTGGATGTTTTGTAATAAACTTTGGCGTACAAGGTTTGCTTTTAAAATAAAGCTTTGTGTGATTTGCACTAAGGTTCATTTTGAAGTCAGTGTCCTTTTCAAACAAAATTTATAGTAGCAATTCTCATGAAGTATAATGATAATAATAAAACATTGTTAAAATATTATTAAGCATTTAAAATAATATCAGTAAAACCAGGATTACGAGGTGACCGTTGTATGTGATGATTGAACTCCGCATCTCGACTTCGCCTAGCTTAGAATAATATATGCTTTAAATATATTATTTTGAATATTGTACAGTCGGAGTACGAAAGCCTTCGTCAGTTTACAAGTTTATTTCTTTATCAAGTCGTAGACCCTTTGGAACTAAAACATTAAGAAGACTACTGACAGATGTTTGAAATGAAATTTTGGCATTACTGATATTTGTCCTGATGTAAGCAAATGTCGACTTTAAGATGATGAACTTTTTCTTAACCCGACTGTAGTACCCGAAATACTTAGTTATAATTTCTTTCATATCGTGGAAAATTTTATTTTATAGATGCGTCAATGCGTTTTAAATTTTCGTCAATGCGACTTAATAGGTATAAATACGCTATAGTATTGCAACCACACTAGCCAATCGCAGATTGACTTAAAAGTCTTGTAGTCTTGTATTGAAATTCTTGTAGAATATGCAGATTACTATGTTTTACTCTATCAGATCAAGAAGTAAAACCGACCAATTATTGGTCGGCGACTAATGAAATCGAAAAATACTCATCGAAGTCTTATGAACAATTCTATATTGCGTCTTCAACTTCAGTTACCGAATGTTTGTGTTTTTAAAACATTAAATATCCTTTTCTACGTACAAAGAAAATATGTTTCACATAACAATGGTACATTTAATTAAATCCCCGCTAGAGTTGCTAATACAAGCGTTTGGTAACTAAAATCCCTTGACAAAAGCGGATCCTAGTAGGGGTTGGGAATGGTACAAACTGGGGTGCATACAAAGGCAATCTGCGCGGTTCGAATAATGCAAGTAGCTCAGCAAATTGTGTTGAGTGCGTTAACCATTGCGCTCGCAGATTAGTAGATTCATTAGTCTTATTGATTACTATAGCTGTTCCACACGACTTCGCCCGCGTAACTTTATAAAATATAGCCTATGTTACTCGCTGATAATTTTCAAAATCGGTCCAGTAACCTTTAAGTTTATTCATTACAAACATACAAATCTTTTCTTTTTATAAGTAATAGGTTTCGCCCGTGACTTCGTCCGCCTCCATTTTTCTTATCCGATCGCTACCAAACTTGACAGGATCACCCGCTGGACTAATCTGATGTTTGTCTGAAAATTTCATCAACATCGGTTCAGCGGTTTTGAAGTCCATAGGGAACATACATACACACATTTCCTTTTAAATATATAGATAGATATTAGTATAGAAAACTTTTGCTCTTCTGCTCGAAGGATGCTATTAATTTTATTATTATTAGTAGCAAAATTTATATCTTAAACGATCATCGTCACACTTACAAAAAAAGTTCGTGGTGTAGTAACAGGTGTGAAGGCGTCAAACCAAAAAGAATATCTTATTCAGGGCAGTTTCTTTTTATGGCATAGTAGGCTATCGTCGCCTATAATAGAAGCAACGCTGCAGGTGCTGCAATAGGGTCAAGGATAAGGGAATGGAGAGGGATAGGAAATTGGGCTTTGGCATCCCTTACTCACTCACCCAAAAAAAAAACACACCCTGGCTTCGCATGGGATGCAATTTTTTGCGGAAAGCGACTTCAAATTATACCTAGTAAAGATTTACAATTTACTTGCTCTGAATCTCTGCGATTAAAAGCTGAAAATGTAAAAGACTAATGGTGATGTTTCATTTTTCATTTAATATAATATCACAAATTGCATTAGAAAATATTCGTGTATTATTTCAAATGGCCGGATCGTATATTTCAGCTGTTTCCATTCATATAATTCTGTGTGAACGCGTCGTGTCCTCTGCCGGCCTTATGTAAATCCACTTTCATAGTACAAAAAACATAGTAGATAATATTGATGTAATGTCGTCAGTCAGGTAGACGGTACAATTGATGGTAGGTTACTACTATTAACCTAAGCAAAGTCACAGGTGTTGCAAGTGCGCTGTCGACTGAGTAGGATTAGTAATGAGGGATAAGGAAATGGATTCTGGCACAGCAAAGATGCACACGTACACACACACACGTCAAACTTATAACACCCTAATGATATTTAAGTTAATCAATTAAATATAGAGTAGTCATTACCTTCGCCGCTGTTATTAGATTAAAGATATTTTCTGATAGTAAGGAACCACGTAAAAGATTGTTACTCAGTTTGCGGATTCTTTGAACATGCTAAAGTGCTTGTCCAAGTAATTAGGATAAAACTATTTTATCCTAATAATCAATACTATTCCAATGCATACTTTAATATTATAAACGTGGAAGTAACTCTGTCTGTCTGTATGTTAACGCCTTAACTACTCAACCTATCATCATGAAATTTTGCATACACGTTGTCAGGGATACTGGAAAGGACATACCTTTCATCCAAAAAAAAAGTTACTAAAAATAAAATAAAAAACTAACGTCTGGCCAAAGTGTTATAGCAACAAGATGTCAAGCGTTATATAATGCTTACATATTTTTTTAATTTTCAACGCGGACGAAGTTGCGGGCACCAGCTAGTATAAGATGAAACGAGAAATCGTCATAACTACTGCGATTTTTATTAAATTAGTGATTGAATTGAATTAATTATCTTTTAAGGCTGTAAATGTCACATTTGCTAATATCACTAAATCTCACTAAAATTCTTAACGATTTGAATGATCTGTAACTACTGTTCGCTGATGCGTTATACTGTGTCGGTGGCTTAAATCGTTGCAAGCTGGTGCAAGCCGCTGCAAATCGGCATTGTTAGGAGTGCAGTGTTGTGTATTGTTAATGCATGCTTTGCTTAAATATTTCGCCAATCGTTTATACTGTTATTGTATTGTATGTTTTAGGCACTATGGAGAAAATTGTCTGTCTTACTTACGCAGAGAAGAGGCTGAGTTGTAATATTGAAGCAGAAGAGAAGATTGATTATATTAATACATTCTTGTTAGAAAATCTATAATTTCTAGTTGTCGAATATTTTCCATTTTTGTGATATTTCATGTTTTTTTTTTATATTAATTAAACAAAAAGTGTTAATATATATTTTTTTAATTTTTTATAATATTTTTTTTAATAATACAAAAATAATGCAATAGGTTTCATTGTAATTTCTTTATCCGTTTCTGTATTAAGCCCGTAAATATTTTATGGGTCAATGTTTACGATTTATAATAAACTTAAGACACAATATCTCAGTCACAAGACGTTCTCTGCTGAACTTAGGTCTCACCCATTCAATTCCAATAACAATAGTCAGAAGCAGCCTGGATCCACCGTCGATCCGCGGCCCTTATCAGGTCGTCTGTACACCTTGTGGGTGGACGACCTGCGCTGCGCTTTCCCGTCCGTGGCCTCCACTTGAGAACCTTACGTCAGCTCTCCGTACTATGTGTCCTGCCCACTGCCACTTTATCTTACTGATCCGCTGGCTTATGTCGGTAACTTTCGTACGTCTACGGATCTCTTCATTTCTGATTCGATCTCGTAGTGTAACTCCGACCGCTCTATAGCTCGTTGATAACATTTCTTACGAGGCCCCATTACTTAAAGTCCTCTATTACCACGGGATTTTTTACCTATAAAAAGTTTTTAAAGTGTAGTTAAAGCCAAATTCTGTCCGAAAGGTTATTATAAAATCATTGATTAAATTAAGCGAAAATGAAGCCTGGATATGAATGATTCTGAGTTCATTTTAGTATTATATCAATTATGGTTTGTGCACTAAGTAAGTACACAATGAACAAAATATTTAACCCTTGATACCTAAACATGAGAGATATTGGTTACTTCTTTACTTAATTAACAGTTATTTAAGTTCTTGGAAGAGCTTAATTAAAACTTACTTTTTGATTTTGTGAAACAGCCCTTACTGGTTTAAGTGAGCCTTGTTAAGTATAGGCAACTTATAATTAAGTCCCGTGTTAGAGTTGTAGGTTTTGATAAATGTATTAGCTGTATACCGTTATAGATTTTAATGAAATTTTTATATTGACACCACATATAACGAAAGAAACCCTCTAGAATTTTCAATTGGGCTGTCTACTTATACTTGTTATGGTCAAACGATCCAGTTAGGCAGGAACGGATAAAAAGCGGTCATTAGTTTGGGAGCTACGATGCTACAGACAGACACGTGGGTCAAACTTATAACACTCTTCTTGTGCGTCGGGCGTCGGGGCAACAAAATGCGCCCTACCCCACTTAAAACTTAAAATAATTACCGTATCTAATAATATGTATTCTTTAAAAAGATTAGTAGTTAGGTACAAAAAATAAATCCTTACAAGTTACATTTAAGGTGCTTAAGCCTACTCGTTTAAGAGTAGACCAAAAAGCATGAAAAAAATTAATCCTAAGCGGGGACGGCGATTGAAAATATCTACACGCTAAAAAATTAAGAATCTGTTGTACTTTAAACACAACATAGCATATGTAAATCGTCAACATTTTTAACACAACATAGCGCCTTAAGGGAATTAAATAAATATCTAATCTCCCCCTAACGCATAAAAAAACTTAGTGACTGTATTTATAATCGGTCAAGATTACCCCAGAACTTATCTTAAGTAATTCACACCCATCTTGCGCTACGTAAACCCCATAAAATACAGTCGAAAATAGTTTTAGCTCACTACAAAATGTCACGTGCTGTTACCAAGCCGTATCTAACGAATCGTAGCTATAAATCACATCAACCGTATCACCCCACATTTTTTTCGTATCAACTAGTGACATGTGACAAGCGACAGCGGGATAAAGTTAATTAAAGGTCCAAGTTCATAATAATTATCGTTTTTTGTTCATTACAACATATCTCATGAATTCTTGGATAATGTTTCCAGAATGTATGTCATCACCATGATTCGGTTTATTATACTATTATAATGATCACAATATTCATACCATATATAGATTACTGTATGTATCTTTGTATGTATATTTAGAGCTGAACCTATGAATCAATTTATGAATAATAAATTTGGTATAAATTTACCTTAAATTAAAATCTTGAAACTATCATCTATGTGTTCGAACACCTCGTAATACCTATATTGTATTTGTTAATACTTCTAAAGTATAACTAACTAACTAGTAAATTTATAAATAGATCTAGGACAATTAAGTCGTAATTGCAATTAAACTTAAAATATTACAAGAAATTTAATGTGCTGCTGCTTGTTTTTTGATACTTTAATATTTATAATACCTACACATTCGAAGCTGGGAGCGAGTTGCTAGTTAAATATGAAAATTAAAATGTGCCATAGTAATTTAAGCAGTAACGTCTTGCATAGACATTGCTATATTTGTACTACACACCTTCGTTAATATTCACTCAAATGAAAAAGCAGAAATAAAGGAATCATCAAAAAGTTTGACATACTTCTGTAAAGTAACATAATTGAAATTTCTGAATCAATACAAATAAGGTCTTCGACTGAAAATGTATAGAAAGAAAGAAAGAAAGAAAGAAAGAGACAGAGAGAGATGTTTATTTGGTACATTGTAAAGTATTGGTATTTTACAATTTATAGAAAAGTGTACCAAAATGGTCGCTGTCTTCCTTAGTTTGGACCACACAAAACTGTCACATAGGAATTTGCGTGTCTAATCTAAATTGTTTATACACGTGCCGTCAAACTGTGAGCCGCATATGCGGTTGTACTGGTACACTATCGATTAATCTTCAACTAGATTAATATCGAAATCGCTCTCACGTATTTTACTCTTTAGTTAAATTTTGTCATTAGATTAAATTTTCAATAGTTTTCTAATAACAAAACTCATATAGGTAAATATTAGGGGAATCAAATATTAACTAAACTTCTTAACCCCCAACGCCCGACGCTAAAACGGCGACGGGGTATTATAAGTTTGACGTGTTTGATTTCACAGACAGACACACAGATCTGTATCTGTCTGGGAAAAACACACCGAAAACGAATAATATGTTTGAATATATTTAAGATAACTCTACAGAACATTCACCTAAGTACATCGGCATACATTAACAGAAATCCACCCTCAATGTTTACCCACAAAATAAACTGTCTCGCCGCAGATGTTGCCGACACGAAAATACCATTCTTTTATTACGCAAAACACATATTAGATTTTATTGCTTCATAGAATATGAGATTATTTTGTAGTATTTTAAGACAATATTCATCTGTATTTTCGCGCAACTTATTGAACTCGCGAAAATATTAAAAATTACGCCAGCAATTCTAATATTTTAGAAAAACCTTCATATGGTAGCTATTGACATCTTAATTTTAAATGTACGTTGTAGAACGTTTTCTTGGAAAAACATTTTTGGCTTTAAGTCAGTAATTACAAGAATTCAACCCATGAAAAGTTCAGAAATTAATTGTACTAGATATGAAATTAATTTCAGTTTTTTGTTTCCATGTAAACCTTCAAATATTGCAAACTGTTTGCGAAATTTAAAAAAAGTTTGCATAATAATGGCAGACCTTATAGAAGCTCTACGTATGGACTTTACCAAGTATGGACTTGGTACGAGTACTAAAAACTCTTGGATATGTTAGAACACCATAATTTACATCACGATAATTCTAATTTTATTTAATCGAAATACCAACAGCACATCAAAATTAGCTAAGTCACATAAGTTATACAAACGCGTTTACATCTCTAATTACTTTACATAAAATAGAAATTACTAACTAAAATAATTATTTCATACACATATTTAATTGCAGGTAAATATGTTTTAATGTTTTTATTATAACCGAATTGTTATTTAAAATATGTTTTACTTGCAAAAATATTCCTTCAGCATAATCTCAATATTGTAATCACACGTCAATCTCTGCATGTTAGTCACACGTGAAACGAAACGTAAGTTACGGTCACATATTCAACGAATACATAAAATCCTACTCCGGTGTTCGCAGCGGTATATCCTACTAGAAGGAATATATGTACATTGTACATATAGTAGTGGCAGGCCAAATTGCATTTCGTAGTCATAAATTGGCCAGCCCGTCTGGCGGCAATAAACACCGCCTTATAACTGCACTAGCTGGTGCCTGCGACTTCGTTCGCGTTGAAGTATGAAAAATATAACTAATGATAATGATAATCTTTATCGCCGTGACGATCCCTCGCAAATTTAATTTTTTTTTCCTGGAAGATAAGAAAAGGATGTCATCCTTTTTATTACTTTCCTATCGGGGTCAGAAACCCACATGTAGCCATGCTGTACTTGCTTGTTTATATACTTGACAATGGCCATTAACTGAACTGTCAGCTTGTCTGCCACCCTTTAACATAAAAAATCTCCTAAACACTTGCTAAATATTTCCTATACTTATATACCTCTTATATAAATATCTACATGTACACTGGTAGAGAAACAGATCGTAGCTCTTAATTAAAACTTAGTCTGAATGCGTGAATCAGCCCACTAAGTTGATGACGCCGCACCTCTCCAAATTAATGTGGAGTGCTCTGAATGGAAACGGGTTTGTGGGTCGTAGTGACAATGTCTGCATCAAGAATTAAATACGTACACATCGGATATTCCGTAATGCGGAAGCTTGGCGCATTTCGTCAAACATTGGGCCAACGTTTGAACAATTTTTAGTTTTAATAACAAGTCATCGGTTCTTAATTGCATAGATTTTCTTGACCCTCTTCAGTTTAAGACACGTTTGTGGGTGTTTCTTTAAAAACACGACTAAGCCGGCTCTCTATTAAACTTTTTCTGTTGTTTTTAATATTTTAACTCTACAGTAGTATATTGTGTTCAATCTAGTATCGATGAAAATTGAATTTAGTACCAAAGAAACGTGTGTGACGAATTCAGAAATTCTATATCCGTATCGGCATATATCAAAACGCATATAGGTTCATAAATTATGAATTTCGCGACGCGATACAATCTCACAACGATGGGAATATTATACCTTGATCGTATCGCCTGTTCTCCCTCTGTGCATAAATGTTTTTCAAACGTTTTTTTGGGCAAATCATAACCGATTTTTTTTTTGTTGACACTGTAATTGCCTTCCCCAATACAAATTTATTTTTGTGTTTTATGTGACATTAGAAATTCATTTATTTATCATCTCACGTTCATTGAATGTATTTTTATTAAAAAGTTTTTTGACTTACTCTAACTCTTATATGAAAATGAGAAATCCTTGTAATATTATAGCTGTACGTCTGTTTGAATGTAGGCAATGTCTATTTTTTAGACAGCTAAAGCATAACTAAGCTCATCAGTTAAGCGTTAAAAGTTAATAACACTTATTAATATTAAAATATGCAGTACCACTAAGAGATTTTAAAAAATCAAGTCAAAAGTTTATTTGTTCAATATAATTTGATACACGCCAACTCATTCATTAAAAAAACTGTAGACCACTTCCAATTGCAATAGAATTAAAAAAAATTCTCAGCACAATAAAAGAAAAGTTATAAAGGAAATCATTGCAGTTGATGCATCAATCGCGCTGCCGTTTTTGCTTGAAAGAGTAACAAACGTCCATCCATAGTACTGGAAACACTTCAAACTTGGTTCGAAACTAGGATTTCTGACAACACAATAAAGACTCTTGGAGACGTATCCAACTTTAGTACACCAAGACAAGAGTAAAACTACGAAGACATTATTGCTCTATATGGAACTTTACGATTTCGTAGAACAAGCTACTTGTAATCTGTAATTACTTTTTTATTTTAAACTCGACAGACATGCTGACAGTCCACTTGATGGTAGGTGGCTACTGTCGCCTATAAATAACACAAGCAACGCCACTGATGCTGCAAGTGCGCTGCGTTTACTGTATTGATATTTTGTGTATTTGGAAAGTAATACTTTCCAAATTCAGACCAGAGAAACTTTAAAAGTTCATTTCCAAAGCGATTGCGTGCAATATGCGAATTGAATTCTTCAATTCAAGTGAAATGCAATAAAGCGATTCCGTTTACGAGATGAGAAGATTTCTTAGCAAAACTACGACAACATACTAAGTTAACATAAAATGTCAAGAATGTCACACATAAAATAGGGAAATCAATATAATCCTGAAAACAAACTGTGCAATGAAAAAAAAATCATGTACGACATATTATCGTAGTAATTTGTGCTACAGTGAAAATTTTGGCATACACCCATTGGTTTAACCCATTATAAGGTTTTACAGTAGTTTTTCGTATACCTACTCGCCAGAAGCTAATTAAAAAAAAAAAAAAAATTAAAACAGCAACGGAAACAGAGTTGACACGACGTCTGTTGAGTGTCCATAAATCATATTTTATCGAAATTTCCGTGTCAACGACTCTTTTATTATGATTAACGACTGACGACCACTCCCTGGTTTTATTACTCACTCTCTTTTTAAACTTAAAATTAAATTTTCTTCGAAAATTTTTATAAGTTCGTCCACAAAAAATGTATATAACAATGCTACTAATGTAAAATTTGTCACACAGATAGTTTATTACCTGGATTAACATATAGGATACTTTATGTCCTGGAAAAATGTTAGGTGTTCAAAAGATCTTCTAAAAATAAAAAATAAATTCGCCACCGTCGTCACAGCGTTATAATACTCTATTTTCTCAAGTGAATTTTTAGCACGCACATCTTTTTAAAATATAGCCTATGCCCAGGTAATCATGAATACATCAGTGAAAACCGCATTCAAATCTGTTAAACCGTATCTGAGATAAGCGTGCAGATAAACAGACAGAAATTCTAAAACCTATTTTTTACCTCGGTAATATAAGTACAACTTGTGCAAATTTTGAAAAAAAAAAAATGTCTATACAACCATAATTTCATGTCATATTGCTTGATTGCACGGTATATATCCCATGTGTTACGTTAGCGTCTATTATTACAGAGTGTGATTATAGCGAGGTAATTACAGGGCAAAATGCACCAAGCGTTTACCGAACTAGCAATACTCTGTTAATTACTAAGCTGTGTTTGCAAATGGATTTTTGAAGTCTCATCAGCCTTTATGACTAAAACGCTAAAACTAAAACTCAAAAAAAAAAACATAGTGGTTCTTAATGACGTTATAATCTTTAACATAAAGACTTCTTTGACATGTAGTCGTTTTTTAATTTAATTCCTGGTAAAACAACTTTTGTAATTCTTATTGAATAGTTGTATTGAATAGTCTTATTATTGAATAGTTTAATCTTATTGAATAGTCTAGGGTACCGTTTAACTTCGTTATTACCAATAATTCTCTTCCAATAAGGCATCAATTATATATTTAAAAAAATTGCAAAATAAAAAATAAAAATAAACCTTTTTTTAAGAAGTTACAATTTTATTATCACCTACAACGATATTAAATAACTAAATGTGAATATTGGAAGTTTATTTTTGTCTTTTATTTTTGTCTCACTCTTGTTGGTAAAGTTTCTTTAATAGGTAGATTTTTCTACGATGTTATGCATTTTGTTGTTCTCTGTGAAGTGACCAACAATAATGACCTATTCCACGGTGGTATTCCACGGTGGTATTCCACGGTGGTATACCACGGTGGTATTCCACCGTCCCTGGTGTCGTTTCTCCATTTCTTTTATATCCCGATGAAACCGTTCCTCTCCATCATCGCGCACATCATCTAAGTACTCAGGAATCTTTTTCCAGGTATTAACGTAACATATTTTGATAAGAAATTTATACTCTTTCAATCCCCAACTTCACTGAATAACCGAAATCTTTTAAATAAAACGAGTTACTCAAAGTAGCTTTATAAAATCATATATTAAATATCGTATAACTGTCCAATTCGAGTACTGAACCATCTGAATTTTATTACCTCCATTCAAAATCAAATTTAGTGACGCGACGTAAAAATAACGATCGTGAAACATGTTACCGTTAAAAAACCTTAAAAACGATTCTTTTATTAAACTACCCGAACATGTGCGAATGGGGAATGGCAATGCGGCACATAAATCACAATTTTATGTGTCATTGTACTATAATAAGTAATACATTATGTCCTATCTATATATGCATACCCGAATTGTTCTTCCGCGAACTTCTACACTACCCGACCGATTTTCATACGGTTTTCAGTAATGGAAATGGGTTATTTACCTACAGACAAAAATTACATCTGTGCGAACCCGGGGGCTTATATTTGTATCTTATTATTATTAAGGTTTCGCACGGGTGCAATTATTTACGACAGCAAATGGTGTAACACTGTGAATCCATACTATATTTCAATATTATAAATGTGAAAGTAACTCTCTCTGTCTGTCTGTTACCTTTTCATAACTCAACCGATCATCATGAAAATTTGCATATATGTTATTAGGGATATGGGAAAGGACATAGGGTAACTTTCATCCACAAAAGGACTGTTCCCGAGGAATCATCTAACTAAAATAAAATAAAAAAACTAACGCCTGGCCAAAGTGTTATAGCAACACGCGGTCAAGCGATATGTTGCTTGTTATTTTTTTAATTTTGAACCTGATAAAGTCGAGGGATCCAGCTAGTATTCATATATGAATGACGTTACTGTCCACCAATGTCCATTTTATTGGTGCAATAAAATAATATAATATTTATTTATTAATTTCTACCATGTTCCGAATTTCTCACGAAGATCTCTGTTTTGTTTAATTTAATTTTTTTACGGTTTGATTTGATACAATAATTAATTGAATATTAATCTGTGGAAATGTAATTGTAATTTAATTATTTGTCGTTTAAGGATCTCTCGTTACTGTATAATATGAAAGTGGGTACTAGCGATATTGTAGGTACATAAATTACAACTATTTTAATACACAAATACAGCTCAAAATCTGTCGATCTAGTAAAAAAAAGTTAAAAGGGTCATAGTTTTTGTTTTCCGCTCTGGATAGCCGTGGCGGGGCACCGAAGTCGTGTCATAACGTCCCCGCGACCTCGCCCACCAACGGCCGCGCTAGAAAGTCGTTGGGTTTTAGTCGGTATGAATCCGGCATAACCCCGCAGTATCCCCTACACTGCCGGATTTCCCAACGTTAAAAAAAGGGCAATTTTTGGTTAATAATGGTATTTTGAGTTTTCCTGCTTGACTAAAAAACCTCTGTTTGAAATAAGATATTAAAATGGCGCACATAAAACATTCCCCATTTAAAGATCAAAGCAACGGACGACATCAAATGTTTTTAATGTTCTGTAAAACAAGCAAAACAAAATTAAACGTTCGCCACTAACATCACTAAATAATACCTAAAATAACCACGTATAAAACGATTTCTTGAAACATAAATTTGTCTTTAATAGGGGAGAATACCGAGATGTCGTCTGTAAACATTCAACATAAATGTTTACATAGTTATGAAAAGGATGACTCTTATTGCCTTTGGAATAAAATTCACGTTTGAGCCCAATTTCTAATGGTATTTACAAATTACCCACATTGTTTTCATGAATTGTATTCATAACTTTAATGATATTACAACGCAATAACGCAATAGATTTTATATAAGTTTGGATATTTATAAAATACTAGTTGTTGCACGCGACTTCGCCCGCGTAACTTTTATAAATATTGCTTATATTACTTGCCGATAATATAGCTTTCTATAGGTGAAAGTATTTTTAAAATGGGCCCAGTAGTTTATGAGTTTATTCATTACAAACATACAAAAATACAAATCTTCTCTCTTTATAATATTAAATAGTATAGATAGATAATGTAGAATGTAGTGGGAACTGGCCATATATTGTATATCAAAGAATTGTAATTTAATTCTTTGATATACAATATAGATTGCCATTAGCTTTTTTCGCAGTTAAAACCACAGGCCAATTCTAGTTTGACGAGCTCATTGGACGAGTGGTTAAGGTGCTGACTTGTAACCCTGTCTTTAAGGATATGTATAAGTAGTGCAGTTTTTTACTCTTTTAAGATATCTCACTATCGTCCACAGGTTCGATTGATGTGAAATTTGGTGTAGCTGTTACTTCGGCGGTATTTCCATGATATGGTACCTTGATCTGGTAACCTTGATCTGCGTAGCTGCGCAGATCAAGACTCTCTGTCCATGACAGAGAGTAGTAGTCTGTGGGACACTCAACTCCTCAGCAACTTACAGCAGATAAAGTGTGTTTGGGCTCAATAGAAAGTCAGGGGTTAATTTTAATTATAAATTGTATTAATATTTGTGTGTTTCGAAATCAGGGCATGGATTGTACAATGTAACTTCGCAGCTAAGAATTTCCCTCGATGAAGCAGAAAGAGAATGTGGCACACACAAAGAAAAACAATATGGAATTCAAAACAGGCCACATATAAAAGGGAATTTATTCGTAATTTTTCCCGCTCAGAAACCATACAAAATACAATAAATATTTCGGCCTGAGAGTTCAATGAAATAATATTATGAAGAAGTAAGTTAAAGCAAAACATTCCAGTTAAGTCGCAGTCAATTTGATTTCTAACTCACTCATTGATACGGTTTAACATCAAAAAGATTTTGTGTTAGTATACAAATATATGCTTTATAACAAAATGAAAGAAATACTTTGAGTAGATATTACATTTGTTAATTCTTAGAAAACATACCCAGTATACTAATTATTCTTGTATTTTTTTTATAAATATATCATTTACTGTAGCATACTGAAGAATATTATTACTTTTTATCTATACTAATATTATAAATGTGAAAGTAACTGTGTCTATCTGTCTGTCTGTAACCTTTTCACGCCTTAACTACACACATTTTCTACAAATTTTGTATACACGTTGCCAGGGATACAGGAAAAGACATACCTGGATACCTTTCATCCAGAAAAAAAGTACTGCAAATGGTCCAGATGATCCAGAGGGATCATCTCGGGAACACATTCTAAATGTTATAGCAATAAGAGAGGTCAAACGTTATATGTTTTATTATACAACGCGGGCACCAGCTAGTAGAGCATATTTAAGCAATCTCCAACACCGTGCGGACCACATGCAGGCCACAGCGAAGCGTTTTCTACAGTCGTAAACGCAACCCTACGCTGGGAGAAAGCTTTGTGATTGGTAAAATTTTTATGTGGGCGTTACAACAACCAATCACCGGGCTTTCTGTCTTTCGTTTCGTAAGTACGCAACGAAACGTTTGCATTGGTTTGGATCTTAGCTAAGCCCCCAGGTCAGCCAGTATATTATAATTATAATGTAAAATAAATAAGCAACAAAAAACACGAGAGACAAGTCATCTCTACAGAGGTCTCTGTTCGCATTTGCGTTTATTAATGTGACCATATGCGACATCCATATTGATTCGGCGAAAACCACAGTTGGCAGTTTTAGAACAGAATCTGTGTCTCAGCTCAACTCGATATGCTAATCGCGGCCATCTTTGATATTGTCTTATTTTAAATTATATCGTCTAACAATACCATTGTTTTCCAGGAAAACACAGAAAGACAATCTAATTTAGTTTTAATTAAAGTTTACGTACTCTTTTTTGGATTCAGTTTTGATTTTTGCTTTATTTTACAGATTTTTTTTTCTTTTCAATATGTACAATCATATTATATTTTCGATATAAATATATTAATTAATGCATTTTTTTATTTTATGTTAACCTCGACAGACAGGCTGACGGTGCACTTGACGGTAGGTGGCTACTGTCGCCACAAGCAATGTCACAGGTACCGTGCCTTGCCATTTTTAAAATCGGTCAACTGATTTTTGAGCTTATTCTCTCTTTATAATATAAGCTTATATTTTACCTGGTAACTAGATTTTATAATAATTAATTTACTCTTAATTTTAATTTATTTTTAATCAACTAAGTACTGCATTTAATCTATGGGTCAGGTTTGCTAAAATATCGTTCTCTGTTTGCAAGGTAATATTCGGCTTGAAAACAGCAATCTGCCAGCCATTGGCACACAATTGAGTTCCAATAGATCGCATGTTTCAAAGCTATTTCATGTTTCAAATTATGTGTGTATTTATATATATGTATAAAAAACCGTAATAATTTGCTACTTTTTTTATAATTTTTAAACGAAAGGTCCGATTCGAATAATTAAAAGATGTATTTATATGTACTTATATAATAATCGTCAACCTGTCTGACGACCGTTAAATATAAATATTAAAACTAGACAGAGTTTAAAGAATGTTTCAATGAAGTTATTATTTATTAAAAATAATAAACTAATTTAAATAATTTATAATTATTACAAGATTATCTATACTAATAATAGAAAAAGGTAAAGTTTGTATGTTTGTTTGTATGTAGGTAATCTTCGAAACTATTCATCCAATTAAAAAAAAATCTTTCATCCAATAGTTAGAATTGAATTTTCAGGATGGAGATAGGCCAAATATTCCACGCGATTGAAGCCGCGGGCACCAACTATGTAAAAAATAAATATCCAACGTTTAGCAAAAGTATAATGTCAGGCGTCAATAAGTGGCAGGCGTTAATCTGTCAAAAAGGTAATAACTCGTTATATTGCTTTTCACATTTGCAGCAATTGCTACTCAACATTGCATAATCAACAATTGCTTTATACATTTTCAGACGTTATATCTCTAGTTTGGCAATGCAGACGAAGTCGTGGGCACCAGCTAGTCTCCAATAAGTTTGTTTAGTCCTCAATAAGTCTTTGCTTAGTCTCCAATAAGTCCTCAAATACAATTTTAGTTCTGCTATTTATAAATACATGAAGTGAATCCCTCCTCAGTTGTCAGCAGTTCTACACAAGCGATACTCAGTTCTATTGCAGAGACGAGAGGTTACAGATTTCTCTATACATCAATATCACATTGTAAGCAAACAAAAACATAATAAAGTTACAGTAGTTATATAATATACGTATGTTAATAATATATATCTATATAATAAGATCACAATCAAACATCACCAGTTCTGATTCCACATGAGTATATCGGCTTAATTGCTTTTCATGTATTTCCTTCTACTAAATCTCCTACCGTTGTTGGGAATCCCCTTATTTCCTTTGGGATTAGATAATATTATTACATACACTCGCGTTCACCGTATTCCAACATTTGGATGTAGAGTAAAAATGTTGCAATAAAGTTACACGTACAGAAATACTAATATATTATTTATGATTTCTGTTATTGTTCTACACAACTAACCTCTACCTTTTGCATTAGTGACATTAACGATTGACGATCTAGTAGTAGCTCCGCCTGCTGTGTCAGATGTCACGGGTTCGATTCCCTCTTTTTTCTTAGAGACTAGCGGCATTATTCGATTCCGCACACGACCGCTGCGTAGGGAGCCGCATTGACTCCCCTCCCGTACCCCAGTAACGCCTACATCGACCACGCGACTTTTTTCTAATACTTACATTTTTAAACTCGTGATATCTTTCGAATGAAATGTCCGAATTGAATAATTCCAAAAAGTTATATAAAGGTATTGAAGCAGTAATTTATTTTTATAAGGATTAATACCGAGATACAAATAAAGAGCCTTTTCTAGCAGCGAAATTTAAAATGAATTTTTAAAATAAAAGAACACTTATTGTGGCATAACTATAATACTCGTAGTTAGACACTACTGACACTTTTTGTAGATAATGATGTGTTCTGCAAAGTCGTAGTACATTATTTTGTTATATCATCAACAGTTTTCGCAGCGCACGCGATGTATGAAATATTTTAGGTAATTTTTTTTACACCTTGGGTTACATTATTGGAGTTTTAGTAAGGATCCCTATTTTTATATTTTTGAAAATATAATATAGCCTACGTTACTTGCTGTTAATATAGCTTTCCAACAGTGAAAGAATTTTTCAAATCAATACAGTAGTTTTGGAGCCTATTCAATACAAACAAACAGACAAATTTTTCTGTATATTTTACTTATGTTTATCAGATTTCTTGCTTCCAAAGTAGAACCTCTGGTTGTAGTGCGCTGCTTTACTCGGGTACCGACAATAGTAGGATAGGGAAATGGGATAGGTCGGCAAGGGATAGGGAAATGGGGTCAGGCATCCCTTACTCACTCAACAGAACACAACAGCACACAGACATGCTCTTATTTCACGGTGGTCTTCACGAGTTAGGTTACTACCACCAAACGCAGTGTGCATTGCCACAAGTTAAAATCTGAGTGATAACCTAAAATACCAAATACGTATAATATATACGAGAAATTTCTCGTATATATTATTATTATGTACCCCGATTTCTCTGACCTCTAATTTGATGTCAATGTTTTACCCAACTTTGATTAAATAGAAACAAATTACTTGACTATTAACATTTTTTTGTGACAGTGACATCCAGTCAATGGCTGGAGTGGAATGACATCTCATGAACATCTTTATTTTATATGTCAAGAATTTGCAAGCTAATATAGAAATCAAAGTAAGTAATATAAAAGGAAAGCTCTAAAATAAATACCAATAACCTCTTGGAAAGTTCCAGAGGAATTGATATTAAAAACGAGAAAAATACGGTAATAATATTAATTTTCAGGTCAACAAGTAACATTTCAATCTCGAAGATGCAACTTGAAGGAACTTATAAGTGGTATAATATCCGTAAGTTACTTCGTGTACAAACTGACAACGCGTCACCCTTTTATTTTATTTTATTTTTATTTATTTTTTTAGTTTAAAAATTAGTTAGTTTACACATACTGGAGCAGATTTCTGGTTAGTAGAATTTACTATTATAATAATTACCTATACATTACCTAGACAGTTGCGTGATTGCTCATTTATTTATTATAAACGTTATCATATTAAGACTCTTAAGACTACCACTGCTGGACATAAACCGCCTTTATAAACCTCCAAAGCACAGGACAGACCCCCATCCCTATCTATTACAAACAGCAATTGGAATTAACGACATAGAATATTTTTATAGAATATTTTGTGATTTTTTTTTGCTGTCTGTCCTACTTTTATCGAAGCTGATGTCGACTAGGGATGAGATACACTAAGCAATAACCAGTGCTTTTTAAAATCATCTGGTGTATTTTAAAAAAATTGTATAATTTATTTATTTATTTTTGGTATGTAGAAAATGAAATTTCATATTAAAAGTTCATTTAATCTAAAAGTTTAGCTAAAACTAATAAGTAAATGTAACAGTTTAGTTTAGTTTTTTATCTGAGTGCCATATTTCATCCAAATTCGTTCAGTAATTTTTACGTGAAAGAGTAACAAACATCCATACATACTCACAAACTTTCCCATTTATAATATGGGATAAAGTTGCTGTCCGCCTCTATATGTTTTTCTGCTAACTTAGGGGAACGTCTGCCTGCCTGCAAAAATAAAACCTTATCTAACTAACTACGCTCCCAACTTCAAAGTAATCAAGAAATGTCTACTCAATCACAAGCAAGCTCGTCAAAAGAATACATAATTTGTTAATATTTTAAAGTATGAGTATTTGACATATTTGACCTTATTTCGAGATAGATTTAATCTCAAGCCACTAGGAGCTACATTATGTGGGAAATGGGGAAAATATCGTGTTCCACGATTATTTAGGTGAATTTCACGATCCTCCTGGTAACAGGTGCGTTCGGCTGACATTGACAGAGGATCATGTTGTTAAAATGTACCTTGGCTTTAAGATTTGCACAAATATTATTTTGTTTCGTTACATTTCCTTTCGGAGTATTTTCGTTGGGAAATATTTCGATACGTTACCAGCCTCTAATACATATATATTTTGCGAATGTACCCAAAGTTAATATGTAATCAGAAATGTTACTCATATGAAAAATAACATTTAATGTTGAATGTTGAATTATTAATAAAACTCGTAAAAACTCTTTATTTTGACCATGTCTGATCATTTTTTAGTTACATTTAACTTAATCTATGTTAGTACAAATATTATAAGTTGTCTTACTGCAGTTTTCATTAGTCAGTAACTGAACCATACAACAATGTTTCAAATACCGACAGTCAAGCCTTTCGGCAAATGCATTGAGGATGCTATTGGTGCTGACCTAAACCTGCGCATGCACATCGCATACCAGTCATAGTTGCATAGAAGCAGTCTACTCTGAATTCTGCTATTATTATTATCATTAGTTATTATTTACTAGCTGTGCCCGCGACTTTCCACAGAAACCTAACATATTTTTTTTAGAATAAAAGGTTACAAAATACTCGTGGTTACAGTTTACGATATATGTAAGTCATCTACGATGACGTCACAGGAAATTACCAATGACAGTCGCATCCTTTGTCAGGAGCGATCCTTTTCTGTGCTGGGTTACCCTTGTTTAGAGGACGTCCAACGTACAGCACCGAGCAGAAAGGTTCTTGGTTCAACTTTCAACTCCTATAATAATTCACATGCATATTGTATGACATATTTATTTGTATTTATTATATATTTATTTAGTAAACTAATAATTGAATAGTAATTGAATATAATATGAATGAATAGCTGAATAATAATTCAATAATAATTGAATGATAATAGTTAAACTAATAATTGAATAGTATACTATTCAACAAGTAAAAGCTGTAAAAGTTGTTGAATAGTTTACTTATTATCTATATGTGGCTTATTTAATATTGTACGAGTATGCCATTTATACATTTTGATTTGCGTCTGCTTGTAAATATTGTTTGTAATAACCTTAAATTTTAGCATAAGTACTTCTATAAGCTTTGAGGGTTTAAAATGAAATTGTTGATAAATGTTGTGTATACCTGTAATTGGAACTCACATCAGACCAAACTTTATATTATTATGTTGTATTGTTGTGTTTTCTGTTGGTGTACCTAAATAAATAAATAAATGAATATTAGAATTCTGGTTTTAAAGCTCGTTAAGACGTCTTATGTCTTTTTTCATATAAGGGTAGTCAGAGAGGCTGACGGTCCACTAATTGATGGTAGGTCGCATATAACACAAGCAAAAATAACAGGTAAGGGTAATGCATAAGGCATCCCTTATCACTCACCAAAACACAACAGCACACGTGCTGTTATTTCAATACGGTCTTCTGTAAGAGGGTGTGAATGAATTTAACTGTTGTATATGAATTTAAGATTCTGTAGACATGTGTTTGTGCAAATAAATATTTGAAAATAAATAGATGTTTAAATTTATTTATCTTTGTAACCTTTTAATTATTACATTTTTTACTGTCCACTCTATTATTGGACATTAGAATTTTATCTGAAGACATATAAATAGATGTGAAAAGACTTTAGATCGTAACTAGATAATATTCGTCCTGGAAATAACAAATGTGTCAGTTTTGTTATCAATTCGCGGTCTTCATCCTTTAGTTCGAAGGAAGACGGCGAAGAGAAATTTTCACATTCATTGAACATTTTCTTCGGGGATGAAACTGTAGGGGGTTGTAAGTAGTTCATTTTTCAAGACTTCGTACAAACTGCTCTCTAGATAGTAGATCATGAATGTGGGAGCTCAAGATTTTTCATTCGACATTGTATTTTCGCTTTGAAAATGTTTTGGGGTCAAATATTATAGGAAAGCGCCATAATTATCTACACAACTCATGTAATGAATTCAAAACTCATTACTGTACCTATATAATTAAAAATCAATGTAAGTATGCTTGTCCTCTATGGACTCCAAAACTGCACAACCGATTTTAATTCGGTTTTCTATTAGGTGAAATAAGCGAGGAATATTTTTGTATATAAAACAATTGCATCCCGAGCGAAGCCGGAAGCGGGTCATTAGTATATATTATAAATGCGAAAGTTCATATGTATAGATATTTGTATGTTGGACATTGTAGAAAAATTTGAAAAGTTTGAAATTCCTGTGTAGGATTTTCAAAAAACTGGATAGACGCGGAAAGCGATGTAAAGGGAGAATCCGTTAAAAAGCATTTTTGAAAATTCATCACAGTAAAAAGCCGATCGCTAGTATGGTGAGAAGGTAGCGTGTCTTATCATTCCCATACCCCGTCCATAGACGACGCGAGGAAACATCGTGGGTTTGTAGTGGGTGGGGATCTGGTTAGAAGATATTCCCACGCAAAAAAAAGGTCGCTAGTATGGTCCTATAAGGGACATCAGTGCATTAGTATCCCTCATGGTCCCTAATCGACTACAGAGTACGCATAAATTGAACCGCCAATCACCCCGCCGGCTTTTATCATAAAATAGAGTTCACACTAAAGCATCGTTTAGGTTTTTTTCCAAAAATAAAAATGCGAATGCGGGAAACAGTTTTCAAATTAGTTGTTTTCCTAACTGGCATTTAAAAACGCGGTCGAAGCGAATTCGCGTAGCTTTCTGTGGATTAGTTTACATTTTCGCATTCATTTACGAACAAATATTTAGAGTCCATTAGTACTAATGAACACAGCGTTGCAAAGTGATTCACTATGATTACAAATTATAGCCTTTGTCCATGACTATGTATGTAAGTTAGGCATAACTAATGGTAGAATGTGTCGAATTAGAATTTTAGACGGAAAATATATGGCTAAACACCACTGGAGAAGATAAATTCTTTCATTGCCTACGACAAGTAAATCTCGTTCGTCAAGATCAGCTGACCATAATATTAACAGAGATGATAATCTATATCTACTTATACTAACTAATATTACAAAGAGAGAAAATTTTGTATGTTTGTAATGAATAAACTCAAAAACTACTGGACCGATTTTAAAAATTCTTTCTCCTATAGAAAGCTACGTTATCGGCGAGTAACATCTTAATATATAAAAGCCAATGGGAACATCCCATGGACTCCAAAACCGCTGAACTTATTTTGAAGAAATTTTCAGATTATTTCAGCGGGTGATCCTGTGAAGTTTGGTAGCGATCGGATAAGAAAAATGGACGCGGATGAAGTCGCGGACAAAACCTAGTACAATACAAAACTCACAACCGAATATTAAAAATCTATATTCTTTTCGCAACAGCATCTATGTATCTGGGTGTATGTCTATGGGCCACAAAATGTGGTATAGATATAGTTTGTTTAAGTAAGTAAACGAATGCTTATTTTATTATTTGTAATATAAAAATGTGATTTTCAAATCATATATCTCTTAAATTTGTAGACTTGCTGTTATAATCCATACCAATGATACTTCAATTATTTCTCGATCAAACCTAAAAAAATGTTATATCTTTTTCAAACGACCTAATTTCATACTTCAAAGAAAGCGAAAGCCAGCTCTTAATATTAATTTTCGTATTCTCATTTAATTATAAATAATATTGTTAGAAAGTCGCAATTATTTCCCTAGTGACCTAATAAGAGTAAAAGGTCTAAGAGCTCTTCATTAAAAAGTGGCCCTCTAGCGTCTACATCTCACACCCCCCGAGTCAACGCAATTAGATTAACCTCTGCACAGAGTACAATAGCAGTCAAGAGATTGTTAGTTTTTTGGTTTAATTTCATAACAGGAAGCGGAAAATTATTATATCATGAGACATTCAATATTAACGTATAGTCCAAAACCGCATACAGTTCTTCATCACAGTCAAATCCGTTCCGAGCTCGTCTTGATATATAATAGGTGTGGCAAATGGAAGTAAGGATTACCTATTCTATGTATTAAAAAGTGGTCCCAGAATACCAGTAAATTAAGATGGCGCTAGTATAGCATTGTCGAGTAAATTAGACAAAGATAGATAGATAGAAGTAATAGAAATAGACAAATATAGATAGATAGAAGATATGCTACACTAGCGCCATACTGGCCACTTTTAGTTACAGAACTAGTGGCGGTCGTACCATGAGTCGAACAAAGCTTGCACCAATGGCGTGCAAGCGTGGCACGACCGCCCGAAACAATAATAATTACGAGTGTTCACTCCCACACTATATTTCTGTCTCTGTTACTCTTCTAATACTAATTATTTACACAATCACTGTTTTTATCAGTTCTATAAGCATGAACACTATACTATTCTATATTGTACACAATCTTATACTATAGGATAGGCTGTCCCGAACACATCCTCACAAAACATCGCATTTATAACATTAGTAGAGTAGGATTCACCTGATAAATATAAAAATGAATATTACAAGAAATTCTGAGAAGCTAATTACGTACGATCTCGTGATTTCAAATTTTCCGCTTACGTTTATAATCTGTGCCATGCATAAAGTGCTTTCGAATGCTAACTCCAAGACCAATTAGGTCAAGTGAACAACTCACCGCAAAGTCAGTCGTCGTACGTAGTCAGAAACACGACAAAATTGACTGCTTTGACAAAAGTACTAAATTACGGTCTAACAACTTCGTCTTCGCCTTTCATATGGAGTGAATGTTTGCGAACCTCCGTATTGCATGACTTCCACAGCTTCATTAATTTAAGTACTCTAGGTGCAAATAAAGACGTTTTCGAATGTTGGATAGCTTCAAATATTAGTCCGTACTTTTTAATTGGGAGAACTCTAAAAAGACTTATAGTGGAAAATTGAGTATGTTCTAAATAAATTTCTTAGCAGATACATCAGTTGCATGGTTGTATATTACTAGAAATGGAATGCTTATCTGTCTCCATGTCAAGCAAGTTGAATTTGGTCGAGTCAGTACTTATAAGATTTTTCAATATCAGGAATATATGAATATAAATATATGAAGACGAATAGGCTGTAACAGTGAAAGAAATCATCGTAAGGTCACCTGCTTGTTAAGAATACTAGCAAAATTTGTTGATAATGTAGTCCTGGAAATCCACAGTACTTATCAACCATATATAATTATGTATTTTCACAATGATGATTAGAGATTATTCTAGAGAGAACTATATTTACTGTTAAATAAGTTACATAAATTTAATATGTTAGGTAGGTACTTCTACTAAATATTTTGTCCTTATAATTTTGTATTTAATTATTTTTATCTATATCTAATATGTATATGCAACTACATTTATGAATATTAATTCTCTCCCTCAGCGAACTTTTAAACAATCTTATTTTGTAACTAATGCAAAAAGCGATAAACGAGAAAGAGTTGAGTAACATATAATTTGCAGAATAAATTGCATCCGTCTTCAAGTCTGAAATGTGGTGTTTACATTTGCAGAATACTCCAAAGTAAAAAAAATCTGATATTGAAGTGAACCAAGGAAGAATTTCCTTTTAAAAAATTTCATCGCATGTACCTTTGTGAGTAAATAATCTATATTGAAAAGCTGAAGAGTTTATTTGGTTGAACGCGTTAATTTCAGGAACTAATGGTTCGAATTGAAAAATTATTTTTGTCAACACAAAAAGAATTTTTCATAGTCCATTTATCGAGAAAGGCTTTAGGCTATATAACATTTTGAACGCTGACGAAGTCGCGAGCACCAGCTAGTAATCTACAAAAAGGTCTAACGTCAATGTACACTCTTCAGTCTGAATAACAAGCCACTACGAATCTGCTAGTCAAAAGTTCCACGCAATTCAAACTATTGTTTCAACAAAACAAAGAATGTAAAGAACTGTGTTCGCTATCATGTCGTATCATACATCGTGCTCTCTAAGTTTTAATTTCAAAACTTTTTATCTCCACCCGTTGAATGCACCTGCTAGTGGGCAACCAGTTAAAAACTTAACTAGAACTCAAATAAAGTAAACACTGTATTGTTTCTATTAGAATATCTTTTACAGATTTACTATAATACTATTCTTTTGCAATAGAACATTCTTTAAGTATTTTTACCACATCTTTTTATGTTGGTCGTCAGACAGGCTGACGGTCTTCTACTCGATTGGCTACTGTCGCTTATAATGCAAGCAACGCCACAGATGCTGCAAGCGCGCTGCCTACCAAAACAAAACTAACTTTTACTGGCATAAATTTTCATATGAAATCCAAAAATAAATAAAAAAAAAAAAAACATATATTCCCACGTACGTACAGATTAAACTCATAACCCTCCTTTTGCTTCGCCGTTATCGTATACAAAGAAATAATAAAGTGTAAATGAAAAACTTCAATGTTTAGTAGGAAACCTTTAATAAAGACACAGCCAATAAAAAAAGTCTAACGGAATAAACTACAGTCACATTGAGTGAGTGAAAACAGAGGTTACATTAAGAATTGAACGGTTTTTTGTTAATTGCGTTACCATGGGTTTTATTTAAAACGTGATAGTTTTTTTTTTTTTTATAATAAAGCCCTAATGTAAAACAAAGTTAAATAATAAAATATACTTACGCCAGCAATTTCACCATTTTAGAAAAACCATTATACCTATTGACAACCGAATCTTAAACAATGGCTAGGATGTTTTATGGAAAAACTTTACTGGCTTTACTTTAATTCATAATTACAAGAACTATTCAACCCGCAAAATTTCTGCACATTTTAGGAATCAATTGTACTAAAAATGAAATTAATTTCAGTTTTTTGTTTCCATCCAAACCTTTATAATACACTCAGCGGCACGGAATCTTGGCCAAGCGCTCATCTTGCGATAACAAAGTTGTTAGTGTTTATAATAAATTTTTTGGTATAAAGGTGAGACGAAAAAATACTTCCGATAAGTTCAAGAGGGTAATTTATTATGTTTGAGTGCAATTTGACATTTGTTTTAAGCTTTAGATGAATCGAGTCATTTGAGCGACTAAGTTGAATTTTTAAACTCCGTATTTTAATATTGTGTACTATTCAGTTACCAAACATCGGTCATTTTGTGCTTTTAATCCAATAAACGAAGGTGCTAAAAAACGAAAAAAAAATGCCCTTAACACCAGCTCAGGTTGCACAAGCCGTGGCATTAGTCAACCAAGGGATGAGACAACGCGAAGTGGCTACAACGCTAAACGTACCACGTTCTTCAATGCAATATGCATTGAAACGATACCAGGAGACTGGCGGCTACACCCGTAGACCAGGTAGTGGAGGTGTAAGATGCACATCGGCCAGAGATGACCGCTTTATTAACCTTGAAATTCTGCGAAATCGCTTCCTCACTGCAGTTGAAATCCGCTCGCGACTCCAAATCACGAGAGGTGTTAATGTTAGCGAGCGTACGGTGAGAAGACGTATGGAGGAAGTTAATTTGAAAGCCCGTAGACCAGCACGCGGCTCAGAGCTTCTCAGACAACATCGAATAGCAAGACTTCGTTTCGCTCAAGAACATGCCAACTGGACCCACGAGCAGTGGGCTAAGGTTTTGTTCACTGACGAGTGTAGGATAGCTTTACGTGCACCAGATGGTCGACAACGAGTGTGGAGGAAAAGAGGAGAACGATTTTTACCCATCACCACTACACAAACTGTGAGTTTTCATGGTGGCTCCATAATGGTGTGGGGAGGAATAAGTTCCGACGCTCGTACCGAGTTGGCTATCGTCGACAACCGGCTAACTGCTTCTCGATACATTGAAGAGATCCTTCAAGATCATGTTTTACCGTTTTCGGGGTTCATTGGCGAAGACCAATTTCTGCTAATGCACGATAATGCACACCCACATGTCGCACATTGCGTCAATGAATACCTTCAAGAGGTCAGAATTCAAAAATTGGAGTGGCCAGCTCGTAGTCCTGATCTAAATCCCATAGAGCATGTCTGGGACATGCTTAAAAAAAAGATAAAAACAAATTCAATCCACCACGGACACTTGCTGAGCACCGAAATGCTGCTTGGTCCGCATGGGATGACATACCGCAAGTTGAGATCAAAAGCATTATCCAAAGCATGCCAGATCGAATGCAGACAGTTATCATGGCTAGAGGAGGAATTACCCGATATTAAGATGTGTAAAAAATAATGAAAAATTAGCAATCCCGCATTTCCTAGTGTTTTAAAGTTGAGTGCTGAAAGTTAAGATTTTCTGTGAAAACGTTTGGTTTTATTTAATCTTAATTGTTAGGAAGGTAAACGGTTAATTGTCATTAAAAAAGGATTAAAAACCTAAAAGAGACACTTATTGAACACACCTGCTTTGTATTTATGAAAGAAAAAGTATTAAAATGCAAACTATCGCAAATTTCTGTGTTGGCCAAGTTTTCGTGCCGCTGAGTGTATATTCAGAAATGTCATGTTTTTTTTTAATGTATTGCTAAGACCAGTAACTAAGCAGTAATTATAGAATTACATAGAACGGAACTGCTAAGCAGCTCGAGTTCGCAAGTGAGATGTTAAAACTTAAAATCTTCACCTATTTTCAGTCTTCATTCACTGCTTCGAGATAATAAGTTAGTTATACTTCACAGCAACACGCCTGCGAATGCCCTCACTCAAATTGTACATTGTTTGAGCAATGTGTTCTACGCTCGCACTGAAGAGGCGTCATTGAAATAATTAGTACGGGTTGGAATTGTAATCCCCCTAATGAATGCATTCAGTAACAGATGTGCACCAGTTTATCTTATAAGCTTTGCAAAGTTGATTGTTTACTTAACACATACATACTGTTTAATCTTGTTTAATCTTTGTTTTGGTATAGTTTTAGTGTCTATTATATTCTGTTGTGTTTTAACAAAAACATGTATTACGTATGCAAATAATTTATTATTATTTAAAAAAAAAATTCATATGTTTTAGTTTTGTGTGTAATGATTTTTTACATTATTTTGAATTATATTAAATTATTAAATTTTTTTTTTTTTTTAAATAAAATTTTTCGACCAATGTGTGTTGTTTATGTTAATAGGCAACACACATTGGTCACACACATATGGCGTTGCTTATGTTAATAGGCGACGGTAGCCACCTACCATATAAATATACCATTCACCTGCCTGCAACCTTCACAAAAATATATTTGAGTATCTTATTTGACACTACTATATAGACTTATTATGTATATCAACTTTTTGTCACATCTCGGGCATTCAGTAACTAAAAAATTAATAATTGTTTTTTTTCTTCAAGTGTTATCCCAGTTAGGTACTCACAGTCAATTATCGTAGACTCTAGGGCTACTTAATGGTTTAAGTGTACTACCAACAATGACGTTGCTTATGTTTATAGGCACCTACCATAAAATTACCGTCAGCTTGCCTGCGGAACTACACAAAAAAAAGGAATTGAGATCTTGCTTGAAACAAGATTTTGGACCAAAATGTTGATGTCGTATCTCAGCCATTCGGTGCGTCGATATTAAATAATGGTTTTACTTCAAGTGTTATCCCAGGTACTCGAGGCACCTGGGACTAAAGACTAAACTAAAGCTTCTTAAGGGTATAAGTGTTCTACCAACACTTAACAAAATTTGAGCTTTTTACTAACAACAAAACTAAATCGACGCACTCAACTTCACTCTCGTCCAGACAAATCTAACCCAGCTACAACGTGCACACAAAAATTGCAAACACATTAGAGAGATTAAAAATAAGAGGCTTTGTTCCCGCAAACACAAAGGTACTTACAAAATGCTAAAGTATTAAAGGTATTTTTTTAATATAGCGTTTTCTCTTTGCAAACGTAAAGTGTAATTTCACATACACAGGTAGGTACTATTGTTTAGCAGAATTCCACCAATCTTTTCTTTCTTCGGTTAATTAAACACTCAAAAAGGTCAAGTTAACATTGTTACAAACAAAATTAACTGCGTTCGCGAACGATACTTAAAATGTACATACCAAAAATGTATGTACTTTTATAATTATTATTAGACAGTTTTATGTTTTTCTGTAATAAAATACTGCTAGCGGTGTTGGATAATGCTAATAATATTATAAATGCGAAATGCTGCGACGGAAAAACTACTGTACGGTTTTTAATGAAACTTTACAGTAGTATAATTTGTACACATGATAAGTCATAAGTTATAATTTATAAATATACGAATGTGTATTTGGTATGTGTTATAATGGGCAGAAAAACAGTACAAAGTTCTTGGACCACAGGCTGGCATGGTTGGGCCGCGAGTTGATGCTTGATGCAAGCTGTTGTTGACCAGTCATACTAGATAATTATGCAGTCCTATGTCCAACAGTGTACGTTCTATGGTGGATGATGATGCCTTTAAACTATGATAAAAAAAAAACTTGACTTTCTGCTGTCTATTACCGCTTTACTTCAGTATT
The DNA here is from genome assembly GCA_944738685.1 of Synanthedon myopaeformis. Lineage (NCBI taxonomy): Eukaryota > Metazoa > Arthropoda > Insecta > Lepidoptera > Sesiidae > Synanthedon > Synanthedon myopaeformis. Next base: position 2,572,365 of record OX122938.1, on the reverse strand, counting down.
GACGAACCAGTCATTGTTCCTAATCGGGTTCATTTCGTGACTGGAAAGTTGAATAAGTTTCTTACAGCAAAAAAACTTCTTGCAGTCGGAGAATAAAATTCTAGAACGTTTTCTTCATTAATTAAAGAGAGATGCTCAATTCCTTTCCACGTAGAAATTAATTGATGTTCAATGAAGTTACTACGGAGCGAGAGAAAAGAAATTTCACGGTTAAATGTCTTCATTACAGGTGCTTTCGTGTTTCGAGTTCATAACATAATTTTTTAAAAAAACTACCATTGATTTCCTTTGGTATTTAGTTAGATTAACTACCAAAGGTTTGTTTGACCATTTATATTTATGATCAGAACATCTGTGATTATTTTCGTACGTGTGCAAAATCAAACTCTGATTGTATACTAATGTAATGACTGTTTAATAATAAAATCATATTTGAACAAATTTTAATTCGAATTAATTTTTGTATTATAAAAATTAGTTTAGCAAAAAATGTGCAGGTAACCAATTGAATAGTATATACATGTAGAACATCAACATATAACCTTTTACAGGCATTTTTTTGGGAATACATCTTCTATTTTAATTTTTGTATAGATGTATATTATATTTTATTAATATTAATTTTTATGAAAATAATACAGCCTTTGTTACTCGCTGATAATATAGCTTTCTATAAGTGAAGAGGTTTCTATATATTTTTAAAATCGGTTAAGTAGTTTTTGAGTTTACCCATTAAAAACCAACATACAAAAAATCAGTTTTCTCCTCTTTATAATATTAGTGAATATGTGGTTATTTTTCATTTTGTTTACTGTGCTTCGGCTGAATTCTCACTTAATATTTTTTAAGCCCTGAAACAGCACTCTAACCTACATACAGCTAGTGGCAATTAGAGTAAATATTGTACCGCCACTTTGTCCGGTCTCATTACAAAGCTCGGAACCTCGCATTAAAAATTTACAACACAGCTTCTGAGGCAATTAGACGTGAATCAATTAGGCTCTCACTATTGTGACGTTATTAGTACAGCACTTCGGATGTTATTACACTACAATACTTTTATTTTTAAGTGAAAACTTCCTTAGGCGCGTTGGGCACAATTTTGTATGAGGATAGAACACAGAACTTCGCGTCACCCAAGAAATACATTTCTTAAACGTTAGATGGCGCTGTGGATAATTTTCTAGGACTAAATCGTTAGATGACATGCAAAAGCAAAAGCAAATCCTGTGGCGTTACTTGTATCATAGGCGATGGTAGACGTCTACCATCAAGTAGACCGTCAGCCTGTCTGTCATGTTTAACATAAAAAAGAGAGAACATGGCAAATAGGCCTTTATAAACTCACCGAAAAACAAAAACATACGATCTCACATTGGTATTTTGAAAATAAATAAATAAACCAAACGGACTTGACAGCGTAGTGCAGTGTGCCCTGCAAATATTCATGATCACTGCTCCAAAATATGCGATAATCTCATGCTTCAATTATAAGCTTGTTAAACCCCGACACCCGACGCAAAAACGGGGCGACATTTTATTTTTTGTTTAAAAGCTGACTTGATAGGGTTGGTTTTTAGCTATAATATGTCTTCGAAGATCTGTTCAGGCGTTTAAAGACCATCATTCCATTTCCCAGTTGACGAAGGTATTTCACTAATTTCCACAGTTTACTTCGACGGTTACTGTTTACTTCGGGATAACCTACTCGTCAGTAACTTGCAGCAGATATAGCGTGTTGGGGCTCAATATAAAGTCGGGGGTTATTTTAAATTTTATTTTTGAAAGCGTTATATTTTAAATTGAGTGCTCGAAAGAAATGTGAGTAAAATTTTTATATTATTAAAATATGAAAAAGGAAACTACTGCTGAATACGAATTAAGGGACGCAAAGAATGTTTATTTTAAATTACTCCGCCAAAGCAATTACTGCTTCTTCTTTTATTTTCATGAAAGTAATTGAATTTTTATGTAAACACGTCAGAACAAGTAAGTAATTAATAATTTTCCATATAGTATACATTGGGTAATGTTTGATTATTTTCAGTTATATTCTAATCTTGATACCAGCGGGCTGCCTCCGGCTTCGCACGGATTTTTTTCTGCACATTATTATATAAAAACCTTGCTCCTTTAATGCACTTTCCATTGGTCAAAACCGCGTTAAAATCTGTTACGTAGTTTAAAAAATCTAAGGGTACATACAGAGAGACAAACGGCGGAAAGCGACTTTTTTATACCTAAAAAATGTTAAGTTGGTTTGTGTACGCTTCAAAACTTGGCTTTATTTTTTCTTTTAAAGTAGTTTACCTAAAATGTTTTCAAATGAACTTTAGAGTGCATTTAATATTAATTAAATAACGAGAATACTTATTCTTTAAATAGTATTTTTTTTATTTCTATGTGTTCCCAAAAATTAATCCCAAAATATGAATTAACTGACTAATACTTAATAGAATAATACGTTTGAAAGTATCTACACATAATCATAGTTATATGTTATATCCATGTAATGATTTTTCAAATGATTGTACATAAACGTGCCTAACCTTCTTCAAACCTGACCTAATCAGAATTCAACTTAATAAGAAATAGACAATATTCGGAATCCAACCTCTTACGAAGCTGACTTACTCCGCTTAAACGAAAAAAAAAAAACTAGGATATTCTACAGAGCGAACAATTTACTATCGGTTCGCAAATTATAGTTTTCACATAACAGATAATAATACAACTTAACCATCACAAGTTTATATTAAAAAAAAAAAGAATTAAATTTCATTATGTATACGAGTAATATCGATAAGGCTACGCTATCGCATTAGATATGCCTGTGATGATAGTCGTGTGTGTTAGTAAATAAATAAATAAATAAAATTACGAGTACATAAATGTGAGATGCCCCTGTGTATATCCCATCTTAACTTCATAGCCTTGATTTCTTTCTTCCTTCATGGACCTGTTGCTTCGTCTGCCCTGGTTAGTCGTTTCACTATCACTTTTAGAAAAAAAAACTATCACTTCAAAAGTGATAGTTTTTTTCACATCAAATGTGAAAATTTCTTTAGACGCGTTGGGCTCTTTTAGTGTGGGGAAAAAACAGTGAACCCATAACGAAGCTAAGCTTATTATGAACCAAGTAGTACTAATTAGGGTAGATGACGCTTATTTCATACAGTTAAACGGTACTGAGGGTGTCGCTCCCAGATCGTGACTAAAGAAAGAAAGAAGTTTTCAGTAAATAAGTTTTCACTTTCATAAAATGTTTTGATCACTCAAATCAAATGTTTAATTAATATTTTTAATTAAAATGATTTCGACCCTTACGGACATTTTCTGAGTATTAATTTTCGTCCAGGAACAAGTTTACAGCATTATGCTATGCCCAGATTATTGCTGATAAAAACGGTTTAGGTCAGAATCTATTTGCGCCAGATTTAATTCAGTAAATTATAATAAGTAAGTAGTAGTATAATAGCCATATAATATTTTTTATTCATGAACCCATATTCAAATAAACCCGGTCCGTATCAATGTTTGACTTTCATACGGCTTTCAAACTTCTTCGCGACGCAAAGAGTTGTGCTTGAGAATAACATCTGATTGGAAAAGGACAAACCCTCTGAATATCTAATGCTGAAGGAAAACTTATTGTCAGGAAAGTTTTTTTTGTGACTTTAGGAAAGTAGATGTCAACTATGTAAAGGGTTTGTTAAATAGCATTTTGATTTACCTCATCTTGTAAGTTAATAGAAGTTCGGATTCATATTAGTATGGTTAATGCGAAAGTTGACTCTGATTGGCTCTATATAGTGTGCACCCTTTTTTTAACGTTGGGAAATCCTCATGGATACCCCGCAGTGATAGAGGACGCTGCGGGGTTATGCCGGACTCCTACCGGCTAAAACCCAACAACATCCTACCTAGGACGTTATGACACGACATCGGTGCCCGGCCACGGCTCTCCAGCGCGGAGAGGGCTACGGAACCTATCGGAACCTCGGCGTACCCGACAGTGGAGGTACGCCGGCCATCTCAGGGGACCTCATGACGGGCGGATTTTCTTGTACTATCTGTGTATTTTGGCAATTTTTTTTTAACTTGAATATGTCTTTAAATTTGCTTCCATAGTGGGAGGCAATTCAGTAAAAAACTTGATGATAACAAAATCGGGAAATACAGTTTGATTGTTCACGTACCTTGTATATTATCTATTTTCTATATTATATCTAGAAAAACGTACAACGTTTAAAAAAAACGTGCAATGCCGTGTGAACGTAGCCTCGGCATTGTCCTGCACGTAAATAGTGGCACATACATTGTACATAGAACCATTCATAAGTCGTTTGCACTGCAAAAAAACGTATACCGTTTATACGTTTAAACGAATACTCACCGGACGTGTCAAGCAAATCGAATGAACTTTAACGTATTCGGTTTTCAGTGGCACATAGTATGTCTCCTTCACACGACACGCTGTTAATACGTTTTTTTATCGAATAGCAACCGAAAAAGATTTTTTTCAACGTTTCTAAGTATATCGTAGAACTTTTCAAATGTTATAGAACGCACTGATTCTTGATTTTTAGGAAGTACCCAAAACCTTCTGTTTTGTCGGCGGCGACACCGTTGGCGCCTTCGATACCAGTATAAAAGTACAACCAAGTGTGGATATATCACTGACGTTACTCACTGTGACAACTGTGTGAAAACTGCGGCTATTCGTTTTTACACGAATGATAATCTGCCATATGAACACCGGGCTGATTGAACGTTAAAAAACGAATACAAAATAAACGTACAGGATAATGCCGTGTTGTGCAGCTGAAAGGATCCAAACTCAAAAAGTGCTGAGCTGGACACAACACTTAACTCGACATTATTAATCCTTAGAATCCCATAATGAAAAATATTATTGTATTATAATAAATAAAAACTTGAATCATTTATTTTTTTTAATTGGTCACATACTTTTATTTATGGACCTTTAAAGCACACAATTATAAGTCATTGTTTTATATACATCAGGGTAAAATTTCTTCAAAAATTCTTCCAACCTTCCTGATTGACTCAAACGTAAAATTTCTTCCTTCGTCACTGATTTCCCTTGAAGTTCACATCTTCCACCAGCAGATAAATCATCCAATAAAGACTGTTCGCTTAAATGACAAAACAGCATTAAAGAAACAAATATTATGAACAGTTTAGCGTGCATTTTGTTTTATGTACGACTTGTGAATGATCTCTGTATGCGTTGTATTACAATTTATATGCTTTTTATCGGCTTTTATCTTTAATTAGCTTGTTTAACACGTTGAATGCGTTACGGAGTAAAAGTCGCCTTGAACATGTCTCATTTGTGGTGCTACTAAGAAAAACGTAGACTTCTCTATCGTGTGAAGGGTGTTACTTCAATTAGATTCAGTGTAAAAAAGAAATGGATATAGTTCGCATTATAATCGGAAATTGTACAATTGCAAAGGACCTTGCAAAATCCTAGTACATAAAGGTAAATGGTCAAATGATTCACTAGTTAAAGCTGACCCCTTAAAATTTCAAAAACATACAGTGTTTTTATATAGCACTAGCTGTTGCACGGGACTTCATCCGCGTAACTTTATAAAATAATATATTAGCGTATGTTACTCGCTGATAACGTAGCTTTCTATAGGTGAAAGAATTTTTAAAATCGGCCCATTAGTTTTTGAATTTATTCATAACAAACATACAAATCTTCCCTCTTTATAATATTAGTATAAATAGACAAAAAAAAATACATTCAATTCATAATTTTTATTATAACATTAGTGCAGATTCATTTAAAAATAACAAAAAAAAAACCATCAAATCCGGAACTGAATGGAGAAACGCAACGATTACAAGGCGAAAGTTATAATGTTAACAATCATCAAAAACTCTGGGGTTAAATTAACACATCAATTAATCTTCGTTAATTCGCTATTTAAACCGCTTCGCAGCAACATAAAAGCAATGTACTAATAAGACAAAATATTGTATAATAATAAAAAAAAATTAAAAGATATAATTATATTTAATGATATTTAAATATTTAAATTATTAACTGACCCGGCGAACTTCGCACATTTTGCCCGTGGTACGTTTGATAGCGGTATCGTTTCAAAATCCGATCCGTTTAAAATTAAAATTATGTATGTTGAGTTAAAAATAAATGTAAAGTATACATATTAAAATTTAATATTTGTAAAGAAAAATAAACAATTTCAAATCTATACCAATATTATAAAGAGAGAAGATTTTTATGTTTGTAATGAATAAACTCAAAAACTACTGGCCAGATTTTAAAAATCCTTTTTCACCTATAAAAAGCTACGTTATCAGTGAGTAACATAGGCTATATTTTATTAAGTTACGCGGTCGAAGTTGCGTGCAACAGCTAGTTTATAATAAAATTAATAAATAATTATTAAATACATAATTTGAAAACGAATTAGTGATGCATGAATTTATTTGTGGCGAATTTTATTAAATTTAACATAAGAGGGTGTTTGCAACCTTTTCGTCGAATACAATTAAGTATTACATTGCAGTCGGGATGGGTTATTTAATTAAATAAATTATCAAAATTATTGCTTGGAATTTTGGAAGTCATGTTAAATATTATGTTTTTTCAATGAACGTAGTTTTAGTATTTACCATGAAACAACGAAAACGTTTGTTCTTAAATATGATACATGCTACGTATACAAATAATATGTAGCATTCATTTTATCTGTAATGACATATTATAACTTTAAAGAATTGTAATCACGACTGGATTTCAAATGTTCAGCATTTGGCTCATCAAAAAAAAAAGATATCACCGCCAAAAGGTGCTTAAAGGTATAAAAAAATGTTTTTTATTTATAAAATTTAAATAAACTAATTAATTCTCATGCATAAGAATTAAAAATTATATTTTGCTTATAAAAGCCCCGTTGGGTTTCTATTCAACCAATGTTGTGTCGGCAATGAAGCGTTCTATGCACCAGAATATCAACTAACTAAATAAAATATCTACGATAATATTATAGATCATAGATATATGACCAAATCTTTTCAAAGTTCGAGTGAATATCATCTTCTGGGTGAGCTCGCTCCATCATAGGCCTCATCTTCGCTACACGGCTAGATGCTGGCCAAGAGGAAACCTGTTTCTAATAAAAAATAAAATTATAGATAGCTGTCTGTTCAGACAAAAGTTTGATACAACCATCAGCAAGATAATATTTTTCTAAATGCTATTATTGTAAAGATTATAGCTACGTTTTCAACTCTATCGCCAATTCCCATATTTTCTAAAGGTCTCTGTGGATTTCCAGTGGCGTTCAATACTACATATTTTCTGGAGTCTCCCGCGGGAGATGGGACGTGATATTTTTCTTCTTTCGGACAAAGTGAGGTTTGGTTATGAAAAGGACGTGGCAGTTACTGATTTACTTTCCATGTCTCTCCTTTGAGATTTCAGCTGTCGTTGCAAATGTGTTTCTGTCTTATTAAATATTTCTTTTTGAAATAAAATATTCATAATGGATTTTTCACTTTCTGATTATGACTTCGTTGGTTTAGAATTACATGTGTCACTTTAAAACATTATGCACTAGTGAAAAAATTAAAATGATTTTTTCATCACACCTATAAGGTTGGGCTGAAAAGTTCGTAAGCTAACACACAGATGGCGATACTAGTATTAAATCCATATGATTTTTAGTTAACCCTAATCTTCAAAAGACACATGTACAAATTTCACAGCTGTCGGACTATTAGTTTGTGGGATAGAGCATTTTGAGTGAAGTAACTTTTGTTAGTATGAAGAAAATGGATAAAAAAGAATTTCGTGTGTTAATAAAGCATTGCTGTTAAAACTGTTGAAGCCTAGGTTTGGCTTGATAAACATTATTCGGACTTTGCACCAGGAAAATCAACCTTTGAGAAGTGGTTTGCTAAGCACCAAGGACGATGCACGTACTGGACGCCCCAAAGAGGCTGTTACCCACGAAAACATCAAAAATATCCACAAAATAATTTTGGATGACCGCAAAGTGAAGTTGATCGAGATAGCTGTTACTTATTCGAAAAGCGACAATTGGCTTTAGAGGATAGCGGGAGCAATATTCAATTTTGTCCCCGTGAGAGTTTGAGTTTTCTCTCTTCTGATTGGTCCGAGTTGTAAATATATTTTTTTTTTTTTTTTTTTCATAATGATTTGTTTTATTCACACTTACAGTCCAATGTTTTTCATACAATTTCGAGACGTTCTTTTTCTCTTAGGTAGTGATGAAAAATAGTAGTGAACATTTTGTTCTCGGGCTGCGTATATCGAATTCCTCGCTACGCTCAGAATTCTACTTTAGAATTCGCTTCGCTCTGAATTCGTGGTACAAAATTTTACTTTGTCTCCTTATAACACAAATAACCATTTCGTAATACTTAGTATAAGAAAAATAAATTAGGCTTTTATTAAAATCCTATTGAAAAGTTTAATAACAAGAACTTTGATGTTTTTATATTGCAAATTAATGTACTACCTGAAACGTGAAGGCATGGTTGACCATTCAAGATGAGCAACGAATTTGCAAATTTGCACAATTTCAAAAAATTACAAATGAAAGCTTACACCAATATAATAATTTGCCTTATTGATTGTCATTGTTTTATTTTTTTGTCATATTTTTTGTATTTTGCATACTGGCCGTGACTTCGTCCGCGTTTAAAATAAAAAAAAATATAACGCCTGAGAAAGCATATCAGTAAATATGACATCTTTCAAGATAAAACAATTGGGAAGCCCATCTAATTTCCCTATGCATAACCTCCTAGTCACGCCGAAACAACTTTTTCTCTATTCTGTACCAATTCTGCCAGCAACTTTATCCAATATGATGATAAGTTTTAAGAATTTGTATTTTATATTTTAAAGATGATAAAAAGAATAGTATCCTGAGTTTCTTTGGCTTTCTTCACAGGATTGTCATCTTGGCTTTTTTTTTTCCGAAACCCTGGTAAATTTAAATTTGTAATGACGATCATACTCGTAATAGTTTCTTGTAGAAACCTAATAAATATTTTGATTTTGATTTGATTTCATGTCTTAGCAAGTGTGCAAGATTCTCAAATTTTCGCTGCTTGAGGGTTTGAATAAATTCTCTTTTTTTTCTCGAGTTAAAAAATCTTGGCCGTTGCACTATACAATAATAATATGCAATGAAAACTCCTTTTCATACCAAATGAAATTCTTTAACGCTAAAACTGTGGCCCCACCATTAGGTAAACTGAACAACGTTTGCCATCGAGGAACTCTTTATTTAGTCGTGCTCACCTTACATTTTTATTTGCTCATACAATTTTTAACTCCGTGTTCGATTGCTGAATTGTTTTGAATGCTGTCAGCAGAATTGAAGTGAAAATTCAGAGTCAACGATTTTGTAAATTGCTTGGTGGAATCAATTGAACCGAAGTTTATTTAGTTACAGATTTAGAGAGCAAAATTTCCGAATTGTGAGTTTCAGGCGACATTTTTAACGTGAACTAAATATTTCGACCTACAGTGTACTATTTGTACTTGCTTGTTTTTTTTTATTATCAATCATATAAATTACGAAAATATTACTGTAGAACTAGATGTTTGAAAATGATCAGCCCATTTCCTAGTTGACACAGAGATTTTACTAACTTCGATACCTAATTTCTAATCAATCGATTATTATAAATTTGGTAACATTTTCCTCGGTGGTGTTTCTCTGACATGGTAACCTTTATCTGATGCTGCAGCATCAAGTAGTGTGCGAGATAACCAACTGAATTTGCTGTTCAAGACCACAGCTATACAAAACTGATTTAAATAAACCACGCTGTTAATAATATATTTGAAGTGTTAATTTCTATTGTATTTTATACATATTTAATACAAGAACTAGTAATTTTTTTATTGAACAATCAATATATAATATAACCTGAGCTATATTCTAAGCGTTGATTAGTTTCGTCTATTTAATTTCAGCTTCCATCTGACTTTCAGAAATCTGTTGATTTTAGATTGGCATTTAGCTTGACTATTTGACTTTCGACGCTTGTATCACATGTTTAATATAAGCGCCAGCTCGCTGGCGGCGGATACAATTCGATTTGTCTGGCAATTATGATTTTTTTGTTTTTACCATTACAACAATATACAAAAAAAAAATCTTAAACTGACTTTAACTTATTAATCAGTGCAGGATTCATATGCGCGCAATAAGCCGTTGTCTACGCACACTATCTTGTTTTTCAATTAAAGACAAATAGTTTTTAATAAGTTTCACAAATGTCTTGCGTCACATTCTGTCTTCGGTTATTGGCATGAGAAAACCAAATCTCCCTCAAGTGCGGTTAACCACTTTAAGCAAGTGGACTAAGGGTGCCTTCAAATTAGAGTGCTACTGTGGCGCTGCTGAGGCGCGACTACGTCTTTTCATATAATTTCTAGAAGCGTTGTCGCAGCGCCACTGTTGTGCCGCGTACGCGCGCCAATGCTGGTCTGAATTAGTGAGGTAGTTTACATAGAACAATACTGAAGCAAATGTATCGTGCCACAGTGGCACCACAGTAGGCGCTTCTTCAAGCGTCTAATTTGTAGGCACCCTAAGTCTTAATTCCTCACATAGAGTCACAATATTACAAGTATTTAAGTGTACATGTTGACCTTGTAAAACTTCATAATAATATCCATCATATTTAAGTACATATAAGTGGTAAAACTAATATCGGTATCCATAACCGAACCCTGCTAAAGTTTCTCGCTTCGTTGGACCGAAGAATTACTATCTTCCACTCTTGTCGTTTGCTATTTCATTTATTTTTACAGACGACTTCGAGTTCCGTACAATCTATAATGGTTTGTTCTACTATCCGATGAATATTTATTTATGAACATTGAAGTTAATAATGTGAATTCCTTCTTTTATTCTTTATTAAATGTTTCATGTTTGGTTTAAAAATAAAGGATCAATTATTTCTAAGTGTGACTTAAACACCAAGTGTGACACATATTGATAATTCTCAATGGACGAGCATAGTGGAATAAACCACGTGCATGCTGGGAAGGTAGGGGCGTGGAGGAAACTAATTGGCCAAAAAGAATAACTCGTCTAGCTCCGCCGAATCCTGCGTAGTAACCCAGGACGCTTGCAATATTCCCTCTTTGAATTTCCAACGCTATACGTTGCGTAAAGAAAGAGCTGGCGCGCCGGTCGCCTGATTTCTCGATTAGGAGTTTTCCTATCTATTTCCCGAAGGATTTAGCATCGGGCGACCACACTCCGAGCGTTTCCACCGCGAATGCTAGAAATTCAAAGTTCAAAGTGGCAAGGCCTGAGTATTTGACTTTTTAAAGTTTCTCAGCGCTGAGGGCGGCGGAGCCAGATGAGCGGGAGGAGCCGGATAGATGTGTCAGAGCCAGGGTGTCCGCACAAGTGGCATCCCATTCCAGCGCCTTCCCACGACACCACGGAACCAGGGACATGCCATCTGGCTTTATTATGTTGTTTATAGAGCTGTGTCGCGAGCGACACCCAGCGCTTCTTATGCATGACAAGCCGTGGTGACCGTATGGACCTATATAAGTATCTTGGTGATGATAATAAATTCAAGTTTGTAAAGAAGTTCGCATGCAGATTTCAAAAGAAAGTCGGTAGCTATTTACAACACATACATATATCACGCCCCTACCAGCGGCAGCGGTAGTGGTACTAGGAAACAGTCGACCTGGTCGCGATTCAAATCTATTTACCTAGTGAAGATTATAAAAAAAAATCGGAAAACTGCACGCCTAACCCGTGTTCCTACATAATTTATTTACAGAGTTCCAATTGGTTTTTCTACGTCGAGTTCGCGACCCGTTGCATTATTCCGTTTGCAACTTCAATAAAACACACATTTTCAAGGTTCCGTTGAAAACATGACAAGTATTGTTAAAACAATTGTTCTGAAATATGGTTGGATTGTGATTTAGTTTTCTCTTAATACGGAGGGTATTTTTTTAAGAACTAGTTTTTGACCGCGACTTTATCCGCGCTCCCTTTTGTAAAGCGTTGAAAAATAAAAAAATAATCTCCTGACAAAAATATTTGAACATAAAGCTTATTGATCCTCCCAAGTACTCGTATTAATTTAGTTTTTTTAAGAGATAAAATATTTTGGTCATTTATTATTTATTTGTTATTAAATAAAAATAATATAGCATAGTCTGATTCTTTAATCGAACCAACAGGAAAAAGCAGTCCGCTATTTTGATGTGCTTTTGGATGCGATGCGCGATCAAGCCGATCAATCAAATTTAAAAAAAAAAGCAACCAATATTTATCTCAAATAGACAATTAAATGATTCGGCACTCCCCTTTCCATTAGTAATAACATAAATATTATAACACCCACAACAAGTAATTTTAGCATACCCTAATAACCAGTGACTTTTATGAAATCGTCAATCATTCCATTGTTACGGTAAAAGTTCTCCAGTGAAAGAGATTTTACTTCCAATACATTTAATAAAAATTACAATAGAATACATTATGGGATCAGGATATAAAAGAATTATGCTTTATCGAATAAAATTCATTCGGTTAAAAGGAACCACAAAAGGTTTATTCTTACTTTGAATTCACAACCTAATTGGAATATGTTAAAGCAAATGTTAAGAAGATACATTAAAAAATAGGTCTATTAATTACTAGATTTTAGATTTTTTGTAGATACTTAGTAAGATGTTTAACGATGTTGTCAGAAAATCTTTTCCAATACCAATTTTGTGTCAATTGTTCGGTGTTTTTGGCAGTACTATGGATAACAATCAAAGACCTTGGCTAGTGATTACAGCGAAATGCTTTTGGATCGCATACGCATCGATTTCTCTCTTTTACAATGTCGTTTTAGTTACTTCGGTTTTCCACGACACTACAAACTTGCAGTATTATTTACAAGACACGGTGGAGTGGACCTTGAAAATATGCATATCCTTTGTAATCACTAGACACATTGTCTTTTATGACGCGTATAAGGATGTTGTTAACAATGTCTTGGAAAAATGCGATGTTAAGGCAAAGAATATAAGTTTTAAAACAGACAAATTATTTCTTCTAGTTATCGTAATTGTGTGGATCGTCGATTCTATAATGTGGTTTAAAGGTAAAGCCACAAGTGACCTGCTACAATCGGCACACGATTTAATGACAGATAAATTCGCGAATAGAGTCAATGTGTTAACATTTATAAAATTCGGTGTAATTGTCAAAACTTGTGAAATGGGCGTAGCAGAATTCAATATGAAACTCAAGACAATTGCAGAAACGCCTATCAGTGAAGTAAAAGAGGTTGTAGATGAAATTTCTAAATTGAAACAAATGAATCTAGTTTTGATAGAAACGTGTAGAGATATATCTAAGTTGATTGGGGCATCAGTTTTGGTCATCAATATAAATGGGATAATAACATTGGCTTGCATGGGTTACGGGGTAATTTTGTATTTAACATCCAGGACGCAAGTGCTGATGGTAGAAATTACAGCAGTTCTCTACATAACATTGAACTTATTAGGAACCGCCTACTTTACGCATAGATGCACTACATTAGCTAATGAGGTATTAATGTTATTCTTAGAATGTGTTGTGTGTAAATAGGTTAAATGTTTAGTAAGTAATTCAGGAAGTACAATTTTAGAAGATTTCAACCAAAATAGATATTAAATGTCTTATTTACACTATAGTACACTTGTAGTTCTTTCTTAGAACGACGAGCATCTTTAAACCTTCCCATCTGTATAAGAGTCCTTGTCATTATTATATAAATGACATTTTATCACTGACAATACATACAATTTTTTTTAGACAGATTTAGACACCGAGGTCTAAATGTAATAATACTAAAGTATTATTTTCCCGAATACTTCCAAGCCGAATAGAATTTGGCAGTAAGATGTAAATGTTTAGGCCTTCACTTAATGTAAGAGTCAAATTCACAAATCGGACAAATGAGTCTGAGCATCTTTAAGACATTGGCTTACTTATAAATTTCTAATAGAACAGGCCAGAAGCAATTTGAATCCGGCGTCAAACCGTGGCAATTATCTTTTTCTAATTCGCGTCTATGTTCTTGTTTTAATTTTTTGATAATTCTTGGATTTCCTATAATTATGTATGTAAGCAAACTTTTCTTGAATTTGATCTGTGTATTCCAGCTTTGATCCCCAGTCTGTTGTACAGTTTTCATAGTACAAAAGTACTCTTTTGAAATTATAGATACACAAATTATGTGTTGTAAATATAATTACATATAATATACTGTTACGACTACACATGGAACATTCTCGAAAGCTCGAGCGTAGCCCTGGGCGCATGAAAAGTTCCACACACGTTCCCCACGCCCCACGATAGATAGATGGTGACCAGGCCCTTTTTTGTAAGTGTCAAAGCAAACTGTTAGTTACGGTTACGACCTAAGGTTTACATTCCACTAACAGCAATAGCATTCCAGAACTTTGATATAAACATGTTTACATCTCTTAAGTTTCTAGTAATTTCTAAAATAATCCAGGCTGTCTGCGCGAGTATAAATATGGGTGCGATCGCTCGAGAGGGACAGAGTTCTACGACAACTAGCGATACGATAACAACACTCGGAAGCTTTTGCGAAGATATCTGTGACAGTGCATTAATGACACGTTGAATGAATTAGTGACGACTTTTGGCAAGTTTTACGCGGTTTAGTTGGAGAAGTTCTGTAAATTGGAAGTCATTTTGGTTTGCGAAAATAAATCGTGTTCTTATACCCCTAAACGGCATTTTAACTTACCCCGCGCGTAACAATACCATTAATATCTGAAAACCATGACACTAAAAATTAAAAAAATATATTATTGTAATCAGATCATATACCACGATCCACTAGTCATTTTCTGAATCAATTCGCCTATATAAATGTTAGTAAGTTTTCAGCTTTACAAAAGGTTTGTTAGTGAAAAAGTTGAATGTACGCGAATATTAAAGCCAGTGGTCAGAATGAAAAGAAGTAATTTCAAAAACTTCTACCAAATTCAAATCTCAATTTTTTTTGTGGTTCTTCCCTTCTGGTGTGAATAGCTTCGTTAATGTTTATTATCTTTTGTTTTCAGTACAAAAGGGGAACAATTATACTACGTAGACTCGGTTTTCTTTATGACGACGAACGAATTACAATGGAGGTTTGTGGTTGACTAACGTTTGCTTGAAAAGTTATTCTTGCACTTTAACTACATGATGATTTACTGCCAGTAGAAATATTAACACGTACCTACTGCTGTAAATTTGAGATTTAAAGAGATTTATTACAGAAATATAACTTTAGTTTACCGTATTTCTGTCCCCCACACTAAGCTCTGCCTGTCCTATGAGGGAAGTAACAATGGGAATGTATATTTGAGATACTATGTAGATAAAAAAAAATAACATTAATAAAACAAACAAACAGTAACATTTATTGAAAAAAATAAAATAAAGAGAAAAGATACAGATAAGGTAAATTTAAATTTATGAAATATCAAGTAAGTACAGTGTGTTAACCAGACTTTGTAGATAACATGCCTCACGCGTCATTATGACCTCTCACAAAGATGAAGTAAACAGCTATTTATATTAACAAATTAAAACTGATTAAAACGCCCTATCTCTCACAATCAAGGGTCACAAGTTCGTTCCCTGGGCCGACAAACCGGAATTTGCTCACAGTCCAAATATAGTTTCAAAAATACTGGTCAAGTTTCACAGTTTTATTTATTTTTGAGCCTAAGTATAAGTAGTAGGCACTCACCGAAACATATGCTGTTATTTCAAAGTGGTCTACTGTAAGGAGGTGGTTACCGCCGCAAAACGGGCTGCACAAATTTGTACAACACTGTTTTATCACATTATAAGTTTCAGATTTTGATAACAATTATAAATATAGTATAGATCACAGGTACTGACCTACTTATTTACCTACTCCACTGATTTTGTATTTTATTTTCATTCATAGTATCTGTAATATATGGCAAAAATAAATGAAATAATTTTTAGTCCCATGACCCAATTTCAGCTTCGACACTTGCGCAATCAGCATCAACTGGTCAAAATAAATATTGAAATCTGTGGCGTTTATATAGCAAACAACCAGTTCTTTTTTAAAGTGAGTATAAGCTATAGCTCCAATAAGTTTTTTTTTTAATTATGCGCATACAAAGTGAATACAATGTTTTATTATGCGCATAAGAGTTTATAAAAGACTAGCTGGTGCCCGCGAATTCGTTGAAAAAATATATAAGCAATTTAATGCTTGACCTCTTGTTGCTATAACACTTTGGCCAGACGTTAGTTTTTTTTATTTTATTTTAAATAGTATCTATGCAATTATTGTGTTTAACAAAGTCGGTTGCAATGCAATTATTGTGACGATTTTAAGTCCACTGAACGCAGTTCGGTTTAACCATAATTATTATAAAACAAAGTCCCCGCCATGTATGTCTACTGAACAAATTTTCATGCGGTTTTCACTAATGGAAAGAGCGTTAAACGAGAAAGATTTTAGCTTCCTTAATTAATAGCTAGTTTTTTGTTTTTTTTTTTTTTATAATAGTATTTATTAATTTAGATATATAACTGTTTTTATTATTTCAGTACGCGAGCACAATATTGGCTAATTTAATTATAATGGCCCAACTCAGACAACAAAAGAAGATATCAGCACAACCCAATTAAGAAGCGCGAAATGAATCATTACCCATTAGGAAGTGTAAGGAAATATTTTACTGTAGAAATAGGAATTTTAGATGTTTTCATTGAAATAAACAGTTATAAAATAAAATAAATTCAGTGAGAGTTAAAAGTATCCTGTTTCCTAAATACTTTGTTTAGGCTTAAAAATATTATTATTATTATGCAATTGTTATTCCGCTTAACATATGTGAAAACCGAATTAAAATCTGTCTACCCATTCTCGAGTTTTTGAAACGTATAAAAACCAACTTAACAATTTTATATATAAAGAAGATTTCGTCTTTTTCTGTGAGCGATTAACCATCATCATCATCTCAGCCGTGGGACGTTCACTGCTGGGTATAGGGCTATAATTTCCCAATAGGTCCGGTCATAAGCGGCCTGGATCCACCGTCGACCCGAGGCCCTTATCAGATCTTCCGTCCATCCGGACGTCCTACGCTGCGCTTGCCAGTCCTTGGTCTCCACTCAAGAACCAACAGCCGACGGCTCTCTGTACTATATGCCCTGCCCACCCTACTTCAACTTACTGGTCCGCCATGTTATGCCGATAACTTTCGTTCGTCTTTTTATTTCCATCGATGGGATTTCCTCATTGCTGATTATATATTTCGCTGTGTAACCCCGAGCATAACACTCTTCATAGCTCTTTGAGCGATGTTGAGCTTTCTTACGAGGCCCATAGTTAGAGACCACTAACTAAATGTAATTTGTAATTTGTAATTTGTATATATATATATATATAAAAATGTTGTGTTAGTATGTGTATTACTCAAAAACTCGAAAACTAGCCGACGGATTGACTTGAAATTTTTACACAATATGCAATCCGCTTCAAGGATTGATCTTATCTATATTTTGCGTTAAAAAAAATCTCGATCACGAGAAAATCGCTTTTTTACGGCGCCATCTGCCGAAAGCGAGGAGAACTCACTCGCCATCGAGAACTGCTGTCACATTTAAAGTGGAAGTTTGCCGTTGTTATGGCAGCTGAGTTAATATAAGACTGAGCCACAGCGAAGCGTGGTCGAGTTCAGTCCTTCGAAAACCAAGCGTTTGAACCACTCGGCTAACACCGCTGGAACTACAGAAAGCGATTTCTTCAACAGAATCTATCGACTTATTCAAACCACTAACTCTACTAAGTAACTAAGTAGCGGTGTACCTTTGAAAGTAGATTGTAAGTATGATACCTGAAAAGTACATTTTCAAAGGAAGTTATAAAATACTTCGTTGTCATGAAGATATTGTCTCAACAAGCAGACAAAGAGGAGTCGAGTTGAGTAGTTCCTGTAACTTCTACGGTAATTTGATAAGTTTTAACAAAGGTTCCAAAGTTACTTTACCTGAGGCGACCCCATATTAGCATATATATGATACGCAATTAAATTATACATACACAGCATTATGTCACAGCAACCGTGTAATGGGAAACTTATGAAATTCAATTTTATAAAAATAATAATTTTCGCTAAACATTCAAATTAGTCTTGAGAGAAAATTCATGATCAAAATCTCTTTTTTGTATTATGACTGCATTTTTCGTTTCAAATAAGCAGGATTTCACATGGATTAAAATTTGGGTTAGCTCTTTCAGTAAAAACCTTTTTTAATTAATGTTTTTAATTAATTTTAATATGAATAGCTCTTGTGGAGAGAAAATGATGTGATTATTGATACATAGCAGGATTCAGGATAATGGATTAGGAAGGTATCACATTATTATTACATCCCTTACTCACTAACTGAAACATAACAGCACACGTGCTGTTATTTTACGGTGGTCTTCTATAAGGGGGTGATTACTTCGGCGAGACGGACTGCCCAAATGACAGCGAAACGCATAGTGCTCTTAGCTCTACAATTACTGTTATTTCGACTCTTCTCCTTAATCTCTAGCAATATCATAATATAGTGTTCCTCATATATAATATGTGTGTCAATAAAGGGTGTAAATCATACAATATTCTCTGAATTATTAATATCAAAATGGTATTCACAAGCTCTAGTCACTAAAATGTGATTACCTTACAAGACTTCGATGATGAATGAAGTTTAGTTTATGAAAACTTGCTTGCCAATACATTAAACTGTATATCACATATTAATACTGCAACGACGATGCATTACTTAAAGCTTTTCATGCCTACATAATGAGCTCATCTTCAGCTAATGAACTGTTAAAATAGGAAATCTTCATTATCATCTTCATTATTATGTAATATTAAATGTTAATATACTTATTATTATACTTACTAACACTTGATAAATAAAGTAACATCTATATCTATAATATACATATTCTGTCCGAGCGATTTTGATACAAAGTGCGATAAACTAGGATATAATGTATATAATTTGCAGAAAAATACTGGCTTGATCCGTGCGAAGCCGGGAATTGGTCGCAAATTAGTTATAAATGAAATCGTAAATTTAGATATAAAATATAGTTTTCATAAGACATTTTAATAGTACATTAGAATAAATATTTTAATCAGCAAAATATCTATTTGGTCAACAACTTTTTTTGGGTGACCTAGTACCTATATGCTGACAAATTATGTTTCTTAGCTGATCAATCATTTATGGGTTAGGTTAGGTTAGTTTTTCTGACTTCGCCGCACTGCATAGCCGTGGCAGGGCAATGAATGTCGTGTCATAAGGTCCCCATGACCCCGCCCATAAACGGCCGCTCTAGAATGTCTTTAAGTTTTAGCCCAATAGGGATAACCCCGCAGTGTCTCCTACATCCAAGATCGGTATCCAAGAGCCGGGTATCCAAGAGGATTACCCAACGTTATTTTTTGCTGATAGATTAAATAGACAAACTGAGACAAGCCTCACCAACCAAAAACCCACATGTCTTCTAGTGTGTACTAGGCATAATACATTTTGTATCCTTTTTTTATGAGCTAAAAATTAGACGAATTATTCGCGTGTTAACCGAGTATCAATTGATATATTGTATAGAACGCCATATAAAGCATTCGCATACAATTGCGTAACAATGAACAGCACTTCAGTATATTTAATATTGTCAGTGAGCTATTCGCAGTTCCGTTGAACTATTAACGAATTGTTACACTGATCCCATATTTATGCACCTTTTACACGAAATATAGAGCCGCTATAAAACTGTATGAGTTACGATAATTTTGTTTTCACAATGGATTGTGTGGATGCATATCTATAGATAAATTGTTTTCCAATTGTAAATTTTATTCAGAACTAGCTGGTGCCTGTGACTTCGTTCGCGTTGAAATATAAGAAAATATATAAGCAATATAACGCCTGACATTGCTATTATTGCTATTACATTTTTTCCAAGCGTTAGTTTCTTTTTTAATTTAGATGATCCCTCGGGAACAGTACTTTTTCCTGAATGAAAGGTACCCTATGTCCTTTCCAGTATCCCTGTCAACGTTTATGCAAAATTTAATGATGATTGGTTGAGCAGTTAAGGCGTGAAAAGGTAACAGACAGACAAACAGACTTACTTTCACATTTATAATATTAGTATTGATAGCTATATAGATACTTTTACTAATAATACATAAATGATGAATAGCAGATTGATATTTGAAAGGGATATTACAATCCAAATAATAAACTAACAGTTAATAAATTAATGAACGAACCTACAATTCAAAATATAAGTCGCATAGAATTTGAGTTTTAATCACAAAGCTATAGAGCTGTTGGTCGCTTGCTATCGCCTAATGGAATCATCATTATCTTATTCTAAACAATGAAGGCGATCGTCATCTGTCATGATTAAAGTTGTCACAGATTATTGTTATAAATCGACCCTGTGGTAAATTCGGAACAACGATTTAGGCTTTGTATTAATAGACTAAAACTTAGCATCTAAATGTTAACTGGTTGCCTAATTAAAATGGAATTCTAAGGTACCTACATTGTTAGAAAACTTTTCATTTGGATTATGGCGCTTAGTGCCGTCAATAGGGTACTTTCTTAAGGATGCCTGAAAATCATATAGATTCAACTCTCCTCCGCACAGGGCAAGTATCCTCCCGAAGTATTTTTAACCTAAGGTTACTTTGAGAGGTCAAATCAAAAAAAGGATTTACTTAAAACCAACTTTAATTATGTTTACAAAAATAGGCTACTATGAAAGACCAAGGACCAATTTTTTTAAACGGACGAAACTACTTTAGTATTTAGTTCCAAGGACAGAATTAACTGTCAAGCATAATCACATTAAAATGAATAATTTTACGGCTAAATTTAAGCACACTGAAGCCTACATTATTTATATACTATATTAAATATAAAGAGAATATAATATAAACTCATAAACTACTGCACCTATTTTAAAAATTATTTCAACTATAGAAAGCTACATTATCAGCGAGTAACATAAGCTATATTTTATAAACGCGGACGAAGTCGCGTTCAATAGCTAGTGGTAAGTATAAAATACAACAACAACATACAAAAAAGCCCTTATAGCACAAGCTATAAGGGTTGCAAGTGCGCTACCAACCTATAGTTGAATAAAGAATATGTGATGGTTATTGTAGTCATACGAGTTGCCCTGTTTATTGCTATATTTTATAAAGTTACGCGGTCGAAGTCGCATGCAACAGCTAGTAACTTATAATAGAAAAAATGAAAATTTGTATTATAAATACCAACAATTTACAATATCACTCTCTTATTAACACCCGCATAAACTGTTGTACATAATTGGATTCAGTTTCAACGCCGAATTTTGTTGCAGCTATTATTCGCTGTTTAATAATTTTGAGTATTCAGCTGCTCATCGGTTGTTTTGTCTCGCGTTCTTGCTAAAGGATCCAATTACAGACAAAAGCTAGGCTATTTAACTTGGAACTTTTGAGATTTTGGAAACAATATCTTTTCTGAGGTGGTTCCGCCTCAGAAAGGAGAATTACATTACAGCTGGCGGTTAGGGCCATTGACAGGTGGCGATGGA
The DNA here is from genome assembly GCA_944738685.1 of Synanthedon myopaeformis. Taxonomy (NCBI): domain Eukaryota; kingdom Metazoa; phylum Arthropoda; class Insecta; order Lepidoptera; family Sesiidae; genus Synanthedon; species Synanthedon myopaeformis. The sequence continues at coordinate 2,550,630 of OX122938.1, read as the reverse complement.
GGTGGATGGTGCAATCGTAATTGGGATTTTGTAACCACGGTTATCAGTAATGAGAACTGACTGGAAAGAATGAGAAAGATAAAGGATAAGCAGTAAGGAGGGGATACAGGAATAAGGTGAATATATGATAGGGATACACTACATCACATGTGCTATTAATTCATATTAATATTCTCTAAAAGGGTGGTGGTTAGACAGGTTGCCTAGATTTTGATTGCAGAATCGTACATTGCTACTACCAAGTTGTTAAAATGTAATTGCTTGACGACTTTCCACTTTATGTCAATGCACTAAAGTTTATTGTTATCATATAATATTACTTACCGTCATTGTCATATTTTGTCCTGTACAACTACTCCAAAAATTCAAGTCTCGTGTCTTTGTGAAAGAAACCACATAAGTATTAACATGAAGTTGAATTGAGAAAAATATACAATTACTCAGACGAAAGTGCATTTTACATTAGACGAGTTTCCGGAAAAGACACCTACTAACTTCCTTAGGTAACATGCTCAGTGAAGATTGAATGGGTTCTAATATTATATGCGATACACACTGCAGTGAAAAATAGTCAACAATTCAACAAAGTATATTTTCGAATGTGTACGTAAGAGCTGGCATACTTTGAGTCCTATAATTGTGGTTCATAAATAAATTCCGAGAGATGGTAGACCTCTCCGGGTAGGTATATGAGGCAAGCTGAAAACTTGTCCTATAACTCTTTTAAATTACCCTAACAAAGATTTGCAGACCTGGCTGGAGAGTAGCCTGGTATTTTAAACTTAGAATCTGAATACAGGAGAATCAGAAAAACGTGATACTTTCAGATCTAACGACGCAAACTCTCTAAAATGAAAACTGCCAAAAATGTACTCCAATAAAGTTAACGTCTGTAACACCCAACGTACATATTTCTATAAACTTTCCAGTTATATCCAAGTACGGAGCCAAGACTTGGTGTTAAATCACAGAGCAAACGCAGCGAGCGAACCTAAATCCATTTTATGTACCTACGATAGAAAATCGTAAGCGTGGTATTAACTCTTCTATGTTATTGTTCTAGAAAAGCCAAATCGCTAATTTGAAATTATAGACAAAACTTTATTATAACAGCTTTTAAAATACATCAACAAATATTTTAAATTCCGCTATAATGAAATTTTATTTTGAAACTTAGCACGGAATTGAAATTTTTCAAAAATCCTTTCTTTGTGAATACTTACGCCTGATAAAAATAAGCTTATGTTTCTAAACTCCTAGGTGCCAATTTTTCATTACTAGCGAGCCGCCCCCGAGTTCGCACAGATGTAATTTTTTTTTCTGCAAATTATATACTTTGTCGTTATTTCAGTTAGTGAAAACCGTACCAAAATCCGTTAACTGCTTTAGAAAAAGTTGGTGGAAAAACAGACAGAAGCAGAAAACGTCTTATATGTATATTTTTATATTTATTATACTTTCATATGATTACTGACAAATATAAAATCAGAATTTCCTACTTCCCATATTCAACTACTGTAAATAAAGTTACAGTTAACTGTTCCAGTAATTTACTTCAAACCAGACCAAACTATGGTTGAATGCTTTTAAAACTAACTCCGCACCAGTAAACCCATCTTTATCTATCTTGGTGGATTAAGAAAGGACATTTTCAATTCTTAGCGGTAACAACAGAATTTATTGAAGTAGTTTCAGTTTTAAACAGAAATCTTATTACCACATCTGCTGTCTGTTGTAATATATTCAGTTTGCATACTTCCTAAAGCATACCTATAGTATAGTACTAAAATTGACCATGCTAAAACTGCAGATTATATGGACACATTTTTTTTAATATTGCTATACTTTTTACACAAAAGTTTCATGTGTATAACCATAGATAGAAGCAAAAAGAAAGATACGGTACATTCTTACACAGCATAGTCAATAAATGTGCTACATAAAACTAAATTCCTAAATTCTCATCCCCACAACCACAATTAGATATTACAAACCCGTGTAATGTAATAATGGAGAGTCAATAAATGTATTACAATTTTCCACAAAACTGTATTTTGAACGCTAAACAATGTCATTAGAGCGACTAAATAAGTCCATTGGACTCAGTATATGAGGGTCAAGCGCGATTAGGGAGTCGCTAAGCTTTCTTTTTGTTTTCATTCACACCGTTTGGAACAAGATAAAATATTCTCTCGATTGTTATATAGTACACAATATTGCTAGTTGGGATAATTCTAGTATCTTATTGTTGCAAATTTAGTCTACTTTAAAAACGTTCCGAGTAGGTATTAAAGGAAAACTAGTCTTTTTGGGTTAAACTCACCAAAACTAAAGTAAAATCGAAAATTTTGGGGTTTTTCCGATTTATGACAAGGTTACGTTCGGCACTCGAAGTCTCATACATTCGAGACATATATCTTAAAAACAAATTAACAAAAAATCAGAACTACCGGATTTAATGCAAAGTCTGTATTATAAGGTTACTGGATTAGTACGTGAGAGATATTAAAAACGACATTACTGTCACATTGAGTTAAAATGAAAAAAATCTGTTATCATATTCCGAATTTTTTACGACGTCATCAAATCTTTTACGACCGGTGGCTATGCATTTAGGGTCGTTCGAGTTAATAAAATCTGTCAGTCTTTTCTCTGGCGAAGTGAGTATATATATTTTGCACATTTCTACCTATATTTCCATTTAATCTCAAAACCGCTTAGATTTTATTATATGAATCGCGTAAGTATTGATAATTAGATTTTTATATCAAAAAAATTAGTTACCTACTGTATTTACGAACTAACTTTTAACTAGCTTAGTAGTAGCAGAGCCCACTGCGTTTCACAGTCATTTGGGCAGCCCGTTTGGCAGCAGTAACCACCTCCCTACAGAAGACCACCGTGAAATAAACAGCACGTGTGCTGTTGTGTTTTAGTGAGTGAGTAAGGTTTCCCAGAGTCAATTTTCCTATCCCTTCCCCAATTCCTTGAACCTAAATCAAGGATAACTTGTAAAACCTGTGGCGTTGCTTGTGTTATAAGCGACAGTCAGCCTGTATGTCGACTTTAACATAATAGTTATTCTTAGCACTATACAATCGTCCAGATCTTAAGTTTTAAATCAACTTCCATTTTCCATCTAACTTTAACGGACTGATCTCTTGATAAAATGTAGAAAAGATGAAAAATCGTGGAGCATTTCGAGAAAAAAAATCAAAAAAGCAATCCTGATACAACTGCCTGAATTGCACTTTTACTAACGATGTATGGTAGCATGGCTTGGAATAGTTCACGAATTCATTCCTTTGATTTGATGTCATTTATTGATACGAGAACGATCTTTGACCAACTTGTTTAAAGTTTGACCAGTTCGTTTTTATTTCGTGTAACCCGGTAGGGGTCATATATCGTCGATTGGAGAGTTCTTTGAAATGTTTGATGATCGAATGGTGGCTTTTAAAGTAATCGTAGAGCGCTATGAAATAAAAAGTCTAAGTAGAATTGTTTTATGTTAAGATCGACAGACAGAACACTTGATAGTTGATGGTTACCGTCGCCTATAACATAATCAATGCCACAAGCTACAACAAATTATGAGGGAAGCCTATCTCCAGCAGTGGACGTCCTGCGGCTGAAATTATGTGATGGTGATGACACCAATAACATGCCATATAACACTTAAAAATACAATAAAAAATACACTGAGTGTGACGGTCAAGCGAGTTTAGTGCTTTTCCCCATCCAAAATTCTCCAACCTTCCTAAAAAAAGTCACTTCAAGATAAAACGTCACGGAGCGTAACGTGATGTTCACGCCAGTTCAATGCTTTTTCCCCATACTAAAATTGCCCAACGTGCCAGTTTTCTTTCAAAAATTTAATCTTAATTAATAGGTATGAGACAATATTGGTATTAAGCATGTCAATTATAGGCGTACACAGCTTTGACAACATTCCTATGATAACTTTAATAGTAATATAATACAACTAATATTATACTAAGAGTATTTATAACTACTAATGAAATTCGTCAGTAATTTGTATATTGTTTGAGTATTCCATAGTTAATAATACTCCTAACATCCTCTGAATTGTTTACTTAATGTTTGTTAATGAATATGACGGATTGAATCAACATAATTATGCTTGTTTACGTGTGGGTTGGTAATTACGACAAATAGGTTAAACATTAAATGTCTCGTGAATTCAACTTAAATAAAATTTTAGAAATTTTTATTTTTTTCATATTAAGTATTATTAGACGGATCATGCATTACTGTTTGTCCTTTTTTCTGGATGAAAGGTACCCTGTGCCCTTTCCTGTATCCCTGACGTGCATGCAAAATTTCATAATGATTTGTTGAGTAGTTAAGGCGTGAAAACAGAGAAATCAGACAGAGTTACTTTCACATTTATAATATTAAAAATAAAGTATGGACGTATCGATGCGTGCATGACTCACCAAACACTAATCTATGTAATAATATTTAATAATATATAATTTTTTGTTTACGATCGAATTTCGATCACTAGGCGACCTCTTGTATATAAATTAACATTAAGCCTCTATTGACGCTGACCTACTATCAATTTAAAAATGCTTTAAATCAATTCGACATCAAAACAAGTTGAGTTCGAAACTAACCGGAAACTGTCGATATAATTGAACCAATCAGGTTAAATCTATTGGCATTATAATCAGCAATTTTAGTTCTAGTTTGATTTTCGAACTAAATGTTGTACGGTTAAGATCGGACAGTTCAGAAAGTTTAAACCGAAAAACAAACACTTTGCTATTGATTAATTGTTCAGTTTTGTTTGGATTGTTGGAGTAAATTTCAGTCCAGGATATTATTAGTTAAAATTTAATTTTTTTTTAAACAATGTATTGTTAAAAAAAATACATACCAATCGATAGAATAAAGTCTATTAATTATGCAAACGATAGGTTGACTATTTTTTTCTGTCATAAATATTGGGTAAGCTAAACAGGTAAGTCAATACTAATACTTTGCACTCGTCTGTTTAATATGATTTTATATGCTATGCGTTTATAATATTGGTTAAGGTTAAAGATTGCTACAATAATTAACATTGGAATAATGTTCAAATTAAAAAGATATAAGTATTTAAATTTGCATCAGTATTTTCGAGTAAATACAGAATAATTATTCACATCGAAAGGCGTTTGGAATGAAAATCAACATATCATTATATTATTTGCTTTTAATCTTGCAAAACTAACTAAGTAAATATTTTTCTGTAAGATCACACCAACCGTATGATTGAACTTCAAACGTTCACAGATTAATCAAATTCCACAGATGTGACGATCAATGAAAACCTAATTAGAACATTTAAACGAACATTTGTTTACTCTATACACTAATCATAAGTTTTTTTTATCGTAATATCTATATCTTTTAAGATAAATTAATAAATATTTGTATTTCCACTGCTGGGTGTAAGCTTTTTCCAAGGCTCGCCACCATTTTGACAACTTTGGTTCTTCGATTGATTTCATCAAATTTGATTTCAGAACTTCTGATTATAGAAGCTGCATTATCAGCGAGTAACAGGCTATATATTTTATAAAATAACACGGACGAAGTCGCGTGCAACACCAAGTATTAATAAATCGTCAACCTACGTCATTGAATTAAGGAAACTTTATTATTAGAGTTTATCTCACTTTTGATCAACTATTCCCATAGCTCAACTTTCATACCTGCGTTCATCCTTCGTTACCTACAACTTATATCAGTAAAATCACTAGAGACTGGCCTAAAACACATACCTGCCTACGTTTTGTTATTATACCTACATACGAGAATTATTGGCATTTAATTCAATAACATAGGACTCGTCATTTATTTGTTTACAAGCTCTTGCTACCGACCTAGTCTTTGCATCTTAATAAATTCATTCTGCAAAGGATTATCCAAATCCGTTCAGAATTTATTGGTATAATTTGGGTATAATACATTAATAATAATATTAGTAGGATTAATAAGATTTTGAAAGATGAGAAAATATATCTATATATATTAAATAAAAATTTCGTGTCACGTTGTTTGTCCGCGATGAACTCCTAAACTACTGAACCGATATTGAATATACTTTCACCTATAGGAAGCTATATTATCAGCTAGCAACATAGGCTATATTTTATAAAGATACACGGATGAAGTCGCGTGCAACAGCTAATTAGTAATATAATGCTTAACATCTTTATCGAATTAGTATCCCGATGACAACTTTACTATCGTCTGGCACATATACTACTTACCATCAAAATAGATTGTCAATTTTTTTTACACTCAAACTTATCTAAATTACAACATATTAAAATTGTAGCCTTGTGTGAGTAGGTTACAAAATATTTTTTTTTGACATTTTCAAAAATAATTGATATTGCCGTTTTTTGCCAGACCGTATTTTCCCGATAATAAAACATCAATTAAAAAAATTCTAGCTTTGTTAGTCGGATGTCTCACTAGCTCTCCTATCATAAGCTGGCCGCGCTGGATAACCTTGGTGGGGCACCGATGTCTTGTCATAACCTTCCCGCGAACCCGCCCATCAACGGCCGCGCTAGAAAGTCGTTGGGTTTTAGCTGGTACGAATCCGGCATAACCCTCGCAGTGTCCTCTACACTGCCGGGTATCTAAGAGAACTTCTCTATATTAAAAAAAGGAAAAGAGATTAAGTAGAGATCCTTCATTACTTGTGTTACTACCCATCTTACTACCAGTAGTAACACGGGTAATTTTTTTTTGCCCGCGTTACCACTAACTGCTCTATTTTGGAAAAAGTAAAAAGTTTGAACCATGATAATGGGCAGTAGTAATATGGGAAACAAAAAATGACCCGTGTAACGCGGCATTTAGTGGTAACGCGGGCAAAAAAAAAATACCCGTGTTACTACTGGTAGTAAGATGTGTAGTAACACGGGTAACGAGGGGAAGAGATAAGGTAATGGACCCTGGCATCCCTTACTTACAACAGCACACATGCTGTTATTATTTAATATTATGAAGGGGCTGTTTCAATTTCACTATAATAAGTAAATTGTTAGCACTCTTTACTTCGGGTTCATTAATTAAACCACTATGTTTAATTCCAATACTTTTATTGTTCGACTGATATATCAAAACTACTTACAATTCCAACTTTAAGGTGCGCGAACATATGATAACGACCTCCCTTCGCGGACGCGTTCGTTCAACTGTCTGATACGATATCTTTGTCACCGAATGAATCTGAATGAATGAGCGCCTCTTTTTGCAACTTCACAGATCACTTTATACTATACTTTCATTCAACATCAGTCGACATAAAATAGCAGACGCCAACAAAATGTAATATCACTATGATAACACTGATAACATAATAGTATCCTGCCATATCAAATCACACGGTACGTGTATTCAGTATATCCGAGAATGCCATATATAAATTATACGTCCGTGTTAGTGAATACGGAATCAGGTTACATTGTTTATGTGTCACGGGGGAGGTCGTGTTTGGAAGCACAATGTGAATTGTTGTTCAAAAAAATCTATTGCATATTAAAACTGATGTTTGCGATGGCATGTGGTGTAACAGCAAACATGCTAACGGTCCATTTGGTGGTAAGTTGCTACAAGTAACGCCAAAGCTTTTGCAAATGCAAATTACTGATCTCAGCACACATGCTGTTATTAAACAGTAGTCTTCTGTAAGAGGGTGGTTACTTCCGAAAGACGGACTGATCAATTTATTACTGCGAAACGCCGTATGCCATTACTAAAATAATATTATTATATTTACTAGAAGACCGCCGCTTTTTTATTTAAATTATATATTATTAACCTTCCTCCTTTAACGCTATTTCCATTAGTGAAAGCCGCATTAAAATACGTTACGTGGTCTAAAAGATCTAAGCGTACATACAGAGGGACAGACGGCGGAAAGCGACTTTATCTTATACTATGTAAAGATAAAGATAATGTTACTTAATATGGTCACATAATATTCCGAGAGATGGTAGACATTTCATGTGTAAAGTTCATAAATAATCAATGTTAAAAAATAGGAAATAGCTTTTAAAAGCTTTAAAATATATATGCACACTAAAGTTCGCTAAGGCACTGTTTCGATTTCGTCGTTTCTAAATGACAGTATCTAAATATAAACTAATACTGCCATATATTTCGAAAGACCTTGGATATTATATGCCTATAATGCGAACATTGAAAAGATTTAACCCGAAACAAAATCCTCCATTAAAGACCTTGTTAAAGAATATATAAAATATGTATTCACAATAAGAGGCCATTATTTTCTGAAAGCAAACCCGAAAAAAGCTATAGCCTCTAAAAGTTATCGAATATCAAAAGGCTTCATTATTCAAATATAACTTGAGAGATTCATGAATGTGTCCAATTGGTTAGAACGTGTCTGTATTTTTCACTTACTTTTGGGTGTAACGCAGAAAGTTTTGAGTTAAGAAACCAAGAAAAACTTTCAAACACTAGCGACCTGCCCGCGATATTTTCTAATACTATAAAAAATGCGCTAGATCATTTTTTGAAAATATATACCGCAAGAGTGTGTAAACATTGGTAACAATAGCAAAATCAAACCCTCTGCCAACAGCCGCAGTAAGGGAGGCAGTCTGGTAATAGCTTACCATACTATGAGAGGGAGAAAACATATCTTTGCAGTGCATATGTTACGGTTAATTACAAATAATTTGTATAGTTTTAAAATGTCTACATTCTTATTTCTAGGTTCATCTGGGAATCCCTGGATGCAAATTTTAATTTTATTTTTTTATGTTAAGATCGACAGACAGGCTCATGGTCCACTTGATGGTAGGTGGCTACCATCGCCTATAATACAAGCAACGCCATAGCAATTGCGTTGCCGACCATAGAAGGATTAAGGTTAAGGGATAAGGAAGGGATGGGGTTATGTGCTCTGGAATCCATTAAATACACAAATCTTCCTCATTTATGCCTCTTTCCATAAGTGAAAACCGTATTAAAATCCGTTGAGTGGTTTAGCGGAGAAACAAATGACGAGGACAGTTTCGACGACTTGGTTGCAAAATATTGTTTCTTTTTTTTTTATTTACAAAAAAACATAATGAGGTTTTATTGTATATATAAACCTTTCGCGAAAAATTATCTATCTGACGGTGAAAACCGTATCAATATCCGTTTCGTGGTGTAGGAGGAGTTAGCCGATATACATTCAGATGAAGGCTTCGCATGTGTGTGAATTAAAAATAATTTAATTTGTAAAAAAAATTGATTCAACTTTCCTGGAAGAAATTATCTAAATGATAAACAAACTTATTTTATTTTTTAGTATTAATATTTTATAATTAGAAACAATTATTACTAAGTAATTAGGTAGGTGTGTAGGTTTCTTTAACAATTTTTTTTTATTCAATATGTTAAATTTAAATTAAATTAATAATTTAAATTGATTCTAAAAAATTACCTACAGCTACTACTAAATTAGTAGACATAATGCCTAATGTCAAAATTGAGAATTGTACCGCTACACGCTGACCTCCCCTACAGCAATAAAATCTTGCAGATTCACAGTAATATGGGGCCGCCATATGTCGCCTACATTTGAATCACAAACTACGACAAATATAGTTAATTCGAATTGTAATAGCATAATTTTAGATGTAGAGGGTTGGCAAATTAAATGTATGTGAGGCGCAATAATTTTCTGGCTCATTTATTTAAATAAATAATTTGGTGTCTATATTTTTACTAAGTAGGTACTTTCGGGTGCAATTCAATAGGATAAAATGAATCTAAATAGGTATTATCTATACTAATATTATAAAAAGGTATAGTTGTATAACGTATGTTTGTATGTATGACGTAATATTCGAAACTACACATCTGAGTTTACAAAAACTCTCATCAATGGTTAGAATAGACTTTCAGTATACAAGTAGAAATAAGCTAAATATTTCACGCGGGCGAAGCCGCGGGCAAGATCCAACGCTTGGCAAAAGTATATTATATACTGTTTTACATATTTTGTCAGGAGTATATTTTGTTTCTTATTTTTCAATTCGGACGAAGTCGCGGGCACTAGTTAGTTTTAAATATTCATGCCAATAATTGAGTAGCCACAATTTGTATTTTTGTTTGTAACGAATAAACTCAAAAACTTCTAGGCCGATTGAAAAAATTCTTTCACCTATAAAAAGCTACATTATCAGCGGCTATATTTTAATAAGTTACGCCGACAAACAGCTAGTTATCATAACATATAGCTCACCCTTAACGAATAACTGTTATAGTTGGAAAATTAAGTACATTAATTAAGAACAGTCCACGAAACCTTGAAACAACAAATCAAAACATTAAAATGATAACTACTCCTTCTACTATATTAGTTGGCTCGTTAAATTAACGACCAAAAGCAATGCCAGCTTATTTCACTAGTAGAGATAAACCTACTTCCACACCGATGGTATGCAAGCAATAAAACTTCGTATTACGTGTGAAATGGACTGTAAATTGCTCTGGTGTTGTTCGTAATGCTGCGAGGAGGTCTCGTGTGTGAGCAGCCTTAAGTAAACCGCTACAATTAAGTCGCATCGTGTTGTGGATTGAAATTCTACTCGGTACATTTCCGGAATGAACTTGTGTCTTTTGAGAATAGACTGGAAACAGAATATAAACCCACCTATCTACTTGCCATACTAATATTATCCATACTATCATAATATAATAAAATACTAGTTGTTGCACGCGACATCGCTCGCGTAATAATTTATAAAATATAGCCTATACTCGCTAGTAACGTGGCTTTCTATAAGTGAAAGAATTTTTTAAATTTAAATTCGGTCCAGTAGTTTTTGAGTTTATTCATTACAAACATACAAATATTTTTGTCAGGCGTTGAATTTTCTATTTTTTATTTTTAGACGATCGTTTGGGAGCAGTATTATTTTTTTTTTCTGGATGAAAGTTTGCCTATGTCCTTTTCTGACAAAATTTCATTATTTTCAGATTCACTGTTGATTGAAAGCGTAACAAAGCAGCAAAGAAACTCACTATTGCATTGATAATATTAGGATAAATGCACTTATGATTGTAAGTTTCATTACCTTGTGCGCGTAAATATAATATGATAAAATTAAAAATAGGAAGATTTCGAATAGTTATTTTGAGTAGCGACGCATTAAACTTTGCATAAAGGCAATCTGCAGTCGTATCTAAATATAGTTTTAATTTCATTTCATTTTGTACTAAAGAGACTTCGTAACTAGCGTCTAGACAGCTATGGACGCATTAATATGAAAAGCGCTTTCCAGATTAAAAGTATTTTTTAAAAAAGACTGCACTTCGTTTTAAGTACCAAATATTATGTGAAAATAATATTTTTTAATTTAAAGAAATTTTCTTTGACTCGTATGCATTGAAATCACAGTTTACAAAAAGAGGAAGTATTTTAAATATTTTTATTTAATTAGTATTAAATAAAAATAATTAGAAGACTTCCTCGCTATAGGAAGGGGTCTGTCTGTCTGTCTGTTACCTTTTCACGCCTTTAATACTGGTCCCGAGGTCATCCAGAGAAAAGTACTGGTCCCAAGGGGTCATTTAAAATTAAGATAAAAAAACGCCTGGCGAAAGTGTAACAGCAATAAAGATGTCAGGCATTATATTGCTTATATATTTTTATTTTGCAACGCAGACGAAGTCGCGGACACCGGCTAGTACTTGTATAATATATGGCTTATCTATTCTAATATTATAAAGAGGTAAAGGTTGTATGTGTGTCTCCTTGTTTGTATGTAGGAGGTAAACTTCGAAACTACTCATCCGATCCAAAATAATTCTTACACCAATAGTTAGAATAGAATTTCATGATGCACATAGGCTTCGCTCGGGTGGAATAGGATTAGTAAAGGAATTTACTGAAATATAACAGAGAATGTGTATAAGTTAGATAACAACACTGTCTCTGATATTAGTAATGTACGCATCTCTCTCTATCTTCTTCTATATAAATATATTGCCGTTGCACGCGTCTTTGACCGCGTAAATTTATAAAATAAAGTCTATGTTACACTCGCTGATAATGTAGCTTTCTATAGGTGAAAGAATTTTCAAAATCCAGTATTCAAGAATTTCAAGTCCAGTAATTTTTGAGTTTATTCTACAATACAAGTGTCTAAGAGAAGAAAAAGTCTCTTTATAATATTAGTATAGAGGTATCGTATATCTCTGATCTCCAAAACCGCTCAACCGATTTTAATTCTATTTTCACTTATGGAGAGAGGGATAAGCAGGGAAGGTTTGTATATATACATATATAAAAATTGCACCACGGGCGAAGCCGGGAGCGTGACTAGTTGTTAATAAAAACTTTTGTAATAGACACGTTCTTGTGCACATAATGTGCTGTTACAGTCAGTGTGTACTCTGCCTAAGTAGAAGTTAGTATAACTGTTATCGGAGTTCACAGCTCACACACTCCCCGAGAAGCAAGCCAAGTGTGACCGAACTTGCACTAAACAACTCCGTGTACTATTAACATCCACTTTAAGATGATAATTTACTATTTTGTGTTCATTGAATAACTAACACTTATAAGTTAATTATACAGTTGTCTTGAAGATCGAGCGCTTACCTTAGCTCTCTGATTTAAGGGTTCGATTCCCAGCTAGGCCAACTATGCAAATGAGGTCGTGGGACAGTAAAAAATACTCATAAGTTTGGATAATACGGATGTCGTTGAATAGATAATGGATAGTCATGCTTATAATAAAAAGATTAGAAATTTTGAACCGTTGCTTTCAGAATAATTTAGAACATTCGTTTTTTTTTAGTTTACCTCTTAAGAATCGATTATCATATAAGGCCCCCCGGTATGGAAATTTTATGAGGAGTGAAAGTAAAAAATCAAAGTCAAAATTCAAAATTAAAATTCAAAATTAAGTGTATTAAGGAGTAAACTCCAGTCGTGCGTCGGAGCTGACACACTCAATTTTCTTTTTAATGAAATGTCATTTCATTAAAAAGGACGAGGAAGGAGTGTTCTGCTGTTTGTTTGTTTCGGACGTTACCTTCACCGGGTGGCCGTGAGAGAGCCTTCCACGACGCCATTAGGAATTTTCACTAATTAATATTTTAATAAAACAAACCACAGTTTGATTGCATTTGTATACATGTAAACGTGTATGTACGTGCTAAGACGTAGTTTTACCGACTTCACTCCACAGGACTCTAACTCTAGTTCTTATTTTGTCTGAGACAAGAAATAACACAAAACTTAGATTTACATGTCTATTTTATTTTATAAAAAAATATTGAAAACTACTTTACTTAATATTAAACTGGATGAAAACAGAAGAAGCATGATTAGGACATTTAGTTTTTCTTCTTAATTTTTTTACAATTTAAAAACTGTCTATGACGCAATATTCGCTCTTAAAGTTGACGAAGCTTTATTTGTACATTTTGTCACTAAAATATCAACGTAATCAGGAAACTTTGATAGATAAGCGAACTGACAGATAAAGTTGTTAAACGCGTAACTCACTGGAAGCTAATCTTTGCTGACGAGGAGATGGGATTATGTAGCTTCAACGCACACTGCAGATTTTTTCGTTTTCCCTTTATGTGAAGGTCGTCAAACAGGCTGGTGGTAGGTGGCTACCGTCGCCCATAACACAAACTTGTGTGCGGCCGACAATATTAAGGGATTAGGAAGGGATAGGTAAGTGAGCTGTAGTATCTCTACTTAGCTAACTGAAACACAACAGCACACAGTCTTCTGTAAGTTGGTTACCCAAATGACCCTGTTACTCAAAGACGGGCTGCCCAAATGACTGCGAAACGCTGTGTGCACTTTTTTTAACTTTGAAAAATCATCGTGGATACCGAATAGCGTAGACTTTGCGGGATTATGCCGGACTCCTACCGCCTAAAACCCAACGACTATCTGGCGCGGCCGTAGATAGGCGGGGTCGCAGGAACGTTATGACACGATATCCAATACCTACCACGCCTGTTCAGCGCGGAGAGCGCTACGCTCCATGTCGGAACCGCGGCGTACCCGAAAGTGGAGGTACGCCGGGGAACCATCTATTTGAACCTCACGCCAGGCGGTAGTCTCCCCAAAGACCTCCCAGGTCCCGGTTCGCCCAGGGGGAAGGTGGCGGAAATAGGCCAGGCAACGCAATGTGCCCTGCCAGAGCCCATTTGTCCCTTATCCTCAGTCCCACTATGTTCGGCAGCGCACTTGCAGCACCTGTGACGTGGACGTGGACTTGAACAATGTTACATTAATTTCTGAAGTCTTAATTCTAGAAAAGATATTTTTATAATTACTAAAGTAGATAAAGAGTCTCAAATAAAGTAAGTGCAAAGAGTAAGTGTAGGTTGTTCTTTATTATTTGGCAGCTTGGACCCATATCAGTGACAACGAGTTTATTGAATAAAATGAACCTGAGATTCGCACTTCTGCGATAATTCTATTTAAAATAAATATTCTGCTACTTCGAAATGAAAATTCAAATTTCCTTTATTTTGTGACATGTGACATTATATCAAATAGCTATTAATCGAATATCTTTTGGATTTTGTAATCGTTACACCTTTAAAATACATTTGTATTACTTAGTATAGACTAGCAACACCCGTCTAAATCGTATCGTATATATGAATCGTACATTATGAAATACTTAAAATTAAGTTCCAAATTTCAGCTTTCTACACTTTGTATTTTTGACTGTTTGTCAGTTAGTCAGGATAAATGATTTTATAAGTATAGATGAGTTAAAATCTTTAAAATGCAAACCAAAATAATTTAAAAAACGTGCGTTCCCTAGATAAAGTGAGCATTCCTTGGAAACAATAGTTGAAATAAGCAATTAGTTAGATGTGAGTGCGTTTTGTGTGTCAAGCTCCATTCCATTTCCACTTTGCGACCAGCCGTTGGACGTCAAAGCACTAAGTCATTTCCTGCCGCAGGAAACCGGGCGCTACTCCCGCTTCCCGCCTGAAGGTCGCTCACTGAATTTTATTGCCAAAGAACAGATAACGTAGATATGATACGTCTAATCAAATGTAATACACACTAAGGATCGGCAAATATTAGCGCAAAGTCGAAGCACATCGTAGCGCATATCTAAAAATAACACATGGTATATTAAGGCATGTCGTCATACAAAATCATGTTTTTCTAAGAAACGCTAATATTTGTAGATGTGAAATAAAATTGAATATTGAGGATATCAACTGTAGAAAGACAGCTTTTGATATACGATTTATAATATACTTCTCTCGATTTATATCAAGATTTATTTTTATTTTTTAATTATTTAAATCCTAAAATAACCTCTAACACAAAATTTCAAACAAATTTTACTTCAACAAATCAAACGATCACAGTAGGTATACAGTGCGGAAACCATTGAATATAACATCAAAAATGTTGACATGAATGTTTTAAGATATTAATTAAATAGATATTTAAAAATGATTTCTTTTTACTTGCATTCAGTGAGCTGTCTGCGCAATTGTTATCTTAATCTATGACACGCTCCCATTTATTTAGATTAAATATTTTCTCGGTACCCTTTCTGTCGTTGGTGTTCGCTCAGTTTGTCACGTAAGTGACTGTATTTCCTACTGAGTAATAGTGTTGTTAGCGAATACATACTTTGTTTGTATAAAATTATCTTCACTTTGTATAATACTTATACTCGTACTTACTGGCCTTTGCTTGGGAATTCCTTTGAGTATCTTTATAAATTATATCCTAACCTATATCCTATTGTCCAAAAATTATATTTTTGGGAAATAGTATATTAACTTTTAAAACGTAGGTTTTTTTAAAAGAGTTTGGAGCTTGCAGTGAGGTTATTACTAAAAGAATATTTAGGAATAGGAAAAATTTACATCCCCTTGGAGTGGTTAGGGTGCTTTGCTTAATGCTCTGTCTGAAGGGTCTTTGGTACGTTTACTGGCAGGGTAGACTTAGGAAGCTAGGAGGGAGCGAACCACCGCCTGCCACGAATGTAGGGCGCCGATTGATACGGCCGACCAAGGCTGGCGGAGCGCCCAGGTAGGATCAATGAGAGGGCGTCTCTGACGGCAGTCGCCTGACGACTGGAATGCCGTCAACACGTTTTGTGTAGCGGCCCTGAGTGGAAAATAGGCCAATGTGCGGACCCGCCTGGGTTCGAAGAGAACGTAGCGGTGTGTATCCGAGGATAGATCGCTGCCTCGCTGTGATCTCGGATCCGCACATCACCGCTGATGGTGGAATCCGGGGGGGTTTTAGTGAGATAGTGGGATAGTGCGTAAACGTCATAAAAAAAGGGTAAACAGGAAATGAACTTTTCAAAGTTGCCTCTGGTCTGGATTTAGAAAGTGGTAGAGCACACTGCTTTTCGCAGTCATTTGAGCAGCCCGTGTAGCGGCTGTAACAAACCCCTTACAGAAAACCACCGTGAAATAACATCATATGTGCTGTTATATTTTGAGTGAATGAGTAAGGGATGCCAGCACCCATTACACTATACCTTACTAATCCCTTATCCTGAAACCTACGATGATCGGCACCGCACTTGCAGCACCTGTGGCGTTGTTTGCGTTATAGGCGAAAGTAGCGATTTTCCATCTAGTGGACCGTCAGCCTGTCTGTCGCTTTTGATATAAAAAAGTGTGTGTGTCAGCTTCGACGCACGAACGGCTGGAGTTTACTTCTTACGAACGATAAATAAATAATTTAATAAATTTAATTAATATAATATATGTATTATATTATATTAATATTTATTGAAGCATATTGTAGCCTGTAACGAGTAACGTGTGACATGTGACATTTGATTTTACTCCCATAAATTTCCATACCCCGAGCTTATATATGAATTCCAAAAAAAAATTCGTGAAAAATCCTAAAAATTAAGTCAATGAAGTCTTAAAAGTACCTACTACCTAGCATTAAATTCTTCACGCATCTCTATTTAAATAGCTGCCTCGAATTCATATTGGTATGGACATCACAAGCAAATTTATAGTCCAGCGCTGGTACACGCTGTAAATAGAAATAACAGTGAAAAAGGTGAATTTTTGAAGTAATTTAAATAAGACGATTAAATTAACTTCTCCGTAACTCATGTACATCCAGAACTAACTAGTCGCATAACTCATCCAAGCGAATGGGGTGTCGTCAGTTCACGCCTCAACAAATTCAAGCGAACTTTCTTCTCTCCCCGTATAGACTTATGTTCAGATTAGTTTCTCGCAAGTAATAATCAAAGTAATCACTAAGTTTTACGAGCTTCTTCTGTCTTGTTCGTTATACAAATTGCGACGTCTTGTTCTTTTTAAACGTCGGCGACATTTTTCGATAACAATTTGTATTTTATCTAGCAGACGAACCCAACTTCGAAATAAATGTCAACTCGGTGGAATGTTGTTGGATCGAGTTTCTTACTGACAAAGGCTTTAAAATTAAATTAGGCTTTTTTAACCGGACGCAAAAAAGGTAGGTATCTGTTTGTGGTATCGTAGCTCCTAAACGGATTGACTGATTTTGATCCGTTTTTTCTTAGATTCAATTGATGTAAAATTTGGTGTAGGTACTGTTACTTCAGTAGTATTTCCATGACATATATAATAACCTTGATTTGATGCTGCAGCATTAAGTAATCTGCGGGACATCCAACTCCTCAGCATTCAGACGTACAGCAGGTTACCATCCTCACCTTGTCAAAATTCCTCATTTTTGAACCAAACGTTTTAAAAACTCTTTCATAATACGCACTGTTAAGGATTGGAACTCCTTTTCGGCGTCTGTGTTTCCGAGTTCATATAACCCAAATCTTTTTAAAGTTCGATTGAATAGGCATTTTATGCGTTTGCTTGCTCCATCGTCGGCCTCATCTTTCCTGCACGGCTAGATGCTGGCCAAGAACAAACCCATTATTAATAATACTCGTAATAAAATAAAATAAAATAAAAAAAAATCTTTCAGCAGATTATAGCGTGTTTGGGCTCGATAGAAAGTCGGGGATTAGTTTATAGTTTTAATTATATACATCGAATTGTATAGTTTATACAGAAGTAGGTACTTAATATATCTTTTTGTATATCATTACCATTACATTTTACAAGGTAAATGTGGTTAACCATGTAATAGTGTATGCCCTGTAATTGTTCACAGTGAGAAAACCGTTCTATTCAGCCAATTGATTCATGAAATGGCTATATTAATATTGGTATCTATGCAGTACTCGATGGCTCGAGACTGTTTAGGTTTGAAACACACTGAGTTCTAAATTTATATAAAACTTGATAAAAACACCTAAACAGATTTTCATAAATTATAGCTAAGAACCATCTCGATTACGTCAGCTTTCATAAAAAAAAAACATCAAAATCAGTATATAGGTATCCGTTTGGGAGATACGATTCCACAAACAGATACACAGATATACAGACATACACACGTCAAACATATAACAACCCGTTTTTTCGTCAGGCGTAAGGGGTTAAAAATATTTGGTTTAGTGTAAGACACACTTTAGAACTGGTAGTGGGTACATAATATCCTGTTTGTCTCGAATGGTTAACAACACTGACATATTGACACACAGGAATCAGAACTTACAGAAATATTTGTTGAGGATTATCTAATTATTTATGACTAGCTGTTGCACACGACTTCGTCCGCGTGTCTTCATAAAATATAGCCTATATTACTTGCTGATAATATAGCATCCCCGACAGTGAAAGAATTTTTCAAATCGGTCCAGTAGTTGCGGAGCCTATTCAATGCAAACAAACAAACACAATCAAATGTTTCCTCTTTATAATATTAGTATAGATTAAGTTGTCGCTGGAGTTAACGAATAATTATTATCTACATACACCATTAATCTACTACAACTATGGATTTTGCGTCTTAAAAAATACGCCTAACGGTATCATGGCTGAATCTTACCTTAGCACGTCAATGGTAAAATGTAGTAACGACCAAGTTCTACTATTGATTTTAAACTCTAATGTGTTGACATAAAGTCACTTTTTCCTTAAATGACAGATTATTATAATTTCTCATATAAGTAGGCATAAGCTTCAATAAAAATAAAGAAATGTAAACCTAATTCTTATTATTAATATGATTATTGGTTGATTAATGACATTTTAAAAGACCCATCTGATTCTAAATTTATACGTTTTAAAGAATATAAAGTTATGAAATAAGTTACATAGAGTACATACATGAAATATGTTTCTAATAAAGTCAATGTAAAAAGAGCCCCGTTCTACGATCTAGTCCTTTTAAACTCTGCGACTACTGGGAAAATATGTCTTTTGCTTTACTTAAAGGAAAATATCAAGGGGGAAATAGTTTTGAATGAAGACTAATAAAATTTAAAAAGTAGCATAGCAGTGAACTAATGTGCTATAACAATAAAAGTACATAAGCGACGGAGGCTTAGTTTTTTTTTTAATAATAATAATAATAATAATTTATTTGCTGAATATGAGTTACAATCTCTGTGTCCACTTTAATCCATCAAAAAGTTCCACAATGGATTTTTTGAAGGTTTATGTCAATTTGGATCATAGTTTGAATCTTATTCATGATACACTATATCTATATCAATACTAAAAAAATTGCATCTATAAAAAATTTATTATTCGAAAAAATTTAACCCCTCGGTTATACATTCATCATCTAAAAATAAAAATAAAAAAGTCAATGCCTGACAAAAAAAATATGAGCAATAGATATTGAATAAATTTTAATGTTTTAACACCTAAGAATAAGGAGTGGGGATGACATCGCTGGCAGAAGCCATACTTATATAGCCAATCAAAATTTTAAAAATTTTTTTTTTGTCCTATGAAAGTATAGTAAGGACAAAATGTCTATACAGTTTGAGTCATAAATTATTTTTTGCATAGTAATGTGCACGTTCAGGCAAAAGTTATCGATGAACTGGTCGGGGTCCGCACAGTAGGTAACAAGATGCTAACACTACTAAACTGAAGTAATCACACATAACGGAATAATTTATAATAAATGTAAATAATGATTCTGACGATGATGATTCCGATTCCGATTATGACTTTTAATTTATAATTTGTAAATACATAAATAACTTATATAATTTTAAACTTCTGTAAAGTTATCGATAAAATTATCGACACGAACGTTCTATAAATCACTACACGTTCCCATAAGGCCTATAAGAGTAAGGGAGCGCGCATGTACACCGTTCTACTCACACGTTTTATTGCCGCGCTTGCAACGAGATTTTGTCCCTACTATAGTAGCAAAAACCGTGCAGACAACTTTTGCCAAACAGTCACAGAACAAGTATTTTGTTCACAGAACAAATAAGCAGTGTGTATGTACATTTAAACACATAATTCGCATTAAGTAAGCGACATGCATGATGCACTACACTGATTGATGTATTCTCATTCGAAATATCGACAGGTCGTATAATCGATTTATGATCGGAAGCTATGTTTCATTAAAAGGCTTCATCGAAAACATAAATTGTATTTTCATTCATTCAGGAATCAAGAGATAAAATAATATAGAGATGGACACTGCTTGTTGAATATGAGCATTAGTTACAACTTTTTAATGATTTCTTATAATAGAAATAAAAATAAAAATAATGATATATGTATATATTAAATACTAGCTGTTGCACGCGACTTCGTCCGCGTAACTTTATAAAATATAGCCTATGTTACTCGCTGATAATATAGCTTCCCAACAATAAAAGAATTTTTCAAATCGGTCTAGTACTTTCGGAGCTTATTCAATGCAAACAAACAAACTAACAATCAAATCTTTCCCCTTTATAATATTTATTTATTACATTGAATATTGCACTTTTTGTGCAATGGTTCATTTATTATATCAAAATTTTTAACAGGTTTCAATAGTACCACCGCCGCTTATAACCGAAACAACATCAAGAGTGGTTTCAAATAATAGGATCTAGATAAAATAAAGGGCAAATACACGGAAGGGATAGAGAAATTGGCTCTTACATACCTTAATCACTTACCGAACATCACACGTCATGTTTACATTTCATGTTACAAAAGAAAAAAAGTATTGTGAATCGGTCAATGAATCACAAAAGGTCTATTTTTAATACAAATTTATTGTATTGCTTTCAAAGTAGGCCCCTAACGAAAGAATACACAAATATTCCAATCACCAAAATATTTTCAGGAAACGACTTCAGTACTCTCCGCGAATTCTCTTTTATGTATTCTATCGACTGAAAGTGAAAGGTTCGAAATCATAATTTGAGTTTTAGAAAGAGGAAAGCTCTGCCGCAGCCGGAATACGATGGTATTTAGGATTTGTTGACTTTTTGGCCTGAAATTTGTTCACAATGATAGGATAGCTTTGTGAGTGCGTTATCGTCGTGCAAAATCCACGAGTTATCTTTCCAAAAACCTTACCTTTTTTCGAAGAATTATGGCTTGTGAGAGAGTAATGCAACAGTCACCCAGAGTTAGGGAACACAATTGCTACTTAAGCCGGCCTTCACGGCAGTCACATTTACAACCCTGCATGAAGTACTGGAATGCAAGGCGGATTGCCATGAATAACCAGCTTAAATAGTAGTTAGGTGTTTTGGCTCAGTTGCATGTTAAACTTTTAAACCCACATTAAATCTCATCACTAGTTACAATGCATTTTATGAATATGGGGTTAAAATTGACTTGTCCTAGCATTTCTTCAGCAACGCTTTGTAAAAAATTGAGATCTTTCGGGACTATTCGAGTGCTCAAACAATCGTTTAAAGTCATATAAACTGATTCGTAGGATACATAAATTTGAGCACCTTCCACTCTTAGACTTAGTCTATTTTTAGTCACTATTTCCTTCACTTCAGCGATGTTAAGTTCAGTAGAAGACATTGATGGCTAACTTGGCCTCTTGAATGCACTGTACCTCTCATACGAGCTTGTTATTGATAAAATTGATTCACAGTTAGGTGTAGCTTTTTCAGCGCTTTCGCAGTCGTTATTCCATTTGAAATGCAATATTTCTTTGTTCGATATTTAGGTCATTGTAAAAATCGAGAAACACACTTGAAATGAACTGATAAAATGGGACACTATAAACCAATTAAATGATAGGTGACGCTCAAACTCTGTGAGCACAGAGAACAGATTTGCTTACTGCATAAAATGTCAAGTTTTCGTGAAAAAATCATATAACTATTAATTTTTTTCTCAAAGCAAATCTGGGTTAATGACATTTCATGGTATAATTTTTGAGAAATAGCGAACTCAAATATTGGTAAAATAATAAAGATTTCATAGCAAAAACTTTTAAGGTTTAATGAGCTTAAATGAGCGTTTAGAAATTTTTCACTTTATTCCCGTTTCGCTTTTGATTTTAAGCTTTGCTGAAACTTCCTAATGAAAAATATTTTCTTGACTTCCTAACTAAGTGTTCATATAAAAAAATAAGTGCTTAAGCAGTAAAACTGTTAAGGGTTTATCAACGTTTTGTTGAAAACTACCACGGCTGGAAGTGAGATATTTTTTGCAAACTTCAATTGATTTTGATCAGCAGGTAAACAATGACACTCGCTCACAAAATAATTATAAAAATAAATATCAGCTCAGGTTTAAAAAAATATTTTCAATTAAATGAAAAACATTGAAATATATACTTTTAGTTTTAAAAAATGGCCTATAAATCGTCTACTACGCAAGTTAAACCACGTGATGCTTCACGTCTCGTCTTTCATGGCACTTATTATACCTATCCACACCAGACACAATTAATTAATTTAATGCGATATTTATTTATTTAATCAATTAAGATACACCATATATAATATTATAATATATGGTGTATATTAATTATAATATAATGAATTACTGTGTATTTCGCCTGACACGCGTACCAATTACAGGCAACAAAGATGCCCAGAATATTGTCAACGTTGTCAATGAACTATTGGTGCCTACACACAGTCCGCCCACGTTCAATAATATTATCAACGTTAACTGTTAACATGAATTTGTGTTAGTAGTTAATATTAGCATAAGCTGAAATATATGTGTCAATCCGTCCCTATTTTTAACCTAAAAAGAGTTGACTAGTTTTTTTATCTTAATGTAAATTTAATAAGCGTAAATTGAACAGTTTCATATAGACATAAAGAAGTGGTATATAGTTTTTAGCGTTAAAAGAAATGTGTTTAATTTTTTTAAATTACTGGAGAATTTGATTTTATTTATAGTATGCCCTTTTTTTAACGTGGCCCAACTTAAACAGGATTAAGGTTATAAAATATATATAAATAATAAATCTTTTTTGACCACCTGTCATTTCTCTGTTGGTCTTCTGTAAGCGGGTGGTTTTTGCTGCCAGGTGGACTGTCAAGCTGAATGCCTTTTTTCCATCGTTGGGAAATCCTTTTTGATACTTGGCAGTGTAGGGCAGTACTCAGCGTGGTTATGCCGGATTCGTACCGGCTAAAACCCAACGACTTTCTAGTGCGGCCGTTGATGGGCGAGGTCACGGGGATGTTATGACCGACTTCGGTGCCCCGCCACGGCTTTCTAGCACGGGGAGCCCTCCCCGCTCCCTGTCAGTGCATATTACATACTATTACGTTATATAAAACATACTCTGTTGGCAGTAGCTCGTAAATCGATATGAATACATATTTGTATAAATTTGCTTCCATAGTGATGAGAGGCAATTTAGAAAACAGTTTGATTCTGTAGCAACATATCTACCATCTACATCCAAAATATAATTACACCACTCAATAGCTAAAGGATCATAGATTTTTTTTGTATATATGGTATATATTCAGATTCGTTGAATATATACATATAATGCGCTCAAAGTAAATATTACTCGTAACCTTCAAGTATTCACGTAAAACACATGACCGTGTCCATGACACAGCGACGCCCCATTTTCTTCTTTTAAAAGTATCGTTTTATAACCAGATTTCTCTGTTCAAACTTTATCAGGGTAGCGGACCCTAATATATATTTATTTAAAAAACTTCACCATGTCGGCCCCTGACAAATGGACATCGCCGCAATCCGGCCCACCGCCACTTTTTCAAATGTCGGACCGTCGTCCTCGGAAATATTACGAGACGAAATGGAATAAACCGGGCTTCTTTCATACCCTGAACCCTATTATTTATTACTTAGCTTTTTACGCGACTTGATTCGCTACGAAACTGTAATACAATATTGTTAAGAGTGAGAGCTACAAATGTATTGAGAAATGGCTACTAAAAATAATAATAGTAATAAAAACCGCCATGTGGAATGTCGATCCGACAATCATCGTCCCGATACGTATGATCACGTCCAATAGATTTGGTGGCCGCGACTTCGTCCGCGATGAAATATGAAAAACAATATAACCTGAAAAAATATCTGACATCACGGAGGCGATGGTTTTTTTTAATTTTTTAGACAATCCCTCGGTAACCTAACATTTTTTCAGGATACAAAGTGTTCTATAATGTAATCCTGATCATAAACTATTAGTGTGCCATCCAAATCCGTGATCGCCTCATGTGTAGGCAAATCGTAAACATAATTAGAGGCGATCTAGGGAGCGATCTAGGGAACTCCCCACCACTGCCCCGATATTGCCACCGATTTTAGAGCTGTGTGTAGGCGCTGTTACAGTTATTACTAAAATATTCCCGATTTACTTACCGCAGCAAGTATAATTGCATTACGTATAATGTCACCGAAACGTAACACTTAGTAAGCCTATGGTGATTTAAAATTCAAATAGTATTTGTATATTCAAGTGGGGGTTGAAAAGTTTCGAATATCTAATTACTTAGTTCTCTCTCCACGCATTCGTTTACATGAGTAATTGTTCCGAAGTTTTCGTGGTCGAAATCATTTAAATTCGCTAAGTACTCGGTGAGCTGTAGCAAAGTGAGTGGTTTTATTTATCAAGAAAACCTTAGAAATTATATATTTTGTAAAAAAAAATGCGTTTCAATTGCATTCATTTCTATACTAAAATATTATAAAGATAAAATATTTGTATTTTTGTTTGTAATAATTAATTTTGAACTGCTGTAAATATTTTCAAAATAACTACCTTAACTTTTGATGTTATCGTTGTATTTTATCCTGAAAGTCTACTTAAGAGCTCTCTTGTCTACGGAATATGCATAACAACTCCATTCAATTCTACGTAATTCCATTATTACTTTTGTCAGTTATTGGTCGTAGCAATACATAAAAAACATGACATTTCTAAGATATAATTGATAGTTTTAGATGATTGCATCATCTAGTAAAATTAATTTATAAAATGAGCAGAAATTTGACATTTTTGCGGGTTGAAAAGCCTCAAACATTAAAATTTTGCATAAACTCACTGTTAGGGATACACAAAAGGAAATAGGGTACCTTACATAAAAAAAAATTACTGTTCCTAAGGGATTATCATGAAATAATAAAAATTCAAAGCCTGACAGAAATATGTGAGCTACAATTTTTGTCAGGCGTTGATTTTTAATTTTACACGCTTAAGATGAAGTGACGCCAACGAAGCCAACGCCAACGAGCAAACCTAGTTGACAATATCTATTTACGTCTATTACATAATATCGATTCAAAAAAAGAAACTGAACTTCCTGACCTCTTAGCTAAGTACAGTACTTACAGATAATACAATTAAAATTTAGATTACTTTCATACTGACAACAAAATCGGGAGATAAGTTAGATGCTGTAGCTCTACATATCTATAATCTACATCCATAATTTAATTACACCACTCGATAGCCAAAGGATCAAAGATTTTTGAAGTGAAAACTTCTTTAGGCGCGTTAAGCATTTTTTGAGGTGAGAAATAACCATTTAACTCACGACACTGTCATGTAATGTAATGTAATGTTTTTTGTGAAGTTTCACTTCTGACGTGCAGTTCAACGACTGAGATGTTATTTTTTATATATATAGCATATTCGAATTCTTTGGATATATATATACATATAATATGCTCAAAGAAAATATTACTCATAACGTACACATATTCACGTAAAACACAAAACATATAGGTACACATTTTTTTAAACGCGTCACGCTTGTCACATGGTACCATATTCGATATTAGAATAGAAGCTTGTCTGCGCAGTATTCTATGCATATGCAATGGAACGGAGCTACGTCCCGTGCATTATTTGTTTTTCAAATTGGCTTTTTATGTAAACTTTCCGTATAATATCTGAATATCTATGTCTCGGAAATCGTATGCATACACTGCACGACACTCTTTAGCTTTGTACAGAAATGATATTTTTCACTACCTGTGACCGCGGTGTTTGCCTGTGTGGAATTCATTTTATTGCAATACTTATTTCTCGAATAGAGGCCTCGGATCGGTAAACGCAGCAGAAGACGTCCACTCACAAAGCGGACGAACGACCTGATAAAGGCTGTGGTTCGACGGTGAATCCAGGCTGCTTCTGACCGCTGCTTTTGGAAAATTGTGGGGGACGCCTATATCCAGCAGTGGACGTCCTACGGCTGAGATGGTGATGATGATGATGATGATGATTGTAACCATGCACCAGACTGACACGGCCTTGACACGGCAATCATACATCTTTATTGCTATCACATTTTTGTCGGACGTTATTTTTCTTAATTTTAGATGATCCCTCGGGAACAGTACTAAGTATTTTTCTGGGTGAAAGGTATCCTATGTCCTAGCGAGTATGCAAAATTTCATAATGAACGGTTGAGTAGTTAAAGCGTGACCGAGAGACAAAGTTACTTTCATATTTATAATATTTTCTGATATATTCCCCCCTTTTTAATTTTTATGAAACAAAATCTAGCCGCAGTAAATATGTCATGAAAGTCAACGTAATTAAACATGTCTGCTTGTGTTCCGAACAGGTGATTCGCCGTTTATCTAGTGCTATATTATGACGTCATCCGTCCCATTGTTCATGCAGCAATAACCCAGAACACGTTATAAATCTCTACATCTAGTCCTCTTAGCGGTACACTCTCGTTAAGGTAAAATGTCGGTTTTAAATATGGACTTAAAAACAGCACACATACTGTTATTTTACTGTGGTCTTCTGTAAAAGGGTGATTACTGCCGCCAGACGAGTAACCCAAATGACTATGAAACGCAGTATGCCCTTCCACTACTGTCCAGATCCAGACCAGAGTCAACTTTGAAAAGTTCATTTCCAAAGTTGACACTATAAAATTCATAAAATAACAATAAGAACATTGTAAATAAATAACAACCTAGTTTTAAATTTATTATAATTATTGTAAAATTGAAATATAAGATCCGTGGGGGTGGGGTAACCCCCGGGGGAAATTATTAAAAAAAAAGTTGACCCTGCCAGGAATCTAACTCGGGACCCCTGGCATAGAGCATTAAAGTAAGCACCCTGACCACTCGCCCAACAGGCTCGTCATTATACGTCTTGCTTAGATAACAAATTATGAATTAATTTGAGCCAAATACGAGCATCAAATGCGGTTGCCGCAACAGGAGTGCATACCCGAATGCGGTCGCTCTGTGCAATATTTCCGTTACCACTGGATTGCATTCTGTGACGTTTCATATATCACACACATTTGACTGACGGTCGTGTCTCTAGTTATTATAGAGGAAAAGAAATCCACTTTTGTTTAAGACATAAGTTGTAAAAATGTCTTGCAATG
Organism: Synanthedon myopaeformis; assembly: GCA_944738685.1. Lineage (NCBI taxonomy): Eukaryota > Metazoa > Arthropoda > Insecta > Lepidoptera > Sesiidae > Synanthedon > Synanthedon myopaeformis. The sequence goes on along the minus strand of OX122938.1, from coordinate 2,522,890 downwards.
TATAAGACGTGAATGTGCGATATGAAGTAATCATTTATGGCAGTTACATAGGAAGAATTCTAATTCAATTTTTAAAGAATGTGTGTTTAGAGAAAATTATAATACGTAATATTACTTAAAACTAGCTGGTGCCCGCGAATTCGACCGCGATAAAAAATGAAAAACATATCACTTGAAAAAATATCTGACATATTTTGTCGCTGTAACAACGGTGGCGCCGCCACGGCGACAGTGACACCTAATCTATACTAATATTGTAAAAGAGAAGATTAGTATGTTCGTAATGAATAAACTCAAAAGCTACTGGGCCGATTTAAAAATTCTTTCATCTATACAAAGCTATATTATCAGCGAGAAACATATTTTATAAAGTTACGCGGACGAAGTCGCGTGCAACAGCTAGTATTTAAAATATATATTATTATTCTTTTTTTTTTCTATTATAAAAAAAATCATTAAAAAGTTGTAACTAATGCTTATATTTATAGAAGATCCCTCGGAAACCTAAAATTTTTCCAAGATAAAAAGTATCCTATATGTTAATCCAAGTAATAAACTGTATGTGTGCTAAATTTCATCCCAATCCGCTAAGCCGTTTTTGCGTGATCGAATAACAAACATCCATACATCCATCCTCACAAACTTAAGCATTTATAATACTTATTTATTAAAATAATAGGATTAGAACTAGATGAGTGTTAGTATCACATGAGATCAGTAACAAAATAAAAATAAAAATTATTTTTTTTATTTATTTATTTATTTATAGGAACATATATATTTAGTTTATTGGCTATGAAGACTATTATTAGTTAACGCATTGCTTTGCTCGCGTACCGCTTGTGATCTATGACAAAATAAAAATGTGCGGTGACTTCAAATTTGGATCGATTAAAAATCTATCCATCATTGGCTTTGATAAATTAAATTTAAATTTTCTTCGTTCATTAATCACCAAATGTGATGTCACTATCAACGCGAGTTAATCGATAGATTCGTGTCGCATTAGAATCCATTTGTTCTTGTTACTTCTTTCGAACATTTGAGACGTTCGAATTATTGATCATGTCCTTAAATAGTGTGTATTTTTCGTATTTTTTATTAAGGTCTATATATTTATTTAGACAGATACAGAAGTACCGCCTTCTGCCTTCGCCTTCCATTCAGCTAGAGAATGTTTCTGGTTGCGACTCTTCGCAATCAGACCGTTCGCCGAGACGAGTATCGTGACTATGATTATCGAATAAACATACCACATGAAAGTCTATTCTATTTGCTCTTTACTTGCTAAGCTTGCCTTTTCACCGCTTTTTCGAGATTCTATTATAATTAAAATTAATACGATAAAAATAATGCTTTATAACAATACCTAATTGATACATACGTATCAAACTTCACAATTTGAACAATTAGTGTCGTAATTGAAACAGTATTGTTCCTTAATTAATATTACGGTGTTAAAATAAAACAGTACATTGTCTTTATTTCTGCCTCTAGACGAAATTAAAACGCCTTTAACATTTCCTGGATATCAAGAAGTGTTGAACATTTACAGGTACCAACATAAAGTGAGCCTTTTACCTATAGACTTGCGTTTAATTGGAAACAGTATCTGAAGATGCGAGAGGTCATCTAATTCTGGTCACTTTATTATGCCACACTCGTAGCAACTAATGAGCTTGATCGTTTAAAGCTGCAATGTTTTTATTGGATTTTTGGTACGAAATGAAGCCGAAGGTTTTGTATGGACGCAAAAGTGGCTATTTGCTTTCAAGTAACAGATTATTTGACGCTTTTTGTATGAAATAGATTTTAATGGATTTTACGCGTTATAGGCATGGTATGCGCCCACTACGGCTAGTGTTACTAACTAATGTAAGTTCAGGTGCGCTGCCGACCCTAATAAAGTAAGTAAGTAATGTAAGATTTGTATAAACATTGGAATCACATACCTATGTTTGTTTAGGCTAATCTCCGAAAACGTCCAAGTAATTTCATTTAAATTTTGTTAATTTCTAAAGTTGATTCTTGCTTGAAAGGTAGGATAGAATTTGTAAAGGTACGCCTTATTATTGCTACACGTTAAACATTACATAACATCTGCCTTTAATGAATTATTAATTAAACAATGTATGTAAGAATTACCTTCGAAGGTCGAAAAGGTGAAGTAATATTATTCCATCGTAATAGAATCAGTTAGCGAATGTTACTTTGTGAAGGTATATAATTTGTTTTGTAGTTAAGTACATTTGAATACGAAAATGTTTAAAATGAAGAAAATAATGACCAAAAAAGCTGGGCGGCTTACTTTCTCTCGGAGTATGACAGGGCAAATAAGATGTTGAGTAAAAAAGCGGTTCCAAAGGCGATAAAAGATAATTCGTCGGATCTAGCGCTTAATGAGGGTAGTTGGAGGGAAAAAATGACAGGTTTTATCCCTAATGGCCCGTACGCATTATCTTCATTAAGATTGAAGTCTACTCATTTTTCTACACGACTGTACTTTCTTTTGTATTAGATACTGCGTTGAATACTATTTATTTAGTAAAACCAAAAATTAATACAAATTTTGGTCTAAGTTACAATAGTTCCAACTTTTATAGGTCTTTTTATAATTAAGAGCTCACTTGTCAACGGGAGCAGCTTACGACTTCCATATTACGTAATTTCATGATTACTCCATAATAATTGGTCGTAGAATTTAAAAAAAAAAAACATGACAATCCTGAGAAATACAATGTAAATGAAAGTATGGATTGAAACAAAAAGTGAAATTGATTTCATACAATTAATTTCTAATGTGCAAATTTTTGGACATTTTTTCTTGTTTTTACTGACTAAAAGTCAATTTTTTTTTTCCATGAAAACATCCTAGCTATAATGTGTATTTTAAATTGGGTTGTAAAAAGCTACCATCTAGAAATGTTTTAGAAAATTGCAATTTTTAGCGTACGTTTTATAAATTATGCGAGTTAAATAAGTGCCGCGAATAAGTCTTGCGTAGCTTCTGTCTTCGGTTATTCGCATTATAGTAAGTTGAGACAATAAATTCTCAATAATTACCTTTTACTGTCTTATCTCGCTCGTACAGGGTGCCTTTAAATCCGTTTTGTGATCATATCTCAAGTGTAAAGTCAATATGTGTAAAAATTAACACGGCTAGTAAACAATGTCTTCCTATGCATGATTCCTATACTACTTAAAAATAATATAGATAACCTTTAATGCGCCGCAATAGATTTTAATTTCTTTTAACGTTTAACGTTTAAATTTTGTTTATGAATATCAATATTATTTCGGTACCTTAATATATGTTAATGTTATGAAGATATAGTTTATGGTAGATTTTATCTATAGTTACCAAGACAAATAGTTTTAAAAAAATTAGTACCTAATGCCTTCAGTAGGTTCAAATAGGTTCAATATTCGGTGTTCAAAATTGGAACAATCCTCTTGATAGTAAGTAGGTACCGTCGCCTATAAGCACAAGCAACATGAGGGGTTTGCAAGTGCACTGCCAACTCTAATAAGAACAGTGGAACATTGCACGCTTTGGCTCTACTCACATAAGGAAATACCACTCATACGTCCTTTAATGTCGGTGTTATATGTGTACTATAACAGGTGATTACTGGTGATAGACATACTATTTAATATCTAAATATAAAAATGTGAATGAAGCGCTGTGTTCTTTGCAACTAATTTATACTCTAAAAATATTACCGTACATTTTTACAAACAAGCGATCCTCTCCAACATCGCACGGTAGCAATTACGAGTATATATGTAAGGTTGCACCTTCCTTGTCTATTAAAAATCCATTTATCATAATAAATCATTATTATGCATTTATTGTTTATTAAAACTTCTTATCCTATATTCTACTAAGTTCACATGCAGTACCTATGATTTTCTTGTTTTAATAGCCAATGGTGGCTAGTTAGCTACCTACTATCAAATGTACTGTCAGCCTGTCTGCGACTATTACATAAAAAAAACACATAATACTTAAAATACTTCGTAATGTAAGAGCGACCGGGAAATACAGAAATAAACTATCTAATTATAAATATATGCAGAGAAATATATGACCATTCTTTTCCAAATCAAATGCACAAGCTACTAAACAAAGCATCCCATTAAATATAGAATAAAATTATTGTACAGTGCAATAAAACTAGTTTTAGTGAAATGCAGTTTGGGCTTTTATTCTGACCCTACTGTACGTGCTGAAAACTAAACCAATATAAATTGATCTGCGATGACAAGTACAATTTCTCATTTTGTTTTAGCCTTCACTGCAACTCCGGGGGAAGGGTGGATCAAATCAGCGTGGTTGGTGAAATAAAGTCGTGTTGTTACCCTGGGGGTATTAGGAAACTTCGAAACTTCCCTCGAGTGGAAATCTGCGGAAAATTGGCAAGGTTGGAAGTATTGCGAGAGTTGCATACCAATTGGTTGTATTGATTTCGTTTCAGTAATTCCAATGTGGTCATCGTTGATTTGCGTAGGCACAGTCAGCGTGGTAAGTAGCAAATAAAAATAACACTTAAAAAATATAGAAACCCCTAATTAAATATTAATTATTAAAGACCCCGAAAATTACTTTTACCATTGAATTATTTATTATTGTGTTTATTATTTATTATTTTATTTATTTCTATTTTTTAAAAATACCCTGGAATCAGTACATTTTTCCTGAATGAAAGGTAATTTCATTCATGTCCTTTTCTATATGCCTGACAAGGTATATGCAAAAGGGCAGACGACCTTAAGAGCTTCGCAGGAAGTGGATGCGAAAAACCAATGACCGTGCGTGGTGGCGAGCCTTGTTTGATGACTACATCTAGCAGTGATACTAATACAAATTGGGATATTAAAAATATAGTAGAATGCAGTAAAAATTACAAAATGGTTCGTAATCGATTAACCTAAGAAAATTGTTTAATTAAATTCATGTTGAGAGACTTGGAAACACCTTAATTGGTTTTTAATTATAAACGAACTCATCGTTTAACACCCAAAAAACAACGATTCATGGGTATAAGCTAACGAGAAGGCTTTTAAAGTTAACCGAGCCTTTTAACAAGATTGTTGCCACTTTTATTTACTTTAAAACATTTTATGTAGCGCCACACTCTTCAAAGAGAGTCTCATTTTCTTTTTCATCATTTTCTTTATATAAAAACACGACAACGCTGTTATTCTTTCAATAATTGTCGTCCACGTAATATATACAAATATTTATTTAAGAATAATAATAAATTTGTTTGCAACACAGGACATAAGAACAAGAATACATAGATAACAATCATATAAAAAGACACACACAATGCTGAGTTATTATGACAGGGATGTCACAAACCGGCTCCAACTCAGCATAATGCAGATTGAAGGTTGCGCTTGTTTTCCGTTGGTTATACAACATCTGTCACAGAGCGGATAACCGATGTAGAAGAGTTCTTGAATGAAGGCCACGAATTGGAAAGCGCAGCGTGGGACGTGGACAGACGACCTGAAAGGCTTTGCAGGAAGTGGCGAGCCTTGGGAGAGGCCTACATCAAGAAAGGATTTTACATGGAGAGACACAGGCTTATGATTATGGCGATGATGATGATGATGACGATGGTGGTGGTGGTAATGATGATGGTGATAATATAACTAGGTACATACGTTAGATTCTTGTAATTCTGGACGCGAGCGTGGCAACATACGAGATAAAACAACATAAAACCAACAACAACAACCTATTAATTTTGTTATGAAAATGTCGTCAGCAGACTGGCAAACTACCTAATGGTTTTAAGATATTAAGATAAGAAACGCCATAGATATTGCAAATAATCTGCTTACCTCGATATTATAAAGAATAAAAGACAAAGATATATATGGACTTTGATATCCCTCACAAAACCGCCGAAACACAAAAGAATTTATGCCTTTATTCCACGTAAACCTTCTGCCTATATTTTGTTAATTAAAACCTAAGGGTTTTAATGTACACAAAAATTTAGATGGTTTCAAATACCATTTTAATAATTTAAGGAATTGCTTCAGCTGTAATCTTATTGGTTAAATATGCATGGAATGTTATAATACAAAACCTACCTTTTAATATTTTCGCAACGAAATACAAGCACAAAACAAAACACACAGCAGAGAAGCTAATGCTACAATTAATATTTTAATTTTTATTATCAGGAGAACAATTATATTATTTTTATTTTTACAATCATACACCACGCATATGAAGATTTTTCTTTTGGTCCTTCAGCCGCAAAGACAAATACTATAAAAATACTATATATCCTATCTATTAAGTAGGACAAAATTACACATAGTTACAAAATTTTATCAAAATCGGTTCAGTAGTTTAGGAATTCATCGAGGACACACAACGTGACATGTAATATTTATATATAATTATGTATAAAGATATATGTAAGATAGATTTTTATATACATGTATAAGATGACAGGAGAGAGAGTTTATCACAGAAGAGGGAACCCGAATGTAGAGGCAGTTACAAGTCTTGACTGTCCTTTAAAAAACTCCCACACCGAAGTTAACACTGAAAATATTGTATACTGTGTCGCAAATCCGATAGAGCCTATAAATAATTTATAAGAAGGGTATAACTAATCACGAATGGCTAGTTGGATCGTGGCCAACAAACTGTTTCTGCTTCTGACAGTCCAATTTTCTGATGTACTACACCTACACTTTTTGTAATACACCCTTTTGAAATTATTATTGTCACCCATGCGCATCAACGCGCAAAGAAATGTTGATGCCAGACTGCCGCGCGTCGCTGAGCGGTACCGCGCGGTCATGTGAACTTAGCCTTAGGGATTAGGACGAAACACATAGACTAATGAACCCTTTGGGTGAGTGATTACGAGCTTACGCTCTGTCTCAGGGGTAACGGGTACGAGTACCGGCAGGGCCGACTTTGAAAATTTACTTTTCAAAGTTGACTGGTCTGGATTTAGAAAGTAGTAACAGGGCACTTAGTAAAGTAGTGCGTTGCAGCACTTTGCAGCACCTGTGGCGTTGCTTGTTTTATATTTGAGGGAAGCCACCTACCATCAAGTCGACCGTCATCCTGTATAAGGAGGTGATATTACTGCCAATAAACCGGCTATCCACTTTATGACTATGAAATTACGCCCTGCCACTAAATTAGATGTTTTATAATAATAATATTATAATAAACAAACTGAAAACTAAATTGGAGAGGAAATGCAGGATTCGTTTTAATTTAAAACGAAAGTCAAAGCAAGTTTTGAAGCAGGGCACTTCAGACTTGTCTCAAGTACGTGACGGCGCATTTAAACCTTCCATTTTTCATTTGGATTTTATTTTAAAACCTCACAACGAGTGTTGTGATATGTTGAGAAATGTCTCAAAATTTATTGACTTCTTCATTTAATTTGACATTCAAGAGAGAGATATTTAACAACACTTCAATCCAGTGAATGACACATAATTATATTTATTTTTATTATATAAACTATTGTAAACCTGACTGATTGTGTAGCACAGATTAATCAAAAGTTATAATGACATGTTTACGAAGGAAATCATCATTATTTTTATGTGCTTAGATTTAACAAATTTACAAATCGATTATTACGATTGATTCATTATAATAATAATACAATAAACTCGACAGTTAGAATAATCTTTTGAACAGCAAACTTAAAGATAAAGTTAAATCTAACAGTTAAACTACAAACAATATAAATAATTCAATTAGAAATTTTCTCTGCAAAATCCGTCACGTGTGTTCTTTTACAACTGAACGTCTGAGAACAGTAATCCTTAGATTATTGGTTTTTCGCAAAGATTATACAGAGATGCAGAAGATACACTCAATGCAAATACCTAAAATACACAATAAAATCTTGTTCGCGACGTATTTAACCTGTGACCATTGACCAACAGGTATACAGAGAGCACTGCCTTGATATATGTGGAATAGAATCAAGATAGATTTACTACTGGCACTATCTTTACATAATAATACAAAGTTTACATTCAACCCTTAAGGCTTATAGAAGTACTTATACTAAAATCTAAAGTTATATGTAACCAAAACAGTTACTGACTCAAAGCAGACAACTATATTACAAGCAGACTAGAATTAAAACGTATAAATGACTTATAATATTAAATAGGCGACATATAGACAACAAGTAAACTATTCAACATTTTTGTAAGATGATATGCATTTCCATATCTTAGGATGAATTTTACGATTATGATTTGTTAGTAAATTTTAGTGAACTATAGAGTTTAAAACGATTTCCCAGAGAAGGAAAGCGACGAAAGGACAGACCAATAAGACGATGGGAAGACGACTTACTCAAAGACTGGAGGAGAGCTGCTCGGGATAGAGAGATATGGAAGAGTCTGGAGGAGACCTATGTCAAGGGACAACCTGACTTACAGATTGCCGATGTTACTATTTAAAATTAATTTTAAAAATGTATACAGTATGTATGTCAGTGAATAAAGGCTATTTTTATTTTTATTTTATTTTATTTATAGAGTTTCAACAAGATATTACAATGTGTCGTGTCTACACAATTTTGTATTAATCTTTAACTCATCGAATTTGCCCGAGCGCTTCCGAGTCTAGTCGATCGCTGACTATCCCCGGCTGACCGCGCGTCCGTTGATTGTATTTTATGTGGTATAAAATAGAAATGCGCTCTTGGGTCACGTTAGTAAAGCTTGGTTTCCTTATTTGAAATTATGTTTACTTATAAGCAACAAAAGTACTGTGTAGAGCGGGATTATATTCAGATTTACTTATTTTAACTAATCTTCTTTTGTATTATGAATACCTACATATAGAATTAATTGATATATCTATATAAACTACTAGGTAGTGCCCGTGACTTCGTCCGCGTTAAAAAATGAGAATTATGACACCTACACCTGACATATTTATCGCTGTGAAGACTGTGGCGCCCAGTTTATTTTTTTATTTTTTCCAAGATCCTTTAGGAACTCAACATTTCTTTAAGATAAAAAGTATTCCACATGTTATTCCAGGTAATAAGCTATCTGTGTACTACGTTTCATCAAAATTTGTTTAGCTGTTTTTGCGTTATTGAGTAATAAACATCCATACATCCATCCTCACAAACTTTAGCTACGTTCTTAGAGTGACATGTTTTAAGGCAAATGCAGAACTTTCTCACAAAATCGCGGAGTCATTATCTATTAGTGGCGTACCCCTCAGGTGATTACATCGGCTTTGACGTGAATATTCCTACTATGTTTTATTCATGAACGTTTCAAGGAATCTCTTTGCCGAATGTGTCGTACACACACAGTCATTCAGAACTAGAAGTAAAAATACTTAAATTTTTAAATAATGTATTGTACACTAACTGGTGCTCAAGACTTCGTTCACGTTATAAAATAAATAATATAACAATATTCATTGCTGTTATAAGTAATATTGCCAGGCGTTGGATTTCTATTTTTAGATTATCCCTTGTGAACTTTTTTGTGGATGAAAGTTCTCTACATCCTTTTTTGTATACCTGACAAAGTTTATGCAAAATTTCATGATGATCAATTGAATAGTTAAGGCGTGAAAGGGTAACAAACACACAGACAAACAGTCACCTTCAAATTTACTGTATTACAAGCTAAGTATAATAAGTAATTAAAATTATAAACTTACTCCCCTTTCGAAATAACTGTGTTTATAAACCCGTAGGATTTTTGTTCACATAAACCGTTAATAATTTCAGTAAAGAAGCTATATTAAGGAAATTATTTTAATTCGGAATATTACCTACTCTGTGTCTTTTTATAGTCAGTCCTTCTGTACTTATCTAAACTTATTAATACAAGCTATAATTAAAAATTATAAACTAACTCCCGACTTTCTATTGAGCCCAAACACGCTATATCTGCTGTAAGTTGCTGAGGAGTTGGGTATCCTGCAGACTACTTGATGCTGAAGCATCAGGTCTAGGTTACCATGTCACGGAAATACTACCGAAGAATTTTGTTATAGATACTGTATCTATACCAAATTTCACATAAACCGAACATGTGGAAATTAGTTGTTAACTATGAAATGGGCTGATGGTCTTCAAACGCCTGAACAGATCTTCATGATATCAATTCCGTTCACGTCAGCTTTTAAACAATAAAAAAAGCGGATCAAAATCGTTCCTTCTATTTGGGAGCTCCACAGACAGATACACAGACACGACACACGTCAAATTATAACACCTCGTTTTTGCGTCGGGGGTTAAAATTTACTAACATTTGACGATAAGTAAAGTGTTCACTAAACTTTAAAACCGTACGTGACATAACTGATATGCAAATGTGATCATGTATTAATGATACATAAATATCCAGTTACAGTAAAATAACGAACCAATGTTCTGAATCGCTTGTTTGTTTCCATTGTACTGCTTATTGCCACCAAATAAAATTAATTAAACATTTAAACTTTCATTCGGAATCTTCTACAATATCCCTGTTTCCATTGAGAAAGTTTTAAATGACAAATAAACTTGCTCCAAGAAGAGTCTCACAGATTAGCAACTTTTTAGCATCCCAATTCCTCTATTAGAAATATCTATTATTAGAATATGACGAGCCTGATTATCTGTGGTTATACTTGAATTAGATAGTAATCTTTACTAGTGAGGGGTATACTTCGATAGTGGAGTGCATAAATTGTTAGCTTTCTCGCTGTAGGGTCTCAGATTCGATACGGTCCGTAGTTTATTTATTGAACCGTAAATACCGAAGCATCAAAAAAATCAAATCATATGATAAAAAAATTAATAGAAATTTTCTTAAATTTGTATAAAATATAGAACTGATGATGGCCAAACGTCGAAGAGATCTCAACTTCTCGAGGCTAGTCAAATACATTCGTAAAATGTTGTTTTCATTCAAAATGTAGGAAACCAATACCGGATGCCATAACGTGTCTGAAACTAAACAGTCGGATACAACTTTATCTATCTAGTTGATATTCAAGTACTACGATATTATGTACATGCACGTTGCTCGATGCTTGCGCGTTCACACCTTGTGGAGTACTAGCGCAAGTACTCCACAAGTGTGGAGTAGGACTAAGCGACGGTAGCCACCGTCTAGTAGAAATTTACAATAAAAACAACAAAAACAATAAAATTTTAATACTTGTCTAACGCAGATATTTTTTCCATCAGAACAGTGTATAAGGGAAATGTTTTTAAGAATGTAAAGTAAATAATATTCGATATTTACTCATCATCAATCACTAACATATCTCTGACGATAGACTTTTTGTTAATAGATGGCTCTGACCAATGTGCAGGATTTCCACTGGACTTATAGAGAAAATATATTAAAAACATATGTTCATAAGGCTATTCTACAGACTATCCGTATGGCTATAATAGCAATTTTATTGTGTGTACCCACAAACTTTTATACATAGCTTGAGTAAAGGATGCAAGAACGCATTCCTCAACGTCAAAGACTTTAATATTATGATCCTTGATCATATTAAGACCGAAGTGCACTTGCGTCCCCTATGATGTTACTTGTATCGTTAAGTAACGGTCACCACCAACATTAAGTAGACCGTCAGCCTGCCTGTCACCCTTTTTAATTTATGTAAATGAAAAATGTTTTATTTTTTATATGTATGTCGGAGATGGCTGCCATCTCCGTTACGGTTTTATTACGTTACATTAAAGGCTCTTTACGATTTCATTACATGTATAGATACGTTGTAGTACTCTAATACAACACAAAAAAAACTTCGATTCATCCAAAACAACTTGGTTATTGGAAATATTGAAATAACGTTTTATCATTTTTTTGCGAACATAATAATAATTTTTAAAAATTCGATGTTAACTTTTAAAATTGATTTATACTCGCTATGGATTTTTACATAAATTTCGTTGCGTAGTAACTTGAATTGATTGTTGCAATCGAATCAAACGCAGCATATAATACAACTGGAATGAATATCGCATTCCGTGAAACGTACTTCAAATGTATTGAACTAGAATTGATTTTTTTTTATTACCCTCATCTAATAGCAGCAAATGCACATCGAAATCTATTATATGACATCTAAAATCATGGTTACTTAAATTGAAGGTTAAGGTAAATACATAAATAGTCGGCTTGCATGGTGGGTAAGCCCATAATAAAAGCCTGTTTGATACAGGGCCTTGTATGTCATATACCTACCCTTGTAACGCAGGTGAATACGTGAAACACATTGCGTAAAAACATTTCAGATTGCCGCAAGGATATTTTTTGCAAAAAAAAAATTGCACCTAAAAATATAAGGGTTAATTTAGGCCCACTACTCCCCAGCCAGTTCTGTAGTTCTGTTTTAGGGTATTTATTATACAAGAGGTACAGGACAAGTTTTTAGCTTGCGTCATTATTTTATTTTATTTTTCAATGCTTAGGAAAAAGTCGCGGGCAAAAGCTTGTCACGTAAAAGATAAAATTAAATATACTTATAATCTGTTTTTAACGCTACAAAAAATCCTTCACAAAGGGCACGTCCAACTGTATCACTCTATGCCACTTATCACGTCAGTGAAAAAAATGATCCTCTATTGGATGAAAAATGCTTTTACATATAATTGGTTAGGGAAATCCAGGTTGAGGGGTGGGCCTTGTAATTTACTGATTTACATTCACCTCGGCAAACCATTTCAGAACAAAATCATTCTATGAATATATGATTATTAAGGCCCTTATTGGGTGACGAGTTTGGAATTAAATTCGATATATTTGTTCGTTTATTCATTACATGTATGACGTTATAATGTTTACTTGTTTCGTATTTTTTATATTCAATATTATTATGATATTAATTAAAGTTAATTTATTTGAGAGATTAAAATTAAACTGCTTTCTATTTTCTTTTATTTTTATTGGTAGGTCATTTGTTCTTCGTGTAGTATTTACCTGTTATTTTAAAGACACGCTGTAGAAAACATCGTAGCTACTTTACATAAAATATGATAAAATATATAAAGTTAATATGACGCCTGACATACATTTAGGTAAGCCCGACATTTGGCAAGCGTTAGATTTTTTTTTATTTTTATTTATTTGCCTAAAACATAGTAGAAGGTAAGGGGTTTCAAAAAAGTTATAAAAGGTACATCATGTTTCACCTTTTTATCTAAGGCATGCAAAATTTCATTTTTAGATAGCCTGGTGCTATAAGGTATTGAAATATGTCCATCCTCAAATTGTATTTTAACAATTGGTGAAAGATTTTTTTAAATCTAATGAGTAGTTTCTAAGATTACCTCCTACATATACAAAAACAAACATACAAACTTTACCTCTGTATAATATTAGCATACATAGTTTCCTAGCCGATGCCTTTATGCAAGCAATCGCTCATACTTAGCCTCCAGACTCACCTTATAATACATAAGTAAACTCACATAAATTCAGAGCGTACTCGTTTTGTAGTTCATCTCGTAAAATTATTAACATGACGTGTTGTAAGATCTAGGGATGTCGACAGGTCATAGTTATATAAAAAATAATAAGATTAATAGTGGCAGGGCATTATTAAACTACGCCTCACAATTAAATTGGGCACAACCCTTCAATAGAAGAACGTAGTGTAATAACAGCACATGTTTTTCTGTTTTCCACTACCATAGACTAGCAAAGATTATATCTTTATACTGTAAGATATAATAATGTAGATAAATGTATAACTTAAAAAAATAAATAAATTCGTTGTTAAATCTTACTAGTTCTACTAATCCATACTAATCCATACTCCATACTAATCCATACTCCATACTAATATTATAAATGCCAAAGTAACTCTGTCTGTCTGACTGTTATCTTTTCACTCTATAACTACATAACCGATCATAATGAAATTTTACGTTTACGTCGTCAACGATACAGAAAAGGGCATAGGGTACATTTCATCCAGAAAAATGTACTATAAACGAGGGATCATCTACAAATTAAGAAAACCAACGCCTGGCAAAAGTGCGATAAAAATGTCAGGCGTTACATTGCTTATTTAATTTTTGATTTTTAACACGAACAAAGTCGCGGGCACAAGCTAGTATTAAATAAATTTTTACACATATAAATTAAGTTTGACATTTTCAAAAACATCAAGTGGCAACCCTAGACATACACGATGCCCGTAAGGGTTGCGATCATAAAATTGTATACTCGTAAAAGTTTATTTTCCTTCAGATTTTTTCATTATTTATTTTATCCTGACCGTAGAATATTTATGCATTTAATTATGTAACTAACATTATTTTAAAAGTACATCAGGTAAAAGTAGTTCTGATTTGATTTTCATACTACATTTCATGTGATTGATATAGCTAGAGATCCTTAAGACATTTCTAGTACAAAATATAAAGCCTTAGTTGCAAGTTTCACTGAGGCTAAATCTTACCCGTAGCTGCTTCGTCCGCGTCCCTCGGGTACACCCCATTTCTGTATGCAGGTACCCTACGTCCTTTCCTGTACCACTGACAACATATATGAAACTTTTCATGACAATCGGTCGTATAGTTAAGTTAATTAGCTATCACTACAAGAAATGGTTATGTATAAATCTCCTGTTGGTTACAAATTTTAAGGTGGACATAATGATTACAAAGAAATAGGTGAGGCGCGCCTCTTGGTCGCCTCTTACGCAAAGCCGCCTCGACGCCGCCTCGACGTCGCCTCGACTCTTCTCCTCCTCGACTCTTCTCCGCCTCGACTCAGTTTATAACTGCAGTGTGCGCTACAAAATTGTTAGATACTTAAATTGTTTAGAGTATGTATATGTAGTAAAGCAACATTATAACCTAAACCTTTGCCATTTTGATACCTATCTCTTTAATAGTGGATTCTTAGTTTACGAAGTAAATGCCTAACATTTTTTTATTTTTAATTCCAAGGTGACTTTATATTTGTGTAATTTTAAACAAAACACGTTTAAATTCTTGATACAAGTGAAGAAGAAGATTCAACATTTATATTAATTTGTTAAACAATTTTCTTGCCCAGGAGGCTTGTTCTCGGAGTCGCAATTTCGTACAGTTTCACTAGTGAAAGGTCAAGTCTTAACAATGATTTAAAGTTTAGCGACGGAGGCGGTGGGTACTTTAAGTTGTTTCGAGAAAATGGTTCACATCGCGTTGATGGATTGGAAGACATCTTAATGTCTAAATATAAACGGTAATATTGTTTGTTTTCGAACGATAATTTTTTTTTCCTTGTATATTTTACAATCATTTATTCCTACTACATCATCTCAGCCGTAGGACGACTTATGTCGGTAACTTTCGTTCGTCTACGGATCTCCTCATTCCTGATTCGATCTCGCAATGTTACCCCGAGCATAATATCCTCTCTATAGCTCATTGAGCGACATTGACCTTTCTACCTGTGTGAACCTGGAACCCGATTTTCTTTGTACTAATTTTCTTTTTGTTTATACCTTAATGGGTTCGGAGGTACTAAATTTTCAAAATATTCAGAAACCAGGTAATCAAAATCTGCGAGCGGGGATAGATTCTTAGTCGTTTGTACCCATCAAAACCATTGAAAGATTCGTTAACCTTAAGGGGTTCGGAGAATCTATATTTTCGTTATATACAGAAACCCAATTGGAGGAATCGATTTTTTTTAATGCATACGTTTGTACTCGTTATGTACTTGTTTGTACCGATTTTCTTTTCGTTGAACCTTAAGGGGTTCGAAAGTAGCGGCATTACAAAAAGTGCAAAAATGGTAAATCTGTCATTTTTCGAGGTATTCAAAATCTGAGAGCGGGAATAGATTCCTAGTAGTTTGTACCCATCAAAACCACTGAAACATTGGTTTGTGCCTTAAGGGGTTCGGAGAATCTAAATTTTCGTTATTTAAATTTTCATAAAATTATCAAAACTAAAACCGATTCTGAAAGTTGAAGCGACTCCGAAGATGATTCAAGAGTTAACTGGATCCCGAAGCTGCCGATTTTGATGTAACCGGGAGATTGAGTGATTTCCTGGAGAACCTAGAAAATACTGGACATCTGTACTGGCAGCTGATGGGTTTATTGCAAATTCAGCACGAAGCGAAGATTATTTCCGTGATATTGAAAGCATTGACACTAAAAGGTGACCGCAACCTCCGAGCGGACAAGTTTTTGATTAAGCATATGCGTTTGATTTCTGGTGCCGAGAAATTGCTAAATTCTGATTATGCGTCCTCAACTGGAACATCCAAAAAATGTCGAAGTTCGACTATGACTCGGAACTTGATGGACCGTCGAAACCTGACGTATGCTCGAAGCTCGACGCTAGCTCAAAATTCGAAAGAACATCGGATATCGAAGACAGCTTAAAGCTTCACGAGAGCGCGGAAGACGACGAGGACTCAAAACTCTGTGAAACATCGAAGCCCGACGAAAGCTCGAAGCTCTGCGAGAGCGTGAAGCTAAACGACAGAGCGAAGCACGACGATAGCTCGAAGCTATCTGAGCGTGCTGAGAGCGCAAAACATGTCAAAATTTCAAAACTGGACGTGCACGAGGCAGCATCAGTGCAAGAAGCTGAGACGACTACCGAAAGCTGTAAGTAGACATACCCGTTCTTACACGAAGAAGAAAACTGGGGTGGCAAGAATATTTCCAAGCCCGACACACCACGCAAAGAAGAATCATTGAAGCGCCAAAGTCAAAGTGGAGCGGATAAAAAACCGTTGAAACGTGGCAAGTATCTGACTCCGTGTCCGGACATAAACAGCGTTCTTGAGAGACCAAACAGGAATTGCAATCTGCCGTTGCTGATAAACGGGCAAGTGCCGAGGCCAGTCCGTATAGGAAGAAAAGACGTCACTTTTTATAACACGTGAGCTTTCGACTCCCTCGCGCAATAGGTGTTAATGACGAGATTGGTATAATTACCACACCTATATTGATAATTCCAAGAGTATGTTTTACGATTTCATTAAAACGTTAACGACTTTCGGAGCAACGGCGCCGACTTATAAGAGACGATTGACGTTACTCGGGGAAAAGTTCCCCAGAATGACAACAGAGTCGATTCAAATGTTGGAAACTTAGTAAGGTTAATTTTCTTGAGCGACGAGCCATCCTATCATATTTCCCAATAATGTCGTGACTGCTATCATCACGCCGTCGAAAATCAATCACTGATAGAAGTGGACGTAAAGCCATTCTATGAAGAGGGTCTGCAGATTTTGGAAAGATTCATTATACAGAAAATGTTAAATGTAGTTGTAAAGAAATGCATGCGGTGCGGAAGTAAAGGTGACCTCGGAAGTGTCTGTGGAATCGCACTTCTTGCAATGGAGTGCTTGCAGTGGTGGAGGCTAGCTGCAAATATGGGCTACGAAAACTGGTCAGGAGTATTGGCGATTGCTCAAATCCCTTCGAGACTTAAAGTACAGGAAACGGAATATAGGCTAGTTTCTGTAATAGAGTACATCGGTGCATCGGACCCAAAAACTGTTAGACACTATGTGGCATATATGAGTCGAATAACCGGGCGATGGGAAATACTTAATAACTTATGTCTCCGTAGAAAACCAATCCTCGCCACATCGAGAGCGCTTTCACAAAAAAGGATGTTGTCGCTTCTGATGTATGTAAAGCAGACATATATGACGTGCGACCTTCAGAAAAACACAATTGCTTTTTCTTCTTTAAGTGCCCTATGAGGTTTCTCTATCACGGGCCACTCGGAACAGATCTCCCACTCCCGTAATTCCCGTCCATTGACGATGTTCCTCAACCAAGACATCTGTCTTCTGCAGACTCCACTTCGCCCCTTAATCTTGATGATTGAGGCACTTCGCATATTATATAATAGTGGTACTTTTCGCAAATGGTACTGTTCGCAACTCAGGAATGCAACTTCTTCCATTTGTAAAAACCTTACCAAAATTCGCTCTTGGTTGTTTCGAAGAAGATGGCTGAGAAACAGACGGAGGCGGACAACGTTTTGTAATATTTACTCATTTTAAAATATGTGTAGATATAGACACAGTAACAATTGGGAGTTCAACTATCGAAGCTGTTAACGAGTACATCTCCTTGGCACAAATAGTCCAATTAAGTAGAGCCAACTTCGAAAAGGAAGTCAATCGCCGAATCCAGAGGCTCGGTTGAGCGGCGTGCGGGAGATTCATCAGTGCACGCAAAAAACAACTGAACAAATATTGATGCAATTTACAGTATACAGTTTCTGATGTAGATAGGTATATAGTTTATACATCATAATGCGTAATCTACATCACAATACATATTTTGGAGATTCTTCTATTATAAGAATCTGTTTAAAAATATTAAGCCTCTATACCCAAAAAAGACATTCACAATACACAAAATCTTTACATAGTAATACACAAAAAAGGCCAGAATCACAGAGGCAAACTCAATGCTTTAATTATACTTAAGTTAAAGTGTATGACGTGACGACTGTTGTCTTGTGACTGAAATGTTGCCAACTTTAAAATCTACTCAACTTAAAACTTAAAACGTAGTCCTAAATGAACGAATCTAAACCCTCTTATTTTATTTTTCACTCTCTCTTGAAGACTTGATGCTTCCAGCTTATTAAAGAAGTTTGTTGTTTGACTAATAGATAATTATTTCTGGGGTGTACAAGTGTACAAGCTGTTATCTACTATTATAATTGAAGGCACCATTTCTAGTAATGACCATTCAGATAGTCAAATATTTTTTTATGTTAAAGTCGATAGACAGGCTGACGGTCCACTTGATGGTAGGTGGCTACCGTCGCCTATAACACAAGAAACGCAACAGGTGCTGCAAGTGCGCTTCCGATTCAAGTGCGTTTCCACAGTTATTTGGGTAACCCGTCTGGCGACAGTAACATAAAACAACCGTTTAATAACAGCATGTGGGCTGTTGAGTGAGTAAAGGATGCCAGAACCCATTTCCCTATTCTCAACCCAATCCCTTATTGGTTGGCAGCGCACTTGCAGCATCTATGGCGTTGCTTGTTTTAGGCGACGGTAGCCACCTACTACCATCAAGTGGACCGTCAGCTTATCTTAACGTAAAAAAAAACTATACTAATAAATTTAAAAAAAAAAAACAATCGACTGTAGACTTCATCGGAACGGGAAAAGAATTTAAAAAATAAAATTAAACAAGAAAGCGAAGGTTTATTATACAGCAGCAATATACGAATACAGAGCCTCTATACAAATGAATTGGTGTATACATCTTGACTTTTTAAATTCGTCATAACAAAGGTAATTATATAGTCTATTGAGAATTAGTAATAATATTACTATTTAACCTATGTCACAGAAACCAACTGTCCTCTAGCCAAGATTATATTTTAGCGTTGAACTGTCCAAATTTTAATTAAGACTTGGAACTTACTGCTTCCACATCTCATTAATTTGAGAAAATAATCAATTTCTCAGAGAACTTAATGTACTCGTATAGTTTCTTCTCTAGAAAAGCAATGCAAATACTTTCTCAGTAAATAGATACCCAACACGGCCAGAAGCAATATAACAGTTATAACAACTGCCAAATATTCCATGGTTTCCATTTAGATTCACAAAAATTGTAAAAAAAATAATTAAATATCACAGGATAAATTGTAAAAATTTCAAAAGAAAATATATTTTATTTTGATAATTATTTATTTATTTATTTAAATATATGAACAATAATAATGTTTTTAAAATTTATGTCAAAATATAGAAATAAAATGTAACCACAGATAAAAAAATGTCTTTAGTGACTTAAAGCCACAGAATCTATTAAATATAAATAAAAATCTATTTAAGAAAATGATGTATAAGAGCATCACTAGTAGGAACTTGTGATTTTGGTTATTTTGCTTATTGTTTTAGTAATTACGTGTACAAGATTTGCATAAAAGAATTTTTTTGGAAAAGTTACAGAAAAAGTCGAAAATTTACCCCAAGACCACGTGGTCCGACTGCATCGTCCGATTGATCGGACGACACGGGACTTTTTTTCCTGTTGCACCGATTAAAGATTATGAATCGGACTATTTTGGGTGTATTTTTATATGAAAATGACAGAGCAACGACTGTCGGGTCACCTAGAATAATTTTGACATTTTATTTTTGTCTATTCATCGTATGGCTTACGGGCTACGCTTACGGGGGCAATAGTTATTGGTCCACGAGCCAGGCACAAATTTCGCCAGTCATTTCCTCTCCAGTGATAACTCGTAAGATGCTTGAGAGTTGTATCATTAAGCCCTGTGAACGTCAGCTGCCACTCCCTGGGTTGGTTCAGCAGTGGTAATAATATAATATCTTCATACATTCCACACAGCACCATCTAGCTCCACAGTAAGCAACTAATGCTTGTATTATGGATACCAGACAGTTGATATAATACATGGATTATTATTTTTTTTCTTTTAATACATACCTATTATAAATACTAACATCCATGACTCAGGTACAAAGGTAAATGTTAACAGATAAAAATTTGCCCATAGCGGGATTCGAACCCGCGACCGTTTGGTTAACAGCTGGGGTTACTAGCCACTAGCTGTGTGTGCCTGCACAAGGTCCCCCCCGCCTGGGGATTGCCCCGGTGTCTCCGGGCAATCCCCCATTGGCGTTAGTCTAGCCAGCAATGGTTAGGCCGCCCTGGGGTGGATCGGAGTTGTTGCCCTGGCAGAACCCGGTCCATCCCGCTCAAAGGGCAAGGAGGCACCGGGGAGTTTTAGTGGGTATTCCCAGTGCCGCTATTATTAGGTGCTGGGCGACCCCCACATACTCCTTCCGCCTAGCCAGCGGTAGGCAATCTGTAAGCGGATTACTCCTCGTTAAAAAAAAAAAGGTTACTAGCCACTAGACCAAACGTGTCGTCGAAGCGGTACCCTCCCAAACTTCATGTGCAGATAAACTATCATGTCACAAATTTGTCTGTTGCTGGCTCGCGGTCCATACAATACATGCTTAAGAAATATTACATTTTCTTCTCAAGACTTTTGTATATTAAACCAAACTAAATAAAAACGAGTTATGTAAATAGCTAATTTAATAAATCCGTTAATTGTACTGTTTGCATGAATATCGTAATTATAGAAGTATACAACATGAAGGCACCCAGTGCGTAGTCGTCTTCATTTAATTCTACTGTTTTGCCTCCTAATATTGTTTGTAACTCCATTATTAAAAGCTGAAAACAGTCATATCGTTAAGAATAATGACCACTCAGTGTCTAAGTTTGTATTGAAAAACTCCACGTGTGTATTATAAAAACTAGCTCCTTATAAAAAATAAAAATGAAATGATTTTGAATTATGATTTTGCTGGTGCCTGCGAGTTCGTCCTTGTTAAAAATAAAAATTACAACGCCTGATAAAATATTTATGTAATTATAATTTTGCCTAGCGTTAGATCTTTATTTTTAATTTGTATTTATATGTAAATTTAAATTAAATTTATTTACATTTATTTAAATAAGAAATAAAGATCTTATTCTTAACTTAGTTCCTTTGAGGCAGCAATTTTTCACAACCAGTTTATTAATCGTGCAAATTTTAACCAGATTCGTAACTTAGGACGAGCTATGAAATAGAAATTCATTTTCATTCTTTGATTCGATAAGGATAAAGATAAAGGTTCGAAACTTAAAGTGTACCTAAGGACATTGAAAAAAAAATAAAAAAAAATAAACCTAAGTAAATAAATGAATATAAAAATAATGAATTTTTGATTAACCCTTGTATAGATAGAGATATAATAGAAGAACACAAAATATATACTTACGATGGCCTGTAAAATAGTTCCAATAAAAAGCAACGCAATATGCATCGGCTTATAATAAGTCTTAGTGAAGATCCAGGTTATGTAGATCAGTGTCGTAAGGATAAAAAACACGAGACTGATCATAATTATGTATATCATGAACTTCGTGAAATCAAACTGAAAAACAATATGTATGTATTTTTTTATGTTAAGGTCAACAGACAGGCTGACGGTCCTCTTGACGGTAGGTTGCTACCGTCGCCTATTCTAGTGCGCTGCCAACCATAGAAGGATTGAGTAGAAGGAATAAGGAAAAGATGGAGTAATTGGCATACCTTACTCACTCATCGAAATACAACAGCATACATGCTGGTCTATTAACGGTGGTCTTTGGTAAAGGAGTGGTTACTGCAGCCAGACGGGCTGCCCAAAAGACTGCGAAACGCAGTGTTTCCTGCCATTACGTTTCAAATCTAGACTAGAGCCAACTTGGAAAAGTTCATTTCCAAAGTTAGAAGCAGCAGCAGCAGGAACGCACGGATTTTAATGCATTTTTTTGTAATTTCTTTTAGTCATTTTAAGTACATTTTAAAATCACTTTAAAAACGTTACGCAATTGTAATCGGCAATTCGGTTTTATTTTGCAAATTTTCGCTGAAGTGCGAGAAAGATTTATTTATTTATTTTATTAGAGATGGGTTTGCTCTTGGCCAGTATCCAGCCGTGATGATCTTATCTTGGCGAAGATGAGGCCTATGATGGAGCGAGCTCACCTAGAAGATGCCTATTCACTCGAACTGTGACAAGATTTAGGTTATATGAGCTCGGAAACACAGACGTCAGCAGGGAGTTACAAACCTTGGCACTGTGCATTATAAAGGATGTTTTAAAACACTTGGTCCGAATCGATATGAAATGATGAAAAAGATAAGAAAATTTGGAAAAATTGCCCGGGGAAAAAACGTAAAAACACCCACCATTTTTTTTCCAATTTTGACCGAACAGCCTCTTTCGGATTTAAAGGTAGTGTTTTGAAAAATACTCACTTTAGTACACGCCAATCCCAAACAAACAAATACAATGCAAGAAGTCGCTATCAGAGCTAATATTATAATGTGGTCTTCGCGTTTAGCGGTAATGTATCCCGTCATGCCTGTCATAGCTAACACCTGAAAGAGATGATATAGTACACTTGTTGTTTGTAATGAATAAACTCAAAAACTACGATGCCGATTTTAAAAATTCTGTCACCTATAGAAAGCTACATTATCAGCGAGTAAATTGAATCTAAAAAAACTGTTTAGCGTTAAGCAAAATGAAGCTAGATCTTACCGTTACCACAAGGCACACAATGTTGCAAGGGAACTGTCGGCTGCAAGCGCAACACGCCATCGTATAATTCATTGCAATCACAATTGCTCTAAAAATATAAATAAATGTTATTTCAGCACTAGCAGGGCACACTCGTTCCGCAGCCGTAAACTGGGCAGTCCGCTTGGCGACAGCAACCATGGAACAGTTAAGTAAAGATCGAAAGGCTATCGGTAATATTTTGTATTGTTTATTTATTTATTTATTTATTATACATAAAAAGTTAACTAAATAATATTTACAATGTCCAATAAAACTGAAAAGCAGTTTGTCTACGGGATTACTGAAGTCATGACTTAACCTTAATTTATATATTCAATATTAAATAAAATTAATGAATTTAAATAAAATTTCATTAATTTTTTTTTTTACTTAAGTCTTATTTTCCTCTCTTGCAATGTCTTCGGATAAACTATTAAGAATGTATGACAATCGCTTCTTTATAGTTCTGTCACCGCAATAGTTATGGCGAAATTATGACATTAGAATTTGACATGTTTGATTGCGGTGTGGATCGCACCCACCTCTCATCTATACATAACAGTATCTTAAACGAGCTGTGCCTGAGCCTACAGACACTTAAATATTTAAAAAAATTGTACATACCTATATACTGAAATCCCAGGAGAAAAACTAATTAACATCAGAAACCTATACCTTTATGGAATATTCACATAAATTATAAAGAAAAATAAACAAATTTACTTACATACAAGGCAGATATACAATGATTCCATGTGCAACGAAGAAATCTCGTAAAATTGGACTGAAAAATGTTTAAACACTATTATAAAATTAGAGATCTTGATTTGACTTTGGTTACACTTTTCGATTCTCCATCATTGAGTATTTTTCAATTTCATGTGTGTAGTAATCAATCGAATATAAACATAGTAGTGTCAGGGTACAGTGAGTTTCGCATTAATTTGGGCAGCCCATTACAGAAGAAAATCGTGAAATAACAGCATGTGTGCTTTTGTGTTTCAGTGAGTGAGTAAGGGATTCCAATGTACATTTCCCTATCTATTCTCAATCCCTTATCTAAACTAATATAATAATAATAATAATAATAATAATAAATATCTTCACACATTCCACATAGCACCATCTAGTTCCATACTAAGCAACTAAAGCTTGCATTATGGATACCTGACAGTTGATATACTACATAGATTACTTTTTTTTTTTGTAAATACATACATATTATAAATATAAACATCCATGACTCAGGTACAAAGGTAAATGTTAAAACATAAACCTTTGCCCAAAGCGAGATTCGAACCCGCGACAGTTTGTTTAACAGCTAGGGTTACTAGACACTAGACCAAACGTGTCGTCATATTATAAAGAGAAAAGATTTGTATTTTTGCATGTAATAAATAAACTCAAAAACCACATCTTGATGCTTTGATAAGTTTTTAACTAATGGAAAGAGCGATAAAGAGGAATGTTTTGTGCAACAATAAAAGTTACAAAGTTGCTAAGGAGTTGGGTATACCGCAGATTACTTGTTGCTGCAGTAACAATACACCAATTTCAAATCAAATTAGAAGTAAGTGAAATACCTTCGTCAACTGTGCTGATGATCTTCAGACGCCTAAACAGATCATTATAAAATAACAATTCCGATCACTTTAGCTTTCAAATAAAAAAAAATCAGATAAAAATCTACGATTCCACGGACAGACACACAGAGTTTTTGCGTCGGGCGTCGGGAGTTAAATAGAAATGTCAAGATTGTTTACAATACTTATAAGAAGAATTTGATAGAATAAACTATACATGATAGATTTAAAGTTACTACAAGTATTAATTTGTAAATCGAAGGAATTGTTTCTGGTACAAGAATATAACAGTTGGGCTGAAAAATTCGTAGGCTAACATAAAAGAAAAAAAAATCAGCTATGAAATTAGTACACGTGTCTTTTGAAGGTTAGGGTTAACTAAAAATCCTAACTTTAATACTAGTAGCGCCATCTGTGTATTAGCCTACCAACTTTTCAGCCCAACCTTGTATATATATACAAAAATTCTCGTGTTTGTGACCAAACTCCTCCGAAACGGCTTGACCGATTTTTATGAAATTTTTTGTGTAGGTATATTCGGTAGGTGTGAGAAGTAATAAGGGTGGCCCACCCGAAAACAAAATTTTTTTTTGGCAAAACAACGTTTGCCCAGTCAGCTAGTATTATATAACAAAAAACTTACTTTGCTAAAATAGTGAAGTTTAAAACGGTCGTAATAATTAACATTATGAGGAGAATCGTAAAAACGGTTCGAATAAAAACACTACGACTTTCCGGATTATCCTGTAGTAATTCGCCTCCATGTGCCGATGCTGCAACATAAAATAATTGACATGTGAAGATTTTTACTTTTCTATTTTTGTTTATTCATTACAAAAACTCAAAAACTACTGGACCGATTTTATACAGCTACATTATCAGCGAGTAATATAGGCTTTATTTTATAAAGTTACGCGTACAAAGTCGCGTGCAACAGCTAGACAGAAATAAAACTTCCCCAGCATACACTTTCGTAAAGACTTATCTAGGTATATGCATAACTAGGGGATCAAAAAGACTTTGTCAAGCCCGAATGGCAGCGCCACCTATTGGATCCAATTGTGAATCTATTTACACATACATCACACCATCATTATTGATTCAGTTGTTTAGGAGTTCAGTGAGATGCACATGTACAGAATATTATACATAAGAATATAATATATACATACAGGTTGGAATGTTATGATCGCAGTATTCTTATTAAGATTCTTCTTATAATAACTGATTGTCAAAAATATTTTCCCATGAAAACGTCCAACTATAATGTACATTTAAAATAGCTACCGCCTATAAAGGTATTTCTAATTTTTTTTTGTATTCCCCCGGGGGTTACACCACCCTCGTGGACCATTTATTTTGTAACAAATATTATCAACTTAACATATTAATATTATTATTATTAAAACATGATTGTACATTTATCTGTGTATTTATTAATAAGTGTGATAAAATAAACTCGACCAATTGCTAGGATGGATTAAAAAAAGTGAGGGAGGTCCAGTACCCCTAAATTAATTAGGGTCTTTATTTACCTATTTTTTTTTACTACTAGTTTGTTTTATTTAGTTAAATTATGGAGTTTCTAAAATATTGGAATTGCTGGCGTATGTTTAATAATCATTTTCGTAAGTTCAATACTCGTAAGCACCGCAAATATGTTGCGTCGCATTCTCTCTTCGGTTATTAGCATTATAGTAAGTTGAGAAAACAAACTCTTCTAAATACCTAATGTCTATTACTGACTTCACTTACTCGTACAGCATGCCCTTGTGTTTTTTTATGGCCTTAATTTTTATGTAACATTTTTATAAATAAAGATGACAAAAAGAATTTTACAATATTTACACACAAATATGTAAAGTGTATAAAAAAGAAGATATAAAGTTATTCTATGTATATAAAAAAATGAATAAGGGTAAAAAAATTTAATAAGTAATTGTTTGGTATAGCGGCTCCGTTGTCAAATCCAAGCAGTTTCGCTGCAGGCTTGAATCGGAGGCGCGTTCCTAGAATTTACTGTGATATAACAGCGTACCTATAGTGCTTTTGTGTTCATCTGTTCAAAAATAGATTGTTTTATAAGGATGGCTTACATGGACTAAAAAAAGTATAAATCTGTACTGGTTTAAAACCATAAGTTCCGGTTCTTTTCTGATTTACTCCGTCACTTTTGATTTCGGTAGCATCGGGTTTTATTTTTACAGTAAATTCTTTATGCTCATTTGATTCGTGTTTCTTTTCAACACTTTCATCGACTTCAGATTTAATATCTTTTTCACAATTTTTTCCATCTTTATCTTTGTACGCTTCATCGAAATTAATAGTAACATATTCTATACTTGTTTCATTGTCTAGATTAACATCGATATTTACTGACGACTCATTCATATCGTAGCAACTTTAAATAAAAAAGCTAAAAATCAAATATGAAATAAATTAATAAAATTATCATTTTGAAAATACTCTCAAAAATGACACAAACACATACAAAATGTCACTATAACGTCAATAATGATAGCTAAAAACATTCACATTCTGTATTTGACTTCATAAATCTATGGAATACACCAAAGCAGATTCGAATAGTTTCTATAACAACCTCCCAACTGATCCTTCATTGTTGGTAACATTTAGATTTGTCAATAGGTACTTCCTTATAAAAGTACAGGGCACACTGGGTTTTGCAGTCATAAATTGGGCAGCCTGTCTGGCGGCAGATTCCTTATGGTAGGGGAGCCCACGATGCTAAATGTGGAGTCATTCGAGCGTCATGGGGACCTATTGGATTTTGAAGATTAGATGGTAAGAAGAAAAAAAGGTTATATAAATTTACCTTTTCAACAGTGGGGTGAGCGTATACAGGCGTTCAAAAGTTTGTAGACGCTGCATTAAGAAAAATCCTCCAAATAGTCGTCAGATTAAGAATCAGCACAATCGGGAATTCAAGCTGAGCGGTCTGTATGAAAATCTGACACGCGTCTGACGCGAAAATAGAGTATTTCAAAATAGCAATCGCCAAAAATCTTTTTTGCATTTTCAAAAAGCTGCCACGCGCTTGCATTACATTCGAATCGCCTGTATTTTAAATGGGAGCTTAGTTTGGGTTCACTTAATCTCCTCTCTGAAAATCTGACGCGCTCGAGTAGTATTTAAATTTTTACCCCAACCCCCACCAACCCCACCATCCAAACCGCCAGATTAACACATATCCCTTATCGGAGACACGTGGGGTATATACATTGGCAATATCTGACGCGCTCGAGTAAACCCCAAAATCCCCTCTTGGGTTATTACAGAAAATTACTGCTATCGGGCTGGTCGCTAATAATATATACTGATTATACAAATGCAATCGTTTGAAGCCGTGGCGAGGCAGTGTAAAGCCAATAAACGCATCAGTAACACCTAAAGTTGGTACGTCTGTAGTGTTAGGGAGGCGCACACACACTGTCCTGTCGTACACGTAGAAATGTTACATAAGCGATTATTTTGTCGCTAGAGCGATCAATCAAACATGCACATACAAGTACAAAATTATTTAAACTTCCGCTTACTTCGCCATTCATTAATTGCCAAAAGTTCATCACAAGTCCATCTATGCAGTTGCGAAGTTGTCGTAAGCAACAATATGAAAGCTGAACCTAGACTAACCGCGTTTCCAGCGCAATAATAGCTAATGTGCAAATTCAGTATAAATCCAGCAAAGCAACTAGTAGCCGCGATAGTAGCCAATGTGCGACCTCGGCACAAAATCCGGCAAAGCAACCAGTTGCTCGCGCGATAGTAGCCAACGTGCGGCTTCAATACAAATCCAGCAAAGCAACTAGTTGCTCGCGCGATAGTAGCCAATATGCGACTTCCCTTAGTGTAGGGCAGTTAGTGGCACTACTCACGTCACGTCCGAGAGTCCGATTTTGTAAATAGACCAGTTAGTCTATATCGTGTTCTGAAATTGTAACCCTCATTCTGTTAGCAATATCGGCTCAGCTAATACAAGCTTGTTTAGCAACTGTTTCGCTGTTTCGTGCTTTGAATGCTAACTACGGAGAGACGTAACGCGATATTGCGCGTTAATTTCCAGTTTTGTTGCGTTTCACACAAATTATAGGATTACTGGGAACAATGTTTTGCATATAAAATACCTTGTGATTATTTTATAAAGACCGCTAACTAATATTATATATCCGTACAGTCAGCCTGAGTAATTTTGAATAGTTTTTTTATTTATATTTTAACATTAAATATTATGTGCTTACTCCAATATATAGAATTATTACTAGCGACCCGCTACCGGCTTCGTACGGTTGGAATTTTGCACGACAATAGGTGGTGGAGCGCGGGCGACAGTTGCTGCATCAAGCGACTCCCGTCGTTGCGTTTTCGTTACAAACACTACATTAACTCAATAAGTAAATGAAAAACTTAATCGAGGTGGTGTATGCAATCTTGCTTTCCATTCGGGGTATATTCGGTTTGAGATTGAGATATGGTTTGAAGTTATTCATGACCTTAATAAAGTGTTAGGTATCAAACATTTAGAATCAACAGACGTCCGGCGCGCGTATTAGTTAGTATATGTCCCTACATTTTGTGTCTTATTGTTATCTTGGTAATAATGTAAACGTGGGTGTGATAGTATTACACAATGGCTCATGAGATATCCCTTTTGTATTGTTGACAATAATTAATGTCCTCTACATAGATTTAGTTTACACAATCACTCGAGTAGAGTGATTTAAGCTTTTAAGATTTTAAACAGAAGGCGTTTTATATTATTACTAAGAATAACTACAAGGAACTACAACAAGGAATACAAGGTAACTACAAGGAATAGAACTCCCCTCCGGCGTCTGTGTTTCCGAGCTCATATAATCCAAATCTTTTTAAAGTTCTCGAGAATAGGCATCTTCTGGGTGAGCTCGCTCCATCGTCGGCCTCGTCTTTGCTACACGGTTAGATGCTGGCCAAAAGCAAGCCTATTAATAAAAAAAACAGGAATCTGGCAGTAGAGACGCAGGGAACATAATATGGACCTGTGCAACTTTCGGATTTTAAATAAGTAACTGTACACATGAATAATATATTAATGGTAGTAATATAAATATGAAAACTCGCCAGCAATATCAATAATGAAGCGAAATTTCGCAAATATATTCCAAAACACAGAGAGTAAAGTAATATTTCATCAAAAGCCAGCCAAGTCGTGCCAACTTAAATGTTGCGGTTATTTTTGTAAAATGGCTTTTTTAAGAAAAATCCTAAAATTATTACAAATATCCGAAAAAAAACTAACCCGTTTCTAAACTAAAAAACTAAACCCCCCCCCCCCCCCCCAACTTAACATTTAATTGAGAAAATTCTAATGATCCCAGAAATGCATCTGCTATAAGTTGCTGAAGAGCTGAGTGTCCTGCAGACTACTTGATGTTGCAGCATCAAAGAAAGATTTCCATGTCGTGGAAATACCATCGAAGTAATTAATTGTTCACCAAATTTCAAATCAATCAAACCTGTGGATGTTAGTGAAATCCCTTCGTCAACTAGGAAATGAGTTGATAACCATCAAACGCCTCAACATCAACTCGATCTTCATAAACTATAGCGAGGAATTATCTCAATAATGTCAGCATTCAAACAAAAAAAAGATCAGTCGGTCTATGCTTTTGGAGCTACGATGCCACAGACACAAAAGTCAAACTTATAAGTAACACCTATCTTAAACATCGGGCGTCAGGAGTTAAAAAGAAGAAAGTTCCATGAAGGAAAGCCTTGTAAAAGGGATGATAATATTTATTTCGAACTAGCGACCCGCCCCCGGCTTTCGGACAGTCAGTCCATTTTTCTCTTCATAAGAACCTTTAGTAGTGTCTATTACCGAGATTTTGAAAAACCCACTCGTGCCACTGAAAGCTAAGAGCAAAATATTTAATTCGTGCATTCTACCTGTCTTGACGTATGGCTGCCAAACATGGAGCTTAACTAACGATAATGTTCATAAATTGGAAACCTGCCAACACAACATGGAGCGAAGTATACTCAACATAAAACTAAAAGATAAAGTAAGCTAAATACTATAAGAAACCAAACTATGACCACAGATGTTACTTACTGTATTAAAAAACTAAAATGGAGGTGGGCAGGCCATGTGATAAGAAGTAGAAAAAATAAATGGTCTAGTGAAATAACAGAGTGGTGCCCGAGACAAAACAAAAGAAAGAAAGGGAGACAACGTCGTAGATGGGAGGATGACATTAGAAGAATAGCAGGAATTACTTGGAGAAGACAAGCACAGAACCGCACCCTATGGCAAACTTTAGGGGAGGCCTATGCTGGAAAGCAAGATAATCTTCACATACCGGTGTCAGATCAAAATTCATTGTAATAGGTTAAGTCATATAGTATATGAGATTATTAAATAAAGGCTATTATTATTATTATTATTATTATTACCGTACACGCACGCTATAGCGAACAGGGGCCAGGTTCAGCTAGTTAAAAATGAATATCTTTTACAAAATTATTTTAAACATAAACATTTAAAACGAATTAATGATAAAATTTTCATTTAAAGGTAATTCAAATAATGACTAATTAAGCAGTTTTCCCGCAACATAGGTCAGCGATCTCAAGTCGGGATTCAATTTCCTAGCACATACATCATACTCGGCTCGCGATTTTGTTCGCGATTCGTTCATTTTACCGCATATTTATGAAGTTCAACGTTGAAACGAATACTCATTTTGACGTACAAAGAGAGGCTTCCGGCTATATTTGACAGAATGTTCTAAGGTAAGTAGTATAATTATAAAGTATATTATTATAAAATCATATAAATCTATACAAATTATAAAATAAAGTCGCTACCCGCCATTGCCCATTTCTCCGCAGACTACTAAACCACCTAACGGATTTTGATTCGGCTAACACTAATGGAAAGAGCGATGGTATGAAGTAGGGGCGGGGCACAATAGGCATAACCTAAATCTAAACATCGCTCAAGAATTAATCACCTACTTATTAATCACATACAGTTATCAAGAGGAGAGGAGAGGAGAGATGAGGTGAGATGAGATGAGAAGAGGGGAGGAGGAGAGGAGTACTTGCAAGTCACGATGCCATACTTACGTCGGTTCTTAGATTTTAATAAAAAAATTATTAGATTTTGTAAAAAAAAAAGTAAATAAGTACTGTGATTATTTATAAAAGTGAATGAGACAAATTGAGAACTGACGAATCCTTTTTTTTTTCTCCACGATCGCTTGTACATTGTACAATTAATGGCAGGTGTCTAAGTCCTTGACACATATCAAACATGTCATCACGAAACTCGTCAAACATGAACGCGGGGTTTACATCTGAAGCCTTTATCCCTCCGACGACCCATGCCAAACTCATTGTCTCGACAAACACTGAAATTCAATCAAATGGAATTAACGAGACGTTTGTATGTCGCATACGACCGGCGACTTTATTGTTACAAAAATACCTTAAAATATTATATTCATAAAAAAAATTCGCCGAAAAATATGGGCAAAGACTTATAAAATACTTTTTTTTTATGTTAAGGTCGACAGACAGGCTGACGGTCCACTCGATGGTAGGTGGTTATCGTCGCCTATAATAACACAAGCAACGCCATAAGTGCTACAATAAGGGATAGGGAAAATGGGCTCTGGCATCCCTTACTCACTCACCGAAACACAACAGCACATAATATGCTGTTATTTCACGGTGGTATTCTGTAAGGTGGTGGTTACTGCCGCCAGACGGGCTGCCCAAATGACTACGGAACGCAGTGTGCCCTACCACTACTTTTCAAATCTAGACCAGGACCGGGAGCTCTCAATGTAGACGTGTAGTTTAATAGAGGCCTCTGGTCGACAGTGGATCCAGGTTGCTTCTGACCGGTCCTATTGAAAAAGTATGAAGGAGACGTATGTCCAGTAGTGGACTTCTTACAGCTGAGATAATGATGATGATACAAATTTTAAAAAAAGTGTGTATGTCAGCTTTGACGCACGACTGGAGTTTACTCCTTACGATCGATAAATAAATAATTTAATAATTATAATTAAAACATGTTAATATAATATATTATATGTATTATATTATATTAATATGTATTGAAGTATATTGTAGCCTGTAACGCGTAACGTGTGACATGTGACATTTGATTTTACTCCCATAAATTTTGATACCCCGGGCTTATCTATTCTTAAGGTGTAAACTCCAAAAAATTATGAATTAAATAAATACTAGCTGTTGCACGCGACTTCGTCCGAGAAACTATAAAATATAGCCTATGTTACTCGCTGGTAATATAGCTTTCTATAGGTGAAAGAATTTTTAAAATCGGCCGAGTAGTTTTTGATTTTATTCATCACAAATGTACAAATATACAAATCTACTCTCTCTATAATATTAGTATAGATATAGATTAAATTTCATACACTTAGATAAGTATGGGTTCTGAAATTTGTGAAAACCATTATCTTATAACTTGGAGCCTCGTCAGCTTACGCAGTATATGAAGGAGACGGAATCTAATATTCTGGTGCTGTAACCTAATAAACATCGCCCCTGAGAACCGGCCCTGGGACACTCTCAACTTTACGGTAATGATGTAGCGTTAGTTGCCGTAATCATCTATGGATTATTGCTACAATTGCAACTGCTCTGTTAAATGTTTACAAATTAATAAGGAGCCCTTTAGTAAGCCCAGCTAAATAATTAAAAACAAAAAATGGCACTCCGGGAGTGCCGAAAGGAGTGACAGAAGTGAACTTGAACAATTACGTGTTTATTTTTTGAATGGTCAAAAAATATTTTATTGTGCAGGAAATACTTTTAAATGAAGTGTTTTTTTATTCATTATTATAAACTACTAGTAAAAAAATTATATTGCAATTATTTTTTAATGTCAAAAATGTCAACATGCATGTGTATCAATTTACGTACAATTTACGTATATGTATATATTTACTTAATACATAATACATAATAATTATATACAGAGGTGTCGGTTACGGTAACAGTGTCGCGAGTTCAATGGATGGACCGATTTTGATCCGTTATTGTTTATTTTGAAATCGGGATCGTTCTTATACCTACAATTTATGAAGATCTTTTAAGGCGTTTTAAGACCATCAGCCAAATTCCTAGTAGACGACCAACTTCCACAGGTTCGATTGATGTGAAATTTGGTATAATGTTACTTCGATGGTATTTCCATGACGTGGTAACCTTGACCTGATGCTGCAGTATCTAGTACCTAGTCTGCGGGATAACCAACTCCTCAGCAACTAACATCGGATATAGCGTGTTTGAGCTCAATAGAAGGTGGGGGTTGGTTTATAGTTTTCAAAAATATCCCTTGTAAAAAAAATATCTTCTTTTATAACAATATCAAACGCCATATTAATAATCAGAATACAGAATCATGCAGCTCATAGTTTCTGGAAATCAATTATTACTTTGATGACGCATAAACAATTTATGTACGAACTTTGTTATTGGCCGCCTAATTTCTCTTGGGAAGTAAAGTTAACGATAGATGAAGTCGGTATCTCAGTTTTATCCAATTTACTTAATCTTTTTTTTAATAATTTATATCAGATTACCCAAAACTTACAATGATAAGTTTAACACACTTGGACATTTTCCAATTGTCGAAAATGTTTTATATTTATACTCTTATATGTATTTTTGTATTTTTGTAATGAATAAATTCAAAAACTACGGGGCACATTTTAAAAATTCTTTCATAAATATTCGTAGAAAGCTATATTATCAGCCATAGGCTAGGCATAGGTAACATGGGCAATTTTTTATAAAGTTACGCGGACAACAGCCTAGTATTTAAATAAAAATGAAGAAGTTTTCGCCTTTAAAAATTATCAATGTATAAATGATTTTGTATATTTAAAGCGGGTAAAATGGATTACCCGCTGAAGCTCTCTTTCAATTAATATTTATCACGAAACCCCTTCAGTATGAGTTTACATGGTAAAAACAACATACGCAATAATTTTAAAATGTTTATTCGCTCAGAATTCATTCCGGGCTGCACAATTATCTCATTTCGGTTTGGAAAGCTGTGATGTAAAACATCAAAAGAACTCGTGACCTAAAACCGCGCGATATATACATATATATGTATGTTTGCGTTTTCGTATCTAAAAGGCTTGACACTGACAGAGTATAAAACGGTGGGTGGTAAAAAATGCACAGAATGACGTCAGTGGGTTAAAACATTCGCGTATCTATATCTAAGAACTTTAAGAACTTCTCTTGTCTATTTTTATGTACTAGCTTTTGGCCGAGACTTCCTCCGCGCCTCCTTTTCTTGAGTTTCCTTTTCTAAATGTATACTAATAATATAAAGAGAGTTTTGTATTGTATTTATGTTTGTAATGAATAAATATAAAAACTACAAGGCCGATTTAAAAAAAAATCGCATTATTTTTTTTTTATTACAAACATACAAAATACAAATCTTCTCTCTTTATAATATTAGTATAGATGATGATTAGTAGGTGACACTGTGTTATGATGATTAAGTTATATATTAACTATATTATATAACCTATTAACACTATATTAAACTATTTTTTAAGAAACCCAACCGCATCATACGTTTACAGTATTTGGGTAAATCAAATGATACACTATTATAAGCCTTATTTATTAAAGTCCAAATGTGTTTGAAACTGAGATGGTTCTGTAATTGATAATCTCTGCACGTGAGCCCTTTTTGTGAATAGGCACAATGGGAGCTTTTTTCCACATGGACACATTCGCATGGATGACTTATTTTTGTTTAAGCAAAATAAAGCTAAGAAAAAGAAAAAGGAAAACAAAACAAAAGAATAGTATACTTACAGATAGGCACACACTTTTTGTATACACCCATTCGCACACCATATAATTAATAAAACACAAACTCTAAAAACGACTATCAAGCTGTACCTGATGACAGAAACTTTTTAAAAAATCTCCTTTTTAGTAAAATATGTTACGATTTTGCGATTTTTAACGACTAATTGCGAACATTACGGCGGAGTCGAATTTATTTTATACATTTTTAAATAAGAGTAGCAACAAAATGTTACATTCATATAAATTGTGAATGTAGTGGCCAAGTCTTGGGGTCTTTTATACCCCAAGTAAGACGGAAGTCACGTCTATTGGTCATTGTCCTTTTTCCCCGGTTTCCGGATATGTGTTGCCCATAAATTCTTAGAATTTGCAGTGAACACTCATTTTTTTCGACGCCATTGTTGGCTTAATTTATTACGCTTTTTGGAATGGAGAATTCACTATGAGATTCAAACGGAAAAGTTGGACCAATTTATGATAAAGTAAGTTTATGCTTCCACTAGAAACGAAAAAAAATCAACTTTTTAAATGAAAATAAATCGCAATATATGACGGAGCATCATTTGAGATGGCACTGTCGATTTTGGCATTGGCAGAATAAGGTTTGTATTAAAGAAAATTTTTGGAAAATCTGCGGGAAAATCTTCGAGGCAAATACTATGTGTATGCAAAATCTCATGATGATCAAGTTTAAAGCGTGAAAAGGTAACACAGACATTTAAATTTTTTTCAACGCAAACGAAATCGCGGTCACCAGTTATTAGTATATAATATGGCAGTGTATTTATTGCGACGAGCTTCTAAACGGCTTGCACTCCGCGTACAGTGTGGTACAGTTCTAATGAAGTTTCAACGAATCTCTTCGACATTTTTATCCATCTGAGGACCTTGTCAAACAAAATAATTTGCAGAGCGACAATGGCATTATACAAGACATGTGTGTTCGGTGAATTGGGTTAAACGGTTCACGCGTCTGAAGAAACTGTCGTAAAGGAAACGTGTTAAGTAAATGGTGAATCGGAACAAGCAATAAGCAGAAATAGATTGCCATTCCCCTCCTTTTTCCATTTGCAATCCACCAGACCTTAGGAAGTGTGTTTAGTGCGAGCAATTTATTAATTAGTAATGATTGCAGTACAGGATCCGATGGTGCCCGAGACTTCGTCCGTATCGACTTAACTATCTGTGTGCTAAATTTTATCTAAATCCGTTCAGCAGTTTGTACGTGAAAAGGTCCATACATTCATCTATCCACCCCCATAAACTTACGTTAGATTTTTCCCGGAGAAATAAGGAAAGATCAATATCAGCAAGTCGATTTTGTTACACCATTATCTCATTGCATCCCACTAGTGAGAAGTTTTTTCCAACTATCCACATTAGTCATTTTTCAGAATTACCAGTTGTAAATAATACGAAATAGAACATGCAAACTTTTATTATCAAACATGTCGATAACATTTATCGGTGCACTTTTCACAATAGTTGCATCAAGACTGATAACCGGTCAGTCTTTATACACTTTATCAAGAACTGCGAAGTGGTTCTAAACGATTAAAAAATTGATTAAAAAATACACGCAGAAAAAACACTAATCTGAAACCTCCCTAATAACTGGTCATTCGTCGTTATGCAAAATGACTAATGAGATACAAGTATTTTTTGTTATTTTATTAATTATTATTTATTATTGTATTAAAGACGGTTGTTAAGTTAGCTATGGATAATTATCTGAAATACGAGTAAATATTATTATTCAAGTATTTATTTCATTTCTTAAATTTAATTTTTTTACAATAAAAATAAAAAATCAATAAATATTATTAAAAATATATATTATTTTTGTTATTATAATTTATTGAAACAATATTCCCACTCATGACAATGGGGATAGTGGGATGTACCGCATAATTCCGCGCCGTTCATCGCTTCGCCTGTCACAAACACCATTTGACTAAATGCCATCTCCAGCATTATGTCGCAAGCAGGGGACTGTGTAATGCTTACTCCGCTTTCGGGGTTCCGTCTAAAAGGAAAGCGACCACTTTTCTTGAACGACACTTTTATGGGTGCGTATCAAACATTGTTCTTTTCCGGAAAAATCGTTAGTTTATATCAAGTGCCATTACTAATTAAAGCTGATCTCATTACTTTTCCCTTGTTGTCTTTTAAACATTATTTTTGCAATTTAGGTGAATTTTGTGGCAGTGGTAGGACAGTTATTGGAAGTAATCCTTAATAACAATGCCGATCACGTCAGCTTCCAAACAAAAAAAAAAACGGATCAAAATCCAACCATACGTTTGAGAACTACGATTTCACAGATAGATGGATACGCAGATATACACACGTCAAATTTATAATAACCTGTTTTTGCATCCTGCGTCAGGGGTTAAAAATCACATAAAAGAGTTGTTATGCCCCAGGTGCGGGCTTCGATTTAACAATGTATGCTTCAACGTTTAGCTGGAAAGCAACAAACATAACTCTGCTGACCCACAGTCATATGAGTGTAAATTTATTTATATATCGTTATGCGAGTCTCTTATAAACTGCGCAATATAAAAAGAGTCTATTTTAGTCGAGTGGTACTATACTTCTAAAAAAATCTTAATTAGATATTGTTGAATGTCAATCGCTCACAAAGTGGCCACAACCTAAGCTAGGCAAAATATTTCTTAACACATTCCAAATAACACCGCAGGTAAACTGCATTCTTTTTTAAAAATGTAAACTAATTATTTGAAATGAGCTTTTACATAGTTAACTAGAAAAACTAAGAGCAAACAAGGAGCTCCTAGTTATAAATGGACTGGAAAGTTGAAAATTGTTACCGGTCAGTTTGTAAGAGATGAAAGTTGAATATCATAGTAGTATTTAATTTGTTCCGTAAAAAACGTATTGCAGTGTAAACTTGTTTAAACAAAATAGCTGTGTCATCAGTGAGATAATAAAATTCTATCCATAATTTTCAGCGAATCGGATTACCTGTCCCTATTTTCCACTGAGAGATCTCTTTAAGCATCCCATCTTCATCTTTATACCTTTGTAGGATATAATCTATAAATACCCTTTGTCCTTTTTCTCCTTTTCGTGCGAGAATAATAACAGAATAAATTAAGTCACGATTTCGGGTACAGGTGCCTTGATTTTTATACAATAAAGAACCTTACTTGAAGCTAAATAAAGACGATAATTGAATGTTCATAGTGTATCTATTAATACAATTTCGGCCAAACAAATCATACAGTTGACAACTCTGCTGAGTCGGTTGTCGTGGTTACATTTCATCAAATTCAAAATTTCCTTCCTGCT
Organism: Synanthedon myopaeformis; assembly: GCA_944738685.1. Lineage (NCBI taxonomy): Eukaryota > Metazoa > Arthropoda > Insecta > Lepidoptera > Sesiidae > Synanthedon > Synanthedon myopaeformis. The sequence goes on along the minus strand of OX122938.1, from coordinate 2,483,972 downwards.
TTTATAGTAATTTACATTAAACTAGGTGGTGCACGCGAGTTCTTCCGCGTTGAATTATATATAAAAAGCTTTCTCGTTATTAAGCTTTTAAAAAAGCTTTTCATTATTGAAAACCGCTTTAAAGTCAGTTGCATAGTTTAAAAGATCTAAGCGTACATGCGAAAGGTCAGACGGCGTTAGGCGACTTTGTTTTATACTATGTAAATAAAGATTTTCGACGTGTTATAAAAGTAATGAGTTGCCAACAAAGATTGTGATATAAGAGATGATAGGTCTATATAAAAAAAGAATAGCTAAATATGTTACTATTGTCGCTAAGCTCAAAACTCGGGAACGGATGGACCGATTGATTGATTTATTTATTTATTTTCAAATATTCGCTTGAAATCTTAGAAAGGTTTTTATGGAGAATTTTTATTTTTAAATACCAGAAGAAATGTAAAAATCCCATTTTTCTTTCTCCCATCCAAACTTCCTAGCTGGAAATTCAAGTCTTAATCAAATGTTGACATCAAACATAATTAAATAATACAAATCTGCTGTCAAAGTTAAATCTGCTGTCAAAGTCAAATCTACTGTCAAGTCAAACACAATTAAATACAATTAAATGACACAATTCTTCTGTCAAAGTCCAGAATACTTAGCTTTTGACAAAACAACTTCTGTCAGGTCAGCTCACAATCTGGGGTAGGTAGTCTGTGGGTCAGCTAGTAGTTCCTTATGGATTGCAATTGCGATACCTACTTTGATAAAGGATAAGAAGGAAATATGGGAATGGGCTTTGACATTACTTGCTCATCACCATGGTTTTCGGCGTAACGGTGCTCGTGGTCACTGCTACCAAACTGCAGCCTGTTCACCGACCTCAACGTTAAAAACCGTTAACGTCGGTAACGTTAACGTTAAAAAAATTGCGATGTAGTACAATACTATGCATGCAGTATTGTAGTGGACATATAGTACGAACGATAGTATCTCTGCCCGCACTCACTGCCTGCGCACACAATTTTTTGCCCGCGTTCGCATAAATCAACACCCCCGCTGTCGGCTGTCGGCCACTAATTTACGTCGAACCGAGATAAATTCTATTACTACTCGTTTGCCGTTTGTTCCCGGCCTAATCGAATGAAAGAAAGATTGATAGGTTGCCTCAAGTTCGGTGTGCGGTTATTCGTGGCCAGTTGTGTACAAATGTATATTAATTAGTGTTGTCTTCATTACAATGTTTTTGGGCACGCAGTAATACACCTTTTACCGCGAATAATGTGGTAACATACACTGCTTTTATTTGGGCAGTTAATTTAAGGTTTTTTTATGTTAAGTTTGGCAAACAAGCTGTCGGTCCACTTGATAGTAGGTGGCTACCGTCGCCTATAACATAAGCAACGCTATAGGTAATGTAAGTGCGCTGCCGACAATTATAATAGGATTAAAGATAAGGAGAGGGAACAGGCAAATAGGCTGTGGCATACCTTACTCACTCACTGAAATACAGTTCTGTTATTTCACACAAATGCTGTTATTTCACGGTGGTCTGCTGTAATGGAATGGTTACTGTCGCCAAACGGGCTACCCAAATGACTACTTCTACTACAAGTAAAAGTAAAAGTAGTGGAAAGTAGTGCCCTGCCACTACTTTACAGTTCCAGACCAGAGCCAACTTTGAAAAGTTCATTTCCAAAGTTGATCCTGACGGGAATCGAACTCAGAAACCCTGGAACACCATGGATTTCACTCGAGAACCTTCTCATCTCAAACAATCAGTATGGTTAGTACAGACACCAAATTTATAGGTACATACATAAACAAACCAAAAATATTAGGAATATTTATTTTTTATAAAAAATAAATAATTAATTCGCCACGAGTACCTGTCCACGGCGGAGTTGCTTTAGATGAATTCTTAAATCCGCTGTCGCTGAAAATACCAGAACAGGGATTTTAAGGGTTTTAAAGGTTTACGTTATTCGGACGTCTGACAAGGAGTTGCGAATGTTTGGATACTCCCAAATCATTCCCAAGTAGGATGTAATATGTGTGTTTCAATTATTCATATAAAAAAATTATCGAAATTAATCCCAACTCAAAAGGCTTTCGTTTATATTAATCTAGCTGGTGCCCGCGACTTCGTCCGCATTGAAAAAGGAAACATATAACGTCTGACAAAATATATGAGCATAATTTATTCAATGTTCAATGCAGCATGACTTCGATCATGTTCTCCTTGCTAGACAGTCTGTTGTTCCCGTAGACAGTCTGGATGATTAGAAACTTTATCCCGCGAGCTTTGGAATAATCTCCCTTCTGAGGTGTTTTCACCTAGCTGCAATAATATGTGCTTCTTCAAGCGACCAGTAAACAAATTCTTGCAGGGTTGGCAGCTCACCTGCAACAACTGAAGTTGCTTTTGTCCTTGAGTGACGGTATCCACCTACCATCAAGTGCGCAGTCAGCCTGCCTACCACCCTTAGTAATATAAAATATACATTTTTATATTATTTTTTGTAGTTTATATAACACAAACTGCTCTAATAAATTGTTTCATACATACAATAGGAAAATATCTTTATAACACAACTGATGGACAAACTAAGCATACAGAAACACAACAACGCATCAATGCTACAGAAATAGCACCTACTCAAATAAATCACAAAAAAATAGCATATCCATACACCTGTATATATTCACGAATCACTGTATAACGAATTAGGAAGTATGACGGACAGACAGAAGGAGCGACAGCAAATTAATCCGTGCGTACTGTTTACAAATGAATCCTTCGGTCCGCTTGTTACAAGGATCTAAAATAGCTTTTTAATAAGTAGCTTCAGCTTTGTATAATAAATTCTGTATCAATGTAGGTATATCAGATAAAATAAAAACTAAAGACCCTGTAGACGCAAATTGAAGACGGTAAAACAACGTCTAAGTATTGGCAGGAACACTGCGTTTCGCAGTCATTTGGGCAGCCCGTCTGGCGGCAGTAACCTTACAGAAATAACAACATATGTGCTGTTGTGATTCGGTGAGTGATTAAGGGATGCCAGAGCCCATCACCCCATCCCTTCCTTTTCCCTTATCCTTAATCCTTTTATGGCCGGCAGGGCACTTGCATTGCAAAAGTTTTACCAATTGTGTTTCTGGTTAAATATTAAATCTGTAGCTTTCTCGTCATTACCTAGAAAATCATGTGAATAAATTACATACATTGACATCAATATTATAAACCTTAGATGCATTATCAATCACAGCTACTTAGCTCAGCTCAGCTAATAATAAGCCTTAGGAAATTTAAAACATGAATGACACAAAAAATTTACCTACTACTGTAAGGTGGAATGAAGAGTGTGATGGACAAGATACACTTTGCTAAATAGATCTCATCCATTTGCTAAATATCAGTGTATTAATACTTTAAAAGACAATAGCCTTGTATTGTTATGGGCTCAAAGTATTGTTTGCCATGATTTAATTTCGAGTAACGGACAATATAGTCCTTTTATGAAAAAGATGAAAGCAATTTAATTTTTATTTTAAATCTTTATTTTTATCATTTTCTTATTAATTTGACATCTGTTCAAAGATGATTATTTTGGATAAATTATATATAAGCAACCCGCGCCCGGCTTCGCACCGGTGCAATTGTTTTCTGCAAATTATATATAAAAACCTTCCTCGTTTAACGCTCTTTCCATCAGTGAAAATTTCATTAAAATCTGTTGGGTAGTTTAAAAGATATAAGTGTACATACATATGGACACACTGAGCAAAGCTACTTTGTTTTATACTATCTAAAGATAATATATTGTCTTTTGAATCTTTAAAATTTAAAATACACTATCTAGGTTTCTATAGTAATATTACAAAGAGGTAAAGTTTGTATGTAAGAGGTATCTTCGAAACTACTCATCTTCAGGATCTTCAGGATGAACAGAGACTTAATATTCCACGCGGGCGAAGCCGCGGGGACCAGCTATCTAAAAATAAATACACAACGCTTGACAAAAGTATAATGTCAGGCGTCAATGTATGTCCTTTATATTGCTTTACATATTTTGACAGGTTATAATATCTTTTATTTTTCAATGCGGATAAAGTCGCGGGCACTAACTAGTCATAAAATAAAGTCGTTGACCGTCTCAATCTGTTCTCCCAATGGATTTTGATACGTTTTCACTAAGGGAAAGAGCGATAAACGAGGAATAATTTGAAAAAAATGCATGGGTAAAGCTGGAGGCGGGTCGCTAGTACATTATAAATGTTATCATACTCATTCTCTTATTTCAAGGACAGTGATTATGCTTTTCGAGCGTTACCGAGACATACGACAAGGTTTATTAATGACAAACCACACCAACAAACTTTTATTGTTCTACATTGTTTAGAACTGCTTCCACATTGTCTACCTATCTCCGAGATACGCTGGGACAGCTATAAAACACAAGCGGTAGCGGGAATAGGTAAGTATTACCATGTCATTACCTTTAATAATCCTAAATCTATGTTTAGCCTTTATTTACAAAAGATATTGGATTCCGTAGAAGCGCTACGTCAGTAAGTAACTTTTTAATGGAAATATCATCCGATAGGTTGACGGTCACTTGAAGGTAGATGGCTACCGTCGCCTAACGCCTAACACAAGCAACGCCACAGGTGTTGCAAATGAGCTGCCCACCATAGTAGGATTAATTCCTGCTATGGTTAGTTCCTGCGTCTGTATTTCCGAGCTCATATAACCCAAATCTTTTCAAAGTTCGAGTGAATAGGCATCTTCTGGGTGAGCTCGCTCCATCTTAGGCCTCATCCTTGCTACACAGTTGGTTGTTGGTCAAGAGCAAACCCATCTTTTATAAAAACATAATAATAATAATAATAATGGGATTAGGAAGGGATAGGGCAATGGGCTCTGGCAGCCCTTACTCACTTAAAAAGATAGTCGGGTTAATTAATTATCGGTAATTCTTTTCAGACTAAATTATTCTTATATGGTATTCGATTCCGAAAGAAGAATTCTTATTTATCATTCTTTATTTTTCTTTATTATTCATCAATATCAAATCATGGTTTTGATAAATTTTTATAAAAAGTAATCTTAGGATTCTGTTTTACATGAACCAATTCTAACAAAAACGCTTTTGACTTGGAGACCATATTGCAGACGGTAGACGCCCGAACATTATGTGGTGTAAACTCATTACTAAGCCGACCTCTATGTTAAATACGATAGAATTAGAAGACCCCAGTTTTGTAATACACATCGCCCACTATTTATGGACCATCAAATCTGTTTCACTAAGGATCAAACCACATTGCGGCTTCTCGTTATGATACTCTATAAAAATGAAAATTGTATGGCGAACAGTTGAATATGAGATGTTCTTTGTTACTTCTTGGGTGTTAGGTGGATCATGGTTCTTAGTTCTTAGGTGACATTCGTCACCAACCATCCCATCCAGGTTGCATTTACTTAGAATAAGTTAATTGCATTTTATGTTTATCAAAGCGAAAAAATAAATAAGTAGCACTAGTCCAAAACTAAATAGAGCATTTTAAAACAAAGTACTAAAAACGGTAAGAGGCTTTTCAAGAAAAACTTCTGCCTTCAGTAAAAATGCTACTTACTAAATATTTCACGTAGAAAGTGCAATATTTGTCCATTATTTCTTAAGTTTTCTTTATGTTATTATAAAATGATAGCATTTTTGTGTTTCACAGTAAGTAGCTAAGTACGTGTTATTTTGTAAAAGACAATCTAAGATCTTCTATACTTCTATATCTAAACCTATCTTCTCTAAATATTACCAACTAGCTGTGCCAGCTAGCTAGCCAGCTCCTATCTTCTTCTAAATTCGTCTAAACACTTCTAAACCGATTTAGATAAGGTTCTCACTAATGGAAAGAGCGGTATGTAATTTTCAGAAAAAAGTTCCGCTGTTTTATTAAATACCTAGCTGTCCCGCTCCCGGCTTCGGCCGGGGTGCATTTTTTTCGTAAATACCTTCCCTGATTATCCCTCTATCCATTGGTGAAAAACATATGAAAATCGGTGCAGTAGTTTTTGAATCTATCGCAAACAGACAGACAGACAGACGTGGCGGAGGACTTTGTCTTATAATATGTAAGGATAAGGAAGTCGCTGTCCGCCCTTATCTGCTTCTCCGCTAACTCCTACAAATGTGAAAAAAGCGATAAACGAGGAAGGCTAGTGATTACTATTATCTTAAAAAATTGCATCCGTGCGAAGCCGGGTTTGTTTAATATATAAAAAAATATAAAAAATATTTTATTGTGCAAATTGAAATACATTTTAAAACCGTTTGATACTTCCTAAATGTAATTAGGTAATTAATATTGAAATATTATTTCTGCTCAATTTCTTCGGGCGTTATACTCTTTGAGAAGTGCCCAAAACTTGAAGGCGCAGTGAATGATTAATTAGGTACGTTGGGACACTTTACTAAACGGACTTGCTTAATTACTAATCACCTGGCCGACAGTTCGCCCTGTTAACTGCTTTTGATGCACGCTTTAATTAAAATATTATTACCAAGTTCAGAACTCGAAACGAATGTTCTATTTTTGAAAGAAAATATAATCTTCTCGTTTCTGCTTGTTATAAAAGACAGTTACCATCATATTATTATAACAGAAAAGAACAGAGCTTTCTCATAGTCAATTGCTCATGCAATATAAAGCCAACACATTCTTTTGATATCTTTACAATGTCAGCTAACTCACGCAACTTCACTTTTCGATCATTCAAAACGATTTTGTGGACTTTTTTGATGTTTTTTGGTATTACCGCCTCATTTGGACGTCCACTGCGTTCTGCATACGACCACGTTTGAAGTCAGCAAACCAACGTTTTATTGTTGTTTCTGATGGAGCGGAGTTCTCATAACATTTTTAAAGCCATTGCTTCGCTTGAACGGTATTTTTTCCCATAAAGAAGCAGTGTAAAATTAAAACACGAAATTGTTTTTGATCCAAAGCCCGGGACTTTTCTGCATATGTAATATTTAACTAAAAATTTGGTTGTAAAGTAATAATATTAAATTATTTATTGCAAATACTCGTACAAAATCATACATTTGTATGATATATATAAGTTTATTTTAAGTACATTTAAAAAAATACTAATCTATATATCTATACAAATAACTAAAATTTAAGTCAAAATACTACTAAATGTATTACAAATATATAAAAATATACTTATAACAAAAAACTTGTTGTTATGGGCGTTAGAAGAGGCCATCTGGCGTCTGGGACTCAACAGGTGAGAAGTGTGGTGGACCATTGATGTTCCAGTGGGTTGCCACAGGTGTTGAACGTGGCTTGGCCGCAGAAGATGTGTCCGCGAGGACATGGCGGTCTTTATGGGGCCCGGGGATAAAGCCTCGCTGTGATCCTGGAACTCATATATGTCGCCGATGGAAGAACATGGGGGGGGGGGGGGGTTTAGTGGTTAGTCCCGGCGTTATAAGGCCCCGGGGAATACCACATACCCCCTCTACGACTTGCCCTTGTCGGCGAGAGATTATCCGTAAATTGTGATTTACCCTCCTCAAAAAAAGGAGGACTAACTTGAGCTACTTTTATTTTAATACCGCGCGCGCGCCATACTGCCGAAAAAAATCTTACACCAATATTTAATTCCTATTTCTGTAGACAATATTTGAACTAACTATAGAAAACTTTCAACAATCTATTGTTTCACCAATTGTCCTTTCTATTTGGAGTTGTTATTTATTCGAAAATTATTTGAGTCTGTCTGTCTTTTATGTTAAGGTTGACTGACAGACAGACTTACGGTCCACTCGATGGTAGGTGGCTACCGTCGCCTACAATACAAGCAACGCCATAGGTGCTGCAAGTGCGCTCGAAAGAAGGATAAGGGATAAGGAAGGGATGGGATAATGGGCTCTGGCATCCCTTACTCATTCATCGGAACACAACAGCACATATGCTGCTGTTATTTCACGGTTGTATTCTGTAAGGGAGTGGTGCTACTATTAATATTACTTATCTATTATTTCATTGTAATATTTGCAGCTAAAATGGTGAGGTCAAAGTAAAACTAATCCTATACATATTTTGTTAGGTACAGGATTATACCTACCTATATGAAATATTAATAAATAAAAAATAACATTCGCAGCAGGTTTGTGCTATTATCACGTATTCCCACGACAATATTGTACATTTGACCCTTACGCCCTATGAGCAAATTTTCATACAGAAACACCAATTTCTTTTTACGTTTAACACTTTCACTCGCTATCAAACTCGACCTTAAGCATTACTTAATAAGGATGAAAATCGTTAGAACATAACGAACTTAAATACACATTAGTATTTGGTACAGGTTAGATCTGAAGCCGCGAGCGAATACCGGTTTCGATTTCGTTTTTAAATTAAAAAGGGACTCGCGATTCCCAAAAGGTCTTCCGTGTATGAATTAGGATCTTTACAAAAAAAGCGATGATACATTTATATATGTTGATGGCGGTTTGATTTGAATATTTTTATGTGATACAATGATGATTTTTTTTTTCCTATTTAGAAACTACAATCTTTCAGAAGTCTGCCGTATTATAAAGTATAAGGCACGGTCTTAAAAAGTATTTTTCCTGAACATAGTATTAATTGTTTTTAACCTTATACCAATGATTCCACTTATAATCCTTTATATTATATCAATACCATGGTAACGCCACATTATTATAATATTAATTTACTATATTGGTACGTTTCGTTTCCTCTATTCCGTATACCTACATACATGCACGCCGAGTAGCCGCCCTCTAGCGATTACTGTGGAAACGAATCGCTCGTGCTTAAAACGTCGGCGTCGACCAAATCATCGCGCGAATTTATTTAAAAATTCTGTTATACCTAACTACCGCAACTTTCAAGCATTGTGCTTTTATAACTTTACGATTGATCATGTCTAATGTAATGTAACGTAACGTAACGCAACGCAACGGAACGGAACGAAACATAACATAACGTAATAACAGGCGTTCTACGAAGTAGGTGCTGCATGTTCCGATTTCTTTCTCGTTCCTTACGGAAAAAAATTAGCAAAACATAAAATATAAATGGTAAAATCCCTGTATTTTCTGTCCTAAGATTGATAGTGAAAAGTGTGTTTCTGTGTATGTGTGCGTGTGTGTGTGCGTGCGTGAGTGTGTGTGTACAGCATCGAAATAATACAGAACTACAGCTAGTGTAAAATCATGTGACAAATTTGTTCACTAATTACCTACTTACTCTTCTTTAGGCTTCAACTTAATGTTTATGTTACACGTATTTAAACCTACGCCACAGTGCCCCAGTTCTGGGGACCTTGTTTGAGATAGCGTCACTCAAGCGTCGCATCACCTCACCAACGGGAGCTACATTTGACGTCATCCTACATGTTATGTGTTAGTTTATTTATAAATAGGAACTTATAGATATATTTTACTAAAACTTTAAATGTTATAGTCTAAATTTTACCTATATATAAGGGCGGACAAAATAATGATCCAAGCAATTACCGTCCGATCTCATTACTGGGGAGTATTTCAAAACTATTGGTAAATAAAAGACTTGTACATTTCATGGAATCAAACGAAGTTTTCATTGACAATCAATTTGGATTTCGACGAGGCAAATGCACAGAAGATGCTGTTACTCTTCTTGTAAATACTATAGTTTCACATTTAGACAATGACTCTAAATGCATTGAAGTCTTTTTAGCCATCGCAAAAGCGTTCGATTCAATTTCGAGACAGCAATGTGTTAATTCAATGGCAGCCCTAGACCTATTTCCTTTGGTATTCCTCAGGTAAGTATTCTTGGGCCTACTCACTCTCTTTCTCTTGTCTGTTAATACGCAGATGACACTGCTACTGCACATACATGGCTTGAAGTATATCAAAGGACGGAGGATGGATTGGGACTGATAGCAGGATGGCTCAATAATAACCTATTATCCCTCAACACTTCCAAAACAAGATTTCTATGCTTCCATAAAATTCCATTTCTATGCTCTTCCCCTTTCTCAATAAAATATATAACAATACACTCTCCTCTTTGCTCTAACAAAATTCACTCAAATGGTGACTATAACTGCCCTGATATTAAAAGAGCAGAATTCATGAGATTATATAATTTACAAAAATTATTAAATGAAGTTGATTTTAATATATTTTCTAATTTTTAGATTTTATTCATTCACTCACATTTACCACACACACATTCACATACATACATTACATACTATCATACAATGACATCTCACAAATTCAAATTTACTTTATCATTCGAATAATGTATTCGAAATAATGATACTGTTTGTTTGTTTATTTTGTACATATAATTATTGTTTTAATTTTTGTTTGTAATTAATGTACACAGTATTTAAATACAATTGTTCACTTCCCCCATAGGACAGGCAGAACCTAGTGTGGGGGACAAAAATATGTTAAAACTAAATTTGTTATTCTGTAATGAAATTTCTTTATTCTTTGTTCTTATTCTTATTTTATTGTAGTTCAATAGGTACCTCATTTACAAGTCTCGTCGTTTTAAGAAAGTATATTCACAAAGATAACCACGACACACGACGAGCCCGTTGGATAAGTGGTTAGGGCGCTTGCATTAACGTACTGTTCTAGGGTTCCCGGGTTCGATTCCCAGCAGGGCTGGCAACCTCCCACGCTTACCCCTCGACAATCCGGACGGTTGCAGAGGCCGATGGGGTCACAGGCCTTTGCTTAGCTGAGGAACTAAGTAAACACACAGGGTGTGCGGAGAATCAGTTTAGAGGCTCCAACTGTCCGTTAGAGCTTCACCGGTCACCACTCGCCCGGACTAGAATGCGTACTCGGCTCACGCGGGTGTTGGCCGGAGAGTGCGTCTGACTCGGTCAGGGTATCGGTTATGCGCACAAATACCTGCGCGGGTCTCAACTATATTAATTATTGTTGGTAGATATTTGGCAGGCTATCTGGCGGCAGTAACCACCTTTTACAGTAGACCACCGTACTCCTCACAGAAGTCACCATAAAATAACATAATTTGTGCTGTTGTGTAACACCATAAAATAATACACTAGTACTTAATATAATTTAATACCGAATATAATTTAACTAATATAATTTAATATAAGTTATAGTAAAAATAATACCGAAATATTGCATCCAGTACTTAGTTAATAAATTACTTAATTAATTGTTAAACTTAGTTGTAGGTACAATTAAACTTGAGTGTGAATTAGATTAAGCGTGTGCTCGGCTGGATTGTGGTTGCATTTTATTTATTCGACCTTTCCGCTTCTCTGACACTAATTTCAGATAATGTCAGTCACGTGCCGGCAACCGCTTCCTGTGAAATCAAGAGCTTGCTTAATGTGGAAGTGGCTTCGAGTACGCCACTGGTATACTTATTTATCTGCACAATTACGTGTTTTAAACACAATTTTTAACCTCAGACGCCCGACGCAATAACTTAGAACTTAGTATTATAAGTTTAAACTATGTGTCTGTCTGCGAAATAGCAGCTCCCAAATGTCTGGACCGATTTTAAATGAAAACGTCTGTAACACAGAACTCGGCCAGTGAGCTACACCCTCAGTGACGTTTAATTGTATGAAGTAAGCGCCATCTACCCGAATACTTCTTGGTTCATATTAACCTTAACTTAATAATTGCAATCCTACGACTGACAATGTTTTTGTTTGAAATATAACATGATCGGGATTGGGGAATATAACAGATTTGGACGTTTAAAGACCATCTGCCCATTTTCTAATTGACGCCTGACATATTAATATAACACCTGACATTTATTATTCGTTGTTATACTTTTGACAGGCGTTGGATTTCTATTTTTAGGTGATCCCTTGGGAACATTATACTTTTTTCTAGATGAATCCTAGTACGGCCTTTCCATTATGCAAAATTTCATGATGATCGGTTAAGTAATTAAGGCGTAAAAGCGTAAGAAACAAATAGTCACTTTTAAAATGTAACAGACAGGCCAACAGACAGAGTTACTTTCACATTTATAATATTAGTATATAAGTATATATCCTATTGAAATAGTGTACACCTTTCAAACAGTGACAGAAGAAGTGATAAGATTATCGTTTTTAAGACTATTTCACCCAGAAAAAAAGATACCTAGCATCTATCTTCTATAACCAATGTTTGGTATGTTGGTTTGTGTATGCTTCAAAAACTCAAATACTATCCGACGGATTGACTTGAAACTTTTACCTACACAACATTGATCGTTGTTATGGCAACCGTGGAACGTTGCTGACTGAGCCACAGCGAAGCGTGGCCGGGGTTCAGCTAGTTTACTATATTAATTAGGTACAATGTTTTTGCAGCACTTACGTATTATTTATTATTTTTATTCTTATTCGAAGTCATAAGGAATTATATTATGTGGTCCTCTTTGATAAATAGCTCTCTTAATTAGTGGTGCCGTGTAAGAGAGAAAAAACACCGCCGCGGCTTGGTAATTAGTGGGCGAACAAACATTCATTTTTTTCTTCCTAATGCTCGGACGTGACAGTCATTATGCTTCCTTCAAAACAGCCAAGTACTTACTTACCTTTTACAGGTAAGTAAGTAAAGTGACTTGTGAATTTCAGGTTTCTATAACTTCTCTATTTCACTTATGATTATGTACTTAATGTTAACTTATGATTTTTATTTATTAATTTATTACTAGTAGTTTCACGCGACTTTGGCCGTGTTTATAAAATTTCAAAATCGGAGCCTATGTTACTACAGTGAGTAACATAGCCTATGTTACTCGCTGATAATGTAGGTAAAAAACATTCAAAATCGGTCCAGTAGTTTTTGAGTTTATTCATTACAAACATACAAATCTTTTCTCTTTTTAATATTAGTATTAGTATATAGAATAGAGATTACAAGGCCTCAAACGAGACAGGCATCAAATAAAATCGTCATCATTAAAATCAAGTAACACTTGGCCGATGCCGCCGCAATTACAGGAGGTACAGCCTGCACCAATAAAATTTCTAAGTAACATCACATACATTATACAGCTAAAACAAAAAAGAAATTTTCACATTTAAATATACTTCCTCAAAACACAGCAGGCTTGCTTACTGAAGGGAAAATCTAAACATACTTATCCATACTACGTATAATATTATAATAAACGTGAAAGTAACTCTGTCTGTCTGTTACATTTTCACGCTATAACTACTCAACCGATCATCATGAAACTAAAAATAAAGTCTCTGTTTACACCTGTCTGTTTCTCTGCAAACTTCTAAAATACCCAACGGATTTTGATGTGATTTTCACTATTGGAAAGAACGATAAACGAGGAAGGTTCGTGTAAGTATATATAATTTGACCAAAAGTCAAAAGTCTTGCAATTAGTGACCAAAAGTCAAAAATGTTTTTGGATGAAAACATTTTAGCTACGAGTTTAATTACATTTAGAATTGGATTGTCAATACGATTCCAGCTATAAAGTTTTTCTAAAATATTGGACTTCTAGCTCAATTTTTAATGGAGCTCCAGCTCTAATTTTGGATTTCTAACTCTTATAACTTAGACCTTGGTCGACTTAGCCTAAAATCTAATTGAGAGGCACACGACCGCAGCTATAAAGTTTTTCTAAAATATTGGACTTCTAGCTCAATTTTTAATGGAGCTCCAGCTCTAATTTTGGATTTCTAACTCTTATAACTTAGACCTTGGTCGACTTAGCCTAAAATCTAATTGAGAGGCACACGACCGCAGCAATCCGACTTGAGGCAACATAATTCCGTTCTAATTTGAAGTCAGTTACGTTACAGAATTGAATTGACCTGCCTAAGGCCCGGTTATTAAGAATGCTTGCATGAGGGCCAATCCACTTTGTACTGTCCACCTTTTGAAGATCGTGGAAAGTCATCAAAGTGTCTTATTCTCTTCTTTACATAGTATAAATTGAAGTAGCTGTCCGCGTCTGCCTATTTGACCGCTAACTCCTCCATAACCACGCAGCTGATTTTGACAAGGTAAACACAATCACTTAGATATTTTTTAAGGGCACATAAATTTGAGAAAAGATGTTACAACTTCCACAAGTTCGATTGTTATGTTATATATATATATATAAAAGGCGATGTGTGTATGTATGTATGTTCCCTATGGACTCCGAAACCGCTGAACCGATTTTGATGAAATTTTCAGGCAAGCTTCAGATTAGTAAAGCGGGTAATCCTGTGAAGTTTGGTAGCGATCGGACGCGGACGAAGTCGCGGGCACCTACTAGTCTTCTATGTATATAAAAAGCAATGTGTGTATGTATGTTCGCTATGGACTCGAAAACCGCTGAACCGATTTTGATGAAATTTTCAGTTCAAATTAGTCACGGGCAAAACCTAGAATATATATAAAAATGTTGTGTTGGTTTGTGTATTACTCAAAAACTCGAAAACTAGCCAACGGATTAACTTAAAATTTTTACATAACATTGTATTTAAACAGAGGAACGATCTTATATACCTACGTTTTATTTTTATTTTTATTTTTTTCAAAAATACAACGGATACCGATTTTTATAAAAAAAAAACATATTTTTTTATACGTTGACCGTTGTTATGGCAACCATGAAAAGTTGCTGACTGAGCTACAGCTAAGCGTGGCCGGCTGCCTTATTATCTAACAGCAGACGACTTGCGACCAACTTGCGACAGGCGAAAATTTTCTATCAATTTGTGCAATATCACACTAAATCGCGTTTTTGGTATCACGTAACTCATAACAAAGGTATGGCTTGCGATAAGGCCTCTTACGGACAATAACTAAAATTAAAGTGCATCATTTCTGTATGGCAGCACACACGACAGCAGACAACTTGCGATCGCGTACCATCAAATTTTTTACTGAAACTCTTTATACATTAAAAAATGTAAGTACTTACGTAATTATTTTTTGAAATTCTTCACAACACAAACCTGTAATTGTTGTCCAAGGAATAACAATTTGCTAGGTGATTCCTCAAACACGCCACTAACTGAAAAGCCATAAAAACTTTCATGGCCGTCGTAAAATGGATATATGGGTTTACCATTATTCAGTCTCACTATGAAGTTGCCTTAAGCATTGACAGGTAATTGAAATGTTATGTGTTGTAAGTGGTATATTTTAAGATTAGGATAAAGGGAGGCAGACAGGCTGACAGTCCACTTCAGGCTACCTCTCTGAGAGTAGGCTGTTGATAAGGACAGTGTAAGCGTAAGCGGTTCCGTTCGCCGTATGTCTTATTGGAGTGTTTATTAGTAAAATCTTACAATGCTTAAAAAGACCGTTCTCATCGTCGTAGTATTTATTTTTAAATTTAGGTTAGACTAATATTTTTAGAATTTTTACTTGTTTATTTTTTATTATTATATATTTTTTATTTTTCAACGCGAACGAATTCGAGGGCACCAGCTAGTTTTAATATGAAAATTACAATGTCAGTTTAACAAGTTCAAATTGTATGTAAATATTAATCAAGTTTCGACCGACTACTAGGTACAAAGACGCCCTAAAGGATCTAATATAATGTTATATAAGGTAAACACATGAGTCTAGAAGTATCAAGTTTCAACTGACACAAGAAAACTTATGTTTCCAACACGTCATATTTACTTAGATATGTTCTCTCGCTTAACTTAATATTTGCTTTTCCAACTTGTATTATATTGACTGAGTAGGTATCTACCGTCAGTCTGTAACAATATTTTTATATTAAAATGTCTTGAAAACTTTTATTAACTTAGAAAAACATTATCAGTTTCGTCATACAAGCTTACGTGACACTCACTAGACGTTGTATGATTCTTCGTCCAAGTGCAATAGGCAAGGCAAAATGTCTATTTGTATTCCTCTTTTCAATTTTATCTCATCAGGACTCTACGACGCAAGTCTGTTTGCAGGAGCTCTCAACAAAACAGAAAACATTGTTATACTAATAGACCATAATATTTTGACACATAAAATAGTAGTTGGCATTGAACAAATAACTTTATGACAATGTAATAAGCGATATAATCGCGCGCAGTTAGCGATCAGGCCACGTAAGCTCGATTACCTCGGCCTACAGGAGATTGGCGTCATAAAGTGACACCATCTAACTAAGTAGTTACTATCGGCTCACAGTGGGGCCACCAAAACAGATATTATTCATTACTATTGAACTCAAGATGAATGATTAATTTTCACGTTTTGTACTGATCTAGAATCACCTAATAGTTAATATTATAAATATATATAAAGAACTCACAATAAAGTCGAATTTGTGGTCAAATTTGCTCATACATAAATAGAAATCTTATATAAATTAATTACATATTTATGTAAAATTATGATTCATAATATCAATATTCTAACATAGTAGTTATGTATAATAAAATAATTTCTAAATAGTGTAAGGGCACACTGTGTTTCGCAGTCATTTGGGCAGCCCATCTGGTGGCAGTAACCACCCTCTTACAGAGGACTACCGTAAAATAACAGCAGGCGTGCTGTTGCGTTTCGGTGAGTTAGTAAGGGATGCCACAGACCATTTTCCATATCCCCTCCCAATCCCAATAATTTATTTTTATTATTATTTTTTAAATAAAATATGGTTTTTACAATAAATCCGTGATTGAAGACTCCTTTTAAGCGGGAGCCTGTACCAGGAGTCTTTGCTAAAAAGCTAGTAACCAAATTTTTTTAAACACCAATATAGTCAGCACCTGTGGCGTTTCTTGTGTTATCGGCGACGGTAATCACCTACCTTGAAGTAGACTGCAGCCTGTCTGTCGACCTTAACAGTCTTGAAAAGAATTCAAGACAAAAAATTTTAAATTCTTTTCAGAAACCGCTAATCTAATTGCCCCACACGTAGTCCATCCCGCAACGTACTAAAGGCTACCTATAAACCGAAGGCACCAACCACTACGTTCGCTCGTAAAATTGATCCCCAGAATCGAGTAACACTGGAATATCCTCCTCTCGAGGGCGACATGTTTTTGTACGAAAACTATTACAGGGTTGGAAAGATAGATGATCACTTGGTTTATTGCTTACGTTACGTTGTTTTTAGAAACTCTATTATGTCCTATAGGTGGATGTATCACACTATTTCCATTGCGATTTATAATCACTGCGATCTATGCAGACAAAATAAGGTATACCTTTTTTTATTAATAATAAATTTGCTCTTGGTCGGCAATTAGCCGTACAGCAAAGACGAGGCCGAGGATTAGAAAATCCTAGAAGATCCAATCGAACTTTACAAACATTGGTTTATATGAAAGAGTTTTTAAAACAATTGGTATGAAAAAGAGGGATTTTGATAAGATGAAGATGGTTACCTGCGGTATGTCTAGATGTCTACAATGGACTGATGGTCATAAAACGCCTGAACAGATCTTCATAAATTACAGCTAAAACCATTCCGTATACGTATACTTCAAATTAAAAAAACCGCATTAACATCGCCCTATCAGTTTGGAAGCTACGATTCCACAGCAGACAAACACGTCAAACTTATATTACCTCGTTTTTGCGTCGGGCGAAGGGAGTTAAAAATTAGTGTACATTTTGTATAATATAAATAGTATCGTAGAGCATGTGTTAATATAAGTTGTTTAAATTCAAATCACGTATATTTTACATAGCTATTTATCCTCGTTTTCTCATTTCCCACGGATTTCTAGGTATAATCCTCTTAGTAGTAGACCCCTCGGGCTAAGCGCTGTGGGGAAATACGTTTTAGTAATGTCCCTATTCAATATTCCATAAACTAAAATGTTTCTTTTTTTATATAGAAGTCACACTATAATTATTTAAATTTCATACTTATTTTACTAGCGATCCACCCCTGCTTCGCATGGATGTAAATTTTTCTTCAAATTATAATAGGTACACAAAAACTTTCGTAGTTTATTGCTCTTTCCCACAGTGAAAACCGTATCAAAATCCGTTTAGGTGGTTTAGTCAAAAGCTGGCATAGAAACAGACAAAAGCAGATTTTGCTAAAGACAGTTTTATATTTAAATATTATTAAATATTATTAACAGACAAAAGCAGATTTTGCTAAAGACAGTTTTATATTTAAATATTATTAAATATTATTAACAGACAAAAGCAGATTTTGCTAAAGACAGTTTTATATTTAAATATTATTAAATATAGTCTAAAAGATTATAGTTTTATTAGATATACCAGTTAAGTTATGTGACAAAGTATTACCTATTCTTAGAAAACCGTTCATCACTGACTGACTGATCTATCAATGCACAGCCGATAAGATTAGGTAATATTATTTATTAGAAGATAAATCCCACCAATTTTATAAATGAGAAAGTTTATGAGTATGGATACATATATGGATTATTGTTACTCTTTCACGCAAAAACGGCTTAACGTATTTGGATGAAATTAAGCAATGAACCCCTAGCGTTTGACTCATTTTTTTTTTTTTGTTAAGAGAAATCAACGCTTAATTCAAAAATAAACAGTAGAGGAATTTGTCGTATATATACGGCTCTGACGAAATGGACACGAAAATAATTGTCGGACCCTGGCGGTTAAAGGAAGTAATATCAACTACAATTTTTATAGTAAATACCTACACTTCTTATTTACCATCTAAAGTTATTTACAAGTTAATGAACTTTCTCAGCAGACCATTTCCCAAAGCGGCCGTGGCCAGTTTTTACATGCAATAGGCTTCTTGCAAACCGGAATTAGTAAGTACTGGAAAGTTTCCAAGACGGCTCTCCAAGTTTCTCCCAGAAGCTTTCGTACTTTTAGCGCAAAATAAGAAATAAATGTAGGTACCTACAATACAATGTAACTAGCCATAGCGTATTAAAATACTTGAGTCTGTCCTATATCATTATGCTTTCCATCTATACTAAGATTTAAGAGAGAAGATTTGTATTTTTGGCTGTTTGTAATGAATAATCTCAAAAACTACTGGACCAATTTTAAAAAATCTTTCCACTATAGAAAGCTAAATACATTATCAGCGAGTAACATAATATATGCCATAATTTATAAAGTTCGCAAACGAAGTCGCGTGCAACAGCCTAGTATGATATATGAATCCATTAATACTTGAAAGTGTTAAACCATTTATCAATTGTAAAAAGCCAATTTTCTTTTTCTTAGATTAATGATTACGATAATAAAATACATTAATTTTATTAATACAATAAATAATGATTTTATTATGGAACTGTAGCGTGATAATAGGTTTATATATAGCTATATATATAACTTATAGCTTTACAACATTAGTAACACTACTTTTTCAGTTTTCAGTGACGTTCGACTCAAGGGCGCACTACGTCAGTATCGATTCCATATAACCGCTGAAAGGATTCTGTTAATACTCGTACACTATCAAAAATAATGTTACGCGCGGTGCCTCGTAAAAGAAACAGCTTGGATTATGTTATAAAATTTTACCAAGTCCTGTTTTACTTCACCGCTGTTTCAATATACCCCGCCGAAGAGGGAACATGGAAGAACTATCTCGCCCACATCTACGCCGGCGCTTACAATATCACTGTTTTAATTGGTGTTTTAGCTTTTTGGCGGTACAAATTAAATGCCGATTCTAATTTCGTACAACTGACCGTTGATATTATCAATTGTACTGGTAGCGTACTGTTTATAATGTACTATGTTTATATAAATTTAAAAAAGCGCAACGCTCTTTTAAATCTTGATGGGAAGTTGGAAACTATTTACAATAATGTATGTATGAATGAAAACGACAAAAAATATACATACATCTATTTCCTATATTCAACTGTTATTTTTTACTGGACCGTAACTTTTACATTTCATTATAAATATGGCCCATGGGACGCCATATCTAGAATTTTGCACAAATATTCGTTGTTCATTTCACATGTAATAATAATAAAAATTATGATGTATTTAATAAAAATATCAAAAATTTTACAATACATAAACATTTTAATCGATTATATGGAGTTACGAAGCGTTACAGATGAATTTAAGCTATTCTCTTATAGATGTATAGAAAGAGATATGTTCAAAAGATACGAAACATACTTTGACCGTGTTTGTGAATGTATAAATGAAATTAACAAGAATTATGGTTATACACTTTTATTGTATATAATATTTGTTGTTTTCAAAACGAGTCTTGACTCTATAAGGATTTTTATGATTATTGAAATCAATAACATGGAGAGATTGTGTTTCACTGTGACCCGAACTGCAGCCTCGATTGTAACAATGACCTCTTTTGTTTTCATGTGTGGCGAAATAAAAAAGAATGTGAGTATGTACACATATTAAATACTTAGTTTAATATTGTAGTCTAGTTCACAAGTTCAAATTGTTCTTAATTCTTGATAAGGATCGTAAAAATATGTGCGATAGCTCATCGGATTCGGTATTATGTCTCGTATTAAAATGTTTTATCAGCACATGAACGATTGCAAAAGTTATAAACAAATTAATATAAAATCAGAAAAAAATGTATTTATTTAGTTTACACTAATACTCAAAAATTATAAGTGATAACGAAATGCCAGCCATGGCATTTGAGTCCGGAGTGGACGTAGCGGTGTGTGGGGATCCGAGGATAAGGCCTCGCTGTGATCTCGGACCCACACATCACCGCTGATGGTGGAATCCGGGGGGTTTTAGTGGGTATTCCCGGTGGTAAGTCACTTCACGGGGCGAGTCCTACACTCCCCTTCTAAAAAAAAACAGTTAACGGTCAATAAACACATGCGGCGCCAGATGTATATCTATATTCAAGTATGCTGATTAAGTATTATAGGATAAAAAGGGAGAAGTTTGCACACTTACTTATTATATTTCCGGGTGATCTACTGTAAAGTAGTGTAAAGGATTATAGTCACTGTCGTCAGATTTTAGTCAGTCAAATAATTACTATTTTCATATTTAGCAGTTTCAATATAATTTCATAGTAGGTATGTTGCAGATTCTATATTTATTGTATAATATTGCAGATTAAATATCGTCATCATAGAAATGCTGAAATGTTGACACATTGTAAAACTAGTGAAATGATGGAAGCTGTAAGTACAAATTTAACAATATAGTATTTTCTCATAAAAGATCACGTATTATCTAGGAATAGCAGGGATAGTCCATGGGCTAGAATATATTAATGACTGAACACCTACACGGCAAAGTCGCGGGCAAAAGCTAATCCTAAATAAAAATTATGATCTTCTTTACAGATCGAACGATTTCATTACAAAATCTCACGTCTCGATTTGAATATCACCGCTCATGGATATTTTACTTTTAACAAAGTGTTGTTATGGAGAGTAAGTATCATTTAATATACACACCTTTTTTTGATTAGAATGTTCCATAGCCGAATCTGTTTGTAATGACTTTTAGTGTAAGATGTTAACGGGTAACTATAGGTAATATCACACAGAGCATACGTGTAAGGCCGCGGTCCCACAGCCCGTTGAGTGACAGGGTGCACCGCGCCTATGGAGGCCTGTTGCGGTCTGTTCACCTAATCCAACATAATTATCCATTGACCGTGATACCATTATTGTACGAGTAGTTGGGACAGGCGACGACAAGTCATTGCAGGCCTCAACAGATGCAAACGCATCGCCCCAAGCCTCGGCCTGTCGGTCCGGCTTGGGGCAGTAAGGCCTGCGAGAAAGCAGGGAGTTCGAATCCCGCTAGGGGCAAATGTTTATGTGTTCACATTTTACCTTTGTACCTGAGTCATAGATGTTTTGTATTTATAATATGTATGTATTTACAAAAAAAGGTAATCTATGTAGTATATCAACTATCAATATCCATAATGCAAGCATTAGTTGCTTAGTGTGGAACTTAGATGGTGCTGTATGGAATGTGTGAAGATATTTATTTATTTTATCTACACAATATCTATGAAACTAGAATGTGTTACGTAATAATACATCCTTGCGAAAAGTAGATAGCACCTGAGCATCAGAGATTATGATAAATGTTTTTTATAATTTTTATTGTGTATTTTATAATCGTTCGTAAGGAGTAAACTCCAGTCGTGCGTCGGAACTGACACACACACTTTTTTTTATTAATAATAGGTTTGCTCTTGGCCAGCATCTAGCCGTGCAGGAAAAACGAGGCCGGCAATACTTAACAAAACTATTTCTTTTTTTGTTACAGATATTACAAGGCATCATAACAAACCTTACTGTAGTACTACAGGTGCCGTTTCCAAAGGATTTGAACTAAACGAATATACGCCTAGCCGCCATTTTGGTGACACACTCAGTACTAGCAATACTGGTCGGCGTATTTTTAGTTGCGGATAATGTCACGTATGTACATTATTAAGTGTATTTGATGAAACAATAAACAATCCAAGGATTTTTCATTGCCCACCTTTATTTTTAAAATTAGAAAATATAATTATAAATACTTATAATCATTTAAATTGTGAGGAAAAATTTAATCATTGCAAATAATATAGTTTTTAACTGGAGAAAAAACATCCAACTTTACCTCTTTAAATATTATTAAAGTATAGGAGATTATAGTATAGTGAAGTCGAATGTAATTGCAATTTCATATAAATTCCATTGAAAGTCATATATTTTTCTTAAATTCTTAATAATTATGATCCTTTTACTTTAGAAAGTAAAACTTTAGAACATTTAGTAGGTATTATATTTTAATTGAGCTAGTGGAACATTTTGTGTAGCACTATAACCATTGATGGTACTAATGATACAACTGGCCACTTCTTGCAACAAAGGGCTTCAAATGAACAATGACGTCACGCGCGGTAATCCGTTATTGCCGGACATACACCAGTCACCACGCACAAATGCAAGCTCATTAATGACATTAGTATGTAGGTACAGTTATTTTTAGAAATGTTAAATTGTAGTAATAACACATCATTTGGTACTTCTTAATAACTTAACTAGGTATACATAAATAATAATATATTAAAAAAATAACACAAATTCAAAATATAAAATATGTACCTACTTCTCATAACTGAAATATGTTTAAATATTATGATCCGCGACTTGTGATATTAACTGATCGTCTAGCTAGACTCAAGTATTGACTGGAACTCAATGTAAATCACAGGATTTCTAGCTTTCCGTCATATAAATCATAATCATTATTTCATGTGTAGCCTTAGCCTGAATTTAGTCATCTGTCACACTGAAAAATAGGGCATAGTAAGTAACTGGTAATCTCATTTAATGAAACTAACTGGAACTTAAAGAGGCTTCGCAAAGCTGATGTCGCCGACATCCACGTAGGTGAAGTCTAGAGCCGCCACTGCCTGCCACTACTGAGTGCAGTGCGCATGATGTTTGAAGTTCCAAATAACTACATTGTGACATTTAGAATCCGACAGGTAACAGGTAATATTACAAAGGAGGCACATATATGTTAACATGACATGTGTTTACGGCGGAGCGGAGACGTGCTTATGAGGCGAAGCCGCTGACTTCGCGATACAACAGCAATTTCTACTGCTCTTATTACAGACTAGCTAGTGCCCACGACTTCATCTGCGTTGAAAAATGAAAAAGATATAACACCTGAAAATATATGAGTAATAATAACGCCTGAAATCTTTTTCATTGTTAGGGCCCAACTTTTTATATTTTAAAAGTCCCCTCGGGAACCTAACATATTTTCAGGATAAGAAGTGTCCTATATGTTAATAAACTGGTAATAAACTGTGTGACTACTAGTTATCTCTGGAGGAGGCCTTTACCTTCCATTGTGAGGGTTCTTGCTTTCACTAAACTTAAGTATTACAAACTTTTTATGCTTACTAAACATACTTTTACCATTTTCTTTGAATATACTAAAACCAACAAAAAACGAATTTAAAATTTAAAACTGTCAAAAATATTGCATACATATTGATTGTTATTGTAAATTTTAATACGTAGGTAAGGCTTGAAATAAAAAGCTTTTTATTTTTTTAATAAATTGTGCCAAATTTCATCCAAACTTGTTCAGCCATTTTTGCCTGATTTAGTAACAAACACCCAAATATACAAACTTTCGCGTTTATAATATTAGGATTATACCTATATTAAGTTTCTGTGGGATTTTTAAAAAGCGAACTACATCACATACGAAGTCGCGGGCACATAAACCGAACTGTTTAATGAGACAATGTTAAATACGTATTATAAGTTTTTATTCCTTGTCTAAAACATATATAAAAATAATGTTATTAAAATAACATTACCCCACCTTTGATCAAACTGCTTTTAGCCAAAACTCACACTACAAAATAAACAATTTATTTTTTGCCTAGTTTTGCCTTGAGAATCTAAACACAAGAATCTAACACACAACACACTAAACACAAGACTCGATACCGAAACACCAAAATCCGTTTGATTATCTATACATAAAGGTTCCAAACATATACCTACTTAACTCCATGGATACTCTCACGTTAATTAGAAACCGCAAGCAGTGCCGTTGGCTCCCAGTTTCTCGTAAATAAATTAACTCATGTCGCCTTGGCGAATGTTGTGATAAGTTCTCGGAGTAAATAAAGAGGTCGGAATGTGTATTATATCTTTCACTTACTGACTTCACTTACGGAATTAAGTCTTTCACTTAGGTAAATATACTTAATTCGCTCTGTTTGTGCCATATAATAAAAGCTTTATCTCTTTTGCAATTTGATTAAGCTGTATTTGAGACAAATAAAAATATTATCACGCCAGGAAGCATAGGGGCATGCTGTGTTATGCCGGACTCTTACCAACTAAAACCCAAAACTAAAACTATAACTACCAGCTAAAACGAATTTATGCACTGATTTCCGAGATACAGGTGTCCAACCTAGTTCGGGAGTTAGAGAATTATTATACGAGTATGTACCTATTTTAAAATTTGCATTCACTTAACAATATGTGTAACGAGCTGACCCGCGAACTTCGTACCGCCTCAGGGAGAATAAAAACCCATTTCATACAAAATGTATGAGAAAATCAATTTTCTTCATATATTTTTTTCGTGAATATTTTTCCGAAGTTTTAATAGTTATTCTGCTATTCGGGATGGAGACAAATTCAATAAAACAAAGATCATAAAAATCGGTTCAGCCGTTCTCGAGTTATAAATGGTGTAATTAACACGACTTTCTTTTATATAAGTACTACTTTATAATATGTAAAACAAAGTCCTCCGTCGTGATAAGAAAAATTAGGATCGTGTAAACATGTGTTTTTGTACAAATAAAGATTATTTAATATTATTATTATTAATAATTATTAATATTAATTATTAATAATAATAATAATTTCTAGCGCGGCCATAGATAGGTGAAGTCGCGGGAACGTTACGACACGACATCCGCTACCCACCACGGCTGTCCAAACGAGGGGAGGGCTGCGCTACCTGTCGGAACCTTGGCGTACCCGAGAGTGGATGTATGCCGACCATCTCGTGGAACCTTACGACGAGCGGTAGTCTCCCCTACCACCCAGGTCCCGGTTAAGAGGGAAGGTGGCGGCCTGCGCCCGAGCCTACTCCAGCGGATCCTCTTCCCGCTGCCTTTCCGCCGCTTCCTTGCAAGACATGACGTTAGCACGACACACCTACAATTAAAGATTGTCTTGACTGTTTATTTATACTAATATTATCTATCCTAGTTGACAAAAGGAGTTAACTAACTTCCACAGGTTTGATTGATAAGAGTTACTTCGGTAATGTTTCCATGACATGGTAACCTTGACCTGATGCTTCAGCATTAATTAGTCTGCAGGATACCCAACTTCTCAGCAACTTACAGCAGATATAGCGTGTTTGGGCTCAATAGAAAGTCGGGAGTTAGTTTATAATTTTTAATTATAGCTTGTATTAATAAGTTTAGATAAGTACAGAAGGACTGACTATAAAAAGACACAGAGTAGGTAATATTCCGAATTAAAATAATTTCCTTAATATAGCTTCTTTACTGAAATTATTAACGGTTTATGTGAACAAAAATCCTACGGGTTTATAAACACAGTTATTTCGAAACGGGATACCCAATTCTCACGATTCTCCCAACAAATAAGAAGTGGATAATTCATAAAAAAAAAACAAAGTTAAATGCCCTCATAATTAAAGGGTCCTCTCCAGGGCTTATTATTGTGATAATTAGGGAGAATAATTTATTCGGAAAGTTGGCAACTTGCGCCAAAGTTCACCGGCGCACCCTAGATTAACTTATTTATCTGTAGACTACAGATACACCAACAATTATGAAACATTCCAAAAGGGGGATTTTGAAAGGCCCGGACTTCGTCGTTTTGGCCTGGCACCCTGCTGGATACAACTGCGAATATAATAAGCAAACTACGTTGAGTTACTAATAATAAATACAATATCTTTTTGTCAGGCATTGAATTTTTATTTTATTTTTTAAAGCTAAAAATTGCATTTAATTACTCACTTGTGATAGTATTTTTTTATGTTAAGGTCGACAGACAGGCTGACGGTCCACTTGATGGTAGATGGCTACCGTCGCTCAGCGCTATTCTATTCTATTTCTATTATTACCGTCTCTAGTAGCCGGCGGCGAGACGATTCTTTGCCACTGAGTGTTACAATTGACATTATCAAAACACGAGTCCAACGAAGCACGCGCTAAATAAATTCTCAGCCACTTCCCTTACAAGCGAACAAAGTATCGAGGAAAGTTACTCCGCATCTCTTTAAGTCAAAATTGTAATTCGAAATATGCTCTCGGAGGCGGATATTATCATTTCATTTTTTCTTTGTTGCGGCGAAAGCCCGCGCCTTCGGCTGCGACGAGACGTCTAAATTGGAATGTTTTGAATTGCTAAAACCGGGCCACAGGTGCTTTCAAAGGAATTCCGTGATAAACCATTTCCTATAAAAAAATGTAAACGGCACGGCAGCATTAAGTAACTTATTTGGAAAAAAGGGATTTCATTTTTACAATAGAAACGGTTCAATTTCGTCGAGGGTCAATATTCTATTGAAATCGCTTATGTATTGACTCGCCAATATCGAAGGAGTTAGAAGCAACATTAAATTAAATTAACAAGGCATCTAACAAGGACGCTTGACGACGAGCGAAGTTGAAACTAACTCACCGCTGCAACTAAACCAACTACAATATCTCTGTTAATAATATTTGCTTATGGAAAAGCTATTTGTTTTAACTATTCTACTAATCTATACTAATAATATAAAGAGAGAAGATTTATATTTTTGTATGCTTGTAATAAATAAACTTAAAAACTACTGGACCGATTTTGAAAATTCTTTCACCTATAGAAAGCTTTTTTTTTTCTATCCCTCGTCGACTGTAACCGTCGAGTGTGGTACTCGCCCGGTGAAGTGAAGTGATTAAGTGAATACCCACTAAACCCCCCCCCCCCCCTCCGGATTCCGCCATCAGCGGTGATGTGTGGGTCCGAGATGATAGCGAGGCCTTATCCTCGGATCCCCACAAACCGCTACGTTCTCATTGAACCCAGCTCAGGGCGATGGCTCACTTTAAAAGGCGGCGGCCCACTGAATGCCGTAAGGCGCCACACGTTCTTGTTGGGTATTTTAGGACGTCAGATGTCCCCTTCTGGCGTCAGTAACATATAAGATATATTTTATATAGTTACGCGGGCGAAGTCGCGTGCAACAGCTAGTATTATTATAAAGAGAAAAGATTTGTCACGGGATAGATGTTTGTTACTCTTTCACGCAGACGACGGCAGAACGGATTTGGATTTGGCTTTTTATCCTGGAAAAAATTTAGCTTCCCGGGAAATCGTCTAAATATATAAACAGTTGCGGTGTCGGCGCCACAGCGATAAAAATGTCGGGCGTTAATTATGTACTCATATTATATTTTCTCATTATTCAACGCGGAAGTAGTGGCAGGCATCAGCTAGTATTATATAATTTGTCGAGCACATTGATCGAGTGTTTAAGGTGCTTGCCTTAGAGCTCTGTCTGAACGGTCAACTTTGAAAATGAACTTTTCATAGTTGATTCTGGTCTGGGAGGTTACTCTGCGTTCAAGGTGCGCAAAGAGGGAGATCTACAGTAGGGAAGTACCACCTGCCAAAGGACCGTAATCATGGCTTTGTGGAGGGTGGTGAAACATAAGAGCCGTCGACCTAATAACCTCTTTTCGCAGTAGTCCAGAAGAGTGAACACCCAGTTCCAAGCCCGACTTAGTAGCATGTCAGATAATATTGCCCAAAATCGGCCTTGGTTTTTGGTCTTGTTCTTGCATTTTCACAAGAACCAGACCAAATACAAACATACGAAATTTCGCATCTAAACAAATATAATATTATTAGGAATATTACGAATGGGATAATCTTTCACACACATATTATAACAAAAACTTCTAACTAAATAACATTTAATAATGAATATAATTCTGTAAACTAACCACAGCCTAAGGCCAGCATCATCCAAGCAGCGGTCTTCGCCATCCTAGAATGTGGAGAAATCAGCCTGCAAAGAAACTGCGTCAACCGTGTAATTTGCATTCACTCAGATAGGCAGAACAAACACCAATGCATATCCTGTGCGAGTGTGGCCCCTTGATGCACAAGCGCAGTCACATCCTAGGAAGCCACACAATCGCTTGTGAAGATGTCAAGAATCCTCTATCAAAAAAGTACTACAATTTCTAAACGTGGTAGGTATAGGTAGAGAGATTTAGTTCATGTGGCGATCACAATATTTCAGCAATGGACGAAGTGATACTGGTACTCTAGCAGACCAGAAATAGCCACTAAGAAGATAAAAAAAGGGCTCAATATTGTAGCATCACGGAAATATTTCAGATAGTTTCATATATTAAATAAATAAATCCAATAAAAATAGTGTTCGGCGGTAATGTTACCCGACGCCCTTATAACCTGCGTTAAACGACTCCACAAAGATGTTTATTTGCTTACCCTTTTCACCCCTACAGTCATTAAGAGTTGTCGCAAAAACACATTAACCGGCAAATTTAAGTGTTTTCCAACCCTACTAATTACTTAGTATTAACGGCACCCCGAGATTAGCCCTTACAAATTGTCTGCGGTATACTGATGGGCTGTTTTTTAGATTATGCATCCTATATTATATTCTTTCCTGTGTAAAAAATAAGGCACCAAAAATGATGGTCAAAAACATTTAGGTACACTTTCACTCATTTAGTTTGAACATCAAAATATTCAACAAAATGAGTGAGGAAAATCAAAATGCTCCAAATTAATTATTTAACTACCAACTCAATGCTTGTGGATAAACTAAAAAACTACTTAACTAATTTTAGAAATTAAGAAGATTGAAGTCGGAAGATTGAAGTCACTTTGAAGTTTGACATCGTGACTGCTATTTCGACATCGTTATTATTATTATGCCTTCCGGGATATGGCTGTTCATATGACTGAACTTCCAAATGCTTCGAATATGTAGGTGTCAAAATGTACAAAGTTTAATGGTTAAAATGTTACATTGACAATGGCGGTAAGTCTAAATTCCCAAATAGTTTGGTGGCTTGTTACAAGTAAATATTTATTAGTTTGTCAAATATTATAAATTCAGAGGAGGTATGATGCCCGTGTGTCCACCACATTTATCTATCAGTTGATATGCCGGATTAAGTTAACACGGCGAATGAACTACATGCCAACTGTGTTCACTCTCGCAACTTGGATTGCATAAGTTTACCTACATGCGAATCTAATTTGCATACAATGGAAGCGTTGCAAGGACTTCGGGAAGCGAAGTGGAGTCAATTTACTGTACTCTTAGATTAGTATGGAATATTTGAATCTCAACTGATTTTTGTTTAATTTAAAATAATGTAAGTGGTTAACAAAACAGCTTCACAACTTTTATTTGTAACCCTTACCGGAACAAACCAGCACACATGCTGTTATTTCACAGTGGTCTTCTGAAAGAGGGTGGCTGTCGGGCTGCCCAAATGACTTCGAAACGCACTTTGATTCTCCTTCGACGGATTTTAATAAGGTTTTCACTGGACTGTGATAGAAATAGCGATATAACGATAACAACAAAAAAACCATGAGACCGCGTGGTCCGACTGCTTCGAGAGCGAGTCGCTTTTTCCGAGATTCATATATTCAAATTCAAGCTTGATACTTCATTAAAACAACCTATTATAACCGTATGTATTATATCATAATAATATATTATCAAAACGCATATTGTTTTTGTACTTAAGATATATACAGTGAGCTCACAACTCTAACGCATTCGCGTCTCCGGTCTCTCTTCTTATATCTTCACAATTGTGTTGTATAGGTACCTACGACTGAATGAGGCAGTCTCCGTACCTACCAAATTTCATCTATAGTCAAAATTGAGCAAATAAAATCAAAAATTAAAGCGTTACAGATTTTCATTCGCTTTACCCAAACAGACGGTTAATTTTCGACGCTAATACCTAGAAAATTTTACATTTTGGTCCATAAATTAGGCAAATAATAAATTTGAAGACGATAGAAAACAAATAGATTGTGTGTCATAGAAACTCGCTATAACTCCACTATAAAAAATTATAATCGATTCATTAAAAATAAAGTTAATAGATACTTTATTAACAAGTAGATACCTAGGCTACCTGCCTACGTGTTGATCAGCCCTGGGCCTTATTTAGTTCTGTTTGCGCCTATCAATCAGCTTTATTCATAATTTTGAGTTTTAGTAATCAGATATTTAAGTTATTTTAAAAATGTCGAATAGATGTTTAAAAAGGTGAGCTTCAATTGAGCACGGTGTACTTTTATCGTCTATTTATTTAAACATCATGCAAGCGTTATTTTTATTTAAACTTTTATTATATACAAACTGGTTATTATTTTGTGTTTTTTATTATTTTTGAAAACAAAAAGTATGTACAAAAAATAGTTCGTCTTACTCTTACCAATAAGCTGTCGGTGCGCATTTTGACGTTTACCGACCCAAATTATCAGTGCCTAGTACGAGTTTTACAGGTTAGCTACTAGGTGGCGCTGGTTCATTCCCATACAACGCCATACAAATTCACGCTTTCGCGTTCGATGCGTTTGATCAGGTAAAACCAACACCTACCTACTAAAAAAACTCGCACTAGGCAGAGGCACTCTGAGCGTAATACATTAAAAATGGCTAGCGCCATCTGTTGATTTATTTCATAACTGAATTAGTATTGTATCACGTATGTTAATCGCGGAAATGGTTCATTTGTTAGCCATTTCATCCTAATCCTTTCAACGGTTTATGCGTGATATAGTAACAAATATCTTCACATATTATTATTTTTTTGCATTAGTAATATTATGATAGTGCCCTATATGTGGTGACGCCATGACACTAGACGGCCTAAGATGCACATATCAGCAATAGTACAATATTTCACTTGTCGCTTAGAACTCTTCTCTTATTTTTACTAATTCAGAGTTACAATGACTTTTTACTACTGAAAAAATATTAACTTAG
The DNA here is from genome assembly GCA_944738685.1 of Synanthedon myopaeformis. NCBI lineage: Eukaryota > Metazoa > Arthropoda > Insecta > Lepidoptera > Sesiidae > Synanthedon > Synanthedon myopaeformis. Next base: position 2,452,470 of record OX122938.1, on the reverse strand, counting down.
GTAACACTATCCCATGCAAACTTGGTTTTATTTCAAGAAATATGCATTGATTTTTACATTGGTAGGTACTTAAAAAAAGTAAACCACAGTAAACACCGCCACTAATTAGGTATATGCTTTACAGAAAACAGGCTACAGATGAAGCTAAAGAAATTATTCGGTTAATTACCTACATACTTTGATTTTATAAGGACAATGTATAAATTTTATATAATTTAAGTAATTTTTGACAAGTTGCAACACGTAAATTGATTAAGTATTTTAAAAGTTAAGTTCAACTTAATTTCGATTTTATTGCACTTATAAAATTTTGAGTAGGTAAGTAGCTATGTAATATTTTGCAAATATACTCGTAATATTTTGAGAACATAATAAGCCATTTAATTAAACATTTTTAACCATGGTTGTCCAAAATGTACTATTTTGCGAATGTAATGTTTTGCGAATATAACATTATGCTCACAAGCGAAACTATAAACGGACAAAACAAAACATAAATCAAGGCCATGGAGAGAACGCAAAGAATGTAAACAAACCTACAGCGATTCAAAAAAAGAATAAAATAAAAGTAGGATACCTAATAAAAATTAGGTATCCTGTGGCTTTACTTTAGCTCATACGATTATGTCCAACAATGATCGTATCAGCAATGTGGTGCTATTCCCCTTAAAAGAAAATCTTGATAAACTTATTACAAAATGCCAATTCTTTTGTTAGCGCGTTATTCTCAATCATTAGCTATAATTAAGCTAATAATTGAGAATTGCATAGATTGTGAAGCAGCTTACGCAGTACGGAACTTAATTAATTTAAATTGTTAAAATTCCTGTAAACTTGACAAAAGTAATCCTTTAAAAAGCAGCTGTTAAGAGAAATCATGATGGTTGAAACATTTCCATTATGGGTTAACGAGTTCTGTTATTTTCGCACTACTCGTGCATCTACGAGTACCTAGAACTGAGCGAAAAGGACAACTGCACTTGCCGATTTTTATCAACTGGTTTTTATCATTTTGTAACATATGTCTATACATTATGATTTTGCAATAAATGGTTCTTAATCTCCGTTAAAAGTGAAACGCTTTTAAACATTTTTAAAATTGTTCTATATTCGTTCTGTGCTGAAAATGGACAATTTTGGGGATTTATGGAGTGTCCTACTTCCAAAAATCCCCAAAACATATACATAATTATATATACGAGGCGGTGATCCAAAAATAAAACAATATTCGTAGGATAAAATATACTTTCTTTTTCAACATTGTCTCCTATAAAATCCACTTGGACTATCTCTTCCCTATAGCACGAAATCCTTTTGAAAAAAAATATTATCCCGATTCAACAAACTGCTTCTATAGCGGCCATCACCAAGCAATTGTCTTCAAATTTCTTGCTCCTGAGCTCCTTAAGCTAAAAAAAGAGAAAGTCGCTGAGAGACAGTTTTGGAGAATAATCAATTCATTCGAAACCCGCTTTTCGAATATATCCATTATATTTGAGGACGTGAGTGGATGAAGGTGATAGGTATGTCACATTTTTGGGTTTTTTCGTTTTTTTGCGTTGATGAAGGTAATATGTCCATATAAATGATTAACAGACCTTAAGAACGTCGATTTAAGACATATTTAGGATAATAGAAAGTTGAAGTTAATTTTAAAAAGTAAAAAGTGCAGAAAAGTTTACTTGTGTTAATTGAAGGAGCTATGTTCACTTTTTATTTAAAAAAATAATACAAGTGTTTAATTGCTTTCATACCATTCATATTTTAGGTTAATCAGTTCCGTGGCGACTTATCTCAAAAATTAAAAGTAAAACTTTAACCTCGATTTACTCAAATTTGGAATTAAGCGACTTTCACCTTCATCCACTCATGTCTTCATTTGTATCTGGGTCATTCTACTTTTAAGGCCCCTCAAAAAAAGCAAAATTTTTTAAATTTAATCATAAAACGATAATTAAATACGGAACCAAACAATCGTCTTTAATTATATACTTGAACAAATTTAATTATATTCACATTAATATGCAATATTTAAATATACTGTAAATAAATAATTACCCGTTTAATATTATTATTAAATAAATAATAATAAAGTACCCGCCAGAATTATGCTTGAGAAAATGACGACTTTTCCAAATAATTTAATAATTTCTTTCTTAAACTTAACCAAATAGTTACCATTATCCACATAATTAAATTAAATTACCTTTTATTTTTTATTTTTCAGGCGTGACGAAAGATCCATACCAAAGTTTACGATTTCAATGTAATCGGATTAAATTTTATATTTAATTGAGATTAAATAATGTGGCTCGATAGCTCGGCACTTTTAACACAGCTTATTTACTTGTTTTTCTGAAATACATACAAAAATTAAGCCATGTTAAAGAGGCCGAAAGACAACGCCTGGTAATTGTTTGTTTTCCCAAATAAAATAAAATAAAATAAAATAAAATAAAAAGGAATAAGACAAGAAAATATATGAAGGGTATTTACAGAAGGCAAGAGAACGTTACCATAAATACAAAAAGTTAGTAAAATATATGAATGAAAACGAAAATAGACCTGCTAATAGGAAGTGGAAAATAATACAAAAAAAGCGTCGAGATAAGATAAAAGAATAAGAACAAGTGTTAGATGCTGATTATTATTATTAATATTATAATAATAATAATAATAATAATAATGCTGATACTCCTCCACCATCACTACCACCGGTTTCACCTAAAGACGAACATTGTAGGACGCAAGCAAATGGAAAAATATAACTTTAAATAAGAAACTGTGCTGTTGGTTCCCAGATACCAAAAGTTTGATATATTTAAAAACATTTAATGATATGAAATCATAAAACACTATTATAGTTTTATTTTATAGTTTAGGTCTTAAAAGTAGAATGACCATCTACTTATTGCTGACTTTCTTTAAAGGATTGTAGCGTCCACTAACCTGTCCTTTAGCAAACCATTAAGTAATCAACCGTTAATTAGTTTTGTTGAAGTTTTATCCCAGTGGTGCTCAGACTTAACTGCTGGCGATCGACCTCAAAATTGTTACGACTAATGCAAGGCCAAAGAGATAACGCAACGAATGTAAAAAAACTATCAAGGGTTTTCAATATATGACTTCCTATACCATGAAATGAAACCGATTATAGCGCCGGTCGCTTCGTGCGAGGGAAAAGGACAGACAGTCGGTTTGTTTACATTGTATGCGTTGTCTCCTTGGCTTTACTATACAAGCGATGGACTCGGAAGATGCCGCAAATTATGTGTGATGCACATACTTGAGCAGTGTTAGTAGGGTGTAAGTAGAATTCCAAAAGAATCGACAGGAAAACCGATGGTTTATTATGACATGAAAACCGTGTGTTTCTTTTGATATAGCTGCCCTTCGTCGTTAGCTGGGGATTATTCAGACATAAAAAATTGCTTAAATGGGAATCATGTCATCAAACAGAAATTGTGAATCGACCTATATCATTCAAAATTACCCGACATCGACTCAAAAAACTCTCGGATGGTTTTGACTTTTTGAGCACTACTAACCTAAAATAATGCATATTTCTTGAGAATAACCCGAATGAAGTTTGTATGAGAACAGAATCAACGTTACCTTTAATCGTCCGGGAGCCAGCGACACTTTTGGTTGCTATATTTGCGCAAGCCTGGTTTTTTTTTTTATTTGTCGTGATAATGTAGCCTATCAACAAAATGAACCATTGCCATCTCAATCGCGGGACAACAAGTGGCTGTGATATATCAATTATGTTTAAACAAACGAGTGAATGTCAAAAATGCGCAAAGTTGAAACTTTACATATTGTTTATTGGCAGTCCATTATGGAAAAAAAACACTTCCTGCCACCTCTATTGTCGAACAAACTCCTGCAATCGACATATGCGCAAAGCTGATTTTTTTTTATCATTAGTTTAATAATTAAGATTATGAAAAAAAATTATGCTTCCAGCCATTTGGCAGGAGCAAAATAGTCATGCAAAATGCTAATAAGCCTTGTCCCATTGGTGCGCCGGCAGGAGTCGATTTTATGTTTAACAAGCGCTAATATGACATAAAAACCATATAATAAATGTTGCGCAAATGTGTCAAAAAATAGTATCGCTGGCTCCCGGACTATAAGGTCTATTGATGTAAGTAGACAAACTATAATAATTACTTTTGAATATTTTCTTGTTATCAATTGAATAGCTGCTGATAGATAATTTTGACTAACATTTTAAAAATGATTTGTTAATTTTTTTTAAAAATTAGTATAAAATAATATCTAACAACAAAGTTCAAAATTACCTGTATAGAGGGCATATATGTAATTTATCGAGACAAAAATAATATACAACCTTATTATTAAGCTTTATTTTTAGAAGCAAAAGGAGAAAAAGTATTTATTTATATTTATTAACAGCGCCAGAAATGCGTGTGTTCGCGTATGTGTAATTAGCGCGAACACGGGCATAATTGTAAAACTGCATTAATCTACTTCAAAACCTACATTAGAAGATTATAGCGAGTTTCTATATATAACAACTTGACTATTTTACCCTTTGTAAACATCTGTAACATATTAAAAGTAACCTTTCAACATTATGTGTATTATATATAATGAAAGACAAAATTTTACACTTGTTAAAACAAAGTTATACAATTCACAAAGAGTTAAATTAGTTACATGGTAAAAACACGGATGGCTCTTACGAGTTCGACGTACAACTTATGAGTTCGGAACATTTTTCCATCATTTATATTAATACTATTTTTTTATTTACGGAATATTTTGATTAAAAAAATTAAATTTCATTTTTATCTAACAGACTATATTATTATATTTTTCATCACAAAAAATATATATGAATTCCAATCGTTTGTGTACGGGATAATTTTCAAACTTATTGAAACAAGAATAGAGAATATACTAAAGTACGGCCATGGAGACAACGCAAAAACAATGTAAACAAATCCGATCCATACTGAGTTTTAAAATATCGAACGATTATGTATATCTGTCCTTTTCCCTCTTACGTAAAAATGTCATAAACGGTCTTGACAACCTTCGGTCACCTTTTTATTAATTATAATGCATTTTTATGTGGAAAAGTTGCGCTACTAGAATTATTACTTTTATTTAAACTACTAAAATTTTGTTTACATTATTTCCGTTGCTTTAATAATAGACGAAAAATTTTCACTTATTAATAAAAGCCTTTATATTTTACAGCACAGTTTTGACAAAAGTTCACATATTTAAAATAATCAAGCTGTCACACACACATTCTAGGAGGAAAATGTTTAAGCCCATTTTTTTTATTACTTACAAAATGTGATTCTATTTCTAGACGTTATAATTATACACATACAAACGACACTAGAAATGAATATGCTCACAATACAGACTGTATACAGTGGGTATGACAATGACGTTGCATTGTGAATAAAATTTCATGTAAATGTAAATAGTATATTTTTTTTCGTGTATTTAAAAAAGCAAATAAAAAATGTATTTCGGTTTAGTATTGCACCAATGAAAGATCATTGTCGAAAGACATTTGCGACATAATGATTTTTTTTAAAAAACTATATGAGACAATTCTCAACAACCTGTATGTATATACATCTACAGTGTGGTAACAAAATGTACCCTTAACTAATCTTCATAATCGATATTCCGATTATAAGAATCAAAGTACATATATACAACATTTATATACACGAATAGATGCCTTGAACTTTTAATGGAACTAAAAATGATCTCAAACACCACTCAATTTTGCAGTCTCTAACAGAATTTGTAAATGTAAAAAACAATACGTAATACAGAAAAAAAACATTCATTTTTCTATATACATATAATACGTTAAAATAGCAGTGTCTACTCTGTCAGCATGTTGGGTCATATTGGTCGCGAAACAACTATTGATTTAATACCATAAAAAAATTGATAATGACTACAAATTCAGTTATAAAATAATGATAAATATGGGCCATGTAACTTGTATAATAAGGTCAACGAGATTAAATAAATAATGTAAACAAAACTCTCGCGCGTATCATTTGAACTGGACCTCATTAGAGGCGCTAATCAGACAGGCGAAGTATTTTCAAAAATTAATTCTACACTACAAAAATTGCTTCTTCGATCTCAGTTTAATATAATACCCATATAATTTTACGATGAATTCTTTGTTAAAAAATGTTGATTCTATTTTTAAAAAAATATTAAACAGTTTACATTCTTTATCGCATCTCGTTGGCAGTACTAAAGTAAAGCCACGGAGACAACGCAAACAATGTAAACACACCCGTTCAATACGGAGTTTTACAATATCGAGTGAGTATTTATGTATCTCTGTCCTTTTCCCGTCCATGTAAAAAATGACAGAAACGTTCCTGTACCATCTGTTTGATGGTACAGGAAAGCGATTTTGACAACACTTGGTCACTTTTTTTTTTAATCAATTTTTATAATTTAAAAAGTGTTATGAACCCCTGAAAATTTGTTTACATTCTTTGCGTTATCTCCGTGGCCTTGCTTTAGGTTAGGTGTATTTTTAATAAATTTCTCTATTAATGTAATGCTTTAAGAGCCGTTATTAAGAAATCATTTACTATTATTTTTGAGCAAGCACTGAACAAAATACATTATTTCGAAAAATAATCATTTGAAAATAGATGATTTATCGTATATTATCCATCATGCTTTGTTGAAATATGTGCAATTTTTTTAATATTTTTTTAAAATTAAGGCCACATTGGCATTAAAATAGTTGTTCGGACTAATCTAGAAAATCACGCATTGTCTCAACCGTTCCTGCTTGTGACTAGTCAAGAATGTATATATTATTTTCAACGTATTGCTTCTTGACAAAGCTATAGCCATAAAACGGCTGTAAATCATCGCAATTTCCCAGAATGAGACCAACCAAGTTAGAACTAGAACAGTGCCAATGTTTGACCGACAGGAAATCAAACATTCAAGGAGTCTGTTTTACACTTGTGACATCGTCACACATGTCGTTTGAGACTTAAATTATATCCATACAACCGTCAAATCACTCACAAACCGTATCACCAAAACCTCTGCGGCCTGGGTCCGGCCCATCTGGGACGCGGTGGCATGTTTCTGGGCCAAAACTGTCCCGGGCCGAATCCGGACGGCCTGAAAGTCCTCGGAGACCAATTTCTCGGGTAACGTTGGTTCAGAAACGGTCGCGCGGGCTGTTGCCAATCATTCTCTCCGGGCAACTCCATAAACTCTTGCGGAGACGGATTTCTATCCGTCGGATTTCCTTCGTCCCTTCGCGACAATTCCTCGTTGAAAATCTGATGATCCTGATTTTCCGCCGTGTCCGAGAATTGAGTGTCAAAACTTTTCAGACTTGGAGGCATTTTATCGAACGGATTAACCAACGGGTGTGCTGGATGGGATAATAGGGGTTTGTGGGATGATGTCTGTTCGCGGGGCGTCAACGGTTCACTGGGAGTGATCGGTTCACGGGGCATCAACGGTTCTCGGGGTAGGGTGGGATCGCGGGGCAAAATGGGATCGTGGGGTAAAATCTGTTCAAGGGGTAAAATCAGATCACGCATAGGCGGCGGCGGCTCGCGCAGTGAGTGGGGCACGTTCGGTATATGGGCACTCTTATTTTCGTACTCGTTACTATTGATTGTAATCAAATTGCTATTGTTGTGATCGTTGTGCATTGTCTTCCCGTTGTAGCCGCCGACCAACACTTTGTTGTTGTTGAAACTCGTTCTACGATCAATGTTGTGTTGATTGTTGTATACACCTGCTGAGAATTCATTATTTGCATTAAACATGTTATGTTACACTTTCACTAAGTATAATATTTTTTGAATAATTTTTTTAAAAAAAAGCATGCGTAAGTATATTATACAGAAGACAAACTCCTTTGGCGAACAAATATATAGTAAACAGTAGATGTCATGCAGAATCCGTTACAAGAAGCGTCACGTTATCGTTACACTGAAGCGTCACACAATTTCAAACTTGAAATTTTACTCTCATCACGCGCAAGTTTCGCTTTAAAAAAGTATCTTAAAAACAGAGATGGACAAATTTTGTTATTTGACGATGAATAAGCATGAAATTTTCTTTACTAGTTAATTCTGAAAAAAAAATTTCATAGCACTCAAACAAATTGCTTTTGTTCAATTTGAAAATTGATTTAAACGTAATTAAATTTGTATTGAATTTGAATTAAAATTGAATTTGAAAAATGAAAATTGTACTAGAGCAAGACCATGGAAACAGCGGAAAGAATGTAAACATACTTAAAGATAAAACAAATAGTTAACTAGTAGTACGTATTTTTACTAGTGGCACAACCATTCATAAAAAGGATCACAAAAGGGTGACCAAATGTTCTCAAGACCGCTTTCCTGTACCACGAAACAGATATCGCCGACCGCTTATGAAATTTTTACGTGAGAGGGAAAAGGACAGAGATACATAATCATTCGATTTTGTAATGTTCGGTAAGGGCCGGGTTTCTTTAAATTGTTTGCGTTGTCTCCTTGGCTTTATAATAATAATAAAAAACAGTATTGTAAAGAAAAAAGTTGAACATACGTTGGTCTTCATCCTCCGAAAGGTCCATATCAACGCTTTCCACTATGTCCGGCGGAGGTACCATTAATGGTACTCGATAATCCTGAAAGATATAAAATAAAAAAATATATATTTAGGCAAAAAAAAAACTAACTAAAAACTATTAAAAAGGTCGAAGAGAAAATCTCTTCGTATTTTATAAATTTCTTTGGTTTAGTTAGATAATATTGAAAAGGGAATAACAAAAAAAAATGTAGAACTGCTTTACATTTTTTAATTGTTTATTTATTTTTAAAATAATGACATTTCGTATTTATTGCAAAAAAAAGTAATAATTTCGTATAACTTACTTGATCAACCACCATGGTATTAATAATAGGTCTTGGCGACGGCAACTGTTGCGTTAACGGAATCAAGTTCCTATGATCCACGTCTAAAAATTATAAAATTATAAAAACACAAATTAATTAAATCCAATAGCTGGGTGCATTTTTTTTTCCGTAAAAACCTTCCCCGATTATCCCTTTAGCCATTGGTGAAAATTACATGAAAAATCGGTGCAGTAGTTTTTGAGACAGATAAACAGACAGACAGAAGCGGCGGAGGACTTTGTTATATAATATGTAAGGATATTTACTTAATCCAGCTGATAGTTGGACCAACTTAAAAGATAAGATAGTTTTTATCTCAATTTATAGTATTTTTTTTTTATTGTAAATTATTTGTTTATTATATGAGAAATTACACGTAGTTACGAAGTTTTATCAAAATTGGTTCAGTAGTTTCGGAGTTCATCGAGGACAAACACGTGACACGTAATTTATATATATATAAAATGAGAAGATTTGTATTTCTGTATGTTTGTAATGAATAAACTCAAAAACTACTGGAGCGATTTTGAAAAAATTTTCACCTATAGAAAGCTAAATTATCAGCGAGTAACATGGCCTATATTTTATAAAGTTACGCGGACGAAGTCGCGTGCAACAGCTAGTTTAAAATATTTTTATTCATCAGCAAACAATATAAAAGTGTCAACTTTAGGATTTTAAACAATATGAGATGCTTTTGTAAACCTCAAACTTCACATGACTTTTTTTTATGTTAAGGTCGGCAGACAGGTTGACGGTCCACTTGTGTTATAGGCGACGGTAGGTGGCTCTAGGATTGGAAACGTATAGGGAAATGGGAAAAAAATTAAGACACTTTTTAAAAAATGTCTTATTTCCTTACTGGTAAAGTAAACAGCTGCTTATTGAATTAGTGTGATTATTTGTGACTGAATGAATGATCAATGATGTTACCTTGTTGTACGACGGGATGTCTGATAGGCGTCGAGGATAGAGGCGGCATAACAGGCATCGGCAGATGTCTATGGTCTACGTCCTCCATACCTATAAGTTATTATAGTTTTCACTATAGCATAGTCTATCAATCAGTGTGAAACTATCTGTATACCTTCGAAATAAAATCAATGAAAACATCCTTCCTTATATTTGTTACTTATACTCGTAAATGAAAGCAAAAAGAAAGATAAGTGACTCACTATCCGCGCATAGACCTCATATACTGAGTCCAATGGGCTCAGTATCATTCAGTCGCTCAAAGGAAGTCACGGTCTTTCATTTGTTGTGGATAAATTTGAATACATTTGTCGACTCTCTCTATTGTTACATGTGTAATAATCGATTATGTAATGTAAGAACGTACCATATCTTTCTTTTTGCTTCCATCTACGCTTATACTTAATTTACTTTAAACGGAGACTATGAGAAGTAAAATTTTGTATTGACATAACTATAGAAAATTGGATTTTTTTTTTCAATGGGATTCCGTTATTTAACAGATATAACGTGTCATAAGGTTTTTCATGGTATATTTTAAGACCTAGAAGCTTACCTCCAAGCATAGGCAACACTGGTGGGGGTGGTGGTGGGGGTAGAATACCCCTATGGTCTACATCGGCTGCGTGTGTCTCCTGAAATTAATTTATAAGAACTTCATTAGTTAATTTTTTAATTTTTCATTTAATCATTTATAAATGAAAAATTAAAAAAAGAAAAAGAAGGAGATAAAAACAATTGCTGTAGGTAAGTAGGTGACAATGTGAATAATGTGATACCACAATCTTAATATTTTCACACCTTAACTAATCAACCGATTCATCATGAAATTTTGCATACGCGTCCTTTTTTTTTGAAGTGAAAACTTCTTTAGGCGCGTTGGGCATTTTTGAGATGGGATAAAATCATTGAACTCGCGACAGTGTCATGTAATGTAATGTAACCATTGATATAGCCGATATTAGTTTAAAATAATTTAAAAAAAGAACAATAAGCAGACAACTGCATATGAAAGTAAACTTACTAGATATGATAACAAGGATCAATATGGTATACACCTCTGACCAATAACCTAGTTTCATATCAACATCAAACCTTTTTAATTGTCTGTCATTATGAATTTCGTGTTAAATAATTATATTCTATTTAATTGCCATTGTGTGTCAGTGTCATATATTTTCTCTTGTATTTCTTGCGATCAATAATTGTAAATAAACACGTAATTGTTCAAGTTTTCATTTCTCACTTCTTTTCATGTTTCTCCCGGAGCGCCATTGGTTTTTTTTTTATTGTTTGAGGGTAGTAGATGAAGAATATAAATTACCTGCGGATATATAGCGGGTTCGAGCGGCGCTACGAGGCGTGGCACGTGTGGCGGCGACGCAGGCGCCTCCGCGAACACTGTGGCCCCACTCGAAGGACCTTTCACTTCCACGCCGGTACTGTACTGTAATATATAGTAGTAAGTATGAAAAAAAATTAGTCGATCAGATTAGTACCTTCCTCGTTTAACGCTCTTCCCATTAGTTAAAACCACATTAAAATCCGTTATATAGTTTTAAAAAACCTAAATGTACCTAAAAGCTAAACTTTCGTAAGATTTTTTTTTTAAATGTAAAATTAAAAAATGACTTACAGGCATACTCCACGATCCATTATTCCACTGGTTTGTTTCAGGTTGGTAAGATTGTTCGGGTTCATCTGTAATGTTACAACATTGTAATTAAGGCAAACACAAACTAATACTGTCATATATCCAACTATACCTACTGAGTTGGTACGTTCAAAACACTACATGTCAAAAAAGAAACGTTTCTCAAACAAATGAGTCAAAATAACTGAACTGTTTAGTTTTTATCTATTTATTCATGTATATTATATAAATTCTAGATAGCACGAATAACAATAAATAAATACATAATTCTACAGTGTGAATAGTGTTCTGTGGTTTAAAATATTAATACTATCTATAATTATTTGAAAATGCGTCAAAATAAAAAATAAATAAAAAATTCACCATTGATACTGTTTTCCATTGAGCCGTAGAATGATATCGGCGGCGGGGGATTCCCCGTGCTCTCCGGTGTAAGGAGGTCCAAGCCCGGCAACGCGTCCTGCGACTTCTGCGATGTGTTGCTGGTCACTAAGAAAGCGAAGACCGATTAATAAGACAGACATTTACGCAAAGCCAATGGGCGCTTCTTCATTGACCGACCCGACAGTACACGACGACCCGAAACCGGCAGATACATTCTTCATTTGACTGACACCGTCTGGGCGAGCGGTCACGCCACTCGCAAGCCTTCGTCTTGTAATAGTAGGGGAGCCAAAGAGGGGATTTTGGGATTTACTCGAGCGCGTCAGATATTGCCAATGTAATATTCTCCACGTGTCTCCGCGATAACGGATATGTATTAATCTGACGGTTTGGATGGTGGGGTTGGTGGGGGTTGGTGGGGTAAAAATTTAAATGATACTCGAGCGCGTCAGATTTTCATACAGACGGTACAGCCTGAATTCCTGATCGTGCTGATTCTTAATCTGACGATTATTTTCAGGATTTTTTTCAGGATTTTTTTTAATACAGCGTCTACAAATATTTGAACGCCTGTAGACGTTCACGCCACCGTTGAAAAGAAAAAAATAATATAAACTTTTTTCTTCCTACCATCTAATCTTCAAAATCCTATAGGTCTACACGACGCTCGAGTGACTGCACATTTAGCATCGTGAGCTCCCCTACCATAAGGAGACTTATTGCCGACGACATGTCGGTGCCGGGCCGGGCCAGTGAGACAGCGTGCAGTACAATTTCATAGTATTATATGTCCACTGATGTTAGAGTGTCCACTGAGTCGGCCAATGAAGAAACGCTCATTCATAGATGGCGCCACGTTAATGTAGCGTAAGCAAAATGTAACATGTAACATAAAATGTTACGTACCGTAGAATGTTACTACAACTTTAAATTTACTAAAAGTGAAAAGGCAAGAAAAAGTAGCAAAAGTTGCGGAAAGAGCTGCCACAACTAGAAAATTATAACTGTATATAAAAAAAAACGTTAATTTCGATATAATAAAATATTTTTTGTACAGTCGGGATAAGAAAAGGGTCGTCAACTTAAAGTCGACATTCCACCAGGGTAATTTATCAAGCCAAAATTTCATTTCACTTAGTGTTTTAGTTTTAAAAGGTACCAACCACCTAAGAGTCTATGACTCAATAAAGAGAATGAATTTGAAAACTGACGAAGTTTTTCGTACTCCGACTGTAAAAAATAAGTCATAAATGGGCAAAAATAATAGGTTCCTACATTTAAAATTGCCTACAGCTGTAAATAAATCTATCACTTTAAAAAAGTTATAAAAATAAAGGAAAAAAATCTGCCTCTAGAATACATTGCAGAAACCGATAATTTGAAATCCAAGAGCAAAAAACTCACTGTAGACGGTGTACTGTAGACCATAGCCAATAGATCAATGGATCTCAAAATGATCTATTTATCTAAATTGATCAGTTGCACCTTTAGAGAAAAAAAGGTGCACAATATTTAAATAGACATGCAGGAGAGTGAATCCTATTTAAGCAAGTCATGCCGGAATAAAAGTTTTATTATTCTATTAAACATCTAAAGACTTTTATACTATCAAAATTTAGCTTGATCTCATAGTATAGTCGGGGTAAGAAAAGGTTAGGCACCTAAAAGTCGACGTTTGCTTAAAATCTACAGGGCAATAATTATCAGTTACGCCAAAGTTTCTTTTCTAACTAAACATTGTTCGTTTGCTTAGTGCTTTAGTTTCAAAAGGTACCAAGTGTCTATGACTTTGATAAATGAATGAATTTGAAAACTGACTATGGTTTTCTTTACCCGACCGTACATAGTACGTAAGTACTATGAGATCAAGCTTAACTCATAGTACATGGTATGTAGTAGGTAAAGTCGGGGTACGAAAACCTTCGTCAGTTTTCAAATTCATTCCTTTATCAAAGTCGTAAACACTTGGCAGACTGGCACTGAAACTAAAGCACTAAGCAGACAACTGACAGACGTTTGAAAAGAAATCTGGGCATGACTGACAATTGCACTGGTGCAAAGCAAATGTCGACTTTATGGTGACGAACCTTTTCTTGCTCCGACTGTACAAAGTTTATGGATTAAAACCCAGCAAAGACATCCGCATTGTAGATGGCACTACTAAATTAAATTTCTTAAAAAGTGCACTACACAACGATCTAAGGCCAAAAAGAAAAAAAAAACAGGCTCGACAGACATTAGGTTTTGTCGTCGTACCTGAGGAGTGTTCGGGTGTATTACATTCGTTCGTAATTAAATTTTTCCCAATTTCATGTACGGACACATTTTCCGCTGTCTCTTCCGACCTATTACTGATCACTTGGATTTTATTCGCTGGAAATTCAATATTAATTTATTGTTATTATCGCTTATTACGACCACAGCAACTTATTGACTCATCTGACGCTATTGATACAAAAAAAGTATTTCATACATTTTTTTAAATTTTTTTACGTTCTTTTTTTTTTTGGGCAATTTTACTATGGTAATAAAAAACACTAAACGCGCGCCGTCACGCTCACTGAGTGACATACAGTGACGTTTAATGTTTAAGTAAATTTTTTTTTTTTTTGAAAGACTGGACAAATGACTGCAAAAAGTAGCGTCCTGCGACTACTTTCCAAATTCAGAGCAGAGCCAACTTTAAAAAGTTAATTTCCAAAGTTGACCCTGCCGGGAATCGAACCCGGGTACTTTGGAGATGGGCAAACAACCTAACCACTCATTCGATGGACTCGTCGTTCAAAAAGTAGTACGTATTTTATCTACAATTCTTAAAAAGGGGTATGAAAATTAATAAAAAAAAGTGACCGAAGGTTGCCAAGACCGCTTTCATGTACCACGAAACAGATATCGCCGGCCGCTTATGAAATTATTACGTGAGAGGGAAAAGCACAGAGATACATAATCATTCAATTTTGTAAAATTCGGTAAGGGTCGGGTTTGTTTACATTGCGTTATCTCTTTGGTTTCACTGTAACATTATAGACTCAATAAAAAACTTACCATTCATGTTTGAATCGTTGAATATGGCCATTGGATTGTCTGAAGAGAGGAACGATGACAAACCCATATTGTAGAGAGATCCATCGGCCGATAGTGACGTATTGAATGTCTTGTCGATGTTATAACTCACTGAAAATACAAATTAACAATAGTTTTCATTGTTGAAATTCCGTTTGACTATTTGTTTGAAGAAGCCTACTTGTACAACTTTCATGAGAATAGACAGAAAAAAATATATAATTAAAACATTACTATTGAGCTGACTAGCTTATCACACCGTAAAATTCTGCACCTGCGTGTTATTTGATTTAAATGTCATTTAAATGAAAGCTTACACATGTGGTCATACTCGTAGAAATCTGGTGGTCACAGCATCTGGTAACCCAAGAGTTGCCTGTGTTATAGGATCAAGTGGACCCCTTGATAGAGTACCGGATCACTTGATAGTGAACCGTCAGCCACGTTAACATTACAAAAAATTAGTTAACTACTCACCACTCTCATCGCCATTATCCGGCACAGGCAGATCCAGATCCTCGTCAGGCCCAGGCGAGGGCACATCCTCATCCCGTTGCGGGGGCGAAGGCGCCGCATTCGGTAGATTTGGTATCAACTCGTCTAACTTACGTTTCAATGTGCGAACGCGGGCACCAAAGTTCTTATATGCCTGCCAAAATTGTATCACACTAGATTTCTCAATATACACGAGATTTGCCATATAAAAAAATCACTTAGGGTTATAAAAAATAGTTTACGACCTATTTTCAGACTTACCAAATATACACAAAAAAATTCACAAAAATCGATCAAGCTGTTTCGGAGCAGTTTGGTTACAATCACTGTGACACGAGAATTTTATATATATAGAGATATGATTATATTAAAAATATACATACGCATGACCTCTGGTTACTTCTTTTCTGGATGAAAGGTAACCTATGTCCTTTCATGTATCACTGACAATCCTTTCATAATCGGTTAAGTAGCTAAGGCATGAAAAGGTAACAGACAGACAGACAGGCACACAGAGTTACTTTCACATTTATAATATTAGTATGGATTATGAGATACTTTATTATCTGAATGTTAATCAAGATAATAGAGTTTCATGATTGAGTAACAAACACCCATCCATCCATCCATCCTCACAAACTTTCACATTTAAAATATTAGTAGAATAAACAGATTAGTAAATAGTTTCTTTTTATTATTCTTTAAGAACCCCATCGATTTTTAAATTGAAAATTAAAACTCTTTTTATGAGACATCATAATATTATTGAATTCTAGTAACACATCTGTTAGATTGTCCTTTAAAAGCAAAATTATAAACATTTTAAATTTTAAGAAACATTCATTTATACTGACATAAGCAACCACTTTGACTTCACCCCGCTGCGTTGAATAGTACTGAGTTGCGGCCGTTAAAAGTGCCAACAACGCTTCCCTTGCGACGATCTCTCTTTGCAAGGCCTCAGTGTATTTCTCAACACACACTATACCTTCGTTCAACTCTTTCTCCACGTCGTCTTTATTCGTCCTATCTGAAAATTAACATATTTTTTCACTTTTTTGGAGTTTACTCCGTAAGAATCGATTTTCATATAATTATAAGCCCGTGGTCGTCGATAGTATTATTATCTATCGACGCCCGTAGTATAAAAATTTATGGGAGTAAAATCAAAATTGTCACACAGTATGTGTTATGTTCTATTTTCGAATTTTTAGAACATATGTTCTATTTCGAATATTTTAGAATATCTCTGAAGTTTCAGAGATATTGCCCCATCTACACAATATCTCTGAAACTAGAATATATTATATACGTAATAATACATCCTTGCGAAAACTAGATGGCACCTGAGCACCAGAGATGGCGCTGATATTAATTCGTTATATCTTATTAATTCGTTCTTAAGGAGTAAACTCTACCGTCGAAGCTGACACACACACTGTCTTCATGTTAAGGTCGACAGACAGGCTGACGGTCCACTTGATGGTAGATGGCTACCGTCGCCTATAACACAAGCAACGACACAGGTTCTGCAAGTGCGCTGCCAACCATAGAAGGATTAAGGAAGGGCCCTGGCATTCCTTACTCACTCACCGAAACACAACAGTACTAGCCCACACACAAAAACTTCTAACTAAAAACTAATGTCTGACAATCTTCACATTAAAAATATATATTTGGCAGGGCATGTTGAGATTCGAAGCCATTTGGGCAGCCCATCTGGTGGCTGTAACCACCCCCTTACAGAAGACCACCGTAAAATAATAAAATGTTTGCTGTTGTGTTTAGGTGAGTAAGGGATGGCCGAGCGCATTTCATTATCCCCTCCCAATTCTTTATCATTAATCTTAATGTAGTCAGCAGCGCACTTACAGCACCTGTGGCGTTGCTTGTGTTATTGGCGACGGTAGCCACCTACCATCAAGTAATCGTCAGCCTGTCTATCGCCCTTAACATAAAAATAAAGAAATATATATATAAAAGATACTTACCCTTCAAACTAGTTCTCAATTCCTCAGAATCAGACAATTGTAAATGATTCTCATGAATGTATTTCAGCTTTAAATCAGTGTCAGCCTCCAATACTGAGCATTGTTTTATTTTATTCACTAATTGCTGAGGCTGAAAAGAAATAACTTGTTTTTTTAACCTTTCTCCCTAAATAAATTTTTTTAACTGATAAAGACAGTTATAAACTGGGCAGGTGTCAAAGGGATGTCATTCCCCCTTAACATTCCTTTATCCCCTTTTCCCTTTAAGACAACATAAAAAGATACCTGGAATTCCAGGGAATCATCATCAGTCTTTTTCATAGCTCCAGCCTGAAGTAGACCTGTCAGGTCCGATAAGAACTCTTCATCGTACACAGATCTCTGCTCCCATATTTTAAATATACGCAAAATTTTGTGTCTAATCTTCTCATCTCTAAAACAGAATATTAATGATAAATGTAACAACATCTTTATCTTTCATTATATAATATAAAATAATGTTGCTTCCCGCAGTCTGTCCCTCTATATCTTAGATGTTATAAACTACGCAATGGATTTTAATGCAGATAAAAAAATCCATGCAAAGCCGGGGGCGGCCTGCTAGTCTTTTAATATATAAAAGGCAATGTGTGTATGTATGTTCCAGTATGTTCCCTATGGACTCCAAAACCACTTTTGATAAAATTTTCAGACAATCTTCAGATTAGACCAGCCGGTGATCCTATGAAGTTTGGCAGCGAACGGGTTAAAAAAATGGATGTGGACGAAGTCACGGGCAAAACCTAGTTTATTATAGTTATAAACACATGTTATTGAAATTATTGTCACATATTGTGTTTGTTCAGATATACAAATACATTGTTTGGAAAATAAAAATAATAATAATAATAAAGCTATTTATTTCCGTAACCTACTAACAATAAATATTTGAACAAGTCTTTTTTTTATTTAATTAAGAACGCCTTTGGGGTAAAGACACACACTTGCAAGTGTAAATAGCTATTTGTAAATTTTGCATGCATTTTATATTTAAAAACCTCTTGGCAACTTGATTGGCTAAATATTATATGTTTTAGTAATAATGATTTAGTAGTGGCACACTGCATTTCACAGTCTGTATGTCTGTCAAACTCGACAAAAAATAAAGAAAATTAATTAATTATAAGTAAACCAATGTTTTACCTTACAAGTGGGGTAGCCTTCTGCAAATTCAAACCCCAGCTCTCGACGAATTCATAATTTTTCCTCTTACTATACTGTATTACATCGTTGGCCAAGTAGAACAGCACCAGTCGCTGCTCAACCTTCACTCTCTTCAGAACACTCAGCCAACTTTGAACAATTCTCTTATGATGAGTCCGCTGCTTCAAACACCAAGACGAAAGAGATTGTATATTGTCTTGAGTGTCTTTAAGATTCATAAGTTTCTTCTCGAATGTGAGAGCGTTAAATTCCTCCGTTTCACTCATCGTGAAAAGCATTTATATTAAACTTCTTTGCTTAAAACATGGTTGTAAAAATATACATATTAAACGCAACTGCCTCATTTATGTTAAGCGCGATAAGCACTGGAAAAAATTTCAATTATTATGACACAAACTCATACCAATTATAACCAATAAGCCGGTATAAATAGGAAAATAATAGTCTCAAAAGAGAACCGCGTTTAACTTTAGTATTCGAATATTCTCAGATGAATTGTAGAAAATAATGGTAACTGGTCGCCGGGACAAAATTTTTAACCGATAGTTTTAGTGAAACGTCAACTATTTATGATATGAAATTATCGAAAGCGTCGCAAGTGTAAATAACTATTCATCACAAAGTCAACATCTTCGAACCGCCATTTTCTGATTTCTGATATAATATAATATTTTTTTATGTAGTTGGCACTTGGCATGTCAAGCTAACCACACAGAACAAATCTAGGTAACTTATTTAATAATATACTCTGTGTTTAAATGCATTAGAAAACTCAATAGGTTTCTATTTATAATGTAGAATAGTTTGTTTCACTTTGAATTTCTTGTGATATTAACCTCCATGGCATAGCACTGCTCTGACCATAGATGTATATAGTGGTAGTGGTGTCATAACCAAGGTCATAACATATCATATTGTCAATCTATTCTTATTATCTATCTTGTTATTATGTACTGACTTAACCGATTGCTGTAAAGTCACGCAGGCACAGTACTAAAGATGAGATATTTATTGAAAATGAGGTGAAGAAATTATTAGAAGACGGTATCATTAATAATAATAATAATAATAATAATAATAATAAACTTTATTTGTATATTATATTTTATTGTATCATTGAATAAACTCAATCTCCTTGGAGAGCTCAAGTCCTTATTACCAAAAGTGAAACTCACAAGAACCGTTTTGTGATCGACTATTCACAGACGATCAATCGATTCACTCAACTTAACGCCTACCCCCTTCCTTACATTGAGGAAACGGTGTCTAAAATATTGCAATATTAAATTTTCTCCAAAGTGCGTACCATCAGGTTCCCGTACTTGTAAAAGAGAAACCATATACAGCTTTTGAAGCAGCAGGAGATCTGTATCAATTTCGTCGTATCCCGTTTGGCGTAACTAATGGTGTAGCCAGTTTTTAACGGGCGATAAACTGGTTGATACGAACGGAATACCTGAAGGAACCTACGCTTACCTTGATGACATAACGGTTTGTAGTAAAACGCAGGAAGAGCACGATATTAACTTAGAAAGATTCCTGAGAGCTGCTGACAAATACGGCCTCCCACTTAATAAATCTAAAAGCAAATTTGATCAGAGAATAATTAATCTACTTGGTTATACTACAGGGCCAAAACATATCATAAAATCTTAAATCTAAGACCAGGCAAAGATAATCGAGTTGCAAATGCCTTATCACGCGTATGATCATGCGCTACAACGATAACAACGAACACATCTAAGCTTAAATCGTTCCACACAGCACTTTGCCATCCAGGAGTTACACGAAAGTAACTCCTGGATGGCAATCTACCGTACTCTCTCGACGAGGTTAAAACAATGACTCGTAACTGCCAAATTTGTGCAAAAATTAAGCCAAGGTATTATAAAAATGATGACCCTTTACCTAAACTTATAAAAGCCACATCCCCCTTCGAACGGCTCAGCATTGACTTTAAAGGACCAGTGCCATCGAGTACTAACAATCGTTACATTCTTATGGTGATAGATGAATACTCCAGGTTTCCATTCGCATTCTCATGTAGCGACATCAATTCTAAGACAGTCATCAAAAATTATTTATTCACTCATACTAGAGTAACAAGCATTTTGAGAAGTTTCTGCGTGACGTGATGTAAGTGAGTAATCAAATCAAATTAGTCCAAAACATTGCCAAAATAAATCAAAGCATTAAACAAGATTTTTTTAAATAGCTTAACTAAACAAGAATCAAACACCGACCACTGTCTCCCGTCTCGCCTGACATTGACATTTGACACTGGCAGAACCATCGTAGAATTCATGGGGCCATAACAAAATTGGAATCTAGTAGTACCTTCTATGTAGTCTGTGATTGGAATTTGGAATTGGATTTGACTCATTTCTATATTTTCTACTTTATCACTAGTTAAAATTAATCAAGTTATAACTTTGTTGTGTTATATTTTTGTTACAATGTTATAGAATAACATATTTTAAAATGTTACGAGAATAACATATTTTAATTTGTGTTTAATACCTTAGTGCTTACTTAATTTAATTTTGGATTCATAATAAAACAAATTTGGTAAGTAAGTTTTAATAGTATTGTAATAAAATACAAAATTGTTTTCGCTTTATTCTGTACTTGGAAATCCCCTATCTTTTTTATAAATACTACGAAATGCCTTTTTTGTCACAATTAGATTTCTGTTTACATATAAGTAGGTAGGTTGTAGAGATTTTTTGCTTGGATGACTTCATCATACCAAATGTGACTCATATAGTATATCCAAAAATAGCTACTTTTGGTTAATCTTTTCTCTTAGTGCCATCGCCTGTTGGAGGTAGGCTATTATATCATTGTGGATATTCTAACCCTCGACACAATTCCATAGTTCACACTGGGGAAATGTGTGAGATTTAGGATTAGCTCTATATCTACACCCCCAAAAGATTTGAATTGATTATTGCGGATACAGTTGCAGATGTTTAAATTGATGTGAAAGTTCAGTAGTTATTTGCAAATGCAGATGTGAAAATCCATGACACCCCTGCTTTGTACATTTCTGTTCCTTGATATTACATATGTGTAAATATCACATAGAAACTGCAAAGTCACTAATAATACAGATATTGTGTCTCTGTTATTGTAAAATGACCATGTTCTTTTTTTAAGAATTTTTGGTATATAGTACATATAAAATAAAATGCAGCTAGATTGAAACTAGCATGAGCATGAGTTACTCACACTCATGCTAGTCTTATCAAAATGGAAACCCAGATATTTAACACTTGTTTTATTTGTTTTTAATTCCACTCTTTATGTTTACTTACAGGCTGAAAAATGGTACATTTGATCGGGGATAGTCTCGGTAAGAGACAAAAAGAACTAAACCTACAAGTGATTGATGCAGCAAAGAAAAATGTGAACTTTGATAAAATTAAATGTGACAAAGAAAACAGTGATGTCGACAAGCTATTTAAAATCGATCTTGCTTCAAAACACAGGAATATTGATTACATTATTGATACACTTAAGTGTGGTGACAGTTTGTTCATATCGAGATGCCTGAAAATAGACTGGTTATATGATGATGAGCATTCTAATATAATTAATCCAAAATATCTTGATACCGAAATCCTGCCTTTCATGTCTACAAAGATGAAGTGGAAAACATTGAAAACAATAGCAACACATATGAAAAATCAAAGAGCAGAAGTTTTCTATGAATTTTGTCTGAATTCAAATATGTCCAATATTGCTGATAAATTTTTACCAATGACATCGGAATATTTTAAGCTGGAATTACTGAAAAAAAGTGAATGTAATTTTACATGTGAAGTGAAAGATCTTATTGGAAACTCATTTGCTTTGGCTACAGCATATTTAAAATGTAAGAGTAATGATAGAAAAGTTTTATATCAACTGCGCTATTTATATTCAGTATCTGATTCCACTTACTTAGATTTACTTGAACAATATGAAAATGTCAACATGCATGGAAGATTCGGAATAAGGATTACAAAAGATATTGTTACCAAACATAAGGAAAGAGTTTTGAAAAAACCTGTCTTATATTTAAAAGTTTTAAATTTGAAGGTTTTATACAAGAACCTCAATTGCAGTGATGCTAAAAAAATTTTGGGTGACATATTTCCGGAGACTGTAAAGAAATTTTGGAGTAGTGACTTTTTGAAACATCAGAAAAATCTGTTAGATTTAGTTCCCTTTGAGGAGAGACTGCAATTTTTGAAGGACACATTTGCATCTAAATATGAAATGGAAATGCCTGAATTGTCAGAGGAGTTCTACAAAGGTAGATTCCACACTTTAATGACGATTGAGGAGAGAGAAGTATGGGCTTTGAAACATTTAAAAAGCGAACAGTGCATTTTAGGTAAAGAAAATGAATTTGTCTGGTATGAGTATGTAAACTTTAAAGAAGCGTTTATGCAGATTAAAAAAATTATAATGCGAACTTCCGATCCATATAAGAGACTAGATATATTGAAAGTTTTAACAAATCCGCAAAGAAGTCATCGCGATTTGGAAAATGTCTTCAATTATTATTATGAAAGACATGTGAATGAAAAATATGACATGAAAGAGAAGTTTCTGTTAAATACTATTGATGGACATGACTGTGTGATTTTTGATGATAATTGCTGGAATGCACTTAACAAAATATTGTACAGTTTGAAAATATATGATCCAAATAATCCTTACGGAGATGACTTAAAGATGGTAGTGTTGATTTATTACATTATCAACAATAAAGATATACCAGATGGTTTGAAAGACTACTTCGATAGAAAATTAAGTTGTTATAGCTTTGTGTCAATGATGGATAGACTTAAATTGAATGAGGAAAGGAAAGAACACGCATACAAGTTCGTCACGCAATATTTTGTTAACAAACTAAAACAAATTGATGATGAAACTTATAATACTGAAATACAATTTAAGGCTAGACACTGGATTAGTAGTGTATTGTGTTTAATGCGTATGTTAAAAAAGGAAGCTAGCGAATGTCCTGAGATGGTTATTAAATATATGAAACTAGATTCAGGTATGTATGACACTCACGAGTTTATTAAAAAAGCTAAACCTCCAAAACTTACTCAAGCCCGTCTATTGTGTCTACTAAAAAAAGATGCAAAATTAGTCTTCAGTGACGATGTTTTAAAAGATGGACTGGGCACTGATAAGTTGGGAACATTTTTCAAAAAAATCAAAACTTATTTCGCTGAAGATATCGCTAAAGAATATGAGAAATATTTTATGAGGTTTTTATCACAAAAAGATCTGCGTATAGGAGAAGTTTATACAGTATTGTTTGGTGTATTCCAATTGGGAAGTGATGAGTTAAAAAATAGAATAATGATGGAATATGTGCCATCTGCGCCTAAAATTGATCACAGTAATATAGACAGTGATCTATTGAAAATACAGGAGTCGATATGTCGTTTCGCTCATTACTCCCGGCCTCCTGTGCCTTTATCAAACATACTTATGTATCTTAAAGGAGATTATGTTCCATTTTGTCTGCCAATGTTTGGTGCTTATTTCACAAATTTACCGAAGTCTCAATGTATAAAATTCATCGAAGCCACATTGGATACTCCTCTCTCTATCCAAAAACACAGCCTTCGATTGGCCTTTGAGTGTTTCGATAAAGGATCTTTGAAAACTGTTCTTTTGAAAGTTTGGAAGAGTACAAAGAATATTACTTTAAGAGCGATATTATATCAGAGACTATTTCATGAAGTGAGCAAAAACGAAACAAGTCGAGATGAATTATTTGATGTCCTGAAAACGTTTACTATGGATCTGAATGAAAATGATGACGAAAAACTATTTAACTTGATAAATGTCCATCATTTACCTGATGAAATTGCAAATAATTTTATACAAGTCGCTTGGGAAGTAGTCTCTAAGATGTCAGATAAAATTTCGAATTACGCCCACAAAGATAATATTATTACTGCTATGGTCAAAAGAATAGATTGTATTGATGATGACTTTCTTAAGCCAATTGTTGAAACTCACGTTATAAATTTATTAGTAGAGAAACAGATAAAGTTGAATTATGACAAAATCGAAATCAAACGTTTTATAGAAAAGAAATGGGATCTGGTTGGAAATTACATACTTAAATATAAGAATAAGGAAGAAATGGAGACAAAATTAACACTCTTAAAACTGATATTAACAAATTGCTTGAACATGTGGAATGTCGTTCGTAGGGATAATGATATGGACGAAAATACACAAGAAACTTATACATTGCGAGAATTCTGTTTGAATTTTATTAACCATATTAATGAAAAAAGTAAAAATGTTTTGAATAAGCAATCAATGCCTACCGCGCCTGTTATAGAGACTATATTGATCTGGTTAGAAAGTTCATTTCGTCTAGAAGAAATATTTTTAACTTTATTAGATCTTAAAATTTCATTGATTTGTAAAGCTATCTGTGCTAGTGAGAAATGCAAAGATGCTAAGAAATTCATTTTGGAGTTCGCTAAAGAATTAATTGTTACCCTCGGCACAGAATTTGGTAAATTTTTGAAAGAGCTTGTTGAAAAATTCCAATCGATTCCTCATTTTTTAAACGAAATTGAAAATTTGATATACTCATATGGTAACTCTGTGATTTACACTTTATTTCCAAATAATTATGTTGAATCGTCAACTTTAAAATTATTTCTATGTGTTGGCCTAACAAGTGTTAACACTATAGAATCATATTATATTGCGTTAAGTCTTCTGAGTTTGGATCCTCCGGTTGGACATGAAAAGGACTATGAGAATGTATTGCACAAGATAAAAATGTTTAAAGACAATACCATACAATGTTGCCTCTATCAGAAGTTCAATAAGGACTTCAAAAGAAGGAGGTACTTTTAGAATCTAATTTTTAAACGAGTTATTCTTGTATACCTACAGGTGTCCGATAATTAATGGATAATTTTGGAATCCTAGATAGGCCTGGTCATAACCAATCTGTACCTAGATTTTCGCTTTGGTAATAGTTGCACAACTTTCGAGATTTTTGCATTTTAATTTTTTTTTATATATGGGATAACTTTTTTGCTTTATTCTATTAGTATAAGTATATATATATATTAACTATATAGTATATATATATAGATTTATGTAGACTAGATAGTTGTAGCTGCTTCTTAATATAGTATGGTTGAGGAAGATGAAAATGTTACACATTTTTAAGTAATTTGTTACAATAAAAAGCGCGCCTTAATTACCAAGTGCCTTAAATTTGTTAACGCTTCAAAATATGGGAATATATTTTTTATATCTATTTTTAAATAAATTTTATTTTTTATATGTTAAATCTTTCATTTGCAAAGCATGAGTTTTTTTGCATCTTTTGAATTATAATCGGCAAAACATATATTGCGATACCTTGTATGTTTTAAAAACATTTAAGTAAATACCAAACTTTCAGATGGTCAGTTTTTCAAATCGTCAGACTTACAAATGGTCAAAGTACAATCAAATAAAAAAAAAACATGTCAGTCGTTGAACTGCACGTCAGAAGCGAAAACTAAGCTTCACAAAAAACATTACATGACAGTGTCGCGAGTTCAATGGCTTTTTCTCATCTCAAAAAATGCCCAAAGCGCCTATTCAATAAAATTATGTTTATTTTTTAAAAAAACTAAAATATTAAATGCTGAAGACCTATGATCTAGGTGCTGCGGCCGTGAAATACTTTTGTTCCCGCTAGTTTATTTTTACCTGGGCTGTGTTTCAGCAGTCCTTTGGATAATGTTAGAATTTGAGTTTACATTGCACCAATGTTAGAATTTGAGTTTGACAGCAGCATTTTTAGGCAGTAAAATTAATTTATTATCAAAAGAAGCATCATTTGATATAAAATCTGTTACATTTGACAGCTGGCCAAGATTCGTCCAATTCAAAGGTAGAAAAATGATGGCCAGGCAAACCATAATTAGCTCTGACAGGTCGCCCGGAACGGGTATGATTAAATCTTGTCCGGATCAAATTATGCTCGAATGGAATGCTGGAACGACGGTTATAGCAAAATTACCCTTGAAATAATTTTTGACATTGTTAAAATTTTCAGTGTCGGGCAAGCCTTCGCATAAACTCAATACCACTTTAAAATATTTGTTGCTGGCAATAACGGAATCAGACTCAACAATCTAAATATATTTTTCCTTGATAAAATTACACTTGTAATTTTAGTAGACTGTACCAAACTGACCATTTGAAAAACTGAAAATCTGTCCTTTTGAAAGTAAAGATAGTTAACCTGTAATGGTTATTATTGTTAACCAGTCCAATTAATGTTTAATTACTTAACCAGTAGAATTTTATCTCTGGTAGTAGCCTCCGTCCACTTGGTTCCCACGTCTAGGATCCTAGGATACTTTTTTTTCATTTTGACTCATGCCTAAGTAATAATGTGCGTCAAGCAAGTTTATGTTATGTAGTGTGAATAAAGTTTAATATGAAAAAAAAAACTTTTATTATAATATTTTATGCCGTCCTCATTTAAATTATTTTTGCAAATTTACAAATATTTATTTTTAATGTTTACAAGACGTATGTACCTATCTTGTTCAATATTTCAATGTGACATTATTTTCATATCCATTAGTCTGGTGGCTCTCGATTAAAAAGGCCTGGGAACCTTTTTGAACTTATGCTTATGTTAAGGTCTACAGACAGGCTGACGGTCCACTTAATGGTAGGTGGCTACCGTCGCCTATAACACAAGCAAAGCCATATGTGTTGCAAGTGCGTTGCCAACCATAGAAGGATAAGGAAGGGATGGGGTATGTGGGTCAAACCATAACACAACAGAAATGAAACGCTTGTAATATTTTTGCAAATTTATTTATAATCTACCCAAAATGCAACGTTTATCAATATCTTGTATAAAAAATAATTAACAACAAATATTTAGTATGGCTATGTCACGTCATTACGCGATTGCGACTAAAAAACGCAGCAAATTACAAAACGGCGTCGCTTGCGATTAAATGTCAGCGTATTATTTATTCGTAGGCGTCAGCTTTTGTTTCAACTTTACGTATTTCATACTCTTATTACAGTAAATAACTTTCAACAATCAATAAACAATGTTTCATTTATACAAAAATCAGTCATCAAATAAATTAACCTATTTCGTACAATATTTAAAATTTTATAATAACTTTTAAAATTACTAAATAAAACTCCGTTTAAATTTTTATGTGTAGATGGGCTGACGGTCCACTCGATGATAGGTGGCTACCGTCGCCTATAATACAAGCAACGCCATAGGTGCTCTAAGTGCGCTGACGACCATAGTAGGATAAGGGATTAGGTAAATGGATTCTGACATCCCCTACTCACCTCACCGAAATAAAATAGCACACAAGCTGTCATTTCACGGTGGTATTCTGTAAGGGGGTGGTTACTGCCGCCAGACGGGCTGCCCAAATGACCATGAAACACATTATAATACAAAGAAATCCAAATAAAAGGCAAGCTTCTAGATTCGGATAAGCAATTTCAGAAATTTGATTGTTTAAAGTTACTATAACTGTTAAATTTTATGCAGATTTAAGATGACTCGGGGCATTTCAATACAAGAAAATTATCATTATTTTACTTTTACTTTAAGAATTATCATTACGAGTAAGAAACGCTACTTAACTGTCTTTTAACCTTAATGTTCAGTTTAGTAATTTTTATTAAATATCATTCGCTAAGGGGTTCTTATGTAACTTTGCTAACAGTAAAAAAAAAAAAAAAAAATTCAAAGAAGGCTTTATTGTTTTTTTAATGTTAAAAGTCGGCAGACAGGCTGACGGTCCATTGTAAAATATAAAACATACCTACTGTAGGTACATTCCTGTATCCTTATACATCTGAAAGATACAATCTCAGATCTTTTTGGACCATTCCCAAATGGTCCATCATTTAATGGAGTTTTTTTTTATTTTTAGTTAGTCCGCCTGAAATTTTATAAAAAATTGAAAATTTTCTCGTTTCAAAACGCCACCTGTATCTGACTTATAGCAAAAACAATGTTACCATTACACAAAAACCAAAAAGTCTTAACTGAATATTTATCACTAATCTATTTCTCTCGTTACAATATCTATGGTAGGAGGATATATTATACCATTCTTTTACCACGTATTTTTTTTATTTATTTTTTCACTAAACCAATTAACTAAATAATTCTCTAAGTACTAAAAACCTTTTAACAATCGTAATTTTTTTCGTAAGCAAATCACATTTTGCACTTTTACGCGTAAGTTTATTTCCCTCAGTCGCAACAATAAATTTTACTAAACTTATTATATATATATTTTTTTTTGTTTTAACTAACGAATAAAGCTGGGTTTTCACTGTAAAATATAATATGATATTATATCCCAAAATATAAATTATATTCAACGATCGGACTTCACACTGTTAAGCTAGCTTTTCATCTATACTTTACTTTACTAATAAGTATAATAAAGTTGAAGAGTTTGTTTGGTTGAACGTGCTAATCTCAGGAACTACTGGTTCGAATTGAAAAATTCTTTTTGTGTTGGATAGTCCATTTATCGAGAAAGTCTTTAGGCTATAAAACATTTTGAACGCGGACGTAGTCGCGGGCACCAGCTAGTTTTGAAATAACTGGAGAACGACTAGAACGATTTTTTTTATCTCTGATTTGTTGAATTGGTCTCTAAGCTATTAAAACATTTGAAATATTCAGAAATTTATTCTGAGGCGGTACGAAGTTCCGCTTCAGGATTATAATATCTTCAGCAATATAAATTATCTTCAGCAATCAGACTTCATAATATAAAAGTAGCGATATTCATTTATATCTCGAGTTTTAACATAAGAAATCATATCTCACAGTGAAAAGAGGCCATTGACTGTTATTTTTTTTTTTACTCACTTGAGGCCTGAGGAATAACAACTTCTTAAACAAGCTTAAATGTTAAAATAAAGCACAATTTATTTGTAATTTACAATTGAAAGAAATCGTAATAATATTTTTAAGACCTATCGAGTTAGTTCACTTATAGAAATTAATTGAATCATCAACATTGATAATTGACTATTTCTTATTGATTTGAGCAAATAGAAAAACAACATATATTTTTTTCTGTCCACTATAGTAAAGCCAAGAAGACAACGCAAATATTATTAATATATTATTAATATTGACAACCATTAAAAGTTTGTTTACATTCTTTGTGTTGTCTCGTTGGCCTTACTTTAAACTTGCAAATACTTTAAAAAAAAACCACAGTCCCATGGTCAAAAAAAGTTCTACTTATCTATTTGGGTCTTAATCAAATGAATATAACATATCAACTTATATTTTTTTTTAAAAAGGGGGTATTTTTACAAAATTTTACTAACACATCGAATATATTCTGCATATTATGTCGTTTGGATATATAAAATCAAATATAAATCAAATATATTGCACGTATTTTAATAATATTTTTAAAAGCTGAAGCTGAAGTTCTCTTTAAAATAAAATAACTTATTTTCATCTTCATATTTATTTGACAAAGTAACATTTAAACCGTGTTTTTGCAAATGAAATACGGACTAATCTATCCATACTAATATTATAAACGTGAAAGTAACTCTGTCTGTCTGTTTAACTCCTTGTCACCTTTTAACTCCTAACTACTCAACCGATCATCATGAAATTATGCACACATAGGACATAGGATAAATTTAATCCAGAAAAAGTTACAAATTCCGAGAGATCATTTAAAAATAAGAATCAAATGCCTTGCAAACGTATAATAGCAATGAAAATTTCAAGTGTTTGTATATAACATATTTTGTCGGACTTTATTTTTCAACGCGAACGAAGTCGCGCGCACCAGCTTGTGTTATATATCCAAAGGAGAACTAACCTACTTACACGAATAGCGAGGGAAAGTGAAAATCTAGTCTAGCCGTGTTTAGTATTAGGAGACAGAATATAATGTTTACTTAGTTATAGACAATATTATTACTAACTACCAATTACTTACTACTCGAAATGCCTAATTGACTACGCTTGGTGGACACTTAACATTATATGTGAATACTAGATGATACTAGCTAGTAGTTAAGCCGTACTAATATTATAAATGCGAAAGTATGTTTGGATATATGGATGTTTCTATCTCTTTCACGTAAAAACTATACTGAATCGATCACCATGAAATTTTGCATACACGTTGTCTGGGACACCAGAAAGACCATAGGGTACCTTTCATAGTTCAACGCGGACGAAGTCGCGGGCACCAGCTAGTAACTACATCAACGTGAAATCTAAACGACAAGGGAACCAGATGTAATAGCGCTTTCTATAAAAAGAATTTACCCATCGATCTCAATGAAAATTGCAACTTATAAGATTTAGGAGATTCTTATAAAAATTGTCCTATTTATAAGATTAAAAATAAATAGTCCACAAGCGTAATCAACTTGACAATGTTACTCGCAAAGTAATCCGTTGTGAAGCCTCAAATAATTATTGTCAGGCGATTGCTTTCTGTTACAAAGAAGCTGCAGTTAAACGAAGGAATAAGTCTTTTCGATTTCCTTACCAACTTTTTTTTCGTTTTATGTTTAAGAAAAATTATGTATTTTATAAACAATTATCTACATGAAAACATTGTTAACCAAATAAGTCACACGTGTAAAAAAATATTAAAGTCTTTGAAGGCAGAACTAAAGCCTTGAAAGACCAAACACATCTCGAGCTGAGTTCAAAATTTTTGTTAAAAAATTATGGACGCATTGCATTCATTGTATGTAATTATAATATTTATGATAGACAATAGATAAGTTGAATGATAACTGTCATGAATATAACTAACATAGGAACCTTTCTACAGTCCTGTGACTCATCAAATTATTAACATATTAGATCGGAGAAAAAGTTTTTTCGTATTTTATATACAAACGGCTTTAAGATAAATTATATTAACAATATAAAAATAATGTGAAACTGTTTTTACTTTTTTTTTCTGTTTTTAAAATGTCATTTATTTAATTGTATCCAAATCCAGCCAGATACAAACAGTACAAATCAAAGAGATTTCACTGCATCTTTTTACTTAAAAATTCGAAAAAAAAACTTTTTCCTCAATATTATTATTTCATTTTTTTTTTGTTTTATTTAACTATTACTTTGTACTGGTACATATACACTCTTGTGATGAATTTTTACGCCCTCAATTCAATGTTCCATTTCAATTTAGCTACACATTTTTTTAAACTACATTATTTTTATGCAAATTATATTTAAAATAAATAAATAAATAAGTTTATCATCTAAACGCCTAAAATCGTCCACTATTATAAAATTGTTTTGGTTCCAATAACAAATTACAACTAAACTAATTACATTAATTAGTTTTGTCTATGGACTATCTAATCTAGTTCTAATTAGTGTTGCTATATTCATTATTAAACATATAAGTAGTTTGTGTCAGTCACTTGATCGCTCTCATGTTTGAAGCTTGGTGTTGCCATTTAAAATAACCTCTTTTTTTTTCTTAATTACATAACAGCGAGAATCGTTTAAGTATATTTACTTTTTAAAAATGGGTCAAAATTTTACATGTTCACGAATAACAAATTATTTCATTTCAAACTTCAATATAACATTAATAATTTCATAGAAAAAGCAATATTTAAATAAATATTTCCATTTGTTACCATTCTATACTTTAAGTGGTTCGCGGTTTGACGTCGTCGACTTGAATCAACTGCTCGATGGGTATCAGAGACAACTCGCCCCCGTGTATGGGCGCGGGGAGACCCTGAGAGAAGATCAGATCAAATCAAATGTACAGTCGGGGTAAGAAAAGGTCGACATTTGATTGCACCAGGGCAATTATCAGTCAAGCCAAAAATTTCATTCCAAACGTCTTTCAGTTGTCTTCTTAGTGCTTTCGTTTCAAAAGGTACTCATTGAGCGTGACGGCGCGAGTATACTGTTTTTTTTTCCACATACTAAAAGTGTCCCAACACGCTTAAAGAAGTTTTCAATTTAAAAAAAAAAAAAATTTTTTCATCAATTTTAAATGGGAAAAATTAAAATAGTGCTTAATATTGGTATTAAAAGCTCAATTTTAGTGAGTATTTTTTATTCTACTTATACTTATGTAGATTGATATCTAAAAAAAAGTGAACCAACCTAATTACTTGCTTAAAGAATTGCTCGTTTAAAGTTCATAGATAATACTTGATTTACTTAGGCTCGAGTTCACCAACAGACGGTTATTTTTAAACAGCTGATTAAAATTTAAACATCAGATTAATCATTAAGTTAATCAGATGCTTAGAGCGTTTAACCCGCATTTTAGCGATTTTGAACAAAATATTATTAAACGGCTGTTTAAATTTTAAACAGCTGTTTAAAACTAACCGACTGTTGGTGAAATCGAGCCTTAGATGCGCAATACTATATGTGTGTATAGTATGTTATAGTCATATTATATGTCACAAATAGCCGTGTTTTTCGCCAACTGACACCTAGATTTAAAGAACACCTAACTACTATTTAAGCTGGTCATTCAATGACAGTCCACCTTCGTTCATGCGTTATGTGTTCCCTAATTTTAGGTGACTGTTTGTGACGATGGTATAGGGTAGAGAGAAGAATAAGATGGTGAAGGTATACTCACTAGGGAGTTCTTGTCCGGCGTGTGCGGAGTGATAGGCTTAGTGGAGGAGCGATCGGCCGCTGCGGCCGCTTCGCGAGCTTTGCGCAGTCCCAGCGAGAACACGGCCACTGACCTCACGCGTTTCACCAACAAGGCTTTGGCGCGGGACCTGCCTACGAAACCACCGCCACCTCTACACTTGATCGCTAGATTCAACCCAAGGGACCTAACGTAGCGATTCATTAATGGCTCATGATCTATTGGCATGGGAATTGGACGTAGTGTTGTGTAATAAGATTGTGAGGATCTACGGTTCAATGTTTACGTGTGACTGAAACTGAATTAATTTACAAATATTTGTTGGCAGAACGACCGGTAAGACAGGTGTTCGGTGCTGTGTTACATTGGCAACATTACACGTCAGACAATCGTCACAGCAAAAAATGTCGTCCAATATGTAAATACCTCAATTTTTAAACATACAAGAGCCACGACGCTTTAAACTATCTGTCGTTACGACAAAGTGGGAAGGAACAAAACATTAATGGGAAGTTACAATTGGTAATTAGTCAGGAATCAATTTTCATACCAGTTTGGTCAAGAATAAGTGAATTACGTAAATTACCTACAAATTATAACCAGTGAAAATATTCTTCTACTTTAATAGTAACTTACTACTTTTGTCCTTGTCCTTGTCCTTGTCCTTGGGCTTGTCGTCTTCGCTGGATGTTGCACTGACGTCGATGGAAGGAGCCGATGACGGTACAATGTTCAGATCCGGTTCCGAGCCGCCCGCACTTACGCTGCCGCTCAATTCCTGCCACATTCCAATTACAATGGGTCTAGCATGAGTTTATAATGACCGCGTATAACATTTGTATGGAACATTGTCAAATTTTCATATAAATTGTTAACGTGTGCTATTTATGTCGGCTGAAGTTAATTAATTAAGGTGGAACCAAACTATCCGACCGACAGCCGCGGCTGACTGGTATCTGGATAATACAAATACACTAAGCTGTGCAAACTATCGGACGTAAGTCGCGGACGTGACTTTGGACCGTCATTTAGCGTTCGGACGTCCGATAAAAATCTGGCGCACTGAATGTGAACGACCGCGTACATATGTCAGCCGCGGCTGTCGATAGTTTGTTTCCACCTTTAAGGCAGAAAGTATAGTATAAAGTACTCTGTGCAGTTACAATATAAAGTACTCTGTGACGTTACAATATAATATAATCTGAGGAGTGATTTTAAAAATGTAATCTGACAGTTTAACGAGCGCGTCCGCATAGGGAGGTAGTTGTCGTATGTCCGCTCATCTTATAGTTGGAATTGTATTTTTTTATATATCGGTCGGACATTAAAAGTATTGGGACTAAACATAAAGTGGTTTTAATTAATGTACCCGAAGTGGAAAGTGGTAATAAAAAGTTTTAAGCTCACGCTAGCGAGTGCGAGTCCTTATAAACTCTTGCTAGATAAATAAATTCCACACAGCACCATGTAGTTTCACACTAAGCAACTAATGCTTGTATTATGGATACCAGACAGTTTTATACTAGGTACATACATTACTTTTTTTTTGTAAATACAATAGGTACGTACTATAAATACAAACATCCATGACTCAGGTACAAAGGTGAATACATTTGCCACTAGCGGGATTCGAACCCGCGACCGTTTGGGTCGCGACAGCTAATTTTACTAGCCACTAGACCAAACGTGTCAATGTTAAAGTTATGAGTTTATAAGGACCGCACTCGCTGTGGGTCTACTGTGGGAGTGTACACTTGTACAGATAGAACATACCTGCAGAGTGGGATTGACGAGTTGACGGTGGTGCGGATGCGGTATACAATGCGCGGAACGGTGCAAAGGCTCGTCGCGAAGTCCACGCACGCCCAGCAATGAAAGCGGTGCTCCCGGCGTCGCCTCCTATTAGTAGTAAAAGGTATAAATGAGGAGCTGGGAAAAAGAGGACGGCGAAAAAACTCATGTTACTGTATGGAAGAGATTAAAGGTGAATTATATATTTTGTTGGACGACTAATTAATATTTAATTAACTTTTATATTCTAGAAGTTATTCAAGAAATAGAAATTGACTTATCCGGTTTTGTTTGAAAACGTTCGATTCTGTGGGGTTGTACACTTTTAATACAAAAATAAAACACAAAATAACATACTATGTGTACCTTTCGTCTTATCGGCTTTGTGGGGCTGACATCTTGCAATATTTGTAGAGAGCCCGTTGTCACTGTAGGCTCTGTTATAGACGTCGCTTTAGTTCTGAAAATATTGTTCAATATATATATCATTATATTGCTCACACGAGCCATAGAGTAAATGAGATTTAAAGAACATGTTAGAAGAAAGAAATAAAAATATTATCAACCAGCAGCGAGAAAAAATAGGAGAACGGGTTAGTTACATCCGACCCGAAGGACCAAAAACGTCAGAGGTGTATCCACACAATCGTAATATGCTAGTTAATAAAATGCTATAACGATTTTACAATAATCAAATTTCAACTGATTACAAGACGGCAATAATCTATACTAATATTATAAAAGGAAAGATTTGTTTGTTTTTTTGCATTTAATAGGCTCCGTAACTACTGGACCGATTTGAAAAATTCTTTCACTGTTGGGAAGTTATATTATCAGCGAGTAACATAGGCTATATTTTATAAAGTTACGCGGGCGAAGCCGCGTGCAGCAGCTAGTATAAAATATAAATGTAGCTATCTATATTAATATTATAAAGAATTGTACGTTTGTAATCATCAATGTACTACAAGTATGGATTTCGCACGCCATACAAAACACTAGAAACTTTATGGAACATATTATTATGCGTAGAGCATGAACTCTGTCATCTGTCATTTAAAACCAACAAAACGTCTGTCATTTAAAGAAAATGTGACTTTACGTCAACACTTTGGAGTTTAAAATGAATAGTAGAACGTGGTCGTTGCTACGTTTTACCATTGACGCGCGAAAGCAAGACTCCGCCATGATTCCGTTTTAGGCGTACTCGACGTGTGCCGCTTTGGCATTTGTCATGCAAAATCTATAGTTGTAGTACTTCGATGTTTGTAATGAATAAACTCAAAAGCTACTACATTATCAGCGAATAGCATAGGGGCGAATTTATAAAGTTACGTGGGCGAAGTCGCGTGCAACAGCTAGTATATAATACTTTAATTAAAACCGACTTTTAGTTCAATTTTTCTAATAAATGTTTCCCCTTTAAACAAAAAAAAATCTTTTTAGTCGAGATTTGCTGAATCTCGTACTTTCAAATATTGACTTGACAAAAGAGTAATGTGTTCGATCGTTATAACAATTTATTATTTATAGTTTTAAATAGTGTTATTAGCATTAAGGCAATCTTCACATCGAGCAGAGCGATGCTGCAATACAACATGTGCGGTGAAACAGAAACAAATATATGAACACATTTCAATGCAATTACAGAAAACTTATTTATTTACACACCAACAGCTTGACATAACTATAACTTCATAATATATATATATAGATTTGTTATGTACAGGCGTGAACAGAAACTTATAAGAAAGAGTGTACTCGATTTAATTAAGAAAGACCTATTGAACAAAAACAAGTCATATTAACATACGTTAACATAATATTGTCTTCATGTTAACATTTAGAATTAATTTGCAATATTAATTAAATAAACATATTTTCGTTCTATATATATCAAATTATAATATATTTATATTGGTGTAATCATAAATAAATAATTATAATTTTAAATAAAGTTATTCATATGTTAAACCGTAATACTGCATTATAGTATATAAAAATAATTAAATACATATATATTACAATAAATAAATAATTTCTCTGAAATTAGTTCATATTTTGTAAACAATTACTTGTAAAAAATATTTAATTAAAAATAAATAAAATATTTAATAAGAAAATAAAATAAAATATTTAAGATATTTGGTATTTATTCAAAACCTAAGCTATTATAGGTGTTCAAAAGCATGCATGTGCAAAACTGCGATCCTCTCCCGGCTTCGTTTGTATACAATTTGTACCTATGCGAAATTATGTACACAAATTATAACACGTTTATTGTTTTTTTTAATTGGTGAAAATGGTATCGTAATTTTTTTTTAGATGTTAAAACACAAATTTTCGATTGAAAGCCAGCTTATACTTTGATGTAGTCTGTGATTGCATTAAAAATAATTATGGTGCTAAAGTTATAAAAACTAGATACTTTTAATGTATATTTTATAAAAATTTAAAGAAAAAAATAATAAATAAATAATTACCTTTTTTGCACACGCTACACACAATATTTCCGCTTCGAAAAAACTAAGAAAACTACAAAATTTCGAGCGAAAAATATTTATTGCAAATAAAAATGTTAAATAATCCAACAAAGCAATGAATTCAAATATAAAACTATATTAAAAACTATACATAATAATAATTATTATAATATTAATAGTAAAACTTTGACAACTGAAGCTACACACCGATCCAGGCATATTTTATATTGTGTGAAATTAACTGAAAGAAAGAAAAAAAAAAAGATGAATCTAAATTAAAATATAAAGCCCCATTTAACTTTGATCAATTGAAAATAATTTTTTATATTTATAAAAAAAAATCAGTTCTGATTATTTTTTTCATATTTTAATGTACTAATTATGTATACCTCTACTATTATACACATAATAAAAATATTCACATACTTTGTGAATTTACTTAAATTATTTAATAAAATTCTGCGCATATATCACAAAACTCGACTTTTATGCATAAAATATAAATTTTAGATCTACATAGGTTTAAAACTCGTAAAACTATCTCCTCCAATAATTATTGTTATATGCATTATTGTTCCAACAATAATATCCATATAACCTTACAAGTTCTTGAAAAAATATCATAATCAACTCCTATGGCAAAACAAAAGTATATATTAAATTAATTTAAAATTCATTTTGGGCATTTAAAATATCTCTACATATTATTTTTGATTACCAACTTTTAGGTATTGATCAAAGTTATATAGGACACGAATATTTAATATTGGCAACTAAGACTATCACATTCCCCATCACACTAACAATAATTGAAACAAACTACATTGTTACGAACTAATATTAATAACAATTTTATTGTTAGGTTTCCTCACACTGAAACCCAACACACAGTTTCCCCATTTCCGTTTGACCTGTCCATTTTTTGAAAATTAACGTCTTTAAGAATTAGGCGAGAAGATTTAAATTTTACTAAATATCGGTATAACTTGGTTTCAGTGATTTGACAGTAAGTTCATGTGGGATTTGATGGCGTGTCCAATGTCCATACACTTGGAGTACAAATCGATTATATTACACAGTGATTTAAACTTGTGGGCATCTGCAATGATACGTGTAGCACTGCTAAAATATTACTATGCTAAATATGCTAATCTGGGGATATGCACACACAAAGGTCGTAAAACTATAAAATGCATGCTAACGAAGAGTTACCATTTTTTGGGATTGCTCGCTAGCTTGCATAATTTATTTACGACTCAAACTTTGCCTCGGGAAAATTGACCATATACTAATGGGAATCTTCAATGATACGTGAAATCCTGCTAAACTATTATTTTGCTAACTAAAGCAAGCCCAACGAGACAACGCAAAGAGTTTAAACCAACTTTCAAGGGTTGTCAAGATGCCGGTTGTAGCTGCGGCTAGTTAGTGTGAGGGTAAAGGACAGAGTTTGCATTGTCTCCTTGGCTTTACTATACGCTAACCTGACGACATGCACACACAATGGTCCTAAGACTATTTTTATTACCTGAAGGGCGGTATCTCCGGTATCTTGCCAATGTTTATCCGTTTGCGCTCTTGTCCAGTGGGCTTGTCGACATTGGCTGGGGTTGTTGGAGTGAGGGAGGGCGCGGGAGCAAGGGGCGTGCCGCGCGGT
Organism: Synanthedon myopaeformis; assembly: GCA_944738685.1. Lineage (NCBI taxonomy): Eukaryota > Metazoa > Arthropoda > Insecta > Lepidoptera > Sesiidae > Synanthedon > Synanthedon myopaeformis. Next base: position 2,413,130 of record OX122938.1, on the reverse strand, counting down.
GCTCCTCGTACGTCATCCTGACTCGAACACTCCGACTGACAGATTTTTATTTTTTATTTTTATTAAAACAAAGTCACACAGCATTTAATTCAGCAATAACTTGCGAAATAAATATATATATACGTATGCTTTAAATATTGATGTCAATAACGGACTTCTTTTTTATGTCTAAAATAGCTATGAACACAAACAACATTTAAGTACTCATGTAATGAATATTAAATAAAGAACTAAATAAATAAACAATAAATAAAACATTAAGGACAACGTCCTATATTGAATTTTCTTGAACTTGTCGATAATGTAAACAAACACTTTTGTCCCTATTTCTCAATGCACTATAACACTAGACGATCTAATTTGATTTCCTTCATAAAGTATTAACTTTCTTATCATTCCTAACTCAATCACAAGAAAATATATTCATTAAAATTAAATAATTTCACTAAAAACTGAAATTCTATTTGCAGTTGACGTTTGCACGTCAAATTTTTGTCTCTTTGACATCTATCTTGTCTCTGAAAGTCAGAATTAAATCAAGATAATAAATTCAACTTAATATTTTCCAAATCAAATACACATTTTATTGAAAATTTAGAAAAAAAAAAAAAAAACTATGATTTTGTAATGTGATTTAAAAAAGAAAAAGAAAATCGAGTGTGATTAATTTTTTTTTTTTAAATTATACAGTATAATTTAAAATTGTACAGTAGAAATTTATTTTCCGTAACTAGTCGATTGCAAGCGAGCGAAGATGGAACGCGTTAGCGCCGTATTTTTCGACCTCACCAAGTGGTGGTGACCTAGTGGAACACATATATATGGCTGGCGATGGCTTAAACAGAAAAAAGCTTACCAACAAGGGTGCATGGGCGTTCTTGATGGCTTCGCGTCGCTGAAATTCAACTTTGGCCATCTCGGTGGCCAGCCAAGCGGGAATCTCCGGAATGGCCAAGCGAACGCACAGCACCAGCACCAGAATCACGTGCTGACGTAGTACACAATACATACATCTATAGTTTTTTATTATAGATATTACCTATTGCACTGCTAAAATCTGCTTCACCTTAGTGAATAGTTCACTGCCTTATCTATCGTGTAAAATAATCACCATTTGTTGAACTAGACCTCTTCATAAAATATATCATTTGCAAAATTTACTCTATTATCAAAATAATAAATAAACTATTAAATTTTCATGTTTAAATGACAAGTAGGTTCAAATAAATATTTCAAATAAAATATTTTTATAGCTTTTTATACTTTTTTTATTTTTATACTTTTATAGCTTCATAAAACAAGTATTACTAGCGACTTTAATTTGACATTACTATACTCTATTAATTTGAGCACGAGTTACTATTATTACTATTACTACATATATTTTTATATTAAGGTAGACAGACAGACAGGCCGACGGTCCACTTAATGGTAGGTGGCTACCGCCGCCTAAGACACATGCAACACCGCAGATGCGGCAAGCAGCGCTCTAAGTAGCCGACCATAGTAGAATCAAGGATGAGGGATCCGGAGCGGATAAGGATATGATCGCTTAGTATTACAGTAAGGGTTCAGTATTCAATATACCTCGAGAGCGACTATAAGGAGAACGGTGTGCGCGGGCGCAGCGTCCGGCAACAACCGGTGGACGGGCCCCGAGAGGCCAATCAGCGCGCAGTTCACCAGCACGGCCACGCCCACCATCACCTCCATCGCGTGCTACGGGCAACAGATCATCTTTTATGTCGACCCCCTTAGATGGTGATACTACTTTTTTTTTTTTTATTTCAATTACCCCTTGCGTAGGCAAGGGACCTTGTTCATCTATTGTTCATCATAATCTCTAGTGAGACTAGTGTCTACTATTTAATTTTTATGATACTACTACGGGTGAAGATGATATATAGAAGACGGTATTTATCATCTTAGATGGTCATCAACTCTTACAGAAGACCGTCACGAGTGTGCTTTGTTAATAATGGGTTTGGCATCCCTTCGCACGCATCCATATCCAACATTTTATGAGGTTAGCTGCTAGCTCCAAATGGACTATGTGATTCTTAAAGACTAATAGAATTGTATTTTGAAGTTCATCATCATAATTTCAGTCATAGAACGTCCACTGCTGGACATACGCCTCCCCCCATAATTTTACCATAAGCTGCGCTTGCTTGTCTATGGCATCCCCACTGAGAACCTTCCGATCCCAGCGGCCCAAGGATCTCTGTACTATTTATGTGTCATGCCCACAAACACTTCAACTTACTAATCCGCCACTCGCCAGGTATGTTGGTAACTTTCGTTATCCTCATTCCTGAATCATAGTTAGAGACCACGATTCAGCGCCACGCATTTGTTTAATTTTAGTTTTAAGGCACTGAGGAATTTGACCGAGAACAATTCTCCTTTTGGAAAATGATCGTGTTCAGCAGTGGTCCTACGGCCGAGATGATAACGATGATGATAGAAATGCAGAGTGGTATTGCACCTGCCAGCTGCCGATGCTGTTGACGCGGTCGGCGAAGGGGCGCTGCGCGACGTGGCACAGCTTGAAGGCGTCGGCGCGCACCTCGGCCGCGTTGTTGGCGAGCGCGCACAGCGCCGCCAGAGGGAACGCCGACGAGAACATCATCACCAGACCCAGCTGCGTCAGCATCTCCAGGTACTCCGCGAACGTGCCCTCGTACTGCACACATCGACCGCTTACTTTCCACATTTTACCAAGTTAGGCGCTATAGCGGCGCCACAACCCTTATCTTCTAACCTCCCTAACTCTGTTATTTTAATTGAAGCAAATAAAGTTATATAAATATTTTTATGTAAAACTAAATTCTCAACAATATTTGTCTGAAACATTTTTTGTAACTCTTTTGTATTTTTGTATAGTTAGAGGAAAACGCAGTTTTTCCGTTACAACTTTTTGTAGTGAAAAAACTTTTATGACATAATAATTATGAATAGCTGCTGGTTTTACCCAAACAAAAAAAAAGAAAACGCAAACCTTAAACAATTGCGACTCAAGTTCCGCTTGATGTATCACCTTCTGACCGATCAGCGGTTCCGAGTCTCTCCTGTCTTCCTTCTCGGCTGTGCCGTTTATGATGCTGTTTTCAGGCGGATCTCCAGACGAGTCTGTCTTCTTTTCGAACAACTCCGTCAGTTGTGCTGACGTTGGCACTGAAAAGGGATTATTATTATTATATCTTAGGTGGCTATTTCTGTTCTGCTAGAGTACCAGTATGAAAAGAGATTAAAAAAAAATCTATAATATAAATTGACAATATCAATCGTATTTAGATTAAAAAACATTATCTTTTCAATCAGCTTCTGGTCATTTACCATTACACTACACAATCGAATTAGTTCGATGTCTTCCTATGCTCGAACACTTTTATGGGTTTATTGCTGGCTATATTGATATTAAAATAAGCCGTTAAATTCAAATCCAAAATGCTGAATTTTAATTCAACATGGAGTTCAGATTTAGTTAATAAATTTGAAAATCTAACCAGATTTTTTTCCATTATAATATTTTCAATTAATATTGTAATATTAAATCACTATCACTTGATACATACATATATATCAAAGAAAGAAAAAAAATTAATTAGACTAATTTTCGGTTCATTGTTAAATCTTTTTTGCGTAATTGTCAACCAGGTAGGCTGACGGTCATAAAATCATAATGCTCCAGTGTGAGGATAAACACGTGTTACTCACTTTTGCTTGGACTCAGAGCTCCGAAAACGTCGACGCATATCTTGGCCAATCTCAAGTTTTCAATCAAATACGGCAAAGCGGACTCCTTCAAGTTCCCTATTATCTGTCTAGTGATCAATAGCACGGCCAGTTGCTGAAAGAAAACATTGTTTCACGTCCATAAGACGGCCAAGGAGCCATTGAACTACTATTTTTTTTATATCACTGCGACCAGAATAGGTCTATTGTAACTTCCCCAGTCTAATACCCCGTTTACATATAGCCTTCCCTTGCCGCTGACGTTGCCGCTCGCGTTGCCTAGCTATTTCTCAATTGGCCGGCAACGCGACAGTGAGAGCGAGAGTGTTTTGCTCTCGAACGCGCGAAATTATCTAATTATCTAGGTATTTATATTGATCTGTTACAATGAATAGGCATCATCCACCATCTCCTTTGACGACGACGTCTTTTTCGAATTTTTTTTTTTAAACATTTAGGTATATAATTAAATAAATAAACTAAAAAGGCAGAGCGCCGATGTTGCAATAATTTCCACGTGCTCCATGGCCAAGATTCGAATTGGAAAGAAATGTAAACACTCATTGCCCTTGACGTTGCCATTGAAGTATTTAGGGAAATAAATACAGCAACGCGAGCGGCAATGGCAATGGCTATATTATATAAACGGGGTATAAATTTTGTCTTCCACTCCTATTGTTAGTATGAAATCAATGATATCTTTCTGGGGGCGAGGAGCTTAAAAGCTTTAAATTTGACAGTGTCAAGCACTAGTGCATATTGGTCGGTTTATGAAAATACAAATATTTTTGGAAGTTTAGGATTTTTATATTATTTTAGTTAATAAATTAAAATTTTGTGGAAAAATATGTATTTTATTTCCCCTACTAAACCATCAAAGACTCGTACAATTACCGGTTCAAAGTTATCACGAACATTCAATTGCGTTTAGCCCGAAGGGATTTCTCTCAATGTTACCATTTATTAAAATTCCCAATTAAATAAATTATTCATTCACCTCCTTCAACTTATCCATGTCCTGAAGATAAAAGGCGATGTAGAACAAACTCATGTTCGAGTTCACGAATTGAAACTGAAAATGACAAAAAAAAAATCTACTTTATCCTTCTGTTGACGTTGAAAAGCGAACACCAAAAGCGTTACTACGTCATATTCCCCTTCGTAAAAAAAATTAAAAAAAAAAAACATTACAATGTCTATGTTTAGAGTAAATTTGGAGTTTATTATGGTTGTTTAGTATTTAAGAGTTACATTAATTTTATCACATGCCAACTAAATATGTTTTAAATAAGTGCGTGCATATGCGGTAATAGCAACTCTCGTTTGAAAAATCTGTAGCTGAGAGGTAAAGAATTGTAAGTCAATTTTTTATAGATTTGTTTTTAAAATAAAATTTTAAAAAAATAAACAAGGATAATAATAAACATATTATTTTTAATAATAAAGTTACACTTTTTTTGTACACTGTACACATTGACCATTCAAATATTTTATTTATTTATTTATTATACATAAAAAGTTATATTAATAATATTTACATTGTCCCATGAAACTGTCTACGGGATCTAATTACTTAAGTCTAAATGACTTAAGCTTATTAAATATAAAGAAATTAAATTTTTAGTAATTTATATATTCAATATTAAATTAAATTAATGAATTTAAATAAAATTGGCTCTACTGTAAACTTTGGTGATTAAGGTCCTTTAGTTAAGTTGCTTCTGTAGTTCTCAGCTACAGAAATGTAAGGTCGTTTTAAAAGTTACCCAACTTTTTTCTAACGACCCTCCATTAGTCGACGGTTACTAGCGAAGCGTGATTCTAGCTTAGCTGGTTAGCGTGGCATTAATTTTTTACAGCACTTATTTTTAAATACAAACCAAGGCAATTTTCACAATCAGATGATTCTCATATTTTGTCTCGAGTCGATAGTTTTCTGTTGGGAATTTGAAAAAAGAATCATGTGTCCAGTGTTACCATTTAAAAATTCGTAGGTTTTTTATGTGCGGTCCGGGTTCCATTCGGTAAGCAATAAAGAGAAAATTTATACTATAGTCAAAAATTTACCACTACACGTAATATCGTATATTCAATAAAATCTCTACCGAAATCTCCTATCTAAGTACTAATGACTAGAGTTTAAAATTTAACTTTTTAAGAGCGGTGTGAACAGATGTGATCTATGACTTTGTCTATAAGAAGAAAGTAGTCCTAAACACAGTCAGTCATGCACAAAATATCAAAACTAATAAAAATATCTTTTCATTTCATCATACAAAAAAAACACACACACTAAAGGGGACTGCTCTGTGAGTATTTTTCAAAGTTATATATAAATGTATATACTTCGAAAAAAACAATCACTCTTGGCATCGAGGTAGTACGGGGTCAAAAAACAAGCCAAAAAGCACCTAAAAGGGTCATAAATTAATAAATAGTTTAGTGAAATTGAAGTATTGATTTCGATGTATATGCATGTTTTTATGTTGTATTAGAGATGTTCTGTAATCTCTTTTTTTTGGCAAAAGTTAAAGACGAATTAGGATTATTTTCAGGTCTTTTTTAACTAAAGATCTATCTAAGATATAAGATAGGCAAGGCCAAAATGCCTCTTTAAATGTTATTGATACGTAATCACAAATCAATCTAATAAATCAAATAAAATCATTATAATAAAAAATATATTAAAAAAAATCTACTTAATTTTATATAAATATATTTTTTTAAATATATTTTCATATAAAAAAGCAACTAAAGATAATTTCAAATTTTGGTAAAGTTTATCTTTATGAAAGATGTTTTTAAAAATGAACCCAATAAAAATTATTTATCGATTTTGGTAATGTAGGCCATTTGGTCTTTTATTGCGATATCTCTTACCCTAGTGACTTTTCAAGGTATTGTCAAATATATGGTGATATTATATTACTGGACTAATATATTATAAAACAGTATTAAAATTTGTTTCGGATCCTGCTATTTAGGAAATGTTTACTTTTATCATTATTAAATTAAAAGTGATAAGAAAAATTTCAATTTCTACAAATTGTTCAATAGCGATCACATATACAAATAATTTGATACAATAATAATAAATGTTCCTAGGGCGAACGAATAATATCGAAAACGTGAACAAACAGACGTACTTATATTACTTTTTTTTTAAATAGTTATTCGACATCAAAGACATTATTATAATTTGGACATATGAATTTAAATAATCCTACACGAGATATATCTCAGCGTGCCTTCTATTTTTTTTTATATGTGATCGCTGTGTTGACAAAAAAAAAATCATAATAAAATTTAATATTTTACCTTTATTGTTTAGCCATTTCGCTATCCTGGAGTATACCTCCTCTTCCACCGCTATGATGATGGCCAGAAGCGCTCGCGGTATCCAAGTTAAATAACCTACCCTATATTCCCACCAATCCTGAAATAGATATGAACACTTTTTAAAAAATAATAAATTTTGTCCGGTAATATAAACTGAGCTAATTTCCACCGTTGCGCTCAGTTCTTTAGAGCGCTCTGTGCCTAACAGCACAGAGTAAACAGTACTTAACCAGTTAAGTCATATACATAACTGCGAAGAAATGTCAAGTTAAGTTAAATATAGATAATAAAAAAAGGACAAAGTTCTAACACATAAAACAAAAACAAATAGTACAAAAAAATTAAAATAAAACAGAATAAAAATAAAACTTAAAAAAATTAAATATTTTGTACTATACTTAAATATATGATTTTAAACACTATTTTAACAAGAATAGTGAGCGTTGCCCTATTAGAGTGTCCTGAGCTGGAGGTATACCTGCGCCCTGATGAAGGCGAATGTGGCGACGACAGCCACGGAGAGACACAGCAGCATGAGTGGGAAGGAGACGCAGTGGCGCCAGACGCGTCTCCGCCACGAGGCGTACACCGGCTCAGGCCGACCGGTCACCGCACTCAGAGACATCTCTCCCTGGAAGCGATCAGACCTTGTGTTAATAAAATGTAGACGCCATTACACCAAATGTTTTATTTCAATTATAATTATATCTTCCTTGAGTAAAATACATAACATATACCAACTAGGTAGGCTGTCATCCCTCTGAGGAAAATTCAAGGAAGTAAAGGCTAGTTCGCACTAGGCTAGTCGAGTAGATTGGTAAGTAATTTAGTTGAGGCGGTTCATCGGCTAAACCGGTAGCTTGTTTAGTTTATGGCAGCTGGAGCGAAAGAAACAACTTTAAATTTTTTTTTATAAATTACTTAAATAAAAATTATAAATTATAGTAATTTATAAATTACTAAAATAGTCTGAACAAGCCTTGAGGGAGGAGACTCCCTGTTGCTTGTCATTTATCCCATCAAAATCGGCACACTTCGGCGCACTTGCATCCCTTCTTAGCGTTGTTTGTGTTAAAAGGTAACGGTAACTACCTACCATCAAGGAGACAGTCAGACCACTTTACAATATATAAAAGTTCCCTTTATATATACCCAATATATTAATAAAAATAAAAACATATTTAATCACAATAAGATTTTTCTTTTGCTATTTAGTTGAACGAGTGAGTTATTAACTGAAGTAAAACTAAATCGTATTGATTAAACTCACTTGAAAAAGTGGTCGCGGTTCCACTAACAAATCGTCTCTCTGATCCAACGTCCCCCATTTGTATGCGAGCACATTTGAGTATCTGAAATTATTCAAAACTTATTTTCACCTAATAATTATAGAACCTCGATAAGTCGAACCTCAATAAATCGAAAACATATAAAACTGAAAAACATTTTTTTTACCCCGTCCTTTTAAGTCCCAAAATCTGCATTACTCGAAATTCCCACCTTCTATGGGTCAAAATAATCAGTAAAAATAAAAAATTTAAGTAACCATTTGGTTACATACAGGGATTTGATGAAATAATATGAAAAAATTAAACACCTCTTCCAAGTCTCCAAGTAGACACAAGCCCACATGACATTGAATAGAGAGAACAAAACGTGGGCGACATCCTTCCAATACTCGTTTGCTGTACCCAACCAAATCTGAAAAAATAAACGAACTATTATAATTAAAATTATAAACTAACCCCCGACTTTCTATTGAGCCCGAACACGCTACATCTACTGTAAGTGGCTGAGGAGTTAGGTAGTCCAGGAGACTACTTGTTACTGCAGCATCAGGTCAAGGTTGTCATGTCATGGAAAAACCAACTAAGTAACAGTATACCAAATTACACATCAATCGAACATTTGGAAGTTAGTGAAATCGATTCGTCAACTAGGAAATTAGCTGATGGTCTTCAAATGCCTGACTTATAAAACCCCGCTTTTACGTCGGGCGTTAAAAAATATGACACTATTTTTTTATAATAACGAGATTAAGACAGGCTGACTGTTTCCACTTGTTGTTGCTTCACTAGAGAAAAAAAAAATCTAATTGATAATAGAATATAGTCTCACCCAAAAGACGAATCCGACTACTGCAGGAACTGTGAGAGATCGGGTATAGTGTCCGAGCCATGCGAAATACATGGCTATCTTTACACCAAAGTATTCACTTATTTCATCTGAAATTTTATTTAAACTTTATTTTTTTTCTGCCAAAAAAAAAACAGTCTTGTAATTATTGAAGTGAAAACTTTCTTTAGGCGCGCTGTACTCTTTATTTTGTGGGTATTGAATGAGTTAGGTGAAACGTTCGGCTATGTAACGCTAGTTCTGGTAAAGAGAGAGAGAGAGAGAGATTTAGTCAACGCGTCACTTCTATACTACAGCAAGGCCAACGAAATAACGCAAAGAATGTAAACAAACTTTCAAGAGTTGTCAAGATGACTTCCTATACCATGAAATGAAACAGATAGCGCCGGTCGTGTGAGGGAAAAGGAGAGAGGGCCGGGTTTGTTTACATTGTTTGCGTTGTCTCCTTGGCTTTACTATACCTCGCCTTGATGAAGTTTTCACTGCAGTCGTGTGGCATGTCGTATGATACAGATCGGTAGTCAGGTTGACTGTTCACTTATTTTTTTTTATTTTTTATTAATGGTAGGTGGTCACCGTCGCCACAAGCAATAACGCCACAGGTGCTACAAATGCGATGTTGACCATAGTAGGATTATGGATTGAGAGAGAATATGGAAAATGAGCTCTGGCACAGAGTACACATGCTGTTATTTCACGGTAAGGGGGTGGTTAACTCCGCCAGAAACGCAGTGTGCCCTGCCACTTCTAAAGTCTAAACTGAACCTCGTCGGCGTCTGAGTGTTTTAGGAGTAATTTTAATAGAATAAAATGTCATATATACCTAACGGTTGAGGTGAGAAGAATGTTTTGACCCATTTCTTCCGAAGACTCTCCAAGGCCGTTCTGTCGTGCAACGGAAACATGCTGGCCACTACGCCGCGGCTCACGCACGCGGGCACTACAACAAAAATATACAACCACATAAGTCCCACTAATATTGTAAGTGCGTAGATTCGTGAGGATAGCCTGTATACTAGCATATAACATAGCAACAGGACCGCTTACTTGAAAAAATTGCATTTACGAAAATTAACTGAATTACCAACAGCTAAAGTATATTTTTCATTGCGCCTTATACAGAGGCTAATCCGAGCAGAGAGAGATAGCCAAACTGAGGCCGTGTGTCCCTTTCTTTCATCTTGTCAGACTAAAAAAATGTATTTCATTTAATATTTAGATTCACAAATCTTAGTTCAAACACTACAATTATTTTAATAAATTTTAAGTCAACGTATTATAATCAAATTAATTTCGTTGTATATTCATAAATTACAAAAAGTTACTTACTACTTACTTAAAAGTTATTTACTGTTTCAAGCCTATTTTATTTTCTACTGGTATCCCTTTAAAGTGACATTACGGTAATGTCCATAAATTTGTAGCGTTAGTGGATATGATTATGTACAATTGGTTACAAAACTATTATAAGCAATAAAATGAACAATGCGAAAATTACAACTGGTATAAAAGTTTTGGTTAATTCATATTTCAATTTTAAAAAATATTTATAAGAAACTACTATTCTATACTATTGTACATAACAAAAATCCCCTATTAGAAAGGGACACACGGCCTCTATACTATATATATCCTGCTCGGCTCGCTTTTTAGCTGCAAGTAATGAATCTTGCTTATTATATTAGATCCATGAGTTAAACATATTTGTCGTTAAGTAGTAAACAAACATGGTTTTACGAAGTGTCACAATATTATATTATCCGTGAGAATATATATCCGTGGCAGGGTGGTTACTGCCGCCAGACGGGCTGCCCAAATGACTGGGAAACGCAGTGTGCCCTGTCACTACTTATTATCTGCTTAGTCTTCTTCTTCTTCTCTTTTAATGTCTTGGCTCCATCATATCTTCTCCGATGATTTTGCCAGTGTCATTTGTAAGAATTTATAGCAAAAATTCAAATTAAAATCAAAAGTGGCAGATCCCGAGACTCAGTCAGTCAAGTCCACAATTTTTCTTTGAGTTTTCCAAAACGACTCCATAAAGTACAAAGCAGTCAGGTCAAGCCCTATTAGTCTGCTTGTTCTTATTTTATCTGCCTGTGTTGACACCGTAACACAGCATATTGCCTGCAAAAGATGGCCTCACCAATGCTCTGGCCGACGCGTAGCGTGAGCGCCGGTTCTAGAGCCTTTTCGTCGCCGGCCGCCGCACGCGCAGCCTCCAACACGTGACGCACTAAGGCGCTACGCTCCTGAGAGTTGAACAGAGTCGACGCTGAGGTACCCTACAAAAAAAAATGTTCAATTGAAAACAGAAAATACGACAGTGAAAAAGTATATCACAAATCCTAACGTAGTCCTTCGAGCCGGATTAAAAACCAGTGACCGTGTATCGGAACTATAAATTTGATATACATATAGCATGACTTAAATAAATTATGAATAATGGAATACCTTTTGAAAACAATGCATATCTCGCACTGTGAACTCCTTGTATCCACCGCCAAACTCTGGCTTCAGTAATTTCGGAAGATGAACTTCCTCTGCCGTTTGTAATAATCTGCAGTAAGAAATATTAATTATTTAATTATATTGAATACACAATTAGTATCTGCTCTTTAAACTTAGGGGTACCGTACCGGGTTCGACTCCCGACAGGCTCAAATTTGATTTATGGAGATTACGTATGAAGCGTTGTGACAGGACTTACACATCATCATCAGCTGTGATGTAGAAGGCGGAGCATTGTGACGACGCATGTTGACGCACACAGACGCGGAGACGAGGTCGGCTGCCGCGTAACTTCTGAAGTAACCATAGAAGCATGCTGTCCGGAAGTCCTGAAAAAGAAACTCGCAGAATTTGACTAGCCTGTTGGATGAGAGGTTAGAGTGCTTGCCTTAACCTCTCATCCAACGGGCCTGGGGCCTGGGGTTCCAATACTGACAGGGTCAATTTTGGAAATGAACATTTTAAAGTTGGCTCTGATCTCTATTTCACAAGTAGTGGTAGAGCATACTGCGTTTCGCAGTAATTTGGGTAGTCAGTCTATCGGCAGTAACCACCCCCTTACAGAAGGCCATCGTGAAATAACAGCATACGTGCTGTTGTGTTTCGGTGAGTGAATAAGGGAGCCCATTTCCCCATTCCTTCACAATACCTAATGCTAACCCCACTATGGTCTGCAATGGCGTTGCCTCTGTTATAGGCGACGGTAGCCACCTACCATCAAGTGGACCGTCAGCCTGTCTGTCGAACTTAACATGTCTATACATATTCGCGTTCGCGTTTATGTGTTACAAACAAATATACAAAAAATATAATGTCTTTATAACATTAGTTTAGAAATGTTGATAGGCGATGTTTTTCGTAAGTATAAACTACTTATATTACTGTAAAGTTTCATCAAAATTCATTCAGTTAAATTTGAGTGAAAGTGTATTCACATTAAAAAAAAAACATAAAAGTGTACATGAAATTTCAATGCCCAGAAAATATGTATTCAACGCTCTTTAGTACATAAATTATTCATTCACATTTGAAGAGGCAATAACCTGAAATGGGGTCAGTCACATTTGGCAAAGGAACTAAAAGTGATAGGGGGATGATTAAGCGGTGCAATACATTTGTGGCCAAACTTACTAAGTTACGACAATGTTTGAAGATTCGAACCATTTCAGTTTTCAAGTTACCAAAATATTATCATTTTATATTACACTAGCTATTGCACGCGACTTCGTCCGCGTAACTTAATAAAATATAGCCTATGTTACTCACTGATAATGTATGTAGCTTTCTATACATGACAGAATTTTCGAAATAGGTCCAGTAGTTTTTGAGTTTATTCATTTCAAATATACAAATCTTCTCTCTTATATTATATATTAGGATAGATAAGTATAATTTTTTATCGCAGTAACGATGCCCACTACGGCTACGGCGACAGTGGCGCCCAATTTTTTATATTTTTAGACGATCCCTCGGGAACCTAACCTTTATTTAAGATAAAAAGTATCCTACATGTTAATCCAAGTAATAAACTATCTGTGTACCAAATTTCATCCAAATCCGGTAAGCCGTTTTTGTGTGAAAGAGTAACAAACATCCGTATATCTAACCTTATAAACATTCGCATTTACGAGTAGGATTATTTAATAAACCTTCATCTACATTGTTCAACTTATTGTCATACAATGTAAAACAAGTGATTTGACATCAATATTAACATACCTTTCGGGAATATCAGCACTACGTCAGTTTGCTGTGTAGGTGTTGAATGTAAAAGGAGTCTCCTGGGATGCATCAAATGTGCACCAAGCTGTCCGGCCATTGGCAATCGCCTGCGCAACTCTCGTCCCGCTTTAAACATAGTTTTCATCATCAAAAGATTGATTTAAGGTGGTTAAAACTATGCAGCAGAATACAGTAGAAACCGGATATAACAACAGATCGGTTGCAAAGACTAAATGGCAATATCCCTATAACGAATTAATATTGCTTATAATGATAATCACTTTTTTAGAACCAATTTTTGTAGTCCCTTGAAGGTATTACCGATTTTCACTGTAATCTGTAAATGAGCTCAACATGCAAGCTAGGGCATGTGTTTTTTTTAAATAAATAAGCATTAGGTACCTATCTAAATGTCAAGTATACCTATGATGGCTTCCAAAGTTCTTATGCATTTATTATTAGTTTCATTTATTACACAATTAAAATTATAAGTATTTTCTTGATGCTATGACTATTTGAAAATATTAGAATAGTTAAAAGTGTAACTGATTTAAATATTTGTATTTTGTTAAAATACAGATTTTATCATCAAACCTAAAGAAAGATCTTTGAGGTGAGCATTTTTCCGACGACAAAGATTTGAAGGCCGCAATTGATGAACATTTATCAGGCAAAGAAGAAAAATATTTTTAGGGGGTATGGAAAAGTTACTTTCCCGTTCAAATAAGTGTATTCAGGTTATGGGGGACTACATTGAAAAATAAATGTTATTTAGAATTTTCTGCTTATTATTTCATGCCTATACTGAGAATACATTGAAAGCCCCTTGTAAGTATATCTACACATATAAACATTAATAATCCTCACTTAGTCTGTATTTATCAGATCTATAAATTTAATAATATAATAAACTAACTAACAATTTACTTCATTGCTGATTTAATAAAATATACTTTTGAAAAAATGCAAGCTTTATTTTTAGTGAGGAAAGCAAATAAAAGTTTATTATATATTTTGAAAATAACATGATAACTATCACTTTAACTGCCGGAGACTTTCGTGTCTCGACCTCGTCCCAAGACTCGAGAAAGCAAAATTTTCAAATTAAGGACTTTGAGTCATCCCAGGGTCCAAACCTTAGTTCACATAGTTTTGATTTTTTTTTTCTATAATAATTAAAATAAAACACAGTCTGATTAGTTCTCCTTCATAAACTACATTTTTTAAAACAAAATCCCATTATAATATTACATAAAAATGTAGATAGGTAGGTATATAAAATATGTTTTAAGTAAATATATATATTTTGTAAAGGATAAGCCTTACATACCGCTATCTAACTTATCCTTCGCAAACTCGGCAAATGATTTATGCTCTTGAGGGGTGGAATGAGAACTGCTCTCGTAATCATCTTTTTCGGTATTTCCCAAGCCGCTGTCTTCGCCGTCCATGATAGAAACTTATAAACAAACTAACATAACAATAAATAATTTTCGTCTAAGTGTCAGAGGCCTTGGAATTCTTACATCATCGATTACAATATCAAACGCAAAAAGGTAAAGAACATCGCACTAAATGGTAAACAACTTAATGTAAGTTATAAATTTTATACAATAAGTAAAATGTCTAATTACACACATAACTCTTTAACCCAGCCTGAAGATTTTACATGATAAGGACTAAATTTATTTGTTTAGCGACAAAATATACAAAAAAACCGTGACCTCACACTTAGCTGTCACAATTTAAAATTGATTTTTGGCCGCCATTATTTTTATACTTAACAGTGTTGCAATAATGAATAAAAATTGTAGACACACGTCACTTGACCATAAACTTGCTCTCTTTTATGGTCTATTTAAAAATCCAACTGGCCAAAGAATAAAAACATTTTTTTATTATGGCAACACGAATTATTTATCGGTATTTCATTCGTAATTCAGACTAAATATTGATGCTAGCGTAATATATATTATTGTTGGCGAGGGCTATGGAGTAATACACGAAGTCTAATAAATCTGTTTTAACGTTTTATTTGGTTTTACAAAAGAGTGCGTGCGTACAAGAAAACAAATAGCGACGAACAACTGCATGTCAAGATATGTGTCACAGACTAAAAACAAAAACAAAAATCCTTCCTATTTTAATATTATTTCTACACCCTCCCTTAATATTAAAAACAACAGATATTTAAACATACAAACAAAAAAAAACACACAAATGAACACACAAAAAAAATTGTTTACAACCCCTGAATGTTTACTTAACAGCTAACACAATAAGGAACATAAAAGAATTTTTATGCTACCTACTTAGAGTACTTATTCAAGAACACATAACATTTTTCTGAATCTTTGAAATTTAATTTTGCCTAAAGGCTTGGTGAATATATCAGCTAGTTGATAATTTGTACTAATATGTTTCAATACTACTTTATTTTCAAACACTTTATCTCTTACAAAAAACATTTTTATATCGACATGCTTGAGCTTATGATGAAACTGAGGGTTTTTACTAAGACTGATAACAGACATATTATCCTCATATAATATAACTGGAATGTTAATACCTGACATACATAAAAACAAACTCATAAGCCAACAAGCCTCACTAGTAGCTATACTTAGGGCTACAAACTCAGATTCAGTAGATGACAAGGATACTGTGGCTTGTTTTCTTGAAACCCAAGATACCGTACATCCATATATTTTAAAAATAAAACCACTGGTAGACTTTCTGTCACCTCTGTCACCTGCCCAATCCGAATCAACATATCCAACAATTATGTCATTACAATTAATTTTAGTAAATACTAGGCTCATGTTCAGTGTGCCCTTAATATAACGCATCACACGCTTTAATGCATTCCACAAATCCTGACTGGCACAAGACTGGTATCTACTAAGTATACTTATAGGTAAACACAGATCAGGCCTTGAGCACAACATTGAATATATAAGTGATCCTATTACTTTTCTACATCTGTACTCAATTTCTTGACTTTCTGACTTTTCTCTTTTCAAAACACTATGATCAAAATTTTCCTCCATTGGGGTCAAGGCCGGATTACACTCAAACATATTACAATTTTTTAACAAATTTTTGAGGTATGTACTTTGGTTTATTACAATAGTGCCCTCCCTTAAGTCTTGCTTTACAAACATTCCTAAATAATGACAAATAGGGCCTAAGTCTTTCATTTTAAAATGTTTATTCAATAAACCTTTTACTTTTTCTATTTCTTGAGTTATTGTTGAAGCTAAAATCAAATCATCAATATACAGAAGTAAGTATGTTTTAACATTACCACTAGTTTTTATATATAAACAGTACTCATAATCACACCTCAAAAAACCTAAATTAACAATAACATTATGTAATTTTTCATTCCAATTTTTAGGTGAGTCCTTTAGTCCGTATAGAGCTTTCTTAAGCTTTAAAACTGAATTTTCACTTTTACACTTGTATCCCTTAGGTACATATAAATACACATCACTCTTTACCTCACCATAAAGAAACGCACTACACACATCTAGTTGGTGAATAACATAGTTATTTTGATTGCAAAAAGCTAAAAACACTCTCACTGAAGTTAATCTAGCAACAGGACTGTAAATCTCTGAATATGGCACACTCTGTTGGAAGCCCCTGGCTACCAACCTAGCTTTGTATGTTACAATTTTACCATTTTCATCTCTTTTTCTTCGAAACACCCACTTAGTGTCAATTACATTGCAATTTTCTGGTTTTATAACACATTCCCAAGTGTCATTTTCCTCAAGAGCTTGCAGCTCTTTTTCTATTGCTTCCTGCCATTTAATACAGTTAACACTCGAAATTGCTTCTTCGTAAGTGCTTGGATCTTCACTGTCCGATATGGTGCTTAAGCCAAACTCATAGTCCTTCATATAACTTGGTTGCTGTAAATTTTGTCTCGGTCTCAATGCATATCCACCATACTCACTTTCACTCTCCAAGGATTCTAAATTTTCTACAGCTTCTTCATATATGTCCTCAGGTATCTCTTCCTCTCTATTTTCTACTTGCTTTTGCTCATCAGTGGAAATATTTTCTTTCTCAAACACAAAACTGCTATTATTATCTTTAACCTCTTTTTCATCCTTTTCTCTGTTTTGGTTTGATAACGGTAAGAAGATGACATTTCGATGTATTTCCACTTTATTGCTTGAATTTACATAAATCCTTTGTCCCTTTGTTGTCGAATCATATCCTAAAAAAATCCCATATTTGTTTTTGGGATCAAGTTTTAATCTTTTCTCTTTAGGTATAAGTACAGAAACGCGAGCGCCAAACTCTTTGAACTCATGTAAACTCAGATTTTTCTTATAAAAAACTTCATATGGTGTTTTTCCTTCTCGAGGACTAGGACCAGATCGATTTATCGTATAAGCTGCTGTGTTTAGGGCTTCGGCCCAAAAATGCTTTGGCATTCCTTTTATCATAGAACGAGCAGCTTCAACCAAAGTTCTCATTTCCCTCTCAGCTCGGCCATTTTGTTGAGGGGTGTATACAACACTTCTTTGGTGCACAATACCTTGAGATTCTAATACACTATGCAACTCAGCATTGACAAACTCTAGTCCGTTGTCTGATCTTAACACTTTCATTTTAGTATCGGTTTCTCTTTCCGCCCTTACTATAAAGTTTTTAATTAATGACTTAACTTCTGATTTATGTTTCATAAAATATACTGTACGATAGCTTGAACAGTCATCTTTTAACAGTAGAAAGTACCTTGCTCCTCCTAGTGATGGCGTCTCCATAGGACCACACACGTCCGCATGCACTAGCTCTAATACTTCAGAAGCTCTAGATGAACTAACAGGAAAAGACAATTGGTGCTGCTTGCCTGACAAACATTGTTCACATACTTCAAAATTATCAATAAACTTAATGTTTCTTCTTTTTAAATAGTCTTTTACATACTGAATGTTCTGGTGACACAGCATTTTATGCCAAACACTTAATTTTTCTACTTTCTTGGACAAGTTTACAAATCCAAAATATTGAAAAAGTCCAGAAGTGTCATATTCACTTTGACATTTCATACTCAATTCTCTCGAACTACATGAAGGGTGCATTCCGTTTGCACACTTTGTAGATATATTTGTCAAAGTATTTTGTGAATTAATTTTCGATGAAAACAACATATGATAGAGTTTATTTACTCGTTTTGCGATTGCACGTACTTCACCTTTTTGGTTTACAAATTCACATTTGTCTTTATCTGACACTAGACTAAAACCTTTGTCCAAAACAGTACCAACAGAAAATAGGTTAAACTTCAGCTCTGGCACAAAAAGAACATTACTCAAAACTGTTTTTATGAACTGTCGACCACTCCATGCATAAACTTCTACAGTTCCACGACCCATAACATCCAAAAGCTTTCCATTTCCTACAGTCACACAGCTTGGGCTCTGATTTTCCTCTAAATACTTAAACAGTTTTTTATCTCCACACATATGTTCACTAGCACCGGTGTCCATAAACCAAGATTTGTCACTCATAATACTGCTTTCTTTGCTCATACACATAAAAGCGTTAGTGTCCGAACTCACTTTCTTTTCTTTCGATTTTAATGCTTTGCAGTCAGCAATTAAATGACCTTTCTTTTTACAGTAGTGACAACTTCTGGTTTCCCTTTTTTTATTTCCACAGGACCTTGCTAAATGACCTTGTTTCCCACAAGTGTAACATTTTATGACATTATTTTTATGTACACTGGCCAATGCTATAGCTTCATCATCAACGGGGTCACACCTCTCTTCTTCAATAAGTAATCTCGACATCAGCTCTTCTATACTTTGCTTATCAATAGGGACAGATTCCCAGGCTGACCTGAAATGTTTATACTTCTCCGGAAGAGACATAAGAATTTTCGTAATGATCATCTTGTCGGAAATAGGCTCTCCGGCCTGTTTTAACTTGACTCTGATTTCTTCTAATTTAGACATAAATGTAGACACATTATCCCCTTTAAATTCTATTGAAAAGAATTTTTGCTGTAGCAAATGAATGCTGACAACAGATTCCTTTTCGTATACCGATTTTAACTTCGTCCACATAGCAGCAGAAGTGGTGCACGACAGCAAATGAGTGAGTGGCCCTGCTTCCATTCTTGTCACAATAAGCTCTTGGGCCTTAGCATCCTTCAAAACCCACTGTTTCTTCTTGGCATCATCTGTCGGTAAACTCTCAGCGCCACTTACGATCTCAAAATATCCTCTTCCTTTAAGGATTACTTCAAACTGAAACTTCCAAACTGCCCAACTTTCTCCTCCAGACAGTTTTAAGCCGGCCGGAAATATTGGTTGATCCGCCATTACGCAACTCTGAACTCGAAGCTTCCAATTCTCGAAAAACGTTATACCCTGAAACAGACTTATGGGACTGGGCCCATAACCTGTTGGCGAGGGCTATGGAGTAATACACGAAGTCTAATAAATCTGTTTTAACGTTTTATTTGGTTTTACAAAAGAGTGCGTGCGTACAAGAAAACAAATAGCGACGAACAACTGCATGTCAAGATACGTGTCACAGACTAAAAACAAAAACAAAAATCCTTCCTATTTTAATATTATTTCTACAATTATCATATGATTGAGTTTTCCGAATTCGGTTTTTTATGTTAAGGTCGACAGACAGGCTGACGGTCCACTTAATAGTAGGTGGCTACGTATATATGTTCCTTGATGGCTACCGTTTCCTATAACACAAGCAACACTACAAGTTCTGCAAGTGCGCTGCCGACCATAGTGGGATTGAGGATAGGGATTGGGATAAGATAGCGAAATGAGCTCTGGCATCCCTTAATCACTCACTCAACAACAAATCATGCTAGTGGAAGACCAGTCTACACCCTTATTGATGTGATCTTTAAAACTAATGACAAATCCGGGAATAGGTACAGCTTGATTCTGTAGTTACATATTTTAATATCTATCATCTACATCCAAAATTTAATTACACCACTCTATACCTAAAGAAGCAAAGAATTTTTTGATATTTATTGTATACTAGCGACCCGCTCACTACTTTGCACGGGTGAAATTTTTTTCTGCAAATTATTATATATAAAAACCATCCTCTTTAACGCTCTTTCCATTAGTGAAAACCGCAAGAAAATCGGTTCAGTAGTTCAATAAGTCGTTACATTTAAACCTCAAAGTAACTAAGTGTATTGAAATGTAAATACCAGAAATAACGAGAAAGTTTAGGTAATGCATAACAAGAAAAAGTTTTTCCATATTTCTAACAGATAATAGATATTCAAGGAGTTTTTATCTATTTATTTTCTTTATAGATAAATGGTTCATGTCTACCTACTTCAAAATTGACAATTACATAAGCGACATAAGAGAAAAATATATTCGTATCTATTATCTAATTTCGAAATAATGGCCATTGGTGTAGACTCATCAAAATGGAAGCCAAGAAAGATGAATGGGACCCCAGCTGCAAAATTTAGACATCGCATAGCTTTAGCTATTATCAGTTTAGGTTTTGCGTGTGGCGTTATTTTCCAGTAAGCTTTTTCTTAAAGTATTTTATAT
Organism: Synanthedon myopaeformis; assembly: GCA_944738685.1. Classification (NCBI taxonomy): domain Eukaryota; kingdom Metazoa; phylum Arthropoda; class Insecta; order Lepidoptera; family Sesiidae; genus Synanthedon; species Synanthedon myopaeformis. The sequence continues at coordinate 2,392,107 of OX122938.1, read as the reverse complement.
GTAGATCCTTTTAGTTGCCTATCTACGCTATTTTGTTCCGGCTGCAATTAATCATAGGTACTATATTTTTCAAGACACTAAGTTTCAAGCTATTATAGTTATGCAATATGGAGTTAAAGCTTTTTTTATGTTAAGGCTGACGGTCCACTTGATGGTAGGTGGCTACCGTCGCCTATAACACAAGCAAACGCCATAGGTGCTGCAAGTGCGCTGCGGACCATAGAATTAAGGTTAAGGGACAAGGATAAGTTGGGGTAATGGGCTCCGACATCCCTTACTCACTCACCGAAATACAATAGCACTAACCTTATGCTGTTATTTCACGGTGGTCTTCTATGAGGGGGTGGTTACTGCCGCCAGACGGGCTGCCCTAAAGACTGCGAAACGCAGTGTGCTCTGCCACTACTTTTCAAATCCAGACCACAGCCAACTTTGAAAAATTCATTTCCAAAGTTGACCTTGCCGGGAATTGAACCCGGGGCCCCTGAGACGTTAGGCAAGCATCCTTATCACTCATCCAACGGGCTCGTAAAAACTGGTAATATAGTTTCAAGCTTACAATTGATAATATGGTAATTTAGTTTCAAGCTGAAATAGTTAATAGTCGGAGAGTTGGTATGATTTATAGTTTGTTTTATTTTAACTTTTAATAATTACCTAATTAATTAATTAATCATTATTTGTTACCAAATAGTATTACACCTTTTACGAAAAATATAAGACAAGCCACGGAGAAATTGTACGAAGAATCTGAAGAAGTAGCATTTAGGAAATACATAATTGCAAAAGGACTGAGACCACAACTTATAGACGATCCGGAAATTTTCTCTGATTATTAATGAAGAAGATTTTAGCAAAATTACACACAGATACATTATTTTATTGTGTATAATTTAATAAGCTCGTTGAGATAAAATTGATTAAAGCAAAATTATACTGTCTCATTTTAAAGCTTACTTTAATATGTCTGATCGAACCTTATCACTGAAAGGTACCCACTTCGTTATTTGTTAGAAGTACTCGTTATTCAGTATTTTGAAACCCCAACGCAAAATAGGGGTGTTTTAAGTTTGACCTGTGCATCTTTCCGTAGCTCCCAAACACATCAAAAGAGCATCCTACAAGTTAATCCAGTTTTTTAAACTAGGTATGTTAATAGAAAAAATCAAATATAGCATTAAGGCTGTATTACTTGTTTTATAACATCATTTAAATTATAATGATATTTACAAGCATTCTTAGACTTTTTAGTATTTATTTGGGTGCAGACTAACCGTCACACTATCGTGTAGCATTGATCATCAATACTCTCTAACAATTTATCTCAAGATGTAGATTTCTTTATCTTAATTTAAAAAAAATAATATACAATACTATAGTTTGGGCGAAAAAACACATTTTTTTTTTCTGTAACAAATACGATAAAATGATTTTATGGCAAATATAAATCAAAACTGTTGTAGCCTCACCGACTATATAAGTATTGTTATATTATACGCATCGTCGTTGTCAAACCAAAATCTGCATTTGCACTTTTTTGAGATTCCAATATTTCCAAGAAAATATCGTATAAAAAAAACTTCCAAGTGTTTATGATCACTAAGTATATGTCGAACTAGACCTCTTAATAAAATATAACTAGAATCTTATTATGTGCAAAATTTACTTTATTATCAAAATTATGAATAAACTATTAAATTTTCACGTCTAAAAGACAAATAAGTTTACGTAAACAACGTAAAGTTTCAAATAAAATACCATAATTTTTATATTATTTTTTTTCTAAAAAATTTTAGAAATACTTTTGACATACTTTTTGCACATTTTGGTTTTATCAAATAAATTATTATTAAGGAGAGATTTGTTATTAAATCATGTGTCATTGTCATTTAGAATTGTTCAAGAGACCGGCTTGCTGTAACACTTGTCTGGTTGCATTGTTTATATGACGAAATCTGTCCGGACCCAATTGTATGCCTCCGTACCTGTAATTATAAATACCTTACTATATAATATTATAAATGTAAAAGTAACATTGTCTGTCTATTACCTTTTCATGCCTTAACTACTCAACCGATCCTGTTCCATTTTTTCATGCAAACTGCGTTGAAACTGTTACACTCTCTTAACACAATAACACAATGAGGTTTTGATAAAAGTGACAACTTACCATCGGGAGACGACGACTAGACTGTTCCTCTGGTCCAAGATCTGCAGCAAATGCAACATCCTGCCCCCGGCGTGAGTCTCCCCGTCGTCATCGCAGTCCTGAACTATTGTCGTGCCTTTGGCGGTTTTCTTTTCGATTCTGTACGCGTACATGTTGTGGGTGGCGTTCAAGATTTTCTTGTTCTCTTTCAATTTCATTATGACTGCACTGTGAACGAGACAATAATAATACAAATCACACAATCGACCAACACCTCAAGATGGCTTGATCAGGGGACAGAAACAGAAGGTGCTACTTCTTGTCATTGTATAGTTTGCTCGTTCTTTTTAGATCGCTCGGCAAAAGTAGAAGGGACATGGCGCAGTATTCAATACGTAGGTCTGTTTTGACGAGCAGAGGGCAGACACGTTATTGGTGGATAAGTCGCTCTTCACCTTCCGCGCTGCATTCGTACATATCGTCTCTCTTGGGTACTGTTGCGTACAGATTGTTTTATCCTATTAGTAATACGTCATAGTGAAAAACGGAAGGAATATCACGATGATTTAATAGAAGGAATATCAACACTGCCGGATGATTATTTTATTTTTCAATTTTATTGAATATATTTTAACTAAAATTTACTTTTATTTTTTTACTTTTCTGAATATACTAGCAAGATAAGTCACAAGGAAAAAACTAGTGTTATTATATTTTAAGGTGCAAAAAATACGAAATTAAAAAAATTTCATTTCCCTTAGCAATTTTGTGCGCAAATGTACACATGCGCCGATTGCCTCCACTAGTTTCGCCGAGCGGTCTTAGAACAACGCGCGACCCACGAGTATACGTATTGTCAGGAGGTTCCTCACTCTGCCTGCAGTCCTAATCACCGGTAGCTTGGGCCTTGCCCCAGCTACGTGCGGCATTCTAGTCCTAATTTTCTGTTTTTGTTACTATTTATATTGTAAAAAAATTAATATTAAGAAAGAAAATAAATACAAATAATAATAATATATATTGGAACAAACGCACAGAAATAAGGAAGATGAGCCAGATTGAAAAAAAAAAAAACTGAAATCTTAACTTTTCTTTTACAGACAGGGTGGTAGGTGGTTACCGTTGCCTATCACAAGCACCGCCATAGGTGCGCTGCCGACCATAGAAAGATTACGGATAAGGGATAAGGAAGGGATGGGGTAATGGGCTCGGACATCCCTTAGTCACTCACTGAAACATAACGTTTTTTTTTATTGTTTTATAACCAGGGTTCTTGTATTATTCGATTACACACCAAAATACAACAGCACATATACTGTGTTTTTCTCACTGGTCTTTCGGTTACTGCACCAGAAGGTCCAGAATGCAGTGTTATTTAATTATTTTACATACTAAATAGACAGCAACATTATTATTTATTACTAACAGTTGCGAAGAAGTATAGAGCATTATAATATTTACTAGTACTCACTTAACATCTTGTACACTTTCAACGATCGCAGCGTGGCCTTGAAACGAACTCTTCCTATCCATTATAACTTCGCCGTGAATTATTTCTGGACATTTGATTTCTAGCTGTAAATTAGTTATAAATTTATATGATAAACAAGCCAATAATATTTTCGCTAATAAAAGTCATCCACAGATAGGGAGTAACTAATCTTTATTGCTTCCATCTATGCAATTAACAAACAATTTGAATACCTTGGCAATATGGATGTCCTCTTCAACTGGTACATTTTTAACTTGTTTTCTCTTATCTTCCTTTGGTTTTATTTTTTGTAGTATTTCCCTGATCTTTTCTACCCATTGAAATATTACGGTTTCGCCAACATTTTCCCTGAAATACATAAATACACATGACTATTGACGAGCCCTTTGGATGAGTGGTTAGTTCTAAATTGCCAATGCATAATGCTTCTATAACAAGGTCCAAGACACATAAGAGTTAGCCTTATGTAAATTTAAAACAGCAGGGAATAAAAAAATTAATAAAAGCAGAGTTGCTTGAGATTGATAGCTGAACATTTATTTATTGTATACTAGTAACCCCAGCCCAATCCGAGCATTATTCAGATCCATTTTTTTACGCAAATTATCTAGAGAAACCTTCCTAGTTTATCACTCTTTCCATTAGTGAAAACCATATCAAAATCCGAAACATATTAAAAGCAAATTGGAAGAAGTTAGCAAAGAAACAAACAAGAAGAGATCCTAAACACACAACCCGATTTTGATCCATTTTTTTAAATGCTGCCATGATTAAAATGGTTCTTTGCTATAAATAGTAAAGATCTGTTCAGGCGTTTGAAGATTATCAACTCATTTCCTAGTTGACGAAGGTATTTCACCAACTTCTACAGGTTCCACTGATTTGAAAATTGGTGTATGGTTTGGTTGGTTTTGGTGGTACATCCAATCCACGACATAGTAATCTTGACCTGATGTTGCAGCATCAAGTAGTCTGCGGGAGTTGCTTGTTTTATAGATTTTAGTACCTGCGAACCGTAAAGTGGACTGTCTGTCTGTCACCTTTGAAAGTTTTGTTACAATAAAAAAAAATTTTTAACTATTATTATTTCTTACCATATTTTTACAAGAAGTGTGCAATTATATCTGATTATATGCAGGTATTATTAATTATTTTATACTACTTACAAATAAACTTCATCTAAGGCAGTATGGAGTTCTTGCTTTGATTTCCTGTCCATCCATGGGGCGGATAACTCATACTTGGGAGGTGCCTGGCTTGGATATTCAGTTGGCATTGTTACATATAAAATGACTTCGTGCTTATTATCCTCTATCCTAATTCTATAAGATCTTGTTATATCACTTTCTGTTCTCCAGTCATCGCCGTATATTGAACTGAGCGCTTCTACTTCTTCTATCTAAAATTTTTATAAAAAAAATTAAGTATGAAAACACTGTAACTCAGTGTTGAGTTTAATAAATCATTTATTATGGATTAATAGGCATACTGATCACAAAAGTTGGCCTACATAAACGTAAATTTAAATAGGTATCATTATCAGCATCCACAATTCCACATGTTAGACTTATTGTTGGAATTAGTTAAGAGTTGCAGCATTGAGGATCAGAAAATTATGTTAATAATTATGCTTTTTTTGATTTTTATCATTATACTAACCTGTTTTGTTGAATTCTCGTCCATTGTATATTGTGTTAACATATGATATACTTTTATAGATAAAGTAAAAATATTTACATATAATAATAATGTAATATCAATTTATTTTTTATACTAAAAAGTACAACCTGAAATAAAATATATAATTTAATTATTATTTATTTACTTGATTATAAGTTGATAATGTTTGATAACATTTCGCGTAAGTGACAGGCAAGACAAGACCATTAATTAAACTCAAATCAAATTGACATGATGACAATTTACATGTGGTGCTGTCATTTTCGCTTAATATTGAAATGTCATGTCACAGACTATTATGACTGAGCTTTGATTAATATTGTATTCTACATTTTATCAAGCCGCAGCTGTCGGCGATTTCATATTTCGAGAAGTTGGAAAAAAGTGGACAACTAATTTTGTTAGTTTTCAATTAAGGATGTTAAAATGATGTATAAATATGTCACGCATGTTGATCTTGCGACTATATAGTGTTCTGTGTTTGCATCTCTCAACTGTCAACCACAAACTAAATAGTAGATACTGGTCCGTAATGACAATAATATACGTTAGTATCTACATTCTGCTATTTCGTTTATGACAATAACTCATAAAAGTTTTTCTTTGTCCTACTCGATAGTTTTTCTTTGTCTATGGATTGAGGCGCGAAACTTCTAGGGATTGAAGCGAACTCAAGAATGAAGAATTAATTGGGTATATAGTATTTTTATGCATTTGCAGAATTGTGTATTTACAATACTTACTTACATTTTAAAAGAGGCCTCTTGTCCCATATTTTGGCATGTTAAGGCTCTTAAGACTGTATGTATTACTAAACATGATATCAGTTTGAAAGCTTTTGTATGATTAATATTGGTATTTTGCCAGTAATTTAATGCAATAATTATATAATTTTAGTACTAATTGTTTTTTATATTAATTTATTTGTGGGCCTCTTGTTTGTACCCTGTTTTGTGATAAAATTTAGGTCTGCTTCTAAGTTCGTGGCCCCTGTTTCGGGATAAAGTTTGTTACTGTGAGTTATGATAATTGATTAATAAAAAACATAAATATTTAAAGGGGTTTAATACTTAAGAACAGAATAAAGAAAGTAAACACTTTCCCAAGGTAAAGCAGTAGATTTTCTTTTTCGTCATTGCTAGATCGACAGTAGATATTTTTTTGGTCTCTCCTTGCCAATACACCTTAACCTTTAGGGCACAAGAAAAAAGCTAACTCATCACTATAGAAAATTTGAGACTGATCTTATAGATTTCCAGACAGTTGTTCACTTCCAAATACTTACTTCGTACCAGGAATTCCATCTTCGTCTTCCTGGAATTCCAGCTTTAAATGGATTGAGCCCATTCAATTCTTTAACTAATTTAATGTACCAAGAGAATGCAGTAACTGCTCCTTTGTGACAGGAAAAGTAATCTAATTCTTCTTCCTACTTCGTAAGAACCGTTGCATGCACAGAAAGATTTGTATGCTTAATTTCCAATTTTCTCCAATAATGTTTGGTAAAGCACCTTACCTATACTTAGTCATAACTTGTTGTATTTGTGGCGGAATACCTACACGGTAAGTAGCGATAGGGCACACAACGTTTACACGTACACAGTCATATCGAAAGCCCGTCTGGCGGCTATAACCACTCACATCCTCAGAAGACCACATCTACCATCAAGTGGACCGTACGTCTGTTTGACGACCAGACTCGCTAGAGAGTATATTATGTTCCTTGTTGACGACAATTTGAATATCAAGAATAGAGGTATAATTACTTTGTGTTCAGAATTTGGATGTTCATTCGCAGTTAATGACATAGTACAATAAGTATACTGTCGCTTACAAATAAAACAGCAAAACATAGACAAGTATTTGGTTTTATTGTGCTTTTTTTAACAACTAGATAATGATGATGTGTTGCTAACACACCTTATAATCATTTATATTTCTACATAGAATATAGTTCTAAGCGATACCTAATAAAGAAAATACACTATTGCGTAGTTGTCTATCTACATAATTTACAGAAGATATTTTAATAAATCAATGTTTACATACATGTATTTACAGGAATTTAAGAAGTAAAATAGATGTAATATGACACAATTTGGTCAATTAGTCATTCGTGGTGGGATTGCAGCCCAAGCCGAAGGCGAGCTAAAAGTAAAGGACCAACGTTCATACAATGTTTTTCAACCCACTTAAAAAAAGAAGTAAAAGCAATCCTTTTACTTTTTTTCCTTCTACTTTTACTTTGGCCCAAAATCACACTAAAAATATAATAAGAGAAAATTTGTAATTTTGTATTTTTGTATATGTATTTTTTTAAAGAATAAACTCAAAAAATATACTGGACCGATTTTGAAAATTATTTCACCTATAGAAAGCTACATTGTAATTCATGTTTTGTATCATTGTAACCAATTTAAGGGCCAACTTACAAGCAAGTGTTGAAAAAAATTAATAACGACTAAAAAATAATTAATGTACTTATAATATCACAGTCATAATTTACATGTACATATAACGAAAGCCTAAAAAACTAGGTGATAGTGAAAAATATTTATTTAATAGAAAAACGTATACAATATGAAAAATACACACTAGGCATGCAAGCCTTGTATCGTGTGCTTCATAATTAAATGTGATATTTAAAAAATGTCGAACTATCTCTTTTGCGTCCACTTAGTTTCTTAAGGTAAAAATAAACAGTAGACTACTACTACTACTAAGTAGTTACTTTAATAGACTTTGCAGCGTTCTAAATTACAAATAACATATTCAATTTATTTATTTATTGAAATATTTTTAAAATTTTTGGAAAACACACATAATAAATAACAAGTGCGTAATGTTTTTGATCATCTCAAGACGCAGGCAATTAATTATGATTATATTTTTAACTAAAAAAAATCTTATCTAATATCAATTTCTTTGCTTAGCTAGATCAGGATCACGGGCTTTTTACTTTAGGGTCTTATATAAATATGGCAATCTATTCGTATAATAATACACAAAGAGTGTGGATTTGTAAGTTTGTTTAAGTATCCTCTTCAATCTACATATCAAAGTTGGTAATTTTCGGAAACAACCCATCTAAGTAAATGAAAAATCTTTCAATGTTTAAAAGGTAAGATGGACTTATCCTATAAATTATGTAAACTAACTTTTCCAAAAGCACCTAGGCTGTTGTGTGGGGTGGGGGGGAAATAGTAAAAGCATTTTTTAATCAAATGATTGGAATTACTCTATGCGGTCTCAATAATACTTACCCTAATTTAATATGTATTAAACAAAACAACAGATTGTTTAGTTGCAGTTAGTTTTCTGTACTAGCCAGTAACGTCTTATTTGTCAATTAATGTTTTAAATTCAATTAATCCTTACTTGCTATTCTATAGTACACACATTTCACAGTATTTAATCTAAAAACTAATATTTAATTAGTTTTTAAGTTTTAAATTTTACGTAGATAATTTAGTAGGTACTAGAAATGAATAAAACACTTATAATCCATTCTTATTAACTCTCTCTATTTGAACTTTCTAAGTACCTATAATAAATATCATTAAGTATATATTTCAATATATGGCAATTTAATAAATTTGAATAAATTAGATAAAATGACAACATGATATAGGAAAGCGTCTGCTTTGAAAATTGTACCGTCTTGAAAGAACTTTTGTGTCTTTTGTGTAGTATGTAGACCCAAACAAGGGCATTCTAAATCTTTGTCAATCTTCAGATGCTTAGTTGCTTGCTTTAATTTCAGAAGTAACGGACTCATTGAAACTGTCGCCTTCATTTGAAACTCCACTTTGTACTGAACAGTAACTTGCTGGAGAACTCCTATTGCTAAGATCAATCTCCTGGTTTTGATATTCTATCATACTTCCGCTAGGTTGCCGCAGAATGTTCTGGAAACCGACTGGATTGGCGCTAACCATTTTGTCAGGTTTCTTTAACAGTTCTTCTATAGAATACGGGTTCTTTTTCTTCTCTTTTTCGCCAGCAGTTTTAGACTCCCTCTCTTCTGTGTCGGGGCGGTCCGTGCTATCGTCACTTGCGTCTATAGAAACGTGTTCAGACTCCGATTTCGATTCTTCAGAGTTTATTCTGTTAATCAAATCGTTATGGAGGTTTAAGGCGTACGGAGGGAAGTGTTTTGAATCCGGCTGATACGGCAGCATTATTCTTTGCCATGGAGATATTGGGTACGGCTTTAAGAGGCCTTGGGCCTGAACTTGGTTCGCTAGAAGCCATGAAGTGGCCAGCCTCCTGTCGTAAATGTGCGAAGATTCGCCGGTCTGTGGCGGCGGTACCCTTATAGCTGAATGAGCGAAGTAAGACGGATTTTGTTGGGCTATCTGCGGTGGTAATGATGTTTTGAGTGACATGTAATCGATGACGTTTGTAGGTAGTTCCGGTTGCGGGTATGATTCTGAAAGAGAAATTAAAAAGATTGTTACTAATTGTTTAGGTAATGTTCGCTGCTTATATTGAAACAAATATTTAATTTAATTCTATTTAAACAAATAGAAAGTAGATATACTGTTGTGTTTTGATGAGTACGTAAGCTATGCCAGAGGGCTTCTTCCACTTGGTACCACAGCTTGGCTCCACGTGTGGATTCACAGGTGGGTTCATGGATACTTCTTTTTCTTTTCTATCCACCTGGTGGATCCAGGTGGTAGAGTGAAGAGCAAAAACTAACAGAATGCCAGAACCCATTTTATTGATGATAATTTTGGGCCCATTTTTCTGTATCGTGGAGATTTTTAATAAGTATATACACCTTCTTTCAGGTATATGACGGATAAAAGATGTTCCATTCCTTCGAACTAAAAAAAAAGTTGCTTTCATAAATCGACACATCATTTGACCATAAATATTATAAATTATAAATTTTTCAACTAAAATTAATTTCGTTAGTTGACAGGTAGGTACTTAAATTAATGTGCAAAACAAATGAGTTGAAGAAACCATATTTTATCGCTTAAACATGTCTGATTTTAATGTAATTAACCAGCTATGGAAAAATGTTTGCATTTTTGTACAACTTCCGTTCACCTGTCAAGCCTAGCTAGAATTCGAGCACGTCCGTTCATCAGGGTATGTATTTAGTATGATACCTATACATACTTTGACTTAATTATGTTGTAATAATTAAAACTAGTAAGTGTAATTTAATTCCGTTGTCATTATAATTCCGTCCGTCTATAATTTACTAGCTGTGACCGCGATTTCGTACGCTTTTTTTGAAAATTCCACAGTAACTACATTTTTTCCCAAGATAAAAAGTATCCTATATGTTAATAAAGGTAATAAACTTTACTATCTGTGTGCCAAATTTCATCCAAATCCGTTCGGCAGTTTTTGCTTGATTAAGTATCTAATAAACATCTGAACATACAAACTTTCGCATTTATAATAATATTATTAGAATTAGAATATAGCATCTTTAAAAATCTGAAAACTCTGTGATGACAGGACTTCTATTACTACTATCAAATCATTTTATATCATAACTTTAGATGTATGTATAGAGCCCATTGCTCTTATCCTTCCTAATTCCATATCCTTAATGTTACTATTGTCGGTAGTGCACTAGCAGCACCTTTGGAGTTGCTTGTATTATATGCGACAGTAGCCATCTTAACATAACAATATAAAACAAGTTATTACAAATTATGTATTTCCTCACCATGCCCACTCCTGGTTTCATCGTCACTCCAAGCAAGCCCACTGTTTCTTAATATCCTGTTGACAGATGACACCGATGGAATCGAGTGCGGTTCGCAAACTCTTGCGCTAAGAAGTCTCTCCCTTATCTCCCACGCGAACATACCAGGATTCTCTTGTTTTAAGCGCAAAATTTTCTTCACAACTGTCGGCGTTGCCACTTGCTGGAACAAAATAGGTAGGGCACTATTAAAGAGTTTTCTTTAAATACAGAGTAGCTATTATACCATATGGGCTTATTAAAGCGAGCTGTAAACAAATTCCTGCAGGGTAGGCAGCGCACCTGCACACCCCCCTGGTGGTGATTGTGTCCCTAAGCCACCTACCATCAAGTGTACCCAGACCATAGCCACCTAAGATCAAGTGGACCGTCAGCCTGTCTACCACCTTTTATAAAATAAAAAAAATCAGGACTCGGAAAGATTTTGTATTGATTAAATAGATCCTTGAAGAGGTTAATTCATAAAAGAAATAATGATCTGTGGTGCGATTGTCAATTCTGATAGTCAGCCGGCAATAAACACAAATTTGATGTAACGATAGTATACCCACTCCACTACCAGCTAATGAGCAAAGCCTTCTATGCCAAGCCATTACGAACGACACCTGACTATTCGCACGGACTTTCATTTCACTAGTGATATTACATTTGAACATGGAGTGCAGTAAAGATATAACGATATAATGAAAATTCCAACTCTAATAAGAACTCTGTGGGGCATTAATTGAAAAATACATCACGCGTTAAGGACACTCTCACTCAAACTTCTTACTTAGGTACGCCTGCTACTCAAATTGGATGTATGACTGTATATCTTTGCCTGTTTCTGAAATTTCTTTAAGATTGATTTAAGAAGATTGACGGCACGCTGCGTTTCGCAGTCATTTTGGGCAGCCAATCTGGCGGAGTAAAAACTCGCTCACAGTAGACCACCATGAAATAACAACATGATTGCGGTTATGTTTTTTTAATGTTAAGGCCGACAGACAGGCTTACGGTCCACCTGATGGTAGGTGGCTACCGTAGCCTACAATACAAACAACGCTACAGGTGCTGCAAGTGCACTGCCAACTATAGTAGGATTATGGATAATCCTACTATAGTTGGCAGGGGGGATAGAATTATGGGTTTCTGTAAATGTGTAAGGGACGCCAGAGCCCATCTCCCTATCCCCCTTCCAAATCTCTTATCCTTAATCCTACTAAGGATCTAATAGAAGCCACCTATCATCAAGTGGACCGTCAGCCTGTCTGAAGACACATAAAAAAATTTTATTTTGCCAAAAATTACTAAATATTAACAGATTTTCTTAAATATAACATTATGACAGCCAAGTATTCTGAACGCATCAAAATAATCACTAGTCACTGTATTACGAACGCAGCCGTTCTATAAAAAAAAGTGCGCTCAATAGAGGATATCGATTGAGCATCTAATGGCGTAATTATTGGTTTCCCGCTAAAATTGACGCCTCGCTTCGTAAAGGGATACCTTAAAACATCTAATCCTGAAGGCTACTATTTACACATTAACTTTGACAGGCTACTTTGGAGTCCTGTAATTATTTACCACACAAAGCGTGTTAAGGAAGCGAAGTTTTTGCTGTAAAAAAACCGGAATGTTTAATGGATTTCTGACCTCAATTTTTATAATTGCCTAGAAGCTTATTTATTCAATCAAACAGATGATGCGCGCGTCAAGAAAATTGTGGACACTTAACAATGTATTTAATGATTATGTATGTACTTAATGCACGACGCCGTATTACGGGAATTAAGGACTTAGAAGAAAAACGTTATATTCGTCGCTTATACTTGAAAGCGACGCTTAAAGCTTAAAAGCGTTATATTTGACTTCTTAGAGTAACTTCTTCTTCGCATGCCGACTAACGCCGGTGAACGTGCACCTCTATATCGTATTTATGCATAAATACAATGTTTACACATATTGATTTATTTTTAACAAGTTCACATGAATATAGAATATTATTATTTTCTTTTGTTTTCTTCTTTGTTTTGGTTTTTTGTGTATAAAGTTTGTTTACTATTTCGTGGAAAATATTGATAATTTCCCTATTATCAACATTGTTTGCTTTCCTAAATGAAATAAAATAAAAATAAAACTTAGATAAAAATACAGTGCATATTACTCAGACTATATATAAAAAGTATGAATCGGCCAAATTTATACAAGAAATTTATCTCTAATGAAGGGTGTATAAAATATTCTTCAAAAGATAAAAAAGCAGGATGGAAATTATAATTCACACGTAAGTAAACTTGGAAATTACCCATATTTTCAATAAAAATAAACAAAAATTGTGGTTATAGCTTGGAAAACAAAATCCAATAGAGTAAAATAACAAATATTTTTGGTCTGGCACAGTAATAATTTCGTGCTGACTGTTTTTTCATTTTTGTATCATATGTCTATAACATGTTGAGGAAGGCGAATGGTTTACAAAAGTTGGCGATCATCATGGCTATCTTAAACTTGAAAATTGCTGCACAAAAGAAGTAGTGTGCTCATTCGTGCTCATACTAAACCATTATCATAAATTCTTCAACCAGAATGTCTTTCTCCTGCCTCTGCATTTTCCCTTGCATCACTAGTTTAAGAATACGGTAATATTTTGTACTTCATTAGGTGCCTGAAATATTGCAGCTTTCTCTTTTTCATCTGACGCGTATGTTATCAAATCAAATGGGTATTATTTCATTAATTTATTTTTTTGTGATATAATTAAAATAACTTGTAATTGCAGGAGTACACCGAGTTCATAAATGAGTAAACATTTCTTTACAAAAGACGAGTTTTGTTTTGTTGCTGTGCCTGAGTACAGGATCATCATCGTCTCAGCCGTAAAACGTAAGATGAAAGATTTTTTGGTATGTATATTGTAGGTATATTCGAATTCGTTGGATTTACATATAATACGCTTTAAAGAAAATATTACTCGTAACATAATACACGTATACATGTAAAACACGCTCATTAAAAAAAAACTAAATATTAGACAACGCAGCCAACCGAACTAATATTGATTTTAGTATAGAACAGACGTACAGACATGGCAATTTTCCAGTTCACTATACATATAGATTTGCAGGTAAGCTGTTAATACGGTGGCGCATTCCCCCGTACACGTCACGGCCCGTTCCGTTCACCGCGCGACGCTTTTTGCTCTGCGCCTGCGCATCAATCATACCTTGACACATCCAATATTGGTTTTTGCACGCGCCCGCTACGCGCGAGATTCCGCAAGATGGCGCTCATAACTGTCTACAAACGCGTGGACGATTAGTGTTTCTTATTACCGATTTCTATTAGACTTTCCACCTTCCTGATGGGGTGAGAGATAATTTGCCGGGGCGTGCGAGCGCGACCCGTTGCTTTAATGGCGGATTGATTCGATATTAATTCGAGGGAGGAAGAGATGACGTTTCTCCGTTAATATTACCTTAATGCAAGTCTGCAGGTGCTCGACGTAATGCCTACTCTAGGATGTTGACATGATTTTTTTTTGTCGCGTCGTTAATGGGGCATCGGGCAGAACTAAATGCCTTCGGAATTGATGGGATAAGGAAGCGTGCCTATTTCTTTTTGTTTGAACGCACTGTGTCCGCCGGTAAATGCCGTGGCTTTTGCGGTATATTAGCGAATCATTGTTACTAATTTTAAATACCTCCTGCGTGAATTGTTATAAAAGGCATAGGCCAATGATTAGACTTCTTTATCTATACTAGATTATGATACGTAGATTATTATCTATATAGAGTTCTTTATCTATACTAATGTTATAAAGAGAGCAGATTGGAATATTTGTAATTTTTGTTTGTAATAAATAAACTCAAAAACTAGTGGACCGATTTTGAAAATTCTATCACCTATAGAAAGCTACATTATCAGCGAGTAAAATAGGCAATATTTTATAAAGTTACGAGGACGAAGTCGCGTGCAACAGCTAGTGTTTTACATTAGTACATATATAGTAGCCTACTAGAAACTCCTCTCTATAATGACCTGCTCTAAACGTTAACAAAAACATTTCATCAGTGCGCTGGGTCCATGACTGCTTCTGACCTGTCCTTTCAATAAATAATTATGGGAAGGCAGCTGTGGACATCCTGTTCTAATCATCTTCTATGCTATTCTATTCTATTTATACATCCTTCGGTTGAGATGACGATGATGATGATGATGATGATGATGAATAAGTGGTAATTTTTTTACGGGGGTAATGCGAGTATAGTGTGAAAAAATCAACATATTTTGTTTTGTGGAGTAATTTTTTTATAACTAAATCTAGTTAATCAGGGTCAAATAAAAGCCTTCGTACCTATCGAAAGGGCATCCTAAATGGAAAAGGACCTCGAATAAGCAGCTCATCCTATTAGCAATATGACCTAGTAGAAAACGGTCCCAATATCAAAAGGACATACTAGCACAATGCATATTTACAGTACAATCCGATACACAAGCAAATGATCATGAAAAGAGATAAAAGCGGATCGTACAGGTCTATGTAGGTACATCATTAGACTTTTAAACAGTTTTGAAAGGTGAAATGAGGACTGTGCTGTCCTTATTTCACCTTCCGACATGTATCGAATTTTATTGTGCTGCCGACGTATTAGTACATTTGAGAATAAGGGATAAGGAAGAAATGGGAAATGGGCTTTAGCGTTCCTTACTCACTCACCGTAACCAAAGCACACATGCCGTTAGTTCACGGTAGTCTTCTTTAAGAGAAGATGGTTACTGCCGCCAAACGAGCTGCCCAAATGCCTGTAAAACGCTATGTGCCCTACCACTACTAAAAGTACTAAGGTAGTAGGTATATTAAGGTTTTTTTTGCATTATAAATATGAACTTGAGTGGCCACCTATACGCAATTTCCAGTAAAGCCGCGATAAATGCAGGACGCGTGCAATAATTTCCGATATGTTTTATGAGTTGGGTTTACGGTATTAAGAGCCGAGTAATATATATTGACAATATAATCCAACAGAATAAGGCTACTACGTCAGTGAAATAAAATAAGTGAAGATTTTAATATCTTATCCATCTAGCACAAAGTTTTTTGTTATAAACTGGGGGTGTTTCTGTGAAAGTATATTTTTTTAACCTCTGACGCCCGACGCAAAATATGTTAAAAGTTTGACATGTGTGTCTGTCTGTGATATTGTAGCTCCCAAACGGATAGACCAGTTTAAACCTATTTTTTTCGTTTGAAAACTGACATCTTGGAGATGGTTCTTAGCTATAACTTAGAAGATCTGTTCAGGCGTTTGTAGATCATCAGCTAATATTCAAGTTGACGAAGGCATCTCATTAACTTGCACAGGTTCGATTGATTTGAAATTTGGTGTACTGTTACTTCGGTGGTACTTTCATGACATGGTAACCTTGACTTGATGCTGCACCATCAAGTCAAGGTCAAATAGTCTGCGTGTTATCAATATTGGATACAGTGTTTCCCCACAAATTAGAATTGATTATTTTCAAATTCGACCACTGTGAGAACAATCCTGCAAACAGTTAGATAGTAAAAAATCCTGCGGACTGATACAACAAAACACCATTACTTCACATTACTTCTCTAAGTATTACTAAAGCAAAAATTAAATTATCATCATAAAAGAATTAGGAAATAATTTTTAAACGTCATACTTATTTGTGTGCACAACACACGAATTACTTTATCGGCCATCCTCACCCGTTATTAAACTCCTACACAGATAACAACCGCGATAGTTGACAACGGTTGACAGGTGCTATTCGCTCCCATGACCCGACCACTTGACCAATCGCGCCATTACTGATACAAATCACCCCCGATCCGACACCCGATTGTATGGAAAAGACCTAATTATTCCAATTTCAAATGTCGCGCTCAATCGATTGGTTTTTTTAAATTTGCTTTTTCGATCAGACAAAGGCATTCAACGACACAGCCATTTCAGTAACAAAGAACGTGCGATATTGATGGATACTTCAACGTTTCGGATAAAATAAGATAAAATAATCTCGAAAGTTGTTTAATTGATTGTTTTTGATCGAGAAATATTTATATCTTTAATCAATCTAATTTTTTTTAAATAGTTTAACACAATGTGTTTTTTTTTTCTTTTCTTCAAATTTAGAACATACGTTTATCTTATAATGTTAGCATTTGCTAAGAAAGGATTTTCAAAATTTTTAACTCTGCGAATCCGGGGACGGGTCGCTAGTAATATTATAATACTCAATTACGCAAAACAGGCTTAACGGATTTGAATGAAAGTCACACAGATAGTTCTTCCTACAGCGTTAGTGATCATTGTTTTTAATCCATATAAAAAAACATTATTAAAAGATTTTGCGTCTATAATTATGTCATAGCTAATGTTGTCGTCTTTTACTCCCCTATTTACAGTTCTAAACCTATCTCAATTACGATTATCAGTTGGATAAATTTTAAGCAAACAGAACATGCACGGTTCGGTGTTGCTTACGCAATTAAACATGAATGCTACCTGTACAGTGTTGCCAGTATTGTTTTTTTGATGCTTGCGTTATTATGTTTGACAAAGCTGTTAATGTCGCTTTGGCATGTCATAGCGGTCATAAGATTTATATCAATTTTTTTTTTAAATAATAAACCAATAGCTCTTTAAATTCAGGGGATTGATCATTTAATAATTTCATATTATTTATTTTAAGCTTTGAGATCTGATAAGGTCCGTTATATAGTTCCTTTAAACGCCAGTACTCAATTTGTATTTATTGTTAATTTGTAGGTAATAGAAATTTGTAATTCATTTTTAATTGTACGGATGCTCGGCAGACATGCTGACGGTCCACTTGATGGTAGGTGGCTATCGTCGCCTATAACACAAGCAACGCAATAACTGCTGAAAGTGCGCTGCCGACTACAATAGGGATAGGAAAATGGGACTGGCATCTCTTACTCACTCACCTAAATACAACAGCACACATCCTATTATTTCATAGTGCTGGCCTTCTGTAAGGGGGTAGTTATTGTCGTCAGACGGGTTACCCAAATGACTGTGAAACCTTAAAAAAAAACTCCTCGTTTAGCATTTTATATATAAAAGATGCGGATCACAAAGAAAGAATAGAAGAATAAAGAACTAAATCAATAAATAAAGACAAAAGCGACCTCTAGCGACCGCATATAAAGATAGCGTTTTTATTGTTTAACATAGTAAGTATCTATAGCTACTGTAAATTTAACTAATCATAAAATAAAAGTAGTAAGTATAAGAAAGTAACACAAATAAAATAAAATAACAGGGTTTACTCTAAATTCTAAAAGATTATGTTTCCAAATTATTGATTAATCAAAATATGATGTGCGTTCAAAAAACCACATTCGTTTGAACAATTTTGACCCCCGACATCGATGTATTAACATGTCATTAAGATAAGTAGTATCGAGGGTACACTTTGTGGAAATTGGGGTTGTTGTTGATGGTTTTTATATAATAATTCGTTAAGGAAAGGGTTGATTTATAATACGAGACGGTTAATGAAGATGTTTAAAATAAGATGAGTAGTTTCGAAGATATACAAACAAAATACTTACAAATTTTACCTCTATAAGTAATACAGACAATGATAATAAGATAAGAATCCTTTTAGTAGTTTTTACGTGAAAGAGTAACAAACATACACCCATATATTCTCACAAACTTTCGCATTTATAATATTAGTAGTATGTCACACGACATAATTAAACGATTTCGATACCAATTAATAAAAAAAAATTGAGAAATCCAATAAATCCGAATAAAGAGAAACCTGCATAAATTCGCACTAATCCATCTCAAAGGCCATTCGATATTTGCATACCTCAATCGAATGTTCACGCGGCACTATCTTCAAACTTTACGACTGCATGTTATGGTCTTTATGATGGATAGTCAGTATTTATGGTCAAATGACCATAATTAGTGGGGCCGGCGCGTCAGAGGCCCTTTATGTTGGGCGGTGCCATTGAGGAAACGTTTTCACAGTAAATTCTAAGTGCCATAATACGTTCGAAGTGTAAACGCATATTGGTAATAACACGCTTATAATATCCTACCATTCATTCATACACTCAAAATCAGGTATTTTCTTTTTATTTGAAATATTTCATTAAGAAAGCGCATCTGAAGCTGAATCTGAATAAGAAGAAATAAGAAGAATCTATTTATATGTTTTCTCCCTGCTCCAATTTTCTGTAGTAACTTATAATTTATAATATGTTTTTATTAGTGGAAACTTTGCTAATATAGGTACAATTTTAGATAGGTGCCATTGAGATTACCTTCAGATCTAAACAAACTTACAAAATAATATCACTTAGTAAATATAGGCATCCTTTTTATAGTAAATTCAAAGTACGACAGGAAATTCTTAGGAGAAATATAATACACAATAAAAAAATGTGATTTTCTGTCAGGTTTTTTTACAAAAGTATTTTACTTAATACCAAAATATAAAGTAACCGAAATATAATCTTTAAAAAAAATTTCGACATTGTTTCACCATAATATATTCAATATCGATAGCAACAGGTTATATGTTTTCTCTATTTTTCTATTCTATATTCGATAAATATTTTGGATTTTCGGCATTTTAAAAATTTGTATTAACATCCAAATTAGAACATTGCTTATCAATTTTTGAATGGCGGTATTTCGCAAGTTAAAATGAGGGAACGAATTATCTAGATAAACTATTACAACTCACTTTTATGTATAAACAAAAAATAAACTAAAATGGAGAAGAAGAATTGCAAGCCAATATTAATACATAAGATTGGCGGACAGAACTAGATTGTTCGAGAAAAATGTTTTTAGACGAGTCCAGATAATTCTGAAGAGAGAGAGAACTATGAATATAAATTTTTTAACCTCAGTAGGTACTATTCTAATATATCACAGTGCTACTAAAAAAATGAGAAACAAAAGGCTTATAAAATAGTATCGTGTTGAAAATCTGTAACATAAAAATGTCGTTTGTATAACGGTTGTAGGTATCAAGAATAATTTTATTTTAGTTATAGTTATTAGTTTAATTAACCGTGATAATTAACGAAAGCTCTTCCATCGATGAAACGCAATAAACGCTTCCGAAGTTATTAAGGATTATAAAATACCGTAGCAGGAGTGAATAAACGTATAGTTAGTAATTTACATATTTTTTTATCAATAAAATTCATGGCTTTTATTCTCGTCCCATTCATTTGGACTAAATAAGTCATAACATCAAAAGAAGATTGTTTCTAGACATGCCGAGGCGTGTTTTCAATTTGCGCTTTTAGCTGTGATGACAGATGCTCTCAAAATAAATTTCATTAAATTGAAAACATAATTAATATTATTAAGAGTAGGTACTATTCAGTAAGGTGAAAAGTACTAAAGTGGTAGTTTGAAAGTAGTCAAATCTCATAAAAATTATTTCAAACCACAATATACTAGTGAACAGAGGGCCTAGGGCGTGTTCTGTTTTATCGTAGAACTACATAATAGTAGAACTGTTTGGACTAACCCTGTTTTACTCGATCAAATGCGTAGAACGCGTAAACGTCAATTTTTATGGGAAATTGGGAATGAAGCAGACCTACACGTTAACCACTAGGTGGCGCTGCTTCATTCCCATACAAATTAACGTTTACGCGTTTGACGCGTTTGACGCGTTTCACAGAGTAATACTCGCACTACAGCTCTCTGAAGGCTGGTGGAATACTTTCGCAAATACTAATAGTATTAGTAGGCGGTAAGGAAAGTACGAATGGTATGACCGATTTGGATGGTACTTCACGCATATTGATTCGATGTGTTTTGAGAAAACCTATTTAATGTTATGTCTACATCAATAGTTTAGATTTTTTTTGTGAAAAAATTGTTTGAGACGCCGTAGTCCGACCGTAGTTCGATTGACCGAACTATGTAAACTTTTTTTTTTGGGTAGGTATTGCTACCCATTTTGTCCACCTGGGTGGACTACGGGCAATTTTTCTTGCCACCTATAATTTTTTTAAACTTGCAGACGTCTTCGAGAATGAGTCGTAGCTCATCGCGTTTAATAAATGACTTCTATAATTATCATCAGTATCAGCCTCCATTGACTTAACGTCTTCTTAAATGAGTGCCACTGCACTCGATTCTCTGCATTCTGTACTCATGATACCTCTTAAGTACCTCTTTAATACCTACCTCGTTTCTCGTAGTCTAAGCTGGAGCTTAGCTTAATGTTACCCATATTTTTTATGGACGTGATATGTGATTTCTATGAAGTAATGATTTAATACTACGAGAACAACAATATTTTTACAGTTTATCCGGATCTAATATGTAGTTGATCATGCAAACTTTAACTGCCAAAAATATTTCAAGTTTGCGTGTTTTCTCACGTTACATATTCGATTCGGTTTAACAAAAGACATATTGTTGTTTACTATCAATACAACTAATTGGATTATAACTATTTGTCTCAGCAGTCTATTAAAGAGTTAAACTAGACGAGGTTTTTGAACTGTATCGTAACATTTTAAGCTCCTTCGTTTTAGTTGTTTAGAATCAATCAATTAATATGTTTTTCTAGATGGTCTTCATCCTGATCATAATAATCATTATCATCGTCATCATTATTTTCATAATTGTCATTCTGATAAATTATCACTCCAGACCTCAGCTGCTCGATATAGAGACGTCTCCCATAAGCAACTAGATTACAAATTTGTGCAGGAAATAATTTCTTATTAGATTTTTAAATAAGTTATGTTTTTAAGATTAAAGTAACCATCATGCTTAGCAAATATGCTCGTGACCACAGTGACATAAAGTGCTGAACGCGTACTTAAGAAGATTCTGCTAGCCGTTTTTTGATAAGATTTCCCTTAGTTATAATATCCAAAGATAGAGAGGAACTGGGCTGATTATTATGCCGGTGTCACACCGGGAGACGCTGCTACTATGAAAAGGGTAACAGTAGTAAAAGTCGCGGTATGACAGTAGTTGTGGACGTCCGCTTTAGCTTAATAAAGCCTTTACTTTTATTTAATGTAGGTATAACTGACAAATGATATTAATTTGTATATGCATAGGTTGTAACCTTGTATCGTCGAAGGTCTATAATGACATTCAATCAACCGATTTTCCACAAGCAATCGTGTTTGTTATGCTTTAACGAACAAATGAGAAATTGATTGCTATTAAGTCTGCCAACACTGACGATGTCAATACCATAGTCTTGAGTATCAAGTTTTTTCTTGCATATTAATTTACACAAAATACCTTAGCGTTTTTCCTTCAGTGTAATAATTTTTGAGTCAGAAAAGAGAAAAAAGTAAACTTTATATATCAACTGTCAGCAAACAGGCTGACGGTCCACTTGATGGTAGTTGGCAACGGTCGCCTATAACACAAGAGGCATTGCCACTGGTGCTGTAAATGCGTTTCCGAACATAGCATTATATGATTAAAGATAAGGGAATTAGGAAGGAAAATGGGTTCTGGCATCCCGAACTCAATCACCGAAACACATATGCTGTTATTTCACGGTGGATCTTGTTTATGGCTATACCAAAAAGCTTAAAAAATAAGTGAATTATCGAAGTTTAGACAACATATTTTGGTACATTTTTTGTATCACCAAAACTTTTATATTTAAAAAATAGAATCTGGTATACATTAAACACAACATAGCATATAAATCCATCAACATTTTCATGCAACATCGACTAATTCCAATGTGCGGCGCGGGTTAGCGTGCTACACTCCGCCCAAACGGCCGCCTCCTTCTACTTGGATCCACAGCTTGGCTCCACATGTGGATCCGCGGATACCCTTATCTCCTCTTAAATCTACCTTTGAGGGGATTCAATAATAAACATAATTTTATATGCCACTTCGATCCACAAACGAGGGGATCCAAAAATAATAATATTTTTCTATGCCACTTGAATCCACAATCCGCTAAGTGGATCCAAGTGGAAGGAGCCACTATGGAGGCCATGTCAGGACCTTTCTTCTTTTTTCTCTGAAATATTATTCTGAAAACTCCTTGTTAAAATTTCCTTTTTTTTTCTATTAACTAGTGTACAAGCATGACAATGACCGGATCCGAAAATGTTAATTGTTTCTCATCACAAAGAAGAAAAATATTGCGTCTGATAATGTTGTGATAGTTTTCTTAATTTTAGATTATCCCTCTGGAACAGTACTTTTTTTCTGGATGAAAAAAAGTATATCCTTTCTGGTATCCCTGAGGTTATGTATGCAAAATTTCACGATGATCGGTTGAGTAATTAAGACGTAAAAAGGTAACAGACAGACAGAGTTAAGTACTTTCACAAATTTGTTTGTTTTTAGTTTTACAAATAACTAGGTACGTGTTAAGTTAATAGACTTTTTATTTCATTTCTCCTTGACTGTCCCATTTCAGCCATATGTAATATCGACGGAACCACCTGGTGGATAGAAGAGGAAAAAGAAGTATCTATGGATCCACAGGTGGATATAAGATGAGATAAAGATATCCGCGGATCCACATGTGGATTTAAGAGAAGATAAAGGTATCCGTGGATCCACATGTGGAGCCAAGCTGTGGATCCAAGTGGAAGGAGGCAAACGGCCAACGCCGTTGACTACTCCAAGCGCCTTAACGAGTTCACTTCAAAACATCACTTCTATATGACCTAAAACTAAACGCCTATAAAAATAATATTGGCGCAATTAACAAATACATTTTAGGGCTCTGTCAGAGCGAACGAAAGATGAGATCATTTGACCGCAACACAAATTATATTCGACATTCGAACGCGCCGTACCGATTGGGCGGCTTGATTAGCCGTCAATTAAGTATTTCCATAACAGCGTCAATAAAACTGTTCTGTGATTTCGAAGCGTTTGTAGTAATCAATTTTTGATGTCGGCGTTATTTTTTTGAACATCAAACGAGTGTTTTATAAGCGTACCGAATTTTGTGAGGTCAACGCTAAATGCTTACCGAACGTCCATATTTTGAATATTTAAGAGTTATATGATGTATATGAACGTTGAAAATTAAAAAAGTATGATGACATTTAGTTTGACCGAATGAAATGATTCTTATACCTTTATAACCGACTAATCCTAGACTAGAAAAAAAATGTGTGTGTACGCACCGACGACGACGATCGTACTTAAGGAGTATTGTCCTTGACTATGCAATAGGAAAAAAGGGTAAACAGTCACACAGCATACTCTGTACACGTCCACTGTATACAAGTATACACTAGGGTGGGTCAAAAATAAATTTGTTTTTGACCTGACACACGAAAACTAGTTGCTAGGTACCTCTATAAAGTACTTATCAAGTATAAGCTCTTAATATTAACGGGAAAATTATCATCATAGTTTTCCATTTTCAATTTAGTCTTATATAAAAATGGTCGTATCTTATCACCAACTAATTGTTAAAACAGTTTCATCGTCAATGTTCATAGGAAATTGAACGCTCTACAAAAATGGTTTGTTATACTTTCTTCATAATCTAACCATTTAAAAGATATTCAAGGTAAAGATTGAAGAATTTAAGGAAAAATAACTTTTTGTTTTGAATTTTGTAACTTACTAAAAAAAAATTATTGTCAAATGAGTTTCAATTATTTCTGTAGGAAATTGAACGCTCTACAAAAAAGGTCTGTTGTGGTTAATCGATTACTTTAACCATTTAGAAGATATTCGCATTGGAATCCCAATGCGTACTGAATTTTGATTAAAAACTGTATCCCTCGATTTCGTTAACATTTTTCTGAATTTCCCTCAACTATGGAAGCAAATTTAAGAAAAAAAGGTCAAAAAAAGAAAATATATATTTGAAGAACGAAATAAATCGGTTTTAGATTGACCTGGAAATTCACCTCAATTGAAAATCTGTGGGCTATCAAAGTAAAGAAAATACTTCAAAGAAAGGACTGTACAACCATAAAGTTTTCTTCAGTTATTGAGGTTTAGGTTTCATGGCCAGGTAATGAACTGAAATATAATGTGTGCGTGAAACTAGTGTCTTAACTTAAGCACTCTTACACCCCTACTTATGCACAGCAACAAAACAACATTTGGTATAGTGGTCATTTGTTCGTCACTATTGCTTTGTCTGTTACTAAAACTACTTGATTTTAGTAGATAAATTAATAAAATTATAAATTTAGATTCTGGCCATAGATTCGGAGAACATTGTAGGCATTTAGCATGACCACGAAAGGTCATATTGTATACAATGATGGACAGATATTAAATGAAGTAAAAACAATATAGAAAAAAAGCGCTGACTCCTTACCCCGCGGCAAGTTTAGCCGTGTCGAAAGGGCGAGTGAAGAAGCCGAAAGATGGGACGATTTTTATAGTTTCTAATTACATTTGATTGCCGACGTCAATGGCCGCTTCATTTCATTCTAACTCATCGGTTCCAATAATATCTGCCGATCCTTATGGTTGCAATGTATGATTGGTAAGCATTCCCCTTTTACGAATTATCTAAGGGCTCGCAGCTTCGCCTATAGCGGACGCAGAGGACGCCAAGAGGTTTAGTCGGTAAGTCTACCCCACTAACAATCTCGGGGCAGGAGTCCGACATAACCCACCGGTCTGTCCCCAGGCCGGTGGGTATCCATGATGGATTCCTCTTGCAAATAAAAAGGATCGACATCAACTTGGCTTTTTTTCCGGGGGTACAACAAGGGTTTGTAATATAAAATTTATAATGACGATGATAAAAGTTTGTTGATTTTGAATTGCAATACGAAAAGCTATCCTTTCGTTCCAAAAAAAAAGCTCGGTCACGTGACTAGGTTTCATTTCTAAAATTCCCTACACTTTTCACACAAGATCTCTGCTTGCCTAAGAATGTCGCATGAGAATTTTCCAATATTTTCCATACAAACAACTGGCTTGACTAGCTCTTGCAAGCGACTTCGTCCGCGTAACTTTATAAAATATATTCTATGTTACTCGCTGATAATGTAGCTTTCTATAGGTAAAAGAATTTTTAAAACCGGCCCAGTAGTTTTTGACTTTATTCATTACAAACACACAAATCTTCTCTCTCTCTCTCTTTATAATATTAGTATAGATATAGATTAAATAAAAAAAAACTCACCTTAGTTTTGCTGCCACCAATGGAGCCAGGTCTAATCGAGCCAGTCTCGTAGAAACGGGTTAATATTTTGGACACGCAGCCATGCGATACCAGGAGTTGGCGGCTGATGTCACACGGTCTGACCCCCATAATTGCTAGCTCGACGATCCTCTTTCTTACCACGTCGGGGAGTGGGCGACCGTTTACGAACACCCCTCCCAATTGATTCACTCCCGCTTGTCCTGTAAATAATGTCCTCGCGTTATATGTTCGCCTAGTACTTTTCCTGGTCGCTTAATTATTATTTATAGTCGTAGTATGACAGTAATTCTGTCAAAATATTAGTAGGTTGTAAACAGTAGCGTAACTAACCCATGGAAGCCCTGGGCCCTGGATGGATTTTATCGAGGGGCCCTTCTACCTGACTGTGGCGAATCCCAAATGGCCCAAATGGAGGTAATACCTTTGGGTGAAAGAAATTTTTGATTACAAACTGTAGAAGAGAAGTGAAATAAAAGTATTTTTCTCAAATTATACAAAAAATTATAAAAACAAGTTTCACACAAAATATTGTAGCGAATTTAGCTTTACATAAAAATGTTTATATAATTTTTTTTTCTAAAATTAAAGTTAAGAGAGTTTATTTTAAAGATTATAAGATTACAATGGTCATAATTGAAAAAACGAATTTAAAAAAAAATTAATAACTTTTTGGATCACTGTGATTTTTTAAACCTCCCTAACTAATTAATTTTTACATAGTAGATCGGCAAGCAAGTATATTAGAAATAACTTTCAATACCTATTAGTTCAAAGCATGCCATGACCAATTGAAATATTTATGGTCGATGCCCGGTTGCGATATCACTTATTTATGAATTCGTCACAGACGAACATTACCATTAGTTGTTACTCGTATATGTACATTATTGTCTGATGACCAAAACATAAAAAATAACATACTTTTTTTATATGATGTTGATAGACAGGCTGAAGGTTCACTTGATGGTAACACGAGTAAAGTCTTAGGGTATATAAAGCGCTGCTGAGTATGATAGTATAAGGGATAAGGCATTGTAGGGCTCTTTCATCCCTTTACTATTGGATCAATATATCAAAAGTGGATTCTTACTTCATAGTTATCTGTAAGCAGGTGCTGGTTAGTCTCGTCAGTGAGGTATCACTAAAAATATGAAATTTATATGGAAAAACCGAAAAATATTTGTAATAAATTGTAAAAAAAATTAAGACACTAAAGAATAATAAATCAATTCTAATTCGAAAATGGCTAAAATAATTCTATGAGTATAAATTGGTTAAGATATGCAATTTTTATCTTCTATATCTTGATGGATAAAAAAATATCTATATATACTTATATACATAAAATTCTCGTGTCATAGTGTTTGTAACAAAACTCCTCCGAAACGGTTTGACCAATTTTTATGAAATTTTTTTGTGTATATTCGGTAGGTCTGAGAATAAGTTGTTAACTAGGGATATCCTAAGTGATAAGGGTGGCCCACCCCAAAAATATTTTTTTTGGCAAAACAACGTTTCCAGGGTCAGCTAGTTTAATATAAAATATTGTATAAAAATATATTAAATTTATATTTTTTATTTTATATTATAAATTAAAGTAGCTGTTTATCTTCTATCTGTTTCTTTGCTAATTGGGTGTCTTAATTAGAAGCTAATAGGAAACCTGAATGATATGAAACCCTTGATAGGTTAACATAGGGAATCGAAAATAAAATTCTATTTATTTATTTGTTGCTCGATTGAAATATTTAAAACAATGCCGCCTTCACAGGGAAGGCTGTCATAGAGAGACATCCTAGACTAGACTATTGGTTTCCACCAACTTATCGAGTCTCTATAATACAACTTCACCGCGATCATTCTAATCTGACCATTATTAATTGAATGTTTGTCTGTTTTATTACAGCAGGCGTTTCGAGAAAGAAATCGTAAAGGAAAGTAATTTGCATCCCTCGATTCCGAGGCGGTTTTGAACGACAATAGCCGTGAAATGGCGTAGTGGCGGGAGCGGTGCGGTTCCTAAAGAAATAGTCATAAAATCGAATTGCTTCAGACAAATTAGTGCGCTAATTTTATTGCATTAAGGTAGTAAATTGGGATTGTTTTATTGTTTTATAATGGCGGAGTTAACAGTAGCCCGTTAAGGATGTAACTCGTTATTGACGGAGTCTCAAAGTGATTAAATCTTAGGGCACATCCGTGTACACTTATCTTTAAAGTAGCCAATGTCGGCGGTATTACAAGTAGGAACCTGTATAACGAAATTTATTTTTGAAGTGAAACATTGTTTAAAGCTATAGGTAAGTTGCTGAGGAGTTGGGTGTACCGCAGACCACATGATGCTGCAGCATCAGTTCAAGGTTATCACGTCATGGAAATACCACCTACGTAACAGAATACAAATCGAACTGTGAAAGTTAGTTAGTTCCCTTATAATGATTCTATACGTATATATTAATAGCTATTGCACGCGCCTTCGCCCGCGTAACTTTATAAAATATAGTCTATGTTACTCGCTAATAATACAGCTTTCTATAGGTGAAAAAATTTTCAAAATATGTCCAGTAGTTTTTGAGTTTATTCATTACAAACATACAAATTATCTCTCTTTATAATATTAGGTATAGATACATAGCTATTATAAGAACCATGTCACACTGTGTCGATCACGACAGCTGTCAAACAAAAAAAAAACGGATCAAAATCGGTCCATCCGTTTCTGACCTACGATACACAGATACACAGACACTCAGATCAAACTTATTATTCTTTAAAAAAATACTTATGTGTATATTTTAAATATTTGACGTTTAACAACCGATATTAAATAAAAAGAAATGAGTAAAAATATTTATTGTGTTAGGTCCAGTATAAACATTTGAAATAATTGTAATACAAAATTCCCTTTGATAAAAACAATAAATTGTTAAAACAATGACAGGTTATCGCTCTATCGTCTTCATACATTAGAGAATCCGAAATTGAGGTCAGGTAGGAGCATTATTATTTGAATTTAGCAATCAAATAAATATTAGGCCCGAATTGGACAGGTGTATAGGGACCGTTACTGCAAAATGAGACAGTGTGTAACCCTCCTAAATGAGATGACATGGTAAAGAAATTATTGGGTTTCAATTAAATTCTATAATCATTTCGGTATAATAGGATTTTGTCATGTGCCGAATGTGCATTTTCATTAAATTGAAAATGCACATTCGGCAAACATTGCCCACTGCATTATCTCAAAGAATTATGATTATGAATTATGAATTAAGAATTGAATTGAATTATGAATTATTAGATCTATAATTACAGATCTAAAAAAATTAAGAATCATAAGTGTAGTGATCTGTTATAACTGTCATATTAAAATTACGCATCTTTGAAATATAATCAGGTCACAATAAGTGAAAAAGTAATCACTAATTTTGGCCCACTTCACGTACACCCAACTTTGAACGCGTGTTACTGATAAATGTGTGAAGTCAGCAAAACATCTATCGGTCAGTGTGAAAAGACCATATATTTAAATTTGACCAGAAATTAAGAAAATGTTACTATTTCTTTAGAGAGAGTTTCAATTTATAAGTAGTTGAAGTTACTTTTTGTTCTTGAGCAAAGTTACCCGCCATGGGCAAAGTTGATCGGTTTGACCGTATGCGTTATAGTTACGTTCTATTTTTTGAATATTTTAGAATATCTGAAGTTTCAGAGATATTGCGCCATCTACACAATATTATTTAAAAAAGAACAATGTTGTTCTTTCGGCGTGTTCGAATTGTGAAAATTTAAATTTTATAATCGTTCGTAAAGAGTAAACTCCAGTCGTGTAGTCGGAGCTGACACACACATTTTTTTTTTAAATTGAATGAGATTCTTAATTATTCTTATTCTTAACGATAATTCTTAACGTCATCTAATCACAACAAGTTGATTGTAAATAACCCGTGCCCCTACGCTAACCTTTCAATTTGTGTGACAATGTTGCTCCGTCGCGAGACATCTACGAGCTATGCAACACCCATCTGTTTACATTTTATGGTATAACTTTCGAGAAACGTCTTTAAAAATCCAATTGCATGCACCGCTTTACCGCTAATGCGCTTCTTTTACAGTCCGGCAGTAAAATGCTTTGACTTTTTACTCTTGCCATATCGGCCGTATATCGCGAAAGTTATTGCGAATTTTACAACTTGTGACTGATTTTACAGCACCGAAGCCGCCGACTATCCACCAGAAGCTTGCTACCAACGGAAGCCCACCTCACTTTTTGCTCCTACCAATCACGTGTGCGTGAATTATTTTATCAACTTAAAGGGTATAGTTGAGAAAATTCAAAATTGGTCGAATAGCATCAGTAAAACTTGAGATTTTGTATTTATTTTAAAACAATAGTACAAAACTTTACTTTTATAACATAGAGAGATAACATTTTTATTTATTGCCAACACTAATGTCATTGCTGCCAACCAACATGTCATTATGACATGTTATTAATTGAACTTTTGTATTGAATATTGAAAACAATAATAAATATTAAAAAAGCAACCATGGACAGATGCCGATGCGAAGAATCCGCTGCTGCTGTTGAGAAACTTAGATTCTTCACTGTTGGGACCCTAAGACCGGACATTATCGACAACTACGACAGTATGTTTATTTTTATCTTATTTTTTTGTATCTTCGTAGTAATTGATAGATGAAGAGATACAAAGCGTATTTGCTTTTAATGTTACGTTCGACAGATAAGCTGACGATCCAATAGTGTTATGGCTACCATCGCCTATAACACAACCAAAGCTAGTACGCTGCATCAGACTATATTAGATTTAATGTTTTTATCAACTTCTTAAGATTTAATAAAATCAAGTGAAACTACAAAAATATTGTGTGACACTTTTTAAAATAAATGTCAAACTACATTCAAAAAGGTATATATGCGCTTCTAAGAAATTTTTGATTCGCCCTGGTATTTAGAATCAACTGCGACAGAGAGGGAATAGTCTAGCAGGGCGAATGCTCAGCATGACGCTGGTTCGAATCCCGGGTCTATCTACACTGCTGGACATAGGCATCCCCCATTATTTTCTCAACGACACAGCCACACACATTTTTTTGACTTCATATGTATCAAAAAATTGGTTAGAGGATGCATTTATATAGAGACCTATTTTTTTTAGGATCCGGCTTTATTGTGACGTGGATACCGCACGGTGTTAATTACACAGACTTGAAATTTGAAAACCCCAAGGCGCATAGAATTGATAAGACATATGGGTCAAAGGAAAATTTGCTGCCCCAAGAAATACGTAAAATACAGCAAATGTGGTGTCCGTATTTGAAAACAATCAGAAAACATTGAATTTATTTATTTTTATAAAACAAAACAAAATAAATCTGTTTTTAATTCATTCTTTTAAAAAATGCGTCAATAATTTTACTTAATTTGGAGTCAAAATTAACGTTTTATTTCATCATCTCAGCGATAGGACGTCCCATTCTCTTCATAATTATCCAATAGTCTGGGTTAAAAGCAGCCTGAATCCACTGTCAATCAGCAGTCCTTATCAGCTCGTCTGCCCACCTTGTATTTGGATATACATAGATCACTCTTCTCTAAAAAACTTGGTGGGTTTTGTATTTGCCTATTATTCAAAACGCGTTTAAACTTATTTATTGAGCAATTTTTTAAGTAATATTAATAATAAGCGGATGACAATGATAAAACACAAGAAAATATTTACATTTAAATTTTGACGCCTATACACCCATACGTCGTCACATTAGGTACTCAAACAAGGACTGACTGATAAACAAGAAGAGATTGAAAAATAGTATTACAAAATACAACGATGGTCTTTTGCATTATATAATATATGTATATAAAAAAGGAATCCTGGGCGAAGATAACTTTTAAGAGAAGATAACTTTTAAATAAAATTTACTTTTAAGAGAAAATTATAGAAGAGCGTATCACGTAAAAATTAACAGTGATTTGGTAACAAAGAAGTTGGATCTACACTCAGAAGATACGTGATACAAAAAATTCAAATTCCTATTTTCTATCACGCCTAAGTATATCGTAACACAGTTGTAAACGTTGGAGTGGAAAATCTGATGTGATGTCTAACATAAATTGATACCGACGTATATATATAATACGTAGATATTAATGTTGACACTCTTTTTTAACATATATTTGACAGTTACCGTCGCCTGTAAACAACTGTAACGATATAAGCGACTACGCTCACTGCTTAAGTCGAGGCGGCGTCGTCGAGGCACAGACGCGTCGACTCCTCGTCTTGATTTTGCTCCTCATGATTACATAGAAAATATGGGCATGTTGTCCTGGCGACATGTTGTCGCCTGGCGCCCTCGACTCGACTCCGGCGCGCTTCCGCATCGACTCTACCGCACCTCCGCCTCGACTCCGCCTCGACTCCACCGCGCCTTCGCCGCGTCTCCGCCTCGACTGTTGCAGTAAGCGGATGCCCAATGACTACATAGCACGGCTCTTATTCTATATTATATTCTAATCTGACGTGACGCCGCCCCGATTCTTTTTCCTTGAGCGGAATTCCTTAAAATTCGCGACGTGATAAAAAATAAGGCAATGCATAAGGAGTGCATATTAAGGGCTCTGGCCTCTGACATCTCTTACTCAGTACGGAGTGGATACAGCCGCCTAACGGGCTTTTCAATGACGATTGAGCGTTTGATATAATTTAAAAATTTCAAATTCATTATCCTATTGTTCTAAAAATATGTATTATAAAAGTTCTTGTTAGGGTGATGCATTTTTGTTTGTTACTCTTTCATGCAAAAACTATTGGACGGAATTAGATGAAACTTTACAATAATATAGTTCATACATCAAAATAACAGATGGCTGCAATTTGTTAGTTTTTACAAAGATATTGTTAGTTGTATTACATATTTAATTTAAAATATACAAGAAAGAATCCTTATTATGCTTACGTCACAATGCACCGATCATACACGATTACAAGCGTCGGTCAATGATGTGTTAATTTGGCGTCAAAAGCATGTCCCGTCATACGATGACGTGTCGCCGGGGCCGACAAAAAGGGTCCAACAACGATATTACGAGGACACAGTCCAATGAATTCGATCTATTCCATTGATAAGTTGTGGTTAAAAAAAATATTTAGATCAATGATGATCCGAATATTATATCATGTAAATATTTACTAGATGAATCAAATATAAACCAGACTTTTGGCCCTAAGCGCGTAATATTGAAGAGTGAGGTTTCTTGCTGCGTGAGGTAACATGGCTTTGATGTCGGGAGTGAGAAAAGCAAGTCAGACCTCGCTTGCTGGTCTGAGCAGCGTCAATTACGCAGCATATTATCATGCCTCAGAAGAGATTCACTGCACAGTTCAAGAATGAGACTCTTTCACAAGTTAGAATATTAACTATTTGGTCTTCTCAAGGATGCTCATGTGCATTCAACAACGATGAGTAGGTTGAGGCGCTAATGAGCGCAATTAGCTGGAAACACGACCGACTTTTTTTTACGAGGAGTGACTTCTACTGACTTCTGTTTTTGGTGGTCTTCTGTAAGAGGATGGTTACTGCCGCCAAAAAGACTGCCCTAATGACTGCGAAACGCACAGTGTGGTTCTTTTCCTCTTAATACAATTTTTAGTTGATTCTTTTCTAATAATATATCGGCCTTCATGTTTAATGGTACCTAACCAAGCCAAAGAAACTATTTATAAAAAGAACAGATTTTAAATATCGAAAATTAAGAATAAAAAAGGAGTTTCCATATAAAATTACCTAATCCGCTCACAAAAGGCGTCGAGAAATATTATCACTAAAGATTTGAACTTATAATGATGAGCAAGTATATTAATAGGAATTTATTTATTATAGTATAATTAATTCCAGCCACCAAGATAAATCTAAAGTTTTCTCACACTATGTGTATCGTGTTTGTAATTAG
Organism: Synanthedon myopaeformis; assembly: GCA_944738685.1. Taxonomy (NCBI): domain Eukaryota; kingdom Metazoa; phylum Arthropoda; class Insecta; order Lepidoptera; family Sesiidae; genus Synanthedon; species Synanthedon myopaeformis. The sequence continues at coordinate 2,357,918 of OX122938.1, read as the reverse complement.
AATTTTTGTATAACAAGTGTCTCTACCTCCGGAAACTTCGTGGGTGTTATTTAAAGTCAATCAAAAACAAAATCATATCACAAACATCAAATTATACCTCTTACTACGATATTATCACATTCACAATATTAACAGTGATATTATGTGACAATAATAAATGTTTATTAATAATTAAATCTCATTTAGTGAATTATTAAGATATCTATACACGACGCGCGTTTCTGTCGGGATGAACTAACGGTTTTTACAATTTAAATTTTCTGTGGTTATCTATTTAATAAAATAGTTTTATATTTATCTTCTTTTAATAATATTCTGAAGATTAATAAATCTTCCGAACAACTGAAAGCGTTTATTTAATTAATTTCAGTAGCAATGTTTTGAAAGTTACTTAACAGAGAAAATCGTGACATTTGTGTGACTTAATTTTTACGGATAGAAAACTATTCACTAACTGTCGCTTAGCTACCCTTGCAGTGGACCTGAATAGTAGATCTATGGGAATACTACAGGCAAATTATGTAAAAGTAATCGATGGTGACGGATCGATAAACGAAACAGAATATTGCTCAAATGATGTTGTACCACAAAATATAGATTCGACCCACTGCCACCGTATTAATTATTAATTACGACACCGCACCGCCACGCTGATTGTGTTAATCAGCCTTTATTTTCATTAAATAATGAAGTTGAGATGAACGTAAACGTTCGCGTTTTGGTAATTCACAGTCGGAGGCATTAATAAGGAGCTAATGTGGCATAAACATGTATAATGTATTAGGAGACAGGGTGGCCACAGAATTATTAACAGGCCGTAGGTAAGCAATAAATCATGTAGTTATTATAAAATAAACCTTCCTTATTTTAATTAATATTATATAATTAATATATAAATAGTTTCTCATTTGTTATATAGTTATTTTATTTAGTTTTTTTATTTTAGTTTTTTGTTGTTTACTAAGTAGCTATTGACGAACTTTAGAGTATCACTAATATAAAAAAGAGAGAGGGAGAATGTTGTATGTTTTTTATATGTTTTTTATGTGCTGGCGTATTTTTTTATTATTTTCGCAAGTTTAATAAGTGTACGCATTATAGTAAGTTGAGACAACAAATTCTTCAAAATACCTATTATGTACTGACTTCCCTGAATCTCAACATTTACTGTTGGAATATGTTTAAAATAGTGGTTTGACTCCTACAAACCTCTTAATTAAACCGTTCAGTTTATGTACTGGTTATGAACTATACTAGCACAAACCTCTCGGGTGGGCTTCGATATGGATCGATACTATCTCGTAACGAGATTCATTTCTCGATTTCCTTAATTACCGTTAATGGACGGTGACCGTGTTTCTTTGAAACGCTTATGATTTCAATGCGTGAGGTAAATTCCGTTTCAGCGATAAGGGTTCTGTATTTAATGTGGTTCGTTTATGTTAATTAAGATTTGAATTTTTATTCTGTGCCCTTTGGAGCCTTTATTTGGTTCTAGAAATTCTATTTTAAAGTTAAGAATTATCTCACTATATTCAGCTCGCGACACACTTAGATATTATTTAGGAAACTATATACTTATCATATAATAAATTGAATATGAATTGTGTAGGTATATATTTTTAAATAGGTAGAGATAATATGTTTAGATATTAATTAGGTGCCAACATTATATAAAAATAAAACCGGATCAATGTCGATGGATCAAGTTCATTTGGGAGCTACGATACACCACAGATACAGAGACACACAAATCAAACTTATAACAACCCTTGTTTTGCGTCGGGCGTCGGAGGTTAAATAGGTGTGGGATATATTATTTCGATGGGTGTGGGCTTTACACATATCTAGTTCTACGAGTAAATTATGCACCGAATATCGATGTGGTTTGCACATCTTTAGAGCATTATAGGTACTATTAAGTCGATTACAAATATACTTAGCAAGTACAAAAGAACAAAGTAGAAAGTAGAAAAGATGATTTACTTATGTAAAAAAATCGTATAGAAAAAATTATAAATAGGTAAATTACTAAATTATAATCAAATATTTACCTGTGTGTGGCATACTGGTTGAAAGCAGATAATCTGAAAAGGTAAAATTATAATTAAAAAAATTGCCATAAAATAAAATGAATTTTTTTTAAATTATATGAAGTTTTAAACCAGATTTAGATCTCATAATACGCGTCTGCTAGATAAATTTTATAACCCACAAACATCAGAAGGTATTTTGTGTTTATCCATACTAATATTATAAATTATAACATAACTCTGTTTGTCTATCTGTTCACGAATTAACTATTCAACTGTTTTCACGCCTTAATTACTCAACCAATCATCATAAAATTTTGCACATACGTACGTTGTCAGGGATACAGGAAAGGAACCAAACAAAAAGTACCATTCCCGATGGATCATCTAAAAGTATAAAAATTGTGACGTCACAGCAATAAAGATGTCAGGCGTTATATCAATACTAATATTATAAAGAGAGTAGATTTGTATTTTTGTAAAAAAATCTTCTTTATTAATTACAGTTTAATGCGAAATTTTGATACGCACAGTGCAGCAAATGCCTTATGTCAATCAGTAGGTAATTGTGAAATAACAGAATGTAGAACGTACATGGTTCTCAAGAGAGCAGTAAACCGCAAGTATGCGAAAATACCTTTGCAGGATACACAAACCTAAAAAAATGTTAGCCTCTTTATTAACGTTGATCGTAAACACAAGAATTATCATGAGGCCAATCACAGCGATTACTTAGGACTTAACTGTAAGTAGGAGGGTAATATTATGTACCTACACTTATCGAAGATTCAATATTAAAATTAAATCTTGGATAAATGGTACAAACGAATGGTGTGGAAATTAATATTAATTATTAAGTCGATGGCATAGAACACTGATGTGGTAAGTACCTCCAAAAAACGTTATTCTCTGTATACTTTGAGTTAAGGACGCAGTATACCGTTTTAATATAAATAAAAAAAAAAACATTTCAGTAGTTGGATTGCACGTCAGAAGTAAAAACAGCTTCACAAAATTAATGATCGCAACAAATACAAGATCTATCTGTGGATACGCTTGTGGAATATGTGTTAATTTTTTTTAGTCTTTTTTACTACGCTTTTGTTTTTATTTCTGTTTATGTTCCAAAAATTAATAAAATAATTTAAAAATAAATATAGTCTTAATTCATCGTCATGTTTTGAATATAGGAATATCATGTTTTGTATCAGTACGAAAGCTAAATGTTCGCGTGCCGGTCTTACAGTGGGGTACAATTTCACTGTGACATTCTTACCATAAACGCAGCACGGTTGTGATTAAAGGCTGCCCATTACGCGCGATAACACGCTTAAATCATAATTTATTCAAATTAAAAATACTTATCAAAATATGATGCGGTACTAAATCAGAAATTAAGTAACCCGGTGCGTGTTCGCGGGGCAAATCGATGCTATCTGCGGCTGCGATCACCGTGAAAATTTCAAATAAAAAAAAATCCAATAAAAAAAAGTTGATGTCGCACGCAAAGATTAGTTTAAAGTAAGTGTCGTCTTAACTATTGTTTTATTCAGAGTGCGTATAAAGAGCAAACATCGTTTGCGATATTTGTATGAATGGAAAAGCTTTTCATCTTCATAATACATTCACGTAATAGGAATACAATTTTGCAATTTTTTAAGTAATTTTACAACACTTAAAATAATATTAGTATGAGTTTAATTATATGAATACTTCTGTCTATAGTTATAGTCTAAAATTATTGTTGTTTTCCGTTTCATACATATATTGTGTTACCGAGCTCATATAAGCTTATATGGGTGAGCTCGCTCCATCAAAGGCCTCATCCTTGCTACACGGCTGGTTGTTGGCCAAGAGTAAACTCACCACTAATAAAAAATAAAAAAAACAGATTTTGATAAAATTTTGCATGGAAATAGTTTAAGCCAAAAACATAGACTACAGAGACATAGACTACCTACTGTCCAGCTCTTCACGTGTGCGAATACGCAGCCAAAAGCCAGTTAAACTTATAGATCGTAACAAAGGCCATTGCAATCCTGGTGCAAGTATATCAACGGACATGGAGAGTTCGTAGAATATTTGCACAGATTTAAGAAGGTCAACAGGGTTTTGCGTGCAAGGGGTAACGGAAACCGTTCCGCATTTATTGGTGGACTGCTTCAGGTTTACACGGACTGGATTCAGGTTGGTAATGCAAGGGGTAACGAAATAAATAACAAAAAGACATTAAAATTTAATAAAAATAGAACGTACTCGTTGTGTTTGCGAGCAATTGTGCTGCTTTTACGCTCAACTAAACAGCGAGTAATTAATGCACTAAAAACTGAGCCGAGGGCGAGCGTATCAAAAAATTATTACCGAAACTATTAGCATAATGATACGGGACAAAATGGTAAATTATACCGCGCGCGCCCTGACCACGCTACCGACAACAGTTCAAACTTATAGAGATTTTTACTTATTGATAAGTACGTCAATATTGCGTTCTTTTTTATGTTAAGGTCGACAGACAGGCTGACGGTCCACAAGCAACGCCATAGGTGCTGCAAGTGCGCTGCCAACCATAGAAGGATTAAGGAAGGGATGGGGTAGCACCGAAACACAACAGAACATAATATGCTGTTATTTCACGGTGGTCTTCTGTAAGGGGTGGTTACTGCCGCCAGACGGCTGCCCAAATGACTGCGAAACACAGTAAGCTCGCCCTGTCCACTATAGACACATTAGAATCAAATTGTTTCAAACGTTTTGAAATTAAACTCATATTATACAGTATTTTTAGTTGCATCTGACAGAGATGGTAGTCTTCTCTATGTGCGATAACCTTGCGTCCGACGCAAATAAAAGAGGGGTTATATAAGTTTGACCTGAGTGTGTCTGTATGTGGCATCATATATCCGAAACGGACGTACCGATTTTGATCTGGTTTCTTTTGTTCAATGGCCGACTTAATTGAGATAGTTCATAGCTATAATCCATCAGCTCACTTTTTAGTTCCTATTAATTATACCTTGTTTATATATTAACAAGCTATATATAATTAAAATTATAAACCGACCCCCGACTCAGAATCCGTGGCGTGGTTTGAGATGACTTAGCGGTTATACAGAAAAAGGCATACACGAAAAGCAATTTCATATTATACTATGTAAAGATTTGAATTAGGGTCTCAACTATCATCGGACATTCAGACTTACGGCTGGTTACCATCCTCATCTAGTCGAAATCTTTGTTTTTCGGACCAAGCGCTTTAAAACATCTTTTATAATGCACACTACCAAGATTTAGGACTGTGTTTCCGAGCTCATATAACTCAAATCTTTTCAAAGTTCGAGTGAATAGGCATCTTCTGGGTGAGCCGCTCCATCATAGGCCAAGAGCAAAGCCATCTCTAATTTAAAAAAAAAATGGTTAAAAATCATGCCTTTCCTTTACTAGTATTATTATTTATAGTTAATATGAGTAAGTATTCAAGTTTGAAAAGTAATAAAGAATTTAACTTATTGTCACATCAAATATTCGAGTAGGTATTAACGCGCGCGAGGCGTTACCATAAAAATTGTAAGTATCATAATTTAGTATAAGTTATGGGAAAATTTATACAACACGCACCTTACAGTGTTCACGCGAAATTAAGTGACCGAGCAAAATTAGAAGTAGCCGTTTATCGGTTTTAGATTTGTAATGTATAGCGTTTGTTCTGACTTTTAATAAAACATTTTAGAATTATTTATCTACAATCAGATTGATTGGTATATTAATACGTCAAACGATTACCTACTTCTAATCCATTTTTCTAATTCATAAACATACTAGCGACCCGCTCCCGGCTTCGCCCGGGGTGCAATTTTATATTATGTGAAAACCGAACTAAACCCATTCTCCAGTTTTTAAAGCATAGGTTGGTTTGTGTACTACCTACATGCAAACCAACTGAATATTTTTTATGTAAAAAAGATTTTCTTTTTTAGTAGATAACTATAGCTATAGCTATAAAGAAAATTTATAAAAAAGATATTAATTTAGAAAACTAATCAATGGAACGATTGAAACGCATTCTTTCTCCAACATAAATTCTTTGCGTATTCTATACTTTATATTAAAACTAGGGAGCTGCTCCCTCTTCGATTAATATTTTTATTACCGTGACGAGATTTTTTGGGCTGTAATTTACTATTTTTTTCTCAGAAAACTGTTTTTTTTTTTTAAATATAAATCTGCCCTATTTAAACTTTTTAAATATAGTGTATAGTAACACTGAATTTTTATCTAATTTTCAATTGTACTCTAAAACGTCAAATTAGGCGACGAAAATAACGCTTTTGACTAAGTCCTCGCCTTAAACGAAGAAAAAATAAAAGACTAAATTCTAAATTAATGAATTCGCAATCTCTTTGCTACCTTTAAAATAGATATATATATACCCATTTAAATACAGATAGCGTGGCGTATAAAAATGAGCTAATTAACAGATTAACAAACGAATCGGTGGACTCGAATGGTTTATCTTAATCTTTTTTCTTTTACTGGAAAAGATATATCGCATATATAACGCTAACCCGTCAACGGCTTAAGACCACACTAAGATATCTTAACCCCGCGCCGCGCCAGGCGGCCGGATTAAATTATACGCTCTTTTCAAAATAAATATGTCTCAACAGTGGCAACACCGCTTGTCGAGGTTCTGTATACATTAAATTAAGGCACTGGCTTAGTAATAATAATAATAATTTATAATAATAACAATTCTGCTAGCTATATTTTCACCCTGTAACGGTATGCAAATATTATACGAATATTATTAATGTATTAAAAAAAAAATGCCGTAGGAAACGTTTTAGGAAAGTTGTCATTGTGAAAAGTTTTATTTCAAAAAAATGGATTTTTTTTTATAAAGACTCCTATGATGGAGCGAGCTCACCCAGAACTCGAACTTCGGAAAGATTTACGTCAAGTGTGCTCCAGACTAGCGCCGACCATAGTGAGGTTAAGGTTGAGGGATTAGAAAGGGCTAGAGAAATGGACTAGATCCCTTACTCACTCACCGAAACACAATAGCACAAATGCTGTTATTTCACGGTAGTCTTACTGCTGCCAGACAAGCTACCCTAATGACAGCGAAACGCAGTGTGCCCTGACTACGCTATTTTGTTAATTAATACATTTGAAAATCATAACAAGTATACGTTTTACGGAACCCCAATCAAAAACGTAAAAGACCGAATCCAGCGGCGTTCGCGGCTAAAAAACAAACTATTGGTGAATTGATTAGCATATACCTTCCATAGCATAAATATAAACGGTAGCTAAACATCACTCAACTTTTCTAAATCACTCACGTTCTCACACGTATGCAAAAATGCAGTATTTCATTGCATATTTTATAATTTATAATTTCAATATTTATGTTTCAATATATTTATATATACAGTCTTATATTGATTCTATACATAATATATTACTAGCTGTTGCACGCGGCTTCGCTCACGTAACTTTATAAAATATAGCCTATGTTACTCGCTGATAATGTAGCTTTCTATAGGTGAAAAAAGAAAATCTTCTTTTGAAAAAAAAAAAAATTTCTTTAGAAGTAATTTCTTTCAAGAAAGAATTTTCAAAATGAGACCAGAAGTTTTTGAGTTTATTTATTACAAACATATTATATAGATTAGATATTATATAGATTATTATATAGATATTATATAGATAAACAAAGAGTCGTTGTCAGCCTCAGTCTGTTTTTACGCTAACTTGTTCAACGGATTTTGATACGGTTTTTACTAATGAAAAGAGCAATAAACGAGCAAGGTTTGTGTAGCGGGGGCTGGTCAGGACATATTAAATAAAATCCTTTTAAGTATAGAGTTTACAATATTACCAAATTTCAATTTTTATTTAATAAATTTATTAAAGAACTAGCTGTCCCACTTCCGGAGTTAATTTTTTTCGGTAAAAACCTTCCCTGATTATCCCTCTATCCATTGGTGCAAACCGCATGAAAATCGGTGCAGTAGTTCTTGAGTTTATCGCGCACAGACAGACAGACAGACAGACGCGGCGGAGGACTTTGTTTTATAATATGTATAAGGATATTTACATGTATTTTCATTGTCATAACGATGTTTTTTAATTGAATTATTTGATATAATTAATCAGTTAAAACTATATTTATCTTGTGTGAAATAACGAATATGGATAAGAAAGCTTAAAAATATTTTTTTACAAATTAAGAATAGTATAAAAGACACAGGTACACAGACAAAGGAAAAGGTTCTTAGGAAGTGAAACTCAGAGTATATTTTGTAAATGTGTATGTTATTCTGTGGAGTGGTTAGAGTATGCTCACCGTTTGTTGTACTGTGGTAAAGCGCTAAGACCCCCCACGGGTCAACTCTCAATTAAGCCACTTGTCTGTTCGCACTTCGTGTGTGAGCGCCCTTATCGCGATTCGTGTGGGTGACATTATTTTCTACTGGATTTTTGTATTTACCTACTAGACGGTCGCGTTTCATTTTCATTCTTTTGCACAAATACCTACTACCAACTGAAACTAACAATTTGTTTCAGCACATTTCTTTTAATAGATTTAAAAGTTATAGTAAGTACATGTACAGTCAGGGTACGAAAAGTTATTCCTTTATCACAGCTTTAAGTATACAATTTACGGACAAAAATAAGCATAACTAATAGCCAATTAAGGATTATAAATCACTACAGGCCCTATTAAATGGTCTTACATAAAACTTAGATGACATGGTAGTAAATGATCATGAAGCCATAAATGTGTCAATAGATTTTTTTGAAGAATAGTAAACAAGCAACGACCTTCAGGTTACGCACGCAATTTTTCTACATATTATATTGGTCACAAATAGGTCACAAACCTTACTTGTTTATCGTTCTTACCATTCGGAGAAACAGACAAAGGCGGACAGCGGCTGTTGCACGCGACTTCGCTTGCTAGTATAGCTTACTACAGGTCAAAGAATTTAAAAAATCGGCCCAGTAATTTTTGAGTTTATTGATTACAAACATACAAAAATACAAATCTTCTCTCTTTATAATATTATATAATAGTGTATATAGTATAGATAAAGATATAGAATAACTAATGCATTTCACAAAAAAAAATGGCATTCCGGGAGGGCCAACAGAAGTGAAAACTTGAACAATTACGTGTGTATTTTTTGAATCGTCAGGAAAGTACATACTTTATATACAGAGGTGTCGGTTACGGTAACAGTGTCGCGAGTTCAATGGTTTTTTCCCATCTCAAAAATGCTCAACGCGCCTAAAGAAGTTTTCACTTCAAAAACTTGCAAATAAAAAACAACATAACTTTTAATTTACATTACAAAAAAGTCGCAGTCCGCTAAATGCTGGATGATAAATTTTATATTCTAAAACCAGTCGTAAGCAGAAACTAGTTAGCTCTGCATTTTTTTTAATAAATAAATTTTCTTGGTTGGACTTGCTGACTTTTTCAACATTGAAATAGTTCTCCCACAAGTTGATTGTAAATCGTCACATGTAATGTTAAACAAAAGTTATTTAAGCGTATAAATGAATGGAATATATCTTCATTATCTTTAAACTACTTACACATGAGCTTGGAACACTTCGAACGTAGCGCGAAGTCTGACTATGACACCGTATCGAATCGAATGTTGTGTAAAAATAAAAAATCAAATGTATTATTTAATAATAAATATTTAAAAAGAAATAAAAATTAATATGACATGAAATACTTAAAAATGTAAGTCTTATGTGTTAAGCTAGAATAAAGTATAAGCCAAACTTTCTACATTTAACGTTTTGTCCCTGTTGACACCAATAAATAAATACTGACGGTGCTGCGTTGATTTTATTGATATTGACACTTTACGCTTACATTTTTTTAAATTAGCAGTTTTTAGCTTTTGATTAATTTAGAATTGCTCATAGAAGTCTTAGGACTAATTTGTAATCCTAAAATCATGTACTTTCTCATGTACTCCCTTAAAATTTATATTTTTAACAAATATTGCTAATTGAATGTCACTTGTTAGGGAGTAGGACTACCAAGACAAAAAAAATAGTCATTATGTAATTAATGACTCTTCATTACATTCATTACATTCATACAATAAAATTTAATTGTAGAATGTAACAAAGGTTTTCTATTACGAAAAACTTTATTACACTCTACGAGTTACTGTACAGTGTAATAGGCGGTAGTCATCGCGTGAGGGTGCGCGCGCGTCGAGATAAAGCTACGTGTACCGCAGCGCCGCCGCGCGGTTGTACCGCCTTCACATTTGCATTTACGAGTAAATGCCACACAACGAGACCACCCCTTATAATACTGTTATTATTCACCAATTTTCGCCTCAGTTCGCGCCTTAACTCGATTGATCTTTAACCTAATTTACAGTTCCAATAACCACATATAGTGTAACCTCGATATAACAAAGCTAAAGGGAATTAGAAAATATGTGTTATACCAATTAATTTGTTACAATGGAGTTTTTTTATTATATGCAGAGGTTAGGTTGATTCTAATGTAATTAATGGCATATTATTCCTTCTTAGATTTTTTAATATTTATTTATTAGGTTATGTTCGTAAATTGACAATAAATCACAAATAATATGTAGGTAGTTATTAATATGTAAAAAATGCTATAAATATATTCACAATGAAAAAATTACTTTAGGTAGCCAGCAATTTGTTTTAAAAAACTCTTTTCTATTAGTTTATTAATTGAACTAAACAGAAACGTACTTGTTTACCGACAATTATTGATTGTATAATTTGCTATAATACAATTTTCTCAGAGCCACGGCTCAGCCACCCATAGCCACCGCTGCCATACCCATAGCCATACCCATAGCCACCCTCAGCCAGTAACTAAAACATGCTAAAACTTGAAAAAAAGAAGATAGATTTTTTTAAATATTGATCCATATCAATTTGAGGTATGTTTATATAATAAGTTAACTGCTACTCGGTTAATTGTGAGCTCGCCAAAAAAAAAACAGGCACTTTAATTTCAGCCTGACATCGGGAAAAATAGCATAACCGCGATATTTGCATTTTCGTGCCACATGAAATACTTTGATGTCCGACCTTTTCAAGTTTATAAAACACAAAATTTATAATGAACTCGCACAAAATTTACATTCCTTAATTTTTTTCACGCCAGTTCCATATTTCACGAGTTATTTGCATTTGTGCAGCGAATTAATGCGGGGCACAGTCATGCTCAAAAGTGATGTGGCATAAATTAATTCGTTATGCATTCGTGTTCTGTTGTTTATTAAAAATACAGCAGTTTTTTTTAAGGTAAAGGTCGGCGGACTACTTCATAGTGGCTAGTGTCACCTATAAGGATGCTAGTGTGCAAACGGCCTTGATAGGATAGATAGGATGGACCTTGATAGGGAATGGGTCCTGTGGCCTATTCTTATATTCGTTACATGGCCTATCCTCAATGTCGGCAGCGCGATTGCAGCCATTGCAACCATGGCGTAAGTTTAATTAACAGGATACGGTAGCCATGAAATCGACTATCAGTCTGTTCACAGCCGAATTTCATATAAAATAGAAAATTCATTATTTGTAGCATTTACATATACATAGAACGCCCATTACACTTATCCCTACCCATAGAAGAATGTAGCTTAGTTTTAAGTACATATTGTGTAATGTCTAATTTGTTTCGATATTATCGAATGATGATCTGGCTTGAAGATATTCGATATTATCTTTCGATATTATCGTATGATAATAACTAAATAACTAAATACACAGTAATCATGAGAACAGTACAAACAAAATGTAAAGTTTGTATGTATACATTTCTTCGCATTGAATTTTATGAAGTGGCTCTTGTACGCAAAAGCAACTTTAATATTTATTTTTGAACACACTTAAAAATTTATTTAAGTAATAAAACAACAAGTATCCACCCATAATTTATGATATAATATCAAATAAAAGCCGCTAACCAGTCATCATTGAATTAATAGTGTTTTATATTTCCTACAAAACTTAGTTTTAATTAGCCATTAAAGATCGCTACGCTACAGTTAAGGGAGTAAAGGGATCTAGTATTTAAAAGAATATAATGACTCTATAGAGATAAAATAATACACTTATCTGCTGTATTTGAGTAATATTTGCTGTGAGCGCACGCTGTACTGGAGTGGAGACTGTTTTTTATTAAAAGCTTGTGGCGCCCAACTTCGTACGCGCTATACTTCGTTTTTCAAAAATCCCACATGAACCTTTTTCCGGCACAGAAAGTATCCTATAGTTTAATCCAGGTCATCTTCAATTCATCAGTGAAATCCGCATTCAAATCGGTTATGCCGTTTCTGAGATTAGCGTGCACAGACAGACACAAATTCTAAAAACTATTTTTTTGACCACGGTAACATAAGCACAACGTGTACAAATTGTTTTTTTTTTTTTTTTTAAATATAAAATGTACAGACACGTGTCGTTTACGACTTTTTATGTGTACCAGTCAAAATCGGTCTAGCCGTTTCGGAGATTATCCGGAAAAGCAGTCAAACAGAAAGACACAAAACTTTAAAAATTGTTTTTTTTTTAAATTTTACAAAAAACAAATTTTAAGTTTTGTTATACATTTATAAAAAGCTGTAAAGACTTTTTAAGATAACAAACAGACATTCCATTTTTTTAATATTCAGGTATAGATAGAGCAACGCAATATTAAAATTTAGTTAATTAATTTTTCAGTTATAAGGAATGATTTTTTTTTTTAATAATGATACATTTCAGGTCTTGGTGTTTACTGGCGAGATACGAGTATGTAACTAGTTCAACTGGTCGTTGCAAGTTAAATGAATATTCATATCAGATCAAATACCTATTTAACGAAACGTTTTATCTCTTACTTTATGAAGGTTCTTGTTAATCAGTGAGTTATCATCTCCTCATAAACTCGTCATTTCACTGTCCAGCAATAGGAACAATGGAAAAACCCTCCTGAAAGAACGATGCTTCTAAATTTTCCAAAACTACTTAGATTTTATTGGGCACATAGTGTAAGTATAAGAGTTCTATACTCATTATGTTTAAAAAAAAAAGAAAAATAGGGTGTGTACCTAATTTGTCTATTTTTTCTTCAAAAAGTGCTTAAACTTAATTAATGATTGATTTGAAGCTTAAATTTTCTTTTTTATAGCAATGAAATATAGGCAAATAGCGTTATTCTCTATTCTCTGAGTATTATTCTGAAGTGGGAATAGTACTTTTACCTAATACCTGCTTTTTTTTTTTCATTTTTAGTCAAGACTAACTGTTGCACGCGAATTCGTCCACGTAAATTTATAAAATATAGCCTATGTTACTCTCTGATAATGTAACTTTCTATAGGAATTTTCAAATTTTAAAATGAAACAATTTTTAAAATCTGGTTCAATAATTTTTGAGTTTATTCATTACAAACAAGAATACAAAAATATTAACCTTTTCTTTATTATACAAGGTTGTTACTCTAAAAGTAGCACGACAAGTGTTAATAAAGGCTATGTTATTTAATTTACAACGCAAGCGGAGCCGCGGAAAAACCTAGTTTTACGCCAAGTGCGTCTCCTCAAAAAAGATACACGAAATTCAGGATCAATTACATAATTGCGACAGCTTACACTGACAATGTTGCTGTCGGTAATGGTACAGCCATTTTCCTTCTAAAAGCGAGTGAATAAATATAATTTAAAACAATTACATTTAATGAGACGATTATAGGCAATGGGACTTGTAATATTTCTTTTCAGTTAATGGCTTTTATACTTAAAAAATCATTCAAAATTATTTATACTTGTATATTTCTTGTAAATTATTCATTAAACAATGCATATAATTTTGGCATTAGTTTCCATCGCACAATCGACAAAATTCGTTGTTTGACGCGAAGCTTTTCCAAGATGAAAACTTTAGTGCGGTGAGCACACCATTCAATCCTCGGCGAACGATCTTTTTGGGATATTTCTGATGTATCGTATATGTTTCAGCTCCACATAAGAAAATAGGTTTTTTTAAACTCGGACGCCAGCTAATATTTAATAATTGATTTGATTGTTTACAATTATTATTATGTAATACAAACCATACCAAAGTTCAGATTTAAAATTAAAAATTAGACAAAGGTATATCTTAAAAAGATTTTTCTAAATGAGAGAAAAATGTGTTTTAGAATGTTCGTATGAGAAATATTTTTTTTTAAATAAATATTTTATGAAAAGTTTAACGCAATCAAAAAAGTACCTTAGAAAGAAAACACAATAAACTCCATCTACAAAGCAAGTACCATCTAGTAAGTACCATCTAGTAAGTACCATCTAGTATAGATGGTATTACCTACACTTGCAGTATCCCAAATGTATGAACAAGCACGATAATAAATCATGAAAATGGTCTCACATGATTAAAGAGTATGAGGGGACCAATCGGGAAGACCGGTGATTTTAAAACACATTTAATTATGTAATTGATCATCGGTCATATTGGCGGTGAACACAAAAGGACAAGTTCGTGAATTGCCCGCGGTCTTCTCCATTTGGTATAAATTAGGCGACTAATATACTTACAGATTCATGAAACACTCCTTAATAAACAATCCTCAATTTCACTAAATTTATTAAGTTCTTAAGTAAAAGACATAGTCCTTAAAAGGCATAGTCCGTTTCTCCGCTAACTTCTTCTAAACTAGCCAACTTGGATACAGTTTTCACTAATGGAAAGAGCGATAAAAAAAGGAAGGTTTGTGTACATAATTTGTAGAAAAAAATCATATCAGTGATGATCCGGGGTGTCTTGCTTAATAATTAAATAATAATAGTATTACCATAATAAGCTTATAATTGGATCTAATCTAATCCATACTCAATATTATAAATGTGAAAGTTACTTTGTCTGTCTGTCTGTTACCTTTTCACGTCTTAGCTACTGAACCAGTCATCATGATTCTGCAATGTGTTGCGTACACGTTTTCAGGGATACCGAAAAAGACATAGGACATCCAGAAAAAAGTATTGTTCCTGAGGTATCATCTAAAATGAAGAAAACTAATGCATGGCCAAATTGTTATAGCAACAAGGGGTCAATATTTAATAATTTATTTATTTAGCAGCTATAACCTTACAGCGTGTAACAGTACACAAATACATAAATATATTAAATTTATATAAATAGCGTATTACAAGATTAGACATATTAAAGTTTGTAAGTACAAAAACAAATTAAATACATACATAACATAATAATAATCATTATAGATACATAATTATATTTACATTTATTGCTTACTTGTTTTTTTATTTTTCATGCGGGCGAAGTCGCGGTCAACATTTAGTATAAAATAAGGCCCTAAGAGAGATTCTCGACATTGCAATCGGTTGCGTGTTTACGCCTCTTAAGCAGCTTATAATCGGAAGTCAGTTTCAACACCCAATTTTTGCACCTTTTATTGCCAACCGTTCGATAATTTCGCGTAATTAGTGACCAATTTTCAACTGCTCATAGCTTGTTCCAGTCTCACTTTCACACGAAGCGTACACAAAGTGCAGACGACAAATATATAAATTACTAACTGTATAAACTTTATAAAATATAGCCTATTTTACTCGCTGATAATATAGCTTATTCTATACCTAGGTGAAAGAATATTCAAAATCGGTTCAATAGTTTTTGAGTTTATTCATTACAAACATACAAACCTTCTCTCTTTATATTATTAGTATAGAAAATAAAAAAAGTTTTAAGTTTAAATCACAGACAGACATGTTTGTTTTATACAATACTAGCGACCCGCTCCCGGCTTCGCACGGATGCAATTGCGGATGCGTAGATGCGGATTGACAAATAGACAGCGGAGCGACTGTTTTATACTATGTAAAGATAGACATGTAATAATTCTGTAAGGGGGTGGCCAAGCACCCTTAATTTACTACAGTCAAATCGGCACACCTGTTCCCTAATGCCTCGAAGTTATTCCAACGCTAATATAAGTGTATGGAAGGCTTTTTAATATCGACATCAATTCGCAAATGTCAATTATTGCCTGTCCGGTCGGTGGCTAATCGATACTTCACAACGCCTGATGAAGACATTAACCAGCAAATTAACTTTACTTATAATGAACATAAAACCTCGTTCTAATTGCATCGATATGATGTATATTATTAAATCTTCATTTGACAATCTGACTTGAATCAGTTACTTGAGTTAGTGGGTGGCAGGTCACAATGCGTTTGAAAACATAAACTTAACAACCTGTATTTCATATGATAAGCATTCATAAGCATTGATCTTCTTAAAAGATCTTACTTCGGTAAATTGTTAGAATTTTTATTCTATTTTTTTATTTATATTATACCTATATAAAGATCATCAGATAGGCTGACTTGAAAAATCTTGAAATATCCTTTTGAATCAATAAAATAAAATAAGTTACAAGATCATAAAGAAAAAAAAAAAACAAAGTTGTTTTGGCATTTCATAAACGCAGTAAGTAATTATTAAATTTCCTGAAAACCTTTTACATCTTTTCTTTTACGAATAGCAACCAATTTAACATTTTTTTTTCTTTTAAACTAACTATCTTAAATCTGTTTGCGATTATTTACCATGACTAACAAATTACAACGCTATGCTTTTGTTTTAAAGCGTATAGAGCAATAGGAAGTGCTATGCGTTTAGTACAGTCGAGGACATAAATTTATCAAGTGCAAAATGGATTTATGTCCCGTCGCTGCTGATCTTCGGAATTGGACCATTGATGAACATTAGCTGAATCAATAACGACATTAGGTGAACATTAGGTAAAATATAGTTGAACAGATCTCCCACTACGGAAGCAAATTTAAATACGTATTCAAATCAAAAAATGTACAATACATTAACGGAGGTGTTCCATATTTTAAAACTGGTACCAATTAATATAATGTAATAGTTTTAGAAATTGCGTACCGTGTAGAATTTAAAAAATCTTTAATATACTTAACTATACCTGACACACTTCGCGTATGGTCGTTTATATTTGACACGTTTGGTCTAGTGGCTAGAAATCCTTGCGGTTAACCTGTCGCGGGTTCGAATCCCACTAGGGGCAAATGTTTATGTGTTAACATTTTACTTTTGTACCTGAGTCATGGATGTTTTCTATTTATAATATGTATGTATTTATAAAAAAAAGTAATCTATGTAGTATATCAACTGTCAGGTATCCATAATACAAGCATTAGTTGCTTAGTGTGGAACTAGACGGTGCTGTGTGGAATATGTGAAGATATTTATTTATTTATTATTTATTTACCTGAATAAATAGCTAAACTCAAAAAAAGTGTAATGTTTTTTTAAACAGTATAGGTACTTAACTTTATCCCTTTTACAACACATATCCACTGTAAAATAAATAAAAGTTTCAATATTTCTTATTGAGATTGTTCACAATTTCCTGAAAGAAGATGCGAGTTTTAGTGATACTGTGAGTTTAGCTGCGTTACGTGAACATAAGCTTAGAGATCAGTAACACTTTTGTCGTTGACGGTACATGTATTCTTATGAATAATATCCCACGTTGTTGAAACACCGTGACGGACGCGCTAGTTGAAATTATTGCATGAAACTTTAAATATTATTTAACTATGTTTGTTGCCTTGTTCTAAAACTTGATAATCATCTTTGAAATAAGTACCTAGACAGAACGACTTCGTATCAGAAAGATAAGACCAACAGAGCAACACAGTGCAACACCAGATGGGTTAATTGTTAACTGTTTTGACCCGATAGGTTTTAGGGTATGGGATAGTTCGCTCTTGGCCAGCATCTAGCCTTCCAGCCAAAACGATGCTTACGAGGGAGCGAGCTCACCCAGAAAAAGCCTTTTCAGTAGAACTTTAAAAAGATACAGAAGAATACATAAGAATACAGAAAAGTGAAGACAATCGGCCTGGTAACACTTATTCATTTCGTTAATGAATAAAGAATATTAATCTATTCTAAATATACAAAGTTTAGCCATTGCTTCTCAGCCTTTTTAGTGTCGCGACCAGTAAATAGCCAAAAATTTAAATATAAAATTTTACGTCCCACTCACAATAATATAGGTTAATAAATATAAAACAATTTTTATTTTATTTTCTCCAAATCCCCGGATAGTGATCTCCGGATTGTGTTGTGCAAAACTCGACAAAGGCTACTAGACCAATCAAGGCATTGATTTGAAAAATATTTGAATGAATAGGTTAAGACTTTCTAATCGAAAGTCTAATTTGCAGAAAAATATGGAAGTGGGTCATTAGTTATATGTACTTACATAATAATATATGTACTTATTCAGAACTAGATAGAATAAGAAATTTTAAGTGCAATTATCAATAAACTACTTAATTTAAAAAATTGCGAACTCTAATTTTATAAACCTACGACTAATTCTTAAAATTTTAGTTTTTAAAATTCTTCTATAATATTAGAATTCAATTTAGCATTTAGATCTTATAAATTGACGATTACAAAATATGTTTTTAATAAGTATTATTTAAAATTCAAGCAGCGTTGATGTCTTTTGTATTGTTCACCTATGCGTAAATACTTTTAATTTAATATAAACTTGTATAACTTTAAATATTATATATTATAAGTAATACCATCTAAGTTAATGAGATAATTTTTCAAAATGTTTTGCAGTTAATATAATTTATTTCATTATACATTTCCATATAAGTAATATTTTGTAAGTGTTAACATCTTACCTTTTTTTTTAAATAAGCTCTCTTCATATTTAAAGCAGCCATTAAGATTTCTTATATTGAAATTTATATATCTTTAAAGACAATTAATAATTATTATTTCTATATTACCTACTAAAACAAACTGAAAACTCACCTTAATAAAAATGATGCCTTTCAAAGTTTTCTGTACCTTCAAAAATTGTACACTTCTTAAACTGTCAACTCACTAAAAGTTTTTTTCATTTAAAAAATTATGCGTACCTTTTTTCAACACATCACACGAAATCGTAGTTCCAATATGAAAATTGTAACGCGCGCGTACCGTTTCGCGTTTCGGCGTAAGCTCAACGCAGAACGTGAACCGCTTGTAACGGGAACGGACCGTGTCGGCTCGCGACGACCGGCCCCGCCTACTTCACAACGGAACGGTGGGGACGATACACCTCTTAGCTTCTTCACACTTCGTACCTACTAGAACCACAATTTTAAATTGACCCGCCACCCCTCCCCTCGCCGCCTAGAACCGCTTTCATCTCTAGGGGACTCCTTAATAACGGAGGGCTCATTCATTTTTGGTTATCTAATAACACATTGTACCTTAGCATCGTTGAATAGTGAACTCTATGCTAACGTAATAAAGGCGATAATAAACGCATAAGTTAACGTTGCAAAGATGTCTCTGGTATTTCGCAGGGCGGGCAAACAGATAAATAGATTAATGTATATGTGGGCATATATAAAACTATTATAAGTACGAACAAGTTGAGGGATGCCTTAAAGATTTTGTAACGGATTTAGGAGGAAGCATTTTTGAAAGGTGCTTGTTGAAGGAACTTTCATAATAATAAAGAAATATATTAAAATCAGGTTTTGTCCGCGACTTTCAGGAATAGTACCTACCTACATACTTTAATACGGCAATAGTATCTGGCTTAAAAATTTTCTGTGCCACTGAAAATGTTTACGAAAAATTTTATGATGATTGGTGGAATAGTTAAGGCGTGAAATTGTAACACTTATTTTCGCATTTTTTTTAAAATTTTTTAGGTGTAAAAACATTTAGTCAATCTTTATTGCTCTTATATTTATGTCAGGCGCTGAATTTTTTAAATTTTTAGTTGATTCCTCGGGAACAGTCTTTTTTCTGCATAAAAAGTACCCTACCTAAGTATATCTGTTTCTGTATATGCCTGACAACATGCATGCAACATTTCATGATCGGTTGAGTAGTTAAGACATGAAAGAGTAAAAAACAAATGAATACACTAACTTTCGCATTTATAAATTAATTAGGTTAGATACTTAGTTAATATAGGTATGACTGGTAGTACTTATTATAATTATGCTTATACAATGAGAGCTGCTTATTCGAAGGGACATTAAGCAAGAGTGTGACAATAACAAAAAAAGAAGCCGCGGGCACCAACTAGTTATTATATATGATATGACATAATGACATTAGATACAATACATAACACAGTCAAATGCCTACTGGGAAGTCCTTCGTCTGCGGAGGCAGTAACCACCCCATATTCACGCAGAAGACATATGTGTAAAATAGCATATTTTATAGAAGTTACGCGGACGAAGACGCGTGTAAACAACTAGGTTGTATTTTATAAAAGTTTTTTGAAGATCTTGATGCTCAAACATATTATTTTATGAATTAAAAATATTTGTTTTATTCCTGTTGATTTTTTTTTTTTTTTTTTCAAAGCGTTATTGCTACAATTTTTGTACGTGTCGATTAAAAACAATAAGTCATTAACTTAATTTTTGGACGTAATTTGAAGGCGCAGGAAAGATGTTAAAATGGCAGTAATAATATTTTTTCGTCATATTTGCCGTGTAATTGCCACGTAGAGACGGAAGGCAGATGTGTGTGACTTTTTTTTCAAATTTAACGTTGGCACTACAAGAAATATAATGACTGCATAACCTATGAACTTGATTAACTTCATTTAAATACTAGCTGTTGCACGCGACTTTGTCCCAATAACATTATAAAATAAACCCTATGTTACTCTGGGAACATAACTCTGGGATCCTCGTCGGCACATGTGCTGTTATTTCAGGTTATGTGCTGTAGGGGGTTGGTTACTGCCACCAGACAAACTGTCCAGTTTATGACTGTGAAACGCAGTATGCCTACTAAGTAAGTAACTATTTACTATTTACAAATTTGTTTCATTACGTATTAAGCATTAGCTTAATAATATAATCAATACATATCTATACCTTATCGTCCTATAAATATTATGAATTTAGTCGCTGTTCTCTTTTATATCTTTCCCCGCTAACTTCTTCTCCGCTAAATAAAGTATTTGGATACCTACGGTTAATACGGTTAAAGAATAAATAATAAACACCAATACAAAGGTGGTTTGGGTTATATATTTTACAGAAAGAAATGCTCCCGCGCAAAGCCGGGGGCAGGTAGCGAGTTACTTAGGCATATAATCAAAAAATGCTCAAAGATTTTACCGTCTTGTCTGAATCAACAATGACACTATTTGAATTTAGACTTTAAAACAGTCCTAAGTTCACAGTTTTAGTGGCTACGATGCGCAATGTCCAGTAATACCCCTATAATTTGAGGGTGCCCACTCGGGTGCAAATGCTGATTGTTCCCGAGATAGAGCCTCAATGACAGACAGGCAAACACTTCTATATTTCGGACACTTTCAGTTATAATTGATGAGTACTTTTTACTTTTTTTAACCTGTTTTAATAAATAACTTATGCAATGTCTAGATAACCCAATTAGTCGAATGCTTAAGGTGTAAAAACAGCTAAACATTGTCTTCTTTGTGATTTTTTTTAAATTCTCAACTATTCTTGATAGGCAAAAATTAAGTCTAAACAAACCTATATACTTAAATTAACGGATCTGATAGTTTCATCATAGATTTAAACTCTTTAAAATTACTTTCCCGGGTTCGAGTCCCGAGGGGGGTCAACTTTGGAAATGAACTTTTCAAGTTTGGCTCTGGTCTGGATCTGGACAGTACTGGCAGGGCACACTGCGTTTTGCAGTCATTTGGGCAGCCCGTCTAGCTACAGTCACCACCCCCTTACAAAAGACGACCGTGAAATAACAGCAAGTGTGCTGTTGTGTTTCGGTAAGTGAGTAGGGATGCCAGAACCCATTACTCCATCCCTTTGTTATTCTTTATCAAGCTTATCCTTAATCCTTCTATGGTCGGCAGCGCACTTGCACTTATATATGGACTTTAACATAAAAAAAAGCATTACGTGAATAAAATGACAGAAATTCCCTATCTTGGTGTATAGTCGGTAAGTATTATTTATTTTTCTTACGACTACAGTCAACCATAAAATTTTAGGTTTAGATAAAGATAAGATTTACGTTGTTTTTTCTAGAAGAGAATTGCCTAGAATATGTCCATATAGATAGAATGTAAAAAGGTACCATGAAATGCATGACATTAGCTAATACTTAAACCAATACCTATTTACTAAAGTTTCAACAAAATAAATGGAAAGTGAATGCAGTTATTGGTATCGATGTGCACTTAAAATTTTTATATGCGACACTAAAAAGAGAGAGAATATCGAATTCATTCGAGAGCGACAGAGATAGATATATATCCACGTGACGGCCTTTTACGGTAGGCGTGACCAAATAGATAACTCCTAACGTTCGAGCTTTTTCTGATATTCATCAGAAACTTTTTTATTGTGAATTGAAACTTTTGAGATCGATCAAAGTTATTATTGAATTGGTGTTTCTTTTTTTTTTTTAAATGAGTATAAAAAAACTTTTGAGTACTGAAATGAGTATAGATTATTAATACATATTATTATAAATATTTACTTAATAAAAAAAAAATCTTAAAATAAATTGGTATAGAACGATAATTGATTACTTTTCCTACGTTGTTAGTAAAACTGTATTATTAATAGTAGTACAGTATGTAGAAATCACTATAGGTACCTAAGTAGTAGGTTTTCTAAAATTTGAAAGAGTATATTTAAAAAAATTGTTAAAAAATTTGTTGAAAAATTACTTCATTGTTGCGTGCAACTAGGTGTATTGCTAAGTTTTAATTTTAAGCATATACTTAATCCAGATTATTGTTTTTATTTTTGCTTTTATTCTTCGTTTACGCAGTTCAGTGGGGCCTTAAATAGCTCTGGCAAAAAAAATTTTTTTTTTTTTTCAGTGGTAGGTAAGTAAATAAATAGGATCCTTTATATTAAGTTCCTTTAAGCAACTTTGTTGTAAATTTGCTTTTATTCTTCGTTTATATACTTCAATGGGGCCTTAAATAAACCCTTGTAATTTTGATTTTTTTTCCAGGGTAAGTTAGGTATTACCTACTTACTTTATTACTTATACTGTTTATGCAAATCAACTTTGTTGACTTGTGAATTTTTTATAATTATTGGTTTATAACGAATGTTTCGTTATGCTAAAACACAAAAACTCTTAGTACCTACTTAAGTAGGATGGTAATGTATTTGTAATTAATTCTTGTTGTCTGTAAGCATTATTTACGCTCGTCATACGCTCCTTATTTTGCAAACCCATTGCTAAACCCATACATGCATTTTTAGAGTTCCGTAATATATAAAAAGAAATAATTTCGTAGTTTGGTTAACACTTTGTCTGAGGAATTTGTACTTGTATAATAATCTTGGATATTGACTACCAAGCGTCTTGGATATTTGAAAATATTGGAATTCACATTGATTTTTTTTTTAATATTCCCCTTTATCCATATTTTCGTTATTAGTCTTGTTAATAAGTTAGTTCGCCTTCACATGTCTTTGCTATTACTTGTTTTCTACACACAGACACGCAGACTTCTTTAGGGTGTTTTTTTTTTATGACAGATTAGCAGATAGGCTGACGGTCCACTTAATGATAGAATGATAGCAATCCCAAGCAGGGCTTGTAAATGCGATTATTTGTTCTTGACTGCCCACTATAAGACTAAGTATCGAAAATGGTGATGCAATAGATGTTATGAACAATATCCACATATTAAGAAGAAAAGTAAAACCTATGAAATGGTTATTGAAAATTCGTCGCTGCATGATACAAAAACCTTTTTACAAGATTTAGGATGTGAAATCTGTTTCATTCATTGTTATCATGTTTATGGAAAAAAATGGAAATGTTTAAAAATGGAGAAAGGGAAGAAAAAAAGCAAATGTTTCTTCTCATTTTCAAAACCCATTTACTTATCCTTACCTACTTAACTATAATTACACCTAATAGTTACACGAAAACTATTTTATATCTATAAACTCTGTCCGCCTCTGTCCGTTTCTCCTCTAACTTTTTCTAAACTATCCAAAGGATTTCAATACGGTTTTCACTAATGGATTAACGAGAAAGGTTTGTATATTATTTGCAGAAAAATACATCCCTGCAAAACAAGATGCTGATCGCTAGTACTCTGGTTACCTATACCTAAATAATAACTACTCGAAGAACATATGGAATTTACTACGGAATCCTTAATGAATTTAAAGAATCATTCAATATACGCATTAAAAATGAAATTTTAACGAACGCATTGAATTATATTATGAGATAAAATCGCCACGCATTATTACGTTCACTAACTGGAGCTAAAATTAAATAATTATAACATCTATAAATGGTATATCAAGGTACGCAGAGTAGTCTGCAAAAAGTTTGATGTCGAGAGATGATCTGTCAACCGCGCTTCACCTGTCACTTTGACATTCGTATAATTTTAATTTGTCCAGTTTTTAGATTCGCAATAACAATACTTGATACACAGCTTAGACTCATGGCTTAACAGTTTAATTTTGAATTCGTGTAACAATTATTAAAAAAAACTCCTTTTTTGTAACTGTAACTGTAACGATAAAAATATCGTGTAGGTAACAGTCTTTTCACTGGTTAGCTCTGACTCAGTGGTCCCGGGTTCGAACCCCGGCAGAGTCAACTTTAGAAATAAACTTGAACGCAAATTATTTTGTTTATATTTTACCTTTTATGTACAGTTGAGTACAAAAATTAAATAAATATTAAAGTGGAAAATAGACATTGATTTTTAATAAATAAAAAAAAATTGTGTTAGGTACCTCACTGAATTACTTTTAAAATGAAAATATAGTTTCATTTATTATATTACTCTCCCCCATTCATTTCATTTATTTGATCTGCTTTTTTATTAACAAAATGTTTGTCTGCACTTATCAATGTGCAGCCGTCTTGAATTCATAAAACAATAAAAATGCATTTAAAGTACACTTTAATTGCAATGCAACTGAGGTGCAATTCTTTAATATGACAATATTTCATTTCATAAATTACAAAGTAACACAATAATGTTAAGTGTACCTAAAGGTGATTATAACATAAAGCAGGGCGCAGAAGAAAATTATATTCTTTATGTTTTTTAATACATTAAATAAAGCATTAATTAAAGCTGATCTTATGTTTTTAACCAATGATGAATGACGCAAAAACGGGGTGCTATAAGTTTGACGTGTATGTGTCTGTGTATCTGTTTGTAGAATCATAGCTGTTAAACGGATGGACCGATTTTGATCACTTTTTTGTTTGTTTGAAAGCTGATGTGATCGGGATTTTTCTTAGCTATAATTTATGTAGATCTGTTCAGGCGTTTGACAGTGCATTTCCTAGTTGACAAAGGGATCTTACTAACTTCCACCGGTTCAATTAATTTGAAATTTGGTATACTGTTACTTCGGTGGTATTTCCAAAACATGGTAACCTTGATCTTATGCTGCAGCATATAGTAAGTAGTTTACACAGTACTCAACTCCTCAACAACTTACAGCAGATATAGCGTGTTTGGGCTCAATGGAGAGTCGGGTTAAAAGTTTATATAATTTTTAATTATATAGCTTGTACTTATTAGTTTTAAAATAAGATGTGTAATAAATAATGTGAAAGTATTGGATTCTAAATATCACATATCTCCAAAAGACATTACCGTGAGGTCGTTAAAATGATATGTCATTAAGAAAATGATTCTCGAAGCAGCCTTATTACTTACAGATTTTTTACGGAAGTGCCAATTCGTTCCCACAGGCGCACGCGCACCGCATTGTCTCGAATCACAAGAGATGTAATTTTAAAAGATCTCCGACTTTATAAGGAAAGGATGTTGAGATTTTATTGTACTGCGCCCGAAGACTTGAAGAGTGCTTTGAACGTGACAGTATAATTTTAAATTTTTTAACAAGCATTCGCACATGTTTTGCATGGAAATTCATTGTAATATTAAAATGTGACAGTAACTCTGTCTGTCTGTCTGTCTGTCTGTCTGTATGTTACCTTTTCACGCCTTAACTACTCAACCGAAAATCATGAAATTTCGCATACACACAGGTGCTGCAACTGCTGTGCCGACCATAGAAGGACTTAGATATCCATAGGGATTGGGAAAGGATAAGGAAACGATATCTGGCATCTCTTACTCACTCACCGGAACACATAAACACACATGCTGTTATTTCATTATGGTCTTTTGTAAGGGATTGGTTACTGCCGCCAGACGGGCTATCCACTGTAGAACGGCAGTGTGCACTACTTGCAAAACCCACACCAGAGCCAACTTTGAAAAGTTCATTTCCAAAGTCTTACATTTAAAGCTGAGCTGTCTGTCACTACTTCGGCTTCATTTACAAAGTCGACAAACCGCGGTAATTAAACCCCTGAGTCAGTTCGCTAAGACGGTATATGTCTTCAACCATTCGATCAATTGCCTCAAAATTATAGACGCCAAAATTTTATTTGAAGCCTAAAGCACCTCGTTAAAAGCTCGAATGTATTTATCGAAATCAGTTGATCACCCGAACGCGTGCTTACATTGGGTGCGCAGGCGCATACACCTGCGTTCGACTTGACAAAACAACTATAATTCCAAACTAATTGGCCCCGCAATACCACATGCTTACATATGAACCCTTTATCAGGGTAAATGCGACCAATTTGTCATTCTTAATTTAATATACATAAACTTGTGATTAAGTGAATGTTATACATTAATAGCTTGCGGCACAAACGTTTACTGATATAAGACTGTATTGGTTGGTAATTTTATCAATCATGTATTTTTAAGGGCTCAACCAATATGTCCATATATGGATGGATCAGTTTGTTATTTATCTGTTTGTCTTTGGTGCTGTTAGGACTATTTTATTTTACAGAGTTTTCATTTTATGTGTATTTATTGAACGGTAGCCATCTATCATCAAGTGGACCGTCAGCCTGTCTGACGACTTTAATATTAAAAATATATTATAATTATTTCACAAAACAACCCGATATGAAGCACATAATATTTTATTTTATAAATATTCAATAATTATATAAATATTTATAAAATAATATAGTTTATAGTTTGCGTTTCTTATGGATTGCTTTTTTAAAACGAAGCGTGTTTGTTCAGCCCCTATTCTCATACCTATTGGTGGAAACTTTTAATTGTACTTTGAATATTTCTAAATTTTATTTTCACTGTCCGTTTATGTGACCGTCAATTTCAGTACGCAGTAGATACAAATAAATGTACAAATAATTTTTTATGACAATTTATGGCAAATAAAGCTTAACCGTGAACTGTGATAGCTGATACAAATCGCTTGAATGGAATTAACACAACAAGGGCGTGCACGAATAGAATCTTTCAACTGGAAAATCCAAAGTTCACACGCACCTCCTATTGTATTTTGGCAAAATATTCAAGCTAGTAAACAGAATGCGTTATGATCATAAGATTTATAGTATATTTATTTTTGTATTATTTATTAAATACCAGCTGGTGCCCGCGACTTTGTCTGCGTTGAAGAATTAAAGATATAAACGCCTGACATTCGTTGGATGAGTGGCAAGGGTGCTTGCCTAACGTCTCAGGGGTCCTGGGTTCGATTCCCGGCGGGGCCAATTTTCGAAATGAACTTTTCTAAGTTGGCTCTGGTCTGAATTTGGAAAGTAGTGGAAGGGCACATTGCGTTTCGCAGTCAGTTGACGATGGAACTTCATTATCTTCCACAGGTTCGATTGATTTAAAATTTGATGTAGTTTTACTTCGATGGTATTTCCACGAGGTGGTAACGTTGACCTGATGCTGCAGCATCAAGTAGTCTGCGGGATACACAATTCCTCAGCAACTTACATACAGCGTGTTTGAGCTCAAGATTAGAGAATGCGGGAGGTTAAGTTTATAATTTTAAAACAAAGCCTGCTAAAACACTTGCCTCTATTCCCAGGACAACAAGGTGAGGTAAGCGATAAAATAGCATTGCATTCTCATGAGATTACATATACTTATTATTAATGTTCTCACAACAAAGTAAAAAAAAAACACCGGTCGAACCGGCCATCTCACTTTTGGAATATTTATGAGTTTATAACGATTTTTGTAAGCAACAGTGCGAACTTAATTCCGCTGGAAAAACTCTGTATATGTAAAATTATTACAGGCTCTGTAGGTCCAGTAAAAAATTGAAGTTTTTCTTTAAGTTTTCTTTTATGAATTAATATTACCTAATAGTAACGCGCCCAGCAAATTACAAAATAATATACGATTTTCAATAACTTTTCGATTTTGTTATCATCACTTTACTGAATTGCATGAATGAAGCAAATTTGAAGCTCTGAAACTGATTTAATTAATTTCATTAGTTATTTTTTTGTAAAAGAGGAACAAATATCTATACATCCATCCACCCTCAAAAACTTTCGTATTTATTAATATTAGTGGGATAAAAAAAATCTCGCTAACTGCTTTAAAATTAATTTGATTTTTCTACATATGATTTCCGTAAATGTATTAAAAAAGATCTTTTATTTAATTGAAATAATTGCAATACTTGACTCGTAATTACAACAAGCATTTAGCCGATAACGCGTATTCTAAAGAAGCAATTAAATTTGGAAATTATCCGTTCGGTTGGCTACCCTGTGTGATTAGTGAATAATTTGTAAGTTGGTAGCACTCGGCGCCGCGGGCTGAAGCATGCGCACGCGACGATCGGCTGTCTTCGACTTTGTAGCGATTATATCATCGATTATTGCCAGATCTCTAACAGATTAAATTAATAGCAATTATTTTCACACGATCAAACCTTCGCGTGTTAGAGTAGGGTGCACTATATTGAATCGTTACTAGGGAACAATCTATTTTGGAATATTTTCAAATTTATTTAGCAATTTTAAAACAATAAACAATACCATTTTAATGTGTAAGGAAAATATTTGGAGATTATTTTTTTTAAATTTTTTTATCAGCTTAAAACAATCAATACTTTAATTAAACCATAATACTTTAACTTCTATCATAATGTTTACATGCTTTTAGAGTAAAATAATTCGTCTATTTAAATTGTATATTACAATATTGAATCACAATAAAATAGGAATTAGAACTAAGAAAGAAAATTGTTAATGTCAATGTTGAATGTCGAAAATCAACTTAATGTTGAAAATTTTGTAATAAGAAAAATAATTAAAAACCTTTTCTAATTATACCTTTCATGAGGTTTTCATCAGAATTTTTAGGAATCGTTGATTGAGCAAAGCCATGGGCCAAATTTTTTATAAGTTAATTAAAACTACAAAAAATATATTCTTTAAAGTTGGCTCTTCGCACAATTCGTACGAAACAAAATTGTGCGAGACTACTACTAAACTAAATTATTCACTTATAAAAAATTTATCTTTAAAGAGCAGAAGTTGGCTGCAAGTGCTCTGCCTGCATATAGGATAAATATAATATATGTAGTAATATATGACACATAGTACGGAGAGCCGTCGATCGCTGGGGCCGGAAGGTTCTTGAGTGGAAGTCACGGACCGGCAAACGCAGCTTAGACGTCCACCCACAAGGTGGACAGACGACCTGATAAGTGCCGCGGATCGACGGTGGATCCAGGCTTTTTGGAAAATTATGGGTTAGGCCTAGGTATATGCCCAGCAGTGGACGTCCTGCTGCTGAGATGATAGAGATGAATTAGGGATGTTGCGCCAAAGCACATTATCTCTAAAGGGGTGGTTACTGCCCTCATACTGTCGAATACTTGAAACAAGTCTTTAAGGTACAGTCTTGTGTAATTTGTCGGTTAAATAAAGATTTTAATATTTTTATTTTTCAACTATCTACCACATGACGTTACAAATGAAGCCAACGACCGCACAAACACTAAAACGTGTGGCCATTACAGAAGGTAAATACTGTGTTTAAGACAAACAGACCAATTTGGTCGGAGGCGCGTGAAAACGTCACGCAGAACGTTTGCTACAATCTTTGGCAACTGCCACCGACCACCGAATAGCAGGACCTTTGTGGCCGCTGACCAAATTGGATCTTACAAATGGTGACCACACTATAGGAGAGAGATACTGGTCACTAATTTGTTGATGTTAATAGTTTAGTTCTAGGATGAATTATTAGGCTATAAGGCACTCAAGGCAATAAAAAAATTAAATTTAGTCGTTTTTCCATAAATATTGGCTAAATGGAATCGCTGCCGATCTTAATCTTAAGTGTACTTACATAAGCACACCTGTGGTCTTTTTACGGTAGTCTTCTATGAAGGGGCAGTAACTATAGCTAACAAACGGGCTGCCCAGTTTATGACTGCGAAACGCAATGTGCGAAAAATGCTACTAAAAAGTATGCTTTTTTACTTTTTTAAATTCCCAATTTCTTTCTCAGATCAATTCAATCAATTATTAAATTTCTTAAATCTTAAATCCAATATAGCAGACTACATTATCTACGGAAACTTTGCAACTATAGTGTTAAATAAGCATGGATAATTGCAAATTCCAAATAAATGTAAAAGGTGTGGCCACAAGACTACTTCTAAATTGGTTCAGTGGAAAGACATTAGGTAGCATGTGTGAAAACAGGACGGATACGCTCGCACGCGATATAATTTTTGGACCAATTCGTGTATTTAATCTGGAGCATACAGGAAACAGAAGGTGTTACTTTATAAATATTATTTGAAAAAACTAATTCCACATGATTTTTATTTTAATCGTCCGATAATTTTTTTTTGTTACAATATCTATTATGGTTTTTAAACATTCTTGCTATCCACGGCTGATAGAAGTTTAGAAGAAATTCAACTATTGAATATATCTTTTTTTATAATTTTAAATTTTTAACTGCAAATGTAATGAACCGGTAATTTAATTAAACTTGACAATTGAGACTATTAGCTTATAATAATCATGCTATTTTTGTGCTTAAGTCCAAATCCATTTTGATTATAGAATTATAGGCTTCGCAGTAAGCACTACGCTAATGTTTTCTACATAGTATTAACTATATCTGTCACATTATACTATTGGTGATACTATACTAGCAGGATCATCGGGATCACACTGATCCTTAATACTCAAAAGAAAAGAGGGTTCCGCCTTTTTCGGGTGTAAGTTTTGATTTATAAAACATGTCTTCCATTAGAACTGCATATAATCACGTGTGACTATCTACGCAAACGGAACTCCAAACATTTAATTTTTTTTTAGTTATCGCCAACTAAGTTCATGATGTTTGAATTCCACATTCGCTATTAGTTCCGCCATATAAGGTACAACGTATAAATGCATTTACCGCTTATTAAAACACTTCAAATTGCACAACCAAAACCATCAGCCACAAGGCTCACTTACAATACACGACTCACGAACGCAGTAGGGTCAACTTATTTTCGACCAACTACCTCGTTCTATAAGTGAAAAGTTTTTTGACATTCTTTTTTTAAATTAGGCGCTACCTTTAGCAGACTTAAAGACACCAGGTGACTACTGTTGCATAGGTACTTGTGTTAATGGGCAACGGTAACCACATCTGCTAAAGGATTTCATAAGCGCTGCCGACTTTAATAGGACCAGGCTTTAAAGTAGTTGCAGAGCACACTGCGTTTAACAGGACGCCCACACGAAATTCAAGAGTGTTGCCAATCATTTATTTATAGCTCCTTTTCAGAGCTGTTGGTCGTGAGGTGTAAAGAGCTCAATATAAATCTCCAGAGTCACACTTGACACCACGTTCCTTTCTCAATCGTACATCGTTCGGCTTTTTGCCCTTGCGCTCCACAATCGGTATCCCGTGTCTACAAAAACGACCGAATCAAAATTCCCCGATGCCCATCTTTTATTTATGCCCACCGTTTCGACTAACAGACGTAATTTTTTCCGGTAAACAATCAGTTTTGTCCGAAAAATGCGAGACATGAAGAAGACATAAAAAGGTAAGCGCAATCGTTGCCGGAATTATTTCGCTTTTTGTGCGCTTCATAAATATTGTGGCGCGTATGATTGGCGATGTTAGTGCGGTGGAATGACCGAGTGCGCTGCAGCTTTGGAAAATTGGGTTTTAGGAAAAAACTAAGTGGCACCAAACCTCTCTCTGCGCCAACTTTTACATTTGTCGGCAAACAACTTGAGAATATCAAGAACGATTTGAAAAGGGTTGTTCTAGATGCAAAAAGTTGAAATCCAACAAGGTACTAGTTTAAAGCAAAGCAATAGTTTTTTTTTTAAATAGCTACAGACAATCAATGACAGTAGCCAGTGTGGCTACTGTCATTGATTGTCTGAAAATAACGTAAGTTACGTTTAGGATTCTGTCAGAGAAAAAGCTACCAGGAGTGATGAGATGCATAGAATATTCAGAAAAAAATAGGTAAAGATTGACTTCGCCTGCGTTGCAGACAGACTCACGTACCAAAAGACAAATGTACTTGTACCCCACGATAGCTTTTTGTAAGAGGATAGTTACTGGGTGGTCTCCTGCAAGGAGATGGTTACTGCCGTCAGACGGGCTGCCCAAATGACTGCGAAACGCAGTTTGCCATACCACTACTAGCCAAAATCAGAACAGAGCCAACTATGAAAAGTACTTTCTAAAGTTGGCCCTGTCGGAAATGGAACCCGAGATCCCTAACACAGAGCTTTAAAGCAAGCATCTTAACCACTTGGCCAAAGCTTTCAAAAAAATAAAAAAGTTATTAAAAAATTTAAAGAAGAATTTAAACCTGTCCTTTAAAACAATCGCTGAATGAATCTGTAGACAATTCCATGCACTCGAAGATATAGGTGTAGATGTCGTAGGGTTTATCTTCGCATCTCCTATAAGTTGTTAAAAAAGCTCACCAAATAACTTAACGTCTGTATGACTTATTGCCCATTGTTCCATGTCTCATTTATCGTTTTTAATTCACCAAATATAACGCAACAATGTCGCTAGTCTCTCATCAAAATACCGATCAACATATCGTATTACAATGGTCTCGATGGCTCGGTGAAAATTACTCTCGTACCGGTTCTAGTGTAAGAAACACCGTGGAATATTGCCGTTCGCGCTAATGACGTGCACGTTTCTGTGCTTTAATTGCACACAAACAGACAGACACATTTAAAAGATGGCTCCGCAAGTGGATTCAGTTGAGTCCGCTGAAGGAGCTCAAAAGTATCCAACGGAAAAGTTAAGTTTGCCGGACAAGTTTTGCCGCATGAAAAATGTATGAGCCCGAGTAGCTCAAAAAGCGCGAGTAGGCAAAAACATAAAGTATTGAAGATGATTTTGATTGGTGTACTGTTTGATGGTAGTGAGACGCCATGAGAAACGCATCAATGGTTTAAACGCGTACCACATTGCGTTATAAGTGTCAGTATTTATAGTAATTTCATGATTAATCCAGCTAGTCAGAGATTTCTTGCTTGCTAATTGCATAAACATCTGTTCGCTAGCTATTCTTTGCTGGAGTCATCACAATGTGAATGTCTATATGTCTGTCGAGCTTATGATAAAAAAAAACTTAATATAAAAAATTAAATTATGTTTCTGTTTATAAAAAATATTTTTAATGTTATAATATTTTTTACCTTTTTATAGTTAATTGCTTTTTTAATAAATAAAATAAACAGTGATTGTAAATGCCCTACACACCTTCATAAGATAAGAAGATTCATAAGAGAATGGGCTCTGAAGTCCCTCACTCACTGTTGAAACACAACAGCATACTACCTTTATTTCATGGTGCTTTTCAGGCACTTTCTGGTTACTGCCGCCAGCCACTGCTAACCGTCATTGTATTTTAGTTTCATTAAAATCATATTCATACATATATTTATCAACAATTTGTGTCAAATAAAAAATGTTTCCCGAAATTCGATCACGACGCAGTCGGCGTCTCTAATAACAGCGCGTTGGTAAGTGTAGTAATTCGTGTTTTATTGGAGGAATACGCCATACACTTCATTTAATACTGCCATTATAGCCATAAACGTCCTTCGAGGCAATGCCTCCGAACTTTTTCTTCACTT
The DNA here is from genome assembly GCA_944738685.1 of Synanthedon myopaeformis. Lineage (NCBI taxonomy): Eukaryota > Metazoa > Arthropoda > Insecta > Lepidoptera > Sesiidae > Synanthedon > Synanthedon myopaeformis. The sequence goes on along the minus strand of OX122938.1, from coordinate 2,323,821 downwards.
ATATTATAGGACAGCTTGTCAGATACTCGTACATACGAAAAATGTAAAGACATATATATTATGTGAATAAGTTCTGTTCTCTAGAACGAAACGCAATATTGAACACTATGTACTTACTTCTGTTTTTTAAAGAAATCTATATGCTGCCAAAGTAACTTCATACTTGGGTTATTTATGTGTTGAAAACATAAACATTTTTGATAAGTTTTTCAGTGATGGTATAAGAAAATTTTCTTTTTGTAGCTGGTTATGACGAATGGATACGAAAATGGAAACCAAAGGTTTTGACGGCTTGTCCTAATAAGGACATATCCCTGCAATACCCCTGCAATATTTGTCTCGTAAAAATAAACCTGCATTAATACAGGGACCATTAATACTTATTATAAAATACTAAATTTGAATTTTGAAAAATGTTAACTTTAAAGTCTTATGAAAATTTGAAAGTGAGTTTATTTCTTTGTTACACTTTTACATTTGAAATTTAATAGAACGAAATGTCGTCATTGCTATTTTCAAATCTACTTGAACATCTCACTAAACACATTTAACTGTAATAAACACTACAATAACCCTCAAATACAAACATGATCCTATCAACCTGCCATTCCCCATTCCCCAGTAGGGCGCCAACCCTCCAATGCGCGATGGGGTCGCAAACACCCAGACCACCCGTGGGACATTATCTAATCCGAATTAACTATTATAAAAAGCGCTCACTCGTTAGCGAATGCTCCCTCAGATAACGGCCACTATCATAGATTTGGATTACAGCAAGTTAATTCGGTCGCGTGGCAGCTTGCCCTAATCTTTGGTAACTTTTTGTAAAGTTGTCACTCAAGACTTGCTAGAGCGGAAGATTTCATCTGTGAACCAAGTAGAAATGTAAGTCACTAATTAAAAGCGATAATATCGTTGGATTTTTATTAGTAATCCTATCAAACGTTTAAAAGGATATTTGTAAAAACATCCATAATCTCGTTGCAAGTACAAATAAATATGGAACTTGATTTATTTCTTTATTTATATATTTATTCATAAACAGTTAAATTAAAATAAAATGGTGTTTCATAAAGTATTTATCCTGATATTAATAAGGTTTTCCTTAGACCAAATAAAGACTATAGACAGAATTTTGCGGACAACATTGTAAAGCCGGTTTTATAATCATGTGTTCATAGGCCATTAATTGTATTGTGATTTTGTGCTCCAAGTTATAACCTAAATTTTCATGACAACTGCATCTATTTTATCTAATTTATTTGCTCTAATTTATCTAAATCTAAATTAGACATGTCAGTAGCATGGTGTAGGAATCAATAGTTTATTTATGTATTTATAACTGTTCTATACATATCCGTACTAATATTATAAATGGGAAAGTATGTTTGGATGTATTGATGTTTGTAACTCTTTCACGCAAAAACTACTGAACCGATCACCATAAAATTTTGCATACACGTTGTCTGGGACACCAGAAAGGATATAGGGTACCTTTTATCATTCAATGCGGACGAAGTCGCGGGCACCAGCTAATTATAAAATAAATTCGATGCCAGACTCTGTCTTTTTCTCCGCTTACTACTTATAAACCAGCCATCGGAATTTGAAACGGTTTTCACTAATTGAAAGAGCGATAAACTAAAAAAATTTGTGTATATAATTTTCAGAAGACAAATGCATCCTAGCGAAACCGTGAGCTAATTCAAAATCTAATTCAAAATAATGCGACCCCTACGAGTACATACACCATAGTTGATCATTTGATCGCAGAACGCAACTTCATTATACGCACATTTGCGAATCCCGTAAACACATAAACATTCATTGTATCACAACAGGAGAACCGTCCAACACTTTGTCAACTTGTCACCACATCTGTTACAATAAAGCACTCAATGACCACTTTAAATTGACCTCCCTCTTCGCTCTTTATTACAAAAAGAAACGTCAGTCGTGTGGGTCTTTAAAACTGGCTGTCTAGTGTAATTGTGGTCGCAGTGCAATGATACAAGTGAAAAACCTGATGATACACATAAATAATCACTTAATTGGTTAGTTTCAATGACAACACAGTAGTTCTCTTACCCCTGTGTCTGCACTTTGAGGGGTTAAGTGAACCATAATATTTTTATACTGATCTGTTTCGGTTTTGAATGCATTAGATAATAATTTATAAATTCCAGTGATTAAAAATCTAATAATATGCAAATAAATATACAAAATAAATCTTTATTTGCACAAACACATATCTACACATGTTACAATAAAAAGTATATTCTATATTGTTATTTGAGTTTACTCCTTAAGAATCGGTTTGCATATCTATATATACTATTATATAAAGTTGAAGAGTTTGTTTGTTTGTTTGGTTGTACGGGCTAATCTCAGGAACTACTGGTTCGAATAGAATAATTATTTTTGTGTTGGATCAGTTCATTTATTTATCGAGGAAGGCTTTAAGCTATATAACATTGAGAACGCGGACGAAGTCGCGGGCACCAGCTAGTATTATATAATATATAAGCCCGTGGTATGAAAATTTAGGGAGTAAAATCAAAATTGTCACACGGTATGCGTTACGTTCTATTTTTGAATATTCTAGGAGTTTCGGATATATTGGGTCATCAACACAATATTATTTAAAAAAATAACAATGTTGAATAGTGAAAATTTAAATTTTATAATCGTTCGTAAGGAGTAAACTCCAGTCGTATGTCGGAGCTGACACTCACAATTCTTTTTTTCCTAATAACTGCTTTATTTTAATGTTATTAAATTTATTAATTAATAAATAATTGAAACATGCTAGAGTTGTGGAGCTACATATTTTTACAAAAATAAAACTGTTCTGGGCTTGTTTTTTTGAAGTTTACTCCTCAAGAATCGATTTTCATCAAATCAAATGTCACATGTCACACGTTACGCGTTACAAGCTACAATATGCTTCAATACATATTAATATAGTATAATATATTATATTAATGTTTTAATTATATTTATTAAATTATTTATATATCGTTCGTAAGGAGTAAACTCCAGTCGTGCGTCGGAGCTGACATACAAGCTTTTTTTGAAATATTTATCATATTATTTTAGATGTTTTTTAGTTTAAAAAACAGTATACTATTTTTTATTATTAAATAATAAACTTTTCCAGTATAATTTTTTTATTCGAAATATTTTAGTTTTAGCAAAGAACGGTCATTTCACAATTCCCAAGTACACGATTAAAGTGCAATATAAAAATAAATAATTGCATTCATTCACACACACAAAAAAAACATCATCGCACTAAAAATTTTTACCTCTGTATCAAGTGGTCATTTGATCGTATCAAAATGGTTTGTAAGTATCGATACACACAAAAAATCGACTAAGCCTCTGCATCGAGCAACAACATAAATTACTCGAAAAACAAAAGGCAAAAGCGCCAATAAATTATTCGAGGGAAACTACTAAAGTCACCGTGTAACTAAATTAAACTGCAGTTCTGGTATTATGTTATCTCGACTTCTTCGGTAGTCCCCCCTGCGGAGCATCGAGATGGCAAAAAATCAACGCGTTCAAATCTGCGCCCTGTCATTAAAACCGGCTGATTTAGAACTACGCCACAGAGGAGTGACATTGACACTTTTCTCAGACAAACTTATGAAGTGAGGAGACTAAGATATTATATAGAGACTTGACCTGAATGCTTTGGATTTGGACTCGACGGACCTGTTTTGGAAAACTCAAAGAAAAATTATGGTCTTTACTTGACTGACTAGTCTTGGGTCTGCTATTTTTTATTTTAATTTGAATTTTGCCTTTTATATTTAAAAAAAGGCTATTTTAAATTGCTATTTTCACAAATGACACTGGCAAAATTTTTGGCATTTGTGACGGGAAAATCTTTGGCGTAATAATGATTATACGATGACATATCGCAAAAACAAATATAAAAAATCAGTTGCTATTTGCGCCATCTGATGGGATGAAAATAAAACTTTTTGTCACTTCAGTCTGCTAGTATTATATTTAATGTCACTATTCACTGACAGATGGCGCTTTTAATGTCACTTTTCACTGACAGATGGCGCTATTTGACGCAAATCGAAATTATACTAAAATTATAGATATATATATAAGCGTGATGTTATATAACCTAAAACCTTCCTCGATAAATGGACTATCCAACTCAAAAAAAATTTTTCAATTCGAACAAACAAATAAACTCTTCAGCTTTATATAATAGTTATAGTATATATAGCCTATGTTGTTAGCTGATAATATGGCTTTCTATAAGTTAAAGAATTTTTAAAAATCGTTTCAGTAGATTAGAAGTTCATCGCGGACAAACAACGTGACACTAAATTTTTATATACATATATGTTATAGAGATATTACAGTCACTTGATTGTAGTTGATTGATAGGTAATTACCGTCGCCTTTAACATATATTATTAGGACCATAGCAGGATTAAGAATAGGTATTGGGAAGGGATCCCTTAGTCATTCCATTTAAAAAAATCTTTCATCAAAAGTTAGAATAGAATTTCAGGATGCGGGCGAAGTAGCGGGCACCAGCTATCTAAAAATAAAGTATAATATCAAGGGTCAATGTATATTTTTCAGGCGTTATATCATTTATTTTTCAAGGCATTTATTCATTTATAAAAAATTTAAATACTGTGTCCATTTATATAATTAAATATACTTTTTTATACATTTTTGCTTGCTTAAACAAAGCCCTTAATTAACTTGTAAGTCGCCATGCTTTTGGGATAATAAAAAAAGAGATAAATATTGCATTCTACTAGGGTGGTTCGAATAGACACGCGGTGAGCACAGCGGGCGGTGTTGTCTGGGACACGGTCCAATAACTGTCACCACTTCTTTGTTATGTTAATTGAAGAGTTCTCTTTCAGTTAACTGTGTTACAATATACCGTTTTGAAAAATCACCTTTAAATTTATTTAATTATTAGGCTCTCTTATCTATTGCTATGTCTAAGAGTATCCATACTTCCATACTTATAATATTTATTTGAAAAGGCTTAACAACTAAAGACATACTTAATCACAATATACAACACTCACAGAAAGGAATATCACAAGTGTGAATTTAAATTATAGGAAAGCACAGCGTTATTGGAAATTAAATTATACATGAATCAACAAATGTCATATAAATGTGATCAAAAATACAAATACCCAGAACCATTTTCATACCACAAATCAACAAAAAAGAGAGAAACAATTCAATAATGCAATTCAGAATGACAAATAAGAAAAATTATATTATAATATACATTATTAATTTGAAAGTAACTCTGTCTGTCTGTCTGTTACTTTTTCACGCCTTAACTACTCAACCGATCATAATCCTTCATGAAATCATGAAATGTTTCTCCGCTAACTTCTTCTAAATCATCCAACGGATTTTGATACTGTTTTCCTTAATTGAAAGAACGATAAAAAAAGGAAGGTTTGTGTTTATAATTTTTAAAAATCTCCAACTTTTTAAAGGTCGCCAGCGCACTTGTAGCCTTTATGGCGATGCTTGTGTTAGACTACAGTAGTCACATGTCCACATAAATACCATAAACTTGCCATAACCATAGCATGTTAATAATAATTAAGTTATTAACTTAATTGCATACATGAAAACTAAGCGAAATGTTAGCCTTACAATGAAACACACTGAAGCTAGAATATTTTATTAAGATTACAAAGATACTTGTTGTGTAACCCAATATACCTGTGTAATATATCAAATCGGAAACTTTGAAATCTTTAAAACTTTAACAAAAAATCAATAATGTCGTCAATCTTTATCTGTGCCATCAACAAGTAGATTTTAAAGGCGCCGACCGCGTCATCGGTGATTAGTTTGAAGATTTACACCTCATTTAGTTTTAAATGGTCATTTGACGGTGGTCGCTGGGATATCTTCAAACATATACACTTAGTATGGGGTTGCCCAAACGTATCGGTTCCGCAAAACTGCCGATTTAAAATATATTTATTGATGTCGTGTTGAAAGTGTGTGAAAAAAACTAAATGAAATGACTATTATTTATGTAATTAAAGCATCTGATCACCATTACAATAGGCAATAGTATTAAAAAAAAAAACTTGTTTAATACAAAAAAAATACAAAGAATATATTACTTGTAACGTACACGTATTCACTTAAGGCACACGGCCGTCCACAACACAGTTTTTTATTCAATTCCTATCGTCATTGAAGCCTCGCATGATCTCTTTCTAGTTTAACTCTATTTGTTAAACGTAAAAAAACATATAAAAACGGTAGCCTAAAAATGCTAAACACATTTATTTACACTTAACTAACTAGAGGACCGAGAAATTCCTCAAATGCTCTCAGTTAAGGGTTGAAACTAACTCTTTTTGATTGAAAGACCAGATGTTATCGGTATATTTAAGTTTGTTTGAAAATTTTTGTCCTGTACGACTGGCGGGCAGTCAAAGAATATTGGACCACGCTTTTATAACCCTCCAATTAATAAGATGTCATAGGAAAGGGTGCGTTTTATTATTACTGTGTCAAATTTAAAAAATCTTACTTTGATTTTTTTTTTTGTGTTCGTGTAACAAATTAAGAGTAGATAAATCTACTCTTAATTTGTTATACGAACAAATTAAGAGATAGCATTAGATGTTGTTGTTAAAAGATAGCATTAGCATTTTACAATCTCAAGTATTCTCAACTCAACCTGAAGCAGATAAAAATATATTATGTAGCTATTTATTTATCTATGCCAATATTATAAAGAGAGAAGATTTGTATGTTTGTAATTAATAAACTCAAAAACTACTGGACCGATTTTCAAAATTCTTTCACCTATAGAAAGCTTCATTATCAGCGAGTAACATAGGCCATATTTTATAAAGTTACGCGGGCGAAGTCGCGTGCAACAGCTAGTTGTATATGTATATATATATACCTATATATCTGCACTTGTTAAATTGTTTGTACTTGACTATTAATTCAGCCAAAATTACTGTCTATAAAGCTATAATTGGGAACATAGGCTCATTTTATAACGTAAGCATTCACTAAGAAAGTATTTTTGAAAATTTTAACTCCGTGCGAAGGTGAAGGCGGGTCGCTACTTTTAAAATAAAGTCGCTGTCCGCTTCAGTAAGTTTATCAGCTAACTTCTTCTAAAACAACCTGATTTTGTTCGTTTTTCATTAATTAATGAAGTAACATCTGGGTAAATATATAGCAGCTAATTTCACAAACGACTCTTATTGCTTTACTTATTCGATCAGGCGTTATGAAATGTATGAAACTATGAACGTACTGTTAACAAAGATTATTTTATGATACACAAAACTCATTCTATTTGTGAAAACCGTATTAAAATAAAAAAACAGATGCGGCTTTTTAACGCAACATTTTTAATTAAATTTTTAATGAAAGAAATGGTTTTTGTGAGTCATCCGTAACAGATAGAGATATTATGCCATCGCGGAGTTTTCTTTAGGATTTTAGTAAAACTACATTTCTCTATTACCTACTTCATTTTTATGTATCTCTTAAGATTTAGCCTACATAAGCAATATAAATTTATTTTTCGGCGACTTGGTTGCAAAATATTGTTATTTTTTTCTACTTACTTAATACCTACTTAATTAGGTTTTAAAGCTTACATTTAAAGCTTTAGTGATAAATTGTCTAACTGATGTTGAAAACCGTATCAAAATCCGTTGCGTCTTTCAGGAAAAAGTCATCGGAAATACAGACAGTCAGAGAGACATACATACGCGCGACCACTTCAATTTATAAATTTAATTTTTATAGATATACATAGAATAGAATAGATATAAATAATACCAAAAAAAAATACGATCCAAAGTATAATCCCCTACATAATTAAAAAGAAATTACTACCAATAAACCATTTAGTAAGTATTAAATTAACAAGGAAATGGCCCGGGAACGTTTGTTCGCATGATTTACAATCTAATTGGTCGAAATGGTTTGTTTATAAGCAATAGGAATTAATGAACTTATAAGTAAGTATTAGTAATAATAAAGAATAGTATATTTGTGTTGAGTAGAGATTGTTATCGCGACACAATTCCGTCCAATGAAGTCGGAAATACACGAGAATGCGGCGGTCGTGTGATGTGTAGGAAACATTTTGCTATAGACTTAACAATGTTATAGACAAACCGTTCTTCTATTTCTATATCTATATTTATACATACTAGCTGTTGCACGGGACTTCGCCTGAGTAACTTTATGAAATATGGCCTATGTTACTTACTGATAATGTAGCTTTTTATAGGTGAAAGAATTTTCAAAATCGATCCAGTAGTTTTTGAGTTTATAATTTATAGTCTTCTCTCTTTATAATATTATTATAGATTATAAAATAATGTATCAGTTGGCTTCTGTCTCTTCCTTCGCTAATATCTTTGGATTTTGATGGCGTTTCCAAGGAGGGAATGAGCGATAAACAAGGAAGGTTTATTTTTTTATATATTTTGCAGAAGACAAATTGCATTTATGCGAAGCTAAACTCGCTTAACTTCATTAAACTCTGAATGTTAAAATTAAAAGATTCTCGATTAATGGAAAAGATATAATTAGAGATACGTAATTTTCGTATTTACAAAATAGATGCGAATTTATGTGAAAATTGTATATTTTTAACTGCGAAATATTCAATATTTTTTATTTTTATCAAAAAAAATCATTTTAATACAATATTTTTTATACAATGAGTGAGAATGCGTCACTCGTTATATCAGTAAGAAGGAATCTAAAAGATGACGGATACATGTACGTTACGAGTAATATTTTCTTTTAGCATATTATATATATATATCGAATAGCTAAAGGATATATCCTTTAGCTATAGAGTGATGTAGTTACATTTCGGATGTAGATAATGAGATATGTACGAGTAACTAAAGCTCAAACTTTATCCATTGATTTTGTGTTATCATAATTTTTGTGAATTCCCTCCCAACATTTTGGTACACTTTTCTATAAATTATAAAATACCAATGCTTTACAATGTACCAAATATATATATATATATTTCTTTCTTTCTTTCTATGGAAGCAAATTTAAAGACATTTTCACATAAAAATATTAGTAACCTCTAATCCCTTATATGGGCTATAGAAAAACTCCACAGGTGTTAGTTATCAACAGTGGATCGAAGGGTCGAGCGCTTTTTCGATTGCGTTGCGCCGCTCTGGATAAATGAGTCACAAAAGGTCGGTCCCCAATGAATTTTTGTCGATTAGCCTTTTACGAACCGAAATGCGGTTTCCAAAAAATATTTCGAGCATCCACGCTGTCCGATTTGGTGTGTGCACCTGCCTAAAAAAACTATTTGTAATAAATAGAATCATATTATCAGCGGACAGGACAAATTCTCTTACATCCAACGTCAGTAAATTTTTATTTTTTATTTTTGCTAGAGACAGTGCGTTCCGCAATCATAAACTTGACAGCCCGATTAGTAGCTAAGTTGCTGAAGTGATAGCAAAGTAATACAACAGTACTTGTGCGAGTAAGGGTTGCTAGACACGTTTTCAATTTTTTTAAATTGTTTCTTACACTGTATACTATAATGTTTGATAGCATACTTAAACTCTATAGTTTTACTTGTGTTTTCATTGGACCGAAATCATTTACCATCAAATATACTTTCCAATTTATACGTTTCAACAAGGTTTCAACTGTTTTTTTCGTGACATCCGTGGCACATACCTACTCGTACTCATAAAGAATTGTAGTTTTAATAACATTTTAACAACATGATTTATAAATGCAATACGCCTTACAACATGTGAATGCAATATTTTACGTTTGGATGTCTTCTAAATATTCACGTCAGGAACGTTTATATTCGGTGTTTTTTTTTTAATTATTAATGGTGGCGGGCAAGCTGACGGTCCATTTGATGGTAGGTAGCAACCGTCGCCTAAGGGCACAAGCAACACCATTATACAAGTGCGCTAGCTGTAGCTAGAAAAGTGCTTCCTTTTAAGATTACCATCTAGTCTAAGACTAATGTGTAATTTTGCTTTAACCTACTTTACTAACTGTAATATTTACTAAGAATAATGTCCAATAACACGATTCTTATGTCTCTATTAAGGAGAAAACACTTTGCTATTGTGTTCTTTACAGAAAACTCTTGCTTTACAGAAAACAGTTGTGAATTAAAAGCGCGAGCTGCATTTGGGCAGCCCGTCTGACGGCAGTAACCACCCCCTTACATAATACCACCGTGAAATAACAGCATAATATGTGCTGTTATGTTTGGTGAGTATGTAAGGGATGCCAGAGAACATTACCCTATCCCTTCCTTATCCCTTATCCTTAATTCTACTATGGTCGGCAGCACACTTGCAGCACCTGTGGCGTTGATTGTGTTATAGGCGACAGTAGCCACCTACAGCCAAGTGGACCGTCAGCCTGTCTGTCGACCTTTACATTAAAAAAATCTCACCCAACCCTCAGAAAAAGTTACAAAGTATTTATTTTGATCTATCACTGATTATGTATTTAACCAATTAGTTTTTATCTGCCAGCTATTTGGAACTTAAATAAATTATTTTTAATAATTAAATGAAACAGGTGAAACTTTAAACAAACAGACCCTAATATAAACATTTTTAATCTATGAATAAATGGGAACAATAAAATTTTCGTATAACTACATCTATTTATTTGTTCAAGCAACGTTTTGAAAAGGATTTCAACTTCACCCTCCGATACGACCTATCTAATCTGATTAATATTGCCGATAACTTATGATATAAATAAGCATAAAAACTTAACGAGCGATTCAATTTACAACTAATCCATGTGGTTACGATCGAGTGGAATAAAAATTCAAAAGTATATTTTTTATCACAGAGAACCAAAAAACTTGGAGAAGGTGGTGGTGGTGGTTGCTGGAAGAGTGGATGGCAAGAGATCTCGTGGCAAGTCTCCTAGCCGATGGACAGACCAAGTTGTGGCTCTTACAGGCCTTACAGTTGCGAAGGCTATGAGAAAGGCTGAGGACAGGACAAGGTGGACATTTCAGAGCGGGCACGATTTTCAGAAATTAAGAAGACAACTTTATCCAAAAGGTATAATTTTTATCTTACAAAAATAAAAAAAAATATACCTGACTCTAAATGTGATTTTATCTGCTTAATTTTTGTCAACTACGCAATGAATTTCACTACTCGTAGTTTCACTTTATCTTTTAAAATTTTAACGCTACTTCACCCGCGTGGAATATATTAGCCTATATCAATTTTGAAATAATATTCAAACTATTGGTGAAAGATTTTTATTAAATCGCATGAGTATATTTTCTAAGATTACATTCAAACAAACATACAAACATTACCTCTTTATAATATTAGTAATGGTATAGATAACACCTTTCAAATGGCCCAACGAATCCCAACGTCTTCAACGAATCCCTTGAAATGCTTCAATGAAACCTTTTGAAAGACACATCAAATATGTTGTGTCGATGTTGCAAAGAGTGAAAGTTAGATTGCAGATCTACAAGAATCACGACTTACGACTATAATACTAAACTTAACTATACGTTGAATGCATACTGCATTTGGAACATTGACTTCCCATAACAATTTGCTTAGCATACGTTTTCCTGGTTGTCATTATGTGCCCATATAGTACAGGATCAGAAGAGAGGTCGTCTTTCACCCATCTTTTTTTTAATGTTAAGGTCGACAGACAGGCTGACGGTCCACTTGATTTTAGGTGGCTACCATCGCCTAGGTGCTGCCGACCATAGAAGGATAAGGAAGGTATGGGGTGATGGGCTCTGGCATCCCTTACTCACTCACCGAAACATAACAGCACATATGGTGTTATTTCACTGTGGTCTTCTTTAAGGGAGTCAGCCTGTCTGTCGACCTTAACATAAAAAAAAATTAAAAATATTTTTGAAAAACAATTAGGATTTCTTTATGAACTTGTTTATGATAATGAAACCACAGATCTGATTATACAATAAACAACCGAAAATAACTCGACTTCTCATTTGCGGTAAGATTTTATTATCGTTGCCAGAAATCGAGAGTTCAAAAATGTAAATTATTTTCTTCTTATTATACATATAAAGCGATTAGATTAATTAGATATTAGATCTAATGAAAGTTAAGCTGTTTTAAACTAATATTATGAAATGTGTTTGTACTAGCGATCCGACCCCGGCTTCGCGTTGAGTTAAAATTTTCAAAAATCCCTTCTTTACCGATGCTTACTATATAAAATGAACTTATGCTCCAGATTTCAGCTTTCTAGACTCCTAGTAGTTTTGGCTGTGCGTTGGTAGTCAGTCAGGACAATTATTTTATAAGTAGGTACTTACTTATATTTGTACTACGAATATGTATTATGTTTTCTTTGATACTTATAAATTTACGACTAGTGGCAGGCACATTGGACACAATAGCTGCATTTTGCGGTGTTCTTGCATTTGCGCCAGTCTGGCGGCAGTATAACCACTTTCTTATTGAAGACCATAATGAAATAACATCATGTATGTATGTAAGAGATGCCAGAACTCATTTCTCTATCCCTTACTACGTTCTTTTATCCTTAATCATACTAAGGTTTGCAGCGCTCTTTCAACACCTGTGCTGTGTTGTGTTACTTAGCTTGCTTGTGTTACTTGATGAAAGGTATATATGTAGGTACAATATCATACATATATACATCAAGTTAGTAGACCGTCAGCTAATACATTAAAGAAAAATCCACAAAATTTACCTATACACATCTCATTAGACATTTAATTAGGTATAAGCAATCTTTTTGACTTGATATTTTGGGTCTTTACAATAACCATTGCTCCTACATTCAAGGTCACGTCATAACATACATAAGACATGTCATAATGTCATTACACATTGAGTTATCGAATGATTTTTTCCTAGATGGTGTGTTCGCGGTAATAAAATTGTTGAGTCGCGTCGTGGAAGAGTTTACGTAATTGTCGCGTAACACGTGGAAGCATCGTAAGATCTCGACACTCGCCTCCGCTACATTAAACAGTTCACTGGTAAACATTTCTATTCACGGATCATAATTCAGACTAAGTAGCTGTGCCAGCGACTTTTTGAAAATCACCCAAAGAACCTAACATTATATATGTTAAAAACCAGATAATAAACTATCTGTGTGCCAAATTTCATCCAAATCCGTTAAGCGGTTTCTGAGATTAGCGTGCACAAATGCACAAAGTTTTTTTTTGTAATATTTATGTACAGACACGACTCGTTTACTATTGTATTATAGCTTCTGGCTTTGCACTGTTGTAGTAGTCCAAATAATAATTGTAATTTATCTTAATAAGACATTCCTAATTTGCAAAGTAGATCGAATTGTTTTTACATTTAACTGGCGACCAGTCCGCACGGCTTCACACGCATGCATTTCTCTGCAAATTATATGACACACCTTCGTCGTTTATCTCTCCTTCCATTAGTGAAAACCGTATCAAAATCCGTTGGGTGGTTTACAGAGAAACAGATATATATATACATAAATTATGTAGATTTATTTTTATAATGCAGATGAAATTTTGGTGTATTTTAAAAACTCTATGCATATTTTTTTTTCAAACAATTTTCTCGATACTCGTATCAACAGTATTCTGAAGCATTAAGGGTCCAAACGAAAAGCAACCGTTTTATTTAAGTTTTAAGTTTGCGATTTCTATTAAAATATAACTTAGTATTAAATTGTAAAAGAGCCTAACTTCCGTAATGTAGTAACGTAATAAAAATTAACATATAAAATAGATAAATAAGATAAAGAAGTCTTTATCAACAAGCTGTTTAGAGTAATGTAATGCATACATATAAAGTGGCTTTAAAAAAAGTAGGCAAATTTTAATTTTATAAATACTCTTTTAGTAAATTTAGTGATTATGTAAGATCTTGGTACTTCTAATAATTTCGTCATAGCCACCAACATTCCAACTCAACCACCTTTGTAAAATAAAAAACATAACGCCTGACAAAATATAATATGAGCAATATAAAGCTTGACATGTTTATTGCTGTTATCGGTGGCTCTTATAAATTTACTAAGCGTTGGATTTTAATTTAGGCGTTGGATTTGGACTAGCTGTTGCACACGACTTCGTTTGCTTTATTAAGTATAAATATTACCTAGGTTACTCGCTGATAATGTAACTTACTATAGGTGAAAGAACTTTAAAAATTGAAACATACAAAAATACAAATCTTTTTTCATTATAATAGTGATCCCTCGGGAATAGTACTTTTTTATGAATGAAAGGTACCCTATGTAACTTCGTGATGATCTGTTGAGTAGTTAAGGCGTGAGTAGTGAGTAGTAAAATTTTAAATTTTACTAATATTGTAAGATTTACCTAAATAAATTGTAATTTTAATGTAATTTGCAATGAAATATTTAGTCTTTCAAACGACTGCATATCTCATTGCAAATTCTATACATAACCACATTGTATACAAATACAAACAATATGGTTATGTATAGAAATCTTTACTCGTTAATATTTGCTTGAAGTTCATTCGTGTAAACTGTAAACCATTGTTTCTAAATACTTCCTGTGACATTAAACATCAACGCTGACGAATATTGAAGTTTCAAATATCCGTTAAGCTATGTTAATGACTCCTTTACCTGTGACTTTATTTTGATCAGTGTGTCTTTTTAAACCCCGACGTCCCGAGGAAAACGGGGTGTTATAAGTTTGACGTGTGTATCTGATTGTTTGTTTGTTTGTTTGCATTGAATAGGCTCCGTAACTACTGGACCGATTTGAAAATTTCTTTCACTGTTGGGAAGCTATATTATCAGCGAGTAACATAGGCTATATTTTATAAAGTTACGCGGGCGAAGCCGCGTGCAACAGCTAGTATAACCTTATATATGGGTCCAGTTGATGCCTGCAAATAAAATAATTTTAATTATTTATGTAAAACCAAATATATTTTATGAATGATGAAGTTTGAATACTTTTTGAAAAATAGGCAAACACCCCATTCTATTACACAACTTAACTCTACACCTCATAAGTAATAAGTAAAATTGAAAGTTTCAACTCAATTTGAAACATACACGACATCTTTGGAAAGTGTAGTGCTCGTATGTGACACTTCCTGAAAATATATAATATGTGTTGACGAACTGGTTCTTATTACAGGAACAGATCAATAACTCTTTAAAATCACTTCCCATCTTGTCAGTCGTAGATATATAAGTCATATAAGTAATGTCTTAATCTCTTTAAACGATAAACTAAGTATCTACAACTTATCTTATATGTAAACCTTAAATAATATTATGTACGTCAGAATAATGATAAGTTTATCACAGTCGCACTGAAAGTCTGGATTCTAATAAGTATAACTACATTTTATATTTATGATCTAAGACGTCGTATACTAAGAAGATCTACAAGCTATAATTAAAAATTATAAACTAACCTCCTACTAGAAAGTCCATACAGC
Organism: Synanthedon myopaeformis; assembly: GCA_944738685.1. Classification (NCBI taxonomy): domain Eukaryota; kingdom Metazoa; phylum Arthropoda; class Insecta; order Lepidoptera; family Sesiidae; genus Synanthedon; species Synanthedon myopaeformis. The sequence continues at coordinate 2,308,306 of OX122938.1, read as the reverse complement.
CCATTGTATGAGTCCATACAGGCTATAAGTATCTGCTGTAAATTGCTGAGGAGTTGGGTGTCCCGCAGACTGCTTGATGTCATGGACCATTATACTATGTCATGGAAACAGTATACAAATTTCACATAATTTGAAGTTAGTGAGATCCCTTTATCAACTGGGAAATGTGCTGAGGATCTTCAAAAGCCTGAACAGATCCTCATAAGTTATATCATCATGCCCCGGGCGTTGGGGATTAAAAAGAAGCCCTTGTAAGATTGCGTCACCCATTTGGAATCCATACTGGAAGTCGTCGACTATATCTCAATGCAATGACCTTGAGAAAGATCTGTGTTTCTTAAGTGGACTGTCCCGATCTGCTCTCTCAAACTAACTTCCGTGAATCGTGATGTACCTCACGATCTTCTTATATGTTTTCCCCTCCCCTGTATAGAACTAATTCAAGTCGATTAGCTCCTCTTTGTAGAATGTGCAGTGGCTTTTTTAGACAAGATTTCTTCATTGTTTTTAGGTCGACAGACAGGCTGGCGGTCCAAAGTTGACCTTGCTGGGAATCGAACTCGGAGCCCCAAAAACAAATCGTGAAACCAGTCACCTTAACCACTAGACATAAGGACTCGATAAAAATAGCATCGATCGATTATGTGAAGAAGGGTATGTGAAGAAACCATATGAACAGGTGATATTTATTTTATGAAATTAACAAACTCTATCGAAGGTTAATAAAATGCGCATGGTTAACACACTTTTAGTGTTTAATATTAATAAAATTAATTAAGTATTCAACTAAACTTTCCACAAGTAAGTAGTTGATTTGGTCCCGATTACAATATGGGTAATGTGTTAATCTAATCAATCAATAAACTTATATAATTATTTTACATAACATGTCTGTTAATTTTTATAAAAGTAACACAGCATAATACTATAGTTTTCATACCTTTACATGTTTTTATATCTCGCCGCGTCTGTCTGTCTGTACGTCTGTCTGTCTGTCTGTCTTGATGTATGTATGTATGTTCACCTTGAGCTCAAAAACTACTGAACGGATTTTCATGCGGTTTTCATCTATCAACAGAGTGATTCCTCTGGAAGGTTTTTGTTAAGGTTTTATCCTGGAAAATTGTTAGGGTCCCGATGGCTTGCAAATTGGAGCATACTAAGCACACGCCAAACATAAAAATCCAATAGATTTTATGACGGTAGAATACAGTCTGTCGTACCACTACTAAAATACAATAGATAGATAGAGTCGTCTTCTTCATTGCTGAAGGTCGTGCCCGTCCTGCAATTCCTTGGCGACATCGACCAACAGCTGTTTCCATTTCACCCTTTTCTCAGTCTTTCTCATAGCCTTCGCAACTGTAAGGCCTGTAAAATGTACAACATGGTCACTTCATCGGCTAGAAGAATACAATAAAATCAACTATACAAATATGCTAGAATATACAATATACATTTAGGTTTAACCCAGTCAACTACGGTCCTAGAAAATTCCTGTATTCAAGGAATCCTTCATTAGAAACCGAGGCCTCTCATTGAAAGTACAAAGCGAATGCTTCGACTAATGAGCGTTGCGTCCATGGGAGTCGCCGGCGCAGAAAGCCCGCCATATCTGATCATGTAATGCACCAATTGCCATGCAATCAAACTTACGAAATGCATTACCCGTTTGCGCAACGTTAATCTTATTCGATATAGTGTTAATCGATATTCACAATAACAGCCTGTCATGTTATACATTGAATAAATCTTGACATTGGAAACGAAAGTCGGGGGTGTTAGAATCAATAAATTTAATACCAAAGATAGCCTTCAAAAAATATTTTTCTTAACACGACTGACTTTTTTTAAGAAAAGAATAAAAAATATTGAAAAAATTATAAGCATTAATATTTTCCGAATTCTTTTTATTACATTAGATATGAAGTTATAGCGAGCTCAAACTTGATATGTTTTGAAAATGTTTTAATTTTTACGAAATAACTGGCTGAAATGTAATAGTGTGATATTATATATTTTTGGAAGTACATTTTTATGAAGAAAAAAAAAATGTTTTTATATAAAAAAACTTATGAAAATGTATATCAGGTAGTGAACATCCACCCAATAGGCTTGGGTACTTACTAAGACTTACTAAGACTGCTGCTAAACTTTCCTGAAAAAAATTCTTGATACACGAACTTGCCCACAGGACTACAGCTAGGTCCACAACTAATTCTAAATAGTATTATAGAACATTGACGAGACCCTCGTACACCCTTACGTCACGCTCAAATCGTCAGATTATTAAAATGCACACTTTTCAGCATGTAATTAATCTACCATTCCTTAATCTGACGCGCTCGAGTAAATCCAAAATTCTCCCATGGTCTCCCCTACTATTATATTATACGGGTGTCAAACCTGGGCATTGACGGAGCAACAAGCAAATAAAATAAAAAAAAATCAGAATGCCATGGAGAGAAGTACTTTAGGAGTTAAAAGAGTGGATAGGTTCCTGCGGAAGACCAGCGCTGGCCTATGCCACAAAATACTGAGCTTAGGGACCTTTTTGTAACTTGTAACTCTTTTTTTCTTACCGTTACTGTTTTTTTTTATTTGTAATCGCATGTTACTAAGTTGCAAATAAATGATTGATTGATTGATTGAATAAAATTAAAAAACATAAACAGTAGTACTAATCTAAGAATGCTTATACCACTTATAAACAATTTAAATGGCAATGCGAGAGAAAAATGAGAAATGGACTAGGATGGTGACAGAATGGTATCCATGAGATAATAAAAGAAACAGAGGTAGACAGACCAAAAGATGTGAAGATGAATTTTTGAAAGTGGCTGGACCAATGTGGACTCGTACAGCAAAGGACAGAATTAAGTGGAAATTTTTAGAGGAGGTCTTTGTCGGGAGACAAACTGGATGACAACCGTTTGCCGATTTATTAAATAATAATAATATATTAAAATAAATTTAGTTTAGGCATTAATTGCAAGTAAGAATATAAAAAAACAGCAATAAAAGTTCTTTTATTAATTTTATTTTTATAATGTTTTTTAAAGATGTATTGCCCTTATCCTTAATCCTATACTAAGGTCATTAGCGTATACTTGCATCATCAATTTTTGTTGTCTGTATTATAGGCTACCATAGCCGCCTATCATCAAATGGATCGTCAGCCTGTCTGTCGACCTTAACATAAAAAAGTGAAACATTCTTGAGACCAGTCACCTCAACTAGTAACTACGTACCACACGAGTCATTCTGAGTGCACATGAGGCAATCATTTTCTGTGCCCCAGTTTTTATGTTTCTTCAATTGCGTATACATTATTATGTATTTTATTACTAAATACTTTACAATGTGTCACACACTAACGACTGTAATTTTGTGAAAGTCTGTTCGAATTGTTTTTGTTATATTTTCATTTGTCATCTGTCATCATTACCACATATTAACTGAGATGGTCATTTAAATCCACCACGCTCTCGGTATTTTATCAAAATGTGTTTTTAGAAAATGTCTCATTTGAATTTAGAATTAAAAATAGTTCATTTGTTATTAGCGGCCCGCTCCCGGTTTCGCGTCAACTCTAAAATATGTCAACTCAAAAATCATTCGGATATCTCTCCTATAATTATGCTGTTGAAAAATGTAATTATTGCCAGAATAGTCCAATGTGATCTTAGTTTAAAATCGGTAACTTCAGATAAGTATATTATGAATGTTATTCAAGATAGAGAATAATATAAGAGATAACTAAAAAACTTGGCGACTGGATGCATATTAGGTTGACGTCAAGAATTATAAACTCATCCACGATCCCTTGAGACAATGAATTTAGTTTTTGTATATATGTATTAGCAGTATCTACTCATGTTAAATTTAAGATAAAAATTAAAATTATTGAGTATCTTAATAGTGTCAAGGTACAAAATACACTTTATCTATCGACTGTATGCAAAAGAAAAATCCAAATTTAAAAAAAAAAACCCCAAAATCTTTTCATACTTTTATTTAATCCGCCTCAACTCAAAGTATTGAAACTTCGATTAGACACATATGTAAAACAAAGCAATATAAAAAGCTAAACAAGTAATAACAGTAAAATTATTATAATACAAACGGGCTGACCACGCATCGTAGTACAATGCTATGCGGCCAAGCCTCCATTGAAACCGGCTGGGTGGCCAGTTAGAACAATGTACCTTTCTGAATCATATCACAACCTTGCAAATGTGAGCGAACAGCGCCGAAATAACAATTTTGCATATATACACTACGAATACTAATGATCACATTTCAAACTTAGCCTATAAGGTACTGGGGTGAGACCTAACTAATCGAGAACTAGCTCATTGCCAGCCATGACCGTGATGCTCTTCTTCCTTCTTAAGGTAGAAAGGTACATGCACCTTAACCGGGTAAGGAACTTCCTTGACGAGAGGCACTTGCACCTCCTTGTACACAGGGTAAGGCTTGTCGATGGGGACCTTCACCTCATAAGGCACTTTCTTTTCAACGGTGTATGGGATCTTCTTGTAAACATCATAAGGCTTCGGTACTGGCACTTTAACTGGAACTGGGTAGGGCTTCTCAACCTCGACCTTGTAAGGCCTGTCGACTGGGACCTTAACCTCGTAAGGTACAGGCTTGTGCACTGTCACAGGGTATGGCTTCTCAACGTGTACGGGGTAGGGTTTAGGTACATACACATTGTAGGGCTTGTCAACGGGTACTTTCACTTCATAGGGCACCTTCTTGATAACTTCATAAGGCTGGGGTACTTTAACTTCGTACTTGACTGTGTAAGGGACTTTCTTTTCAACGGTGTAGGGCTGGGGTACGGGCACTTTGACTTCGTAAGGCACTTTCTTCTCAACCGTGTAAGGTGTGGGCACTTTGACCTTGACTTCATAGGGTTTGTCGACATGGACCTTCACTTCGTAAGGGACCTTCTTTTCAACGGTGTAAGGCTCTGGGACGTAGACGGGGTATTTGACGTATTCCTTGACGGTGACAGGCACTTTCTTTTCGACAGTGTAGGGCTGGGGTACATGAACTTTGACTTCGTAAGGCACTTTCTTTTCAACAGTGTAAGGCACGTGCTTCTCTACCGTGTAAGGAACTGGAACCTTCTTGATGACCTCAACGGTTTTGACGTGTTCATGGTGACCGTGGCCATAAGAATCGCCACCGCCGATAGGTTTCCATGATTCGCCACCGGACGAACCGAATTCGGAACTGCCATGACCAAGGCTCAATCCTTCACCGCCGAAATCATGTCCTCCTGAGCTGGAGCCGCCTTCGTAACCACCGAAACTGTGGCCTCCATCGCCGCCACCGTAACCACCACCATAACCGGTTTCAAATATCCCTCGTTTCTCTTGTTTCTTGTCTTCGGCTGCCGCTTGCTTCGATGCGCCTTTCTCCTCGCTGGCAAAGGCCACCACGGCCAATGAGGCTACCAGAACAACCTGTGAAAAAAACAAACATTAAAGAATTGCAAGAAACTACGGAAGCACACGTGAACTTTCTAAAAGTATATTTGGTCCACAATTAAGACGATCTCAGAATAATAATACGGGTGTCATTATTCTGCGCGTGTGCTAAGAAATAGTCCCCACGTTTTTGCATTGTTTTCGCGAGTAAGATGTTTTTTCTCTCCTCTAATAGTTAAAATGTTGCTTACTTATTAGACTGTAATGAAGTATTTAAAAAATACACATTAAAACTCGTTATGACAATCAATAACAATTTTATGAGTACTTTTACTTATACGTAAAAGGTCATGTTTTCAAACCTATGTAACCCATTTGCGTAATTTTCTTTACGGCCAGTACCCATGTGTTGCAAACATTAACAATCCTTAGTAATTTTATAGCGCCTTTATGTTGCATAGATCTTCTAAAATTTACATTTTTTAGCAATTTTCTAATGTAATTCGCAGTTATTGTACATTGGTCATCTCTAGAAACTTTTTTATCTATTTTAAAAGTTAAAATAACATAATAATGTACTATCTATCCGTAACTCTGTTTGATGAAAATCGAAGAAAATGTATTATGCAGATAGCTTGAAGTGTCGATTTCAAGAAGTTAGACTTTAATCTGGCAATTTAAGAAAATATTTTTAACTAATACGGTGTATATCATGTACTCCAACAGATCTTATAGGTTCAGTTTTCTAAAGTATATTATTTATTAAATATCAACTACTTCAAATCATTACTTAGTATTTTGAAGGTGTTACGAAATGTTTTCAAAATGCCTTGTTATGTCAATGTGATACATTTATATTGATTATGATCTCACAGCGGGGCTGAACAAGCCTCTATTGTATAGTGAATAATAATAATATTGTGTTGAATGAAAGGGCTACATCGCAATATTAAGGTAAGGTTTGTGTGAAATTTCGATAATTCCTATAATACCTAATTATTATACAAAATACAAAATCTACTAATAATTATAAAGAGAATAGATTTGTATATTTGTATTTGTGTTTGTAATGAATAAACTCAAAAACTATTGGACCGATTTTAAAAATTCTTTCTCCAATAGAAAGCTACATTATTAGGGAATAACATAGGCTATACTTAATAAAGTGATGCAGACGAAGTCGCGTGCAACAGCTTGTAATATTATATATTAAATGCAAAAGTTTATATGATTGGACGTTTATTACTCAGTCACGCAAAAATGTATGAACGGATTTGGATGAAATTTGGTACACAAATAGTTTACTTTTTGCAATTACCTGTTAGAACATTAGAAAAGTGTGGAAAATAAATTCAACAATACCGATGGAAGGTTAGCTTCGTTAATTACTAACAACTATCTGTTGCACGCGGCTTCGCCCGCGTAACTTTGTAAAAAAAATATAGCCTATGTAACTCGCTGATAATATAGCTTCCCGACAGTGAAAGAATTTTATAAATCGGTCCAGTAGTTTGGGAGCGTATTCAATGCAAACAAACAAACGAATCTTTCCTCTTTATAATATAAGTATAGATAAATAAACACAAAATTAATGTTTGTTTTCTAATACCAATCTTCAAAAAGCAATTACATACATTGTCTCGAGTTCAGTGCAACAAATTCTGCAAAATGTCTGCCTCTTAGTTTTAAATTTAGATGTTTCTTAGTTTTAAACAGGCATATATAGCTAACAAGTTAATTCCGTACAACAAAAAAACTACAACTTAATAGTGTATTAAATAATGTTCCAATGAGTTGTTGATAATCAAAATTTAATTTCCGTTAATCAATTAATCTGTGTTTTAATTACGACATACTACATCGCCACCGTGATCTAGTGAAAGTATGAGATTTACGCACCGCAATACGTAATAAGAATCAAAGCTGATACACACTGACGATACGAACGACGGACTTGCTTTTTTGTTTTTCTTGTTTAGATGTTAAAATTAAAATTAAGTAATTCTACAATAAATTACTGTTATTTATATTGCTAAAAATACAGTAATAATAAAAACTAACCATTTTTTCTAATTCCATTAACTTTATAGACATTTATAAAATAAGTTAAACAGAGGAATATATCCCGGAATAAAAAGTACTCTATGTTTACCACGATAAGTACATCTACATGATCTATCCGTATAAGTTCCATCCAAATTCATTCACCTGTGACTCTTCGCCTGTGATTTAACAATGTTTATAACATGCTGACATTATAATTTATTATATACTTTTGTTTTTATAATAATATGTTATAAATGGTGTAACTAACACGACTTTCTTTTATATATAAAATAACAATAAGTTATTTTTATTATATATTCGTTTATAAAATAATGTTTATATTGTATTAACTCTTAAAAAATTTATTACACATTTTTGAAGTAAATCTTCTTTAGGCCCGTTGGGCATTTTTGAGATGGGATAAAATCATTGAACTCGCTACAATGTCATGTAATATAATGTAACCATTGATGTAGCTGATATTAATTTAAAATAATTTTAAAAAAGATCAATTTTTGAGATTGGAAAAAACCCATTGAACTCGCGACCTGTTAGATAATGTAATGTAACGTAATGTTTTTGTGAAGCTACGTTTTCACTTCTGACGTGCAATCCTACGACTGACATGTTTTTTTTTTTTTTGTTTGCTACACATTTCTTTAAATATATGGGTACTATACGACGCTATTTGTTCCAGTATACTATTTCAGTATACTGGAATATACTGAAACAAATATCGTGGCAAAGTGAACACTTCAGTATTAGAAACGCCATGACGCAAATAACATAAATCAAATATACTTATTAACCAAATGTTACACATAACATATAATGGGGATTAATGGAGCCTAACGTTTAACCACGGAAACACTGAATTCACTTTTAATTATCCGTAACATAAAGTTGGCGGCACGCCCTGTCTGTGTTATGCAAGAATCGTGGTACAATAATTGTGTGTAATATGTTACATATATGTTAAACCATGACGTTTAAAACCTACTCGTTTAAGGGCCTCTTTCACCACGTGTCAAGTAGGCTAACCGCCATTTAAAGTCATGGGAATGGTAACCGGGAATGAAGGAGATGATATACATTTGTTTGTACGGTAAAGTCCCAAAACCGTGTGCATAATTTAATAAAACAAAAAATTATGCAGTAAACCGAGTGCATAATTCAATAAAACATAAAATTATTTCTAAAAGTAACTAATCAACACTTTACTTGTAGTTGGTGAAAGAGGCCCTAACTGTAACACATAAAAATATGAAATAAATGGTAATAAATTTTTTTTAAAATTTTATTGTGCATTTTTAAAATTCAAAGGAAGAAAGACTTCGTGTTTACTGTTTATTAGATTAGACCTAAATTCTTAATTTTAGACTCGTTCCCAGCTTCGCGGGATACTTATTTTCTGAAAATTATATACACAAACAGTCCTAGGATATCCTAGGATAAACTAGGATATCCTAAAATTTTTATTTCATTTTCATTTAAACCAAATGAAGAACTTACATTTAGAAATTACTTAGCAATTTCTAAATGTAAGTTATAGTAAATTAATCATTGAAATAAAATACAATACTTTTTTCTGTTTTAATATATTATTTTTATGAATATAAAAATAAACTTCTTCATTTGGTTTAAATGAAAATGAAATAAAAATATTTAAAAGTTACTTAAATACATTCTACATAGAAAAATGGCAGTGTGTATAATCCAGTTCTATTGAAAAACCATAAATAATGAATGCAGTAATCTGTACATTTAAGTGCATATAGCAATGTATGTTGGGCAGAGTTAAGTACATATAATTTTTGATACTTTCGCGTTCAGAACGCTCGGTTCAAATATATAGAAAGTGAAAAGCAAATTACATTACTGGAAACCTGTTTGGCTGGTTAAATTATATGTAAACTGTTATTATAGTTAATGTATACAGATCTAGAGGGCTTTGCGCCTTAAGCGGTCAACAACGACAATCTAGAACGGTCGTGAGAATTATCTAACATTTATGGCAAGAATCGATAAGATGGCTTCATTCGTCTTATTGAATGAAATTTTTTTTAAGGCAAAGATTTTAACTTATAATGCCAATATTAGCTGTGTTCTAATTTTGAATTTATTCAATAGATGCACCACAGAATCTATTTGAACGGAAACCATATTAAAATTTAATTTCTTAATTTAAAGTTTATTATAAAATCGCTGATTTATGTAAGTGATAATGAAGCTTGAATTTAAACGATTCGGAGTTCGCACTATGTTTAGTATTGTATGTACTGTGAATTGTGTACAATAATTGTAATATTCGTAATCTTTACATAGTATAAAACAAAGTCGCTTCTCGCCGTCTCTCTCTCTGTATTGTATGAACGCTTAGATCTTTAAAACTACGCAACGGATTTTAATGGGGTTTTCACTAGTAGAAAGAGTGTATTACAGAAAAAAAATTACAAAAAAAAAAATTTTTTTTCATCCATGCGAAGCCGAAAGCAGATCCTAGAGATGTTATATTTTATTTTAAACGTGACAAAAAGAAAAATTTCTTCTCAGGATCGTCGTCATTTTGACTTTGTTTTTTTTTTTTCCGAAAGCCTGATAAAATATATAATGACTATTAAAAGAGTTTTTTGTTATACTATTTGATGAATAAAAAATCGTTGATTTTAATTTTTATGATTTTTATACACTTTAGATTGCTGTTTTAATTTAATAAAAACCCGCACATTCCGTTTTTGTATGTTCCGAATTTGAAAAAAATTAATCCGTGTTTTAGATTGCGATCGCGTTCTATATTTCTCATCACTCGTTTTGTGTTCTATATTTGAATCACCGCACACTGGGCACTGCACTTATGTATGTGTTTATATTTGTTTTTTGTACTCACCAAGTACTTCATGTTGCTGTGTGTCTTCGTCAGACGCCGAAGACTGGTTGTGTGTCCAGCAGCATCGAGCCAACATGTTTTTATAGTGTCCCTCCCACACTGTGGAGCGGCGCTAAGATCTACGAAGAAGGGTGAACGCTTGGGCTCAATAATGACATGTATTAATCTGTATAACTGGCATATTTGTGATTGCAATACATTTTTGAGTTGGCTCAGTGTTCGTTTGTTTAATAAAGTTGTTACATGAAATCCAACTTTGTGTTTAATTGAATGATAGGTATCTCATCAATCATTTGGATAAAAAGCTAAGTACGGTTGGCATGCAAACGATACAAGTCTATGTCTGACATAAATATAACATAAACATAAATAAAATTATTATTTAATTAAGTATATTGGAATAATTACTGTTTGCTTTTTAGATTTGCACACAGCTTCTCGATTATATATGTGGACATTATCTATTAAAATTTACAACTTATGTATTCAGCGTATTCATATTCTTCAAATAAATTATTTTGAATTTGAATTTGAAAGTATTAATCCATATCTATACTAGGTAATATTATAATGAGAGATTTGTATTTTTCTTAGTATTTTTGTTTGTAATGAATTAACTCAAAAACTACAGGACCTATTTTAAAGATTCTTTAAAATCATGACGTATACTTTGATGTTATATCATGTTAACATAAACCGCAGGGGCTAAAATGCCATTACTTGGTTTATATTGAGGTCAACAGAGTTTAGACGATACACTAACTTGATGGTATAGGTTGATACCGTCGCCTACAAAACAAGCAACGCCACAGGTGCTGCAATTGCGCTGCCTACCATAGTGGGATTGAGGATAAGAGATTAGAAGGGAACAGGGAAATAAACACAACAGCACACATGCTGTTATTTCACAGTGGTCTTCTGTAAAGGGGTTGTTACTGCCGCCAGATGGGTTGCCCAAATGACTGCGACACGCAGTGTGTCCTGTCACTACTAAAAGTATTAAAATGTCGAGTACTGTGAGCGCCCCACGTGCACGACAAAACTAATTTACAATAAACTAACTAAACTAATTAAACAATTTAACTAGTTTACAATAAAAAACTAATCTATGAAATGGCGTGATGTTATCGCAGAAGAAAATCAATGTTTCCGCGCAAATATGTCTTGGGGCTCGATTTAGTAATAATTTTATCCCGCGGGTGTAATAATATAAGAAATAAGTGTTCTGCCAACTATTTCAACATCTAGAGTTCTTGACTAGTTAATGGTACTAAGTACCGTATTGCATTACCGGTATCTACCGTACTCTAAATAGCAACCGATGATTTTATGTTTTACACCAGCCGGTAGAATCCTGATCCTGGGAATGTATATAAGAGCGCCTGTTTATTTAGAATAAAATCTTTGTTCGATTTCGATGAAATTGTATATAGATGTGCTGTTGGTTCTAGCTTGAAGTGCTCTGTTTTAGCTGTATTATACATTATACCGTAAGTACTTAGAATATTTGTTGGTGCAGGCTATTTTATTGCAGGAATATTTATTGTAATTGTGGCGGCATCCGCCAAGTGTTACTTGATTTAGATGATGACGATTTATTTGATGTCTGCCTCGTTAAAGGCCTTGTGATAATTAATTAATTAATTAATTAATAGAAACATCATTCCTTACATATATAGTTGCTCCGCTGTATGTCTCTCCCTCTGCATGTACTCGTATGCTTAGATCTTTTAAAGTACGCAACGGATTTTAATGCGGTTTTCATCGATAGATAGTTTCAAAAGGAAAGTTTATATGTATAGTTTAACATAGTTTTGTGTTAATTTGCTGAAATATGACGATGATTGTTGAAGATGTCGGAAAAAAATCAAGCCGTCTGGGAGTTTTCATCGAAAGCGCTGCCTAATCCGTTTGAAATATAACAAAAAATGTAAATTAGAATAATGTCGCTTTTATAGGTCTACAAAAAAAGTCCGCAATGGCGTTATCTTTTGAATGTGGTATTTGGAAAAGCTATTTAGACGGATACAGTATTAATCATTATTAAATTAAATAAGTTAGTTACTTTAAGCATTTCATACACATTATATCAGCCTTTTACATCAAACAATTTAAATGAATATCTTAGGGTTATAGTAATTTAAAAATTATGCGCGAGAAAATAAACACGCAGCGGAACTCGCTTGATGCAGCCATCTCCGCCCCGGCGCGCGGCGCTTCACCAATCGCTGTCGTGCAAAATTGCATCCGTGCGAAACCGGGAGCGGGTCGCTAGCTAGGATAAAAATTAAGTGCTAAATGTGTTGTAAACTCGATAACGGCTGGAACAATCTGTCTATTTTTTTTTAATATTGTCTATTCAAGTCCGAGGAAGGTTCTTATGAAGAGAAAAATTGAAAAAAATTGCCCAAAAAATATAATTACTGTCAAATGACATTTCTGATATGTAATTTTTTAACAAGTGGACATCAAATAACTTGTCTTGCATTTGCAAACCGGTTACAATGCTCTTTAAGCCGTGTTTATAGAAGACTATCATGTTACCGCAGCTGAGAGAATACATACATATATATTATTTATATACTGCATTGTTGTATGTGACGCCAGACAGGTTGATCTACTAAACCAGATGCAGAAAGATGACATAATCTAAAACCTTTCCTGGATTAGGTCTATGAACATACACAAGTTGTACTTGTTATGTTACTGAGGTTTTTGAAACTTAGTTTTAGGTTTTTAGTTGTTAGTTCTTAGAATTTTTGTTAGTTTTTAGCTAATCTCAGAAACTTCTCAACCGATTTGAATGCGGTTTTCATTGATATATTGATGATTTATTACCTGGATTAAGCTATAGGATACTTTTTATCCTTGAAAAATGTTAGGTCTCCGTGGGATTTTTAAAAAACGAACTAAAGCGCGTCCAAAGTTTCGGGCACCAGCTAGTTACTAATATAATATTGTAACGTCACAAAATTTTGAAAAACTAAAAAAGACACAATAAAAAAGTCTCTATGGTCAAACAAAGTTTCGGTACATAATCTGTTACTCTGCACCATTCTGCTCTAATAAATAACAAATTGTTCTAGAAACTTCTTAACATAGCAAATATTAAACTATTATAAATAAGTAGTTTAGATTAAGTAGTTTTAAAACGTAGTGGATCAGTTAGACAAGAGAAATTTTTTGAGCCAAAAGCGTATTATTAGAATCACGTATTATGTGTTGCAGGTGACCGCATAGCAAATGGAAATAAAAACACTACTACGATGCTGACTTTTACATAATTACTGGCATTAGGACACTTTGACGAGCGCCAGCAATAAGCGGAGCGATCAAGTATTTTTAGTAAGTAATTTTATGTCCGTTGAAATCTTACATTTAGAAGGCTCTTGGCTTTTGGCTTTTGGCTCATCGCTTTTGGCGATTAATAATTCTTATTAATCGCCAAAAGCGAACAGAGTTCTAAAATCAATTATGATAGATATCTCCTTAATTATTCTTGTCAAGTAATTACCGAAAGTAAATATAATAACATAAATTAATATAATAATTATAATCCTGACAGCAAGATTTAATAAATTGTTCTTTCTTATTTAAATAAACCAAATAGGTATTTAGAAAAATAAATACAAAAACAGTTGGCGTCGACATTTTTATTTCAAAATTCAAAATGCACTTTTTCATTATTTCGATCTATTAACTATGTGTTTGAGATTTGTTGGACCATCTGACTGTCTCCAATTTCATTTCATTGAATAAATTCAATGTTCAACTTCTACAACCACTTTAACAATTAACAGAGACTGACTTTAGCTTTAGAATAAACAGACTAAAAAGCTTAGAGTTTTAATGATTAGTCCTTGAGAAACTAAGTAATAAAAAACTAAGAAATCGCTTGTCGCGATTCTTTACGCACTATGCTTTGACACCTACGGACATTGATAGTAAGTAGGGTCGCGTGCGCATTTGTACCAGTTATTGTATCAGTAAAAGTCTTCAAATGTATGCCTCCCTGACGCCTGCCAACGCCGTTCACCGCGTTTTTAGATCATTCGGTACAGTCAGATAAAAAAACTGGTTCTATTTATCAGTTATGATTTTTTTGTTCTCTTTTAAAAAAAGTGTTGCTTATTCGATTTGTTCTTTCACTTCCAGTTCCTGTCTTGAGTATTAAATATGAGGAAAGATTTTATTGTTAGAGTAATCCAAATGTCAATCAAGATTTCAAGGTCAAACAAAATTTTCTATATGTTCTAAAGCAGAGGAAGGCCATACATATATAGCTATTACTCTTTCTTTCCTAATACTTATTCTTTCTTTTTTATATAAAGGTCGCCAGGTAAGCAGACGATCACCTTGATGGTAAGTGGCTATAGTGTTCTATTAATACAACGACAACCTTTGAAAAGGATTCTAATATGCCTTAGTCACTCACCAAACACAATAGCATTTCACGATGGTCTTCTGTAAGGGTGTGATTACTTAAAAAAATTGAAACAATTTCATAATCCTTATCTATATTCGAAAAAGACATCGGCGGACGCGAATTTCTTGTTTTTCCCGAGTCTAGACAATTATTGGTGAGCATCCTTTGTGACGAGGAGTTTTGTATCGGGAACCCTGGAGTTGTCTGGAGGACACGGTCTTTCCTAACCCGTATTCCCGTCTCGCTATTTATATTTTATATATATTTTCCCTGCCGTGGACCATCTACGGAACGGACTAGGTTCGAGGGAAGAAGTATAGACGGAGACCAGGGTGTAGTAATTTTGTTTCTATCCTGGACCCTTGGCTGTCGGCATAGGCTGATAGCCAGGCGTTCGAAACCCCCCTCCCCTGATCCACATAACGCAGACTTTATCGTGGCCTCTGGTCTCCAAGAGAGAAAATCGTTCCGCTTCCACTGCATTCTTGCTGGGAGACCGACGGTCAGGTACACTCCATATACCTATATACACATCCACAAATTCTTCACTTTGATTATTGCGCATGCAATGTCTAAATCTATGTGGTAGTTCCGCATTTGCGGATGCGTATGTCCGCTACAACCCTGGTTGGTTGGAAGGACAGTGGATGTCTATAGAAAAATAAAATTTAAAAAAAATAATACAATTTACTAAATATTAGTTCGTGGATACTTTCACAATATTAATATTGTTAAAATTACAATTAAAATTACCTTTATTGCTGAACGCATTTAAAATACACCATTAACGCAATTTCATTCTTTTGCAACGCTTTTAAAAAATTTATGTAAATTTAGCATTCGGGTCACTGCCGCATGGCAACTTATCTACAACATCCTTGACATCAATATTTGCTTTCTTTTCCATGACGTCCGAAAGAGATCAGTCTTTTTAATTAACTGCACCCAACAAATAACGACACACATGCATAATATTATGTTCTGTAATAGAAACATGATAAATTAACCTTTAGAATTTGCAGCGACTTACCGCATCTATAAAGGTCAAGGCGATACGATGAACTCTCTCCTAACAAAAAGATTGGCAGCATAAGAAATGCATTTTAGCAATATTCCTCAAGGTTTATGATATAATTTTAAATATATATGTGTTGTTAAAATATTCAAACGATATGAATGCTTTAAATTCTTTTATGTTAAGGTCGGCATCAGACTGACGGCCCACTTTACGGTAGGTGGCTATACCGTTCTATGACACAAGCAAAATATGACCTATGCTGCAAGTGCCCTATATTAGGATTAAGGATAAGGGATTAGAAAGAGATAGTGAAATAGGCTCTGTCATTCCTTACTTACTCACCGAAACACAAAAGCACATGTGCTGTTAGGTGGTCTTCAGTAAGGGGGTGGTTACTGCCCAAGTGGCTGTGAAACTCGGTGTGCCCTGCCACTACCTACTTATTAGAATATCTATAAGAAAATGCGAGTTTTCTATCTTTGTATGTTTGTTACGCAAAAATGGCTGATCGGATTGGATGGAAGCGTATTAACACTACACTGCTTATCTGTCGCATTATCTATGTTAATTAAGTAATTAAAATTATTAGTAATTAAGTTAAACATGGTATGTACACAGTGTACACTGTTAAGGACTGCAATTTAGTACATTATCTAAGTCTATACAAATACATGTTATTTTTAGTTTTCATGTACATAATTGCAATCTGTTTGTGTACTTTATTAAATTAATTAATTAATATAATTTCCTGCGAAAATCGGTTCATGAAAATAAAATCAAGCAAAGATGTGCGAGAGAGAAGCATTAAGCTTCATAGCAGTGAGAGAAAGACGCAGTGTAGCAGCTAGTTTTTATTTTTATTTTTTTTTATTTAGGATATCCATGAGCATATTTCAATAGGCAACACAATGGCGATTTATTTTCTCATAGATAACAATCGATAATATATACTTTTCGTCTGGTAAACAGATGGGTGAAGGATGACCTCTCTTATGTGTTTGAAATATGATGAGTTGAAATTCTAGGTTTATTTTTAATGCATTGGCAATAATGTTGCCAAAGTTATTTCACTTTTTTTTTATCTACTATATTCAGTAAATTTGCATATCTAATAACTACTATTTCGAATTATATTGCTGCTAAATTAATGTTCTATTTATTTATATTTCTACTAGTATTTGACCGCGACTTTGTCCGCGTCCGGTCGCTACCAAACTTCACAGAAACACCCGCTACACTAATCTGAAGATTTTCTGAAAGTTTCATCAAAATCGGTTCAGCGGTTTTGGAGTCTATAGGAGACATACGCAGACATACAAACACACATCGAATTTTATATAAGTATAAGATTTATGAATTAGACATAGAGTTCTTCAAACGCGCGAATACGAGCGAACATTGGTTGGTGTTCCACAATAGTTAGAATGTACAACCAATATAAACTTATGGATTTAAGACATTTACAGATTCTCAAGAGTTTAAAGTCGATATATTTGCTTTTTGCTTATATGAATTTTATTGTTTGTAAGTTTTAATTTTAGAAATACTATATTAAAACACTATAAATTATAATATAATATTTAAAAGAATAAGACAATATGTACTTGAACAAATAATTACATGTAAAAAAACTCTTTTTAATACAACTAACTAGCGACCCGCTCTTGGCTTCGCCCGGGATGCAATTTTTTTATATACACAAACCTTCCTCATTTATCCCTCTTTCCATTAGTGTAGACCGTATCAAAATCCTTAGGGTGATTTAGTATTAACAAACCTCAAAAAAAAACAGTAACACAAACTTAATTGAATTTAAAAAATAAATTTTAAATTTTAAATCCTCAGGCGGATATTATGCAGGCATTATTAAAGACCGTGTGCATTGAAAGATGTTGATGTGATATGATACGCATAAGTCAGATAAGTATGTAGACGTAGGCGCTTACATAAGTCGAGTTATGTGAAAGCAATTAGATGGACGAAGTGGTGCAAAAAATCCATCGCGAGCCTATTTTGTTTTAATGATGATTTCTGTTCCGTAATAAGCCGTGATGAATGACTTTCATTTTTTAAAAGAAAGATAGTGAAACATTTTCTTTTTATAATTCTAAAATCCCATCCTTATCCATTATACTTAATCCTTCTATGATCGGCAGCAAACTTGCAGCACCTATGGCGTTGCTTATGTTAGGCGACTGTAACCACCTAACAATCAACCTCTCTGACAACCTTTATATCTATACTAATATTATAAAGAGAGGAGCTCTGTATTTTTGTTTGTAATGTATGACGAGACTATTGGACGAGTGCTAAGGTTGCTTGCTTAACGTCGCAGGGGCCCCGGGTTGGATTCCCGGCGGGGTCAACTTTGGAAATTAACTTTTCAGAGTTGGCTCTGATCTGGATTTGGAAAGTAGTGGCAGCCCGTCTGGCGGTAGTAACCACCCTCTTACAGAATATCACCGTGAAATAACAGCATATTATGTGCTGTTGTGTTTCGGTGAGTGAGTAAAGGATGCCAGAGCTCATTACCCCATCCCTTTCTTATCCCTTATCCTTAATCCTTTTATGGTCGGTAGCGCACTTGCAACACCTGTGGCGTTGTTTTCACATTGCATCTTTACATAAAATATAAATAAATAGAGAGATATATGCGCAAAAGCTTCACTTATTTAGGACTATCGATATGGTTATTATGAGTTTGTTTGTTGCATAATAAATCGGGCTGTATTAATGCAACATGCATTTTTATGACAAACATTATTGCATACGCAATGTGAAAGTACA
This sequence comes from Synanthedon myopaeformis, assembly GCA_944738685.1. Classification (NCBI taxonomy): domain Eukaryota; kingdom Metazoa; phylum Arthropoda; class Insecta; order Lepidoptera; family Sesiidae; genus Synanthedon; species Synanthedon myopaeformis. Next base: position 2,289,701 of record OX122938.1, on the reverse strand, counting down.
GCATTCAGTTTTATTGGTAACCTCGTTGTAAATGCTAAAATTGGTAAAATTAGTTCCAAATGTACGCAACACTATCTGATTTGGGAATCCATCGAGTTCCATACGAAATTCCATTCTTATTTTGGCCGTCATGTGTCTATTATATATCGTCATGGTCAAACTAAAATCTGCTATGTGCATTTTTTGTGATTCATTTTGACCTTAGAAATTAGTTCATTGTCTTATCTATTGTATAAAAAAACTACTAAATGCTTATGAGCACTATTTATCGAACTACGACGTGCTATGTACACTATACAGCAACTATAGAATCTGATCTGCAAATATACTCTATTATCAAAATTTTAAATAAACTATTAAATAAATAAGTTTACATATGAAAGTCTGTTTCAATTAAATACTTCTTTTTTAAATAAAACCTTTATGTAAAAGTTTTCTAAAAAACTTTTTTGTCTATATCTCAAAAATAGCTGTATTCTTTTTGCACACTTAGCAACTTGTCACTGCAATTACACTTAGCAATAAAATAAAATGAATAAAATACATTTTATTTTATTTGGAAAACATTAAGTAAACTTGTGTTTTTAAATAAAAACTTAAATCATTTGTAAAAATCATTTCTAACAAAAAAGAAAAAAAATCACACGAATAAATAATTGCTAACAATTTTGTAAGAAAATTAAAAACAACAAATGAAGCTAAGCTAGAATCGTCGAAACACGTTTTAGATAAAGAGTTTTAGACAGTTAACAATAAAATTATTTTGAAATTTTATTGATTACATCAGAGCATAAAACTAACTTGACTAAGTATCTTACACTTTTTAACACAATCAGATGTCCTTAGCCTGCCAAAGTTACCCAGAGGTTGACTAATTTCATAAGCAATTATTATTAACTTTTCTTAAGCATTATTTCAATGATTGCGGTAAAAAAAATTTTTTTGTATTGATAAGTTGACATAATTGACACATAGGTAATTGGGCATAATATATTTGATAGTGTTTAGGTTTTTTTTTTAATTAGAGATGGGTTTGTTCTTGGCCAACATTCAGCTGTGTAGCTTAGATGAGGCCTATGATGCAGCGAGCTCACCCAGAAAATGCCTATTCACTCGAACTTTGAAAAGATTTGGGTTATATTATACAGTATATACTCGGAAATACAGACCTTCCAAACCTTGGTGATGCGCATTATAAAGGATGTTTTAAAGCGAAAAAGAGGGATTTCGACAAGATGAGGATGGTATTGAAGATACGTGTAAAATAGGTAATTTGGTTGACAATCTAAACGTTAGATGCTTTATTCCCATAACAGCCTTAGAGTGTTTTTGTCATGGTCGACAGACAGGCTGACGGTCCACTTCATGATAGGTAACTACCGTCGCCTATAACACAAGCAACGCCACAGGTGCTGTAAATCCATTGCAGACCATAGTGAGATATGATGAGGATACGGGATTGTGATAGAAAAATGGACGATGGCAACGTTTACTCACTAACCGAAATACAATACTGTGTTATTTTACAGTGGTCTTATGTAAGGGGATGGTTACTGCCGCCAGACGAGCTGCCCAAATGATTGCGAAACGCAGTGTGCCTTGCCATTACTTAAATGCGTATTTTTTTATTCTTATTTACAATTACTTTCTACTAAGCAGTTTAAGCACAACCTAGTCTCGTCCGTGAAGGCACCGATGTCGTGTCACCTCGCCACGCGGCCGCTAGGCGTCGTTGGGTATTTAGCCGGTAGGACTCCGACAACCCCGTAACGTTCCCTAACACTGCCGGGTATCCATGAGGATTTCCCAACGTTAAAGAAAAAGGCTCGTCCGCGAATAAAGTCATTTAATGTCAGTTTAAGGTAAACGAGCCAAATTCAGACGTAAGTCCTTCGTCTTAGAACTAATTTTTAATATAGCAAATACCTAGCCTATCTAATGAAAGTATATATCCATGTACGCCCGTATTACGACCAACTCGATAACTATTATTTCTTACGTATAAACTAATGAGCAAATTATTTAATCTAATTAGTGGACGTAATCCAATGCTCTTATAAAGGCGGTTTGCGCCTATATATATATATATATATATATATATATATATATAACACTTGTCAGTCATCAGTTTAATGTGCCAATAAAAGACAACTGGTTAAGTACATTTTCATAGTTAATATAATCATATAACTAAATGTTTTGATTAGCGTTTGGAAAGCTCCGAAAAATCTTCTCGTCAAAAATTCCTCGGTGCTTTAAAACAAAAGTTTTCGACCAATATGTGTTGACAGTGATGACATAATAATATGGCGCTTAACGTGGTCTATAGAACAACGGTGCACCATGAAATTACGAGTAGTAGCGAATGATAGAACTGGTATATAAGAGGAGTGCAGATATAGGCTACGGCATGTTGCCGGAGGGATTCGAAAAAAAAGGGGTCTCTAACGATGGGCCTCGTACGAATGCTCAAAGTCACTGTTCGAATCAGGAATGAGGAGATTCGTAGAAGAATATGACTGAGTTGAGTTGAAGTAGCACTGGGCAGGACACATTGTACGGAGAACTGACAGCCACCGGGACGGCTACTGACCGGTTTTATTCTAAAAAATTATGGGGAAGGCAGCAGTGGACGTCCTATATTAATAAATAAAATAACAATTATAAAATCTGTTTGTATTTATAGGTACACTAGCGGCCCGCTCCCGGCTTCACCCGGGTTCAAAATAAAAACTATCCTATCTTTTAAGTTGGACTAAATTACACATAGTTACGAAATTTTATCAAAATCGGTTCAGCAGTTTCGGAGTTCATCGAGAACAAACACGTGACATGTAATTTTTAAGATATAACACAATAATGTCGCTGTCAGCTTTTGTCTGTTTCTCCGTTAACTTCTTCCAAACCCAAACTACTTAACAGATTATGATATGGATTTCAATTATGAAAAGAGTGACAAACGGGGAACGCTCTGTATTATAAGTAATTTACAGACTCATCTTAAGATATGATTCCAATACATTCCAAAACACCTTATGTGATTACAAAAACATATTTTAGATAATTTTTTAAGTAGTATCGATGTATTCCCAAAAATTGACGAGATAATAGCATAATAGAGAACCTATCCACGATTAATAATGAAAGTAGAACCTTACCGTATAGATATCATACCATACATTATAGTAAGCAAACTAAGTTACATCCACAAGCAATATCAGATTCCTTAATCAGATTAATTTTAAAGAAGACAATAAAAAGTACATAGAATAAGCCTACATCCGTCGGCCGACATAAACACAGAAGTGGAACCAATTCAAAATGGCATCACATCAACCTTGCGAATCCATAACACCTGGTATATACAAACAATCACTCAAACGACTCTACGCCTTAAGAAATAAGGTTCAAATTTCCAATAACTTCAGCATTATAGAACTAAATCTAATTTTGCAAGACCAGTGACGACATAAAATTCTTAGACACGCGTGATGATTGTGAGTTACACATTGCTGGTTCTTGTAAACACCAAATGAAAGATTTTAATACTATCGGCAACACGTATACGAGTATGTATAAAATATTCTCTATAAGGCCCAGATTAGATTACCTACATACAGAGTACTGTTCTCACCTCTGGGCTGACGCGCCAAAATACCAGTTAGGTATATCCAATTGACACCTTGCAGCAAAGGTAATTCCCTTTGCTCACACAACAGTATTAAGAATCCTTTAGTGTCAGAAGAGATGTTATACTGGCTATACAACGGCGAGTGCTCCAATGAGTTGTTCCAATCAATGCCTACCCAAAGTTAACACAATACTGCGCTGCGCGCCATATATGCGGAGTTCATCCGCATTACTTAGAAAAGGTGCCCCTGCGCACAGTCTGGATGAGTCAGACTTTATCCCGCAGACACGTGAAATCTCCCTCTTGACATGCTACCACCTAGCTACAATACTATATGGAATTCTTCAAGCGAGCTGTAAGCAAATTCTTGCGGGGTCGGCAGCTTACCCGTATCCTCCTGGTATTGCTTGTGTCCTTGGGCGACGGTTGCCATCACCATCAAGTGGACCGTCGGCTTATCTGCCACCATTCATAATATATTAAAAATAAAATAAGTTTGTTTTTTACATAAAATTCAAAAAGCTCTCTTGGAATGATAAGTAGCATTTTTTGTTGAATGCTAGGTATAGTCTTATACAGAAAAGAATGTTTTATCCTATACATCGCTATATACTTAGCTTATTCTATGTTTTAACTGGAAATGTTTTCTGTAAAAGGTAGTGCCCAGGCTATGGCCATGCCCATAGCTATGAAACTCAATGATCTATAAATAAAAAAACAATATATAATTATAAATCACTAATTCCTTAAATAATATGGTTCCTTAAATAACTTAGATAAGCAAAAATCAAACAAATGTATGACTATAAAGTTTAAATTCTCATCTCAAAATATTTGGTTAATCTACCGAGAGAAGCGCTGCTTGAATAGATTCATCTTCCGGAGAATCGTTGTACATATATATATAGACACATAAATAAGTGGCAACCCTAGTTGGTGGAACAATGTCTTTCTCGTCGGGGGCACCAATCAGAGCGTACAGGGCGCAGAGAGCAGGGGTGGCGGAAACTTTGCGAGGAAATTTCAATTAAACTTGAGCGTCCGCCCTTATCTGATGACTCCGTGGAGAGGTTGCCTTGCCTACGTAGCTGCACGACGTAGGGTTATCACTCACTCTTAATATTAATATTGTTTTAGTACAATACGGCAATAATATTATCTAGTGCTTACTTTGACAGTCATAATTTGGTGTGCAGGGAGCATACAGGTCAATTTATTTATTATATTTATATATAACTGGTGCCCGCGACTTCGCCCGCGTTTAAAAATAAAAGCTATAACACCTGACAATATACTATTTGCCACACTTTGGATCTATTTTAGATAGCTGGTGCTCTACTGGAATATTTAGTGTTTGTCCACCTTTCACATCTTAGGGCCTTACAGTTGCGAAGGCTATGAGAAAAACTGAGGATAGGGTGGAGTGGAAACAGCTGGTGGCCGATGCCACCAAGGCATTTCAGAGCGGGCACGACCTTTAGCAATGAAGAAGCCGACTCTATCTATCCACCCTGAAATTCTATTGTAACTATTGGTGAGATTTTTTTTTAAACCGGATAAAGTTTTAAAGATTATCTCCCATATACAAAAAAATAAACATACAGACTATACCTCTTTATAAAATTAGTAAATATAGATAACTAAGCAAGTTGTTAAATGAACAAATTACATAATACTGTTTAATATTTTTCTTTTGTTTCGACTTTAAGATGCATACTAAATAGTTGCTCGAAGCTTAATATGTTATTAGAACAAAGTATACATACGAATAGTATCGACAGATAATATATAGCCCAAGGATTAAAATGCGTTGAATAACCTCCCACAGATAAATCTATACTTTCACTTACTTTTAGACATGCCGTTACTTTCGTGTTTTAATTAAGCAATTCTAATTGAACATGAAAGTTTTCGCACTTACTTATTTCATTTTCAATTGATTTATAAGAATAAAGAATAAAGAAATTTATTTCAGAATAACAAAAGTTTTAACATATTTCTGTTCCCCACACTAGGGTCTGCCTGTCCTATGAAATATATGTTATATATATAACATACAATAATAATAATTAAATAAAATTTCTCCCAATATTTAATTACAATTAATTTGTTGATTACATAATAATTAATTATATAGGTAATTAATTAATTAATTAATTATGTAACTTGCCTGTCTTAGGAATTCCAAGAAGTGTTTGTTATACTCATTTCATGTTACCTACCAATTTTACTTCAATGTAATTGAAATAAAAATACCGATAAAAATACCTACTTACATTGTTATCTTTAAGCTTTGGTCTTAACATCCAAGAAATTGGAAAGGACTAAGTAAGTACCTATGCAGAACAGGGCTATGCAGAATTGTACAAAATTTCGTGGTGAAGTTTTTAGTTCTACCCATAATTATCTATTTAGGCTCTTTGTGTGTGGAGTGTGGATTTCTTCTGTGGCTTGTCATAAGAATAATAAAAAGGGTTGCCACTATAAATAATATAATATGTAATATTCTTTATAGTGGCAACCCTATCTCTTAAGCCAATAGCATTCTAAGCCCCATCCCTCTGAAGCGAAGCGTCAAGCGAGACTCCTCTCGTAACCGCTAAGCCCAATATAGTCCTGACCTGTGACGTTATCGCCCCACACTTAAGGCGAATATTACTAACACCCTTGTATCCAGGCACTAAGCTACATTTACACTTCATACAACCGTCGAACATGGAATTTTCGCCTTTATGGCGGTCATTAGAAAGTATAAATTTGTACACACTTACAGAACACGACTTGTGAAATAAATTTGCCGGATTTAATCAAGGGATTCGCTGTTACGTAACGATAGGTTTCAATGGAATTGTGAAAAGACGAATTACATTATTTGTGAATCTGTTCGCAATTCTTATATAAACTTTTTTATTTACTTACCTTTTTATAAAGCTTTATAAGCTTTTGACTTCATGAGAGCTGCTTGGGCGTAATTTATTCGACTCAATTTTACTATTAATCTATAGGTTAGTAATAACTTAAGTACTTTTACTTGTTATATCAACTTTTCTATACAAATATTATAAAAATATTATAACAGTCACATTTTGGTTATAATAACCATTAACCATGTGTTCCTGCTGACACCAGAGTGACTAGTTTCACCATTCGTAAAAACAAACTTTATACGAATTTAATTTTAGTTGTCAACACTATCGTACGTGTTAATGTCAAATAATTTATTAATAAACCCCAAATCCGATATTAAATTCAATTGCTTTTACCAATGGCTACATTTTATATGAAAAACCGCATTTCTATAAGCCTACAATTGGACCGAAACGCCGGAAGAGCATCTGCTGTCCATTTAAATTTCAATCTAATGAGTCCAGCGATAAGGTTGAAAGTCCAGTGTCATTTCAAATCAATGTATTTTTAGATTGGAGAGGAGCATTCAACTGTGATAGGTTGGCGGGAAAAATGGGAAAGCGGTGACAAAAAGCTGAGAGCCGTGATAGCGCTTTTATAGCGTGGTGTGAGGGAATCCACCCAGGGTTGTGCCCAAGTGAAATTTAAAATATTGTATTTAACAACTCAAATAAAATAAGAACTAAAGATGTGCTAAGACCCATGTGGACGGCCAAGTGAAGCCGGTAAAACTACGCCTCGCCGTGTACATACACAATGCACACTAAATGCAATCAAACTTTTATCTTTTTAATAAATCTATAAGTAATTGCAGTTCAGTCTCATTTTTTTTTAAATCGATGTAATAGTTGTTAAATATTTTTTTTGCTATCTAAGCACTTATATATAGAACAAAAAGTTTTTTTTTTTATTTCTTATATAGGTATAACTTTTAGAGCTATTTAGAAGCCGGAAACGGACCGGTGCGGTATGAATAAAACTGAATTTCACAAAAAATATAAAAGTACTTAATGCGTTTATTTTTTTATTTTATTGACAGCCCTAGGTGTGAAAAGGTTGTATTCAGCGCAGAAAAATTAAAAATGGAAGCGAACGATATTGGCCCCACAAGTTCAATTAACGTGTGGCGGGACCGACCGGGGTGCTGTGAGGTGAGGCGGGCAGGCTGCGGCTTCGCGTTCCGACAGCCTCCATTCAAATGGAATTATATTGCTTATTCGTTTTACACATCAATAATCCCATTATTATTTTCAGAATGTGGAAACAATAAGCTTAATTGAGGTGGTGACATAAAAGTTTTTGCAGCCAGTATTAAATTAGTGTTAACTAATAAATAAATGTTTCATTTAAAACATAACCTGCAACGCAAAGGCAATGAAAACTATTCACTACACGGAGTACCTTCATGATGCGATGAATTTTATACTTTTGAAAATGAAAATGAAAGTATGAAGTATTGAAAATGGATGGTTAGTAGGATTTATTTTTTAAAAATATTTTGCAATGTAGATAACTAGAATTTTAAATATTATGTTGACTTGCATTTATTTGCAAGTCAAAACAAGCTGAGATTGTATTTGTATTTTGATTGTATTTTGTCGCCATTTTTATTCAATGACTAAAAAATAACATACACTTGACCTGCTTTGGGCTCGAAGGACCTTAAAGAAAAATTGTAGACTAGTCTTGGGAATACCTTTTTTATTTTAAATCAGGCTATTTTAAATTGCTATTTTTACAAATTACACTGGCAAAATCATCGGAGAAAATCTGATGAAGCCAAAGGAAGAAACATAGTTTATTATTAAGGTTTATTATTACTAGGTACTCATTACTAATTTCATACCAAACCGCAATGCTACACAAGCGCCACTGGTCATTATTTATGAACCATTATTTAATGTTTCATATATTGATGGTTCATAAATTTAATGGTTCAAAAACTAGCCAGTTTTTCAGTTAAACACCCATGTAAGTTGGTCTTGTTGCTTGGTCCTCATTAACAGACTTCAGAAGCAGCAGTGCTGGCTGCATTGTAACATAGGGTACGAACTATTGTAATGTCACTGTCACTGAGAGACACAAGGTAGCGTCAGCTTCTGCTTGCTTGCAATTAGTCAGTGATGCCAGATCTCATCATTTTTCGGGAGATTTACTGATTTTCCTAGAATTCTACTAATCTACTGATTTGAACTGAAAGTCTACTGATTTTTTTCAAATACTAGCTTTACTTTAAAACATGATAAGTAATAAAAACTTGCATGAAATAAAACTCAAAATTATCATGGTTAGGTTGGCACTACAAAATTGTTATCATAAAATGGACTTAACGTGATGGACACATAACACATAGTTGAATATTGAAACTTGATTCTTGCTCCACAGTCAGCGTCAGCAAAATTCAAATTGTTACGGTTTCAATATAAGCCTTGAAATGTTCGCTTAGGCAACCATAACAGTAAAATGTATCTCAAGAACAATACTAATATTATAAATGCGAAAATAACTCTGTCTGTTTGTCTGCTACCTTTTCACGCCTTAACTATTCAACCGATCATCATGAAATTTTGCATTCACGTTGTCAGGGATACAAGAAAGGACATAGGGTACCTTTCATCTAGAAAAAAGTAGTGTTCTCGAGTGATCATCTAAAAATATCGCGTGGCGACGCTTCCGCCGTCACAGCATTATTACTCATATATTTTCTTTTTCAACGCGGACGAAGTCGCGAGCACCAGCTAGTAGCCAATAAAATGTAATGTTACTTTAATGCCTGACATTGTTTTATTTCACAAAATTGCTTCTTCTGATTTTAAAAATTTTCCCCCGTCATACATCTGGTTTTTTCTAGTCGAATCCTCTGATTTTATAAAAATGGACCTGGCAACACTGATTATAGTACTAACTAACTAATGATGTGGTGGCAGTGTTGCCATGGATACGGCATTTGCCGTAATATATGGTAATTAGAGCACATAATTTCAAATAATACGGCATACGGCAGGTTTTTCATTACCGTATAATAATATACGGCAAGCCAACATAACTTCGAATAAAATTGTAGTTTAGACAGATCCCTAATTCATATACAGTCTAGTCGTAATGGGAATCCCCATGCAGAGATTAAGATGTCATAATGAGTTTGTTTTAAAACAATCTTATTGGAAATGTGAAATAACCAAATCACGACGCCGCTGCACTATAATTAATTTCTTTGATTTGTTGGTTTTAAATTGCTTTAGGATTATTCAACATTATTATAACAATGAAAACACAGTGTATGAATTGCATCATTTTATGGTAAATTTATGCGCTGTATGAATTGAAATCTTTAAGGTGATGTTATTGATGAGTAGGTTAATTTTTCGTTTGCTTTTGTAATATAATTAAACTACTTGAATGTTTTAATCAATAAAAATAAGCAATACAGCAATTTCGTGATTTTTATTTATAAATACGGCAATCTGAAGTCTCGAATACGGCAACTCTATCAAAACCTGATGGCAACACTGTATGGTGGTGAGGTGAGGTGTTTGTTTGCGATTTGCGAGTGCTTGGGAGAGTGAGGTACAGTTTGTCAGTTTCTTTTTGTTGTATTTTACCAAACTTTCTAAATAAACGCGACAAAATTGTAAAAAAAAACTGTTAATAGCTTGATTACAGTAATAATAATACCAAAGCTCTTAGAATTTATAACAATAAAATCAACCGTATTCTATTAAATTGTTTGAGTTCGCACTTGCACTTTGTATATTGCCGGCCAAAAATTTAAATCTTTGGTGCCGGCAAAGTTGCATTAATTATTTAACTTAACATAATATTTTCATATCATTATTAGCCATGAGTAAAAAGACAAACAAGAAGGAAAGCAAGAAAGACCAGAAGAGTGATAAATCATCATTTTCGGTAAGTTAATGTTTGTGTTAAAAGTTATACAAACTCCTTTTTATAGGGTGTAGTAGAAAAGAGGTTAAAAGGTAACGGTTATTGAAATATCTCTACTTGTTTTTATCTTAATATAGCTGCGAAGTTTTATATCAATTTATTTTTATGGAAACTTGTTTTCTTAAGAGCCTAAAGGTTAATATTTTTAAGAGCAATTAATTAAATTTAATGTGATGCACACATTGATAATAACAAACATGAAAAATACTTGATTTTTATGATTTTCAGTATTTCCATCTGTGATACTACATAATAATATCTCTGATACTTAAAAGCAGTATCAATACTCTCACACACACATACACATTTTTCTTCTAACAGATATTTAGCAATAATTAATTTGGCCTAAGTTTTGAATGTGGTAATGGAAGAGCAGAGTCTCGTGATACAAGTATTTTTATACTTAATAGGAGTGCCCTAATGGAAACTTGTATCTAGGTTAAGATAAAGAAAATTAACTATTTGTATATGTTCCTAACTTCAATAAAATAACAATTATTTAATTACACAATGAGCTAACAGCAGTTTTTTTTTGTTTTCTTAAATCGGAGTGCTCTGAAGTTATTAATAATTATTAGAAACTTGAACAAAATTGTTTAAAAATTTTATAACAATCCATCAGCTAGTTTTCGAGTTTTGTGTACTTTAACTTACAGAAGCTAAATTTTTATATATACACATATAAAGATATACCTACACAATGTAAAATATTTATATGATTTGTTCCAGGTCAGCAAAACGTTGATTTTCATCTCTGCTTTGTTAGGTGGCATTGTGTCATGGTACACCTATAAATTAATAACCACTACACCTGAATTACCAACAATGGATTTAGATCAATGGTGGGGCCATTATCCAATAGACCGAAACCGGGATACTTCAATAAGACCCTTTAAAATTGAGTTTAATGATGTGGTAAGTTTTATTTTACAAAACTATGCTCAAACATTTTGGACAGTCCTAAATGTATTGAAACACAAATGTATATGTACTTTGTGTTTAAATGTTTGTATCCATCTTAACAGTCATGGTGAATTTTTTTCATGTTAAAGTCAGCAGACAGGTTGACGGTCCACTTGATGGTAGGTGGCTATAACACATGCTACAGGTGATGCCAATTATATTAGGATTTAGGATTATGAGTAAGGGCTGGGAAGGAAAAGGGTCTCTGGCATTCCTTGCTCAATCACAGTAACACAACAGCACACATGCTGTTCATGGTGGTATTCTGTAAGAGGGTGCTTACTGCCACCAGATGGGCTAACCAAATGACTACAAAAAGCAGTGTACACTGCCACTACTTTCCAGATCCATACCAGAGCCAACTTTGAAAAGTTCATTTACAAAGTTGACCCGCCGGGAATCAAACCCAAGTCCCCTGATTTTTATACTATTAAAGGCTCAATTGGATTTTTACTCTGCTTGTAATCATAGAAAACGGTAGCTGCCTACAATAAAATAGAATGTAATATTGCACAAATTTGTGTAATGAAAATGCAATAATCATAATAAAATATTTGCAGATGGTGAATGACCTACGGGAGCGTCTGCTCCATCGTCGTCCATTCACACCACCATTGGAAAATGCCGGTTTCACTTATGGATTCAATACAAATTTCCTAACGCAAATCCTAGACTATTGGCAAAATAAGTATGATTTCAAGGAGAGGGAACAGTTCTTCAATAAATACAATCACTTTGTCACCAATATACAAGGGCTTGATATACATTACATGCATGTTAAACCAAAACCTATTACCGATATTGTAGTAAGTGTTTAGATATCTTCATTTTTTAACGCGTGACGCAATGGTGTTATAAGTTTGACGTGTGTATCTGTGTATGTTGTATGTTATATGGTATACTAGCTCCAAAACATTAACTTTATAATCAGTGCAAAATTCATATGCTGTTTAAAAAATATTTTTCAATAAGTCAAATTCTTGTGTTTTAATTTTTTTGTGTGGAGTTTCTATTACTTTAAAAAAATTCTAATATAATTTGTCTTTCACATGTAAGAATTTTTTTTTTTTTCAAAGCAATTTAGTTTCTTGTAAATTCTTTATGAAACAATGCATATTTTTAATATTTAGCCTTTGTTTCCACCTTAAAAGTTAGTTATGGAAATAATAGTAAATTCTTTATTTACAGGTGGTCCCAATCCTCATACTTCATGGCTGGCCAGGATCCATTCGGGAGTTCTATGAACTGATCCCCAAACTTACTACACCGAGGCCAAAATATGACTTCATTTTTGAGATCATTGCTCCAAGCTTGCCAGGCTTTGGATTTTCACAGGTACAGTTTAAATAAATTATTAAATATTAGGCACAGTCTTCTTTTTAATAAATGATAATCTAAGAATTTTATCTCATAAAGTCACACTTTTCTGTTTATATTGTTTTAAATTCAGGCGGCCGTTCGTCCCGGCCTAGGTTCAGCGGAAATGGCTGTGGTACTCCGTAACCTAATGAAGAGATTGGGCCACGACAAGTATTACGTCCAAGGCGGTGATTGGGGGCACGTCACCGCTTCTAACATGGCCACTCTCTTTCCAGAAGAGATTTTGGGCTTCCACACTAATATGCCGCACGTGGTCAGTGGTAAACCATTGGGATTAATTTACTACACTTTGGGTAAGAGACTCTTGCTTTTTACCTCAAATTAATTTAGATTTAAATATTTTTAAATTTCCACATTATACATTTTATTTAAGGCTGAATACCTAAATTTCTCCTTGTAGAAGATAAATAGGCAGGCCTTTGGTCTATTTGATGGTCCTCTTTGTGGCTAAAGCAACTTCGGTAGAAACTTCGATTCCCGATAGAAATAAAGAAAAAAGGTGCAGGTGATATGGAAATATGCATTTGCATCCCTTTAAGGGATTCCCTTACAATACAAGTGCACCAACAATACAAAATTCCCATCAATAAAAATCAAAATTTATTCTATAAAGTGTGTTTGTTTATGTTTAAAACTGATTAATAATTTATTTTAGGTTCATTTTGGCCAAGCCTCATTGTGGAGCCAGAATTAGAGAGTCGAATGTACCCGCTTTCTAAATACTTGTCATTCCTGATTGAAGAATTTGGATATTTTCATTTGGCTGCCACTAAACCAGATACTGTTGGTAAGTCGAATTAAAATATAATTTTATTATTGTTTTCTCATAAAAACATCATTCATTACATAAGTTAACAAGTAGTACAAAAATTACAAACAAAAAATTGCGAACTGGCCGTGGTTTATTTCAAATTGGTTGAATTTTTAATAAACTATATACCCGTATGTAACGTTTTATCTACATTAGTAAAATATTATACTTACCTAAAAACCAAAAAAATAACTATGATAACTTTTTTCTGCAATAAATAATCTTTGATTAAATAAGGAAGGAATTATAAACCTTTCAATAGCCGATGATCTCCAACATATTACTTAGATTCAGATATAACTGTCACATGAAATTGTTTGGTTTTTTTTTTCTGTCTATGTGATGTGATAAATAAAAAATTTTAATATTATTATTATAATCACTGTCACAAAATGTTTATTCTTCAAAATATTGTTTCTAGGCATAGCCCTAACCGATTCTCCGGCTGGTTTAGCTGCATACATTCTCGAGAAGTTCTCAACGGCCACCAACCCCGAATACAGGAAGGCATCGGACGGGAATCTGTTGGCCAAGTTCTCGTTGACTCACCTCTTGGACAACATTATGGTCTATTGGGTTTCCAACTCTATCACAACTTCGATGAGGATATACGCCGAAACCGTCAATAAGAAACAACTTGCCATGAAGCTACAAGAGTAAGTCTTAATAAAATTCACAAAAAGACGATGGAATGTTTACTTAGTCTTATCTCTTTTGAATTTGATTACTGAACAGAAAACTAACAGAGTGAGAGAGATGTATCCAACGCGTCGCGTGGTCTTAAGCAAACACTCTTTTTTATTTCATTTTTTGCATTTTTTCTTCCAGTATACCAACCAAAGTGCCAACTTGGGGCATCAAGTTCAAACACGAAATCGTATTTCAACCCGATGTGATTTTGAAACTGAAGTACCGAAACTATATCCACACGACTGTCGTGGAAGATGGCGGCCATTTTGCCGCAATGGAGAACCCCGACATCATGGCCGACGATATTTTCGAAGCAATCAAGACTTTTAGGGAATTTCATACAGTTGAGAAGTAAGTAGTAAACGCCTAGTCACTGATCACATTATAGCAAAAAAAAAAATTCAGAATCAAAACATTTAAAAAAAAGTTTTTTTACGAAATCTTTAAATTCTGCGAATTGTTATATACACACGGTTTGTATGTTTTAAAACGTTTTACGTTAATACACTATCATATTTGTTTTTTTGTGTATTTTTGTATATTCCCTCTGTATAAAGTTTGTTTACTAATTCGTGGAAACTGTTGATTTCACTATTACCTTTATGTATGATTCTTTTTTTTTCTAATTTACTATAAATGGTGTAATTGTTTGTTTTCCCTAATAAAATAAAATCATCCAGTATTATATAATTTTTCTTTAAAAATAATCAATTAAGTACTCCGTAAATTGTAGGTTTGTGAATTTTTTTTACTATTTACAAATTTTTTTTCTGTTACGTATAATATAATATGTAATTAATGAAATACAGGTTTGCCATTCTTTCACAATCATGACATGCAGTTTAATTTTATTTAATATTTAATTTATAGTTTAATAGATAGATCATATTTAACAGACATTATCGCATCTCGAGTGCCATGATTTTTATGGGTCAGAGATTAACACAAGTTACTTTTTATCCCATGAAATATAACAGTTATGGTGAATCAGTTTTTGTGTCTTATCCAAAATATAACCTTAATTTGTATTTACAAACAATGTGGTTCCTATTTTTCAGGAAAGCACCGATAAATCTCTCTACTGACCAAGAAGCGAAAACTATATACGACTTCACAGTGAAAGATATTCATGGGAACGATGTTAAACTCGATAAATATAGGGGTTATGTTACTCTCATTGTGAATGTCGCTTCGCAGTGTGGCCTAACCGAAACCAATTATAAACAACTCAACGAGCTATACGAGAAATACAAGTCGAGGGGTCTCAGAATACTGGCGTTCCCTTGCAACCAATTCGGCGGTCAGGAACCGGGAAATTCTAGGGAAATATTGTCATTCGCAAGGAAAAGGGGTGTCGACTTCGATCTCTTCGAAAAGATAGATGTGAATGGTGACTCGGCTCATCCGTTGTGGAAATTTCTAAAGCGGGTCCAAAGCGGTACACTGGGTGATTTTGTTAAATGGAATTTCTCAAAGTTCATTGTCGATAGAAATGGAGTTCCTGTTGAAAGGTTGAGTCCCAACGTATCTCCGTTGGACTTGGAACCTTATTTGGCCAAATATTGGTAACAAATGTTGTAACGTATGTATCAAAACATTACTAAATTCTAGAATTTAGAAATGTTTAGTACTATTGGGAAATAGGCCTCATTCTTTCCCAATTTTCAGATAAAATTAAAACATCCAACATATTTATAATGTGAAAACATGACAGACAAAACTACTATTGAAACAGATACATAAAATTATATATAAATACATAAATCTACAAATAAAGACATATAAAAGTCCAAGAGAGTTATTACAGTCTTATAGGAGTCTAAAAAAATCATATATGAAATAGGAAAAATTCCTAAACTTTTTGTATGTTGATACTAGGTAATTATGTTATTTTGGTCTTAATTTCAAAATAATATTTAATTAAATGGTGGCTTGATTGTTTACATAGTGATTAAGGAAAAATGCATTTATATTTTTAAAAAATTTAATACGATTTTTTAGCAATAAAAACTAAAAAAAACGGAATTTTTAGTTTCATTTCAACCACTTTTGAAAAAAAAAAGATTACTTTATTCTCTAACTTAGAACGTATTTGTTACTTTGGCGTACCTCCAAAACTTGGGTCCTAAAGTTTTCAGTTACTTCTAGAAAAAATTAAAAAAACTTCTCCAGCTTCCGAATTAAACAAATCAAATCAATAATTCAAATTATTTGAATATAATACTTATGGCTATAGGATTCTTCTCAAACTGTTTGTCTTCCAAGCCTCAGCTTGGACAATTCATACATCGTACTTTGGGAGCTACTTTCACTCGATTGGTCCGGTATAACTGATATTACCTGAATATGTTAAACATTTATTCAAATAAAACTACATAAGGTATAGATAATATTCCCATTGGCCACTATGCCCATGAGCAATGGGAATGGCATTGAAATATTTGTGGTATCCGGGAATGAAAGCATATTATGTTAAAGTCGGCACACAGGCTGTGACAATCCACTTGATGGTAGGTGGTTACCGTCGCCTATAACACAAGTAAAGCCACAGGTACCTACTGCAAGTGTACTCTCTTACTCACCGAAACACAAAAGCACACATACTGTTACTTCACGGTGGTCTTCTGTAAAACGATGGTTACTGCCGCCAGACGGGTTGCCCAAATGAGCGCGAATAAACATTCATGTGGAGGAATTTGCCGAATATATACGGCTCTGGTGAAATGGACACGAAAATAATTGTCGGATAAATCCGACTCTGGCGGCTAAAGGATTAATGAGTAATTTTGAGTTTTTATGCTGTCGCGGTGTCTCTAAAATAAATAATTACTAGAAAATATACTGGATACATGAAGTTGTTCAATCTACATACAGGTGATGATAATTTCAATAAATGTCTACAGACAAACAATAATACACAAAACTTTATATTATAAAGATTTATTCAATACAATACTTGGTGAAGTCTTGTTTACACTACACTACAAAACAATAGACATTTTGTGATATAGTATAAATGAGATACAATACATACAAAGTAATTTTAAAAAAAACTCATACATACAATAACTAATAATATATTTCAAATAAAATGTATGTTCATTTAGAAACACATAATTGCTTGATATTTTAATAAAGTTAAGCGTTCTTAAATTTTATATCATTTAAATACTAGGCGACAGCTGTCATTTGTGACAACTGACAGCTGTCGAAACAGAAACTGAAAGTTTTATTGACGCGGCGGAATAATAATAAATGTTTATTGGTAATGAAGTTACAATTTATTTAAAATATACTAAAACACTCCTGTACAGATGCATTACAATACAATACTTGCAATTCTAGGCTTGACTTTTCACTTTTAGACAGTAGAGAACATTTTTAAAAATATTAAATATTTGGGAACTTTTCTGTACATTTTGTTAAATTTTGTCTAAAAAATAAAAGGCAAAATCATAAAAAAAAAATCGATACATTTTTTTTAAATGTTTAGGTTAAGGTCGTTTTCGTGGCAAACATTAAGGACAAGGGATATAGGAGTAGGGATTTGGGGCTCGCCTAAATGTAACCATGAAATGATATTCATGGTCACCCCAATATCCCGAGATAGCGAAATGTTCTATAAATTCTCTTGACAAAAATCAAAGACAACAGATTAGGATGGGATAGCGAAATGGGCTCGCCCAAATGTATCCATGAAATATCAATAATTATGGTCACCCGAATTTCCCTTTGCTTCACAATCATTATCATTACTCCATGAAATAGCAATGGGATGTCCTATACGTTCTTTTGGCTAAAAAATCAAGCTAAAAATCGCGCACCGACTCGACTATATACATTAAGGTATATCTTTAATAACCTCGGCCAATTGTTCCCTGGTGAACATGTGGTAAAGTGATCCCGGAGTCATGGTGACCACTTCCACGTTGTTCTCAGAGAGTTTCTCCTCCATCACTTGCTTCAGGATTGTCAGTGCTGAAACCGTCGCCTCTTTGAGGGTCATGGACTTATGATAGGCCTCCTGAAAATTTAATGAGTCTTCAATGAGAACATAATACAGGTTTTATTGGTAAAGTTTTGTATAGAACTTTTTTTAGACATAAAATTTAACCAATTTTTATTTAAATAATGTAAAAAGTACATTTGTATATATTTATTTATTTTTTTCATATAAGGGTGAATCAAAAAGCTTTCAAACTGCACAGTTTTATAATTGTCTTTGGAGTCGGAAGACATACCTTCAAGCTCTGTTGAGCACCTTCGCTGCCGGAACCGATCGCCTTGGCCTCATATTGCACAAAGGTTCCGCTCGGGTCCATATGGAATAGCTGCGGACCCTTCTCATCAATGCCTGAAATTTATTTTGTATAGTCTATCTATACTAATATTATAAAGAGGAAAGATTTGTTTGTTTGTTTGTTTGCATTCAATAGGCTCCGAAACTACTGGACCGATTTGAAAAATTCTTTCACTGTTGGAAAGCTATATTATCAGCGAGTAACATAGGCTACATTATATTTTCAAAAAATTAGGGATCCTTACTAAAACTCCAATAATATAACCCAACGTGTAAAAAATGACCTAAAATATTCCTTACATTGCGTGCGCTGCGAAAACTATTGATGATAGAACAAAATAATGTACTACAACTTTGCAGAACACATCATTATCTACAAAAAGTGTAGCGACATTATATGTCTAACTATTATAGTTATACCACAATGTGTTCTTTTATTTTAAAAATTTAATTTGCTTAGCTAAAAAAGGCTCTTTATTTGTATCTTGGTATTAATCCTAATCAAAATTAATTACTTCATATTCAAGACTGATTCAATACCTTTATATATCTTTTTGAATTATTCAATTCGGACATTTCATTCACAAGTATTGGAAAAAGGTCACATGATCGATGTAGGTGTCATAAAGAATAAACTCAAAAACTACTGGACCCATTTTAAAAATTCTTTAACCTATAGAAAGCTACATTATCAGCGAGTAACATAGGCTATATTTTTATAAAGTTACGCGAACGAAGTCGCGTGCAACAGTTAGTATACAATAAAATAAAATGACTTCCTACTGTCCCTCTATAAGTATGCTTAGATCTTTTAAACTATGCAATGGATTTTAATGTGATTTTCACTAATGTAAGGAGCGTTAAACTAGTAAGGTTTTATATATAACTAGCTAACTGGTGCTCGCGACTTCGTCTTCATTCAAAATTAAAAAATAAATAAACTATATAACAATTGATGACACTTGTATTGTTGTATTACACTTTTGCCAGATGTTAGTTTTCTTAATTTTAGAACCCTTGGGAACAGTACTTTTCTATTTACCTGATAATGTATATATGCAAAATTTCATGATTGTTTGAGTAGTTAAGGCGTGGAAAGTTAACAGAGAGACAGTTACTTTCGACATTAGTATGGAAGTATGGATTAGCCAACTTTCTTTTTAAATACCTGCAAACATAACAGCAACGCCAAAAGGCCTAGACATAGCTGTGCCACTGTCATCATCACTGTCTCCAAACTGTATAGCCAGATTGGACACTGCCTGCGCACAAGATTCCACAGTCATACGCTCATTGTAAACAAACCAGTGGTTCAGGCATTCCACACGAGCCCTCTCAACCAGAGTCCTGCAAAATTAAACTATATACATTTAAAAAAAATTCATTAACCATCACTAGTCAAACTTTCCTCATGGATACCCGACAGTGATAGGGGACACTGCGGGACTCCTACCGGCTAAAGACCCAACAACTTCCTAGTTCCTAAACTTCTTAGATGGGCGAGGTCGAGGGGACGTCATGACACATCTGTGCCCTGCCACATCACTTAAAAAAGTACCTACTTAAGTGTATTGACAAACATTTTCTATATTAGTAATAAATAGGAACTATTTAGTCACAATACAATGAACAAAAAAAATACATATGAAACAATTTGAGAATTTTATAAAAGGTAAATCTAATGAAAATTACCTCGAATCGGCCATAAGTCCCGATACAGCGCAAGCTACGTGACGATCGACCTCCACTATTTTTTCAATAGTAGTTGGCTCCATCAAAGGAGACGTAATTCTCTTTTCGGCAGCCAGTACGACACCCTCCGATGTTGCAATACCAATAGCAGTGGAACCCAATTTAATTGCTTCGATCGCATATTCGACCTGAAAGAGCCTCCCTTCGGGGCTGAACGTATTAACCCCGCGATCATATTCAGAACGGGTAAGAAACATCTAAAAAAAAATATGCAAAATCATCAACCGGTAAGAAGGTTATGTATCATGACAAAGCTGTTTTAAGTTTAAAATAAGTACTCACGTTTAACAAATTAAAGGACGGAGTGAAATTAAGGAGGTTGCAAAATTATTTATAAAATTAGAGCTGAGCCTGAAACAATTGTAAGTCAGTTTAGTCACAAGTCACAACAAAATTCGATATGATTGTAATTTGTAATCTTATTTTATGTGGTTCTGGTTCGTGCTGAACTCCTGACCACAGAACATTATATTTGTCAATGTTAGCGTTGCCGTTAGCGTACTAGTTAGTCTGTGATATTTATATCTCCTTGAGAGTATATAGTTTTCTGTCATATCAGGGTGAGGAGGGGTGAGATAACTAAAGTTAAAAACTCTTGTCAAACGATGGTATACCACAGAATACTAAATACTCTTTTTATTTTATTTATTTGTACCACCCATCAGGGTTCCGAACTTCGGGGTTTCCCCCCCAAATTTAGGGGGTAATTTTTGGAATTTTTTGGGGGTTTTTTGACCATATTTATTTATTAATTTTAATGAGAAAAATAAATATGTATAGGCCCTGGGAAAATCCAAACTAGCCAATCATATTTATTTGTTGACTTAGTGACTTAGAGACATCTAACGCGCATTCTCCATCTATAATATCGTCAAAAATAAGTTGCGGAACAAGATTATCTATCGAAATGTTGCAAAGCATGATGATGGTCCGATTCACATTAAATCGAAATAGTGGACCTTGCACAACATTTAATCCATCCCCTAAAATGTAATGCATCCCCCTAAATCAACATGTATGATTTCAAACAATCTGAATCTTCCGAAGAAAACGAAATTATATTTGATGTAACAAATAATTTATAAATAAAAAGTATTGAAAAATATAACAGCATATGAGTGTGAACCTAGAAGATATAAAACAATTTATAGGTTGTAAATAAAAGAATAAATAATTGAAAAATTCCAATGAAAAAAATCCACAAATGTACCTACTAACTTTTAAATTTGCTAAATGTTCCTTTTAGCTATTTTTAAATTATTAGTTTGTTTTTTACTGTTTCTTTTTTAATTATAAAAAAATAACGAACATCTGCTAGATTCATATCCATGCATATTATTTATAATTTATTAATTAGATATTACAGAATATAATTTTTTTAAGGTGATTTAGGGGTTTTGGATTTTAGCTTTAGGGTAAGCTTTAGGATTTTAGCTAAATATTTTTGAGAGTTGGTAACACCTAATATTTATTTATATTTATTTGGTAAATTGTGATGGATTGTTTTGTTCGTTTGATTGAAATTAGTTATTATAAGTTAGTATCTATCTATTTATTTGTTATTTAATTTGTGTACATATCTTTTAATAATGCCCTAACTAACCTAGACTAGCTCAATTATTTATATATTCGATTCGAGAGAATAACCGTATGTTGTGCAATAAACAATACTGTGCTGAAGGTGGAACTATAACGCACCTTATCCCAGTAAGTTAACCAACAAAACCCTAGATAAGACAAGACATGGTCTAATATCGGTCAATTTATTGTTCCATTTGTTAATTAGGTTAAATATTCTTTGTTTAAAAGTAGCAATAGATAAAGTGAACTGATACACAATAATTTATGAATTGTACATAAGGTACTATGTGACAATACACTGGAAGATTTGTAAATTGGAACACGTAAATAATATGTACAATTGTACATTCTATATAAATACTTGCCTTGTTATTGTTTAAAATAGTTGTAACTAGCCACTCATAGAGGGAAGGACTTTCCTTCTATATAGGTGTATTTTTAAAGTTGCCTAATTCAAGTGATTTCATGAAGTTACATCTTAAGAACATTTTGAGTATAAGTTTTACAACAGGTAAGAAGTTATAAGATAAGATTGCCTATGTCTAGAATGGACGTCCTGCAGCTGAGATGATGAAAGGAAAAATAAAATCCACTTGGCGGTAGACCAGCTACTGTTGCCTGTATAACACAAGCAACGCCACAGGTGCTGCAAGTGTGCTGTTGACCCTAGTAAGATTGAAGATAAGGGATTGGAAAGGGATAGGGAAATGGGCTCTGGCATGCCTTACTCACTCATGGAAACAACAGTACACATGCTGTTATTGCATGGTTGTCTTCTGTAAAGCGGTGGTAAACCAGGGTATTCTGTATGGTGTGAGGATATTCAATTTACAGACAAGATTATTCTACTATTTTATTACTTATGCGTGCATGTGCGTCCGTGTAACTTTATAAAATATAGCCTATGTTACTCTCTGATAATGTAGCTTTCTATAGGTGAAAGAATTATTAAAATCGGCCCAGTAGTTTTTGAGTTTATTCATTACAAACATACAAAAATACAAATCTCTTTATAATATTAGTATAGACCAGCAACTCACCTGTGGAATTGTTATATGTTCCATTCCCAATGTGAGCTTTTTAGACTTAACTATAAGTATAGCTGGCAAATATAGCATTGAAAGAACACAATATTTCTTAGTGTTTGATGACTATGCATATAGTTTTTTTTATATATACTGCATTTTTTAAATTGTAATTATTTTTCAAGAATTTTGTGTCACTTTAATTATTTTAATTTTCAGGTTCACATGAACATAGATACAATGGAGTTAAAAACTTTAGGATCTCTAGAATCAATTATTAAAACAGATTCAAAATATTTATTACAATATGAAACTGGTGAGAAGGCTTTCATTGAAATATTGAACGATCACGTCTTTAGATATTACATGTCTCCTACGGGAACATTTTTGCCCTTTCCGAAACCAAATAATACAACGGACAAAGGACGAATTGTTTCAAAAACAAATTGTAGCAAGAATAACATTTATACAATGTTGACACGTGATGACTTCTTCTACCACATATTCACTGAAAAAATTGCTATAAGTTTTGATAAGATTAAGGGAACAATGAACGTGTATGACAGGAAAAGTAACAAAGTCATGTTCAGTGAGTCAGAAACTATATGTTACAGAGAATGTGAATCTATACAAACTTTGAAACAAAGAAAGAATGAGTTTTTCTTTGGTGGTGGCATGCAGAATGGTAGGTTCACACACAAACATGAACAAATCAAAATTGTCAACACAAACAATTGGGAAGATGGTGGAGTATCATCCCCTTGCCCATTTTATTGGTCGTCATATGGTTATGGAGTTCTAAGGCATACTTGGCAGCCGGGAATATATGATTTTGGACAGGAATCAGAAGACATTGTAAAAACAAAACATTACGATGGGCACTTTGATGCTTATTATTTCATTAATTCTAGCCCTAAACATATATTATGTGACTATTATGATCTAACAGGACAGCCCATAATGATGCCGGAATACTCCTTTTATGAAGCCCATTTTAATGCATTTAACAGAGATTATTGGGTGAAAGTACGCCCAAACACTCCCGGCGCAATATTGTATGAAGACGGAAATTACTACAAATGTTATAAACCTAATGAAATTGAAAATGAGGAAGGAATATTGGAGTCATTGAATGGAGAAAATGATAATTACCAGTTTTCCGCAAGAGCTATGATTGATAGGTACGAGAAACATGACATGCCCTTGGGTTGGTTTATACCAAACGATGGATATGGATCTGGTTACGGACAAACAGACACTTTAGATGGAGATATTAATAATTTGAAGATGTTTGCTGAGTATGCAAGAAAGAAAAATGTAGATGTAGCTCTGTGGACGGAATCAAATTTGGAACCTAAAGATCTAGCTAATCCAGTTAAAGGAGATAGAGATTTGGGTAAAGAGATTGCGGTGGCTGGAGTAGTAGCTCTCAAGTGTGATGTAGCTTGGATCGGAGAAGGTTACTCGTTTGCGTTTAACGCTGTAAGAAAAGCTAGGAACATGTTTTTGAAGGAAACTAGAAATAGACCATTAATTCTAACAGTTGATGGTTGGGCTGGTACTCAAAGGTATGCAGGTATTTGGAGTGGAGATCAAAGCGGTGGAACCTGGGAGAATATACGGTTCCACATTCCTACATTTATAGGATCAGGATTATCGGGCATACCTGTTATAGGCTCAGACGTCGATGGAATCTTTGGTGGTGGTTCCAAAGATGTAAATATTCGTGATTACCAATGGAAATCATTCACGCCATTGCAACTAAACATGGACGGATGGGGGAATATACCAAAAACTCCTTTCAGTTTTGATAATGAAGCGACCACAATTATCAGAGCGTATTTAAAAATGAAATCTATGCTGTTGCCGTACAATTACACAATCGGGCGTGAGTCTATTTCTGGAGTGCCCATGATCAGAGCAATGTTTTTGGAATTTCCAAAAATTCCATTAGCATATACAAAAGATTCACAATATCAATACATGTGGGGAGAAAGTTTATTAGTTGCGCCTATTTATAACGATAAAAATGTTGATGGAAATTCGATACGTGATGGTATATTTTTACCAGATATGAATCAAGTTTGGATTGACTTTCTGACTGGGGAAAAATATAATGGTGGAAAAATATTAATGAATATGAATTGTCCGTCTTGGAAAATACCGATATTTGTAAAAGATGGCGCTATAATACCAATGACTAATCCCAATAATAATCCTAGTAAAGTGAAGAGAGACAACAGAATATTCACTTTATATCCTAACGGTAAATCAAGTTTCACTGTTTACGAAGATGATGCAAAAACCATAGATTATTTACAAGGTATCTATGCTGTCACCAAACTCACATCTTCAGGTCCAAAATCCAATGAAGAAGGAAAGTTGTCCATAAATATTGACAAGACAAGAATAAATTTGCTTGATAACATTAATAGACAATTATCTAATAATAAAAATGATCGTTCTGATACAAACGAATTGACATCTTCAAGTCCAGAACTTGGAGCTTCACCCCCAGCATATCATAAAAATTATGTTGAAAAAGAACCCTTATCAGAACATTATAAACAAAGAACTAAATCAGACAAAATTACTAATGGATTAAGAACAACATTTCTATACGACGGATTCGTTGAGGAAAGATCAACGCTATTACAAATTATGACTTCAAAAAGACCATCAACGGTTTCTGTCTCTATCAAAGGAACTTTTGTTGAAATGTCTGAGGCTGCAAACGAAAATGTATTTGACTTGAATGATAATGTATACATTTTTAAAGAAGATTTCATTATTAATCCATATTTAAAAGAAATAGCCGGAGATTGTATCAAACAGAAATTCTTACTGATTAAAATTCAAAAGGTGGATGTAACTTCAACTGAAATTCTCATAAACATTGAAGGTTATATAAATAAAAGTTACGTTTTTGGCAGCGGATTGGAAATTAATGAAATACTTGAATGTAGTCAGCTATATCATGACACTGGAGAGGCTACAATGCCAACATCAGTTACTTTACGATGGGATCCAGTGCAAAATATCGATTACTATGAAGTAGAAAGGGATGGGACTATATTTACGAATATTACTGGAACCACTATTACTTTAGGTGATTTTAAACATGAATCTAAGCATTTATTTAGAATTCGTACAGTAAAAGGTAATTTTGTCTCAAAGTGGAGTAAATTTTTGAAAATTACTATAGAAGATTCTAATAAGACTGATAATACTGTCGATCTAGATCAATGTAATGTGTCGTGTCAGCATAATAATCAAGAGTTTTGCAAGTTAATATGAAATGTAGATATTTTTTTATGTACTATATGGAATTTGAATTGGGTTTATAAGACTGTCTGATCAATTTGTTTTATGACAACTCTATCAGATCTGATGCATAATAATAATACATTAATATATATTTTTTTATCAAAAATATCCAAAAACTCAAATCATATATATGTATATAGACATTTGAAACTTTCAAATACAACTTCTCATAAATGTTGTCAGGAGATGTGTTTATATTTTTTGGAAATAGTATTTTTAACCCTTTAACCGCTTGGTTTTGTAAGATTAGTCGTGCCCCCAGCGCCTGACTCTTAAACATTTTTTTATTATTATTTTTAAGAGAAAGCAACTCAATGATTTAAAAATAAACATATAAGTAGAGGAATTTGTCGTATATATCCGGCTCTGGCGAAATGGCACGAAAATAATTGTCGCTTAAATCCGACCTTATATCCGCTTGAACCTAAATGGTTAATCATTTCAATTTGTGATATAACTTATTTTGAAGATAAGCATTGAGTTATTTTGTGGGACAAATAAAAAAAAACAGTGGCACTCCGGGAGTGCCGACATAAGTGAAAACTTGAACAATTACGTGTTTATTTTTCAAATCGTCAGGAAATATGTTACTGTGCAGGAAATACTTTTAAATGAAGTGTTTTGCTCCTCTATACTGAAAATGTTGACGACCTTTTTGGAATATCACTGGCCGTTTTCTATTTTTATTTGAAAATACTGTGTTCTTTTATAATTGTCAACAGAGGTGTCGGTTACGGTAACAGTGTCGCGAGTACAATGGTTTTTTCCCCATCCCAAAAATGCCCAATGCGCCTAAAGAACTTTTCACTGTAAAAAAATTTAAATGCAACTTATGTCTTAATTAAATCAAATATAAACGAGACCTTTCGTGTTAACTTTTTTAATTGATCTTTAAAAAAATAATAACTGTTTATATTTATATATAATTTCCTGATTAATAGTCGGCAGCGCATTTGCGTGTGTTGCGTTGCTTGAGTTATAGGCGACGGTAGCCACCTACCATCAAGTGGACCGTCAGCCTGTCTGTCGACCTTAGAAACATAAGAAAAATTTAGAAATACATTTTTCCCAGTGCCAGGCTTTAGTTTTTTTTATTTTAGATGATCCCATGGGAACAGTACTTTTTTCTCGATGAAATGTATCCTATGTCCTCCCTTCTATCCCTGTCTGTGTATGCAAAATTTCATGATGATTGATTAGTTAAGGCGTGAAACGGTAACTAACAGACAGGAGTTACTTTCACATTTATAATATTTAGTATGGATTCATGTAATAATAAACAAAAAAGTGTTGCAACAGAATATATTTTTTGTGCTTATTAATATAGTTTTAAAACAAAATTTATTCAGTGTCAATCTGTTGAAGCTCCTCGGCGCTTCTCACTGCTATAATAGTGCAGGTCAAAGATTCCGAATCAAAAATACAAGAAATAGACAAATCTTCCAACACACAGCTATATTCATGTTCAGGATATCTTGTCCTTACATAGTGAGATCTCGGGTCTTCGGCTAGAAGACCTTCTATATTTCTTCTAAATGCTTGTGCTCTGTCACCGATCAATTCTATTAGCCTCGCTAGTGCATCGTCCAAGAAGTACACTTCATATGTTTGGTTCGGAGGGTTTGAAATCCAAGGTGCTACTCTTATGCCGTCTTGGTTCAAATTGGTTATGTGGGCCGATTGAGGCGGTGTAAACCTTTCTTGACCATCCGGTGCCCCTCGCTCGGAATCAGGTCTTCGAGCTGGTGATCTACCATCGAGCAGGTCTACGCTCGAAGGTGAATCCGGTGATGGAGATATGGGTGTAGTGAGATTACTTTGTAAATCAGCGTCGAGCGATTGGTTAAGATTACTTGTCTCTATTCCAATAGAATTTGTAATTGAACTAAAAAGATATAAAACATAAATTACTATCATGATCACATGAAATGTAATACTTGATTTGTAAAAAAATAAATAAATCTATTATATATAAAAGAAAGTTGTGTTAGTTACACCATTTATAACTCGAGAACGGCTGAACCGATTTTTATGATCTTTGTTTTATTGAATTTGTCTCCATCCCGAATAGCAGAATAAATATTAAAACTTCGGAAAAATATTCACATAAAAAAAATTTCTTCATATTTTTTTCATTTTCTCATACATATTGTATGAAACGGGTTTTTATTCTCCCTGAGGCGGTACGAAGTTCGCGGGTCAGCTCGTTCATTATAATAAGTCTATTTCGTATGATTTCTTTTTAAATACAGACAGATCAGATAAATGTATTTTCTATATTACTAGCTGTTGCACGCGACTTCGTCCGCGTAACTTGATAAAATATATCCTATCTCTCAAGTTGGATCAAACTGCACACAGTGTGCAAAATTTTATTAAAATCGTTTCAGTAGTTTAGTTCATCGCGGACAAACAACGTGACACGAAATTGTTATATATATAATGATATATTTTTCTAGTGGTTAGGATGACAGTCAATTAAAACAGAATTGAGTTTCTCTGTAAGCAAAGAAACGACATTAAATGTTTTTATTTACAATGTCGATTCCTAATCACTTATATTTACAATTCAGCTTTATATTTTCAACAAAGATAATATATTTAATATTTATTTTTATAAATTGACTTTTGACTACATGTCAAGTCGTTATTTTATAATCAATAGTAATTTAACCAAATAGTTTTCTATACAATAATAATAAAAAGAGTTTTAATATAAATTAAAGAAAATTAAGTACATATTTTCTTTACATCTCCCCCCCAGGGAAGTTAGAACAAGACGATTTCCTACGTATCCTCTTCATGGTTTTCTAGCGTAGGTACTGGAGTTAATTTTGAAATGTGGAAAAAGTTCGACTCTGATCTTTTATGGCCAGTGTTTATCTTGTAGATTGAATTTGAAATTTTTTCTACGATTTTGTAGGGTCCAATTCTCAATTCGTCGAGCTTTTTCCTATTCAGTTTGTTTCCATTATCCACAAAAACAGTATCACCAACTTTGAAGTCAAAGTGTCTTCGGTTTTTATCATAAATTGTCTTGTTGTAATTATGTGACCTAATTGTATTTTTCAAAGCTTTTTCCCTGTCTGTAATCAAATCATATTCAGTCTTCTTAAGTTTTAGCTCATTTGGTAAGATCGTAACATCTGTGCCATTTAGTAGATACTTTGGAGCATATCTAGTGACAGTGTGCTCCGTTTCATTATAGTTTTTTACACAATTTTGTGCTATAGTTGTCCATGCTAATTTTGTCTCATTTTCATTTATTTTGCATCGGATTTTATTGACTATCGTTTGATTTAATCTCTCGTTTAGGCCGTTTGAGAAAGGTGAGTTCACTGCAGTAAAAACTATCGGGATATTTTTTTCATCTAAAAATTTTTTGAATTCTCTAGAATTGAGGCCCGGATATTGGTCTGAGAGAATCATGCCAATGTCGGCAGTTTCAGTGATGTTTTTGACTAGTTTTATGAAATCGTTTGCATTTTGGGTTCTTGATGTTAAAATATAGGCGTACCTTGTGAAATGATCAGATAGTAGGTGCAAATATCTCTTCGTCGACCTTGAGCCCCCAAAACCTCCAATGGTATCAATGGAGCATATTTCAAAGGGTTTTGTGGCGGGACCAAAATATGACATTAGTCCGTATTTATTTTTTCCTCTTGATTTGTTCCTTATACATACTGCACAATTTTCACATATATTTTTTATGTTTTTCGTCATGCCCTCTGCTGTATACAATGAGCTGATCATTCTTTGCATTTGTTTTACTCCTAAATGACTTAGGTTTTTATGTACACTTTTGATAAAATCTGTACTGAATTTTTCTGACAAAATTATTTTTTCTTTTTCCTTTACTTTCTTATAATAAACATTGTTTTTTAATATTAAATTCTCTTTCCTACTTTGAATAATTCTATTTTTTAATTGATCTTTTATGTCTTCTAGTTTTATTAAATTGATCACTTTTAATTGTTCATCCAGATTCTCATTTGGTTCTAAGACTGGGTTTCTGCTTAGGCAATCAGCTTCAATGTTGTATTTTCCTGGAGAATATTTAATTTGGAAATCATATTGTGATAGGTAATACGTTAGATCTCCTAATTCTTCATCTGGTCTTGACTTTATGTTCATATTCTCTAAAGGCTTGTGATCTGAGAATACAGTAAATTTCCTACCTATCAACAAATGTTGCCAATACTTAACACATTCTTTGATTGCCAGACATTCCAAATATATAGCCTTCTTCCGTTTTTGAACTTCATTCAATTTTTTTGAGAAGTATGCTACTGGTTTCTCTTCATTATTTTGTTGTGGCTGTTTTAGGATTGCACCTACTCCCAGTATACTAGCATCTGTGTATATGTGTATAGGCAAATTTTGATCAAAAATGGTCAATACTGGTTGAGAACATAATATTTGTTTCATTTCATCAAATGATTTTTGGCATTCCTTAGTCCAGTTAAAGCTTTGTCCTTTTCTCAAAAGATTATGCAAGGGATCCAATTTTATTGCTATATTTGGTACATACTTATGATAAAAGTTTATCTTACCCAAGAATTGTCTCACATTTTTATTTGTTTTTGGAATTGGGAAGTTTCTTATTGATATCAAGTTGTCTTTCAGTGGTCTAACTGAATTATTTTGAATTATGTGACCCAGGTATTTAACCGAGTTGGATGCAAACGTGCATTTAGAAAATTTTAGTCTTAAACCTTCACTTTTAATTGCTTGAAATAGCTGTTTTAGATGTATGACATGATCTGAGAAAGATTTCGAGAATATTAAAATGTCATCGATGTAACTAACTGCGAATTCTCCAAGTTTGTGTTTCCGAATTATGTTACACATTATTCTCTGAAATATAGCTGGTGAGGTTTTTAAGCCGAATGGCAAACAAGTCCATTGGAAATGACCTTCTTGTGTGACAAATGCTGTTTTGTGTCTATCTGAAACGCGCATAGGTATTGACCAAAATGCAGAGTTCAAGTCCAATGTTGAGAAAAACCTACAATCTCTTGTTTTTACCACTAGATCTTCAATCAGTGGGAACGGCTGTGACTGAGGGACGACAATTTTATTAAGATCTCGAAAATCTATGCACAATCTAGATTTTTTATTTTCATCTCTTTTATAAGCTAATGTAACTGGCGCTGCAAACGGACTATATGACTCTTCTATTATATTTTTTTCCAACAAATTTGCAATCTGTTTTTCAATTTCTTCTTTGTCTTCAATTGAGCAACGATAAGGTCTTTTACTGCAATATTTTTCTTCTAATAGATCAATGTGTGCTTCATAATTCGTTACCGTTCCAATGTCATATTTATCCTTTGCAAATACAGACTTATTATTCAATATTAAGTCATCAATCATTGCCCGTTTTTCATAGTCTAAATGATTTATTAAAATTACGAAATTTTCTACGCTGAGATTTTCATTGAAGTTTATTGAATTATCAGATTTTATTTCCTTAGAAATATCAGTATCTGATTTTGTTTCCTTAGAAACCATTTCACTTCTTTGTATAGGGATTTTCTGCGTAATTTCTAAGTTTTCATTTTGAATTAAATGAAACTTTTTTATGCAATCAAGTCCAATTAAAAAATCGTAATCAAAGTTTTCTTTGTCTATTACAAAGATATCCATTTTTTTCTCGATATTGAAAATGCTTACATCGAGTGTTATTATGCCACTAGCCTTTTTAACGCCATTAATTGTCTTTAAATTAGTATTGTTAGAATGACTTGATTTCTTATTGTTAATCTTCAATAACCTTGAATTTATCAATGACACATTAGAGCCTGAATCATAAATTCCAAAGACTTCAACATTTTTATTCAATACTAATTTTACTTTAATTAATGGCGGCACTATTAGTTTTTTTTATCTTCATACTGTAGTTCACATTCTAATTCTGAATTATTAATAAGTTTTATTTGTTTCTTATCTTTTTCTTTTTCAATGTTATTCCTCGCCTTGAACCAGCACAAATCTTCTGAGTGATAGCGCACGCCTTTCTTTAACTTTTCACAAATGCTACATTTTTCTTTTATTAGCCTATTGTCATCTTTTTTTTTTAGAAATTTCTTCTTCGTAACCAAATGTTCTAAATTGCCAAGTGCATGAAATAAGTCTTTTGTTTCTATAATTTCCTCTTTGTTGATTCTATCCGTTATAAAATCCGGTAAGCCAGCAGCAATTATATCGATTAAGGTCCCTTGATCAATTGTCTTTCTTACTTCAAGTAAAAGTTTTTCTTTTCTAACAGCATATTCTAATAACGATCCTGATTGATACTTGAAAGATAAAGCATATTTGCTAGTAGTCCAACCCTTATTGGCATATGTTTGTAAAAAATTTGATTTCCATTTTGCCCATTCTGATTGTAAACTAAGTTTGATCATCATGGAGGAATACCAATCAGTGCATGATTTTTCTAGAAATAATCTGAAGATTTCAATTTTTTCTTCCTCTTTTTCTATATCGAACCTTGCACATTCTCTTTCAAATACTTCCATCCAGTGATGTACATTTATATTTTTTCCATCAAATTTTTCAAGTACAAACTTGTCAGCTAACTTTTTCATGCTTTGTTTTTCTCTCATTTGTTGACTTTCAACTAATTTCTCCAAAATTTTCACTACAGGATCCTCTGAATTCTTATTGTTAGCACTAGTCAATTGTTCTTGGGTAACTTCTTCAAGGAATTGGTCCTGAAAAATCATATTCTCATCCTCATCAAAGTATGTTTGTAATATATCCTCAGTAATTTTTATCCATACACTTCTAGTTTGATGTCTTTTCTTTAATGTATTTCTCAATGTAGCATAAGTTTTAGAAGTATAGATATATTTGTGAAGTGATGCTGCTTGATATTCTTCAGGAATCAGGAAAACTTTATCATCTAGTGTGACAATTGAAGTTATGGCGATATAGTTAGACTTTCCGTCTGTTGTTTGTTTTGATTGAAACGTAAATTTCAACTTATCCATTTTTTTTTTACAAGTAATGTCGTTTTATAATGATATATTTTTCTAGTGGTTAGGATGACAGTCAATTAAAACAGAATTGAGTTTCTCTGTAAGCAAAGAAACGACATTAAATGTTTTTATTTACAATGTCGATTCCTAATCACTTATATTTACAATTCAGCTTTATATTTTCAACAAAGATAATATATTTAATATTTATTTTTATAAATTGACTTTTGACTACATGTCAAGTCGTTATTTTATAATCAATAGTAATTTAACCAAATAGTTTTCTATACAATAATAATAAAAAGAGTTTTAATATAAATTAAAGAAAATTAAGTACATATTTTCTTTACATATATATAGAAAATTGAGCCCATAGCTTATATATAGTTTTCATTGTGATAAACATGTTAATAGAGGGTTCTTTATTAGCTGGTTGCATTGCATAAGGGTCCATTTTCTTTATATTTTTGCTGTGGATAAAATCAAAGAAACTTTCACATACCTAGCATTAGAGGGATCTTCACCTACATGAACATTGGTCATTGTTTCGATCGCATCGCTAATGCCCTCCGTCTGCGGTCTCACTAGTTCTGCGACTTCGTCGTTAGCCAATGCGAGTTTGGGATAATCATATTGTGGAATGTAAGGCTTTATGTCCAAAACTGGGGTTCCATTGATCATGTCCACTCCTTGAAAGTTTATCCTGTTTCCTAAAATTAAAATGCAATACAAAAGAATCTGTCAATTCAACTTCATTCCTAATGCAATTGTAGGATTTGTTGTTAATGTTAATTAAGACTTTACCCATTTAAACATTTTAACATCCCACATGGAAATGGGCTCCGACGTCCCTTACTCACTCACTGAAACACAACAGCACACGTGCTGTTATTTCAAGATGGGCTGCCCAAATGATTGAATTACATACATAAATGTATTACATATTTGTAACTACATTCAGAATTTAATGTGACATGCTGATTTTTTGTGAGGCTCACTGATTTCATGCATTATTTATCCTTTTTATACATACACTAGCTGGTGCCCGCAACTTTGTCCGTGTGGAAAAATAAAATATATAACTCCTGACATCTTTATTGCTATAACTTTTTTCTGGATGAAAGGTGACCCTATGTCCTTTCTTGTATCCCAGACAACGTGTATACAAAATTTCATGATGATGGGTTGAGTAGTTAAAGCGTGAAAAGGTAACATACAGACAGACAAATTATTCTATTCTACAATGACTTAACAGTGTTGACAGTGGTAGTCTTACAAGCTAAAATATTGTAGGTACCTTGAACGGTGACTATTTTCACTAGTGAGAGTCCTATGGGACATGGCCTGTGCGGAGACCTGGTTGAAAACACTCCTCGTCTTTCGCCCCCCAGCCTCGGAGGTGCCACTTTTGCCGGTGTACTGTTACTCTCTGTTGCATGAAAGTGGAATATTATCCTGAAAATTTATTACATGACCCTTGCATTGTAACAATTACAAATTATGTTCTAAGATCTGAAGAGAGGTTGTCCTTCATCCATCTGTTTACCAGATGAAAAGTTGATTTCTGAATACCAGAGGGAGTGTTCAAAATTTGCTGGTGCACCATATGCCATTAATGCTGCAAGTGCGCTGCCAACCATAGAAGGATTAAAGATAAGGAAGGGATGGTGTAATGGACTCTGGCATCCCTTACTCACAATGGGGCTACTGCCGCCAGAAGGACTGCGAAATTTCTAAATTTAGACCAGAGCCTAAATTTATGTAGTATATCAACTGTCTGTAAAAGATAAACTCACCACATATGCGAAAATTCCTCCAATCTGGACAGTGCATGTTCCGGGTTGTTAAATACATTTTGATCTATCACAACACTACCATTCGCTTCTGCTAGAACCGATGGCTGTCGTGGGACACCTCTTTTGTTATGAAATGGAGTTTCAATGACCCCAATAGGTTTGTATGATATTATTTTATCTTCTGAAGCAGAAACTTGTTCATTGACATTATTGACAGATGAAGCTGTAAAATTAAAGAAACACATGAATATAAAGATTTCCATTTATGCAGAAATTCTAATGAACTATTTCAGTCTAGATTAAACTAATTCAGCTATTAAATTGTACCTAGATAGATATTTAGACATTTTATACATTTTGTAAAAAAACAAAAATCTGTAATTAGGTTTTCTTTTATGTTAAGGTCAAGACAGGCTGAAGATTTAAGGATGATTCCAGAACTGAGATGTCTAGGCACAACTCATAGACCGAAACCGCAGCATAGACGAGGCCTGGTCAAATATGTAATATACTAATCGCATATCTATAGTAATGTCTTCACTCAATCGAAAAATGAATCAATAAAAAAGAAAATTCTAAATGGGTAGCCAACAGCCGTACAAGTAAATAAGTAAACAGCCAAGTGTAAAATGAATGACTGTACCTGGTCATCTTAAGGATAAGTCGATATGGGATTGAAAACATACAATTTGTGTACCTGTGTCAGCGCAGTTAGAACACTGGAGTCCTTCTAAAGTCAGCTTGATTAGCTGTATCTGTTTTTGATGTTCGTGTTTAAGAGCGGCTAATTGCTGCCTGAAATAAATTCATATTATAGTGAACTGGTCACAAAAGAGTTTTAATTGAAAAAGTAATAGTTGCACCTTAAGTTTTTGATCTCGGTTCTAGCCACTGCAACTTGATTTCTATAATATTCTATGTTTTCTGCCATATCGCTAATCCATTTATTTGAACGTGTATACTCCGTCAACTAAATAATTCACATTCAATCAATAAAAAGATATAAATTATATGTGGCCTAACACAAGCCACTTTAAAAATTACAACAAAGTCCACAGACTAGAAACAGAGCAAACAAAACAAAAACCTATTCAACTGACACTGACACAAAACAAGTTTGTTGAAACCACAGAACCAAATAAACGTGCGGCGTTATTAAATGAATCTTTTTTATTTTAAAACTTAATAAAAATATAATTTAACCACTCGTAAAAGCAAATTAAAACAAAAATCATATTAGATACCGTTGCCTAACTATTTTTTTCGGTAATTATTATTTGGAACGGTAGGTATCATTGCAGTTATAGCTATGAAGAAAATTGGCATATATACCGACTTTTTTGATTTTTTGATTTTTCATTGATTGGATACTTGTTCCAAAAAATCTAGTACTTTTAAATATCTTTAAAAAAAGAATTTGATTGATCCCAAAGTCTGTCAAAAGATTTAATAATTATGACTTTTTAAGTAAACAATAGAAATAGGTAATGAAGGAATAAATAAATAGCTTAAAACGTTTAACTGCGGTATGTAAGTAAACGGTATTATCGGTATAAAAATCTTCCGCATACATACCAAATCTATTGCATACGTGACAATTTATTTAAAAAAAAATAATTGATTGGTCATTCATACACTGAACGCATCTATATTTTTTATATACCTATATCTAATCTATCACTGCTGCAACTTTGCCGCACACGTGCCGTGCGGGTTTTGTGATATTTTTTATTGAGCTATTTTTCCTTGCAGCCTTTGCTGAACAATCGCAAATCGCAATAGATATTTATTGAGGGACAGTAATTTACAACGTAGAATAAAACATTCTATTTTACCTGTAAGTATTTTGTTGGAAATATTATTTTATATATATTGGGGTGGGGCAAAATGTCTCTGAAACGAGCGCCACGTGTCCTGTATTTATTTTTTACTGTAATTATCTAAGTCAATCACCATACGAAAGTACTATTATGATTTTAGTTAGATTTGATTTCGCGAACATTTTATTTTCGTGAAAATACTTGCACACAGAAGTCGCACCTCGTTAATGGCCAGCGATAGTTTTTGTTTTCACATGATCGATTATTTCTGGGTGCCGGTACTGCCGGTTTTTATGTTACTAACATTGTAGTGCATTTAATTATTTTATACATACACGAGTTACTAAGTCGAACAATTGATAAAATAGTGAAATAGACGATCTTTAATAGACATAACCTTGTTATGGTAGCAAAATGACCTCATTATCAGCTGCCCACATAGCCGACAGGTATTTGGTTTCCGTAAATAGCCCTGACTAATTCACATAATTATTATAAAATAAATTAAATGCAATGTAGTGTGGCGAGTATTTAATTTTAAACTTTCTCTTTAGTATTTCATAATAAGGGTATGTTTGTTTTCTTTTTTTAATGAAGGTAGATATTCCATTAAACATTAAGTATGTTCACTTTTTATTATTATTTTTTCTGTATAAATTGCAATTAGGAAAACTTACTTTATTAGTTTTTAGTTCTGCCTCTTATTTATTACGTTCCAAATTATTTGATGTAGGTAAGTATATTGATACAATACATACAATCGATTTTATCTTATCAATATAATCTGCTTGAACCTCTTTTCAGTCAATTTCTTAGATAAATAGTAATAATCTGCATGTAAATTATAAGAAAAAAGTTGCTAAATAAAAAAATACCCTTTTGAAAGGAAGGATTAATTTTTACAATAACAAGAAAATCATTCCTCATAATAAAAAAAGGAATATATGACCTTTTTTTAAATATTAATTGGAATCTAAAAAATGTGATAAGCTAACATAATTTAGCTTAGCTAACGTAGTATAATTGGCTTATAATTTTAATTAGAGCTTGTCAATTAAGTAAATTAATAAATTGACCTGAATATTTCTTTGAGTATTTAGTATTCAGTATATTCCTTTCTGATAAATGTTATGATATTTTTAGTTAGTGTAATTAGATGGCAATGGTGTCGGAAGCAAAGGTGAACGGTGGGGAGGTGGAGGCTCCGGTGGAACTTCCGCCAGCACTTGCTGAGAAGCCCGCTGGCCTGCCACCGGGCAAATACTCACTTGTCGGTTGGGACATGGACACTACAGGAAGAAGGCTCATTGATGAGGTACATAACTTTATTTCTAGTTCTATTCCTTTCTATAGTCGACGGGACTCCATTCAAAGTTGCAATCTGTCACAATAGACATTCAGCAACAGCAGTGACATCTCGGTAACATGAGTCTGGTTCATCCAGCGATGCTTCTCGATTTAAGCCAATTACAAAAGCAAGTATCATTGAACATTTAAAATATCTTGAGGTATCTTTTTCTTTAGTCTACGGTTTAATAAGACTGTGTTATAAGATTTTTTGGCTTCACTATTGGGATGGTTGAGGATCTTATCCGTATATCGTTTGGTCATCTCTATTACTTCTTTCTTAACTGTTGGTACATTCAAGTCATTATGAAGGGCGTCCTAGGAGCGTCAGTTATGACTCTAATATTTTAGATTGAATTCGTTGCAGAATTTCAATATTTAAGTTTGACGCGAACTGTGTCATAACTGAACACCATATGTCTAGATTGGCTTGATGATGGCTTTATATAGAAATATTTTGTTTGTCTACTTCTATTGCTGTATTAACTTTAAACACCTTAAAATTCAACTAACTTCAATAAATATTAATATGACAATTTTTTTTAATTTCAGATTTGTCAAATCGCAGCGTATACCAAGAAACAATCTTACTCTCAGTACATAATGCCTTATGGCGATTTGAATCCTGGTGCGCGTCGGAGGCACAACGTTCGAGTTGTTACCGTGGGTCGCTATCGAATGCTTAAAGATACCAATACACATAAGGTAAACTAAACTACCCTACAGTTTTGAATTGAAAGTGCTTCATTGAGAGTCTCCCCCCCCCCCCTCCTAATAAATAAAATAAAAATTCCTTTATTTGTCTAACCAATAGTACACAGAAAACTACAATTAAGATACATAGTGTATCCTCTGATCCCATCTTTAACCATTCTTGTCTGTTTTTTGCTACCCTTCTCCACATTACCCCTAACTTTTTCCTTAAAACATCTACCCATCTCGTCCGTGGTCTCCCTTTCGAATTTATGTATTAACATTTTACCTTTGTACCTGAGTCATGGATGTTTTCTATTTATAATATGTATGTATTTACAAAAAAAAAGTAATCTATGTAGTATATCAAGTGTCTGGTATCCATAATACAAGCATCAGTTGCTTACTGTGGAACTAGATGGTGCTGTGTGGAATGTTTGAAGATATTTATATTTATTTATTTAACTTTATAAAATGTCACTTAAGTTTTTTTTTATATCTTAGTTCTTTGTTCCTCAGTCTATCCCGAAGCTGTACTCTTACTTAACATATTTTGACAGATTTTAAGTTTCTGCTTAAGTATTCAAATAAAATAAAATCAAATTAATCCTAATAAAATATAAACAAAATCCTGCAGGTCCTGTGAAAACATTTTTAACCTGTGAACACTTTAATTTTCAGATACTTAAAACTAAGTCTGAAATATCAGCGCTGACTGATTTCCTAGATTGGTTGGAGAAGGAAAAGGGAGACGGAAGTGTGATTCTTATTTATCACGAGCCACGACGTTTGAGCCCCACCATGCTCTTAGAAGCTCTAACAAAGTGAGTTGTCATTGGTGTTTTTTTAACGCCCAATTCATTGGGCAATTCAATGGGGTGTTATAACTTTGATGTGTGTATAGAGATATTTTTTTCGAAAGCTGACAAGATCAAAATGGTTCTTACCTTTAGTTTAGAAAGATCTGTTCAGGTGTTCGAAGATCATCAGCCCATTTTCTAGTTAAAGAAGGGATTTCTTTAACTAGAACTTCCACATGTTCGATTGATGTGATTTGGTGTACTGTTATTTCGGTGGTATTTCCGTGACATCGTAACCTTGATCTGATGCTGCAGCATCAATTAGTCTGCGGTACACTCAA
Source organism: Synanthedon myopaeformis (assembly GCA_944738685.1). Taxonomy (NCBI): domain Eukaryota; kingdom Metazoa; phylum Arthropoda; class Insecta; order Lepidoptera; family Sesiidae; genus Synanthedon; species Synanthedon myopaeformis. Next base: position 2,249,609 of record OX122938.1, on the reverse strand, counting down.
CTCCTCAGCAACTTACTGCAGACATAGTGTGTTTGGGCTCAATATTCGGAAGTATAATTTTTGAAGTGAAAATTTCTTTTGGCGCTTTTAATATGGGGAAAATGCATGGCGTCACATTCTGACAGTGACACCCTCAGTGACGTTTAATTGTATGAAATAAGCGCCATCTACCCGAATTATTACATACTTGTTTTTCGTACAAGTCCTACGACTGACAATGATGAAAATTGTCTTTTCCTTAGATACAAGTTGTTGGATCGCTTCAAGAGCATAGTGGCGGGTTTCACGGACAGCTACGCGTTGGCGGCCGACAAGTGCAAGTCGACTGTCAAGTCGATCTCGTTGCGAGTACTCGCGCGAGTGCTGCTCGACGCCGACACTCTGTCGGTGGACAGTGCCTTGGACCGGGCCAGCACCGCCTACATGATTGTCGAACATTTAGCTCAGGGTGTGTATTTTAAAAGCATCTATTTAAATAGATATTGTATTCTCTATAGACGGCTACATTATCAGCGAGTAAAATGGGCTATATTTTATAAAGTTACGCAAAAGAAGTTCTCGATGAAAACGTTGCGGTCGCTTGAATATTAATTCATATGAAGCAGTGGGTCAACGGTCGTCAAGATCCGACGCACGACTGGAGTGTACTACTTAATACACATATGTGTGGACATTATCTATTAAAATTTACAACAACCAATGTATAACCATATACATATACAAGAGTGATTGATCTCCTCTTCCAGGTGAGCAGCAGGAGGTGGGTGCTGGTGGTGAGGGCGGGGGCGCCGGCGGTGGAAACGGCCCCTCGCAGGACATGGTGGAGACCGCTCGCCAGTGGGCGCGTCCCGTCACCACAGAACTCGAGGCGTTGGCTAAGCTCAAGAGGCTTCTCGAGAGGTATTTTATTCGTGGGAATTCCATTTACTGTAAGGGATGAAATGAGCTTTTAATAAGTCCGACGGCATTAATTTGATAAGAGAGATGAATTATATGTGGACATTACGGCAGTTTTACATTGATCCAGTAGATGAATCTAGCTGAATAATGCAAACGCGTTTAATTCCATTAGAGCTTCCAGTATCCATTTTTCGTTCCAGTGATCATAAAAAAAAAAAATTAGTGGACTTGTCTGCTAATAACGCGAACTGTTCATTTTTTTGTACAAACGTAAGTGCTACACTTTTGTATAAGACCAATTTACTGGTCTTACACGTTTGAGTGAGGTTTTACACACTTACACTGTAACAAAGTAAAACCAATTAATAGTACCTACACACTTAACACTTCAACAAAGTTAGACCAATTAATGGTCTTGCACACATAACACTGCAACAAAGTTAGACCAATTAATTGTCTTGCACACATAACACTGCAACAAAGTTAGACCAATTAATGGTCTTGCACACATAACACTGCAACAAAGTTAGACCAATTAATGGTCTTGCACACATAACACTGCAACAAAGTTAGACCAATTAATGGTCTTGCACACATAACACTGCAACAAAGTTAGACCAATTAAAAGTTTTACTGGATCCATGTAATGTCCGTATTGTACTCTGCGGTATTGAAGCGTGTTTGATGTGAACAGACAGAACACATTCCGGCCCGTGTTCGCGCCGCTTCTTCGTACGGCGCGGACGGAGCGCAAGCGCGTCACGCAACTGCGCCGGATCTTGGCCGACGCCGGCTTGCTCTACGACCAGCTCAAGGAGGCCTGGGAGGAGCACAAGGTGGAAGGTTTGTAACACTAAATCTTGCTGGAAGCTTGCTACAACACATAAGTGAGAACCGCATTCAAATCGGTTAAGCCGTTTCTGAGATTAAAGTGCACAAATGGACAATTTTTTTTTATTTTTTTATCCCTGTTATAAGTTCATTTTGATTCTTTTTTTTTTTTACCACGAACGAAAACGTGGGGTACAGCCAGTCTGATGCAACGGCGAAAATTTAATTCGATTTCTGATAAAAATGTGATTTGCTAATGAATTTTTCTTTTGTCTGTACAGGTTTGGAGAAGCAACTGTCTTCGTTGTCGGTGTCTGCGAAGCAGGAGGACATTAAGGAATTGATTGATATCTTCGATTGTCACTTTGATCCGGCCAAAGAACCAAAATTACCGAAACCTCATCCATCCAGACCTAAAGTTCGGGTGAGAACTCAAATTTGACTTCTACACACCAATCTACTACAACTATGGATTAAGCACGCCATAAACATTTAAAAGTGACATATGCGTAGAGCATGAACTCTGTCATCAGTCGTTTAAAATCAACCAAACATCTGTTACTTAAAGAAAATTTGACTTTATGTCAAACACATTGGAGTTTAAAATGAATAGTAGAAGTTGGTCGTTACTACCCATAAAAAACACCGGTTTTATATTTATGTTATGGAGGCTAGAGGTAACAAAGAATTTTTTGTTTACAAAATAAAGCAAACAATACAAAACAAAAAAATAATAGTATATCGCAAACTTCTATTTATTATATAACAAATTAAATAAGAAACTTAATATTTATCCTATGACACACTATAATTGCAAAAAGGCCCTTACAGACTGACTCAAGCCCCTAAATTATAATAAAACCGAATCTTTATTAAAGACTATTACTTAATATTTGATTAAGAAATGCGACTAATGTAAAAGCTACACTTAACTTATATGCTTAGATAATGCCACTTCTAATACACATTCACACGCACATACACTTACGTATTTTATTTTATTCTACTGCATCATCTATTTTTTGTATTCAAAATTAGCCTAAGATTTAAGTGCGGTGTTGGAGGAGCGGGGGTCTCCTGATACAAGTATTTTTATACTTAATAGGAAGCCCCCTACACCTTTTTTGGTACACACTTTTTGTATACACCCATTCGTACACCATATAATTAACAAAACACAAACTCTAAAAACGACCATCAAGCAGTATCCGATGACAAAGGTATATATATATTGATTGCTTTTCCTTTAAGGCGACTTCGAGCGCTGGGGAGACTGGCGAGGCAGATGGCAGCACGAGCGTTTCGCACAACAGCTCTCCACAAAATTCACCAAATAAAACCAATAACGGTTGGAACATTTTCTATTATATTTCTCAGAATGAAAGGTGTCGAAACTTCTTGTAAACCCCCATTGACTGTTTAGTACAAACATTGATATATTTCATTATTTCTATTTTATTTTAGATGATACCACGGAACAGTACACTTTCTGAATGAAAGGAGGTAGCCTATGTCCTTTCCTGTATCCCTGACAAACGTGTATGCACAATTTCATGACGATCGGTTGTGTAGTTAATGCGTTTAATAGTGACAGACACACAGTTTCTTTCACGTTTATATAATATTAGTATGGATGATGTTGTATTAAGATTATAGATACAGCAAATAGTTGTTAAGTTTTTATAGCGAATAATCGAAAACAGATCAATCGCCATTCCCTAGTCTAATAATTCGCCATTAAAGAGGAATATAAAAATTATAATATTTGTTATCAAGTAATAAATCAGTGTCATATTTATTATAATATAATGATTTTGCGTTTTTAAATGCTGGCAACCCTTCTATTTTACACACTATAATGTAATATTTGATTCATTGCAGATGTGGCGGCGGACGATCCTAGTCAAAAGGCTGTCGCGGCCGAACCCGTGGCCGCCAACTAGTGTTCAAAAAAAAAAACGTTTAAAAAAACCAAGCTTACAGTTTTCTACCACATATTATCGTTTAGTATTCAACATTAACAGCCATAGGTATGTGAAAATAAAATAAAACATTTATTCGTACTATAAACAAGTTAGGTTAAGATTTGAATATGAAAAAAAAAAAATGTTTTTTCAACAGCGACGTGCTACCGAGTTTAATTGTGTTTATTTATTTTTTTTAATTTATAGCTTGTTTTTTGTTTTTTTTTTTTTTATACAAATTTGTCTCAACGCCCAGCAATGTTTTTGCCTTACGGCAATATATAGAGGTAATAATATATAGTTGAGTGCCTTAGCAACTCATTGGTAATAAGATGAAAGATTTTTGTATTCATCGTAAATATTTTTGTGTTCAGGACCCCTCTGGACGTGTAAACGCAATAAAAATGTGTGATTTCTTCATAATAATTTAAAATAGTCTTGAAAGGTTTTTTTTTTTATATTACACACAAGGAGGAGGGTTCGTGCATATTTTTTTTTTAGTATCATTCATATATTTTTTTTGTCTTTTGAGTTAAAATATTATTTAAAGAAGAGTATATTGTGGCGAGAGTTCTCGTTTTTATTTATTTATATAGTTTAGTTTCGTTAGTGCAATTTGAAGCATAATAAAAATATTTTATTTATTTTTCATTGCGTTCTGTGAACGGGGACCGTATCGTGATTCTCAATTCAGCTTTTTTATGGAAAAAAGCTAAATTGAGCTGAATAAGGGATAAGGATAATACCTTAATTTGCCAACTATTTAACATGTTTCGGGGACCTTCACGGCGAAAAAAAAAATCAAGTGAAATTTACTAAAAATCTTTACACTGTTTTTCAACAAGTGAAAATATATTCCACTTTTAGGTGCAATTTTAGTTTATCGCAAAAATAAATAATACTTAATTTATTTTACTTAAATATATTTATGTAGAATAGAATTGACTGAATGACCTGAAATGTGCAGGTTTTTAAAAATACGTCAAATTAAGAATAATCAACGCATAATAATCACAAAGTTTTAACATAATTTTATGTATAACATACAAGAATTGGCTAAATGAACCGAAATGGGCAACATTTGAAAAATATACATTAAATTAAGCATAATTAACGCATAATAATCAGAAACTTTTAATATCAATGTGCATAATATCTAAAACTTTTTTTTTTCTTTTCACTTAATCTTTTTTTTTTTAGTTAGTTTTGTTCACTTTTCTTTTAGTCTTCACTGTCACGATACGGTCTCCCGACACGCATTGGTCTAATATATAATATTTCCTCTCGGTTTTGATGTGAAAACTTCTTTGGCGCGTTTGTTGCCGAGGAGGAGCGCTCAATATTTATATTTTAAAAATGAAAAAAATAGAAGTTTTCACTACTATCATCGTGTGGTCAATAAGCACACACATTTTTTTTGTTTGCCTTGTGAGTCAAGAGTTACATGTTTTATGCAACCGGGCGCCCAGACGCCATTTTTTAATTTTGCCATAGGGAGTTTCTAAGTTGTCCTTTTATAATGAAGAAAGAAAAAAAATAATGAATAAACAAGTGAACATCGTGTACCTATTCTATAATTTATTTAGTTTAAACATAGACTGTACATATTATTTAATTTCATATTTTGTTCAGATCTCTAATAAATATGTAAGTCTACAAAAGAAAATTGGTTTTATTTGATGAAAGAAAGAGACAGTTTTCCCGTTTTGTGTGAACGTTTATTGTGTATCATACTGTTGCGACGACATCGTCTTTGCTCCACGCGTCGGCCAAGTGTTCTCTCACGGCTTTGTCCAGTAGTATCTGGAAGTTGAATGTCTTGTAAGTAGAAGTTCTTTGAATATCGAGGGATTTAATTTTATTACAGAAAAGGAATTCCAGACGGTATTGGTCAGAAAAGTCTTGTAAGTATAGGTATGTCTTACAAGTGGAATATGTGTTAATTTTTTTATGTCATTATTAAATTTTTGTTTTTATTTCTGTTTGTGTCCCAAAATCAATAAAAAAATGACATTTTTATCTGGTCCTGTAAGTATGAGTCCTCTAAATCTAGTGACTTTAGTTTCGATACTTCAATGAATTAATGTAATTGAACTACTCAAACTAAAAAGTCTAAAGGCCTCTTGATAAGTTACTTTTAGAAATAATTTTATGTTTTATTAAACTATGCACTCGGTTTACGGCATCCTTCGATAGGTGAATTTTTATTATTAAATTTTCTTTTTGATTTTTGGGACTTTCTGCACAAACAAAGGTATGTCAGCTTCATCATCCCTTGTGACCGTTGACTTTAAATGACGGTTAGCCTACTTGACAGATGGTGAAAGAGGCCCTTATTCGTAGCCTTAGGGCCTCTTTCACCATATGTCAAGTAGGCTAACCGCCATTTAAAGTCACCGGTAACCGGGAATTAAGGCGATGATGATATACCTTTATTTGTACGGTTGATGGAGAAATGGCGGTTCATGGAGAAAAATAGTGAAATTACCTCTATATCTCTGCAACCTTGCATGGCTCTTTCTAAAACCACTTCAAAGTAGTCCATGTGTAGTCTGTGTGACATGTCTATCAGCGCTATATTTCCTGTAACAAGAAATAGTATCAATAGCATGCCAATTTGAACTTTCTCTTAACTTTCCATATGTTTTTTATGCTAAATCGTGCAAACTATTCGTCATACAGGAAATTTGAAGGAACATTTTTTGTTAGAAATTAAATTCGTTAAATTAAGAATTAATTAAGAATTAATTAAGAAATTAAATTAAGAAATAAAATTAAATTCTACAACTTTGGTTACATAACTTTTAGTTGTAGAATCAAAAATGAGGCCACGTTTTGGCACCACCCTTATTCGGAAATGAAAATAGTAGGTAAGTGAAACCTGTGCTCGGTAGGGCGGCAACCGTGAGACAGACGCCCCCCGCGGCCTCTTCCACGTGGCCGACGTCCACCAGAGGCTCCGGTTTGTCCCCCTGCCACGCCATGGACGCAGTGCATGCGCACACGTACGCGCGCAGGGGAATCCCCGCCTCGATCAAGGCCAGTGTTGCTGCGTTCACGCACGCGCAGTACGCCCCGCCGTCTGCCTGGTTGAAACGTAAGAGCTGTTTTACGCCATTGATGATATAAAAAAACACTTCAAGTAACATTTGTGGCATTTTTAATGAAATTTTTCTACAACGTTTAAACAAAGTAGGTATTTTATATTGTTGCACGCGACTTCGTCCGCCTAACATAATAAAATATATTAGCCTATGTTACTCGCTGATAATATAGCTCCCCAACAGTGAAAGAATTTTTCAAATCGGTCCAGTAGTTTTGGAGCTTATTCAAAGCAAACAAACAATCAAATCTTTCCTCTATAATATTAGTATAAATATATTGTGAGGCAGCAAAATTTATTAAAAATACACATTAATAAATGATAAATATTATGTAGCTTTTTTAAGTATATGACATTTGTCAGACTTATGTAGCAGTGAAATAACATTTTAATAGAATCAGCAAAAGAATAATTTCATTTTTGGAAAAGATGTCTTTAAAAAATTTGCCATTCTATCAATAAGTTCAAAAAGTGGATCTGATACTTAAGAAAACTAACCTGTAACACTTCCACATAGATATCAATCTGTGACCTAGGATATAGTTCAGTCTTTATAGCCGCTGTTAGTGCTTGTTGCAAATGCTGTGACATTTCCTGTGACTTGCGATCGCCTCTCGGACGGTTTTTTCTTTCACCTAAAATTTGTATCATATTTTAAAAAAATACATATCTTTTTTTATACTTCAAATGTTGGGACCGAGAAAATGTTTTGTCCGTACTTAAAAAAAAAATGTTACCCGATTGAAACACCATCTATGTTTTTATTATTGTCCTATTGGCTAGGATTCCTTATCAAGTTTTTAATATTTCAATGCAGACAAAATCATGGGCAACAGCACTTTAACACTCTTTCCATTAGTGAAAACCACATTAAAATCCATTGCGTAGTTTAAAATATCTAAGCCTGCAACTTTGCTTTATATTATGTAAAGAAGTAGTTAGTGGACTACTTTGAGACAGTACCTGTAGAAAAAGTGGCCATGCTGTATTGGCAGTTTACTATGACTGCTTCTGTTGACATTTTTGATTTTGATGCCTGAAAATATAGGTATATTTTTTAAATTATAAATGCAAGTGGAATGCAGAAATAATTAGAAACCTTTAGATTCTTGGGTAGATCCTCCATTACTTTAAGACTAAACTTGTATCAAATACATATTCTATTTTAATCATATGATATAAGCTTCTCCATAATTGTCCAAAAGTACCAGTCAGAAGCAGCCTGGATCCACCATATTCTATTTTTTTTATACCAAATTATACAAAAGAGATTAAGATATCGCTATAACACACTTTGTTGAAACTCCAAGGACCAAGCCATTTATTTGGTGGGGTTTAGACGAATAAAGAATGTTTTTTTCTCAGTGAATATACCTAACTGACCTTTTGAAACTCCCATACTTAACATAGTATTATAAAATTATGAGTCAAGATACTCGCAGGCAACTTCTTACTTGATGTGGGCCATATACTGCAGCTAACACTTTGGTGTTTCCCTGTTCTAAATAAGCACTTCCATCGGGCTGAGTAAAAACACCAAGTTTACATCTCAAACGTCGAAGCTCATTTGGTCTTCTACCGTCCAGACGAAGACCTTGGCTCGTTAATAAGTCTGGTCCGGGCATTTCTCAACAGATGCAAATGCAAATAAAATGAAAATGTACGTCTTTTAATTAATAACTAATGGATTACAATATTACATATTATAAAACGTGCTTATTTATTTGTTTGTAAAAGCGTTAGCGTACTAGTTAGTCTGTGGTTTGTAATGTTATTTTATTATGGTTTATGATCCACAAACTATGTTAATATATAGTGTTCTGTGGTATCTAAATCTGTACACAGACCACTGACCTCCATCCATACAAGCCTCTAAGCGTACCTATACTTGTATAATAGACATCAGAGACAGAGACAGACAGTCTTGTAGAACTCAATCTCATTAAGAAAATAATTAAATATAATAAATATTGCCAATTAGATATATTAATTAAAATTTGGATAGTAGATTTAATTGCAGAATAGAATATTTCATAAGTGAATGTTTGTTAAGGTTTAAATTAATTTAACTTTTTGAACGCACCCGTAAGTTTCATTGTTTTCATGTTGATAATAATAGATATTTTCATTGGCTCATATTGCGAAAGTAAGATATGCACCAATCAAAGAACAGTGTTACCTTTATTTTGTTGTTTTATGATGTAATAGGAAAATAACTTACACTTGCAGTCATCAAGCAAAGCAAGTCGTCAACCATTTATCAATGGCTGAAATGTTTTGTTCTTGATTTTAAATGAAATTTAAATTAGTGAAAAAAGGTAAATATCGCGTCATTTATTTTTTTTGTAAATAAAAAAAGGAACAAATACTTCAATTATATGTATTACAAATGGTACGCGTGCTGTTTTTAGGTTGTATTGTTTTGAGTTTTCTCACCCGGGCTGCCGTAACTTCCATAAAAAATTGGATCAAAATAAATATTTGTGTACATTATCATGTAAATTTATAACGTATCTATTTTAGGACTATTTTCTTAACATTTCTACAAGAAAAATGCAATAAGGAGGTGTTTACGTTGGTCGTTATATGATATTGATTTTTAGAGATTGATTACAATAGAGGTTTAATTGATATCTTCTATTGCAGCTTACGTTGTAGGAAACTAATATGGATGTTGACGATTCGGCGGTTGACCTAACGGTTAGGTATGTATGTCATAAAAGTGTAATGACTAGATTTTATGTATTTTTTTTTTCATTTAACAATTAATTTTATTGTATAAATTATGTAATTTCAAGATCATTACCACCAGAGTTGAGTGAATTAAGAGCTTTGACTGCTAGTGGTTTGACGATAACTCCAGCACAACCACCACCTCATGTGAGTATTTTGAATTTTTATATTCTTAAAAAAAGAATTTTAAATTTAATTGCAAACTGATGTAAATAATTGTTTTCTGTTCCTATGCATACCTATTGCCACATAAAAAGATCGATAGAGTGAGTAAGATTTAAAATGTAAATTGTTTTTATTTTGGCTTTTTATTTAGGCAATTTTTAGTGTCTTGTTAATGTTTTCTTAGTGTTAAAAGTATTAATTATCTGTATATTCTAAGTCCATTTAAAAAAACCCACTATGATGCCATTAGAATAAGTATTTTATACTCTATTTACTGGTATTTCTTTAAGTCCTATCAAAGAAAACAAAAAAGTTACATATTGAATTATATATTAGAAGTCCAACATGAGTACAACTCATTAAATGCTTACACTCATATGTTTATTGTGTGTACTGAATAATTTGCTTCCATTATGGATTATATAGAGAAAATATTTGTATTTTTGTTTGTAATATCATCTCTAGAAGTTGATCTCAAAATGATAAAAAAATAGCTTGCAATTTATTTGTCAAAAATTTCGAAATAATGTGAATTACTTATATACAAAATTTATTTATTTATTTATTAAAGTAATTTATCAATCACAATCAGATTGATCAATCAGTCTGTTTTTCTTGACTAGACTAACAAATAAACATTCACTTTCTTAATAAATATTTGTCAATTGAATTAATTAAGCTTTGGCTTCAGCCGTATACCAAAAGTTACATAGAAGCGGACAAACAACAATAATTATTTCTGTTAAGTGTAACAAAGGTAATAAAGTGTGGTATTCTACAATACAATGGCATTCAGGTCGCAACAAAATTGTTTTCCTTACTCCTATAATGAAAGATTTTGATATGGTGTCCATAGTTTTAACTTGCTTTAATTTATGATATATAAACTAGAGCAAACAGCTTGTTGTAGAGTTTTTATTTTCATTTTTTTATGTTAAGGTCAACAGACAGTTGCAGACTGCACTGTGCCTATCTCATTAACATTTACCTGTGAATATTTAAAAAAAAAAAAAAAAAAATTGCATATAAAGTAATTTATTTATTACTAGCTACCACTTATCATTCATCCTTCTCCTATCTCCTATCATCATTTCTGATGTGTAAACTATATTACTGAAGTTTCATCAAAATTCCTTCAGAATTTTTTGCATGTGTAACAAAATCCTCAGAATTTTTATTTATTTTAAGTATTTTATTTTAATAATTAATGTTATTTTGAAAACAGTTACCCTTATATAAGTAATTTAGTAATATTATTAATATTTTTTTTATATAAGGGGTCAAGCGGGAAACGAGTTTTGCGGCCTCGTTCAGAACAACGCAGTTACGCCGAGAGTCCAGACATAGTGTTGCTCCCGGCGGCTCCACCACAAAGGAAACCAACTCCTTATACGGACATAAGTGGGAAGATCAATAATTCTGTCAATGTGTCCATAACGCCTAGCACTTTGGCGGCCCCACCCACCCCGGAATCTCCCCGCGACCCTAGGGACGATGAATCTGAGGATGAAGAGAACGAACCTCCCATGGTTGTGTCCGGACATAGGGTATGTTTGAACATTTTGTGTTAATGATATATTTTTTAAAATTCAATAATTAATTTATAAATGATTCAATGCGTCACTAATCCGAGCACAGTTGACGCCGAGTGGAACCGAGTAATCCCGATTCGGCGTCACCGACCCCGAGCGTGACGGTTTTTCACCGTTCACTTCTCAGCAATAAACGCGCCTAAAGAAGTATTTACTTCAAAAATGGGGTTTTGTTTATGACCACAGACAACTGTGAAAACTTCTATTTTCCAATGCAAAACATGGCTGAAGACGACTGGAGCCTAGAGTATACTTACACGATTCAGTGCGACATCATTCCGAGCGCGCTTGACGCCGACCTATTCGGCGTCACCGACCCGAGCGTGACTATTCACTCACTTTCACTCCTCAGCAAAAGCAAATTGTGACTGTGGAGTCCATCCTTTCACAATGTTTTTATATTTGTTAGGAGCTGTCGAGTGCTGAAATATGGGAACGCGAGCGACGCCTGCGCTCCCTACGGGAGAAGCTGCGCGCTGAGGAGACGAGACTTGTATTACTGAGAAAATTGCGCCAATCACAACAGGCCACTGTCCTACCTACACCTAAGGTATGTGGTTCGATTCCTGCAGTAGTGGCCGTCTTTATGGTGATATTCGTTAAAATTAAATGAAGTAAATCATATCAGTTTTTTCCTTTACTTGAAAAGACAGTGCTGACTTGTTTAATGGTGTTATTACTAAGTCTGCCATAAGAAGAACCAAAAAGGCACACACAATGGCAAGCGACAGGGCATAACTAGCTTTGACAAAGGTTTTTTTAAAATTACAGGACACCGGGACGGGAACAGCCCTGGCTGGCAGCGGTTGTGTGGTGCCTCCGGGAGTGACTGTCACTCCGGCCCCACCGCCTGCGCATCAGCAGAACAAGGTAATTTGTTTTCAATCACTTTTTCAACAGTTTTAATATCTAGAAAGTAGGCAAACCTGAATTTAATATTCATTGATCCTTTTTAAACGTTTATTCAATGTACTGTTTGAATTTGTAGAAAAAGCACAAAATGTGAAACACAAAATGCAACTTTTCATTATTTATTTAACGTTCACGTTGGATTAAACTTTAAAAATCGATGTCCGCTTTGGCATTTGTCACGCATATTCCATAATTGTAGTACTTCGATGGGTGTAATAGATGATTTGCTTCCCTTCTATAAATGGTTATACTTTAAATATCTTCAGCGCGGAGGGTCCAATGCGGCGGCGACAGTGCCTGCGACGGGGGGAGGTGGTAGCGGGGTGTCTTCCCGTCGCTCCTCCAGCCTTCCAGGGGGAGCCACTCTCACTCCGGGACCGTATCGTACACAGGTATATACTAGATCCAGATCAGGCAAGGCTGGCTTGCCAGTCTAGTAGGTCTGAATTTTTTTTTGTCAAGGTCGACAGACAGGCAGACACTTGATGTAAGTTGGCTATAGTCGCCTACCCTATAACACATACAAAGCCACAGTTTATCCAAGTGCTCCAAGACAACAGCAAACTTATGCTATTATTTCGTAGTGGTCTTCCGTAAGATGGTGGCTACTGCCGCCAGACGGGCTGCCGAAATGACTGCGAAACGTTGTGTCACTATTTAAAATGTATCTGATCTACACGATAAACAAGATGGTTCTTCTTAGCTTATAATTTATTAATATTTATTCAGGCGTTTGAAGACCATCAGCCCATTTCCCATTTGACGAAAGTATTTTACTAACTTCCACAGGTTCGGTTCAGGTTTGTTACTTTGGTGGTATTTCCATGATTTATGGTAACCTTGTCTTGATGACTTTTTAGAAACTTACAGCAGATGTAGCTTGTTTTATAATTATATCCAGTTATAATAAAGGATAGTTAGTAGTTTATTGAATGATGTATTTGTATATCGTGTTATCCGCAGTCGTCGTCGGGCGGCGGGGCTAGTATCACGCCATCGGTGACCATCACACCAGCACCACCGCCAGCCTCTCAACACGCTGCCTCTAAGGTACTGGTGGCCATCAATTTTTTTTTTCTTTTTCTGTGGATGTGAAAAATATTGTCTTAACTCGTAAGACTTCTAGTATAACTGAGGTAGATAAAGGCTAATGATGATGTGAAGACATAATATAATGCCTTAAAAATCTGATGTATTAATATAAACTAATGCTACAACAAGTGTTCAATAATGTCATCCCAATCTTTCTAGATCTAGATATATGTATAAAAGAATTTGATCACATCAGCCCATGTTATCTGCAAATGAATAATTTTGATTAGATTTATGAGTAAAAATAAGAGAGGAAGGAATGAGTACTATACTATATGAATAGTTTCCAATTTCTGATAAAAATAAAATGGAAATTATTTAGTTTTCTGAAAACAATTTAGTCTATTGTAATAAAACGTTTTCGGAATGTATTTGCAAGCCAAATCAGGACAACTCTTCGGTGACGAGTAGCACAAGTGATGCAGTGAGTATGGAAATGTGATGTCACCACAATATACCTTATCGTTTCAATGTTGTCTTTTTTAGATAAAAACATTATTTTAGAATCTATGTGTCGCTTGTAAATATTTGTTCAGTTTGTTGTAAAGAAATTAAGGTCATATAGTATGAAACTTCTTAATGCTATGTCTTAACTCATATTGAGTTTTTATTCCAGCAGAACCAGGGTTTCCTAACTCTTTCCCAGGGCCTAGAATTTTTGTCTTGTCTTTAATTCCTTACGACCTGGATTTTTAAAGTAACCTTCATTTCTTTATAAGAACTTTACATTTTTTTGATGTAAAGTTTAAGTAGTATCGATTTGTATTCTGATTATATTGAATAATTGTAAAAGACTGCTTTGAAAATTTATATCAAATTGTTAATATTGACGCATTGAAAGATGCATTGAAAATATATTAAATATTATGATATATTTTTCTAAATTAATCGCATGAAATCGTAATTAATAGAGTCGTGTTTTAATGATCTTAGGATAAATTCGGACGGACGTCAATTGAGCGACTTTTTTGTATTTTTTTCACATTTTTATTTTGACTTTTCGGCGAACGAGTAGGGTGACAGCTTGATATCCCTTCCCGTTGCTTCCCTAACACGTTCCGTTCATATCCCTGATACTGATAAGTTGAATTTTTTCTGGTTCTTTGGTCTCTTTATTTCATTATCTATATTTTACTGTTTTTTTTTTTTTTTTTTTTTATTATGCTGTGATTGCACCCAGTAAGGCACAATAATTGTAGACTATCTCCATTACATTGATACTATTTTTTTTAAATATTAGATTGTGTGCTGTTTTTGTTAACCGAATAAATAAATAGGAAGTCGTTATTTGAAGAGACGTGCCATTCACCCGACGTCCGTCTGAATTTAGCCTTAAGAAGTTTCTTAAATCAATGGCACATTGGGTCGCTTTTTGAGATAGTTTCCATATGTGACTCGTTACTGACGATTGATTGCAGGCAAGTTCTCGCAGCTCCGAAGACACGCAGACTCCTGCGCAGAGACAAGCGGCCGCCAAGTTAGCGCTGCGAAAGCAACTCGAAAAGACATTGCTACAGGTTAAATCTACTTACATTGTTCCACTATCCAGTAATCCATACATTTTAATATTATAAATGTCAAGTGTGAACTCTGTCTGTCGTGTCTGTTACCTTTTCACGCCTTAACTACTAAACCGATCAAAATGAATTTTTGCATACACGTTGGTCAGGGATACCGGAAAGACAGAGAATTCATTTCATACAGATAAAAAGTACTGTTCCCGAAGGATTATCTAAAACAAAATGAAAAACACAAAAGAAGGAGTTTTCTATTTTTCATGGCGGCCGAAGTCGCGGGCACCAGCTAGTAAAATATAAATTATTTTCTCAATATTTAGATCCACCCATTGATAGATTCACGCAATAATTGTATTTTTAGATTCCACCACCGAAGCCTCCACCGCCCGAGATGAACTTCATCCCGTCTCCGAGTAACACGGATTTCGTGTATCTAGTGGGATTGGAACACGTTGTCGACTATCTCACCAACGAGGATCGGTATGTACTTTCAATTAATCAAAACTTGAAGTATTATAACTGTGTGAGTGACTTATGAAGATATGGAGCTAAGCCACACTCTCTCTCTCTCTGACTGAAAGTCCACGTTTTTTGAGGTTATAAATTTGTTGAAACAAAATCCCTTGCTCGAAAAAATAGGGTGAAGCGATAGCCTTGACAGCTCCTATCTTTGTATAAGGCGCAAAACCGATCTTGCATGAAGTATTACTCCCACCTGTGGGATACCAATACAAATTTACCTTGGAATATCTCTTGGATACCAAATACAAACCTGCCGCACTTGAGTCGGTGGATCGCAGAGCTAGTCGACCCCTTGGCGGGGCAGTAAGTTTTTAAAAACTAAGATGCAGAGCCTTTGGCACATAGACGCAAAAGTATCTTCTATAAGATGTGCTTCGGGGAGTGTGCTCAGGAGTTGCATGAGCACATAACGCCTTTCCCTTTCTTCCATCGGACATTCAGACGTAAGGCTGGTTACCATCCTCATGTTGGCGAAATCCCTCTTTTTTGGACCAAGCGCTTTAAAACATCCTTTATAATGCCCACTGCCAAGGTTTGGGACTGTGTTTCCTAGCTCATATAACCTTTGGGTTATATGAGCTAGGAAAGCTTAGCTCATCTGGGTGAGCTCGCTCCATCATAAGCCTCATCGTCGCTACACGACTAGATGCTGGCCAAGCGCAGACCCATCTTTAGTAATAAAAAGAGTGGAACAGGTTATAGACTTAGTGTTGTTTTTCCCGGGGCGCGCGCAAGTAGTATGCCGCGGTCGAGCGTGCCGGCCGTGTGCGCGCAGTGCGGCTGCGATTTCACGCCCGTGTGGCGGTGGGAACGAGCGCCGGCGCGCCGCCAGGACGCCACCTTCACCGCCACACCGCCCGCCGCGCGCCGCCTCTGCGAGCTGTGCGTCTCGGGCAACGTGAAGCGCGCGCTCAAGGCGGAACACACGGCCCGACTGAAGACGGCGTTCGTGCGCGCCCTGCAGCAGGAACAGGAGATCGAGCGCCGCCTCGCCGCGCCCCCCGCCCCCGTCGCGCCCTCCCCGCCGCCCGCACCCGCCGCCGCGGCGCCATCTACCGCCCACCCAGCCCCGCCGCCTGCTCACTCGCACCGACCGATACAGGTAAGCGCAGAGCTCACACCAATGAACTCCCCGAGAGCCACGGAATCAACGCTCGAAGCGAATTCGTTTGGCGCTGCAAGCGTGCAACACTTGTGGCCTCTTATATCAACTACATTATACCGTTGGTTTTAATTAATTAAAATTAACAGAATTAGGGAGAGTTAGAAGCTAATGGGATTTTTCTCTGGCTCACTGTGATTTTTATTGTGAACTGAGGTTTATTTTTCTAACCTTTCTATAGGTTAGAATCGAAACTTATATCACAATTTGAGCACCCAAGGGACTCAAAACGTGGACGTTATGGCTACATGAAAGTTTTGTCTCAGTGGACCATTTGAGAGTAAATCATTTTAACTTGTTAGTATTACTAACTGACAAACGTTTTAACGAATTGTAATTAGTACTTATAAATTGTTTTCAGATGTCGGTGACTCGCACTCATTCGCGCCCCCCGCCGACTGCGCCCACTCCTCCGGCACCCTCGCAGCCAGCCAAGTCCACTCTGCCATCCTCCACCAGGTTGCTAAACGTTTTATTGCGATTGTCCACTCGATGGTAGGTGGCCACGGTCACCTAGAGGTCCGAATACACCTTAGCACAACAGTTGTTTAAATGCAGAATTTTCAACATCCGTAAATACGAATTCAAGCTTTTTAATTTGTTTTTGTTTTGAAACAGATAATAATTTTGTGATTCGGTGAGTGAGTAAGTGATGCCAGAGCCCATTACCCCATCCCCTTCCTTATCCCTTATCCTTAATCCTTCTATGGTCGGCAGCGCACTTGCACCCGTGGTGTTGCCTTTGTTATAGGCGACGGTAGTCACCTACCATCAAGTTAACCGTCAGCCTGTCAACCGATCTTAACATAAAAATAATGATGGTGTTGTTTCCAATGTGCAGTCGGTCGTCGGGAGGCGCGTCGGGTGAAAGTGCGCGTACGCATCACGCGGACAGAGATCGAGAGCGCGAAGTGCCCGCCAAGAAAGGTAAAGGTAATGAGATGTATCGCAACGCATTACTACCACCAAACACACACACACACACATATTTTTTAGGTCACTATTTGGCCTAACAAGACCTAATTATAGTCTACTTAAAAAGTGTACATAGGGTTAAAAAGTTTTACATTGATCCAGTAAATGAATCCAATGCTGGAATAATGTAAACGCGTTTAATTCATGTAGAGTTTTTTTCACAGGTGACAGAAACACAAGGAGAGAATACAATTTATTTACACTGCAAAGAAATCTAATTGTAATTTTGTTTGTTTACTTGTTCAAATGTGATTGATAATATCGAGTGTTATCCGCTGTCTGTTTGTGTGTTGAAGGGTCATCATCGAGCAGCACCAGTCAGAGTGGAAGTAGCAAACATCAGGTAATATTATTCGTTTGTCAAATTAGTCAGATTTTTTTTTTTATTTAAGCTATGGAGGGTAGAGGTAAGGAGTACCGTCTCATATGACAAACTGAAAAAATGAAGCTCTCCAACAATAAAATAAGGGTTCTAAAAGTGGCCAGAATGGCGCTAGTGACGCATATCTTCTATCTATCTTTGTCTAATTTACTCTGGTATTCTGGGACCACTTTTTAATCGGAAATAAACCTGCATAAAATTTTCGAGATCTTTTTATTTAAAAACTAGTCGAAAGTATACTTTTGCACATAACAGTTTTTGGTTTTTGTGTGTGCGTAGCTGGCGGCGGCTGCGGCGGCGCAGATGGCGTTCGAGCAGCAGAGCGCGGCGGCGATGCAGGCGCTGCAGCACCAGCTGCTGCGCGGACTGTCGGGCGCGGGCGGCGGGGGCATGTCGCCCGCGGCCGCCGCCGCCGCCATGATGCAGTTCTCGCCGCTGCTCTACACGTACCAGCTGGCCATGGCGCAGGCGTCGGCGCTCGGCAAGCGCAGCTCGCCCAAGGCGGGCCAGCCCAACGCCGCCATGGCCGCCGAGATGCAGCGCGTCGCCGAGGCGCAGCGCCAGTACCTGCTCGACATGATACCCGGGCAGCACTCGCGCAACCCCTGGACCAAGAACTGACGGACCGGTGAGTCTCATTCGTGGACACTTCTAGTAGGTCAGATAGGCAAACGCGATTTAATCATTTCGCCTAATAGGCTAAATTACTCAACCGATCATAATAAAATTTTGCATACACGTTGTCAGGTATATAGAAAAGGTACCTTTCGTGTGAAGTATGTATGGAATATTACTCTCTAAGAAAAATTGTAATTATTACAGGACCCAGACAGTTGGAATGATTCGCGACGAGTGGATTTCGTAAATAGCTTATTATGTAGTTTAAGCTAGATTTAATGGTACAATTAGTATGGTGTTTGTCGGAGATGGATATTCTAATATAATGCAAGGTCATTGCACAAAAAAACATTTATACGTAAATTGCAACAAGATTATGTGTGTCTAGGCTATAAAGGTGCAGTTTGAGCGGACGCGGTGGTTACTGCACGATGCTCGTTTAATTTTCAAAGAGAAAATGTTTTTTATTTATTTTGCCTTCATATTGGAAGGACTTTTAAATAAAACACCCTATGAGGATAACGTTTTACCATTTTCCCTATCCCTTATCCTAAATCCTACTGCGGTCGGCAGTGTACTTGCAGCACCTGTGGCGTTGCTTGTGTTGTAGGCGACGGTTGCCACCTACCATCAAGTGGACAGTCAGCCTGTCTGTCAAACTTAACATAAAAGAAGTCCTAAAAGGAAAACTGCCTATAAAAAGCTCGTTCTATTAGCAACATGACTCAGTAGCAAATAGCCGTGTAATATCGAAAGTACATAATATTAACATAATGATAAAATACATAATAGCTGTATTTATTATTTATTTATTTTGATAAATGTTTTGATAACATGTGTTTTTTGATGTTGGGGCCACTAAGTCAATGTTGCTAACAAGACAAGCTGCTCAAAGGCAGTTCCACTCCTTGTTTTACTTAAATGTCCCTCTGATACGAAGGCGTATTTTTGATATATTTTTTTATTAATTACGAATTCTTTATAATTATGATTATGCTGATTATTTATAAATTTTTAATTTATTTTCATTTCACGAATTTTTTATAAAAATATATAAGTAATATTTATAATAAAATAACTGAAATTATGTTTAAAATTAAAAGTAATAATTCTTTTGTTGGATCTTATTTACATATCTCTGATTTTATTGACCCTGTCATATTTAAACTCATGTTCAAGAAATGAAGATTATTTCCGCGGTGACGTCATTGACAAATTGACAATCTGCCGCGTGCTTTCAAAATGTATCCGTGACGTGTGCAGTATAGGTTGTAAGGACAATTTCTTTTTCTATGTCAAGATTAGGCTAAATAAATAAGAGTATGTGCTGAAAAATGTGGTTTTATTTAATAATTAAAAGTAAGTGCAAAAACAACAATATGATAATAAAAATATTTGTATAAGTTAGTTTACTCTTTATCTTAAATCTTTGATTTGACTACAATTAAAATAAAGATCAAACTATTGTTTTCTTAAAAGAACAATTTTTTTAATCAATTTAACCAACACTATAAATTGTATAAAGATTTTTATAACAGAAATGTTGAAGAGTAACTTTAACATTTCTGTTTCTCAAAATCAATGTGTGCACTTAAAAATTAAATCTATTAAAAAAAAATGTATTTTATAAAAATCCGCGTTTATGTTTTAAATATTAATCATACAAAGTTAATACTTATCAGTTATACAAGTATAGTGCATTAGCAGTGAAATCCAAATAAGCTTATAAAAATATTATAGTCTACATCACAAAAACAAGAAACAGATTAAATCACAGCAAATAGGAAATGTGCAACTTGTGCAAGTATATATTTATTTATTTATAATTAAAAATATTTGATCCCAAGTCGTTTTTGGTCTTTCATCTGGACTATTCTTTTAGCATTATGGCAGAAGACACTAAGTCCTGTAAAGAAGAATACACTATAAGAATAAAAGGCGAGAAGTGTCTAAAACTACTATCTATAGGTACTAATATTGTATATGTGAAAAAATTCTCTGTACTCATGTCCGTCTGTTACCTTTACTACGTAAACGATCCTCATGAAATTTTTCATACACGCTCACCAACGTGTAGGGATCATCTAAAAATATCAGGTGAAATTTAATTTTGATCTATTATGCAAAGTTATTTCTAAAGCAAGGTTTCCTTCCTATCATAGGAATCCTGGGAATCTTTATTGAAGTGAAAACTTCTTTAGGTTCGTTGGGCATTTTTGAAATGGGAAAAAACTATTGCACACCGTAATCGTGTAACCGATTATTTTTAAAAAAGAACAATTTTTGAGATGGGAAATAACCATTGAACTCGCGACACTGTTACCATGTAACCGACACCTCTGTATATAAAGTATGTACTTTCCTGACGATTCAAAAAATACACACGTAATTGTTCAAGTTTTCACTTTATATTTTTTATTTTCTATATTAGGTATTATGGAAACGAAGATAGATGATAGGTCAGAAAAAAATCGTAAAAGATGATAGATTTTTTCATTCTGACCCATCATCAAAGGTATCATTTGTGTATTTACGTTGATTAAATTCTAATGAAATGGTATCACCCGCTTACAGAAGACCACAGTGAAATAACAGCACGTGTGCTTTTATGTTTCGGTGTGTAAGTGAAGGATATCAAAACACATTAATCCTACTACACACTTGCAGCACCTGTGGCGTTGCTTGTGTTATAGGCAAACCTACCATCAAGTGAACAGTTAGCCTGTCTGTTGAACCTAACATAAAAAATAGTTGAAGCCTACCTTATTTGCCTTCAAATAGGTGTGATCTTCCTCTTGGGCGAGTATCTGCACCGCTTCGATTACGACTCGCGCCGCCTTCTGAGCGTTGGAGGCGAATATCGCGAGGACTTCGCTTACGCACACCTAACACCATTGGAAGTTAAGAAACATTGAGCCACGGCCTAAGTAGATGGGTTTTCTACGATTACCTATATCTAAAATATACCTATAATGAAGAAATTTCCATTTCTTTTAGGGATCACTTTAAAAATTTAATTAAAATAAAAAAAAAATGTAAATTATTAAAATATCTTTAGAAATGAAAAAGAAGTTGCGCTTTCATGAATAAGTTCTTTACACGCGGCTATAAAGCTTGTGTTGAACTAATAAGTGATCTCGAATAGCGAGTCGTTCCGAGCTAAAAAAAAACTTAAAATTAAATAATCCATTGATTGATTTAAAAATAAAAATTCAGTGATTTATTAGTTTTGATCTATATTTTAATTACCTACATTATACATTAATATATACTATTAAAAATCATGAAACTTCTCCATTAAATCATTCTAACTAGATCCATTCACCAATTCCATGATCGATTTAGTGAGTATTTTTTCTCTCATTAGATCGAGCTTTAATAACATTCAAATAAACCAGACATTTTTAAAGTATCAAAACGCAATTTTTATAAAATAACAGACCAATGATAAAGATAATAAAAATTAATTATACTTACATATGCTTAAACTTTTTTTAATTAATTACTTTTTTTTTTAAATTGTTATTTAGATATTTTTATAATAGTTAATTTTTCTTTGATTTTGATCTTTGATGTTTTTTGTTTGCTTTCAGTTATTTATTGTTCAGTTGCTATGCGTGTGTTAGCGGTCGTCTCAATTTCTAGTTTATCTGTGTATGCCTTAAAATTGCCTTATGTTACCGTATACCTATTGTAAGTATTTTGTTCGTGCTGTTGGTGTCACACGTTAAAAAAATGGAAAGAAAACAACGTACAGAGGTTTCGTTGTCACGCCAGCAGTCGTAATCCGTAACAAGGGCCACCGCTGCGTAGCTGAGGCCGGCCTCTTTAGCGAGAACCACCTGTCAACATCGGAACTTGTATTGTCAACATTGGATATAATCCATACTAATATTATAAATGAAGAAAAGTCGTGCGTGGATGAAGGTGATAAGTCGCTTAATTACAATTTTGATTAAAATTTTACTTTTAATTTTTGAGATAATTCGCCACGGAATTGATTTTTGTACTAAATTATGATGCAAAGTTGTGTAATCAACCTAAAATATTAATGGCATGATAGCAATTGAACACTTGTATTATTTTTTTTAAATAAAAAGTGAACATAGCTCCTTCTTTCATTAACAAAAGGAAACTTTTCTGCACTTTTTGCTTTTTAAAATT
Organism: Synanthedon myopaeformis; assembly: GCA_944738685.1. NCBI lineage: Eukaryota > Metazoa > Arthropoda > Insecta > Lepidoptera > Sesiidae > Synanthedon > Synanthedon myopaeformis. Next base: position 2,226,977 of record OX122938.1, on the reverse strand, counting down.
AACTGTACGTAACACCTTTTTCTATTTTCCAAAATATGTCTTAAATCGACGACCTTAAGGTCTGTAATCGTTTATATGGACATATTACCTACATCCATCTCACATCTTCAAATGTGAAAGTGACTCTGTCTGTCTGTTACCATTCACGCCTCAACTACTCAACCGATCATCGTTAAATTTTGCATACACGTTGTCGGGGATACTAGAAAGGACATAGGGTGGTACCTTCATCCAGAAAAAGAATAGTGTTCCCGAGGGATCATCTAAAATTAAATTAAATTTAAAAAAAATAAAATAAACTAAAGCCAAAATATTATAGCAAGTATTAGACCAAAGTATTAGATAATAAATAAATAAATAAATAACTCACCTCTGGAACAGTGGTCATGTTGACAAGATGGCCGCCCCATTGACGGTGCATCAAACTTTCTGCGCGACTCGAAAACCTTTTTACAAACATTACATTAATAGATAATGCTTTATAATATTAAAATAAAGCGCCACCTGTTTGTTACTAATTTTTGAACAAAAATCTATATATACCAAGTAAATGTTGTGTTGCTAATCGCAAAACTCGAAAAGGGCTATACCAAGTCCGAGGAGGGCTTTTTTGAAAAGAAAATTTGGAAAAGTGTTGAACAGCTTCAGTCTGACAACAATTTCTCTTGCATTCATAACCTATAGTTTATCTGAAATAAAAGGTATTGACCTACCTGGGCCCCTGTATGACGACTGCAGTGCCTTTCTCGTGTACCGTGTACTTATGCGCACGCGCCGCCTTAAGTAAAGCGGAACGCCCCCTGGCGCAGAACGCCGGAAACATTGGAAGATGACACACGCCTCGAGGACCGCAATCCGTGCGGTCATAGAACGTGCATTTACGACCCCATGTTCTTAAAAAAGATATTTTTTTATGTTAAGGTCCTCAGACAGGCTGACGGTCCACTTGATGGTAGGTGGCTGTGGTATTAAATGTTGAGGTATTGAGTTTTAATATTGGCTGGTTTTAAAAATAAACTAGAGTTTAAATTATGAAAAGATAGAAATATTATTTGCTTGACATATAGAGAAAAATTTATTATGAAAATGTTTATTATGTTTATAATGGTTTGGAAATGATATTAAGTTGTAAATTGGAATCAAATACCTATATAATAAATGATGTGCACATAGAAATTAGAGATTTCATTTAACTACGCTCTGTTAAAATTGAATAAGAAGATGAAGAAACGATATTACTAAAAGGTTATGGGCCCAGCAAACTTCCACTGCGCAAAGATATGATATGGATGTAAACGAAAAGCAACGCCACAGGTCTTGCATGTGAGTAGGATTAAGGATAAGGGATAAGAAAATGGGCTTTGGTAAGCATGGTCTTCTGACAAAACCTATTCCACGGTGGTCTTCTAAAAGGTGTGATTACTGGTGTCATTGGGCTGCCCAAATGACTGCTAAACGCAGTGTGCCCTGCCTCTATTTGCCAGAGCCAACTATGAAAAGTTTGTTCCCAAAGTTGTCGCTGCCAGGAATCGAACCCATACCGGGACAGATCAACCAAGGGGCTCGTCACAGCCCTTCTTGACGCCTGCATAGCGACTGCGGTTACTAAACATTGGTCGCCTACAGTTAGGAAGAAGAAATTCTAGAAATAATTACAACAGTGGTAGAATCGTGCTCGTATTTCCCTGCGTTTTTGTTATATCATCTTTTCACAATACATAGGTATGTTCTATACTAAATAAAGTATAAATTCCATTTATACGAACCTATCGATAAAGTCGTCCAGAATAACTAGATCCCCAGGCCTGTACTCCTCGACCAGCGATCCAGTAGCAGTGGTGGCCAACACGTGAGTACATCCCGCCTCCTTCAGTGCCCAAATGTTAGCGCGATAGTTCACATCACTGTTCATACAAGTCACATTAGCGACAACCTGTAGTCTTTAGGTGAATATAGGTAAGTATAATAGACATAGAGATCCTTATCGACCTGTAAATACTGGCAGAAAGAAATACGAAGCGATCTCGTGAGGCCAGTAAGTAGTTCTTTTTCTAGAATTTTGATTGGTCCTCAATGTTACTACAGACCTATAGAAAAGAGATATGTATTGGCCAAACGATAATTTTCTCTCTTTCTAGAGTGGTCAACTTTATGCGAGTATTACTTAGTCCTTGTCTCTATATCTATGGTACCTAAGTATCTACGTTTTGTAACTGACCTCGGTTGGAACTGATGTTTCCTTCCATGCCTGGCCAGCAGCACACAAGGCACACCTTTGATCTGACCCTCAATCAGAACATCAGAGGGGTCTCCGAAGGGCGTAGTGACGCGACGTTCGGTCTGATTCTCGAATAACGTTGGATCATCAAATCCAGACCCTCCAATGATGCCGATCTGGGCATAAGACATCTGATTACACTGGGGTAATTTTTTTAGACCCGAAGCAAACAATATTTAATCAAATTATTGAAAACGTGTTTCTAGTACTATGATAGGAATTAGGCATCTTCAAGTATTATCGGCTGTCCAAAACTATTTTTAAACATTCAAAATTGGTACCTATAATTGGTTGCCACACCATGTTTGTTATAGTTTTTCGTTAAGTGGTATATGTGTGAGCAAATGTTGGTGGATCTTATGAAATCTTTTTAATTTTTGGTACTTTTACCTTACAAAGCGATGTCAGCCCCCACCCAATAAAAAAGTAACATTATGGTTTCTAAATGTATACCTAATCTTGCTTAAAAAACTTAAGAAATACAACTTTTTGGACAACATATAATGTCTATAGAACAGTATGCTACACAATAGACACTTTTAAGGAGGGGTCTTTTTGGCTGAACAAATGCATAGCCAAGTGTGAAGGTATACTCGTATGTCACCAGTTTGCATTAGTAGGGTATTTATTTTTCAATCACAAATGAAAATCAAGCCATTTTTGTAACAACATTACTTTAATACAGATTTGATTACACACTACTTGAAGATTACATTAATTAGCAAACTAATTACAATACTTACATAGTTTTTACATAGTCCTATGAGTTACTTTCCAAACTGTTGTGTTCAATTACAATATCAATTTATAATAATATCAATAGTAAGCCTACCACAGTCTACCAGCTGCTTCCACAAGACCATCATTTTTACGCTTTTGTAATGACTATCCTTTGTGGCCAATAGGTAAAGCTATTAAAGGAGTTAGTAGTGGAAGGGCACACTGCGTTTCGCAGTCATTTGGACAGTCCATCTGGCGGCAGAAACCACCTCTTTACAGAACATGACTGAAATAACAACATATGTGCTGTTGTGTTTCGGTGAGTGAGTAAGGGATGCCATAGCCCATTAACCGTTCCCTTGCCCTTCTATGGTCGGCAGTGCACTTGCAGCACCTATGGCGTTGCTTGTGTTATAGGCCTTTCTGTCGACTTTAACATAAAAAAAGGAAATTCTGCTATTTTGTAATAGGATTTATATATTTTTTTTATTTACAACGCAGACGAAGTCGCGGGAACCAGCTAGTTTTCAATAGAAAGAAACAAAAATTAAAGTTATAGCTTGGAAAACATAATCTCAATAAAGCAAACGGCTTATGCACATCAAATTGGCTTCACTGTGTTGTCTGCAAAATTCTGTTTATAGTTCTTATTTGGTCTGAGGGTCAATTTATAACTTTGCATAACACTATTCCAATCCTTGTTGGTATTTTAATTCCTTTGTTGTTTCGTGTGCTTTCTGAAGAGCTTGCGCTATGTTGAAAAACTGTTTGGATTTTTCAACATCTTTTTCGACACCATCACCTTTTTTGTACATCATACTGACATTTGCACATGCATACATATTGCCGAGTTCGCACGCTTTCGTTGCAAACATAAACGCTTGCTTCGCATCCGGTTTTATGAGGAAATCTATGTTTTTATTTTTGTCCGGTCTGTGCGGGTTATAATCAGATGGATTTTTGGGTACGCCTGTCAAGTACATCCCCGATAGGTAGTGGCAAGCCATTTCAATGTTATCGTCGCAACTCTTCTTCAAGTAATTGTAACCTGAAATCAAAATGACACAATTCGAATTAAGAAATAGTAAAAAAATAACCAAATCTATTTTTTAATCCAGGATCTGGCTATAGATCATGGCTAAGTTTGTGTATGGATTTCTTTTTTGAAACAAAAAATTATAATTGGAAAATGTATCAGATGGAGGATGTCCACCCAAGTCTCTTATTAAGACTCCTACTAAACTTTCCTGAAAAGCTACCATCAGCTTGTCTAACGACATAAGCATAAAACTAACATCAGAATGACACAAATTTAAGTATAACATTAGATAACAAATGTGATATAAAAACTGGCCAACTCTTAGTAAGTAAACTACTCTAAATAAGAGTAGTTCCTCTTCAGCTTTATTTGTGAACACGAGTTCCAGGTGATTCTGTTTTGTTAGTGTAGAAGAGTTAGAAAATGTTGCGTAATTATGATCCATTAATGAAGATATTTAATTAAGTACATATGACTCTTACCTTTTGGAACATCTCTTTTTATGTCTACATTGTTTCCAGTCGCAGTGTACATCATGCCGGCATGTAAACATGCCGTGGGTTCGTTCAATTCACAACCTTTCTCGAAATAGGTTAGAGCTTCAGCATAATTTGGCTTATCGCAACCGCGGCCCAACAATGAGTAATTACCGATTTTCAAACACGATTTCCCGAATTTATAGTCAATACAGTTGCTCCTATACACTTTCGCAGCTTTATCGTGATCTTTTTTTATCGCTTCCAAATAGTCGCCCAATAAATGGCAAACTTCAGGCTTTTTCTCCTTGTAGCAACCGAAACGGTATTCTATACCTAAGTTTTCTATGTATTCCTTAACATCTTCTTCCTTTTTTAAGTCATAAGACATTTTAACACTTTAATTTTGTAAGTACTTTTATGACAAATTTGCACCTCACGAAGTTAGGTTAGGTAATTATTACCTAAGTTACAAAACGAAATGTCAAACTGATAAGAGCACATCAATAGAAACAATAATGTAAACATTAAAACCTTCGTTTCCAAAATTGAATTCACGTGTTTGTTCAATTGATAGAAATATCTACCTTGATTAATTAGATTAATTGATATATTTAAATTAATAATTAAAACGGAGTTAGTAGATTTTTACTGATTTTTACCTTAATTTTTGTAGACTCGCTCATTTTATATTTTGGTTAACCACTATTTAGTATAACAATACCAAATGAAGTGATAAATATTTAGTTTTCAAGAGGTCACAAATGGCAGGCAGGAAGTAAGTTAGTATCTAATTAAAGAGATACACTATTAAATAACATTTATTACTGTTAATTTGATAAAACAAGTTTGCGGAACTCGTATATACGATACGGCCTTGGTTTAAAAAAAAAAAATTGAAAATTGAAGCTTGGAATTTAGAAATTTTAGCCTGTTCTTAGTCTATATACATATTTCATCAATTATTAAAGGTGGAAACAAACTATCGGAGCCAACTGCCGCGGCTGAGGGACGTGGCCGCCATCATGTGCACGGTCGTTCACATCCCAGTGCGTCAGATTTCTATCGGTCGTCCAAACTCCGACGCTCAAACAAAAGACGTCCGCTAGTTTGCATTGCACAGCTTATTTGTACCTGTCGAGATACCTGTCAGTCGCGGCCGTCGGACGGACAGCGGATGCGTCCGATAGTTTGTTTCCACCTTCACTCTCAGTTATTCTTCAATAGTAGCCACATTTTATATATTAACGAATAATTTTATCGGCTCATTTAGACAATGTAGAATAAATTTTATCATTAAAATTAACATTGAACAGTGGTATTAGTTAAAGATTAAACATAAATGGAAAGTGGCATGAAAATACAGTCAATTTTGCGTATGTGCCATTTTAAAATTGTGAAATTTATATGTTCAATGAAACCAAAAATATACGAATGCAGTCTGTGTTCATCACTAATCTATGTTTGAGAATGGTCCCTTGCTTGACAAAACAAGTGAAATATGCCAATGTCAAAGGCGAAACCAAAAACCAGCTGATAGTATTTATAAAAATTTCAATCATTTTCTATTATCTATATGTATCAAGATCAATCAAGATTTCATGATCATTGTGAAGTGAATTTGTGAATAGATTATATATCGATTTGTAATTTGTATAAACAATAAAATAGAAGAATACATAATAATTTGATACAATTCACATAAGAATTCAGAGACGCAAGAAAAATGTCGGGCAATATAGATTTGTTTACGACTCGGATGAAAAAAGCCACACGAAAGATTCATTCTATCAGTGATACTCTGGTGAATGCTAAGTTTGCTCTTTGTAAGTTTGTCTTACTCATTACTATATTAAAACATACTCAACGTCACTCTGACCTCTATTAATTTCCAGTTTACATAGGCCTCATTCCAGAAAAGCGTGCTGTTATTTCACTGTGGTCTACCACTACTAAATTTAATGTTAAAATTTTGATTAATATCTCTTATTTCTCCTTGGTTTGACTTTCTCTGTTGATGATATAATTAAAAATTTGTTTCTTTGCATTTTTCAGCTCTAAGGGATGAGACAGTATGGGGTGGAGGGTTGTTTGTATTTTATCATATCTTTTCATATTTAGAAGATGCCAAGAAAAGGTTAAACATGGAAGATTTGAATAGTTTATTTGTACATAAGATGCTTTACAGGTGAGTTTATCTTATCATATTACATGGTTACAGCCTTAATTTTTATCTAACTAATAACTAAGAGAATATTAAAGATAAAGATAGCCTTTATTTCTAGGAAAAACTTTTTATTTTTTATCTTTGTTAGCTAGCTCGTCCATTGACATTAGTAGTTTTTCCACTGTATGTATTCTTTCTATTCTAACTAGCTCAGTGATGCTCATCCTTGTTACTCCTACAACTTTCCTTATATCACTGCTCGGTGTGCGAGTGTCTGTCTCGCTCAAATAGAAATTTTGTATGAAAAGTGTAAGGGATTTTGAGGGACGAAACAATAATGCATTAAACCTGCCGGTGCATCATCATCTGTTGTCTAAGCGGAATGCGAAATGGAAATCTTGTATGAAAAGTGTAGTTCGCGTTGAGGATCTAAACAATAGCGCATTATATTCTGCCAGTGCAGCGACGTCTGTCGTCGAGAAAATAATCTATTTAAACTTTTTTTTGTGAAATATTCCCTTCTAGCGTGCTATACAATAACTGATATGTTTTTTTTAAATAGGAAACAGGCGTTTGAAGAAGATCTCAATCATTATCTTGGTGCGAACTGGAAATCTTTGCCAAAGTCAAATGCCCTGGAGAATTACTTGGAGCACTTGAAGGCGTTAGAGAGAGAGAACCCTCAGCTTTTAATGGCTTATGTTTATCATTTGTATTTGGGACTGCTCAGCGGAGGACAGATTTTGGCCAAGAAGAGGCAGTTGCATAGTAATATGTTTGGTGAAAGTGAGTTTTTTTGTTAACATAATACATCACACCTTTATTCGAAAAAAAAAAAAATCAAACTCAAAATATGCATTTTCCGAGATTTTACCACAAAATGAATTAACACTGTCATTGTAAATGAATTTTATTATTATTAAAATATTTTATACCAAAATTTGTCGAAAATCAAAGGCTTCAGTTAGATTCTCATAAAATTATACTAATTTTGACATAACTTTACAGAAAATTCAAACGTAGATGAATATAGGGATAAGGTGACGGATTTTAGCGGTGTCGAAATAGCGCAATTGAAGAAAGACTTCAGAGCGGCAATGAACCAGCTATCGGAGAAAATGTCTGAGGATGAGAAAAGTGCTCTCATAGAGGAGAGCACTCAAGTGTTTCTGATGAATAACTTGATTGTGAACTCGGTGGGAGGGCAGAACAAAGTTATATGTGATTTGGTTTACAAGGCTTCGGCCATTGCCATACTGTTTGTAGGTGTTATGCTGGCGTACAAGATGTACAAGTAAGTCTGGCCTTGATGCATTTTGAAAACGTATTCTCTACTCACACGTATAATTAATGATTACCATCAATAATTTTTATTGCAAGATGTTGTTAACTTCCATCGGTTCTCTGGCCTTAATCATTTGTGTATATATATAGGTAAAAACATAGAGTTATAGACATAACTCTATTTTTATAGGCCCTATAAAATATATTATATAATCCTACTATAGTAAGGACAAAATGTGCATGTGCTGGTAAAAGTTATCCATGAACTGGTCGGGGTCCGCAACAGTAAGTAACAAGATGCTAACACTACTAAATTGATAACTTATAATAAATGTTCTGATGATGATGATTCTGATTCCGATGACAACTTTTAATTTATAATTTGTAAATACATAAATAACATAAAATTTTAAACTTCTGTAGTTATCGATAACATTATCGACATGAACGCTCTGTAAATCACTACACGTTCCCATAAGGCCTATAAGTGTAAGGGAGCGCGACTTTACTCCGCTCTACTCACACGTTTTATTGCTGCACCTGCAGCTAGATTTTGTCCCTACTATAATAGATATGTATTATAAATGCGAAATAATGTACGTATGTTTGTTACTTCTTCACGTAAAATCTACTAAACGGATTTGGATGAAATTTATTAGCTCGATTATCATATAGGATACTTTTTATCCTGGAAAAACATTAGGTTCCCGAAGTATCATCTAAAAATATCGTCTAAAATCTCTTGAGGCGATTTATGTTCCCGTCTGTTCTGTGATTTAGTTTAATTTCCAGTTTCATTGGCCATTGTAGTTTATTTGAGTGAGTCTCAAGTATCTTCTCGCATTTAAAATGATATTTTTACCCCCTTATAGAAGACCACCGTGAAATAACAGCATGTTGTGTTTCGGTGAGTGAGTAAGGGATTATCCTTATCCTTACTTCCTTTTCCCACTTTCGATGGCAGCCCACTTGCAGCAATGCACATCGTCGCGTTTCGGCGTGATCTGTACCTCTATAGATAATTTCACTGTTGAGTTTTTAGACAGTTAACATGATTAGTTTATTTATAATGTAATTGTGAATTGAGTCTTTGTTAATTTAGTACGTAGAGTATTGTTTCATTGTGTAATTGTTGAGACTGATCATAAAATATATTTGATAGAGTTTTAGGAATAAAATGATATAATACTGAATTATGGTTTCATTTCTTAGAATATGCATCTAATTGTTTAGATTTATATTTGTATCTGGATTATAAGGGTCTCAGTTAAATGAAGAAAGTTTAGGAAGATTCATGTGAGTTCACACGACCAAGCAAATGGGCACTAATAATGACAAACCAAAAATATTTATATGGTTTTTATTGGTGATAGTAAGCTATAATTAAAAATTATAAACTAACCTCCGACTTCTATTGAACTCAAACACGCTACATCTGCTGAAGAGTTGAGTATCGAGCAGACTACTAAATACTGCAGCATCAGGTCAAGGTCACCATGTCATAGAAATACCACTGAAGTAACAGTAACCAAATTTCACATCAATCGAACATGTGGAATTTAGTTTCGTCAACTAGGAAATGGGCTGATCAAACGCCTGAGCAGATCTTCATCTGTTATATATCCTAAATAGCGATCTGCCCAAGAATTCGCACGGATGCAATTTTTTTTCTACAAATTATAAGTATACAAACAAACATTTCCACTTTATCGTTCTTTTCATTAGTGAAAACTGTATCAAAATCTGTTTTGTGCTATACATGTTAGCGGAGAAACTGACAGAGGCGTTAGCGGTGCAATAAAATCAAACTCAAAGAACTTATTTCATTAATTTCTTTATTGAGTACCTACTTTTTTATTTACATTCACTGCTTATAAATAAAAATTTATATACCTAAATAATACAAATATACAATGTAAATATAAATTGATTATTATACAAAAAATACACACACCTGATTTCATAATAGCAAAAAAAACATATCTATACCTACATTTTGTAAAACTTAACTTATTTAAAACAAACGCTAAAACTAGCTTCTTTTTAAAGGTACTGGCGATACGAAGCGATCACTAGTACTATTAATGGTACAGTCCAATGGTACTAGAGCAACTACATCGTCCGATTCTATTATAATAGAAAAAAATACAATGTCAAACTTGTGAAATATTTCATTATAAAAACGCAAAGCACAAGAAACCAGTGAATTGGTACCATATTTATTTTTACTAAATCTTTAATAATAAATCTAGTTAGGAGTATGTGCTTGCGCATACATGCCGGGAGTGTGAAAAGATTTCAGATTTTTGGATGAGCAGGCGGGGAAGTCAGTAGTGATTTAATAAAGAGAACTACATAGATTACGATACCGCTTCTTTACAACAGTAAATAACTGAGTCTGTTCCACATTTGAACTTAGAGCAAAGATAATTTTTTGATAATGTTGTGCAAAAAATCGAGTGGCGAAGGTGGTTTGTTCTTTTTGGATGCGCCACGAGGCACTGGCAAATCATTTTTTTTAAATTTGTTTTTTGCCCAAATCCGTAAAGATAAAGAAATTGCTATTGCTGTAGCCTCCTCTAGAATGGCTGCTACGCTGCTCGGTGGTGGCCGAACGGTTCATTCAGTACTAAAGCTGCCCTTGAACTTAGCTCACGAAGAAATGCCAGTTTGTAACATTACTAAAAGCAGCGAGCGTGGACCAATGTAAACTGTTGGTTTGGGATGACTGTACAATGTCCCAAAAAAAAGCGATTGAAGCTACACGTAAGAGTGGGGATCAAGCGGGTGCGTTGTTTTTAAGCGTAGCACGATGGACAATGAAAAAAAATCTGTATTTTGTATTTTTTTTTTATATTTGTGTTTGTTTAAAAGTAAGTGTACTAATTTTAAATATCTTTTTATTATACGTACTTTCGACGAGTGTCGACAGGTGTACTATAAAAACTTAAATAAGTTTATGTTACACCTAAACTGTGTATCACTAATTAAATATTTGTTTTTGTGTAAATAAAATTTAAAAAAAAAAGCACTATATTGGACTAGATATCAAAAGCAACCAAAGTTTAATGGGAGGGTTAGTGGTACTTTTGTAACGCAGAAAATTCTACAAGTCCGCATGGGTGATGTGAAGTGTACATACCCTATTAGCGCCCTCTAGTGCGGAGGATGCGCGTCGGTGCAGCCTGACAATACATGGCATTGTTAGATCGAAAATCATGCACTGGCGCCATCTGACGCACTAGACAGGTACTACGTGGCCGTAGATTAGACACACAGAGATAAGTACATAGTTTCTGCAAGATGAGGGTGAAGGAGGAATTAAGAAAATTATTTACGAATGAATAGGTAGGAGGGAAAAGAGAATAATTGGGACTCTTGATCCCCGGCTCCGATAGAGAACGGACGCATTTTTAAGCTGATAAGACAGATTGTCACATGAAAAATAGGGTAATACTATTTTCCAAGTCGGAAAAGAATATTTGATTTGAGCGAGCGGCGATATTGCTTCTGAGCCGTTTGTGTTGCTGGTGATATCCGCCTGCAACAAGGGGCAATAACAGAAGAGATACTTTTGTCCTGACCACTGCGGTCAGAGAACGCCGCATCTTACTCGTCGGGTCGCCCAGCTGTCTCGGAGGTCGGCATCGGTTGGTGAGGCATCCGGCACAATCCATTCCTCCAGCATCGCATAGCCTCGACGGCCGCCTTCTTATAAGGTACCCTCATTCTGTGATTTTCCTCAGCACCTCAGTTTAGTGAAGTACATCGTCAGAAGGTCGGACAATCGTACTATCACCAACGATAATTGTAAATATTTTTAGGTATAAGATTAGGATAAGGCTAGTGAATAAGGACTCTTTTCTGTGTATATATGTATATTTAAAATAAATTGTAGTAGCTCTCGACGTTATTTTATTTTATTTCCCCGCTGATCTTTAGGCTTCTGCAGTGGCTGGCGCCCTGAGATTCGTGCTCTGCCTGCTGTTTCTGGTCGGCGAGCCACTTTTAACTGGTGATTTTAGACAGATTCTGCCAGTGATCACTAGGGGCACAACGGCAGAGGAATACGTTTATTTTATAATTTATTTCTTTTTCTTTTTCATAGATGCCGAAAATACGTCCTCGATCAACGAATAAAGCTCATTGGTCTTCTGCCACATTAGCGCAAGCAGACGACCTTATGAAACAAGAACTTTCAATGAGGCAGGCTGCAAAATCTATGAACATTCCGTTTTCGAGCCTCCAGAAACGGTTGAAGAACTAAACCTTTTCCGATTCGCGTTTAGGACGACACCCAGTATTTACTGCTGAATTGGAGCACACTTTTGCTGAACGGATTAAGTTCCTTTCGAATTTAATTTTATGATCTGTAACTCTGTTTTTTTTTTATGATCACGAATGGCTTTAAATACCGTGCAACTTTCCTATCTTTACTTTTCTACCAATTACACTGGTCTGCAACGAAATTCTCCTTCAGAAAATTATGTCATAAATATGAAGATTTTAATGCTCTGAATCTATTCCCGTTGGCCGATTTTTTCTATCACGTCTAGATTTATCGATATGATTTTTTTTAAATATCATAAATTTAGGTATTTTTGAATTAGTTTTGTGCGTCAACATCGTAAACAGTGTATATACATAGGTTTTAGCGAGTTTTAAGAGAAAGAAGGAAAGTGCCGAAAGTGATTTTTATAGTAGTACATATGTACATTACATTTTGATAAGTTTTGCATAAAGTTCATATTCCCTACATTTTTGTTAAGTATTTTATGTATTTTTTTATGAACAGAGCCAATAAATATAAAATAGAAATTTAAAAATTGTTCTAAAATATTCTCGAATCAGTGATGCGAAATTGAAAGAAGGAATTTTTGTAGGATCGCAGATTCGAGAGCTTATGACGGATGAAGCTTTTAATTTGAAGTTGAACAAGGCAGAAAAAAGAGCTGGGGTAGCTTTTTTAAAAGTAACACACTTTCTTGGGAATACAAAAGCTGACAACTACAGACAAATCATTCGAGAGCTTCTTTCTGCTTATAAAGCTTTAGGATGCAATATGTCACTCAAAATTCATTTTTTAGACTCGCATGTAGATTTATTTCCTGAAAATCTCGGTGCCTTATAAGATGAGCATGGGTGAATGGTTTCATCAAGATATTATGCAAATTGAAAGACGCTACAATGGGAAATGGTCAGCAGCAATGCTTGCTGATTTCTTGTTGGTCGATTCGCCGAGAAACTTCGATGGAAGCGATGAAAAGAAAAAAAAAAAAAACCAAATAACTTGAATTTTATCACCATCATAAAAATGAGATAAATTTACCATTTTTATAATTTGTGACTGTAAATTAGCATTTTTTACTGTAAAACTTGGACCGTAATATTTATTCACTTTTTTGTAATTGTTGTTACTATAATATTTTTTTTTTTATTAAATAGACATTAAATTGAAAATCTATGTGCTGTACTTATTTGCATGTTAAATTCCGTGTTTAGAGCACTAAATATGATGAAATTATGCATAAACACAATAAGGAGAAAAAAAAAAAATATTTTGCAGACCAGTGTTATTTTAATTAAGCAAAATGTCGTTCGCTAATTTAGCACAGGTAAACATTTATGTTTTAATTCATTTACATAATACTTAAAGTAATGTTTATACATTACAAGCGAAGTAATGTTTTAATATACTTTAAATTATTTCAGTGTGAAGAAGTGTCTTCGCTGAAGGCCATTTACGGCGACGATTTTGTCAAGGATGGGGCCAATAAAATTAAAATTAAAATAACCAACTCGTGCTATGAGTGCAATTCTGAGTAATTGGAACAAAACTATAATGTGCTTTCTTTGAGACTGACTTATATTTGAATGAAATGACACAAACAAACCACAGTGGTCAGAGTCTAGTACATTCAGGACTGATTTTTTATATGATTTTACATTACAAAATATACAAAATAATTTATTTATATACTTAAGCCTAGGTACAAAAAAGGTGTAGGGGGGCCTTCTATTAAGTATAAAAATACTTGTATCAGGAGACCCCCGCTCCTCCAACACCGCACTTAAATCTTAGGCTAATTTATAATACAAAAAATCGATGATTTAGTAGAACAAAATAAAATGTGTAAGTGAATGTGTATGTGAAGTAGCATTATCCATATAAGTTAAATGTAGATTTTACATTAGTACCATCTCATAATCAAATAATTATAAATACAGAAACCACTCGTGGCAGTTATCCTTGTAGGTTCAAAGAGAACGTTGTACAAGTCTAATATATAAAATAACATATAAAATGATTTTTTGATTATACAGTTAACAGTTAAAATTAAAATAACCAACTCGTGCTATGAGGTTATTTTAACAATAATTTTATTTGCCACATACCCGATGGAATATGAGTTTTCAACACCGTGGATGGAGCAGGGCGAATAAAAAAAAGCTTACTGCTGACTTGGACCGCCTGTACTTGTAAGATTTACCACTCAAGCGATTATACACAAATGACAAAACTTTCTTCATGTTTAAATAATGAATTGTTATGTTTCGTTTTTAGGGACAACTTTGGGGAGCCCGTGGTCTTCCGGTGGGTGGAGAAGATCCGGGAGACCCTATGGTCATTCGCAAGTTGCCCAAGACGCAGAGGCTGTGCAAAGGAAACCCTGCACCTTCTGAGACAGCCGGCACTACCGCGGTAAATATGTAAAATTTCATTCGCATTTCACTTTGTGTTTTATAAAAACACGTCACTTGACATTTTGCATCAACACAGAAATGTCCGGAGATCATCCACGGCGACGTCGACCAAGCGCACGCTGCACGTAAGTTTGTTCTATGTTAATTACGACTGTTTTATTATGTATATAAATACATATAGATAAAGCTCAAAGTGAAATGTTTTCAGTGCGGTGCTGCTGCGCTTGAAGGAAGCTAAGAAGGTCGCCAATGCAACCCACAATGTCTTCGCCTGGCGTTTCGAGTCGGGCGGAATGAAGAAAAAAGGCATTGTGCAGGTACGTTATTTCGTAAGATATCTAGCACTCATACTTTGGCTTCCAAGTTACATAGCAATTTTATAGCATTTAACGAGTGGACAACTCAAGGCATCTACACAAGTAGAAATAAACTTTATGAGTTGTATGGTCAGAAACAGTATAATCCAGAGTTTAGAATATGTAAAGAATTTTTAAATAAATGCTTAATTTTTCATATGATAGTTTTATTCTATTATCACATACTCAACTATATTATTGCGGCCCGCAAGATGAAGCAGTAGCGATTATGTGGCCCCGGGTAAAAAGAAGGTTGAGCATGGCTGCCTTGGATCAACAGAGTCCAATGCAAAATTGACTATCGTACAATGGAAAATGCTGAACATATTCTAACATATGTCAGTGGCGTAGGCTAATTTTTTTTCTAAGGCACATTATGTGAGTCATTTAATATACGCATAAAGAGAATCCAATATTAAGGCTGGGGCACAGCTAGTATAAAATAAGTTTAAGTATAGTTTTTATTAAATTAGAAAAAAATCTGTTATTTCCAAACAATGAGAATACTAACACCAACACACTTTGTGATTAAACATATTTTTAAAGAGAAACACAAAAGTTCACGAATAAAGTGACAGTCGTTTCAAGGGACTACCTACAGAAATTGGTCGTAATAAACGGACAGTCGTAATAAGCGACATTAATTCATAAGAGAGTTTTATGTATTAGGTGGCGTTAAAATGCTCATTTTCTCTATACAATTAAATAAAAAAAAAAAAAAAAATAATGAAATATATCCACAAGTGAGACACGCAATTTTTTCCTTTAAAATTTGTAAAAAAAAATCCATTCATACAACACATGATCTTAATATACATGCGATGTTAAATAACCAAAATTTTTATAAAACATATTATAAAAGAAAATTCAAACCTACTTACTTTAGCAATAATTTAAATCAAATAATTTTTAATATAACTCAATTCTATCACTTGTGTTATATACACTTAGTTCAAATGTTATATAAATATACACAATTATATATACGCGATCGAAAATAAAAACACAAACTCACACAAATAGGTCTATTTTTTACAGTTTGAGTCGTTGTCCGTTGTCTTAACCGTGATGCAGCGCTTGTCCAAAAACCTCAGAAGATCCTGTAATGGAATATAATATGTCCTTATCAAAACTAATATTGAAAGTAACTCTGTCTCTCTGTTACCTTTTCACGCCTTAACTACTCAACCGATCATCGTGAAATTTTGCATACACGTTGTCAGGGATACAAGAAACGACATAGAGTACCTTTCATCGATACATAGACAACGATATAGAGTAAACTCCGAAAATCTATAATTAAAAATGTAAGAAGTAAAATTGTCCTTTTCTCGTTGACTGTACCATTTTTCCAGTCTGATGGCCGACGGGAATAACTATAAAAATTATGGAGTCTCCTAATTTGTGATGTTTCGGATCGTTAAAAATTTAGATCCGCGGATACGGATCAGGATATTTGGTGTCAAGATCCGCGGATACGGATCCGGATATTTAGTGTCAAGATCCGCTGATACGGATCCGGATATTTGGTGTCAAGATCCGCGGATACGGATCCGGATATTTGGTGTCAAGATCCGCTGATACGGATCCGGATATTTGGTGTCAAGATCCGCGGATACGGATCCGGATATTTGGTGTCAAGAAGCGCGGATACGGATACGGATATTCGGAACATTCACTACTCCTAAGTGTGTTTTGTTCTAGCTATAATGGTTTGGGTATATAGCTTTCCTTACTGACCCGTCTCAAATTCACCACCTTGTATACGCCGAGTAAACCATATTCAGCGTCACCTACCCGAGCGTGACGGTTCACTTAAGTTCACTCCTCAGCGTGATTCGCCTAAAAAGCAATTCACTTCAACTATAATATATAAAAACATATTACCTTAGGATCATATTTATGTCCGCTCGACGCTAACTGTTTGTGTATGAGATCTATATTGATCGGTTCATATCGGAGGATTGTCTCGCGAAGTCTCTGTCGACAGCTCACGTAGTTATGAAACGCTATATGAAGAGGCACACGGCACGAACAGACCTGAAATTTATGATGAAATATGATAAAAAAAAATGTCTTCTCTTTACTTCTTCTTAACGTGCCGTTTCTCTACGAAAGTTGGCGACAGTAATGGCTATCTTGAGGCTAGAATTATCCGAAATCAACTTATTTTTGATTCAGTTGTAAACAATAAAAACAATAAAAAAAGTGTGTGTGTGTGTGTGTGTCAGCTCCAACGCACGACTGGAGTTTACTCCTTTACGAACGATTATAAAATACATAATAAAAAATATAAAAAACATTTATCATAACGAATTAATATCAGCGCTATATCTGTTTTCGCAATGATGTATTATTACGTAACATATTCTAGTTTCAGAAATATTCTAAAATATTCGAAAATAGAACGTAACGCATACCGTGTGACAATTTTGATTTTACTCCCATAAATTTTCATACCCTGGGCTTATATCATGTTAAAATCGATTTTTAAGGAGTAAACTTCGAAAATTTGACTGCCCTGAAAAAATTATACGTTATCCATACTTACTAATATTATAAATGTGAAAGTAACTGTCTGTTTGTTACCTTTTCAAGCTACTACTCAACCGATCATCATGAAATTTTGCACACATGTTGTCACGGATACAAGGAAGGACAAAAAAGTACTGTTCCCAAGGGATCATATAAAATAAAATAAACAACTAACGCCTGTCCATAATTTTATAGAAACCAGAGTTCAGGCGATTTTTTTTTTCATTTTTCAACGCGGACGAAGTCGCGGAAACCAGCCAGTATGCAATAAAAAAAAAAAACAAACCTTAGCTTTCTCTTTTCTTTGAAAAACCCAATCATTAGGCGAACACTTCAAGTCTCTGATGATTGGAATTTCACTTGTAATTTCATACAAGTCAATTTCCTTTACACCTAAATTATTAATGCATTGATTCGTCCCATTTTCGTGAAACTTCTTCGGTGATCTGGAGGTATTCGGAGAAATTGAATCATTGGACTTTCTTTTTTTTGGTGTTGAGGGTAGATCTAAACACTCTCCCACTATTGGATGTGTTTGATTGTATATATGAGTTAACAGTTGTACAGCTGAAAAACAAATATAGAAATATCTTGAAGAATACAAGGATTCTGGCTTTAATTATAATAATTTAGAAATAAGATTAAATGTAAAGTCCACTCATTATTTTTAAACTTAAAAAAATATATTTCATTTCATAAACGCGCTCTTATTCATTTTTCTAAAATTCTACAGGAATCTAACATCTTTTCAGGATAAAAATTATCCTATGTGTTAATCTAGGTAATCATGAATACATCAGTGAAAACCTTATTCAAATCGGTTAAGCCGTTTCTGAGATTAGTGTGCACGGACAGACAGACAAAAATTCTAAAAACATTTTATTTTCATCTAAAGCACAAAGATAGTTTATTACCTGGATTAACATAGCAATATGTTTTAAAGCACTTAAAATATACAATTTAGGGTTGCTCTGAGAACCTTCAATGATATAGACGAAGGGCATTTTGAAAAAATGTAGGTAGGTACTTAATAATAATATTTTTTACTATTCACTTAATTAATGTATTAATTAGCATTAATATATACTTAATATAGGCGAAGCAAGCGGTATATTTTATAAGTATCTTCCCCGTTTATCTCTCTTTTCTAATTAAAATCGTTCTCGAGGTTTTGAAGCATTACACAAACCAACTTAAAAAATTTATTTATATAAAAGGATTAATTCTAATTAATAATTTTAATAATCATTAATATTTCTGTATGGAATTAATAATTATATAAGTACCAAACTATTCTTTGATCCTTTAGCTATCAATTGGTATAATTAAATTTTGGATGTAGACGATAGATATGCAGCCACAGAATCAAACTGTATTGTATCCCCAGATTGTGTTATATCACTTTCCCACTATGTAAGCATATTTAAAGAACATATAAAAATTCAAGTAAAAATTTAATAATACAAGATCTTGAATTACACAAGAATGACAACCATAGTGAAAATATTACTTACCAAACTGTACTTTGAATGAACTTCAAAAATAATCTTATTTATAACACGAAATTAGAAAATAATATACGATATTAAAATATCAACTATTTTAGAAATAATTTGCAGTTTAGATATTATAATAAACGAAACAAATGTGGTGGATGTTTATAGATTAACTTCAAATATAACTTGCGATAGCAGCTAGAATGCAGTTTGTCGTTCAGTAGAAGTCTTGTACCTACCTCTTTAATATTATTCATCAAAGACCCTACCTACATAAAATAAATTAAATTAAAAAAATATTTTTAATTTATTTATTGCTCTAGTTTCTGCAATTTTTAGACACTCATTTTTTACTTAGAATCATTTATTTTCATAAATGAGACATTTAAATTATTGGTAAAAATATCTAATTAGCAACAAACTAGTAGGTAGCTGTATTCAAAAAAAAAACGTGCCAACAGTATTTAGTTTTAATTAATAATTAAATTACACTAAAATATTTTTAGTTATGAAAGTATAAATTACTAGCTGTTACACGCGACTTTATCCGCGTAACTTTATAAAATATAGCCTATGTTACTCGCTGATAATGTAGCTTTCTGTAGGTGAAAGAATTTTCAAAATCGGTCCAGTAGTTTTTGTGTTTATTCATTACAAACATACAAATCTTCTCTATTTATAATATCAGTATATAGATATTAAAATGAACATACCTCTTTTCCTTTTTAGTGGTTTTAATCCATACTTGTCCAATTCTTTATTTCTATCAGGTGTAGTCAATGAAGCGTAATCTTGTAAAGGGGTTACTTGATCACTTTTTATTAAGTATTCACTATTATTAGGCGTTTCCACATGAACATCAGTTAAATTTCTCCTCAGAGGAGTATTGTCTTTAGAATTTGACGAATTCATTTCAACTTCTTCTTTTTTAAACTTAACAGGACTTGTTTTTGGTTTGACTTGAACCTCAGGTAAGTAGCTATCATCTTCATCTTTAAAACAAACATCATTTTCAGAAGACTCTTTGTAATTTTGATCGTTTGATAGGTCATGCAAAATAGATTCAATGCCAAAATTAAAATTGTCTTGTTTCGATTTTTGTATAGAATAATTCAATTCAGTGTCAGATATTTCAAAAACCACTGAATTTTGACTTGAAATGTCTTTACTATTTGATTTTAAATTAGTTTCACCGCTCTTATTGCTACATTCATTTAATGTCTCAATGTTTTGTGACTTGATGTCACCTGATACTTGATTTGAAAGGTTAACATCTTCTAAACACGAGTTGTTTACATTTGAGAAATTACTTTGGTCATAGACTACAGATATATCATGTTGCTTTTTAATATTCTCATCGTCATAACATTCTTGCATTAATGTTTCTTCATTGGATGACTGAGTTAGATCAATTTTACAATTATCACTAGCTTTATCAATAATAGGCACATTATTTTCATTTAATATATCCGACTTTTCATTTATACTTTCATCGGAATGAACATATACATATTCTTCAATAGAAACATCACTTGAGCAGTTTTCTTTTTCAATTTTTTTCTTGTGTTCTTGCATAAATTCTTCCTTTTCTGTAAAGTCTGTTTCACTAGTAGTCTTTCTTGAAGAAGATCCCTTATTATTTTCATCACCATTCGACATATTACCACCATCTACTTCAATTGCGTCAGGTTTTTTGTTAATACTACCACTTATATGAACAAACGGTAAAGTGTCTTCATCAGAAGACTGTGTTAAGTCTACATTTTCCATACTTTTCTTCTCATTGCCATTTTCAATTGGAGTTACTTGTGATGTTATCTCAACATTCAGATAACTTGGAGTCATGTTATTTTTATATTCACCTTCTGCATTTACTGATTGCGATTTTGCTCCACAACATTCAGTTAACTCCATAAGATCGCTTGTTAAGGGCTTGTCGTCGGCAAAATTAGAAGTTACACATTCAGTTAAATTCATATCTTCAGTATTGATTTTTGAATGACGTATAAGTGGTGTTTTTATTTTTCCAGGACTATCAATTATTGAAATGACTTCATCGTCATCAAATATATCTGGCGACACACATCTATATTGTTGAGACTGCATTGTTTCAAAATTGTTCTGTGAGTTCTGATCCATTTTATGTACTTCGGGTGAACTTAAATACTTATTTTCGTCTTGAGAAATGTTTGTATCAATTGTTTTAGATTTACTGACAATACTATCAGAACTTTCGTTTTCTAATAATGAACAACTTTTAAGAATAGCTTTAGCACATGACAATGATCCTCTAAGTATAGTATCTAATTTTTCTTGTGAACACTTAACATTTTTAAAATTTACATCTAGATTTTCAGGACAAGGACTAACAGGTCGTCCTGGTACTTTTGACCAATCTTTTAATAAACAACCTGCAGTGTTTGTAGATTTCTCTATTAAACCATCAATAAAAAAAATGTGATCATCTCTAATGTCATTGTAAAGAATATTGGTTCCTACAAAATAAAATGGTATATTAGACAGATTTTTCTGTACTGTTTTTGTACTAGCATCTGAGCTGTTTGAGTTTTGGAATAAGACCTGAGAATATCGGTCAGTTATCAGTTGTTTTCTGTCCTCATCGGTGATGGAAAGAAGTTTATAACTTTTCTTATGTTTTCTAAGAACTCTTTTTGCAGGTGCTGCTTTTACTTTGGGAGCTCTGAAACCGTACTCAAGTAAAGTTGTTCTGATTTTACTTGCTTGTGAAATGAAATCTTCAGAATCCTTATTTTCATCAGGTAAATTATTATGCAGGGACCTAGTTAGTGATATAGTTAGCTGTAGTTCTTCTGAATCAATATCAACACTGTCACTTTTACAATTCTTGTCAATTATTTTTGTGTAAGCTGTTAAATCATTACATTTACCCTTTATGGCATCTCTTATGTCTTTCTGGCTTAATTTCTTTTTTAATTTTACATTTCTATTAGAATTAGACCTAGGAGCTTTTTTTGGAAGCTTAAGTTGTTTCTTTTCTTGGAAATCCAATAAGCTATCATCCATAGCACTAGTGTTTTGAAAATATTTGCTTACAACTTGACACTTTGAATCACTGGGAACAAATAAAACTAATATTTAACTCATAGCTAATAAGTTTTTATTAAAAACACTAATAAAATACAACTAAAAAAACATACCTAAATAATGATTTCATACTATTAACTAGGCATCAGGTCGATCAATCTTCTCCTCTTCTCTCAAATATCTACGTAGAGTGTTACCAGTTTTGGGTGTTATCCCTTGTGAAATTATTAGTTTTCTTTCAACAACTTCAATAGGATCTTCATAAAACACTTCTATTTTCTTTCTAATATTTGTTGAAAGTCTAGTACAGCTGAAACAATAAAACAAACATAAATATTATTCTAAAAATCTAATGCAAACGGCAGGTGGGATGCCTATGCATGTTGAGAATGCTTTTTTATCCAACCACACTTTTTTAAGCAACATGTTACTTCCATAAAGAGTACCAATCTCCTGCCAGGCAGACTGCCCAGTTTGACTATAGAATGCAGTGTACATTAGATGTTTTAAAATTTACTATTTAATGAAGTTAATATACCCATAAATGATCACGTTTGGACATTTAAAGCAAACAGTAACATTAAAACAAGGCCCCAGTCTGCAGTGCCCTAAATTTCCTGTACTTTTACCATATAAAAAAAATAAGCATATATGCTTGGCTACCTGATAATTCAATATAAACTAAAGATTACTGCATCTTCCGTACTTGCTGAAAAACAATAAAGTCTGTTACCTGCATTTGGTGTTGTGTTACTTAGGGTAAACAGACAGAATAAGCAATGATTTCTACTTACTGAAAAACAACACCTATAAGAACTCCAACACTGACTATGCCAGCGGCAAAGTAATTTCTAAATTTCCCGGCAGGTGTGCCATTCATTTTCCTTGGCTTCCATTTTGATGTATCAACTCCAATAGCCATTTTATTTATTAAACGTAATTGAAATACAATTCTTGGTTATAATAATTGCCATGCATTATTACAGTATTTGCTTATAAATATATATCTTAGTTTTTGCATTTGCAAGTTGCAAGTAGTGGTGCTGGTGGTATGCTTTTTATTTTAGTGATGGTAGTGATCTATACTCCTATATGACGTCTACGTCTCTGTTTTTTTTTATGACAGATAACCGCCACCAACCGCCACAGACCACAGACCACAGAATATATTATAATAAAAAACCATCTTTAAAATATTCTTTTATAAGTAGGTATATAATATTTTATCGATGTTATAACACACAGATTGCAAGCGAGAACGCATGCAGTCTTATGGATTGCACGAATACGAGTGCGAAAAAAACAACAACGAAACAAGACTGAAGAAGTACATAGGTATCTACTACATACCTACGGTACAATGCGATAATGTTCTAAAAGATTTTATGTAATTTCTCAATGAATCCTTTTAAATCTTTGATTATTCAATAAAATTAATTACCTATGCCCTAGTATTTAATTATAACAAGTCCACCACATAGACCTAATTTAGAACAAAAAATCAGTCCTAATTTTAGCAATATATTAATAATTTGTGTAAATCACTATAACTTATTATTGTGTAAAAATGGTCAACTAAAACTTCTTACTAATTTAATTAAATTAAACACCTTAAAATGTGTTGGCAACATTAGGCCATTGTCATGGCAGACTGTTCAGACTGTCAAAGTCAATTGATTGATCGCAATGAAAGTTTGGTGTGGTGAGTGGTGTTGGTGTGTGAACTTCATGTCTCGTTTTGGCGTTGGTGTGTGTTTGTGAAATATTAAAATTGGTAGACTGATTGGATTGATGATTGATGAAAAACTTCTGCATCTTATCAAACAAGTCTGAAGAATACCAACAACAAACAGGGCTGTGTGTGATTGTGTAATCAACAATCAATATCAACAACTACCCTATCCATCTGGCAATCTGGCATCTTCTTACCACAGGACAGGATAGTCAGACGTAACAGTAATGAGTAAATGCTGCGACGCTTATGTATGAATAAATATGTGTATGGGAAAGTAATAAACATTAATTCAACTTTTTCATGTTATTTGTATTTCATTCTCACTGCATTACGTATGCACTGGATGCGTATTTAATGTCCTACTTACACTAGTACTGGGTAGGTAGGTACTATGGATGATCATGACATACGTAATGACGGCGAAGACGTCGATGTTGATTACGTGTTACAACCCTTTGAACCGGAAAAAGATTTTATTATTACTCTAGAAGCATTGCCCGTACTTTGGAATAAAACCCATAGACATTACACAAACAAATACAAAAGACACGAAGCGCTCGAGGAATTACTAATTATTTACAAAAGAATCAACCCTTTGGCTACAACTGCAGACGTTAGAAAAAAAATTAATACACTACGCTCGAACTATCGACGAGAATTAAGAAAAACTTTATCATTTGAGTCAAAGGACGCAGAATCACATAAGAAAAGTATGAGACAGAGTTGGAAATTTGATCATTTACGATTTTTTGATAAGTATGATCAGCCACTAGAGGTGAGTGGGTAGCGGTTCAGAATTTCACATATACTACGGTAGGAATCATACTTAAGATACCTTTATGAGAATTCACCATTAAGGATTCTACCAGGGTTGTTACGAATATTCGCATTCGAATCCGCAAATGCGGATGTTCCGCATTGATTTAGACATCCGCAATAATCAATGCCAGTCTGCGGATGCGGATATGAAGCTAGTTCTAAATCTGGCAGATTTCCCCAGGTTGAATTATGAAATTGTTACAATTTCCTAGTAAAAGCTTAATATCTTTATTTGCTTAGTGTGAACATATTGTGGTGTCCTGTAAGGAAATGGTTACTGCCGCTTCAACAGACCTCAGACCACTACCATTTTATATTATCTGGATTATAATATGCTAGATGTTGCACGCGACTTCGCACGCGTAACTTTATAAAATATAGCCTGTTATATGTTATGCTGATAATGTAGCTTTCTATAGGTAGGTGAAAGAATTTTTGAAATCAGTAGTAGTTTTTGAGTTTATTCATTACAAACATACAAAAATACGAATCTTCTCTCTTTATAAAATTAGTATAGATAGGTAGGTATGCAGATTTTTTGTTAACCTTTTTTTTTATTAGCACAACACAGAGTAGGTATGCACAAAATGATTATGCTTAACTTGTTTCATTACAGGTTAATGGATATGAAGATGCAGATCTAGAATATATTCCCATATCGAAAAAAAATAAGCAAGTAAAGTGTGAGGTACAGGAAGTGCAAGAAGAGGTGGTCGGGTCATTTGTGGTCCATCAGGAATCTCCCGAGATAATTATCCCAAGCAAAAACAGTAACAATTATATAGCATTCGAATGGGCAGAAACACTTAACCGTTTGGATTATTCTCAAAGAGTGTTTGCGAAGAAAGCAATCAATGATATATTATTTGAAGCCGAGTTGGGGAATTTGACCAGATGTTCGGTGGAAATAAATTCAATACCATGCAAGATTTCACCAAAAACATCACCGAGTCACTCGTATACGGATAATGGCGAATAATGTATAAGTCACTCTTGTTATGTGTCAATGAGTTTGATATCTTTTATATATATAAAAATGTTAGGTTGGTTTGTGTACACTTCAAAAAAACTCCAGAATGGGATAAAATGTGGATGTGAACTGTGTTTAAGTAACATATTGCAAATTTCTATAAGATTAATATAGGAGAGTTCCATACCTGTATTATACCTACTATAGTATTCCACTGCTGGGTACAAATTTTGAGCAGAGGTATAAACTGGCCACCATCTAGATGTTAAGATCTAGATTTTTTATTTTATTTTTTATGAGGGGAGAAATTTACAAGACACTTTTTTCTGGATTTAGTAATTTCACAATTTTTTGTTTTGATGTTATGGTTTCCCTTACTCACTCACCGAAACACAACAGCACACTTGCTGTTATTTCACAATGGCAATCTATAAGGTGGTGGTTACTGCTGCCAGACGAGCTCCCCGTTTTATGACTGGCGAAAGCAGTAATATTATGAAAATTTATTATGATATGTATACCTGAGGAAGTTACAATAAATCTTGAAAATTTTTGCAGTATACTTAGTGAAGGTTGTCAATTGATCTAATCATAATAATCATGTCTCGATCTATTAATTATTTTTTTATACAAAGAAATAATGTTCACATAATTTTGAAATTTTGTTTTGGTGAATAATTTTGAACATGTGGAGTGATGCACTAATCGTTTTTATAACACATTGATACACATGATTTGATTCATAGTGAACAGAACAGATAAGGAGGACTAACTTATATGGGTGTTAAACTAAAAAAAAAAAAAAAAAAAAAACTGTCCATATACAACAATTAAATACAATAGAATAAGATTTTATTGCGTCAAAAAACATGTGAGTTTTTTTGTTTTTGTGAAGAAATCTTTTCCTCCATTCGGACTACGCTACATTCAATTAGAAGGGCCTCGATAATAATTATATGAAGTACAGTTTTTGCTTACAAATGCTACAACAGCGCCACACCCCAATGCTACTGCATTTAATTGTACCAACTCATGTATGTACAGAGTTGGTCTTCCTTACATCTACTCTCCATGATATGATTATAATTAATGTCAAAGTTATCTGTGACCTGACCACTTGAATCTAGTACAGTCGGCGTCAATAGGTTTATAGTTTACTATCTCACAAAGTGGAGTGATCGGTATTTTCACTACCTATCATGAGCAGGACTGTACTATTTCCATAGACTTAGAATATACCTAACGAAAATATTTGTTTTACAGTACGAAATGTAAAAAAGTAGGCAATGCAGGTAACATTATAAAAAAAAAACCAAAGTACCTATGGAATTTTAATATTTTTGTCAACATTTCTTAGGTAAACTTTTCAATTCCCAGCCCAAAAAGCTCTTAAGGTGACATTGACTATTTATATGTTTAAAAAAATATTTTGGTCAAAATTATTTAATTTTTAGATAAATATAACTGAAAACGCGTTTGGTTTTGATTTTAATTTTTAGCTTTCATACTTTAAAAAACGTTATATCAATAAAATATGATTTAGGTACTTTAAAGATCCTTTATATATATGGTTTCTTTTAAATGCTTGGTGGTTAATGGAATCAATTTTATATAATAAAAGTTAATTTATTCAAAACTAAGTTATTATGTGCCCTTTATTACGTCGCCAATATATATATAGTTACATACCTATAATGTGGACAGTTTTACAAATTAAGTATCAGTTCTACAAGTTGTTACAATTAATTTCAGTACAATGTAATTTTTAGGTCTTTAACATCTAGCCTATGTAAATACCTAGCTTCTAACAAGCTTCTAATATAATATTATGACCTAGATTAATAATAATATGGTGATTTTATCTTGAGAGCATATCGGCTGAGTGTGACCTTGAGATCGTTATTGAAAGAGACTTATAAATACGGGCCCTGGCATTATGTGTTAGGACATTATTTAATTTGTAAGAACTTATTTTGTACTCACATTTTAAACAAATATATATATTTACCTATATTTCTTTCTTTCTTTCTTGCTAGTTTGTAAAAAAAAATGTAATTATTAATACATTGTCAGGTTCAAAAAGCAATACCCATTGTTCTTAGTTGTGTAAACTTACTTTAAAAATTTACTACCTACTTACCTATATTGTTTTTTTTACAATTCGTATTCGTGTAGAGCGAATTAAATTAAATATATTATATTATTCTGAAGTTTCATTTAATCCTTTAACACCCAATTAATATTATAAATGAGAACGCGAGTTTGTTTCGTAATTATAAAAAAGGTTTTTACTTTTTTTAAAGTGAAGGTAGTCAGACAGGCTGACAGTCCACTTGATGGTAGGTGACTACTGATGTCTTTACTCAAGGAACGAGTTTATTCTCACCAGATTCATGTTGGATCGCCACAGGTGCTTTAAGGGCTCAATCATATAAAACCAGACAGATAGTGCGCTTCTCATTTTAGTAGGATTAGGAAAAGGAAAGTATAGCGAAATGAGCTCTGGCATCCCTTCCTCACTCACCGAAACAAAACAGCATACCGGTCTTCTGTAAGCTGCCAGTCCAGTTTGACCCGGCGAAATTCTTATTATGATAAATGTATACTCAAAAATGAATTCATTTTTGCTTAATTAAGCACAGTAAATGTACAAAAAGATTAATGATTTGCGTAGCATTGCTTTTATATCTGTTATGTATCAGAGATGGCTCATACGAATATCCTTCGTTGCATACTTAAAAACTTTGTTGAAAACTAAAAATTAAATTATATAGAACCATTAGATATGATTATGATTCATACCAGCGACATGACCTAGAAAGAAAGTTTTTGCTTATAAAGGGCACAGTGTCTTTTCGGTAGGTAGAATAGAATAAATTTTATTTTATGTAAAGGACATATAAAAACATACCTACATAGATAACATACGAGTAATATAGAAAGTCAAACACAAACGTCCCCCGCCACAAACCGTCTCCAACTCAGCATAATGTAGGTTGTACCTAAAAACCTGCGCTGGTCTCCCGTTAGAGCCGATAGTAGGTACCTAAGTTACTTGGATATAATTTGTATCCATTAAAACTGAAGTCTCGATGGCTGTCGATATCACAAGAAAAGCTATTCTCTCATTGAGTACAGTCCATAAAGTATGGGACGAGTTCAAGAACGTGAAGTTATCAGAAGTTTCCACGTCGTTGGCTCGCAGACACATCGACTATTCGCCCGACGTCCGGGAGGTATCAATTTGTTATAATACTTTAACACTAATATTACGGATTTCAATTTCGTTTAGTACCTTCAATGGCTGAAGACTTTGTCTTGAAAATAATCTACTATGAGGGAGAAGTCCCTCACATAGTTCTTGTACAAACCTTGATCTTACTCGTATGACTAGGTACCTACTCTGAAAGTCCAAACATTGCCAATCGTAACTTATTAATCAATGGCTGAAGACCTTGTCTCGAAAATAATCTACTTTTTGGGGACAAGTCCCACACATAGCTCTCTTACAAACTTTGATCTTACGTACAATAGCTGGTGCCCGCGACTTCGTCCGCGTTGAAAAATAAAAAATTATAACAGCAATATAACGCTTGACTCCTTGTTTTTTTAAAATCTTTATTTAAGGCTTTTCCCTTAGGGTCATGTCGCTTCATTGGGCAAGGTCTTATATATATAGCCAAACTATACTAGATACTACTATAATAAACTATTACTAAACACTAAATCTAGAATGGTAAATATTGTACAGCTCCCTGGCATCATTATCCGGGAAAGCTAGGGCGCTGTTCAGGTCACCTACTTGCAACCTAAATTGGCCACTGAAGCCCATGCAGCCGGACACATTCCTTCAAAGCATGGTACACGTCCTCCACAAACTCCTTGTTGGTATAACTCTTTAGCCAGGCGTTAGTTTTTAATTTTATTATAGATGATCCCTCGGGGAACAGTACCTTTCATTCAGAAAAATTTCATGATGATCGGTTGAGTAGTTAAGGCGTGAAAAGGTAACAGACAGACAGACATAGTTATTTTCACATTTATAATATTATAGTATGGATACACTAAATAATCCAAGCATCAAAAATTGAGATTCTTTTGTAATGCTTTGATATCTGATTAGATATAGATTTGTCAATAAAAATTACTCCTGACCGAATTGATGTATTATAGATTAGTTGGCATTTGTGGCGAGATAAGTCTCTTAAATGATTACCATAGAACGTGCCTCGCGAGTAAAATTTTTTCCAACAAATTTCTTTCCAGAAAATATCTCCGTATAATTTATTCCTCCTTCTGAAGAATTGCTATTCATGAATATGAATCGCGTTGTCTAAATGGATCTAAATTTTTATTAAACGAGCCCCTTTTCTTCGTGGAATATCCTTTATGAAGATATAGCTTCAGAAAATAGTATTTAAGGTTGTTAATTTTTAAAGAATAAAGCGGGATAAAGGAGTTTACTTAAAAAGATCTCGTTTGCAAAGATTCATCGTATTGTCATAGTATCCTACTAATTTTCAATTTGAACTTTTCAAAGTTGATTCTGGTCTGGATTTGAAAAATAGTGGCATGTGGTAAGGGGGTCTAAGTAACCACTCCCTTACATAAGACCACCGTGAAATAATAGCATATGTGCTATTGTGTTTCGTTGAGTGAGTAAGTGAAGTCAAAGCCCATTTCCCTAGCCCTTCTTAACCCTTGCCCGTAAACTTACTATGGCCGGCAGAGCATTTGCATGTCAATGTATAGGTACTAGACTAGATGGGTTTTCAATGCTTTTCTAGATAATCTAAAGATAGATGCATAGGTAGGTACGTAGGAACGTCAATGAAGGAAACGTATCACGTAATACTCTTTCCTCACAGCCAGTGTTTTCCGTAAAAGCGTAAAAAACGTAGGTATGTAATAAAACAAGCATTTGTAAGTTCGCGACTTGTGAAAGTCAAGTTTGTGGATTTCGTGATTCGAGTTTACGAAGCTATGGTTAGGTACTACTATGACTCTGTTTTGCTAATTCACTTTGAGTTTTTTCGTGTCAAATTATATAGGTATGATAATTTAATTACAATCTTATTGAGTGATATTTTTGAGATCAGTTAATGATGCGATTTCGGTACAGCAAGACTAACACAAAGCATAAATGCAAGAGCTGGAAACAAACGCTAAATACTTACTAAAAATATGCATTGTTTAATGAAGAATTGACAAGAAATAGACAACGCAATTGTTTTGAAAAAAAATATATATATATATAATATTATACTTAAACACATGAAAGTCAAATTGTATTGTTTATAATTTTTGTTAAAAACTCCACAAAAAAAAAATTAAAACAAGAAGAATTTGACTTATTGAAAATTATTTCGAAAACGGCTTATTGTGCGCATACGAATTCTGCACTATTACTAAGCTAATGTCAGTTTAAAAAATTGTATTTTTTTTTGTATTTACTGTTCTAATGGTAAAAAAAAAAAAACCATAATTTCCAGGCCTGCGAGCGCTAGAGAGCTGTCGGCTTCTCCAACGCTTGATATAAACGTTGAACGTCAAGCGTCGATGTTATTTGCCTCAGTAAATCCTTTATAAAAATTAAAAGAATTACGGGCGAATTTCGACCACTGGGCTACCACTAGTTTCAATAAAATTACTTGTTTACATGAAAATGAAATGAAGATTTCCTATAAAATGAATATGAAAAAAAAAGAGAAAACAAATGGTAATCCAGTTGGGAGTGATGTCAACTTGTGTATCACTGAGTGAGTTTTGAAGAGTTCAGTGCGCGGAGTTGGGCAACTGCTGTCTTGGATCCGACGTTTGCGTGATTAAGTGCGACTTTGTAAGTACACACTCCTTTTTGTATGGCTTCAAGATTTTCGTTTCGGAATTTTGCGCCCAAAACTGCCCTAAATCACAATTCAGATAGAAATTAAAGGTACCTTACAATTACGAAACTTTTTATTTATTTCTAGACTAGATGTGGCGTGCGTATGGGGTGCCTAGTGTAAACTGCTTAATATATATATTATGTACTAGCTGGTGCCCGCGACTTTGTCCGCATCATGGTAAACATGAAAAATATAACACCTGAGAAAAAAAATTACATCTTTATCGCATGACGACGGTGGCGCCGCGCGCTGCCTAGGCGACAGTGGCGCTCAATTTTTTATATATTTTTGGACGATCCCTCGGGAACCTAACATTTTTCTATGATAAGGAGTATCCTATATGTCAAACCATAATCAACTTTCTGTGTGTCAATTTAGTAGTTTTGGCTTTATGTTGATATTCAGTCAGGACAAATGTTTTTCTCATTAAAGATGTTATTATATAAACTACTACAGCTGGGGGCAGACAAGCAATGGACACGTACTTAGGTACCTTATTGGTACAGACAATTTGACACGGCTTTTCTACAGGTCACGTACGAAAGGAATTTCGGGCCCAATCTGTGTGGAATGAGGGCAATCTATTGAATGTACCAATACGTTCTCTCTGTTATCACAAAAACATTGGAAACGACAGACTTAAGGATGTAGGTAAATGGTCGCGGGTAGGTACAATTTATTATTTGTTATTGTAAAATTTGTTTATTTCTTGAACGAAACCGAGTTATCCCTAATAGTGGGGATACCTTATTAGCGACAGGTGGAACGGGTGGAGTGGGACAATCAAATTTAATATGCCGTAAGTCATTGTCTAACTGTAAAACCAGATAAACAAACTCCTTAATTAATTTACGATCAAAAACTTTTGCCTGAACTATACATGTAGTCACAGAAGCCATACTTTGGCTCGCTAATATGGCTTGGCCAACCTTGGCTTAACAATATGTATTTTTTAAATGAAGAATTTTCGGTTTAGATGTCAAAATGAAATAGTATGTACCATATATTACCTTACTCGTATGTATTTGCAGTATGTCCAGACGGTCAGAGATATGTTTCTTAGAAGTTATAATACAAAAATAATGCAAATTTACTCATCCATATCTTTGTGAAGGGTTAAGATATTTGCTCCTGTTTTCTGTATAAGTAGAAATAGGGTTGAGTGTACATCAAAAGCGATATTCGAAAGGTTGAACGCTCGCCTTGGCAAGGGTTTAGTGCTGTTATCCTGTCAACATTTGACGCGACTTGGATTCGACCGAGAGTGAACCAAGTTGGATGTGGCAACGATCTGAAGACGTAATAAATTAATAATGATTTTTCAATTTAAGTGATTTAAACTCAAAATTATTACATTTTAAATTTATTGCTTTATTATATAGTGGCAAGGCACATTACGTTCCGAAACCAGAATTTGCCGAAGTTAGAACACTAGGCGTGCCTATGGGGCGCCGCGCGGTACTTGACACTGCTTATATATAATATTTTTATTATTCTAAAAAAAGTAACTGAGATACTTTTTATAACGTCAGCTATCTGCCAGTGAAAGCCGTCATAATCGATTCAGCCGTTACAAATATTAACAATAGAATTTCAAGAAATTCTTCTGAATTCATTTCAAAGAAAGCGTTTCAACAGATAGTTAAAAATAAATAATAAAATTTTTATATGTACCGCATATAAGTTAATATACATTTAGTGAAAAACAGTTATTTTGATATTACAAACAAACACTTATTTATTAGTGTAGATAACCTAACTGCCGCATCCATAAAATTCAAATTTCGTGTGACAAGTTACAAAGTATTTACCATGACAATAGATTTGGGCCGTTCTGCTCCGATACCGGCACTCACCTTTTTCTGAGACTTCTTCAGGCTATAAAGAGACGAAGCGATTTTACGGCTGCCCAGACCAGCGAAGTCATTTCAGTAGTTAAGTGTTAAAGTAAAGTAAGTTTTGTATGTATAAGGGCCTCTTTCACCAGCTACAAGTAAAGTGTTGATTAGTTACTTTTAGAAATATTTTTATGTTTTATTAAATTATGCACTCGGTTTACTGCATCCTTCGATAGGCGAATTTTTTTATTATTTTATGTTTAATGTTTGGGACTTTTACTGTACAAACAGAGGTAAGTACCTATAATATCAGCTCCATTATTCCCGGTGACCGGTGACTTTAAATGGCGGTTAGCCTACTTGACACTTTACTCAGAGATGGTGAAAGAGGCCCTTTATCAGATATTTCAAAATCATAATGAAATATGCAAAAAATCTATTCTAAATTTATCCTCTTATCTCCGATATTTTCCTTAAGAGGGCGTATAAAGCGGAATGGCTAATTCTTAACTTGAATTTTATCCAAGTAATAAAAGTCGAAATAAAATCAATACATAGATGTACATAAAATTAAGAATGTTGACTGGCTGAAAACATAATAGTTCAAACGTCTATCAGTTATCTATTTAGTGCTTTATTTTAAAGTGATCAATATTTATTTATAAAAATCATCTAAGTACAGTCGGGGTAAGAGAAGGTTCGTCACATTTTAAGGTTATTTTATGTCGACTTTAGTCAACAGTTGCTGCACCAGAGCAATTATCAGTCATACTAAAATTTCATTTAAAGTTTCTGTCAGTTATGTGCTTAGTGCTTTAGTTTCAAAAGACTTGATAAAGGAATGAATTTGAAAATTGACGAAGATTTGTAAATAAAATGATGATTGCTTTAATTCAAACATTGCATGTAACCAAATCAGGATAGTTGCAGTAATTATTGTTTTGGTCCCAAAAGAGGCCTGCAGGACAATTGAACAAATATGGAATATATTTTCCATTGTACTCCTTAATGCAGTAGTAATACGAGCCACAATCCAATGGATTTGGTAAGAAGCCTTCTCTGGTGCAATTCGGTTCCGAGTTATCTGAAAATCAAATCAAACATTAAAATCAGATTTCAGTAAGTCAGCTAGATTTTTTGTAATTATATGCCAACAGTTTTAAGATTATTTATTAAGGGTCAGTAGACCTTAAGGTCAGTAGGTCAGTAGACGTTGACTGTCTTCTTTATTTATACTTACTAAATTATAAAGAGAAAGGATTTGTATGTTTGTAATGAATAAACTCAAAAACTACTGCACCGAATTTAAAAATTCTTTCACCCATAGAAAGCTACATTATCAGCGAGTAACATAGGCTATATTTTATAAACGCGGACGAAGTCGCGTTCAATAGCTAGTGGTAAGTATAAAATACAACAACAACATACAAAAAAGCCCTTATAGCACAAGCTATAAGGGTTGCAAGTGCGCTACCAACCTATAGTTGAATAAAGAATATGTGATGGTTACTGTATTCATACGAGTTGCCCTGTTTAATGCGTAATGCGGAACTTCTGCATCGATTTAGACATCCGCAACCGTATCCAAATCCGCAATAATGAATGTGAATCTTTTGCAGATGCGGATATGGAGCTTGTCTTAAATCTGTCAGATTTCCCCAGGATAATTATGAAATTGTTTCGATTATCTACTAAAAGCTTGGTTACTTAATGAAAATTTATTAGAATATCATTTGTATTAAATAGAATAATATATGAAACGAAATGACTTTAATATAATATACATAGCTCAGTAAGCGTAGCCTTTGAAATGTTAATAATTTTAATTTGAAAAAGCATTTTTGTTGTTCACAATAAATGTGCTGTTTGGCGTTCAGTTAAATATTCCTCTGTGTAAAATATTGCATAGATTTTTTTTGTATACTAGTTTTTTAGGAGGGTTGACATCACTAATTGATCATCGTTACAATCTCTAATGCATTTAGTAGATATTTACCGACAGTAGAATTTTCAGTGGTGGGTTCAGTCGTGTTCTCTGAAGAAGAAGAATTCATATTATCTGCCAACGCTTCGTTAATCGCTTCCAACAGAGGATACGGCTGACCACAGTATCCTCTGAAATCGTCTGTTTCTATACTCCATACCATCACCCCGGATACATTCAAGCTCAACGCAAACAGAACTTTAGCAGTAACGGAATCTGCGTCGTCGTAGGAGACCCAGTTTCGTTCTAGGACAGCGTAGGGAACCTTTGCGAGATTGTCGTAACGTTTGGACCAATTTTGCGATTGGAATAATTCGCATAGCTGCAATTAAAAAAAATGTCATTGTATTGCAATAGCTCTCATAAAGTTTACAGAGATTGTAAGAATGACTTTGATAGGTAGATACTTCTTACCATTAAAATTTATAATATAACAGAATAGTTGGTTTAGTCAGAATAGAAGTAAATAAATTGAAGTCGAACGAACCTCAAAATAACATCATAATACAGCGGAAAATGAATCTTCTTTAGATACTGATTCTAATCATAAAAGTGAAGGTTTTTTGATTTAGATATTTGAAAATATTAAAGAATATAAAAATCACCTGTAGTGCCTAACATAGATAATTGTTGTTAAGAATCTTCACTGACTTCCATTGTTATATTTATTTGAAGTGGGGTCTCAAGTGTTTTTGTTACTTTTAAAATCCCCTACTTACTTCCTATCCTGGTATTCCGGGATGTTATGATTATTTGTATTCGATGTAATAATCTAAACAACCTTACCTCGTTGTAGCCTATATTTCCAGCAGTTTTCGTATAATTTCCAGCTATTCCAGGCCCAGATGACTTCGCTCGTACGTCACTTAAACTAGCATCGGATAAAATGAATGTATGACCATATAAAGGTATTCCCAACACTAATTTATTCGCAGGACAACCTAAGAAGACAATTTTTTTGTTTAAATACCTATTTTTAATTAAAGCAGACTAAGTTCAGAAGTAAAAGAAGATTTTTTAAAGTACAGAAAAAGTATTTTGATATAAGCCCGTGGTATGAAAATTTATGGGAGTAAAATCAAAATTGTTACGCGAATGCGTTATAGTTACGTTCTATTTTTTTGAATTTTTTAGAATATCTGAAGTTTCAGATATTGGGCCATCTAAACAATATTATTTTAAATAAGAACAATTTTCTTTCGGTGTGTTCGAATAGTGAAAATTTAAATTTTATAATCGTTCGTAAGGAGTAAACTCCAGTCGTGTGTCGGAGCTGACACACAAAATTTTTTTTCTGCCTAAGTTTAGAATACCATTCGTGTTGAAAGTGCACTGTAGACCTTAGTAGGGGACATGATGTTATATTTTGCCTTTTATTACAAAATACTATTAAATATTAATTAATTAATTAATTAATTAATTTATAAATTATTTAAATAAATATTAGATAGCAAATTTAAACTAGAAGGTTAATAATTCTCACCTTGACTTAGCCAATATTGTGCTGCTGCTTCTACGGTAGCCGCTTGATCTTCTTTCAAGTATTCGTCACCTTGCCCTTTATGTAGGGGTGAGTTGTGGCCAGTTACATAATTATAGGGACCATTCAAGTCATATGTCATAACATTAACAAAATCTAAATATCTGCAAAAAAACTAAATGTTATTTGAAAACCCACATGATTGTGACTTTCGCCTAATAAGAACGCGTGATCCATGGTTGGCTAAATCAAAGTGAATATGTGTGAGAAGAATCGTAATTCTTTGACGAACACATACTAATAGTTGAATATCTCCTTTCTTATTATTAAATAAATATCATTTCCACCTGGTTAGAAAGTGGAATCTGTCAAATATTAAGTGTTATAATATATGTCCAGTGTCCACTGTTTGACAGAGGTCAAACAGTATTTTAGCATTTCATATGGCGGCTGTTTTTTGTCAATAATTATCAGTTTATATGATCCACACTATGTCTTCTTCATGAGGGTTACTCACGATCTGCTAATAATGGACACTGTCCATGGGTGCTATTTTAAAATATTTTTAACTAACTTCGATATAGTAGGGATATCATAAGAATTCAATGCAGATGATTTAACAGCCGCGACGGCTGCAGATAGAAGAAGTCCATGTTTGTCGAACGCAGTTCTCAATTCTTTCAACAGTTGATTGTAGTTATGTATATCGCTATTTCCGTGAATCGTGTCTCGCTGGTTCGGGTATTCCCAGTCCAAATCTAGTCCATCGAATCCATGTTTTAGAAGCAAATCAACAGCACTGTCAATAAAATTCTTGCGGTAATTCGCATTTCCAGCCATCTAAAACGAGACAAAAATGTGAATAAACACGGGTGCAATTTTTTTTTGCAAATTTTATGTAAAACCTTCCCCGTTTAACGCTATTTCCATTAGTGAAAACCGCATCAAGATTCGTGTCGTAGTTTAAAAGATCTCAGTTTACATACAGAGCGACAGATGGCGTTAAACGATTTTATTTTAAACTAGATGTTGCACGCGACTTCGATTGCGTAACTTTATAAAATATAACCTATATTACTCGCTGATAACGTAGCTTTCTATAGGTGAACGAATTTTTAAAATCGGTCCAGTAGTTTTTGAGTTTATTCATGACAAACATACAAAAATACAAATATTTTCTCTTTTATAATATTAGTAGTATAGATTATGTAAAGAGTAAAACTCATTTTCCTGTGACAATGTTGATGAATAATCTGTTGTATTACAGTTTTACATGCTTTCTGGATGTTCTATAGATAAAAAAATACAATTCAGTTAGTTATAATATGAAAATTTTAACCAGTGAGTATTTTGATGATCCCTCGTTCCATCCTCCAACGGCGAGCAAGGTTTTTAGCTTAGGATTTTGTTCTTTCAATGCATTAAATTTACCAAAGTTATCTGAAACCAAATATATTTTGTTTATTTTTTAATTTTTATCTAATATTTTATTATTACAGAATCAATATTTAACAAATACTTGCCTAATATTAAAAATAAATCATTTTCATAACTTAAACTTCACTTAGAATCCTAGAGAATAAATTCTAACAAAATATTAAAAAAGGAAAAAGTATGCGAAGCAAAATTCAGACAAAAAAAGTCAAAAGACAAATTTATGTTGTCTTTTCTTTCTTTTTTATATAAGTTGGTTTGTGTACGTTTCAGGAAGTCGAGAATGGATGGAATGGCTCTTTTTTATAGTGAAAACCGTATCAAAATCCGTTAAGTGGTTCAAAAGAATTTAACGAAGAAACAAACAGAGGCGGAAAGAGACTTTACTTTATAACTAGCGACCCGCCCCCGGCTTCACACTGATAATTTTTACAAATTGTCCTCTTCATAAGAACCTTCCTTCCTCTTACTTCAAATATAATGTTTATAAAACCCAAATTGGTTCAGCCATTCTCGAGTTTTGAATTTACCAACATATTTAGCTATACATTTTTAATTATGTAGACTCTAGCTGGTCCCGCGACCTCGTCTGCGTTGAAAGAGAAAAAAAAAACATAAGTAATATATCGTCTGACAATTTTTATTTTTTATTTTATTTATTTATTTACAGGAACATATATATTTAGTTTATTGGCTATGAAGACACACACTAGGCATGCAAGCCTGTATCGTGTGCTTCATTATATTAATTAAAATAATTAAAAATTCAAATAACAATTTAAAAATTATTAAATAGAAATCAAATTAATAATAAGTAGATATATATAAAAGTAAGTAAAAGACACAATAAATTTTGATTATAAATTGAGGCTATATAATATGTAGATATTACGTATTTAAATCGATTTAAATAGTTTTTCTACATAGTCGTATTTAAGACTGAACAACCATTTTTTAATCTTAACCTTAACTTTACGTATGATATAATGCTTAATTTCACAATGTTTAGTAATTTTGTTGTAAATGCTTAATTGTACATACGGATTAAAACGTTTCGCAATTTGTGTTCGTACTAGTGGCAGAGGAACTGTAAAAACACGCTTTTTTACCAGGTCTGAGTATTCACGAGAATTGATAACTTGTTTATGAGCAAATAAAGTCATTTTCAGTAAAAAAAGTTTTCTAACGCTAAGTATATTGCTGTCTTTATTATATCTAAGTATACTGCTATTACACTTTTGCCAGGCATTAGTTTTCTTAATTTTAGATGATCCATCGGACCTTTTTTATTTATGAAAGGTACGCTATGTCCTTTCTTATATCCCTGACAACGTGTATGCAAAATTTTATGATGATCGGTTGAGTAGTTAAGACGTGCAAAGATAACAGACAGACATACGAAGTTACTTTCACATTTATCAGTATGGATATGGATGTAGGTATAATTATAGATATATTATATGTAAAAATGATACCCACTTCTGCCTCCAAAATCGGGTAGATCTAAGTATGAGTCCAAGGATTGGATGACGCCATAATAGTTGATACCAACGAAAGCATAAACAGCATGAGTGCAGAGATCAGGCCTAATATTGTAGACTTCAAACTGTCCGCGTCCGCCTCTATAAGTAGCCCAGGAACTGTAGTAGCAGACTACTACATCTGTAGAAAATAAACATAAAATGATACAATTCCAATTCTTAAATAGTTAACTTTAACTGCTATCATTATGCGAAAGACTTTCTAAACATTCGTCAATGTATTGTGGCAATTAAAACGAATTTATGTTTCTTTCAGCCAATACATCCTAACGCAACATATGGCTCCCATGGCCACCTATGGTAACCTATGGCAACTTATGTTTTTATGGCTTTAACGGAAGACCAGCGTAGGTTTTTACAACCTACATTATGCTGAGTTGGAGCCGGTTTGTGGCGGAGAACGTTTGTGTTTGTCTTTCTATATGTTATCTATGTACGTTTTTATATGTCCTTTGTTGCAAATAAAATTTATTCTTCTTATTCTTAATCCTAATCCTAATCAGTAACCATTTCTTTGAATAAACGTTTATTCTCTATATATTATAAATACGTTAGAAGGAGTTAGCGGCCATCACTTCGAATTGTATAATTTGAAGTTCTATTCATTTTATTTTAATCCTTATATGACTGATAGCGCGTTTACGACTCCTATGGCATTACTGTTAATCATAGTAGAAACTTACCATCAAGTGGATGGTGAGTTTGCCTTCAATTAAAAAAAAAATAAAACAACTTACTTTCACTTGCCACTGCGCTTAAAATTACGGTTAAAAAAACAATAACTTGGTTTTTCGCCAGCATGATAACGATTCTATAACACTAATAATTTATATTGTAAAGAAACACTTTATAAAATAAGGCGGAATTATCTTTTATCTAGGACCTATGTAATCAGCACTTAGGTATGTTCATGAGATAGAGGTATTTAGTAACATTATTTATTAGTATTTAGAGGATACAAAAGAGATTTCATCAATACCTAGATTTTAAAACGAAATTTACCTGATTCAACCTATGCAAACCGTATCAAAATATGTTTGATGGTATAGATCTTTGCGGAGAAACAGACATAGGCGGAGTGCAGCTTTGTTTTAGGTAAAATATAATTGTGCATAGATTAATTAATACAATAAGGAAGTCCTTAATATTCCTCCAATGAGTACCTAACCACTTTATCAGTACTCAAAAATGTTTAATAACAAAATCGATAACATTAGTTTAAAGTATACAAAAGTCAATACAGCGCCTTATTTATTGGAATTTATTTTATACTAGCTGTGGCAAGTGACTTCGTCTGTGTAACTTTTTTAAATATAGCCTGTGTTACTCGCTGATAATTTAGGTAGCTTTCTATATGTAAGATTTATAAAATCGGTCCAGTAGTTTTTTAGTAAGCACCTCAATAGGTGATTCTTTCATAATCAAGGTTGATAATGATCAACCTTGATTATGAAGGATTAATTGCATGATTCGAATGTCTACCATCTTTCGATTCTACCCATGTTTTGATTGACTGATATGAACAAAAAATTGTACTTGTGACTTTATGATATACTAGCTGCTGTACGCGACTTCGCTAGCGTAAATTTATAAAATACAGCCTATGTTACTCGCTGATAACGTAGCTTTCTATAGGTGATAGAATTTTTAATATCGGTCCAGTAGTTTTTGAGTTTATTCATTTCAAACAAAATTACAAATCTTTTCTATTTATAATTTTAGTATTGATTGGCGCCACTGTCGCCGTAGCGGCGACACCATCGTTACAGCGATAAAGAAAGTTCAACCTTGCAATAAAAGTACGACAGAAGACAGTTCGCTATGCAATTTGTACATTGGGCGAGATACATTTGAAATAATTTTTATATCATGATGAGTTTTGTCGAGACAACCGATTTCGATGTAACAAAGCTGAACAAGCTGAATTTTATTTTTAAAAACAATACTAAGGCACGAGTTCACCAACAGACGGATATTTTTAAACAGCTTAAATAACCGTCTATTGGTGAACTTGAGCCTTATAAAATCAAAAGTTTAACTCTTAAATCGCGTGTTTGAATTTCGAATCACGCTTCCATCAAGAATCGACTTTTCTGCGAGTTTTTAGGCACCAACAGCACCCTTTTCGTGCTGGAGAGGTAAAATACAAATCGTTGCAGACAGGCTATCGGTCCATTTTAATGCAACGTACAAAATGGTAATTTCTATCTATTCTGTCATACTAATATACGTAATATTCTAATGACACTGGAATATCTCGTTTAAAGACTGTTAAATTCCACACGGATTAATGTTTGACTACTTACTATGTAAATATTCATTACCGATTGCATCGGCTAAATTTATTTTAACAGAGGTACTAGATATTTGTAAGCAAACGCGGATCGTATGGTTGCATTGGGTGTTTGAATGTTACTAAAGCTATTAATTATTGTTTGTCTAATATTAATTGCAATTCCACAGTGGTCTAATTGAGAATTTCAATTAATGCAGAAATCTGCAGAAATATCCGTTGGTATTTCTTATTAACTTTGTTTATTTGAATGCCTTAATCGCACGTTCCTGCAATTGTAAATTTATACTAATATTATAATGAGAGGGGATTTGTATTTGTAATGAATAAAGTCAAAAAATACTAGACCAATTTTAAAAATTGTTTCAAATATAGAAAGCTACGTTATCAACGAGTAATCGTAGTACCAGTTTAATAATTAGTTGCAATCAGTGCAAAATCAACAATTAGCTAATCGAAAAACCTACTTTATATGATTTTTGAATCATTTTCTTTATTATATAGTAATTATTACAGTAAACATTAAGTAATAATAGGAGTAAGTAGCCTTAAACATTGTTTAGATAATGTTATTTTATTAGGCTATTAATTTTTTCTGCGATTTTTTTGTAGATAAATAGTAGAAAGTTCGTCTTCGAGATTTGTCTCCAAATACGAAATTTGTATTTCATTATTCGTGAGCTACCATAGTATTTAAAAGGCGGCCGTTAATTTTTTTTCCTTTTTCTGGAACATGATTATTTCTGAATATTATAATTGCTATAAAATCATAGCCCATTTTTTCTGTTGGGACCAAACAGATTTTTTTTATTTTATTCTAAATTTTTCTATTAAGTACAGAATTGCAAAACATAAAAAATATTGTCAAGTAAAATTTTAATAAAATTAAATTAAATTTTAAGAAATTAAGAAATTATATTTAACTTCTTAATTTATATATTTTAGAATATTATATATATTTAAGAAAATGCATTTCTTCGTTATATTTACTTATTGAAGATAAAAGAAAAGAAATGTTTAAATCGACCAATTTTTTATTGTATTTTACAAACAACCGTATGTAGATACATGTGCGAAATAAAATATATGTCTATTTGTTTATAGCTGCTGCGTGTATTACTACATACAAATACAATTGAAAATTTTCAAATATTAAGCTTAAAAAAACAATTAAAAAAAAATACAAAATAGACACATTAAAAAGTTTACAAATAAACATAAAACTACGCAATAAGTATTAACTAAACTGTCTAAGATCTAAGAGTATGTCTATCTAGTAATAATGCCGGCTTGCAGTAGCACTTGCTTGGCGGCGTTGTTGTAATGCCGAAATCTGTCAGCGCCCAGTTGCACCGGACCACGCCTGTAAAAATATTCACTCGTTAAACATCGTGTTCATAACATAAATGACAAGTACTC
Source organism: Synanthedon myopaeformis (assembly GCA_944738685.1). Lineage (NCBI taxonomy): Eukaryota > Metazoa > Arthropoda > Insecta > Lepidoptera > Sesiidae > Synanthedon > Synanthedon myopaeformis. The sequence goes on along the minus strand of OX122938.1, from coordinate 2,183,454 downwards.
TGACCAAAAGTTACAGGGCAACTGGATATGTCTGAAATAATCAAGAGGACCGACAGATTAGCTGTAGTCTTATACTGAAATAAAAGGTACTTTTTGAAAAATGCACGCGTGACTTACCATCTCGACACGACAACAAGCGCGTTCCGCATCTGCATGCGTTCAAGCAAGTGCATCAACCTGCCGCCGGCTTGTGCCTCCCCGTCATCGCTGCACTCCTGCAACCGAGGTAACGTTTTCTTAGCATTATTACACATTGGAAGCCAAAGTATGAGTGCTAGATATCTTACGAAATAACGTACCTGCACAATGCCTTTTTTCTTCATTCCGCCCGACTCGAAACGCCAGGCGAAGACATTGTGGGTTGCATTGGCGACCTTCTTAGCTTCCTTCAAGCGCAGCAGCACCGCACTGAAAACATTTCACTTTGAGCTTTATCTATATGTATTTATATCATAATAACAGTCGTAATTAACATAGAACAAACTTACTTGACTTGTTCAACGCTGTGTACTTGTGCAGCGTGCGCTTGGAAGGAGCTCTTCCGGTCGACGATGACGTCGCCGTGGATGATCTCCGGACATTTCTGTGTTGATGCAAAATGTTAAGTGACATGTTTATAAAACACAAAATGAAATGCGAATGAAATTTTACATATTTACCACGGTAGTGCCGGCTGTCTCAGAAGGTGCAGGGTTTCCTTTGCACCGCCTCTGCGTCTTGGGCAACTTGAATGACCATAGGGTCTCCCGGATCTTCTCCACCCACCGGAAGACCACGGGCTCCCCAAAGTTGTCCCTAAAAACGAAACATAACAATTCATTATTTAAACATGAAGAAAGTTTTGTCATTTGTATATAATCGCTTGAGTGGTAAAACTTACAAGTACAGGCGGTCCAAGTCCGCAGTAAGCTTTTTTTTATCCGCCCTGCTCATCCACGGCGCCGAAAACTCATATTCCGGCGGCGATTCTGTCGGGTATGTGGCCAATAAAATTATTGTTAAAATAACCTCATAGCACGAGTTGGTTATTTTAATTTTAATTTTATTGGCCCCATCCTTGACAAAATCGTCGCCGTAAATGGCCTTCAGCGAAGACACTTCTTCACACTGAAATAATTTAAAGTATATTAAAACATCACTTCGCTTGTAATGTATAAACTTCACTTTAAGTATTAAGTAGTAAATAGTTTCCAAGGAGACACTTCTTTGTACTAAAATAATTTAAAATAGGTAGTACATTAAAACAATGTTGAGGAAGTACAGTATTTTCAAGAAAATAAATTTGAAATTATTATTTAGGTACATTCAGTATAGGATAGGCGAACACTAGATTTATCATTACCGCTATATCCATTACCATCACTTCAGTCATTATTTATTGATTGTAAGAAACAAATGCAACTCTCTCAAACATTTTTGGTGACAGTAAAATTTTTCCAGGATAAAAAATATCCTATTATGTTAATCTGTGTGCTAAACTATCTCTGTGCCAAATTTCATCCAAATCCGTTCAGCCGTTTTTGCATGATTCAGTAACAAACATCCAAAAAATCTAAGCTTCGCATTTAGGTATTATGATCGAGTTAGCACAAAATTATTGTTTAGTAGAGGTTTCGCACAATTTTGTTTCGTACGAATTGTGCGAAGAAGTGACTTTAAAATTAAATATATTTTTAGTCGCTGTTTCGCACAAATATTATTTTCATAAAAAAATTTGATAACAAGAGACCGTCAGCCTACCTGCAGACTAAAAAAAGTTCTATTGAAATAATAAAAAAATAAAAATAGAAGACAATGATGCTTAAAATATGTTTTCTTATCTTTTTAGGTATTTTACGATAAAAATAAGCCACACAAAAACTAAGCGCATACATAAATATATTTTTTAAATTTTCTTTTAGTCATTTAAAAGTAGGTAGAAAATTCTTGGAACAAAACAATAATCTGTTGTCGTCAGTTGTTGTTTCAACAAATGAATAGATATATAGTTAAAATAAGTACCTACCTACGTATAGTTTTATTTTCGACAGTAAAACTTTACTTAAAACGAAGTTTTTAAAAAAGTTTAATGGCTAAGTATTATAATACTTTAAAATAGTTTAAGCAAAATTTTACAATTATTACAAAGCAAGCACAAGTCTCGACCCATTCATGGTCTTTTGTTTTTAGCATCCAGCCGTTTTTTGCGAAGTCCTTTTAGGTCGTCTGTCCATCTGGCCGCAGGGCGTCCCACACTGAGCTTTCCAAGATAAGGTAGGTATATAAATTTAATGAAATATTTTCTATATTTACCTGAAAATCCACGCGAAGATGATCCACGTTGCGTAGTACATACTTATAGTTACCCTTATTACACTAACTAATTTGTAATAAGTAATTAACTATTAATATCTAATTATTTCGGTTAACGCTTGGTGGAATTGATAGAATTGATTCCTGACTGTGAAATGCTGAGAAATCTTATATTGAGGGTATGAATAAATTTCATCTTTTTTTCAATTCGTCAATGAATCCGTGTTTCTGATTGGTTGGACTAGCACAATACTGCCAACATGATGCCACACGTTTTGATTGGTTGATTGATATGTCAATGATACCAATAGCTACAACTAAATCTTGTGTGGAAATGTTGCTGTAATTAAAAATTACTTTACAACCAATGCATATCACTGACACTTCTTATTAAAGTAGTTGTTGTCTGTGACTCACACTGTCTAATTGAATTCAATAAATATTTTTTGCTGCAGGCTATATTTAAAAGTTTTGATTATGTGACAGGACTTATGACCTGACTAAGTATAAAATATTTTGTCAAGATTTTAAGCTCGTGAAGTAAAATTAATATGATGTGCCTAATAATTTTTAAAGAGCTGACTAGCAGGAATTTCTGATCGTAAGATTCCATCAAAATTTCAAATCCATCCATTGTATTGTATTGGTATATGATATTTATGGACAGCGCAGACTAGAGGCTGTTGTTGTTCGCCAAATACAAAAATCTCGGAAGTGTGGAAAACTCAACGCTCAACGCAGATTAAAATCGGTGAATGCTTTAATGCTTCTTCTATTTTCTCGAGGACTTCTGCGTACTTTTTTTTCTAGATGTCCTCGGTGATTTTAGTACACTCTATAGTTCGTAAAATATAGCTTGATCTCTGTGACAGATGTCAGAGTGACATACCTAGTGCTGGGCAACATGTTTTTATTTGTTCATAATTATTGAAATTTTATAGCATAAATTTAAAGGATTGTTTCTATTATGAATCCGGGCGAAGCCGGGAGCGTGTAGCTAGTAATAAATATAGATTAACTGTACATAATTTTAATAAAATAAAACAGGATGATTAAGATCAGCGTCGTCGTCGCTTTAATCGGATTCCGAATCGCTGGAACGGTCCGGTAGATTGATAATTAATTCTTGGTCATGAATGTTATCAATAAAGTGAAAATCGCGTGCCCAATCGTTTTCCATAATTTTTCTTGACCTGTTAAATTACTTTCTTCCAATCTTCTGCCGTAATATGTTCACATGCATCTTGCAATAAAATTAACATTTTATATGCAGTAAAAGGCAGTATTGTGACGTTTTTGGCAACGTGACCTAGAAGAAATATTGACAAGAATATAATAAACATACCTATTTATAGATTTCTATTAAGATTTCGAACTTAAAGAAAAACAGAGACCAACCTTTGACATGCGCCCAAATGAGTTCTATTGCGTTGTACTGGTAGTAGTGTAGTGGTAAACGAATGACCGTGTGGCCTATTTCTTTCGCCATTTCATCCAACATGTATGTATGTAGGAGTTCGAGGTTCGTGGACGCGAACCAATCTTAATAATTCGTTCTTCAGCATCGTTTCCTTCGCCTCTATACTCTAGCTTTGCAGCCATGATATTAATTCAATTTTGCACTATGATTCCGTTACTTGGCAGTGGTTCCTCCTTGAGATCGGAGAAGAAATAAACAGCATATTGTACAGAATAACAAAAATTAAATTAGAATATAAATTAAAAAAGATGTTTCCTGTACTTACAAGTTCAGATTCGGATACGAGTGACAATGAAAAGTAGTAAGCTGCATTTGTATACGTCATTTTGAACAATAAATAGTATCATAAAGCTAAGTAAAGTACTATTTTTTGTTACTAATTTTTCCAACGTAAAGTTGGCAACCCCAATCGTGACGCTTATATGGCGGCCGTAAAAATACATTTTGATCGGTAACTTTATAGTTGATAATCTTAAGTTGGTATAGAACGGATTTAAATTGATATTTCAGTTCAAGCAACGACTTAAAAGCGTCAAAATAATAAATAACAGAAATGTTATATTAGTTTCAATTTGTTTTATTCACATGATCGATTACGTCGATGGACGTCGCTAAGTGGGCGTCCCCAACAATAAAGTACGACATTATTGTGCATACACTGTGTTGTCATAAAACACGAAACTTCATAGGCGTGGTTTCAAAGACAACTGTCACAGAGATCAAGCTATATTTTGCGAACTATAAGAGATCTTCGACGAACAAAAAGTACCCCGAGGACCGTCCCTATAGTCTGCGCGAGCTCTTGGCAGTAGGTAACTGGCAGAGTTACCTACTGCTGCAAAACTCAAATGTAATCTGAACATCGTCGTGTATAGCCTGTCTAACTCTAAATCTATTTATGTCTCCCTTACGTGCATTTTATTTGAAAATTGAATTTGAATGTGAAAAAACGCTCGCAATAGGTCGAGTTCACGCACCCACATCAAAGAGACGTGATTGGCTCGTTAACTGTTCACAACTGAGTTCACATAGACGTCCATGTTGGTCTTACTGGAAAGGAATTCTTCTTGAATAATGTTTTAAAATCGTATAGATAAATATTACCCAATAACTAGCTGTTGCATGCGACCTGGTCCGCTTAACTTTATAAAATATAGCATATATTACTCGCTGATAATGTAGCTGTAGCGAATATCTGTACGAATAGCATTATGATTACTTATGACAAAAGTTTCCAAATAAAATTTTCTACAAATTTGGATATATTCATTTTTACTCTACGATCAATACTTTAAGAACTACAGGTTGTGTAAGTTAAAAGAAGTTGTGTAATATGATGTTTGGGAAGATGTGGATTAAGTACCACCAGCAAACATTCCTTGTCAAGCCAGGAGAAGGGAAAGTGGAAACCAAGATATTTTCTTCATAAAAACCCTAACAACTCTCATTTTCTTGTTCTATTATCCTACACATTTTTAGAGGCTGTTACTGTCATTTCCAGTGTACAGCTCCGTTATAAGGTACCGTTAAAATCATTCGCTTTTCTCTAATTTCGATGAGAGCTTCAATGTATGTATATTTGAGTTAAAATTCATTCGTATTACATTCTTGTTAATCCAAACGAAATTTCCCGTTCGCGTATTCGTTGTAGCAGATATATACAGATATATAAAATACAGAACAGAATTATTATTTTCCTAAAAAACAGGGCTATGTGTTGTAAAAAGTGCTTTTTACACGTTTTATATCCAGACATGGATTGCTTATTTTTATCCCTAGCTTAGTCGATTTTAGTAATATAAAATTCAGTTATTATCTTACAGTTAAAATGTTATAACTTTGAATTATATTCTTAAAAGGGAGTTTAATAGCTTAACTACCCAATTAATCTAGTCAGGTATATAGAAAAGAACATAGAAAAACATAGAAACATAGAATATAGAAAGAACCTTTTCATTACTTTTGTATAAATTTTATAATAGCGACCCAACCCTGCTTCGCACGGATGCTTTTTTTGCTAATTACATGCTTTAACGCTTTAACGTTTAGAGCTCTTTCCATTATTGAAAATCGTGTCAAAATCTGCAGAAATAGACAGAGACGACAGCGACTTCGTCCGAACAATCGGACAAGCAGTCGGACCACGCGGTCTCAGGGGACTTCATTTCTCAATCAAATTGTTTATTTCCCAAAAATAGTATAAAAATATCACTTTTTTGAAATCTAAAAACTACTACCGTTTCGGAAACAAAATCGCGTCCTAGAAAAGAAGAAACGGCGAAAGAAACTCTCCAGCAATCGCTCTTTTTAATATGAAATAGGTATTATTAACAATAATAATTTAATCCCGGGCATTTATTAATAGTCATTAATATATTTTACCAGGGCTTCGGAAAAAAGAACAGCTAAGGTTTTGAGTATTGATATTTAATAATATTATGCATTGATGTTGATTGGACTATGTCCCATTGTTAGGGGGTCTCAGGCCTCTCTGGTAGGTATGGGTTTATAATACAAAAAACAAGTTATTTTTGTAATACTTTATTGTCATCAGTCTATCCAACATTAAATAATTAAAACATTGTCTGAAATTCAATGTATTTGGGGCCCAAAATTCTTTTTCGACTTACCTACCTTGAGGGAGTCATAGTTATGGGAAGTATCCTACAAATATGATTTAAAAGTTGGTAACATTATTTGTGACATTTCGTCCTGTCAGTTTTTTGAGCTATCGATTTGTAAACAATCTGATTTTAAAAATGGCAACCCAACATAATTGCGAAAACCAATGAGTAAATAACAAACAACATTTTGTCGACGACTTCTGTGAGTTCTTCCCTCTCATCAGATTCCTTGTTGTCAGTCTGCATTTCTTCAATACCACCATTGCTTGTCGACGCCAATACCGCATCAGTGTCGCCCTCTTGCGCGAAGTACCCTTCGTTTACTGATTCATAATGTCTGCAAGTCTGAATCAAAACAATATTATATAGAGGATTAGAAGAGAGATCGTTCTTCACCCGGTTTACCAGAAGAAAAGTATATTTTATCAAATTGTTATCTATGAGCAAATAAATCGCGACTATGTTGCCTATTAAAAAGGAGATGGAGGAACTAAGTCATGAAGCTTCTGAGCACATTCTCCAAAAACATGTGTTTCACAAGATATATTACGTAGTTGCAAGTTTACTGATGGGAAATAAGTTGTAGGATAGGTTTTTTAATAAGCTTTTAAGTAGTGGCAATGAACACTGTGTTTCGCAGTCAGTGTTCCCGTCTGGCTGCAGTAACCAACCTATAACAGAATATCGCCATGAAATAACAGCATTTATGTGCTGCTGTGTTTCGGTGAGTAAGTAAGGGATGCCAGAGCCCATTATCTCATCCTTTCCTTCAAAATTCAGGAATTACTTACCTTCAACTGTTGCAAAAAGAAGATTGTTCTAAATACAGGAATCGTTAAGACATTTTGCACAGTCGCTGTTTTACAAAGCTTCTCTGCTGTGGATGTCATCAGTATCACGTGAATTATTAATGCCAATAAGACCCCACCTAGTACGGTTGTGTATAGTACCACTGTGAAAGAATACATTATACTCTTACATAACACATAATACTGTGTCTGTGTCTGTGTCTGTGTCTGTGTCTGTGTCTGTGTCTATGTCTATGTCTATGTCTATGTCTATGTCTATGTCTATATCTATATCTATATCTATATCTACTTACTTATGGATGGTACGGTGTGTATAGGAACCAAATTGTCGATATAACACATTCCCATACAAATCACAACTGAGCATCCGGCGTAGAAATATACTCTTTTCATTTTCAATGCTTCCGTCCAAAAAGATATTAGTACAAACGATGTTAACACTGAAAAAATGAGTCAGTCATACTGCATTTCGCATTATTTATAAGGGGTCGCAGTAACCACCCCTTACAGAAGACCACCGTGAAATAACAACACATGTGCTGTGTGCTGTTGTGTTTCGGTGAGTGAGTGAGAAGAAATCGGGCGAGAATTATATAGGTCGCAGTATAATCGAAAAAAGAAGCAAAGGACAGGATAATAGGTAATAATGCTAACAATGCTTTCAGGATCTTTAGTCTAGTTCGCAAGTTGAAATTCGTGTTAAATAGTGATAAAGGTCCTAAAAATATGAGCCATAGCTCATTGAATTCGGAATGACGTCTAGAAAAAAGAAAAATTTCAAAAGTTATTAACAAATTAAGTTGAAAAAAGGAGGCATTGGCCAAAATAAACGTTTTACTGACGGATGCGCTGATTGACCAACCAGACCAGAGAAGCTATATACATCATCAACTATCAATCAGCGTTTCATTTTCTAACGGTCCTAAACAAATTGGGATTTATGCAAAGATCCTGAAAGTTCCTTTTATACTAGGATATTTGCAAAAATCCGTTTTTTCCGATTATACTGCGACATATATGTCTTTACAGGCGAAATGCCCTCTGGAGACGAAGAAGCTTTCGCGCTCTGTTTAAAGTTACGGCGTAAGATCTAGTAATATTTCTACTAAGATTACATTTATTACCTTTTATTTTTTTAAATAAATATAAATAGAATTCCTAATTTACAAAATACTGAAGACGCTAGAGTGAAATTCTTTTTACAACTTTTCTCGTAAATTATAAATCGTTTCGATCCGTTTATTGTTATGAAATCATGAATTATGAACTCATGAAATACTTTTTTATTGCCATCTTTCCCAGTCGACTTCTAAGTTTAAATAAGTTTAAGTTAAAGAGAGACGCTAGACACAATTTAGAGTGAGTCCACCAGGATTAGGTTAGGAGTAACTGAATCTTTTAGTGTTTTGCCAGATTTCTTTAACTTTTATCCTTAATCCTACTATGGTCTACCATCAAGTGAACCTATCTGACGACCTATGTGAATCCTCCCACAAGAGATCAACAAAATTAAATTACCTAATAATGGCGTATAAAAAACTAGATTATAAGTGGTCGCGCGCCTTCTCAGCGATATTTTGATCACGAGTCTGTCGCTCTGATGCGTTTGATTGTACGATGTGAGAACTCCATTCCACAAGTCTGACGACACCACTATTTGCTTCATTGTATACTCCCATTCACTCTTCACCACTTGATCCATTTCTTTGAACTGTAAATAAATTATTATTATTTTGTATAAGAAAATATTATGTTGTGAACATGCACATGTGAATATGTGTGCGAATGTATGTGTGTGTGTGTATTTGCTTTCTCACATCTTTACTTGATAAGCAAGCAGGGGACATATCTTCGGCATATATGTCGATCCCTGAGGCGATTCTGATGAACCAAGGAGATCATCAGGATCCTGGTGGACTCATCCTAAAATTCTATTTAGACCCCAAAATGTATATAAATTGTATCTGTAAGGGTTGCTATACATATAGTCGGGCCGGCACATTTCATTCGGCAATGTCTACCGCCCGGCTTTGCTGACACGGCTATAGCAATTTGTCGAACGTTCATCTACACATATTCGATTCTACCGCCCAGCTATATGTATAGCAACCGTAACTAACCGCTAGCATTTTTTTGTCATTTGGTGGAATCCTGGTAATGTTGATTTTCTCGTGAACCTGCCACGGAGCGATTGCTATTGAGCATAAGTACTCATCACGTGGCCACCTTTAAACAAAAGAACGGACCGATATAAGCAATATGATATATCCAGGACCAGAATCAATTTTGAAAGGTTCTTTTCCCAAGTTGGCCCTGCTGGGAGTCGAACCCGTCCCGGCCATCATTCACCGAAACACAACCGCACATATGCTGTCATTTCACGGGTAGTTACTGCCGCCAGACAGACTGCCCCAATTAGATAGTCTATAACTAACAATATCAACTCGTTAAAGTAATTTTATGTTTTGAAATATACGTAAGGTTCGAATAATTCTCACCTGCTGGCGTTGGTGTTTGTGAAACACCAGGTTTTGACAATTGTCTGGAAATGGTAAGTGGCCTCGCCACTGTACACCATCGAGATTAGTTCAGGATTCTTAGATTCAAACAAATCATTTTCTTCAGAACTGAAAGCATTTTAATGATTATTTAAAGTTCCCGCCTTTACGATTAGTTTCAAATCTCATAAACTAATATATGAAATGAAATATGTCACTTTTTCCTTTCCATTTTTCACGTTTGACTGAAAAAAAACTTAGCACGAGTTTTTCTGTATGGCATCCAAAAATCAACTATAAAGTATGATCACTTTTGGATTTTGCTTGTATTATCTGGAGCCCATTTTATTCGTCTCATATTGCTCGCATCGAGAGAATCCAAAAGAAATTTATCAAATCTTTTTTTATTTTTTTTTATTAAAGATGGGTTTGCTCTTGGCCAACAACCAACTGTGTAGCAAGGATGAGGCCTAAGATGGAGCGAGCTCACCCAGAAGATACCTATTCGCTCGAACTTTGAAAAGATTTGGATTATATGAGCTCGAAAATACAGATCTTTAGATTATCGTGGAAATTCACGTCCTCCTTTTTGATTGAAAAGGTTTGATGTTAGGTTTAGGTGGTCAATCAAACTACCAAATCAAATATCAAACTATTATGTAAGGTGTCTAGTCGGCATCTGCGCAGCCAACCTTAGTATGGGCTCTTTTTTTTAACGCTGGAAAATCCTCTTGGATACTCGGCAGTGTACCCGTCAGGGAAACTGACGGGTTATGCCGGATTCCTACCGGTTAAAACCCAATCACTTCCGTTGATGGGCTGGGTCGCGGGGACGTTATGACGCGACTTCGGTGCAAAAAAAAAAAAGAGAGCATCTCTTACGCTCTCTCCTTCGGAGCTAACTGCCATCGGAGTACTTAGTACTGAATTCCTTATCAAACTTGACATTTATGTTAATTATTAACTTAGATTTGCTATAGTAAATAGTCATATTTACTTTACTACGTGAAAAGTCGGTCTCCATATTTGCCCCGGTCTGAATTTAAGGCGAACTGTGTCGTTGAATTTAGATGGGTTCCACGTCATACTTTCATCTGTCCAAGACTGAAAGAGGTAAATTATAAACTGATTAGTGGTACGTATCTATTTGACTAAAAACTGTTAAATTTAATAATATCAAAAAGTATATTAGAATATGAGTATTTGACAAAAATGGGAAAATGCGCTCGTATATTGGTAACTCGATCCCCAGGATGCAATTTTTGCACCAACCGACCTTCACGATAACATTTCTGTTTGAAGCCTTCGGAAATGATCGGATCGGAAAGCATGTTAAAACATTTAGATCAAAATCGAAATAGTTCTGCTGAAGAGTTTGTCGTCGCTTTTTGAAACTACCCGTATTCTTTAAATTTTCTACCATTCTTTTCAATACGAACCGAGTTGGTGCCTGACGGTCTCGATATCTCTCTCCATACCACCGCAGAGCTAGATTCACGGTTTTGTTATTTAAAAAATAAGCTTCCATTAAATCAAATTGTTCTTGATAAGACATTTTTACCGTGAGACAAACATGAAACGATTTGTAAAAACAATCGAATGTGAATAACATATATGACAATCTATTTTCAAATGTAATATTCCATATTTAAAATATCTCATACACGCAGTTATGTCGCATCTAAAAAAAGGAGGCTGCATTACAAACACGTGCAAATTGCAATCGTCTTATCTAAATTAGTAATTCATTTTAATGGATAAATGACGTCAATGATAATTATTAATTACTAACATAAGTGAACAGATGGATCTTTGAATTAAAGAGCTTTAACTTGACTCATTGAATTTATAAGTCCAGATTTCATGGTTTTAATTTCATTTAATTTATCAAGTTTGTTAGAGAGATTTCATCCTTATAATTGACCCTAACGAACGATGCAATAAAAGGGTGTAATTTTTTACAGATTTTAGTCGGTTCGATTCCCGGGTGTGGAAAGCGTTACAACGCGGGAAATTCGAATTAAATGAAGTGAAACAAACTTCATTTACATATATATATATACAAATCGATTCTTAAAGAGTAAACTAAAAAAAAAAAACAAATAATTTTACTCACAACTACAACGGCCATAGCAGTGGAGAGTTTACAATCCATTGCATCGTATCTAACATTAGTGATTTTAATACCAAGATTAACCTCAACCCTCTCGGCTGGCGGAAAACTTGGACTCCTATCCAGAAGAAGCGTTCTCTTGAGACGTTCAGAATTTGACAGTTTCAATTCCACTTCTTTCGAGTCTGTAACTGAGGCTGAAATGAGAAAATATGACTTTTCAGCGTTTTACAACAAATACTTATGGCTATAACTTGTTTAATTTATGGCTTTTAAAAAATGTCAAATTTGGTAAAAGTTTTTGTTTACAGTCTGTCAAGTAAGAGCGTGGTCGACTTTACCGACAGTTAATGAAAGATTTCGCTCTAATTCCTTCGCGAGCCGATAGAGGGAAGCTTTGTCCTTGATGCATTGTCAACAAAGGTTCAGTTGTCGTTGATCTTTTGAAAGAGAATCACGTTAAACGCCATGAGTGCTAAGTACGCGTCGCGCTACGAGGCTGTGTTCCTTTGCATCCACCCGAAAGGTCCCAAAATGTCGCAATCAGCGGCTGCTAAATATATGAGAAAGTCGAAGGCATTTGTACAGAAGTGGATACAGCGATATAAAGTGACTAAAAATGTCGATGATTTACCAGAACGTGGTTCGATAGGAAAAGTGAACAAAAAAGATGAAAAAAGAATAGTGAATCTGTTTTCGCGGAATCCTGCTTTAACACTGCGGCAAGGACAAGCAAAATTAATGGCAAAAGGTTTAGATATATCCTACGAAACTATCCGAACCCTTCTTCGTACTCATGGTCTGAAATGGCGCAACACAATGAAGAAGCCTCTGTTGACTGAAAAACATGTGACAAAGCGACTCGCTTGGGCGCATGAGAATATTGATAGAGATTTTGAAAATGTCATTTTTACTGATGAATGTTCTATATGGGCAAGTTCTGTCCTCACGCGAGCCTGGTCAACTTCCACCAATAGGTTTGTTCAGCGGACCGTAAAACATGGAATAAAGGTGCATCTTTGGGGCTGCTTCTCAAAGCAGGGATTCGGCACTTTGTACCTCTTTACTGACAACCTAAATGCCGAGAAAATGATAAAAATCTACAAAAAGGCTTTACTGCCATCTGCCAAACGATGGTTCATCACAAAAAATGAAGATTGGATTCTGCAGGAGGACAACGATCCTAAACACCGCAGCAAGCTCTGTACTCAGTGGAAGACTCAATCTGGCATCGTTACATTGGATTGGCCGTCGCAGTCGCCCGATGCAAACCCTATTGAAAATGTGTGGGCATATATTAAACAGAAGCTTCGTGGAAGACGCACATACACTTTGAAGCAGTTGTTTTACCAAATTCGTCGGATCTGGAGATCCTTGCCACTAGAATACGCCGTCAAATTAGTAGAAAGCATGCCTCGGAGATGCCAGGCAATTATCGACGCCGGTGGTGACTGGACACATTATTGACCAAATTGCATCATTGTTTGTAATGTGTACAATGTATATGTAAATATGAAAGTTTCATAAAATATTTTTTTTTATAAATTAACACGACCACGCTCTTACTTGACAGACGGTAGGTAGTTAAAAGAAAGTAACAATATTATTTTGCATGAGTATTACCAATATTCCTATGTGGTTTTATATTATTATTTTTTGCTTAATCAAATCTATTTTAATATAATAATATATTAAAATGTATATTGGACTGTATGAGTAAGGGTTGCTATACATATAGTCGGGCCGGCACATTTCATTCGACATATTTTGTTGAACAACAAAGCCGACCCGAAATACCTTCTACATAATATGTTCGACTTTCATTCGGCTTACCCGGTCAAATTACTGGGGTTTTGTTTAGTATATACACTGCGCGGGTAGGCCAAGAGGCCTTTCTGCCGAACGTTCATCTACATATATGTATTACCGCCCGGCTTTGCCGATACGGCTATGTCGGCCCGACTATATGTATAGCAACCCTCAGAGTACATTTACACGACGGCCATTCGATTCGATATTTTCTCGTATGCGGTTTCACCATCGAATTAATATATCATAGCAACCAAGAACCATCTATTATCGAGTAGGTACTAAGTCATACTGTCCAACAAAAATATCTGTAGTGAAACAGACTTACGTGCCAACCCATTTTTATCTGCAACTGGACAGTCATATAGGAACTTAGCTTCAACTCCTTGCCACGATGCAAAGCTGAAGTATTTTATTGTGAGCGGATTTATATCATAGTAGCTCAGCAGAGGATCCTCCCCTTCTTTACCGAATTCAATCAGTCCACCTGTTTACAAAGGAGTATATATTAAAGTCGTACACTCATGTCACAGTGGTCGTGGTCGTGCGGATGATGTACACGGAGGATGGTCGTGTTTGCCCTTCCTGTTTCGAATTGCTGCCCCTGCGATGCCATCATGCCATCCATACATACCAATAGACCGTCAATTTATTGTTACTTTAGTAAATAATACTTTTAACAAATAAAAATACCTTTAGATATTTTTATGTAGAATGGTCGATATTCAATGGCCGACAGAATGCCAACGGTTTTCTCTGAAGATCTAGCGTTTCGTCTCAAATTACGCCGCAATTCTGTAAATTTATTGTTACCTCCTCCAATGACTGAAAATGTGAGAAAATAATTATATGACAATTAAGATTTTCAGTAGCTATTTTACACTACAATGTTATGATCTCCGCAAATTGTCAAATCACAGGAACCTTGTCACAAGTGTCGTCAATTGGGTGCTCATTTTCTGCTGACGTTTTTTGCAGCTGATTAAGTATCTACCTAGTATTACAGTCGATCGACGCGTTAATAATATAAAAACCATACCTATCTCGTAAACGGGATCATTCATGGATGGTTTTGGAATGGTTGACAACAATATGTGTCCGTTGCTTGCCGCTAAGATGGCCATGTGCATTTCAAACGTGTTGTTAGGATACGTCTTAGACGGTTTTCTTTCGTTTGTATCTACACTGTAGTAGGTGTCGTAAGCGTATCCATGTCGGCTGATGTGTTCCTTACACTGCATTTCCACTGAAAAAGGTAAGATCTATGTAAGCAATGATAGCTGAGTATATGAAAAATGTTCTGTTACCAGCGGCGTAGCAGACGTTAGTTTGATATCCGATTGGGCCTATAATATATGAGTCTTTGATTTTCTTGTGTGAATTAGAAATAACAATCACTTGCCTAATGTCTATCGTCCAATAATGATTAAGCCTATCGTTTAAACGGCCATGATACGATTGGTTTGATCAAACCAATGGGATGATGCAAGGGAGGTATTTTGCATGAGAACTTTGACTCTCTTCAAGGCTGGATTTGCAGGGTTAGTGCCCTGTATTCATATTATTGCTTTATATGAATAAAGCAAGAAAAAAAAAACAAGAATTTAATAACATTCATGTTTTTGTTCTTTTCGTGCTTAATTGTATTTTGTCTTTTTGAGAATCTGGCCCTTTAAGAATCTATCTTTTAGCGATTCTGTCTTTTTTTCGAATTTGTCCTTGTGCGAACAAAGCGAAAAAGATACAGGAATTTGTATGAATGTACAACACAGTTCAACAATGAATATATTGAACGTTATAAGCGAGGTTCTGCTTTGTAATAAGTTGATTTTCTTCAGTGACCCTCAGTTCCTTCCCCGTGTTTCCATTCACTTGAATAATTGACGCGATTGTGCCGTAACTGCGAGATCGTCGGACCATTTTAAATATTAAAACTGTTCACCCGCGGCCCGAACTTCGTCAAATTGTCCAAGTTTAAAACTGAAGTTTAGAATTCGAATGTAGATTAATAATGTTTGGCACTGTCTTAGGCCAATATGTACAACACTAGCGGCCTGCCTCCGGCACGGCACGGATTCAATTAGGTCTTTTTTATAGACTAGCTGTTGCACGCAACTTCGTCCGCTTAACTTTATAATACTAGCTGGTGCTCGCGACTTCATGAATTTGAAAATTTAAAAAAAAGCAATATAACGCTTGACCTCGTGTTGCTATAACACTTTGGCCAGGCGTTAGTTTTTTATTTTTTATTGATCCCTCGGGAATAGTCCTTTTTTTCTGGATGAAAGGTACCCTATGTCCTTTCTGGTGTCCCAGATAACGTGTATGAAAAATTTCATGGTGATCGGTTCAGTAGTTTTGGCGTGAAAGAGTTACAAACATCCATACATCCATACATCCATACATCCAAACATACTTTCGCATTTATAATATTAGTAAGATAGTGTAGGTTGGTCGGTGATAATGCAGCTCTCTTAAGGTGAAAGAATTTTTAAAATCGGTCCAATAGCTTTTGAGTTTGCTCAACAAACAAAAATACGAATCTTTTCTCTTTATACTCGTAATACTTATTAGTATAGATAAAAGTTTTTCTATTTATATAATTTATTTAAGCAACTATCACTAATTTATTTATGCATATCACTTACTTTCATGGGTAAAAGTGTAGTTTCCATTAACAACATCCCTAATACAAATTGTAAGAATAATAATAATATTCACGTATAAGTGGCACTTCATTTTAAAACACTATTAATTGCTTTAAAACCACCAAAATATTAAATTATTTCATTATTTCATAAACACATATAAAATTATGCAAGTATCTAAACAACAAAGTAAGGGCAGCGAGCGTTATGCCGATACAAAACGCAATGTGTACGTTCTATTAGCACTACCAGTTAAATATTGAAATAGCTGGTGCTCGCGACTTCGTCCGCGTTGAAAATAAAAAAAAAAGCAATATAACGCTTGAACTTGTGTTGCTATAACACTTTGGCCAGGCGTTAGTTTTTATTTTTTATTGATCCTTCGGGAATAGTCCTTTTTTCTGGATGAAAGGTACCCTATGTCCGTTCTGGTGTCCCAGATAACGTGTATGCAAAATTTCATGGTGATCGGTTTAGTAGTTTATTAATTTATTTAATTTATTTATCAAACAAAGAATAAAAAATATAGTCATAGAAACAGTTTGACTGTCGGATCAAATGAACTTACATAATATATAAATTACATATGTCATCCAAGCATCTAAGTAATCTAATATGGGCGTCTACAAGAGAGTCGTAAACAAATTACTGCCTAACACCCTTTAATTTATAGAAATTTGAATTGTTTTGATTTAGGGCCTTTTTCACCATTTCTGAGTAAAGTGTCAAGTAGGCTAACCGCCATTTAAAGTTACCTGTCACCGGGAATGAAGGAGCTCATATACCTTTGTTTGTACGGTAAAAGTTCCAAACATTAAAAAGAAAAAAAAAAAAAAATCACCTATCGAAGGATGCAGTAAACCGAGTGCATAATTTAATAATACATAAAATTATTTCTAAAAGTAACTAATCAACACTTTACTTGTAGTTGGTGAAAGAGGCCCTTAACGTTTCAAAGGATTCGAACCACCACAACTTAGACGTTGGTCGCGCTCTACGGCACTGTGCCAAACTACCTTTCAGCCCTAACACCCTGGTGTCGCTTGTGTCCTTTAGGCCACCTACTATCGAGTGAATTGTCTGCCAGGTCGTCTGTCCACCTTGTAGGTCGACGTCTAAGTTGCGTTTGCCGGTCCGTGGCCTCCACTCGAGAACCTTCGACTTTCAGCGGCCGAAAGCTCTCCGTTACTAATATTAATTAATATTAATTAACATGTGGGTACTAGTGATGTGCCGGATCGTTAAAAATGTATATCCGCGCATACGGACACGGATACAGATATTTGGTATCAAGATCCGCGGATACAGATACGGATTTCATATTCTCAGAAACATTTGCACACTTATAGCCTTTGATTGGCTTATAGAATTTACTATCCCATACAAATTATATTGGACAAATTCTTATTATTAAGTTAAAACAATTAATAATTTAGAATTTGAATCTAGAATAAATAATTGTGAGTATTCTAATATAATAATATGTTTATTTATCATGCAACTGACTTAACGCACACGCTTGTAAAGGAAATGTCGCTCTGTTTTATCGAAACGGACGTGATAAAACCGTGTGGAACTTTTAAAATGAACGCTGCAATTGTATTATACATTGGATAACTTTTTTAAAACTTTGTATCCCTTTCGGACGTAAATAATTATATTTGAAACTCAAAAAATATAGCACTAGCTGGTGTCGGCGACTTCGTCTGCATTGAAAATAAAAAATATAACGTCTGAGAAAATATATGAGTAATATAACGCATGACACCTTTATCGCTGTATTGAACCATATATATCAAATTTCATCCAAATACGTTCAGCCCTTTTGCGTAATTGAGTGATAAACTTCCAAACATACAAACTTTCGCATCTATATAATAATATTGCTAGCTGGTCCGCGCGACTTCGTCCGCGTTCATAATTAAAAAATAAATAAGCAATATACTTAACGCTTGACCTCTTGATGCTATAACACTTTGGATAGGCATTCTTTTTTATTTTATTTTAAATTATTTTTTTGGAACAGTACTTTTTTTCTGGATGTAAGGATAGGTTGAGTAGTTAAGGCGTGAAAAAGTAACAAACAGACAGACATACAGACTATCACATTTATAATATTAGTAAGTATGGAGTATGGATAGTATTGGATTACGATTAAGAATAGACTGGAAACATTCGAAATATCTGGACACAAACTCACATTCTTGGCATATCATGGGCGCATCTGATAACAAATGTCGAAAGATAACAAAGAGTAAGTTTGTAGTGTTAATATGTGTGTGTTGTATATTAGAGTTTTGTGTTGTATTTTTAACAGCAACAATTTATTTTAGAAGTGCATTTCAACACGCTTCAATAAAATCATCATAAATCTGTTTACCACTGTAATTGCTGTTTCAAAGTTATTAACATAAAATAGAGCAGACGTTCTCTCGTTCAAATTACCATCAAATGGAAATAATAAACTTTGGAAGGCGGCCAAAGGAGTATCCGATTCGTCGCATTTCAAAATGATCTTAGCGGAATGCAAATTTCGTGGCGCTAACGTACTTTGCTTGTTACGCGCGGAAAGACATTTACAATGTACGATTATAATCACAAATTATAACTGTAAAAATGTTAATGTTACATTCCATGGTCAATGCTCAGATGAGTTGTTCCAATCTAGTGAGGTGGTAAAAACTTGAGGTTTAAAAGGTAAAAACTTATCAACAAAAAAATAATCACCGATTCAATTCATAATTGGCGGAGTAATCGCATATAGTTTGAATTGAGAACCACCTCCTTTTTTGAAGTCGGATGAAAATCGGCTTAATCGTTTGCCTGACTGGCTATCAACGCACAGCCAAAAATACTAAGTCTAGAAAACTGAAATTTGGAACATGGGTTTATTTATTAACGCAATTATCTGCTAAGAAAGGACTTTTTAAAATTTTAACTTCATGCGAAGCCGGGGGCGGTGCACATATCATACAAATCGCCCTGAAATTATTTTATAGGATTTACTAGAATATAAGGTCCACATCGGAACTGGTCCACTAGTCCACATCTCAAAATGTCCATACACTAAATAATGAAACATATCAAGTACATATTTTTAAATTAAAAATTAATATTAAAAAAGAAAAGTAATATGGGCATATCTATAAAATTCGTAGGTTGCATATTAACCTAATAATAATAATTCTTAATCTAACCTAATTATTATTCTTATTAATATTAGACACGTCGCAAGGTGTGAAGGCGCTTTAGGTGCAATTTGGAATTCAATAAGCTACAGCGGTGTCTCTCTGACGTGGCAAGAACAGTAAATTGTGGACTGACTTTTTCTATTGTTATATTGATGCGTATTTGATTCAATATCGACATTTCAATAGGTAACCATTAGAGATAGTGCTCGCTTTCAAAATGGTAATATTATATATCTTCTTATATACATATACTAGCTACACGCTCCCGGCTACGCACGGGTGCAAAAAACTAATAAAATATTTTTTTAAGTTGGACCAAATTACACATAGTTACAAAGTTTTATCAAAATCGGTTCAGTAGTTTAGGAGTTCATCGGCAACATCCAACGTGACACGAAATTTATATATATATATACAAAAAAATCAATCGCCGTGCGTTAGTCCGCTAACTACTTCTAAACCAACCAAATTTATTTGGGTTTTCCCAGATTAAAACTATTTTTTTGAACCTCTGTTAATATAAAGTACAACGTGTACAAATTGATTTTTTTTAAAATATTTAATGTACGTAAATGGCACCGTTTACTATTTTTTTTTGTATGTATAATAGATAGAAGATAATATAGATAACAAAAAATATAAATCCTTTTTAAAGATGCTGTGTCAATCAACAAATGGGTTATGTTTGAATTGTAACAGATTTTGTTTGTGTTCTTTAAGCCACAGAGGACTACAAATGTTCAAAGGTTTGAAATAAAACTAAAACACATTGGCCGTACCATTTTCAAAGCTTCCAATAACACGGTCACTGAATCTGGCTTGCTCTAATTAATGCGACTATCTCCAATCCTTTGGGAACCTTTCCTATAATAAATAACAAATCAAAATCCAAAGCTATATTTAGTCGAGAATCTAATCACACTCTTAAATGAGTATTCATGGTACGAGTACGGAGCAATTCAACAAAACAGGTGCTGGAAAATTCGTGATAGTCATCTTAAATGTATGAAAATTCGTTACTCATCCCAAACTATATCCCTAACTCAACCTGATGAGCCTGTTGGATGAGTGGTAAGGGTGCTTGCCTATCGTCTTAAGGACCCGGCGGTTCGATTCCCGGCAGTGTCAATTTTGGATATAACCTATACCTTATCCTTAAGCATACTGTAGTAGGCAGCTCACTTGCAGCACCTATGACGTTGCTTATGTTGTAGGCGACGGTAGCCGCCTACCATCAAATGGACCTTCAGCCTATCTGTCGAACTTAACATAATAAAAGAGGCTATGCGATAGACGTCTGCCTATACAGGCTAAAGCAGAGATAATGGAATGTAATGTATATTTGTGGTATCTACATTCGGAAACATTTGTTAAGGAGCTGTGAATCGTTTGCAATGTTAATGTACAGTGTACTAAATCCTCTTTGCAGACATTAAGTGGGTGGAGCAATTAGCGTCAATCATAAAAGCAGAGTACAGACGGTTTTCCATGCTTCTATAACACTACTCATTTATTTAGAGGTTCCCAGTGTAGATGCCGTACCGAGGAAAGTTGTGAGAAATAAAATTATACACAACCATTAATGGACAAATTGGAATAGTTCTGATAGCTCTGATGTTTATATATTTGCAACACTACTAGCAGCAGTCGTCACAGCTGTCTCTCCACAATTTTGACGATGTCGTCGACGAGTTGTTTCGCCCACGGCGTCGGCGGCGCAAATGACTGGCCACATCTACGCGACTCATATATACAACTTCGCACCTCCGAGTGCGCGCGTGCTGGTACAAGCGACAACAATGTGAAACACCGTTTTACTAACGCACCTAATAGGCATCCGTCTTCGCACATCCAACTAGGTTCCAATGTAAATAGTGTATATCAATAGGTCAATTTTATAATAAAAACAAATTCCTGTACATACCACATACAGAGTATCATTACACCTATATAATCGCCAAACCAATGGTTCAACCAACCAACTATAATAAGACACAAAATCTTGCTGATTTACGATCGTTCGTCAAAGGCTGCATTTTAGTTGGAATTTTCAAAGTGCACCTTTCCAATTTCGTCACAAGTTACCTTACACGTGGAGGTGACGGAATTAAGTTGTCACGCTATACCTACTCTTGTCATTAACAAGTGACGAGTGTCATAAATTATGTCATAAAGCGTTACACGCCGCGCAGCGCGGCGACGGCGGCGATACACCGCGCTAAACAGCAATTAAATATCAATTTCTAAAACATTAATCATCCGACGAATCGTTACAAATGTATGTGAGGAGTAGCGGCGTTAGATGTTGAGGTATCCTCTGATGTGAGTAACACACAGACATTGCTGTTATGGTTTATATTTTACAAGAACGAGTGTGAAAATCTGAAAGATTAACGAAGGTATTATTCGTTCAAGTCGTCATTTTGTCATTCTCGATGCTCTCCAATTAAGCTGATCGTAGGACGAGCGCGGAGAGATGAACGGGGCTGACTGGGGAGTGGTCCGCATTCCAATGAGGTGCCGAATTACTTGGTCATGTGGTACATGCAGGGTACATGTAAAAATTATTCCCATCAAAACGCAACGCAGTTCTGCCACTACAAAAAGTTGTAGATATCATATAAAACTAAATCTCAGTTATTTCAGTTAGTGTCTATGGAAGCACCTATTTAACTACTTGTTTAACTCAAAGGTTAAAAACTATATAAATAAATGATAAATTAAAAATAAAATTTATAATATATATTACAAAAATGGCGCTATACAATAGTTTTAAAACAACTTTTTTTTCGAATGCATTCATTTCATATGCTTTTTAAATTCTTTTGACGCTCGATTCGTGTGTGAATGATAGCGAACAAAGGCAATATTTGCACAAATTATTTAAACGTTTACTGTGGCTGTTGGTTTTACAAAATTAGTCCGGACCAGCTACCGAAATTATTATAGTTTTAATTTTTTATCAAAATAAATATACCTGGTATAGGTACCAGGTATATTTATTTTGATTAGCGGGTTTTAATTTATAATATTTTTTCTTAGTTTTTCCAGATGTGAAATTTGGTAGGTATACTGTTTACTTCGGTGGTATTTCCATACATGGTAACCTTGATCTGGTACTGCAGCATCAAGTAGTTTGCTGAATAACCAACTTCTGAGCAACTTACCGTATATATAGTCTGTTTGGGCTCAATAGAAAGTCGGGCGGTTGGTTTATACTTTCAGGAAATTTATTATATTATTGAACCACTTCAATGAGGAAAATAAAAAAGGCGCCAGATTCTAAAACGGGTAGCCTGGCTATCTAGGCAATAAACTGTGAAAGTTCGGTGATAAAAAAGAACGCCAGATGACTATCTGGTTTAGAACTAACAACTTCATTTTCGTCAGAAAACTTAGATTGTTGACCTCTGCCAGTATAGATTATCTACAGTATGCCTTTACATATAGTGAATATATATTATATACTATGTAAAATAAAGTTATACGAGTTTTATGATTTTCCAGAATACAACCTATTTAGAAAACGGATTTAGTCGCACTATCTTTAAAATACATATACAAATTATGGGTAGATCAAAAATTTTCGCTAAAATAATATTCCATAAATATCTTAAAAATAGGCAGGATAGTTTTATTCAATACTAGCAACCCGCTCCGGGCTTCGCCCGAGGTACAATTTTTTTATATTTAAAGACTTTCTCCATTTATCCTTCTTTCCATATTTGAAAACCAAATTAAAATCGGTCTATCCATTCTCGAGTTTTTGAAGCATTAGCATTAATCAGGGTGCCTGCTAGCCATCCTTTTTTTTAACTTTGTGAAATCCTCTTGGATACCCGGCAGTGTAGGGGAATCTGCATGGTTAATACCGGATTCATACCGGCTAAAACCCAACGACTTTCTAGCGCGGCCGTTGATTGGCTGGGTCGCAGGGACCAGCGCGCTTGCTTACCAAAGACATGATATAATTTTGATTCTAAACTTGACTTACTGTGTAGAAATGTTAGTTCGTACTCTGCACGTTGACTGGGTCGTGTGGAGATGATCGATTACCGTAATGTTACTTGCAAACTTTCCATCCTATCATATCTTTCATTATTACATATCTCCTAAAAATATATTTGATATTTTCTTATTGCATTCTTTATATACAGACTAATAACTTATATATAATACATAAAACATACAATATAAATATACAATAATACAATATAAATAAAACATTATAATAGCAAAATTAACATTAAACATTAAATACAAAACTATTATAAAAAGAATACCCCGTCTAACAGGTCCGCCTTCAGCGTGGACCCTATTATACTTCTGAACTGCCAGAGCTATGTGTTGACAGAAGTAAGTGCCAGCCCTGGAGTCTCCTGTAGAGTCGACCAGGCGCGCCGACAGTGCCCTTACAAATTTCTTCATGTAGCTGACCAGGGACCCAGTGTCTCTATTGCGAGCGCCGCAAGCTCCTAATCCTTGAGTAAGGATGAATATTAGTAAATATATTGATACTCGTATATAGTTTAGTAAACATAAGTGTGTCGAGTAACTATAACATAAAAAAAATCTAGTAGTGGACGCTTATGGGCTGATAATGAAGATGAATGGGTCGGTAATCAGATATTAATGTATAGGTACTTCTAAATTATGAAGAAATTTAAACGAAAACAGTACTCATAAAAATTACATTTAAAATATAAATCGAAAAAAATATTTGCTTCTTTCATCGGGCTACCTATGTAATATCAAGAGATGAAAATACTTACAAAAGTAATTTACAAGATTATATAGTATTCCTGTCAGATCTCGTAATAGCATCGAAGGAAGCAAGCACCACTCAATTATCGGAGAGAGGTTCTTGCCAATATGCCTCAAGTACCCAGCGGTGAGTAATGTTACCATGCTTTCAAAGTTTTATTGGAATTTATTAATTCTAATAAAACCAATTTTTGGTTTATTTAATTATTATTTCGATCAGTACTCGAAATACAGACTATCTATTTTTTTTATTATTAACTAACGTCCGCTCCCCGTTTCGCCCAGCAAAAAACTTGACTGGGTTTTATCTATATCTATACTTACTTTTACTAATATTATAAAGAGAGAAGATTTGTATGTTTGTAATGAATAAACTCAAAAACTAGTGGACCGATTTTGAAAATTCTTTCACCTATAGAAAGCTAGCTATATTATGAGCGAGTAAGGCTATATTTTATAAAGTTACGTCGGCGAAGTCGGGTGCAACAGCTAGTTATATACAATAACAATCCTATGACAAATAAATTAACTGATGTTGAAAACAGCATTGCGTGGTGTAGAAGGACTTGGAGGCCACAAAGACAAACGTGGAATGCGACTTCAATTTATACTATGTAAAGATTAATTTATTATTTACTAGTTTGCTAGCTGGTGCCCCCAAAGTCGTCCGCGTTGAAAAATAAAATAGATGATCCCACGGGAACAGTACTTTTCTCTGGATGAAAGGTACCCTAAGTCCTTTAATGTATCTCTGACAACGTGTATGCAAAATTTCATGATAATCGGTTGAGTAGTTAAGGCATAAAACGGTAGTAAACAGACAGACCTCAGTAACTCTGAGTTACTTTCACATTTATAATACTAGTAACTAGTAAGGACTAGTGTGGACTAGCATCGATTAAGTAGGTAAGGCGTGAGAAGGTAACAGACAGATAGACAGACAGAGTTACTTTCACATTTATAAGTACTAGTATTAGTATGGACTAGTATGGACTAGATTGGACTAGTACGGACTAGACGGTCTAGTATGGACTAGTATGGATATTATAGTATTGATTAAGGTATTCCTTGTAGTACAAACATCTTGCTCATTTTGTAGAGAGGTAACTTCTTGGTCTATTTAAATAATGTATTGAATTAGAAATGTCCAAAGATTGTCAAAACTATGGTTACCCTTATAATAATTCCGATGGTTCAGTTGTCTATAGTCAATTCGGTGTTATGTTTCATTTACCACAAGAGGTAGTTGAAACCAAACTGATACATATCAGAAAATTGAGATATACTTGTTGTTAATTTGATATAACCATTAATCATAACTACAGAGTACAGCAATGATTAGGTACAATGAATTATTGGCATACTTGTTAAATTGCAAGGGATATTAGGGTTGCTAGTTTTTCATTTCCGATCTCATCACACGATCTCCTCACACCAGGAAGAAAAAAATATACAAATACAAATATAAAAAAAAAATACAGTAGGAAGCTTAAACTTGTATCTTTTCTTGGTAAACATTGAACAGTATCGCAACGCACATACGGACGTTAGGATCGCATATATTAGTCGTCCAATTACAGCTACGGTACCAGATTGGTCAGTTTGTACGGGAAACGTTAATTTTGTATGGATCGCTTTCTTTATTCAATAAAGATATTTGAAATAATATTTCTTTATTTAATTCTTTGTTTAATAAAGATTTCTTTTTAAAATATCTTATCAACATTAGATGGGGCACGACTTAGAGATGGCGCTCCCTGACACCGATTTTTATAAAAACTTTTTTTAAAGATGGGTTTGCTCTTTGTCAGAGCTCATCCAGAAGATGCCTAATCACTGTCTGCATATCCCTAACTCCTCATAAACCACCTAACGGATTTGATGCGGTTTTCATCATCAGTTAGATAATTTATCACGGAAGGGGGCTTACGCATGGTGGCTTTCTTATAGCTTATATAGGCTGAACCTTAAGATATATATAAAAATGATGTATATTAGACGATTGATGTTCTCCTAAATCATAAAAAAAAACTCTTTACAGTTGACTTACACTTTACAGTAACCATTTCTGTTATTAAATTAAAACTATCGTTGTCCGCGTTTGTCTGTTTCTCCTAACTTCTTTTGAACTAACCAACAGATTTTCTTACGGTTTTCAATAATGAAAGGAGCGATCAATGAGGAAGGTTTGTGTACAGTCGCGGTACGAAAACCTTCGACGCAGTTTTCAAATTCATTCCTTTATCAAGTCGTTGACTCTTACTTATTGCCTTTTAAAACTAAAGCACTAAGCAGACAATTGACAGACGTTTGAAATGAAATTTTGGAATGACTGATAATTGACCTGGTGCAAGCAAATTTTGGCAGAAAAAATATGCATCCGGAGCCGGAGTGGAAAGTCAGAGGCGGGCAGTTAATGGGCTATACATTTATTTAGACATGCAGACGAAGCCGCGGCGAACGCTAGTTTAATAATAAGTATTAAGTAGTTCACACAGGTTTCGCAATCTGAGGAAAGACACTACTCTATTAGTATAAGTCAAGTCAGCACAAAGTTACACGAGTAAGTCCACACTATTCCTGTCTATTCTTCGGCCCATTACACACAATCGTGTAATCCGTCCGTGACACCCAATGCATTGTAATGTGACATTATTCGCTTCGTCAGTTTTATATCTTGCTCGGGCAGTGTACACGGCGCCTTTGGGTGTTCTTCAGAAGTAATCTGGTAATTTTCTAGAAGCTATAGGCGAAGTCTACTGTCGTTATTATAAACTAGCTGTTGCCTGCGACTTCGTACGCGTAGACTTTATCTTAAGCCTCATATATAGTCAGCCTCAATTTCGGTCTGAAATTGAGTCTGATGTTTTGACTTTCTTTCACGTATCTTGTTATCTTCTAGACTTAACTTATATAGCAATATATGCACCAGTCTAATTCCATCATATTCTTTAGTAAGCACCTCAATAGGTGCCATTATCAACCTTGATTATAAAGGATTAATTGCATGATTCGAATGTCCACCATCTTTCGATTCTACCGATGTTTTGATTGGCTGATATGAACAAAAAATGGTACTTGTGACTTTATGATATACTAGCTGCTGCACGCGACTTCGCCCGCGTAACTTTATAAAATATAGCCTATTTTATTCGCTGATAACATAGCTTCATATAGGTGAAAGAATTTTTAAAATCGGTCTAGTAGTTTTTGAGTTTATTTATTGCAAATATACAAAAATACAAATCTTCTCTCTTTATATATGTAATATTAGTATAGATTGCCACGCGAACTTTTTTGCTTAGTGACATAAAAAAAATTGTAGATAAGTATTCACATTAACATAATTGATATGTGTATAAATAAGATATCTTTTTGAAGATTTTTCACCCTCTTTTAAAGAAGTAACTAATACAACATTAAATATATTTTATTATCTTCTTCTGATAACAACGACCCAAGGTTCGTATCTTTGCCAATAAAACGACCTACAAACAGAAATAGTACAATCAAAGCGAAATCGAAGAAAACCGCACAAAGGAGTTATGTATACGGTCCAGAAGGAAAAACATGCAAGTGAAAATTTCAACTTTTTCACTCGTTAACTAAAATATTTCTTTTACAAAACTTACTCCTTCGAAATATGGAATACACTTTAGCGAACAGCCAACGGCTTCGCACTGGAAAAGTATCCTATATGTTAACCCAGGTATTAAGCTAAAGCACGGTCGCGGAGCTGGAAGAATTTCGTACATTAACCTGTTATCACCTGTCTCTGTCGCTCCCGCGTAAATATATAACAGTCACGCTCACACAGATGTAATGAGCGAAGTTCTAAGGGATTGCAAACCTTTTTTTCTGCGAAAGTAAGGTCTGCTATTGTGCACGCAACCCGCGTTGGCGTTGATTCAAGGTCAAACAATTTAAATAACAAAAGTCGAAACGATTTATATTTAGATAAATTTTATATTTAGAACATGGGTGTAGTATGCTCAATAATCAGTAACAATTTTAATTAGAATTTTTTCTTTTTTGAATATTTTATATATTTTTTCTTTTTACAAAAAGTTTGTGACCACTGTCAGTAGGTAAGTAGGTCATTGTCTGCTCTGCGAACGGACTAAACCTCAGTGGTTTTTAGTGTTATCATTTTACATGTTATTTTATATATTAGTCTTAAAATTGTTAAATATTATATATAAATAAAATGTGTGTCAAATGTCATCTAAATCCGCTATGCCCTTTTTGCGTGAAAAGTATCGAAAATCCTCACCAAAATTCGCATTAATATTAGTAGGATTAGATTTTTTAGTTGTTTCCTTTTCAATTTACACCGTAAGCGTACAAGAAACGTCAATATAACAATAATTAGGAAACGCCCGTCCGTCCGTTACATTGTTAAAGGGAAGAATGCCGACCGGTAGGTTTACCGCCCATTTGTCAATGGGGTGTTCTCAATGGCCCAGTTATGGGGTTTTTATGGAAAATTTCCCTCGATTTCATTTGTAAAATTACTTGTAAAAGTAAGGAGGAAAAATCTTACAATTAATATCCACGTCTTATAATTGTGTATATTTGTTGACATAAAAGTATTTTTTCTTTATTAAAATCCTATATTATTTTGTCAATTAAATTAATAGAAACCGCAAAAGTTTGGTGATCTGTATCTCTATAGGTAGTTTGTCTAAAAGAAAACGAATTTCCTTTAAAATAATTTGTCCTAATATATTAATTAAATTCCCTTATTGATACTTAGTACATATGGATTCCGTATTATATAAAAAATATACGTAAGACATACATACATACATAGATACATACATACATATTATAAGACTAGCTATTGCACGCGACTTCGCCCGCGTAACTTTATAAAATATAGCCTATGTTACTCGCTGACAATATAGCTTTCTATAAGTGAAAGAATTTTCAAAATCGGTCCAGTAGTTTATGAGTTTATTCATTACAAACATACAAAAATACAAATTTTCTCTCTTTATAATATTAGTATAGATATAGTCACTGTCAATCTTTGTCCGCCTCTGTCTGTTTTTCCATTAACTTCTTCTAACCCAACCATTGAAATAATATATCTTTATTCAAATTCGCTGCACCCAACCAGCACCCAACGGATTTTGATACAGTTTTCACTAATTAAAAAAGCGATAAACGAGTACAACATTGTGTACGCCGCCGCAAATCCGTGCGAAGCCGCGGCCGGGTCACAATATTTAAAGACCAAAAAGTAACTATCTACATATACCTACCCTAATAACACAGCCATCTTCTTAATTAGCAAAGTGTCGGACCCTTTGGACTCACAAATTTTGACCCTACCTACGAAAAAGTACCCGTTTGACCCGCTAGCCTTTTGTATGTCCCGTTTGGCCCGATTTTATAAAAGGTACAGTCTATCTAGTACATTTTAGTCGAGTTTTAATTTTTTAATAAAGATAAATACCTTTTTTATTGATTTGTGTGCCTCTATTTCATTAAATATATACTATTAATATTCCCCCATAGGTATCACTTTTGTACGGTACTGTACTTTTATTTCAAGTTTTTTTTAAGAAAATATTATTTGTGCGAGACGACCACTAAAATATATATTTAAATTCAAAGTTGATTTCGCACATTTCGGACGAAACAAAATCGTGCGAGACGACTACTAAACCGTTTTAATAGTCGTAACTCGTAACGTGTGAACTGTGCTATACTGATTCTTGACCACGCTAGAAAATGCATAATTCGTCTTCACTTCCCTTCAATACAAGGGAACAAAAGGGTATACTTTGCACCGTGCCCATAGCTGTTTTTTTGTTATGCAATTTGTATAGATGTAGCTTTGAAGTCTAGATGTATAGCACAGTATTTTGAATACTATACCGTTATTAAACTGGATGGGTTTTGTAACTAAAAATTATAACTATTAAAATTATTATATTTATGTTATAATTTTTATAAAAAAAAAAAATTGTACACGTTGTACTTATGTTGCAATAGTTATTGGAATTTTTGTCTGTTTGTGCGTTTGTACACGCTTATTTCAGAAACGGCTTAACGTATTTGGATATGCTTTGGCACACACATAGATTATTATCTCGAGAAAGGATGCTTTTTATCTTGAAAAAATATAAGGATCCTGTGGCATTTTCAAAAAACGAACTAGTCCGTCAGGACAAACAATTTCATAAGTATAGGATAGGCAAGTGCGAACGTTTGAGATATGCTTTTCATACCTACTACGGGTAAGCTAAATAATTATTAATCTATGGCAATATGACGACCAATGGTCACTCCTTTTGTCATGTACGGTGAACAGTGTGACCGTCTAAGCAAGCAGGTCAGCCGGAAACTGAAAGAGCAACCGGAAACAAAGCCGACGTCACTTCACTTAATGCATTGCAGCTCTCTAGACTTATAGACGCTTTACCTTACTCTTTTACATTATATGAAAGAGCCAAGGCGACAAAGTACCTACTTTATAAATTTTCAAAACTACCAGAAATTAAATTGATCAGAGTATTATTATATACTCTAATGTTATTTTACGCACAACAGAAAACATGCTGTTATTTTACGGTGGTCTTCTGTAAGGGTATGGTTCCTGCCGCCAAAAGGGCTGCCCAAATGACTGCGAAAGCTGATAGATTCAGATTTGAAGTACTACGAGTAAGAGAATTTTTGTATGTCAAGTTGCAAGTGTAAGTTGAACGTGTGTTTTTGAAGTTGGTTATTAATAATTATAAAATATTAATAATGGCATTATTATTAAATAACTAGCTGATCCGGCAAACGTTGTTTTGCAAAAAATAATAATTTTGGGGGTGGGCCATCCTTATCACTTAGGGGTATAAAAATAGTTTACGACCTATGGACTATACATGAAAAAAAAATCATAAAAATCGGTCAAGCCGTTTCGGAAGAGTTTGGTTACAAACACTCTGACAAGAGAATTTTATATATGAAGGCGCGATGAAAACCCCTAAAGTAGTTGACGAAATCTAAGTTTCGTTGCGGCGGAATTGCGATAGAATCACGCCATGAATCTCTATTTGCAATTTAAGTGGACTGTATCTGGTTGCGGCTATAAGCGAACAATATGACCGTCTGAAGGACAGGATAGGTAGCTGAAGGAAATGCACATACCTTTAACCGGTGCTCTGGTGCGTTCTCCTGCAGGAACCTCTAAATGTCCAACTGGCAGACACTGTTCACATGAATTTCAACGTTCAGCGATAAGGCGCGGTAGAATTCACTTTATTTCCGAGATCGAGTTAAGGCACGGATAAACTCATTAAGTATAGGCGCGAAAAACACAGCTTAAGCGCGGGCGCGTTTTACTTCTTCTCGTGCAGCGGTCATCGGTAGCAATGCATTATTTTTGTGGGTAAAGAGGAAAAATGCAACGGTCACAATCAATTTAGGAAGGTAGGTAATACGTGTACGTAATACAGGACCACTATTTTTTATTTATCCTAGTTTAGTTTTTTATTTATCCTTTGGGAATAGTCCTTTTTTCTGGATGAAAGGTACCCTATATCCTTTCTGGTGTCCCAGATAACGTGTATGCAAAATTTCATGGTGATCGGTTCAGTAGTTTTTGCGTGAAAGAGTTACAAGAGTTACTTTCGCATTTATAATATTAGTGTAGAATAGATATAGAAGTATAGATATTGATAAATCACAACAACTTCATCGAATGGACCGATAAGTTCTGTCGATAAAGTGGATATTAGAGCGGTCGTCAGATAAGTTGTCCTTCCAGTGGCCACTTTTGTCAATGTCTCGATTATTATTCGGCACGCCGTTTGTCGGGACAATCTCAGGCCTTGAGGGTCCCGGATTCGGGTTTCGCATTCGCGTAAATAGATACATTCGTTTTTTATATATGTTAACAAAACACAATACCACAATATTTATTTTGCACAAAAGGATAAACAGTAATGTTCTAGTCAACTGGATACAGACTGCTTCCGATCATTCTTCTTCTTAAAGTGTCACTTCTTTACAAAGGTTAGCCATTATAATTTCTGTCTTAATCTTGGAAGCTGATGTACGCTCATACCAAACCACTCTCTTAATAATGAATCATAAATGTCAATAAAACTGGATCCTATGAGCATAGCAGCCAAAAGCCAAAAAAAATCCTAGTATCCCATTGCATCCTAGACGTGGGAGCCAAATGGAGGGAGCCAATTCTTCAACCGGAATGTACTTTTCCCTGTATTTTTCCTTGCACCACTACCTGAAGAATACGGTCATCTTTCGTCCGTGACAATAAAGTAATTACTATGAAGAAAAACGAGCAAATTGGTAGTTGAGATGCCTAGATCTACAATTGTGTCTACACAAACGACCAACAGCCGTCACCGTAATAAATTCTTTAACGGGTTGTTATTTTGAGTTATTGGAGTGTTGGCAGTTGTTTGCGATTCATAAAAGAAATATAAAATTTTACACTCGCACTCCTTACAATATATCAGTGTTAGCTGAGCACTAAAATGGCTCTAGCCACACAAAGCGCTCGCTCTATGAGTGCTAAGTACTTCATAAATTCACGCTGCCCGGCAAATGGGGCACATGAGGAATTATTATTAAAATTGATGATTGCCCGCAGGTCATTTCAATAAGTCAGCCCTAGCTGCTGAAATTCTAAAGTATCTTTTAATTTACTTAGAGGGAATATATTTGAATAATCCACTGTCTTTTGTTCTGCTTTGTTCTGTTTTGCGTTCTGCTGTTATCATTTTGTTAATGTTAAGATCGACAGACAGGCTGACCGTCGCCTACACAAGCAACGCCATAGGTTCTGCAAGTGCGCTGCCGACCATAGAACGATTAAGGATAAGGTATAAGAAAGAGATGGGGCAATGGACTCTGACTGAATGTCCTGACTGACAATTAACCAATTCGAAACATATGTTTATTTTATAACTTACTTAAGTTACTTAAGCATCCGGATATTATCTGAAAATTTTAACGGGTGAACCTGGAGGCGGGTCGCTACTATGTAATAAAGTCACTGTCGAACTTTTTCTTTTTCTCCGTTAACCTACCAAAAGACCTGGTCTTCACTGATGGAAAGAGCGTAAAACGATGAATGTTTGTCTATATAAAATTGCACCAATGCGAAGCCGGAGTGGTTCGCTAATTTTTTACAAATAATAGTAAAATTTTAAGTTTTCTTTACATCTGAAGTTAATGTGGATCATAAAGCATCATAATATGATAAACAAATTCATTTATCTTGAAATTCCCTGACATTCCATTTCTATTCTTTAGAGTAGGAATTTTTCATTCCATTTAGGGTAGGCAGCGCACCAGCATCCCTCCTGGTGTTGCTTGTTTCTTTAAACGATGGTAACCACCTACCATCAAGTGGACCGTCAGCCTGTCTGCCACCCTTTATAATATAAGAAAAATCGTATGTAACGCATAATTTGGAAGTAATTATAGTAAATTTATTTCTTAATACCAGTTGCGTAAGCTGTTTTTTGTCTAACGGCTTAAGTGGCTGCGAATTTGGCTTCGTACTGAAAATTTGTCAAAAACTTTTCGTATTTACATGAATAATTAGTGAGCTGAGCATCTCACAAATTATATTTTCAAGTTTTAAGGCCCATTTTCTTAGAAGTGTCTTAGAAAATTTTAATTCCACTGGGATTGAATGAAATTTCGAGCAAATCAAAAATTCGGCTGGTTATCTTCACGTAGAAGTTTCTGTCCGAGAAGCAAAGATTGACGGCGTAGTTTATTATTTAGGAGATAATATGGAATATAATAAATTTTATTTCTAACAAACTGGGGGTATGGTCGGTGGTACGGTGGGTCAGGGCAAAGAACAGACAGATAGAAAGAAAGAAAGAAATATATTTGTTTAAAATGTGAGCACAAAATAAGTTACTTAGAAGAGATCTGCAAGGGAGGGAGGGAGGAGGCTGACTTCGCATAAGTATTTTCTGCAAATTATATAAATAATTCTTTCTCATTTATCCGTCTTTCCATTGATAAAAACCGTATCAAAATCAGTTGGGTGCATTAGAAGAAATTAGCGGTGACGGTGAGTGCATTAAAAGCAGACAGCGAATTTATTTCATAATATTTTGTATAGATAATAGACACTACAGTATATGGTTAATAGTTGTATTGATTAATGAAGAGCTTACTATTTCTAAGGTATTCATATACTACGGTTATTTATATACAACGGTGTTTCATTTTATATAAATTTATATTCATATAAATTTAATAAGAACCACGTCACCTTACCTGCAACTTGCGGAATATTTTCCGGCGGAAAATATTGAAAAGTGTTTTCCTCAGAGCTGGATTGATTTGATTTGTGCTCGGAGAGGCGAAGGCAGCGCTAGTGCCAATGGCGGACCGAGGTTATTACAATCAAATTTTGATTCTGATTTATAAACGTGTTTTATATTTTACAAGAAAATGATTTTATGGGCAGCAGAATAGTGGACGGTCGACTTGATGGTAGGAGTTACCTCCAACTGGGAATACAATACACCGAGTCAGTAAAACATTCACTTTAATTGGCTTTAAGGTTATGAATAAATTTTGTCTTATTCTAGTTATTGGTTCAATTTTGACGAACCCGTTAGAAGAGTGGTTAGGGCGCTTGCATTAACGCTCTGTCCTAGGGTTCGAATCAAGGCAGGGTCAACTTTTTATATAACTTTTCGAAGTTGGCTCTGGTCTGGATTTAGAAAATAGTGGCAGGGCACGTTTCGCAGTCATTTGGGCCGCCCGTCTGGCAGCAGGACCTTAGCAGCAGGATAGAAGACCACCGTGAAATAACAGCATATGTGCTATTGTGTTTCGGAGAGTGAGTAGGGGATGGTAGAGCCTATTGCCTTATACCTTTCTTATCCCTAATCATTAATCCTGCGAGTCGGCAGCGCACTCGCAGCATGTGGACCGTCAGCTTTAAATTACGTGTGTTTACTAAGCGGTTTTTCTTTCTACCTTTCTTTCAATTACGCTTTTAAAATAATACTATTGATTTTTATGTGCATGTTAAAGTTTATAGTTCGTGCGAGAAACGGCTAGAAAAGACGGACCCGATTCAGCGATATGTGATACGATTTTGTGGGCAGGTTTTTATCTTAAACAACGTTACATTACATACATTGCTACGAGCCAAAAGATAACCGCACAGTTGCGTGCCTACATTGCAAATAAGGTTCTCAGCTGATGCCAACTGGGGCTTCACTTTGATTCATTTCTCACTAATCCTTCCATTTGTGAGGATTTCACATATATTTGTATGCAGGTAATATAGACAACTCATATACTGGACCGCAAAGAAAAAGAATCGGTTAGAAAATCTTCGAAATCTTCAAAAGTACCTGAACTAGCTATAAATGAAATAAAGACTAAATTAAAGAATATTATAATGTGCTTAAATAAAAATAACATTTATTTAGTTTAGCTTTTGACAATTTTTTCTTCGTGTCTAATTTCATTTTCCTTAATTTTTTACATAACTTTAAATAAAATATAGCGTTACAAATAGAGGCGTAGTAAAATAAGGTGTTTGACCCCTTCGACCCACTAGTTTCGACCCGTTTAATAAAAGAGCCCGTCTGACCCACTGTGGATCAAAACAATATTTTTATCATGCTGATTTTATTTCATCCTTTTTAATTTCTATAAAAAAGGACTATAGATTGGCTGGTGGTAAAGGTACTTGAAAAATGGGCTTTGTTATATTTTATCTATACCAATATATACTTATATACTAATACTAACAATATTATAAAGAGGAAAGATTTGATTGTTTGTTTGTTTGCATTGAATAGGCTCCGAAACTACTGGACCGATTTGAAAAATTCTTTCACTGTTGGGAAGCTATATTATCATTAAGTAACATAGACTATATTTTATAAAGTTACGCGCAACATAAGTGCGGTTTCACGGTGGTCTTCTGTAAGCAGAGGCCTAGTGGTTACTGTCGCCAGACGGGCCGTCAAAGATGAATATTTTCAGTAAAAGATCACTTTGAAAGGTATACAAAGTTGATATCTCTTAAAAGCCATTTAAGGCACTCCACTTAACATTCACACGGCATATAACCACACAATAAAAATGGCGTCAAAACATTTTTATACCGCTGTAAATATACCGCAAACGCTTAATATTCCTCTCATAAGAGACAAGAGAGGGACGTGGAATGTGTGTAATGCGTCCTCATATGACTCAAGAACTAGATATATTTGGAAGAGGCATTGTATAAGGGCACTGTATAAAAAAAAATAGCGGCAAATAAGAATTTTAAGAACTACAGCCTTGAGGATTCTTCATAAATATTTTCTTATGTATAAGGTCTGCGCAATGTGGGTATCAAAACTTCTTTCGAGTGTACAGCGAAGTGAGCGAGTATCGTGCTCTAAAGAAATTTTGTGGGTGGACGTTCTGCCCTGCGCTTACCGGTCCATCCCCTCCACTCGAGAACTCTCCCCCCCCCCCCCCCCGCGGCCATCGGCTCTCCGTACTATATTATGTCCTACCCACTACCACTTCAACTACTGTAAGGGCCGGGCGCTTCTCGCACCCCCCGACGTCCGGTGACGGTGACGGTGCTCCCTTAAGGACTGAACCATACCCAATCTCGAGTTGGAGTTTTAGTGCGTTAAGAATCCCACATAATCTTATGCCATTTGCATTGCATGCGGCATTTGTCATAAGGTAACTTTTGAAGGTTTCTACGCTTGTAAAAAAAAAATCATCTTACTAGGCCTCGGTAACTTTCGTTTGTCTACGGATCTCCTCATACCTGATTCGATCTTGCAGTGTAAAACCGAGCATAGCCATAGCTCGTCGTAATATATGGGCTAAACACAAGTCAATTCCAGTAACTTTAGATTTTTTTTAAAAGAGTATTGTGTCGTAAGAAATACTTAAGGAGACGAAATGCGGTCAATCAAGGCTCTAATGTCGTGTTCGAGCTGATATTAAATACAGTCATGCCAAATTGTCCTCATATTAGAAGAGCGAGCCTGTTTATTTGTTAGATCAAGTATATTTTTGGATTGTATATATATATATATTGGTTTTGAATTTCAAGATTGTGTGTCGGATTACGTCTGTCTGTCTGTCTGTATGTATATCCGCTAACTCCTCTTAAACTATGTAACGGATGTTGATGTGGTTTTCACCATCATTTATATATTTTTTCCGGAAGGTTTATAATATCTATAATATAAATCTCACTTTCGCATTTATAACATTAGTTAATATTTTGTAAAGGTGATTGTGAGTGAACTCCCCTATGATAAACATGACAGATATTTATTTATTTATTTAAAGCGTCCTTACATAAAGCCTCTTCTTGTAGAGAAGAGAACGTTTCAGCAAGGAATATTACGTACACTTTATCTACACTTAAACACTTGATTAATCAATAATAAAGTAAAAATATATTAGTAAAATTGTTTTGTCAATATATCAATTACTTATAGTCAAAGCTAAACTTTATGAAAAGAAATTAATTTGCCGATATAACTTAAATGTCACACGATTTGAAAGCCTGTCAAATACGTTTAGCTACTCATTTGAAAAGCGAAATGTATAAACTTCGAGACGGAGTGTTCAAATAAAAGTCAAATTAAACAGAGAAACTTAAACAAAACAAAGCGAAATGTCAATTTTCTATTCGAAGAAGTATTTATAGAGATGGGAAAGCATATTGATTTTCATTCATGAGTCTCTATTTGTTTTGTTCTACTATTTCTTATTATAAGACACAACACACACTTTTGCAAGTGCCCGTGACTTCGTCTGCGTCGAAAAATAAAAAACTTAACGCCTGTGAATTTTAAAAATTTGATCCTTTATCACATGGGCTTTAGCAGTGTATCGCCATAGATAAGTTAATTCGTACTAGTGAATCACAGTATGTTCGTTTGCATCCATTTGCAAGTATCATCGCTGCTTACATTACCGAATTTCGGAGGCGGAACAAAGCATGCCAAGCAAAGTGATGTAAATTAACGATATTGCCATGCAAACGAATATTTCATGGTACGACCGGGGCACGAGTAAAGTCGCGTGCAACAGCTAGTCTATATTTTATAATATATTACGTACACTTATTATTATTTTTTAGTCTATATATATAATATACACTAGCTGTTGTCTTTATAGACAAATTGTATTGTTTAGAATGTTCGTTGAAGTATTGAGAAAAAATGCATCCTTGCGAAGCCGGGACTGAGTCGCTAGTATACTTTTATGTAAATTTTGGTGAATAGGCATTTTCTGGGTAAATAAATAAAAAAACTATCATCTTCTTGCTAGACCTATAACCTGAATATTAGATAGATATGGAGAGCGAAGAACCTATTGTAGTATGCTCAGCATTAGCCATACACATGTGTTATCATATTAAGGCATGATATTAGGGCTGGATATTTTCTGGCACATAATAAATTACTTAATATGTGTGTGAGGGTTTAAATTTGAGCAAACGAATGAACAAACTCAATAGAAACAACAACAAGATCCGAGCTTTCCCAGTTTCGTATTGAAATATTCTCATGAGAGAAGTTTTCAGTTTCGGCTTTTCCTTGTGCTGCTTCATCGCCTGAGAGAGGAACGTTACATCAATTGTTTGGGTTCATTGGAGGCAAATATTTGCCGCAAACATTTTGAAAGTAAATGTTTGGAACTGTTTGTGGTGAAATTTTGAACTTCTCTTAATTTGTATATCCTGAACTGGTAAGACTTTTCTCGGAACCTTTTGCTAAGAAGTTTGATAACATTGCAAGCCTGTAATTCGGCTCTTATTACTAGCTGGTGCCCGGAACTTCGTACACGATGTAGTTCGTTTTCTTTTAAAAGCCCACAGGTACATGAAATATTTTTTAATAAAAGAAAACTGCGGTTACCGAGGTCAAATTTTTTTAAAATTTTTGTCTGTTTATCTCTGCACGCTAATCTCAGAAAAGACTCAACTGATATGAATGCGGTTTTAACTAATCTATTGATAATTAACTGTATTAAACTATACGATACTTTTTAACCTGAATTTTTTTAGGTTTCTGTGGGATTAAAAAAAAAAACAACTATAGTGCGTACGAAGTTACAGGCACCAGCTAGTATTGAAATAAATACTTGTATCAGTTTCAAATGTATCTAAAAAGACTCAGAACAACTTTTTACAAGTTCTATCAGAACTCAATTCTGCCATCGACCATTTGGTAATTACGATAAGGCAATATCGTTATGATCTTATCAAATCAACTAATTAACGAGCAAAGCCAAGTTCTGCTTAGTCGAAGCGGAGCAAAAGTCTTGCATCAAGTTATGATTGCCGCAAGCATCTTGTTCAGTGTAGCTTGGCTCTATGTTGGGGCCACTAAAGAAGCGATTTATGCAAACAAAGAGTTGTGGCCCATTTACAAACTTAATCATTACATATTATAAAACAAAGTCCCTCGTTGCGTCAGTCTATCTGCATGTAAAAATTTCATGCGATTTTCATGGATTTTCATGCGCTTATCATTATCAACAGAATGATTCCAGAAGAAGGTATAGGCGTATAATTCGTTAAGGTTTTGTGAAACTTGGTTGAAATATGACGATGATTGTTAAAGATGTCGGAGCTTTAATCGAAAACCGCTGCCTAAACCGTTTGAGATATAACTACACAATGTATGGTGGAATTGTTTCTCTTTTATAGGTCTACAAAAATGCGATGGCATATGTCTATCTTTTAAGGATAGCACCACCATACAATTTATGAATAACTTAAGAGCTATAGTAAATTAAAACTGTGCTCTAGGCAATCCCGCTTTCCTGTAAAATTTCCCCCGTGCAAAGCCGGGAGCGAGTCGCTAGTATATGAATATAAAAATGCCACATTACGTACCAAACTATTTGCCTCTTAATAAAAATAAAAATAATAATTTTGATATTATATGTATAGATCGGCACTGTGAACAAGGATTTAGCCGGTAGGAGTCTGGCATAACCCAGCAGCGTTCCCTACGCCGCCAGGTATCCACGGGGATTTCCTAACGTTAAATAAAATTAATAATTAAAAAAAAAAACACGCGTGAATGAGAACGAAGGAAGGGCATATCTCTGATATATGCTATTATTATTATTCTGAGATGAGCATATTTATTTATTTTATTTTAAAATAAATAAACATGCTTCGTTTTCACTATGATCCTTTTTGTTTAGCAATCTAATAAAATATATAATATTTTAATGAAGGTTTTAGTATGTTAAATAGGTATAACCGTGCCGGTATGTCAATTCCAGGCTTTTAATTAACTAACCACTAATATCAATAACAGTTAAATCAACATTTGTTTACAAAAGAGATTCATGTTAATGTGTTGACGTTAGAATATAAACCACAAAACTCAATTTTCAATGTAAATTGCAGTTATGTTAACATTAGACTGATTTGGATATATATTTTATAATTGGACTAGCTGAGCCCGACCACGCTTCGCTGTGGTTTTCTTTGACGTTCAACTGTCAGCGGCTGCCATGACAACGTCTAACTGCCACTTTAAATGTGACAGCGGTTGTCGTTGGCGAGTTAGTTATCCTCGCTTTCGGTAGATGGCGCCGTATAAAGGCGATTTTTCTCGCGAACGAAATTATATTATGCAAAATATAGATAAGATCAATCCTTGAAGCGGATTGCATATTGTGTTATGGAGTTGGGCAGGGCGTCCGTGAAGTCAACTGTGAGGTCCCCAGCGGAAGATCAGCGCTGTATCTGAGTTGTAGCACACACAGCATATGCTGAGTTGGGTGCCTTTTGGGTTGAGACACTGGTGCATGCACTGGCAAGTATGGTACTATTGCCAATACGATTAAGATTGTTCTGATTAAACTTGTATTGTATGTGCTATTTGTGTTGACTCAGTGTTGACTTCTTGTTTCTTTCGTTCAAAATTTCAAGTCAATCCGTCGGCTTATTTTCGAGTTTTTGAGAGATAAACAAACCAACATAACATTTTTATATATATATAATTCAAGGAATTATTTGTTATTAATGTTCATAAATATATAATAAATAAAGATCACAAAGCTATTCAATGATGTTACTATTTTATTATTTATATGAAATAATTTATATTCAATACATAGCCATGTGTGCTGCCTTCAGTCGTAATAGCTACGCTACGCTAAAAGAAAACTTTGTGATTGGTCAAAATTTTATTTTGACGTTACAACAACCAATCACCAAGCTTTCTCTGAGCGTTCTCTATTCGTTTCCGAAGTACGCAACGAAGTGTTTGCATCTTTGCTTGGGGCCCAGGCATTCGAAGACCAAGACGAAGAACGAAGAGATTTCATTAAATTCCACATGTTCGATTGTTGTTACTTCGGTGGTATTTCCATGAAATGGTAACATTAGGTATGTTGCAGCATCAAGTAAGTAGTCTGCGGGACCCCCAACTCCTCAGCAACTTACAGTAGATATAGCGTGCTTAGGTTCATTAGAAACTCGAGGGTTAATTTATAATTTTATATTATAAATTAAAACTATAAATTAATTATAAATTAAAATTATAAATTAACCCTTAATACTCACGTTACCGAAGACGAGGTATTTTATTTATTTGCTCGTTTGCAGTATTTGCTCACAATCGTCTATTTCGTGGCCACAAATTCATAAATTAGAATATGTACGATGTATGGCATCAGCTCGTCTTTGTGTAATGAATGGCTGGTTAGGTTTTAATCCAACGATGTGTTTGCGGCTGAGGATTACTTTAACCTTGACAAGTAAAGTGGTTTA
This sequence comes from Synanthedon myopaeformis, assembly GCA_944738685.1. Classification (NCBI taxonomy): domain Eukaryota; kingdom Metazoa; phylum Arthropoda; class Insecta; order Lepidoptera; family Sesiidae; genus Synanthedon; species Synanthedon myopaeformis. Next base: position 2,141,441 of record OX122938.1, on the reverse strand, counting down.
ATGTATCTATACTTGTTTTAGTGTATATTACGAAGAAAATAAAATTCTACACTCTTATAATAAAAAATGTTATTTGAACTCAAATATTTTCAGTAGCATTTCAATATACAATTCTCTATAATACTGTGCACTTTATCACGGTAGTCTCACGGCTTCTAAGACATCCCATTACACATATAAGATAAAGTGATTACGAATAATATATTCATTCACTACAATAGCTTGATTACATGTGACGTAGAGACACAGGTTGTAAGTGGTGAGCGGCTAGCGACAGAGCTACAGCAAATTAAAATAAATTAAATTAAAGCAATATTTTTTAAATTGTATTTAATTGTACTCGTATATAGTTAGGAGATATTAAATCCATTTTAGTAATCATTTTAAAGTGATAGCACAAGGTTTATTTTTTATTTTTTTTTATTTATTTTTTTATTATGGTTCACAAAACTGGTATACAATTCCATGTAAAAGCAAATAAAAAAACAAGAACATACAAATACAGCAATTAATTCGGAATGTAACCTACTACATGTGAACACAACATACAAAAATAAAATCGTATTAGACAGTGTCATCATTACATGTATTATATTATTAAAAACCATTTAAAGAATTTTTTTTTTTATAATAAAAAAAAAACTATAAGATAAATTAAAACTTTTAAAATTATTAAATTTTTTATAAATAAATAAAATAAAGGAGCGGGATTCATTCAGAACTTGCATATAATTTTTCATTAAGCTGCGTGAACGCAACTAAGTATATTTATAGAAATCTTACAGAATACCACCTTACAGAACTGAATATCTTACATAATATATTTATACCGTGAAATATTAGCACATTGCTGTCGTTTCGGTGAGTAAGGAATGCCAGAGTCCATTACTTTATCCTTTCCTTATCTCTTATCCTTAATCCTTCTATGGTCGGCAACGCACTTGTAGTACATATGGCGTTGCTTGTGTTAAATTCGACGGTATTCACATACGATCATGTGGACAGTCAGCTTGTCTGTCTACCTTAACATAAAAAAATCCATTGACAGGTTACTTAAGGGATTAAATAATCTATTGACAGGTGACTTAAACTTTAAAGAACTTTAAGGAACTTCTTAAACTTTTTTTAAAGACCTTAAAGGATCAAAGAATTTCTTCATAGTAGGTGGATAGCCAATTCCAAGATTGTTTCTTCACTTCTATCATGGGGTTATAGCATATACCCATTTTTTTTTAATTTAATATTTTTTTTTACATCCAAAAAGAATTAATAATAATCCGCTACCGCTTATACATTTGTACCGCAACTGTCGTGTAAGAGTATCACAGATAATTTCATTACCCTTGATAGACTCCTTTAATGCCACAGTCGCGATACATATTAATTTGCGTTCGACTGTAATTACATACAGCGTTAGGATTACAATAATTGGTGGTATGTGGGTGCTGACACGAGAGCTTACAATTTGTGATTATTATCATACACTTAGCTGCTGTTAAATACAAATCTTAGATACAAAATTCAATACGATACGATATTTAAAAAAAATTGTCTTAAATAAATTATCTTTGTATTATAGCGACTCACATTACAAAAATTTCCTCATTTATAGTTTATACATACGTATTTCCATTAGTGAAAACCGCATTAATATTTGTTAGGTGGTTTTTCAGCTTAGCTTAGCTTAAGCAGTCAGCTTGCTTGACTAATTTCGCTTGCTTGAATAATTGGAGTTTACTCCTTAACAATCGATTTTCATATATAATCCCCGGGTATGAAAATTTATGGGAGTAAAATCAAATGTCACTTGTCACACGTTACGCGTTACAGGCTACAATATGCTTCAATATATATTAATTATAATATAATACATACAATATATTATATTAATATGTTTTAATTATATTTATTAAATTATGTAAGGAGTCAACTCCAGTCGTGCGTCGGAGCTGACACACACACACTTTTTTTTTAAGGTTGACAGGCAGACACTACTTGTAGCTGTGTGGCCTATAAAACAAGCAACGCCACAAACGCTGCATCGTGTGCTCCGACTATAATAAGATTAAGGACAAGGAATTAGGATGGGATAGAAAAATGGGCTCTTGCACCCCTAACTCACTCACCGAAACACAACAGCACACATGTTATTTTACGGTGGTCTTCTGTAAAAGGGGGGTTACTGCCGCCAGACGGGCTGCCCAAATTGCTACGAAACGCAGTGTGCCTTGCCGCTACTTTCCAAATCAAGACCAGAAGAGCCACCTTTGACAAGTTCGCTTCCAAAGTTGACTCAAGACCCTTAACAAGCGTTAAGGCAAGCACCCTAATCACTCATCCAATCAATAGGCTCTTTAAAAAATATATTTTAAGTACTAAATATACTAACTATTAATAAACTATATACTAAGTATTAATAAAATATAGCCTATGTTTCTCGCTGATAATGAAGCTTTTTATTTGTGAAAGATGTTTTAAAATGGTCCAGTGGTTTTTGAGTTTAGTCAACAAAAATTCAAATCTTTTCTCTTTATACTCGTAATATTAGTATAGATTAGATCTATTCTATGAATATATTGTATGTTTATTGCTCACTTGAAAAGAGAAAATAATACATGTGTCTTAGTAATTTCATTATTGTTGTTTTTTTTTTTAAATCCGGGTAGGAACCTGCCCTAAGGCGAGACAATATTGAAGTTATCCGAGGATAATAACTCTGCACGAAAAACCAACTTCAAATTGAAGCGAAAAAAAACTAAAGAATGAATGCTGTGAGAATGAATAAGAGAAATGCTGTGATTTTGTATTATAATTAATTAATAAAAATAATATTATTTAATTCGGCTAGTTTAAAATCCATATTCATATGGAACTTTGAAAACTTTGAAATTTTTTTCAAAAAGAAACTTAATTTAGAAATATTATGAAAAAATAATAATTTTTTACATTACCAATATTACCTTAAAAAATATCATAGTGACCTAGTACAACATTTTTGAAACTTCTAGTTTATTATAATAGAAGTAATTATAAAATTGGAAAATGTATCACGAAAAAATATGTTACTGTTTATTTTCAAAACCTTGTGCTCGTACTTAACAACAAAGAAGCTATTCTTCCAACGGCGAGGCATAAAGGGGGCGTAATACTGTAGTACAATGCCTGAAGTGGGACATTTCGTTGTGACCTGGCTCTTGGATAAAAAATTCACAAAGTCACTCGCTAAGAATGCGCATTTCAAATTATTGCGGAACAGATTAACAAAGTTTCATTAGTTGGAAATATGTTTACACTAATAAAAATATTGTTATAGTATTATAGAAAAATCGCTCCTAATATGTGAAAATAACTATCTGCTTCATTCTTTAAATATTCAATCTATCATCATGAAATTTTTCCCTTGCTTGAACATTTCTTAAAGGCGAAGACATCCCAACTAATAATAATATTGATGAACATGAAGACGTTCGTAAGGGCACTGTCGTCACGGCTGGTCGTCTCTACAGGCACTTAATTTGTCAACGTATCGCTCTGACAGTACAGAGAGGTAACGTTGCCAGCATAATAGGCTCCATGCCGCAGGCGGACCTGTTAGTTGCGGATGAGTGTTCGTCCGACCTTCGCTTATAGCGGATGCGGAGCCGAGAGGTTAGTCGGTAGGTCTACCCCACTACCATCTCAGGGCTCCAGTGCGACATAACCCACCGGTGGGTATCCATGATGATTCCTCTTGTAAAAAAAAGGCGGACCTATTAGACCTATAGTATTCGTTTTTTAATTGTTTTGTACTTAAAGATTGATGTTAATTTTATTATAATAATGTTTTATTTATATTAGACTACCTGGTGCCCGCGACTTTGTCCGTGTTGAACGATGAAAGGTAACCCTATGTCCTTTCTGGTGTCCCAAACAACGTGTATGCAAAATTTCATGGTGATCGGTTCAGTAGTTGTTGCGTGAAAGAGTTACAAACATCCATACATCCATATATATATATTATTATTTATATAAACAAGATATTTAGTTTAGATGCAAAGTGTCTTGTTAAATAGATATGGTTCGATGAACACGCGTTGTTGTGCTACCAATCCGAAAATGACAATTGAGTCTTAAATATCACACATCTTCAGGTTATTATAAAGTACCTTAGCAAAATGTTGTTATTTTTGGATATTGATCTGAATAATATTTTTATTTATATATAGTTACTAGCTGTTGCACGCGACTTCGTTCGCGTAACTTTATAAAATATATTCCTATCCCTTAAGTGCACACAGTGTGCAAAATTTTCTTAAAATCGGTTCAGTAGTTTTGGAGTTCATAGGCAACAAATATATACAAATATATAGAGATTACTTTTATAACAGTAGCTGTATACTCCATAAATTTGACTAATATTATAAATTCGAAAGTGAGTTTGTTTGTTTCTTACGCTTTCACGCCTTAACTACTCAACCGATCATAATGAAATGTTGCATACACTATGTCAGGGATATAGAAAAGTACACGGCTTACCTTTCATCGAGCACCTAATAATAACATAAAAAATATATTTTATTATCTGATATTTCAAAAAGTAGGTATTAATACACTAGTTTCAATAAATATCTCATTGATAAAATTTGCGTATAGTGTTTGAATGTACAAAAGACGAATTGTTTCAGAGATAAGGAAAAAAGGTTCCCGACTAAAGCAGCTTTTTCTAAGCTAAGCACGACATTTTAAATGAGAAAGTTGGGAGAGGCATTTCATTAAGTTCGTATAGAGTCCGGTGGCCTATACTTCATGAAAGAGGTAGCCAGTTTCCATTCAAGATGTATGAGGTGCTCGCTTAAGTATTCTATTTCCGCGGCAGCCTTCACGAGATATGTAGTTACATTGAATTATTACTGAAAGGATTCTGGGCTTGGTACAACTAATAATGGACGGTCTTTCAGAAAATTGTGTTATTTTATTTGCTTCGCTTTACTTTTATACTAGCTGGTGCCTGCGTATTCGTCCGCGTTGAAAAATGAAAAATATAACTTCTAAATTGTTTTATATTTGTATACGATTTATAATATATGTATGGATTTTTTTATTAATATTGGGTTTGCTCCTCGTCAGTATCTAGCCGTGCAGGAAAGACGAGGCCGACGATGGAGCGAAAAAATGCCACTCGAACTTTGAAAAGGTTGATTGATAAAAGATTGAAACTATAACTTATTTTTCAAAACATCAGGTATATTATAAAATACTACTATAAAAATTATACTACCCACTACTAGTAAAAAGAGTAAGCTCTCAGTAGCTCCTCTATACTGAAAATGTTGGCGATCTTTTTAGAATATCACTGGCCGTTTTCTATTTTTATTTGAAATTACTGTGTTCTTTTATAATTGTCAACACAGGTGTTGGCACAGATTATTAATCGGTTACAGTGTCGCGTGTTCAATGATTTTTCAAATCTCAAAAATGCCCAACGCGCCTAATGACGTGTTCACTTCAAAAAAAGTGCGTGTGTCAGCTCCGACGCACGACTGGAGTTTACTCATTACGAACGATTATAACATACATTTAAATTTTCACAATTCGAACACGCCGATAGAACAACATTGTTCTTTTTAAAAAAAAAAAATTGTGTAGATGGCACAATATCTCTGAAACTTCAGAGATATTCTAAAATATTCAAAAATAGAACGTACCGCATACTGTGTGACAATTTTGATTTTACTCCCACAAATTTGTTAAAAGTTACCACGGGCTATATGAAAATCGATTCTTAAGGAGTAAACTAAGAAAATAATAACGGCATGTGGTCTGTTTTGTTTCACTGAGTAAGTAAGGTATGCCAGAGCCCATTTCCCTACCTCTTCCTAATCTTTTATCTTAATTATAACTTAATCTTAGATAATGGCTATATGAAACCCATGACTGACCGAAATTTTTTCATCTATAACCGACAATTTGATTTTTTTAGCTTTATTAGAACACTAGCTGGTGCCCGCGACTTCATCCGCGTTGTACGATGAAAGGTACCTTATGTCCTTTCTGGCGTCCCATACAACGTGTATGCAAATTTTCATGGTGATCGGTTCAGTAGTTTTTGCGTGAAAGAGTTACAAACATCCATATATCAAAACACACTTTCGCATTTATAATATTAGTACGGATAATTATGTTGCTTCGACGGTTCGTAAATGTTGTATATATTAATGTCTGTTTGGACCAACGTGACAATAGACATCGGAGACAATGTACGGGCGATTGAAGGCTCAATTGTACGTGAATACGGTTCGCTACGATTCGACGCCATGATTAATGTGGTCACCAATCCATATAATACCAGTATGGTTTCATGAATATCCATGCAGTTCATTGAATTATGACTCTTAAGAGTTGCAGCGTTGGGTGTGTTTTGGCTATATAGCTGGCATATTACTAATATGTTTTTTTTTATACGATACTAAAGTAGAAATACTAAGCGTTCGCAACTCAACATTCGTACATACATTACGCCACTGAAAATTAAACAAATTTTGTTATTTCTAATTAAAAAACAAGACATTTTGACATCTTCATTTTTTTTTCATTACCTAATAATGACCTATGTCGAGTGACTAATAATGAAGGGACACTTGCGATATTTCTTCTATTGTAAAAATAGAAGAAGATTTATTTTTAGATGTTTGTACCTTAATAAGGCAAAAACGGCTGAACGTATTTGGATAATATTTGTCACAGAGATAGTTTATTACGTGGATTAGCACATGGGATACGTTTTATACTGAATTTTTTTTAGGTTCCTGTGGGATTTTATTTTAAAAAATCTAGTGTTATATATATGTAGAATTTTGAATTGTTGATACCTAAAGTTCTTAAATTTTCTTGCTGCCTCTACCGTTTCTTTAGAAATTTTCGCAATTTAGCTTTAATTAATCCATTGGCCTTATTAAAAGCACATACACATATAACTTACATGACTAAAAGCAAAACAAATAAAAGCCAGCAATTACTCTTGTTAATTGATGAGGGAACTGCGGCTTTTACACCTCTCAATATGCATGAAGTAATGTTAGGGTTGTCAATGCTCGAGTTAAAATATTATTTCTGAGCTCATATAGATTTGCCGCCGCAGAAGCACACTTTCTGCTGCAGTACTTTTTGTAATACTAATACGCTGCCGGGTATCCAAGAGGATTTCCCAACGTTAAAAAAGAAGGGTTGCCAACACTTATGTTAAGTAATTAGAACAAAAAAAAAAAAAAACACGAACAGAATGATAAATAGTAATAATAATGTTGGTCCATCTATTACATATTTCAGGTCATTTCTTTTGGCTAAAAAGAGTTACGCTTAGTCTTTATGTTTGTTGTTCATGATTATCTCAAAAACTACGGAACGGCTTTTCATGTGGTTTTCATCTATCAACAGAGTGATTCCTAAGAAAGGTATAAGTGTATATTCGTTTGTGTAAATTGGTGGTATTTTAGAAAAGATATTTAGACGTAAGTATATAGTATTAATATAATATATCAAATTAAATAAGTTAATTACTTTAAGCATTTTATACACACTATAAAAGCTAGTTACACAATACAATTTAAATGAATATTTTAGAAGAGCCTGTCAAAATGTCTATGACGTTTTTATCTTGTTTGTACATGTCGATGAAGTTATTGGGGCGTTATTGTGTGGTTTTTACTTTTGACAAAGTATTATTTCCAATTTAATGTCATAAATTAAAAACTACGAGCGAGAAAACAAATTAAGCGGTCTTTGTACCACCTGCTGTAGTGCAAAATTGCTGCGCGCGAAGCCGGAAACAGGTCGCTAGTATTATTATAACAAAAATATTTTAATAAAATTAAGAGAATCATCCTTGTGCGCGGTTCTGACACTTGACATGACACTATCTTTATAGACTTTGCTTGTGTTTCTTGAATATATAATACATTTATATTCTATTTTTTTCTCTTATTAAGCAGTAGGTTTAATGTATTTGATGTAACTTAGAACTTTCATTGGTGCAGGCTGTGCCTCCTTTAATTGCGTTGGCATCTGCCAAGTGATACTTAACTTAGATGACGACGATTTTGTTATATGCCTGCTTCGTTTGAGGCCTTGTAATAATAAATAAATAAATAAATAAATAAATAAATAAAACGGTTTAAAAAATCGAGTGACAACCCTACGGCCACAATATATAGCCGATGGTTGCGATGAAGAAGTCCGTGAATTCGTTCACGTGATGACCAATTAGCGAGCCTCAAATATGCAGCCGATTTGTTTGGCGAAAATTTTAATACGAGCGCGGTCGCTGCCACCGCAAACCCAATTTGTAGGTGAATAAAATTGCCCATTACCTTTTATTTTTACTCTTATTAAACAGTTGTACGTGTTATTTAATATTTCTCTTAATATACGATGAGTATAGACATAGAATCTTTTGTTTTATAACTCCGTCAATTAAAAAAAAAAAGGAATTAAAAACGACCGAGCTTCTATCGCTCACAAAATATTTCTGTCTATATTCGCATAATGTCGGTATTTAGTAGTAGTTTTACGAAACAACTAGCTGTATTTTTGTTAATTGTTTGTGAAAATAAATAAAGCTTTATTATTATTATTATTTTACTCCCATCACGAAAAGAAATTTCACTTCAATAAGGATGTATTCATAATATCAGCTTCAGGCGTGGACGTAAGGCCTCACGCACAATTTTCCAATAGGACCGATCAGAATGACAGTATTACGTTAACTTAGCCAAAAATGTATTGTAATAATAAAGTTAGGCTATACCTTCGATCCCACGGTCACATCAGAACCCTCTAAGTCCCATCTCTCACACATAAGAGGTCATTAATCACACTGATTTAGGTGTAGACGGCGTTCCATTGAGCCGTCTACGGCGTCTAACTCACCATGATATTTACGAGTTTGGACCGCCTGATCCCGCGTCAATGTCTTTTTGCACGACAACTATTCAAATTAGGTCTATATTTTTAACCCCCAACAATTCACGCGAAAATGGAATTTTATAAGTTTGACGTGTATGTCTGTGGAATCGAAGCTCCCAAACGGATGGGTCGATTTTGATTCGGTTTTTTTGTTTGAAAGCTGACATGATCAGGATCGTTCTTGGCTATAATAGTCGCCTATAACACAAGTAATGTCACAGATGCTGCAAGTCCGCTGCCGACCAAGATAGGATTCAGTATAAGGGATTAGTAAGGAATAGGGAAATGTAAGATTAGTAAGGAATAAGAAATCTATTAAACAATTAAGAATGAAGTAAAAAAATATTAAGACACTCATTCTATATCAAACTTCATGTGTAATAAAGTAGCCAAAATAAGTTTCTTGTGTGTAGCTATTATGATGTTAATTTTTTTTTTGTTATTTTATCAGCAATCAGTCAAAAGAACCATAAACGGATGTGTTATTTATATTTTTTTAAATTGTGAGAGTACCTTCATACAAGAATACCACTCTTATTAATACTGATTAAATTTTAACGCCTTCAGTTACATTTAGCTGGAAGAAAAATTTTTGTCCAGCTCCAGGATGTGTACCCTTTTCAATTTTTTCAGTGGATTGCTGCAAAGAAGCTTTTGGGCTAGCTTATTTGGGTGAGTCCTCAGGAGATTCTTATAATTTTTGCAGGTTTTAGCAATCCCCTCTTATGGTAGGTATATTCGAGAAATGATGCACTTCAGCGTTGGTTATAAACCAGGGTGCCCTGAGAATAGTTTTTAGTATCATACTATTAGTATCATCATCAAACAAATAGTAAGGCATTCTGAGACCGTTTGGTAAGTTAAAATGAAAATATAGGTACCATTATAAAGTTTTAACAGGATCTATTGCTCTTTTCCAGCAACAATAATTTTTTTGTACATTCGTCTCGAACAGACAAATCTATACTCTTAATTAAAAGGTTAAAAAAGAATTTTATTCCCGTGAAAACATTCCATTATGAAGTCTTAACTGAATCTAGATAGTATGTTTGCAGACCTGTAAGGCATTTAAAACTCGGACTTAATACACTCAGGGACATTTTATGTACCTACCGCTATTTACAAATGAATTAACTTACAGAGACTAATATGAATTTATCAAAGATTTTTTCAGAGCAATATGAGTTCACTCATGAGACGATCTGGGATTACATAATCTTTCAATTCATTTATTTATTTCATTCCAAACCTAAAAAATATATTTGTTCACAAATTTCGATGATAACACTTTATTGGCCAATGTGTCAGTTTAGCCATTTTATAAGCATAGTATAAATTGAACATAATTTATAATATAATTTATAAGCATAGTATAATAAATATAATTTACAATTAAATATAAATTGAAGTATGGCCGCATATTCCGCTAAAAAAGTAATATTGGTAACTACTCATCTGATTTAAAAAAAACTTTCACCAATATATGGTTAGAATAGAATCTTAGGATGAATATTTAGGTATATAGGCTAAATATTCCAATAGGGCACCAGCTATCTAAAAATAAAGATCCATTGTTTCGCAAAAGTGTAATGTCTGGAGTTATATTATAAAAATAATAGCCATTTATAAGACATCTTTTTATAAGACCTTCTCCAACTGCCTCCATTTATCTCTTTCTAATGCCACTCTTGTCCAATATGGCACCAAGGCCATAAGAATATCATCTTCCCATCTTCTTATCACTGGACGCCTCTGTCTTCTAACTCCATCTCCTGGATACCATATTTAGCGCTATGTTGCTTTACATATTTTTCAGGCTTTAAATCTCTTATTTTTCAAAGCGGACAAAGTTTCAGGTACCAGCCAGTAAATAGATGAAATTTATTTGTCTTCAAGTGTACAAAACGTTTGTGAGTTTCATATAAAACTTAGGTCGGACATGTTTTCCTTTCATATACGAAGACGGTACGCCATTTAAAATCTCGCGCAAACCCTTTTAAGTGAGACAGACTTCTGTCATATGAGGAGATTTTAACTCAACTTAGTTATTACTTAGATGTTTTCAACCGGATTTATTTATGTAAAGAAATAGGAGGGATACTGTAAAGTTTATATCTTACTAATATTATAAGTGCGAAAGTTTGTGAGGATACATAATACATAGATTCGTGTGAATATTTATTACTCTTTCGCACAAAAATGGCTTAACGGATTTTGATGAAAATTGGCACACAGTTTATTACCTGGATTAACATAAAGGATACTTTTTATCGTTAAAAAATTATCTAAAAATAATAAAGAAATCCGCCACTGTAACTTTGGTGGTGCCCACCATCGTCACAATGATAACCCGCTGGACTAATCTGAAGATTGTCTGAAAATTTCATCAAAATCGGTTCAGCGGTTTTGGAGTCCATATATATACATATAATGTATACACACATTGCCTTTTATATATATAGATTTTAGGATTTTATAATGCACACTGCCAATGTTTGGAACTCCATGCCCGGCGTCTGTGTTTCCGAGCTCATATAACTCAAATCTTTTCAAAGTTCGAGTGAAAAGGCATCTTCTGGGTAAGCTCGCTCCATCATAGACCTCATCTTCGCTACACGGCTAGATGCTGGCCAAGAGCAAACCCATATTTAGTAAAATATATATATATAACTACTTATATAAACTATAATTATACTTATCAACTCTTTCACAAAGGCTTAGAAAGAGCCATTTGTATAGTATTAGCAACCAGGGCCCAGCTTCGTTCGGATGCAATTTTTCTTGCAAATTTGCAATACATTTTTTAAAAATAATATTACAAGGCTGGAGGCCTCTAACATCTAACACGAGGCAGGCATCTAACAAAATCGTTGACATCTAAGTCAAGTAACACTTGGCGGATGCCGATATAGTGCCGATATAGTAGTTTATGAACGAACTAGCTGGTGCTCGCGACTTCGTCCGCGTTGAAAATAAAAAATAAAAGCAGCGCTTGACCTCGTGTTGCTATAACACTTTGGCCAGGCGTTAGGTTTTTATTTTTTATTGATCCCTCGGGATGAAAGGTACTCTATGTCCTTTCTGGTGTACCAGACAACGTGTATGCAAAATTACATGGTGATCGGTTCAGTAGTTTTTGCGTGAAAGAGTTACAAACATCCATACATCCAAACATACTTTCGTATTTATATGGATTATTAGTACGGATATGTATTTTATAGTTAAAATAGTTAAGTGTTACCGTTTCATACATAATTTTTAATTAAAATCTGTTAAGCATCTGAAAACATGATTATCGCCTATGAAATTTTAATTAAAAGCGTATAGCGATGATAATAATAACATCCATCTTTTATCCTTTGTAATGAGGTTATGTGTTGTCTATGGTCGATGCCAAAAAAGCCATTATCCTAACAGAATGGTCTGCGAAATTGTATCGTTAATAAGAGTAAACACTGTTTTAATTTGATTGCAAAATTAATGCCCGTGAGTGTCCAACAATAACTTGCTGCACGTAGCGAACAATATGCACAGGTTTTTATCTAATTTTATAAAATAACTAGCTGTTGCATGCGACTTCGACTGCCTAACTTTATAAAATATAGCCTAATATTACTCGCTGACAATGTAGCTTTCTATAGGTGAAAGAATTTTCAAAATCGGTCCAGTAGTTTTTGTGTTTATTCATTACAAACATACAAATCTTTTTTCTTTATGATATTAGTTTCAGTTATAGTTATAAAATGGTAATAACTATAGTATTATTAATTAAATTTATATATTTTTAAGCTTTCAATTTTCAATCAAAGATCTAGATATAAACGTTGAAAAAGCTTAGTTTTAGGTAATATTGATATTAAGCCCGATATTGGATTTCAGAATAACTTTGCGGTTATTTGAATAGGGTCACCAATAAGACAAGAGGAATATTGGAAAACTAAGTGTAAAATATTCTGGAAATTATTTTATTTTAAACTACTTATTGCTCAAGACTTCGTCCACATGTTCGTATCTTTATAAATTATAGCCTACTTAGCTTTTATCCATGATTTCCTGAATTTTTCGGAAATAGTACTCTATTTATGGATGAAAAGATATACCTTTATTGTACTCCTAACAACCTTATTGTAATTAAATTATGTTGTATTTTTTAGTTTTCGCGTGAAAAACAGTAACCAAAATTCACATTTTACTATCTGTGTACTGTACTTTATACATGCTGTAGTTAGCCTTTTGAAAATCCATATGTGCCAAATTTCATGGAAATCCGTTCAGTCGTAGTAGTCGGCATCACACTTGCAGCACCTTGTGACGTCGCTTGTGATACAGGCGACGGTAGCCACCTACCATCAAGTGGACCGTCATCAGCTTGTCTGCCGACATTAACATGAAAAAGTATGAGTGGCAACCCTGATTGCCAGCTGGTGACGCCATACTATTTGCATTTTGCCGTTACTTTTGTTTTGTTATGGCGGTGCCAAGTGGATTTGGCGTACTCGGTTTCATTTAAGCCATTGCGACATAATTCAGTTCGAACATAACCCTCTTTGACAATTAAATCTACGAGAATATGGCGAACTATAAAATTTTATACTCGTACATTCATATCAACAATTTTATCGTATCAGTGCTCTGTTCTAGATACTATTTCATGTCGCTGAATTTTACAAAGAACTAAACAAAAACAATTTATAATACTATTTATACTTATTATAGTTTTAGCTAATTAAAACGAACATTTTTATTACTGGTTAAGACAACTTTTGAATGACTATTGTAGGGATCTTTATATATATCTTTATAATAAACTCATAAACTACTGGGCCAATTTTTTCACCTGTAGAAAGCTATATCAGCGAGTTATATAGGCTATATTTTAAATATATATATACGCGGACTTAATTGATTTCAAAAAATCTATAGAAAACTATATAGGCTACATTTTAAATATATATATAGCCTATATAGTTTTTTATAGATTTTTTTGAAATCAATTAAGTCCGCATAACTATAAAATATAGCCTATGTTACTCGCTGACATAGCTTTCTACAGGTGAAAGAATTTTTAAAATTGGCCCAGTAGTTTATGAGTTTATTCATTACAAACATACAAATCTTCTGTCTTTATAATATTAGTATTATAGAAGTATAGATATTGGTGCAGATAAATAGATAGTCACACACACTATCTCAATTTGTAATAAAAGTTTGTCATACAAACAATCCACTCTGGATAACTAACATCGCCATTCGTAATGTTGTCCGTGAATATTGTACATTTTTTTTATTTATGTCCATCTTTTACGGCTCGCGTTTTGTGAAGGGGATGAAACTCCCTTTGATATGCGCATACAAAATTAGTTTTAGGAAAACGCGCTGAAGCATTTATTTTTATTTCTACTTCAAATAAAATATATAATCATAGAAAATAAATAACGTAAACGTTTCTGTATTTTTTTCTAATTGAATGTAAAGTCGGGGTATGAAAAGGTTCGTCCCCTTAAAGTCATGTCAAAATTTTATTTCAACCGTCTGTCAATTGTCTCCTTAGTGCTTTGGTTTCAAAAGGTACTAAGGGTCTGCGATTTTATAAATTTGATAAAGACTTGATTACGAATCCTTTGGGATTTAAAATAATAATAAACATTACGACATGACCATCATTGTCTCGATAGTCGTGTCGGCGAACGGTCTTATAGCGAAGAGCCTCGACCAACACCTCAAGAGGCTCTCACTAGATGGCTGGGTCAAGGAAATAGATACAGAAGGCGGTACTTCTTGACACGGCACGAATTGTCAGGAGGTTCCTACTATAGCGGATATCTAGTTCTAAGTCGCATAATCGCGATCACGTAATTGTAAACCCTGTGCTCATACTAAATTTAAGTAATTCCATCGTATTCTTAAGAACTGTGTGATGCAATGAAGAACTCGTAAAACGCAAGAACTGAATTCATCTCGCAGAGTAATCGCATAAAATGTATTATCAAGGATAAATCCTGCAAACCAATTTCATGACGTTAGTCACCCCCGATTACTAGTACATTAGATAAGAGGAAAACAGTAAGTGAACATCAACAAATATTAGATATTTAAAAATATTTAAAAAAATATATAATAATGGAAAAAAAAATACTAGCGACCCGCTCCTGGATTCGCCCGGGGTGCAATTTTTATAAATAAAAATCTTTCTCGTTTATCCCTCTTTCCATATGTGAAAACCTTTAGCATAGAATAGCAAAACTAATGAATGTTTCATTACGAAAATTACGAGTCAGGCGCTAGAGGCACGACCACTTCTACAAAACCAAGCGGTTAAAGGGTAGCTTAAAATATTCGTCCACTGGACATGTTAATGACGAGTAACTCATGTTACCATCTTTTGTCTACTTCACCCACTGGTTTATATTCTGTGCTACTGTGTAGTTTTATGGACTATAAAATTTCTTTTGAATACTCGGTTTATTTCTTTGGGTTAATTTTGTATGAGAGTTTTGAATGACAGAGGCAGTAAAAGATCCTATAAAAGCATACCTCCACAGTAGGTACTACTGTGACGTTTTGATTGAATTACTTCGTTTTTCGAGTTCATAATGACTTTCGTTTACGGTGTCGTAAACATGTTAATGAAAGTAATTGTTTTGAATAATTTACTGAGACAATAATCGAAAATGTAATTTGTATACGTTTTGCCAATAAAGTGCTGACGACGGATTATTTTCTGTTTTTGTCAGGGAATTTAACTGAATTTTAACGTAGGTACGGTAAATTATTTTATAATGGCTGGTGAACTCTGACCTTTTGAAACTCAAATATTCTGAAAGTCTGACGATTTGAAACTCTGACGTTATGGGACCAAATCCCCGCGATTTCGTATACAGTAGTCGCATATGATGTGTAACATCTGACATCTCACAATATTCTTGTTTTATTTCGAATAAAATTCTCCCAATTTTTTGCTAGCAACGGTACGATTTTGCAACACTACGGTGACGTGACTTGCAACACTGAAGTATCAGTTATACCAAATTTCACATCAATCGAACATGTGTAAGTGAAATCTCTTCATTAACTAGGAAATGAGCTGATGGTCTTCAAACGCCTGAACAGAAATTATAGCAAAGAATAATTCCGATCACGTCGGGTTTCAAACAAATAAAACCGGATCAAAATCGGTCAATCCGTTTGTGAGCTACGATGCCACAGACAGATACACAGAAACACTTGTCAAACTTATAACACCCCGTTTTTGCGTCGGGGGTCAATGCGAAATGCTTTTAAATTGTGTCGATAACAATGATGAAAAGTCAATCAATTCGTTACCAGTTTCACATGTTAATCAATTTGTTATATTTCTGCACATTTTATAATTTAATACAAGCCACGTACTCAGTTCAACGCAATGTATTGGTAAAATAACGATTGGCAAGAATATGTTTCAATTAACGTTCAACATTTGATTGACAATTAACAAGTCAAATGACAAAATGTGACGGGCCTAGCGAACTGAATTGAAGAGTATCTATATTATTTCGATGGCCTATAAAATGTGTCCAGTTATGAACTAGCGATATTCTAAGTTTATAAATTACTAGCTGTTGCTTGCGGCTTCGTCCGCGTAACTTAATAAAATATAGTCTATGTTACTCGCTGATAAGTGAAAGAGTTTTTAAAATCGGTCCAGTAGTTTTTGAGTTTATTCATTACAAACAAAAATACAATTAAACTATTTTAATATGTGTAAAAAAAAAAACATAATATCTCTCATTTTTTATTTTACTGAGATAAAAATAGGTTTATTCGAAGGGTGACAATATTATATAGTTTACATTAAGAAACGATGTATTCACAATTTTGTAACTTTAAAAAAATACAGGTCTCCAAAAAATTACCGCAATTAAATGTAAATTACTGCAAAAATAACTCTTTAATGACCTTAAAGCTGCCGAAATCCCAAAGATTAGTATCTTTAACATTTCGCCAACTGTCTAGTTTGGTGACCCCTGAGCTAAGACATGTTTAATGGAAGGAAAAGTAACCGGACCTTTTTTAACATTGGGAAATCCTCTTGGATACCCGGCAGTGTAGGGGACTCTGCGGGGTTTTGCCGGATTCGTACCGGCTAAAACCCAACGACTTTCTAGCGCGGCCGTCGATTGGCTGGGTCGCGGGAACGTTATGACACGAAATCGGTGCCCCGCAAATAAAGTAGTAATAACAACGGTACGAACTGACGCAGTATTTGTGCAGTCATGGTTTTTTTTTTATAAAAGATGGGTTTGCTCTTGACCAACAACCAACTGTGTAGCAAGGATGAGACCTAAGATGGAGCGAGCTCACCCAGAAGATGATTATTCACTAGAACTTTGAAAAGATTTGGTTTATATGAGCTCGGAAATACAGACGCCGGCAGGGAGTTCCAAACCTTGGCAGTGCGTATTATGGTGCAGTCCAACCAATTTGTCTACAGCTTGGTGACCCCTGAGATAAGGCACGTTTAATGGATCCGCCATACCGACGTATGTGATAAGGAATTTCGTAACAAGTACGACATTTTATAGAATTAAAACAATTCCACAGATAAAGTCAAAAAGAACCGCTAGCATTGCGACGAAGATAAAGATGAGAGGTTTGGTGCTATTCTACAATAGGTGACACAACAAATTGGACAGCCATAGTTAGAGTGCAACCGACCGTAAACTCTATTGTATTGACCTGCAACGAATGCACGGAAAGTTGAAACATAAATTGCGCTGCGTCCAAGTTTCGGACCAATCGGTAAAACTCCGTATCCTCGTCGCTTTTAAGTTTACAAGTTCGGCTCCGAATCGGTGCCAAGAAAACTGTCCTAATCTAGACAAATTGATTTCTCTGTTCTAATAATACCCATTGGTGATGTTATTGTCTATAGATATGACTATTGAGGCGTGTGCTCGAGCAACGATGTATGTAGGAAATTAACATGGGAACGAAGTGGAATAAAAAATAAATTATTTATTGCAGTCACCATCGTCCCCACGAGTTTGGGCACCAAGGACACATCTAATGCAAAATTACTCGATTTCATCCCCGCCGCCGCGCCGGGGACAATCTCTCGGGTGCGAAGTGGTATAATCCGTTTTATTATTCATCGAGGTACTACAAGTATGGAATTTGCGTGACAAATGCCAAAGCGGCACATAAAAAGTACGCCTAAACGGAATCATGGCGGAGTCTTGCCTTCGCGCGTCGATGGTAAAAGGTAGTAATGACCATCTTCTACTATTCATTTTAAACTCCAATGTGTTGACGTAAACTCTTGTCATTTTAAGAAAATGTTTCTTTAAATGACAGACGTTTGGTTGGTTTTAAATGACAAATGTCAGAGTTCATGTCACTTTTAAATGTTCCATAAAGTTCGTAGTGTTTTGTATGGCGTGCGAAATCCATAGTTGTAGTACATTGATGGTTTTATTAATATACATAAAAAACATACAGAGTTAATATTATTATAGTCACAAATCATCGGATATCTTTGTTGCTGTTATACTTTTGCCAGGCGATGGATCTTTATTTCTAGATAATCCCTCAGGAACAGTACTTTTTCTGAATGAAAATGCTCTTCCTGTATTCCTGACAATTGTATGCAAAATTTCATGAAGATCGGTTCAGTAGTTAAGGCGTGGAAAGGTAACAGACAGACAGACATAGTAACTTTATAATGTTTGTATGGACTTGCAATATCAAAACGAAACAGTTTAAGAGAACGTAAGAACGTTGTCTTTAAGTCAGAAGATATAATTTTAGTCTACAGTGTGTCTAAAGCATTAACAGCAAACCTAGCTATTAAATAATTAAACTGCTCTAACAAGAAAACAATCTTTATTATGACAGAAGCTGCTTGTAGACACTGAGTACTCGTTCACTCCAGTTACAACGATACGTGGACAAATAGAGCGGAGTCGCTGGCTGCCGGACGTTACATGTATTCTAGTTACGGCTTGAGTATTATATCTCAACTAATTTAATTTGTATTTATACTGTCTAGGTCGATATAGGACGACATACTGACTCCTAATCATTATCATAAAGTATTTCATTTACGGAAAATTTACAGAATATCTTGGGAATTAAATGAAGTACTTAATTAAGATAAGTATAAGCATGAATAACAAATTTATAAATAGAAAATGCACATTTATTTTCATTCCATCAGATGACGCAAATAGCAACTGATTTTTTAAATTTGTTTTTGCGATATCTCATCGTATATTGATTAGTCATATATTTCCTTTTTCAACGCGGACGAAGTCGCGAGCACCAGCTTGTATTTATACATTTTTACAATATTCTATGTAAGGATATCACTAGCGGACCCAGCAAACGTTGACCTACCAACCCAATAAAACATCTGTAACTCAACTATGTTCCAACACATAAATCTTCCCAGCAGTTTAAGAGTAGTTTAGCGACAAACTAATATAGAAGTATTGGGTACGTATATATGTATTCAATATATATGATTACGTAGTTAAGGGCCATTGATTTGAATCGCGTTATAAAATAATTTTATAAATGATTTTTGGTGCTTAAATTTAAAACAGAATAAAATTTCTATTTAGTGTAGTGAAAAAAATGCAATTCTTGAATCACAAAGAAGAGTGTACTCTAATAATTAAATTAGTCTGATTAAAAATATCATACTAATGGATATTATAATATACTCGTACTAATAAAATATTATAAAATTTTCAAGATATACTAGTAATACTTATATATATAGATTTTATATTAGATTTTAGATTTTTTATATAAGTAATAGATTTTTAGATTTTTTCTTTTAATTTGTGGCTTTGAATGTCTTGTCCATAATAAGAATACCGGTTCTCTCTCTTGGAAAGTACACAATTTATGTGAAACGTTTACTTCAAAGTCTACAACTCAATGGGTCTTCGGTGTTACTACAGCAAAATACCTACTCTATTAAATAGAGAATATTTCCTTCTTATTTTATTTTTTAGTATTTGTCTTTTTACAAAACCTAGCTTTTAATACAACTATTTTAAGTGTTCCAAGTGTAAATATAATGTTCAAGGATGGGATTGAATGTCAAAGGTCTCAGACTTAGTGACTTATATTGAAATGACAGCGCCCTTTCGAAGAAATGCCTCAAAGCCTACCGAAAGGGTTGCCAGAATAATAGGGGGAGGTTTTAGTCAGTAGATCACGGGACAGACATAAATATATTATATTCCAGTAAGTTTGTAATTATATCAACCGCTATATCAAGTTTCTAACAAATTTGAATAGAAATCGGGTCGTTCGTTCGTGTGGCATCAGTAACCACATTCTTGACTATAACTCGAAGTCCCAGGCATATATAAAAATATATTGTCATTTATCCTTTGTATATATAACTTGCAGAAAAAAATCAAAGTCGTACGAAGCCATGGGCAAGTCGCTATTATCAAATAACATTTAAAATTTATGAAGATGTTTATTTTCAATTTTACCAACTCGCCATCTTAATTAGTTTAAAAACGCTTCCATTGATATTTCCATCAAAACGTTTCCAAAGAAAACAATTGGATCTCCCAGAAATGCACTCAACAAACTTTCCACTTCATAACTTAAAACGGGTTGAGAGTTTAAGACAACAATCCCTTACAATTCTGCTTTAATTTTACGAGCTGTATTTTCCTTGACTGAAAAAACTGTTATTGTTGCCTTTACAAGAAGCCGTCTCGTTGATGGCAGTAATTTAAATCTAGAAGAAAACTATTTATTTAGTCAATGAAAACATGAGTTAATATGATTTTTATTCATAAGGAGCCGCTGCAACTAGAAAAACTAGAAGCCAAATGTATGGGCTTCTTCGAGGTGCATAGGTGCTTTTTTTATCTAAAAATAAAAAATCAACTTTTTATTTTTCTAATAATAAAAATAAAAAAACAATCAAATAAAATAAAAATAATACAAAAATATATGAGCAATAAAGATAGAGCAAATGTTTTAACAACTAAGATACGGGGGTGGTCAAAACAAGTCGATATTTTGTAAAAGAAAAAAAAAATACAAATTTGTAAGTAAATATTTCTGAAGATTATTTGAGTTTTATTATATAAAAAGCTTGGCTCTGTAAACTCTTAGAAATGGTCTATGGCTGATCTCTGGTCATACTGGATAGAATTTATCCTGGTGACGCGATCCCGTGGGCAAAAATCTACTTTAATATAAGTTCAAAAGTGTTTTATTTTTAAACTTATCAATTAGACAAGGCGAGCAAAACCACTCTTAACATTTTACTTATCATGAAGCTAGGGACCAAGCTACCACCAGATTACTTCTTGTGGACCATTTATCCGTCTATCGTAATTAAATATTATATAAACATGTCACAAGTCAAAACAATATCCTGTTAAATATAACAAGGAAAGATATGATTTTCCTTGAAAATATTAAGGAAGCGAAAAAAATTTTTTTTCCCGAAATTAAAAGGTGCGTAGATTTTACTTTCACAATGCCACGCGTCAAAATAAAAAGAATTTACAAAGTTATCATAACGCTTGTGGCACACGTCGGTTAAGAACGCTGAACATTAAAATTTCATAATATTTAGGGCGACTTTCCACTGGAGATCTGCTAAGATGCGCAGCGAAGTGTTTTTGTAATATTTGTTTTCATTGCTCAGCTTACTCTGCGAGATCGATTCAGAGACGAGGAGATCCATAGACAAACGAAAGTTACCGACATAACCTGGCGAATGAGGCGGTCTATTCAGAACATCAATCGGCCTATAATATATATATTATAAAACTTGGCGACGGTTTGGAAACATCGGCAATTTGGAAGCGCAGCCACGATTGTGGGCTCTCTGTGTGGAGTCTGGAGACTCTGGCGAGTCGACGACGTCGCCAGTAAAATGCACACGAGTAAACTGCGTCTCACTCCCTAATTGTGTCCAACCGGTCGCCAAGACGGTTGCACGCGTGGTTATGTAAGAATAGTTAAAGAATTTTGGAGGATATTTTCTTAAATCTTCATATAGTTTGGAAAAAAAACACCACTTTGGCTTCGATCTGATAAAAAATTATGGAGCCATAATTTCTGGTGAGGTAGCGCCCTAAAGCGCATCGTAAGACGTCTTCTGCCCACAAGGTGGATACTGGATAGTCGATTTACTAAGGACCGCAAGTCGATGGCGGATCCAGTGTGCTACTGACCGGTACTATTGGAAGTTTATGTTGAAGGCTATGTCCAGCATTGAATGTATTTGAAATGCTGATGATGGTATCAAAAGTACAAAATCCTTGAGAAACCGGGAGCGTCCCACTAGTATAAACTAGCCGAATAGTCTGCAGGTACCCGACTTCTTAGCAATTTACAGCTGAATAACGTGTTTGGGCTCATTATAATAGTATCAATAGAATGTTGGACGTTAGTTAAACGTGTGGTCGCAGCGTAGCGCGATTGATAGATTTTTTTCCCTAAAAAGTATATTGTTTTAGAGTGAAAAATAAATGTTTCTTTTCGTTCTTTCTTTCTTTCCAAAGCTAAAATAGTTTGCGACAAATTCTCACTAGATGTGTCGAACTTTGAGCGCCGTATGTCAGTAGGTGTTTGAGCCTCCACCAGATCTCTCAAATTAAATTTTAAGCAAGATAAATCTGAGAACATTAAAATATTTAAATCTTGCTCGTGACGAGTGCGAATAGAGATGGGGAGAGACGGTAGTGGGTGGGTAGGTAGTCTAAATGTGAATCGTTAAGGCATTCTCCTCAAATTTTGTAGCCCACTTTTGTAATCTAAATGATTGGGGTTTATTACGAGGAGCACGTTACGCTTAATTTGAATAATTTTTGAACAAGTATCGAGTCAAGTTTTCGAGTGCGCACGTTAAAAGTTAGCCACCGTGTTCTTCGAGGATGTACGCTTAATGAGTTTTACTTCTTGTAACCATATATGAGTTATAAAATTATTTAAATGAGTTCGCTGCTGATTCGGATTCGTCTTTTTTAAAATTCTCATTTTTAGACATACCTACATACATCCCAATTTTTCTCCCTTATTATGTCACAATATTTAGTAGTTCACTGGCAATCCCTATGGCGTTGGAGGCGTGGGGTTAATAGGCGACAGTATAGTCACTTACTATCAAGTGCCTTCTATTGAGTTGATTATTCCGCAGACTACTTGATGCTGCAGCACCAAGTCAATGTTACTATATCATGGAAATACCACTGAAATAACAGTATACCAAATTTCATATCAATCGCCCCTGTGGAAGTTAGTGAAATCCCTTCTTTAACTAGTAAATGGGCTGATGGTCTTCACAAATCATAGTTAACAACAAACTCGATCATGTCAGCTTTTAAACAAAAATAAAACCGGATAAAAATCGGTTCATCCGTTTGGGAGCTACGATACACAGATGGACAGATACACAGACATACAGACATCTTATAACACCCTGTTTTTGCGTCGGGCGTTAAAAAGTAGAGTATTTACATTATACTGTAACAAAAAATACAAAGTTTTAACAAGGGGAGTAGATCAAAGTAAACAGGTCAATAGGAAACCTCAACACTTATCGATTTAACAGCCAGAAGGCTAGCTTGTTAGCTGTTTCTCGGTGAATAGAAAACAAATTGTGTTTATTAGGAAAAACACAAAATGCGTGCGATCGTGCGAGCAAACAATGCGTTTTCGTCGCGCGATGAAAATGATCGTGCGATGGTCCAACAGAGCTCACTTTCCAATTCGAGCAGCTTACCAAGTAACTTAACCATGAGTTTAAAATGACCGCAATCGCTAGCGAGAGCATAAAATATTTATATGGAAAATTGTCAATTTGACATTGACAGTTGACAGTTTTTCATATAAATGTTTTATATACACTTCTCGCTAGCGAGTGCGGTGATTGTAAACTCACAGTTCATTAATATATAATTCCACGATTACTCGTTAGTTATTGGTAGTAACAATACACTGTCGTAGCCTCCCAACTATGTTCATCATGATAGAGTTGGAACTGGAGAGATTATATGAATGAATGAATTCTTTTATAGCAAATATGTAACTTAAATTATTGTGCGAGTATGTCGGTTTCCTACACAAATCCAGTGGGATCATTGAATACACGCGCCTTACAGAACTTTGTGAAGAAGGTACTATGAAAGAGGTTCGTGTGAACACAGATAACTTTGTGTGAATACGAAGTATGAGTAGACAGTAGTCAAGGTGAGCAAAAAAAGTGACGTCTTACAGGTTTAATGTTTTGTTCGATAAAAATTTTAAACAGAGAATTTTATTATTGATAAAAATAATAGGATTGTTCTTGTAAGTCATATATTGATATGACTTACAAGAACAATCCCAATTTTAGTCACGATCAAAACTCTGTCTGTCTATCTGTCTGTTACCTTTGCACGCCTTAACTACTCAACAGATCACCGTGGTATTTTGCATACTAACGTGTATCAGGGATACAGAAAAGGATATAGGGCACTTTTCATCCAGAAAAAAGTAATATTCCCACGGAAAAAGTAATATTTTTCTTACATTTTCTTACAGGTGGAAACACTGCCTTAAATCATTTCAAAATTTCATTTCATTACAAAAAAATAAATTATATCTACTCTTTATTAGGCATGCTGTGATTTGAAGGGAATTAATATTTAGCAGGTTTGTTCCTTTCCTTGATACGTAAAATGTGCTCGCAACTTTGTAATACATTTCGCCGCTTGTTAACGAACTGAAGAGCATGTCAAAAGTATAAAATATAAATGTAAATGAATTCATGTTGTATTTATAATAACCGTTTTTTTGTACCTATATATTTATTGTAATTGTAATAAATTTAATTTTTCTTGGTAATTGGTGGGTATTAAAAAAGATATTATACCTACCCGTATTTAACTTGTATTTAAAAAATCAATTTAACCTGTCAAGACTAATTCGTGTAAAATATTAAAAGTATAGACAAGACGACTGTGAAGGAAATATTGGAGGGAATTTTTCATCTCTCATAATCCCGCTATTTCGTCGGACACCGGTAAGCCGAGTAATCAATCATTCGCCAATATTATATTTTTAATTTTATTCTTTGGATACTTTATCATCATCTTGTATCAACCAATTTATTTAGTTATTACGCAAAAAAAAAAACAGGTAAAATATTAAAAAAAATTGGTGAACACGACCATGTAAAATATTAATTGTTTTGAGCTTTTTTCTTTTTATTGGAGATGGATTAGCTCTTGGCCAACAACCAACTGTGTAGCAAGGATGAGGCCAATGATGGAGCGAGCTCACCCAGAAGATGCCTATTCACTCGAACTTTGAAAAGATTTGGGTTATATGAGCTCGGAAATACAGACGCCTCAGGGAGTTCCAAATCTTGGCAGTGCGCATTATAGGATGTTTTAAAGCGCTTGGTCCGAAAAAGAGAGATTTCGACAAGATGAGGATGGTAACCAGCCAATACGTCTGTATATCAGATAGAAGAAAGGGGAAGGCGCTATGAGCTCATGCAGCTCCTGAGCACACTCTCCGAAATACATCTTATAAAAGACACATAGACTGGCAACTTTGCGTCTATGTGCCAAGCTCTGCATATTAGTTTTTTGTATTATATGTATACTAGTGGCCCGCTTCCGGCTTCAAAGGTCCACAGCGGACGTATATTATAGCATCTATAAAGTTGTTTGCGTTATAAGGGCGACGGTAGCCACCTACCATCAAGTGGACAGACAAAATGTCTGTCGAGGTTACCATAAAAGAAAAAGAATTAGGCATTAAAGCTTGCTGACACAGAACAAACACAGTTAGTACATAGGAGAGACTAGTAAATGAAGTACAACGTGTAAATGTACTGTGTATTTATTAACTATTTTTTTTTTACACCGATGCAGGGCACGGCACTATTCCATTTTATCAAGATAGATGCAGCAACTCCGAGATCGCATTACAGATGACAAATGAGCCTTTAATATTAGCAATTGAGGAGAAACTTTTGTTCGAAACTTGCTTCGGTATTGAAGATAGTTTGGGATATTGATTTTTTATAACACCTAAAGTGTACACTGTACAGTTAGAAAATGATATGATCTGACTGTGGGGTGCTAGTTGTGAGACGAATTTATATTTTAATTTTTAACTGGTTTTCACCCTCCACTTTACCCGCGTCGCTTTTTCTTAGAAAAAAGTTGAAAATTCAACATAAGCAGAAAAAATAGGCAATATAACGCTTGACATCTTTATTGCCATTACAATTTTCTTAATTTTAGATGATCCCTTGAGAACTTTTTTTTTTGGATGAAAGGCACCCTATGTCCTTGTCCTTTCTTGTGTCCCTGACAACGTGTATGCATAATTTTATGATGATCGGTTGAGTAGTTAAGGCCAATTAAGGCATGAAAAGGTAACAGACATACAGAGTTATTTTCACATTTATAATATTAGTATGGAAGTATGGATTAGTATAATAGATTTAATTCTGTTTTACTATACCAGCGCTTGCATGTTAACGCATAATTTATAAATTTTTGCTCGATATATCCTTCTTCATAGTACGTGACAAGAAAACCAGTTAGATGCACCCTCTGCGTTTTGTATGCAAATATTACGACGGGGAGTACATTGAAACAGGTAAGTTGAAGCTTAAGTAAGATAAGTTAGTGTTTGAGATAAGTAATGAGTGAGTTAATTTAATTAAGTTTTACCAAGCTACAAAGTGGTTTGGATTTGTACACAAATTTTATCAAATATTATGCACATAATGTAGCTACTTAGTATACAGTTTACTAGAATTTGTCCGCAACTTCGTCTGCAACTCGAGGACAGTATTATTTTCCAGATGAAATGTCCTTTTCTGCATCCCTGACAACAAGTTATTAGTCAACTCGTGGGTAATTAACTCGCGGGCGTCAGCGAGTTATCATGTTTGTATTAAACCTATTATTTCGCTAGTCAACTCGCTCGCAATATGTGA
This sequence comes from Synanthedon myopaeformis, assembly GCA_944738685.1. Taxonomy (NCBI): domain Eukaryota; kingdom Metazoa; phylum Arthropoda; class Insecta; order Lepidoptera; family Sesiidae; genus Synanthedon; species Synanthedon myopaeformis. The sequence continues at coordinate 2,114,530 of OX122938.1, read as the reverse complement.
TTCTGTACAGTAGAATGTAAAAATTAAATACTTAACTATTATTGTGAAATCTAGACATTGCTTTAAAATAAAACAAATTATTGTCTTCATAATTTCATATTTCATTCATACAGTCTCGAGTGATATCCATGCTCCCATACTAATATTATAAATGTGAAAGTAACTTTGTCTGTCTGTCTCAACCGATCATCATGAAATTTTGCATACACGTTATCCAGCGACACAAGAAAGGACATAGGTATCCTATCATAGTAGTGTTTTCGAGGGATCATCTAAAATGAAATAAAAAAAACTAACGCCTGGCCAAAGTGTTATAGCAACAAGGGGTCAAGCGTTATATAGCTTATATATTTTTTGTTTTCACGCGGACGAAGTCGCGAGCACCAGCTAGTATTGAATAATGAAGCCCACACAGAATCGAATCGTCCCTTCGGACAACCAACCATTCAGAAATAATTAGGTAAACGGAATACTTCACAGTTATATCCGAAATTTTATATACATAGTATTAAATCTATTTGCGACCCACGTTGCTTCCTTATAGACAATAACCTTTCCTAAAGCAGCTGTCAAATACATGTACGAATAACCCTCCTTTCAAACACGACCCGAAAATTATAAACAGCTTCTGACTTCTCAAAAAGGTCCCGAAGGGTGCCCTTTCCAGTAATAAATCACAAAGAAATCTCGTTCCAATGTAAGAGAGTATATATCAGGGAAAGGGTAAAACAATCCACCGTTTGGATCGAGCAATAACTCAGGCCCACGCCTCTTATCGCCCTGTCGATGTAGACACGCCTTTACAATGTTCGTGATGTTTCCTTACATATTATTTTTAAGAGACAACTAATTCCATAATTTAAATCACAGAGTAAGTAAGATAATACGCAGTAAGTCAGGGCACAGTGCGTACCGCAAGTCATACGCTCTACAACAACGTCAGACGACGTGACAACCTCCTTATTTTCTTACCAGAACTTATGGTATTTTTTTAAATCTATAGTAATATGCCCACCATTTATCAAGTGGAACGTCGTCTTATGTGATGATTTTTATTATACAACTAGCGATCCACCTGCGGCATTATTAAATATGTATGTATAAACTTTTCGTGAAAAGTTGTCTAACTGATGATGAAAACCGTATAAAAATCAATTTCATAGTTTAGGAGGAGTAAGCGGATATAGAGATAAAAAGACAGACGCGGAAAAAAGACAGACGTTACTTGTTTTACACTATGTAAGTATGTGTATATGTAGGTAACAGAACTGTAAACACTCTACATGGTATATAGGGAGCCAAATTGTATAATGAAGACATATTGAAGTGACGAACATTTCAAGGGAGAACAAAAGACCAACCAAGTCACCGGGCAACCATTCATCATTACTACAATAACCTTCAGCACTCGACTTGTGTAAACGCGCCTTGATAGTCCAAGAGTCAGTCGATTTTTTTTCCTTAGGTGGAAATAAAAATACTAAAAAAATGCATTTTTTTATTGAAGAATTTACAAGAAATAGACAACGCAATTACTTTGAAATAAATATTTATTATATTTAAACGTATGGCAGACAAATTGTATTCTTATTTAAGGTTTTATAATTGTTGTTTAAGGTGTTGTTTTAAAATTGTCCGTTAAGGTAAAAATTGTCGTTAAAATTGGAAACCAAGAAGAATTTTATTGAAAATTATTTCGAAAACGGCTCATTACACGCATATGAATTCTGCGCCGATTAATAAGTTAACGTCAGTTTATAAAATTGTATAGTTCATTTTAATACTTGTTTTAATGATAAAAACAAAAAGCCACAATTTTTAGGCCTCCGAGCGATACGATTTGTTTATTACGAGCACTTCACTATGTATTTACGATAGTGTATTACGAATGCTGTACTATTTCACTTTCTATTCATTCGGACATAATCACACTGGTTTATGCAACTAGCTGTTTATTGAACCCTGTAGGCTGTCCCGAACAATACGACTATCAAAAAAACTAAACATAAGTATAAAACATCTGTACAATTTTTATGTTTTCAGCTCTTCGACTGCAATGAACTCGTGAAATTCAGGTGAAAATGTCAATCACCGTATATCCGTGCGAAAAATGCTTTGTTAGCATATAGAAGGTTTTTTTTTTTCAATGAAAAAGCAATTCGTCAAAGCTGAAAGGGCCCAAACGGCTTTGTTGGCGGTGTCATGAGCCACGTTGAAATTACACCAAGCGTCAATTGTTGCGGTTTAAAAATATACGCTTATTTTCAATGCTTTTGATGCCCCAAGGTAATATGTGTATTTTAAACGATTCACAAAAAGAAATATTTTTTAGTTTAAACTTTTTTAGGCACATCGAGCACTTTTGGTATGGGGAAAAAGGACTGAACTCGCGTGACTGTCACGCTTAGTGACGCTCAGTGAAGCTTTTCACAATTATATACTAAGTGACCCCACTATAATCTCGGGAAGAGAGTCAGACATAACACACTGACATAACCCACCTAAATGGAAAAATAAGATAAAATGTATACTATACTGCTATACTATAAAAGTATACCAAGTATATAAAAAAAGAGTTGTTTATCCCGTAGATTACCTACTTGATGCTGCTGCATCAGTTCAAGGTTACCATGTCATAGAAATACCAACGAAGTAAATAAAATCCCTTTACTGCCTGACGCAGTAAATGGGCTGATGGTCTTCAAACGCCTGAACAAATCTTAATAAATCTAAGAACTAACTTCATCATGTTAGTTTTTCCTGCATTTCATAACGGACACACAAATACACACATATAACCACACACATACACACGTCAAATTTACAACACCTAATTTTTGCGTCAGGCGTCGGGAGTTAAAAACTGCAATGGCTACTTGTTGCTTGTTTGTTTTAAAACTTAGGCAACTTAAGTCTTGGTCGAACGGTAATAATATATTGATTCGCTATTAAAAGTTAAGTATTCAAAGTTATTATTCAAACTTAACTACTTAAATACAACAAAGCATGGTTTAGCAAAGAATACGAACGCTCCAAGATAATATTAATATTTTAATGCAATAAAACTAAGTATTGAAATGTAAATTAGGGGCCACCCTTTGCCCTTTGTTTTCCACTGAGAATGAGTCTCACGACTTCTGCGAAATGATAAATTTCGCTTTCTCCTCTCCGTTTCCTGCGACTCTTTTATATAAGAGATTACTCCTAAAGATAAAATAAAAGTAAAGAAAGTTTATTTCTTCTTTTTATGACAAAATATGACGAAAATGACGACAGTCGGTCGTCAGTTTCGATCGTAGAGAGAAACAGAAAAAGGAAGATACGTTTACTCACTATCCACGCGTGGTCCTTATAAACTGAGTCCAGTGGTCTCACTTTCATTCGGTCGCTGAATAATAGTAATGAATATATTATTAGTTATATTTGATATTGAAATTGTAACTGTGGGGATGAGATAAACGGATACAGTTGTATGTTTGTATGTAGCTCATTTGTCGATTACGCTATTACGTAAGAGTAGATTATTTAAGATTACGTAAGAGCGTACCGTATCTTCCTTTTTTTACTTCTATCTACGGTTCCGATGCAGTTGTTGATATACACGCCTAAACCGTACCAAACTACAGCTAGATGCAGCTAGAACCAAAGTTCGCTTAGTTAGAGCATATTACCCTAACTAACCGTTAGGGTAATGGGCTAATGGGTATTATAACGCCCGACATCTTTATCGCTGTGGCGAATGTGACAGCGACAGTGGCCCCGATCGTTTATATTTTTAGATAGATCCCTCGCGAACCTAATATTTTTTCAGGATATAAAGTATTCTATATTTATTTATATATTTATTTATTTATTAAGGTACACCAACAGAAGACACAACAATACAACACAATAATACAGTTTATACATTCGGTCTTGGCCTGGTGTGAATTCCAATGACAGGTATACACAACATTTAACATCAATCACCGACCTTTATGATTATAGAAAATTCTTATACTAAGTTCCAAGGCAATAAACGTTATGCTCACAACACACTCGAATCATAACATACCTATAAATGACATATATATAAGATATTACAAAATATTACAATATACATATACGCACACACACACAACCACACATTCATATATACAATACACACACACACACACACACACACACACACACACACACACACACAACAAATACAATATTACATTTGACAAATTAGGCGACACGTAGCCAATAAGGCTATTCAACATTTGTGAAAGACGGTAGGCATTTCCGTATTTTACGATGAAAGCTTGCCAAACTGTCGTGGTTTATATCAATTTCAGGATTAAGACTACAAATTGAATTAAATTGATTTTTTATCCTAATGATTGGAGCATTACGGCCAATATTTGTTTTGCAAGTTGGATATGAAAACACTTTGAACACGGGATTTCTAGGTACCCTACGTGGAACGCAAAAATCAAGTTCCGACAGGAGTGACGGCGAGTCCGCCAATCCGTGCAGAATCTTGTATAAGAATATAAGATCTAAGAGTTTCCTGCGATCATATAGAGATACCATTTTGAGTAACTGAAGTCGCTGACTATATGGCTGTCTATGCGAAAAGCCTTGGGACACATAAGCTAGATGCCTTGTAAAGGCACGCTGTATGCCCTCAAGTCTTTGGGTATGCGTGGCATAAAACGGGTTCCAGACGACACTAGCGTATTCCAAGTGACTACGAATCAACGCATTATATAATAAGATTATTGTTTTTATTTGGAATCCCTTTGTATTGCGTTTTATGAACCCCATCAAACGAGCTGCTTTCTTAACTATGACATCTATGTGAGACGTAAGTTTCAATTTACTGTCTAATAAAATACCCAAGTCACGCACCTCCTTAACCTTATTAATCCAGGTAATAAACTATGTGTGTGCCAAATTTCATACAAATCTGTTGATCTATTTTTGCGTGATAGAGTAACAAACATCGATAAATCCACTCTCACAAACATTTGCGTTTATAATATTAGTAGGATCAGATATTAACACATTTAATAATACACACAGACAGACGATATGTATACAGTTGTGTGCAATATAATGTTAAAAAAGTGGGCCAATAACGTTTTGTTATATATAAATCACAAGGCACTGGAAATTAGTGGTTGAAACCAATTGGCAGTCGAATATAGCGTTCGAAAGTCCTCGTCCAACGCTCACCACTTGTCAGCCATACCTATTGAGTCCGTGACAAAAATATTGGATTAGACTCGAATTCATTTATAGTTCTTATTAGTGAATGCATGAATTTTTTCTGCAAATTATCGTTTTCTATTTTTATCGTTTTCTTTATAAGTAAAAATCGTATTTAAATCTGTTTTGTGGTTAAGAATAAGTTGGCGGGGAAACAGACAAAGGCAGATAGCAACTAGCTGAACCCGGCCCACTCTTCGCTGCGAGCGGTACTGCACACAACTCATGATGAGTTTTTTTAAAAATAAAAGTAGCCTAATTTACTCTTTACATATATCAATGAATCCGCTAAGCTATTTTTACGTGAAAGAATAACTAACGTAGGTAGGATTTTCAGAAAAAATATATATTAAGAATTAAGTAAAATTATGAAAAAATTCAGTTTTCAACGAAATTTTTTTTAAATTTCTAATCCAGAAGTAACGCCAAGGACGTCTATAGTACGGAGCAATTAGTGTGACGTTGCCAAGTTACCCAAGGTCCCCAGTTTGCCAAGTTCTCAAACCCACCTCCGCTAATGTTTCAAGCGGTTAACACGTGTCAGAGTTTACTTTACTTTGGCTAAGGGGGGACTCTAATTGAACAAGGGTATACAGGGCGTCTATTTCAAACACAGTTGAAACTTTGTCAAAGTACACCGCTTGCATTGTCTGTGAAAGTTTTGTGGAAAATATCTTAATACACTAATATGTAATATTACAAATGCGAAAATTTGTGAGGATGGATAGATGGATGTATTGATGAATGTTTCACGCAAAAACGGCTGAACGAATTTGAATGAAAATTGGCACACAGATACTTTATATCCTGGAAAAATGTTAGGTTCCTGTGGACTAAAGCAACAAATATGCAAGTATAAGGCGAAGAAATAAATTTATTTGTGATCTAGGTAAGTTTCTAACTTCTTTAGGGATTGTTATTCTATCAAATATTTTTAGCCCTGGACTACTACTGCTTCTAAGCGGGTACGGCAATTGGAAATATTTACACCCTGAAAATAAAGAATCTGTTGTACTTTAAACACAACAAAGCATATGGTAATCAATCCACATTTTCATTCAAAACATCGAGATATAATCCCGGTATGCGGCGCGGGTATAGCGCCCAGACGGCCAACGTCATTGAGGACTCCAAGCGCCTTAATATATAAAAACTAAGCCCAAAATAAAGTAGGAACTTAAAGTAGGAAACTGCTACTTAGAAGTAATTATAAAAATGCCAATGTCGATGTGAAATTTTTTTACGAACCCTTCAAAAAGAAAGCTGAACTTTTTAAAGGTGCTGCACAGGAAAATTCTCGTTTCAATGTATATTTCGCAACTTGCGTGTTCGCGGTTCAAAGTGCCTTGAGCTTTTCTGTCAATAAGTGCATACACTGCATTGCGGTGTAAAACCTTTCTAGACCTACCTAAGCAGCATAGGTTTGGAATGACTTTAAAATGCTTTAAAAGTTGCATTTTTAATTGCCAAATATTAAGGGATAATGCGCAGGGCTTAATTATTATTGTATAAAAGCTCTTAAAAAGCTTACAATTTCAATATTTATTTAAAAGTAATATATATATATTTTCGTTTTGGAGTTTACTCCTTAAGAATCGATTTTCATATATAAAGCCCGCCACACATGTAGCTATAATATATATTAATAGGTTTTGCCCGCGACTTCGTCCGCGTCCGATCGCTACCAAACTTCACAGGATAAAAATTTGAATTTTTCAAAGTTCATTTCCAAAGTTGACCCTATTTTTATAGTTTATATTTTATAAAGTTACGCTTGCACCAGCTATAGTATATTATATAGATTAACGTATTATAAAAATATAAAACTTTAGACAGCATTTCGAAACGTTTAAGTCATTTAGAAAAGCTTTGACTTCAACTTAGACTGAAACAACCGTGCATCTCTCATTTCCCCTTGAAATCAGAAAGTCCATTGAAAACGTTTGTTATTCCAAACACAACAAAACCTCAAACGAACAACTTGAAACGAGGCTTCCGTATTTCCGTACGTTCCGTTTCTCGCTGTGCCTATAGAGACATCTGGCAAATGTTTGTCATGTATCGTGTCAGTCATTTCCGCCGCTAACCGGAACATCCGTCGAACCAATAGAGCGAAGCGTGTGTACAATCACGGAAAAAACCTAATATGAAGATTTCATTTAAGCAGTTTTAGTGAAAATAATTAGCTTTATTTAATTTAAATCTTTATCTATTGAAGTCTTATCTTGATAGAAATCCAACGGTTTAAAGTTGTTGATAATTCTGACATACAATATCTCAAAGATACCGGTTCTATTTTCATTATGTATATATATCCAAATATTCTTTAGGTAACAGTCTTTAATATTACTTGCAACTAGTTTTGGGTCTTCTTTAATTATGCGCACAGCGAGGGAATCTAATTATCCTCAGTATTCCCTGTAACATACAGTTTGGGACTGTATGTTACAGGGAAAAAAGAATTTAAAAAATTAACTTGTCTATGATCTTTTTAAAACTAGTCCAATATCACTTATAATCTAAATTCTCTTGGGTAATCATAGATTTCATTCAAATCAAATTAATTCATTTGATTTAATTCAGATGATTTGACAATAATATTTTAATTTTTTTTATCCATAGTAATATCATTTTTTTTTTGTAGGTACTCTGAACCAATCCATGATAAGTAATATTCATCTTTTATATTGTACTCTGCGCAAAATCTTTGGCTTAAGCGACATAGCATTTTGCTACAAGTAAGGATATCATCTCGAAAATAACAATCCTACTGAGGATAACTCAATATTTGAATTACCTTTTAAGACTTCTAATGCGTCATGCCTGTTGTCATTTTGTTAATAAATATATTTGCTATTTATGCTATCACAGATTACCTTTTATGGAAATAAAATTCCTTGTGGATTTGTTCAAAGTTAACAATTTTTGCGTTCGTATTCCTCGACTGTACTTCAATAGTCCAATCTTCGAGTATCTCGCACCGATACTAGAACGTATTTTGCATACGACAATAAAAGCACTAAAACAAATTTATTCCCTATTTCTTTTTTGGAAATGTATTTGCTACCTACGTTTTATTGAGTTATTTTATAATTTTAAGTACTTACTTTTCTCTCGTGAGTTTAAGCTGTCATCACTATAAAGTTTTTAGTTGTTATTTAAAAAAAAAAAAAAATTAGTAGTCAAATTTGAAATATATGTGAACGCAGAGGAATAACTTTCGCTCAGCATTAGGACGTGATATAAGATATCAGATATGTATCTGATTCCTTTCTTAATTCCAATCCTTAATCCTATTTGGTCGGCAGGGCACTTGCAGCACCTGTGGCGTTGCTTGAGTTATAGGTGACGGTAGCCACCTACCATCAAGTAGACCGTCAACCTGTCGAGCTTAAAAAAAAAATTAAAACAGGAGTTGATAAGATAACTCGACGTTCGGCCGTCGCGCGCTTTGAAAAACGTTTTAACAAATTATAAAGGTGCATGCATAAAGCCCATCTAAAGTTTTTTATTAAGGTTTTTTATTGTACTTTTATATTCAGACATTTTCAGGGACTTTTTTGTTTATAATAATTATTAATTGACTGTAAATTGGTTTATTTTTATGATTGACTTCTGATGTAATGTGGTAGTACATGCTAGCGAGTTTGGGCTCAATAGAAAGTCGGGGGTTAGTTTATAATTTTTAATTATAACTATTTTTACTTCAAATGTTACAAATAGTATTTCGGATTAGCTTTGTCGTTTTCATAAAGTTTTCACTCAGCCTGTGTAAACTGTACTTGAGAGAATTTTTTGCCATGCTTAAATCTGATTTAGTGTCCGTAATAAATTTTGCATATTTGCCAGGAAGCGACGCGACGTTGCACATTCGCCACTACTTCAACTGAAATAAGTTTATTTTTTGATATTTTTTTCGTTTGCAAGGGTATTTTTATGAATTCCGCGCATAAAAGACGGGAAATGAAGTGGCGTTCTTCATACATATTCATTGTTTACACAGCATCCTCGAATGCGAAGCTTAACTTTTGTGAAAATTTCAAAAGGTACTTTTAAAAAATAGTGTTTTGAAATGATAGTCCGACAATGAAAAGACTGACAAGATTTTTTATTTTACTTTTACAAGCTGCCCTTTGAATGTTTTTTGGTAAGACTACGCATGAAGGAAGGCACATGAAGGCACGCGCATAAAAAGGATTTCGTTGCTCTGAAATATCTACTCTTTATTTCTTCATACTTATATCGAAATATTTATATATTATTTATATTTTCAGAACATTACAGGCATTATGTAGCAAATAATATTTTTATTTATCTATTTATTTAAAGTTTATTCACATAATATATTATTTTACTTTTAATATAGTTGATGTTAAAATATATTAAAAAAAATTAATATCATTAAACTAAGCCTGTACAAATATAGGGTAATCGAAAGTAAAGTGTATGTAAGTAAGTGTGTATAAGTGCAGTGTACGTGAAATATAAAGGCCTTATTGTTTTTAAAATATATTTGTAAATTATTTGAAAATAGTTTTTTGAAAAATTATCATTTAATACTCGTATAAGAGATTTTTTGTGTACCTATTTAAGACATTGCTAAATAAATTTAAAGTAGGTATATTATAAATGCATAGGTAGAAAAGGGCTTCGTATTTCGTAGGCATCAGTAGAAAGTGGAATTTCGACTTTCATGGAAACTTTGTGCTTAAAAAATACACTTTACTAAATCTTAATTTTCACATTACATAACTTTAAAGTTGATAAAGTAAATAAAATTTAATATTTTTATAAACATATTAAGTAAATGTAAGCTTAATCCACCGGTGAAATGTTATTACAAATACAACTAAAAATCTAAATAATTTTTTATCCCATTATTTTTGGTATCCAAATTCATAGCCGTATTTTTTCTTTGGATATCACAAACTCCTGACTACTTTATGCACTATATGGAACTGGTACGTCCCTCCATACAATAGCCGGACCGTAACCGATAACATCGAAAGCGCAAATATATATTTTAGTGCAAAATTTCGCATTCAACTTTTCACAGATAAACCGGTCTATCTATAAAAATGACAGGCGACGTCTAGTTTACAGCCGAACTTGAAATGGATATTTGAAAAATTTACAGTGAAAACTTTTGTTTTTAGTTCAGTTTTATTTTAATATTTTATTCTCTTCTATATTTTATGCGTATGAAGACGAACTTTAAGCATAAAGAAATCACTGTCTATTTTAAGTAAATAAAATAAAACAATTACTGCACAAAATTGAATTTCTAAAAACCAAACAAAAACTTCGTTGTTTATAGTTAAAAAAAAAAACAGGTTAAAACCTCTTTTCTTTAGCGGAAAAGGATCGAAATCGTTAGATGTATTATGTAGAAGAAGTTAGCGGAGAATGGATCCGATAGAATGGGACACAACTCTAATTTGAAAAAATAAAAAAATATATAGATATTGATTAAAGATATTTACAGCACGTTCTCAGAATAATCAGCGTGGAATAAAAATTTAATTTAGTGAACTTTTTCAATTTAGTGAAAAATATAGACGATAACATCATATCGTCGCATTTTTGCCTACAGTGTAATGTTATAATGAGAAATTATACTCAAAACTACTTATAGGTATTGAGCCCAAATACGTATCTGCAGTTAGTTGCTGACGTGTTGGTTATCTCGCAGACCAAGTACTGCAACATCAGTACCAAATTTCTCATCAATCGTTGTACCTGTGTAAGTTAGTGAAAGCCCTTCGTCAACTAGGAAAAGTCTTCAAGTCTTCAAAATTCAAAATTCATAAATTATATCTAAGAACCATCCCGATTAAGTCAGATTAAAAAAAACCTGATCAAAAACGGTCCATCAATTTCGGAGCTACATTTTCACACACAGATACAAACACACGTCAAACATATAATACCCCGTTTTTGCGTTGGGCGTCGGAGGTTAAAAATGTTTAGTTTGCGATGGACGTCATTATATCTACATACCTTAAACATCTCATCTAAAGAGATTGTCTATCTTTGTCTATCTACAGATAACACACGTTCACCTTGAAAAAGACATCTATAAAACCCAATAATCTCGTTGGAATACTATTATTAAAAATTTCTACTAACAAATTATATTCAGTTGATTTCTCTCTCCTTTAGAGACTTCAATCGTTTATGACCCCAATTCAAAATAAATTAACTTATGGTTCAAAAGGAGGCCTTTGATTCATGAATATTGAATAATTTCATTGGATCCATGCTTTGAATTCGCTTAATATTTAATTGGAAATGGAAATACTGAATTATACGCTGTTATTTCACAATAATAAATTGATAATAATTATCATTAAAACATTAGGAGCCAATCAATCAATTGGACCGACGTCTTGTCTTTTACATAAAGAAATCAGTCAAAGCCTAGTTGCACTGTTTTAGTTCATTTGGTGAATTGTTTCAACTTTAATGATAAGAATTACAATTTCTTTTCGACATAAGGAAATTATATGTTAGGATAAAATAATATATCCTTTAATCCTATTAATATTATAAATGAGAAGGTTTCTAATATGTTTATTTAGGCGTTTGTTACTCAATCAATGTTGGACTGAATGCATTTGGATGAAATTTTTAACGCGTACGAAGTCCTGGTTTAGCTAGTCGTTAATACAAGAAAAGATGTCTATCTCTTATTTTTTGGACGACATGTTTGGTCTAGTGGTTAGTAAACCTAGCTGTTAACCAAACGGTCGCGGGTTCGAATCCCGCTAGGGGCAAATGTTTGTACCTAAGTCACGGATGTTTGTATCTAAAATATGTATGTATTTACAAAAAAAAAATCTATGTAGTACGAGTATAACAACTGTCTGGTATCCATAATCTTGTATTTAGTATCACAGCAGTCTGTCTGGTATCACAGCACCATCTAGTTTCACATTAAGCAACTATAGGATATAGTGTGGTATGTGTGAAGATATTTATTTATTTATTTTATCATATCGGTTATCCGATTTTATTAATTAGGAGTATTATATCTAAGTATCAAAAAAAAAAAAAAAATTAAATCACCAAAGGTTAATTAACTAATTTAATTTGTCTGCATTAATTTTAATACCATATGTTTCTAAAATACATTTCCTGTTTATTTTAAAAAAAAAAATCCTATTAAGTCCAAGGTCCAGCAAAGTTTATGCTTAATGTTGCGCCTTAACTTCCGAGCGAAGAACCGCCTCACCAATAGTTTTCAAGTGAAAATCTTACAGACGAACGTAAATTGTTGTTTGTTGCGGAAATGATTACAAAGTTCATAAATTGCAGCTTGCAACCTAGTCGCAAAGCAACGATGACCTCTCCGCCAAACTTGGTTTAACTGTAAATGCATTTAGCGACAGTACAACAGTGTACACAGTAAAGTTAGGGAACAATAGTACTCAAAGATATGGCTTACCGATGTAGCTGCGCAGAAGACGAATTTTTAAAGCGCGGGAAATACTATCGACCTATCCACACACCTATTATTCGCCAGCTGCCGCCATGTTAGCGTGCGCCGCTTGGCATGTTACGCTCGTGCGAGTGCGACAAAATTAACAGCTGCATTGTATTTTAGATATTGTATTTAACCTTATAGATATTGTATTTAAGGTTAATTGTAAGTTTTAAGCTTTCTTCGTTAATTGTCGGAGCCGTACTTTCTTGCGACTTCGCCCACATAACTTTGTAAAATATAGCTTATGTTACTCGCTGATAATGTAGCTTTCTATACCTAGGTGAAGAATTTTCAAAATCGGTCCAGTAGTTTTTGAGTTTATTCATTACAAACATGCAAATCTTCTCTCTTTAGTATATTAAGTATGCTTATCTACTGCATATTGGACAATATTGTGGCAGAGCCTGTGGGCTGAGCCGTTTACGTGAGAAGACTCGGACAAACGCTAACTGCGTTACATATAATGTTTGGTACCATTGCTCAATAACATTATCATTTCTGTCTAGTGAATGAAATACTGGAACAGTATTTGAACAGTATAACTATGAAGAATCCAGCTCGGATGGGCAGTATTCGGGAAGCTCCGAACATCTTCCGAAATTCCTCAGTGCCTTAAAACAAAAGTTTTCGACGAATGTGTGTTGCCGGTGATTACATAAATGGCGCTGAAACGTGGTCTCTAACTATATGGGCCTCGTAAGATAACCCAACGTCAATCAACGAGGATTGGAGCGGTTATGCTCGGGGTTATCTTTTATGTTATTATTTTATAAGACTGGTATGTGATTAACTTACATGTATTTATATATAATATGCGAAGTTATATGACTTAATTGTATAGTTTGTTTAATTTTTTTCTTCTTATTATTTTTTATTATTCCCATTATACAAATGTAAAATCCTTAATTCGCTGTTAGGTATGTTTGGTTTTTGTATTTAAATTGTATGTTGAGAGCTGTGGATTTTGAGTAAATGTATAAATAAATACTTAAATAAAAGTTACACTGCCAGATCAAATCAGGAATGAGTAGATCCGTAGAGATATGGAAAAATTCCTACTTCTGTATTCCTTACTTATTATCTTCTTATGTTTGGAATTTGTTATTAATACACCGAAATAACATTTTATTAGCACTGTTATTTGACAGTATTCAATAAAAAATTGGTTATTTAAAAAATTTATATACATGTTTCGATTTACTTCTTGGATTCCAATCAGTGTATTCATAAGACTAAAAACTGCTACAAGCTGAAAGTTAGCAAACAACTACATCCGAGTAACGGAAGCTTATTAAGTTAAAATTAAGTTAAATCTTACCTTAGGTTTAGACCACCCGCTGTAGTTTTGTTTTAGTTGTGAGTCCGGATAGTTTTAAATTTTCTTTACAGTCATTGCTAGGTTTGTTTGTTTCTGAGGATAAAACGTTCGTATAATTATAATGTTAAAAGGAAATTAGAATTTGTATTGTTTGCTCATTTGCCATATTTACATAGTATAATTTGAAGTTTCTTCTTATTTTCTTTCTCTTTTTTTTTTTGAGGAAGGATTATCCCTAGCCAACGAAGGCAGTCGGCGAGAGGGTATGTGGAATTCCCCGGCGGGCCTTGTATCACCGGGACTACCCACATGTTTCAACATCGGCGGCTAATATGAGACCCGGGATCACAGCGAGGCTTTATCCTCGGGCCCCATTAACACCGCCATTTCTACTCTTGTGGCGACCCATTGAAACATAAATGGGCCACCACACCTCTCATCTGTTGAGTTTCAGGCGCCAGACGCCTTCCTCCAACGCCCAGACAGACAGCGCCACCGTAATATCCCATAGTGACGCCGACCAGCTCTCGGCTCTGTGTGGGGCAGTCTGTTGGGCTGGAAAACACGTGCCGTAAGTTTAAGTAACCTTCTGTCTGTATGGTCGCTAACTCCTCCTATTCCACGCAATAGATTTTGATGCAGATTTCACCGTCTGATATTTTGTCACTGAATTTTTATATAAAAGTAGGTATATCATTTTGTTATTCTTCTAAATTCATCATAGATACTGAAGTTCCGAGTTTTGCATTAGTATGCCCGACTCCACTGGGACTTCAGTGACCTACGGACTAAAACCTCCCCCTATTCCGATAGCAACCCTTTCGGTAGGCTTAGAGGCTATATACCTACCTACATATCGTAAAACCCAATTAGGTTTTGTTTGGACATGCTGTGTACACGTGTTTTGGGCCTCTGTCTAGTTCATTACAATGTAATCATATATATTCAATGTATTTAATGTCAGTGTCCTGTTTTGTGTACCTTATTAAATAAAAAAAAAATAGTTTTTTCCTGGGTGAAGTCGGGAGCGGGTCGCTCTATAAAACTCGGGTTGATTTGAAACGAAAACACGAGACATTGTTGTGTTGTCTTAATCTGGCACCAAACATCTTTGAGTTATGATTACAAGGAAGATCCTGTGATCTAACCTAATGTGCATGTTGTGTTCAATCATTAACATGCCGATTCAAAGCTCTGCAGTAACTAAAGATCTGTCGCACTACAGCACCATTATTAGTCAAACAGAATGGCTAAATTATATCCTCAATTAGTCACATTGATGGCCCCACAGATTATAGGTGTGTTTGGTGACATACGGAATGAAATTCGCAATAAACCACCGATTTCTAGAATTTCTTTTGAACAGGATATAATACAGCTTATTTTGTTAGCTTACCTGTAAAATGGGAGACGTATATGTTGGAATCTCGGTTAGTTCATTTTCTGCATTGTAAGGCACGGCGAACAGCACTACCGAGTAGTCTATTAGTTACCTACACATTTCTTGTTTAGTTTATAATATATAATAATTAAAGAAATTGATTGCATACACTAATACTAATACTACTCCAAAGATGTTTTTATAAATATAAATAAATATTTTTTTATAATATTTTATAATATTAATTTTTACTTAAAGAATTATATAATTTATATCTTAAGATGAAGTCCACGCGAAGTCGCGGGCATGGGCTTGATGTATTAAAATAATTTTTTAATTGATATTTATTTGAAATATTTTTTTCTACTATTTTAAGCTTATCAGGGAGGTTCATTTTGTAATAGTAAATTTACAAACAGCACATACTTAAAGATGTTGATATTTTATGAAAAAATTAACATATTTTTTTGTCAGCTATAAATGATGAAGTAATGATTATATTAGAAATATTGCCCAAAGTTTAAACTTGAAGCGTTCTCATTTGAAATAATTGTTCGTATATTGTAAAGTGCAGAACTCGTGCTATATCTTTCTCAATACGTCATCAGCGGTCTGTGAGACTATTATACAAACACTATTGTTCATTTAAGGCTGAGTTATGTATCAACGTTATCAGTAATAGTACAGACAGTTACATTTTTATTTTGAACTAATAATTATAATCTTAATGTATAAATGTATTTAATTATAAAACATTCACTATGTCTTGGAAAAGGAGTATTTTGGTATATTATGGATAGGAAAATGGTTTCTGGCAACCCTTACTCACTCACCGAAATACTACAGCATAGTCTAAGTAGTACAGAAGGTCTTCTGTAGGGGCCCCTGCCGTTTGTCAGCACAAATGACTGGGCCACTACTTTCCAGATCTAATTCAGAGCCAACTTGAAAAATTCATTTCCAAAGTCGACCCTGCCGGGAATCGAGCCTGGCAATCCGGGAACAGAACGTTAAGGCAACCACCATAACCACTCATTCAATGGGCTCGTCGTATATCCGCTAACTCCTAAACCACGCAACGGATTTTGAAACCTAATTAAGTTTTTATGGAAGTAGAATAAAAAAATCAACATTTCGCAACCAAATGGTTTATTCGCTAACATTTGTAAAGAGGGATGAACGAGGATTGTTTGTGTATATAAAAAATTGCATCCCGCGTGAATCCGGGAGCGAGTCGCTAGTATTATAGAATATATTTTTAAAGTTTTCTCTATCTATGTTATTTTTACGGACAAGGTTTATTTTCATCTTGTGGTTACTTACTTTGCTTGTAAGGAAGTTGTAAATAAAAACTACAGCATTACTGTTTCAGAATTGCCACTTCTTTGAAGCATAGATTAGTATAGAGTGGCATACGTTAAGTACCTATTTTTTTTACTAAGAATAAAAATAATAGAATATTTTTGTTGTATTTAATTTGACTTAATTTCATATCTAATTTGATCTAATCTAATTTCCATAAAATGGTGGCTTCATACTTATTGAAGTATGGCATCAATGTATTCTTAAGCGCCAGATACACGACGACACTGACACTCGACACAAATGTCGACACTAGTGTCGATTGCGTCCACACGGTAAGCAATTTTTTGTGTCGACATTGGTGTATACATCTAGTGTCCCGGTTCAAGTGTCCTGTCTCCACGGCTGCAACACGGATACTGAGCCACACCGACACTACATCTGCAACTAAGTGTCGCGGCAGTGGACACACATAGACAGTCGATATATACACTGAGTGTCTAGTGTCAAGTGTCATCGTGTATCCCTAGCATTAGCGTTCAAAATCGTCTAAATAGTGGGTGTCTTATCGCTGCCGACATCATCATCATCATCTCAGCCGTAGGACGTCAACTGTAGACCTATCCCATAATTTTTTAAAAGGACCGGTCAGAATCAGCCTGGATTCACCGCCTACCCACGGCCCTTATCAGGTCGTCTGTCCACTTCGTAGGTGGACGCCCTATGCAACGCTTGCTGGTCCTTGGCCTCGAGAACTCGAGAACCTTCTGGCCCCAGCGGCCTATGGCTCTCCGTGTTATTTGTACTGTCCACTGATACTTCAACTTACTTTTACCGTCAGATTTTAAAAAAGGAGTGACCGCTCCTGCTCGGGACCCGACAAGCACACACTCAAAATATCAACAAAGTCAGGAATTCGATTGATTGCATGATATATATGGAAAAAAAATCTGAGAGTCTAGGTATGAAATAGTCGACTTGTCTCCTCTGTATAATGCAGTTTTTCAGTTTAAAGTAATGGCTCGAGATGCGCCCGTTGTTTAAATCTACTGAAAATGTTCTTCTCCTTTAAAGGTTTGCATTTTTGTGAGCAGTCCCTGAAAATACTAGTTTCTCATTTCTTTTGTAAATTAGGATTCTGTTTTTAAAAGTCTCTCCAAGAAACAATATACCATTATGGTCAAGGTTTTTAAATGAAATTCTGCATTTTTATGCCTTTATTTTTATTAATATGAATTATGCTTTTACACAATCAGATATTTAATTTAGTGGTTCAGCATTGCACTTATAACTTACAAGCTGGTGCCGCGACTTCGTCCGCGTTGAAAAAGAAAATATATGATTAATTATTATACTATGAGATATCGCAAAAACAAATTTAAAAAATCTGTTGCTATTTGCGCGATGGCTCAAATAAAAATATAAAATATATAAAAATATAATATATATAAGTAAAATGATGAGATGAAATAATACTTTTTGTCACTGCAGTCTGCCAGTATTATATTTAATGTCACTTTTCACTGCCATATGGCGCTAGAGTTCACGCAAATCGAAATTTTATTATATATATATATATATATATATATATATATATATATATATAAGCGTGATGTTATATAGCCTAAAGCCTTCCTCGATAAATGGACTATCCAACACAAAAATAATTTTTCAATTCGAACCAGTAATTCCTGAGATTAACCCGTTCAACCAAACAAACAAACTCTTCAGCTTTATATATGTATATTATATATGTATATGTATTATGTAGCTTATCTTGAAGCGACTCATGGCTCTTTTGACACGCCTGTAACTTCTAACTACCAGTCGGATTTTCGTACGGTTTTCACTAATGAATTGAATTAATTCTACGCCTAGGAAAATCCTTTAAACATTACATTTACTTTAAAAGTATTATACTTCTCATTTGTACGAAGTATTTTGGAATTTGGAAGTATAATATGGAACCCACAATACGAGAAGCATATAGCTAGAATTGAAAAAATACATAATAAATTTTATTTTATAATCATTAGATTATAAAACAGAAAATATATTCACTGACTATAAAACAAGCGCTTCAAGACACAAACTATATTCATTAAAGGATAGGCGATATTTTATTGACGCAGTCTTCTTATATAAAATAATAAATAATCACATCGATTCTTCATCACTTTTACAAAGTATTCACTTCAATGTACCGAAACTCAGAACAAAATCAAGTGTACATATCATATTCCCTATTGTAGAACTAATCATTCTAAAAATTCCTTCTTTCATCGTTCTAAGTATCACTACAACAAGATTCTGAATGATATTGACATACTTATTTTTTAACAATTTGAATTCTTATAAAAAGAAAATTGGCGAATTACTTTTGAAAAATTAATTTTATCACTTATAGAATATTCTATTCCTTTTTCTTTTTTAGTATTATAATTATTAATATTTTATTTTTTTAATTTAATAAATAAATGTAAAAATATAATTTTTATGATTCTTTAAGCCTATTTGTATATAATCTATAATATATATTTTTTAAATTTATGGCTGTATGTAATCTAAATAAATAAATTAAAAAAAAAAATTAAAAAAATGAAAAGAGAGATAAACGTGGAAGATTATATGTATGTAATAAAGTTTCTCTCTGTATAAGATATGCTTACTAATTCGTGGAAAATGTTTATTTATGTAAATATTTTTTTCTAACTTATTATTTATATATATGGTGTAATTGTTTGTTTTCCCTAGTAAAATAAAATAAAATAAAGATTTCGTTTATATAATTTGTAATCATAATTTAGTGAACAATAAATGAAACATTTTTTCTAAAATTTTTACATTTATTTAATAAAATAGTATATTTTTACAATTATTTTACAAAATACTATATTTTATAAAATACTATATTTTACAAAATACTAATACTATTATTATATTTGCCGTGTTAAAAAGGCATAACATCTTTTCTTTTTAGTTGGAATAATTAAAGTCCATGTTCTATTTAACAAGGTTTCCATTCGAAGAAATAATAAAAGTACTTTTAAAAGTCGTCGTAAACGCAAATTAAAATTTAAATACAAAAGGTCTGATGAGTGAACAGGAACACCGTTTATTTCTTTCTTCTTTCCTAGAGGGAAAAAAATGCTAACCAAAGGAAATTTAATTATAACAAAAGAGTCCCTTGACAATGTGTTTTTCGGTACGAATCAGGCTCTTGTGTTTATTTAGGACGATTGGACGACTGCGTTTAATCGTATTATTATTTGAATTAACTGTTCTTTGCTTTTACTCGTTTTTTTTTTTTTAAATTCAAATAGCTCCGTATAATGTTCAAAGGTGACCAAATTGTATGAGGGCGCCTCTTCTTATCGTTTTAGACTAAGGACTTCTTTTTGAAACGTTGTTCAGATACAGCCATATACAGTATATATCTATAGATAGAATATACAGTAAAGAATTATATAATAATAATAATAATTCAAAATTAGTTCGAGCCTAAAGTATTTTTTATTTTGCTATGTTAAAGTCGCTAGACAGACAGACTAGCTAGTGCCCGAGACTTCGTCCGTTCAAAATGTTATATAGCCTAAAGCCTTTCTCGATAAATGGACACGAATTTTTCAATTCGAACCAGTAGTTCCTGAGATTAACGTGTTCAACCAAACAAACTCTAACAAAGTATAATATTAGTATAGATAGATATATAAATAAGCTTGTAAATATTTACATTTGTCTATTTCATGTCGAATTAATGTAGAAGAAAAATATTTACTTTATGAACAATATAATCTACTCCAATTGCTTGATGTCTTTTGGATATATAGGTACTGTAATATACCTGTATCACCTGACTGATTATTTCCCATACATATTTTACTGTCTCACACATATTCGCACAAAATGTATGAAAGTTTTGGCAAAACAAGAACATCGCATGCTACATAAATATTCGTAACGTGTAAAACTTTAAAAGCGACATTACGTCCTGGTAATACGGTATAAAATAAGAAACAGTAAGTCGACTCTGCCTAATCGTGCACCGACGATCATCAGCTGTTAATGTTTTTCTTTATTGACTGCTTACTTAATGCTTACTAGGTATTAAGATAACTGTATAACTGTGTGTCTATTAAGACTGTGTAACTGTCATTAACTGGGCAACCAGTCTGGCGGCAGTAACCAAACCCTTACAGATGTAGGAGAGTGGACAATGATAACTATCATACTTCATCATATCATATTTATCGAAGTATAAGTACGAAATATGATAGTTTTATCGACCACAAACCGGCATGGTAGGATGTCCACCAACAAGGTTACAGACGACCTGATAAGGGCTGCGGGTCGACGGTGGATCCAGGCTGCTTCTGACCGGTCCTTTTTGAAAATTATGAAGGCAACTTATGACCAACAGTAGACGTCCTACGGCTGAGATAACAAAGTATCAATACATATATAAATAAGGAATTTCAATAGAGTTATACTTCTGTTATTCTCTGTACTGTTGTTCGTATGTCCCTCGTAAATCACCCGACTACACACGCGGATTTTTAATGCCTGAGCGAGCATCCGAATTCTATTTCCCGTTCCCCTCTATCATATTAAGGGAGACAGAGACGAAAGACATTCTGTAGTTTCAAACGTGGACTTTTTGTTAGGAAAAATTTCACTAACAAATATTTCTGATCGCAGTTAAGAACTATTGCTCTTTGTCAAATCGCTCGTGAATACAAAGATGGAATGCGTCTACAAATGTTTCAGATTACAATTTGTTTTCGCATCAATAAGTAGGATAGGTGACATTATATGAACATATGTGATTGCTTTTGTAGTAAAACTACTTTGATGTCATATTGTTAGTTTATTAGTACCCTTTTTATTATACTTTCTCAGGAAATATCAGGTCAATGTAGACCAAATTTATCTGATTTTATTGGAAAATTTATTTCACTTTAAATAACTTAAGAGGAAACTTTTGCGATAAGCCCAGTTCTTGGGGGTCAAATTTGTTAAAAACTAAAAACAACTGTTAACATGAATTTTTTTGAAATTTTTCAAACCTTTAAATATCCGTATCTTTAAAACTATTTGGCCTACCAAGACTAAATTACGCTCATTCAATTGCAAATTTAATCAAATTAAAAAGTGTGCATAATGATTTTTGTCATAATACAGGTCCTTGGTAGTAAAAATCGACAAAAACTGGAAAAAATCCTAAAATTTAATGAATTTAACAATGATCCGAAAGGCTTTTGAGGTTGAAAATAAGGATTTGGTATTACCATTTTATCAGTAGGTATCGACATATAAAAAAATCAGAACTATTTCATATGATGTAAGGTAAAATTTACCATTTCCAATTTACCAGGTATATGATAATTTTAATACTGAAAAAATATTAGAAAGATCGTCTAAAAATATAAAAAATGGACGCCACTCTCGCCACTGTCGTCACATCGATATATATATCGATGAAGTCGCGGGCACCAGGTATTATAATAATATTAATTATTACACAATTAGCACGAAAACTTAATACTTTTACAAATTCAATTATTTATACGGAAACTTTGTTTAAAACTGCAAGTTTTCTTCTTAATTTTCCCTTACATAACATTCAGCAAAAATTCTCGAGTAACATAAATAAAGAAATAAATTTCTTCTCTCAGCTCCTGAAGCATTCACTCGTGCACTGAAAACAGTTCATAAACTTGGCTGCACTGGCGAGTTAGGAAATACTTGTACTGCTTCGTCGGACGTCAACAGAGCGTGAAATCAATTCGTGTGTTCATGTTATACTGTATATTATAACCTTTTTCTTTAAAAGAACTCTTCCATTTAAGACGATTAAATTGGTTAAAATCTTATTTCTTTACGACTTATTACAATGGCACATCGAAATTAACGGGAATTGAGTACTTTAGACCGAGTTAAACTGAGTTAGAATAAAACCTTTTTTTGAAGGCCCCCGGTATGGATATTTTATGAGGAGTAAAATTAATATAAGCGTTAAATAAAAATCGTTATGTTCTACGAAGTGAAAGTGAAAGGTACTTTTGGCTGACACACACATTTTTTTGGTTACATGCGTACTGACCTCTTACAATCGCGATGACATTTTCACGATTTAAGAAAAATCATAATGATTTTATTATAACGTTTTAAAATTGACAAGTCGATAAACGAAACGGAGGTCACGCGTAAAAATTTCTTTAATATAAGTTTAGTTTTTTTTTTTAACGTTTGCAAAATAATTCTCATACCCAGCAGTGATAGGGGACGCTGCGGGATTAAGCAGGACTCCTACTTGCGTGAACAACTTCAGGGCGTCAGACGGGGACATCTGGCGTCCTGAAACACCTATAAATGATATGTGGCGGCTCATGGCCCCCACATAAAAATAGTGAGGCGAACACTCGCCGCGAGTTGAGTCCGGAGCGGACGTAGTGGTGTGTGGGATAGCGGAGGCTGGTCGCGCGTGCCAAAACTAATCGGACGGTCATATTCTGTCATATTCTCATGTTGAAGACCAATTAAAATAGCTAACGTCGTATCCACAAACAAAATTGAATGTGGAATCAATTACAGTCTTAATCCTTCTCCACTTTCCAATGAATTTATCGAGTAAACTTGCCAACAGTTTTAACAAATTCCTCCCCGAATGCGGCGGTGTTAATGCTGAATACAACTTCCGAAAAGATCGATGTAAGGGACCATTCACACAAAATGTGCATTTATTCACTAAGTCAAATTGGTTGCATTAAAAAACGCTTTCTGTAAAAACAATTTTGCAACAAATTTAAGATTTAAAAAAAATATCTTATTGTGTGTGTAATAATTAAAATACTAAGTGGTCCCTTCAATAAAAAATTTAGGAAAAAATTCTCGTAAAAAAAAAATTGTAAAATGAAACCTTAAAATAGTTATTAAATTCAAATTTCGTTTCGCCTGGGAATTTTTTTAATATACACAAGCTTTCCACCTTTTTTTATTAGTGAATATCGAATTAAAATAGATTGAGTGGTTTAGGAGTCTATAGAGGACAAACATACATACTTACATTGATTTTTATATATATAGAAAATTATTAATAGAAGTCACCGGCCTCCGATACAATAACCATCATGTATTAATATGAACTGCGTAATGGAGTGAATCTGATATTGTGGAGTACACGTCGAAGCAAAAACGTTCCAACCCAATGAATTGACTCTCGAACATTGTTGAAGCAATGTGTCTAAAAAGTTTTTCAATAAGACCCGGCCAAAAGGTAAATAGTTCAGAAAGGTTGGCATTCAAACAAGTTACCCCACTGTGGGGGGTCAAATGGGGGGAGGAAAGGGGATTGCAATTATTTCTGTAAATGTGAAAACTTAGGAACAGAGCTAACCCTTAACGATTAACAGTCGAAGGGGGAAGTTGGAAAGATAATTGTGGATGTTAAGCGCAGTCATTATGATAGATGATTGTTGATACTTTCGACAATAACTCAAGAAATCTTTCTTTATTATCATTTATAAGAGATGAAAGGTACACTTCCGCGGTCATAAATTGAGCAGCCATCCTGGCGGCAGTAGTATTATTACCTTCATAAAATCGTGAAATTAATAATTTCTGAACATCTTACTCTTCTTCTTTGTGCTTTAGGCTTCTTTGGGCGCGTTGGGCGCTTTTAGTAACGTCGTGCCGTAACGCTCTGTACCGTAACGCTCTTTGTGACACCCTTAGTGACATTTACCTGTATGAAATAAGCGCCATCTACCCAAATTATAATAATAAGCTTAATTTCGTCAATAGTTTGTTAAGATGAATTGATGAATGAAGCAATATCAAATGAAGTCCTACGACTGGCATTTTTTTTAATGTCCAGGTTGACAGGCTGGCTGACGGTCTACTTGGTAGTAGGTGGCTACAGTCGCCTATAACACCAACGCTTCAAGTGCCATAGGCAAGTCGTTTCAAAGTATATTGAATGTGGCTTAATAATAAAAAACATACATTTTCCTCTTTAATACGAGTCTCACGTGATACCAAGCTATTTGGTTACCAGTATAATGGAGTGTGTAGCAGTTACGCTTTTATATCTCAGCATTAAATTAGCACATATGTTTTACTTTATGACGATTACATTTTCAATGTGAAAATAGCATTTAAGACAAGGACTAACCTCAGTCACCGGCTGGTATAAGATAAAAATTATTAAAAACACTTACTGAAACATAACACAAGCTGTTATTTCTCGGTGAAATCCAGTTTTCCTTGTGATTCCAGCCTGTGTCTTTCCACTCCTGGATGTAGGCCTCTCCCAAGGCTAGCCACCACGCCGATGAAAAAAAAAGAAAGCTCAATTTGTCAATCTCAATTGTGACTTTAATAGTTATCGATCAAAGTATTTGAATGCAACATTCAAAAAGGCGCGTCAACAAAAGCCGTGGTTGCTAAAAACTAAAACTCGGCAATTCGGTCAGAACGTAATTGTTGTCGTGGCGTCGTTAAACGATTTTCAATTTTATTTTGAAGCGTCACCCAAACACTTTTTATAATGGTTTTAACTAAATAAATTTACTTCGTAAGCGGTGTGTGAGTAAGGGATGTCAGAGCCCATTACCCTAACCCAGTAGCCGCACTGGTTAGCCGTGGCGGGGCACCGATGTCGTGTCATAACGTTCAAGCGACCCCGCCCAACAACGTACGCGTGAGTAAGTCGTTGGGTTTTAGCTGGTAGGAATCCGGCATAACCCCGCAGAGTCCCCTACACTGCCGGGTTAGGGAAAGGGTAGCTTATTAACTAGTAGATTAGAGCTAGTAGAATAAACGAACTAAGTTCACAATAAGTTACCAAAGTAGCCTTTTGGTACTTCTGTACAATGGTACCGAGTACTGAACGGCCATTTTTTTGTCTGAAAAAGATATATTTTTTTAAAAACCGATGACAATCTTTTCTTTCTTTCTTTTTTTTTCTGCACACATAATATCCTATTATCTAATGCTTAAAAGAGACGACTCTAACTTTTATTATTATAAACCATTTTTACTACAATTTCCAAATGTATATTCAGTCCTATCTCTTTTCTGACAAATAAAGACCTTACATGTCAAACTTATAACACCCCGTTTTTGCGCCGGACGTGGGTGTAAAATTGCGAATTCATGTCCAATTTAATATAACTTAAATACATTGGGATATTGTGTTTATCTACAAATTTCTGCTCATAGAACACAAAACGCGACTAAAACATTATCACAACGTCGATAGTAAACTGTGACATAATAGATTATCCGTTTCATATGCAAAATGCAATATGTTTGCGGTTCTGCATGACTAGATTAGGATATTGTTTACAGGGCCGACGCATATGTTGCAAAATGGACGCTATTGTAATTAAAGGTGCTATATTTTGGTTTCACATGTTTGAGACGCAAATTTTACCGAAAATACGAAATCAGTGGACTGTTCGGGGATTTAGAGCAAATTTAATCGATAGTCAGATACAATAGTCAGATCCTGGCTGAAGAATTTTAGAGATTGGTTCGGATAAAGCACACGCTCCCTGTTTCGCGCAGCAGCTTCCAAGGTTAAGATAGCCATGATGGTCGCCAACCTTCGTAGAGAAGTGGCACGTTAAGAAGAAGAAGTCAGAAACAAGCTATAATTAAAATTATAAATTAACTCCAGACTTATACCATGTCGTGGAAATACCACCGAAGTAACAGACTCTCTTCAGTCTTACACTCCTGAAGGAGGAGCGGTCGTGGTTATGAAAAGAGCCTCCGCGAGTCTTCTCCATTTCTTTCTATCACAGTATAAAAATATATAGGTACTTATATGTTTCTATATAATAATAAAATAATGCTTTTATGTTATTTAATTTTTAATTAATCAAACGCAAGTTCACACTAAAAACTTCAATTTAGGAACAATACACTTCATAAATCATAAAGGAAAAACTTCCGTTTGGGAATTAAGTTTCTACAGGCGGACACACACATACACACACACACACACACACACACACACACTCACACACACACACACACACACACACACACACACACACACACACACACACACACACACACACACATCCATCCGCATAGAAGCTATGATGCCACAGACAGAGACACAGGTCAAACTTATAACATTTCGTTTTGCGTCGGAGTTTAAAAACAATTAACTTTAAGGTTCAAATGTATTTGAGTGTAAAGTGTGCTATCAAAATGTGAATCGCTCGCAACATAGAGTGCTATAAAAGCTGCAACAAATGACATATTCTTGCCAAAATTCGACTGATGGACGTTAATTAAACCAAAAATTCCATATAACACCCATTAAATCATACTGCGAGCTGCCTAAATCTGTTATGTAGTAGCGTTAGCAAAAACTTAGTTAAATTTTGTGAAGGAAAGAATTCAGAAGTATGCATAAATAGTTAAGACGTTAACAGATGGCGCAATTTTTACTTCTAACGTGCAGTCCTATGACCGACAGTTTTTTTATTATGTAGAAACCATCAGACAGGCTGATGTTCCACTTGATGGTAAGCGGCTACCGTCGCCTATAACACAAGTAACGCCACTGGTGTTGCAAGTGCGCTGCCGACCATAGTAAGATTAAGGATAAAGATTAGGATGGGATAGGGAAATGGGCTCTAGTATACCTTACTCACTTATCGCAATACAACGACACACATGCCACGCAATACACATTTCACGTTTGTCTTCTGTAAGGGTTTGGTTACTGCCGCCAGACGGGATGCACGTGCATTCCTATGACCGACAGTTTTTTTATTATGTAGAAACCATCAGACAGGCTGATGTTCCACTTGATGGTAAGCGGCTACCGTCGCCTATAACACAAGTAACGCCACTGGTGTTGCAAGTGCGCTGCCGACCATAGTAAGATTAAGGATAAAGATTAGGATGGGATAGGGAAATGGGCTCTAGTATACCTTACTCACTTATCGCAATACAACGACACACATGCCACGCAATACACATTTCACGTTTGTCTTCTGTAAGGGTTTGGTTACTGCCGCCAGACGGGTTCCCCAAATGAATGCGAAATGCAATAAATTTATATAATACATTGTGCAAGTGGAGCTTAAGAACATTTAAATTACACAATCATAAATAGATGGCAAAAGAGGAACGACGAGAAAAAAATCTTGCGCTTCAGAAAAAAACCTTCATAATCTTCCTTACTAAAACAATCTGCAACACCAACTTAAAGAAATAGTTAAGGGATTTGAGCAATAAAAATACTTCTTCTGTCGGTACCGCAACAAAATAACAGTTTATGTGGATTGGCACAGGTCCAGGATCTGAGCCTTGTATCAGACAGTGGAAACGCCTAATGTACTCATCAAGTCATAAGCGTTAGCGTATCACTACTAGCTGACATTCAATATAGCTATATATTTATGTAGTTAGAGTCCGTATCAAACAACTATTGACCTCTGAAGTTGCGTGGCAATAGCCAAAAACAGTACCTCTACCATGACCACACTCGCTAGCTAGAGCGTAAAATATTTATATGGAAAATTGTCAATTTGACATTGACAGTTGACACTTTTTACGCTCTCGATAGCGAGTGCGGTCATTGTAAACTCATTGTAAAGGTACAGGTTTCAGCGGTAACGTTCGTTTGACTGTTGCACGAATTAACGCCGGTAACAACTTCAGAGGTCTATTGTTTGTTGATAGTTGTTTGATACGGACTCTAATTGATTGAATAAAGCCTGGTAAAAGCGATCACAGTGAAATTGGTACTTTGTGTACATTACAAGGAGCAACAGCATTGATGGTATCAATGGGGAAATGTATCATTTGTCATTATTACAGTGATATCTACAGCAGGTGAGGCCTGTCCTATAAATGATCTATGTCTAAGGTTACCAAATATGTATTTCATTTACGTGACATCAGTCAGTGCAATAATATTGCATTAAGATATTTAAATTTAAAAAATGCTAATAAAAGGATGCTTTCAGAGTGTGTGCGTGTTAGGGTGTACCTACGAGGGTATGTGCAGGTGTGTGCGCGTGCGTGTGTGTGAATGCGAGTAGCAGCATACGTGATAGAAAGTCATAAAATATTTTAATTTATTTTTATGATTAACAGTCATGTGAGTTCTCTTAGTAGTCTTTCGAGTTTGACATAAGAAAATGTGGGAATCCACTTCATAACTTTTCTTTTGGTATAATGATGACTAGATTTTTCTAACAAGCTGAGTCCATTTTTGAATATTACAATTAGTACTCTAATTATATTATGTGTATGCTACAGAATGAATGATAAACGACGATATAAGGCCATATATAAAATTAATGGAAACCCTACCAGCTTCTGACTTAAGCCGAACCAAAACAACTCAGTCCTAATTTGAGAGCTCGTGAAAATGTATAGAATTTATTCTTTTATTTGCCTATCCATATATTATTACGCTAGCAAAAAGGCATTTATTTAATAAATTCTATTGCTGATCCTGTACACAAATATTTTATTCGGGAACGTATTTTGTACTAGTATTTTAATTGTTAAGAATTTTTTTCTCAGAGATCTAGATATCCATGCAGGCTATCGTCATTTAAAGAGCAAAACCATAAGAAACGCAAGTGAGAGAAAAAGAGACTGATTTTAGATGATTAGATTAGAAAATTTTCTACGTTTTGTTATTTTATAGTAAAACTAGCGAACCGCCCCGGCTTCACACTGATGTATTTTGTACAATGCAGATGTATATTTTTCAAGAACAAAGCAATTTTATTTTAAACAGAATAAAAGCCGTTTAAACGAATTAATTATACCACAGTAACAGCGAAGAAGATAACATAAATATATATATTGAAATTTACATAAGAGAATTTTACACTATATTTTCACTAGAAATATCTCCTGAGGCAATATCACCGTTAAAATACGAAATAAATTATGACTTGGAATGTGGAGCAATTGTTATTACAATTCGCTATATTTTCAACCCTCTTCAACAAGCCAGATACGAAACTAATTGAAAGAAAATAGAGTATGACGTAGAACCGACGAACGCGATGGGAAAGAAATTGTTAAAGATAATTCAACAGTAATTATGTAGGGATATTTTTTTCGCATTTTTCAATAGCATTCTCTGCATTTTTAGCTGAGAACATTTCTATTGTTTTAGAGTTTATCAATCTGTGGGACAACGTTACTTCCGACTTGGCTAACGCCCAGACGTCTAACACTATGTGGAATATTTACTGCACGTACCCACAAAACCAATTGGGGTAGGACAATAGAGGTTCATTCTTTTTGTGAGCTAAACATGAAAATTTCTGAATGTAAATTTAAAAGCTGTTCTACAGTCGTGATCTAAGTGGATTCTCATGTCTTCTTCTTATTATTATTGGTCGCTTCACTTATCAGAGTGGTCGTGATTGTCACATTCCGCTACCTTTGCCTGCTGGCCGTTAATCGGCAGTACATTTTGTATTCAAATAACTAACTAGTATGGATCATGTCATCTGAATTATTATACTAACCTTGCGCAGCGTGTACTGTGATCAAGAAGGCGGTTGCCCCGGGCTGATTCTGGTCATTGAACACCGATTTTTATAATGATTATTAATCCTATCTGAATCAGGGTAATTTCGCATTCATGTGGGCTCAATGTTTCGGTAATTTTTTATCACGAATAACTACAAATAACACTTTCTTGTTGCTGCCATTGGAAAATTTGCAATATTTCGAAACAACATGAAAAGTTTCAAGTCGACCCGCTTCCGGCTTCGCACAGGTGCAAGCTTTTCCATTAGTGAAATACGCATTAAAATTCTTAAATTGTTTAAAAGATCTAAGCCTATATACAGAGAGACAGACGTCTGGAAGCGACTTTATTTTATACTTTATAAAGATTATAGATACGATGGTGGCATTATTATACAGCTGTTTTATGTAGAAATCAGAACGTGATTTGCCCCTCCACTACAATTGATATGATTCAATATGATTGTCCCATAATACTCGTATACTGTAATCACTTAAAAGGAAATATTGTCGATTCTACTTACATAAAATCCCCAGGCTACTCTTAACCTCCCCAGCTTGGTGATTCAGAGAAATATCTGCGTGTTTTATTATTTCCTATTATCGACAGTTAATTAGTGTTAGTACGACTATCAAACGTTTCATCGCGTCAAAGTGAACTTATTTCTTACTTTTTAGATTCCTACTTTTTTAAAAAAAAGTTAGACATTGATTTCCTTTGAGATCGTTCTTGGGAAATTCTTGTAGAGTGTTAGTCGTTTGGAATTCTCGATGTTTCTATCTCTTTTTCAGTTTAAAGGTTCAAGAATTCATTTTTAATTTTAAATAGAAAGTAAGTCTTTTTATTTGATCATAGAAACTTTCTTATGTAAGCTGTAAAAGTACATGTGTTTATGGGAGCATAGAAAAATTCGGAATATTTATTCCACTTAATTCATGTTAAAGACGTTATTTTTTAAACTAAATTTTTAGTTTCATTTACAAACCCCAAAAGTAGATTTCTTTTTCGGTCCATTTGATGGTAGGTGGCTCACCATCGCCTATAACACAAGCAACGCCACAGGTATGCAAGTGCGCTGCTGACCATAGTAGGATTGGGTTAAAGGGATTGGGAGGGAACAGGGAAAAAACACAACAGCACACATGCTGTTATTTCACGGTGGTCTTCTGTAAAAGACTGGTTACTGCCGCCAGACGGGCTGCCAAAATATCTACGAAACACAGTGTGCCTCGCCACTACTTGCCAGATCCAGACCAGAGCCATTTAATAATAATTTAAGATGTTCATTTTAAAAGTCGGGTCTGTCGGAAATTGCAACCGAGACCCTTGTGGCAGAGCGTTAAAGCAAGCAACTTAATCACTCAAACATGGGGCTTGTCAAAATTATGATTGGTTTTGTCTAAAAATATGAAGAAAAAATCAATCTATACCAGTATTATAAAGAGAAGATTTGTATTTTTGTATGTTTGTAATGAATGAACTCAAAAATTACCGGGCCGATTTTAAAAATTCTTTCACCTATAAGAAGCTACATTATCAGCGAGTAACATAGGCCATATTTTATAAAGTTACGCGGACAAAATCGCGTGCAACAGCTATTAATCAATATAGAGGATTTACAAAAGACTGACGAATTGAGATTATTCAAGTTATGTAGCTGGGAGTTCGTAATACGCCTAATATCAGTGTTTGACTACGACATATCAAAGTGATAATAGTGTATTCACACGTACATAAACAATTAATAAATGAACGTTGCCAAAGCCTCTGTCTTCATCATGAAATATTAACTCTATGAGTGACATTTCGAATTCTCAAGGCAGCCGCAAACGGCTCTTTGTACTGCCTCGCAGATGTTTGTCCAAACTAGGCAATTCAATAACCACGTGACATACAGACACAGAGACCGGCGAATGTTGTAAATGAACTGAACTTTTACTTACACACTAGCTGCGACTTCGCATGTGTGGTTCTAGAATAGCACGTATTGTTTCAATTAACTTTTTTGATTTTAAGCCGATTGATATTAAACCAATACAAAATTTACAGAAAGTTTGCTAGTAATGCGTCAGTGAAAATCCGCATTCAAAACGGTTAAGCCATTTCTGACCTCTGTTAACCTGTTCCATTGATTGAAGCAAATACACTGGACCGCAAAGTAAAAGGGCCGGTTAGAAAATCTTCAATAGGTTAGAAAAAGCTTTATGAAATAAAGACTAAGTTAAAGCTAAACTAAATCAATTTTATTTTTATTTAAGCACAACTTCAACTTAGGAAACTTAGGCGGGGTCAACTTAGGAAATGAACTTTTCAAAGTTGGCAGTGGTCTGGATTTGGAAAGTAGTGGCAGGGAGTTCGTTTTTCGCAGTCATTTGGGCAACCCATCTGGCGGTAGTAACCATCCCTGTTGTATTTCGGGGAGTGAGCAAGGGATGAAAGCGCACACTTGTAGCAACTATGGCGTTGCTTGTGTTATCCCTTCGTTAGTTTTCTTTCTTCAAAATAAGTGTTCTAATATGTATCTCTTTCGGCATCTCTCACTATACTACATAATGTCTTCTATTCAGCAGTGTGTCCAAGAAAATGTACAGAATTCCGCATTATATCTAACCGCCACTTATTCGTCTAAAAGATGTCTTATGTCAAAGCATCAAGTTTCATTTTCAAAGTATAGACGTAACTTTGTAAATCTATAATGATGACCTTTTATGCGTTCCCGCCTCTCCGAAAAGGATAGGGTTTAGGACTGAATCAATGTCCGTAACGGGTTGTAAGACGTTTGTCGGATTTAAATCAACATTTCAACGGGATTGGATAACTGTGTCTTTTGAGCATATGGATCATGACAGAGGTTTTCAAGTTCAACAAAATATTTTCATAGGGAAAAGTGTTTCTTATTAGATAACGTGGTTGAAGTTACAGGTGTTTGATCACAATAACTTGCAGAAATAAGAACCTAGGCGAAGGAGCTAAGCTCGGTATTTTTTTTTTGACATGAATACTATAGTGGGAGGCAATTCTGAAAACTGATAATGATAAAACGGGAGATACATTTTGATGCTGTAGCTACATATCAAAGATTTTTTGGGTATATATAGTATCTACTTATATTTGAATTCGTTGAATATATACATATTCATGTAAAACACACGGCCGTGTCCACGACACAGCCACACCTCATTTTTTTGGCGACGTGAATGTAAGATCGCCTCAATAATAACATTGCAGTCCCGGTTTTTTAATTTTTTTATTATATAAGGAGAGAAAATCCATCATTGGATGCTTAACCTGTCTAGCTAGTTAAGTAGTGCCGGACTCCTACTGGCTAAAACCTCTCCTGTCTCCCAGTTAACCATGTTAACTTTGTTTGCCTTACAAATTCGCTTCTTCATCTCCAGAACTCCAGAACAGATCTTGCTTATTAGATTGACACCCCGGTTAAAAGCGCGTACAACGGTACACTAGCCACATCTTTAAAAAAATATTATCTGGTGATTGAGAAGGAATTTTGTATAACGGCTGGGTAAGTGTGTCTAAAATTTTCTAATACCTATTATAATGTTTCATATTAAGAGACGTAGCAACAAAATTTTAAAAAAGCCGCACATTACATAGGATGACAGGCTCTGATCCTGGTACCTACATCTAAAACTCGAAGCGTTAGTAAATGTAATGGTTACCCCATTACATTTCCTATACGTCATAATATTATGTAACAGTGTATTAACATTGTCTTACAACGTAATAATGTTGGGGCAAATGGGAATTATATCATCGAAAACATTATCTTGAAACAATTATTGTGACTGTCATGTTCATGCAACCGTTCGTAATATCCCTGCGTCGTTCATACTGGCGAAACTAATACCGCTCAGACCGCGCAGCTAAGCGATTTGCTATCAAAGTAGTCATAGATTTTTCGCTTACTACGCCTCAAATTCCATTACTCTTATTACTCATACGTAAGCTCAGTGCGCAGTGGAGGTATTTTTATTATAGGAAAATTATAATACTTATGTTATGGGTTACGTTTATGTGCCAAAATGAAATTTATACTTATTGTTAGTGTTTGCTAAATTACTCTGTGACGTTACAAAATAAAGTACTCTGTGGCGTTACAATATAAAGTACTCTGTGGCATGACATTAAAAACGTAATCGAACAGTTTGACGATCGCGTCGGCGAAGGGTGGTCGTTGTCGTATGTCCGCGCATGGTTTTAATTAATGTACCCGAAGTAGAGAATGATAATAGTACCTATGTAATATGTACTAACTTGTGCCTACGATTACGTCCGAGTTGAAAATGGAAAAAATATAACATTTGAGAAAATATTACAATGAGTATAAATATAACGCCCGGCATCTTTATCACTATGACGACGGTGGCGTCGCTACCGCCTGCAATTTTTTCGTATTGCAATTGCAAATTGTGTACATATCCTCATTGATGTCCTTTTAAGAAGTTAGCGAATAATATGTAGAGATTAAGGTTTTGATTCTCGAATACATTATTTTAATGTATCTCTTAAGATTTAGCCTACGTAAGCTATATAAATTTATTGTAAATATTTATGCTATGTTATAGGTATATGTGTTTTTTAACAAAAAAATAACTACACCATAGACGCTGCCTTATGCTTACAATGCGTCAGAATCTACGTACGCTGTTTCAATTTGTGGAAGCGAAAGAGTTTGCGGACGCCGCACTTCTGTCTGTTCAATAAAAACACTCTACACATAGAAAATTAAATAAATTTCAGTAAACTCTTTGAGAACTTGTTATGAAATGTCTTTATTTGTTTGAAAGTATGATTCCATTTATTTTTATAAGGCCTTTTCCTTTTACATTAGATTACATTTCGATGTCATTCACATAACCCTTCCTTATTCCTTATGTTTTATCCTACTTTATGATTTGCCTTATGCTACCTTATGTTTTACCTTACCTATGTTTATTTATGTTTGGGCACGGCACACTGTGTTTCGCTGTCATTTGGGCAGCCCATCTGGCCGAAGTAACCAGCGTGAAATGACAGCACGGTTGCTGTTGCGTTTCGGTGAGTGAGTCAGGGTTGCCAGAGCCCATTTCCGTATACCTTCTCAATACCTTATTACCCTTAATGCCCTTAAGTCGGCAGCGCACTTGCAGCACCTATTATCAAGTGGATCGTCAGCCTGTCTGCCTACCTTAAGTAGGTAGATCTTTTAAACTGCGCAACGAATTTTAATGCGGTTTTCACTAATAAAAAGAGAGGAAGGTTTTTATGTATAATTTGCAGAATAAATTTGTACCCTTGCGAAACTAGGATGCGAAAGTTTGTATATTTAGATGTATGTTCCTTTATCACGCAAAAACGGTTAAACAGATTTGGATGAAATTTGTCACATAGATAGTTTATCGCTTGGATACATAGATATATAGGATACTTTTAATTCTGAAAAAAAAAGGTTAGATTCTCGAGGGATCGTCTAAAAACCCAAAAAATAAATAAATGGTACATTGTCGTTACAGCACTATACGTAAATGTTAGGCGTTATGTTACTGTTTTATTATTACCAGCTTGTATTAAAAAAGTCTATAAAATAAAATTAACGTGGAATTAATGACGACATTAAAAAAAATAAGGAAATTAGACATTTTTATTTTATATTTAAAAATATACCTACAAATATTCAATTTCTCCACTACAAAAAAAAAAAAAACGCAACAAAACCTAACATCGTCGGTCAATTTTAATCTATTTAATGTCTAAAAAACCGACCGTTTGACCCTCAAAGCCCGCAAACTGTAAACTCTGTAGTCAAACAATACGGACGTGACATGAAAACGCGCATGAATTCTTTTGACGCACCCCAGGTTCTGTTTACAAGAGTGTAAGGTTTCCTGTTCACCATGGAATCAATAAAGCAGTAGATAATCTCATGAGAATACATCTCAGAGGTACATCATTAGAGCGATCTCTATCAGATTATGGATTGGTGTAAAATATTAAGGTTGGCAGCGCACTCGCAGCACCTGTGATGTTGCTTGTGTTATAGGAGACGGTAGCCACCTACCTTCAAGTGGACCGTCAGCCTGTCTGCCGATCTTAACATAAAAAAATCCTTTCCGAGAGGTCAGTGAGGTGTCAGTGCGCTTACACTAAAATTTTTCAGCATTTGTGAAAACGCATTGTTGATGTAGAGCTGGCTAATATATTACTTCGGGCATCAAATTAACATTGCTATTTATTTTCAGTTAAATGGTAAATATTTTTTTAATTCAATATTGGTTTTTAACCCCTGAAGTTTGACGCAAAAACGGCTTTTTTGTTTGTTTGAAAGCTGGCGTAATCCGTTGCCTTATTATCTAACAGTTGAGTTGAGACCAACTTGCGAAAGGCGAAAACTTTCTATCAATTTGTGATAGAAAGTTTTCGCCTAAATCGTGTTTTTGGTATCACGTACTCGTAGGTGTGGTTTGCGATAAAGCCTCTTATAGACACTAACTAAAATTAAAGTGCATCATTTCTGCATGGCAGCACATGCGATCGCAAGTCGTCTGCTGTCGTCTTCTGTTAGATAATAAGGCAGCGAGATGGTTTTATAGCTATAATTTGTGAAAATATGTTCAATCGTTTGAATACCATCAACCTATTCCCTAGTTGACGAAGGACTTTCACTAACTTCCACGGGTTCGATTGATGTGAAATATGGTATATTGTTACTTCGGCGGTATTTCCTGGACCTGATTCTGCAGCGTCTATTAGTCTGCTGGATAACCAACTCCTTCGAAAGTTACAGCAGATAAAATCGAGGGTTAGTTTATAATTTTAATAATATCTTGAATATGAAATACATACATCAATCATAAATCATCAATATCATCAATTGTAAACTAACATTCAATTACTGTTATCCAGTGTTCTGTGTAATCGTTCAACCGTGTTGAATATTTCTGGGTCGGGTTTGGTTTAAAAATTGATTTTGTTCTAGATACGACTTTGGGATTTGAATGGGGGATTCTTTTAGCTCATCTCACTAATGGAACGGATATCATCACGTGTTTATTATTGTAACCGAAAATATTCAGTAGAGTTTCGGTTTCCTTAAAACAACTACGTAGAAAAGTTAAGGCTAAAATGAAAATGGGCACCGATATAATCCAATTCTCTGTTCCAAAAAATCGCAATAAATTATTTATGGTTATTTGTCAAATATAGCCTATGTTACTCGCTGATAATATACATACTTAGCTTTCTATATGTGAAAGAATTTTTTAAAATCTGTCCAGTTTTTAAAATCTGTGTTTATTCATTATAAACATAAAAATCTTCTCTCTTTATGTTATTAGAATAGATATTATATACATGTTATGACTTTAATGGCTATAACATAAAAACATTTCTAATAGTTCTAATCTACATTTTGGTCTTTGCAATAAATTATTTCACTATTTTTGACGAAATAATTTGGATATTTTCTTACAACACACAATGTCTTTATATTTCTTGGACTTAGTTACCCCATACCAATAAACCGTATGTTTAAACCAAGACGTTTCTAGACGGAGTCGTGTTTGCATTGATGTTAATATTCTTTAAAGTAAGTTCTTTAATAAGTAAAGTGTTGATTAGTTACTTTTAGAAATAATTTTATGTTTTATTAAATTATGCACTCGGTTTACGGCATCCTTCTGTGGGCAATTTTTTAATTGTATTCTTTTTAATGTTTGGGACTTTTACCGTACAAACAAAGGTATAATTATCAGTTCCATTATTCCCGGTGACCGGTGACTTTAAATAGCGGTTAGCCTACTTGAGACTTTACTCAGAGATGGTGAAAGAAGCCCTAAGAATTTATTTTCAACAAAAAACATATTATCAACAAGTATACATAGATAATATACAAAAAGACGTCGCCTGTCACAACTCAGCATAATGCAGGTTTTAGGAAGACCTGCGCTGGTCTTCCATTGGAGACGATAAATTTTAATGTTTATTACTAAAAACGTTAAAATTTATTTATGTATGTTTACTTAATTTTTATTAAACAAAAATTTTCTTCGTGCTTAGAATTTGCAGTGTTCTCAACTTAGAACAATGTGAAAAAAAAAAAAAAAAAAAAAACTAAATTGTTTCCTTTAAAAAAACAGTAAAGCTGAGGTTGTAACCGTCGGAAAAGTATCTTACAATTATTTCTCACGCATTTAAACGACGACCCTCTTGTTTCTTTTTTAATTGTCGGCCGACTGTACAGCTCCTAACTAATGGCTCTCGCGGTGGAGTATCGGTTCTTTAAATGCTTTGTATTTTTCTTTAAGTTAAAAAGTTGCCATTGTATCCGACTTTTATTTAACATTTTGTTTATAAGTCTTCAGTTAGATTTTTTTCTGTTAATAATCTGAATTAATATTATAAATGCTAATTTTTTTTTCTTTTTTTTTCTTTCTAAAGTGTGTTTGGTTTGTTTGTTTATTATGTTTTCATTACTCAACCGATCATTGTGAAATTTTGTACACGTATTGTCAAGGATACAGAAAAGGACAGAAATGTAACTTTTATTCAAAAAATAAGTACTGTTCCCGAGGAATCACGTAAAAATGAATTAAAAATTCAACCTCTGACAAAAAATCTGACAAAAAAAAGCATATAAAGGAGCTAATACGCTACGACATAAAAATAATTTAATATTACCAACATCCCGATTGTAACTAAATTCTTCAAATAAATATCCTCACACATTGCACACAGCACCATCTAGTTCCACATTAAGCAACTATAGGCTTGTATTATGGATACTAGACAGTTGATACTACATAGATTACTTTTTTTTGTAAATACATACATATTATATATAGATACAAACATCCATGACTCAGGTACAAATATGTTAACACAAAAACATTTGCCCCTAGCGGCAATCGAACCCGCAATCGTTTAGTTAACAGCTAGGGTTACTAACCACTACACCAAAAGTGTCATCAAATACCTTCATTTCTTCTATAAAAATCTAATATATATAAATTATGTGTCACGTGTTTGTGCGCGATGAACTCCTAAACTATTGAAACGATTTTGATAAAATTTCGTAACTATTTGTAATTTCGTCCAACTTAAAAGATAGGATAGTTTTTATTTTGCACCCGTGTGAAGCCGGGAGCGTGTAGCTTTTATAATATATAATAAAAAAATTAAAATATCGATATCATAGTTACAAAAAAATTAAAAAAAAAAACCTAAATAGTAAATGTTATTATAACACTAATGAATATTTTATTGATAATATATAGGTTCTACGAAATGACAAATGTAAATATTATTAAATTTAAATTTAAATATAAATAAAAATTATTTTTATATAGTTTAATACGCTTCCTCTCTCCTAACCTCTAAGTTGTGGCATCTATTGTAACATCTATCTATCATAAGGTTTTGCAATAAATGATTGAATTGAATTGGTTTATCTAAAATAATAAATCTTTCAAAAGATAAAACATAAAAGCAGTCTACATTATTGTACTTACATTAGATAGTGATACAACTCTATATATTACATATACAGAGTGAGAGTGCAACCAAAAGGTACCCACGAAAAGAACTAAGTCTATAAGTTTTTTATAAAGTAAATTTTTAGTTTAGTTTTAATATATATTTTCAGATAAATTTTTCTTCACTTCAACACCTAAACCACTGATGAGCCTTAACATATGAGTTAACATAAACATTATGATACTGGCTGTATTGAAAATATTACCCAAGTAACACTGTCTAACCTTAACATAATGAATGAAATTTACTTACACTGCCTCTAATGTGCACATACAAAATAGATAAGCTAAAACCTTTCTGCAATAACCGTAGCTTTTACGAAAAAATATCTAGTTGGAAACTTTGAAAACGGAGCAGGTCATTATATAGTCTCCCCAACCGTAAAATGAAGTAATAAAGGCCGTGCTATGAAAACGAATAGATGATTCGTTTTCATAGACTTTATTTATTTGGTTTTGTTAAAGGTGACCAAATAATTACACCTGGTTTTGATAATTCATATTTTTTTCTTTATCTGTAGATAAACTATTTGTATCATATTTAAATCATATATAATTGACATAAATATTTACTATAAATCATTAAACTTTTCATATAAACTATTTATAGATCGTCGAAGACAATAAAATTTATACTTGTATATTCTACTAGCTGGTGCCCGCGGCTTCGTCCGAGTTGAAAATGAAAAAATTTAACATTTGAGAAAATATTATATGAGTACTAGCTGACCTGGCAAAGGTTGTTTTGCCAAAAAAATCAATTTGGGGTGAGCCACCCTTATCACTTAGGGATATAAAAAATAGTTTACAACCTATTCTCAGACCTACGGAATATACACAAAAAATTTCATAAAAATCGGTCAAGCTGTTTCGGAGGAGTTTGGTTACAAACACTATGACACGAGAATTTTATATATTAGAAGATCATAAAGCCCGACATCTTTATCGCTGTGACGATCGTGGCGCCGCCACCGTCTGACGGGAACAGCGATAAAGATGTCAGATATTTTCTCAGGTGTTAATTTTTTATTTTTCAATAAAAAGGACGAAGTCGCGGGCACCATATTATATGTTATAACTTAAAAAGAATATAGTATGTAACACAATTAGGCCCACAGATTGCAAAAAAAAACATGATTTATTGTTTCTAATCAAACTTAGAAAAAGATAAAAATCCACAGAAAAGCTTAATCAAACTTAGAATTTTGAATTTTAAGACGCTCGTCTTCAACGTCGTTCCGGTTTACTTCCCAACAAGAAGTTTTCAGATCAATCACCGTATGCTGATGAAACTAAAAATCAAAGAACTGAGAATACAGACATTGTGTGACAAAGAACTTGATTGTATCTCAATTTCTCTTCTATTATTTCATAAAATAGGAGCTATAAAATCTGAGTTAACATCAGTGTGACACTCGTTGCCAATTTGTTCTCTGGTGTGGAAAGGCAGCGTCGATTGACGGCGCTTCAACAATAGCATTAATCTGTTGAATCATTGACCTAGATCTCTAGCCAATGATGTTGTACGGAAGCAAATTAATTTATAACTTCGCAAAATTCGCAAAATTGTGTCTCTCGTTCAGTTTTTTTAGTATTTGTGTAAAGGACAGACAGACAATCCTATTAATGACAACATCGCACTTGTATGTAACCTCTATTACTCGTACTACAACAACGCATTAATGATTACAAGTGCTTTGCAATGCATTTAAAAAATATTTTAGGAGAATGTTTCTCAAGTGTTGTTACCTTTTTCGTCACTTTTATTCTTCTATTTTAATAATATGTCATTTTGAAAATATTAAAACACTGAATTTCAATTGTTTTAATATTTTCGTTTTGACATTATTAATTAAATACCTGAAAAGTCTTTCAAACTATTAAGCCTGGAAAAATGTCAACTAATGAATTTTTTTTGTGACATCCTGTTAGACTTTAGGGACTGACTTAGAATACTAATTCTGCTCGCTTTTTACTTACTTAAACTTTTACTAAACTAGAGGCTGTTCATTTCTTACTTCCAAATCGAAGAATGTAGAACAAAAAAAAAAGAAAGTGCACTTGTTTGACCCCGATCAAAGACAGCAAAAGTTTATCCGCACACTGCATTTGAAAGTAATAAAAACAAAAACTCCCGGAAAGAGGTCAGTTGGAATTGAGACGTTTAACCCTCTAAATGGACATTGAGTTTTTACTTAGTTTTATATCAAACTGGTCGTAAAATACCCAACATTAACGAGTATTATTAAACTTGTCCATAAAAAGCTTTACCGTAGTTGTGGCTGAACATATTGCGTTTCGCAGTAATAAATTGGCAGCCAGTCTTGTGGCGGTAACCATCTACAGAAAACTAACGAAAGCAGCAACAATGCTGTTAATCTTTATTCTACTATGGTTGGCAGCG
This sequence comes from Synanthedon myopaeformis, assembly GCA_944738685.1. Classification (NCBI taxonomy): domain Eukaryota; kingdom Metazoa; phylum Arthropoda; class Insecta; order Lepidoptera; family Sesiidae; genus Synanthedon; species Synanthedon myopaeformis. Next base: position 2,072,340 of record OX122938.1, on the reverse strand, counting down.
CACTTGAAGCACCTATGGCCCCCGTAAGCCTGCCTACCGAGTTTTACTTTAAAAAAAAAAAGAATCTATTTCGAATCCCTATGAAATCTATCTCGGACTAATTACGATTTTAACTCAAATTAATCACAGCCAAAGCGTCCGCGGACAAGCGTCACTGAGGCAAACATTTGTGGCTTCCGTAATCTTATTGCAGCTGACTGGAAATTTGCTATACATGAAAAATAAGCATTCAGCAAAATATGATTGTATAATATGGATATCGTTACTTATTACTTAAATTACCAAGTAAAGCCGCAGATAAAAGCTAGTAAAAATTAATAATTAAGCTAGAACCGAAAGCTTGCTGATCATGTAACGGCTCTGATGTTAGGTATTGATTAAAAAGCATTGGCAGAAATGAATTCATCTACTTCTGATGGATCGTTTGATCGAGAGCCAAGTGTTACAAGTCTGCCTGTGAACATTTCAATATTAAAATCTCCTTGTGCCAACCCACAATGTTGGTTTCTATCATAAATTGTGAAACGAATTTCAGTTATCAAGAAAATTGTCACCTCACGTTATTACTCAGTATAGATTTTTAACAATTAATAACAATAGCGAGAATTCACTCTGTGATAAAAAAGCAGTTAATTTTTATTGATTGATTGATTTAAAAGGCACCTCAAACAAAAAAAAACTAAATTTTTATAATCTAAGTCCTAATACAAGTACATGCAAATAGTAATTTGAGTCTTATTTAAACTGCTTACTCTGGATGTTGTAACCTTGTTTGTTGTTTTTGTGTTTGTTTGTAACCCTTGTAACATTTTCTTCATAAGTACATTCAGCGGTAACAAATTCCAATAAATCTAGGAAAAAAAATTTGTATATTTACAATATAATATTTAGCAAGTTTATTTAGCTATAGTTAGTTATCTTTAGCAGCTTTATCGCCGAAACGTTAGTATATTATTTTTTTCATAAGAAGTGATTACCTGGTTACTGCTGCCAGACAAGCTACCCAGTTTATAACAGCAGAACTCAGTTTACTCTGACACTACTAAAAGTAAATAAATAAACCTTTGAGTTTAACTAAATATAAAATAAACTGGGATGCTGCAGTTGTAGCGATTTTAAATCCTGAAGCATTTTCTCCACGAGTGAAATATCTTCAACATTTTAAATCCGCTCTGATAACCCTAATACTAATACTGGACCGTCTGCTCAGTACGATAATACGAAGATAAGTCAGATTTTCTTTTTACTTAAGTGAAATATGATTTTGCAATGACTTGGTTTGCGATACAGAATAAAATAAATATCTATCTAATATACTTGTATATCTATTAATCCAGGGAAATTTACTAACGAATCAAAATTTGAGATCCTTAGGGGAATTTATGATAGAAGTTTCTAGAATATTATGTAATATCGATGGGTGCAAGAAATTTTTGAATCCAAATTGTTCCTGTCTAATCACCTATAGAATACAACAGTTTGAATTCGGTGGTAGATATTCAAAATATAACAGTTTTTGCTTCCTGGTTTGGGAGTAGTTAACGCTAACCCGCTTAAATGCATCTATAAAACATCTTATAAAACGATTTTATGAAATTCTAAAGTCGTTAAAACCGCATCAATTTTACGACTATGTACGAAATCCATATTTTGTAAAGATAATAATGCCTCAGAGATATGAAAACTGCGATGTACGCCGGTTTTATTACTTGTCCCAGAGTTTCTGGAAGGTTCCCGTTTATTCTGTGTGCTCGTAAAATTCTTCGGTAATTTTTAAGGTTTGTTATCTTCGGGGCCCTTCGTATGTTAAAAGTTGATGACTAGAAAATGTCTTTAAACTACCTATGAGAAGAAATGCGACATTCTCTTGAGTTTTAGCGAAATGAAATTGTTCCAGACCAGTGCAGTTAGCGTTGCGCCTTAAGATTGGAATATATTATGTAATATTGATTTAATTTATACGTATACTAGCCAGCCGCACTCGGCTTCACCCTGGATGCATTTTTTTGCAAACACAAAACATCCTCGTTTTCCCTCTTTCCATAAGTGAAAACCGAATAAAAATCCGTTGGGATGCATTTTTTATGAAAATTATATCGCTATATGTCTTTCTCGTTTATCGCTATTTATTATCGCTATCGCTTAGAAGTAGTTAGCGGACATGACGAACTATAATTATGTATATTAAAGTTTTAATGAAAGAAATAGTTACTGCGAGTCAACCGTAACAGATAGAGATAGAGATAGATTTTAAAAGAACTATAATTCTATAGTAAATAGTATATCATTATTATATATCTCTTAAAGTTTAGCCTACGTAAGCCATGTAGATTTATTTTTGGGTGACATGGTTACAAAATATTGTTTTTTCTATAAGTAGAAAAACTTAATTACGTTTTAATAGCTTCCGTCAAAAATTATCTAACTGATGGTAACAGCCATCAAAACTGATGGTAACCGTTGCTTAGTTTAGGAGGAGTTATACAGAAGCGAATTTAAAGATAGATAGAATTATAATAACAAGGTCATAATTAGAACTAGCGTAGCAGCGGTCATTTCCTTATCACGCTTATCAGACTAAACAGCGAAAGGCTCTGCTAAATAATTCAGGTAAAGGATCACAGTTCGTGACGTGATAAAACTCTTCTAGCGGAATGGTCGCATGGCGTCCTGTTTTCAGGAGTACTGCTATAGTATTCTATTTGGAAGCCGGAGGTCAGTGTAGGGTGCGGCTACCGAGCCTGAATTATTACTTAGAACTTTTGTTAGGTCAAGTGCACATTGTCGTATTTAGAATAAGAATAACAATTTTTTTTAATGGTCAAATATAGAGCTCACTATGTTCTTGAAGTCCCAAGTTTCAGGGAACACTGAAGAAGGGAGAGAAGTCTAGTTTTTCGCTGTGCGCATAATAAAAAGCGCTTTTTGCGAATTGATCGTATGGGGGGGTTACTCCTGTTATGATGTACCTATGTGTGTTAATAAAAAATAAATAAAATATATTTATACAGTGAAAGTTTGCTGGTTAATGAAAACTTTTAGACTTTGGCTTCAATTAATTAAAATCCTGTAAGCATGTGTTCGCGCAAATAAAGTCTGTCTTTTTAGGGAGATCTTTTAAAACAAGGTCATTGTTTTGAAAGTATTATTTACTTACTTTTATAAGTATTATTTAATCTTTAATATTATTATTATATTGTGTACCACCCTTTAAACCACACGATAATAAACCCCTATAAACGAATATGTACTTTGAGAGTATTTCTATATTCACCTGTAACTTAAGTGTGGTCCGTCCAACTTTCTTTGTTTTAGTTAAATTTAGTTTTAACTAAAACAAAGAAAGTTGACTTATTTAGTTTTGGAAACAAAGTATTCTTATTAAACATTAAAAGTAAACCACATGTTGATTCAATTTCAAAATAGGATATGTATCTAAACTGATTTTGTGCTATAGTGTTGAATTTGTGCTTACCGATCAATCAACATATCATTAGCTTATATCCGTTCACCTGGCGACAAAACTCTTAAAAAATTAGCAAATTCACTGGTTATAATCTGGTAACTAAGTAATTTTATAAAACGTTACTAGAAATTTTCACTATCATATACTTTCCATGTTATCGATTCCAGGCAAAGAGACGAACTTACATGTTTTATATTTAATTAAGCCCGACGGTTTGGGCGCATCCACACTCAAGTAAACCCGAACTTCTTGATAGCTTTAGTAACAAAAACTAATTGGGTTCCATCAGTTAGTGACTTGCCTGTAATGATTAGTTGCAAGCCATGAGAGGTTTGAAGTGTTGTATTTTAATTCCTCATGTAATTTAAAATTTAAAATTCGTTACTTGTATTCTTTTTTGTACTTTTCAATCGGCATATAATGTTGTGTGCATATAACGTTAAGTGGAGACCATGGTCGAATGTCATAGACCAATCACTTGCTCACTAGAATTATGACTTCCAAAGAGCTGTTGGCAGTGAAAAGTGTGAAAAGTGAATTGTTGAAGAGTACTGGCAGTGAATTGTCACGAGTGAAGAGTGCTGGCGGTGAAAAGTGTCATAAGTGAAGAGTGCTGGCAGTGAACTCCAAAAATAATCAAAAACGATGTGGAGGTCGGAAGACCACATATGATTACGCTCAAATGCTGTTAAAATCTGTTTAAGGATATGATATTGCTTTTGCAATACCATAATTCGATAGTTCGTTGAGTCTGGTGTAAGTGAGCTCTAAATACAGTCAGTTTGACGAGAAAATTTGCATGGCTACTGATTCTGACCTACCATAGAAACGTGTATGTTCGTTATGATTTAAAATTTCAAGATAAATAATTATTATTGTGGAAGTGTATTCTTTCCACAATAATAATTATTTATCTTGAAATTTTCAAATGTTTGCTTTGACATAGAATTTCTCGTTACACTGTTCTCGTTCGGAAGTGAAGCAGTTTGTGTTTGTTTATTGGAACCGTCCTCTCCTGACTTGTTACCGGTCTGCGAAACAGCTTAACCAAACAACTCCGTGAACAACAAATATTGCGGCTTGGATGCTTTTTAGCGGACTCGTATAGTCTCTAAACAATGTTTTTTTTATTTATTTATTGATAATCTTTTATTTTGAAGTCCTCAGAATGAGGACGGACTACTTGATGGTAGGTACCTGGTAGCCTACCATCGCCTATAACACAAGCAACGCCACAGGCGCTGCAAGTGCGCTGCATAGTAGTATTATTAAGGATAAGCAATTAGGAAAGGAGAGGGTAATGGACGCTAACTATCATGCGATTCACTAAGATTACTAGGAAGTACTTCAATTACTGAGTTAATTTATTTAATAACATTACTTGTATTTTTGTACAAGTATCTTCAATGTTACAGCAATTTAATTTTAAATCATAAAACACTGTATTAGAACCTGCATAGACTGTTTCGGCACCAAGACTTACCCTTCAATTTTCAGTCTTCATATATTACTTATAGATTTACAATTGAAACTATTATTTATTTATTTATTTTCCAAAAGGTACACCAACAGCGCAAACAAAAAACTTACAATAGGTATAGGTAACAAAAGGCTAATTTAAGGCATACACAGATAAACTACAAACTAGAAATTAAGACGATCGATAACACACGCATGGCAACTAAACTAAACTATACTAAACAATAAAAAATAACTGAAAGCAAGCAACAAAGATCAAAATCAAAGGCATTTAAACTGTTATAACTATATATCAGGATTATAAATCCTGATAAATAAAACAAGTCACCGCTGATCATACAAATTTATCTTCCCTTTGATAATCGAACAATATTTTATAAAAAATTCAAAAGTTTCACAAAGTTATAGCGCTCCAAGGAAACAAAACAATGGATGGACATTGTAAATTTAAAAATCGGCCGTTCCCCGGAATAGAAACAAAACACGGCACAAATCACAGCGCTCGGCTTTTGAATTATTCATAATTCACGTGCGCCGTAATAGCAGGTGAATATTATTTTTCTTTTATATTCATTGAATAGAACAGCGCCTGCAACTGAGAGATTATAACTCATTGATTGTTTACCGGTTCTGGGAAAAACGATCCAATTCATATCCGCTATTTATTTCATATATTCTCTCCTACGGTAATACATTGGGTAATTTGGTACGTAGACAGTTCGCGTTATAGGCAATTATTGTCAACTTACTATGTCTCATTCAACTAATGAAATGAAAAATTTCATGATGATAGGTTGACAGACAAACAGAGTTACTTTCACATTTATAATATTATTAGCCCGCAACTTCGTCCGTGTCCCTTTGTCCTTTCTGGTGTCCCAAACAACGTGTATGCAAAATTTCATGGTGATTGGTTCAATAGTTTTTGCGTGAAAGAGTTACAAACATCCATACATCCAAACATACGTTCGCATTTATAATACTAGCTTGGCACGCGACTTCGTCCGCGTTGAAAATTTAAAAAAAAGCATAATAACGCTTGACCTCGTGTTGCTATTACACTTTGGACAAGCGTTAGTTTTTATTTTTTATTTATCCCCCGGGAATAGTCCTTTTTTCTGGATGAATGTCCTTTCTGGTGTCCCAGGCAACGTGTATACAAAATTTTATGGTGATCGGTTCAGCAGTTTTTGCGTTAAAGAGTTACAAACATCCATACATCCAAACATACTTTCGCATTTATAATATTAGTACCGATTAGTATGTACTAAGGTATGGATTAGGATTTATGACACCAGGAAATATAATTTATAAAATAACTTTTACCCATTTCCTTATGTAGGGTACGGTTATTTTGTGTTTTCAATCCTGTTAATGGCCAGTTCAAGAGTGTACATATATGGTGGACGCAATTCTGAAAGCAAACATAAAATTGCTAAATAAAATTCTCCGAAATTCTCTCAAATTTATAGAGAGAGTTGGTTGTGTTTGTGAAATTATTGGTACCGTATCGAAGAGATTTTAGGAATAAAATTTAAACTACATTTTTACCTTTTAATATGAAATTCGCATTGCATTTTGGTTCATAATTATTTTTGCAGGCATAAAGTTGGTCAGTTTGCCTGGCAACAGTAACCATCCCCTAAAATATTAGCATGTGGGCTGTTTTGTTTCGGCGAGTGAGTATGCCAGAGCCCATTTCCCTTCCCAATCAAATTTATCCTTAATCTTACTAAGGTCGGTAGCACAATTATACCACCTGTATAGCGTTGCTTGTGCTATAGGCGACCTATAAGTGGACCGTCAGCCTGTCTGACAACCTTAAACAAATATATTCCCTCATGGGCCAATCTAACCCGTGTTACATGTTAACTACAGTATTTCTGCTAGCTGGTCATAGTTTTCTTAACTACCTCTACCAAAAAGGTTATTAAGAATTGTTATTAAGTGTTAATCAAAGCTAACAAAATAAAAATTGGTTTTAATCGCCCAACTTTTACATTTATTATTTGAAAACTGAAGAACTAACTTAAAAAGTTTCCTATTTAATACTGCAATGGCGATAGAGAATGTTATTGCAAAATTTCTAAAATCCATAAAAATATGACAAAACTCCATTGCCTGGCTAGGTACCTTTAATACATGTACATAAATAAAATATTTAAATAGCAGCCTGAGGTACATTAGAGGTTCGGGCTCAGTTTTGCATTATGGATGTGTAGAATAATCTATTTTAAATTGTTATTTTTACAGTAAAACACATGTTATCTCTGAGCTGAAGCCCGAATGGGATATGAAAATAATATGTGGGAGGTATAACCCTAAATTTGTTAAGGGTTAATTTATTATTAATGACCCAGTAGATTTAATTCGATTAAGAAAAAATTTCACTGAAAATATAGTAGTAGGGAAAAAAACAAACCTTATGATATTCAAGAAATTCGTCTTCAGAGCCGATTAGTGTGATACAGGTTTTAAGATTTATTCTAATTCACACAAATAGAATTCATAGCTCCCAGTTTAAAAATATATAAATTAAGTTCGTTTACCTAAGATGGTCTTAATGGTTGGTCTAAATTGCGTAGGTCGTCTAAATAACAGAGTCGAGTCTCTAAAAATTGTTCCTATAATAAATATTCCTTTCTCATTGTTGGAAGTGACTCGAATACAAATTGGAAGTTCAAAATAAGCTTAAATATTTGTTGAGTATTACTTTGAAAATGGTTTCAAGTAATTTAAATGTTACTAACAAAGCAATATGATTTTCAAAACACTTTTCTATTAAAATGAAGTAAACTATATTCTGAACAATAAAACACATTGGTAATTAACTTGTAAGACATAGAAAAATATATATTATTTTTTATATTTTCAGAGCCATAAAATTGAGTCAATCTCAAAAATTTAAGGTTTTTTTTTAATTTATTAATTACCTAATTCAACATATAGTAAAAGTAATTTAAATTCTTATCATTAATCCCAGTACAGTCCAAAACGCATTTGCAGAACCCGTGGCTTTGCTTGTGTTATAGGCGACGGTAGCCACCACCTTGCATCGAGTCGTCAGCCTGTCTGCCTAACTTGACATAAAAAATATTCGTTTCTAAATATTTCTATTACAAAAATCTTAATTATTTATTACATTTTATTTTTTATTGTAAAACCTCTTCCTTACGTCAAAAACTCAAAGAAAATTTGATCAAGATTTTAATATAGAGATAATTTTAATATACGTAGAGTTTATTAGCTAAATAACGCGTCATGTTCAATTATATCGTACGAGCAGTAAGATAGGCAACATTTCCACAGTCATGGCTCAGAAATTTATAGTTGTTTGCCGACTTGACATCGAGAGGAAACATTCATCTTATTTAACAATTTTGATACACAATCATGATAAACTGTTTGCACTGCGAATAGTACGCTTGTAATATATTGCAATGTATTTTACAGTTAGCAATATAAATTGAAAATTGAAAACAGAATCTTGTAGGTTTTATTTATTAAATTAAATTGGTATATTTAGAATTTTTAGTAGTGGCATTTTCATCCATAATGGCGTTTTCGCAGTCATTTGAGCAGCACGTCTGGCGGTAGTAAAAGTATGTTTGTTTGTACTAAAAAAGTTATTCAGCCAGCCTAGAGAAACAAAATCTGGTGTGTTCTACTTGACTTACTTACTGACCTACTTACTACTTGACGAATTTGTTCTATTTTCAAATCAACACAGTAAGTCATTCGACTAAGACATGCACATAATAGTAAAGGATCCGAAGAGAGGCGTCCTTCATCCATCTGTTTAAAAGAGGAAAAATATATTTTATTGATTATTATTCTTTGAGAAAACAAATCCCTTCCTTTAATTCTTATCCTTAATTAATCCTAATAAAGTCAGATCGCACTTGCAGCACCTATGGCGTTGCTTGTGTTATAGGCGACGGTAGCCACCTAGCCACCACCATCAAGTGGACCGTCAGCCTTTGTCTGTCAACCTTAACAAAGAAAAAATCTTCTGTACTTATTGCTAAGCACAAAACCCGGGAACGGCTGAATAAATTTGGCAATATGTTTTTCCAATATTGTTGATGTCTATGGAATAAAGAGAAAAATTCAATAATTTAAATTTTCTTTTTAGCATTCAAAGTTTCTAGCTGAAAATTCAAAAGTTTCAATAATTTAGTTAAAGTTAAGTTTATGTTTCTATATATGTGTCTGTATTATGTATGTGTACTAACTATAGATTTTGTAACTTGCTCACTAACACTTTGGGTCCAAGTAACCCGATTACAGAACTTTTATTATTTTATTATTATTATTAATAATAACTTTGGAAAAAACGACGTCTGTCGTGACTGCTAGTCGTAAATAAATATATGTTAATATTGACAATTGCAAATATTAGAAATTTGTCCTTATCCTATCATGTAGGTAATACCTACTGCATTCCGCAGCTATAACCCGGGAAAACCGACTGGCAGTAGATAGAACATTTTCTTTACAGAAAATCCGCATGAATTAACTGCATATGCATTGATCCTGATAGTCTAATCCTGATAAATTAAATGACAAAGTGAAGTTGTAAGGACACTTGTAATACTTTCATTGAACATCATTGTGCCCTGTCACTGCAAACAAAAATTCAATTGTAAAAGACAAATGTATTTCAAGAGACAAGTTACAGCGACACATGAGAAATTTAGTACCCAGTGGGTAATATTTTATTATTTTTCTTTTTTCTCTTAAATAAATAAACCAAAAAGATTTGAGAAATTGATATCACGAACGTCGCTCTGTCCCAAATGTACTGGGACTGTCTGTGTGCCAAGTTATATTATCAAAAGAATTCTCAACCAATCTATGAAAGTAGTCGCCTTATAATGTGTAGTATTATGCGAACATCGACCTGCCAGCCAAACGATAAAGTCACAGAGTTAATGCTTTGGTAGACGTCATGAAAATAAATGCACTAGGGGAAGCATTTTACAAATGCACCTCATTTTTGGTTATGCATAAGCAAGGTTTTATGGAAATAATAAATTTTAGGATCTTGATATAGGGTCTGAGGCTAATTTTTTGAAGTGAAAATTTCTTTAGGGGTGCGGCCATTGAACTCGCGACACTGTTACCGTAACCGACATCTCTTTATATAAGTATGTACTTTCTTGACGATTCAAAAAATACACACGTAATTGTTCAAGTTTTCACTTCTGTCGGCACTCCCGGAGTGCCACTGTTTTTTTAATGTTTATTTCTTCAGACAAGTTGAAAGTACACTTGATAGTAAGTGGTTACCGTCGCCTATAAAACAAGCAACGCCACAGGTGCTGCAAGTGCCGACCATAGTAGGATTAAGGATAGGGGATAAGGAAGGGATAGGGATGTGGGCCCTCAACCTTTACTAACTCATCGAAACATAACAGCACATAATATTTTGTTATTTCATGGTGATCTTCTGTAAGGGTGTGACCTGCCATTATTTCCATAGCTTGCTGAGCCACTTTGAGCTTTCTTACAAGGCAGATAGTTAGAGACTACGTGTCAGCATAATATTTCTCTAGTTTCAATAAAATAAACCGTCAAGTTTATAGATGACAGCCTTATTTTACTATTATTTATTAAGTTATAATCTGTAATAGTAGTCTAGAGAAAAATACTCTCAAATTACCTCCAGCACAAAAAACGCTTAAAGAATTATTAATACAGATTAATGCCTTAACTTTTACAGGTAAAAAGATAATAAAGTGTCTTGCATTTGATTTGTGGTTCATAAAAAATTCTTTAGAACTGAGCAATAATTGCTCAATTTAAGTTGAAAATTGTGTTGTAAGAAAATAATTATACTCCTTCATTGTTAATATTTTGTTGCTGAAAATATATTTTCAAAGAATTTTCTTCAGTACTACAATTACTAGGTAAAGGCTCTTCCTTTCATAATTATTTAAATTCTTGTACTTACCAATATTTTTGTCAAAGGCATATCATATCATTCACAGCTTGCAGGATGAAAAAATAAAGGGAATTGTCAATCAACCGCCAGAACGTAGTGTGCATATGTCATTCGCATCAATCAATTAATTAAACGGTCATGCATGGATGACAGCATTATATTTTGAAAATATTGTTATCATCAAGTGTATCTAGTAGTATTGATTTTCTTAGTCATTAACTGGCCACCCCGTCAAGCTGCAGTAATCACCTTCTCAAAGAAACCTTCAAGAACTCCTCAAGAAACTCAGTAATCACCAAGGAATAGGAACAACACAGTTAAGTGTGCGGATCGGCCTAAATTGATACCGCACTTGATAATTTTATTTTATTGCTTTTGTCATAGCAATTTCTGTGATTACATTTTACAATTGTCTCATCTTGTTGAGGTTATCATTAGTCCTTTATTCATAGACTTCATTGCACTAAAATAAAGAAATATCCTTACTTTATAAACTATTATGCTCAAATTAAATGACTGTGTGGTATAAGGGAAAGAGGTCACATTATCTCTTGTCCTTTATCCTCCGTTGTTGCTTATGTTTATGGGCAATTACGGTAGCCACATGTCAAATAGATTTTGAAGAGGGTAACTAGAGATTTTTTTAAAGAGTCCACTGGATGGTAGGTATTTGGCTGTGATTCGTTGGGGGATTAAAAAAAATACTGTATACAATTAGTAACTCTTTTATTAACATTTCTGTTTACTTATTAATTAATAATTTTTATATTTAAAATCACTTTATAATGCACAATAATAAATATTGTAATTATTAGGCGTAGATACTTATTTTGATAACTGTAGTTACAACGCAGGAAATAACGGATTAGACAATGTTATAACAGAAATATGTATAAATCACTTCCCTTAAAACACTCAGGTAAGAATAAATGCTTCTGAAATTATAAATTTGTAATGTTGATCAATTGTAATGTTGTCATTACAACTAAATGTCTAAACAAACCTAATAAAGGTTTACAGACATTTTTATCAACTTTTATAGAAATACTTATATATAATAAATAAATAAATATGATTAAAGCATTTCATCATCAATGTGTCATTGTCAATTCGTCAGTTTAAAACAAAGCACAAAACCAAAGAAATCATTCGCAAACTAAGAGGAGTTGTTTCCATGTAATGATGATTGTTTATTGTTTAAAAAATCATTCAGTGTTCATTGTTAGAGATTTGTTTATAAGTATTTGTCAATATAAAATATGAACTTTTCACAATATGACTCATTTCCAAATCGTCAATAAATTGACGATATATAAACATTATACGATTCACATACACTAATCCGTCCAATAACTGAATATTAAGTTAGATCTTCAATAGCAAATGTGAATTTTTTAGACAAACTAAACATTTAGAGAAAGAATTTGTTTTTACATATTTTTTGGGTAACCATTTACGATGAGAAAGATGAAAAATAAATACTCAGCAAATATTTATTAATATTTTTAAATAATTCAGTAGTGCAAATATATATGAATTCCGCAATTATTTTAAAACAAATTATCTGTAATCTGTCAACGTGCATTTATATTAATAATCCATACAACGATATTATAACACTGAAAGTAAGTCTGTCTGTCTACATTTTCACGCCATCTATTGAACCGATCATCATGAAATTTTACATATACATCGTCAGAGATACAGAAAAAGACATAGGGTACCTTTTATCCAGAAAAAAAGAACCTACTGTTCTTGAGAGATCACCTAAAAATATACAAAAAAAATGTGGCGGCGTCACAGTCGTCAACAGTGGCGGCGCCACCATCGTCAGAGCAATAACGCTGTCGGTCGTTATATTACTCTTATGTATTTTGTCAGCTTTTAATTTTTTATTTTTCAATGTGGACGAAGTCGCAGGCACCAGCTAGTAATTTATATAATAAAAATACCATCTTAACAGCTTGTAACATATTTACAAAACACTTTTCCTTTTTTGTAAATTATAGTTAGTAACAAAAAATTATAATGAAACTAGCTGGTGCCCGCGACTTCGTCCGTGTTGAAAAATAAAATATATAACTGACAAATTATATGAGCTATATAACAATGACATGTTCATTGCTGTTATACTTCTGATAGGCGTTGGATTTTTCTATTTTTAGGTGAACATACCTTGAAAAAATTACTTTTTCCTGGATTAAGGGTACCTACCCTTACCTATGTCATTTTCTGTATCCTTGACAACGTGTATGTAAAAAATTATGATGATGTGTGTTTTAGTATGGATTAATTCAACATTAACGCGTTGACTGGACGAAATTAAGGGGCACTAATACAAATATTAATTTTTAATGTGAATATTTCGATTAGATTACACTATTTACAGTATGCATAGAACATAACAATGATATAGCGATAAATTCAAATGTAGTACACATCAATTAAAACGTGATGAAAGCAAAAAGAAAGATTAGTGACTCACTATTCGCGCATCGACCTTATATACTGACTTAATCAATGTACTACAACTAAGGATTTCGCACGCTATACAAAACACAACGAACTTTATGGAACATTTAAAAGTGACATATGCGTAGAGCATGAACTCTGTCATCTGTCATTTAAAACCAACCAAACATCTGTCATTTAAAAAAAATGTCACTAAATGTCAACACATTGGAGTTTAAAATGAATAGTAGAACTTAGTCGTTACTACCTTTTACCGTTGACGCGTGAAGGCAAGACTCCGCCATGATTCCGTTTTTAGGCGTACTTTATATGTGCCGCTTTGGCATTTGTGACGCAAATTCCATAATTGTAGTACTTCGATGACTGAGTCCAATGAACTCAGTATCATACAGTTGCTTAAATGACACTGTCTTGCATACACGTGATACGGACATTCCATAAAAAAACGGACATAGTTTTTGTGAAAAAAAATAATACTTTCGTTGAAAAATATTGCTGCATCATTGTTTTGCATTAACACGTTAAAAATTATTTATAACATACAACGTCCTCAGTAATCCGAATGCACCATCACATTGTTCTACGAACCAATTTATTTACAATAATATATATAATTTATTTATTTATAACAAATGCGAAAACTCAATTTTTTTCTAATTAGATACATTAAAAAAAATTTAATATAAATTTAATAGAAACATTTTAACGGATTTTTTTTACAATTAATTTATTATAAAATATTGTCCCTAACTTTAAATCTTAAACTAATAATCATTTAAATGGTTTTATCTAATTAAAGAGATTTCAACTAATTTAATCCCACTCTGAAAGTAGTCATTTAAAAACATATTTAATTTAGACACAGCCTTTTATATCTTTAAAATTAACACCAATGATGACTAACATAAACTGTTCACTGTTTTCTTATATATAGAATACTTTTCAACATAATAATTTGAAATAATATTAAAAGACTCGTGTTCCCATAAACAAAGCTTGTCAATGGATTTGTAGGGCAACATAATAGCTTTAGTTAGAACTGAGTTCTATTTTTGAAATTGTCTGCCTATCTCACCAAAAAACCTATGTGCTGTGTAGAACACATAGCAATCCGTCGGGTAATGTCATGTCTTTCATTTGTCTACGGATAACCCCGAGAATAGGCCTCTCCATAGCTCGCTGAGCGACTTTTAACTTTATTACGAGGCCTATAAGGGAGTCCGCTCACTGGAGGAGAGTCGAGGCGGCGTCGCGTCGGAGATGATTAAGAGGCCTTTTATATATTTTCTACATACGTTATCGTATGGACATCAGCTCACTGCAAAAATCGAACCAGATGCGCGACGCGCTTCCTATTCGTCACCAGGACAACTTGCAAGTGTTATGAAAAATGCAAACTGATCTCTATATTTATTACTGACCGCTACCCTTAAAAGCCGGTGCTGACTGACGTTATGACACGGTAAAGCACAAAGAATTTTATTAGCAATGATTTTAGCACTCCTTCATTTCAATATCAAGAGGCCGTAGCGTACCGTCTCATACCGAAACATGCCGTAACATCTCTTCAGCAACAAGTGCTATTATCACTATATCCCAATCAATCATTTTAATAAAATTACTTATCCACAACCGACTTCGGAGTAACGGAATGCTAACTTGAATAGTTTTCGGCAAGATATAATGACGTCCCGAAGCGTACCTTGCCGTGTCATACAGTCAGTCAGCGCCGGAACGGCGACGGACAGATTCCACCTCGAATTCGACGCGCCTCCGCCTCGACGCCGCTTTGCGCCGCTTCGACTCAAACAGTGAGCATAGTCCTTTAGAAAATACGTTTCACGCAGTATAAGTTTGTCGGAAATCCATTAAAATTAGCATTATTTTGAAATAAATAAATATATTTAAATAAATATATACATTAAACTATGTAGTTTAATAATTGCGATAATAGAAACATTACTATTTATTATAATACTTATTACACGATTTTTAATTACACTAATTCTTCTATCAGTCTAAGGACCACACGCAATCCCAGTTGACAGTTGAATTGAACAACTTTTGAATGTCACGTTACACTGGTTATTCGTCTATTATACACATTAAAACCAATCAATCCGGAACCCTGATAAACTACGCGTGTAAAGATTATATAGTTTAACTAACTAGTTATTTTATAAATGCTAACTCAGCTATCTTATTGAAGTTTCTGTGCAACTATTTAATAATAGTTGCAGTATGAAGTGTAGAATTAACACCATTATTGTTGGGAGTCGTGTCTCTGTTGCTGCCCCTGTTAAAAAGATGAAAGTTAGTAAGTTAGTTTTCAGTAAGAATATTATATTATAAAGAGGTAATAATAAAATTGTAAATATGTTTATTTTTCAACGCCGACGAAGTCGCGAGCACCAGCTAGTTTATAGAAACCTTCCAAATTTAACGCTCTTTCCATTAGTGAAAACTATATTAAAATCCGTTTAAAAGATCTAAGCGCAAATGTGGAGGGATAGACAGACAGACGCGGCGGGAGCTTTGTTTTATACTAATGCAAAGATGTTACTCGTTGATAATGTAGCTTTTTATAGGTGAAAGAATTTTAAAAATCGGTCTAGTGGTTTTAGAGTTTGTTCATTACAAACAAAAATACAAATCTTTTCTCTTTATAAAATTAGTATAGATATAGTATGTATGTACAATGTTCATTATTTACTCGAGAGAAAATCATGGATTTCTAACTAAGGTAAAAATAGCTGCTGCTAATCCAAGTTACAGGTGCAGATCTTGTTTTAGAGAACTTAAGGAATCCTTTATTCAAATGTACAAGTTTACAACTGAATAAGTTAAAATAGTTAAGTTGAAATACCTGTAAAACTTCTTCCTAAAGCCGATGCTGGGTTCGCGCTGCGCTCCCTCAGAACTAACGTATGGCTTGTACCTTTCCATATGTCAAATATAGACGCTTCACACCTGCGACAAATAGCCTAATTAAATTTATAGCAATATACAGTATAACATTCAGTTTTGAATAATTTCAAATTATTCAAATTCACAATTATAGTACCGGCCGCTGAATTTCGCAGTCATTTGAGCAGCCCGTCTGACGGCAGTAACCACCCCCTTTCAGAAGATCACCGTGAAATAATAGTATGTGTGCTCTTGTGCAAATAATACTACCGATCTCTTTGCATGTTATTAAAAATTTATAACTATTATAAAGTTAACACTGTGTGGAGATACAAATAGAAAAGAAATCTGAACTTTAGATTGCATTCTCTGTTAGTGAAGTGTTAAGGAAATGTCTCAACGGGGACGTATAGAAGCGGTCGAAGACGATGGAAGTGAAAATGCACGGTCTAATTCCGGCGTCCGTATAGATAGACGTCCTGAGGGATGTGTCCGACGCCGACGGCGTCAAGACTGTCTCTAGTAAATGGAAGGAACTTTAACAGTATGGAACTACTGGACAAATATAGAGGAGGAAACGTTCAACACATTTGCAATTCTTAAAAGCACTTTGCGAGAGTACTTATTTCTTGTTATAACAAGTTCTATTGAACTATCTATTATTAGGTACAATTTACTTTACCTTAATAACTTGCGTGCATAAGATTTTAATTTTATCTAAATAAACAGTCAACATTTTTATATAGATAAATAGGTTTATTCCCACTAGTTCAATTACATTAATTATTTATAACTAGCTATTGCAGGCGATTTCGTCCGCGTAACTTTATAAAATATAACCTATATCACTCGATCATAATGTAGCTTTCTATAGGTGAAAGAATTTTCAAAATCGGTCCAGTTGTTTTTGAGTTTATTCATTACAAACATACAAAAATATTAAATCTTCTCTCTTTATAATCTCTATATATATAAAAATTTCGTGTCACGTTGTTTGTCGCCGAAGAACTCCTAAACTACTGAACCGATTTTGATAAAATTTTGTAACTATGTGTGATTTGGTCCAACTTAAAAGATAGGATAGTTTTTATTTTGTACCCGGGCGAAGCTATCCGTACTAATGTTATAAATGCGAAAGCATGTTTAGATGTATGGATGTTTGTAACTTTTTCACGCAAAAACTACTGAACGGATCACCATGAAATTTTGCATACACGATGTCTGGGACACCAGAAAGGACATAGGGTACCTTTCATCGTTCAACGCGGACGAAATCGCGGGCCCCAGCTAGTATACCAGTAGTATCTGTGTAGTTATTCAATGCACATAATTACCTTATCATTAATGTAGGCACTGGCGATAAAGCTGCGGCTTCCAACTCTAAGGTAGCCAGGCTGGACGCGTAGCCATTGCTGAAGTTCAGCACGTGATTAGCTGTGAAGCCTGGCACCTGAAAATGTTTTCTTTTGTTAGGACGTTTAAAATATTTTTGTGGACAAAAAATTGTAAAAACTTATGTAAATATTTTTGTTAAAATGTTTATACATTTTTAATACAAATGAGTATTGAACAGGTTGGCAGTCCGTTAAGTCCGGGATTTTATTTTATTCAGGACTAGCCGAATCCGGCCACGCTTCGCTACGGGCGCGCGTGTGGGGCGCGCGCGGCACTTATACACTGCTTATGTATATAATGTATACATATATTTTTTTAAAATTAAAGTATCCTAAGTTACTCATTATAACATCAGCTACCTGTCAGTGAAAGTTTCGTCGAAATTGGTGTAACTGTTTCGTAGATTAGACGTAACAAACAGACAGACAAAAATGTTAAAAATTGTTTTTTGTTATAATTAGATACCGTATATACATTAATATACATTAAGTTAAAAAACAGTTATTTTGACATTGCAAAAAAACATTTTTTATTTTATTAGTAGGTTCTATATAACGAACACTAAGACTTGTCAATGTCTTTATTAGCGGTTACATAATTTGCTTAATTAGCAGTTATGATGGCTTACCATTTGCTCGTTGACGTACCACGTGATGTTGGCGGCCGGGAGAGATGGAGGAGACGAACAGTTCGCCTGTATGTGGTCTCCTCCCACGTACGCCATACGATTTGCTGTCACGTTTGGACTCAGTAGGGGTGGTTCTGTGAAAAAAAGTATTTCTGTTTATTCCATCGGACATACGGACATACCGCCTTCCCCTTTCTTTCATCGGACATACAGACGTACGGCTGGTTACCATCTTTATCTTGTCGATATCCCTATATTTCGGACCAAGCGCTTTAAAACATCTTTTATAATGCGCACTGCCAAGGTTTGGAACTCCCTCCCTGCGTCTGTATTTCCGAGCTCATATAACCCAAATCTTTTCAAAGTTCGAGTGAATAGGCATCTTCTGGGTGAGCTCGCTCCATCTTAGGCCTCATCCTTGCTACACAGTTGGTTGTTGGTCAAGAGCAAACCCATATTTTATATAAAAAAAAAATTCACTGACGATGACGCACAATAAAATAGAACCAAACAAGTTCAACTTAAGCATCCGTTCGCACCGGAACTTTGTCTTCTGCAGAAAAGGTAGACGCAGGTTGGAATCCTAGTTACCTCTACCCCTGAGTGTTTTAGAATTTTATTTTTAACATAATAATGAGTTATTCATAGAATAGACATTTCGTTTCAGATTAATTAGCCCTAATATACTTTTCTGTATTCGTATATGCAAAATTTAAAGTATAAGTATATGCAAAATTTAATTATGATTAATTTAGTACTTAAGGCTACTAAACTAACTTGTCTTGTCTTGTCGAAACATTGATCATAGATCACGGAACGCAGAGGAATATAACAAATAATATAACTGAAATTTATTCCTACGTAATAATAGACGATACTTACCATCACGTGGACCGGCAGCCTATATATGACGACATTTACAAAAAAAAAAAATAATAACACTTGACTATCAATCCATGGTTCCAAAACCTATTAAAATAGAGTATTACTTTGAAATCAATTTATTATTTTATTCGGACTTGTACTAATTAGTCCGGAAAACTGCCAGGAGTAAGTATTTCAACACAAGTTAAAACTGTAATTTAGTTAACAGATCCCATTAATGATCTCCGCTTGCTCGATACTTGAATTAATTGTGATATTTTAATTGAATTTCCAGTAGATAACTTTGTAAAAGAGTCTTCGCGGAACTAAAACATAGTTCATTGTAATACCCATCCAATACTTTAGAGTTAATTATAAAGTAATAATTAAATTATCTTAGTAATATAAAGCAAATATGTAGGTCTAGTTTTACGTAGAAACCGCAAGATTATTTTATTTTTGCATTTATTTTTATTGACTTTGATGATCTATAAATCTTTATTAAGGTCGGGAGACATGTTAAGGTCGACAGACAGACTGAAGGTCCACTTGATGGTAGGTGGCTACCGTCGCCTATAACACAAGCAACGCCATAGAAGGATTAAGGAAGGGATGGAGTAATGGACTCTGACAATTCTTACTCACTCACCGAAACGCAACAGCACATAATTTGCTGTTGTTTCACGGTGGTCTTGTTACTGCCCTGCCATTACTTAAATGTGCCATAGAGTATATTCTTAGTTTATGTCTTAGAACAACTTTTTCTATAGATGACAGTGTTCCAAGAACATAGGCTTAGTTTATGCCATAGAGCAATGTTTTCTATAGAGAACAGTATTCCAAGAGCATAGGCTTAGTTTATGCCATAGAGAATCTTTTTTTATAGAGGACAGTATTCCAAGAGCATAGGCTTAGTTTATGCCATAGAGCAACTTTTTCTATAGATGACAGTATTCCAAGAGCATAGGCTTAGTTTATGTCATAGAGCAACTTTTTCTATAGAGGACAGTATTCTAAGAGCATAGGCTTAGTTTATGCCATAGAGAATCTTTTTCTATAGAGAACAGTATTCTAAGAGCATAGGCTTAGTTTATGCCATAGAGCAACTTTTTCTATAGAGGACAGTATTCTAAGAGTATAGGCTTAGTTTATGCCATAGAGCAACTTTTTCTATAGAGGACAGTATTCTAAGAGGATAGGCTTAGTTTATGCCATACAGCAACTAAATCTATAGATGACAGTAGGTATAAACGGCGTTGTTGCTAAAAGAAATAACCGCATATTTTTATTTAGAACAAAGGCAAAATGGCAACGCGACATTGTAACCAGATTGAAATCGAACCGAGCTGCTTGTTCAAACGAACGCCTCGACAATACACCAGCTGGTTTGTGAATATGCAATATTTCACAGATCCCAATAAAAGATTTTTAACCAAAGGGAGGGATATTCCGTGAGCACCGGCCTTTTGGTTAATAAATATTGAGGATTCGTTACGTATTTTTTAGAACCAAAAATTTGAAAGCACATTTTTTTACGGTTGACCGTGCTTTCTTTTGTTCAGACGAAATATTTTTACATGCATAATTAAATTTTATTTTTCTATTTTATTTAGAAATTTATGCTCGATAAATTTGATTAATTTAAATTATGAATGTTTAATTAGATTTGAATATATAATAATACACATTTTAGTCTAAAAAATTTATTTAATACGAAGGTCTTCAATTAGTGCGTATTTGCAGTATTAAAATACGATGCATAAAGACATGGTCACTTACGAAACGTCTTGTATAGAAATTACAACCCTATGAGTGCTACGCTGGGAGCATTGTTCGCCATTTTAAGTATGTGAATGATATAATACTTCCCTCATAAAACTTCAATGCCACTAAGCGGATAGTCTTTAAGCTGAGTCCTATTTCTTATAAAAATATAATTAAATGATTTATAATACCCATTGATGCGCAACTCGGCAGTCGTCGCGACTGCAAAAGAGCGTACAATCCTAACTAATTATATATATGTGTATGTATGTCTCCTATAGACTCCAAAACCGCTGAACCGATTTTGAAGTCGCGGGCATATACTAGTTATTTATAAATGCGAAAGTGTATTCGTTTGTTTTTTACGTTTTTACGCCTTAACTACTCTACCGATTATCACTGAAATTTTCACACACGTTGTCATAGGGTACCTTTTATGCAGAAAAATGTACCGCCCCCTTAGGATTATCTAAAAATAATTTAAAAAAAATCAACGCCTGACCAAATATATTTATGAGCAATAAAGATTGAATAAATGTTTTAAAAATTAATAAAAAGTAAGTCGTTATTATTACTGTAAAATGAATAAACATTAATACAAGAGAAATATTATTTGCTTTTGGGTTCAAAAACCAAAATCACTCTTAATGTAAAGTTCAATGTAAAAGCAAAGAGTTAAAATATTATAACACTAAATTAGGACCAAAAAATACGGAAGTTCCTCGCAAAAGTCGTTAACCTCAGTATCTTTCGTTGAGAAGGCAACACGAGTAATTATTTAGATGGTCCGTGCCGGCACCGCAGCGCTCTCTCCACATTTCCATTGTAGGAGAGGATTAAAAATGGGTGCTCGCCATTTCAGAAGCGTTGGGAAAAGGCTTCAAGAGGAAGCTTAAAATATTTCAACAAATGATGTGAAAACGTGGCAAAATACCTATTATTCAGTCGGTATCTTAACGTACCTACTGTATGTGTAGTAGTTCTCCATACTTGTCAATTTATTAAGTACTAGCCGGTGTCCGCGACTTCGTCCGCGTTGAACGATGAAAGGTACCCTATGTACTTTCTGGTGTCCCAGACAAAGTGTATGCAAAATTTCATGGTGATCGGTTCAGTAGTTTTATTTAGAATTATTATTTTATTTAGATAATAATATTAAAAAAATAATGAGTAAGTACTTCTTTACAAATTAAACAATGAAAGTTCTAACAAAATTAGTTGAGGGGCTCAGGCTCAATCAAAAACTCGCGAAAGGGTAGACCGATTTTAATTCGGTTTTCACTTATGGAAAGAGAGATAAAAGGGGATGTATAACGGAGAATTTTATATATAAAAATTACACCCCGGGCGAAGCCGGGGGCGGGTTGCTAGTTTTATTATATTTTTGTAACGTCTAAGTAACAATAAAAAATATTTTAAAAATATTAACACAATTTAGAAATGTTCAAGTAATATCTAGAAATGTCTAAACAAACCTAAAAAGGCTTACAGACATTGTTATCATCTTGTGTAGAAATACGTGTTAGATAATAAGTAAATAAATATTATAAATAGACTTATATTTTATCAGCGATAGCAAATACAGCTCATACGATACCTATGCGAACACTCCTAACGCAAGCACATACAATGTAAGTTACGTCGTTGTTATTTATGATATGAAACTTACCTACGACCACCATTTCAGCAGATTTAATGTCGGTGTGGAACAGAGGCGCATCTGCTGATACCTCGCACTGATATTCCCCAGTCAACGTGCGGTCCACGTCTGTTAGCACTACTCGATTCTGATCTGAGGCTGCAACCTGTAAAGAAATTAAATTATTGAAATAATAATCTTTATGTACAGGAAACTCAACAGGCACGGGGTGATAGGCTAGCTTATACCAGCTCTGGACTGGAAAAAATAAGAAAAAAAAATTCAAGTCACTTGGTTCAGAGATAACATTTGAAAATTAGGGAAAATCGGCATTTTGGATGACATGTTTTGGATACTTTAATCACAAATATTACAATTTTGCAGCTTTATTTCTTTTGTATAATCCTAAATAACTATTGCAATCATATATTAAATAATGTATTGTTTAAGTTTTGTATAAAATAATATAGTTTTATTGAGTCACAGTTAAAATTGTTTTTTCAGCCAACTTTTGTGTCAGAAACGAGGTTATATGTATAATATGTATTTTTATATACCTTGGGTAAATATCAAAATACAAACCAAGACCAATTATGTAAATTTCTCTTCCATATGACTCTTGAGTGAGACAACTAACTCAAGTCGACTGAGAGGTTCATCAATACGACAACATAAATGTTTACTCTTCAAACTAAAATACACTAACCTTATTGTATACGCAATCAGAAAGTTAGTGAAGTCTACATTATATGACAGTCAATTGTTATTTATTATTAAAGTTACTATTGAATAATGTATCACCATATTACATTATTCATATGTACCTACCTACCTACCTTTGGTTACTTTATCAATAAATTCTGAGCAATAATGTTTTAAACAGGTATAAATTCGAATTCGATACTACATAAGTATTAATCAGTCTCTATTATGACAAATATATTTTGTAACACTGCTAGCAACAGCTTTTCTTTTGTGCGAAGTTCTACTGCCTATAGGTTGACTACTCTAGGCTATCTAGGATTTGCAAGTTCCTGAAGAACGCTATTCTTCTCGTATCCAACGTAGGTCGTCGCTTTTTTTGTTTTGTAGTTAATATGCCATCAGTCGCTAGACTTATGGCTTATTTAGACAGCAAATTTGGCGTTTGCATAGAATAACTTCAGTGCCCTGTTATATAAAAAGTTAAGGCAATAAATCTACCCTTTACAGTCTCCTGCCTTTTCCAGTCTGCAACAGCACCTTGGCAAATGAATTCGCATGGAAGCAAAGACGATCCTTGTAACTTTTTCTATAGTTTTCTATTTGTTCTACAATTAAATTGGAGCCTCAACATAAAAGTGGATCTCACACATGGTCGGCCATACAAAGGCGCCGCCCCAGCAATCACTCGTAATACATATATGAAAGCAATAATTTAACTATGTCAAAAATTCAGTATGTAGTATTGTATGCCGCAATTATCATCCTTAAATTGCTATTAACATAAATTATTTTTTGTAATTTCATCAGACCGTTTCCCGCATTTCGTGCGTGTTCAAACAAAAAGGGGAACCGCACGTGTCAGATGCGTACATGTTCTGAATTAACACAAATTAAATAATTAATCTCAACATTCATTTTTATGCCTACACTTATATATTTTCTTGTTTATTAAAATACTAGGTTTTGCCCGCGACTTTGTCCGCGTTCAAAATTTAAAAAAAATCAATATAACGCTTGACCTCGTGTTGCTATAACACTTTGGCCAGTACATACATACATACATACATACATACACACATCGCCTTTTATATATAGACTAGTAGGTGCCCGCGACTTCGTCCGCGTCCGATCGCGACCAAACTTCACAGGATTACCCGCTATACTAATCCGAAGGTTGTCTGAAAATTTCATTAAAATCGGTTCAGCGGTTTCGGAGTCCATAGGGAACATACATACATACATACATACATACATACATACATACATACATACATACGTCGCCTTTTATATATATAGATAGATGTTTCATACAAAAGTTGGCGCCGCCGGTTATATGAAACATTTCATATAAATGTTGAAAGTCAAATATTAATGTCATTTGCCCAAGTGAATCCCTTAATTACTTAATGATTTATATTTTGTACATGTAAACATTACCATAATAGTATACTTACGTCAACTTTAATTTCAGCTACAGGAAACACTTTGGTTGCGGGCGATTCTTTTGGCACATACCGATAAAATTCTATCATGTTTTTGTACCATCGTATTGAATACAATTGTGCGCCTTCCAACTCGTAGGAGCAGGATAATCTCGCGTTTCGCCCAGAGAGTACTGCTTTCGGCACATGGATCTGCAGTGACTTCAAAGAGTTGACAGTACCTGGGAACAAAACAAAATTATTTTATTTATTATATAAAAATAAGATTGTCGCTTATTTATACTAATATTATAAAGAGGAAAGATTTGATTGTTTGTTTGCATTGAATAGGGTCCGAAACTACTGGACCGATTTTAAAAATTCTTTCTCCTATAGGAGAAAGCTCTTTCTCCTAAAGCTACATTATCAGCGAGTAACATAGGAATAAAGTTACGCAGACGAAGTCGCGTGCAACAGCTAGTAATATATATACAACGCGTTTGGTACAACGATGTAAACTTTTCAGTGAGTCATAGCTGAGGTCATTTACAAATATATTTAAGTTTTTCTATGGTTTTTTTTTTCTCCCCAAAAATTGACTATTAAGAATTAATAACTTTTTTTGCTCATTAAGATAAATAAAAAATATAGACACCATTAGATTTTTGTTTGGACAATTTGGGTCATAATGGTTGCTATGACTCTCTGAAAAGTTTACATCGTTGCTAACGTGCTAAACACGTTGTCATATATACAGAGAAAAACGCAAGTGTAAGTCAACAGTAAACTAAAACCCTTATCGTTAATTATATTATGGTCAACCGTGTTAAGGGCGACAGTACCAACAATAATTGGATCGTCAGTCTGTCTGTCGAATTTAACATTAACAACGTATTTTAAGTAAACACTGAGTGCAGGGTAGATGCTTTGTAACTAAGTAGATTTAGCCAATGGAAACAGAAAAATACTCTCCAACGGTTAAAATGTTAAAGTAAACTTACGATGATCCACACCGCTATAAAAACGCAATTTCACGGATAACGGGTTTACGAGCTCCTTTTGTTTCCACTGAAGGGCTCACTTATAATAAACAATTTATTTTCATCGCCATTTTTGTGACAACCCTGTAAAAAGTTAATGCCGACCTAGAAAATAAAGAGATGAGTTGAAATATACAGGGGCCACCAATAGAGTTCTAAGCGCCGTGGAGTCAGAGATCTTCAGGAGTTCGGTCATAAGATTTTATGATAACAACACCCGTTGTACATTTTTACCTTGAAACCTGCCCCGAAGGTGGAGAAAGTAAATATCCAGTTTATGACAGCTCGTTAGAAGTTCGCCCATAACGTTAAACGACGTCCCCGCCTGTTATCGCCCGCTTTTTGCTCTTCAAATCTGGGACTTAATACCTTTGCAACTTATTATTGTCGGACTCTTAGCCACCCGGAAGAACTCCTTCGCCGACGTGATTAAAAACTTTTAATACAGAATTGGATAAAGCGACCCATCAATTACTCCCATCGAACTTGACGGGTCGATGGTAACCTTGTTTTAAAGTACATTAAATTCTTAATGAAATCATTCCTGGTAAGAACGTGATAATTTTGCTATTAATTAATGTTGGTAGGTGGCTACCGTCGCCCATAATATAATTAAGAATAATAAATAGGGGAGATAGTAAGTGGAATCTGGCATCCCCTACAGACATCCCTTACACCGAAACACAACAGAATACAATATGTTTTAAGATTTATCATAATGTTAATTAGCTTAGGGGATGTTGGGGCTGACATACCATTGTAAGGTGAAAGCCCCAAAATATAAAAAGATAATAATAAAAAGAAAAGAATCACTCCATACTCTCGTACTTTAATTTGTGAAAATGTTTATAATTTAAATAATCTGAATAAGCAGATATTACCTATATACGTTAAAACAGCATATCACACTGCATTGAGTATTTTACATTCGACCGGTATTGTGCCAAACAAACAAAGAGATAAAATGCTTTTAAAATCTCTGAATTTATGGCTTGTTTGCGCACACTGTGCACTATTTGGGAAGACTCGGTGCACACGACCCGATATTATTTTAATGCATACAGAGAGGGGTCATAATTTACACATTTTATTGGGCGGATAAAAGTTTAGCTTTAATTTTTTGTCCAATGTTGATACCGTACTGTATGAGCCTTTCAATATTTTGAGTGACGTAATATATCTACGACAATATGTTTCACTCCCACTGCGGAGGAATATACTGGCCTCTACTCTGCTCGTGTGAGGTTTTTGCAATGCTCGCTTCATTACAAAACTTATTTTTAACGCCCAGCGCAAAAGATGTTATAAAGTTTAATGTGAGTATAGGTGTCTGTCTGTGGCATCACAGCTTTCAAACAGTAGACCGATATTTATCCGATTGTCTATGTTTAAAAGCTGACGTGATCGGGAGATGGTTTATAGCTATAATTTGTGAGGATCTGTTCAGGCGTTTGAAGACCATCAGCACATTTTCTAGTTGACGAAGAGATTTCACTAACTTTCACAGGTTCGATTGATGTGAAATTTAGTAAACTGTTACTTCGGCAGTATTTCCATGACACGGAACCTTGAGCAACATCAGCAGATATAGCGTGTTTAGGCTCAATAGAAAGTCTGGGGTTAGTTTATAATTTTTAGATATAGCTTGTTATTAATATAATTTAAGATAAATAATAAATGTTATTCAAATTAAACTTTGATATATTTGTTTTTCTATATAACAGAAAATGTCTATACCTAACAATGTATTGTATAAACAAACAGCGCTAGGAATATTTCGAAATTCTCGCGTCCAGAGGAATAAATCAATTTATCTTGAACAAGTTAGATGTGGTGACCCGGAAGCAGCTGATAGTGTACTCGACAATGTAGCTGTACAAAACTTAGCGAAACTGAATTCATTCAATTAAAATTTCGCTGATTTTAAGCTTTATTCTGTTAACGCAACGACAATTAAGTGACGTTTATTTGCTTGAAAACGGAAAACCATTGCAGGAGCTTTTCTGAATCGTGAAAAAATATAATCTACTATTATTTTGACAGAGCGATTAAATCCATACTAATCCATACTAATATTATAAATAAAAGTAACTCTATTTGTCTATCTGTCTGTTACCTTTCCACGCCTAACATTTTGCATACACATTGTTAGGGATACAGGAAAAGACATAGGATACTTTTCATCGAGAAAAAAGTACTTTTCCAAAAGGAACTAAAATAAAAATAAAACATGTCAGTCGTTGGACTGCATGTCAGAAGTGAAAACTAAGCTTCACAAAAAACATTACATTACATGAC
The DNA here is from genome assembly GCA_944738685.1 of Synanthedon myopaeformis. NCBI lineage: Eukaryota > Metazoa > Arthropoda > Insecta > Lepidoptera > Sesiidae > Synanthedon > Synanthedon myopaeformis. The sequence goes on along the minus strand of OX122938.1, from coordinate 2,044,315 downwards.
AGTGTCGCGGTTTAATGGTTTTTTCCTATTTCAAAAATTGTTCTTTTTTTAAAATTTAAGCGCAATATCTGAAAATATACAGAGGTTTCGGTTACATTACATTACATTACATGACAGTGTCGCGAGTTCAATGGTTTTTTCTCACCTCAAAAAATGCCCAACGCACCTAAAGTAGTTTTCACTTCAAAAAAATATTTCCTGGCAAAAGTGGCAAAAGTGAAGAGAAATGAAGAGAGAGCCCGCAAGTGTGCGGGCAGCATCTGGCGGTGTCTCACCGACCCACTGACCTGTTATATATACCACTGGACAGGTTGCTGTCAAATTATTTTTATGCCTATTTGAAAAACGCCATTTTGGCGCTGTAGGCTAAAGAACGATTGTACGTGGAACTAAAATTAGTGATTATACATATCTATGGAATAAAAATACGCAAACGTCATAATTAGTTCTCAGGACAATCGAGGGCAGCGTTTCAAATTGGTACAAAAAATTAGCTGTAATTTGCCTGTCCAGTGGTATATATATTACAGGTCAGTGCACCGATCCCATACCCCCGCCCTTAGACTGCGTGAGTAAACACCATGGGTTTTTAGTGGTTAGAAGTCCTACATACCCCACCGAACACCCCATAGTCGGTGGATATCTGGTTCGCAGATTTTCACACCCAATAAAAAGGTGGCAACCGTCACCTATAATACAAGCAACTCCACAGGTGCTACAAGTGCGCTGACGACTACAGTAGGATCAAGGGACTGGAAAAGGTTGAAAAATGGGCTCTAGCATATCTTAAACTTGAAACACAACAGCACACGTGCTGTTATTTCACGGTGGTCTTCTTTAAGGAGTTGGTTATACTGCCGTCAGACGGATGTCAAAACCGTCAAAATGACTGTGATTCGCAGTCAGTGTGCCCTGCCACTAATAAATACTAAAATTGCGTCCGTGTAAAGCCGGGGACGGGTCGCTAGTATATTTTAATACAGAAACAAGTTCAAATGTGCCAACAAAAGTGCATCTGAGTGAATGTAAATGTTTAGTTTGATTCATCGCCTAAGTGAGTATTCTTTGTACAGACTGAGTTTACTTTGCACTCGAAATCTTGTGGACTGCCACAAAACACTTCTCAGTACTGAGTGTTCGATAATAATCGATGGTTTATACTGCGCATTCATATGCAATGTTCGGAAACTTGGCAAAATAACGAGGACTTATAAACTTTAAAAGCTTTATATAAATTTCACGGAAGCCATTATTCTCATGTGACACTTTGAAAAGTTTGTGAACCAAATTTTTTTTTGTACGACCTGTGTATATCCTTGCATATTATACACTATAGCTGGTGCCAGCGACTTCGTCCGTGTTGTAAAAGAAGCTATATGAGTAATATAACGCCTAACATAATCGTTGTGATGACGGTTGTGATTTTTTTATATTTTCGTTGACGTTATCTAGATGGCTCTTATCTATAGACAAAATTGAGTGAAGACGGTTTTATAAACATGACTGTGTGCATAGGCCGTTAACTGTATTGCTCGAAATGAATTTTTAACTCAATTTTTGTTTATTTCTATGGAAGATATTGGTTTCCAAGTTTACTTACTTGGAAACCAATATCTTTGGTGTGTGTAATGAGATTCCATCCTGCTTTTTATTTTTTGTGGGGTTTTTATATGCTTTCACTACGCAATTGATCATTTTCACTAGTAAATATTTTAATAAGGCGAAGCGGTAGTTTGGTTACATGTAGGTTACACGAAGGCGTAGATTTACCAGCTTCACTCTGCCATCTATAGGGCTTTATCTCTATTTCTATTTTTATACAAAATCATATCGAAAAACCTCTGAGTCTTTCCTCTGTGGTTTTGAGTATGCCAGAAAAAAGTGTACAAGCAAAAAAATATGTGCTGGAATAAAAATAGGTCGCCCGTACGTTGTTATTGTTAAAGCGAGATATATCGAAACACCAGCCGTGATTGAAAAGGTATTCACTAACAGAATTCGGGATTCATTTAAAACTTCTGTCGCAAACAAACGTTCTCTATACGACATGATGAAAGGGGCAGTTTCGATTAAAAATTTATGACAAAAAAAAGGTTAGAAAGAAGTTAGTTTATAATATTATAAAGAGAAAAGATTTCAATTTTTGTACTTATGTTTGTAAGGAATAAACTCAAAAACTACTGGGCCGATTTTAAAAATTCTTTCACTTATAGAAAGCTACATTATCAACGAATAACATAGGCTAAATTTTATAAAGTTACGCGGACGAAGTCTCGTGCAACAGCTATTTAATTTAAATAATGTAAAAATATGCATTTTTATTGTTGACTAACATGTTATGTTAGTCGAGATATAGTCGCTCCTAGAGGAGCGAAGATTTCTATCTATGATTGAACTTATTAATTGAGGTGTCCACACATTTTTTTTGTGTGGACACATTACTATCTTTTTTTGTGTTAATATCCACAAACAGGCTGACGGTATAACACAGTCTTTCTCAAAGTGGGCGATAACGCCCCCTTATGGACGTTGGAGACCTAGAGAGGGGCGTTAAGGAGCCCAGAAAAAAATGGGGGGCGTTGGCGTGGTTTAGGGGGGCGATGGTTGATTTGTAATTTCATTTACTTTATATTTTAAAATTCACTAAAATTAGACTTCTCAATATCGAATAATTAGTTCATATTTCTGCTCTGTATGATGGTATAAAAACCAAAAATATTTAACATAGATTTCGTAGGATACCCCGTACGCCGTACGCAATCAACTTGTAACAGTTTTTGTTAAATAACGCTATTTGTGCAATCGGCTGGTTCATCGATACTTGTTCTAACTTGCTCAGTACGATTGAGCGTCGATTGAGATAAACGAGTTTGTGCGTGTTTGTCTTATTCCTATCGGTGCGTGCTGTATTTAAATCCTATATAAAAGCTCGTAATAATTCTTACATCCTATATAAAAGCTCGTAATAAAAACAAAATTCCAGATGTGCTTGCTGTACATTGCGTTATACATCGACAACATTTGGTTGCTAGAAATTTAAGTGAACGACAATCATTGCAACATATCATCAGAGCAGTCAATAAAATCCGAAACAACTCTTTAAATGACAGATTATTTAATCAGCTTTGTGTTACTAATGATGAAGATTTTAACCGATTGATCTTTCACACAGCAGTGCGTTAGCTATCAAAAGGAAATTGTCTGACTCGTTTTTACAATCTGTTTGACTCTGTCGTAGAGTTCTTGGAAAACAAAGACACAGAATTGGGCGACAACCTCATCACATCAAAGAATAATATCGCAGACCTGACTGACCTTTATAAATTGTTTAATGATATCAATCTCCAACTTCAAGGCGATGAATTGAACTTAATGAAAACAAAAACTGTCGTTGCTGTTTTCGTAGCCAAGCTGCTCTTAGGAAAATCTCCACAGTGATTTCATTGAAAGATTCCAGGACATTTTGAAATTGGAAGTGTTAGATCCTTTTTCAAATGTCAACTGGAAGAGTTGCGGTGATACTGCTATGTTATAGAACTTATAGAACTGACAATGAACCTGGAAATAAAAATCAAATAAAAAATGGCTACCAAGAATTTTGGCTACAAAAGTCAATCCCGCATTTGTACCCTGGATCGTTCAACGATTTTTATTAGCATTCCCATCGTCATATTTGTGTGAACGTGGATTTAGCGCTGTGACAACGCTGCTTACTAAAAAGAGAAATTATTTGCATGTTACCGAACGCGGCGACTTACGACTGTTTTTGAGTAAAATCGAACCTGATATAAAAAAAACTTGTTAAAAATCATAAAATTCATCGATCTCATTTGATTAGTTTTAAAACTAAAATTGATTATCTATCTATATTGTTTCTTTTAATTTGATTAAAATATATTCTTAATATTATAATGTTGCGTTTTAATTGCTCTCACTGGTAAAAATGTCTAGTTTAGAATGTAAGTTTAAACACCAGAACCGACTAATATAGCACACTATAACTAAATTAATTAAAGTAATGAAATTGTTGTTCTTAAGTTTTAGGACTGTATAAAAAATTGGAGGCGCTGAAAAATAATTGATTTTCAAAGGAAGCGTTACATAAGTTTATTTCTTTTACATAAGTTTGATAATATCTGGTATAACACAAGCAACTCCACAGGTGCTGCAATTGGGCTGTCGATGATAATAGGATTAAGGATAGGGATAGAGAAATGGGCTCTGGCATCCAATCTATTATATAGATGATCTATTAGATGATAGATATCTGGATACTGGATGGATAGCCACATAGATAGGGGTTGGATACTATGATCTGTTTATGACTGCAGAACGCAGTGTGCTTTACTGCAACTAATGTAAAAGTTTTTAACGTTTGAACTGAATCAAATATCATATCAGCTTTCACGTCAGACATTCTCTGTTCCGCTGGTTTCATTTCATGACGTTTTTCTGTCGGATATTTTAGTATTTTTGTTAACTTTTCATTTGGAAATCGAAATTGGACATTCGTTTGAAAAACGTAATTAGTTAAACATAAAATGATACAAACTGCTTTAGAAGTGAATAATTGCTCTAGTTAGGTTGTATTATATAAAATTTTGTAGAGTGCCAATTATATTAAGGGATGCCAGAGCTCATTTCCTTGTCCCTTCCTAATCCCTTCCAAAGTTGACCCTGCTGGAAATCGAACCCGGAACCCCTGAGAGCGAAAGTAATAACTTAAACGACTTATTACCACAAATGGAGCTTTTTGAGATTGGGTCTGTCTGCCGGGAATCGAACCCAGGACCTCTGAGACAGAGCGTTACAACAAGTTTTTTTTTAATTTTTTTATTAAAGATGGGTTTGCTCTTGACCAACAACCAACTGTGTAGCAAGGATGAGGCCTAAGATGGAGCGAGCTCACTCAAAAGATGCCTATTCACTCGAACCTTGAAAAGATTTGGGTTATATGAGCTCGGAAATACAAACGCCGGCAGGCAGTTCCAAACCTTAGCAGTGCGCATTATAAAGGATGTTTTAAAGCGCTTAGTCCGAAATAGAGGGATATCGACAAGATGAGGATGGTAACCAGCCTTACGTCTGTATGTCCGATGGAAGAAAGGGGAAGGCGGTATGAGTTCATGCAGCTCTTGAGCACACTCTCCGAAGTACATCTTATAAAAGACACATAGACTGGCAAGCTCTGCATGTGCCAGGCTCTGCATTTTAGTTTTTAAAAATGTACTGCCGCCAATAAGTCTCCTAGCTCTGCGTTCCACCGAGTCGAGTGCGGCAAGTTGGTATTTGGCTGAGTAATCCCAAAGATGGGAGCAATACTCCATATAAGATCGGACTTGCGACTTATATAAAGATACAAATATTATCTTTTTCTAGAAGGTCGGATTTAAGCATTCGTTCAAGAGATTTGGTCAACTTTAGCAACAATTTTCCATTAAATCCCAGTTAAACAAAAAAGATACAATTCCATTATTATATATGATAATGGGGAGAAATTTAATTAAACTACCTTCCATTTGGCGCAACGTAAAAAGCAGGTGGGTAGAAAAAATGTTTTGTATAGCTTATCTTTCATAATAAAAACATTTGAACAGAGTTAATTTGAAAATGTCAAGAGCAAACGGAATCCACGAAAAGGTCGCGTGTGCTGAAACCGTTTCTGTTTTTTGCACCTTTTAAGTCTGTTCAAATAAAAGATATAATTACAATGTTTCTTCGGTAATAAGCCTTGTTTATGAGTAGGGTTCCCCAGTGAGGCCAAATCTGTGGAAGTAACTTACTAATTTTATAGTGTTAACGTCTGCTGTTTATGTCGACTGAAGTTGATTGATTAAGGCGGAAAGTATAGTAAAAAGTGATCTGTGACTTTGCAAAAAGAGGTGCTCATTCATTCAGATTCATTCGGTGGCATGATATACAGTTGAACGAACGCGTTCGCGAAGAGAGGTCGTCGTCGTATGTCCGCACATCTTATAGTTGGAATTGTAGTTCTGATATATCGCACGGAAGATAAAAGTATTGGGACTAAAAATAAATTGGTTTAATTAATGTACCGGAAGTAGAGGGTGCTAACAATAGCAACACTATAGCTTTTGCCGGAGACTTTTTTTTCAAAGGCGTTAAAAAATTTATTCATTTATTTGTTCATATATTCAAGACAAAGAAAATTTTGTGTTCAAACACAAATTACACTCAAAAAAAAAACATTATATTTTATTGTATGACATATAAAATTAAAAATTGTTAACAAAAATATTCATATAGGTATTTGTTTATCTTCCATTGCGTTTATTAAACAAAAATTCCTACCTGAACAAATTGAGAATAATTTTTAGAAACCAAATAAAACAATATTAAGTTTATTAATATCCAATATTTTTTTAAGCAGACATACCCAATAAGCAGTTTTCGAAATATTTTTTCATAAAAGTCAAATTCTTCTTGTGTTGTAATTTTTTGTGGAGTTTCTATTACTTTAACGTAAATTTTAAACAATACAATTTGTCTTTCATATGTTTAAAAGTATAATATATATTTTGTTTCAATACAATTGTGTTGTGTATTTCTTGTAAATTCTTCATTAAACAATGCATATTTTTAGCCTTTGTTTCCACCTTAATGTACCTATTTGCGTACGAAGTAGTGGGCGGTTGCTCGTATCCAAATAAAAAAAGAAGCACGCATATTAAAAAGGCCCTGTTATTTTATTTCCTCAAGGATAGTGAACGCGGTGAGGTTTTTCGCTTCATAAATATCGATATATTTTTTTATACAACAACCTCCTGTTTTCCCATAAATATTTGTGGAGAGAAGCACTTGTCTGCTTGTTGCTAGTTACTTTTCCTTTTTACCGTCATTTTATGAAAACATATTTTGTTAGACTTCGTAAAATGGAACGTAAAATATAAAAAAGACTGAAATATGGTTGAGTAGGTAATTACTTTTTTATATTGTATGGCTATTTTTCTTATTTAATTACTTCCTAGAGTTGTCTCTGCCTAGACAGTGCTAAATTAGGGAAACCCTGCTAAATAAGGAATTTATTTATAAATTGACGTTGGAGAACTTGGAGAACATTGGTGCTTGCCTAACGAAAGTGAGACAGAAAAATTGAGTTGACTACTTTGAAAGGGGGCAATCTGACTGAGATTTTTAGGTAAATGAAAAAAAAAAATAATATGGAATCTTATTACTTTTTCAATTTGAGTTTTTGAATAAATATTCTAACATATAAACAAACAAAGTCGCGGGCAGAAGCTAGTATATAAATAAAAAGGTTTTATTGAATTTATTTATAATACTAATAATACAAATAATTTTGGACAAAAAGTAAAAAAAAGTAATCGACTCAATTTTTAGAATAATCGACAAATAATGTTAATGTTGCCACATCACTACGGCACATAATACAAATAGGTGTATAAGAGGCTGTGACATTTTCCGACAATATTTTTATGTGTCACGTTAATTATGAAGACCGCAGGAAGTGCGCTCAGTTTTTGTGCTATTTATTTGTTACATACAGTATGATACAGTGCTAGGTCATTGTTAGGGTGACCAAAATTTACCGAATGCCGCAAAAATAAACGAATGCGGCAAGTCGTGTGGCGGGCGCGCACGTAGTGGGGTAGTGAGAGACTGAACGCTTTCCTGCAAAAAACCGTATTGCATATTCACACGGTACATACGTCATTCGGTTTTATGCAGGAAAGTAAAATGCCGTGTGAACAGAGCATTCGGTTCTGTCGTATGCGGTAAAACTCCGATCCGGCAAAACGTGTCTCCGTGTGAACGTAGCGTTACACGGAATATTAACTCTCCATGTACATAGGTGGTAGGTTATGGTTAACACAAACATATCATAAGGTTAACAAATGCACTGTCCCCTTCATAAGTTTAAAGGTGACAAAAGGACACGAGGGAATGGCTCCTCTCTCGAACACAACAAATTGTTGTTGTGTTAGAAGAATTTGAACTTTTAAATCTATACATGAACACAACATCTTATTCTTAAAAAGCCGTTTCTCTACGAAGGTTAGCGATCATCACGGCCTTCTTAACCTTGGAAGATGAGAGGGAGCTAGTACTCAAACCAAACCAGGATATCTTTCTCCTACTTCTACTACATTTTTGTTGTATTCTTCCTTCATCACTAGTTAATACGGTATCTCTCACCTTTTATTATGTGCCCTATATTGAAACTTCCTCTCCTTTATCGTTCTTATTAGGTATTTCCAATAACTTTCTTTTAACCTTTGTTTTTCCAGATTAACCTGAAAGCAGGAGTTTACCGCTACTACACGAGCTACTATAATTATTACTATTAATGGTTTCCTTTGTTTTTATTTCTTTATTTTAGAAAAAATGAATATTTTAATATTTTCATTTTGGAAAACGCATGGTTCTTAACTAAAATACTATAAGAGTGTGGACATAAATATTTCAGTGAACATTGTCACCCTAATGAAACTGTGTGACAAGAGAGAAATTTTCGCGGGAAAGTTGTGATTAACTGCCTCAGCTCGGAAACTTCCTTTACTGATTAGTACAGTAAAGAAATTTCGCGAACAATGTTTGTGGGGCATAATTTGCTACGGGTTTTTTGTGCCATGTTTTCGTACACACACACTTACTTAACTTCTATATACATTTTTATAATGGACGAAGTAATTTGTAGGAAGTTAAATATCTATACTAATCCATAATCATATTATACATGTGAAAGTAACTCTGTCTGTTTCATTTTCATGCCATAGCTATTCAATCGATCATTATGAAATTTTGCACACACGTTGTCAGGTATACAACGTGAGACGTAGGACGAAGTGGCGGGCATTAGCTAGTCATTAAAGACTTCGGTTATTCAATAAATAATTATTCTATATTGAGAATTTTCTCACGTAGATAAGTTCCACAGCAACATAGTCCGACTAACGTTATTATAAATGTATACATGTACAAAACTTTGGTATAATGACATTAGCGCCATAAAATATTCAGATCGCAAAACTCATTATTCTATTGTGCTACATTCGCTTGAAACTTTCAACAACATTAATCACTTAAGTTTCCGATAATGTGCCGTGAAGTGTATCCGGCTATTCAAAAGTTATATATTATTTGTCCTACTAATATTATAAATTTGTGAGGATGGATGGATGTTCATTACTCTTTCACGCAAAAACGGCCTAACAAATTTTTATGGAATTTGGATACTTTTATCCTGAAAAAATGTTAGGTTCGCGAGGGATCGTCAAAAAACATAAAAAAATCTGCATGTCAGACAGATCGCTACGATGAAGATGTCTGACATTTTCTCAAATGTTATAATTTCATTTATCGACGCGGACGAAGTCGCTGGCACCGCGTAGTAATCGTATAAATAAAACCGAAATTTTATTTTGCGGATGTTTGTTACTCAATAACGCAAAAAGGCTAAACGGATTTGGGTGAAATTTGGCACACATATAGTTTATTACCTGGATTAACACACTACCCTTTATCCTGAAAAAAAAAAAAAAATTAGGTTCCTGTGGAATATTAAAAAACGAACTATAGCGCTTAAATGCTGTGGGACTTTGTTTAAATTAAAAATAAATAAATAAATAAACTTGTTAGGAAATTTGGAGCTCTATTATTTGGCTTATTATTTGATATCAACAATACGTGTGTTACCTACTGAAGCTCGTAAGATAACATACAACAACATATACTAACAAATGTATAAATAAATGTTCATCTGTAATCTCATTTCAACTCAACCCAGCTCAATAAATAACGTTGCTTTGAGGAAGATTTTAACAAAAATAAATTGTGTTTTAGAGATATATATACGAGTATATATGAAGAAAAATACAAAATATAAAGCTACAAAATACGATGCGAATCACTTTGCCTTACTATTTTTTAAGTTCAGAGAGAGATAGGCTGATGGTCCACTTGATGGTAGGTGGCTACCGTCGCCTGTAACATAAGCTACGCCACCGGTGCTGTAAGTGCGCTGCCGATATTAGTGCGATTGAGAATGAGGGATAGGGAAATAAATGGGCTCTGGCACCCCTTCTCACTCACCGAAACTCAACAGCACATATGCTGTTATTTCATGGTGGTCTTCTGTAAAGGGGTGGTTACTGCCACCAAAGGGCTGAACCATATATCCAACGGTCTCGTCAAGATAGCACTAAGATGTCTTTATACCAATGAAGTAATTCTTAAAAATTATTTATATCTATATTCTAAAGAAAAATAAACATTATCAAGTCTGAATTAATGGTTTTACTGACAGCAAGCTTTCGAAACAAATGATATTAAAAGGTATTTCATTATTTTACGAAAAAATGAATATAAACTAGTATTTATAAGAAAATGAAGAGAATGTAACAGACTTCAGTCAATTTGCTTAATAAATATTTATTACGTTGTGCAGATGAAAAATGAATTTAGTTGATCGTAATAAATGTTCGGAATTACATTTCTTTTCTTGTAAGTAAGCAAAAATTCTGAGCGAGAAATTCCCCCCAGTAGGTAGGTACTACAGGTGTTTGTAATATAGAAAGTCACAGTAACAGAATGGGTCACCTAGAATTTTCGCGATGATTTTCATAGAATTTCATTACTTATATTATGGAAAAGATATGTTATTGAAATTTAAGGCATTCAATTTGTTACCTACTTGGAAATGAAATTTAATTTTGAAAATAAATGTGTCAGCCACATAACATGCAATATTTAAAGATTCATGTTGGCCGTTAGCCTACAGAAAAGTGTCACCAATTTTGGCTGCGCGGTTGAAACTGCGCAGCACACTTTGGGAAACTGCCCCGAATGAACAGAGCAGCGCACCGCTCTGTCTCTCATAATGAACACTGATTTTTCTCTGCCGGCTCTCAAGGAAGAGGCGGAGAGGCGTCGGAAAAAGGATCCCCTCTCCCATCTGCCTGAGGAGGCTCGAGTTTAAAAAACGCTTGGCCTATGTCCGCCACCTTCTACGACCCATCACTCCGACCATCTACGGTCGCGCTACGGTCTACGCGTCTACGGTCACGCTACGAAACGTTGCGCTGGTTAACCCCCTAACATCATCTACGCTGCCGGGTATCCTAGAGAATTTACCAACGTTAAAAGAAAAGAGGACACCTTCATTAAATGTTCACTATTTTACTCCATGCATTATTTTAATAATAAGATGAGAGATGGAGATGCATTCCATCCACAAGGTAGCTATTGTCACCTATCGATACACACGGACCTGAAAATTGGTCCCGATGACTAAAATAATAAAGTAATTTTAACGTGTCAAAATGACGTGAATTCTAACTTCATAATCATCTTTTGTGTTTGCAGTATTCTCTTTAGAAACGCAATCGAAACGATTTCATTCCATTTCAAGCTTAAACTTTAACAAATGAATTAACCAAATCTACGTCATCAGTCTTTGTGAGTGAAGTGTATTTTAGGAGGAGCGAGTGTCTAAGGGTGCTTACACACCGACCGCTACAGAATTAACGAACACATTGTCAGCTGGAACGGAACATTAGGAGATTTTGTCCGACCCCCCTTCTTTGTTTCCTTAATTGCGACACTTAGGAACCTCATTGTCGATGTATACGTCTGAAAAGACTCTTTGGCTTTTGTTCTTAACCGTTTTCAGTTTATTTGGCGTTTATTAAGCACTACATTTTATTTGTACTGATATTTTTATGTGTTAGAAATGACAGACAGGCGGAGTTAGCTTATAAGATAGGGAGATCAACTAAAGTCAAGTTCAAGAACAGGGTGGGTAGCAAGGTGTTCTTGATCACAACTTTCATAAAGGGTATATAAGGAGGAAAAATAATTGATGGCAGGAGATCAAAGATATCGCAAACCATAAAATTGCGTATTCAACAACATGTATTTCATAACATATTATAACTTAACAACAATCATGTATTTCTAGGTGTTCTTCTGCAAGAATGTACTCACGACACCACAGTTGACATATGTGAAACTGAATAACACTTTTATGTGAGTACTCGTACCTACATAAAAAACAAAAGTTGTCCACCAATGTCAGTACCGCTAAAACGTGGTTTCTAGCTACGGGCGTCGTAAGAAAGCTCAACGTCGCTCAACGAGCTATGGAGAGGGCTATGCTCGGGGTTACACTAAGAGATCAAGCTAGGAATGAGGAGACCCGTAGACGAACGAGAGTTACCGACATAGCCCGGCAGATCAGTAAGTTGATGTGGCAGTGGGCAGAGCACATAGTACGGATAGCCGACCGCTGGAGGCCACGAACGCAGCGTAGGACGTCCACACACAAGGTGAGCAGGCGACTTGATAAGGGCCGCGAGTCGACCGTGGATCCAGGTTATTTCTGACCGGTCCTTTTAGAAAATTACGGGGGAGTCCTACGACTAAGATGATGATGTGGTTGACCACGTGTTAGTTATTCATCATATCAGTAACACATCAATAAATCTATATGTCCTGCTGACTGGTACACTTTTTAATAAAAGGTCATAAAATTTATGAAAGACTTTTTCCTCTAAATCGTTTTAGGAAATTCAGGAGATACTCGTACAAAGGTTATTCCTAGCGAGGTTTTTGTAATTCAAAACTCTGTCACGTTTTGATTAATGCTTGTGAGCAACTTGGAAATTTAATTTCTTTTCCAGAAGAACATTAAACACTTTTCGCTGACATTTTTGTTTCAAACTTAATAGATATTGCAATGAATATCCTAATATCTATGCATTAAACGAAGACACCGATAACATTATTATTTTTATGTAAAAACAAGCAGGTATACCTACGCTTCCCATAAAATGGATCACATTTTATGGGAAGCGTAGGTATACTGTCGCTTTAAGGCAATGTACTTAGCAGAAAAGCATTATTTTCGTCGCCTAATTTGACTTCTTAGAGTAAAATTAAAACTTAGATAAAAAATATATTTAAAAAAGTTTGAATTAGGCAGATTTATAAAAAAAAAAACAGTGGCACGCCGGGAGTGCCGACAGAGTACATACATATACAGAGGTTTCGGTTACACGGTTACAGGTCGCGAGTTCAATGGTTTTTTCCAGTTCTCAAAATTTCCCATCTCAAAAATGCCCAACGCGCCTAAAGAAGTTTTCACTTCAAAAATCTATTTTCTGAGAAAAAAATAGTAAATTACTGACCAAAAAATAACTTTGGTATCACATAGTCTCTCTCTCTCTCTCTCTTTCTCTCTCTCTCAGTGCCTATTCAGCCTCTCTCTTGAAGGTTAGCCATCAACTTCCTGAACTGGTCTCGGTCAAGAGCCAACTGGAATAGATGCTCGACTGAGGCAATTCCAGTCCACTCTCGGATATTTCTCAGCCATGACTTTCTCCTTCGCCCAGTGCGTCTATTCCCTTCCACCTTACCCATTATAATTAATCGGAGCAAACATCTGTCGTGCCAAAGCACAGTAATATAAGCATTTGTAAATACGAAAATTCTGATATCTCGATAATAGTAAAAATGACAATTTTTCAAAGAACTCTGCAAATAAAAGTGGCCTAGTTTATAATGTGGTTCCTACAAAATTATTTATATAGGGTTGATTTAGTCTCTACATTTAGAAGATAAATGGGCCGGCGAAATAGAACAGTATATTTACTTAATGTAAACGTTTCGGGCATCATTTAAAGATGTAATCCTAAAGGCAAGTTCAAAGGTAAAAGCTGAATAAGCGATGCATCGGTATCGGCACGTCTACATTTAGCACCCGATTTAATGATTCCGACGTAAGGAATGAGTGTTATCGATAAAATAATTGTAGTTTATCGATACTTTAGAAGTATGAAATTTTACACCTCTTAATTTTATTCATCATCATCATCATCATCATCATCATCATCATCATCATCATCATCATCATTATATTTATTATTAGTCTACTACTAGAATTAAGGCTTTTTAATTGTCACCACCACACTCGATCTGCCCCCCGCATCAATCAACTGTCAGCTAATATCTTAAGGTCACCGATCCGAGTAGATGACGTTACTTTATGGTCTACTTGATAGTAGTACCAGTGTAACTTGCCACTACTTTCCAAATCGAGCTGATATAGAAAAATTTAATTCCTAAGTTGACCCCCAGCCGGGAATCGAACCCGAGAACCCTGAAACAGAGCGTTAAGGCTAGCACCCTACCATCCAAAAAGCTCGTCAAAATTAATTTAATTTAATTTAATGTATTTAATCGTTGTGAAGCTAAGCTATAAAAAGATGCCGTAATATAGAAGTAACATAGAACATTGTCTTGATTTAAATGTTACAGAGAATAAAGCCACCACCTTTAAGGTTAAGTTTTATCGACACAACGTGTTGTCCCAACACTAGCATTGTTAAAACAAAAGGTGGTGAATTGCAATTCGCAATAGTACCCGAACTGCGGGCACAGTTTCAACACATTAACAATTTTCAACGTCGGTTCACTTACGTTTCAGTCTGATATTGGAACTTCAATTTCACCCTGTTTCAATTCTATTTCAATCGCGTTTACTTTTTCCGTCTATATATCATATTCACCTGTAAAAGTAAGATAGCTATAACGTAAGTAAATGGAATTCTGTGTTGCCAGTGATGACATATGGCGCTGAAACGTGCTCTCTAACTTTGGACCTCGTAAAAAAGCTCAACGTCGCTCAAAGAGCTAACAGTGTATATTTGTATGGGAATGTAGCAGTACCACCTTCACGTTTACGCGTTCGATGGGTTTGATCGAGTAAAACTCGCACTATGCCTTCAGGGCTATGGTAAGGGTTTCACTACGAGATCGAATCAGAAATGAGTAGAGCCGTAGACGTACGAAAGTTACCGACATAAACCTACTATAATTGTCTATAATTGTAACAATGTACAAGACTACACGAATTATTTAGCTTGATTGCCCCATATTAAACCTAATTTGGTCAATGTACTAATTGAACACGAATTTCAAATTCGTGATCAAACCGAAAAAATCACTGTTATAATTTAATAATAAATTTAAATAAAATGGTTCGTATATTGTTCGTAAAAATGTGTTTTGTTATTTTCTTTTATTGTTATTTTATTTAACAGACTAAAATAATGTTATTTCATTGTGTACACAATTTTTGTGGACCAAGAAAATACACAAGCAGTAGATCACTAAACAAAGGATAAGGAAGTAACTAACTTCAACAGAATCGCCGAAATATCGGAGAGCGCAATAAATCGAACTAAGGGTGGAGTTTCATTAATAGCAAGAGACATGATGAATATAATAAAAAAAATCGTTTTTTATTTTTTTATTTTATTCCCTTGTTTTGAAAATACTAGCGCTGAAAACTTAACATTAAAGGTTATTTTTGTTAAGAGCATGGAGAGTGACAGAGAAACGACGAGTACGCTACTCCATGTGACGGAGAGGGATGCCGAGAGTTAATTTTCTTTACTAATATTATAAAGAGAGAAAACCTGTATTTTTGTATGTTTGTAATGAATAAACTCAAAAACTACTGGACCGATTTTGCAAATTCTTTCACCTATAGAAAGCTACATTATCAGCGAATAATTTATAGGCTATATTTTATAAAGTTACGCGGAAAAAGTCGCGTGCAACAGCTATTAGTTTATATTATTTAAAAGTATCTGTATGCGATTAAACTAGGCAACTCTTTTCAATTTACCAATGCAAGTATCATCTCCAGATAACTTTTGTCATAACAAAAAAAATGAAGGTATATGTTTCTAATGCAGTATGTTAGACCATAACATACCATTGCTGCAGCGAATAGTTTTAAAGAAAAGTCTATTAGATATTGTTTAAGGCTCGCAAAGGGACCATACCCTATTACACAGTGTTTACATCCAAATACTTCGTAAGCCGCGTATTGAAAACTTTGTAATACTCGCAGTTGTGTAGCTTCACAAACAGTTTGCCATGTTATTTTTTTAAACGGTTGTAAAGGGAAAGTTGGAAACTCGACTTATGTTTTGTGAATATTATTTATTTGGTTGTTCAAATTATAGTTTTAACATTAAAAGTTTTGATATAAACTAAACTTTAAAAATTAACTAGATATGACTCTTTCTTTAAGGAACATTCTAACATAATATATGAACGATTGACAATTATGTAAAATATATTATTAATTGCATCGAATTGTTGTTATTTCCATTAATTATATATTAATTATTTTTTGATATTTAATTTACCTAAATATAAAAAAATTAAGTGCAACTCACGAAGCACACGATACAAGCTTGCATGCCTAAGCGTGTGTATTCATTAAACTATGTATATGTAATATAATGTATTATATGAAGATGACGACTAACCTTCAGGATTGAAGAGACACACGGAGAGAGAGACAGAGAGAGAGAGAGAGAGATGTAATATTATATTGATGCATATGTTTTTATTAAAATAAATAAATAAAAAGATAAAAAAGTAGGGAACGGTCAGATGTCAATATAACCCCTTGGTGATTAATATTTCACTGAAAATTTTGTGAGCAAACGAGTGTATATATCATTGATATTATCAGATAGAAATTGATATGGCTTTTATTTTATGATAGATGGAAATGACTTTTATGATATGTTTATGATTCAATGACGCTTTATATGTTGTAAGTTTTTGAGGTGAAAGTCCGTAAAATTCAATTCGAGTCAAGATTTCTTAGAATGACAGTCCAATTTTTATAATATCAGAGTTATTACAGAGAAGAAACTATTTTCGCCTTTATGATAAAAAAAAAACATTGTAAATAAAAAAAAAACTTATGTTTTGGCTCCCACTTGATGGAACCAAAATGTACTAAAATCCAGCTTGATTTGACCAAAATGTCGGGGATCGTACTTGAATGTTTGATCTGATGCGATTTTTACCAATGGATGAACCAAATATAGATGATTTTTTAATCTTATATAAATAAAACCAATGTGTGTTGTTGACGTTCTACAATTGTACTATATTTATTGTTCTCTTTGATCTACCTCAATACATTTTTCCATATACCTTATAATTAATAATAAGTTATTACTAACTTAATTGATCTGATACCTACAACGCCATCTAGACAATGAGGTCGTAAACAACTTAACTTTTTTAAGCAGGAATTGTGTATTGAAACAATGTTACTGTTTTACTGTAAGTACTTGCAGTTTTTAAACAAATAAGTATTTGTCACGAAACAAAATCAATGTAAATTTTAACCACAGGAGAGAATTTCAGGAAACACGTCCGCGCTTAAACGAATGACTTAATAAATATGCAGAGTAACCGCTGAGGTATGACGTAGTGCTACAAACCGCGTTACGTGCTTAAAATGATCGCTTATTACACCGAACTGTATCTAATTAATTGTATTATTATATATAACAAAACAAAATGAATTATTTTGTCTACATGATTCGGTGTAAATCTGAACCTTTTTGGACTGATATATTGTGTTGTAAGTAATTACTCAATGGAGGAATGACGAGATTCGTAGACAAAAGAAATTTACTAACATAAGCCGGAGGGCGGATTAGTAAGTTGATGTTCGGCAATGGGCAGGACACATGGTATTAGCACCGAGTCGTGTCATAACGTCCGTGCAACCCCGCCCATCAACGGCCGCGCTAGAAAGTCGTTGGGTTTTAGCCGGTACGAATCAGGCATAACCCCGCAGTTCCCCCTACACTGCTAGGTATCCAAGAGGATTTCCCAACGATAAAAAAAACCACATTGTATGGAGAGCCGACGGTTGCCGTAAGGTTCTCTAGTGGAGGCCACGGACCGACAAGTGCATCGTATTAGGACGTCTAAACAAATGACCTGATAAGGGCCGCGGAGCAACGGTGAATCCAGGCTGCTTCTGACCGGACCGGTCCGTAATATATTGGAAATATATTACGGAGGAGAGGAGGCCTATTTTTTTTTTATTAGAGATGGGTTTGCTCTTGACCAGCATCGAGCCATGAAGCGAAGATAAGGCCTATGATGGAGCGGCTCATCTAGAAGATGCCTATTCATTCGAACTTTTAAAAGATTTGGGTTATATGAGCTCGGAAACACAGACGTCGGCAGGGAGTTCCAAGTGTGGACGACCTGCGGCTGAAATTATGACGAATTTGTGACATAAACTATAATATATAAGGACTACCTATATCGCGTTGGGATTACCTATAATAATATGTGGATATGTCGAAATAAATAAATGTTACGGTACGGTGTTATAGACGGCAACGTTTACACACTTAGAGCAGTTACCGCTGCTTTCAACCTATATAGGTTAAAAGCGTGTTGCATTAAGGTGGTTTGATACAGCGATAAGGTTTGTAATGTGCTTGGAAACGCCTTTTGCAGTAATATAAACATGTTCAACGCTTTTGTACGCGCCTGTACTTGCTGCCATATCAATTTATTGTTAGTTTAATTAAACCTAAATATTGAATTGTAACTATAGAAAGAGTACATAAAATTCCTTTATTCAGATTTAAGCTCAGCAGAGAGGTAAAAAATGTAAAACTTTAAAGACATAAATCGGTCTAGAGGAATTCTTTTTGAGAATTGTGTGATAAGCGAAAGCAATTTGTAAATCGTTGGCTTGCTCGTCGGACTTGGTGTCGAGATGTGTATGCGCCATTCTACTGCTATGTCAAAGGTTATGGTGGTCCGAGTTGCAAAATGTAGCGGTAAAATATTTTCTAATAGATTTTACGTAACAATGATGGTGTGACTAATTTATATAATCTATTTGCAAGCAAAGACTGTTTGGCCTTGAATAAAAGCTAAAAGGGAAACAATATTTTGCTTAAAAAGACAAAAGCTATATTCACTTATGACGTTGAGATTTGAAAATAAATTGAATAACATGCTATGTGAATAATTATTCTTACAATAACCACTGAAAATTATATGTTTTACTCTACAAAAGAAAGATTTACCTACATTTATCACCAATAACTCCGCCATTTCTTTTATACGGGAATCAATATCCATATTTCCATACTAATCCCTACTAATATCATAAATGTGAAAGTAACTAACTGTCTGTGTGTCTGACTTTATCAAGCCTAAGGTCTGAAACACATGACCGCGCGGTTATGTAAAGAAGGAACACTGTTTAGTTTGATCTTGTACCGCGCGGTTAGTAGTTCTGCGCGGTCATGTGAACTTAGCCTTAAATGCTCAACCGAACATCATCAAATTTTGCATACACGTTATCAAGAATACATGAAAGGACATAGGGTACCTTTCATCCAGATAAAAAGGACTGTATCATCTAAAATATAAAAAATAACGCTACGGTTGTAACAGTAAAAAAGATATCATATTTACTCATATTTTCTCGGGTGTTATATATTTTATATTCCAATCGGACGAAGTCGCGGGCGCCACCTAGTTAGAAATAAAGAAAACCGCTTCCCGTTAGTAAATTGAGACCTACGCCTTTAGTGGGCAAATATATGTACGAATTGGCCACGGGAGAGTCAACGGGCACGGCTTTTACGTGATTCGTCTTGTGAATTGGCGAAATAAGTGGGATTACGTGTATCGCACACTGGACTTTCATATTGTAGCTGAGGAATATAAATGTCTAGGCTGCCATTAATATTTGCAGAAAGTGATGAATATGTGTGGGTAGTAATATATTTGATATGTTATGAACTTATTGATATAACTATTATTTCACACTAACGACCCGCACATAAAATAAAAGTAAATAAAGCTTAAAATAACGTATATCATGACTAGATATTATTATATAAATTGCAGATCTGACACTGAGTATTTCTAGGTAAAAATCTAGAAATAATCCATTCCTTCGAGGTATTTTAAGGTCACTGTGTCTGACCTTTTAGGTGCCTAATTATGATTTTAATAACAAGTTTAATTAATGATGATGGCTACCTAATTATATAATTAATCATAACCGCTAAATATATTCTTAAATTTTTAACCTCAATTAATTAGTTTCTCGAAAAGCGTATTGTATTTATTTGTAACAATTAAAATTCTCGTAGTATAAAAAAAATCAAATAAAAAAATTAAAAACCTATAAAACAATTAATAACAAAGTTAAACTTAAACTAAATAAAATTCTAACGTATTAAGATAACAAATTAGATTTTCCAAAAGTTTTAAAATATGTAAGAACGTACTTCTACCTATTGTGTTCATTTTTAAAGAGCTTCTTGTAAGAGGAATACAGCTCTCGAGTTCAGACGGTTCTAGAATTACAAGAAGCTCCGTGTAACGCGTTCTAAGCCGCGGTTGCCATGACAACGGCAAGTGTGAACAGCTTACGTTTGAAATTTTAATTTTATACGGGGCATATCTTTCGTTTCACTACTTAAACATTAAGAGCACACTGTACGACCGAGTGAAGTCAGTAATAGGTATTTGGGAGAATCTGTTGTTTCGACACTTTTTTTAACGTTGGGAAATCCTCTTTGATACCCCGCACTGCGGAGTTATGCCGAATTCGTACCGGTTAAAATCCATCGCCCTAGCGAGGCCGTTGATGGGTGGGGACGTAATGACACGACATCGGTGCCACGCCAAGGCTATCCAGTGCGGGGAAGGCTACGCTCCCTGACAGAACATCGGCGTACCCGAAAGTGAGGATGCGCTAGCCATTTCGGGGGAACTTACGACTTGCGGCAATCTCTCACAAATCTGTTATCTTGACTTACTATATATATATATAATGCGAATAACCGAAGACAGAATGCTACGCGAGACATTCGCGGCATTGAACTCGCGTAAATAATAAAACATACGCCAGCAATTCTAATATTTCAGAAAAACCTTTATAGATGGTATATAGTCAGAGACATCTCAATTTTAAAAGTACGTTATAGGTAGGATGTTTTCATGTAAAAAAATAATAGGCTTTCACTCAGTAATTACAAGAATTCAACCTACAAAAATGTTTTTTATGTAATATGTAATATGTATAAGTGCTTGAACACGTAGAAAGCGCGGGCGCGGTGGCGTGTGCGGTCGCGG
This sequence comes from Synanthedon myopaeformis, assembly GCA_944738685.1. Taxonomy (NCBI): domain Eukaryota; kingdom Metazoa; phylum Arthropoda; class Insecta; order Lepidoptera; family Sesiidae; genus Synanthedon; species Synanthedon myopaeformis. The sequence continues at coordinate 2,023,327 of OX122938.1, read as the reverse complement.
TGGATGTGGCGAGCTCGCGTTCACATTGACCGCCAGATGTTTGCACAAGTGTGACGTGTTGTAAGCGGTTAAAAAGATGGACTACGATCTTTTATTTTTAATGATTCACTGATAAACTCCTCTGTATTGAACGATATAATGAAAACGTACCATCATTTCTAGCGACAAGTTCAAACTGGTTGAACTTAACTGACGTCACGAGTGAATAGTCCTGCGTTGTGTACGGGAACACTTGCATATATGTATAATTTTTTATATATGTATATTTTTTTATGTATTACGTAACAAGTAGTCGTGGAATTACGTAGTATCGAATTGGTAAGCAGCTCTCGTTTGGGTGGTTTAGGAGGACTTAGCAGATAGACACAGATAGATACAGATAGACGCGGAAAGCGACTTAAATTGTCTATTGTGGTAAAATTATCTACTTCAAAAAAGAAGTAAAAAGATATGTACATATAATATTTTTTATAATGTTTTTATATAAAAATATATATTAATATGCCCGTTAGACCTTTGAAATTTATCTACAGAGATATATTCATCTTAAAACGTGAAGAATTATATATCTCGTGCCTGTTTTCGCCTATGATTATTGCGGGTTAAGACAACCAACGTATCAAGTTTATCTAAATTGGTTTACAACTAAACTAAACTACGGAACCTACAAACTTTACTTTGATGTCCTTCTTCCTTTTGTGTTGGGCGTCGTTTGTGGTATGTGCTTAATACAAAAGGACGAGAACTAAATTAGGATTTTGGTGTATGAATATTATCTAATTTTGAATCCATGTCAATATTTTTTTTTTGTTACCACTTGACGGTAGGTGGATACCATCGCCTATAACACAAGCACCGCCATAGCTTCTGCAAATGCGCTGCCGACCTAAAGGATAAGGGATAAGGAAGGGATGGGATAATAGGCTCTGGCATCCCTTACTCACTCAACGAAACATAACAGACATATGCTGTTATTTCACGGTGGTCTTGTGTAAGGGGGTGGTTACTGCCGCCAGACGGGCTGCCCAAAATGACTGCTAAAACGCAGTGTGTCCTGCCACCACAATTAACATTGTTGAGTTTGTAATAATGTAAAACACTATATACTATACTAGCGACCCTTTCCCGGCTTCGCCCGGGATGAAATCTTTGACTTTTATCCCTCTTTCCATATTTGAAAACCGAATTAAAATCTGTCTACCCATTCTCGAGTTTTGGAAGCTTACACAAACCAACTTAACATTTTTATCTGTATCAAATAAATTTATTAACCATTACAAAACTCGCAAACTATTTAATAATTAATAAAGAGACTCCGTTATTTCAAGTGTTTTTTTATTAGAATGTTTCAAGGGTAACCGACCGGTATTGAATTAAAGTTATACCGACGCAAATAGGTTCTTAAATTAATGCTTTTCACTTGTGGTAATAACAGTCTCATTACACTGTGAGGTATCTCAAATCGTCTACAAATCGAACAATTCGACACTGTAAAGCGTAAAGACCGTTGCTGACTGACGGTATGATACGGCACGGCAACAAATGCTATTATCACTAAATCACAAACAATCATTTTAACAAAATTATGTATCTACAAACGTTTTTGGAGTAAGGCGACAAGGCTCCGTACTGAAGGATACCACGACATGCCTAGGCATGCTGCGGGATGCCGAAGCGTGCCTTGCCGTGACATACAATCACTCAGCGCCGGCCTTAAGGTGTCAACGAGCTGTAGCTAGTATTTTGGCGCGCTAGCCCAAAGCTCAAAGGTGAGTAAGGTTATAGCTTGGAATACAAAACTCAACATATACCCTTATAATTAATTACCTTATTGTTTTACATATATGACTTTTTGTATTACTAACAAAAACCGGCCACTTACTAAACCGAAAAATTTCAGTCATTTTGCATATTACCCTCCTACTACCATATCACTATTCTTAACCTGAATGGCTATTACTTTTAGTCTCACGACGACGAATATGTGGGTACCATGAATATGGCAACACCGGCCTACGAATTAAGTCTTTGGTTCTTATTTGATCTGAGGCTAGAGTAGACTTATCTTCTAAGTAACTAATCTAAATCAGATCACTCACAATCGTACAACCGGTATAACACACAAAGAGACGAGTCTACGATATAAAAGATATGATGAAATAGTATATTTCTATGGGAAAAGGAAATATGAGGAAGGGAATATGACAAAAGGAATATCAGGAAATAGAATATTTGTATGATAAAACGAATTATATTATTACAGTTATTTTCTCCAGTAAAGGGGTTACTGAACTCCCTAACTGTATTGAGAGTTAGCTTCCATTTTAGGTCATAACTTGTAACTTCGTAATACAGCCAGCTACAGTTTGCGATATACGTCTTAGTGGTCTTCTAGAGCCAGTTTGCATTTGAGACTTCTCGAATAACAATAAACTACACTAGCAGCTCTAATGTGGACTCAGAAACATGGCAACTTTATTATCCACTAGCTGGTGCCTGCGACTTCGTCCGCGTTGGAAAATGAAAAATATAACACCTGAGAAAAGAGAGACATTTTTATCGCGGCGACCAATTTTTTTATATTTTTAACGATCCCTTGGGAACCTAACATTTTTTTAGGGTAAAAAGTATCCTATATGTTAAAACAGGCAATAAACTATCTGTGTGCCAAGTTTCATGCAAACCCGTTGAGCCGTCCTCACAAACTTTCGCATTTATATAAATTAATATTAGTAGGAAGTCAAGCCGGCCTAATCTCCAGCTAAAAAACCAAAAAGTTAAAAAATAATGGTGTTCTTTTTAATTTAAGTATATATACCTTGATATAATATACATTTAGTAAACAGCTGTTATTTTTAAATTACAAACAGACACTTTAATTTTATTTGTGGAATCTTAGAATATATTTATTATTTTATATTTTATACTTAGGAAGGCGATATTTTTATAAAATTAACACCATGACTCGAAAACTGAAACTGGTTTTGCTCGATGCGATAAACCTTTAAGTCTCCTCAGAGCAACTATGTGCTCAAGTTAGTTAAGTAGCACAGATTGTTCACGAGATAGTAGAATTAAATTTTAGATAACTTCCACTGTAGTTGCTTTCGTTAATTAAACTTTAACAACACCTGTCCTACTGCTATCCACAAACCGTTACGTAGTGAGAACACGTTATTGCTTTATAACGAACTGATAATATGCGGTCGCCGTTTTTCTTTCGCGCTGTTTTTTGAAAAATATTATGCTTGACAAAATACAAAATAAAATGAGCAATGATTTATTCAATTTTTAATGCTGTTATTGTTTTGCCATTTTCGTAACCATTTCCATATCCAGCTACGACAAAGGAATTTTTCTTCTCTGTTTCATAATTGGTTGTGAAAATAGCAATAAAAAATATTTTTTTCGTAACAGACGTTGGATTTGTAAGGCGTTGAAAACAACTGATTGAAATATACTGTGGGTGTGGAATCAGCTCTTGGAGCCCTTTCATTTGATACCACACTAAAGGTGTCTAAAGAAAAAAATATAATGACGGCATAGCTGGAAAATGTACCAGGTGGCGGATATCCATCCACGTCTAAAGTACTTACTTAGGCTCTTATTAAACTTTTCTGAAAAAAAAAAGTATTTTAGGCTACCCATTAACTCTATTCATTCCTTATTATGCGTTGCTTATTGAAAAGTCTTTGACTTGGTAAAAGTTACAATTAAAAGTCGTCTAGCTCATGATACAATTTATTGCAGAATGTTGATACAGTTTTTGAATTACCTTGCTTGACTCAAGAATAATTGTTGACTACCTACATATATTACACCCTCACCCTTAATTTACACTTAAATAAATTAATATTTAATAGGAAAACTTAAAACATTACATCAATGAGTATATCTAATTTATACAACCAAAACTTAATCTAATTCGCTTTAAAACCGTAACGTTCTATCGGTTTCTTGATGCGTTGGGGTCGGGAGAGGGAAGGGAGTTGTTGCGTTTCAGCACTGGCCAAGGTATCGCCTACCTCGGTCGGTTGCTGGGTACTAATTATTGTGCTTTTATCTTGAGCCACTGCTGAATCCGCAGTATCTGATTCTGATTCATAGCCATCCTGCAGCTCCATTCCCAACTCGGAACCTGTCACATCCCTACTAACCGACAAGGAGCCTCCATCGCCGATCACTGGGTCACTCGATCTAGGCAGTGACACACCGTAACTACTACGTCTGCCTTTTATCTGATCGATATGCCTTCTAATAGGTGGACCACTATCCCTACCAACTACATAGTTCCGCGAGCCTACTCTTTCTTCTACCCGACCGCCTATCCATTTGCCTCCCGTATAATCTCGCGCCCACACTGGCTCCCCGACCTGAAATTCTCTATTAGTACCCCCCGAGTTAGCTACTTGCTTTAGCTGCCTTTCCTTTACCCTTTCTTCTAAGGAGCTGTCTTCTCTTAACAAGTCCAACCTCGATCTCAATCGCCTATGTTGAAGTAGTTCAGCCGGTGACCGTCCCGTAGTGCTGTGTTCCACATTCCTGTACATAATTAAATACGATTGCAAGGCCACCTCCACGTCACACCCGTCCCGCCTGGATTTGCTTATTGCGCGTTTACAGAGCTTAACCGCATTTTCTGCTGCACCGTTTGATGCTGGGTGATAAGGTGCCGTAAAAGTAAACTTTATTCCGTTATTGCCCAAGAAATCCAAATATTCCCTACCAGTAAATGGTGGCCCATTATCTGACACAATTTCTCTCGGCAATCCAAAACGAGCAAAGGTCTCGCGCAGTACTCTAACCACTGCACTGCCTGTAGTCCTCTGCATTGGAAAAACCTCCAACCATTTACTTGAAGAATCGATGATGACAAGGAATGTTCTGCCATAGAAAGGACCCAAGAAATCTACATGTAGTCGCGACCAGGGTTCGGTGCTATAAGGCCACGGATGGGTTACTGACCGTGGCGGTGCGGGGCCCTCGAGCGCGCACGTAGTACACTCCCTGCATTTTTCCTCTATATCGCGATCGATTCCCGGCCACCAGACATAACTGCGCGCGATGCCTTTCATCTTTACTATACCCGGGTGCCCAACATGCAGTTCCCTTAGCAGGTTCTTCCGTAACGCTTCCGGTATTACCATCCGGTACCCCCATACTATGCAACCCTTGTCTATGTAAAGCTCGTTGCGTCGTGAGAAATATGGTCGGAGACTATCGTCATTGCAATCGTCTGACCACCCGGAACGAATAAGTAAAAATACCTTTTTTAACACCTCATCCTGCGAAATACTTTTATGTACTACATTCCGTGTTATAGGCAAAAAATCCTGTATAAAATTTAAGTAGGTCCTTTCCTCGCGTACTTCTTTGCTTTTCGTTTGTTGCCACACGGGTAACCGTGACAATGCGTCGGCCGCGTTCCTATCACCTCGTACGTACTCAATGGAGTAATCATAGCCCGCTAAAATAATAGCCCATCGTTGTAACCTACTCGCTGCCATCACTGGTATGCCCACTTTATCTCCAAAAATGGTTACAAGTGGTTTGTGATCCGTTCGTAGTATAAACTTTCTTCCATATAAATACTGGTGGAATTTCCTCACCCCAAAAATGATACCTAAGGCTTCCCGCTCAATTTGCGAATATTGTTTTTCGGCCGAGTTTAAAGATTTTGAAGCGTATGCGATAGGCCTCTCCTCTCCGCCAGGCATCACGTGTGATATGACGGCGCCGACGCCTACACTGCTCGCGTCCGTCGTCAGCACTAACGGCAGCTCGGGCGAGAAATGCGCTAACACCTCACTGGAAGCTAACAAGTATTTTACTCTGTCAAACGCCTGTCTGCAACTCTCACTCCATCTATATTTTACATTTTTACGTAATAGATTATATAGGGGAGCAAGAATGGTGCTTATATTTGGTACAAATTTTGCATAGTACATGACTAGACCCAGAAACGCACGCAACTCGGATATATTAGTCGGTACCGGTACCTTCTTTATAGCTTCTAACTTATCTGGACAAGTGTGTACTCCTTGTTTACTAACTACGAACCCCAAATACGTCACCGAATCTGCAAAAAATGTACATTTCTCCTTTTTTATTTTAAGACCGAACTTTTGTAATCTTTCAAAGACTTCCTTTAATGTAACTATATGTTCACGATTATTTACCCCAGTAATGATTACATCATCTAAAAACACCCCTACCCGAGGCATATCTGCGAATAATTGTTCCAATTTCTTCTGGAAAATCGCTGGACTAGACGAAAGACCATATATAAGTCTATTATACATAAATAGGCCTTTGTGGGTGTTAATTACGGTATATCTTTTTGATTCGTCTAATTCGAATTGTGCATACGCTTGTGACAAATCTAGCTTTGTAAACTTTTCACCACCGTAAAGCTTCGTAAACAAATCTTCTATTTTTGGTAAAGGATAGTGGTCAACCTCCAAGCATTTATTTAATGTTAATTTAAAATCGGCACATACCCTAATTTGCCCATCTTTTTTCATTACCGGTACAATAGGAGTAGCCCAATCTGACGCAGTGACCGGCGTGATTATTCCATCTCTCTCCATCTGCGCGAGTGCGCGCTCCACTGGCTCGCGCAATGCATAGGCGAGCGGCCGCGCACGCTTGAACACCGGACGCGCGCCCTCGCGCAGTCGGAACCCCACCGTACCGCCGGTAAAGCGGCCCAGACCCTCCGAGAACACTTCAGAGTATCTGGAACTGAATTCCTTTTCATTAAACCAATTACAAGATACATTATTACACTGTGTTTGTGGTAATTTTATTCCTAGTTCATTTATCCACAACCTCCCCAGAAGACTTGTCTTTCCGGAAGCAATAACATATAAGTCTAGTTTTTTACATTCTGTACCGTAACAAATTTTCGGTGTGAATTTACCAATAGGCTTAACTTTTTCTCCTGTATAATATGTTAAAATTAAGTCACTACTTTGTAATTTACAATTTGCAAACATGGATTTATAACATTCCTGACTAATACACGATATAGCACTACCAGTATCTATCTCCATTAAAATAGATTTTCCCTCAACATAAACATTTACAGTGTATGGTCCAAGATGTTTTAATTTTTTAGAAGTAAGTGAATAATTATATACCTCATCGCTACAGTTACCGTCGCCGACTTCGTTCTTGCTGCTATCTTCTTCCAAACTGTACATTTTCGTTTGTCTTCTTATCCTAGGACACATCTTTTTCAAATGTCCTTCTTGGTTGCAAACGCGACACAAATACTTCTTGAACTTGCACTGTTCCCCTTTGTGTCCACGCCCACAAACGTTACACCGCATGTGATAATCAGTTTCTTTGGAATAAACACCCTCCATATCACGACGTCTCGAGTTACCCGCTCCGCTTGTGTCGCTTGGGCCAGCGCCTAACGGGTTCCGCTGCGCGCGAGTAGTACCACTGCTCGTTCGACCGCCCGTGCTTCCTTCTCGATACCTCGCCGTTGCGGCCCGTTCCAACATTTTATGAACTGTCATTGAATTGGATTGTGGTACACTGTCACCTACTTTACTTCTGGCACAGTCGTCTACCATCGCCGCGTTCATTTCTGCTGCCTCAATGGCCACTGCTAGTTTATAAGCAGTATCGAATGTGATGGTATCGTCTTCTGTGAATACTCTCTGTCTGATCTCTTCACTCGCCAAGCCGCATACAAATTGATCACGCAAATTTTCTTTTAAGCTGGCTGCCGTGAACCCACAATCTTTACTGAGTTTTTTCAGAACAGTTACGTAATCCGCTACGGTCTCGCCCCTTCTTTGCGTGCGTTGTCTAAATTTAAATCGCTCCGCTAGAATGCTAGGTTTCGGGTTTAAATGTCCCGACATAACTGTTACTAACTCCTCATATGTCTTTTTTGCTGGTTTCACTGGCGTACACAAACTAACCATGAGTTCATAAGCTTCATTGCCGATAACCGTTATTAAGGTGGCCACTTTTAATTCTGCAATCACGGCATTTGCGATAAAATATTGCTCTAAACGATCTACATACGTCTCCCAATTGTCTTGGCCAACATTAAAAGGTCCAATTTTGCCCACCGACATTTTCGTTTAAAATTTAATTTTTACACAATAATAATGTCATATGTAAAATTCACGCATGAGCACTTAATTTTTCTCGTCGCCACTGAAAAGTCTTTGACTTGGTAAAAGTTACAATTAAAAGTCGTCTAGCTCATGATACAATTTATTGCAGAATGTTGATACAGTTTTTGAATTACCTTGCTTGACTCAAGAATAATTGTTGACTACCTACATATATTACACTTATGTTACAGTCGACGGTAGAAACCTACCATCAAGTGGACCGTCAGCCTGTCAGCTCGAATAACTTTTAAAAGAAAGAGTAACTTCACGTGGCAACTTCGCAGAACGAAATAATTACATGTCTAATTCGAACTAAGGCCTCCAATTACTGAGGTTTTGTGCCGAGCAATTTATTTAAATTTTGTTGTCAACGCAACATGAAATTCTTCGCAGACATATAATACCTAGTAAGCCGGAGACCCGGTCATAAATTATATTCAGTAATTGGATGCAAAACACCTTTGCTAGCTTAGACCAACGTTACCGACTTCAAGGGCTTGTCTACTTACCTAATTGGTGACTGGTCGTTATTATGTCGTCTTATCGAAGCAATCTATATTTTTATTACTATTTTCCACAGTATACAATAATTTACTTTGAACATGTTCTCATAGTGCTTAGAGCGAAAAGTATTTATATTGATAACTAACTCATTGATTGATAAAAATTGAACTATAAAATTGATAAAAACAATTTATGTGTGTTTATGCTGTAGCTACATTATCTGTCATCTATCATAATTTTTCTTTACTTTTTATCTTATATATTTTATGTACCTTCATGTTCTTGATTAAAATACATAGTGCTGCATGTGCGCTATCGACTATAGAAGGATTAAGGATGAGGGATAAGGAAGGCACGAGCTAAGATAAGGAGGTGATATTCTGTAAGAGGGTGGTTACTGTCGCCAGCCCAAATGGTTGCGAAACGCAGTGTACCCTGCCACTACTAAATTACTTATAATAATAATAATTATAATAGCAAAAATTATTTAGTTATAATATTATCAGCGTGGACTAAGAATATTTTTCTTTTAAGGTTTTAATACAAAAGAAAGAAAGAAATAATATTTATTTCTTTTGTAATTAATTTCTTCAATAAAAGTACATTTTAATTTAGAACACGCTCGCATTGCGATGAACTTTTGAATTCAAAGAAATTCAGGACTTCTGCAGACGAAATTGAAGTGTATAAAAATATAGTTTGAAAATACGTAGGTACTCCTATTTCTCCTTTTAGTAACTCAAAGCTTTCTTTGAAAGTGGGCCAGCTTCTCTCGTACTTTAATTTAAGTATATTACCCCACAAGAAATGAAATACTTATATTAAAGTATTTTAACATCACATACTTAATATAGTTAATAACATTATACAAATATTGTATACTAGCTGTTGCACGCGACTTCGCCCGCGTAACTTTATAAAATATAGCCTATGTTACTTGCTGCTAATGCTAGCTTAAGCTTAATTTTTAAGCTTATTCTTTACAAACACACAAATCTTCTCTATTTAGTTAGACTAAGGTACTTCGTCCAACCATTTATTTTATTTTTGACAGCTCGAGTTAGTGACGTCCTAATGCATTCTTTATTATAATCGATTTTACTCGTATTTATGTATAAGTTTTAATCGATTTAACACAAAAAACAAACTACAGTGCGTACAAAGTTGCTGCCACCAGTTAGTTTTATAATATATTATACAGATTTAGACAGACATAACACTAAGCGAAACACAAGTTGTAACTGACCCAAATGACTTCAAAACAAACGCTTTGTAACATCTAAAACTGTGCATATTTATCAAAACTAATGTGTAGTTGTCCGAAGCAATGTTCAAATAGTTTAACAACCACGAAACAGGTCTTTCACCTAATTTAACTTTAGCAGTGGCTAATGAAACATTTTGCGTGCTTTGTGCCAACGAATCTAATTACGTGCTACAGGGCATCATTCGCTTTGATTAATTGCTTTAGCGAATAAATCAAGTGTTTTAAAATTCTATGAAAGCGATACAGTCTCACAGCGACGAGCGCATACACTCAATCTATCAAAATCCAAAACTAAATATTTAAATAAGAGTGCTTTCTGTCTGGCTCCTAAAATATATAACAAGATGCCCCTTTCTATTAAGCGTTTCTGATACGGGACTAATAAAGAAAAAAATTAAAGAATTTATTGGCAGGGAAAGCTTATTATGCTCTGGATGAATTTTTAAATGACAGACTCTAATAGTGTTCTGATGCATTTTAAATTTTAAATTTGACGTAATATAGATATTTTGCACACCAAATGTGGTAGTACATGCTGGGACGTTGCATTGAATGGTATTATCTGGTTTTGCACCCATGTACAGGCAAATAAATAAATGAAATGAAATGAAATGAAATTATTAGTAACAAAGAAAATATAATAGTATAAGTGTCAATATAATGTTACGATGTATGTTCGTGATAAACTCCGAAACTACTGAGCCGATTTTGATCACATTTCATAACTATTTGTAATTTAGTCCAACATAAAAGATAGGATAGTTTTTATTTTGAACCCGGGCGAAGCCGGGAGCGTGTAGTTAGTAGTAATATATAAATTACGTGTCACATGTTTGTGCGTGATTATCTCCTAAACTACTGAATAGATTTTGATAATTTTTTCTATTATATATTCTATTATATTTGTAAATTACATGGGTTTTTTTTAAAGAACAAAGGGTGTAATGTTCCATAAGTTTCTGACAGATGGCGGTGTACGTTAGTTTATTGATACAATATTTAACAACATATACAGCAACAATACTACAGCTTTACTCGTAACGTAATTAACAATAATTATTAACAGTACTTCTATTCTTTAGTTGTACTTTCCGTACTACATAATGAAACTGTCGAGTAGTAATATGATGAATTAGCTTTATTCAAAACGTGTAGTACCAATATTCCACCGACATGATGTTTTTAACGTACCCTACATTTTTCTATGAATATTACAGTAGCCGGCGCGTTTATTCAATATTCAGGGGTTGTCGGCTTTTGAAGGTATTTTAAATAGCGAACTAGGATTTTTGTAGAATATTAAATATTAATGTTTAAAATACTCCTTGTATTTTATTAAATACAAGTTTATGTCCGTGAAAAAGGAATAATACCGAACACACCAGGATCACATGATAAAACATAAATTGAGTATTAAGTATATTACTTGACATCTTTATCGCTTTTGGGCGAATTTTTATATTTTAGAGACGATCTTTCGGTAGATTTGTATATTTGTTTGTAATGAATAAACTCAAAAACTACTGGACCAATTTTAAAAATTCCTTATTAAATAAAAGCTACATTATTAGCGAGTAATATATAGGCTATATTTTACAAAAAAAGTTAAGCGAACGAAGTCGCTAGTAAGTTTTGAAAGTTCTGCACGTTACTGCATATTAGTGGAATAAATTGTTCGTAAATGAATTATTGATCCACAGACTCCTGGTCTATAAAATGTTTATTGTAAAATTTGAGCCCCGGTTGAACGGTTACAAAGTCAACAGTAAACGTATATATTATGCATACCTACATATATTATGGATTGTAAAACTGTGCATATATTCACTGTAGCATGCAACCAAACATATATTAAAAACTATATTTTACTAGCTGGTGGCCGCGACTTCGTCCGCGTTAAACGATGAAAGGCACCCCATGTCCTTTCTGGTGTCCCAGACAACGTGTATGCAAAATTTCATGGTGATCGATTCAGTAGTTTTTGCGTGAAAGAGTTACAAACATCAATACATCCAAACATACTTTCGCATTCATAATATTAGTACGGATATACATTACTAGCTGACCCGGCAAACGTTGTTTTGCCAAAAAAAAATTTGGGGTGGGCCACCTTTATCACTTAGGGGTGTAAAAATAGTACACGACCTATTCTCAAACCTACCGAATATACATAAAAAAATTCATAAAAATCGGTCAAGCCGTTTCGGAGGAGTTTGGTTACAAACACTGTGACACGTGAATTTTATATATATATATTAATTTTATGTATCATCAATAGTTTTCCAAAGATATATTATTTTGATGGTTTTCACAGAGTGCCAAGTAACGACTTTAATAGGAAAATATTTGATACCTTGATTTACGTTATTATAATTTTCGTAAGAAATATATATAATATATATTTTAAATAAAATATAGCCTATATTACACGCCGATGACTTCAATAGGTTAAGGATTTTTTAAAATCAATTAAGTAATTTTCTAGTTTATGCATACATACATACATACGAACAAACATACAAAAAAATCAAAGTTTTCCTCTTCATAATATTAGCGTAGATGCATAGATTCAGAAGATATCCTAATATAATAATTAAAAGTTTGTAAGGATGGATGTATAATTTTAATTCTCTTTCAGGAAAAAAACTGCTGAACTGATTTTGATAAAATTTGACACACATATTTATTTATTACGTGGATAAATGTTGAGTAACTGAAGGACCTAAAAATATTTTTAAAAAATACAGTCACAGTCACGATCACGGTTTATTGATCACGATTGCTTACCTGGATTAAAATATTGGATACATTTTGTCCTAAAAAATGTTAGGTTCTCGAGAAATCGTTTAATAAAATAAGAAAATCGCGGGGCGACGCCATTGTCGTCAGAGCGATAAAGATGTCAGGCGATATATTACTCATATTTTCTCATTTTTCAACACGGACCATCCAGTATATAAAGATACAGAAGACGCAAGCAAATAGACTTTGCTTGTGTTTGTTTAATATAATCAATTTGTTTTCAGTATGGTAAGTATTAAAGCTTTTATTGATGCAGGATGTGCCTTCTGTAATTGCGGCAGCATTCGCCAAGTGTTACTTGACTTAGATGACGACGATTTTGTTTGATGATGCCTTCCTCGTTGGAAGCCTTGTGATAGTAAATAAATAAATAAATAAATCTATAAATAAAAACTAGTAACTAATAAAGATTACGTTACTTTTTAATGACGGCAAAGAGAACAGAGTAGGTAGTTAATAAGAGTAAAACAAAACTCATAGCAGAGGCGACTTTAATCTGAAAGGTTCACTGCGAAGGTTTCCAATTTATCAGAGGATGAGTGGGCGGTATTAAACAGGGATGCACTTTCATCGATCTATAATACTCCGAAGCGCATTGGCTCTATCATACCATACGCTTTAATAAAAGCGTTTTCAACTTATTTTGTATGGGTTCAAAAGTATTTTCGTTTCATCTATATTAAAATTATAAAGAGAAAAGATTTTATATTTTTGTTTGTAATGAATTAATAAAAAAATAAAAAAAATAGTAGGCAGATTTTAAAAATTATTATCACTGAGTCACATAAACATATGTTATATTGTTATATAATCGAGTTAAATTAGGGATCCTTATGAAAACTCCAATAATGTAACCCAAAGTTTTTTTATTTTTTATTATTATCTTTTTGTATTTTGGGGCTTTCACCTTAGAAAGGTATGTCAACCCCATCATACCCCAAACTACTTAATCATATACATAATTAACATAACATAACATAACCTATTAAAAGGTAACCCAAGGTGTAAAATATCTATACTAATATACTTATAGTATAGATATTTTGAGTAAATAGAGAAATTGTATTTTTGTTTGAAATGAATAAACTAAAAAAACTACTGGACCGATTTTAAAAATTATTTCTACTATAGAAAGCTACATTATCAGCGAGTACCGAGTAATATAGGCTATATTTTATAAAGGTTACGCGGACGAAGTTGCGTGCAACAATTAGTTTTTAATATATTTTTATTTTTATTTTATTTTATACACAGTTTAGGTGTATGTACTATAAACTTCATTAAGTTTCTAACTTAATTAATTATTATGTAAATATAACTCAGAACTCAGAAACTCTTCTTATGTTAATGTCTGCAGACAGGCTGACTGTCGATTTGATGGTAAGTCGCTACCGTCGCCTATAACACAAGCAACGCCACAGGTGCTGTAGTGCGCTGCCAATTACAGTATGATTTCGTTAAGATAACAGATTGGAAAACTATATGGAAATGGACTCTGGTATATTTTACTCACTTACCGAAACACTCTACACGTGCTGTTATTTCACGGTGGTCTTCTGTAAGAGGGTGGTCACTGCCGCCAGACGGGCTGCCCAAATGACTGCGAAACGCAGTGTACCTTGCCACTACTTTCCAGATCCAGACCAGATAAATTTTGAAAAGTTAATTTCCAAAGTTGACTCTACTGGGAAACGAACCCGGGCACCCTATAAGCATACTAAACATAACATACTAAACCACTCTATTGAGTGGTTTTAGAGATACCCTAACTCTCTCTAAAACTATTAAACATAGACCCCTATTTGTGTCTCTTTAAATATTGATATTTATTTGTAATCAACATTTGAAAACGAAATATCTCATATGTACATGCAGATTCAACTGGATTCTAACTTGCGTCAGATGTATGTAACCGAGCTTGCGTCTCACTACTATTACTTATCGAGAATAGACTATTCGCAAGCATACAAAATTTAATATATTATGCAAAACATGGTTCATACTTAGTTAAACCACTTTAACTGTCGACCCTCTTAAGTGCTCAATGCTCAATTTAATATCCAAACAATCAGAGATCTGCGTTATCAAGCTATCGTCAAAGGGTACAATAAAGGGTGAATTACATAGAATAGTGTTGGGGCGGGAACAAATCTACGTTAAAATGCAAATCAAACCGTATTGTGCGCTTTGGTACGCATGATTCGTATTATACCACTACTATTCTATTTGTATTATAGTGTTGAAAGGAGCGGAGAGCGTTTTTGGTAATATTAAGCAAAAACTACACCCCACTTGCTAAGTAACAGGTAATTATAATATATTAAAATCAAATGATAACGAATCAAATCAAAATCAAATTAAATAGTTTATTTTTTTAAAATAGGATCATTATTTCGAAGGTACTACAGAAAACTAGGTACTACAGTTGCAGAAACGGCAAAAAAAAATATCTATTTTTATATGAAATTACTATTGTGCCAAACATAAAAATATTCAGTGATTTAATCCCATGCTTTTTTAATGGTCATTATATAGTTTAGCAGGGTTTCGAAAACAAAAATATCCAAGATGATGACGATCCTTAGACCCTCCGTGGTTAGATTATGGTATTCAGCTAGGTATTCAGCCAATGATAATCGCTTATTATACACGGGAATCAAATTAATACGTATTGATATCTATCATGAACACCTATAGTAGTTAGATGCTTCAAAAAACTTCATAAATTTGACTGTAAGACTGGCATGTTTTTGCAAGAAAAAAGTTCCCACAACAAAAAAAGGCACTACAATTTTGTTTTCAAATTTTCATAAATACATAAACATATACCGCGTGTCTGGCAACAATTTCCCAAATTTTGATGTGGCATAATCCAACGAGACAAATATGGCGGTTACACCGCTCACACGCTGTCCTGTATCCCCGCCGTATTTTCCGCATATAAATTAACTCATAACTCAGCAGAATATTCAGGTCAAGTGATGCTAAATCATTTGTATTTTGTCCCACATTACTTCTGTCTGCGGGCGCCCCGTTCAAATTATCACTTTGCTAAATTGTCCGCGATTTAAATTATATGTTTTCAGCTATAATTGTCTGGCATGTTAATTTATGTGTCCCAATTATGTGCTTGTTTAGGCGGGTAAAATTGGAATTATAATGCTTATAGAGGCCTTGGTAATAAACTATCAAGCTGCATCGGCTTCGCTCGGGTCAAAATTAAGGTATATACCAATTTAATACATCATACATACCTAAAGTATGCATGCCTTAGTAATGCAAACCAATTTTCTCTTATTATTACTTTATTAACTTATTTATTACTATAAACTGGTGCCAGCAACTTCGTACTCGCTGTAACATGAGCTGAATCTAACGTTTTTTTTAAATAAAAAAAACCTAAATTTTTTTCCAGGATAAAAAGAATTTTGAAGTTTAATCACTTGGTTACAGGTTAGGTTATACCAGATCTGGACAAATAAGAAAAAAAGTCCAGGTCACTTGGTTAAGATATATCATTGGAAGATGGCGAAAATCGGCACTTGGACGACATTTTTAGGTAGTGTAATCACAAATTTTCCAATTTTGGAGTTGTTTCCTGAAATTCTCTCGATTTATAGTTTTTGACTTCAATAATTTCAATAAGTTAAATAAAAGTTCATTTTTAATGCAATACCCCAAAACTATTTTCGGTTCAAATTACCAATCAGTCAATGGCCATATGTAACGCGTTAAGTTGAATGGAATGACCTGAATACATAATGTTTACACCACATTAGTACTCATTACTCATAAGCATCATTAAGTACAAATATTTGTACATTATACTGGCTTTAGCACGTTAAGTGTAACAAAATGTTTGTAATATAACAAATAATAGTAACTTTATAAAATATAGCCTATGTTACTCGCTGATAATGTAGCTTTCTATAGGTGACAGAATTTTTAAAATCGGTCTAGTAGTTTTTGAGTTTATTCATTACAAACAAAAATACAACTTCTTTTTATATAATTAGCATGGATTTTTTGCACCTTGGGTTCAATTGGAGTTTTTGTGGTAACCCTAAATTAACTAGATTAACTTATTATAAGCCTATGTTACTCAATGATAATGTAAATAAAAGAATTTTCAAAATGAGCCCATCAGTTTTTGAGTTTATTCATTACAAACAAAAATACAAAAATCTGCTCTCTTTATAATATTGGTATATATTTATGTATTAGGAGTGCAAAAAAACTCCCGATTTTCAGATATAGAGTAAAAATATTAATAAAAGTGTGACAGTTTATGAATGTCGAAATTATATTACTGAGACAACATTGTAGGCGTCAAAATATAAAGATTTTTACTGCATTGATATTCATATTAAATTTTTGAAGGTGACAGAAAATATTGCGTATATTTAATATTAGATGTCAATAATATTAAATCTATACAATATCTTGTGCAATATTGAGCCCAAACAATATCTGCTGTGAGTGGTTTGAAAATTAATGTCCCGCAGACTACTTTATGGTTACCATGTCATGGAAATACCGCTGAAGTAACAGTATACCTATCAAATTTCACATCAATCGAACAATTGGAGGTTAGTGAAATCCGTTCTTTAACTAGGAAATGGGCTGATAGTTTTCAAACGGCTAAACAGATCTTCATAAATTATTGCTAAGAACAATCCCGATCAAGTCAACTTTCAAACAATAAAAAAAAACCGGATCAAAATTGGTGTATCCGTTTGGGAACTACGATTCCACAGACATACAGATACACTCATACGTCAAACGTATAACACCCCGTATTTGCGTTGGTTTGATTGAATTACTACACAATGATAGTAATACAACAATATAATTGAGTCAGACATACAGTATGATACTTTTGGTCTGATAAATTTACTGATATTAAAGAGCATATCTTAAAAAAATATTGTTAAAGAAATATAAGGACATACGCTATGTTACCTGCAGAAATGTATACATGTTGAACATATAATTGGATATAGCTCTAACCACACAAAACACTTCGTTGTAGGTCAGTTGAAGCCTCTCAACACCCTCGCGTTCTCTCATACTAAACCGTATATTGCTCGCCTCTATCACGAAAGTAGTAAAAACAGTATGATAGGCCGTAAATAATATTTATAATTGTTAGCTTAATGGATAGGGCCCAGTCCACGTTGCTCTATTATAAAAAAATCCTAGTAAATCCCGCTGGAACTTTCAGATTGCTAATGAAAAACGAAATTTTAAAGATACTCAAATAATGGCAAACGATCGTGTGTGGCACGGCCAATGATAAATGTGAGTTATATGAGATTACACGGTAGTACAACTTAAACAGTATGATTCGATTAAAAAAACAAAGATTTCATAAAGAGAGGCAAATAAGTGTTGCTTAAAATACACAACTTAACAGGACAACGCTTAAATTAGTGTTTAAACTAGGACCCGAAAACTATGCATGCTGCAAATTTTGGCAATTAGCGTCAGTTCTAAGGTAGTGTGATAATTATAATTATAATATATTCCACCTTCATGGAACACTTGCCACAGCTGATGCTACTGCGGAGGTGGCCGAAAAGCGGAAAATTCACAAATACAGATATCGGTACCGGCTACATATTCATTCCCTTCGGTGTCCAATCTCTGGATCCCTGGGGTCCTAACGCTCTTAATTTTTTTAACATATTATCAAAACGTTTGGTCGACATTAACCGGCGATTCTAAAGCTGGCTATTACCTCGGTCAACAGATTAGTATTGCCATACAACTAGGTAATGCAGCCACCATGCTCGGGTTGGGACTCTGCCAAAGGGACCGATGCTTTATATTATATAATGTGTAAATATATATAACTTAGGATTAGATTTTATTTTAAATAAGATTATTTTTAGTTTGTATCAAGAAATTGAAATTATAAGTTAGTTTTAAGGTAGCAATACAATATAGAATTTATTTACTACTTACACAAAAAGGTACACAGTTCAGGGAATACGCGAAAGAAGTACTACGCGGCACTACTTTCGCGTATAATAATGCTTCAATATTTATTAGTATAATTCAAGTGTAAGGCTCATGGGATTATGGAGCTGGCATGACATTTCAAGACAAAAATCCCGAAAAAAATAAATTTTGTTTTACATTTATGTTTCTAGGCAACTCAAGATTAGTATCTTGGCTCTTAGACTCTAGAGTCTAAGAACTCTTAGACTTAGTGAGATCTTTTTATGTTTCCACACAGTTGAGCTACTGTATTTCTCATTCCATGTTTCTGTCGTGAGCGGCTAAGGTCTCATTATTTTTTGAGCGTAGCGTTTGCTACGCAGCGGTTTCATTGTTTGTAAGTCTCGACTTTGGTAGGCGTTTTCAACGCCGACCCCCCACAATTAAGGACGGTAAGGGTCCAAACATAATAGGGATTGCGATCACAATGATGTTTCGTGGTGAAATGACGTACGAAATTTTCTGACACTTATTTTTTAAAATGTTGAAGTTTTTAATTGCTTCTATTATAATTATGTACAATCAAGTAGACAACTCGTTCGTAATAGTTTGATACGTCTCATTGGTACATGCTCTTATGAATATAGGTACTAACTAGAGGGAGTTAATTGATTCAACAAACTTAATGGAATAGAATAGAATAGAAAACATTTATTTGCAAACACATGACACACACGAATACATATAAAGATAACAAAAAATATATATACAAATTTTTGACATTTAAATGAGAATACATTATATATTGTTTCGATGGAATACATAATTAAAATTCCATTGGGCGTGCGCTATAGCAAGAAAAAGATATTTGGCTCAGCATAAGCTGATGCAAAAGCACAGCGCTCATTTTACGCCATTCCTACTTGACAGTAACAAATAAGAAAAATATGTATAATAAAAAAAAATATTCCTATGTTCACTTAAGCAGTTAAAGCAGAGAAAAGTAAACAGATATATCATTAATTTAAATTATTTTTGATAGTTAACTTCGATCGACACAAGTACCTACTGACTTTAAACTTCCCCTGACTTTTATAAGAAAATTATACATCAATGAAATTTAACTATTTTTTTAAATATTATGTTCGTCAGGCTAACGGTCCACTTGATGGTAGGTGCGCTGCCGATAACAGTATATTCTTTTAAATTTTATTTGAATTTCAGTAGAAACCTATTATCAAACAATTTAACGATGTTTGTAGAATCATGTAACAACTTTATATTTCAAACCACCTCAATGCACTTTAACAAAGGATGAAAGAGGAATTTCAATCAAGGAACTATCTTTACAGACGCGCGTTCTGCAAAAAATAAAATAAAAGCGATAAAAAAAATTCTCTTACCTTACTGTAGAAATATAAGAGTGGTATTCTATGAAAATATCTTAAGCGAAATTCTTCATGCAAAATTATGTCTAGCCAAACGAAATTGAAATGTGTTCAAATTTATTTAAAGCATAAAATGAAATGACAAGATTAAAGTCTGCATATCGTTTTTTCTTACTCTTACAAGTCTTAACTACCGTCTCGATCGACGGTTTGTTGGGTATAAAGTCTGCAAATTTATATAAAGGATTTATATAAATCTAAGGTCTAAGGATTTATATAAATAGATTTGGTCCATTTTAATTCCGTTTAGATGAGCCATTAAGAAAAAGCTAGGCGGGCTTAGCCAGAAGCTCTCGAACATTAAGAAATAGACAGCCGCTATGGTTAAAAAATCTATTAAGACTTAAATTGGATTAAAAATTGTATGAGCGTCGCAATCAATACGGGAATAATTTTCCATATATATTTTCAAACGTCAATTTGAATTGGCTCGCGAGCCCAAACAGCAGCGTCTACACCGTACGCACAGCACACACCGAGGCACCTTTGAGCACTGTCAAAGGCATGGCAGAACCAACAACGCATGTTTTGACCCCAAGACCCACTTCGCCCGAGGCACATCCACACTTAAAAAGTTTAAAAATCCTTTCATTAAAAAGCTTCAAGATTCGTAGCAGTTTGTAGCGTTCATACAATTGTGTAGACCTGCTACGTCATTTGTAAGAAGTAGCACGTCTACGCAATGGTGTGTCCGCGACTACGTTCGCGGCTGCCAAAAGTCTAGAAAGTTTAAATTTCAAAAATAGGTTTATTTTATAAAAAAACATCCGCTAAGAAAAGATTTTTTAAAATTTTAACTCCGCGTGAAGTCTAGGGTGGGTTGTTAGTTTTTAATAAATCTATATTTTATATTAAATTGTAAAGAGAGAAGATTTGTATGTTTGTAATGAATAAACTCAAAAACTACTAGATCGATTTTAAAAATTCTTTCACCCATGGAAAGCTACGTTATCAGCGAGTAACATAGACCATATATTATAAGTTACGCGGGCGAAGTCGCGTGCAACAGCTAGTTTTCAATAAATCACACTGAACATAATTATCTACTACTGCTGGTCACATTTCTTACCTCTGTTTAATGAGGTTCGATACCCAAGATTTGGTTAACTGAAACGAGTGGCTCTGAAAAGAAATTATAAACAATAAATTTATTTAAGCCATATTAAAATTCAGAGTAGTCAAACGCCGTGTCATCTAAGGTCGCAACTCGACGAGGGGACGTATCACAAGAAACAATTTCTTCCCAATTTTAGGTCACGAAGGTGAAGGGAATTATTATTCTTCGCGTGGCGGTGTCATTTTTTTAAGGGTATTTCGCAGTAAGGACAAAACCGTGGGCGCCTCGTGCCTCGGAATTAATGAGGCGATTTGTCTGCGGTGGAATGAGGTGGAGTCATAGCTTTCAAATTGAATGGAATTCAATTTATCGGTGGAATGTTTTAGGGCTCGGTTAATGGAGTAGCCGAACGGTTCAACTGAGTACATAAATATGAATTGTTATTTACTTAAAGAAAATAAATAAGAGAATGAGCGTTTGGGCTCATATGTGAATACAATAGCCGTATAATTAGGCAGTTGCCGTAGATAGAAGCAAAAATATAGATACGCCACGTTCTTATATCACATAATCGAGAAATGGGCTACATAAAACATATCCACAACAATAGTTAGATCAAATTAAGCCGAATATGGGCAATCAGGGGAAATAATTCATGTAGTTTTGTACATTGCGGTATTCAGACATACAAAAAGTTCTCAAGGGTGGGTGCTTGACAAGGAATATTTGCTGGTGGTGATAGAGCCACTAGAAGAACTGTTAAATCCACATCTTCCCTAACAACAGCATTTTACACAACTTAACTTTCTGGTTTCTTACACAGCCTGTGGCTCCTAAAGTATTGTAGTGTAAAAATGAATATATCCAAATTCGTAGACACTTTTGTCAGAAGTAATCATAATGCTATTCGTACAGCTATTTGCGATATGAGCAAAACCTCCTGAAAAAAGTAACTTCAACCACAAACACTGTACCGAAAATTTTTGTGGTCTCTAATCGTCTTAAATAAAGACATTTTCCTATATTCAATTTCATATTTACGACCTATTCTCAGACCTACCGAATATACACAAAAAATTTCATAGAAATCGATCAAGCCATTTCGGAGGAGTTTGGTTACAAACACTGTGACACGAGAGTTTTATATATATATATATATATATATATATATATATAAAACTCTCGTGTATATATATATATATATATATATATATATATATATATATATATAAAACTCTCGTGTCACAGTGTTTGTATATATATATATATATATATATATATATATATATTTATATATATATATTAGTGTGTCCCAGGCTATAAGGGCAAATTTTTTTTTTGCGAATGGAGTTACGCATACCCCTTATTTTTTTTCCATTTGACCCTAATGACTTAAATAATAAATATTATGGCAATCGGATAATGATAACCCGTGCCGACTTGATGTCAAACTTTGAATGAAAAGTTAGTATGGAAGCCATAGAGAGGTTGTAGAACTTAACACGTATTTCAGTAAATGAAACACTGTTTTACCCGTATATAATATTTATTAAGTATTAATCGTTAAAAGAACATTATTTACTAAATTTTCTTTTTAAGGTTTGCTTTTTGCAATCCGGATATACCTGTCTGTGTTCTTGTACGCAACGTAATAAAAATTGCTTTTGTTCCTCTTCCACAGTAATTAAGCCATGGGAGTCTTGCATTAACTTAACCGCTCTTTCAGCCGTATCGTTAACTGCTCTCAGTGCCAGCACCTTTTTCTTAGCATGTTGAAACGAGGTATTATTCGACCATGGAGCAGGACACTCGTTGAGGAAACTGTCATCAATTTTGAGTCGATTGAATACAGCCTTACTTTTGATTGACACAAAATCTGTATCCTTTCGGGATCAACATTTTTCCAGTTTTCTCGGAACTTTTTAAACAGTGGAATGTCAGGGCTCGTAGTGACTTGGCTAATTTTGGCTTCAAACACACCTTTTAATACCAACTCGTAGACGTGATGGCGGCAAGCAAAAACGAGCATTTCTCTATTCATTTTCTGTTCGAGAAGCACACAGGCACCATTAATACGACCTGTATTGGAAGCAGTGGTATCACAACAGAGAATCTGCACTTTATCTTCAAGATTCCTATCAATCATAGCGTTCCAAACTGCCTGTGCCTGTTCGTTTCCTGAAGAGTTCTCTAATTTTGGCACAGCGATGAGTTGTTCTTTATGATCGTACGAAATAACTATCGGTAAACGTTCTTCTTTAGATTTTCGTGCATCTAAAGCTGGTAAGAGTTTGCCATCCCAGTGGACAGTTACAGTATCCGGTACCTCGTTTTGAAAATCAACTTTTATAGCTTCTGCGCGCTCTTTTCGCTTTTCTGTACGAATTCTTTGAATTGAGGACTTACTTATAGGATATTCGTCAGTGTTATGTCCAAGCGCTTCAATAGTTGCTTCATTAATAAATACAGAAATTCGCATACTTAACTGACACCTATCTAAAGCTGCCACTAATTTCGGAGTTATGAAATTTTTCCTCATAGAAGTGTTAGACTGTTTGCTCTCGGTAAAGGTGGGCAAGTTTTCTTGCAAATCCATTATTTCAGATTCAAAAGACGAATTTTCTTGTAGTGGTTTATAAGAAGGTGATGAAGGAGTTAAGGATGACAAATATTTATCACGTCGCTTTTGCTCGTCAATGTTTCTAACGTAGGCCTTTTTCTCCTTTTCGGCCAGTTTTTTATCCACTCCAGCTAAGTGACCAGGCCGACCTGGCTCCCTCCGGCGCTGCAGGAAGATTTTATCTTCATTAATCCTCATTAAATTAAGGGCATCGGCGTGTGCAAGATCAAACAAATCATTTAAGTTTGAAATAAATTCTCCCCGACGCTGCACAAACACGCCTTGAGTTTTATTTGCATTTTTTTGCAAATCTCTCCAAACTTGATACAAGTTAACTAGTTTTTTAACACAGTTTGGTAAAGACTTAGTTGGTATACGTGCCTTTTCCCAGTAAATAATGCACTCACGAATAGTAAGATTGGCGCTTTCATTGACACTTAAATTAACTTCTCGAATATTATAGAACAGAACTGCCAGTACCTATCCATTAGAGGGAAGTTTTGAACCGGTAATTTGATGTTTTACGTCCCCTATTAAAAATATCCCCTTTTTAGAACTGCGTAACTCCATTGACATGTTGACTGAATGAAAACAATGCGTTTACTAATCAAACAAACAAGCAACAACAAGCACATCAATACGTTGGCTCCCGCGCGCCTTAGTAAACAAGTACCGACAAGTTTCGATGCAAGTCGGCACGGGTTGCCGTGGTTCTAAATACGTGAAACTTTATTTATAATACCTTTGACATCATTGAAACAAAATAAGAGGGTATGCGTTGGAAAAAAAATACTTTTATTTTTTTGGGACACCCTAATATATATATTTAAAGTGTTAGATAGAAACTAAATTTCATATAGTGTAAATCCAGTTATTACAGTGAAGCTTCCATAAACTGAGATTTAAGCTGGCGAAGTCTAGACGTATAGAGATTTGCATGAATATTTGTAGCTTAATATTTTCTTTTATAGAACAAGCGAGACTTAAATAAGATTTCTACAGTTTCTACAGAATAATCATATAATTTTATCCTTTGATAATGAAAATTATCACAGCATACTAATTAATTAAATTAAGTGTAATTAAGTTCATTAATTACAATCACGACGACAGTGACGCCATTTTTTATATTGTTAGACTATCCCACGGGAACCTTACGTTTTTCCAGGATAAAAAGTTTCCTATATGTAATCCAGGTAATAAACTATCGGTATACCAAATTTCTTCAAAATCCGTTCAGTAGGTTTTACGTGAAGGAGTAACATAAACATATGCATCCACCCTCACAAACTTTCGCATTTAGATATATTAGTAGGATATGTAGTGTTAGATTACTTAATAATAATAATAATAACTTTATTTCAGACATAAATGTACACACAAATTATACAAAAAACAAAAAGTAAAATAAAAATTAACATAAACTGACGTATTAATAACACATAATTCTGCAGATCTAGCTATAAATTTACAATTTACAATTGAAATTTATTGCAATTAAAAACAATTAAAATTACAAATAAATTAAGTTTTTACAAATAAGTTTACAAGATATGAAGTTATCAATAATAATTAATTAATTAAGTTGATCTAATAAAATCTAAGAAAAATGAAGTCGTACTAATCTACTTGGACCTTGGAAAGGAATTAGGAGGCTTTATTTGGTAGGAATTAAGAAAAGAATACAATTCATGTTCCGCCAAAAGAAAGTACTGGCTCATAGACATAAGTAAGGCATCAAAAAGTCTTTATGTGACAATGATAATCTTGTAAGAAACATGTTAATGCCTGGAGACTGTTCTTTTAAGGCAAGAGAATTTTATCGCTTGGTCCGTCGATCCACAATAGAAATTTATTTAAAAAAAAAAATAATGTTTAATAATTAAAAATAAAGCAATCGTTTTTTATACTTTTCTTATTATTTTTTTTAACGCCCAACGCAAAAACGAGGTCTTTATAAGTGTGACGTGTGTGTCTGCGGATTTGCGTATCTGTTTATCTGTCTGTGGAACCGTAACTCGCAAACGGATGGACCGATTTTGTTCAGTTTTTTTGTTTGAACGTTGACATTATCGGGATAATACTTTTTATCCTTTTTTTTTAGGAGGAGAGATGACATTTACGCACTATCCCTCGTCGACAGAATACATAGCCTAGTGTAATATAAATGTGTATAGGTATACCTTGCAAACTTTGATATAAAATTGATTATCTCGACTTAAAACTGGAGGATAACACAAAGGCCCTACAATAAATATATTCACAGAAAAAATCTGAAAATTATGGAAATTTCGAGATAAATTTAATGTTTTTATACGAGTGTAACCGGTGCTTGCCAATGTAGAGCGCGTGGAGCGATATAAAAATATTCACTGAATATTTTAATATTAAATGTACTGCCTAGAGATTTAGCTCGATTTGATAAACAGCGTGCAGTCATTGCTATCATATTAGATAAATCAAAGAGAAGTGTTGTGTACATATTGCGTATTGTACATTTTGCGTTTTGTTCTCTTTGCTTTTTGTACATTTTCTTTTCGTACATAATGCTACTGAGCGATTACCTGTACGTGCGGACTGACAATTTATTACTATCCGTCAAAAAATTCAAAATTATAATATTAAAACATTGAGGTATAATGTACTTACGTAGTAAAGAAGCTTCGTCAACTGGGCAATGGGCTGATGGTCTGCAAACGCCTGAACAGATCTTCATAAATTATAGCTAAGAACCACCTCGATCACGTCAGCTTTCAAACAAAAAAAACCGAATTAAAATAGGTACATTCGTTTAGGAGCTATGATTCCACAGACAGACACACTTCAAACTTATAACACCCCGTTTTTGTGTTGAGCATCGGAAGTTGAAAATACGACAGATAAATTTATTAACAACTTAATTCTAGATACGTCATATAGTTTCCGAACATGTTTAGATAGGTGAAAATTTCCTTGAAACTTTAGACAAGTTGACATGACATGACTTAGTATTGAACTAAGAAACTTTGTACAAACTGATATGGGGATAAAAAGTTGATACAGTATACGAGTTGTTATATCTTCCGTCATATTATATACTAGCTAAGTTTTCACTAATCTTCAAAGATTTATTATGAATGACTTATGGTGAGACTAGGTAGAACAAAGGTGATATTACATTTAAATGTATTTGCTATGACTTAGTAATACATACAAGAGAGACTCAAATATGTTAAACTATTTTTATCATAGAACCTAGGTATTTTTTCAAATATATTATAAAGGGTGGCAGACAGGATGATGGTCCACTTGATGGTAGGTTGGGTTGCCGTCGCTTAGGGACACAACCAACACCATTGCTGGTGCCTAACCTATAATATCTTTGGTATGATATATAAAGCTAAGTAAATATATATAGACTTAGCTCACGAGGTGACCGCCATGTGGGATGTCGATTCGACCATCATCGTCCCGATAGTCGTATCGGCGAACGGTCTTATAGCGAAGAGCCTCAACCAACACCTCAAGAAGCTCTCACTAGATGGCTGGGTCAAGGGACAGATATAGAAGGTGGTACTTCTTGACACGGCACGAATTGTTAGGACGTTCCTCACTCTGCAGCCCTAGCCACTGTAGGTTTACAAAATTTAAATCTAAGAAAGAAAATATATACTTACTTGAATAATAATAATAATATTGCCCTACTTGCGGTGACAATAAACAATATAAAGGTCGGCGAGGACTCGCTATCCATACGTCGTACAGGCATGGCACCCGTGTGGCTATCGACCCTATACTACCTAGCGCTTCTCAATCTGCAGCATCTTCTTCGGCAGGGGGCTCTACACCACCACCACCACCGCCAGCATCGCTTACAGATAGACTTGGATTGTTCAAAATAAATATACCAATAGTAAAGAGAATACCTCGTGGTGCGCGTATCACCGTCGCACGTTGTCTCACCGAGTGCGTAGCCAAGGTCGTCGCAGAAAATACTTTTAAAGCATGGGAGCGCTTGCTCACGTTTTCATTCACTGTTCTACATGCAGAAAAAACCATTAAAGCATCGCTCACATCTCAAATTAAAAGTAACACATTTTCAATCTCCGATCTACCAATCATCCCCCAAAATCCTGACATAAGTACTCGTTTGCCTAATAATTCACTTCATATGAAAATAAAATCAATCGAAAATAAACTCTCAGAGGGAAACGTGAGTGGAGCTGCCCGGCTTTTATTTTCTCGCGACGACTTGGCTGCACACTCGGACGAGACCTACGCCGCCTTAAAAGAAAAACACCCAGCCTCTTCCGCCTCTTCAATACTGCTAGATCCTCCCGCCTCTAACGATCCCTCTTTTACTATTTCTGAAGATGCCGTTATTCAAGCTATTGCTTCCTTTCCCAACGGTTCCGCCGGCGGGATAGACGGATTGTCCCCTCAACATCTTAAAGACCTGACCTCGAAGTCACTGGGCGAGACGAGATCAGCTTTAGTAAAAGAAATCACGGCGTTGATCAACTTGATGCTATCGGGTCGCGTACACAAGGACATCGTTCCACTTCTATACGGCGCTAACCTAGTGGCCCTAGCCAAGAAGGATGGCGGTATCCGCCCGATAGCAGTAGGGTGCACATTTAGACGCTTAGCCTCAAAGCTCTCTTGCAGGACATTCAACCAAAGGCTAACTAACATCTTCAAGCCTCGGCAGCTGGGATTTGGCATCAGAGGCGGTTGTGAGGCAGCAGTGCACGCTGCGCGCACATTTTTGGAGCGTCCTGACTATCAAGTATTCCTAAAAATCGATGTCAAAAATGCTTTCAATTCGGTCGACCGCGATGCTCTGTTAGCCGAAGTCAAAAAAGAACTGCCGGAACTTTTCAAATACCTATGGCAATGCTACGGAGCACCGTCTAAATTATTCTTTGGTAATAAATCAATTTTATCAAGTATGGGCTGCCAACAAGGAGACCCGCTTGGGCCCGCAATTTTCGGATTAGTCATTCATCCCATAATCACTAGTCTAAATTCAAAATTCAATGTATGGTATCTAGATGATGGATCACTTGGCGGAGATGCCATAACCGTCTTACAAGATGTACAATCTATCATTGATAAATTTTCTAAAATCGGTCTTTCATTAAATTTTACTAAATGCGAAATTTTTATACCAGACCATGTCCCATCGAATACCAAAATAGATATTTTAACAAATTTTAAAGCCGTTTTGCCTAATATTTCTATTCATTCCAAATCATCCCTCACCCTTTTAGGCTCACCAATTTTCGACGAATCAGTAACACCTGTCATCAATCACAAATTAAATTTATTCAATGATACTTCAGATCTCCTTTTTAAAATAAACCCTCATATGGCCCTGTTCATTGTCCGTTTCTGCTTGTTTACACCCAAATTCATATATTTACTCCGCAGTTGCCCAATTTGGAAATTTCCATCTATCTTGTGTGCCATTGACACCTCCCTTCAGTTAACCCTTTCAAAAATTCTCAACATTAATTTCGAAATTAGACCATGGACCCAAGCGGTTCTCCCCATTAGGCTTGGTGGACTGGGTTTTCGCACTTCGGTCAGTTCTGCTCTACCTGCTTTCTTGGCCTCCGTATACGGCTCGCTGTGTCTCGTCAGTATTATTTTAAACATTCCTCAGATACTCGACGATGAGATAGCGAGCCTGAAGGACGCCAGGGAAGCCTGGTGCGAGTCGTGCCCAGGTGAGGACATCCCAGTCTCTCGACATACTCAGCGGGCTTGGGACTTCCCCCGTCTTAAGGCAGCTCATACTTCGTTATTCGTTGATAGTCAGGACGATTTTGAACGTGCTCGCATGCTTGCAGTATCAGCGCCCGAATCAGGCCATTGGCTGCGAGCACTCCCGTCGAGGCAGTTGGGCACGGTTTTGGACCCGGGTAGTTTGAGGATAGCAATATGTTTACGGCTCGGGTCCAAAATATGTGTTCCTCACGCGTGCGTCTGCGGTAAAAACGTGGACCAGCTGGGACGACATGGCCTTTCTTGTGTGAGAAGCGCTGGCCGCTTGTATCGCCACAGCACTATTAATGATTTGGTCCGTCGCTCGCTTGCCACCGTCTCTGTGCCTGCGATTCTTGAACCCATGGGAATGGCGAGAGACGATGGCAAGCGTCCCGACGGAGCCACATTAGTGCCGTGGAATGTAGGAAAAGCTCTGGTGTGGGACGCAACGTGCGTAGACACCTTCGCACAGTCCCACATCAAAGCGACCACCACACAGGCCGGCGCTGCTGCTGATCAGGCCCAGATTCTCAAGCGCCGCAAATACTCATCCTTACTCAAGGACTACGAGCTTGCGGCGCTCGCAATGGAGACACTGGGCCCCTGGTCAGCTGACATGAAAAAATTTGTAAGGGCACTGTCGGCACGGCTGATCGACTCCACAGGGGACCCCAGGGCTGGCACATACTTCTGTCAACGTATCGCTCTGGCAGTACAGAGGGGTAACGTTGCCAGTATAATAGGGTCCATGCCGCAGGCGGACCTGTTAGACGGGATATTCTTTTTATAATTGTTTTGGTATTTTAGGTTTAATGTTAAATTTGTTTATTAATGTTTTATTTGTATATATAATGTTTTAAACTAGTGTAGATACTTCATGTGTAAAACCTTACTTGAATAATAATAATAAATACGATTATTTCAGACACCTAGTGTCCATATAGTGTTAATACAAGAAAACTTAAAAACTATGTTAGCAGTGGTATTTACAACATGTAAGTGTGGTTTGTTTTCACATCTTTTTTAAATGACAATCTACACACATCGATATTGTATTCAGGAGGCAGTTAGAGCCAACCCGTGTGTGTTCCATCAACGAGGCAATTCTCTTTCGCACTATAGCCTGGAAACTGTCCGTTCTAGCTTTCGTGAACATCCCCGATTCGCTACAGTGTCGCGGCAGCCCCAACAGCGCCTTGAATTCGTTGTTATATTGCACCCTAAGGGCACTGGATGCCTTCAGCGAGTAGTCGACTCACAGACCGCACGTATACAGAGATTGATAAGGTTCGAAAAATGATTTTAGACTACTTAAATATATTACAAGCTCCCACTTCTCATAGAATTTTTTTTTCAGCAAATTATATACACATACCTTCCTCGTTTACAGCTCTTTTCATTAGTGAAAACCGTATCAAAATCCGTTATGTGGCTTAGAAGTTAGCGGAGAAACAGCATAGGCGGACAGCGAGCTTATTTTATAATATGTAAAGGTATAGTGGTATAATAGATACCGAAACAACAATGAGACCCAAGCTAACATTCGCGGTGACGTTATTCCTCGAACTGAAGCAGGAAAGTGTCCGGACGATAAATAATACACGTTTTATTGCCAATTTTATTGTTATTGGATTGCCTTCACAAACTCCAACCCTCTCTGATGTTTCGCGTCCTATTTTTTCCCCTAATAAAAGAGGGCGATAACTGAAAAGAGTGATTTTCACCTTTCGAAAATTAGAGCTCATCGCTTTTGTAAAAAGTAGCTTTTGTAATCATTTCAATTGTGAAAAAAAAAAAAAAATTAAAAAAAATCACACGTCAAACTTAAAACATTTTGTTTTTGAGTTGGGCGTCGGCGATTAAAAATTGCTGCTACAATAAAAAGTTCATGACACCGAGATGCTATGCCAACACACAATATTATATCGATATTCCTATAGACCTATTTAATTCGTATAGAAATAACTAATATACATTATTTATAATAGATATTCGAACTATCGTTCTCAACTATTCGAAAATAAAAGCTATTACATTTTGATGACAGTTATTTTCTTTGTTAAATTTACTTGTCCCTTAAAAACATCTTGTTCATTATTCGTTAGCAACTCTTGGGATTGAGAAAACACCAGCCTAAAAGGCTTTTAACTGTAAATAAAGATTGACAAATGACAGCGAGCCAAAGGAAAGATTTATCGGGGGAAATGTTGCAATAAAGTGGTTTTTACGTCAAGAAAATACACGCAAATAGGTGACAAGGTGACACACGGTCGTGTAAGCCCTGCTTTTTATGAGGTTACAAATATATATATATATATATATATATATATATATATATATATATATATATATATATATATATATATATATAAATATAAATATAAATATAAAAGGCAATGTGTGTATTTATGTATTTTCCCTATGGACTCCGAAACCGCTGAACCGATTTTATGAAATTTTCAGACAACCTTCAGATTAGTCCAGCGGGTAATCCTGTGAAGTTTGGTAGCGAGCGGACGCGGACGAAGTCGCCGACAAAACCTAGTATATAATACGATCTTATATGCTTCGTAGGCGATATTATATTCTACGGCTGTTACTTTTTTCAGTGACAAAAATATATTATCATACTTTTTCACTATATTTAGTGACCACGTACGTAAGTCGTAGAGTCTTCAATGTATCACAACTGCGGATTCAAAAGCGTTTTGGACTATCCTACTAATCCTATTAATATTAGAAATTCGAAAGTTTGTGAGGGTATATGGATAGTTACTCTTTTGCACACAGATAGTTCATTACAAAATATGTAAAGCAGTATAATGTCTGACATTATACTTTTGACAGGCTTTGGATCTTTATTTTTATATAAATGGAATATTTTGCCTATGTCCACCCTGAAATTCAATTCTAACTATTGGTGAAAGATTTTTTTTTTTAATTTGACGAGTATTTCGAAGATTTACCTCCTACATGCAACAGAACAAGCAAACATACATTCTTTACTTCTTTACAATATTAGATATAGATTCACTAAGGCTGTGTGTATAAGGTTGAGACGTTTGATTGATTGATGCACGGTGCGTACTGCCTTAAGTAGAAATGGGAGCGGCGACCAGAAATCAATAAAGCTACATTATTAGATTTCACATAAAATTATGATGTCAAATTCCTTTTTCAGGTTACAAAATATGACAAAGTGGATTGAGGAAAAGTTTTATTATATGAAATTTTACATTATGAATGTAGGTACACAATGACTCTGATAATGCTTTGAATCCCGGCGGGGTAAATTTTGGAAATGTACTTTTCAAAGTTGGCTCTGGTCTGGTTTTCAAAAGTAGTGGCAGGACGTCGCAGTCATTTGGGCAATTCGTCTGGCAGCAGTAACCATCCCCTTACAGATGTGTTTTGGTAAGTGAGTAAGGTAATGCCAGAGCCCATTACACCATCCTTTCCTTATCCCTTAATCCTCCTATGGTCGGCAGCGTATTTGCAGCACTTATGGCGTTGCTTGTGTTATAGGCGACAGTAGCCACCTGGCACCTGGCAAGTGGACCGTCAGCCTGTCTGTCGACCTTAACCTAAGAGAATAAGAATAAACAGATATTTTTCTACTAGTAAGTAAGTATACTTATCGGCGTATTTGATAAGTAAGTGTTTGATAAGTAGCAGTACTGGAAATACGACAAAAATAAGAATGGAATTATGCATATAGTCGCAATGATAAATGGTTCAAACGTTATCTTGGATAATGTCTTGATTCTCATAATAAATTGAGTATATATTTGGTTTAAAAAGTTGCCAAGTTTTAGGATATTGAAATAATTTAATATGTTTTTACTTTAACTTGACGGGTTACTTTTAAAATGATGTCTCTAAATTTTTAAATAGTTGGTGTCCGCGATCTCGTCTGCGTTGAATAAGAAAATATATCTACGCCTAACATCTTTATCGCTGTGATAGTGGTACCGCCACAGCGACAGTGCCACCCAATATTTTTACAATTTTAGACGATAGGCACCTAGAGAACCTAACATTTTTCCAGGATAAAAGTATCCTATATGTTAATCCAGATAATAAACTATATTTGTGCCAAATTTCATCGAAATCTGTTAAGCCGTTTTTGCGTGAAAGAGTAACAAACATCCATACATCCTTCCATCCTTACAAACTTTCTCATTTATAATATTGTTAGGACTTTTTTTTGAATTTAACCTTCTTCTGGATGAAAGGACTGGATGGTGACTACCGTCGCCTAAAGAAAGAAACAAAGAAAAATGTTGCACAGAAGCTGTTGCACGCCACTTCGCCAGTGTAACTTTATAAAAACTCGCTGATAATGTAGCTTTTGAATTTATTCATTACAAACATACAAATATTTTCCTTTATAATATTAGTATAGAAGTATTGATTGTACCAAAAGACTAGAAGTCTTAGCATGAGCCACGACGCTTACATTCTTCGGATGACTGTTACAATTTACTAAATTACTTACACAAGCAACTAAAGAAAGAAAGAAATATATGTTCGCTTAAAGCGTGAGTACAAAATATTTCCTCTTCATTTATATCAGTTCGGAGTCATAACATTTTAACGTGAAGAAAAACGTAATTCAGAGGTAAGTTAGTGCCCATATAAAGTCGGACGTCCTTTGACTTTTCGCCCGGCGTAATCAGATTAACGAAGACATTATGAGTCCATTAAGGAAAACACCGCGGTAAATTCGTAACAGTTTGCGATAAAATCTCCATCGAAATTCGCTGCCCGTTTTTCTGCGGTTTCCTGTGGCAACCGAAACAGATTTGGCGTATTTTTCTCAACATTTTTGTATACACTATACATACACACTTATAGTGTATATGTTTGTATATAGTTAATATGTTGTTATGTTTGTGTAGTGAGTCAGAAACGGTGCTGGCTGCAGGATCTTGTGTAGCATCTCAGCACAATGCTGAGCCAGTATCCGATTCACTGCCGGCAAGAACAGATGTTTTATATGTATTCTTATTAATTTCTGTCTTGTGGTTTTTGCATTATGTATGTGTCTGTGCTTCGTAAATAAAGTTCATTCTTCTTTTTTTTCTAACATTTTCATTCGTTACGTTAGAAAACTGGAATATTAACTTTCATTTATTTCCTAACTAATCTCTGTATAGTATAAAATGTCGTTTTACGCATCAGTCTGTCTAACTGTCACTATATCCGCTAACTCCTCCTTAACCACGGAACGGATTTTAATGCGGTTTTACGATCAGTTAGATATTTTTTCATGGGAGGTTTATATAGGTAGTACCTACTTGGTGTCCGCGATTTCTTCCGCGTTGAAAAATAAAAAAATACATAAGCCTAACATCTTTATTGATATTAGACTTTTGTCTGGCGTTAGTTTTTTATTTTATTTTAGATGATCCACCGGGATCAGTAATTTTTCTGGATAAAAGGTACCCTATGTCCTTTCCTGTATCCCTGACAACGTGTATGCAAAATTTCATGACGGTCGGTTGAGTAGTTAAGGTGTGTAAAGGTAACAGCAGACAGAGTTATAATATTAGTATGGAAGTATGCATCCGTGCGAAGCGGGGGCGGGTCGCTAGTGTATTATAATTCTGGTTTTATTTTCTCACAAACTTTACCCTAACTTTATGCAATTAATGTTACAAGTATTAATAAATAAACTAATATCACATCAATCATGTAAAAGCTCAGGTTTATTTTCCTTCGATAAACAGACTAATAAAACCGCACACAAACATGATAATCACATTAAGTAGGTAGATTAAGTCGACCTTATATAGACGCAATGTCAATAATAAACAGTAGGTATTGCCCCTGTCTGAGATAATTATGTCGTTTATTTTATTTATTTACTAGCTGGTGCCCGCAACTTCGTTCGCGTTGCAAAAGAAAACATTTATATGAGTAACTAGCTGTGCCCGCGGCTTCGCCCGCGTGGAATTGAAATTGTTCCTCTGTGGTTTGACGGCTCGGTCGCGCTTTACATATATATCGTATTATGTAGGTGACACCTACTAATTTCATAAACCTTTAAAAGAATTAACAAAACAATATCCAATAGAGAACTACTACAAAATCAAAGTATAACTGTCAAAATCAAAGTGTAATTAAAAGTGCGACAGTGGCTGCCAATTTTTTATATTTTTAGACGATCCCTCGGGAACGGGACATTTTTTCAATTTAAAATGTATCCTATAATTTAGCGTAGGTAATAAATTATCTGTTTGGTAAATTTCATTCAAATTTGTTCAGTAGTTTTTACGTTAAAGAGTACCTAGCAAACATACAATATGTTTTACAAACTCTTTCATAATACGCACTGCCAAGGATTGGAACTCCATTTCCGTGCTCATATAATCTAAATCTTTTTAAAGTTCGAGTGAATAAGCATTTTCTGGGTTAGCTCGCTCCATCGTCGGCTTCGTCTTTCCTGCACGGCTAGATGCTGGCCAAGAGCAAATCTAGTATTAATAAAATTAAAAAACATTAGCTACCGAAACATTGGAAAATTGTCTGTCTGCTAAAATATATTTTAGGATGATTTAATAGTAATGATTGGCTTCAGTTAGTACTTGCGTTCAATAAGGTAAAACGTTCTATAGCTTCTAGCATAGCAACCATTAAGCCAATTTAATTAACTAGCATAAAAATATAAAAACGATTTGCTTATTAATTAAAATAAGCAAACATTTACTTGTTTCGAACATTCCGGTAAAGTCTTCCTGTTTATTCCGTTCTGTGATTATAGAGAAAGCCGCTTTCAGAAATTTATTACGCAAACAGTAGACCCTTCGGATTAAGTGCTTTATTATCTAAGTAGCAATAAAAAGAGAGAAAAAGGAATTGCCCGACTCATGTGTTCTTTAGACTAAATAAACACAACGTTTACGACGATGCATATAATTACTACATAAAATTATGTAGATGTGTATGTATTTAATAAAAAATAAAACATGTCAGTCATAGAGTGAAAACTCCCTTCCCTCCTTAGCACCACAAACTTGTAAACATTATTATTATAACTTGTAACAACATTACATAAGTAAATGTTTTTTTTTTATTAGAAATTATTTTTTTCCATTAACCACAGCGCCATTTAATGTCGAACAATTTCATTTTAACAATGTTTTTATTATGCTCTTGCATTTTATTATTGGGCTATTTTATTATGCTCTTGCAGCGCCATCTGACCATTTAGTCCTAGAACATTAACCACAGCACTATCTAAAGTCGAATAATTATATGTCTTGGGGTCCAGAGTAAATTTCCTCGTTCAAATTAGTTTTTGACAATAATTAATATATATAAAAAAAAAAATTAAAGCCAAAAAATCAAATTGGATCTGTTCTTGGGGACTTCCAAAGAATGCCTATCGACTCGACTAATATCTAAAGAGCCTAAAGCACCTAAAGAAAAAAACAAGAAGGATAACAATATTGATATTGGGTTACGTAATTCATCGAGTTCAGCTTTCGTTGGATTGATTCGACCACTTACTTAATCCCATGTTATTTTCTTAAGCGATTTATTATTATATCTATTCGTGTAATATGCTTTTACTGAAAACAAACAAACCCATTCATTGAAAAGATGTATTATTATTGCAATAACAATATATCTAACGTGTCTCGTTTAATTTAATTATGGATAAAATAATAATAATATAAACTATTTTATACTGAATTGTAATAGTCATCACGAAGCAAATATTTTAGTTTATTATTATTTAAATGTGAAGTTTTATGACAAAAAGTAAAGTAAATTAAGTAAGTAAAAAACAAAAAGTAAGGTTTTGAGTAATGACATACTGGTGTTCTTATTTCACTACTGAAAGATTAGTTGTCAATGAATTATTTAAAAAAAAAGTTCATCAAACACCCCGCTGCATGCGCTCGGGCATTTTCAACTACAGAACAGGAAAAAAAATCCTGTTTAATTCAAGTCTTCCCGTTTCAATTTATTAATAGACTAAGGGCAGACTCACACAGACTAAGGGCCTTTGTCATCATGTGTCAAGTAGGCTAACCGCCATTTAAAGTCACCGGTAACCAGGAATGATGGAGCTGATATACCTTTGTTTGTACGGTAAAAGTCCCAAACATTAAAAGAAAGTAATAAAAAAAATCGCCTATCGAAGGATGCAGTAAACCGAGTGCATAATTTAATAAAACATAAAATTATTTCTAAAAGTAACTAATCAACACTTTACTTGTAGTTGGTGAAAGAGGCCCTTAAGAGTAATAATTCCAACAAGTAGGTATTGTTGGAATTATTACTCTAAGCACGCAGACAATCACACTGTCTCGGTCGCACACGTCAGATAAACGAGAGCCACGGGCGAGAGTAGACGTGCGTACGAGCCTGTGAGATATCCCACTATTGGACAGGACGATAACTAATATATTGACCACATAATAATTAAACTAATACTATCACTTACCAATTGTGTGCAAAACGATGCTAACGATGAAGAATTGCAACATCTGTGCCATTTTGATTCAGTTACCGTTTTGACCGTTTTGAATACCACTTTAAAAACACGTACACATCGCTCATTTTATTTTCTTCACATTTCAATCATTGAAACGAAAGCTAACACTGCTAACGAAAATCATTAAATTATCACAAATGTTTAAATTATTGTTTGTTTTTTTTATGTCATTTTGAAGGTATTACAAAATTGATTAGGTATTTTCTTATTAACATATTTTAAATTATGCGTGTTCACACTGACTATATAATAAAAGATAACTGAAAATCGTCATTGCTTGAATTACTGGTGATCTTCTTGTTTCGATTCCTGAAACAAAAATTTTTAATTGAGTAAATTATTTCTAAACACGTGGTTATGTAGTATTAAATAATTATTTGTAAAAAACGATTTAATATGGGCTCCAAGAAAGAGTGTAATTGGTAAGCAGCAATTGTTCAGCGTGGATTAGAAAATGATAACTTATATATTTTATTTATTTTTATGTTAAGTCAATGGCTGACTTTTTTTTTTCAAAGCTGATGTGATCGAGATTGTTCCTAGCTATAATTTATGAAGGTCTGTTCAGGCGTTTGAAGACTATCAGCCTATTTACTAGTTAATGAAAGGGATTCCACTAACTTCCACATGTTCAATTGATGTGAAATTTGGTATACTGTTACTTCGGTTGTATTTGTATGACATGGTAACCTTGATCTGATGCTGCAGCATCAAGTAGTCTGCGGCTCAATAGAAATTCGAGGGTTAGTTGATAATTTTAATTATTAGAGGCTTGTTGATAATTCATTTATTAGACGCAAAATATTTTGAATTTTTCTTTATGAATATGAAGACTTGGAATAAATTAAATCTTGGACATTTTAATGTTCCGCATAATTTTGATCGAGATTGCGAAAATAAACTTTAATCCAATGTTAGAGGGAGCTTGTTTTGTATTCAAGCAGGTGTCCGGGCGAGATTTCGTTTGGAACAGACTCTTTGGCATTGAGTCATGAAACTCGTTATAAAGTTAGGCCTTGAAGAAATTGAGTCGGTTACAAACCTCGAGTTTTTATTAAAAACTTTTATTGGGTACGACCTGTGTTTGTTAAGTGATGATTATAAATTAGATTTTCAGCTTTGCGTCTTTGTGTTTTATCGTCCTATAATAAGGTTCATTCTCGACTGTGTGCAAGCTACAGTCTCGACATTAAATAAAAGTTGTCATTTTCTGTTTTGGAATTTAATTTAAATTCATTAAAATACATCGGGTTGTCATGGATGTTAAGGACAAGAATAATTTCGATGTCGGCTAAAACACTTTTAAAACTTTTTTTGAATCCTATATTTCTAGATTTAAAATTCGATTCCTTAAGAATGTAGCAGTCAAAAGCATATTCTAAATTTTTGTTAGAAAAGATTGTTTTTTTATGTTAAAGTTCACCAGACAGCCTATCGGTCCACTTGATATATTTAAATCTAGTTGCTTAAAATTTTTCAAAAAAACTTAATTACTTTAAATATTTTTGAAGTTCGTAGCTATAATTAATGAATATTAATTCAAGCGTTCGAAGATCATCAGCCTATTACCTAGTTAAAGAACTTCCACAGGTTCGACATTGATGCGAAATTTAATATAGTTAGGTACTGTTACTTCTATAGTATTTTCATGACATGGTAAACTTGATCTGATGTTACAGCGTCAAGTAGTTTGCTGCACACCCAACTCCTCAGCAACTTTTAGTTATAATTATTAGTTATAAGTCGGGAGATAGTTTATAATTTTTAATTATAGCTTCTTTACAAAATTTAAACAACAATCATTTAAAGTAAACGCTTGTAAGATAAGTCCTTTAATTCTTGTAAATCACAAAGGGACCTTCAAAACAAACGTCAGATCTCCCTAAAGATACCTCTGCGATTTCAATTTGGCAGGGTAAACAGTTTAAAAGCCCGCAGTTTCGGGTAACGAGTATCGAATGATAATGGAATGAATTGGAGCTAATGTTCACGGCTTGGGCAAATGGAATGGGAACGGCGATGCGATGGACGTTACTGACGAGCGTTTATAATGCTGACAGTTTTTATACGCTCCAATATCGGAGCGAAATCTACATTGCATCTCTGTTCGTGATAAAATATCAAAGATTTATAATTGTTTGGCATACTTAGTTCGTTTGCACCAAATTTTGAATTACATCAATATTCTCGCAAACCAGCGCTACCTTAAAAATCACATTTATGTTTTTGGTTATGTCTAAAAGTCGTTTAAAAAACGCCGGTCTGCGCGAACATTAATCGTAATTTGATTTCATATCACGTTCCTACACTCGTAGCACGGCGAAATTCGCTTTTGATGGCGCTTTGATACACACTTAGATTCGTGTACGAGTTTGCTCCAAAAGTTCACGGTGTATGTTAAGATAAAACCTTGAATTTTAAACAGGCTCTAGTTTTGTATTCGATACTTAGCGTTATCGTGAACGCTTTGCCTCTATTACATCTTTATTGTAGTTGTTAATTACTGTTTCCTATGTAATATAAGTTTATACTATTAATATCATAAATTGCGAAAGTTTGTATGCTTGGATACTTAATGACGTAAAAACGGTTGAACGGATTTGGATGAAATTTGTCACGCGGATAGTTTATCACCTGTATCAATATAAAGGATATTTTTTATCCTGGAAAAATATTAGGTTCTCGAGAGATTTTCAAAAAACGAACTACAGCGCGTACGAAGTTGCCGTCACAGCTAGTGTCACAAAAATTTGGAATGCCTATTTCTCCTTTCGCAGAAGATTACCTTTTTCAATCAAACTAACCATAGTTATGTCTCAAATGGTGGTTTTGAAAATATTTAGGGCCTCTAAAGTTACCTAGATACTGAACTATGAGAAAAGGTATTCCTGAATTATTAGCGCGCATGTAATACTACTGATTCTTGGAGAGTCGTCATGAAGAGTGACAGAAGTCGCCACGTCATTATGAGGAACAAGCTTATGTACGCGATTTCATCCGCACCCCTTTTTCTTGCAAAATTTCATGACGATCGGTTGTGTAGTTAAGGCATGAAAGCATAACAAACAAACAAACTCAATTTCACATTAAAACACTATAAGTTTTGAAAGCAGTCCTAAAGAACAGTTAGAGCCAGTTCACAGTCAATATAAAATATTTGACCGCATGATGTAACATTCGTTGGAACCATAATATAATCAACCATAAAATTTATGAAACAGTAATTATTAAAATAATTTGTAAGTTAGAAGATTAATCTACGAGTATTAACGATACAATGTAATTTACTTCGTAAATAGGAGACTGTTACAATGATCCAATTTCTTTTTGCGCGCAAATCAAATTTCCGCTGTCCAAGGCCTCTGCATGCAGCACGTAACAAGGAAATTATTCAAAACCGTAGATAGAAGCAAAACAAAAGATACGGTACGTTGTTACATAATGTACATAATAAATGGGCTACATAAAACTAAATGTCTAAATACTCATCCCCACAACTACAATTTCAATATCGAACATGTGTATTAATAGACAAAATCGACAAATAAAAATAAAGATATTATAAAAAAAATTATCATCAAAATATTTTTGTCACTAACACGATCTGGCAGAAAATGAAATGCGTACTGTACGGAATGCAATGCTCTCTTTCAAGTGCTTTAGAAAAA
Organism: Synanthedon myopaeformis; assembly: GCA_944738685.1. Taxonomy (NCBI): domain Eukaryota; kingdom Metazoa; phylum Arthropoda; class Insecta; order Lepidoptera; family Sesiidae; genus Synanthedon; species Synanthedon myopaeformis. Next base: position 1,981,617 of record OX122938.1, on the reverse strand, counting down.
ATATATATCGAATTATTTAAAAAAAGACATATTAGTTCATATATTATTAGTAGAAAAATCTATGTAGATAAAGTATATTTGAAAAAGACAGTTGGTTAGAAAGCTCAAAGTATATTTGGATAATATCAAATTTGTGTGTGGATTAGTAAATAATGATCAATTTACAACAACGTTGAAGAAAATATATGTATCAAAGATGACACTGAAGACATACGATACAACGATCTTCGTACACATACGAAATCCTCCCAATATGCAGTATACGTAGTTCATTATTACAAAACCACCTGCTCATTCAGAGAAAAGGCTCAATCAGAGAATTTGCTCAAAAGAATTTTCTGTAAACTTCCAACAGTAGATAATGGATTGTCACATAATGAAAAGATCTCCAAGGGCCGTTCAGTCGACGTCCCTTGAGATCACTGCGAAAATTTGTTCAAACCGTAACGTAGAGGACTCAAGTCGCCCAGGGGACTATCCGAGCCTGTATTTGAAGATTCAATTAAATTAAAATGATAGGAATATGCAAATAGATTTTACTATAGCAAATGTAATGCCTAAACTGACGTAGGGTTTAAATATTTAGCAGTAACTGAAACAAAATTAACAGATAACTTTGATAGAACTGGATAAATTTAAAATGCAAAATTCCCTTAACTTCGATCTAAATTACCTACACTTGTAAATTATATCAGTACAATTACATTAGCCACCACATAGGAATAGCTGTTGAACGAGGATATTTAACGCCAAAGGAAAAACCTATTGCTGCCGGCATAGGTAATATACTTATGAAAAGTAGACCATTTCCATTAGTATATTATATTATGTAGCTGTTGCACGCGACGTCGTCTGCTTTGCTATATAACCAATATAATGCTTGACTTCTTGTTCTATTACACTGGCCAGATGTTTGATTTTTAATTTATTTTATATGATCCCTCGGGAACAGTATTATTTTTCTGGATGAAACCCTATGTCCTTTCCGGTATCCCTGACAACGTGTATGCAAAATTTCATAATTATCGGTTGAGTAGTTAAGACGTGAAAAGGTAACAGACAGACAGACAGAGTTACTTTCACATTTATGTAGTATTGATATTTATTTCAATTCTAAAATTGACAAAGTTTCCTAATGTTTTCCTGCAATGGAAACCTCACGCTCCATCTGCTCACGTTATACTCTAGAACATATATCCTATCGTTCATTCAGTGAATGTAGTTCTAAAGTTACATTAGCTATAACAATAAAATGTTCTATCTACATCAGAAATTATGCGGAAACTCGCACGATGTCGTATTCACTGCGAGACTCTCTATTATGGAACTGCCGTCTTTAAATTATGAAGCATAACTTGGTTCGTGTCTAAAATTTTATTGACGTTGATACCTGGTGTAGTTCGCTAATGATGTAGTTTTGCTCTAACTCAGTCTTATATACATATATACAACTAGCGATCCGCCTACGGAGTCCTTTTCAAAAATCCTTTCTTAGCAGAACATTTCTTATGCATTTCTTTACATAATTACATATTCTTTACATACTAGCAGTTGCACGCGTCTTAGCCCGCGTAACTTTATAAATTATAGCCTATATTAAGCGTTGATAATGTAACTTTCTATAGGTGAAAGAATTTTCAAGATGGGTCTAGTAGTTTTTGAGTTTATTCATTACAAACATACAAAAATAAAATAAAAATCTTCTTCACTTCACTTGCATGAATAGTTAAATAGTAGCTCATGTACACACTGAAAGACAGTTCAAATATTGGTAGAAGAATTTTTGAAATCGGATGAGTTGTTTCAGAGATTATTGCCTGCATCCAATTTTGCAAGCTATACCTATTTGTACTAAGTGATAACAGTATTCCTAATATTAAAATATAAAATATTCTATTTATGAGGATGAGATTAAAATCAACCAGTTAAAATCAATATACTATTATTGTCTAGACTGAAAAAAAAAAAAATAAGTCTTTTGTATGGCACCGCACTTATATAATAAAATTCCAAAAAATATACTCGTAATTAACGTTCAAGGTTCACTTACGAATTTTTTTGGTGAAAGAGGCATATATTATTCACTTAATGAATTCCTAAATGTTTAGACTGTAAAGTGCAAGCGATGCAAGCTATGTATTACATAAATGTAGCATAAAATAAATATAAATATTATTAAACTAGCTGGTGCTCGCGACTTCGTCCGCATTGAAAATTTAAAAAAAAAAGCAATATGACGCTTGACCTCGTGTTGCTATAACACTTTGGCTAGGCTTTAGTTTTTTTATTTTTATTTATCCCTCGGGAATAGTCCTTTTTTCTGTATGAAAAGTACCCAGTGTCCTTTCTGGTGTCCCAGACAACTTGTATGCAAAATTTCATGGTGATCGGTTCAGTAATTTTTGCGTGAAAGAGTTACAAACATCCATACATCCAAACATACTTTCGCATTTATAATACTAGTAACTAGTACAGAATATAATATATAGATTATCTTGGAAGAATTATTGTTAACTTTTAGATGCTTTTTAGATATGCACACCGCTTGTCGGTTGAATTGTGGATGTGGACATTATCTATTAAAATTTACAACAACATATTCAGCCAATAAATTATTTTGAATTTGAATTTGTATTTGTATGAGGAATATATACAATATGTACAATTTGTATGAGGAATATACACAATTGTATTTTTAAGTTTCATCTAAATCCATTTATAAAAATTCAGACACAATTGTATCAGAAAGAGGTGGAGACATCTGATTAGGATTTTCGGACAGTTTGAAGAAAAATTAAAACGTTACTTATTGGAAGTAGAGAAAATGTGGAAAAAGGCGTAGGTATATATGGAAGTAGTACGTGAAAACGATAAAATAATATATCGTCAAAGTACATTTTAAATTATCATACTAATTATTTTATTACAAAATATAACAGATTTAGTTATTAAATTTCACATAAAGATATGAGTACCTAAATAAAATGTGAGACGACCTTTTAAAAAGCGGTTTCGCCGAACATTACAGCCTTTTACGACGACGGGATTTAATACCTTATATAATAATTTTCAACCGCACCTATAAAATCCCGTTCATCGGGACTCATTTAATGAAGAGGAATCGCGGATTGAAATGTTAAAACGCGGACGATTTCTCCAATCTGAAACGCAATAACAAATTGCAGGAAGCGCTCGCAAATCTGCTCTTTTGTTACCTAATTCCAAGCTTATGTCCGTAACGCAGCTGCGTCCAATTTATTGCTTAACCTTTCCTCCTTTACAGATGGAATTGAAGACAATAAATTATACTTCAAACCCAAATAAGGCCCGTAAGTTACGATCCTCGCAAATACCCCTCTAATGGTCGATCAGTCTAGATAGATTAGATAGCTCTGATGCTGTGAAAAACAAACGCGGTTCTCTCGTTCGCACACACAAAGCCTTAATGCATAGTTGAATTCTGTCGGAAAATGCGGGATGCGGGCAGACATTGAAAGGAAATCTATTGCACAAACGACAAATATTGAGATCTAATCGTCAGATAGTATAATCTGTTGAATACTTAATTCTTACAATTCAGTGTTTATATCTATATCTATATCTATATCTATATCTATATCTATATCTATATCTATATCTATATCTATATCTATATCTATATCTATATCTATATCTATATCTATATCTATATCTATATCTATATCTATATCTATATCTATATCTATATCTATATCTATATCTATATCTATATCTATATCTATATCTATATCTATATCTATATCTATATCTATATCTATATCTATATCTATATCTATATCTATATCTATATCTAGATCTAGATCTAGATCTAGATCTATATCTATATCTATATCTATATCTATATCTATATCTATATCTAGATCTAGATCTAGATCTATATCTAGATCTATATCTATATCTATATCTATATCTATATCTATATCTATATCTATATCTATATCTATATCTATATCTATATCTATATCTATATCTATATCTATATCTATATCTATATCTATATCTATATCTATATCTATATCTATATCTATATCTATATCTATATCTATATCTATATCTATATCTATATCTATATCTATATCTATATCTATATCTATATCTATATCTATATCTATATCTATATCTATATCTATATCTATATCTATATCTATATCTATATCTATATCTATATCTATATCCATATCCATATCCATATCCATAACCATATCCATATCTATATCTATATCGATATCATCTATTTCTCCGCTCTTTTCCTAAAGATAGCCAACGCACTTTGATACGGTTTTCACTAATGGAAAGAGCGATAGACGACGAAGGTCTATATAAATATTATTATATAGACCTAGAAGGGTCGCTAGTTAGCGCAGACGATATCTGTTTTGAATTGGGTAAGTTGGATAGTATGACAGTTTTTTGCTGAAATAACTAAGTCGTAAGAAATTATAATTTCACTATGTGCTCGCATGAAACCATTAGCTCAATTTTAATTAAACAAAATGTATTTTTTTTTACAATAAACTCACATTTCACGTTATATTTTTTTACGCAACATATGTAATTTTTAGCAGATACCGCCTGGGCTAAATATGAAATATTTAAAGAATAATTTTGATATTACTGATAGGCAACGAGAATGTTGCATATAAAATTTGTATAAAATACAATTATAGTAAATAATTATAAATTCAAAATATCAGAATAGTATGTGGTAATGCCTGCATTATGGTTATGATGAATAAGTTATTTTACATATATAATAATTAGCTTATTAATTTCAATGTTGTGGTCTCTGAAATGACCAATGGAAATTTAACATAAATTGTGTTAACAATAACTAATGATCCGCTAATGCCTAATGGTTAAATCGATCCATATGCTCCACAAGGTTCTAGGTTATTATCAAAAAATTAAAATGTGTTATTAAATATTAGTCGGTTCGATTTCCGGATGTGGCAAGCGAATTTTCGAAAATCATTGAATGCTGTTCTCTTTCTATTCAAAAATAAAGGAATGTTTTATTTGAGTAAAATTTTCTATCTACAGTATTAAGAGTACTTTCCCTTCAGGTGGCATTACAAAATTCCAACCTGTATATATATGCAAATAAATTCTTAAGGAGTAAACTCCAAAATTTTATAAAATGTAAAATTTTGTGAGAAATGATGGATGTATATGGATATCAACACAAGACTAACTTTTCTATTGCACAATAAATTAAAGGCACAAAACAGAACACAACTCGCCACGAGATGAACATTTTCAACAAATAACAAAACTCGAAAACAAAAGCCGAGTCACGTCTGATATGGACGCTTCCTCTAAATAAAAAAAAAACTCTCAGAGAAAAGGGCGGAAAACGGTGTCAGTAGTTGGAACGTTGCACTATTCCGTTCCACTTATTACCTCTTTGTTCTATTTTTTTTTTTATGTGCTCCACCGGGTGGGCTAATGAAGTTTACTTTGAGCCCCCAGAGGCGACTGCCGAAGGATTTCCTCCCGGCTTAAGTTTACTCGCGCCAAATTCAACGACGACTGAGTCAAACTAATAATTAGGATTATAGTGCGTATATTAACGATGGCATGGGAGTGAAATAAGTATTTTTAGCATTTTTCTTTTTTAAAATAAACAGTAAATGAAATAATAAGTCCTGAAAAAAAAATATATATTTGCAAACAATTTTATTGGCAAACCATAATTTAAATAGCTTCTCTCGGTGAAAAAATCATTTAAATCTCAATAAAGTGGTTCTTTTAAGACGTTATTGAAATTATATAATATTTATAATGATAGGTACAAATTTAAAAAAAAAATACACAATTGCAAAAATAATTCATATTTATTAAAATATTATTAATAAATATTAAAATTATTATTAAAATCTGTTTTATTAAAATCTGTTTTTCTTATATTTAATAACTAGCGCCTGATGCATTTTTGACAGTAGATTTTGTTTCCACAGTGGGAGGCAATCCAGAAAAGTTATTGTAACAAAATCGAGGTATACAGTTGACATGATGATATAAAACAATATTGCATACGGAATTATGCGCAAGCCTGCTATGGTAATGATTTCAATAATTGCTTTGTAAAAGGGATTCTTCCATAAGATAACATATCATATTCAATAAGCTCTGTATTATTAAATACCTTAAAAGAAAATCCGTCTGGCGGCAGTAACCACCACCTTACAGAATACTACCGTGAAATGCCAGGGATGCCAGAGCCCATTTCCCCTATCCCTTATCCTTAATCCTTCTATGGTCGGCAGCGCACTTGTAACACTTATGGCGTTGCTTGTGTTATAGGCGACGGTAGCCACCTACCATCAAGTGGACCGTCAGCCTGTCTGTCGAACTTAACATATGTGAGCTCGAAAACTTTGTGTTTTCGAGCTCACATATAACCCAAATATTTTTAAAGTTCGAGTGAATAGGCATTCTGAGTGAGCTCGCTTCATCGTCGACCTCGTCTTTGCCGCACGACTAGATCCTGGCCAAGAGCAAACCCATCATTTCAAAAAAAAGTTGCAGCCCAATTTCTACTTTTTACAAAATGCAATACATTCAACCAATTATCTAACATGGACAATGAGCAACAGTTGATGGACAAAAATCAATATCTACAGCTTTGTTTTAAGTTTCAAGAGTTCAGAGACAGTATCAGTATTAGCATTTTTTACTTTTTCTACACCATAAAGATCGAACAACATTATCATACGAATGGAAAAACCTTTATTTACACATAATTTATTCATGGGCCGTTTCGTCTTAGACTAACGGTTGTATGTAAATCTCTAACACATATGTAAATAGGTTCTGCATACACATATAAAACTCCCGAAATGATTACATACGTATCCATAAAAAGCAAGTAATGGCTTATTGGGTCGAATGTTAGAATACCAAATCGGAATGAGTCTCTAAGTGTTTTAGCATTTCGTGTGTAAAATTAATCCAGTTACGAATCATTAACTGGACTAATTGTGACTAATCTTTGGATGAGTGGTTAGGGTGTTTACCTTACGTTCCGTCTCAGGGGACTCGGTTTCGATTCCCGGCAGGGTCAGTTTGCAAATGAATTTATCAAAGTTGGCTCTGGCAAGAATAGGCAGGGCACACTGCGGTTCGCAGTCATTTGGGCAGCACATCTGGCGGATAAGGAAAAGATGGGATTTGGCCTGTGTCAGGTATTACATTAACTGTTTGTAGCAATACAGTGGCAACACTGCGCTCTCTATGAAAACCCCGTACATGCATGTGTTAATGTGTAACCTCAACCATAACAAATATATATAATAAAAGTAAATAATTAAGTGAAGTGATCATGTACTTATTGTTAATGATAATTGATACGTAGACAGCCTGCACCTATAATAAAGTGGTCTTTTAGCAGTTTCGCGCTTTGCATTGAGTGTTGGAACACCCGATATACATAATAACTATTTCTAAAGTACCGTGGTCAAAACAAATCCTATTGTACAAAAGCAATTAAATCACGAATACATCCTTTTTAAAAACGATTGGACTCTTTTGATCTCGTCGAATGTAATTCCATCGCTTTGTCTTTGCTCATTCAATTTGTGTGTTCATTTCAAATCAATCAATATTGACCGTTTGGTTTGTGATAATTGGAGATTGAATGGATTGAACTGTAGTATATATACTATACTAGTTGAACAGCAACGTTTAACAACGGTCAACGTATGAAAATTATGTTTTTTTTTTATATAAAAAAATCGGCATCCGTTGGAATTTTGGAAAAATAAGCGTATAAGATCATTCCTCTGTTTAAATGCAATGTTGTGTAAGAATTTCATGTCAACCTGTCGGCTAGTTTTCGAGTTTTTGAGTAACAATCCGCATATCCGCATTATCAATTCGAAAAACAACGTATTCAATATCCTGATATACCATCTGCTAGAAGACCTGTTCTTCATGGACCTAGTATTCCCATTCATTCTCCTTTTCTTCAGTTTACCATAGAAACATCAGATGAAAATCCGACGAAGACGTACAATTAAATATTTTTTACAAGAAGGCTCACTGGTGTATTGCAACAATATTTCTGAATTGGTAATGATATTGGGAGCTGACAAATACGATTACACATCATGGAGGTTCTTCATTGACTCTTTGAAAAGTAGCCTGAAGTGTGTCTTGTTGCACAACGGGAACGGTAATGCATAATTCTTTTCCTCACTCCGTGCATCTCAAAAAAACATAACAATATGAAAATCTTTAGCTGTTAGTGTTACTAAAAAAAATAAAGTATGACGAATATTGTCGGCAATTAAGTACATAATAAAACTATTTCGAAATGCATTTTTAGATGTATATAATTGTTTTATCAAATATTTCCTCAGTACTTCTATGAAAGCTAACGCTTAGTGGGGACGAAGTCATGGGCAAAAGCAAAAGTAAGTAAGTAAGTAAGTGTTGCGCACAGAGACTGTGTTCAGAATTTATTGATCAATCTTTCTCGCAAAGTAAATGGAGTTGTTTAAGACGAATTGGAAACCTCGGCACGAATGATCAACCTTTTCAAACAATTTAGAGAGGAAATAGGTTATTTGTAAGGGGTAATACCAATCGCTTACTATCGATACATTGAACTTTTTTGGTTTAACTTCGGAGCTAACTTTGTCGAAAAAAGATGTCAAATCAACTTGGCTATCTACAGTGTGGTCAAATTGGATGAGGTAATTTTAGTTCTATTGCACTTACTTATCTCTGTTGACTAAAGCTCAATATTTATTAACTGTTGACTAAACTCAATATTTACAATATTTACTAGAGATTGTGATAAGAGATAGATTTAGTGATAAGTTATAATTTAGTAAAGTAGAATTTTAGTTTAGTTATAATTTAGTAAAGTAGTATTTTAGTTTAGTTATAATTTAGTAAAATAGTCTTGCATATACGACTTTGCCCAATGAGGCGAATAAAAAAAATGAGCCTGAAATAAATAATGAATAAAGAATGAGGCCTCGAAATAAAGATAATAAAATATTAAAAATATATAAAAAAAATTTTTATTTCAGTTACTGCCAATAGTCTCTCCATCAACGCATGGGAAATTCTAAACCCACAATTGCACCAAAACGGGTCAATTCTGAAGTTCTTTTCATAATGAAATACGTGTCAAATTAAACTGCCCGCAATACTCTAACGCCTACATCCTCATGAATGCGCTCGGCACAGTATTTAATGTTTATTTCATGTGAACCACTTTATTCAAGTAATTTACCAAGTATGAACATACGGCATTTTATTCGCCTCAAACTCGGCGAAAAGCGTTTTAATTTGCCCCTCCTTTCAATAACCGCACACTGGTCCGGGCTTTTGACATGAAACGCTAAAGCGCCACAAAAAGGTTTATTAAGCCACAAATGTGTACACCAATTTTACTGCAAATGACATAAAACATGGGAAATTTAAAATTGCATGATTTTTAAACTCAGAAGGCACTTTAAACAGCACTATGGATTTAAGCGGAGTGAAGCGGAGTGAAGCGAAGCTAAGTTTATCTCGCTTCGTTCAAGCTTTTCACACTGGCGTTCACACCGAGAACAATGGAGCAGTGTTGTTGCGGATATTCGCATCCGCATTCGCAAATGCAGAACTTAGTAATCAAATTTAATGATATGTAACGATCGTCAGACAGGCTGAAGATGATCCACTTGCCTCCTATTAATATGAGCAACGACTCAGATGCTTCAAGTTATTACTTTTGCAGCAGTAATGGAACAGTTGTCCACATGGCTTTGGAATCGAAATGGCGTATTGACCATAGCATTAACTTTTCATATTTTCCAATCAGTTTCAAGGCGTCTAGGGTGCAATTTAGAAAGCATTATGCATGACAGAGACTGAGTGAGTCAGTATAACCATACAACGGTCAATTTGCATATTGATTAGCCGTTGAGGGTTATCTCCGGGGTGTAGTCGTGTTGTTTATTTATTTAAAATTTTAGCTACAACGAGTCCCGTATGTGCTGTTTCCTTTTAGCACTGTCATAATATTTTGTATCGGTTAAAATAGGTATTAAAAAAAAACACAAAATTTGCAATTAGAAATTACTTTTACAATCTCAAATTGGCAAATAATTAACGAGGAACCAGCTTAATGATTTCTACAAAATAAATCTTTGTGTCTAGAAAAAAAAACAGTTACTATAGAATAGTTATGAGGATCAATGTAACCGTATTCAATCAAATACAGAAATTACATAAATTATGCATAATATGTATGTATATGAGAATTGTGATATAATGGATTATGAATTTAATAATTATGAAAACTATTGTCCTTTAATTATTTGATTTTACTATGATGTAATGTACTTAATTATGAGAATTATATAAAGGTAAAAAAAATACATAAAGCAACTAAATAGTTAGATATTAATATTTATTTCACTCAATCTGAGATTTCATTAATATAAATCAATAATATCCTTTTAGATAACAGTGCCTAATACGTGAAGTGACTGTCGCTTTATAATTAGTCTAGTCGAACAACACTATTACGTTAGATCTACTACTATAGACTAGAAGAATCAACTCTAAAACCTCCTACATCTCTAAAACCTCCTACAACAATAGGCCTAGTATCAGTAGTCCGATTACTTAGTCCGATGATCGGAGTGATAAGACTTTTTCGTCTCAGTAGTCCGATGATATAGATACTATATCTATATCATCGGACTTATATATAATATGTTCTATATAGTAGTTCTATGTAGTAGAACATATATATAGAACATATCTATATTATAGAACATCGGACTACTGAGCCTTTTAGTCCAATGATAACACATTTTTGTGAATTAAAACTTTATTCACACTTTTTAAATTTTATTTTCTTCTGTGCAATAAATCGGTTTCCCATAATAAATGTTTATCACTCAACAAAACAAATCGTAACAACTGACTGTGCAGTACATTATAATATTTGAGTGGGTCGGTATGGGACCCGCAGTAAATCCCTCAGACGTGACTTGAATTCTATTTGTACACAGGAAAACGGAAAGCTATGTGAATGTATGTGCGAGCAATGATAGCAATGGTTGCTTGTGATTTAAATAAAATTCTCATATTTAAATGATCAATAAATGAAATGCTAATAATATCACAATGAGACACAAGCGTGTAGGTATCGGGGGAAGTGGATCATCATCTTCATTGTAATCAGCCTGTGTCCCTACACTGTTGGATATAGGTAGTGTCCGACCGAAGGACAATTTTTGGCCGAAGCTAAAGGCTTAAAAGCTCTAATAAATTTTATTCAAGATTGGCTACAAGCTACAATTAATATTATAATTGTTGGCAAGAGACGGCAAGAGACCCGACGGCATGACTCTTATTCCCTGGAAGCTGGGAAGACCCCTGGTATGGAATGCCACATGTGTAGACACCCTGGCTCCTTCTCATCTTCCAGGAACCACGTCACAGGCTGGTGCTGCCGCTTATAAAGAAGAAAATCTCAAGCGGCGCAAATATGTAAACTTAGATAGGGGTTACATGTTTGTGCCGCTTGCGGTAGAAACCATGGGTCCATGGGGGCCAGCCGCTCATGAACTCTACAAGGACCTGGCTAAACGGTTGGTAGAGGCGTCGGGTGACCAGAATGCTGGCTCTTACTTTGCTCAAAAGATAAGCATATGCATCCAACGGGACAAAACCGCCAGCATTCTGGCCACTTTTCCGTCTACCAAAGGCTTAATAGATCTAAATTATTTATAAGTATTTTTTGAAAATAATTAGTTAGTTTTTAAGTTTTGTATATAATTTATATTTATAACTTATGAGTACATGTAAATAAATGATTTGAAATATTATAAATGATTTTAAAACTTTATTATTGAAGATTTATATCGACTGTATAATGTATAATATGGAAGAGTAATTTAAATCATCTCTAGAAGTTGATCTAGAGATGATAAAAAAAAATGACCATGCAATTTATTTGTCAAAAATAATATCGAAATAATGTGAATTATAACATTTATTTGTTTATTTAGGAATCTTCGGCGAAACCTTCGATTTCGGACGGGTTTTGAGCCGAAGCCGGTTTCTTTCACCGAAGGTGGTATTTTTGGCTGAAGGTGGCCGAAGCCGAAGCCGAAGCTTCGGTCGGACTCTCCCAAGGCTCGTCACCACGCCTCTCTAAAATGCCTTTCAGCGCCTAAAATTAAAATTAACAGAGTTAAGAAGGTTATCAGATTAAGTTGATAGGTAATTTTTTAAAAAATCACGGTGAGCCCAAAATGATCAGAGGGTTGATCACTCCCTAATTCTGTTAATTTTAATTTTAGCAAAAAAAGTTATTAAACTTTTTTATGTAAAACTAAATTCTCTACAATATTTGTCTGAAACTTTTGTTTGTAACTCTTTATTTTTGTATAATTTGAGGAACTTTTTTTTCAACCCCTTCTACAAGTTGAATTCAAAAATTTCTTTCACCCATCGCTATTACATATTACTAGAAACTTATTTCAAAAAGTCCCCTAAGAATCTCAAATTTTGATTTCTTAGTAAATTTTCCTGGACTAAATAGACATCTTAGCTATTTGCTTATGTAAAGTCCTAATCGTCGAGTATTTTTTCAATTAATAAGTATTTAACTTTATTTCGCAATGCTTAATGAATAAAAATATTTAAATTAAATATTTTTAATTTAAATAAATTAAATTAAATATTTAAATTAAATGTTTTTAAGGGTGTCACACATCGTAATCACTTATCAATGCTTAAATCGTGGGAAATAGAGAAATAAAAAAGTACATTATTATTATACGAGTAATGTGATTGTATTAGTACGTAAGGTAATTGTCATTTATTTTTTCAGTGTCCAGGTAAAACCTTTATCCGTTTCCTAATAATTGTGCAGACTCTTGAAGGTAATTGGTTCAATAGTAGATTCGGAACGATTTGTAGAGCTATCACAGTATAAATAAGGAAACAAAAAAAATCAAACTGGTATACATTTTTCTTAACTAAAAGATATAAATATAAATTTATATACCAAATTGTTTAGTTTCTTGAGTATATAAACCAATAAAGTTTTATTTGTATGGGAATCGTATCTTACAGTCCAGGTACAGTCACCTAGTATTTTTTTTTCTGATTACTAATAGGCTGAAACTCCGTGAGTAACTTCGGTTTGCCGAGACGCCCACCTTTTTCCTCTGCGAAAATTCTCGAAAACATAAAAAGCGAAACGAATATTGTAAAAGCGAAAATAGCTTTCATACTGAGTACCAATACTGTGAAAATTCTCGATAGGCTCGAGATCTCATTCATGTTTGAGTGGTAATTTGGCAGTTTTTTCAAGAATTCTCGCCAGGAAATAAGAGCGTTGAATGGCTTACATAGGTACTGTGAGATCTAACTGTGTCTCAGTTTATGTAGAAGCTATTCGGTCGTAACAAAACTATTGAGTCATTCAAAAATTTTCAGAAATATACCTATCACTGTATCGTTGGTGAACTTTCATGAAAATATAAATAGGTAAATAAATAAACCAATTCAATTACCACTTTTGCAAGTTATCTATCTATCGGGATCTAAAAAAAGGTCGTCCTTCAAGCATCTGTTTACCAGACGATACCAGATGCTCATGGATATACGATTTTCTTTAGATTGAAATCTAAATTTAAATTAAAACGTTGTCTAAACCCAATTAAATGTAATTAGATATTTCGCCATCACCTTAATTTTCCTTCAAGGAAACTACCAGTTAATGTTTGGGAAACAAAAGCATTGTCAAATTTAATTGAAATTCTAAACCTATAAACTATAAAACAAACAAATACGGGTAAGATAAATAGTGTTGAAATCCGAATAAAACAAAAGCGTAAACCCAAATTGATAAATAAACAACCATTAGTGAATCAAAGGGACCAATCGAAACAAATGTAACCACAGTACAGAGAGTTTACAGTGAAGTATCTCTTCATGATTGAAAAATCTTTACAATTAATACCAGTTACTTGGAAAAAAAATATTTCCCTGCGATGTATGAATATGTAAAGACTTATGTAAAACGATATATTAAAAAGAAGCTAATTACAAATAAAACCGCTTCCATTAAAATTGTAATGAAAAATGTATGTACAACTATGTAACAAACCAAAATGCGAGGATTTTTTATGTAAATTAATTGAAAACGAATTGCAAATTTATATTTTTGTTTACATTATTATTCCGGGCAAGTTACCATTGTAGTTTTTTATGTTGAGGTGAACAGACAGGCTGACGGCCTACTTGATGGAAGGTGGCCACCGTCGCCTATTAACGCAAGTAACGCCACAGATATTACAAGTGCGCTAAAAATAGTATTTCTAATATTTAATCCGGAAAAAACTGTCTACATATGACGTCATAGCTATAATTATTATGTAATATTAAGTTAAAACCTATATGTAATAATACTAAAAATAATAAAACTAAAAAAAAAATTTGGAAAAAAGTCATATCAATCAATTTTTCGTGCACTCCTGAGATTCAAGAACTAAATTTATGACTAAGAAGATGTCAGTCTATACACTGCTTACAAAGTGTCTGTGATAAATATAAGCTAGTCAATCAGGGAAAAATCGGTGCGCATTTATCAGATCTGTGGGCAATTTGAGTCCATAAATCCTCGACAGGAACACGTTTAGAACAGCCCAATCAAATGTTGAAATGTGAATTTGTTCCCAGCAAGAATGGGAGCGAAATGATAAAAACATTTAAGGAGCGATTAGGTATCTTGTTATGGTGAACAGTTTAAAAGGATTTGTCTTATTAAAAAAAAAATGGTAGGTACACCAAAACAGACGAAGAATACAAAAAATTAAGACTCAATTAGAAGTCTTTTCAAGTCCGGTCATAGGACTTCGTCCGCGTCCGATCTCTACCAAACTTCACAGAAACACCAGCTAGACTAATCTGAAGATTGTCTGAAAGTTTCATCAAAATCGGTTCAGCGGTTTTGGAGTCTGTAGGAGACATACATACACACATCGCCTTTTTATATATAGATACACTAAATGAATTCCAGCAAGATTGACGACTAGTAAGCAGATAGTGAAGAATTATAACGGGGCAATGCTCCATTTGGCTTGAACTGTTGTATCCTTTTCAGAGCGAGGTGGGAACAGTCTTACGTCGCATTTATTTGTTCAGATTGAGTGAGCCAATTAATTCGATTGTTCTGAGGACTATTCAATAGAGTCCTGTGTTTGAACTCGTTACAATTTTTACGGTAAAATATATTTTGTACTATCTAGTTAATTTAAAATACATTAATTGATTTATTTTTTAAGTAGTAATTTTTTTTTGTTCAATACTGCAGTACGCTCTTGAAACTAATTGAAATGTATATAGAGACAGAGAGAGTAATAAGTGGCGTCAGCTTATGTATACATAATTGATAATTCTAAGCGTCAATTCACATGAAAGAACCAAATAGGAAAACAAATGGAATCAAAAGTCTTAATTGGCCCAAAGCCCAAGCGAAGCATCTTCGCGTCGCATCGCGTTTCGGTGTGAATTGACCCTTATATGGGCAAATGTCTGAAATAAAGTTATGCACATAATGTCGTGAGTCCTAACAACATTTTACAAGGCTTGGCACCTGTGCCTTACGCGGAGGTGAGAAATGAACAGCTGTGACTATAATCGGAGTGTTAAGGAAAAGCATTATTATGTTCGGATAGAACTCGTTGTAAGATTTACGTTCGCCGCTCGCAGCAGCGGAAGCGTTAACGCGTGAATTTCAAATATGCGTGCCATCCTATTGCCATATGAGAATATAACTCGAATAAATACAAGATAAATACAAAATATGTTTCAAAGTATTCCTGTATTTTTATAAAACGTCCAGGCGTAAGAGGATTGCCTCGTTGATGGAACGGACGCGGGGCGACTCTAACAGCAACCTGAATACAAGAGTTAATGGACTACTTGCCCAAATGGCCGAGTAATATCGATGTGTGTAGATGGCCTTTGAAAAAATATGTGGACACAAAAAACACTTTCGTGTTGTAAATACCATAACATAGTTTTTAAGTTTTTTTTTTTTTGTATTACTAACACTATATGGACATTAGGTGTCTGAAATAAACGTTATTATTATTATATAATTAACATTAATCATGAGGTAGTTGTAATATTAATAATGGGTATTACAAAATAACATGATTTTCTTTATAACTCCAGTCGTCTGGTTTGCACGCAGATAGTAGTCTACGTGGAGTAAGTATCCAGTATTGCTACAACTCAGAATAAAAAATAAGCCAGAAGGTTCGTTGAATCAAAATTGCAAGACGTGCATCGTGTTCAAAAACATCAAACATTTTAGCTTCAAAACCATTAAGACAAAATTAAAACTAGATTAATCCTTCAGCCGCCAGAGTCGGATTTATCCGAAAATTATTTTCGTGACCATTTCGCCAGAGCCATTCCTCTACTTGTATAATGTTTTTTTTTTATCATTGTGTTGCTTTCTCTTAAAAAAATCGGTTTACAAGTTAAGCACTAGGGGCATGACAACTCCTACAAAACCAAGCGGTTAAAGGGTTAATATTATTTTTGTGTTTAGATTTTTCATAAAATGAATACCTAGTTTAGTGTTAATATCTGAGAAAAAAAAAGGCAGTTTTAAGCGCTTTCCATTGTATTGCTAAAAATAACTAAGTCCGGCTTTAATTTTCTTTGTAAAAACACGAAAACAATTTACGTAATTGCTTCATTGATCCCTCGTTGCTGGGAGCTAATCTTTGACATCTTCTCATGCCTACTCAAAGGTCTATCACATTCAAGATCTCAATGAAAACCTTCTTCTTCTCTAATTGTCGCGCCACTTCGAAAAGCTCTTTTACTCCCGTAACTCCGGCCCATCGAAAACCTACTCATCCGTTCATGAAAACCTACTCATCGAGACATCATAAAATATAGGTCCAAAAATTCTCACGATTTTTTACCATAGCTAACTTAACAATATTAAAAAGTATGAAAATTACAAAAAAATGTAAGTTCAATAGTTATTTTAGCTACTGTAACTAGGAGATTTAAAATTTAATACGTAAAGAGTGTCTCTTACGTATTAAATTTTAAATGGCAGTTAATGAATCGAAAAAATGTACTTTTAAAAAAAGTGTACCGAGATACGTAGCCAAGTCAGAACAAAGGTAATTACAGGCGTTAGTTACGGGAACAGTCCTAGGGCGCGCGATGTTCATTAATATGCTAATGTTGTTCCGGCCGGGCGGAACATCGAATTCCAAATTGTTAACGAAAAAGAACTTATTCATTGGCTGGTGAAAAATAAACGCGCATTTTTTCTAGTTTCTTAAAATTTAATCGGTTTTTGAAGTGGTTTTTAATCGGTTATGTCAAATCATGTTTTCCGATGTCTGTGTTTCCGAGCTCATATAAAATATTAATATAAATATAAATATCTTCACACATTCCACACAGCACCATCTAGTTCCACACTAAGCAACTAATGCTTGTATTATGGATACCAGACAGTTGATATACATACATAGATTACTTTTTTTGTGTAAATACATACATATTATAAATATAAAACATCCATGACTCAGGTACAAAGGTAAAATGTTAACACATAAACATTTGCCCCTAACGGGATTCGAACCCGCGACCGTTTGGTTAACAGCTAGGGTTACTAGCCACTAGATCAAACGTGTCGTCAAATAACCCGAATCTTTTTGAAGTTGGAGTGAATAGGCATTTTCTGAGTTAACTCGCTCCATCGTCGGCCTCGACTTTCCTACACGGCTAGAGCAAACCCATGATTAATTTAAAAAAAAATGTCTGTCCCCATTGAACAGATACACAGACACACACGTCAAATTTATATATGTCGCAGGATGTTCGAAGAAATCCTAGTACGATTTCAAAGGACCGGATAATAGGAAACTAACAACGAATTTTGTAATCATCCGAGGAACTTTCAGGACCGTTGAAAAAATCCCAATTTGTTTATGACGATTAGAAAATAGAACGCCGATTGGTGAGTGATGTATAGCTTCTCTGTTCTGGTTGGTCAATCAGTGCATCCGTCAGTAAGTAACGTTTATTTCGGCCAATCAGCAATCAAAACTTATGACAGGTGAGTGTTTATTGGCGATTTACCTAAAACTGTTTGGATTTTTGCAACGATTCTGAAACTACCTAGGATGATTACAAAATTTTAGTTTCCCACTATTCGGTCCTTTGTAATCATACTAGGATTATTGCAAAAATTCGATTTCTTCGAAAATCCTGCGCATGCGCTTTATCTTTAATTCTTCTTCTTATATTTTATCTAAGTTTTCACAAGTTCAGTAATATAATCGTATTACATACGTAAAATTACATACGTTTTTTTGTAGTCTTTTTTTTTTTTTTCAAATTACATGATTTTTAAATAGATAATTTAAGGTACAAAAAGAAATCTGGCGCTACGTGACCTGCACTGCACGGTCGCCTTGGTTTTATTAACTCCTTTTTTATCACTAATAAAAAAAACCTTGTTATAACCTCTACCGATACTAAAGCCGTGTTTTCGTTTAAAAATGCATTAAAGTAAATATCTGAAATTGCGATCTGCTCACAGCAGCTTGCTCCGAGCTCATAATCTGTCTGTACAGTAAACCACTCAATTTTTTCGATTACGAATAACTTAATGAGAGTTTTTACTAATCCATACTTTCCATACTTAATACTTCCATACTAATATTATAAATGTGAAAATAACTCTGTCTGTATGTCCGTCTGTTACCTTTTCACGCCTTAACTACTCGAGCGATCATCATGAAATTTTGCATACACGTTGTCAGAGATACAGGAATGGACATAGGGTACCTTTTATTCAGAAAAAAAATAATACTGCTTCCAAGGGATCATCTAAAATAAAATAAAAAACTAACGTTATAGCAACAAGAGATCAAGCGTTATTTTGCTTATATATTATATTTATTATTCAACGCGGACGAAGTCCCGGGCACCAGCTAGTACATTATAAATACAGAATGTTTGTAAGGATGGATATATGTATGAATGTTTGTTTGTTACTCTTTCACATAAGAACTACTGAACGAATTTGAATCAAATTTGGCACCTAGATAGCTTATTACCTGGGTTAACTTATTATACTGGAAAAATTTTAGGCCCCGAAGGATCGTTTAAAAATTCACAGCGATAAAAATGTCAGGCGTTATTTTTTATTTTTAATTTTTCAACACAGAAGAAGTCGCGGGCACTAGCTCGCATTTCATAAAGCTTAATGTATTATTTCAAATAACAATTATTGGAATTCACAACAGACCATGACCAAATGTAAAAATTGTGTTGTATTGTTGTGTTTTCTGTTGGTGTACCTACGTTAATAAATAAATAAATAAAATAAACAATACGACGTCAAGAAAACGTAATTTTAACCTCTATATACAAACATTTAATAAATATCTAACACTGAACAAGATAAAGTTTCATATTTTTCCTACGAACTCTCCCGTCTGTGCTCTTATTATACCTATTAATTGTTCTTTCGCTATATTAATGCTCTCAACTCAACCCAGTTTTTCGTTGCAGCAATTACACAGTATAGAACATAAAACAAGTAATTTATATATTACATTTTTGAAGTGAAAATTTTTTTAGGCGCGTTGGGCATTTTTGATATGGGAAAAAACCACCGAACTCGCGGACTGTAACCGTAATGTAACCGTGTAACCGACACCTCTGTATATTTTCAGATATTGCTCCATCTACACAATACCACTGAAACTAGAATATGTTATGTAATAATACATCCTTGCGAAAACTAATTGGATTGAAATAATACATCAATGCGAACAGAGATGGCGCTGACAGTTTAAAAAAGAACAATTTTGAGATGGGGAAAAAACCATTGAACTCGCGACCTGTTACCGTAACCGACACCTCTGTATATACTTTCCTGACGATTCAAAAAATACACACGTAATTGTTCAAGTTTTCACTTCTGTCGGCACTCCCGGAGTGTCACTGTTTTTTTTATGTTAAGATCGACAGACAGGCCGACGACGACGGACGAATGTGTGATGTTGTTTTGGTGAGTAAGTAAGTGACGCCAGAGCCCATTTTCCTAACCCTACCCAATCCGTTATCATTAACTCAACTGTAGTCGGCAGCGCACTTGCACCACCTATGGTGTTGCTTGTTTTATAGGCGATGGTAAGCCACCTACCATCAAATGGACCGTCGGCCTGACTGTCGAGCTTAACATTATTTTTTATGTTAATGTTGACAGACGCCATAGGTGCGCTGCCGACCATAGAAGGATTAAGGATAAGAGATATAATGATAAGGATAAAGGTAAGGATCGGGTTGTCTATACTAATATTATAAAGAGAGAAGATTTGTATGTTTGTAATGAATAAAATCAAAAACTACTAGACCGATTTTGAAAATTTTTTCACCTATAAAAAGGTACATTATCACCGAGTAACATAGGCTATATTTTATAAAGTTACGCGGCTGAAGTTGCGTGCAACAGCTACTTTTTCATAATAAAAAAAAAAACTTTTAGATTGAACACTGTTACACTTACATGTTGTGTTGTCTGTATTAATTTGCGGCGTAAATGAAGGAAATAGTGTACTGGGTACAGCTTAATGTTACAGTTTTGGTAGAAAGAAATAGTGATTTTAAAAGAAGTTTCTCTTTGAAAGGTTCATACTCTTTACATAGTATAAAATAAAGTCGCTCTGTAAGTACGATTAGATATTTTAAACTACGCAACGGATTTTATTGCGATTTTCACTAATGGAAAAAGCGTTAAAGGAAGAAGGTTTTATATGTAATACAATTTGCAAAAAAATAATCCGTGCAAAGGGCAGAGGGCGGCTCGCCAGTTTAAATATAAATACTTAATAATCTGTGTGATACTGTACTTGCATTAGACAGAATATATGTTATTAAGAAATCCGTGGACTCACTACAGCCATATAGCATTGATTATCTCAGGTCCTAACATAATCTCTGATTATCTCAGGAAGTTTATTAATTAACCGTATACCAATATTACCAATGTATAACTAATCAATGTAATGAATTAATTATTTTGAGAGACTACTTAAGAGATATTACTTATATGTCAAATGATAAGAGCGATTATCATGTGGACTGTTATGTAACATAAAAATCTTAACTGTAAAATATTTACATAAAAAAAAGTCTTGTAAAATTTGAACAGAATATACCTACTTGTCTTAATGTAAATTCAGATTAGTTCAATTTGAAAACCTACACCATTTCTAAGCCGCTGGTTTCGCCCTCGTGCTTGCCACGTCTCAGTTAACACCGCCTCATGCCGCGTCGCCGTCACAAATATTTTCTTACAACTAACGAACCGTGAAATTTTTTCTGTTTGTATTTCTATTCCGGCGGTTTGTCACGCTCGTGTCAAATATGTACGACAATTTTTATTATTGGTGCGTACACGAAGGACGTGTGAATGTATACTAAGTCTTATGATAAATAGTCTTATGAATTTTTTATGATATAAAGAGGTTTTCAGACAAACAGTCCAATTAATGGTAGGTGGTTGCAAATGCGATGCAGAGTTTTAATATGATAAAGGTTATTTACTTATACTAAAATTATGAAGATAATAACTCCACCTATTCCTATCTACTAAGTATCCCCTTTCCACTTATCCCTACCAGTAGAGATACTTTTCCACATAACTATCCCCATTGTTCTCTACAATACGATTAAAACTGTCATAAATCTAGTCATGAAATAATATGGATATTCATAATTTATGAAAATGGTAAATATGAATATGAAAAAAAACAACTAGAAACGTTAAAAATATAATAATAAAAGAAAAGATTGAATAAAAATAAATAAAATTCGCTTCCCAACACGTAAACAATCAGATATTCAATCGGAAACCTTTACGAAAACACATTAATCCTGTATTGCAATAAAGAATATTCCGAATGAGGTATAACAAAGCTCTCTCTAAAAGGAAATGATTCGTGAAATTTTTCTTTCCATTCTTAGCGTGATTCGACGATAAATCTACAAGGAGTATTAATACGGGTTTGGCTAATGCCCGCGTATACATTGTGATCACGTTCTAGTTATAATGTTACATTGTCGGTCTGTCCCGAAACATGAAGAAGAATCGACGACAACTTTACTTGTAGTTACAAATTTTGACATGAGATTGTTTACATGGATATTTTATGTTGTAGGTTACATATTTATTACACAATATACTAGCCGCCAATAGTTTAAAAAAAAAAAATGGTGTATGAAAAATAGTATACAATCTATTCTCAGACCCACCGAATATACACAAAAAAAAATCATAAAAATCGATCAAGCTGCATCGGAGGAGTTTTTTTACAAACACTGTACGAGAATCAGCAGCCATGTGCACTACAGTTTATTTATATTAATATATTGTTTTTAATATATTGTATAGCGAAAAAGTGTAGTGTGTGAAATAATTTGTATAGTGTTTGCCGTGTGTAATTAATATTAATTGTATAATGCAGGGTTGTAAATATTAACATTGTGAATAAACTGTAAATTGAAAATGAGTTGGTTAATTTCTCCCTATAAATACAACTATCACCAAAGTAGCAACGCCAACCAACTAAAATAAAATGCTTAAATTCGCTGCTTAAATTCAAAAGTACCACAAATCAAAATTACACTTTTTTAAAGGAGAGCTAATCGAAAAAAAAAATTTTTTTGTCTATTTTTTTCTTATTATATATCAAATATATGCATATGCAATATATGTATGTATCAAATGTTTATGTACTTTTATAATAAACTGAATACTAGAGGTGATATAAGCATATAAGTTACTTTTGAATATAAAAAAAATGATAAAACTATACTAAACATGGAATAAAATAACCATAAGTCTTTTTGCAACATACAATATGAAGGATTGTGATTGTATTTTTGCATTTTTGGAATTTTTTGATTTGTGGTACTATTGAATTTAAGCAGCGAATTAGAAACTTGAGAGATATTCTAAAATATTCGAAAATAGAACGTAACGGATAATATAACGCATTCGTGTAAAAATTTCGATTTTACTCCCATAAATTTTCATACCATGGGATACTCAAATCGATTCTTACTTAAGGAGTAAACTCCAAAAAATCGGTCTGAGTAAACATTTTTGCAACATAAAAATATTGGAGTATTATGGGTACATTTTCCGATTAGCTGCCTATTCAGTGAGATAGAGTCTCACTGAATATAACAGCAGCAAAGGAACAAAATGACATCTAATTAATCATGATTACGGCGCCAAAGTTAGTTGTATTCTCTCTATCAGACTAGCTGTACGTTGTCGCAACTTGCAAATTATGTAGGATTATACCTGGCTCGCTCGGAATTAAGGAGTGTGTAATCGTCGTAATTATCCTGGATTAAAACTTTGATTCGCTAGGTATTTTACTAATGAAGAAAGTTTTAACGCCACCAGGTTAGTTAGTAAAACTCGAGTGCCAGGAAAGAAAGAGAATAATAAGTGCTTACGATAGCGTTTGTGAAATGTAATAAGAAGTTAGTTAGAAGGAGTTTCGCTACGTTTCAAAACCAATATTTTTTATTTTATTGGCTTGGTCACACAAAATACTATGCGAATTGTGCGAAGAAGTGACTTTAAAATTAAATATATTTTTAGTCGCTGTTTTGCACAAATATTATTTTCATTAAAAAAACTTGAACCAAAAGTACAGTACCGTACAAAAGTGATATCAATGGGGGAATATTTTTAATGGAGTAAAGGCACACTGTTAAGACTATAAAGTCTTCACCCAAATAATTAAATGAAAAATAAAACTTTGTTATAATAGAAAAAGAAAATATTCATATATTAGATATATTACACATTCCCATCTATTTCTATTTAATAAGCAATTGACCATCTTCGAACCACAAAAAAGGTTACGCATAACACTGCCCCTTAATCGAGCAATCATATGTTTACAAACTTTAACAGATTCATTCTCCTCCAATTTGATAGTAGATTATCATTATAAATTATAATAAAATTTTCTATCGGTTATATCCCCCACCCAACCTGCGTCTCTTAAAATTGAGTCCGTAGCTAGTTGTCCCTGATAAATATCGCAGTACATGTTTAGGCCAATGCAATGCATTATAACAAGTGTTATATTGGCTAAGCTTACTGCATGCAAAAGCTATATCAGGACCAATGGTTCCAAAATTAATTTGCATATCTTCCTTTTAAATCCATTTTGAATCAGCTGGCATTTGACAAATTTAGACGTCAGTTTGGCTGTTTCAATGGATCAAACTCATCTGGCAAACCAATCAATTCGGCTAATTCCTCGTCATCGACGATGCAGCCTATATCAGCTAGTTCTTGCGTAACGGAAATAATATTTCCCAAATAGCGATCCATGCAATTGTTAATTTTCATTGTCAATTAGCTTCCATGTGCCATAATTAGATACTCCTTCCAGTTTCTCAATAATATAACTTGATCCAGTATTTATAACAATGTTATTTGTCAAAATAGTCGAAGTACTACTGTAGTATCATTATCCATCATTTTGATAAAATAATATTTTATTCAAAAATAATGTTACTATTATTTTACAAACACACAATAGTGATTATATTACTTTAAATCACTGGGTGTAAATGCCCATAACCAATGTTAAGACTATAAAGTCTTCACCCATAATTAAATGAAAAAGAAAACGTTATTAAATATAAAGGTTTCACTCAGCAATATGGAATTGACTATGAAGACTTTATAGTCTTAACACACACAAATCAATCAAAAATCATAGAGCTCTAAATAACAGATCGCGATTTGTGCCTCGTTTGTCCCAAAATAAATTTTGTTATTATTTACTTATGGCTTTGTCCCGATTCGAATAGCATTAAAACATCTGAAATATCCACCAAAAGAAATTGAGAATAAAATTCATTTAATATGAACTCGTAGTTACAGAATTTAATAGATTCAAAAAAAAACCAAATTCATTAGTTATATTGTATCAGTAACATCGATGATCAGTAGGTATAGATATATTAAGGTCGGTATAAATGTTCTATTTTGCTGTAAATCACATAAAAATAAAAAATAATGGAATAACACATAAATATTCAAACCAATTATAGAGTATGCCATGAGTTAAGTTACTTAATTTCTTTTATTTTATAAATGTGTATATAACAAATAATTACAGCCTAACTATTAGAGGGGATATCTACAACAACAACAGAACATAACGAATTTCAAAAGAAGCATATGTGCGGAAACCGAGTGCTACTCGTAAACACAACAGCTGGAGTCTATTTATTTACTGGTGGTAACTCGTTTATTTTTGCGAAACTAATAAATGAAAACTTTCTTTATACGAATAAATATGGAGAAAGTTCTTAAACATTACCAATATACAAACTTTGCCCTACTTTGTAAGGGCATGGAAATACACGCTCCTGCTTTTTCGAAAGTTCTTTTTAAGTTCTTTTTTAACTATTGACCTTGTTAACAGGTTTGAAGTCACTTAGTGTCACGAATCCTTTAAAGTATTTGCTCATTAAGCGAAACGTTCCTCATTTATCGTTATTTCCATTATTGAAAACCGTATCAAAATCCATTTGATGGGTAAAGCCCGTCACAAACGTAGCTATAATATATATTAATACCAGCTGGTGCCCGCGACTTCGTCCGCGTTGAACGATGAAAGGTACCCTATGTCCTTTCTGGTGTCCCAGACGAGGTGTATGCAAAATTTCATGGTGATCGGTTTAGTAGTTTTTGCGTGAAAGAGTTACAAACATCCATACATTCATACATCCAAAAATACTTTCGCATTTATAATATTAGTACGGATACCGTGCATATTACGGTATACGTTGGTGACGTCATAGAAATATATATTATAGCTTTTATGCCTTGCTATAATTTTAATTAATACTAGCTGTCCCGCTTCCGGCTCCGCCTGGGGTGCATTTATTTTTTCGTAAAATCCTTCCCTGATTATCCCTCTATCCATTAGTGAAAACCGCATGAAAATCGGTGCAGTAGTTTTTGAGTTTATCGCGAACAGACAGACAGACAGACAGACGCGTTGGAGGACTTTGTTTTATAATATGTAAAAGGATATATTATAGCTACGTGTGTGACGGGCTTTAGAAGAAGTTAGCGGAGAAACAAACAGACGCGGACAGCGACTTATATTTAATAAAAGAATTCATACACTTTAAGGTCTCTTCCGTCAGATTTTTTTTTTATATTACCTAGTTTATTTTATTTTATTTAACATTATAAAATATTTCATAATATTATAGCTATTAAGTGATAATATTATTATTAATGTATAGTATTAAATGTTCATAGATATTTGTATAATAAAAAAATAAGTCCGTTTTAGGCAATATGATTTAAGCATACATTGTGTATTTATTCCTATATATATTATAATATTTTTGTATTAAGTGTTATGTGACTATGTTTTAATAAAAAAAAATGGACCATTTGTTACTAGGTCATATTGCTAACAGGACGAGCTGCTTATAGATTCTTTTGCTTTT
This sequence comes from Synanthedon myopaeformis, assembly GCA_944738685.1. NCBI lineage: Eukaryota > Metazoa > Arthropoda > Insecta > Lepidoptera > Sesiidae > Synanthedon > Synanthedon myopaeformis. Next base: position 1,954,992 of record OX122938.1, on the reverse strand, counting down.
AGGACGTACTGTTCATAGGGTGTTTTGCTTTAATGCCGTTTCAATACGACAGCAAGTAGTGTAAAACCAAGTAGAACCCTAGAGAGGTCGTTCACTGTTAGTGCGTAGTCGAGATGAAAGTAAAATCCCTCACTGTTCTACGAGTAAGAGTCCCTTGTCTCTCGGCGTTGTTGGAAATCTCTTTGAAGAAAACACGTATTTAACACAGTTTTTGCTGTGCGCGCCTAACCTGATTTGATTACACTACGAGTAAAACACAGTGTATTCTATTTGTATAGTTAACTTTAACAGGGCTTTGATTTCAATTAATTTTTATTGAATAACAATTTTAAGTAGGTAATATTTTTTTTTGTTTTGTATTAAATTTTTTTTTTTATTTGTGTATTATAGGTTTTATTTTTATTTTTATTTTTTTCTTTCTAAACTATAATAAATAAAAATTTTAAGTATTTTTTTTTGTTTTGTATAATATAATTTTTTTTTGTGGAATTTATTAAATAATTTGTATAAGTAGTTAACTTTAACAGGGCTTTGATTTCAATAATTTTTTACTGAATAACAATTTTAAGTAGGTAATATTTTTTTTTGTTTAGTACCTATTAAATATTTTTTTTTTTTTGTGTATTTATAGGTTTTATTTTTATTTATTTTTTCATTGTAAACTATTTTATTTTTGAACTATTTTTTTATTTTTTAGGGCTTCTATGTATTTTATGTTTTTAGTAAGTGCGTGACCTCACTATCGGCTCTAACGAAAGTAAATAATTTTAAAAATGTACCGCATTCCGCAGTCATAAATAAAATTAAATGCTGACAGCCTGCCTGCTGTCCTTAATAATAAAAAATGTTTAAATCGTTCGTCCCACTATTATCTTTACATAGTATAATTTAAAGTCGCTTTCCGCGTATGTCTGTGTGGTCGTTAACTCCTCTTAACGATAAACGAGGAAGATTGTGTATATAAAAAAATGGATGCCGGGCGAAGCAGTGAGCTAGTATTGTATTATTATATTACTTACTAGGGACTCTAGTAAGTAATATAATACAAAGAATACAAGGAATAATAATAATACAAAGAAATGTTTAATATTACATGGTGACTAAGAATTACCTACTAAGATACTTTTAAGTGTATAAGATACTTTTTATCCTGGAAAAATATTAGGTTCCTGTTGGATTTTCAAAAAACGAACTACAGCGCGTACGAAGTCGCGGGTAAAGCTAGTACTACCATAACATTAGTGCTGATAATTATAACTTAGTAAAACTTAAAAATTATTCTTTTTACAGTGCGACAATAATATTTTGTATTACAATAATGTCTTCTTTATTTTAACTTTCGTAAGTATGATTTAAAACATCTCTTCATTGACTTATCCAAAAGGTATTTGATATTTAGCCTACATTGTATAACAATGAAACTAGTAATAAAAAATAAATAACTAGCTAATCACATGTTCCCGGCTTCGCACGGGTGCAAAATAAAAACTATCCTATCTTTTAAGCTCTACCAAATTACACATAGTTACGAAGTTTTATCAAAATCGGTTCAGTAGTTTAGGAGTTCATCGCGCACAAGCACGTGACACGTAATTTTTATATATAATATAAAGATGTATGTTCAATAATATTTTGAAAAGCACACGAGGGTTACAAAGTTTTCGCAAAAAATATATAGAATATAAAATATGAGGACAATTTGTACGCCTTCCGTCCGACTTTATACATATTATATATTATGGGAAAAATCGTGTTTATTGTAGGGTAACCATAATTGTAGTGAAATACAATGAACTAAATACCAAAGTGTATTAAAATCGTATAAAAAGGAGGAACACATTATTTAATGTTTTTTTTTAAAAGTAATTTTGGTTTTGTTAAAATCTAACGTTGTTTTTATACTTAGATGTTAAAATGTGTTTTTTTTTTATGATAATAGGTACGAGTATATAATTACAAATTATTAGAAGTTTTCATCGTGGTTGCACCATTATAATTTTGTGAATAACATTTTCTTGTAGGTCGGTAAAGACATCTAGCCAAGTTTAAGATAATTAAGTTTTCGCCTGCGTACCTCTTATAAACACAAAAAAAATAAATATTTCACAAATTGAATTTGAGTGGCTATTTATAATTTTTTTTTTAAAACTATATATTATATACCTAAATCATACAAAACTTGAGAATATATAGTACTTTTAGTTTAAAATTATCATTGAAGTCCGAGAAGATTCTTATGAAATGAAAAATTGGAAAAATTGCCTTAAAAATGTATATTACTAGCTGAAACGACTATCGTATTATATAAATTTAAATTAAAATTAAATTATAAATTTAAATTAAATATCGTTTCGATATTTATATAAATATAAATAAATATCGAAACTAAGCCAAACTTTTACAGACAACTAACAAATATATTATGTAAATATACATAGTTTTTTTTAATTTTTTTATAAAAGATGGGTTTGCTCTTTACCAACAACCAACTGTGTAGCAAGGAACACACATATACATAGAAAACACCCAGGCTAAGACAAACAGACATATTCATGCAAAAAAAGAATTTTCTAAAGCGAGGAACCAAACCTGCCATCTTTGACACAGCAGGCAGAGCTTTTACCGCTGTGCCAATCGATTGTCAAATAATGAGACATTATTATTGTTTTTGTCCTCAATTTTTCAGAACACATGGTGTATGTACAATCGCGACCACTTCAGATACAATGTCATTCTTATTTATTGCCTACTCCTACGACGAAGGGTGGAACGCTGGTTACAATGCCTACGGTATTGTGTTCTCTTATTGAATTATTGACGTAGGGACGTAGGTAAGAACATAGTAAACGCAATAGGGAAAAAAGTCGAGTTTATTTTTAACCGTTCCGTTTTAATAAAATTATAAATAGTAAAACGAAAGACAATTGCGATAGGGTAAACTACTAGACTACTTACTAAAAATATAATTAAATTTAAAGTTTGCTTGTCATTCGTACGAAATAAAATTGGGCGAGACGACTACTAAACCGCAAATTGTACAAAAATATTTCACATAAAAAGAAATCGGTTTTCACAAATTTGACATGAAAAGCAACTCATATTAATGAAACTCAGGAAGGTTTGTGTATAAGCAAAAAAAATACTTACAGAAAAATTACAAACGTACGAAGACGGGAGCAGGGCATTAGTAAAATATAAATGTTACTTAAGTCAAACAATTTAGAAGTCACTAAGTAAAGGCAATTTTTTTTTTTTATCACAACACAAACAGTCACTGACTCCTTACCCCAGATACTAAATTTTTACTTACTAAGTATAAATACCTGGTTTAAGTCCTATATACATAATGAAACCCTGTAAGTTCCGATGTCAGTAGTAATGCTGTCTTTATTGTGTGTTATTTTATATTGCTGTAGGGTTTTTGTTGAAAAATAAATTAATACTTACTTATTTAGAGTTAAATTTTTGAACTCCAATCCGCAAAACAACACAAAAACCTAATTTATCACAACACAATAAAAGTTAAAATACAATTACATTTTACTAAAACTAATAACTATTATTATTATTAATAAACTGACAACACAATCACGGAAAACCAATAAAATCAGAAATAGATTCGCGAATAGACACCGTGGTCTTTTAACTTTGACGATCGTTCGTAGCGTAAAACGAACTCACGAGAGAATCTCAGACGTGCACACTATGTGAAGCGCGACGCTCGACTGAACTGAACTGAACTGAAAGTACTGAAACGAATGAAACAGAGAAAGAAAATATGTAGAGTAGGTAGGGGGTATACATTCGCGATACAGAATTCATCCTTAGCAGCTCCATACGATTGCAAATCTCGCCTCCAGTGATTGTTTTCTACGTTGGAATTGCATCTCTTTGAAATGTAATTTCTAACTGAGGATAATGCGATGTGAAATATTAAGAAAAATTCATTACAAACTCAGGGAATCTAACGTATCGGCGGAGATGCGGAAGTGTTCGTCCGACCTTCGCCTATAGCGGACGCGGAGGACGCCAAGAGGTTTAGTCGGTAGGTCTATCTACCCCACTACCATTGGTCGTTTCTGTATTCGACAGATTCTTTTTTGGACAGATTCCTAATTCGACAGATTCTTAATTTGCCAGAAAAGTACAGTCGAGCGGATTCAACACTGGATGTTTTTTACATCCTTACATATTATAAAACAAAGTCCCTCCGCCGCGTCCGTCTGTCTGTCTCAGGGCGGGAGTCCGGCATACATAACCCACCGGTCTGTCCCCAGGCCGGTGGGTATCCATGATGGATTCCTCTTGTAATTATAAAGTATTATTATACAAAATATATATAATAGCACTAACCGTTAATATAATTTTATTAATGTACAAAGTTAGTTAAGATAGTTGTTTCGCTGGATTGACAGACACACATACAATGCGAATCTTCAATGAGCATGCTACTAGGAAGCGTTAATCTATAATCAATAAATCAATAATATTTTGACATCTAAGCGTTAGTCCTTCGAATTTAAGAAGCCGGTCACAGTCATGTAAATAGCAGTACCTATAGTAGAGGACTGTTCATTATTCTCATACAAATGATTATTTAGATCCTATATAGGTCGCGGTTAGATGCATGCAAGTCAGATAGTGCAATAATGATGACACAACAAAACTAACCACTCGCTTAGAGGGGCCTGCGCTGACTGCTGCTGCATGCCACGGCACGGCACTTTCCCTAGTCATAAATTTATTTTCAACCTTACAATTATTTTAGCGCTCACACTCCTTTATTGCAGCGACGTGCCAAAACGTGCTGAGGCATCACGTGACATGACGCGGAACGCTACGGCCTCTTGAAGGAGTTTGAGTGCTAAAATCATTGCAATAGGATTGGAAATAATATGTTTGGAAAAAGTCCTTTGCAGTACCGTGACATGCGGTGCCAGCAGTCAGCGCCAGCCCTTGCTAGAGTGTTATTGTTCTAGCTGATTACACATCTTGTATTTCACAAACATCTATGATGACACACGGTTAGTTTACTAGCTAAAAAGTTCACATGCTAGCAAGAAGCGAGTAAACTAGCCCAGTTTTCGACTTTGCTAGTATATTATTTATAATCTGCTAGTTAGCAACTCAATATAATTACATACACTAGACTTGTACTAACAGAGTGTCTATTCGCCGGGCAGTAAACTCTGCCGACCATTTATAATAATTTTATTTCTCTAAAAGTCATCATAAGTATAAAAGTAAAATATAAAAGTTTCAGAACCGACCTGATATCTTACTTTTTCTTTTCAATTAAGTGTCATTTTTGTATTGAAAGTCGAGGTCCTTCCGAACCTCTTTCTTCCTCATAGAGTTTCTGAGGTACTTATGATATTTGTATTTTATATATTTTTTATATAAATTGAGAATTAAGAGCTTGTGAATTTTGAGTGAATGTATAAATAAATTAATAAATTAATTCACCATAAATAGTTCAATGTGCTAATTGATGCGTTAACTGTTTTGTTAAACAGTTATATAATAGTATAAATAATGACTATCCGAGAAGTTACTGCAGAAATTAGAAATTAAATTGCCTTAGAAACTTGATTGCTTACTGGTATTAAAATACTGTGACGAAAATGCGAAAGGATCTGTCCGGTTTTTGCCGGATAACTTCATTAGAGGCTTTAAAAGCAACTTTTGGAGCATCGACGTTGATGGATAGAGGGTACAAACGGTTGAAACGATACTTCGTATTATGAACAAAGTTTTGTTTGCCCGAATCCCTTGTTTTATGAAATATGGTCAACGTCATTGACACTGATGGTTATATATTGAAATGTCAAAGGCAGAGTGCACGCGGCCCTTTCATTTCTTGTCAAAATTTAATGAACGTTTTAACATTTTGACGTGATCTTAAATAATCTTAATTATATATAAATCGTCAAATTATATCGGACAATTTGATCTAAGCTAAGCTTATACTTACTAAGCAGTCTTCTTTTTTACATAGTATAATTTGAAGTCGCTTTCCGCTTTTGTCTGTATGGCTGTTAACTCCTCCTAAACCACGCAATGGATTTTAAAGCGGAAAACACCATTAGATAGATAATTTTTCACAGAATTATTAACACCATTAAGTTTCTTCCTGGGCTAAACCGAGAGCGGATCGCTAGTGTTCTTATTAAAAAGATTTCAGTGTTTATATTATTTATTTATTAATATTATATTTGTTAAAAATAATAATAACCATATATATTTCTTCCTTTTTTTTCTTGCTTTCTCCTTTTACTATACTAAAATTTATTTAATAAGTGTCACCTAAATGATACAAGTATTGTGTAGATAACAAAATGCAGGTAAAATTTTGATAATATTAATAATGAAATTTTCAGTCACAATTGTTAATACCGTGTGGAAATTACAAAAATGGGCCCAATCGCATTCGCATTAAGGTATGTATTTATATTTTGTATGTGATTAAATGCGAGCGAGCGAAGCGCAACGAAGCGAAATAATTGCCCATCTCTCTTAAAATCTCTCTTAATGTAATTTATTAAATAATGTTATTGAAGTAACAGTATTAAGTAGTCTAAGAGTTTCTATTGAGAAAATATCTTGTAGACTCAACTAATAAAGGTGTAGTACTAAGGTTTCAGAGCAAGATTCTGTAGAAATTATGGTGTAGGGCTACTTTAACCTTTAACCATTTCAGAGCTCATAGGAGCCAGTAGAGCACTGAATTCTATTTTGAGAATGCATTAAAGGCAACTAACTAAACTCACTAAAAATGAGTTATATTTCAAGTGAAATAATGTTCATGAATCTTGATTTCAGACATGACAAGCAAAATATTTGAACTGAGAACGTGCCGGCGCCATCGAAATAATCTTTGCAAGCAGAATTCTATTATATCATTGAATTAAAAATTAAGATAACTTTTTCACCAAAAAGCTTTAATACTATCACTTAATCTCTAAAGGTAAACATATTTAACGTTGAAGCAGTTTACCCTGGTACAATATGAATGGAAATATAGACACAACAGCTATTCAAGTCCGAGTATTTTAATTTCAAATGTAAAGAAAATTGATTTTAGTTTAATCAAATTAAGATTTTAATTCAAATTAGTTTATAATATTTGGTGTGTAAATATAAATGACAATTGACTTGAACGTAGGTACGAGTATGCAGATGCGGTTGAGTGGATTTTTGCTCTGGAGTGTAATATGTAGCAAATGTATACTTACAAGCTGATATAGAATATTTATAATATAGAATATTTTTATAATAAATTAATTAAAAAAGAAACACTTCCTTATAACTCACAGGACAACGAAAGTAAGCCAAAGTGTTTTGTGTGAGTTAATTCCATAAACAAAAAACTGTCGTTCTCAACTCGCTTCACAATTGCGCCGCGCGAGTGCTTCCAAGCACAGCTGACGCTGCTAAGGAAAATGTTTGTAAAGTTAAATCCTTCAATTTTGTAACGAAAAAAAAGGAAAACTACTTTCTTTGCTGGCTTGTCTTGTCTAAGAAAGCTCTTTTTATACGATTAATAAAAGTGTGAAGAACAAACAAAACAGAAGATTCTGTGTTTCCGAACTCATATTAGGTACGCAAATCTTTTCAAAGTTCGAGTCTTGAAGGCATCTTGTGGGTGAGCTCGCTCTATCATAGGCCTCATTTTCGCTACACTGCTAGATGCTGACCAAGAGCAAACGCATCTTTAATAAATAAAAATAAATCTTTAATAAAGGCGCGTTTGTGAACTAAACGTCGTGTGTGCTCTTCGTTTGACATCAATCGAACATGTGGAAGTTAATAAAGTCCCATCGTCAACTCAGAAATGGACTGATGGTCATCATACGACTGAACAGCTATAATTTACGAAGAACAATACCGATCACGTCAGATTTCCAAATTCATCTATCCGTTTGGAAGCTACGATTTCACAGACAGATACACAGATTCACATATACAAAACGTCAAACTCATAAAATTAATGTATTAATTTAATATTTTATCTTGTAGGTAAAATACTTTTTATTTTATATTATTTTAATTTGTGTTTTGACTTATGTGTCAATCTAATTGTTTTGACAATATGAAATGAAGAAAAATTGGTAATGTTGAACTTATATTGTCGTTTTATAATGAGAATAAATTAAACAATTGTGTTGCTTTGATTAAATTTACAAAGCAACACAATTGCTTAATTTATCACATTATATCTATAATATAAAGAGGAAAGATTTGTTTGTTTGTTTGTTTGCATTGAATAGGCTCCGAAACAACTGGACCGATTTGAAAAATTCTTTCACTGTTTGGAAGCTATATTATCAGCGAGTAACAAAGGCTATATTTATAAAGTTACGCGGACGAATTCGCGTGCAACAGCTATCCTTAATACTACTGTAGTCGGCAGCGCATTTGCAGCACCTGTGGCGTTGCTTGTGTTATAGGCGACGATATCTTCAAAAGCCGATAGAAAGTTACCAATACATTCCCATTGGAAACCTTTATTTGGAGGAAGGTAAGTGCCAATTTCAGTTGCATTAAGTGGAGTACTATTTCCTTCTATTCGAATGGCGAGGCTTGAAGAAGTGCAGCGGGGCATCGGACCGGGTAATTGGCACATCTGTGCCTTCCGCGCCTTCTGCGTCTCTCTACTGTGCATCCAACACATAATTACGATAACGATTCTAAGAACAAAATTTTACAGCGAGTATTTTCAATAGGATAGAAAACTAGTGACACGCTAGTTATTTTAAAGCTAAATTGTCTGTAACAAATCCTTGGTAATTTTTTCAACCGATGAAAACCAAAAAAAACGGATTAGGTTCTCAAGTCGACGCGTATATATTTTTTTTATGTATGATCACGCATAACTTTTTACAGAGTAGTCCGATTTTGATAATTCTTTTTTTATTGGATAGGGTATACCTCGAAGTTGGTCCTATATAAATTTGTAAAAAAAATCCTAATCTAAGGGTGGAAAAATAGGGGTGATTTATTGTTCACATTTTAATGCTGAGTTGTGTATTACAATTTAAAAAAAGTAATCAAAATTTAAGCATGTAATAATTAGTAGATTATAGCCACAAAAATTATAAAATAAAAACTTTGGTTTTTTGGGTTGGGTTTAGGAGCATGTGTGCTGTTGGGGCTGGTTTCTGCCGCCAGATGGGCTAGCCGCCCAAATTTGGCTTGAACGCTGGACCTTAATGTTGAGCACTAAAATTAAAAATGTAAAGGCGTTTGCAGAATTAAATAAATAAAAATATTGGCGTAATAAAAATTCCACAGAATTCTTTGTATCTCTATGAAAATGTGTTCAAAATAAATATGATTTCGGAAGAGTCTTTTTTTTAATAAGTTAAAACCTGAAGTATTGAACTCTATTTGTATAGCGGGTTACATTTGAATGAATTTAATATTTTGACTATTCAAATCCAAATTTAAAATTCAAATTCATTTATTTTTTCAGGTAACCCATATTTTACACTTTTATACATTAGTTATTAATATTTATCTAAACAGTTCCTAATTAAATAAAATAAAAGCAAATTTATATATATATCTACTATATATTAACAGTAATAAGATAATAAGGTATTGAGTGTGTGTAAAATTGCCCATTAAATGTAGTTTCAAATTATTTTTCATTTTGATATTTACTTAAATAATCATATAGTTCCCACATACAATAGTTTTTTTTTTTCATTCATAATCTCTCAAACTACTTGTGCTAAGTATAATCGAATGCATGTAAAATGTAAGCATTTAAGCCCTGAACATTTCAGCGCAACATTCACACATGAGTGCGTAACAAACATTCCTATTAACACTTTCAAAATTCAATGCACCTTGCTCGCTTTGAATCCTAACACCATACAATAAACAGGCTTGCATTGTTTTATTATTAGCACAGTATACTGCATTAAAGTAGTGTACTTAACTTTTTTTGTTTATAATCTCTTTATGAATGCGTCTAACGAAAGCTTTCTGACAAAAGGCTGACGGCCCTGAGTTTCTTTCGGGGTTTCTTCTCAGGATCGTCATCATCTTGGCTTTTTTTTCCCGAAACCCTGATAAAGAACATTGGCGAAAACGTTGTTGGTCAAAATCTCAAGCGTCTAAATGTCACTATTAGGGAAATAGATAATACGAGGGGCACACTGAAATGATCGGGAATAGAATATTTCGGATTGAGTTACAATAAAACCTTTTTTAGAATTTGAATACTGGCCTCTTAGAATCTTAATTACATTCAAACAATTAATTTTTTTTTATTAAAAACAAAAACTATGTTGGTTTAAAGTTGACACGTCGTTAACAGAAATGGAGGCGTGAACATTTCCGTGCCATAATTTATCACAATTTTCGTCGCGGCTTATCTCAAGATCAATGTCTCAGCGAACTTGTTTCGATTTATGATGTTGAAGCACCGAGTCAAACGACAATATACCGCTGGTATGCCGAGTTCCGACGCGGTCGTGTGTCGTTCAGCACTGTTTCTTCTGCAGGTCGACCAAGAACAGCGGTCACGCCTGAAAACATCGCAGCTGTGCGAACTATTATATTAGATGACCGTCATGTGATATACGAGCAGATTCGGGCTGTTATCAGTATCGGAATGGCTGATTTGACTGATTGAAGTGACATTTTATGTGACATCTTACTATAAATCTATCTATGTTTTCTGTGGCCATGATGTTTAATAATTTTCTTTCACTACTTTCAATACAAATGTGTTGTTTTATTTTCAAATAAAATCTATAAGCTTACAAAAGAAACCATAGGATGAGCATAATAAACCTTTCAAAATAATAGAACCTCTGACTATGATTAGTTACTTTGATTCTTAGTAGTGTTACCACGCAATTGCGTTGAACAGAGTTATTAGTTTATGTAAAAATTAACCAATCTGCTTCTTAAATATGTTAGTTACGTAGCTTCCACTTTATTTTACAACACAAATGCGTGTATTCATTTTTAAAATTCATAGTCAAAATTCAAAATTCAAAATTCCCCAACTTTAAACTGGAATATCTTTAACTTTAAACTGGACTTCTATTAATAGTAATGTTTAATCTGTATACCTTTGTATATTTTTCAGCACTAGACGCTAAAAATATATCAACAAAATTTTGTTCGGAAGTTAGCCATTGTCCTTCAAATTTATAATCATGTATGATGGAATTGTTTCTCTTTAAAAGTTCTAAAAAATGTTCGCGACAGCATATGTCTATCTTTTAAGATTAACTCTTTGTTCGAATGATTACCAGTGCCATCTAGTATTCGCAAGGATGTATTATTACATAATATATTCTAATTTCAGAGATATTGTGTAGATGGCGCAATATCTCTGAAACTTCAGAGATATTCTAAAATATACGAAATAGAACGTATTTTGTAAAAATTCGAAAATAGAACGTAACGCATACCGTGTGACAATTTTGATTTTACTCCCATAAATTTTCATACCACGAAAATCGATCTCCAAAAATTTATAGAATTGTAAAAGTACTGTAGTCTCAAACAGAACAGACTTCTTTTCAGCAGACAAGTTTTTTTCTTTTTACTAACAAAACATCTAATTATAAATCATATAAAAGCTGATACAGATAAATAATCTACTCTTACAATTATATACTGTGTCATGTCGCTGGAGTAGCGCAGATGTGTTACGTACGTAATTATGTGGGGCTAGTTTAGGATTCAAATGGATGTAAGCCTCAACACGGAAATGGGATTGAGTCTACTCGACTCTCTGGGGACACATAACGCAATTGTTTAAAGTCTGCATTGTAAGACATTAGATTAACACAATAAATAAATATTTATGTTAATACTTCAAGTAACAGTGTGTGTAAGCAACAATGTAAGCAAAGTGTGATGTTCAAGCAAAAGAATCAATTATTGAATTGCAGTCAAAAATTTAATAATTGATTCGGTAAGCTAAAGCTACGAGTATGATGCCACAGCCAGTCACATAGATACACAGATACACTGCTTATAAAATCGAGCTCGAGGAGTAAGATAGATGGTGCAAAACTCGTGTCTCCATGATATAGTAAGATATTCTCCCTGAATTATTAGCAAATTGTTTAACAAAGTTATCCATTGAATAACTTATAAAGCTAAAACTACAATTATTGACAGGCTGCTGTCCAACTTTAAAGCGTCGGATAAACGTAAATTTCCCTGTAACAATAACTCAAATACTTAACGCCTGTCCAAGCTTCAGTGTCCGAAGCGAATAAATCTCGCGTGGACTTAGCGCTAGAGTCGCGTTTAACAGTTTCAGTTGTAAGGTGTCCATGAATTTTAATTATCCTGTCTTACTTACATACAAAATTTATTATTTTGTTTTACACACCCGTTCCACCTAGGTATCCCTACTAAGGTATCCCCATTATTATTTTTATTTTATTTTTTAACGTTGGGACATCCTTTTGGATACCCGGCAGTGTAGGGGACACTGCGGGGTTAGTACCGGCTAAAACCCAACGACTTTCTAGCACGGCCGTGGATGGGCGGGGTCGCGGGGACGTTATGACACGACTTTGGTGCCCCACCACGACTATCCAGCGCAGGGAGACCTACGCTCTCTGTCAGAACCTCGGCATACCCGAAAGTGGAGGTTTGACGGCCATCTTGGAGTACCTTACGGCGAACGGCAGTCTAACTAAGGTATCCCCTTTGGTACGGATGTGGAAATTTTTCTTCCATCTATTCCTACTACGTAAATGTACTATTAAGATGAAAAGCCTTCTTTCTATTGTCGGTAGGACACTTTGTTGCATTTTAATAAATGTTACAAAGAAATATTGTACGGTGGTTCATACTGCCGCGAAACTGGCTACTCAATGAAATACAATGTGCTCTGCCACTAAGTACAATTCTTTTAAAGTATTTGAATTAATTACACAGATTTTAGAAATTTCTTTAAATTTCATGTTTTATATATACAAATATAGTAAAATTTCATTAAAACAACCTTTATACTGTAACATGACGTTCTAAAATAGTCTTTTTGGGGATATTTTAAATCCTTTCAGTTTAAATATATCCCATTAAATATTCGAGTAGGTATTATATACATATATGTCGCACTATTTATAATAATCATATAATGATTAGCAAGTATCTATTTTTATTATCCATAAAAACTAATATTATAAATGTGAAAGTAACTCTGTCTGCCTGTCAACCGATCATCATGAAATTTAGCATACACGTTTTCAGGAACACATACAAGACAGGACATAGGGTAACTTTCATCCAGAAAAAAGTACTGTTCCCAAGGGATCATCTAAAATAAAATAAAAAGTCTGTCCAAAGTGTTATAGCAACAAGAAATCAAGTATTATATATTTTTATTTTTTAACGCGGACCAAGTCGCGGGCACCAGCTAGTAATAAATATACATTGATATAAATGTATAAATTATACTTGAAATTTTATTACAATTTTTTTATTAATATTCCAACAATCATCTGAACCGTGGTCACCTTAGCTAGAGAAAAGCTCGCAATTCTGCAACAAGTTGTGGATAACACTGCACGCGACCGTCAGGTGTGCACACTGCACATTTAAGCTAAGATAATGCTATGCACACATAAATAATCAGTGTGTAACTAAAGTTTCCAAGTTAGTTTCTTCTGCGTCCAAGTAATTAAAAACACATATTGCGTACTTTATCACAAGAAACATGACACGGTAAAATATTGGTTCGTCTTCAGTCTAATGAATCTAGATGTATGATGATTCATCATCATCAGTAGACAGTAGACTAATAAAGTCCTCAGTTGGTCTATAAAGGATGTTTTAAAGCGCTTGGTCCGAAATCATTCTGATAGGTTCTACTTGATGATGGTAAGTGGCTACCATCGCCTATTACCGATAAAGGAACTTGTCAAACACTTACCCAAACGTTACAACGTACACTTACCCACGTAGCGAAGATGAGGCATATGATCGAGCGAGCTCACCCAGAAGATGCCTATTCACTCCAACTTTGAAAAGATTTGGGTTATATGAGCTCGGAAACACAGTCCTAAACCTTGGCAGTGCGCATTATAAAGGATTTTTTAAAGCGCTTGGTCCGTAAAAGAGGGATTTCGACCAAGATGAGGATGGTAACCAGCCGTACGTCTGAATGTCTGATGGAAGAAAGGGAAAGGCGGTATGAGCTCATGCAGCTCCTGAGCACACTCTCCAAGGTACATCTTATAATAATAATTTTTTAATTAGAGATATCCATGAACATGTTTAAATGCGCAATAAAATTTAAATTTACATATTTACGTCTGGTTTTCGATAAAATGTACTTTTCGTCTGGTAAACAGATAGGTGAAGGGCAAATTCTCTTCGGACCCTGTACCGAGTATTTTTCCATTATTTTCTGTACGAAACTAAATTGGTACACAATTAAATTAAAACTGTGGAAGGAAAAGTAACCGCCTAATAATAAGAGAATATTAAGATAAATGATCATGAAAAGTATAGTAAGTTTATCTCTTCCGTAATAAAGTCGGGTACAGGTGCGGTTTGACTCCGCGCCTAATTAAAAGTTCTCTTTACTTTAACACATTTAACATTTAGTACATTTAACAGCAGCTTGTATATTAAGTTACGAAGACTTGAGGTGTTTCATTATTACATGTTGCATTTAACAGAATTCATAAAAGAAATTGAAATTATCTTCTCAGTTCACTTTTGAAGGTTCCCATTGGTTCAAATGAGTGTTCAATTAAGTACGTACATTAATTCATTGAACTATTGAAACTAAAAAGTCTCACTAGTTATAAGACGAGCCCGTTGGATGTGTGGTTAGTGTGCTTGCCTTAACGCTCTGTTTCAGGGATCCCGGGTTCGATTTCTTAGCAAGATTATCTTTGGAAATTGAACTTTTCAAATTTGGTTCTGGTCTGGGTCTGGAAAATAGCACGCCCTTACAGAAAACCACCGTGAAATAACAGCATGTGTGCTGTTGTGTTTCGGTGAGTGAGTATGGGATGCCAGAGCCCATTTACCTATCCCTACCCAATCCCCTATCCTTAATCCTACTATTGTCGGCAGGGCATTTCCTGAACATGTAGAAACTTGTGTGTAAAGGTTCCAAGGTTTTATTCCTGGTCTCTTCGATATCATGAGCGTTGTGACACGTCAAAAACATCGAAATATATGTAAAAGTAATTGTATTTTACATTACATAAGTTACACTATCAAATCCCATATAGCTCAAATAATATTGATAAATAACTTAATCAAATTTAAGCAACGCGAAATTGAATATCAAGACATAAGTGTGTACTTATCAAGCATTAAAACTATTTATAGATTAGATATAATACGTACTTATACTTTATAATAACATAATAGGTTTTATCAGAAACATTACATAGGTATATCTAAGTAGGTGTGTGTCGATAATTCTCCTATTAAACCCGGACATTCGATTCTCAGTCATACGTACAAAGTGTTACAAAGTGACAATGATTGTTTTCTTTAAAAAGAGATAAAACATGAGAATTATTTGGGTGCTGTATTTTGTTTGTTTGGCTAAATGTGCTTGTAAAATATATAACTCTAGGTGTAAGTTGGCCGTTGATCTTTGGAAGACGGGACAGTTTGATAAAAGCTTTTTGGGAAATTGTAAGTTATTTAAAATCTTTATTATTTATTTATTTAATAGCCTAACATTAAACATTAAATACAAAAAAAATTATAACAAGAATACCCCGTCTAACAGGTCCGCCTTCAGCGTGGACCCTATTATACTTCTGAACTGCCAGAGCTATGTGTTGACAGAAGTAAGTGCCAGCCCTGGAGTCTCCTGTAGAGTCGACCAGGCGCGCCGACAGTGCCCTTACAAATTTCTTCATGTAGCTGACCAGGGACCCAGTGTCTCTATTGCGAGCGCCGCAAGCTCCTAATCCTTGAGTAAGGATGAATATTAGTAAATATATTGATACTCGTATATAGTTTAGTAAACATAAGTGTGTCGAGTAACTATAACATAAAAAAAATCTAGTAGTGAACGCTTATGGGCTGATAATGAAGATGAATGGGTCGGTAATAAGATATTAATGTATAGGTACTTCTAAATTATGAAGAAATTTAAACGAAAAAAGTACTCATAAAAATTACATTGAAAATATAAATCGAAAAAAATATTTGCTTCTTTCATCGGGCTACCTATGTAATATCAAGAGATGAAAATACTTACAAAAGTAATTTACAAGATTATATAGTATTCCTGTCAGATCTCGTAATAGCATCGAAGGAAGCAAGCACCACTCAATTATCGGAGAGAGGTTCTTGCCAATATGCCTCAAGTACCCAGCGGTGAGTAATGTTACCATGCTTTCAAAGTTTTATTGGAATTTATTAATTCTAATAAAACCAATTTTTGGTTTATTTAATTATTATTTCAATCAGTACTCGAAATACAGACTATCTATTTTTTTTATTATTAACTAACGTCCGCTCCCCGTTTCGCCCAGCAAAAAACTTGACTGGGTTTTATCTATATCTATACTTACTTTTACTAATATTATAAAGAGAGAAGATTTGTATGTTTGTAATGAATAAACTCAAAAACTAGTGGACCGATTTTGAAAATTCTTTCACCTATAGAAAGCTAGCTATATTATGAGCGAGTAAGGCTATATTTTATAAAGTTACGTCGGCGAAGTCGGGTGCAACAGCTAGTTATATACAATAACAATCCTATGACAAATAAATTAACTGATGTTGAAAACAGCATTGCGTGGTGTAGAAGGACTTGGAGGCCACAAAGACAAACGTGGAATGCGACTTCACGTTTGTCTTACAGTGCCCTTACAAATTTCTTCATGTAGCTGACCTGGGACCCAGTGTCTCTATTGCGAGCGCCGCAAGCTCCTAGTCCTTGAGTAAGGATGAATATTTGCGGCGCTTGTGAATCTGGGCGAGATCTCAATTTATTTAATTTATTTAATTGTAAATCATCTATTTAATGCATTGGACATTATATTAACTATGGTTACATACAATATATTAACATAAAACTGGGATTCCATTATAAAAGGTGACGGTTTTGCGTTATTTCAAAATCCAAACATACAAACTTTAGCATTTATAATATTATTAATAGCGACCGGCTTCCCCCAGGGAAAAATCCTAATTAGGTTTTATTATATATGTGAAAATTTCTTGAAAAATTATTTAAGTGATGGTGAAAACAGCATCAAAATCTGTTGCATGGTTTATGAGGAGTTAGTGGCAATACAGACAGATGCGGAAATCTACTTCTAACTATGCTGTGTAAATTTTAGATTAGGATTTGGATTTAAAAAAGGCATGAGTAAAAACTGCAGTCAACATATAGTCAACAATACAATCAGCTGACATTGACATTTGGAAAACTAAAAATATGCGCGAACGCAGAGATCTTCTTGTGCGCAGTAGATAAAGTCCGCCATGCGGTGCGCACGCGTCGTTTTGTTAAACATAATATGTTGTCTATGTGTTGTAAACAGTTTGAGATTTGATAGCAGATGTAAACTTGTGAGACAGTTGCTTCGTTCTGGAATTCCAAATGACATTTTCCTTGCTCAATGTAAGTAATATTTAATTGAATTTATTTATTTTTATTTGCGCTCGTTCCACCTATCCCTACTAAGTATCCCTCCTGGTAGGGATAAGTTGATTTTTTTTGCTACTTATCCCAACCATGTTGGCAAATATAAGTATAAAAATATTTTAAAATTTATTTTTAAAATTTCTGTCTTTGAATTTCGTTTAATAATAAATTATGGCCCACTTTTCAAATAAATTGTGCTTATCTTTTTTTTATATCAAGGTCGGCAGACAGACTGACGGTCCATGTGATGGTGGCTACAGTCGCCTATAACACAAGCAACGCCACAGGTGCTGCAAGTGTGCTGGCAACTGTAGTAGGATTAGGGATTGGGAAGGAATAGGAAAAAGGGCTTTGACAATTATTTGTAACTAGCTGTTGCACGCGGCTTCGCCCGCGTAACTTTATAAAATATAGCCTATGTTACTAGCTGATAATATAGCTTCCCAACAGTGAAAGATTTTTTTAAAATCGGTCCAGTAGTTTCGGAGCCTATTCAACAGCACAAACAAAAAACTTACAATAGGTATAGGTAACATAAGGCAACATAAGGCATAATATTAGTATAGATTATTTGTACACAATAATTATTTGTAGTTTCCCCACTTATCTTATTTTACTCTAAGATTGTATATAAATGAGATAGTCTAAAAGATTCTAAATAAATAATAAGTACGTGTAAATATTTTTAACATAGGTACCTGTACTAATATTGTAAAGAGAGAAGATTTGTATTTTTGTATGTTTGTAATGAATAAACTCTGAGCCGATTTTAAAAATTCTTTTATCTATAGAAAGCTATATTATCAGCGAGTAACATAGGCTATATTTTATAAAAAGTTAGCTAGTCTTATACAGCTAGGCTTAGATATATATATATTTTTGTAGGTACTTATAAAAAAAAACTATTTTTATTTTCAACGCGGATAAGTCGCGAACACCAGCTATGTTGCTCATTTTTTTTTTCATATATTAAAACGGACGAAGTCGCGGACATCACTTCGTTAATAATATTAGTATGATATTTGTTTATAATATAGTAATTTAAATCTTTTCAAAGTTCGCTTTGAACGCTTGTCCAAGCTTGCTTGCACCAGCAAGCAGCAAGCTGCTTTTGCTTGCACCAGGGTAATTATCAGTCATGCCAAAATTTCATTTCAAACGTCTGTTAGTTGTCTGCTTAGTGCTTTAATTTCAAAAGTCTACGACTTGATAAAGGAATGAATTTGAAAATTAACGAAGTTTTTCGTACCCCGACTATACATGCTATTGCGGATACAAATACAGAGTGCTCTATAAAAATACTATATGTATATAAAAGTATATGTTTTGCACATAACCGTGACTTAATTTTTTCACGGTACTTGCCTATTGTTTGCCCTAACGGACGACAAAAACAAACTGGCCATGTTGGCAAATGATCATACGTTCGATTACGAGCGAGATAATCATTCTTTTAGGATCTCGATCGACACAAAAACTATATACTTCACATTAGTCCTCTTTTAAAAAAACCACAAGACAATTTCCTTGTACACAGTGATGAAATGTACTTCCAAGAAGTATTATTATATTAAAACATTGGCAAAATTATAGTAGAGCACCGTCTAGCTGGTAAGAAAGTTATCTCAATAGTACAATTAGTCCTTTGTCTATACAGTCCAATGCTCAAATGGGGAAAAAATTATTTCTTCTATTATTATTTTTGTAGGTGTCAAAGTTACCCAGAGTGAGGGGCTATTTTGACATAGCATTGAAATGCACTGCAAGTCAAAGTAATCGCTTAAAAGCTTACATTGAAAGCTTTCTTTAAAAATAAGAACCATGATTCATCATTTTTGATCAATGATGAAGGATTTTTGAATCTGTTACAGATTCCGCACACCCATTTCTTGCAAGTGACACGTTGGATCCATTCCTTGCGAAGCCGATAGAAATATAGTCACATTTGCATATAGAACATTAGTTCGAATTATCCTTCTTTGCCAGCTCAAACAATGGAAATTATAAAGACAGCAGGTCTGTTAGTGTCTTTATAATTTCCAGTCTAAGCCATTGTCAATTTAGCCCCAAAATCTGTCAATGTTCCCCTGAAAGTCAAAGTAACCCCGTTTGACGGTACTTATTAAAGATGTATATATAAACTGATATCAATGTTTGGGTTATTTTTTGTTTAGGTATAAACAAATTATGATCATATGAATTCAATAAATACTTAGCTATTTTAGAAAAATAGAGATTTCGTTATGTTAAACTGGCTTTACATGCGATAAGTAGGTGGCTACCGTCGCCTATTAAGGTGGAAATACTAAATAGGCATTGTTTAACTTTATAATACTAGTATAGATGTAAAGAAGATAAAGATCTGCAGAAAAAAATTGCACCCGTGCGTAGTCGGAGCGGGTCGTTAGTGTTTTTTTTTTATTATATAATATTTATATTATAACACATATAAAAGTTCAGCTGCTATCACAAGTAATATTATATAACTACGTAAATATAAATTAATTCCTAAGACAGCGTTATCATATGCATTCATATCTCCATCTTAACAAGTCACGAACAAGGTCAATTATATCTTCATTAAATTAGATTCGTTTTATTTATAGTAGAGGAGCCCAATAGGAGATTTTGGGATTTATTCAAGCGCGTCAGATTTTCAGAGGGGATGTTAAGTGAACCCAAACTAAGCTCCCATTTATAATACAGACGTTTCGGATGTGACGCAAGCTCGTGGCAGTTTTTTGAAAATGCAAAAAAGATTTTTGGCGATTGCCATTTTGAAATACTCGATCGTGTCAGATTTTAGTTCAGCCTGAATTCCTGATCGTGTTGATTCTTAATCTGACGATTATTTGGAGGATTTTTCTTAATACAACGTCTGTAAACTTTTGAAGGCCTGTAGATGCTCACCCCACCGTTGAAAAGGGAAATATCATATAACCTTTTTTTCTTACTATCTATCTTCAAAATCTAATAGGTCCCAAAAACGCATCGTGGGCTCCCCTACCATTAGATTGCGTCCTAAGTAGAAACATGGTTTAAAAAAAAACTGTGTATTTTTTTACTCAATCGTCAGACCATCATTATTTTAAGTAATTACTAAGGCAACCCACAATTTATTCGACAATACGACGTTAGTTTTAGTTAATTTAGCATTTGAATAACACTCAAATATAAGGACTATCTTATTACGTATAAGTAGAGATTTTTTGTACTCGCAGTAAAATCTCCGGCGCCATCTAGCGAACCTTCATAACATCGACATATTGTTTCGCCATAATACAGTTCTACAAATATGTAAACCATTACAATAACATGTATACTCGTACATGTACAAGAGGAATAATGAAATCTATAATAATATTAATAATATAAAGAAAGTAGATTGTATTTTTGTATGTTTGTAATGAATAAACTCAAAAACTACTTGACCGATTTTAAAAATTCTTTCACCCATAGAAAGCTAAATTATCAGTGAGTAACATAGACTATATTTTATAAAGTTACGCCGGCGAAGTCGCATGCAACAGCTAGTATATAATATTTTTCACATCATTAATATGTTTTCGCAAATGTTCCAAACTTTATTAATTACAACACGAGCAATTTCCAAAAATAGACAATTAATAGAAAATAATATAATTAAAAATTATAACTGAAAACTATAATTAAAATTAAATTAAACGGAATGCTAATACAGAGAAAATTACTATTTTTATTAAATGGGTTTGTTTGTTTTCAGTAAAAGCATATTACACGAATAGATATATTAATAAATCGCTTAAGAAAATAACATGGGATTAAGTAAGTGGTCGAATCAATCCAACGAAAGCTGAACTCGATCCATGAATTATGTAACCCCAATATCAATATTGTATTTTTATTGATAAGAAAATGTTGTTTGCTGTTATTGTTATCCTCTAATCCATCTTTTTTTTTTTACTTCAACAAATTCATCTTGAATATGGTGATTAAATAAAATTTCGATTCTCTATGTGCACATCATTAATATTTTTATTCAATCAAATTAACTTAATAACATTTTAAAACTCAAATACAAATTTTAAAAAAAAACTAAATAAACATTTTATTGCAGTTACTTCGAAAATATCTCTTTAAAATCTAACTGAAAAATGTTCATTATGTCATGAAAATTCTTTTATTAATTTTTTCTCAATTTATACTATTTTATTTAAAATAAAACCAGCCATTATTAAATTCAATACCTCAACATTTACTACTATACCACTATTTTTTTATGTTATAAAGGCAAGCAGTCAGAAAATACAAAATTAAATCTAAACTTCTCATCGACATTTTCCATATGAATCATGTCTGAATCCACGATTATTTGTATATGTTAATTTTCAGGGGTTTGTCTTATCGAAAAAGTCAGTAATCGGGACACAAATGCCTTTGTGGTCAGCCCTGGCGGAAAGAAATATTACGGGTTATTTCAGGTTAGTTAAATGTCAAAGTATTATTTTACACCTAAATGTACATATATATTAGTATATTATGAATCAAGAATTACGTACTAATTCGGATAGGTAGCGCTTATTTCATACAATTAAATGTCACTGAAGGTGTCGCTCACAGAGCGTAACGGCGTGATTTCGCTGTATTTACCCCATACTAAAAGTGCCCAACATGCCTAAAGATGTTTTCAAAAAGGTATGTCAATGAGAGGAGCTATTCCCACTAGTTCAATTTGGGAGTTCGATTGATTGAACTGTTGGGACTTTAGATGTCAAAACTCATTTTCTTATCTCTGCCTTATCCCAAGATCACACAGGGTTGGTAGGGCATTTACATTCTCTCTAGTGTAGCTTATGCCAATCTGCCTGCTTGTCTTAATCATAAAAAAATTAACTAAGTAGTCGCTATATAATTATATGTTACCAGCTATAGCACGCGACTTCGTCTCCGTAACTTCATAAAATATAACCTATTGTTACTCGTTGATAATGTATTTCTATGGCTAGTAGTTTTTGTGTTTATTCATTACAAACAAAAATACAAATCTTCTCTCCTTACAATATTAGTATATTGTTATATTACAATTTTTACTACTTACGATCTTAATTTATTAATTAATTTATTTATTTATATTAGGGAAACATACAATGCGCTCGTTGGCACCCAGGTTTATAATAATAGTTACGCTTACAGAAACATTTCAAATTCATATGTTACATTCCATTGTGTTTTTCAGATACCAAGCATATGGTGCAAGGAAGGTAAACGCGGGGGACAATGTAACGTATCATGTGAATGTAAGTATCTACATTTGTGATAATCTAAATGAACTTTTATTTTCCCTAGCGGCCACCTTCAGAATAGCACGTTCTGTTAGGTATACTACACAATTTACTTTGCAATAGCATTAATTGATAATCCATGCTAACACTAAAATAATTTGATAGTAAAATCTGACTGATTGCCTGTTAACTTTTCACGCCTTAACTACTCAAAGTATTTTCATGATATTTTTGCATACACGTTATCGGGGCTATAGAAAGGTGTCATTCGTACGTTCCAAATTGTCAATTATCCAAAGTTATGATAGTAATAATAAGTTTGGCACAGCTGGATTAACATATAAGATACATACATTTTATCATGAACAATGTTAGGTTCCTGCGGGATTTAAAAAAAATGAAAGTTACGGGCGTCTACGAAGTTACGGGCACAGCTGAGCTTATTCTTCTCGTAGTGTCATCTCCTATCGGAGGTCGGCTATCATGATGGCTGGTACTTTGGCCATACCATTCGCGGAGATTCTTGTACCAAGAAGTACGTCATGTGCCCTTATGACACACTATCTTATTACGTATAAGTATAAGTATAGTGTCTACCTTTTATTTTCCCCTGCATGATCAGCTGCAGGAGATTATACTTCTCGCCGCGCATGTAGTGTCCAAAGTATTTAAGTTTTCTGACTTTTATGATTTTAAAAAACCTCAAAACCTAAAATAAATAAATAAATGAAAAATGGTTAACCTCCTACTGTAAGAAACCCTAATAACAGGCAAATAAAAATGGCAATGCATTTCATTCAGATAGAAGAAAAATGTTACAATATACACTATCTCTGGCTTAACAAAATGTACGAAATGTATGATTTTCTTACAAAGATTGCGGATGAGCAAAAAGTGAAGCAATATGAACGGCAGCTAACAAGTCAAGTGCAAACAACTTTGAAATAAACAATTCCGTCTGCAAACAGCCGTTTTACGAGCACAGTTTTATATCTAGCGTGCAGTTTAACAATGCGGACGGTCAAGAGTACACTCCAACAAGTGCAATTCTGACTAGTAGATACTACTATTTATTTATTTATTTATTTTGCATATCTTGCTGCTGTTTAGTACGTAAAATTTAATTATCTAAACCTTTTTATATAGTATAAAACTAAGTCGCTTCCAGCCGTCTGTCCGTCTGTATGTACTCTTAGATCTTTAAAAACTACGCAACGGATTTTATTGCGGTTTTCACATATTAATATGGAAAGAGCATTAAACGAGGAAGGTTTTTGGAGTTTACTCCTTAAGAATCGATTTGCATATATATATACATACGTATACAGCTTGGCTCCAAATGTGGATCCGCGGATACTTTCATATCCTCTTAAATCTACCATTGAGGGGATTCAATAAACGTAATTTTATATGTCATTTCGATCCACAAACGATAAATATCGGCAAGTTGAAGTAGCAATGGGCAGGTCACATCTGTTGCTAAGCGGGTACCGACGGGGTAGAAGAGTTCTGGAATGTAGGCCACGGATTGAAAAACGCAGCGCGGGCCGCCCTTTTTTTAACGTTAGGAAATCCTCTTGGATACCCGGCAGTGGAAGGGACACTGCGGCAGTTAAACCCAACGACTTTCTACCGCGGCCATTGATTGATTGATTGGGCCATGCCATTGGGCGAGGTCGCGGGGACGTTATGATTATGACACGACATCGGTGCCCCGCCACGGCTATCCAACGCGAGGACCGCCCTCGCGGACCCCCTGCAGACAGGTGGACAGACAACATGAAAGGCATCGCAGGAAGCGGTGGCGAGTCTTGTGATATACCTATATCTAACAGTAGAGAGAGAGAGTCTGATGACTATGATGAAGACTTACCAGAAAGAAACTTGTCATAGCTCATCTACAAGCGTCAGGATAGCCAATCGTCTGTCTCATGTAGTAAATAACCAGTGAATTATTTAAAATACATATATATTTGAAATGCAAATATAATATGCAAAATTATAGCAAATCCATCAATTTGGTATACTGCATCAATTTGGTAAACTTTATAAAATATTAATTTTAATATATATGAAAATATAATCCTACAGAAGTATAGACATTAGTATGGAATAGCGTAAGCAATGTAACTTTGTTATTACAAAAGTGATAAGGATGTTTTCAACAGTGCGACGACTAGTGGGAAGAAGTCGCGATGCCACTTCAGTCAGTGGCTGGTTGACGCAGTATGTGAAAATAGTATGTTAACTAGAAGTAGGAAAAGCTTAACACTTATGATATAACCTAACTTCACACCAGTCAATTATCTAAAGATATTTTAAAAATGGCCTTAATTAAGTTTAATATTTAACTTGTCTAGTTCTTATCATTGAATTTTATAAAAAATAAATAAATAGGATGTGGCTGTGTCGTGGACGCGGCTGCGTGTTTTACATGAATACGTGTACATTACGAGTAATATTTTCTTTGATCATATTACATATATTCTCTCTTTACATGAGCCATTGCTTGATGATGCATATGGAGAGAAGCAAGTCTTAAATAATAATAAATTAATTAAAGTTATATTTATGTATGTGTGTCTGTAATGTTTATATGTACTAACAATAGATTTTGTAAGATTTTATAACACTTTGGTGCTAGTAAAACTTTTGTTATAAGATCAGCATTTCAAAGATCTTTAAGATGTATGTGGAAAAGATATAAGCGTATGTAGACGGTACAATTCCAATATTGATTCCTCACACGTCATACATAGCTGTGGATATAAAGTATCATTAGGAAATGGGTTACTATTTTCATAATCATCAAGATACACTACTGTTTTTGACCTACACTGCGGACTGTCTTTGCCCGAGTGTAGTGGTGTTATTACTTTAAATCAGCGTCCGCAGCCACCCCCAGTAGAGTTTATGAGACTTTGTATTCTTTATATTCAGTCTTTTTAATATTTTTAAAGTAGACCATTTTTATTTAACTAGTGTATGTTCTCAAAAGATTTCTCAGTTGAAGTCATGTTGAAGTTAATGTTTCTTTATGTAATTTTTACGATACTATAACAAATATTATATTTATGATGAGCATAACTAATATTTGTTATTGGCCGCCCAGAAATTTGTTAATAAAGAGTTTTTAACTGTTGATAAACAGATAATAAATCTTATTAGAACAGAAAAAAATCCTCGCGATGACTAAATAAAATACCATAATATTTAATTTAATATCAAGATTAGACTGTGACATAATAATGTCTAAATTATCTGGTCTTCAAAGAATGCCCCTTAGTGAAATGTTATTTTAAATTGTTAATGAAATTTAATTCTGATGTCCATATTGTGTTGTTTTAATTTCCAGCATTGCTAGATGATGATATAAGAGACGATGCGGCATGTGCACTTATCATTTTCCATAGAGAAGGCTTCAAGTATTGGACCAAGTGGACTACACGTTGCAAAAACGACAACCATTACAACATTGAGATTTACAAGTAAGTAAATATTCATCATTATCACAGTCATCATTACAATTTAAATTTTGTAAGAAGAGACACGAATGTAAAGAAGTAAGAAAGAAATAAATAAAATACTATGGTCCAGCGACATCTTCCGCATTGAAAAATAAATATAAAGCCTGAAATACATTGACGCCTGACATTCTGTCGTTCTAAAAAAGAATAAGTAAAATTGTTATTATAAGTTTATTTGGCTATTCCATTTTATGCGTCTTTAATTGGACTCTAATTTGCAGTTTTACTAATAAATTCGTTGGTACACACTTCTTTTATATGCGCAAACATTTTGTAGGTATGTATTTCTTTTTTCAGATGTCCAGATTTAGTCTCTCCAAGGTCGAGTCCGGAAAGAAACTTGCAATTGGAAGCATTGAAACGTGGAAAACGTATAGCTAGGAGTTTAAAGCAACACAGGATAAACAAATTATTAAAATATTATTCGCCCCAACAAGAGAAAATCAATGTATAATAATACAATACTTAACAAAAAGGGGAACTAATGTCAACTTTCTAATATGTACTTATGAAATATCTATTTTGGATTAGCCTAAATTTTAAGGCAAAATATTTTAAATCAATGTAAGTTTTACGAAAAGTGTATATATACAGGTTGACCAATCCAGTTATGTCAGTGAGGGCAAATCTGAAACCATAATTACGAAAATTTGTTCTTTAGAATTGGAACTAAGGTTTCGATTTTCGAATTATGTAAAATTATGTAAAAAAACCCAAAAGTACCCGGTCAAATTTTGATATGCAACCTTGTATAAATAATAAACCGAAATATCTACAATTTTAATATAATTGGCTAATTTTTAATATATAGTCATATCATTTTATTATAAGGAATAAATTATAAAAAAGGGACAAATTTTCGTATGTCTTATGGTATTCGATTTCCCTTTACTGATCTAACCTGTTTCTATATAGTCCGCGCCACCAAAGAAGTCCCGGGGGTTAAACATAAACGA
This sequence comes from Synanthedon myopaeformis, assembly GCA_944738685.1. Classification (NCBI taxonomy): domain Eukaryota; kingdom Metazoa; phylum Arthropoda; class Insecta; order Lepidoptera; family Sesiidae; genus Synanthedon; species Synanthedon myopaeformis. Next base: position 1,927,625 of record OX122938.1, on the reverse strand, counting down.
AAATTCTCGCATTAGCTGAAAAACAACATTTTGCAATGCGATGACAGATTAAGTAGTCACAGTAATTTGGGCAGACGTCTGCCGACAGTAACACCGTGAAATAACAGCATATGTGCTGTTGTGTTTCGGTGAGTGAGTAAGGGATGCCAGAGCCCATTTGCGGTCGGAAGCGCATTTGCAGCAACTTGGTTTTACTTGTGTTATACGCGACGGCTTCCACGTACCATCAAGTGAACTGTCAGCCTGTCTGTGTGCCATAACATAAAAAGAGCGCCACGCCCGCGAGACTTGTTTGCTGGCGCAGACTCTATTTAGGTTTCTAAGACTTAGACTAACTTCCTTCTGAAGTTTCCAAAGCATCACAGGTTTTCTAGGGGAATGATGCACATCATCCTTATTGCGAGTTCAAGTGCAGGAGATATATTATATTATAACATCATCATATCATCAGCCTTAAGAAGTCGCCCCAGCAGTGGACTTTCTACGGCTACACTGGCCTCGCCCATAACTTTCAATTCTTTCCACGCTACGTCTTCAAAATAATAATGCATTTATAATAATAATAATGCATTATTAGCTCCACACAATCACAAAACCACAGAATATAAGCAAATATATACAATATAAACACAGTTTAAATTAACAACACGTTACATACACAAGCAATGGTCGTAACTGTATGAGAGCCTGGTGCCCGTGGAATGCCCGTATTGAAAAATACCTGTGTTACAGGTCACGTGATCACGTAAAACCGAGACTCGTCTTTCCCATCAGTTAGACAATTTTCGGCAAATGTAATCGATTCAATACCATTTCAGCTTGCTGTTTTTCTGATTTAGTACTCATCCGTCAGATTCCACTTTCGTCATAAATCGAATCCTACCCACAAAAGAAACTCCGAGCATAGCCATCGCTAAGCGACTTTGAACTTGTCGATCAGTCCGACCGTTAGAGGTCATGTTTCGTAACTATATTCTGGTCGGCATGTGGGCCAGAAATCAGGATCACTGTCTCATTCTCTGGACAAACTTTGATGCATTGGCAACCTTAGGGGAAATCTTTTGAAATATAGTTTAATTACTAAGAGAGTATTAAAACATAAGAATTAGTTAGTAATAAAACATATAATACAGGTTTTTTTAATTTTAAACTTATTGTTGAACAATAAAATACACAACAAACCGAACTAGAAGTTTGTTTATTGTTCGTCAACTCTTGGGAAACGGGCGTCCTCTACTTAAATGGATTTATATTTCCTTTGAAAATATTTTATACAATTGTATCCTGATTCAAGCGCACAATCTAAAAAACCAAAATGGACAAAACGCAGAATGTACAATACACATATTTTTTTTAATGTAAAGCTCGATAGACAAGCTGACAGTCCACTTGATGGTAGGTGGCTACCGTTGCCTATAAAACAAACAAAGCCACAGGTACTGCAAGTGCACTTCCGACCACAGTAAAATTAGGATAAGATAGGTATTAAGGAAGATGGGCTCTGACACCTCTTACTCACCACACAGCACACATGCTATTATTTCAAGGAAGTTGCCCGACATTGAAATGCAGCATGCCCCTCAATACTTATGATACTGATGATAATGAACACAAAGATATATTATTTTGATGAATGAACACAACTCACAAAATATGCAAAATGCAACTATTTCGGCCTAGTATCAGTTGATATAGGTATATCTTGGAGCGGGCTGAGAGATTGGTACGTTTTGTGCAGCCTCGTCTCGAGCCTCGCTTGTTATGTTCTTTTCTGCCATGTTCGGTTAAATAACTTCACTGATACTTGTTTAATAACCATTTATTATATTTACAAAGTAAAGTCACTATAATAATCACAAAGTGATGTGATGTACCACAAGTCTTTCAGTCTTCACCCAAGAACAAAAGTAATAAAAACACGAACAGTACGACAGTGTCAGATAGAAAAATTGAATCATAATGGCCGACCTCAAACCAGGCCAAGCTCCCACCATAACATGGAGCGCCCTCGAGCGCCCTCAATACTTGCTTGCTCAAACATTCAGAACACTAGCGGCACTGTTAACCAATGTGCATAGCCGAATATAACATCATCATATATAACGTCGTCATCAATAGCCAATCGGCGATAGCTATCGTCTTTGATAGTTATCTTTGCTATACTCTCAACCACAGACCATACAATACAAAGCCAAGAACTTGTGTGTACGTCCGATAATGTATTCCTCTTTGAATTACATGATTCTACACAATTAAAAATGTAATTAATAAATAATCTTCTCAATATTCACGCTCCGACATAAATAACCATATATGCATATGCGTAGGTAAAAAGGTTGAATTTAAATCATTTTGCGTGTGGTGTTCATTATGTGTATTGGACATTTTGAGTGTGGTGCTTATTTTGCTTTTTATACATTTTACCCTGAAGGAATATTTTGGACATATGACTTTGATTTGTATGCAGTTTCTGATACAAATACTGAGAATGCCAAATCCAATACCTACTCAAAGCTAATTTTAATATGTGGACTTTTAGTAGCCAACAGCTGATCCTAAAATAGAGTGCAAATTTAAAAAGGACTTCGACCATGTTTACATTAAGAGATTTCACTCAATAATGAAATCCCAAACAAACCAAAAAGTTTATAAAAGTTAAATGTGACCTCGAAATAGGTGGTACCCGTAAACAGGGCTAAAAGGCTGTGATATTAAACGAAATGAAATTCAATTTTAAACGTTACAATACGACACTGAACAAATTTTCAACCCTTTTCGAGCAGACTCAGAGGACCCGATTAATGTTGTCCGACCTTCAGGATAAAACCGCAGTTCCACCGCAGGAAGGATGCGATAAAATTGGTGGAAGTAACAGAGAAAATTTTGAACTACACGTTTACGAGGAAAGTTCTGGAATAGGTACCCAATTTAAATCACATTTCAATTTAAATCGCATGTTTATTGTCTCCGTCCATGAGTTATGTTCGTTAACTGTTGTTGTTTTAAAGTTTTTGATGTTGATGCCAATAAAATAAACATTATAAAAAGCAAATCGGGAGCGAATAATTTGTCTATTCATTTAACACTTTTCCAGTGTTCCAATGAATTCCTGTATATCCTACTATGTATTTCTATCTACATTTTCACACAACATTGCATTTAAACAGATGAATAATCTTATTATCTTATATACTTCTTTTCCCAAAATTCCAATGGAAACCGATTTTTTTATAAAAATAATATAATTTTCATACGTTGGCCATTGTTATGGCAGCTGTGGAACGTTGCTGACTGAGCCACAGCGAAGCGTGGCCGGGTTCAGCTATTATTTCTATAAATTGATTCAATTCAACCAATTACCTATATCAGTGTCAATCTTTGAGAATATAGTCAAGCATATAAAAATAGTTTTTAGTGCTACCTTTTATACAAGTAATAAATTATTATTATTATTTTATGTAAAGGTATACAGGCAGGCTGACTGACGGTCCACTAAACTGTGGTGTAGTTTGTCTTATATACCATCGTATATAAGACACCACACGTGCAGCAACGAATACAATAGAATAAAGAATAAGGGCTTAGGAAGCTATTAGGAAATGGGCTAACAATATTATTTAGTTAGATGATTTAGATACTACTAAACACTCGAACACATATTATCATATTACCTAAATAAGTTCTCGCAGTCGCCAAAACTAATCAAGTTGAAGTGATCTCCAAATACGTGTTGTAATTAGATTTCTCGACAAGCAATTGTTTGAATCCGTAGACAATCTCGAACGTTACACAAAATGAAGTGGCAAAATTAAATTGGTCGCAAATAAATAGTGGGAAGGTCGCAGTTTGTAATTACACGTCGACACAGCCGGATGAGATTTAACCATAGAGTTGCTATTCTAAAATGTACCAACAATTAATAGTGTTTATTTTTGTAAAATGGCAACATCGGGATTTAAAAAAATAATAATTTTGAATTGCGTTAAAATCATTCCCTAAATCTTCCGTTGCTCTACTCATTTACTTGTATAAATCTATAGTTAGTATTCATTTTTGTAAAATGGCAACATCGAGATTAAAATTTTCTTTTTAAAATGCATTGTATAAATCCGATATTTCTTACATTATTCCACTCATTCACTTATTTAAGTGTTTAGTTAAATGAGGTTTAACTAACGCAAAAGTTGGTATTTTATTTTTATAAAATGGCAACATCGGGGGCAACAAAAATAGACTTCTTTCCCGCATACCTCGTTTAGATTTTAAAATGAAACACTGAGGCTGCGTGCACGGCTTTATGTAAATTTATAGGTCTACGATTCATAGGTCGACGAAGCAAGCCGTCAAGGGCTTCACTCTCATTGAATATGTAAATCGGAGGTAAAATTGAAAATTCCTTCGCCATCGGCGATTAGTTTCGCAGACGAGCTCGGGAGATTCTTTGAATTATGCAAGAAATATAAATAGAGCACTATGTCACTACAGAACATTATTGGAACACTGGTGTTTGTCGTTGCTCCCTGGAATTGCTTGTATTATAGGCGACGGTAGTCATGTAACATCAAGTGGACTGATATCACTCATGTTTTTTTTTTTTTTATTTTGTCCTACCGGCTAGGGTTCCTCTGACAGAGATCTTGTATTTTACTCCTGAAAAAAAAATCATAGTGGCAAACAATTTGTACATTTATTGTAATGTTAATAATGGAATAAATTAATAAAATAAATTTAAATTTTTTTGTGCTATTTGTTTTGATTCATTCAACATTTTTCAAGAACAAATAAACTGTTTTGGGCACATAGTAAAAGTGATTAGTATCAACAACAATAATTTATGACCTTTTTTTTACACCACGATGAGTGAAAGTGGACTGAAAGTAAAAATCTTTCAAAATTTTAGGGAAAATGTAATTTTGATTGATTTTTGTGTAAAAACTACAGGCATTCTGGGATCTTTAACAATTGTGATGGATAGCAGTGCTAATTAAGTTTCCGATACAAAAAATCTGAAATATTTGGAAAATTGTGGTCATGGTAGTTAAAAATGTCTTAAGAGGTGTCAATTTTCCAAGGATCTCAAATTTTTTCTATAATTTAAAAAAAAAATTAGATATATTGTTTTTCTTTATTTTTTCTCGAGTAGTTATGAGCAGGCCCACCATCTGGTGCCCGCTTATCGTTGAATTTTGGGACACGTTGTATAAATAAGCCCGTGGTATGAAAATTTATTGGAGTAAAATAAAAATTGTCACACGAATGCGTTATTTTATGCGTTCTATTTTTTTTAATATTTTAGAATATTTGAAGTTTCAGAGATATTGCGCCACAATATTATTTTAAAAAATAACAATGTTGTTATAAAATTTTATAATCGTTCGCAAGGAGTAAACTCCAGTCGTGTGTCGGAGCTAACACACACAATTTTTTTTTAAAATAGAAATGTATGTCAACGATTCACCTGAATCACTCATGGTTAAAGTGGCAGTGGGCAGGACACAAGCACGGAGAGCCGACGGCCACTGGAACCGGAAGGTTCTCGATTGGAGACCATGGACTGGCAAGCGCAGCTTAGGACCCAAGGTCACAAGGTGGACAGACGACCTGAAGGGTGCTTCTGTACGGTTGTATTGTAAAATTATGAGGGTGGCCTATGTCCAGTAGTGAAAGTCCTGCGGCTGAGATGATGATGATTATGTATGCGATGCATTAGTTTTGAATAGTTATTGCGAGGAGAGTCATCGTAAAGAGCTAGTATAAATCTCTATTGAGCAAAAATTGCTTTTGCCGTGAACATTTATTGAAAAACATGAACTACATTTTTTATAACTTGACTAACGCAAATTGCACCCAATCGAAAACTTATTAAGGTTTAAATAAAATTTTTAATTAAAGGCTTGAGTGAAAAAATGAAAATAAAAATTATTATAAAATAAACTGTTCAACATTCACGACATTGAATTAATTTTCGTATACACAAACAAAACGAATAATACACGCTGACAAGTTTGCATTTTTATTACGTGCTCGTGGTGCCGCAAACCATGCTATGCTAGGAGGGGTACACGCGAAGTCATGGACATACAAAATGCAAGAATAGACATTACAAATAAATGATAATTTACTTCCATTTTTTGAAATGTGAAATGTTGATCCAATGATATTTTTTGAAATGTTAAGACTGACAGTCCATTTGATGGTAGGTGGCTACCGTCGCCTATAACGCAAGTTACGCCATAGATGCTGCAAATGCGCTGCATACCATAGAAGGATTAAGGATAATGGATAAGGAAGGGGTAGGATAAGGGGCTCTGGCATCCCTTACTCACTCATCGAAACACAACAGCACACTGGAAATTGCACTGGTTGACAAAAATGTCAACCAGTGCAATTTGAAAACCAGTGAAAACAAAAAAATAATATTTTTAAGGAAGTTATATTAATGTTTACTATTATTTATTTTAAATATTACGATTTAAAAATACCAATACAATTTACAAACTAAAATTTCAATTAATAAAATCAAAATTTTATTCCTGTGAGTTAAATCCCTAGGCCATAATTAGTTTCTGAACGAACCATTTCTTTTTTTATGCGCCGAATAAAATTCCAAAAGGTGGTGTTCAAATTTCGAATCACGCTCGCAGCAAAAATCGATTTTTCTGCGAGTTTCTGCGAGCACCAAAAGCACCCTTTTCGTGCTGGAGAGGTGAGAATAAATTAAATTAAACTTTATCATCAACTAATCCTCGATGGCCGCGATTTTTTGGTGCGACTTCTTTAGCGTTGAAAAATTAAAAGTTATAACGCCTGACAAAATATGTAAAACAATATTACGCCTGCCATACTTTTGCCAAGCGTTGGATCTTTATTTTAAGATAGCTGGTGTCAGGGGCTTCGCCCGTTCGCCCTCATGGAATATTTAGCCTATATTGGAATATCTATCCTGAAATTCTATACGAACTATTGGTGAAAACATCCTTTATTTGGCGCACTGCTAAGGTTTGGAACTCGCTGTCGACGTCTGTATTTCAGAGCTCATTAAACGCAAATCTTTTCAAAGTTCGAGTGAGTGTCTACTAATTTCATACACTGTCCTATCCAGAAAGTATTTGAAACAGTGTGTGAAGTCATCAAGTGGAAATAATTAGGGCGGCCACAAAAACAATTTGTGACCCGTAACGGAAACTCCGCGAAATTTAGCCGCGACCGTTTGTTTTATCTCTGACGCTGTTAGACAACAGTAATTCTGATGAAATTTCCAACTGTTTGTTTGTATAGAAACTCGCTTTAGAAATTCTCTAAAGCAATAGTAAGTACCTATTTTTTTTATACAATATTTTTAATAATAAATCTAACAATATTGCCTAACCGTGTGGGCCGCCACTGTTTACATTATTGTAAACATTACATTACTATTTATTGTAACTATATAGTATGACATATAGACCTGAGAACTATGAGTTATAACGCCTGACATCTTTATCGCTATTAAGACGGTGGCGCCGCCATAATTTTTTATATTTTTAGATAATACCTCGAAAACCTAATATTTTTAGGAAAAAAGTATCCTTTATGTTAATCCAGGTAATAAAGCATTATTGAGGAACAAACATGCAAACATACAAACTTTCGCATTTAAATATCATATTATAATATTAGGATTAGAATGTCTAGGCATCAGCCTATTGTGTATTATGTATTGCCTATTGTCCAAGTATAGTGTCTCAATGTTCATCATTCATCGTCATTCGCATCAATCGTCATGTTGGGAACTCTTGACATTAGAATCAAAACCCAAAACTGCTACAACCTTTACAGAATGGTCTCTGTTGCATTATAATAATTGGGTAATTACATAGTTATTACAGAAGTATACAGTAATAATATTAGTCTTAATTCTCACACAAAAACATGATCAAGGTGATCAACATGATACCTTATATGTAAAGTAGATTGAGATTTAGATGCCATTAACTCATTTCTAGACTGTATACATAAAATCGTACAAACAGTAAACAAGGTCTAAACGAAAATCCCACTTTATGTTCGGCATCAAAGTGAAAAGGGTCTTCTCAATTTCCGCTCAACGTTGCCTTACAATGAATGAAGCATGCTTTCTCTTTCCCACAAGCGTATAAATATTATTGACAGAAACGAGACATAATAGTCTCATTGGGTTAAAGTATACATTTTATTGCACCGAAGAATAAGATTTTATAAAATTTACTTCTCGTACTATTTAAACTGTAGTCTAATACATTTGTTACTGACATACATGACCAAATGAAACTCTGACGATTTGAAACTCTGACGTTATGAGACCAAACCCATTCAATCACCCTTACGCTATATTGAATTGTGTTGATATTGAATCTGTTTATTTTTTATATTAATATCGACAGACAGGTGCTGCAAGTGGGCTGGCGACTATAGTAGGATTAACGGTAAGAGATTAGGAAGGGATATGGAATTGTTCTCTTAGATCTCTTACTAAATCACTAAAATACAAAAGCACACGTGCTGTTATTTCACTGTGATCTTCTGTAAGAGCGCAGCCAGACTGGCTGCCAAAAATAGTTTTAAGGATAAAGGGATTGCACTGAGTTGATTTTGAAATGATTATTTGTATATTTATATAACTAATTTCAAACAATTATTTTTAAATATTACTATTTTAACAGTATTTTTAAAACTACTAGCTGTAGCTTTCACTGTTGTGGCTTCATCCGCGTGGGATATAACAAGTGGGATATCTTTTCCCAGGGGATTAAAACTGTCACTATCTCAAAACACTTTTACAGTCATACCTTACATATTATAAAACATTATTGTTTAACCCTTTAGCCGCCATAGTCGGATTTATCCGACAATTATTTTCGTGTACATTTCGACAGAGCCGGATATTATACGACAAATTCCTCTACTTGTATAATGATCATTGAGTTGCTTTTTGTTAAAAAAAAAATGTACGATTCAGGCGCTAGGGGCACAACAACTCCTACAAAAACCAAGCGGTTGTTACATAAAGCTAACAACAGTTTTATCAATCAATACTCATCGAGTTTTCGTATTTCGCAATAATTATGATAATATATTAGTGAATTAAATGTTCATTCCTAATTAATAATAATTTAAAACTAGAAGTCTTTTTCAATTAATTGCCTCTCGATTTTTCAATTACCGTTGAGAAAACATTAGCGAATAATGACTGAAATCAGCAGTTAATTATGTTCCGCGACCTCACTTATAATAATTTTATGAAGTAGTTAAAGTCGATTTTGCATTTTTAGTTCCAATTTAATGGTCGACAAAGTTGTTCACTCCACGTCCGAGCCGCTTTAATGTTTTCAAATGAAAACTCTTTTATGTTCATAAACTTTAAGTGAATTTCTAGAATGAACTTACTTTACAGTTTAATGAAGATTGATGCCGAATAGAAAATTGGGGACGCGATCTCAAAAGGAATTGATTAAAATTATAATTTAATAAATATCATAACCTAGAGGTAGTTGACTATGTAATTAATATATTATAACTAGCTGGTGCCCGCCACTTCATCCGTGTTGAAAAATAAAAAAAGATTATTATATGCAATATAACGTTATCACACTTGGCCAGGCGTTAGTTTTTTCATATTATTTTAGAATATCCTCGGGAACCATCCCTTTTTGGATGAAAGGTCTTTCCTAATAACGTGTATGCAAAATTTCATGATGATCGGTTGAGTAGTTAAGACGTGAAAAGGTAACAGACAGACAGACCGAGTTACTTTCACATTTGTAATATTAGTATGGATGAAATTTATTTATTTATTTATTTTTCAAATTTTTAAATCCGCATATCGTGTGCCTATCTATGGGTAGAGAAGCTGACGGTTTAGTTTACGCCTAAGTATGCCTAAGTATGAATTGCAGGTTAGACCGAGTCTAGGGTCTAGACACGGTCTAAAGTCTAACCAGTCTAGGTGCAGGCAAGAACTGAAGAACTGAAGAGCCTTGTATTGTAGCTGAATGGAATGCAGTGTGAGAGATTTTTTTTTTTTTTTTTTTTTTTCAAAATTCAAGAGTGCGATTTTCCGAGATATTAAATGTTATCTATAAAACAGTCACATCGCGCCGTCTGTCCCTCTGCATGCATAGGTACTCCTCAACGTTTAATATATGAAACTCTGCAACCAATTTTAATGCGGTTTTAATTAATGGAAAGAACATTAAACTAAGACAGTTTTTATATAACTTGAAAAAAAAAAAATAGACACCCGTACGAAGCCGGTAGCGGGTCGCTAGTCAATACTTATAATATTATAAAGAGGAAAGACTTGTGTGTTTGATTTGAATAAGCTCCGAAACTACTGGACCTATTTGAAAAATTCTTTCACTGTTGGGAAGCTACTCGTATATTATCAGCGAGTAACATAGGCTATATTTTATAAAGTTACGCAAACGAAGTCGCGTGCAACAGCTAGTATAAGATAAATTGGCTTCCACTTAAATGGAATTTAACCTCAGATTTTTTTATCTTTATTAAAGATGGGTTTGCTCTTGTCCAGCATCTAGTCGTGTAGCCAAGATGAGGCTTATGATGGAGCGAGCTCACCCAGAAGATGCCTATTCACTCGAACTTTGAAAAGATTTGGATTACTTACATGAGCTCGGAAACCCAGACGCTGGCCAGGGAGTTTGTGTATTTAAATAGTTGTAATTTATAATTGCGCCTAGAATATCGCTTGTTTATGACTGTATAATGCATATACAATATATTCCCTACTTTGGTACGTATTAAATCCAGGTTTTGATAGCTATATATTGTGTAAATAAATAATTATATAAATGAATAATTTGTGTGATCAAATAAATCGTCATTAGCTATTGTATTCAAACTTGGAATTAACTTTTAAACTTCGAATCTAATTGTTCTATAAGCGAAAATGTAATTACTGAAAGAAAACAAAGCTGTAATAATAAAACCCCAATACGACTTTTTTCCGTACCTCACGTAGGTTCAGTGACCTGGAAGCTTCAGATAATTCGTAATTACGATTCATAGGATCAAATCGACCTTCGCAATCGGAGTAGGATCGCAGTATAACCAATAAGCAGTGTGGCTTCTAATAATAATAAATGTATAAAACTGGTTTTATATTAGGATTAATTTTGCCTTTATGTATAAGTATGTGTCAGTGGGCAGGACACGACGGCTGCTGGGACCGGAAGCTAGAGAAAAGCACAAAAATATAGTATTTGCATTTCACGAGTGTGCTTGAGCTTGGTTCAACGTCGCTCAACGAGCTATGGAGCAGGCTATGTTCGCGGTTACTCTGCGAGATCCAATCAGGAATGAGGAGAACCGCGGAGAAACGAAAGTTACCGACATAAGCCGGCGGATCAGTAAGTTACAATGGTGGTGGGCAGGAGACATTTGTACACTGAGACCGGTGGGTTCTCGAGTGGAGGCCACGGACCGGCAAGCGCAACATAGGACGTTCACCTACAAAGTAGACAGACGACGTGATAATCGCAGCGAGTCAATGGTGGCCGTGGTATGAAGCTCGTGGTATGAAAATTTATGGAAGTAATCAAAATTGTCACACGAATGGATTAGGTTATGCGTTACAGTTACGTTCTATTTTTTTTTTTTTTTTAATATTTTAGAATATCTGAAATTTCAGAGATATTGCGCCATCTACACAATATCATTTAAAAAAAGAACAATGTTGTTCTTTCGGCGTGTTCGAATTGTGAAAATTTAAATTTTATAATCGTTCGTAGGGAATAAACTCCAGTCGTGTGTCGGAGCTGACACTAAACATTTGAAAAAAAATATAATAAGATTTATCTTAAAATATCAAAAAATAATCAAAATTTTAAATTATATATTATGTATATGGAATCGATATTAATTTTATCTAAAATTAACTAAATATTTTATCTAGACAAATTTAAATCATCAGAAATGCAAGCTCCATCACTGATCTTCAATGTACGAGGATTCTGACGTCTAACAAAACTCAATTAACCTAATTGGGGAGGACTGTATTTGCTTTTTACGTCTTTTTTTGCCTTTTCACAGACGAGGTGGCACTTTTATAAACTGTCTGTAGACCGTCTATTTGCCTGATCCAATCATTTTATAATTATTTTTTTTATAAAAGACTTATAGTAAGACGACCTGAGTCAATATTCTAAACGAAGTTAAAGAGTGTGGGAATGGCACCCGTTTGACATTCTCCCCTGCCAAACCCATTCGTCTACTAGGAAATAGGCTAAAAATTCTTCAACCTCGCGATCTTCATAATCTTAATAAATTATAATAGCAAACAACCATCCCGATCATATTTAGCTTTAAAAAAACGGATTAAATTCAGTCCATCCATTTCGGTGCAACGATTCCACAGACAGATACACAAACGTATATATGTCAGACTTATAACACCCTGTTTTTGCGTAGGGCGTCGGAGGTTAAAAACGTTGATTACAACTATTCTATACGTAATAGCAGAAGTGTTTCTTTTGGACTTAGTCTAAATTATTTATTCAAATTCTAAAATTGCTTTTAAGTACTGAATATTTTCCAGTAAATAAGAATACCTATTATGTGCATAGGCGTGATCTTCTTTAAATCTATGTTGAGCATGTAAAAAAAAAATATATAAAATTGTAACGTTGAAGCAACGCTCATAAGTATTTCAAGTGGCCTTAGTTGTTTAGCTGTAGCTGAAGTCGACTCATATAAAGACGAGAGCGAGTCGTAAGCACCACTTCGCTGGAATATTGCGCGCTTTTGCTCCAAATGCAAAAAATGAAAATGTCCCACTTATCGTTCTAGTGTTTCAATTCAAATGTAATTTGTTACGAAACAATTCAACAAATTGTTGCAAATTGTTGCTTACCTTTCTTGTTTTGTATTATATACATATTTATTGGACAGTCTACTGTATGCGATGTATACGTGTACTGATTCACTACCTAATTAAAAGAATTCAAGCCGCAAAAATGTAACAAATTTTGCACATTTTAGAGATTATTTGTACTTTGATTACAGTTAATTTCGTTTCCACGAAAACCTTCTTATTATGTCTCACAATTGTCATGTTTTTTACGTATTCCTACGACAACAAGTAATCATGGAATTACGTAGTATGGAATTCGTAAGCGAGCTCTTAAATTGACGAATACATTGTCACCCTAATTGGCAACACCCTATTCGTCACCTGGCGACGAAGTGTGACTTTTTTCTGTTTACATGAAGAAAATTCGAAGAAAAAAAAATTCGCTGAAGGAAAATCCATTTAGAAATTTGCGTTTCTCAAAAGCATCGAATATTGGAAATGATATCGGCAGAAATGTATTATACGCACCGGTGCTTATTTTGAAGAGGACTAGGTATATAAAAATTTAGGATGATATTTACACATATTTTTTATATATTCTGTACATTATCCTTCCATATACAAAAAAGAGTAACGTATGTATACAATAGATGTTCCCCGAGATGGCCGGCGTACCTTCACTTTCAGGTACGCCGAGATTCTGACAGGGAGTGTAGCCCTCCCCGCACTGGATAGCCCTGGCGGGGCACCGAAGTTGTGTCATAACGTCCCCGCGACCCCCACCCATCAATAGCCGCGCTAAAAAGTCGTTGGGTTTTAGCCGGTACGAATCCGACATAACCTCACACTGTCCCCTACACTGCCGGGTGCAGTGTAGGGGACAGTGTAGGGGACATCCAAAAGGATTTCCCAGGTATGCAATATATATTTATTTAAACATTTAATTAATGACCTTTAATTATTATTCTTTAGTTAGTTTTGTATACAGATCCTTAGTATTCAGTTACTTGTACTTACTGGTAAAGATATGATTATTTTTACCTTGTAGCATATAAAAATAAATATCTTTACATACTTATTATAGTAAAATTTGAAGTTGCTTTACACGTTGTCTGTCTGTATGGTCGTTAAACTCCTAAACCACGCAACTGATTTTGATGCAGCTTTCACCATTAGTTAAATAATTTTACACTGAAGTTTTATATATATATATTATAATAGAACCTAATTAATTTTTTATGTAAATAGAAAAAAAAAGCAGAGCAGGTAGCATGTCTTTTGTTATATAAAAATATTAAGTTGGTTTGTGTACGCTTAAAAAACTAGGGAATGGGTACCGATTTTATTATAATGATTTATATCGATTTTTATATATAAAAAATTTTCACCCCGGGCGAAGCCGGGAGCGGGTCTCTATTATTTTATAAAAATATACTAAAAAAGAAAGAAAGAAAGAATTTTTTTTTATTGAGTTCGAAACACAAATAGCACATGCAATACAAGTTTGATGAGAACAATCTTAATCGTATTGGCAATAGTACCATACTTGCCACTTGCCAGTGCATGCACCAGTGTCTCGATCCAAATAGGCACCCAACTCAGCATATGCTGTGTGTGCTACAAGCCCATAATATTACAAATAAATAATAATTATATATCACTAGAGCAATATATAGCAATCTTCTTTAAGCAATATAATATGAGATGACCCGCGAACTTCGTACCGTCTCGGGGAGAATAAAAACCCGTTTCACACAATATGTATAAGAAAATGAATTTTCTTCATATATTTTTTTCGTGAATATTTTTTTCGAAGTTTTAATAGTTCGGGATGGAGACAAATTCAATAAAATAAATATCATAAAAATCGATTCAGCCGTTCTCGAGTTATAAATGGTGTAACTAACACGACTTTCTTTTATATATTATAAAAAAAAAATGAAAAAATATTGTGCAAAAATACAGTGAATTCTAAATTGTGAACTTTAGCAATTTGTTAAGGAGCTTATTGTACTCGGAAAAAACGTTAAGGAGGGAAAAACTTCGGAATGTAACATTTGGAAAAAATTCCCCCCTTTAAATAATTAGTCAATAAATAAACCAGCCCTTGTTTCAAAGTAAGCTGTTACAGATGGTTATGGCGTAACAAATAAAGGGCCAAATAAATTGTCGCCCCGAGGAATATTTCACTGCGGTGTGTAGGAAGAGAAAACAAAAAACATTAGGAACAGACCAATGCATCTTTGAAAACGAGTCATATAATAAATATCTATATAGAGTTGAAATTTCATATATAAAAAAAATTTTTTTATTAGTGACCCATTTTTTCCCTCACTTCGGAGGGATACAATTTTTTTCTACTACTTATTTACAAATTCAAATTCAAAAAAATTATTTGCTCAATATGGCTATGCATAAGTTGTTGTAAATTTTAATCCTTTAGCCGCCAGAGTCGGATTTATCCGACAATAATTTTTTTTGTCCATTTCGCCAAAGCCGTATATGTACGACATATTTCTCTACTTGTATAATGTTTATTTTTAAATCATTGCTTTGTTTTTAAAAAAAAATCCGAGTCAAGGCTAACATTTTCTGAGGCTAGCAAAATTAGAAGAAAAGAAAGAAAGAAGAAAGAAAGAATTTTATTCACTGCACGCAACACAAAGACACAAACATAATACAAAAGCCACAAGACAGAAATTAATAAAAAAAAAACCAATAAAAGATGTGTCCTCGCCGGCAGTGAATCGGATACTGGCTCAGCATTGTGCTGAGATGCTGGACAAGCACCTGCAGCGCTCATTTTCAGCCAGCAGCTTTATAAATTACTTAGACATAGACAAATATGATTTAGATACCTATGTAAATAAATTTTAGTTTTTATAAATAATATAAAAACTAAAATTGTTATTACTATATATATACGTAAGATGTGTACGTAAGATATAATAGTAATGTAAAAGCTCGTTTCAAAATCAATTGTAACAAAAGAGTAAGAACAAAAAAGTTGTCTAAATAAAATTTTCTCTTCAGGTATGTAATATCAACACTACATAAATACTTTCCTATATCGGAATTCAGTATAATAAAAAGGGAACAACATATTTTTTGTGTTTACCGTTTTCTCACACTGCACGTAATCTTACATAGTTGATATATGTGTGGTTTTGTGAGAAATTGTAATACTTCTAACCCCAATATGTTTTATAACTTCTAAATTGTTATGCATAACACAAATGTGAATTTGCAAATCCATTTCATTCCTTGTTTTAGTCATATATTTCGAAGGTGAATCTATTTGGTATCACGGACCGATTTATTAATTTATTTAAATGATCCAAGATTACTTTAGCAACACACAATATGACAATTTATATATATTTGTTTCCAAAGATCAGTAGAGATTTTATAAATCGAAAAGAATTCATTATAATCATTATCATCTCAGCAGTATGAAGTTCACTGCCTCCCCCATAATTTTCCAAAAAAAAAAAAAAATTGTATGTGTCAGCTCCGACACACGACTGGAGTTTTTGCTGAAAATCCAGATAACGGGCATTTTTCATTTTTTATGCCTTAATTTGAGTTCAAACGGTTTTTCTAGCGATAATAAATTTTTCTTTCATTAGAAGCTGTAAGCATTTGGGCATCGAGCACGTAGTCCTTGCTCTCGAAACCGATTTCGATCCGTTGATGCCCAAAGTCCGATGCCCAAAGTCCGACATAACACACCGGTCTGTCCCCAGGCCGGTGGGTATCCATGATGTATTCGTCTTGTAAAAAAAAGGGTAAGTAAACCTTCGTCAGTTTTTCAAATTTACTCCTTTATCAAGTCTTAGACTCTTAGTACCTTTTGGAACGAAAGCACTAAGCATATAAATTGACAGACGTTTGGAAAGAAATTTTTGGCACGACTGATAAAATTGCCCTGGTGCAAGCAAATGTCGACTTTAAGGTGACGAACGTTTTCTTACCCCGACTGTACTTTTTTACTGAGCAGACGACTGACAGATGTTTGAAAAGAAATTTTCTCATGACTGGTAAAATTCAATATTAAAATCCAGTCTTTTAAAATTTACAAGTTTTAAAAGTAAATGAAAAAAATCGAGTTCAATTGAGCTTTAGCAATTTCAATTTGGACTCGCCTTAATAAGTCTGTCTATATGATGTCTAATTTTATTATCCGATGTCATTTTATCTTCCACAAAAGAAATCTCACCAAATTATTCCGATTATTTTCCTTCTTAATGCCTTCCATTTGTGTTAATGGAAACGGGTCGTAAATATTTTCTCTTGAGTTGTGCGTATAAATCTTGATTGGATAATCTTTATTTATTGTGGTTCAGCCCAGTTTAATACTGTACATCTGTACAATAACGCCATAAAGGACGATATTATTATATTTTCAAATTTCTAATTGAACTTCTTTCGTCAATGTGTTGCTTCCTTTTATATTTAAGATAAAATACTTAATTATTTGTATTTGCTGTAAAATGTCCAATAAATCTGGTTCAAGTAATCACGCCCTTTCAAAAGACCATGGAATAACAGTGAGTAAGGGATGCCACAACGTTTATTCCCTTATACTTTATCGAGTCAAGGATTATGATCTATTAAAAAGAACATACCTATACACTATGCAATTGAATGAAGCCTAAACCTAAGACCTTAAGGTCTAGGGCTTGCGTTGCACAGATATAAACTCACGTCCGTATGTTTGTTGTTAGTTTAGATGTTGGGTAAGGGGAGTCAGAGCCAATTTCCTATCTATACCCTACTAGAGTTGGTGGTACACTTGGATCCCTCCAGCCCATGTTCGTATTTATAGGATAAGTAATCAACTTGATGGGTGCCACGTAGAATTAAGGAAACATTAAAAGGATGTCATCTTTTTATGACATAAGTTAAGTTAATTGCTAAAAGTAGCAGGAATGCTGGCAATTAACTTAAAGAGACAAGAAACTTCTCGAAGATAGGCGACTCTCTTTACATATTAAAATAAATGATTATTATTATTATTATTATTATTATTATTAAATAATTACTATACAAACTCATTGGATTGAAGGGTTAAGCTCCTTTAAGCTCAATTGGTAGTAAGGTCAACCATACAAACGAATTTTTCAAAAATTGCCTCTGGTCTGTCCTGGATTTCACTTTCAGATCTTTGGTTGGTATCCATCCATAAAGCAAGCCCACACAGAAATCAGATTACGTGGCTCTGCACTGCTATGTTAAAATAGATTTATATTATTTTTTTACTTATATGGGAAAGATAATTTTGTCACACAAGAACAAGAAAGAATTGTTCGATCCTAGCATGACAAAGGGTATAAGAAAGATGAGGATAGAGGAATGGCCTCAGACATAGCTTATTGCTTACGCATACACAGATCAATGGTCAGACAACTTGTCAAATGGGTGGCCGTCAAACCAACCACTCCATTTTATGATTTGATAACCCTGTACCCTGTATACTCTGATGCTACTGTTTACGCTATATATACATGCTTCAAATCATACAATAAATCTAGCTTAGGCCCTTTTGGCAGGATTCCCAACATGCTTACTGCATTACCTCCTATATAGTAAAACTAATTTGATGATCGAGGCAATAGCTAGCCAGGATTATCGATCAAGCGCTTAAATAATAGTCCATTTGACTGGTTACTGGAAACCAAACTAGATTAATAAACTGTATTAACTATTTTTAATTATTATAGCAAGAAAGAAATTAAAAAAATTATGATAGCTTAGTATAAATCTTTTACCGAGTCTTGACATATCATATCAGAAAGTGGAGTAATCCACTTTAAATTCGTTTCCACTTATTCCATCACTGACATCACTAGTGTAAAAAACGACATCCCCGTTTTTATGAACTACAAAAAGATAAACATGCATATTAAAAATAGCAGCACATGTTAAAGTAGCTGACTCGGCGAACTTGATTCCGTCTCAAAATAAAAACTCGTTCCATACAAAAAGTACAATTTTATTTTATTTACATTTTTTTCTAGAATATTCCAGATATTTAAATAGTTATTTTGTTATTCGGGGCGGAAACAAACTCAACAAATCAAGGATCATGAAATCGGTCTAGCCGAACTCGAATTATTAAAGGTGTAACTCGACTAAAACCATAAAGCAAAGGTTTACCTGTGGTGTGTTTTTCTTTCGATAGGTACCAATCGATGCTTTAAAATACTTGAAAATCTTTTATATGTATATTGCTTTTTTATTTACATATAAGCTTTTGCCCGCAACTACGTCCGCGTAACAGTCGCGGCACCAGCTAGTTTATAATATTAAGTTAGGATTACAACCATACTGACACCTAGACTCAAATTGTCACAAATTTCATCTTTTTTACTTTCTTCAACTATTCTTTCTTTCATACTTAAGAATTTATAGAACTTTCTAAATATCAATTATTATTGATACTTACCCAAGTGAATGTCGGTAAAGACAATGTAATTGTTCCAAATATATATATGGGCATCCTCTGACTGAGCGCCATCTTGAATATTAGTATATGCTTTATATGACTTCGGTCGTATGTATACCATTTTTCAGTTATTGAGAGTTCTAATTTTTCGCACTAAAAACAAGTTCATTGTAAAAATAAATAAGCAGCAATCATTAATGATATTAGTGAATAAAATAATTTAAAACTATGTTTAGAACTGGCAAATCTTTTCTCTTTATAGTATTAGTAAGTATAGATAATAAACTTTCGCCTCAAAGATATTATATTAAGAAGGCATCAAATACGTTTTTATCATTCATAAAAGTTTTCTTATTAAGTAAAGATCGTCTGACAGACTGACGGTCCACTTGATGGTAGGTGGCTACCGTCGACTACAACACAAACAAGCACCGCCATAGGCACCGCTGCCGACCTTACTATGATTAAGGATAAGGATTAGGAAGCGACAAGAAAATGGGCTCTGGCAACCCTTACTTACTCATCGAAATACAAGAGCAGACATTCTGTTACTTCACGGTGTGTCTGCTCTTGTATTCTGTTCTGTTCTGTTCTGTTAGACATTCTGTTCTGTAAGGAGGTGTTGACTGACAAACAGACGAGCTGACTAACAGTGAACTGTCTATCTGAGACTACAAAATCTCGTTAAATTACCTCATTCTCCACTTGTTGTCCAAGTAAACAAAATATGAATACCATGAACACGTAACACGACTCATGAACATAATACTTCATAGTGTCAAATGAAAGTTTGTCCTGCAATGACATCAAAAACATTGATTTTATAGATAAGTCGATAGATGATATTACCTACCTATTACTCTCTACTTCTCTAACAGCCACAACTTTGCTAACACTTTTATTATTTTTTGTTTTTCAGCTTTTTCGGCGGTTTAAGTAATTTTTTGTTAAAAAGTTTTTTTTTATAATTTTTTGTGGCTATAATCTACTAATTACATGCTTAATTTTTGATTACTTTTTTTTATTGTAATACACAACTCGGCATTAAAATCTGTGTGAACAATAAATCACCCCTATTTTCCCACCCCTAAGGGTAGGAATTTTTTTTTCCAAATTTATATGGGACGAACTTCGACGTATACCATATCCAATAAAAAAAATTATCATTATGCGTGGTCATACATTACAATCAGTGAGTGAACAATCAATCATTACCTGTTTCCTACCCTTAGGGTTGGAATTTTTTTTCCAAATTTATATGGGACCATCTTCGGGGTATACCCTTTAGAATAAAAAAAAAAGAATTATCAAAATCGGACTACTCTATAAAAAGTTATGCATGACTGTATATATATATATATAAACGTCGAATTGAGAACCTCCTCCGTTTTTTGTATTTTAATTTTCGTCGGTTGAAAATTAGAAACGTTAAAAAAATTAAAAAAAAAACAAAATTTGTTCAGTAATCTCTGAAAATATTTTTCAGTAAAGTACATTTGGAAATATATATGAAATTTGTAAAAGTAATTTTACCTGATAATATTACATTTTACCTATTTCAAAGTAAACAGATTAAAAAGTATGCAAAATTTTAAAAAAATATAAGCTTTTCTTTAGCATTAACGACAATATGACTCACTCAATCAGAAAACCTTGTTGTTGGGAGATAATTTAAGTAACTTAAATATATATTTAATATAAAATCAATACAAATGCAATAAATAATAATGCCAACTAGTTTAATAATTTTATGAGTTAAACGCCTAAAAACGAAGCTAAAATACACGAGTTTTTTTAATGTTAATTTAGCAGTTTTAAATAAAATAGATTATGCAATCAATTTTATATTTCCAATAGCATTTATTAGGTACAAAAAAATAATCATTAGAATTGAAAAACGATGAGGTTTGTGTATGAATTTTATTAATAGGTTGAACATGATTAGGTTACCTATGTACTTACCGAAATTGCAATCTTGACAGAACACATGCAGACTAACATGATGGCGTCCATGATGAGGACAAAGTAGAATGGGCGACATATAATATTCAATTTATTGCTGAAACTAATCACATATAAACTGCAATATTAATTAATTGCAATATTAATTAATGGAGGACCGAAGATAAATAATAATATAACAATTTTTACAATAATATTAAGTAATGTATCAATTAAACATTATAACACTTTGGGCCTCTTTCACCAACTACAAGTAAAGTTTTGATTAGTTACTTTTAGAAATAATTTTATGTTTTATTAAATTATGCACTCGGTTTACTGCATCCTTCGATAGGCGAGTTTTATTTATTATTTTCTTTTTAATGTTTGGGACTTTTACAGTACAAACAAAGGTATAATTATCAGCTCCATCATTCCCGGTGACCAGTGAATTTAAATGGCTGTTAGTCCTACTTGACACTTTACTCAGAGATGGTGAAAGAGGCCCTTAGTTGCAAAATAGTTGCTTACTAATAATAAATCTGAAGAGTTTGTTTGGTTGTTTCAACACGCTAATCGGATTTAACAAGTTCTTTTTAAATTTGATAGCCCAAATTTTTAAGAAGATTATAGGCCTCTTTTCCTAAGAACATTATAGGTAAATTTAAAGACTCAGGATTCAGAATTCATAATGCTCAAAATAATCTCTAGATTTAGCTAGATAGACCTATATCAAAAGAGTTTTCTAGACAAATTATTGTTAATTTCACAGACCTCACTACCGTCTAATAGAATCGGTAGTAATTCGTTACACTATACTAAGTTTCATAAATAACATGCCATTATTTATTTGCTGTTCTTCGGTAAGAGTAAATTTAAATTTAATTTTTTTTAGTTTAAATTCTAAGTAGTCACTGCCGCTAGATGGGCTACGCAGTTTATTATCAACCTGCCAATACTAATTTTGAAACTCTTGAGACTAGAAATAGTAACGAGGATTCATGGAGTAAGAGTTATTTAAAAAAGGAGACAAAACAGTCCTCAAAAACTACAGACCGATGTCACCCTCAGTTATGTTTAGAAGTTGTTCTCGACACTCATAACAAATTGTCTCGCCCGAAAATTCGACAAGTTTCAGCCCCTAGAGCAGGTTTCGTTCCCTAGCCCCTAGATTTCGTTCGAGCTCTGCCGTTAGTGCCTCGAGATTTGGTCACTGCCGTTACTCGTAGATGGGCTTCCCAGTTTATGAATACAATTTGACCTGCCAATACAAATTTGAATGGTGCAGAAGTACCACAATTAAAGTGCAAAACTTACCGTTTTAATTTAATATAATGATCAACACACTGCGATAGAACTAAAGTGCAGTATTTTTGTCGTTCTTCTGGGTTATTTTTAACCATTTCTTCTACTAACTCATTCAAATTGAGAAGGATATGAGTTAGCAACTTCAACTGTCTTATTACTTGGCCTACTAGAAGAAATATTGTGCACTGTAGACTGGGGAAGGCTAAAAAATATAAAAAAATAAGAAATTCTAAATTTAGTTTCTGACCCAATATTATAAATGCGAATGTGATTTTCTTTCTTTATTTCTTTGTTCACTACTTTTTTACGCCTTAGGTTTTCAGCGAAAGTACTTTTCCCAAAGGGAGTCTGGCTGCTAAAAGCCAGCTAATTTCGAAGTTACTGAATTTATAGAAGCAAAAAAAATTGCAAAAAATCATAAACAACTCCCTATTTATTTATTTATTTATTTATTTATTTATTCATTATTCACACGTATTCACATACAAAATGATTAAAATGTCTGGAAACCATTACCGATTAGGTTTGTCTAGACATTTACAAGAAAACAAATCAATCCGGCCGAGCGAGGCATCGCCACGCTTTGTGCGTGTGCAACTCGCTACACAGGGCGTCCCATTCCATGCAGATTTATTATTTATTTAATACAGATATTTATTTAATTTAGGTAATGTTTTTTTAAGGTATACTTTATGTTTTTTTGTGTAATTTTATTTTTTAGATTGATAGGTAAATTATTAATGAGATGGGGAATTATATATTGCGAGGTTCTTTTGCCATACTCATTAGTACATTTTGGTTTATATAATAACCTATTGGTTACCTTTCTAGTGACTATTGTGTGACTTGTGACTACCTGAATTTCCTCGCGAAAGTACTGTTCCATGAGTAATGTATAGTCAACTTTTTTGTGAATAGGAATCACTCCACAGTACTTAAAGAGTCCCATGGGATTTTCACTATATTTATTTTTAATTTTCAAAGGTACTATTAATTTTAACAATCTATATTGGATGTTATATATTTGATCTAGGTACGTTTTATAAGTGCGGCCATAGCTACTCAACCCGTAGGACAATATGCTCTCAGCTAAGGCTTTATACATAGTCAACAATATGTCACCAGGCACCTTGTATTTAATTATATAAAATTTAGCTAATACTGCTCTAAGTTTATTACATACTTTATCTATGTGCTTCGCCCAATTAAACCTATTATCAATAACTAGACCCAAGTATTTGTGTTCAGCCACTTGCTCAATGTTTATACATGTGTTAGTACATTGTACATTTTTCGTGTGGAGACAAACATGACTATGGGCTACCACTTTAATTTCACCTGGATAATAATTATGACTAGACCGAACGTGTATGAGTTTTGTTTTGTCGGCATTGAGTACCAGCCCAGAGTCATGCGACCACTTACAAATTGCTGTGAAATCCATTTGTACCATATTTTGTGCGGCCAATGGATCTTCGTGGGCTGCCAACAAGCAGGTATCGTCAGCAAACTGATAAATTTTGCAGTGTTGGATGACATTAACAAGGTCATTCACGTACGTGAGGTAATGCAAAGGGCCAAGGACTGATCCTTGTGCTGTTCCTTCAGTAACGTTAACTATTTTACTGAGTGTTCCTGCAACTTTTACTTGGAAACAACGCTCGCTAAGGTAATCCTTACACCAATTCAATAATCTGCCCCTAATACCACTATTTTCTAGCCGTTCAATTAGAAGGTCATGCCGCAGTGTATCAAAGGCTTTTCCATAGTCTATAAAGACCAATAATACATGCTTTCTGGCGTTCAGATAACTGTTTACCTCATCCGTGAAACGGGACAACAATTGCGTTGTACTTTTTTTAGCCTGGAACCCATACTGCTGGCTAGAAAGGATGCCATTGTTTGAGTAAAAATGTTGAATTTTGTTACACACATACTTTTCAACAATCTTGTCTAGAACGGGTAAGATTGTAATAGGGCGATACATTGCGCAATCACGTGCGCTGCCACTCTTATAAATGGGACGAACAATACCAGTTTTCAGATCTTTGGGGTAGCGTCCCATCGCAATACTGGTATTTATGAACCGTGTAATAGCACCTACAATTCTATCTGATAACCTCACTATATCTATCGCTCGAATGCCATCAGCTCCTGGTGCTTTGTTAGGATTAATACGTTTAATAATTTTGTAAATATCGCCTTTTTTTGCAACCGGAAAAAAAATTGATTTATCTACTGGCTTTTCATAACTGTTTTTGTCCATTAAATTACTTGTGCAATTAGGAATAATCGATTTAACATTATACTGGAATTGATTTGCGAAATTATCAGCCAATTTTTCAGTGTCTTTCTCATCAAACGCCTTCGTGATAAAATCATCAATTGTGTTCACCATTTTACCTGAAATTTTATTAATTATTTGCCATAGTTTCTTAGGATAACATTTTGAATTATTAATTTCTGTCCTGATTTCTTTTTTCTTATTTTTATATATAATTTTATTAACTTTATTTCTTATTTTGTTATATTTAGCTCTTAGTTCTTTATTACTAGTGTCTTTCAGCCATTTTGAAAATAAGTTGTCCCGTTTTTTAATTATTTTTGAAACATTTTTATTGACCCATTTAAATACATTGCGTTTTGAGTTACTGATTTTATGTAGGCATTTAGATTTATCATAGCATTCATCAAACCGTTGCTTAATAAATTTATATATCTCATCGGGACACTCCATAGATAAAGTTAGGTCCCAGTTCACTTTGTCCAATAATTCTTTAATTTTATTATTATCAATCCGAGTTACATAAATAGGGACACCCCGTACATGCGAGTTACTCACCAATGTCGCAACCGTAACCTTATGATCCGCCAGTACGGTGCAAAGCGCGGCGGTGTACACGTCTCTCATGCGGGATCGTACAAAAATGTGATCAATACAACTTTTAGTTATTAGTTCATTAACTGTTTCAATTCTAGTGTAACTTTTGATACCGCATGAGAGGCCGTGCCCGCTCATTATGTCAGTGTATGATTTTTTGACCGGATTTGTTATTTTCAAATTAATATTTATGTCGCCCAGAAAAACCAAGTCAGTGTCTGCAAACCTGTCCAACATTCTGTCTAACTCACACATGAAATGATGTTTACTACAATTGGGTGGCCTATACACCGCACACAATCCTATAGAATACGAAGTTGTAGTTATAGTGCCAAGTAGACATTCATGGTGTTGTGAGGTAGCTTTCAATTTAACAAATTTATGGCTGTTTTTAATGTAAACAATTATACCGCCACCTCTTTTATAATTTCTTAACTCTGTAAACATTGTGTAGCCTTGTAAATTATACAGGGATTTGACATTATCTGAAATATTAACTTCAGTTACTACTAAACAATCGATTGATGATTTGGAAATATGAATAAGGTGTTCTATTTTCGAGAAATTCTTGATTAACGATCTTACATTTACGTGCAAAAATGTTAAATTATGATTATTACTAGGAATTTTATTTTGAAAATTTGTGATATCTATACAATCAAATAGTTCTGTAATATTAGAATTATTATCTATATAATCCATAATAATTAAGTTTAGATATAAGTTAAATATTTAGTTACAAAAATAAAAACATTTATATATAATAATTAAATGCTAATTAGGGAATATTAATCTTATTTTTGATTTGACATTAAATTTTGGATATCACTCTTAGCTCTAATTTTATATATCTTAGAGTTATCATTCTTACGTGCTAAGATTTTACCATCTTTAAACCAGACATATTTAAAAGCATCCTTCATCTCCTGCTTAGCCTGCCACAGTAAATTTTTATGATATGTAGACAGCGCCTCTCTAACATAAATTTTTTCACTTGCTTGGGAACCACATAATTTTGGCAGGATGTCCCCTGCAGTGACATCAGAACTGCGGGCATTAAGTATCAGTTTCTGCTTAGATGATTCATGACGCACACGGACTTGTACTGCCCCATATCCATTCCGTCTTGGGGGTAGCGTTTTGATGGATAATACGTCTTCCTTCCGTCCTCCGATCTTTGCGAATACAACCTCCACGACTTTAGGAATATCTATGTCTTTCACGTCAGGAATGCCTGAAATTTCTACTTGATCCGCCAGCAGTTGCTGTTCCAATTCATAACTACGTTGTTCCAGAGATTCAATCTTCACAAGGTACGATCTGTTTTGATTGTCCAGGTAGATAATTTTCTTTTCCATTTCCTTTACTTTGCCGGTTAATGCATCCAAGGATTCTGAAAATTCATCCACCTTTTCGCTGCAATATTGTAACGACGTAGAAACAGCTCGTATCTCTTGCGTGATAATATTTCTCACTTCTTTTCTTAGGTCCTGTAATAATTGTTTTACATCAAATGAGGCTTCCTGGAACATGTCATCATCATCATCTTTATCTTCACAGTCAGCTAGCGTTACAAAAGACCTTCTGCGAGACGAGTTTAGATTACAGTCGTTACACGTCCACTCGAGATTTTCGGCGGCTTTTAGGGCACCAAGCTGTTTGGTACTTAAACCGGAACACTCCGTGCTTGCGTGCACTATTTTTTGACAACGGCTACATTCCAAAATTGTAGTTTTCTTATTTATTAACTTATTACAGCTATTACACTTAACCATGATGCGGGTAGATCTAATACAGTCTATTATAAGATTTGCTGTTTTCTAGTTATTGACGTCTTAGCATCACCAAATGTCCTAGATAACACTGTTACTTAGAGATACTGGCTAAACTTATCCAATTACACAAAAATAACACACAAATTGTCAATAATATAACTATAAACAATTTTAAATTTGTGGCGCGAATTGCATTGTTGCACAATTACCGTCGAAAATGATTTTTTATAAATTCTGATTTATAAAAATGAACGCATTCTGATTTTTTATAAATTCTTAACTCTTTTATGTAATTTTAAAATTAAAAATATTAGCCTTAGAAACAATTTGAAAATTAGCAAATAATGCTGGTAGTGTAAGTATAATGCTGGTTTAATAGTGTATCTAAGTAAAATATTTTGGCAGAGTAGTGATATGGGAAGTGAAAAAATATTTACCAACACAACACAAGTATCCAGCATACGCGTGGAATAAAAAAGAGGCGACGTATATTTTGAAATCCTCCAAACTCCACGGAAACCACATATCGAACGCTGAAATAATTATTACTATTTAATAATCGATCGATTTCTTTAAAAAAATCTCAAAAAAATAAAAATTAACATCTACACATGTTATAAAATAATGTTGGTGTCCGCCTCTGTCTGTTTTCACCAATTTCTCCTAAACCACCAACTATTTTTGTTTTCACATATGGATAGAGGGAAAAACTAATAATTTTGTGTACTTATATAACTAAAAAAAAAATGCCTGTGTGTGAAGGCGAGGGTGGGTACCTAGTTACTTATAAAACGCCCAGAAATAAACTTTAAACATAAATATAACATTCATTTGATAATTGAACTAATTGACGATGTATGTGACTTAATATTTAACCAAAAATTACCCAAAAGGCGCAAAGTTTTGTCTTCGTTTACAATCATTATGTAAATAGGACTTAGCATGTACAGGGTGACGCACAAAAATACACTTCCCATGTACG
The DNA here is from genome assembly GCA_944738685.1 of Synanthedon myopaeformis. Taxonomy (NCBI): domain Eukaryota; kingdom Metazoa; phylum Arthropoda; class Insecta; order Lepidoptera; family Sesiidae; genus Synanthedon; species Synanthedon myopaeformis. The sequence continues at coordinate 1,899,461 of OX122938.1, read as the reverse complement.
TTTTCAACATCACCCTTGACACCGTCAACAATTTCTCCTGTGACCCAATAACCATCGCCTTGAGCTCATACAATTTTGTCCCTCGCTCCAAACTCAGTACGTGACCAATTAAAGGCATCTCGACCATCCCGTCCTTGAAAGCCATTTCATTTAAGAACATGCGAAACTCGTGTCGGAACTGCAAACAAACTCCGAACGATATCAACATTATCACCCCGGTCGCCCACACACAAGCACTCTGTATCAATAATTCCAAATTTGAAAAGTGTTCAATTACAAAGCTGCTTGTAAATATAAAGGTCAGAAACGCAATAAAAACGTTGAAGATTTGCTTAGTCAGCAATATTTTAGTGTTCCATTGAAATTCAGCGAAGAATGGGATACCGGCCAATGAGAGGACGCAATGGAACGTTCTGAACGTCTCTTCCATGGTGAGAAAAGGGGAAGAGTGATTTATGAAATTGACATGCCTTTTAAGGTGTATAAAGTGATACAATCGTATACACAAGTGTGTACTTTTTTACTGTATATGTGTACACAGTTATTTTTGAAGTCAAAACTTCTTAGGGCGAGTTTTGCTGACCAGTAAATGTAAGTGAACCGTCACGCTCATCCTATCTTCATCCAGAAAAACGTGTTGTATCAACGGTATCAAGGCTGCAGAAAAGGACATAGCGTACCTTCCATCCGGAAAAAAAGTACTGTTCCAAAGGGACCATTTAAAAATTAAAATAATAAAATTCAATACCTAAACATATTATTATTATATGAGCAATAAAGATTGCACAAATGTTGCACAGACGCAGTCGCGGCGAAATAATAGTTATTAATTTTTAAAATTCTTTTTTTTTTTTTCATTGTTAGCATGCAAAAATAACATTTAAGATTGCGACAGTATCTATCACTGTGATCATTTTATAAGGGTATACAGTAAAAAAGCGGTAAAATGAAAAATGGTCGAAGGTGTCAAGCGTGTGAAGCGTCATAAATACTTGAGTGACAGGCCCTTTGATATATTTCATGTGACATACAGAGACTATTTGATGATCACCTTGTTTTCTTTTGAACACTTCCTTTTCATTTTTTTTTATTGTAACCTCGATTCAAAAATTAAATGGTTGTTAAATTACCCTAAGCCCCCTCTTTCACCATGTGTCAAGTAGGCTAACCGCCATTTAAGTCACCGGTAACCGGGAATGATGGAGCTTATATACCTTTGTTTGTACGGTAAAAGTCCCAAACATTAATAAGAAAATAATTTAAAAAAAATCGCTTATCGAAGGATGCAGTAAACTGAGTGCATAATTTAATAAAACATAAAATTATTTCTAAAAGTAACTAGTCAACACTTTACTTTTAGTTGGTGAAAGAGGCCCTAAGTCTGATAAAACACTTAGTTTCGCAGTGATTTAGGCAGCCCGACTGGCGCTAGTAAAAAACCCTTTACAGAAGGCCACTGTGAATATTTCGGTGAGATTTCGATATTCGGTATTTCGCTAAAGGATGCCAGAGTCAATTTCCCTAATCCTTCCTAATTCCATATATTTAATCATATTAAGATCTGTAGCGCACTTGCGTGCTGACCATACTAACCATAGTAAGACAGTAGTGACATTAATGATTAAGAATTATGAAGGGATAGGGTAGAGGAGGGGGGGGGAGTATCCCTTACTCACTCACCAAAACACAACAGCATACATGCAGTTATTTCACGGTGGTCTTCTGCAAAGGGGTGGTTACTGCCGCCAGACGGGTTGCCCTAATTACTGCGAAATGTAACGTACCCTGCAAATACTTGCCAAATGAAATCAGAGCCAACTTTGAAAAGTTCTTTTCTAAAGTTGACCAGGGAATGGATTCCAGGGATTTTTTTTTTAAATAAAATTTGAAGTGAAAATTTACTTTTTGAAACAAATTTTCAACACATATTACTTATATAATATATTCGTACCTCCTCATAATAAAATCCCGTTCCATACAAAATGTAGGATGAGAAAATTAATTTTATTCACTTTTTTTTTTCATGAATATATCAGATGGTTTAAAAGTTCTTCTGTTATTCAGAGACAAATTAAACAAATAAAAAATCATAAAATTTGCAAGGGCTCATCTAAAAAGAAACATAAAAAAATTCAAGGCTTTGACAAAAATATAAGTGCAAAAAGATTGACTAAATGTTTCAACGCCAAAGCAATTGGGTCGCGAGTGAAGTCGCGAGCAAAAGCTAGCTAGTTATTAATATAATTCATAAACTTCGCAAACAACAACAAAATAACAAGGAAATAGCCTAAATGTACAAAAGAACACGAAACAATTTTCCCAAAGAAATAATGAAGCCCTCGGGCAAGGATAGATATCAGCGTAATTAATAAATTCCTACATTCGATGGATTTTCTTTTATCTTAGAAATGTTTTTTAAAGAAAATTCTTCATAAAATATAGAAGTAATAATGAGGAACCCCTAACGACTGGGAAATAACAAGAACGATGTAATCGTAACTTGCGCTCTACTTACAATACCATCAAAATTTAATCAAGATTTTATGGATTATGGTAAAATACGAAATAATCAGAAAATATTTTCCATTTATTTCTAAGTTAGTTAAAATTATGTCAGCTAAAACCATCTCAGTTTGTGCTGGGATGGTTACCATCTGCTAATCAATATCTTTCAATCACATCAAATAAAAAAGTCAAATTCATCGGTACATTGATGACATAAATGTGCAATCTTTATAATTAAACGTATTCAAAATGTCCGAACATTTAAACATCAAAGGGCGATAATTAAATTAATATTCACAAACGGATTTATAAAGTAATTAATTTAATAGCAGTTTCGTATTAACACATTGACACATTGCGCATATATACCTCTTGTTTTCATTTTTACAGAGATTTCAGATCTTCATCCAACAGATTTCAAAAACATTGCGAAATTGGTTAAAATATAACCATTTTTTTTCAACATATTGTATATCAAAAATGCATTGGTGTGAGTACTGTGAACGTGCCAACTTCAGTTAACTCATCTATAAGTAGCACCATTGTTGGTCACTGACTCATGGTGCCAGTAATGAACAATTGCATAGTAAGTTAGTATAATAATTTCCAAAATTATGGCGTTTTTATTTCCCTTTAAGATATTCATCACTTTCGACTCCGCCGGGAATCGGACCCAGGGCCCCTGAGATGTTAGACAAGCACCCTTACCACTTGTTGAGGATGCCAACCCCAGCCACAATTAATTGTTTTTGCCTGCTTCTGTTATGTATTCTGTGTGTTTACTTATATATTCCATGCGTTTACTTATATGTTCTGTGTGTTTCGGTTATATATTCTGTGTGTATATTTCTTATAATAAAGATGTCCTGTGGGAGGCGGGGTGGCACTGCGCATGCGTCGGCGGCTGCGCGCAGCCAATGAGCGCGGCCCACTATCGACTCACACGCCACCTAGCGTTTTTATTGTGGCATGGATCGATCGACATTCGTACGGTTCAATGTTTACTCTCTTGTCGTCTTGTCTGTTTCCAAGCAATAAGCAAGTGTGCTAGCCATCACGCCTCCCGGAACAAAACATACAAAAGTATTTTTTCTTTGAACCACCACTGTCGCCAACACCACTCATCCAACAGGTATTTTTCGAATAAAACAACTTTCTCATAAATTTATTCATTTATTCAATTCGTGTTAGTTTATTCCATCACTGACATCACTAGTGTAAAAAACGACATCCCCGTTTTTATGAACTAAAAAAATATTAACATGCATATTAAATAAAAATTACAAAATAACCCTTGCTAACCTACGCAGACTACTTGATGATGCAGCATCAAGTCAAGGTTACAATGTTATGAAAATATCACCGAAGTAACAGTGTACCTAATCGAACATGTGGTAGTGAAATCCCTTTGCCAACTAGGAAATGGACTTCATAAATTTTATAGCTAAGAACAGTCCACCCGTTTAGGAGCTACAATGCCACAGACAGACACACAGATTATTTCAATTGATTTATTTCCATTTTTTTTTTTGTACATAATCTATTTTTTTGTACATAATCTATATCGATGTGGTATCTACATATAAATTTTAGTCTGTGCATTAGATGATCCGTAGAACGGAGTTAGTCCAAACAATTCTACTATTAGTACTACGAAAGTACTGTTTGGACAAAAAAATCCAAGTAGTTCTACTGCACAGTATGACAGATTGGACTCGAATAATTTTAATGGAACATGTCCACTGTTCTTATATCATACTGTGCAATAGAACTAGTTGGGTTTTTTTTTGTCCAAACAGTTCTATCGTAGAACAAATAGTAGAACTGTTTGGACTAACCCGCGGAATGTCACTATTGAGTCGCCCGTATGACAAATTATGATATTTTTTTTCTGTGGACTATAGAGGGTGGCGGTAAAGAGGACCGACTTTATGTATTTAAAAAGTGGTCCCAGAACACCAGTAAATTAAGATGGCGCTAGTGTAGCATTGATGAGTAAATTAGACAAAGACAGACAGAGTCGGTACTCCTTACCTATCCTCCGTAATATGGACTTTACTGACAAGAAATTCGTAACTTGATAGTCATGCAAATGTCAAAAGGGAAATGGTTTGACCGAATATAAGTTTGATACTTACCCAAGTGAATGTCTGTAAAGACAATGTAATTGTTCCAAATATATATATGGGCATGCTCTGACTGAGCGCCATCTTGAATATTAGAACATGCTTTATATAATTTTGGTCGAATACATACCATTTTTCAGTTATTGAAAGTTCTAATTTTTCGCACTAAAAACAATATCGTTGTGGAAATAAATATACACCAATTTTATTATTTAGTTTATAAAAGTATTTTATTTTTATATTATTTTTATTCAGAACTATTGAAGACGTGAGTGGATGAAGGTGATAAGTCGCTTAATTTCAATTTTGAATAAATCGAGGTAAGTTACCACGGAACTGATTTTTCTACAAAATTATGATACAAAGTTGTGTAAATAACCTAAAATATTAATGGTATGATAGCAATTAACAAAAATAAACTCTTCTGCACTTTTTGCTTTTTAAAATTAACTGTACATAACACCTTTTTCAAGTTTCTATTTTTCAAAACATGTCTTAAATCGACGATCTTAGGGTCTGTAATCATTTATATGGACATATTACCTTCATCAACAAAAAAAAATGAAAAAAACCCAAAAATGCGACATATCACCTTCATCCTTCAATTTGTAAAATTAAAATTTAGTTGAAAATAGTTGTAAAAAAGTGACGATTGTTGCAAGAGAGATTTGTATTTTTGTATTCCCTTTTTTTTAACGTTGGGAAATCCTCTTGGATACCCGTCAGTAGGGGACACTGCGAGGTTATGTCAGATTTATACTGGCTATACTACAACCCAACAACTTTCTAGCGCGGCCGTTGATGGGGCGGGGAGGGCTACGCACTCTGTCAGAACCTCGGCGTACCCGAAAGTGGAGGTACGCCAGCCATCTCGGAGGACCTTACTACCGCCCGGTCCCGGTCAAGGGTGCCTGCCTAACAATGTACTCTGAAACTATAAATTAATTAATACAATTACCTCATTCTGAACTTGTTGTCCAAGGAAACAAAATATGAATACCATAAACACGAAAATAGACTCGTGTACATAATATTTCATAGTCTCAAATGAAAATTTGTCCTGAAATCACATTATACACATTGATTTTATAAATAAGTCGATAGATGATTTAAACAATATTACCTACATACTCTCTACTACCCTAAGGATCATAATTTCACTAACACTATATAGTACCTTACTAATTTAATAATTAACTAGCGCTGTTTATTGTTTAACTGTTCAGTTACTCGTTTAACTAGTAACTTATTAATTTTACTAAGACAAAGTACAAATGAGAAACTCTATATATATTTTTCTTATTACCTGATAATATTACATTTTACCTATTTTAAAAGTACATAATAAATTCAAAATAAGCAAAATTTAAGAGAGAGCTCTGTGATATTAATGACAATATGACAATAACTTGAATATTAATTTAACAAAAAAAAAACACTACAAAGAAGAAGAGTACTTATCATCGTATAGCTATCATTGGCGTTAAATCTGGTGTGTTTTGGCTTGTTAAAATAAACATATGGCTGAAATCAAAGCCAAAATATACGATTTTTTGATGTTAATTAACTTAAGTAACTTTAAAATTAAAATCAAAATATTTTTTGCAATCTATTTCAAATATGCAATTGAATTTATTAGATTTATTGCCATTTATCCAATGGCATTTATTAAATCCCACTGCTACATGATCAGTTTGATGTATGAATTAATGTTGTTCAAACCTGTATTTAATCATGTCCCATCTACATTTTATCAATTAAATTAATTTAATCAATTACCTACATGTATTTAATCATTTTGACGACCCGTTGGATGAGTGGATTGCCTAACGTCTCAGGGGTCCCGAGTTCGATTTCCGGCGGGGTCTACTTTGGAAATGAACTTTTCAAAGTTGGCTCTCGTCTGAATTGTGAAATTAGTGTCAGGGCACACTGCGTTTCGCAGTCATTTGGGCAACCCGTCTGCCGGCAGTAACCACCCCCTTACAGAAGACCACCGTGAAATAACATCATATGTGCTGTTTTGTTTCGGTGAGTGAGTAAGGGATGCCAGAGCCCATACCCCATCCTGTCCTTATCCCTTATCCTTAATCTTTCTATGGTCGGCAGCGCATTTGCAAAACCTGTGGCGTTGCTTGCGTTATATGCGACGGCAGTTACCTACCACCAAGTGGCCCGTCAGCCTGTCTGTTGACCTTAACATAAATAAAAACGTAGGGACTTACCGAAATTGCAATCTTGACAGAACACATACAGACTAACACAGTGGCGTCGATAATGAGAGCAAGATAGAATGGGCGACATATATTATTTAATTTATTGCTGAAACTAATAACATGACACATATTAATTAATTTGAATCAATAATTAATGGTGGAAGGCAGTAGAAAATAATTATGGTATATAGAAATCAAAGAGTACACTTATTTAAAATTCATGCTAATTATCTATACTTATTTATTTACATAATAAAACATAAGTTTGTTTAATTAATTGAACTGATTTTAAATTTATTTTTTCACCACAAAATACCGAGAAGAGCCGAGTTGTGAAAGTTTATATCGATGGCCCCCTCACGTGCAAGAGTAAAATGACAACTTTTTAAACTTAAATAACGCTAATTTTAATAGACATGAGGTACATGTAATGTATCATGAATTCATGAATATCATGAATTTATTAAAAATTATAACCGCCTTTCAAGGAATTAATGAAAAAGATTTAATTTTTTAATCTTATGAAACTCCTGAGACTAGAAATAGTAATGATCATAATAAGTCATGGAATAAGAGTTATTTAAAAAAGGAGTCAAAACAGTCCTCAAGAACTACAGACCGATCTCACCCTCAGTTATTTTTAGAAATTGTTCTCGACACTCATAATCAATCGTGTCGTTTCAGCCTCTAGACCATGTCGGATTTCGTACGAGCCCTGCCGTTAGTGCCTCGAGATTTAGTCACTGCCGTTAGATGAGCTGCCCAGTTAATGAATACAATTTTACCTACCAATACAAATTTGAATGGTGCAGAAGTACCACATTAAAGTGCAAAACTTACCGTTTTAATTTAATATAATGATCAACACACTGCGATAGAACTAAAGTGCAGTATTTTTGTCGTTCTTCTGGGTTATTTATAACCATTTCTTCTACTAGAACATTCATATTGAGAAGAATATGAGTAAGCAACTTCAGTTGTCTGATTACTTGGCTTACCAGTAGAAATATTGTGCACTGTAGACAGGGGAGAGCTAAAAAATATGTAAACCAATAATAACTTGTAAGTACAGTTTCCATCCTAGGAATGTTAGGGATACAGAAAAGGACATATAGTACCTTTCAGCCCAGAAAAAAGTACTGTTCCCAATGAATCATCTAAAATAGTATGGACTAATATTGAAAAAATATTTACCAACACAACACAAGTATCCAGCATAAGCGTGGAATACAAAAGAGGCGACGTATACTTCGAAATTCTCCAAACTCCACGGAAACCACATATCGAACGCTGAAATAATAATAATTATTTATTACTATTTCGAATAATCATAATCAATTTCTCAAGAAAAACGATAAAAGAAAAATTAATGTTTCCGGTACATTACAACCTAATCCCAAATTGCCGAAATGTGAATAGACCTGAATTCCTTAGACTGCGACTAGTTATCCGCGAAGATATGTGAAACTAGATTATATATACAAAATAACCATATAAATAATCTTAATCATAACTTCCTACCATTTTTTTTTTCTAAATCACATAGTTAAAATTTATCTAAAAAAGTACCCAAAAGTCGCTGTGTTTTGTCTTCGCCGACAGCCATTATGTAAATAGGACTTAGTAGATATATGGTGACGCAAAAAAATATGCTTCCCGTGTACGTTTTCAACAATAGCCTTGACAACGTTAAAAATTTATCCTGAGACCCAATAACCATCGTCTTAAGCTCATACAATTTTGTCCCTCGCTCCAAACTCAGTACGTGACCAATTAGAGGCATCTCGACCATCGCGTCCTTGAAGCCCATTTCATTTAGGAACATGCGAAACTTGGCTCTAAACATCAAACAAACTCCGAACGATATCAACATTAACACCCCGGTCGCCCACACACAAGCACCCTGTATCATTGATTCCAAATCTGAAATGTGTTCGATTACAAAGCCGCTACAAAATAAAAAGGTCAGAAACGCAACAATAACATTGAAAATTTGCATCGTTAGCCATATTTTAGAATCCCATTGAAATTTAGCGAAGAATGGAATACCAGCCAATGACAGGACGCGATGGTAAGCTCTGAACGTCTCTTCCATGGCGAGAAAAAGGGACGAGTGATTTATGAAATCGACATGCCTTGTAAAAAGGTGTATAAAGCGATACAGTTGCATACACAAGTGCATACATGAATTTTCTTTATATTGCAAGTACTATAATTATGTACAAAGTTATTTTTGAAGTGAAATCTTCTTTAGGCGCGTTTTGCCTCAGAAACGTACCACACGCCAATTTTTATTTGTTTATGTAAAAGTCAGGCTGACAAAAATATTCGTATATGCTCCATCATTCCCGGTGACCGGTGACTTTAAATGGCGGTTAGCCTACTTGACACTTTACTCAAGAATTAATTTAGGCAACGATAACATTTAAGTTTGCGACATTATGTGTCACTGTGATAATTTTATAAGGGTGTGCAGTAAAATAAGCGGTAAAATGAAAAATGGTTGAAGGTGTCAAGCGTGTGAAGCGCCATAAATACTTTAGTGACAGGCACATTGATATATTTCATGTGACATACAGACTATTTGATAAGCAATTTGTATTCTTTTGAAGGCTTTCTTTTATTTTTTTTATTTTAACCTCGATTCGAAAATAAATTATTCATAGTTCATTAAGTTAACGAAGTCTGATAAAACAATTAGTTTCGCAATAATTTGGGAGCCCATCTGACCACTGTATGGGATGGTCCCTTACAGAAATCCATTAAAACAAGTGATGTGTTTCGGTAAGTGAGTAAAAGATGTCAGAACCCATTTCCTAAACTCATACTAATCATACCTATAATACCATCACATTTAATAAAGATTTTTATAGGCATCAAAATCTTGATTTGATTGACATCAAAATCTATTTTTTGATGCATTAACAGTCAACGGAAAAATCAAATATACAGACAAAACTAAGTGAAACTTTCATAACGAACAATCCTGTCAGAATAATCCACAAAAAGTGGCTGGTCAAAAAAGTCGTACAGCAAAGGTCAAAAATGAGTGAAGGAAATCTTTATAGGAGGCATTTGTCAGAAGATAATAATAATTAAATAACGATCGCTTGCCGATTTATAAAAAAATAAACTAAATTCAGGCATTAATTTTAAGTATGAATATAAAAATCAACAATATGTGAAGGCTTCTTATTTTATTTTTTATTTTTATTTGAAGGATTTTGGAGGAGGCCTTTACCTAACAGTAAAAAAAAAGAACATCAATCCATTCAACTTTAAGCTTACTAACTCATAAATCTACCTTATAATATATTATGATTACTAATATTTACATGTACTTAACTTTCGTAAGAAATAAAAGGCTTTTTCATTTTTATTTTATTTTATTATTTATTATTTGTAAGATTATTATAAATTTTTTATTGTCAAAATTCTAAATTTCTAAATTTCTAAAGTATCAGAAAGTAATAATGATATATAATCATGATACAAAGAAAAATGGGGAGACTTTCAGAACGAAAAATAAATTATTGAAAGAATTGTCAGCAACCAATCAGTGCCACATTGTAATAAATAAATAATTAAAGACGTGCAATCTAGCCTAGCGGTCATCACTGTGGGTTTATGGTGTGTAATAACCATGAAAGTCGATATTTTTATTTTAAAAAATTGTGTAATAAATTTAATTGGTAAACAAACACCCCTAGTATTAGGCCTTTTGCCGAATTATGCTTTATTACTACGATTACTACGATTATTATCCATTTATTGTTCATAAAGATTACAAATATAGGTATATAACATTCGATGGTGACTACACAGGGATTTTTTTTGTTTAATCTTGAAATGTGGCAGGCATGCGGACGGATCAAAAACTAGAAAAAACCGTGAACTATATAGCTACCTGCGCCCGGCTACGAATGACAACATTTTTTCTGTAAATTAAAGAAATGCACACTTATATGCACAAATCTTCCTCAATGATTGCTCATTATTTTGGCATGTTTATTTAGAATCACCGTCATCGTCAACCCGTGTTTCTCCACTCCTGGATGTAGGCCTCTCCCTAAGCTCGCCACCACACAAGGTTATTTAGAATAGAATACTTATAATACAAGAATAAGAGCCCATATAATAAAAAGGCACATATTTCTAGATGCTGGAATGTCCCTCACAAACTGATAGTAAAATTCAGGTCATGATTATATGCAACTAGCTGTTGCACGCGACTTCGCCTGTGTAACTTTATAAAATAAAGCCTATGTTACTCGCTGATAATGTAGCTTTCTATAGGTGAAAGAATTTTCAAAATCGGTTCAGTACTTTTTGAGTTTATTCATTTAAAACATACAAAACTTCTCCCTTTAGCAGCAGTGGACATTTGAAAGTAATATTGTCAACATTAAGATGTATTATACCCATATACTATATTATATTAGACAAATCGCATCAGGTTATGGCATGTTTATTTACGACAGTGCCCGGCACCAGGTCGTCTCAACACCCTTCGTCAGTCATACGCAAACATCATAAATCTCTTTCCATTGAGCTTTCATTATTTTTCACCCCTCACTCTATATAACTGTGAACATTCGCCATCCACCAATGATTTATTGCTATTCAATTATTAATAAATTTACTTTGTTTTTGTTATCTTATACTTATAAGCTTCTTTGAATTAAAAAACAATAATTATAGGTATAGGTACAAAAGGTTTGTCACCTTAAAGTCGACAAGCTTGCCAAAATTTCATTTCCAACGTCTGTCAGGTATGTGCTTTGTGTTTTAGTTTCAAAAGGTACTGCGAATATATGACTTGATAGAGAAATGAATTTGAAAATTGAAGAAACTTTTCGCACCCCGTCTGTACATACATAGTAAACCATATTAAATCAAATTGTTTATGCCAATTTAGTCCTCGTAGATATGGCTAATATTCGCTGTTATGCGTTTAAAAATAGATTTCTAACAAAAAATTTATTAGCAATTACGAGTATATAAATATTTTAAGGTAAATAAGTCTCCCTAAACGACGTTCTATAAAAAAAAACGAATGAGAAAAATATATAGTAACAGTGTGAATAAACTCGACTTTGAGACAAATATGTACACTGATGGGTATTTAACACAATCATTTGGCGAGCCGATACGTTTTTAGAACTATTATGCGTTTGGCTAGAGCCCAAAGAGGTCAAAATTGACGCGCAAACTGAATTAACAACAAAAACACGGGGGAAATGCGAAAATATTTTTATAGTGCAACATTTTCCGTCCAACCCCCTGTTGTGACAAGCTGAGTACATGGAGCACAGACGAGGCACACTTGGCAATACCATGGACACACTGGAAATAAAAATATTACGCCAACAATTTGTATTTATTGGTGATGTTATATAGAGTTGTTAGAGAGAAAATTTTCTGAATATTTGTGGAAGTAAAATCAAAATTGTCACACGAATGCGTTATGTTATGCGTTATAGTTACGTTCTATTTTTTTGAATATTTTAGATTATCTGTAGTTTCAGAGATATTGCGCCATCTACACAATATTTTTTAAAAAAGAACAATGTTGTTCTTTCGGCGTGTTCGAATTGTGAAAATTTAAATGTATTTTATAATCGTTCGTAATGAGTAAACTCTAGTCGTGCGTCGAAACTGACACACATTTATTTTTTTTATTTTTTTTATTTCAATAATTTATACTTTAGTTTGTAAATTATGTACTTTAAAACAATAAATAATCCAACATATTATCTTGTTTATCTATTTACTTTATTTATTGTTTATTTATCTATAATATTATGCAGATCGGTAAAGGCAAGATGATACTATACTTCTTTTATTTGTTTTTTTAACCGATTTTTAGTGCCTATTAATAATAATAATATTCCTAGTAATTATTTGTTGGAATATTTATTGAAATCACCTAAACAATTTATTATAAGTTAACAATTGGCCTTTGTATGGCACTAAATATGGCACAGTAGCGATTAATATGCAGACAACCCATCCTGCTTGCGATCATAATATAATATTAGTCATTTAAATTTCCGAATATAGTTATATGTAAATTTTATTTAACGGTGTGCGTCTTATACATAATTATTTCAGGGACAATATCTAAATTATATTGTGAGTCATATCAAAATCTGTAAATCGGAATTAATAGTCAAACACTGATTTGTTTTTATACTACATATTTAATAAATACGAATATTAAATTTAATAAATACGCACTCGTTTTATTATACTTTATATTTAAAGTAATCATTATTTATTTTATATTATTAACATATAAAAATTTATAGTTCGCGCGATCATCTCTATATAGATACAATCTTGCGTTTCTTTGAAAGTTAGTGTATTGCTTAGCAAAAATGTTGATTTATCGACTTAATATACCAAATGTATTGACCAACCTCTCTGTTAAGATCGCACATCATTTATTTATTGTATTCCTACACACACATCTAACATCTCTTTATTGCTCGTATTTGTAACATTGATATCAAAGATTATTACGAAGATGAAAAAAATCAAGACTAGTCATGTTCATACATATACATAGTAAAGCGAAAAAAAAAATTAATATAAAATGTGTTAGGAGCAGAATCAAACTTCTATAGTTCTTGCACCTCCGAATATTTTTGAATTATTTGCTTACGGGTATGATTTAAGCTGTCGTCAATTTAATTCGTTTTGAATTTTTTAAATAATAAGTTTTGTCCGCAAAATAATAGAACTGTCGCCTAATTGTAGTCGCCAAACAATATGAAAAATATGAAAACAATTCCATAGTAAATCACACATAATCATCGGAATATATTATCAACTAACTGGTGCCCGCTACTTCGTCCACGTTCAAAATGTTGTATATGCTAAAACCGTTCTCGATAAATGGATTATCCAACACAAAAATATTTTTTCAATTCGAACCAGTAGTTCCTGAGATTAACGCGTTCAACCAAACAAACAAACTCTTCAGCTCTATAATATTAATATATAGATTATCAAATAAAAAGGTCTTTATTTATTATATTTAGTTTGTTGTGATAACTGTATAATCAAAATAATTGAAAACGATCATTAAAAAAATTAAATATATCCCCTAAAAAATTCATAGTTCCAAAAAATACCTATTACTGTACATGTAGTATTTAACCACTTTTTACATTACTTGTATATTACACATATACAAGTATGTATGCATGTAAAATATGTGTAAAATATTATTTACACCCCATAAATTGCTAGGATGTACCTATTTATTTATTTGGGGTGTTGAATTGATTTATTTTTTATTATAATTTAGGTAGTCATTATAAATATATTCAAATAGTAATTTCTAGTAGAATAATAAAATGAATAAAATGAGGTCGAATTAGTAAATTTTTGTAGAGCGTCAATTTGGCTCCGCCCCTATGATAATTTTTTCATTAAATTTATGAACTGAACTGTCTAATTGTATTATTTGATAACTGACAAAGTAAGAAATAAAATTCCTTGGGTGACTTTATTTTATAATATACTAGCCACCCGCTCCCGGATTCGCCCGGGGTGCTATTTCTATATATAAAAATCTTCCACGTTTACCCCTCTTTCATTACAAACATACAAAAATACAAATCTTTTCTCTATATAATCTATCTATATAGTTATATAATAAAAATTCTCGTGTCACAATGTTTGTAACAAAACTCCTCCGAAACGGCTTGACCGATTTTTATGAAATTTTTTGTGTCTGAGAATAGGTCGTAAACTATTTTTTATACCTCTAAGTGATAAGGGTGGCCTTGTTTAACTTCCAAACTTCACTTTTTGCAGAGCACAGGGTTTTAATAAAACTTCTTCATTCATTAAATCCAGACAAGACAATTTATTTATTTAAAAAATGGCTAATAGTTAAATTTGATGACAACTTTGTTCAGGGGCATTTATTTTATAAAGTGTAGATAACTGGATAAATTACAATAAATTTCACCTTAGTGCCATTTCTATACAGGCCCACCCCAATTTTTTTTTTTTTTTTTTGCAAAACGTTTGCCGGTTCAGCTAGTATTGAGTATAGATATAACACATTCTCTTATGTAGTTTCTAATAATTAATTTTTAAATAAATGTTCCATTATCTTAATGTGATCGAACTTATCAAAAGCTCTTATGAAAGCTAAAAGTAATGTAAACCTTAATACTCGTATCGGTATATAACACCTGTGGCACAGCAGCACATGTGGCGTTGCTTCTGTTATAGGCAACGGTAACCATCTGCCATCAAATGGACCATCAATGGAGACCTTATCATAAAAAAGCTAGTACCTAAATACTTGGGGAATACTTTATAGTATTTTTACTGTCTATTTATTGTTACGAACCTGTGATGTACCTATATTATTTAAATTTTTTTCATGTGTTTTTTTTTTTTAAATTACGCACACTGTTATAATATAATATTATAATACCTTCTATCTCTATCATATACATTTTTTATTTTAAAGTACAAATTGATTTACTTGCCTACTATTTATTTGTTTATTGCATACTAATTTATAATTATTTATATTAAAATTTTCATTTAATATTAATTTGTTACAAATGTGTAATTTATCGTAGAATTTGTTTGTTTATTTATATTTTATGTGAATTAAGTAAAAATCTTTTCCCTTCAATCATATAAGTGTATACATGAGAGTCATTATGGCAAGACAACAACAATAAGAATTCCTATTTTCGGGGAAAATATTCATTCTATTGTTACAACGATAGACACAATAGGTATCTGGTAATATGTAGTCGGCGTATACAACAAACACGTCTCTATTTTGCCGAAGAAATCTCGATATCAACGGGAGACAAGCGCAGGCAAACACGATAAATCTTCTTGAACGACAACTATTCTGATAACATACGATAATTCTATTCGATAATTCGATATTTAAACAGACACTTTCAAAATTGAGACATGATATTTTAATTTTATTTAAGGTGACATTTTAATGGTAATCTTTAAGGGGAAAGACGCGCTGGCCTAAGGAGGATGTCGTGGTTGAGAAACTAACCGGAAGAGCCTCGGTCATGCAAACGTTCCGTTTGGCTCTTGACAGAGACCGGTCGGCTAACCTTACAGTCATAAAATGTAAGCCTATTATAAAAAAAATACATAATTAAGATACATAAATGACATAAAAAACTTACATAATTATAATAATAACTGTATTAATAACTAAGTTCTTTATTTTATTAATAAATATTATTTTTACTTATGTAATTGGTCATGTTAATTTATAAATATAGTATAATAATTATAAAAAAGGTACCTATATAAAATACAAATATGAAAATGTATATAATATGAGTTGAATAAAACTATGAATATAATAATGAGTTAAAGAAGTAACTGAATTAAATTATGCTGCAAAATAGTTTCTACATAATTTAATATAGTTTAGGTATTTAGACATAAATTATTGAAATAGTCCCCCAAAAGGCAGTAGTATCTCCCCTCCTCGTTTCCCGATATGGGCCACATTATTAATATTCAACATGCGAGAAAATGATTTAAGACTTGCTACACCATCCACTTTTTGGATACTTTTCTTTTGAGAGCGGAAAAATTGCTTTTGTTTTTGACAAATTTCGAACGTTCGATAAAAACTCGATGTTAGTGTGAATTTTGATATATTTTTTATTATCAAATTAAAGCCTTTTTCCGAGTCTTAAAAATAAAGTTTTAACGTTTTTTTTTATATTAAGCTCAACAGACCCGCCATTTCATAATAGGTAGCTACCGTCGCCTATAACACAAGCAACGCCATCGTACTGCAAGTGTGCTGCCGACCATAGAAAGATTAAGGATAAGGGGAAAAGGAAGGGAAGGGATAAAGGGCTCTGGTATCCCTTACTCACTCACCGAAACAAAACAGCAGACATGCTGTTTTGTTTAACGGTGGTTTTTTGCAAAGTTACTGCCACCAGACGGGATGCCCTAATTACTGCGAAATATGGCGTGCCAATTTTGAAAAGTTAAACAATTTCCTGCAGGGTAAACGCACAAGCATAATGGTGTTACTTATGTCTTCTGGCGACGGTAACCACTTACTATCAAGTGGACCACAGCCTGCCACCCTTTATAATATAAAAAAAATAATATTCCGAATTTGATTCAGCTGGAAATCGAACCCGGGAACCCTGGAACGGAGTGTTAGCCCTAGCCACTCAACCAACGGGCTTGCTGGATGTCCTAATTCCTCATCTTTATCTTACTAAGACCGGAAACTCTCTTTCAACTCTTCTTTCAACTCCCTTGTTCCCTTTATCCGGCTCTGGCGAAATGGACACGACAATAATTGTCGGATAAATCCGACTCTGGGGGCTAAAGGGTTAATAGACAACGGTAGCTATCTATTATCTTACTAATGGACCGTAAGTCTGCCTGCCGACCTTCAAATTATTAAAAATAAGCTCACGTTAAAACTGAACCGTTATGAATACTAATATAACCTGGGTGTGATTTAACCAACATAACAAGACTAATTTCATTCACTCGAGTTTCTAAGAGACAAGTTACGCCGGAAACTTCTTGAAGCCCTCTGTCTTTGAATAAATTTTCCAATAAACTTCCAAAAATGAGTTTGACAATTTGTGATTGGTGGGAATTTCGTAACTGAATTTCGAGCGTGATTCCGGCGGGTTCATTAAAATACTTAAAGTAATTTATTATTTATAATTTTGTAGATGTATTAGATCTCAGATAAAATAAGTACTAAAGATAGAGCCCTGCGGACGGCATAGTGAAGCCGGTAAAACTACGCCTTCACTGTGTAAATACACGGTTACACGCTCACAAATCCAATGAAACTACGGCCTCGCTTTATTAAAACATTACTTGTGAAATTTTGTAAAAGGGTGTAAAAATCAAAAATAAAAAAAAACAGGATGGAATCACATTTCACACGCAAGTAAACTTAGAAACCAATATTTTCAATCAAAATAAACAAAAATTAAAGTAATAGTACGCACACATGTTTATGAAACAGGCTTCACTATGTTGTCCGCAAAATTCTGTCTATAATGCTTATTTTGTCTGAGATGCAGATAAATTATTTATTTTACTCAGTAATTTCTGAAACCACTAATTATATTCAGTTTTTTTTTTTAATAATTAATACGGAAACATCTAGTCGATTTGCTGACCGACATCGTCTAAATGCTAAAGAATTGAATGCGATGGTTCCTGTACATCTTACGTATAATAGATAGCCCTTTTCTGAACTCTTCACATTGGTCTCTTCAGAGCTTTCTTAAGAAGCCCATTGTTAGAGATCAAGATTCAGCACCACATGTCAACACTGGCAACATATTAGTTCAAAACTTTAGTATTAAGGCACTGAGTTTCGGACCACGATATGCATCGAGGAGCTTCCCTCAGCATAAAGGAGTCTGCGGGATATTCAACTCCTTAGCAACATATAGCAGATATAGCGTGTTTGGACTCAATAGAAAGTCGGAGATTAGTTTATAATTTTTATTCATAGCTTATTAATGCATAGTTTAGTCTTATAATTACAGAAAAGTTTAAAAACCATGTAAAGTTGGTCATAATAAGTTTAACCGTTAGCTTTAAATAATATAATTATTTCTTCTTCCTCGTCGGTATCACTCTCGACTGGTCTGGTCTGATCGTGGTCATCATTTCAGGTATTCATTCATTCATTTAATATAATTATTTATTAGATACAAAACCTTGTGGGGTATAGTCATTCTTTAAAATATTTTCCATTGTCTTGTCTTTCTTGCGAATTTATTTTATTTGGGTTGCGTTAAATATAAAAATACTTCTCTAATGGAACAGTTTGCATTGGTGCGCTTTGAGCGCAGAAGCAAATTTCATTTACTTACAATATGAGTTTTACACAATTTTAAATGTCAGACGCGAAAGCTAAACCAAATCTAAACGAGCAACGCGACTCCTGCAAGAGAAAACTAAAAACATTACTTTATTAGACTGAATATATGTAATAGTTCCATAAAAGTTAACTGCTAGTATTTGCTTAAACACCCAAAGGAATGTAGGAGACTAACATCGTCCAGTTTTAGGTGAGCCTCGATTCAATGGGAATCCTCTTTCACCCCTTCAAATCGCGTTCGCTAAAGCAGCGAAGCGAGAGGTCACCTTAATTTTGATTTTCAATTCTCAAGGCGACGCGTTTCTAGTCTTAGAACAAAAGCTGGTGAATTCAAAATCTGTGTACACTTTATCTTAAGGAGCATACGGTCTGTTTTCCAATGACCTTTGTTTTGAAACTTACAGTAATATTGGGTGACGAAAGTAACTGAAAGAGGCACGGAGATGTCCGAAATTAAGATTTTGCACCTTATACAAACAATAATTTTTTTGACCGTTTTACCGATTTTATAGTGCTATTGTCACTAATCATTACTTCTTTATGCCATTACGGACGGCAGCGCACTTACAGCACCGGTGGCGTTGCTTATGTTATAGGCGACGGTAGCCACCTACCATCAAGTGGACTGCCAGACTGTCTGACGAACTTTACATAAAAAACTCTTATAAGTAGTGGGATATTATTTGATTACCTCCTTACTTTACGTCATCGAAGGCGAATGCCATGGTATGCAACAATTTGAAGAGGTAAGTATAGTATTCGAAAATTGGTAGCTTTTTCATACATTAAATCGAAATACCGATACATATGCAGGTCCAACAGGGATTGAAACGAACCACTAGGCTATCGTTACTTATAATATAAACATCATAAATTTTAAAAGAAATAATAATTCTTGACAATTTGAAAAAAATATATATTAAAATGACACTCCAAGGGTTTCTCTGTTCTGAAGATGCAATTTTATCACGGGTTTGGCAGTCGACGCCGTACTTACATTTGCAATGGTGCAACCGCGCTGCTAAAATATGAAAATTGAATCTTGTTACCAATGTTTTTGGGTCGTCTTGAACGGACAGGATATATTTACACACTTATAAGTTAACTGGCGACAGTAAGACGCCATTTTTAAAATCAATGGTTTATCCGCAATGGTACTTAAATATTTTTAAAATGAACAATATTCTACGCTTTAGAAGAATCAGTATGGTAACTTGGTTACTTATGTGATACACATTTTGTCCTGGAATGTTTGTGGTTGAGGTTTTTAACTTGTGAATTATCTTGTTTCCTATTGATTTATATGATGTATGGGAGGAGAGGGGAGGTTTTATAAAAAAATTTGAGTCTTCTCCTTGCAGTGCCTCCATGAAGTGAAGGTTGATCGGCCTGGAATAGTCCTCCTTTTTATGTTCGTCGGTTAGCGACATTTCTACAATTTAATCCAAATTTTCTACAATTTAAGTATATTATACATTTTACAATACCAGAAAAGATATACACAGAAATTCAATTTAAAACAGAAGTTTCAAATAAGAATTATAAAGAACTAGTTTGCATATAATTATTACCTATACGAAAAAAATATAATATATCTACAATGGGGCCTAATTGACTTGGAATCCTAGTCACTTTTATATGAATGATATTCGAACCTCTCAAAGTCCTTTAGGACTAAGGTATTGTAGAGTAGCCTCGGGCTGTCTGTTCAGTAACAAGACAATATAGATCAATGCACCCGCAGAGCCATTCCATTGTTGTGAATTGAATTGTTAGTTAAGTTACAATTCAAGCGAATGTAAGTTAACTTAAATGAGAAACCGTTAGATTAGTTAGCGACGTATTCATTATAGTTAATTTGTTCAACAAAGTTAAAGCCAATGAAAAAAAATCTTAAAGAAATTCAAATAAATAAATAAATATAAATAAATTTGCGCCATCTGATGGGATGAAAATAAGACGTTTTCTCAGTACAGTCTGCCAGTATTATATTTAGTGTCACTATTCACGGACAGATGGCGCTTTTAATGTCACTTTTCACTGACAGATGGCGCTAGTTGACGCAAATCGAAATTATACTAAAATTATAGCTATTATATAAGCGTGATGTTATATAGCCTAAAACTCTCCTCGATAAATGGACTATCCAACACAAAAATATTTTTTAATTCGAACCAGTAGTTCCTGAGATTAACGCGGTCAACCAAACAAACTAACACACTCTTCAGCTTTAATAATAAAGTATCGAAGTTTAGATTATAAGTATTGTTATAAGAAATCCATCGCCTGGCAAAACTACAACAGCAATAAAAATTTAATAAATTATTGTTCATATATTTTGTTAGGAGTTATATTTTTTAATTTTTAACGCAGACGAAGTCGCGGGAAAATCTAGTTAAATTATAAGTAGATTATACGTTTAACATACTTTATTAGTAAATTATACGTTAATTATTAGTAAATTATACACATAATATACCTACATATTATGCGTATAAGTATGTAACTTATTTTACTCTTTTTCCACAGTTACTCTGTACAAAGGAAACGAGCAGAGCTCAAAGACATAAAGCATAGTTACAATATCGAAAGCCATAGGGACGAGCAACCGACCGCACATCGACAGGGGATTTGTCCTTATATTTAAATAGAAAATCTTAAGGGGATTACTAACGTCAATGACTTTAAGGATTTCGCTAAAACTCTTATATGGAAAATTAAGTATAATATATTTTACTCAGATTGCGCCGGTGCTTTTGGCGCTACGACTTTATTTTATAACTAGCTGTTGCACGCGACTTCGCCCGCGTAACTTTATAAAATATAGTCTGTGTTACTCGTTGATAATGTAGCTTTCTATAGGTGAAAGAATTTTCAAAATCAGTGCAGTAGTTTTTGATTTTATTCATTACAAACAGACAAACCATCTCTCTTTATAATATTAGTATATTAACTAGCAACCCGCTCCCGGGTTCGCCGGGGGTGAAATTTTTATATTCATGATTCTTCCCAGTTTATCCCATCTTTCCATATGTTACCCCATTTTGCGGGTCACCGATATATTTGTCTGACCCGCAAAATTTAGCTTATTTAAGTCAAAACCTTGACCTCTGGCCACTTTGCACACTAAATCTAGTAAAAAAAGTGTAAAACTAAAAACGTCTTCTATACTAGTCTATACTTCTATATCTATATCTATTCTATATCTATACTAATATTATAAATGCAAAAGTATGTTTGGATGTTTGGATGTTTGTAACTCTTTCACGCAAAAACTACTGAACCGATCACCATGAAATTTTGCATACACGTTGTCTGGGACACCATAAAGGACATAGGGTACCTTTCATCCAGAAAAAAGGGACTATTCCCGAGGGATAAATAAAAAATAAAAAACTAACGCCTGGCCAAAGTGTTATAGAAACACGAGGTCAAGCGTTATATTGCTTTTTTTTTTATTAATTTTCAACGCGGACGAAGTCGCGAGCACCAGCTAGTTCCTTCATAATAAGAACTAGCCTTATATTTCTTTTAAATCACCCAATGGATTCAGTACGGTTTTCATTAATAGAAAGAGCGATAAGCAAGAAAGGATACAATATTTCTTTTGGGAATAGAAGGTCTATTTATGTCTTTATTAATTTAGATTAAATATAGTTACAACAAATATTTCCCACCAGTAAGCAAATTAAAAGACGTATGATGTCACGTTAAATTAAATATATTGCCAGCCAGTCTTATGTTTTTAACAATGTTTATCATAATAATATTCTCCCAGAATAATACTATATATAGATATATTATCCATACTCCATACGAATATTATAAATTTGAAAGTAACTTTGTCTGTTACCTTTTCACGCCTTAACTACTGAACGAATCATCGTGAAATTTTGCATACACAATTGTCAGGGATACAGGAAAGTACATAGGGTACCTTTCATCCAGTAAAAGTACTGTTCCCGAGGGATCATCTAAAATAAAATAAAAAACTAACGTCTGGCAAAAGTGTTATAGCAACAAGATGTCAGGCGTATTTCTTTTTTTAAATTTTGAACGCGGACGGAGTCGCGGGCAATCTACACTACTTTCTTTCAACAAATTTACACTATTGCTTGCGCCCAGAAAGTTCACGCGATTTACGAAAAAGGCTACCGTCTGCCTTTTGTAGGAAATGCATTTGTGGAACGAAAAAGCAAATATTTCGCGGTGAAACGCGTTCGTGGCATTTGCAACAGACTGCGACGTCATTTGTACTGAGAGCGACATAAATAGAAGTGCTCCGCCACCCCGTATTACCTACTCTATATACTGTGGAATTTGCAAGCTTGTAACTGCTGTCTTGTTTGTTCTATGTAACTAAGCTCTGACTTAAGCTTGTAATCTGTCGTCGTTTGACGGAATATTTGTTTATTACTATTTGTACGAGTATAAGCCTGATTTGTCTTTAATTTTAAAAAATATAACAGTTACAATTATTTCAATTGATTATACACAAAATCAAAGTAAACACGCTCAGAATCGTTAAAATCCAGGCTTCATTATCGCTTTAACAATCAGCGATGTTATAATAACTTTTCGAGAAGTGTTTGATTTTGAATAAACTTTTAAATTTATTTATAGTTAAAGCTCTGATTATCACAGTAAGTTTATTATAAAACCGTATACATAGTACAGGATACCTACGTATAAATTATCTATACTAATATTAAAGAGACATTTGTATTTTTGTATGTTTGTAATGAATAAACTCATAAACTACTGGTTCGATTTTGTAAATTCTTTCATCTATAGAAAGCTAGTACATAGGCTATCTATACTTAATATTATAAATGCGAAAGTATGTTTGGATGTATGGATGTATGGGTGTTTTTAACTCTTTCACGCAAAAACTACTAAACCGATCATCATGAAATTTTGCATACACGTTGTCTGGAACACCAGAAAGGACATAAGGTACCTTTCATCCAGAAAAAAAGGACTATTTCCGAGGGTTAAATAAAAAATAAAAAACTAACGCCTGGGCAAAGTGTTATAGCAACACGAGGTCAAAGGTTATATTGCTTTTTTTTTTATTTTCAACCCGGACGAAGTCGCGAGCACCAACTAGTATTTCATAAAGTTACGCGGGCGAAGTCGCGTGCAAGAGCTAGTTCATTGTAAAGGAATTTCTACGTTAAATACTTTCAAAAATTACCATTTAAGTAATAATAAATAGTCGTAACGATGACAAGGGTTCCGTAACGGCATTTTAATTAACGAGTGTGGACTCCAAATTGAATCGATTCAGTTAACGTAACGCAATTTAGGGCTTGAACATTTGCAAGGGACATACGGCTGTAAAGGATTTGTAATGCAATATTAAAGTGAAAATTGCTCATATATTTTTGTTTTATTTTTAGATGACCTTTTGGGAAACAGTGCTTTTTCATGATGAAAGGTCTTTTTTGTTATCTGTATCCTTGACGATGTGTTTCAAAAATTTCATAATGATCGGTTGAGTAGTTAAGGCGTGAAAGAGTAACCAACATACAAACAAACTTATTAGCTGATACCTTTATCTCCCTAAGTTTTTATACCTATACTCTACGACATGTTCATGTTTTTTTTTTAAATCTATGTAGTTACTCTATGTGACAGTGTGTCACACACTGCGGTCCGTCTCCTCGTGTTTAACTACGTAATTGCAGCTAATTGCTGATGTATGTGATTAGCATTGGACTCAACGATAGCTTTGTTACGGTGACCATTATATCTATTGCCCTACTTGAAAACGATAATATTAAGTATCTATTATAATTATATTTATACAGATGAGAGGTTAGGGTACTTACTTGCCTTAACACTCTGTCTCAGGGACATCGGGTTCGGATCTCGGCCCTGCCGACTTTGGAAATGATCTTTTCAAAGTTTCTCTGGTCTGGATTTGGAAAGTTGTGGCAGTGAGTCTTCGCAGCTCGTCCGGCGGCAGTAACCACCCCCTTACAGAAGACATCTTTTTACATAAGTCTCAATAAAAAAGAAAGCATAACAAATTGTTGTTCTGGCCAGACTCACTCTCAAATTTGTAACTGTGAAATAAAGTGTACTTTACCACCTAAAATGAAACATCATATTAAAATTAACATTAAACGTAGTAAAAATATCATGATATTGTAGCTACAAGCAAAAGTTGGTTGCTCTAAATAATGTAATTAAATATTTTGCCCAGGGAGCCTTGGGCGGGAAGGTTTTTGTTGGGAGTTCTTTTAATTTGTTCTGCTAGTGTAGGAAATACAATGCTTGCTTAACAATTGTTTTTCATAAGTAACAATGTAACAATATCAACATTCATATTAATAGAAATGTTTTTTGTGTTGTGTAAAATCTTGATTAAAGTATCATTAAGTAATGCAATAATAATTATGGTTCAATACGACACGGTTTTGCAACTCAGTTTTTTGGATTTCATATATTTGTATTTCACTACATCAATATATTTAAATAATTACTCAATATCTATTTATATCTAAAAAACTAAGTTATATATATTTACAAATTGTATATAACATTTAGTTTCGGTCTACTTATCGCACGTGCCCTTTACTTAGAACTGTTGCAGCTTGGTGTGGACAACAGTGAGTTGATATAGGGGTATCAACCCTTATAAGGCCTCGCTGTGATCCCGGCTCTCATATTTGCCGCCGATGGTGGAAAATGGGAGGGTTTTAGTGTGATATTCCCGATGATAAGTCACTTCGCCGGGCGAGTCCCACAAACCCCTTCGTCGACTACACTAAGTGATAGTCCATAAATGTGATTTCCCCTCCTCCCTCCTAAAAAAAACTACTTTGGGCATCAATGCTCCACTTGATGATAGGTATCTGCCAACTCTGATAGTCCAGTGGCTAAAATATACCTACAATATGAATTTCTATACAAAAAGTGAAACGATTGAGATATTAAAATTCCACATAAGATACCGGAATCGAATTTTAAAATTCATTAAAGAATTTCAAATATCCCGTACCTTTTGTCGCTGGTTCCGAACAAGTTTTCTATCAAGAGAGCCGCGTCCACCTTATGAGTTTAATCAAGGCATTCCCGTGTCGTTACTAAATCACCTAGTTCGTTGCCCCTACTCTTGGAACACACTTTTTCACGAGCAGAAAAGTTTCAAGAGAAAGTTCAAAACTAATTTTATCTAGCTCCCTATTTTATTCAACAGTTGAAAAGTGTTGAATATAAATTCTTTAATAATTCTCGTACAGTCACGGTGCTTCTCTGAAATGATTTTAGTTGTTTAAAATTTACTTAAATATTAATTTTTGAAGGTAAAATTTCTTTAGGCGCGTCCATTGCTGAGGAGTAAACGAAAATGACTCGGTTTCCCTTGACATCAACCGCGCTCTGATTGGTGACGCACTGACGACCCGCTCCTGGCTCCTCTCAGGAAAAAACTTAATAAGGTTTTATTATATATAAAAAAAAAAATACTTGAAAAATTATATAACTAATTGTGAAATTACATCAAAATCCTTTGCGTGGTTTAGGAGGAGTTAGCGGCCATTCAGACAGACGCGAAAAGCGACTTCAAATTATACAATGTAAAGTTTTTAATTTTAAAATTTTAAAGTTAAAAATTATAAATCTTATTTCTATCGTGTGGCCATAAGCACATTCCCAATTTTTATAAAAAAAAATACAACATTTAAATAATAAATGAAGCATATAAACAGGTGATAACAGCATTTAGATCCTAACAACAATTATTTATAAAAGTTAAAAAAAAGTTAAAGCAAGATCTTTTACAAATATAAATATACATTTTATTTGTATAATTACTTAACAGTGAAAAAATTCTTTGAAAAGAATTTACAGAAGACATGTTTTTTGTTTCATGAATACCTTTAATATTTATAATGAAGAACGTCTGAACAGATCTTCATAAACTATAGATAAGAACAATCTCGATCACGTTCGTTTGTAAATCCGTTTGCGAGTTACGATTCCACAGACATACACACAGATACACAGAAACAGAAACACATCGTTTTTGCGTCGGGCGTTAAAAAATACAAAATATATTTGTTAAAAACTTAAACATTTAATGTAAATTTTGAGAGGTCAGTCTTAAAAGATGGTATGGATGAAACTCGTGTTTTCTCCTAGACGTATTACTACTTAGGAGTATTGTACGTTTGTCTCTGGCTGGTGAAGAACGACTCGGTGGATTCTGCCAATCAGGACATCTGAAAATTAAATATTTTAATATGTAATATTTGTTCTAACTTATAACTTAGGTTGTCCGAAGACATAGGTTGCAGATGTCTAATCTAAACTTTACCTATAATTACAAAATTTATATCAACAATATATGGAGAAACAAATAAATATAAGATAATAATAACAGATTTAGATTTATATACTTATTTTCATTTATATAGAAGCATATTCATTCAATTCGGTAACTTGTCAGATACCTATAGGGCTACATTGTCAGGGAGTAACATAGGCTATATTTTATAAAGTTACGCGGACGAAGTCGCGTGCAACAGCTAGTAAAAAAATTATTAAATACTAAAGGGAGTTTCTTTGTTTGTGACGCTTTCACACCTTAACTACTCAACCGATTATCGTGAAACTTTGCATACACGTTGTTGGGGATACAGAAAAGGATATTTCTGTATTATTTAGCCGTCCAGAAAAAAGTACTGTTCCCAAGGGATTATATAAAATTAAAAAAATTCAACGTCTGACAGAAATATATAAACAATAAAGATTAATAATTTTTTATTTAAATAATGAAGATGACAAAAAGAAGTCGCGGACAAAAATAGTATAAAGATATATAAATATTATATGATCTATAAATAAAGATGTTATATTTTTGTTAAAATCCTTTCAGAATAAAAATCTGTAACATTTTGTAAAATTGTGTTGTTATATTTTCAGAAAAGTGTAACATAATTTTATTACTAAAATGAGTTTGAGATGTTCTTATTATTCCGGTATTACACTCGTGAATACTCTTTAGTGCTGAAATTACGACCGAAGTTAGACAAGAAGATAGGTGTCAACTCTACTTACTTTTCTATGTCAGGCAGTGTATGCCCTTTACACCTAGCTTCCCATTTCGGCCAATACTTGAATCCCTCTTGATCAAATACTTTTATTGCACATACGCCGTCATCTCTTATGTCTTCATCTAGTAATGCTGAAATAATTATGAATCATTGGAATTACTACATGTAATGTTTAACTAGGCACCACAAAATAAAAGCATGTATGCTGATTTGTTTCAGTGCCCGTTAAATGTCCATTGGATGAGTGGTTAAGGTGATAGCCTTAATGCTCTGTCTCAGGGTTCACGTGTTCAATTTCCGGCAGGATCAACTTTGGAAATGAACTTTCAAAGTTGGCTCTGGTCTGGATTTGGAAAGTAGTGGCTGGTCTTTGGTCTTCTGTATGGCAGTAACCACCCCCATACAGAAGACCAAAGCCCATTTTCATATCCCTTCCTAATCCTACTATGGTCGGCAACGCACTTGCAGCACCAATGGCGTTGCTTGTGTTATAGGCGACGGTAGCCACCTAACGGCACCTATTTTTAAATATTGAACTAACTGAACCTATAGGCTTCAGTCAAAGTAATGACGATGGCACAGCTGACGTGGCCGACAAGTGGGGTCAGGCTCATGCAATGGATATTTGACAGGTGGAACCGTTTGACATCGATGGCTGTACATTTATTTGTATGTATGTCTAATGTTTATATCAGCAATCTATTTTTAGTTGAAAACGACCACTTATGAGGTTTTTCTCTGGATTTTTTCCTTATATAATCTGTATTAAGAACTGGCGGTAATTGTAAAATATTAAAACTATTCGAAATGATTGAATGTTGTTTGTAAAGGAATATTTATATGATATATTTTTTATTTTACTGGCTACCCGCACCCGGCTTCGCCCAATGTGCAACTTTTATATATAAAAATCATCCCAGTTCATGCCTCTTTCTATATATCGGTCTACCTATTCTCGAGATTTGAAGCGTAAGTACACAAACCGAGATTATATATAATAGATTTGAATGCAAGTTAAAGTAAACTTGCTTAAGTAATACTTACGTTAATTTTATACCCATTATAAAATTAACGATCTTGTTGATTTTTTGTAACTGTTTATGTATACCCATAGTTAATGTTGCTTCTCTTTTTTTAATGTTAAGATCGTCAGACAGGCTGACATCCCACGTGATAGTAGCTGGCTACTGTCGCCTAACCATCGATGTTTATGGGTGGGCCTTTTCAAACAAAAAAATCACTCCCTCAAAATCAATCTGATTCGTAAAATCAGATTAATTTTTGTAGGTATGTAAAAAAATCGGCCGTCATGTAAGTAGGATTCGTTGGTTGGTCATGTTGCTCGGCGGGATTAACGCAATTAGTGGTCTCGGTTGTTTACTATAGTAATTTAATGCTTTTGGTTGCTACTTTCGAACAAAATTAAACCAATGTAGGTACTCAACTACACATGTAATTTTGCGGATTGTTTTGCCAGTGTTAGCTATGGAAAAGGCCCATCCATAAACATCGACCATAGAAGAATTCGTTTAAGGGTCAGGTGACTGTCACTCACTGAACATAACACCACATAATGACTTGTTGTTATTTCACTGTCATGGTATTCTTTAAGGGTGTGGGTATTACTTAGAAACGCAGTTACTTGTAACCCTTTAGCCGCTTGGTTTTGTAGGAGCTGTCGTGCCAACTAGCGCTTTACTCGTAATATTATTATTTTTAAGAGAAAGCAACGCAATGATTTAAAATTAAACATTATACAAGTAGAGGAATTTGTAGTAAATATACAGCTCTGGACACGAAAATACTCGACTCTAGATAAAGGATGCTACTATAGAAATAATAAATTTGTTTCGAGTTAGTATCTTTAAAGCCAATATTACCTTCACACGAAATGTCACATTTGCCGCCTTTGCGTCCTTCCTTACACCACTCGCTTCCGATCTGAAATAAATGGTTTGCGTCGTTAGTCTCTTATACGCCGTGCATCGGACCGACTCTATTTTAAAGCCAACATCTTACATCACTCGTCTTACTTCTGTTGATAGAATTCAGCCTTTATAAATTATTTTATTTTTATTCTAATAAATTTAATTGAAACACCAACAAAAGAGCAAAATTTACTAAGACACAATAAATGAAATAAAAATAAAAACATTTGCATGCAGTTACAGGTATCAACGCAGCTATAATCACTGTTTTATAAATAAAAAACAAAACATTGTCAGTTATCATAATTATGTTGCTATAGAGATATAAAAATAAATACTTAAACAAAATCACCTGAAACAGTCCATAATATTTGCGGCGTGGAGATTTTGAAATTAGAGCAGAAGTATTTCTCTCACTCCCTTGCTCAATTAAACATACCCCTGAAAGATATTATCTTTATTTGAAACCAAAAAAGCGGGTTCTAATTATATTATTATTAATAAATCTATTTACTTAATTACTACTAATATACTAATAATACTAAGAAAAAACTGGAAAAAACTAATTCTTCATCAAGAAAGTTTAATTTTTGTTGTTTTAGTATATGTACTCATTTGTGCAGCCAGTCTGGTGTCTGTAGCCACCACCTTGCAAGAGACCACCGTGAAATAATAGCATGTCTGCTGTTGTGTTTCGGTGAGTGAGTTAGGGATGCCAGTGCCCATTTCCCTATCCCTTCCCAATCACCTATCCTTAATCCTACTGTACTTGCATCACCTGTAGCGTTGCTTGTGTTATAGGCGACGGTAGCCAGAGCCACCTACCTTCAAGTGGACCGGCAGCCTGTGTACCGACCTTAACATAAAAAACATAAACCACTGAACATTTGAAAAAAAATTATAAAATATCATCACGATTAAGGAAAGTTGGCACAATTTACTACTTGGAAAATCCATTACATTATCTATACAGTTGATACGATGACACACAAAAAAACAATAACAATAGAACATAAATTTAACAATACTAAACATTATCCACAGTCACGTATATAATACGATGCGATACAGTATGACAGAAAAAATAACTCACAATTACTGACAAACGTCCTTGGAAAATTGTTTTTCAACAGTTCACGAGTCAGTTGACATCTAGTGAACACTTTACCTCGAGTAGCGCATGAACATATTAATATTAAAAGAAGAATAACACGTCCGGACTCCATGACTGCCCGATTAGGACTGACTGACATACGCATGCAAACTAATATTCAAATCGGACCTGCGCTTGCACACCTTTTGACATTTGACACTATCAAATTGGGAAATACAATGATAAGTATATTTTTGTACAAAGTAAATTAAAAGGAACACTTTTTTGTTTGGACATGCTGTGTAAACGTGTTTTAGGCCTCTGTCTAGTACAGTTCATCAATGTTTTGTGTAACTACCTTATTAAAAAAATACACATTAGAGCAATTCCATTTATTGTTTTTAAATTTAATTTATGATTTTTTTGTACAAAATTAGGTAACTAACATTATGATTTATTAAATTATTATAAGCAGGGAAGATATATTATTCGATGATATGAAGAGAAAATATTAGATTTATTTTGTCTGCCTCAGGGATCTAGGGTTCAATTTCCGACAGAACCAACTTTGCTGGATACTTTTTTTTCAAAGTTGGCTCTGATCTGGATCTGGAAAGTAGTGGCAGGGCACATCTGGATTTGCGTTTCGCAGTCATTTGGGCAGCCCGTCTGGCGGCAGTAACCACCCCTTTACAGATAATACTACGTACTAATCAGCATAATTCAGTTAGATCAGTTAGTTAGTTAACCATAGAAATACATATATGTACCTAATCACTTGATATGGACAGACATTTATTATCAGTATAAAATACAATACCTATCAAAAGAAATTTATATTAACATTTACAAATGCCTTTGAGAAAGCCTAGGCAGATTGAAATCAATCTATTTATCGTCTCAAATAAAATTAATTGAGACTTTTGCTTAGAACTAACTGATTCTACGAATCATTTTAGTGTCTCTTTAATGAAATTTTCGGGTCGTTACGTGTAACCTTAATAAATAATTCTCTAAAAAGCTAAAAGTAATTATTTCATTTCGTCTATCTTAGTATTAAAATACATTGGTAGTAGCCTTTTTGGTAGACGAACATATGTCTTTGTCCTTTGGGTAAATACCAGAATAGCATAATTTAGATAATTCGATTATTGCATAGAAATGTATAATAGAAGAACCAGCTCTTTGAATCCATTTTTAACCGCCGACACCCGACGCAAAAACAGAGTATCATCTGTGTCATAAGTTTGACGTGTGTCTGTGTATCTGTCTGCAATCGTAGCTACCAAATGGATGGACCAATTTTGGTCAGTTTTTTTTTTAAAACTGACGTGATCGGGATGGTTTTTAGTTGTAATGTATGAAGATCCATTTCTTATTTGAGGGAGGGATTTCACTAATTTCCACAGGTTCTATTGATGTGTAATTTGGTATACTGTTACTTCCCGGTAGTATTGCCATGACATGATAACCTTGATCCGATGCTGCATCATCAAGTTGTCTACGGGACACCCGACGCAACATATTGCAGATATAGCTTGTTTGGCCTCAATAGAAACTCGGGGGTTAGTTTATAATTTTAATTATAACTTGTAATTCAGAAATCTATCTTTGGTTTTCAATAACTTGAAGTATAATAGTTAAAAACACTAAGGAGACTGTGCTCAGGATCTGCATAAGTTCATACCGCCTTCCCCTTTGTTCTATCGGACATTCAGACTACGGCTGATTAATTTTTTTTTTTTTTTTTTGACCAAGCGCTTTAAAACTTCCTTTATAATGCGCACTGCCAAGGTTTGGCCCTCCCTGCCTGCGTCTATGTTACTGATCTCATATAACTCAAAATTTGCAAAGTTCGAGTGAATAGGCATTGGGTGAGCTCGCTCCATTAAAGGCCTCATCTTCACTACACTACTATACGCTGGTCAAGAGCAAACTCTATTTAAAAAAACTGTCTCTATTATCTTTTTATCTCTATTTAAAAATAAAACACATACACAATGTAATTTGTTAATATTTTATTTAAAATGTGACTCATAATTTATTATTTACATTTAATCTTAATAAAGCAAAACCAGAGTTGCGAATCATTTACATGGCGTCGTTTACGCGTAATGATACCTTAATTATACTTTTTTACAAACTCGTAAAGCTCAATCACCTTTAACGCAATTTTATAGAATTTCCTATAGACAACTAAATACACATATGAGGCTAAAAGAAACTTATAGATATTTTCGTGCCTAGTCTCACTAGTATTAGAGAAGAATTTATTCCATAGGTTCTGTAGTACGATCTCAGCAAAACGGAACCAACACAACTACTCGGTTGACTTCAAAATTAGATACATAAAAATTTAATAAAATATCTATTATGTATTTTTATATATAATAAAATCCATGTCCATTGACATTTTTTAATCTTTGCATATTTTATGTAGTTCATCCATATTAGTATTATTTAGTAACGCATTATTTTTTTTACCTATAACAAATTCTTGCATTTAATTTTAGACGCAGTGCTAAAACATAGCATGCAACTTTCAACCGTTTCTTTGGATAAGGATGTAGAAGAGGATTTTTTCTATTATAAACTAAAGATAGAGCCCTGTGGACTGTGGACTGAGTGAAGCCGTTAAACTACACCTTTGCCATGTACATACACGGCTACACGCACACAAATGCAATCACACTACACCTCGCATTATTAAAAATATTTACTAGTGAAAATGCCGACTTGCAAAGTGAAAGGATGTAAAAACCAGTCATCAAAAAATAAAAAGCAAGATGGAATCATATTTCACACATAAGTTATACTTGAAAATCAATATTTTCAATAAATATAAACAAAAATTAGGTTATAGCTTAGAACACAAAATCTCAATATAGTAATGTTATGTACACAGTCATGTTTATAAAAGCGGCTTCACTAAGCTGTCCGCAAAATTCTATCTAGTATCTATAGTTCTTATTTGGTCTGAGATGAAACTATATCTGAAAATTGTAAGGAATTCTCAGATAATACTAGAAAATTGTAAAGAAAAATAAATTTCAAATTAATGCTTCTAATATACCTATGCGAAGTAAACACGAATCTAGATACGCTTCTCTCAACCTCTCTATAACAAAATTTAAAAAAAAAAAAAAAAACAACCAAAATGACTTAGTCACATAACAAAAATATAATACAATCGAGCCTCGGTTAATATATTATTATTTTCATTACACACATAGCAAATAATAATATGTAGTTTTAAAAATTATACATTTTAAAAATTTAGAAACACTAAAAGTCCTTAGATTGAATATATTTTAACTCATCATTGTCTCAAAAATAATGTCTTAATGATAAGTTCACATTAAAGTTCATTACGATATATTCGAGTGTATATATAGTTATATATATATCCTTGCGACCGAAATGACATTGCAAAAGTCGTTTATTTTTAAATGTAATACAAGTCACGGAACAGATAACTAAATATGAAAAGGCCATCGGTAATATTTTGTATTAGGACAAGTGTCGCCGTTTGACTGCGGCTTGACTCCGCCCACCTCTCACGCACATATAAATCTCGAACTATTAATTCGTTCCCACACTAGTGCAAACTTGTACACACTATGGAAAACATCGTGTCTACATAGCAAATCTCATAGTGAAATATAGCAACGATACGGCTAAGAACGCAATCCATGTAAGTTAGCATTACGAGTGATTTTAACGGAGCAACTACTGCAAACCAGATGGCTGAGTATGACCATCTGTCATAGGTCATAGTTGTGGCACGAACGTCAAGTCTACATTATTTATCTGTTAATTGTATGTAGTTATCGATATTTTTTTTTTATTTTTTTTTATTTATGATTATCAATAAACAAGTAACTGTTAATATCAAAATTTGAATTACATTTGAAGCTGTCGTCAAATCGATCGCTACAATAATGAAACACTAATGTTCATTTAGTATTTTCATGCATTTTTAATATGTAAAAGCGATCAAAACGTCAATATTACTAACTAGGCCATAAGAAAAGTTCAATCGCTTGCTAAAACTATTGCCGGAGATAAAATATGAGATAAAAACAGTTAACATTTTTCTTTAAACTATGCTGTTCTCTTTGAGTCTATATGTTTAATAAAGAAATTGCTTACATTAGTAGAATTGTAATATTTAATATTACACGTTGTTGCACACAATTAGTTATAAATTAGTATATATACATTCGCATTATATATTGTAAATTATTAATATTATACAAAAATAATTATGTATCTAAGCACTCTTAAATAACAGTCAAAAATATCTTCATAGAAGATAAGCATTTATATTATAATTATCAGTTTATTTTTAAAACTATTTTGTAATTCAAATTTCAGTAGGTACACAAAAAAATGTACTTATTTATCGTATTCTGAGAAATTCTGACTATCTGAAAACTCAGATAAAATAATAACTGAAGATAGAGTGTGTGTAGAAAAGTGAATCCAGTAAAATTACGCCTTCGTCCCGTACATAACATACACGGTTACACGCAACAAATGCATTCAAACTACGCCTCGCCTTATTAAAATATTTACTAGTGAAAATGCCGAATTGCAAAGTGAATTAAGTAGCGAAAAAACCAGTCTTCAAAATATTTTCGATTGCATTCCAATTAAACGAGAAGACCGTATAATACGAACCGTACCAATTCTAGGAATTTTTAATGATAATATGTATATTGAAACAATTATCTGCATAATTATAAAGGTCATCGCAATTCTTATAATTATTACATTTGTTTTAATTAAAACATAAACAAAGTAATCTAAGTAAATTCCACGAACGTATCTTAACGAAATTAGTGGAATTTAAAGATAATATAACATTTGTTTATAGTTTTTAACAAAAACCCATTTATAAATAAATATACAAACGTGTAGATTATTTACTTATCTCGTGCCATTTTGTTGGTTCGTTTGTCCACTTTGCTCAAACAGTGAAATGACTATTTGGATGTTTTGTTTAAAGGACCTATCATGGTGGAATAACAGGATTTTTTTTATGTTAAGGTCGGCGGACAGGTTGACGGTACACTTCATGGTAGGTGGTTACCGTCGCCTATTAATACAAGCAACTCCACAGGTGCTGCAAGTGCGCTGCCGACTGAGGTACTGTTAATGGTAAAGAATTGGGAAGCGATAGGGAAATGGACTCTGACATCCCTTACTTACTCACCGAAACCCAACAGCACACGTGCTGTTATTTCACAGGTGTTCTTCTGTAAGCAGGTGGTTACTGGCAGAGACTGACCACCAGGTCTCTGCCACTACTTTAGATATAGACCAGAGCTAACTTTAAAAAAGATAACCTTAAAACTTTTAAAAAGTTCATTTACAAAGTTGACCTTGCCGGAAATCGAATCCGAGAACCATGGAACAGAGTGTTAAAGCTAACCACTCATAGAATGAGCTCGTCGATATCAAATAATTACAGTGAAAAACACCTTAAAACTTGAAAAATATGTCAAGCTGTTTTGTGCATCAGCACTATACACAAACAGCTTTACAGAGTACACAATACTTGGCATCATCAATATGAAGTGTCTAGCTGGAAATTAATTATACTAGACCATAGTTAATTCATTATAAAAGACTGAATAGTGTAAATATAATTTGTTACTTTATTCTTTCTTTTCTCTATATTTTTTGCTCTATTTTTATGTTGGCAACAAATGTATAAGGTACGTAATACCTTATACATTTCTTCAGTTTTCGTCTGAGCTCATGTATGTAAAGTGACTTTTCACCAATACTGCGATTGGGGTTGAGAAGAACAGGACGTATTTGTATATATTAGACACATACTTATATTTTATATTTATATTATTATATTGTTATAAATTATTTGAAATAACATTTACGCGTATTCAATCTAACTCCTTTGGACTAAGTAAAAATTTAAAACTTTTTAATTACCTAAAGAAATATGGCATCAATCAAATTTTCTTCATAAAGTTTGTCAAAGTTCTTCATAAAGTTGCTGAAATACTTACTAAGAAAGTATGCAATCTATCAATTAATAATCAGACTAGGTGCGGCAGGTGCTAGGATCCGCAGGTAGTTGAATGATTTTTTGATGTTTTTTTTAACTTGGTATACCTACATACTGGCAAATTTCTTGGAAGCTGTGCAGAAGCCAAATTTGAGGTCTCTTTAGTAGTCGGGGAGAGACAGGAAGCTGCACACGATTGGCTCGCCAATGTATTTGCGCATATCGTTTCCCCACTACCCCGATATTATGCCAAGAACTTTGCCGGAATCTATTTTATCATATGACATCACAGGAAGTACTAGCTAAAAACAGCTCCCTTCGACCAGCGCCTTAAACCTTTGACGTGGCAGTTAACATAACATAACTGGACCTCGGATTCTCCTCTTGAACTTGCTCCTGCCTGAAACACCTGTGGCTCTCAAACTCAGCCGGTTTCTTCAACATTTTCCTAAGAAACCATACTAAACCGACGACTATTACCATCAAACTTAGAGCTATTCCTATCAACGCCATATTCAGTCCTTTGAATCCAGCCTTCATTTCTAATGATCCTAAGTTTTCTTGTAATTGTGGGACAATGCAAATCGGTTCCATTTCTGCTCCCCTTGACAAAGTTGCGCAGACATCGTAAGGGCCTCGTGTAAAACCATCCATAGATATCTCTAAAGTGGATTGACAGGGAGTGTCTTTTTGTGCTACCAAAGAACCTCTCGACAATACTGCCAAAACTACGTAACAGCGAATAGAGTAATGTCTTTCGGTTGATAGCCTTTGTGATCGTGGCAAAACATCCAACGGTCTCGACGGGAGACCCATTACAGATATAAGAACCGTTAAAACTCCATCGCTGGTCACATTTGAACGTACTTCTGATACTCTGAAAAGAAACAAAAGAAATTTTATTTAAAACTAGGTTTTTCTACGACTTCGCTCGCATCCCTCGGAACAATGTGTGTGTGCGTGTGTGTCTGTATTATCTATATTAGTTAGGATAACCCCTTCACTTTTGGGTATTATGTATACGTTTTTACCTTTAGACATTATACCTATAGACTATTATAGGAATGAGACTCTGACGATCATATTACCACAACAGCTTCAAGTTGTAATTTACAATCTTTACATTGCAATCTTGAAAATTCTCACTTATGTGGGTACGAACAGTTTGATAGTTGTTTGTTTATTTGAACAAGTGTGTAATGTTTCTACAATTATAGTATTAATAGTGAGGTTTCAAAATACGTTAAAAAATATTAATGTCACGACTTCCTTCTTGATGAAAATCGATATGTAGAATAAAAGGAATATATTTTTGGTACATAGTATTTTTTTTTAAAGGCAGTGAGTTTAGATTCATTATTTTCTTAACTATTTATTAAAATCAAATGATGAAGAAAAAAATGAACATCATGAGAAAGATGAAGAGAAGACTCTTCCTCTTTCTCATGGATAAAATAATAAAAAAATAACGAGTAATAAACAAACAGACGAAAATCCACTTTAAATTCAATCCCCTGCTAACTGACAATACTCGTAATGCGTTATGGGCCAGATTTTTATGATTTTTGTTGATGAATTTCATTGTAGTTTACAGCTTTGTAGTTTGATACACTAGCTATTGGTCACATTGCCCTTTATATAAAACACACATGTTTGACGATTTATTTGTTCAAAAGTCAAATCCGTTCTGATTTATACATGTTTTGTTTTGAAATACAAACGTACGTCGTCGTAATTAGTGTTTATAATATAAAAATAGTTATTTTTATAAAATAAATAATTCGCTTTTATTTTTAACACGTTTTGAGTGTCGTGCTGAATTCACAATGTAGAAAAATACCTAAATATTTCTTAAGATATATACTAGTATATATCCAAAGATGTTGGTATGATACTAATAGTGTAAGGGCCTTGTAACCTGTATTTGAGACTAAAGAATCATAGATAACTGAAACCCATTTCAAGTTGACAGATAGAGGTGATCTTTGAATTTAATAATGATAATAATGATAGGGGAACATTGCTTTCTACATTCATAAACTGGACAGATAGTCTATGGTAGTAACCACCTCCATGAAGACCACCGTGAACATGCTCACATGCTCACATGTGTGCTGTTATATTTCTCTATGAGTGAACTCATTCCTCTATCCTATCCTTGCAACCCTAATGGTGTTGCTATATAAGGGGACCTTCAGCTTGTGTTGCACTGAAGACATGTCTTAAACTGATATCATAGATACCATTTGTACGCTGTTAAACGTCATCCACACAATTTTTTTATAATTCTTACCTAAATTCTTCTCTAACTGGTGCTTGAGTGATGACAACTGGCGCAGGTGTTACAAACGTCACACGACGTCTTAAGACTTGAGGAGTTCCACATCCCAGCACGAGGGCTAGTGGAATGTCACGGTTGTCCATTTCTTCAAGGGCTATGCAGAAACTGCAAAAATACAAATTTTACTTTCCTCAAAAGGCAATCAAACAAAATTAAAGCGCATGTTTGTGATTCGGGAAATCGTGGAAATGGTATCTTTCTATTGTTACAAATATTAAATTCATTATTTCACTAAGGAATTTTGGAGCTATTGCTCCAAAATTGATTTCTAAAATCAATTTTGGAGCTATTGCTCCAAAATTGATTTCTAAAATCAAAATTGATCTATTGATGTCCAAGATCTTCCCGAACGCTGCCCACACGAGATGGTCTATTGACTTCCTTTTAGAAGTTGGCTCTAACTAATTGGACTGTGAGACTGTGAGTGATATTAAAGCTTTAATATTGAAACATCAGAATATTTCTGTATTGTGTAAACAATTTTGATTTAAATAATTTCATTAAGCGAATGTTTGTTCATTTCAATGAAAATAATATGCACAAACAAACACACACTTTAATTTCATAAATACTATTAGTGTTTAAATTTTAATGAATGTTAAAAGGTTGAAACATACGAATCAATTTGGTGGTTGTATCCAAGCAAATGAAACAAAACTGTTATTTCAATGAAGCCACATTATTAAATGAAGATATTGGGAAATTTAATTCGTTTGCTTATTCTAACTTTCGATAAATTATTCTTTTTGTTGGAGCATTTATTAATTTAATATGTTTTGAAAGTGACAATATATGTGTAAAAGTTTATAAAAGCTGCACTTGTATTAAAAATATTATCTATATTGTATCAAAAACAAACAGGTTCACGGTGACGAAAAATGTTGGCTTCCTAAATTCTGTGAACCTTTTTGACCCTTTTTATATAACTGCTATTTTTAAATTTTACATCTAGATTTTAACACAATGCCTTTATTAAGTAGTAGATACCTACGTGTAAGATTCCACAGGATCAATTTTCAACCCTCTCAAAATGATATTCCCTGGTGCAGCTCTGTGACAAGCTACATGCTTAGCTGCTCCACCAGATCTGGATGCTGTGACTTCTATACACCTCAATCTACGGGTCGATGGAGGGTCTACCGTCCAAGATAGATATACTTGCTCGTTATCGTACCACGCTTCATTGAGGTGAACCTAATTTATAAATAAAAATTAATATGCTTCTTAGTAAGCGTTTTAGGCATATTTTTTATAGTGAACCCCATCACGACAATCGAACTGGAGGACTGAATCTTGTGTCATTTTTTTTTTAACTATTTTTCATCAATGAATTCTAAATGTTATAATAATTTAGTTACTAAAATCTTTATTATATAAAAATTTCGTGTCACGTTGTTTATCCGCGATGAACTCCTGAACCGATTATGAAAATTCTTTCACGTATAGAAAGCTAGTTACATAGGCTATATTTTACAAAGTTACGCGAGTCGCGTGCAACAGCTAGTATGTATATAAATACCTTCGCTTTGGACGTGGGCAAATCCTCGTCTGACGGTACGCCTAATTCTTCGTCGTACAAATCATCATCTAAGCCATCTTGTTTCTCATCATATAAATCACTGCCTGCAACATCTTGACTGACGTCTACCGTATTTATTAGTATTTTATTAACATCGTATTCTTTTTTATCGTTTTTACTATCTAAGTGTTCGAAATCATCGCAAAGTTTGTTTTTCGAAAGGCGAGATAATAGTGCCCCTTCTAAGTGTGGCGGCGTAGCACATACTGCGGCGGATTTGTCTGGCTGCGATAAATTTTGTGCCTCTCTTAACCATCTGGCGAATCCACCCATTAAACAATCGCAGTTTAATGGATTATCTGCAAAAAATCTACAATGAAATCATGAAATTCTCGTATTTCATGTCTTATACACAAAAAATTAACTAAACGAATAAAAATAAAAGCTTAAAAAACAGGCTTAAACAACAGTCTGTGACTTCACTCGTATAGAATACCTTTTATGTCGTATATTTTGTTGCTCATGTCAGTTTGTTAACAATATACATTTTAATAAAATCTCTAAATGGATTCCACTCAAAATAGATTAAGGGCACAGTGTAAAATATTGCACAAAAATGCAAATGCTTTTATGTTTATGAAATGTACGAGAATAATAATTTTAATTCTAATATTATTATATGTGTTTGGTATATTGAAGTTTGAATGTGTTCAGGATATAAATAATGACAAGAATCCAATTATTTGGAAAACCCCTAGAGAAAATGCATGAATAATGTTAGTCTCAAAGAGTTCACTACAGAGTCCACTACAGAGTGACATGATTTTATTTTAAAAACTTGGAAATAATGAGAAGAAAGAAGTTTAAGTGCTTATAGAATTCTAATTAAGTACAAGTAGGTAATTTCGTTAACATATCCTATGGTACCAACAGTCCCGTGCATTTTAGATGAGAACGATAGAAACTGTTTAACTATAAGTCTGCTGATTATGAAACAGACTACACAGATTTTAAGGAATTAGTAATTTGATGGAAAATAATAAGTTACATAAGTTCAATTGTAACACAAGATCTGTTGAATGTTCGAAATGCAAATAGAATAGCGCTGCAGGAGTCTTGGCTTCGAACATTGGGGCATAACAGACTATTGTTGACTATTTATTTATTCATTTAGAATTTTGCTAGGTGAACCTTGCTTTTTACCCTTATTGTTTGTTACACGTATTTTTCTCCGTACTGTACATGCCTATCGACTCAAGTGACAATCTTACTAAATTAATATTGTAAATATTTGTTTCTGTTATTATTTCTAAATTAAGTTTCTTTTTTCATATGGATTGTAAATTCTCCGAAACAAACAAATAAATTAATAATAACGGTTATATTGTTTAGCTGAGCGGTTTTCTATTTGTTATCTTTTGTTATTGTTTTATTTTATTATATTTTATTCTTGTTATTTAGATATAGTTATAACAGTTTATATGCATGCCTTTGATTTTGATCTTTGTTGCTTGCTCCCGGTTATTTATTGTTTAGTATAGTTTAGTTTAGTTGCCATGCGTGTGTTATCGATCGTCTCAATTTCTAATTTGTAGTTTATCTGTGTATGCCTTAAATTTGCCTTTTGTTACCTATACCTATTGTAAGTTTTTTGTTTGTGCTGTTGGTGTACGTTTTGGAAAATAAATAAATAAATAAATAACCAAAATTTTAATAATGGCATGAGTGTATCCCTAAGTGTTAAGTTAGATTGGTAAAATGTAAAGATTCTTCCAATCTAATGTACTGATACCTACTTACATAAACCCATATTGTGTACTGATACACAATATGGGTCATCCGCGCACCCGGTGCCCCCCTGGTATTGTTTGTATCGTTAGGCGACGGTAACCAGTCACCTACCATCAAGCGGACCGTCAGCCTGCTTGCCATCTTTAGTAATATAAAAAAAGATATATGTAAATGGAATTGGAAGTACCTTCTATAGTGAATCGCATCAAGTCTTTATGTTCAGCCAACGCTTCGTCATCGATCATCGATATGTCATTATCGTGAAGTAATAATTCCTTCAAACTTCGAAGATATTTCAAGGGCTCCGCCGAAAGTGATCTCAGAAAGTTATGCGAAAGGTCCAGATTGCTTAGACTTGTCAATTGGGCTAGAGATGCGCCTGAAAGATAATATTTCTATGAAAGAATTCTAAATAGTTTGTACCAATCTCAAATCAAATAAGAACTGTAGACAGAATTTTGCTGACCACATAGTGAACACATAGTGAAGCCGGTTTTATAAAGTGGTGTGCGTATAGTTTATAATAAGTTTTATAACATATGTAGACATTGCTATAGAAGATATAGATATTACACTATTAGTTTAATTATATAAAAAATTAAGACAACACGCCATAGGAACTATCCGAAAATAATCTAATGTGAAAGATAAAATACGCTTTGCTTTATTTCCGTTATTCCGTTGACTCGCC
The DNA here is from genome assembly GCA_944738685.1 of Synanthedon myopaeformis. NCBI lineage: Eukaryota > Metazoa > Arthropoda > Insecta > Lepidoptera > Sesiidae > Synanthedon > Synanthedon myopaeformis. The sequence goes on along the minus strand of OX122938.1, from coordinate 1,856,247 downwards.
GTTTTTTTTTCCTGTAGCGGAAATTAAAGCGTCAGTTTATCCTGCGAAGCCTTTCACTGTCCGTGAGATACAGAGTAATCACGATTAACGATTCCGATTAAAATCTTTACGTTAAACAGCTTCTTCGATTGTTAACTTTAGAATGCATCGTATTAAACAGCTCTTTTTATATTTAACTAGCTGTTGCACGCAACTTCGCGTAACTTTGTATAAATGTAGCTTTCTATATGTGAAAGAATTTTTAAAATCAGTCTAGATTAGTTTTTGAGTTTATTCATTACAAAACATACAAAAATACAAATCTTTTCTCTTTATAATATTATAATATTAGTATAGACTAGCAACCTGTTTCCAGCTTCGTCCGGGATGCAATTTTTTTATGTTCATTTCTCTTTATTCCAATAGTAAGAACCGTATCAAAATCCGTTCTGTAGTTTATAAGTAGTCAAATTACGGCGACTTGATCATTATCATTCATCGGCAACAATACAAGTATAATATCCGAGATTGCGTTTTAATAAATAGATACGTTTTGACACAAGGATGAGTCTATCTATGAGACAGTTCCATACAGGCACTTTCGACGACGCGACGGTTTAAATCGTAGATTGAAGCAAAAAGAAAGATTATACTCACTCACTGTGTAATCACTCACTCTGCATATCGACCTCATTCATTCGTACTGAGTCCATTCACTCGCTATATTGACACTATCTTACATTACACGTGATTTGTGTTTGAAATCAATTTTGATTTTGATATTGAACCTTGAACACAATTTTTGTGAAAAAATTTGAATACATTTATCGACTCTCTATTATTTGAATTGTAATTGTGGGGACGAGTATTTAGGCATTTAGGTTTATGTGGCCCATTTGTCGATTACTTAATGTAAAAATGTACAGTGTTTTTATTATTGCTACCATTTACTGTTTAAATATTATTAGTGGATATAGAAATGTGAATATTTTCTTACCAGAAACAGCAACGATTTCATTATGTGACATGTTCAGCGTTGACAAGTTGTTGAGGTGTCTGAACGCGTAATCCTCTAACACGTCTATCTGATTGTTGTGCAAATTTAGATGTGTAAGGTTCGCAACACCTGGGGACAAATATTCACTTAAACATAAGTATTATTGGAATCGTAAGGTATTTATGTGAGGTCTATTTGTGTACAGTTAGTTATATAATAAGGAATATATTTTGATTTCAAGATCAATGACATCAAGTTATAATTAAAATCATAAACTAATTTATATTGACAAAACGTTTAAAAATAAATTAACTATATTATGAGTAGCTACAGTTTATTAAACTACTGATAGTTAAACCGTAGTTAACTATCTTAACTGATTTAGCTATAAAACGGGTCGGACAAAGAATTTTCATCTTGAAAATGATGTATAGAAATTTCCTGAACTTATTCTTAGTTAGGTAAACCTTCCTCAGTTAGGTATACCGTTTCTTGCTTATATTACAAACTGTTTACAGAGATATAAATAAAAATTATACTTTAATACTAAAATATTACTATAAATTTGACTCAATTTCATTTACCTATATGTGTACAATACTTATTAATATACAAGTATTATCCGGGTCTACAAGTAAAAAATAGGATTTAAATTCAAACACAAAAATGCGAAATTAAAATTTTGAACATGAAAATCAATATTCAAATACATGTAGTTTTTTTTTTTAATATACACATTGCAATGTTTAATTAATAATTAAATTAATTAGTTCCGCTTACCAGAAAGTGCACCACGTCTAATGCTGGCGAATGTATTATGTGACAGCTGGAGTATCTCCAGGGAAGGTAGCGGTGGGACCGTGTTAGGCCCTAAAGGACCCTCCAACGCGTTACTTGATAAATCGAGGTCTCTTAAAGCGTTAGCCTCCTGCAAATTATGAGAGATTGTTTAAAAATATTTCTAAAACTCGATGTAGCTGATAATTACATATAACGGAGAACTGACATTGACCTTAAGCAATAACATTAAAATAAATAATAGTTATTTGTTCAACTAGAGAGCAAAATTGTTTTTTGCTGCGAGTGCCGACTTTAAATCACGAACTAGCGAAGTAGTCTATAGAATTGAATCACGAGCGTAGCGAGTGATTCTAATATAGACTACTGAGCGAAGCGAGTTATTTAAAGGCACGAGACATGAAAAAATTTGCTTTCGTGTTAAACATACAACATTTCACCTCAACAGCGAGAAAAGCGTTACTTTGTCATCTTTAAAAAGAAAATCACTTAAGACAATTTTAAATATTACGTTTATTATGCTAACATTCACATAGCCAAAGTCATATAAGTTATACCTAAATTAACAAATATATTAAAAGTTGAAAGTAAAAATACTGCAATTTGTAAGATTAAAGGTAACAGTTTTGTTCGGAACTGTAATGGTCGTATTATTTGCTTGCGTGTTAGGTAAGGGTCCTGTCTGTATGTATGTACGAATGAAGATATTTTTCACGGAACTTTTCTGGAAGAAAGCTAAGTTCGGCATTTGAAACTTGTTCTCTTAATTCTTCTGGAGTTAGACCATCACCACTGGACGTACTCATTTTTTTTTATATTTACCAAAACAGTACAAATACACCAAGACCTAATGCTGAGCCAGTTTATGAACGGCTGTGAAACTATCTCCAGAGCTGGGCCAACTCTAGTCGGCTATGGTCGGTCGAATCTAGTCGGCTATGGCCGACCGACTCTAGTAGGCTATGGCTGGACACACTAATAATATCAAAATTTTATTCCTGTGAGTTAAATCGCGTGTTCGAATTTCGAATCACGCTCGCATCAAGAATCGATTTTCTGCGAGTTTTTAGGCACCAACAGCACCCTTTTCGTGCTGAAGGTGAAATTTTTTTTTTAAGTGACGCCTCTAACTTAAATTATCTAAGTTAAAACAAAACATAAGGATAATTAAGATAGAGATCAGGGAGTAGGATATCTCACCTCCTGTACTAATTGCATAGCAAAGTTTCAAGTATTGTAATTTTATTGCAGGATCGACATCTTTAGGATTTAGACCAAGATAAGTACAGGATGCATAGTTACATGACGAGGCCATTGGTCGGGTGGTTAAGGTAACCTTAGCCCTCTGACACAGGGATCCCGGATTGATTCCCGGTAGGCGTAACTTTGCAAATGAACTTATAATAATTGTGTTCTTTTCTTTGACGAGTGGTGAATAGGAAATATTAACAATTTACATTACCTTCAGGGGTGAAAGTGCGACTACTTTCAGCAGATTCCCTCTCAATTTTAACACGATAAGTTTAACTAGTGGCTTAAATGCACCCGGTGATATATCGGTCAGCTGATTGTCACTGATGTCAAGATATGTTAAGTTTTGAATGCCCTGAAAAATCATCATTGTTATTGGATGTCGTAATTAGCGTGGTAGTGATATTTTCAAGTGAAAATGAATAGATCAAGGCAAATTATTAATAACGTAATATAATTGTGTGCTACGTGATATACTTAATTATTTGGTTTGCTTCTGTAAGAGAGTGGTTACTGTAGCCAAACGAGCTACAAAGTTCATATTTTACGACATACCTTAAAGGAGTTATTGTCAAGCATATGAATCTTGTTATTCGAAAAGTCCAATCGATCCAGGTTTATCAATCGGGTGATCGCTTCTGTTGGCACCGTTGGTAATTGGTTATTTGGTAAACCTGACAAAAAAAATTATACTTATTTCATAACCTCACATACGATCTGCTGTACATATTATAAAATTTAGACTAATAGTCATTTTGCTTAACTACATACTTATTATAACACAACATGAAAATACCACAGAAGTAACATTATATCAAATTTCACATCAATTGAACCTGTGGAATTAGTGAAATCCTTTCGTCAACTAGGAAATGGACTGATGATCTTTAAGAATAATTATACTAATACTATTACTGAAGAGTAGTAATACTATTGGTATCTGACGATCCTCAGAATTTCGTCAGATATATTGGTACGATAACTAACGTAGCCAACTCCATCAGCAAACCTTTCATAGTTGCCTTGAATCTGTATTGTATGGTTCACACAGAATACAAGCCAATTGCGCTCACAACTGTATAAACTCACCCAATGCAATTAGAGTATTTGAAACAGCATTGAAGGCGCCCTGTTGAACTCTCCTTATGTCTCCCGATGATATGACCAGAGCATGTACACCAACTCCAGCAAGTTCCGATATTGAAGCAGCAGTCAACGCTGACACTCCTCTCAAAGAGCAGTCTAATAGGGAAACTGCTGTGTTCTTGTTTCTCGCCTTTTGTTCCCTTAAGTGACGGCCTATTATCTGAAAAAGAAATATTCAGATTTTTAGAGTCCAGTAAGTAAAACTTTATTGCAATTGCTGTATTGTAAATAGATGTACATATATAATGAACTCTCGATTTTATAGCTCTCGGTATTCATCCATAAAAAAAACTGTTACCGAGGGATTATTGGAAAATAAACTTCCAACGCCTGGCAAAAGTATGACAGCAATAAGTGTCTGGCGTTATATTTTTATTTTTCAACGCGGATGAAGTCGAGGACACTAGCTAGATAAGGTCTTGGGTATTAAAGATCTGTATAAGGTCAAATGTCAATCATACTCTTATACTGTCCAAACGTCGAAGAGAACATATGTAAGGAGCTCCAGCAAGAAATCAATCCTCGATGATGGAATCCACCGATCTGCGGGACGAGCTGAAGCCCCCCCTACCACCCTGCAAGACCTTCAGGGTGCAGTCATTGAGGAATGTAACCACCTACCATCAAGTGGACCGTCAGCATGTCTGTCGAGTTTAACATAAGGAAAGAGGCCTCCAATTTGAATGTTAGATGATGAAAATTCAGAGCTCTGCAGTGACGCCTATTTATAATTAAATTCGCGCCCCTATTCGTGTACGCGGTAATAAATTAATTATTTCTAATAATGCCCTCTATAATATCATTGATAATTTAGGTAATCAGCAATCAAATTCCTTATTTCAGTTCAAAGGATATCCAAACGGCTTTGACATTTCAAACGGCAAGGTAATTACATGCTCGGTAGAGTCACGCAGGACTAATTGAATGCTTACATGTCAAGAAGCCTGAGGCTACGTCTAACATTACAGGGAACAAATATTTGAAAAATTTCTTCTTTAAATATTATACATATATTAATTGATTACAGATCCTGGCATACGCATAAATGCTTCTCTATGTTTTTTTTTGTGTTAAGGTCGGCAGACAGGCTGACGGTCCACTTGATGGTAGGTGGCTACCGTCACCTATAACGAAAGCAACGCCTCATGTGCTGCTTATTCGCTGCCGACCATGGTTGGTTTAAGGATAGGTATAGAAAGCTTAGGGATAGAGAAATGGGCTCCGACATCCCTTACTCACTCTTAAACTACAATAGATAGATGGCGCTATCGAGTGTATCCCGGACGAAGCCAGGAGCGGGTCGCTAGTGATTAATAAAACTATAATACGAATGCTGCAGCAAAAGAAAATTTTAAAACTAACATGCAATCAAACTCGCCGCCTAACGAACATAATATCATTGATTTTCTCTCAGGCACTGAGTATCATGTGCGGCGGGACATTTTGGACGCCGACTAAAACAATGACATTATAATTGTTACTGTAACTTAATTATGTTATAAATGTTCAACTAGCCTCATCTAAAATTTTTAAATGCAGTTAAAATTTATTTACTAGCGGATGCCCATGAGTTCGTACGCGTACCTTCATAAAATATAATATACTAGCTGTCCCGCTTCGCCCGGGGTGCAACTTTTATAATAAATATTTACTAAATCCAACCGATAAATTACCTTACACCGCCATCTCTGAGAATCTCATGGAACTCGCAGTTGTTTTAAAAGTTATCTGTGAGTTCAATAAAAAACTCTTTCTCATATAATAAACAAATAATTATAATACTCATATAATAAAAAAACTATCCTATCTTTTAAGATGGACCAAATTACACATAGTTACGAAGTTTTATCAAAATCGGTTCAGTAGTTTAGGAGTTCATCGAGGACACACAAAGTGACATGTAATTTTTATATAACTTTTATTATATAAAGATAAAGATGAATGTATATTTCTAAATAAGTAATACTTTAAAGTAAACGACAAATAAAATGTGGAGAAAACTAATATACTTAACTAACTGTTACTTACACCGCGGCTTTTTTTTACTTTAGCATTTTTATAACTTCTAAACAAAAAAAGATTAATAAAATTAAATTAAAATAAATAAATATGATATTCTAAACAATGATTAATTCAAGTATTTGTAGTATAATTTTAGTGCATGGATAGTGCGCTCAAACAGTTTTTCAGTACAATCTGCACACGCAATATTTTCAGTGAATTGTGCGAAATTGATTGAACTTTTCATATGCAAAGTACGGCCTCGTTCAATACAGCTTACGCCATGTAGTTTGTACTAGACGATTTTTTTACAGCAGTTTTTCGCTTCGAAAATACAGCGACGGAAAGAAATTAAAGTGTCAGCAAAGCTCTTTTTAGCGATCAACATTTTAATTCGGCGTGAGTGAATTGTACGCATACATTGTTATAGTCCGGTGGAGCTTTTAAAACGGGTTAAGCCCGCTGTACATAAACGACGTTGATTGTATAAGTAAATAAAAATACAAAGTTAACAACCATTAGCAAAGGGTTAAATAAAAATAAAAAAGATGATTCGCTAGTTCTCCTACCATTATACACTCGTCTGGCAGGCACTTGCAAACGCCAGAATAGGTTGGCTGTTTACATAAACTTTTTAAATTATTGTTAGAATATGCCCTTAAAATTACAGCCTTGGGAGCAGGTTATGAATTACTATCCCGATGACAACTTTGCATGCTTGGATGATTTGCTGGTTCTCCTACCTAGCCACTTGCAACCGATAGAATAGGTTTTTTTTTTACACTCAAACTTATGTAAATTACAACATATTAAAATTGGAGCCTTTTGCGATTAGGTTACAAAAAAAATTCTTTACATTTTCAAAAATTTATTTGATAATGACGCAACCACGAGATGCCTACCGGATCGGTATTTTCTTAATTGACCGATGATAAAACATCAATAAAAATTCCTAGCTTTGTGCCAAACGGGTCAGTCGGATGGCTCTTAGTCGAGTAAGATTTAAAATTTTAAAAAATGGGTTCAGAAGTCGTCCCAAATTTTTTACCATCGTCATTCCAATGTTCAGTAATTATTGTTAAATTAGACTGATTTCTCTTCTTTCACCAACATCTTAAAGCGTACCTATCATTATCTCTGATTTATCATACATAAAAACATTTTCATTCATAAACTAGACACAAACATATGAAACTTTTACGACATTACAGGATTACAGTACAAATACGCACTGCCAAGGTTTGGAACTCCCTTCCGGCGACTGTGTTTCCGAGCTCATATAACCCAAATCTTTTTAAAGTTCGACTGAATAGGTACTTTCTGGGTTAGTTCGCTGCATCGTCGGCCTCGTTTTTCCTGCATGGCCAGATGCTGGCCAAAAGCAAACATATTATTAATAAAAAAATAAAAATAAAATCTTGGAAAATGCACTTTTTGTTTCTTTTTCTCTCGAATTTTACAAATTTTTCATACTACGACCCATTGTTCAAGCGGTTAGGGTGCTTGCCTTAACGCCCTTTCTCAAGTTTATTTGCAGGCATGCCAAGAATCGCACCTGAGAACCCTGAGATTGAGTGTTAAGGAAAGCACCCTAACCACTCATCCAACGGGCTCGTGAAAATTCAGTAGGTTGTATGTTGCACACGAATTGTAAACACCTATCGATTGTCACTGAGGTTATTTGGTAAGACTTTGAGAAGGGCGGATTGTTGACGCAAAGGCCTCAGGAACAATATACGTGTGTAGTGCCACCGCCTTGAGTGCCTTTAACCGAAGCCTATCTATAGCTCTAGATGAGAACATAGATATTAAATCTAATGAATAAAAGCTATCAAAAAACCGTGTGTGTATCGTTGTCTAAGGTGTTTCAACAACTATTATTGTTGCCTAAATGCTGTTATTATTTTTTTAAATCTTATAAAGCTGAAATGTCGTATAAGTCGCCACTATAGAATACACGGTTGTAACGGATACTTTAATAACGCTTTTTTACAACTTTTTAGTAATAAGGGCTTTTCTTACTGGACTACTTTGCTGGTTGAGTATTAGCTTAACAATAATCACACCCATCATCAATACGAGTCCATACTTACTATAATATTATAAATGTGAAAGTAACTCTGTCTGTCTGTTACCTTTTCACGCCTTAACTACCAACCGATCATCATGAAATTTTGCATACACTGGTGATGCGGATGCGAAAGATGCATTGAAAGACCACCCTGGAGGCTTGGCTCCTCCAGGTATGGTCAAAACTGTAAATGGGATAAGGGAATCGTGCACACTCACTTGTCTATAGCTCCCGCTGTCTCCCGAAACTGATGATGACAATCGGGGGGTAGGTTTCACACCTGGCAAGTTCACAGCAGCACAATCCCATATATTCACAGTGCGGACTTCGATAGCACAGGTGCGGTTTATGAAGATGGAAAACTTAACTATTGTTCTTGGGTATTAAAGCGGGTTAATTAATTAAATTAAATTAATGCGGTCGACGATCCACACGCGCACCGTAAGCAGTTTTCGAACACAGTAGCGACATCTGTCGCACATTACATGAGTGTACAAGAGGAAAGGGGAAAGAGGTGAGGGATTAACGGTTAATGTGGTTAATATGGTTAACAAAATCCACCATACACGTTGTCAGGGATACCGGAAAGGACATGCTTCTAGAAAAAAAGGACTGTTCCCGAGATATTACTCGTATATCCTAGAAAATAAAATTAAAACTAACATCTAGCCAAAGTGTTATAGCAACAAGAGGTCATGCGTTATATTGCATATATATTTTTATTTTTTTAATTTTTCCACGCAAACGAAGTCGCGGGCACCAGCTAGAACTGATATATGTCTAGCACATAACTATAGATTTTTATTTGTGACTAACTGTGCCCTCAACTTCGTACGCGCGATTTTCGTAGGCTTGGTATTTAGGTAAACGAATAAAAAAAACACTAAATGTTACGGGAAACTTGCTATAATACGTCAAAAAAAAAGCAAACAGACAAAAATTCTAAAAGATTTTATAATATTAGTATGGATTGTCGTCACTAAATAAGTAAAATCTGAACAGTTTTGTTCAACCGTATTACAGTAGTTCTAGTATAATTTATATCTTTGGTGTATCAAAAAAAATAGTAATAACAAGCGATATTTGCGGATAGTGATGAGATCGGATGTTTGTTTTACGTCTCGCTTCCTTTATTGCGATGAGGATTACCTATTTCATATTGAGAAATGTCTATTTCCGCGTTTTCTCAGCATGCTCATAAAGATTTACTAATATATATGTTTGTTGTACTTTGTTAATTTTTGAAATTTTTTTGGGGTGGGCCACCCTTATCACTTAGGGGTATAAAAATAGTTTAACACCTACCGAATATACACAAAAAATTTCATAAAAATAGGTCAAACCGTTTCGGAGGAGTTTCTAATGAGAAATAGGAAACAATCGTCGCCAGTCCTCGCATTATAAATACTTACAACCTCTTTAAAATATCTTCAAGTGTATCTATCTACAAGTAGAAACTCTTTAGCTTAATCTTTGAATAATTGAAAAAATTACGCATTTTCCCAGGCCGCAATTATTAGTTAGATTGTTAGGCAGTTGGTCCGTTGGTCCGTTGGTAATAAAAAAAAATGGTGGTACCGTGGGGCACGCTTTTCGGGTATTTTTAAAATTTCCCCATGAACCAACTAGTTGGTCTGAGAGTTTGTATGTATAGGTCATGTCATTTTTTTGTAATTTCAATTTGTTTGCTTAGATAAAATTTAAATAAAGAATCTATTTAGCTTTATAGCTACGCCTTCTTAAAGCTTACCTGTAATGCGGTATGGTCGCCAGCGCATCGCAGTGTGTGAGGCAGATCGCAAGCGCATTCTGCCGCCGGACGGGCACTGAGTTTTGGACAGCGCCACTGCGCAGTCGTCTGTGGTACTACGCATAGCAATGTCACAGCACCCATTAGCCACATTCTGTAACAATTATTTTTCAGTTATTTAAAAATTTGTTCTTTTTATATAAAGGTCTACATACAGGTTGATAGTCCACTTGGTAAGTAGCCACCGTCGCCTATAACACAAGCAACGCCACAGTTAGTGCGTTGCCGACCATAGTGGGATCGAAGTTGTAGGTTTAACTTACTTGTCTTTGAAGCAAATAAATTATATTTGAAGTTTTTCATTCAAAAGTAATTTGAAGTAGTGGCAGCACTAAATCGACATCAACACTACTCATATTACACTGGTGAACTGCACCCGGCTTCGTACGAAATTAAAATTTCAAAAATCCTTTTTTAGCGGATGCTTACGTTATAAAATAAACCTATTTTCCAAATTTCAGCTTTCTAGACTTAATTAGTTTTGCTGTGCTTTGATAGTCAAGTCAGGACAAGCAATTTTATAGTATAGAGAGAAGACTAGCGACCCACCCCCGGCTTCGCACGGAGTTGAAATTTTAATAAATCCTTTCTTAGCGGATGCTTATCTTATAAAATAAACCTATGTTGCAAATTTCAGCTTTCTAGACTGAGTACTTTTTTCTGTGCTTGATAGTCAGGACAAACGAGTGAAAATGAAATATGAATATTTATTAAGGTTTTTTTTATTATTAAACTATATTAACGATTTAAATAATGCTCAGGACATTTGCAGGTGACACGAAATAACTTAGGAATCATCTCGAAAGGGAGTTCTGTCGATCTGGGGGTACGTGTAAAGAATCGGCACTGCAACGCGTGTGGCTGAGACATAATGGGGCATTTCCACTGAATGACGACCGGACGTGGTTTGTTATGATAGGGTACAAGTTGGAAACTAATAGCGAACATTACAGTAATATTATTTGGTAAATAAATCGCAAACAAGTACCTTCACGTAACCTAACGAAATGAAACTCGAATGAGAAAGCGAATAGAAGTACTAAGAGCGATAAAAGAAGCTGCAATAATTCGGGCACGTGATTGGGTGGCGAAAGATACCGTATTTTCCAACTAAGGATGCAAGGAAAAATATAAGAAAAACGCCCATCAATGGATGCGCTAGAAAGTCGTTGGGTTTTGGCCGGTAGGAATCCGGCATAACCCCGCAGTGTCCCTTACACTGCCGGGTATCGAAGAGGATTTCCCAACGTTAAAAAAAAGGGTTTGCCTTAATACTTAAAATGGGTTTGCCAAGTTCCAGGGTTCGACAGGGTCAACTTTAGAAACAAACTTGTCAAACTTGGCTCTAGTCTGTATTTGGAGCGGCAAGGCACACTGCGTTTCACAGATATTTAGACAGCCTGTCTGGCTGACAAGTCTTCTGTAAGGTTGGTCACTGTGAAATAATAACATGTTTCGATGAGTGAATAAAGGGTGCTAGAGTCCCATTTCACTATCCCATCCTAATCCCTATCTTTAATCCTACTATGGACGGCAGCTCACTTGCAGCACCTGGAAGGCGACGGTAGCCATCTACCATCAAAGGGACAGTCAGCCGGGACCTATAGTTTGAAGGATATTACTCAGAACTTTTTTAGTGAAAAATATGAAAAATAAATTCCTTGTCATAAAACAAGTAAAAGTGGTTTTTTTTTTTCTTCTTTAACTTGAGCCAACTGATACGACGCGATCTCAACTAGAGCCGAATGCAATAAGTACAATCGTAGTAGTGGGTGACGGGCGGGCGTTGACCTAACATTGTATACAGCGTGTTATATTTTTTCTAAAAATGTTTACTTAAGAGAAATGTTAAATATTAAATATATATTATTATACTACTCTAAAGAGTATATATACTCTAAAGAGAGTATAAATAGGTTATATATGTCTCCTTTTATATCTTGATGGTTACAAAGCCATTGCTTGAATGTGTTTTCAATAGAATACTTGACATGAAAAGGTTCAAAGAGACAATATTGAATTAGTATTACAATCTATAAAGGTATATAAGGTCTAAGCTTATATATTGAATGTCTAAGCTTTAAGCAGCTTTTACCAACCGATATGATTGCCAAACAACTTTTCTATATTTTTATAAATTTAATTAGAAAACATAATTATACATAGTTAATTCGAGAAAGTGTTGAAAGAAATCCAATTACGGCGCGTACTCGTACGAAGTTGCTGCCACCAACCATTGCTATACTAATATTATAAAGAGAGAAGATTTGTATTTTTGTATTGTTGTATGTTTGTATTTTTGTATTTTTGTTTGTAATGAATAACTACGGGACCGATTTAAAAAATTATTTCAGCTATAAAAGCGACGAAGTCGCGTGAAACAGCCAATTGTTTATATTATTCCATTATTGTGTCCTCTTATCTTTTAATAAATAAAGCTGGACTTATACTAAGCGATCCCTGCTAATCTTGCCTAAGCCAATATGAATATTAAATAATGTGGGCGAGAGAGTTTCAATTTTCACCTTTTTGTTGGTTGAACCCTCATAATAGCAAAAAGGACATACTGTGGCCGCGAAGGATCCTCTGTAACAACTAATAAAATATTTGTAATGGACTGCCTGTTAAGGGCAAGCGCACCCTTTCTGGCGAAACCATTTTCACGAGACCTGTCATCGGCTTACAATACTCTCTGAAATTGTTGCTAACTTTATGTCTCGCGGGAGGTGGGGTAGGTCATTAGGTAGTAGTTACGACTTCTCTCCTAATATATCACCAAGTGTTAGTGCGGCTGACACGGGCCGAGCAAAGCAGTTTTGTGGGCAAACAGTGTTTTACTGAAACCGAAGTTTTCATTTGCACAGCTATTTAGAATTAAAAGCAACGTAAAAAGTGGGGGTGTTTTTTCGGGATTTCGCCACGCAAGGGACTCTTTACGATAATTGAGATTGGTGTACTCAATGTTTCATAATAAACAACCATTTAAAGGTCACGGGCGAATTTACCCTTTTAACACGCCTCGAGATATTTTATTCTTTTTTTAGTATGAAAATTATAAATCCTATACTAATATTAATGGTTAAGCTTACAAAAAACATTTTATAGTGCAAAGCTTCTCTTTAAACAAATATATAAAATGCTTGATGCAATCAAGCAATTGGTTTGTCGTTGCCTGACATAAAGGGCTTTACTGTTACACTAGCAAGCCGTGTGTGACTCTTTTACCTGAAGGATTGATTAATTTAACGTAAAGGTAATTCATATATTCTATCTATACCTACTAATAAAAACGTAAAAGAGCCATATTCTTTCAAAAAACAATTTGCACACGTTGTACTTATGTTACAGAGGGCAAAAATTAATTTTTTAGAAATTTGGCCTGTTTTTCTGTACACGCTAATCTCAGATCTCGGCTTAATGGATTTAGATGAAATTTGGCACACACATAATTTATTAAAAAACAATGTGTGTGTGTGTGTGTCAGCTCTGACGCACGACTGGAGTTTACTCCTTACGAACGATTATAAAATAATTTTCATCGTTCGTAAGGAGTACATTTAGATTTTCACAATTCGAACAGGCCGAAAGAACAACATGGTTTTTTTTTTAATATTGTGTAGACGGCGCATTATCTCTGAAACTTCAGAGATATTCTAAAATATTCAAAAATAGAACTTAACGCATTCCGTGTAAATTTTTTTATTTTACTCCCATAAATTTTCATACCACGGGTTTATATATGAAAATCGATAAACTCCAAAGGGAGTAATAAACTCCCATAATACTTATTATTAAGTTATTTGTGATCACCAACATTATTAATAGTATAATTATTAGATAATATTTTACTGCACTTATATACCTATTATGTTATATTACAATATTTGTTCTGTTGTAACTTTTTAAAGAAGTTTTTTTTTTTTTTTTTAATATAGCTAAGCTTGCTTTTGGATGAAAGTGCGTCTCTTTTCTGTTTTCTTCTTTTGTTTTGTTCTGTAAGTGAAAGCAACACTGTTTTGTTTGGACATGCTGTGTACACATGCTTTGGGCTGCTGTCTAGATCATTTAAATGTAATTTTATCCTTTTTGTGACTTATTAAATAAAATAAAATAAAATAAATGGATTTACAAAATATAGGAACCTTTTCATCCTGTAAAATTTTTAAGTTCCTGTGGGATTTTTAAAAAACGAACTACAACGCGTATGTAGTCACGGGTATAACTTGTTTTTGTAAATAAAAATTGTCAACTTAACGGTTATTCCAAGAAGAATTTCCTCAATTTGAATTCGGTTTTCACCGATGTGTTGTAGTTAATTGAAAATAATACCAAATACCGCTGAAAATAATACGAAGTCGCTGACACAGTTAGTAACAAAATAAAACTTGTATCAAAACTATAATATATTTGCACAACAAATAAATCACCGAATATCATACACCCTTTGATTAAGTTTTTTAATGTGAATCCACAAAACCCGGTGGTGTGCGGTACGAAGTTTCCAGAACAAACGCCCGAAGCACTCGTTCCCAACTTCTCATTCAGTTATACAAGTTTCGCTTCGCGTTTTCGCATAATAAGTAATGCATAAACTGTGAATGCGCCATCACACCGTCCGAGTGCCTCACTCTTATTTAATTGAGTTTAAAGTTCAGAACAACACAGTTGACGGACTTTACGCTATTGTTCGCTAACAAATTTCGGCTTAGAGGACTCTGCGAGAGTCAGCTATGGACGCGAATAGCCTCCATAACTCCATAACCGGAATATGTTTTCTATAGAGAGACGAGCGTTTCGGTTCGCGAGCTACGCTTTGATCGGAACGACTCCATGCTAGTACGGAAAGTGAGAACATACATTTGCATATAATAATATTTTGCAATTAAGTCGCCAAGCTGCCCGCGTTTGTGTATATAAAAAAATCGCATCCCGGGCGAAGCCGTGTGCGAGTGCGTAGTCTATTATAAAATAAAGTCGCTATCCGCCTCTGTCCGTTCCTCCGCCAACATCTTTGGAACTATTAACATCTTCATTAGACAAAACCGTATTTTAATGCGGTTTTCACTAATAGAAAGAGGGATAAGTCAAGAATGTTTTTGTATATTACTTACACAATAAAATCCATCCGTGCTAGGCCGGGGGCGGGTCGCTAATGATCAATTAATTAGTGGCCACGGATACCGAAAAGCATCAAATAAACTCTCTAATCTTGAAGTTTTTAGTGAAATTTTTGAAGAGGATTTTCCTCATAATATGAAACTGTAGAACGCCCAAAGGAGTTCAATTTCAGTAGAATGAATTTCCCATTTCGCTCTTCGCAACCACGTTAATCATTCTCATATTTACATTGTGAATGTCTTTTGTTAGATTTATGTACGCCGAAGAAACTTCCCCTCATACTCGTAAATAGAGAATTTCTAACGTCATATTATAGTCACATAACACAACATAGTGTTTACAATCATAGACACACTAGGGATAACTATATAATATTATAAATGTGAAAGTAACTCTGTCTGTCTGTTACAATTACACGCCTTAACTACTCAACCGATCATCATGTAATTTTGCAAACACTTTGTCAAGGGAAAGGACATAGGGTACCTTTCATTCAGGAAAAAAGTGATGTTTTCAAGGTATCATCTAAGTTAAAATAAAATAAAAATTTGTGGGTGTCAGCTCCGACACACGACTGGAGTTTACTCCTTACGAACGATTATAAAATTTAAATATCACAATTCGAACACGCCAAAAGAACAACGTTGTTCTTTTTTTAAATAATCTAAATATTATTTTTTAATTTTTTTAATTATAATAAAAAAAAATTCTATTTTTTTAATATTTTAGATCTTCAGATAATCTAAAATATTTAAAAAATAGAACGTAACTATAACGCATAACATAACGCATTCCTGTGACAATTTTGATTCCTCCAAAAACTATATATGTAAATAGCAACAAGATGTCAAGCGTTATATTGCTTACTTATTTATTTTTAACGCGGACAAAGTCGCGGGCATCAGCTAGTATGTAATATGTTTTTTATAAGAATTTATTCTAAAACATAGTTTATTTTAAGGTTTATTTTACATTTCAGTTGTAATAATGCGTCCGACAGAGTTGCTGGTCATATTCATGGCAATCTCGCTGGTGCAAGGGCACGCGAAAACCTTTAACCGTTGTCAATTGACCAAAGAGCTACTAAGATATAACTTCCCAAGGAATCTTATACCGAATTGTAAGTACATATTGAATCATTCAAAATTCTTATACAGGGTGTAGTGCCTGTAGTGGGATGTCTCACAGACTCGTGGACGCACTCAACGGACAGACTCCCGACACGTCTACTCTGGCCCATAGCTCGCGTATAATTAATTACGTGGGGCGTTCCGAGACAGTGTTTGTTGTGTGAGTTAGTGAACTAATACAAAACGCATACACTTAACGCGGCGTATTCCTGCCAGGATGTGAAAGGAGCTTAAATACTAAAAAAAAAATTACCCACACATACCCCTCTATATATACGAGTATATGGCCGAAATTGAGTAATTTTTGGGATTTTTTGGGTTTTAACGATTATCCAGAATTTGACATTTATATCAAAATTTAAGAAAAACTGCAAGCTTTTGCAGTTGTAAAAAGTTCATAATTTCGTTACTATTCAAAATTATAAACCACTAGCTGTAGCACGCGACTTTATAAAATATAGCCTATTTTACTCGCTGATTATTAGCCTTCTATAGATGAAAGATTTTTTTAAATCGGTCCAGTAGTAGTTTCTGACTTTATTCATTACAAACATACAAATCTTCTCTCTTTATAATATTAGTATAGATTAGTTAGGATTCGTAATCTAATAGTGTTGACTGGAAGACTAGGAAGATCTCAATAAACTTGTACTAAAAATACCTTCATTGGCTTGTCCGGAATTTGCGGAATTCCGTTGGGTGGTGGGAGTTGGCGGCGCGACTCCCAGTTAGACAGACGCGGAAAGCGACTTCAAATGATACAATTTAAAGAAAACCTTGTATATTAGTATAGATATACTATGTGAATATTTAAAACTAGCTGTTGCATGCGACTTTGTCCGCGTAGCTTTATAAAATATAGCCTATGTTACTCGCTGATAATATAGCTTCCCAACAGTGAAAGAATTTTTCAAATCGGTCCAGTAGTTTTGGAGCCTATTCAATGCAAACAAACAAACAAACAACTCTTTCCTCTTTATAATATTAGTATAGATGACATAACATATGTATTCAAGCTTAACAGAGCTTATAACTTAACTCGAGTACTTAAGCCTGACATAACTTCAGACCAAAGCGACTTCAAATGCAGTAGGATATACAGACAAACATGTGTATTTGTGTTTCATGTAGCTTGTATATTTAAACCGATTCAGAACGATACGTAGAGGTGGTTATTTGCAATAAAAAATTCCTCTAGAGTCCTACCCTAACTCGATCCTATTAAAAGTTATGCCTGCGATTGTGTGTTTTTTTAAGATGCCTGATTGTGTGTTTACACCAAAATTTGTACTAAATAGGCAATTTGAAAAAAAAAGTGACTTTAAAAAACAAATTATGTACTGCTGCTTCTAGGTAATGTATCATCTACAAAAATGCTTTTATGACAGTAGATCCACGGGATTATGAGTAATGGCAATTATATCAATATTTTTTTAATGTTATGAAAAATAAAGTCTAGCTTTAGAAGCTTACTGTGGAAAAAAAATGTACTACGTTTAGCAAAAAAAACTGGCCTATTTAATAACGATTAAAATGAAGTATAACACATAACTGTTTGTAACTACATTAATTATTAATTATCGTTTTTTCATAGCAAAGTCTAAACTAAAGTAAATCAGAGGAATCAGAAAAAAAAACAGATACTTATCGAATTTATTCAAGCCACCTAAATTATATATTAGAATTAATAATTGTATTTTTATATATGAAAGCAGTTATGAAATAAAATATTATAATAATGTACAGTTTTATATGTTACAAAGATAATAAAGATCAGTGATATGTCTTAGGGTCTTGAAGAGAGAAAGCGTATTAAACTATAAAATAAGTATTTTTTATTTATACATAGGCGGACAGCTACTTTCTTTTATAATAATGTATAGATATAGATAAAAAGTCTGCATCACTAATATCCCACCCAGCCCCGATTTTAATATCCGGCCTTAACCTACAATTTCGTTAACAAACTGGCTACTTCCCACCGTATGTCACCCGGACCCGACAGCGAGCCCTAACATAATTTGTGACAAAATAACCGCTTTTGATTCAACGCCGTTTCGTATTAATTTGAATAAATTCGGATTAGGACATGGACGCCCTTCCCTTTGTATCGTATCAATTAAGGCGGTACTCTGTTAACAATTTTAAACTTAAATGAAAGAGGATCTCGAAATGTTTTGTCATTTGAATGATGCCCCCTTTTTATGCAAATAAGAGATCTCTGGGTGAAGTTTCCCGTAAACGCTTATAAAGGTTCACTGCCGGCAATTCATTCGACTTTACCTAGAGATGGAGAGAGTTGACTCTAAATTTACTCATATTACAACTGCCTCGTTTGAGGTAGAAACTCCTGAGAGTGCAGTTCATATGTAATAAATGTTATTGTTGGTAGTTAAGTGCTCACTTTCCAATTCGAGAAGCTTACCAACTCCATACTACACAATTCCACGATAACTCATTAGTTATACGTCGTAGCAAAATATAAAAATACATGAAGTTTCTGATATATACTCGTAAAATATGAAGGTTTAGATGAAGACAAAAAATTGAAATTAATTTAATATCTAGTATAATTAATTTCTAAAATGAGCAGAATTTGTGAAATTTTCGCGGGTTGAAAACATAATAGCCACAATGTACATTCAAAATTGGGTTGTCAGCCCAATTTTGAACTATGAAGGCTACCAATTATGAAGGTTTTTTCTAAAATATTGGAATTTCTGGCGCATGTTTTATTACTTTCGCGAATTGAATAAGTGTCGTTTATATCTTGTATCGCATTCTATATTCAGTTATTCGCATTCTAGTAAGTTGAGACAACAAATTCTTCCAAATGCCTATTGCTGACTTCACTCACTTCCTACAGTACCTGTGTGGACTTACGTAAGATCGTCACCATAATTTACATTGCAAGATTGCATTTTGCATCCGACATCGATTAACAAAATAATTGTATTATTACTATATATTAGATTGGATGTAAGCCGATAGCACTATCTTATAATGTTATGAGGTAACAGTCGATTATCTTCCTTACTTTACTATTTACTTTACAAGATAACTCTTTAATAAATAGTTAAAAAAAAAATTCTGTGTAAAATTGAATTCTTACTAGAATTATCACCTCAACATAATGAGTCACTTGTGTGCATACTCCCTCATTCTCCTTAAACCGTCCGCACTAAGCTCCACATTTGGTATCAGCGGTCTTGGTGACGTTATTTGAATTTTGAAGTCGCGGAATTTAATTTGTTCAAACAACTGGTTGGCATTGTGTTGTCGTTTCGTTTCGCTTCTGACAATGTTATAATTGACGGCCATTTTAATATACATTCTGTATCATATGCATCATATGATACATATAATATGTATATATGAATAGCCTGTAATTGGAAAAAAATGTGTTATTAATTTTTTTTTCTCAATCGAACTTTTTTATTATTATTTTTTATTTTTTCAATATTACAAGGAAAGAAAGGATTTCTTTGGTGTTTTTTTGAAATGATTAATAACATTATTCATTACTAGCTGGTCCCGCGACTTCGTCCACGTTGAATAATAAAAAATATAAATAGAAAACAAAATATATGAGCAATTTATAGCTGTTATACTTAGCTTTGTCAGGAGTTGAATTTTTTTTTAGTTGATCCCTCGAGAACAGTACCTACTTTTTTTCTGGATAAAAGGTACCCCATGCCCTTTTCTGTACCTCTAACGTATCTACATCTGTTCACTGTTCAGTTCTTGATTCTGTGGAATATATTTTCACTCTAGATAAAAATTTGTTTAACGCCTTTATGTAACTGATTGTACAGTATGATAGCGCGCGAGTTGTCTAATGAAATAATAGGTAAAAATCAAACATGATAACTTGCCGTGATTATTAATTTTTGAAGCAAAAACTTCTTTAGGCGTGTTGGTCATTTTTGAGATGGGAATAAACCATAGAACACTGTTACCGTAACCGATACCTCTATATAATAAGTATGTACACATATTGTGTATGTACGTACATACATGCATGTTGGCATTTTTTGAGATGGGAAAAAACCATTGAACTCTCATCAAAGTTACCGTAATTGACACCTCTGTATATAAATATGTACAGTGGGGTCCTTAATACCTTCGTCAGTTTTCAAATTAATTCCTTTATTAAGTACCTTTTGAAACTAAAGCACTAAGCAGATAACTGCATATGTAAGTAAACTTACTAGATATGATAACAAGGATTAATATGGTATACACCTCTGATCAATAATCTAGTTTCATGTCAACATCAAACCTTTTTTAAGGTCTGTCATTACGAAGTTCATATAAAATTCGAGGTTCTATTTAATTGTCATTACGTGTCAGTGTCATAATATTTTCTCTTGTATTTGCGATCAATAATAATCCTATTTACCTAATTCGATAATGCCAAGGAATTTAAATATCCATCAAAAGCAGGAATTAGTGGAGATCATGGAACTGGCTAAAATATAAGTGAAATATATTCAAATTATAATAATTACTACAGATACTATAAGTGACAGATTTTCATGACAAATCAGTTCTCAGTCGATAACTCGTCAGATGCTTGAGAGAGTTGTATCATGAAGCCCTGTGAACGTCAGCTGCCGCTCCATAGGTGGGTTCAGCAGTGGTACCCTCCCAAAATTAGAATGTCATCGAGATAAACCAACTGACATTTTCATAATAGCAGATAAACTATCATGTGACAAATCAATGCGAATGCGATTGCAATTTGTGATTGATTCGTATGGCGGATATACTCGTTTTTAATATAGTTTTGTTTATGTAAATAAATTTTACCATAATTAGTACATACTATTCATTTTATTTCTTTAAAAGACAATATAAATACGTCAACAATTTAATATCATAATTGATTTCGGGATTACTCGTAGTTTCCTAGTTTTCCCGGTGGCAAAACATTCACTACATCCTCCTTAGTTGACCTGTCAGTCAACTAGCCTGTTGCAAATGTCAATGCAATATTCTGTTTTGTTTGAAATGAAAAGTTGGTATGACTGATATTGCCCTTTTCTTACCCCGACCTTTTCTTACCCCGACTGTACTTTCCTGACGATTCAAAAAATACACACGTAATTGTTCAAGTTTTCACTTCCATCGGCACTCCCGGAGTGCCACTGTTTTTTTATTTTCTTAATTAATTGTTAGGTGCAAATAAATAAATTGTGAGATAAGGAATGGCTCTCACTATACATAAGCCTAATGTGGAACCCATTAGAAATATTTATATCTTTGTCAAAGTAATCTTCTTTACATAGTATAAAACAAAGTCGCTTATCACCGTCTAGTCTGTCCGTCTGTATGTACGCTTAGATCTTTTAAACTAAGCAACGGATTTTAATGCGATTTTCATTAATATAAAGGTTTTTATATTTTATTTGCAGAAAAAACCGTGCGTAGCCGAGAGCGGCCCGCTAGTTTTATAATAAATTATTTCTTTCTTCTTTCATTTTTTGACAAATTGAAATTTATTCATTCTGATCATAATTGTAACATGTTTTTTTTTTCTTTTTTTTTTTTCACATACTAATAAATTATTTTTCTAGGGGTATGTTTGATCGAACACGCGAGTGGAAGAACAACAGAGAAAATAACTAATCACAACAACTCTTTTACCAGCTACGGACTGTTTCAGGTGCGTAATATAGGAGTATGTTAGCTTAATAAAGTCCTAGAGTAGGACTAATAGAGATCTGTGATCTGGGGTCAATAAGAATACAGACACGGTATCCTCTGCCTGTCGTATGAGGCGACTAAAAGGGGTTCCGGTAATAGCTACCCACGAGGTATTCGGGAAGAATGGTACAGCTCCCCGAAAAGGTGCAGCTGGCGACAAACGGGGGCCTATAGAAGGTTTTACCCCTCGTCGAAGAAAAAAAGGGCTAATTGAGATGACATTCCATTTAATAACCTGTTAACAAAGAAATATTTTGGCTAAGTCTTTAAGTAAAAAGTTCATTTTTAATTGTGAATTAGAGATTACCTAATTTTTGGAAGCACTTCTCTATTAAATTGGATAGTTGACTTAATGTAAACCATACCGTTAATAAATCACTATAAATTTAAGTTATAAAGACATTTCAAAGTCGTCCCTAAGGCATTAATTATCTTTAAAACGTGACGGGTAACAAGATAATGTATTTTGTAAAACTTAATTATAACATTAATAACTTATCTTTTAATATTACTTACTTCAGATTTAGATAAGAATATTTATTTTTTATTTTTTTCATTAAGTGTATGAATTCTATTTAGCCGCACAATTATATTATACTAGCGACCTGCTCACGGCTTCGCCCAAGGAAAAACTTAATTCGGTTTTTATATAAAAATTCCTTGAAAAATTAGTGAAAACAGCATCAAAATCCGCTTCGTGGTTTAGGAGGAGTTTCACAGTAGTTGCACAGTTCAACAGTCAATAACTGTGTTACTAATTGTACATTGTAATTGTAATTCTAACAGTGTAGTTAGAAACACAGAAGCACACATGCTGTTCATTCACGGTGGTCTTTTGTAAGGAGGTGGATACTGCCGCCAGATTGTTTGCCCAATTTACGTCTCCGAAACGCAGTGTGCACTGCAGTGTAAAGTATACTGGAGGCTGTATATTAATGATATAATAAGAAAAGAAGTAGAATTTCACCCAACCTTATTAACTCTGTTATAGCATTCAAAACGGCTTGCAGGTAAGTAACAAAATTTTTAAGCCTGGAATACAATTGTTATAACAAATGGAGCAAGTGTCATCAATCTCAATTAATATAAAATTTTATTTCACGTGCATTCTCGCCTTTATATTTCAATTTGATTTCGAATTCGAGTCCATATATCATATTGGTTGTAATGTATTGTGACGTGAAACGTTTGTTCCCGTAACGACTTATCGTAGGCATAATCGATGTATGGTCATTCGATCATGTTGACAAATATTTGATTTTAGGATAGCTCCCATTTTTGTTGACAAAAGTTTAATTCTTAAACATTCCGATCTGCACTTACATTTTGACAAGCCTGCTTTTCGAGTCCCGGGTGCGATTCCAGACATGGTCAACATTGGAAAATTGAACTTTTCAAATTTGGTTCTGGTCTAGATCTGGAAAGTAGTGGCAGCCCAAACATTTTCTTATGGCATTCTTACTATGGCTACTTACAAACATTTTCTTATGGATAGATTATGGCATTTCTTACTCACTAACCGAAACAAAACAGCATACGTACTGTTTTTTCATGTTGGTTTTCTATAAGGGGTGGGTTACTGCCGTCACACGGACTGTCCAAATGACTGTGAAAATGCAGCGTACCACTATACAAGTGTACATAATTAGTATAGTATAGACACACAGACCGATACATATACTTACAGAATTAGGTAATTCGATTTAGTTCCAATCCAATTCACACTATCAGTAGACATTACTGCACCGCATAACGTGACGCGCTGTGTAAAATATCTGTGTGATACGAGTCCAGGGCACTAATCATTCATTCGGGAGCATGGTGTCACTGTAACTAATGGAAACTTGATATGGATCATACCATTACTCAAACAACAATATAAACTTGCATTGAAATTTATGTTGCATTTAGATTTATACGATTGTTTAGAAATTTTACTCTTTATCTAATACTTTATCACTTAAAACCTAATTAGAATCCGCTATTGAAGAAAATTTTAGAAGAAAATGTAAAAATTTAAAATTGGTACTTATGTATACAATTTTAAAAAATGTATTAAAATTGCATTTCCACTAGGGGAAATTTGCCCCGCGACATTAAATATAAGTGTCCCGCAACGTCGCGTCGTCTGCGACATCTATGTATCGCGGGACACAAACAAGCTTTGAATCAGGCCGTGTTTTCATTAATGTACAGTCGCGGAGACATTTATTTATTTATTTATTTATTTTATTTATTTATTTATTTACAGGAACATATATATTTAGTTTATTGGCTATGAAGACACACACTAGGCATGCAAGCCTGTATCGTGTGCTTCATTATATTAATTAAAATAATTAAAAATTCAAATAACAATTTAAAAATTATTAAATAGAAATCAAATTAATAATAAGTAGATATATATAAAAGTAAGTAAAAGACACAATAAATTTTGATTATAAATTGAGGCTATATAATATGTAGATATTACGTATTTAAATCGATTTAAATAGTTTTTCTACATAGTCGTATTTAAGACTGAACAACCATTTTTTAATCTTAACCTTAACTTTACGTATGATATATTGCTTAATTTCACAATGTTTAGTAATTTTGTTGTAAATGCTTAATTGTACATACGGATTAAAACGTTTCGCAATTTGTGTTCGTACTAGTGGCAGAGGAACTGTAAAAACACGCTTTTTTACCAGGTCTGAGTATTCACGAGAATTGATAACTTGTTTATGAGCAAATAAAGTCATTTTCAGTAAAAAAAGTTTTCTAACGCTAAGTACATTGCTGTCTTTATATAATTCTGTAGTGGGATATCTAAAGTTTTTCTTCAGCATTGCTTTAAGGACTGATCTCTGAGCTCTTTCGATTTCTATCATGATTGTTTTAGAGGATCCTCCCCAACAGGAATTACAATACATTAAGATCGATTGACAGAGGGCAAAATATACGTTTTTTAGAATGCTAGTTGAGGCTATATTACTGAGTTTGCGCATTATGTGAACTATGGTACGGACTTTCTTAGACAAATATGATATGTGTGGTTTAAAAGTTAAACATTGATCAATTTGTATGCCGAGGTATTTGGTGACTTGTACTTTGTCTATACTATCGCAGTTGCATGAATCTGCGTTAGACGTACATTGATCATGTAATTTTATTTGTTGAGATGAAGGTGGACTTGATGCTTGTGTTTTATGAAAACATATATAATTAGTCTTTTTTATATTTAAAGTTAATAAATTCCAATTTAGCCATTCAGTAATTTGTGTTAGGCCTCTTTCTGCGGGCGACCGTATATCTGGCCATTGCAGATGTACGGTCTCGGGGAGCTCAGCCTCCGCAAGAGGCTGTTTCGCGAATCCGTTCGCGTGCACGCGAAAACCTCCTCCTGAAATGGAGCGAGAGATTGGCCGAGCCAAGTGCCGGTCATCGCACCATAGAAGCTATTCGCCCAGTCTTGGGCGAATGGCTCCAGAGAAGACACGGGGCTCTCACGTTCCGCCTGGTGCAGGTGCTCTCGGGACACGGCTGTTTCGGGAGCTATCTCCACCGGGTGGCTCGTCGGGAGCCAACTGCAGAGTGTCACTCGTGTGCATGCGCTGAAGACAGCGCACAGCACACTCTTGCGGAGTGCCCTAGATGGTTGGCGCAGCGAACTGAGCTCGCTGCGACCATTGGATTTGACTTCTCTCTGCCGGCCGTAGTTAAAGCTATGGTCGGCAGCAGAGCCGCTTGGCGAGCGACTCAATCCTTCTGCGAAGATGTCATCTCGCAGAAGGAGGCGGCGGAGAGAGAACGAGAGGACAACGTCCTATCTCATCCCCTCCGTCGCCGACGAACTGGACGCAGGCGGCTGGCGTACGCTCGCCACCTGGATCCATGACAGGACTAGGGCGGTAGATGGGGACTCTACCGCCCGCTTCATCCTGAGAGGCACGGCGCACTTTGGCAGTTCGGGTGCGCCGTCCTAATGAGCAGTGTCCGGTTACGGACCCCCGCGGCGGAGTTGCGGAAGAGTGTTCGTCCGACCTCGCAACTTCGCCTATAGCGGACGCGGAGGACGCCAAGAGGTTTAGTCGGTAGGTCTACCCCACTACCATCTCGGGGCAGGAGTCCGACATAACCCACCGGTCTGTCCCCAGGCCGGTGGGTATCTATGATGATTCCTCTTGTAAAAAAAAAAAAAAAAAAAAAAAGGCCTCTTTCTGCGAGTGAAAAAACACCTTCCCATGATTGGTCATTAAAAAGTAAAACTGTATCATCTGCATAACATATTACATCAGTGTTTTTCAGATTGATTGTATGTATGTCATTTATATATAATATGAACAAGGTAGGATCTAAAATACTACCTTGAGGAACACCGAAGGATGTTTTTTGTATATTACTAGTGAATTGACCTATTTTTACATATTGTTTTCTGTTTTGTAGGTAGGTTGAAAACCAATTTAAAGCTGATCCCCTGATGCCGAATTTTTCTAGTTTTGGTAATAGAACCTGGGTAGACACAGTGTCAAAGGCTTTTGCATTCAACATTCACGTGGTATGTCTTTGCAACTTTGTGGGACAATGTCGCTCGACATTTGCCTTGTTCAGACTACCCAGTGGTGAATAGGATGTTGCCCGAGGTGGTAGTGTTGTTCAGTGCAGCTTACATAATTATTCGGAAGACTATAGTAAAACGTAAAAAATGGTGGTGGGTTCGAGAATATTTGCTACCAAGGGAAAGGTCAAGTTTAATAAGCAATCTTAGAATGCGCGATGGAATTTTCGAAAATTTTACTAGAATGTCTAGAACCGATTTCGAAATACTTTTAAATATGGTTGGGCTGGGTCATAGTCAACCAAGATAGAAATTTTCGGAAAGCTATCGAACCGTATGTTATGCATTTTCAACTCTACGTTCTTTCTAGATATATTCAATGTAGTCGCAATCGACTCCCATGCATCATTTTTTTAAAATTTTGTTTTTTTAATCACGATGTGAAGTATCCCACAATAATTGAGAATGTTGATACAATTCGATGAGGTTCAAAACGTTCTACTGCCACACTACTTCCATTTCGGAACACAAAGCGATACGCGTCCTCACTATTCAAAGCTTTTCGGGCGACTGCGAGGTCGCGCAAGTCGACGATCGCAGAGCGTCGACGACGCGATGTCGCCCGACGCCACGACTTGCAAGCGGCGTCGGGCGACATCGCGCGGGACACGTAAAGTTCGTATCGAGCGACTGAGTGGCGGGACAAATGTCCCCTAGTGAAAACGCGGCTTTCAAGCTTTGCGAGCGGAGTTGCGAGCGAACGAGTGGAGCGAGCTTAGTAAGAATGCGTGTCGCTTTGTGTTTCGCTACTGTTCCTCCCCGGGCGACATACTAATCACTGCTGGGTAGTGTTATACCGCGTATTTATTAGGGGACGTATTCATTATGTCGCAGAGACATATCGCCGGACACTTCGTTGGATAATATCGCTCAACATTTACCTTGTCACACTACCCAGTAGTGATTAGTATGTCGTCCGAGGAGGAACTCTCGCAGAACTTGTCGCGAGACACGTATAATTCGTGTCGGGCAACAAAGTCTCGAGACAAATGTCCCCTAGATATGCGGCCCAAAGCAAGTGTCGAGCAATATTGTCCCGCAAAGTCGCAGGTATACCGCATAAAAATGTTTATGTTTTTTGTTAACAAAGTCTAATGGCCACCTTTCTAGAAAAGGCTCACCAACGACCAGGAATGGTCGTATTGCGAAACGTCCCAAGCAATCTACATTGTAAAATGTACGCTCTATTTCACAAGTCCAACGGATGAAACGTATTATAGATTTAGTGGCGTCAATAATGAATATAGGTCAGTGAAGTTAGTGATCGAACGATACTGCACGTTGCACGTTCTCTGTATGCCGAACGTGACGAGTATGCGATGCGTTCTGTTTAGATAAAGCTCTTTGACGAAAAAAAAAACTTTTCAGAATTTTTTTTCACACCAAATTGGTCAAAAAATAAAAATAGACGACCATAGGTCAAAATAATGTGTTCTAACCATTCATGGGCTATGGTGACCACCAGGCTTGTTTCATACTTCCTTTTATGTTAAGGTCCACTTGATGGTAGGTGGCTACCATTGCCTATAACACAAGCAACGCCACAGGTGCTGCAAATACCCTAACGAACAAAAGAAAAGAAAAAAAAAAATTGTAAGTTTTTTTTTTTCAAAAGTGGCAGAATCTGTCAATAAAGACCTAATGAGGGCAGCTGCCCTTTCAAATGACGATCGTAATTTATTACTTTAAAGAAATACTTAAGTCAAAACTTATTGGAGAGGATCGAGATTTCTAATAAGCAACAATACTTGGTTCTATATTTAGAAGCCTTTATTTAGGCAAACAGACGCCGTACTCATTCATTTTATCAGAAAACGTATTACTAAATCCTAAGACGAACATAGACGAGCTATAGACTTGGGATTAGCAATTTCAGTGGAAAGTATTAGCTTGCAGACGTTATTTACCGAGCGCCGGCTGATTTCAATCGTAGCTTCGATTTGCACAGTGTTACAAAATAGAGATGGGAAATGTTTATCGATAATATATTATCAATCGCATGAGAAATTAGCAAAGAGCACTGCATTCTGCTCTGCTGCTGCATTAAACTAACCAATCCTTTTAGCGGCAGTATCCCATCACAGAAGTCATCTATTAAACTGTATGGCAGTATTCAATACAGTTTAATAGGTGATGGACGCTGGCGGCAGACTAACGACCTAATACATGGGACCCTTTACCCTACAACTGGGATGGCGAACCAGTGGCACGCGTGCCACTGATGGCAACACAATATTTTAGGCACGCGACCGATCTAAAAAGTTTACATTTTAATTAAAAATGTCACCAATGTTGTACGAACGTACAAACTCCTGACTCCTGGCTCAGTGAGTGCTTTAACTTATTATTAACAGTTTTATCGATACCCTCGTGGCGTTCATATCCCATCACTATCGTGTGTAGTACTCACCTTAGTATATAGATCTGAATTGATCCACCATCCTACGTTCGTAACGACGCGCCAGGTGACAATGCAAATCACACGTCTAATACAACTAAATCGAAGACGTGCCTCGTAATTGCATTGCATTATTTTACTGCATAGAATTAAAGTGATGTAAGTAAAGAGAGATATCTTTATCCATACTCCATACTAATACAATATTATAAATGTGAAAGTAACCTTTTCATGCCTTAACTACTCAACCGATCATCATGAAATTTTGCATACACGTTATCAGGGATACCGGAAAGGGCATATGGTACCTATCTTTCATCTAGAAAAAATGAACTGTTCTTGAAGGATCATCTAATATTGAAAGAACTAACGCCAGCCAAAACTGTAATAGCAATAATGATGTCAGGCGTTATCTTGATTATGTTTTTTTTTTATTTTCAATGCGGACGAAGTCGTAGGCACCAATTAGTATATACTGATTGTATAAAGAGAAAAAAGATTTGTATGTTTATAATTAAAAATTATTTCTCCTATAGAAAGCTAGATTATCAGTGAGTAACATAGGCTATATATTTTATAAAATAAAGTCATGCGAACGAAGTCGCATTCAACAGCTATTTAGTATATAATAAAACCTAATACATAATTGTTACATAATACAAAACCTAATACATAACCTAATACATAAAAAAAAAAAAAAAAAAAAAAAAAAAAAAAAAAAAAAAAAAGAAACTGTAAACATTGAATACGAGCGGTGCAAAGAATTTTTTACATAAAAAATAGTTTAATGCATTATTAGTAAAAAGTGAGTTGAAAGACTTATAAATTAGTGTTGTGATGCAACATAAGGAAATTATAAAAGCTGATTGCTAAGGTAATTATTGTAAAATAAGAGTTCAAAAATAGAAATCAAATTGGAAATAACCAAAGAGGGTAGAAATCATACTTAAACTAAGTGTCAAAATTGTGGAGTGTCACAGACTAATCAATTTACTTTGGCCACAGAATAGATATTCATACAGCACTAACAAAGACTATATAAATTGACATTTTAACCTACCCTCATATCGCCATATATATAGGATGATGACTTCAAAACCCATTTGTGCACAATGCCTCAAAAGAATAAGCCGAAAAACTTACTGGAAAAATGTGAACGACTTGGTATAAGAGGAATAGCTAATGAGTGGTTAAATAGCTACCTTAGTAACAGGACGCAGTATGTTGAAATAACAAGAGTCAACACAGATAAGAAATTGAAGCTATTTAGATCGACAGAAAAACCAATTAGAGTCGGTGTGCCTCAGGGAAGTATCCTGGGACCCTTCCTATTTCTTTTATACATAAATGACTTGCCCGATGTAACAAAATATGACTGCACGATTTTTGCTGATGATATATCTGTCGTCATACCGTGTTATAATTCCGAAACATATAATGATGAAATAAACGAAACAATTAGCACAATGATAAAATGGATGAATGTTAATAATCTAAACCCAAATCTCAAAAAAACTACCTACATACAATTTATAAATAAAAACGGCAAAAAACGTCCATTGACAATTTCCTTTAAAGATCAGACTATTGACGAATCTTGTAAGACTACTTTCCTGGGTATCTTAATCGATGATAGATTGAGTTGGACTGATCACTTAAACAAAGTCTGCAATAAAATAAATTCGTTTGCTTATGCACTATGGCGACTTGTGAGAGTAAGCAACCAAAAAACGGCTATTCAGGCTTATCACGGTTATGTATGCTCACAGCTTAGATATGGCATTCTTCTTTGGGGAAACTCGCCACATGCAAGTCATGCGCTCACTGCACAGAAGCAATGTATCAGAGCGATTTGTGGTGTCGATTCTAGGACTTCCTGTAGACCACTCTACAAAAAGTTAAAATTATTAACTGTCCCTTGTTTATACATTTTTGAAATTTGCATATTTGTAAAGACACACGATTACCTCTTCGGAAAAAAAAGGGATTGCTGCAGCTTTAACACAAGGTATCCTCGTAGGCTTGTGGCGCCTGTGAGAACAACGTCACTGTACAGCAGCAATGCGCTGTGCATGGCGGTAAAGATTTTTAATAGATTAAATAGTCAAATAAGAGATTTGCCCATAAAGCCATTCAAGGCCAGTCTAAAAGGTTGGCTAATATCGAACAGTTTTTATTCTGTACAAGAATATTTTGAATATTTCGGTTAACTGTTGTAACCCATATATGCCTTGTCTTGTATATTTTTATTCTACATGGAATATTTTTTGTCATTTTTTTTCGTTTCTTATTAATTCACATGTTGACATTAGGTAATTGTATTATTCTTATTTGTTACTTATTTATATTATTTGTATTTGTACTTGCTAACTTACTTGTATTAATTGAAATAAATTCACGTATTTGACGTTGCATAACATAAAATTATTGTATAACTGCATAGAATCGATGTACTTATAACTGATTTTGCATGCCAGATTCTGGTAAAAAGCGCGATCTGTATTACCCATGTATTTACCTAACCATCAATTGTACCGCTTTTTTAGCAAATAAATGAGTTTGAGTTTGAGTTTGAGTTTGAGTTTCGATTTAGTACACATCCGCCAGATTCCAGTTTCGTTATAAATCGAAATTTATGAAAATTTAGTTCCCTTCTTGGGCAAAGCCGGGAGCGATTCACTAGTATACCTATTATAAAATAAAGTCTCTGTACGCTCCTCTCTGTTTCTCCGCTAACTTCTAAATCACGCACAGATTTTGATGCGGTTTTCTCTTACGGAAAGAGCTAATAAACGAAAAAGGTTTGTGAAAAAGAATGAAAAAGGTTTGCTATTAAAAAAAAACAGTGGCACACCGGGAGTTCCGACATAAGTGAAAACTTGAACAATTACGTGTGTATTTTTTGAATCGTCAGGAAAGTACATACTTATATACAGAGGTGTCAGTTACGGTAACATTGTCGGGAGTACAATGGTTTTTCCCATCACATAAATGGCCAACGCGCCTGAAGAAGTTTTCACTTCAAAATACATTGTATCTTAATAACTTTGGCAGAAATCGTAAAAGACCAGCAGGCTATATAAATGTTCGTTCTTGTACAGCGAGCGAGCCGCAGAATAATCATTCATAACATTCTTGAACCAACATAATATTCTGTTAGATGCACATAAAAGTTATAAAGCGAAGCGCATTTAAGTTATTCCATCTATAAAGAAACAAAGTGCACCTCAATACAATTTTATTTCAGTGGTGTCGATTTCAAGGAAAGATCTGAACGAACGGTGACGTTTATTCGACACGCGATCCTTATAGGTGTCTTGTGTTCTTTCATTTACAATTCTCAGTGACTTTTAAAATTGGGTTTAAATTTTTAAACTTTAACAGAACATTTTTACCTCTTTTTACGTGGGATTACATAAAAATGAGTTCCTCATTGCACATTCACTATTTTGTTTACTTATCAGCATCTCAGCCGCAGGATATAAGTAAATATTGCAGCCTAAGTAGTTTGTGAATCAATTCTGACGTGCAGTCCCACGAATGACAGGATAAGGGATAAGGAAGAGATGGGGTAATGGGCTCCTTACTCACTCACGGAAACACAACAGCACACGTGCTTATTTCACGGTGGTCTTCTGTGAGGGGATGGTTAATATAACAGTTTCAAAATTTACCAACGACATAAAGTCGGTTTGATTGCGGTGCAATATCGATGGCGGAACATTTTCAACTAGACTGGATCATGTTGAATTATTGTCTCTCATTAAACTTGTCGGTATATAGCGATATTAATAGCCATGCCGCAGTTGCGTATTACTTTACAAATTTTACAACCAAATTAATATGGATTTAACTGATTTTTGAGGATTACACAGATATCTGCATCAATGATATTATATTTTATTATTTTATTGTGTTTGTTAAATCACAAATATTTGATCTTAAATTTTAAAATGTACAAGTTCTCAATAAATACTAAACTGTTGTATGGAGATCAGGCTATCAGTATTTTTTTTTTAACGTTTGTACTAAAGAAGAAATTATAGATTTTAGTCTGGGAAAATATCGTGTAGTTTGGTAACAGGTATACGTAGTTTGAAAGTATGTAAAAGATTTACAAATTCTGAAATAATTACAGGAAATTATTGCAATTTAGAAAGACTTTTATTACCAAAACTCTTCAAAGTATAAAATAAAAAAATGTCCTTTCATTCAAATCCGTTCAGCCGTTTATCAAAGGCAAAATTTCAAATTCAAAAATGGCTGAACGGGGCTTGATGTTAAGAGTCAAAAGTACGCTTCTAAATAAAATTTATTTTTTAATATATACAGGATTGTTAAGGAGAGCGACAATATTTAAATGCAAATACCTTAGCTATAGTTTTGCCTCGTCTCTATAGCTATAGCTATAGTATAATAAGTTCCATAATAAGCTTTATTATGGAAAATTCCAGTGTTCAATTCCTTGCTAATTTTAAGTTATTCATTTCTAAAGTGAAACTTATGTAAGTGAAATAAAATGAAAATGCAATATTAATAAAAGAAAAATACTTTACGTCCTTATGCTGAAAAAACGCATTGCGTTACGAATGCAGAATTTCAGCTATAGTGCGAACAAAATACGACCACAGTTTTGTATTTTGTCAGCAAACATGAGTTTAATTAATATTCTTATATTTCAGATGCGATTTATAATTATGTTTGTAATATTTTATACTTAAACCTATAGGTATTCGTGAATTAAGTATATTTTGTTTTCTGAAACTTCACTTGATGAAACTAATATCGTACCTATATCTAAGGGTATCTCAGTTTTGCGTCATTGTCGAAAACATAATTCTCTTTGAAATAAATTAAAAGTACTTTTCCGGCGGTAAATTCAGTAAATCAGTAGGTATTCAGTATTTATCAGGCCTTTTTTTTTTATTTGGGTCAAGACATCAAGTGTGGCTCACACTTGATGTAAGATGCAGATGCGGCCGAAGGCGGACCACGCTTACCTAGCAAGTGCACATTTACCCTAAATTTGAAAAATTTAGGGGCCTTGATCTCCATACAAAACTGATATCCTTCAAAAAGGCATTCACGTCAAAAATACCGAGCGCATAAAATATTTAAATTATACTAGTAGATGCCCGCGACATCGTCCGCGTCCGATCGCTACCAAACTTCACAGGATTACCCGCTGGAATAATCTGAAGGTCTGAAAATTTCATCAAAATTGGTTCAGCGGTTTCGGAGTCCATAGGGAACATACATACATACATACTCACATCGCCTTTTATATATATATAGATTATATGAATCAAAATATAAGTGCTAATTTGATTTCAGATAAATAACAAGGATTGGTGTAAGAAGGGGAGAAAAGGGGGTCATTGTAACATGAAATGCGAAGGTAAATTTTAAAATATTAAATTTTTATTTTCTATGGCAAAGCTAACACCTGAACACAAGCGCCACTCCTTAGTGTTACTAATGAGTCAGAATGACATGAAATGAAGGCTTTTAAGAATACTTTTAAATAACTTTTCAGTAGGTTTAATTTTTCGTTCTGTAATTTAAAAATATTTTTTTTGTTCTTGTACGAACAAAAAAAAGGATCTGTCGTCAGACAGGCTGACTGACTAATGGTAGGTGGCTACCGTCGCCTATAACACAAGCAACGCAACAGGTAACATTAAATATAAGGGAAATGGACTTTGCCACCCCTTAATCACTCACCAAAACACAACAGCACACATGCTGTTATTTCACAATTGTCTTCTGTAAGAGGTTGGTAACTGCCGCCATATAAATTAATTGGTGAATTTGGAATTATTTTTATTATTTTTTCGGACCATCATAGGCCTCATCTTCGCTGGATATTAGCCAAGAGTAGGTAAACTCATCTCTAATAAAAAAAAAATCATTCTTTACAAAAGACTTCTTTCTTTTCAATACCACAAAATGTCAGGAATTTAAGTAAAATAATTTAAGTAAATAAATTTCAAACTAAATAATTATGTTTCCAGAATTTTTGAACGTTGATTTGGCTGATGACGTTAGGTGTGCGAAACGTATCTACGACAAAGTCGGATTCAAAGCTTGGCCTTCATCGTACGCCTACTGCAAGCAGAAAAGTTTACCAGACCTATCTAGATGCTAAAATATGTGTATGTGAAACAGCCAATCTAGAATACTTAGAAATAAGTCAAGATTTAACCAATAAGATTTTTAAATATATTAAAATAGAAGACTCAAAAAGTTTTAAGAAATGTTTGGAAAAGTTATCAATAAGTTACCAATTCAGTTATTTTAAGGTTTTCTCAAAAAAGCTGGCTAATTGATTATCAATAAGAATCAATGAGTGGTTAGGGTGCTTGCTTTAACGCTCTGTCTCAGGGTCCTGGGTTCAATGCCCATAGGGTCAACTGTGGAAATTTATTTATTTATTTATTTATTTATTCATTATCCACACGTATTCACATACAAAATGATTAAAATGTCTGGAAACCATTACCGATTAGGTTTGTCTAGACATTTACAAGAAAACAAATCAATCCGGAATAAACATTTCAAAGTTGGGTCTGGTCTGGTTTTGAAAAGTTGGCTTTGGCACGAGCACCTTAGAGAAGACCACAGTGAAATAATAGCATATGCACTGGTTTTGTTTCAGTAAGTGGGTAAAGGTAAGGTTAAGGTTATGGTGTTAACGTAAAGAGCCTATTTCCCTATCCCTTCCTAATCCCTACTCTTAGACCTATTGCAGTCGGCAGCGCATTTGGAACACCTGTGGCGTTGCTTGTGTTGTCTGTCCATCTTAATAAAAAAATATATTAATAAACCTAAATTATATTTCAAAGCTGCAAGTACTACCAATTATCGTTTAAACTAGTATACTAAGAACTTATAATACACTTCTTAGAATGTCAAATTCTAAGTGAAATAATTAAATATATTCATTTTATCTTTAATTTCATATACTTATTGTCTACATACCTATACTGTAAGTAAAATTAGTATCTAGGATACCTAATTTTCATTATGATAATATAGATGATAATATATTATTATCTATTTTAGATGGTTTATATCTTTGTATAAGTTTTTATATTTATGTAAGAGTAAGTTAATACAATAATATAAAATAAAAATATATCGTTTTGATTGTTGTTATCTCTTTGAACTTTAATCTGAATACTTTAAAATTGAGAACGCCTGAAATAACGAAGACAATATTTTATCAGTGTGCGTAGTTCATTGCTATAATAAATATTGTAGGAGTCATA
The DNA here is from genome assembly GCA_944738685.1 of Synanthedon myopaeformis. Taxonomy (NCBI): domain Eukaryota; kingdom Metazoa; phylum Arthropoda; class Insecta; order Lepidoptera; family Sesiidae; genus Synanthedon; species Synanthedon myopaeformis. The sequence goes on along the minus strand of OX122938.1, from coordinate 1,819,968 downwards.
ATAAAATTGAGATGTCGTTTCTGAAAGGTCTCTGTAAACTAATTAATTTTCAATTCATTTTTTTGGTATATTACTAAAGATTTACTATAGAATGCTACTATAAAAGACACACACACAGTCTCGGGACTTCATACGCGCTGTAATTCGCATTTTGAAAATCCCACAGAATCCTAACATTTTTTTCAGGATCAAAGTTATCGAATATGTTAATCCAAATAATAAACTAACTGTGCGCCAAATTTGAGTAACAAAGATACAAACTTCTGCATTTATAATATTACTAGGTTGTTGCCGCAATTTCGTCTGCGTTTAAAAATAAGAAATACATAACACCTAAATAACACCTAACATCTTTATCGCTGTGACGACGGCGCGGCGGTTGCCGCCACTGTTGAAAATTGCGCCGAATTTTTCATATTTTTGGACGATCCCTCGGGAACCTAGCATTTCCACGATAAAAAGTATCCTATAATACACAAGCTCCCATCGATCTGGTTTAAAAGCACTCTGCACTCATCAGTGAAAATCCGTCCCCATTGGTTCATGCCCCAAAGGCGATGTTCGCGATACTTTTTTTCTGTCCCGCTAATTGTGCCGGTATGTTTATATATTTTAAAAGACACATAATATATTTGTTTATTTATTTATTTAACAACATCATACCATTAAACTTTTAAACTTATTTTAACTGTGGTTAGTGATCCTAAAACTAGTGGAAACCGACACAACATAGAGTTTATAGTGGATTTTCATTACATGCTTCGGTTGCGTTCACCGCGCGCAGAATTACAGTTTTATGACGTCATTATATGCACCAGATACTATTTGAATGAATATTACGACATACACAATAATTACAATGGAGTACCTAAATGTATGTAAACGTATTGTTCGACAATTCACACATTGTAAAACATTATTTATTATTGCTTTTGTTACACGCTAATTAGTGTAAATATGAAATTGAATCAAACTTTAACTGGTTTAAAACTTTTTATGAGGCTTTCACGCGAATATTGCTAACAATTTACGAAAAATACTTTGGATTATCATTCTTCTATTTGAGTAAATACAGACTACAAGTTACACGATGAAAATACAGCCCAAAGACTGGGTCTTAGAATATAGTAAGGTTTTATCATAATTAGGCTCGGCGCCCATTATCGGCATCGGCACGGCTGAGGATTTTAGGTGACAAATTTCAAGCTTATGAACCACTCGTTTAGGAGATCTATATCGCCTTCAAAGATTTTTCTCTTTTACAGTTAGTTTGCGCCTTAAGTGTAAGTCATTTCCTAACCAACACGCCACAATCATCGATCATTTTTAATTCAAACCACATTATTAATATTCGTACCGATAAGTATTTTGTTATCAACAGTAATACATTCTAAGTTAATGTAAAAACCCACGCGTTGAATATTAAATAGAGAAGTTCATAGTACACGCTTACGACAGAATAATTCGAAATGAATTGGTTCCTACCTTTTTATGCAATCAATTTTATTGAATATCTCTGTGTAATAGGGAAGATTTTTGTTAAAAATCCCATATTTATGTACATACTTCCCGAGAAACAAACCTCTGATACATGGATCTCCTTTTCGGAATAATATACTTACATGTCTCGATACCATAGTCACATAAAATATAACTAAATTAAATACTCTACAGCGTACTTGGTAGCCTTGTTTTTTGATAATTCCATGAAATATGACAAAAAATAGGTTAGGTTCTCAGAATAAGTTTTAGCACCTTTTGACAGTCGCCAATTATTGAATAATTCGTACGCCTGAAGATATTTTTCACGCGACTTTTCTGGAATAAGTTCGGCATTGGAAACTTGTTCTCTTAGTTCTTTTGGAGTTAGAGATCTTCACCGCTGGACGTATTCATTTTTTTATATTTCATTACAAACATACAAATCTTCTCGCTTTTTAATATTAGTATAGATTAGTATAGTTGTATGTATAGATAGATATGGTAAAAAAGTTTCTTATTTAGGAAAAGCAAATCATTTAAGGAGAACTTTCATAAAAGGTAAAACCTCCATTGCATAGTCCCAAAGATAGTGGCAGCATTACTCATTTGAATGGCTATGCTAATGCGTTGTGGGCTTGTATAAAATATATCGGCCTAAAAATCTGTTTGTGAATGAAAACGTAGGTGTAACTACTTTTGAATGGAGACTCGATCGTTCGAATGTGATATGATCATTAAGTGACATAATGTTATGTTTTTTTTATGTAAAATTCGGCATATAGATCGTCCCTTCACTCGTGGGAAATATCTACTGTATGTACTATTAATTTAAACTTGTTCTAACGGCGAATGAAAATATAGTGAGAAGCCTTCATGATATACATAACTGGCAACCTTGTATACATATTGAACTTTACACAGAGCCAATATCATGCAATAAATATCGCCAGACTAATCGCGAGGCTTTTAAAGACAAAAGGAGACATGGGAAACCATTCCTAATTCAATAATAGAGTGGCGCCATCCATAGAGATGTCTATGCATATGCATCACCAAAATGTCTCACTTAAATGTAAGACATCATTCAATGAAATAAAACCGCGCCCACGCACAGACATACTAAAAACTAATTATTGAATCATCAATATGTAAATCTTGTGTTCCTGACAATTTCCCACAGGCGTGGATCGTTGAATTACGAAAGCGCATTCCGATAAATAAGCATTTGTTTATCCAGAATCATTAATAACCGTTCTAACATACTCCTAACGTAGGCACAATATCTCACAATGAAACAGACAAATAGCATACCTACGCATTGTATCGGACACCATTGTAATGTTTTTAAATTACGAAGTCATTCTTTTTTTATTATTAAACATATAACAGAAGCATACCGTCTATAAAGTAGGATTCAATTCTTATTACCCGTTGTATATCAAAATAAGTTTAGATATGGCAGGAAAGCTAATCAGTATCCTTGATTGTTGAAGTACAGTTATATAGTCCAATGACAAGGTAACCGCCTACATTCTGTTGAGCCCAAAAACGCTATATCTGCTGTAAGTTGCTGAGTAGTTAGGTGTCCCGTAGACCCCAACTTCGAATTGGGTTTTTCGATACGGCTGATTTAAGTGACTGTATCGTCTTAATGCATGAATGTTTTCAGTTGTTCGTCCAAATCGAGAGTTGAAAACAAATTGGTAATGCGAACAGTAAAAAAGGTAATAATGCTGTCGGTAATGTCATCTCAGTTGAATTCCCACGTCTCGCGGGTCGATGACATGATGCGATCGATTGGAGTCCAATACTTTGTTTTTACAAACGATTCCCTGGATGCTTCTCCGGTTAAATGCACTAACGAGTATCCTCTTGTATGTTTATTGGAAGGACGTTCAAGGAATTGTGATAAAATTACCTATATACTGCTCCTTTCAATTCAATTCAAAAAGTGCTAAATCGAAATTTAATGCAGTTTGATTGGACAAACTTCTCCTCCGATTTAAAAAAATCTTTTTTCAGTTGTTGGAATGGTATTTCAGGTTGGACACATATATGTCACGCGTGTAATATTTCACGCTGGCACCAAATAGCTTCTAAAATTAATGTAACTTGCCTACCCTATTGGGCTGAATGTAAATCCATAAACGCGGACGAAGTCGCTGGTACCAATTAGTCTAAAATGAATAAATCAAACGCCAAGACTAAACACACAAATTATGGGATAACCATATAACGGATGGGAGCAGAGACAACTTTGAAAAGTTCACTTACAAAGATGTCGGGAATCGAACTTAGTTAGAGAGTTAAGGAAAGCACGTAAACCACTCGACCATTATTGAAAAAAACGGTAAGAACAGGTATGGGGTGACGGTGCACTTCACGGTAGATCTCGTAAAGAATCAAGAATCTTCAATAATCTATCCTTAACCAACGATAACAATATAGAACAATACTCGTACATTCAGAATAAACCTCTATCCAATATACGGATGTCTCCAAAACCTGTATGAACACAGGTGTACGTACATAGTAATAAAATATTCAACGAATATATTTCACACCTACATAATATTGTCGCCTAACTTCACATTGGAATTATCGTGTGTTCGTTGGTGGATAAAATTGGAAAGTGAAGTTAGAGCGAGTGTTAGCGCCTACACTGTGCGTGGGTGCTAAAATCCGAACCCACAAACTGAACTCACAATGACACAAAATTATGCCTCCGTGTTGTAGATGTATTTAAATATACATTTCCCTTGTGATACAGTTTAGATAATTTCGCGATTGTACGGTTTTCAAATCACATAAATTACTACATTGTAACAGTGATTATTGTTTGCACATTTTGATGACCCGACTATGTGTTCAAGAATTTCGATGACAATAGCTGTTAATGCTGGCGCAAATTAGAGGACGGCAACAATTAATAGCTCTTAAGGTACAAAATAGAATGGAAAAATTGAAATACTTTGCCGTGCCGTCCTCTCTAAGATTTCCAAAACATAGAATATTCATTTATTTTCGCACTTAAAAATTTAAAAAAAAACTTAAAAATCCGTATCCGCGGATGTTAAAAATTATGCAACTGCAACCACTCTGGATATGGATTATGCTACGGAATAATCCATATCAGTGTGTATAAATTTTAGTACCTCCTATATACCCACACATATTAACATACAATTTATACTAAAGCACTATGAATTAAATTAACACACAGAATGGATATAAAATAAATATTAGTCAAAAAACTTCATAATAAATTGTGTCTACTCCAAAAATGGCGCTTTTTTTTTGCATAAACTTGTTGTTATATACTGGTTTTTTATTGTTATGTTTGCGAGCACGATAAAAGTATTTGAATAATATATGTATTTGTTTAAATGGTTTTTCATTTAACCAGTAGGCATGGCAGTAAGCATGAGAGGAGTGTGACAGGCACAGTATCCTCAAATAATAATTGTTGGACCGGTTACTAAGTAGTTTCGCTAAATTTATGAGCCCACAGTTAAATATTGTATTGTAAAAGCAGGCATTTTTTTTTTCAAGACACATATTGCATTCCCTTACAGCGACAATGGAGGACTTCATTTGTTTCTTAGTGAAACAATGCCAACCTCTTTATATGTTTTCGGCTAATCAGTTTGAAAATAGATTTCTCATTTAAATAATTATAATATTTTAAGTATGCGCTTCTGACCTCAATTACTTAATTATCAGATAAGTAAAGAAAAATATTCATTTACTTATAAAAACTTATGAGAATTTCTCATTCATATCGAGTTTAAAAATTAAAATGTACAGTATTTTTAATATTACATTATTATGATTATTATTGCAGTAATTTTATTTCTGGTATATACAGCGTGTTAAAGAAAGGAAGTATAATATATTGTACAATCGATTTAGAATTCAGAATTCACCCGGGGGAAACTGGGGGATCAGTTTAGTTTTTTATAAGCATAGGTGCAATTTTTCACGACAGCAGATGGTGGAGTGCGGGCGGGAGGGTTGCATCATGCGAGTCCCGTCGTCGCGTTATTGTGCAAGACCACTTGAATTTATTTTCGCGGGCGTATCAAAGATATTTATTTAAATTGTATGATGTAAAGGGCTCCAAAAAATTTGTAAAAAATCGCCAGAAACTACAATCTTGCGCTTAAACTAAAGATAATCCCAACATTAGCGGGTTTCATTCAGATAGTATGCGGCCCATTCACACTAGTGCGTGGGCGCATACCTACCCGCCCGCGCCCGCCTGCGGTCGGGTCGCCGCTATGCTAGAATTGTGTGGAGGCGGCTTCACAATAAGTTCATCATAATTATCGCGCGTGATACTTTATGCAAATTAACATCTGTCTGTGTATTTTTGGCGACAAGACGTTTAGTATGTATTAATATCTATTCTGTGTCTATAAACATAAACCTAGCATTTATTTGTATACAGACAGGATTATTGAATAGCCTATGTAATGAGCAGCCTATGGAACTACAGTTATGAAAATTGGAAAACTATATTGCTTTTTAAAAAAAATATACCTATTACATATTTTGAAATATATTACTTATACATACATTAAGGTATTAGCAGTGGTGGTCACTTTTTTATAAGTAAAGTTTAAAAATTAAACTAGGTAAGTACTCTTTTAAGTGACAGAATGACTTTTTTGAGCTCATATATATGTATATTTTATGTTTTCATTTGACTTGAAATGTCAAATATTTCATGTTAGACTTGAAGATAAGTGGTTACCGTCCCCTAAGGACACAAGCAACCCTTCCAGTGTCCTTTAAACTAATTTTATTATTTTTACTTTCACTCTCCACAATAACTTAGCTTCATGTCATGTCAAAACGGCCAGTTTCGTCAGTCGCAGCATGCGCCCACATGAATGAATAGTCCATACTCTGTCAGTCAACACTGTATAAACATTCTCATTGAATTGTTTAAAAATATTATCAAACAACTCATTCGTCTTCCTGAAGATATTTCTCCCACAGACATGGTCATTCCCATCGTATGTTTTATCGATTCCTACAATCAATCATACAAACCGGCATCAAAATTTATATATGCAGCCATCGTTTAAGGTACGCTTACTATACTACTTCAAAATACTTACAAACGTAAAATTTTGAGCGTTGATGTATTCGCCAACTTTCTTACTTTGAGTACTTTTGTAGTAACTCATACTTACATGTTGTTCTTTTTGCCAACTTTTGTAGGCATTCGTATTAATATTATTATTTCGACAATTATTACACCAACATGAATATTATTTCTTAATTAAGTTAGCAAAACACAAGAATGTCACTCCTAACAAGCTACTGGTTAAATGATTATAATAACACTAGCGACTCGCCCCCGGCTTCGCAAGGATGCAATTTTTTCTGCAAATTATACAGACAAACCTACCCTGTTTACCAATTAGTGAAATCAGTATTAAAATCCTTTAGAAGTTAGCTGAGTAGAGCGGCGGCAGCGATTTTATTATATTATACTAGCTGTTGCACGCGACTTCCTATTATTGTTATTAGCTGTTGACAAGCTGTCTCAGGGGTCCCAGGTTCGATTCCCATAGATTTACTTATGTTTATTAAGTTGCAATATAATTAATCTACACTTGCGATTTTATTTAAAGACAATAAAAGACAATAAAAGACAAGCTCAACAACTTAAAATTCATTCGAAAATTGATGTGTGAACTGTGAGAAACTTGGTCTTTCCTGTTTGATATCGACCTATATCGCCAACTATACGAGTGGGATTTAACTAATTTACTCATATTTAGCTTCTAGTTGTTGCATGTTGAACCCCTACACTGAATCAAATTTAGATACTTTACAAAGAAAACTACTTATATATAGACTAGCTGTGCCCGCGACTTCGTCCGCGTTAAAAAATGAAAAAATAATTAAGCAATATTGTAACGGCTTGACCTCTTGTTGCTATAACACTTTGGCAGGCTTTAGGTTTATATTTTATTTTAGATGATCCCGTGGAAACAATCCTTTTTTCTGGATAAAGGGTGCCTAATGTCCTTTCTTGTATCCCTGACAACGTGTGTGCAAAATTTCATGGTGATCGTTTGAGGAGTTAAGGCGTGAAAAGGTAACAGACAGACAGAAATATGATGAATCAAGATCGGATGTGACGTATTTAATTAAAAAGGAAATATCCGGTCCGGTAGTACATGCCATTGTTACCAGTACATCTTATAAGTATATAATATTAGTATAGACATAAGGTTTTTAATTTGTAAATTATTTTCAAAGGAGCTATAAATATAAATCTAAATGTTTTATCTTTGAAGGGATAATTAAATATAAAATGTTATGTAGTCATTTTCAGTTATTTCAATCTATAGGTACTGTACAAATATTATCAAGAGAGATTTGTATTTCTATATGTTTGTTATGAATAAACTCAAAAACAACCTATAGGAAGCTGTATTATCAGCGATTAACATAGGCTATATTTTATAAAGTTACACGGACGAAGACGCGTGCAAAAGCTAGTTATTAATAAATAAAGATAAATTAAATAACGCTATGTTTTCTTAAATCGCCACGTGATGATGTGGAAAAAAGTGTGTGTGTGTCAGCTCCGACGCACGACTGGAGTTTACTCCTTACGAACGATTACGAGTATAAAATACATAATAAAAATTATAAAACATTTATCATAACGAATTAATATCAGCGCCATCTCTGTTCCAATTATGATACATGATTACCAGTGTCATCTAGTTTTCGCAAGCATGTATTATTACGTAACATATTCTAGTTTCAGAGATATTGTGTAGATGACGCAATATCTCTAAAATATTCGAAAATAGAACGTAACGCATACCGTGTGACAATTTTGATTTTACTCCCATAAATTTTTATACCAAGGGGATTATATATGAAAATCGATATTTAAAGAGTAAACTCCAAAAACTAAATAGTTGATAACGCCCAATTGTCTATTTCTACTTATACTCGTAATATTACAGAATAAACGTAGGTGTGACTCATTGCGTATATTGTCACTAACTTGTAAACAGCTAATCAAGTTCCAGATCGTATCAGTTCAATCCACTATCACCTCATTCCTTGTTTTTAGAGAAGTTAGATGATATTAAGCAAGTAATTACCAAATTAAGTGTGTATCGAAATAAGCTACTTTAAATAAGGGTGTACTTAGGCTACGTACCTACTTAGGTATCTTTCATCAAAAAAAAGTACTGTTTATGAGAGATCATCTAAAAATATAAAAAATTGTAGCGGAGCCACCATCGTCACAGCAATAAAGATGTAAGGCGTTATATTACTTATAATATATTTTCTTAGGTGTCATATTTTTTATTTATCAACGCGGACGAAATCGTGGGCACCAGCTAGTAAAGAAATATTCGTCAAAATATTAAGGAAAATTAAATATTACACTGAGTTGTTTTTAAAAACTATAATGTTTTGCCCTCTACATTTATGTAGGTCTTGAATAATTCCTACTTTCAGACAAACTGAACTTCATCATCCAACACTCTGCAATGTGAGGAAAAGATCTCAAACCATCCATCGTTGCACACGCACATTAAATATATTTGCATTTATGACTCCAACTTTCATTGTATGCTAAATATATTCAAATCTACTAGTTTACTAAACTATGAACTAACGTTAAAACTTGTAAAATTAATTAGCGTTTAATTTTATACCGTATTATCTCATTAATTAGTTGCATTTTATAATGAAGTTTATTATATGCTGCAGGCGTTTCGAAATGTCATGACATTCGGCCTATTATGAACACCCACGTTGGCTGCGAACTTGAATATACACGTTGGTAGTTTGCATGCAACATAGATAGGCGTTGAGTTCAATAGTGCCTCCCTAAGACTAAGGAGGATAATGAGAATGTGTATATAATGGGACACTAGTACCACAAATCCCATACAATATTTGATGAATCTTGTTGCTCATGTAACTTCGGTAAATTTCTGGTAATTATACAACAGGAATTTTCATAAAATCGTTCGATACAACTTACAAGTAAATGATAGCAGAGCCCATGTCCATATGCCTTCCTACTATGCTCGTCACCTTACCTACCCTTATTAATAATACTATGCTCGGCAGGGCACATGCAGCAGCTGTGGCGTTGCTTATGTTATAGGCGACGGTAACCAACTACCATCAAGTGAACCGTCAGCCCTTCTGGCGGCAGTAACTACCCCCTTATAGAAGACCATCGTGAAATAATAGCAAGTGTGCTGTTGTGTTTCGGTGAGTGAGTAAGGGGGCGTCCATTACTTACGTGAGGTGTTTAGGGGGAGAGGGATGAGCCAAATCTCACCCAATCACATGTGGGGGAGAGAGTGGGTCTCGGCAAATATGACGTAATTCGCAAGAAACAGAATAAAATTGCGAGAAAACTGAGTTAAATTAAATAAAACAAATAAAAAGTAAAGGAAAAAGTTGGGATTGGGCTCTGGCATCCCTTACTACACAATAGCACACGTTATATAATTTCACGATTTCCATCTAAGTAGGTATGTAGTTATTCCCACCAGGGTAACTAGGATACCGCGATAACCTAAATCTCTACAGTAATATTAATAAAAAATAATATAAATTCCTTTGATAATTATTTTTGTTTACCTACGTTATTCGATTCATTACTAACCTATTAATATCCGTTTAATGCATCTCGGCTAATTAATTTATCTCGTAATTAGGAGTACTGCGCTAAACACTATGGTTCAGTAGGGATGTACCTTCACGAGGTGAGTGTTCTGTGTGAGGTAATAAAGTATTCAAATTGAATCTTTCAAATTTAAAACTGAGCTAGAGTTTTTGGAATTGTACAATGAAATAATATTATGAAAATCATATAAGGAGAGAAGAAAATGAGACAAATGCTTCAGGAAAACAGTCGATGCTATCCTATGGCAAAAAGGTATGTAACCCAGATTCAATTAAAAATCATAAAAATAAGTTTAACTTAAAAAAGATATATAAACATAGATAGATTATATAAACATTTTTTATGTATTTGTACCTATTTATAACACAAACATGATTAAAATAACCATTTTATATATATACCGTAACTTCACCACTTAATTTTATTTAAGTACCTACTTACAATTATTTAGTTAATCAATTTTCTTACACTTATACTTATGAATTTACTGTGTGATTATTGTTAACCAAACATTTTGTTAAGGCAATTAGTCTTAATTAGACTTAATAATTAACTCAAATTACACTCACCTTTCACTCTAATGGCCGCACATTGTCAACAAATCAGCGCCCACCGTACGAACACGGTCACAACACTACGCATGACGTCACTTCCTATTGCACTCCATTCATAAAACATAGATTTGTGTCATTGGCACCGCACTAGTTTGAATTTCGAATTTTCAAATTTAAATATCTAACGTGAAACGGAACTGCGTGTGTAGTTCGATTTTATTTTTACGGAGAGGATATAAAAAAAGGTTTTATATCGAAGCGTGTGTGTTAGCCGCTGCGCGCGCGCATTTGAGCACGCGCCGAAGCCTCCCAACGTTCGCCCCCGCAATTTTTGGCGCGTGGGCGCAAAACAGACCGGTGTGTTGGCTTCCAAGCCGAATTTGCGTAATGTTACCATATAAAATTATCTCTAAATAACATAACCGAGTCCACAACGTTTCCAAAAGGCATCATCAATGCAGTATACGACCGACAAACGCGAGGGATCGCATGAAAATGGCAAGCTTTCTTTATATGTTCATGTTAGAATTTTAAATGAGTATCGAATAATGCATTCGACATAAAAAGCCATCGACTGCTAACAATATTATGTGAGCTGGTACGTTGGGAAGCCACTTGTCGAGGAGAGCCTTGTATGGAGAAACGGGTTCGTCTGCAGTCCCACACGTATCGAGTTTTTGCCGGTAGCAGGAAAAGCTGAGGAACGGAGAGACCAATATATCTTCGACTACCTCGCCCCGATCCCGAGTAGGCTTTGTTCAAACGGTGAGGGTAACAAAAGGGAAGGCAGGTGTCAAGATAAGTTGGTCTCTCAGCACTGTAGAAGGAGCATTGTACAGGGGGTTGTAGCAAGCAAACCACGTCCCGGTGGCTACATACATTCGTAATGAAATCGTCGCTATACCTTGCACTACTAATTAGACAGTTTCAAGCAGTACAAGCTTCAACGCGAACTCAGCTAAAATGCTAAATGGTTTGACATTTTCAAAATAGTAAACAAGCTGTAATGATTATGAGCTGCTTAACCCAGTTACATTTAAATGCTATAAAACGATTTCCAAATGAATGTTAATTTTACATTTTAAGAAAATGGCTAGTAAGGTAAATAGTTTGTAAGTCTTGTATAAATAAATGTACAAAGCTTCGAAGTTAATAAGGACGACTTTTTCAACGATTAAAGGAAGCGGTCAGGCTGACTGTTCTGGGTGGTTAGCGTCGCCTTTAAACAGAAGCAATACCACCAGGAATGCAAATGTGCTACTTGGTTTTAAATATATTACTACTTAGTTTGTTTGTGTATATTTTACCCTTACTACTGGTAGTCGAAGCGAACATTTACATTAGTGTCCTTTGTAAAACGTTTGCAGAGTAAATTTTAGTTTATACAGTCATTTGGTTTAGGTACCTACAAGAAATTCCATATTTATTCATTAACTAGCTGGTGCACGCGACTTCGTCCGCGTTGAAAAATAAAAGTGGCTGATTTTTTAAGTGGTGAAAACATTTTTACTTTCGCATTTATAATATTAGTAGGATGTAAAGATGTATCGTAAAAAATCATATTGTGATATGTCTTCGTTAGTCCAATACCTAAAGTCTAGTTACTCTAATACCATAGAACCCATTTAAAAAAAATAAAAAACAAAAGTTAGACTAAACTTCTTTACACACACAGTCCCAAAACTAATTAATTAGCTTGTATGAGTCAAATAACGATAAGATAATAAGTAGTAAAGCCCGTCACAAACGTAGCTATAATATATATTACGGTATACTTTGGTGACGTCACCTTCATATATATAAAAAAAAATTACGTGTCACTTTGTGTGTCCTCGATGAACTCCTAAACTACTGAAGCCATTTTGATAAAACTTCGTTCCATGAGTTTCTCACAGATGGCGTTGTACGATAATTTATCGACTGGATTAAGTAAATATTTATTATAAAAATTGCACCCTGAGCAAAGCCGGGAGCGAGACAGCTAGTAGAAATATATATTATAGCTGCGTGTGTGGTCACTACAATATTTGTATAGAAAATATATCGTAATGCTATAATTTATATTAATATATATTATTATAGCTACATGTGTGACGGGCTTTACACGTATGTAAAATTATATAGAAATTTACTTTTTTATGTAATAGTCTGAATGTCATAGTCTGAAAATAAGTTAAAACCTAAAAATAGTGTTTATCAACGCACAGCCAAAACTACTAAGTATAGAAAACTGAAATTTGAAACATATATTTATTTTATAATGTAAAAAATAATATGTTCAGGAAAAATCCTTTGCCATGCCGTGCCGCGCCGGCCTTTAGGGCCCTCACTTTGATTTCACGGATGTCCGCTTAATAAGTCCATAATAAATAGATATAATATACCAGATCTTAGTTATTCACAAAATTTAGTTAGTTATCATAAGCATTGGTCCTTTAGCAGGATCCCAAGCATGCTGGCTGCATTACCTCGTTGTATTTCAAGGTTAATTTCCTTACCGAGCTATTAGTCAACTCTGGAATACCAGTTATATTGACCAAATGTTTGAAATCTGTAAAAATTTTAATAAATATAATATAAAATTGTATTATGCATAAACACACAATTGAAAACATTACTGGTGAATCACAATGCGTTATTGACAAAGTTTGGACATCCGGTTCCAGTCGGAACACGCCAATTAAGGGCCTTAGCGCACTTGCGGGTGGCGGAGCGGGAATCCGCTGAGTGATAACCGCTAATTCAGCGGATTCACGCCGCAGAATCCCACAACTTTTATCCGCCTGTCACCCGCAGAACCAGCGGGAATCCGTTCCTCGGATTCCCAGTACGAAAATGGATGTCGTTGAAATGGCCGCCGTCCTGGCAGGTGCGAACCGCAAGTGCGAACTGACAGCGCGGGCGCGGACGGCGATTTCCCGCGTGCCACCTGCGGACTCATTTCACCCGCCGCGGGATCCGCCCCGCCCCGCCGCCGCCCGCAAGTGCGATACAAAACGTTGTTTTCATACAATACAATGATCACTGCGGATTTTCTGGCGGAATTCCGCTCCGCCGCCCGCAAGTGCGAAAAGGGGCTAAGCGCTCCCTCTAATTTAATACTGACATGATATTTAAATAATAACGTACCTGCCTTATTATAACGCGACAAAGTACATACAAGTTTATTGTCGGCTCTAAAAAGAACATTAGTTTAAATTGCAATAGTTTCAAATGTTGCCAAATATTTCGGTTTTTTTTAACCCTCGATGCCCGTCCCAAAAACGGGATATTACATTGGTCTTACTTATACTTTGTTTAAAATTTTAAAATATTTAAAAAGTATTTACAAAACTTGAAAATAGAACTCTTTTGCTGTAGAATACAGTTTGTTTCATCTGATTGTCACTTGTTTTTAAATTGTGGCGTCATTTAAAAAAAAACTTTTATACCTAGAGTTTGAATGTATATTGTTAATTTCATTGATAAATGTCGCTTGTAGTAAAACAGAAAATCATATCAGTAACAAATAACCGTACAAGATTAATAAAGCCTTGTTATTATAAATTATATTTATAAATTGTTTACATGTACGAGTAGATATCGTAATATTTGACGTATGTATTTTAAAACTTAAAAGAATTTTTAAAGAATCGGATGAAAGAAAATAGTAACACAATAAATCAAATAACAGGGAATAAACATACATTAAAGCCAATTATAACCAACTAGCTGTTGCACGCGACTTCGTCCGCGTAACTTTATAAAATATAGCCTATGTTACTCGCTGATAATATAGCTTCCCAACAGTGAAAGAATTTTTCAAATCGGTCCAATAGTTTCAGAGCCTATTCAATGCAAACAAACAAACAAACAAACAAACAAACAAACAAACAAACAAAGTCATGGATGTTTTGTATTTATAATATGTATGTATTTACAAAAAAAAGTAATCTATGTAATATATCAACTGTCTGGAACTAGATGGTGCTGTGTGGAATGTGTGAAGGTGTTTATTTATTTATTTAACAGTAGTTAAGTCGTAAAAAGCTAACAGACAGATAGACAGTTACTTTCACATTTATAATATTAGTGTGGATTCTAGTATGGATACAGCCTCTACCGAATTCTTAAGGCAAACAATGTATCTAATTTAAAAAAGTAGATACGCAAATGTCAGCACCTACGATAGGATCACACCCTAAGCCCTTTCCGATATATCTTTAACATTCTTATTTTTTCCCGGCAATCGCGAGTAGTCGAATTTCGGTATGTGGCACTATTGAAAATGTTTCTGGTACCTACTCGTGTTACTAATCCAATTTTAAATGTAGATATTTAAATTTCGAACTAAAAAAACTATTACCATTAAAATTATTACGTGAGGCGATTTTGGCGATTTTTCGAAAAAAAAAAAATTACGTGATATTTGCCGCGACCCACCCTCTCCCCCACATGAGATTGGGTGAGATTTAGCTCAATCCCCCCACCAAACACCTCAGGTAATTAATGGACGCCCCCAAAGTAATTGTTTAATGTATGTAAAGATGCGTCAACCAGTTCGTTAAAATTGGGATACCTATTAAATTTTAACGCATTATGTTAACCTTAACCAATAGATACTTAAGTACATACAAACAATATATATTTTATATCATTCTATCAATAAATAAAGGGTGCCAGAGCCTAATCTCCTCACTTATCCTTAATCTGACGAGCTCGCTGGATAAGTGGTTGGGCTACTTGCCTTAATGCCCTATGCCTTAGGATTCGATTCCCGACTGGAACAACTTTTGACAATGAAATGAATTTTTCAAAGTTGTCTGGTCTAGAGACAGGCATCAAGTATAGTCCGCGGGATACCCAACTTCTTGGAAACTTACAGCAAATATATATAATTTTTAATTAATTGTTAATTTTGCCGTCAGCCTGTCTGCCACAATTTATAATATAAAAAAAATAATTCTTACAAATTGCATTCGTTGAAAAAATACATAGTTTGCTTTTGTTAATTAGTTATTACAGTTTGAGTCGAATGTTTAGTAAGTAATCAAACACCAGCATACTCAAAGAATTGAAATCCAGCGATATTTTACACTAGGTATGCAAAGCGGGAATGTAATATGAACCCGCAGCGATTTCCGCTGACTTCCTGTCGTTCGGTGGACCCCAACACAACACTCGTACGCAAATTACAATGACAACGTGTTCACAATATCAATATTTTCTGACAAATTACGTCTAATTACTGATACGAACAACATTCTGCATCATCAACTAGTTCCGTTAAGTTGATAATGAAGCGATAACATTATTTACTGTGACCCCACACAGCGACCTCACGATAAACAAGTCAAGATTTATGTCATTTGGACTCTGGTGGGACTGCAAGCCGCAAGTTTATTCATAATGGACTAAAAAGTTTGTGTTAATTGGTGCAAAAATGTACTGGTGTGTGATCTTTGTTTTGTGCATTGCCAGTATTAACTATGGATCTGCAAGTAAGATACTTTTTTTATTTAGTATTAATGATGAATTGGTAACATTTAATTGCACAATATTGAGAGACGTGAAGTAAGCCGGGTGAGATACATATATCATGACGGGATAGCTTGACGGTTTTAATGAATGAACCTTCAAGATAAAGAGTCTGAAGGAATACTTCGGAACGATAAAAATGGCGTCTCTGGAATCAGCTGTTTGTTATTAGTATTAATACTAATATTTCTAGTAGTATTAGTACAAGTAAATGAGGTGTCAAGTCAACATTATAATTATTTAGACAATAGTCACTTTTTAAGCGTTTCAAATAAAATTAGAAGTTTCGCTTAGTTGTCGGTAAAGAAATATCAAGAATATAACCGCCTTTAAGAATATAAACCGTCATATTCAACAATATAGCAATATTTTTGGTTATTCTTATGAGTCTATAATCTTTACTTATAGGTATCTAATCTAGAACACATTGGGCCAAGTTGGATCAAGTTGCACCACTCATTAGGCTAGCCTGAGTGTTGATGAGAATGGTGTAAATAGAAGGAACGGTTTTAATTTTATTTTTTTCTAATTTTTTTTTTTATTATTTTGTCGGGATACACACTTCTATAATAGTTGTATGCAGTATACACGCAAATAAATAGCCGCAGCCATGGTTATTTGAAATCCATCTTAAATGTTGGCCCAGCTTTGCCCAATGACCGATGACCTAAGAACAATATGAACCGGGCATACCTAATAAAATTTGGCACATAAGATGGCTACCTTTCATAGTAAATAATGTTGAAATAATGAAAATAACCGTTGTAAAATATTAATGGAACCAACGTCCGTCTTAATAATCATTTAAAGGGCCAAAATGTACGATACATGACCAAATACATATAAACATTTTAAAAAAATTGTTACCTACTAACCTGTGTAAGTTAATTGAATAATTAATGTAGGCATAATTATTCAATTTAGGACAAAGCCCTGCACACCACAAAAAGTCGTTTTCTTAATCGTTCTCTCACAAAACAACAAAATATTTCCTATACTACAACGAAACTCGGCACATAACATGGGGGCACCGGTCACGCTTTGGTAAAGTCATGAAGTCAGCAAAGAGTGTTGCCAAAATTTGCACTTAACAAGATACCATTTATTTCTTTTTCCTTATTCAACTTTAAATGAGACAAAATGCTTTTTGACATTAACGTATCGATATAACAGATATTTATATAGGCTATGGTTCATATTGTAGAATAGGGCGCCTCCATAGGTTATTAATTACTCATTGGATTGGCCCAATGTGGACTGAAATCAAGATGTCATTATCATTTAGAACCACATATGCTCACAACTCACAAGTTTAATCGTCCATCCTAAAAAAAACAACATATCTAAATGTTTGTAAAACAAGCTACAATGTTTTAATGAAAGTAATAGCTCCTCTACATTATCGGCGACTACAGATGATTAAGGGCGATCACGATTGTATAGAGGGTATTCTTAGCTGTACTCGCCGATCATCGTCTATGATCGCCTGCGACCAGTGATTTGTCGATCAAAGGAAATCTTGTACTCTTACCGTTCGACAAACTACTACGGAAGATTTTGTGGATGCTGTGCCAATTATAGACGATCACACGCTCAAGGATCTTCGCCGATAGTGTAGAATGGCCTTAATGTAACTTGCAAAACTCATTTTGAGTATAAAGTGCTCTCTGTCCCAACCATGACAGATGGGAACCGTTTGTTATTGTCAAAATAAAATTCAAATATATTTTAAAAACATAGTAAAGTGAAATGTAAATAAAACAAAATAAAATAAATACATACAAATAATAATTATGTTTAGTACATGACTTAATTAATTGTGTAGTATGTATAGGCTTTGGAATGTGTAATCTTATTTACAATTTTCAGATTCACTGAAGGATCCGTACATTTGTGGTTCACCATCTTGTGCGCGTAAGTTTTTTTTATACAAATTAACCATTCGTATTTACTCTTAATTTATATTATTATATGGCAAAAGAAGATTTATTTATGTTTTTCTTTACTGCGATGGAGTGGTATAAGTATAAAAAAAGTTTCTTATTGTTTTAGAATCCGAAAAGTTTAAATATCTCTCCCAAGTAGTGTATCATTATGAATACAAAGTTAACGTCGAGACTTACTTCGCTGGATCTAGTAACAACAGATCTACTTTGGACATTAGAGCTGAAGTAAGTAAATAAACTAGTTATAATTACAATTGTTTCAACTGAACTGCTTTTTATTATGTTAAAAATCGGCAGTCCACTTGATAGTTAATGGCTACCGTCGCCTGTAACATAAGCAACGCCACAGGTGCTGCAAGTGCGCTGCATTTAAGGATAAGGAAGGGATAATGGACTCTGGCATCCCTTACTCATTCACCGGAACACAACAGCAAATATGCTATTATTTAATATTGGTCTTCTTTAAGGGGGTGATTACTGCCGATAGACTGACTGCTCAAATGGATGTCAAGGGGTTGAGGACAGTGATATTCTGTAAAGGGTTGGTGACCACCACCAAATAGACTGGCCTTTTTATGTTTATAGAACTTAATTCTAAATTATTAGTTTTAATGTAATTTCAGGTTATTGTAGAATTCATAACAGCTTGTGAAGGTCTACTGAGACTAACTGATGTGACACTTATTGATCAAGATGAAAATTATCCTGTGGAGAGAGCCGAGAAGTTCATTCATGCCGTCTCTCAATATGAACTCAGGTAAAAATATCCAAATTATTTTGTTAAAAATAGTGAAATAGAGTGCAAAATTACTAGACAAAGAAATTTATTGCAGAGATCAAAACTATTAATAGAAATGTTTATATTATAGCAATTAAAGTACCTAAGTATACAATAAACTACCCAATGATATAAAGAAATTGTCAGATCCTAAATTTTTAATAATTTTGACTGAATTTTAAAATAGAACACATTATTTCATTTAATTTGATTATATTAAAACATAAAGTTATTAGAAGAATATGAAAAATTATAATAAATCGAACCAAAATAGAAGTATCCGCATGCCCTTGTTGGATGGAACATACTTTCTACTGCAACTGCTCTGCTTTATATTTTCGAATTTATAATATTAGTAGAAATTCAAAATTTTCAAAACCACCAACATTTAATGTATTTTATTGTTGACTTGTTGAAAATGTTAGCCCCATGACATATGGGACCCAGTTTCGATTCTTTATAAATATAGCTATTTTGTAGTGACGCTTTTCACGTCAATTATTATTGTTATTAATTACTGTTATATTTATTTACAGATTTGCTTTCCACGATGGCATCATATCCGAAATATGTCCAGAGGATGAGGAACAGGATTGGGTGCTCAACTTCAAAAGGGCACTTCTATCGCTTTTTCAGAATAGTATGAAGAGATTTGATATTCACTTCAAGGGTGTCGAGGTACATAACTTATTATGTTATACTATATGCTGAATAAACGTCTACAATTACGCGTGTACCCGCACTAAATGATATAAAAGTGATATGTAAGAATTAATTAAATAAATACTCTGATTTTTTTTTGGCAGACGACGGTTTCTTAAAATCACCGGTGGGACTGTCGAATAAATCTCAAAGATTTTGTTTAATCAATTGTTACATATCATATGAAAAACAAATAAACAATATTGCGTTCAAATTATATAAAACAACAGCTAGTTGCACTTTGCGTTCTAGGTGGTCATTATAACCGACTAACGCCATCTAGCGAACGTTAATAACATAAACAAAATGAAATATGATGTTAAAACAACTTTGTGATATTTTCGAATCAAAATAGAATCAAAGTAGTCTTTCAATGTCAAACGTGAAATGTCCTGAATGATCAAGAGTGTTCAGGAGTTTGAAGATCATCAGCCCGTTTCCTAGTGGACGAAGGGATTTCACCAACTTCCACAGGTTGGATTGATGTGAAATTTGGTATACTGTTACTTGGATGGTATTTCCATGACATTTGATGCTACAGCATCAAGTAGTCTGCTGGATACCAAACTCCTCAGCAACTTACCAGCAGATATAGCGTGTTTGGGGCCAATAGAAAGTGCCCCCGACTTTATAATTTTAATTTTAGCAGTTTGTTTTGTAAGTTGTATATTACTTGTTAATTAGTTTATTTGATTTCCTCTTTCTTTTTATGTTTGTTTCTTATCTATTTGTATGTTTTCTCTCTGCTCCAACTTATAATTTATAATATGTTTTAGTAATTAGTGGAAACTTTGCTTATTTCTGTTTTCTTGTATGTATGTGTATAATGTGTAGCAGAGATATTGTATGTTTCCCAAATATAAATAAAATAAAATAGCTTGTTTAAGTATATATTTTTATTGTTTCAGCAAGACATACATGGCACATGTAACGTTGACTATACAGTTCGAGGGCAAGAGGAAACCAGCTTAATACTAGTGAAGACACGCGATTTGTCTCAATGTACAAACAGATATAAATACATGTCCATTCTGCAAACGGTCCGATACGACTTCCAAAGTGTAAGAAAATTGTCATTACCTACTATATCTATTTAATAAAGTGTCTAGACAATAGCAAAGTGTTGTAAATATTTAAAAATGCTATTGTTAAAAAAAAAAATTTCATGTATTATGTGATCATAAAGAAATTACTTAATTTGCCTATAAATAAAGTTTTGCAATAGTTATTTGTTCAACTAAAGAGCAAAATTGTTTTTTGCTGCGAGTGCCGACTTTAAATCACGAACTAGCGAAGTAGTCTATAGAATTGAATCACGAGCGTAACGAGTGATTCTAATATAGACTACTGAGCGAAGTGAGTGATTTAAAAGCACGAGACATAAAAAAATTTGCTCTCGTGTTAGACCTAGAGACGTGTTAGAGAAAAGCGTTACTAGGTCATCTATAGGTAAGAAAATCAATTAAGACAATTTTAAATATTATGTTTATTATAGCCATAGTCACTTAAATTATAACTAAATTAAATACTCTACAGCGTACTTGGTAGCCTTGTTTTTGATAATTCCATGAATAATGACAAAAAATAGGTTAGGTTCTCAGAATAAGTTTTAGCACCTTTTGACAGTCGCCAATTCTTGAATAATTCGTACGCCTGAAGATATTTTTCACGTGACTTTTCTGGAATAATTTCGGCATTTGAAACTTGTTCTCTTAATTCTTTTGGAGTTAGAGAATCTTCTCCGCTGCACGTATTCATTTTTTTTTTATATTTACCAAAACAGTACAAAAACACCAAGACCTAATGCTGAAAAAAGGTTGATTTCATTTTGTTGAATATTGTTTTTAAGATGTTGCGTTCGGATATTGCATTGACATTTTTATGAAAACCAAACATGATATTTTTAAGTAACTGATATAATGTTTACTATTATTTATTTTAAATATTACGATTAAAAAATTAAATTCAAAATATTGGAATCTCAAAATAGATTTTGGTTTGACAACGACGATTTGTAATATAAGCACCTCAACTCAATATAAGCTCTTGGAATTTAGCTAGGATTGCCTGGGCAAGTTTTTAATTATTTTTTCTAACATTATTATTTTAATTTATCCCAGAAATTACAAACGTGGCCAGTGTTAAAATCGGAGAGCAAATGTCGAATAACGGTGGACCATCACATTTACAAGGCGGTTAATTGTCGGGAGCGTCACTTGTTTGAACCATTCTCCGGCAGAAACTCAGGAGCGATGACCACCGTTGTCCAAGACCTGATTTTGATCAAAGAGGGCAGCAAAACCGATAGTCAGTACGTGGAAGCGGCTAGTGGAGGTAAATATGATATTACTATCCTCTCCTTCGGGTACATTTATTAAAACCACTTTATGTTTAGTCCCAATATTTTCAATACAACTACAATTCCAACTATAATACCCCGTTTACATATAACCATTGCATTGCCGTTCGCGTTGTTGTATTTATTTCCCTAAATACTGCTGTGGGAACGTCAAGGGCAATGAGTGTTTACATTGCCGCTTCACATTTGAAACATTTCTTTCGACTCTTGGCAGTGGAGCATGTGGAAATTATTGCAGCATCGGCGCTCTGCCTTTTTAGTTTATTTAATTTAAAAAAAAAAATCAGAAAAAGACGTCGTCGTCAAAGGAGATGGTGGATGATACCTACTCATCGTAACAGAATAATGTAAGTACCTAGATATTTAGGGAATTAGATAATTTCGCGCGTTCGAGAGCAAGTGAGCGAGAGAGCAGCATGTAAACATTCGCTCTCGCTCTCGCGTTGCCGGCCCTTTGATGTCCGTACGAACAACCGCCAATTGAGAAATAGCTAGGCAACGCGAACGGCAACGGCAGCGGCAAGGGAAGCGACCTGTTTACATACTCGCGTTGCCCATTTTATTTCTCATGTCCCTGTTCATTGCCGTGGAAATGGGCTATATGTAAACGGGGTATAAGATGCGTGGACATACTACAACGACCTCTCTTTGCGGACGCGCTCGTTAAAAACTGTCAGATTACCTTTTTAATATCATGCCACAGAGTACTTTATACTATACTTTCTGCCTTAATTAATTAACTTCAGCCGCCGCCAGATGAGCAGTCCAACACTGTGACTGCGATAAACATCGTGCCCTCTCACTGGTTGCCAGATCCAAACCAAAGCCAACAATGAAAATTCATTTTCCAAAGTTAGCCCTACCGGGAATCGAACCCGGGCCCTCTGAGACAGAGTGTTAAAAAAAAATAAAGTGTAAACACTCGACAAAGAGGACTTAAAGTGCGGCAGCTATTGTTTGACATTACTGCTTTAATAAATTCTAATCCAAAAGATGTTTTGATTCAAGTTTCTCAATAGGAAATAATCAAGAATATTTCAGATATATTCTATTTTGGATGTTGTATTTCGATATGTAAATCTCGATGTAATCGAGAGGTAGTAAAAAATTTCAAGCTAAAATGATGTAGGTATTATAATTTTTAATTTCAGCATGGATCTACATAAAGAGACGAGCAAACTTACTTCACCATCATTCGCCTGACAACAAAATAGAAACGAGCGAACTTAAATCTGCCAGAGACGTGCTTAAGTTACTTTGCAAGTATGTATTTTTATAATAATATACTAGCTGTCCCGCATCCGGCTTCGCCCGGGGTGCAATTTTTATAATAAATATTTACTTCATCCAGCCGAAAATTACCTTACACCGCCATCTGTGAGAAACTTATGGAACTCACAGTTGTTTTAAAACTCATTTTTAAAGTTATCTGTGAGTTCCATAAAATTCTCACAGATGGCGGTGTAAGGTAATTTATAACTCGTATAATAAACAAAAAATTTACAATAAAAAGAATATTATAAATTGAAATAAAAACTATCCTACCTTTTAAGTTGGACCAAATTACACATAGTTACGAAGTGTTATCAAAATTAGTTCAGTAGTTTTAGGAGTTCATCAGGGACACAACGTGACACGTAATTTTTATATATAAAGCTATTAAAAAATGGTATAGGATTCGTAGTTGGAGTGTACTTGAGTTAAATGGTTTTTAGCGCCAAGGAGCACCGCGAAGAGAGTGCGTCCGAGAAGCTGGACAGTGGGGCGACCGTTGGCCTGTGGGGCCGCCTCGTGAGGGCCGCCAGGGCGTTGCATTATCCTGCTCTTGCGCAGCTACTGACGCGAGCGAACACTATATGCGACGCCGCCACGTATGTAACTTTGTCGTGTAACACTGCACTGCTTCCAAAGGGATCCATATCGATAGTAGTGGTAGGGGAGCCCACGATGCTAAATGTGGAGTCGCTCGAGCGTCGTGGGGACCTATTGGATTTTGAAGATGAGATGGTAGGAAGAAAATAAGATAAAAAAAAAAGGTTATATGATGTTTTCCTTTTTAACGGTGGGGTGAGCGTCTACAGGCGTTCAAAAGCTTGTAGACGCTGTATTAAGAAAAATCCTCCAAATAATCGTCAGATTAAGAATAAGCACGATCAGGAATTCAGGCGTCTGTATGAAAATCTGACACGCTCGAGTATTTCAAATTAGCAATCGCCAAAAATCTTTTTTGCATTTTCAAAAAGCTGCCACGAGCTTGCGTTACATCCAAATCGTCTATATTTTATATGGGAGCTTAATTGGGTTTACTTAACATCCCCTCTGAAAATCTGACGCGCTCGAGTATTAATCTGTCACCAACCAAGCCGACAGATTAACACATGTCCCTTATCGGAGACACGTGGGGTATATACATTGGCAATATTTGACGCACTCGAGTAAATCTTGGGCTCCCCTACTATAGAACAAAATTTAGTTTATCAAATATTTACTTATAGATATTACTAATTTCCCCGAATTTTATTTTATTGACTCTAGCTAAATCAAAGAAATGAGAAAGTTGATGGATGCAGGTTGTTTTAAATTTTCAGTAAACACATAATGGACGCATTGCCTTACATCGCGAGCACTGGTTCCGTAGAGCTGATCAAAGACAAGGTGATACGGAGCGATGTGGATCAAGACACAAGACACGAATGGCTCATGTCCATGGCTATGATACCGCGGTTAGTTATTTTATTGTGCTTTGCAAAATTTAGGCTAAAATAGCTATTACTTATATAGACTGATGTTCTGCCCACTATAAAGATGTAGTTTCACCCTAGACTGAGATTCCCTATAATACAGAAAACACCCGTGAAGTGTACTTTTAAAGGTACTGGCGATACCAAGTAGTATCAGTAGTACTATTAATGGTACAGTCCAATGGTACTGGAGCAACTACATAATATAATACTCTAATATATTTCATATTAGAGTAAGGGATGCCTAAGCCCTATCCTCTCGCCCTTAATTCTATCAACCGTACCGTTGTTTTAAACATTGATTTTTAAAAGAATTACTTATTTTGTGGAGCCTGAAAATAGGAACGACGAGTTTATCTGTATTTCTTCACAATTTATTAGTGAAAGTCACTATTTTTTCTTAAATTTATCAATATTTTTTTGAAAGTTAAAGTGTTAAGCGGGCACTATTTAGCGAACATTCTTAATCAATAAATTTATGCAACATTTCAGACCAAAGAAGGAGATGTTAACAAGTATGTTGGAGTTGTTAAGGGAACAGAAGAATGACAAGGCGGTCAGTTTCACTGTGTCGTCTATGGTGCACTCGTACTGCAAACACAGTGGAAAATCATGTATGTATCTTAGTTAAGAATCCGATTCATTATTATCAGATACGATATTAAAATATTCTCATGAATATCATTAATTTTAAAAAATCGTGTCAGTCGCAGTACTGCACGTCAATAGTGAAAACTTAGCCTCACAAAAATGTTGAAATAGTTAATTTTTTCAACGACTGATGTTGTTGCGCTGGCAGGTTATAACGCGCTATCGTTTCGTTCCACAACGCGAACTACACTTTTCATACAAGATTCTTATTTTACTCCTTAGACCGTCTGCGTTTGCTTCTGTTTATTTTGTATACAAAACCACCGTGATGGTGTCGAATCTACTATTATACTTTTACCCTCTGCCAAATTCTCCTTACAAACTGCCCAAGCCCGCTGAAATAGTTTTTATTTCAATCAAAGAAAACTAGTTTCTATTCTGCGTCCTTTCTCTATTACACTGCACAGTCAGTACGCTTAATCCTTCTCTGTCGAACATCTTTATGTGCCTTGCCATTACTTGCCATACATGTTGTTGATAATAATTCTTTTGTTGTCGGTACAGTGCGAGAATGCTGCGAAGAAGATACACCCAGAATGATTCTGGAAGAGTTCCAGAACACTGTCAGAAATATTATCCAAAAAGGTTTGGTTAATGCTCCCAGACAGGACAGACAGAACGTGAGTATATAATTTGTTCATTTATAATATCTATCTATACTGAGGTGTAAAGTTTGTAAGTTTGGACGTAGGAGTAAATCTCCAAGTCTTAAGTGTCGCTCACATCGCGTGATAGCGCGAGTTCAGTGTTTTTTTATTCCGTATCAAGTCCCAAAGTGCCCAACGTACCTAAAGAAGCTTTCACTTCAAAAATATTGAGTCAGAATAATCTCCTCAGTGACATTTAATTGTATGAAATAAGCGCCATCTACTCGAATCTGTACGTACTTCTTGGTACATAATAAGGTTAACTTCATCAATGGTTTGTTAAGATGTAACAGATGGCGATAAAGTGTTAGATAATGTTCCATAGTTTTCAATTCTGACGTACAGTCCCTACGACTAACCGGATTAGAGAGAGAGAGAGAGAGAGAGAGAGAGAGAGTGCGCGTGCGCAACATTTCCAATTTTGAAATTGGATTAGTCTGTTATTCACTGTATTTTTATCTAAGTTATGAAAGAAGTCAAATAAAGTGACGAAATTAAAGCTTTTCTGCTAAGTCCTCACCTCAAGAGTATTATCAACCTTTTACAGATAATAATAGCAATGAAGGCACTCGGAAACATTGGAGGATTTAAGCAGGAATTCTCGGATGTACTGATGAGCATTGTGGGAGATTCTCTGCTTCCGATACCCGTGAGACTATCGGCCATTGACGCGTTTAGAAGGACACCCTGTACGGAGACACGGTATGCAATTATTTAATATAGTTTTATTTTATTTTTCTAAATTAAAAGCAGCCTAAGTTACTTCTTACAATATCTGTTATGTGCGAGTAATAGTACTGTCAAAATAAAAAGTTTCGAAGATTAGCCGGAAAAAATACACTGTTTGTGAGGTAGAAATTTTTTTTTTAATTATAAGTATTACAAACAGACATTTCAATTTTATTTATTAACGCCCGACGCAAAAACGGGGTCTTATAAGTTTGACGTGTGTGTATGTAGCTCCCAAACGGATGGACCGATTTTGACCAGGTTTTTTTTTTTTGTTTGAAAGCTGATGTGATCGGAGTTGTTCTTAGCTATAATTTATGAAGATCTGTTAAAGCGTTTAAAGACCATCACCCAACTCCTCAACAACTTACAGCAGATATAACGTGTTTGGGCTCAATAGAAAGTAGTTAGTTTATAATTTTTGTTATAGCTTTATTAGTATAGATAGTATATAATGAACCACAAATCACAGGGCACTAAATACACGTACAAATACACAATAGAGCAAGAGTCAGATTAATCTTGCTTGTTTACAAGCGTTTTGCGTCTTTTGTTACGCACAGTAGTGAGTTTAGAGCAGGGGTGCTCAGACTTTGTTGGACTACAAGCGATCGACTGGGTAGATGCCGCAAGTATGTATGATGTACGCATTTGCGTGCACATGCATAAGTAGGCGTAACACGGCGTTAGTGATAGGTGTAGGACTGTAGGTCACTGTCAGAAGTTTCCAGAAGAACTTTTGTCAAATACCGCGTGTTCCTGTGACAAATTTCAAGTACGCCGAGGCCGCGTGGCGTAAATCTAGACGGTACTGTATTTAGTGCTTTAAAAATGAAAAAAAAAAATGTTACAGGGAATATTTCTTGGAGACGTTTCGTGAAGATTATGTGAACATCGAGATTCGCCTCGCCTCGTATATGCAGGTGATGAGGTGCCCTAATCTCAGCACGATAAGGATGATATTCCACGCGCTAAGAAACGAAGCTGTCAATCAAGGTGAAATACTTTTAAATATTTTTAGACCGCGTCGGCATCGCTCTTTGAAATTTTAAACTATAATTTTTTTAGAAATTTATTTATCATTCGGTTTAGGGGATTTAGCAGGTGGTAGAGATTTTTTGGAAAAAATAAATTAAAGATACATTAGATTTTTTTTTCTGATAAAAGTAAAAACAATAAAATAAAAATAGACTATATTAGCACTCTCTACTTCGGGTACATTAATTAAACCACTTTATGTTTATTCCAAATACTTTTATCGTCCGACCGATATATCATAACTACAATTCCAACTATAAGATGTGCGGACATACGACGACGACCTCTCTTCGCGAACGCGTTCGTTCAACTGACTGATATCATACAACCGAATGAATCTGAACGAATGAA
Organism: Synanthedon myopaeformis; assembly: GCA_944738685.1. Lineage (NCBI taxonomy): Eukaryota > Metazoa > Arthropoda > Insecta > Lepidoptera > Sesiidae > Synanthedon > Synanthedon myopaeformis. Next base: position 1,791,778 of record OX122938.1, on the reverse strand, counting down.
TACCTCTTTTTGAAACGTCACAAAGCACCTTTCAATCAACTTCAGTCGACATAAATAACAGACGCTAACAACTATGATTTTTTTCTTGACTATATTACACATGACTTTTTTTTTTTTTTTTTCAGATTATTTAAAGTATTCGTTTAGGAGAACAATGCCTTCAAAGATATGTACGTCTTTTTTGCAGTTTAGTACGACTATGCGCCTTAAGAGTTCTTTGTATGTGCTTTTTCAGCTGCGACCTTTGTATGGAGCCACCTGAACAATCTGGGTCAGTCTTCGCTCCCATCCCGCGTGGAAATCCAGGGTCTGCTGTCGGGACACACGATGCCTCAACTCGAAGACAGTCCAGACTTCAGAATGTTCTCGAGGAACTACGAGCAGGGAGTTTTCTTTGACCAGTACAATGCTGGTTAGTCTTACCCTTTTCATTATCAATGGAATTTTAAGGCTTTATTCTGTCATAACAATCGTTACAATTTTGTTTTAAATTAAAAGTAGCGACAGACGGTCTGGTGTCACACGATAGTAAGTGGCTACTGATGCCAAAGGTCAAAAGTAAAAAAAGTAAATGATACATATAATAAAATCTATATTTGTCTGTGCGTTTGTGCACGCTAATCTCTGAACGGTGATCAAACACCAGCTTCTCTTATGCGGATAACGGACAAACAAAAAATGTATTAAATTTCACTAGCTTTACAATAAAATAATTTACAACGAAAAACACTTTTTTTTTTTTAATTATATTCAATAGCATAGTAACAGCAACGTTAAGTAAGATATTAAATTGAACAATGCGTGGCCGGGTTTAACTAGTTTATAATAATTGACCCCCGTTTTCAGGTGGCAATTACGAAGCAAACGTGATATTTTCACCCGACTCTTACATCCCGAGATCCGTTTCACTCAATCTTACGGTGGACATGTTCGGGGAATCTATTAATGTTCTAGAAGTAAGTTATTTCTTCATATATTTTTTGTTATTCCTATGTGTTTTGTTACACACAAGTGACCGATTCCCATACAAATGTATGTGAGATACTCAGAGTAGACTCAACCTCGAGACTTTCATAGGATACTATAGTAAAGCCAAGAAGACATTGCAAACAATGTAAACAAACCCAGCTTTTCCCTCAGACGAAGCTTTTCATGACATACATCTTGATGTATTAAAAGTCTCATCAATCCGATCATCGGACTGAGTAATCGGACTACTGATACTAGGCCGTCTTGACAACCCTTGAGAGTTGCATTAGCGTTCGCCATGCTTTAGTAGTCTTTAAGTGACTCTGAACCAAATCTGAACTGAATCATTAATTTGTATGTTTCTAGATATTTTTAGTTGAAAGCCCGGTATAGGAAGACTTCTTGACATTTTTGAGTTTCAACAAAGAAAGTTTGCGTTGTCTCGTTGGCCTTGCTTTAGTAGTCTTTAAGATACTCAAAATTGAATCATTAATTTGTATATTTGTGAATATTTTCAGTTGAAAGCCCGAGGTGAAGGCTTCGAACGTTACTTCGAGTCTCTATTCGGCAACAACGGACCTCTGAGCAAAACCAAAATCAACGATTACATACACAACCTGAGGTTCCTACGCTCGTTGAAAGACTCTGATGAAATCAGAGGGAAAATCGATGATATCAATTACAAAAACGAAGCCCTGAAGCATCAGTTCCCGATGGCCGAGTTAGGAATCAAGGTTTTTGGAAATGAGATCGCGTATTGGAACGTAGAGGGACATGATGAGATAAGGAAGTCGCTCTCGAGACTCAATCCCAAATTGAGGATTTTGGAAATTTTATCAGGAAAAGTGAGTTTTGGACTGCTATTTCTGTTTTATAATAAAAAAAACCCATTAAACTCAAAAAAATTTAAAAAAATATTAAAACTCATGAATTAAAATTAAAAATATGCATATAAAATTACGAATATTATTATATTTTTTAACCACAATGGCTTTATACTTTTTTAAATTAAGCGTATTCGTCCAAAAATATCGAAAAATATTTTATTTCTCCATCAGTAAACAAGTTATTATTGTTTTTTTCTCTTTTAGGAAATATCATATAACAAAGCATCGCTCTTCCTGGATACCACGTTTTCTGTGCCGACCGGTTGCGGTCTCCCCTTGAACATGAATCTCATGGGAACCAGTTACGTCAACACAAAAATGTCTGGAACTATCAACGACGAATACAGGAGAACTGGAAATTTGACTTTTGAGGGGAAAATTCATCCAAGGTATGAGAATCTATACTAGTACTGTCGACCCGAACTGGCTTCGCACGGTCTTGTTATTTTGAAAAAAAATTTTAATTAATGCTTACGTTACAAAATAAGTCTATGGTCCAAATTTCAGCTTTCTAGCCTTACTAGTTGAGCCAGAATAACCCTCTCATTACTTTCTTTAATCGAAAATGTGGTATTGGTCTTTTTTATTGTATGATTATACTAGCTTGTGCCCGCGACTTCGTACGTGTTAAAAAATTTAAAAAAAAGCATAAGCAATATAACACCTGATGACATCTTTATTGCTATTGATCCCTCGGGAACAGTACTTTTTTTCTGGGTGAAGAAATCTTACGTCCTTTCCTGTATCCCTGACAACGTGTATGCAAAACTTCATGATGTATCTGTTGAGTAGTTGAGGCGTGAAAAGGTAACAGACATACAGACAGAGTTACTTTCACGTTTATAACATTAGTATGCATGGATTATCAACTTGTGCATGTGGTCGACAGCGTGTCTGTCCACGTGGCGGCGACGATGGGAGTGTCGGGGGGCGGTCTGTGCGGCAGCGGGATCCGTCTGGCGACGCGTCTGTACACGGCAACCGCGGTGGCCGCCAGAGTGGCCGTCCAGGGCGACGGTCGCGCCGACCTCCATCTCTCGCTGCCCTACCACAAGCAGGAGATCTTCGCGGCCAAGTGAGTCACACTCTCATAGGCGTACATCGATCATGTTGCTCTTATATCTTTGTGGCGAATAGTTGCGGCCAGTAATACCATAGACAAAATAGTACTTCACTAGTTAAGTACTATTTCGTATACGACAATACCTACACGGTTGTGCCTACTTGTTATGTATTGATTAGATCCTCCATCATCATCAAGTAATCAGTAGGATACCAAACTCCAGAGCCTCGGGAATTCTGGAATTTTTTCCAAAAGTATTCTATATGTTGATCCAGATAATAAAACTGTCTATGTGCCATACTTCATTCAAATCTATTCAGCCGTTTTTGCGTGTTTGAGTAACAAAAATTCAAAAATACAAACTTTCACATTTATTATACAAATTAGAAGAATCAGTATTTATAACTACTAGCAGTAGGTTGATAATGAATACTCTCAAAAATAACATACATTGATCGCAGGTCGGAACTAATAATACTTCACGGCGAGGAAGAATTGCAGCAGGACGGTCTAAATCGAAACAGGATAGAGCAGAACACTTGCAGCTGGTCCACCTTCGACAAAGCCATCGGCATTAAAGTGTGCGCCTCCTACCAGGTACTTCTTATTTACCATGTAAAAATCGTAAATATAATTACATAGGGTGGCATTTGATAGCCTCACCTGGAGGAAAATATTTAATCGAACTGGCTAAAATCCGAAAAAATAATAGCTTTTATGGCCTCAATCTTTTAAGGCTTTTAGTACTTTTATGGCATAAATCGTCAATCGTAAGAATCAAATCTCTAAATAAAATGATAACCTCATAAGTGTAGTTTGTCGAAAACCATTATAAAATCGTGTTAAAATTGTACGCATGTCTTAAACAAGTAATATACATAAAATGTATTATACTTAATAAAATATATATGTTTAACTAGCGGGCTTTGCATTATTATGCATATTATGTTTTAATTTATTTTTCAGTTCCCAAACATGACCAATTTGCCAAACGCACCTTACTTCCTGATGAGTGGTCCTGCCAAGTATGTACTGTCGCTGGAGAAGGCTGATCCTTCAGCGAAGACCTACGTCTTCCAATACAAATGGGATAAGAATGATACAAATAATTTGTTGAGCTTTTCATTCGACACGCCAAATAGCAAGGTAAATTTAAAAAAAAAAAGAAAAAAGAAAAAAGAGGACCTGATAAGATACGGACGTTTTTCTTAGAAATCTTAATTCAGCCCATCAAGATTTAATATTTGACAGCTCGATCTTGCAAGATCTTGCCGTGAGTCTTCTTAGAGGCAGGAGATTAATACTATTTTATATATGAGATCACGATCTTGCAAGATCTTGCCGTGAGTCTTCTTAGAGGCAGGAGATTAATACTATTTTATATTTGAGATCACGATCTTGCAAGATCTTGCCGTGAGTCTTCTTAGAGGCAGGAGATTAATACTATTTTATATTTGAGATCACGATCTTGCAAGATCTTGCCGTGAGTCTTCTTAGAGGCAGGAGATTAATACTATTTTTATATATGAGATCACGATCTTGCAAGATCTTGCCGTGAGTCTTCTTAGAGACTATCCTATTTTATTTATACTATACTATTTTATATTTGACAGGAGAAGCGTATGTTTAATGCAGTGTTGAGCCTGTCAAACACGTCAAGCACAGCAGTTGTTTCCTTTCAATCGGCCCAAAGTACTCTAAAAGCCAAAGGCATGTATAAGAATCTGGAAGACGATAAATCGCTAGAGGCGAGTCTAGATGTAGACGGTCGCAAACATTTCGATACAAAAATGTCTTTAATAAGACACGCGATCAAACACGGCTTCGTCTGGCTCCCTCAAGCCTATTGGGTCGTCAACGATGAAAAAGTCGCCCAGGTTATGGGTGAGTTTTTTCTACCTTATTATTATATTATTATCTATATCATTAAAAAATTGTCTCTGTATATTGAAGCACTCTGTAAGGGGGTGGTTACTGCCACCAGATGGGTTGCCCAAATGACTGCCCAGTGCAGTGTGCTTCGGTACTACTAGAAACGAACTGAATAAGTTTAGTTATTCCCTTAAGAAAAGCCAACGTAGTCTGATGATTTTGTTGTCCATCACACAGGTAGACTGAAAGTGAAAACTAAGGGCGGTGTCACACAGTGGGACATAGAGACGGAATTTCAGACGAAACAGTTGGCCAGTCGTTTGATCGGCTACTACACCATAAACGGACCAACGCACGGAACTAAACTGCAATTAGACTATCAGTTCTACAAGACTCCAAAGCAAACTGTTAAAATGGAGGGACTATACAGTGAAAGAGCTATGGGCTATAGACACGACTTGTACGGAGAATTGTCTATGGAATTTACAGCGTATCCCGTGTACAATTTCTACTCGGTGCTCAGGAATTTGAAAACTCAGAGCCACGTGGACATAAGTTTCAATGTGAGCGCGTCCAGAGAGTTAAAAGATTCGCCAGCGGTTAGTTTCGGATTTGCGCGCATAGACAAAATCAACGGAGTGAAGTTAGACACGCAGTTGTTCTTGAATAAACCGTGGCCTATTAAGGCGAAATTCAACTTTGAAGAGGTGAGAATATGTTCGTTATTTGCTTGCGCAAATATGTTTGGGACTTTTGAGGCCAAAAATTGAAAAGATAATGAAAAAACTTTCAGTACAGACTGGCAAATAGTACTGCGACTGTCTGTATACCTAAATAGCTAATATAATAAGTCGTGTGTGATATGTGTGAGAAGTCCCTTACTTATGACTTTAGAAATAGTTGTGTATTGGAAGTAATATGTTTATTCAAAATTTAATTATATCATAATAAATTTGTCGTTAATAACTGCTTACAAATTTCTTACAGTTTAACTGTTATTTCCAAAATACATAGGACCATTATCCAATTATTCACCCACAACATATTTAAATCTTGTATTTGATTCAGCTGCCATTTTCACATGGCTCTATTTTTAAATACGTTTTTTGTGGCGAACAAATGATAACATTTTAAAAGAAAAGTACTGAACTTTAGATAATATGTTTGCTCTTTATGTGATAAAGATGAAAATACGCAATAATAGATAGATTTATATACACGTGTCTCACATTCATCACAAGAAATATAGCATACTAATATATCATAGCCATCGGCTTCGCATGATTCAATTTTTTCTGCAAGTTTGGTATTTTAGAAGAAATTAGCGTAGATACAGACAGAAAAGCAGGCACCCAAATATTTCATCTAGACTCAAGAATCAAGTATTATTTAAGACACTAAACTATTACTTCATTCATTTTCATTCGCAGATCGGAGCCAAATATACCGCCCTCGGTATATTAAATTTCAACCCTAAATCTCGAGACATAGAGGTATCTGGGTATTTGTATTTCCCACCAGGCACGCAACTCTATATAGATTCCGAGGTTAACATGACATTGCCAAATTTACACCCTTGTAATATAAAGGTCAAGGTACACGAGAAACAACAGAATGAGTTTCAGGTAGGAATAGATATTATTTATTAACTAATTCACACTTACATATAAAGATATAGGTATATAATTATGAACAAAGAATATATAATTTACTTACATATAAAGAAATTTTCTTACATGTACATAAGTGTAAACGATCCGGAGGTTACTCTCCACATGAAGTGAATCTCAGAAAATTGGCACTCTTTATAATATTCGAATGGGTTATCGATATTTATATAATTGAACATATTTTCTTAAAACAAAATTATTCAAACATTTATAGGGAATAGATAAAAATCTACTTAATGACTCTAATTAACATTTTTTTAAATAATGTACCTATAGAAAAAATTTCAATACTGCTAATCTTTTATTTTACTCAGACAATTATAACGAAATTCCCTAAAATCTCTGAAATTTCAGACGTTCAGAGGGACACATAGATTTACTTTGTGTTTTTTTTAATATCTCGCAAATCTACTTACAGGTGAACGCTCTGGGCGTTTGGTTTACAGGAGTAGATTTCAATATAGACGCTTTATACCAAGATCAATCTAAAACGAATATGGCCTCGCACAGACTCAAAGTCTTGATAAATAGTAATCAATTCAAAGATATCGCCGTCGACGCAAGATTCACCCAAGACAATAGACAAGTCACTTTCATAGGAGAGGTAAGATCCTGATTCATTCTCTGCCGTCATTGCATGATTTCTGTATGTTCATTTTTCCCTCTCTGTTGGATCATATTTTCTCATATATCAAAGACATTTTATATTGCACTAATAAATATTTGTGTTTTAACTTGTATAGTTACAGTTCTTGAGAAATTTTATGGCCTATATCAAATTTTCAAAAAGTGTACCATACAATAATGAACATCTTTGCTTGTTTTTTTATTTATACACTTAAATCGCACAGTCGAGCTATCGTCAATCACTACTTTATTTGTTCACTTATTTCCACATCCCAACTAAGCGGATGAATTAAATTAAATGTTGATTGAAAATTAAATCTTTATCTGGCATTTGGCATGGGATGTTGTCGAACAACGGACAGCATTGCTCTCGAGTCTTAAAAATGTTAGGATATTTTTGGCAAGTGACTATTGATGACAAATTAATTATGTTATTGAAGTGTTAAACCAATTAACTATCACTACAAGAAATTGGTTTAATTTACAGATGTGGATGATGACGCTTAATAGTATAGAATTTGAAGACAGGTCGTCTTTAACCCATCGGTTTACCAGACGAGAAGTATATTTTATCAATTGTTATCTATAAGAAAATAAATCGCGATTGTATTGCCTATTCAAATATTCTCATGGATATCCTTAATTAAAAAAGAAACTAGCTACTATGTTGCGTCCTTCTCTTTTACACTGCACAGTACGAATTTTGCTTCTCTTTCGCCCATCTTTGCTTAATAGAGTTTTCAAATTTCAAAACCTTGCAATAGTAACGGTTGAACGGATTTATAACTGTATATTATCGAAGCTATAATTTTCTAATTGATACATTAGAAAGATTGATACATTAGATTTTTCGTCTGGTAAACAGATTGGTGAAGGACGATCTCTTCGGATCTAAGGTCATAAGGAAATATCTTGTCTTTAGAACTTATTGCTCTATCTATATAATGTTGCCATTAAATATTGTGATTATTTCAAGGGTGAATACAATGAGAATAAATACAGAACCTTGATTCGCTACGTTCTGCTCTCGGAGCAAAATTTCACGACGTATGCTGAAATCGACATTAGCGGGAAAGCTTACAGTATCAATTTGAATGCTGACCTGAACAATAATACAATCATTAATATGGACATACATTTGGATCAGTAAGTATTTTAGTGTTTGCTTTACAAAATTTCCAACATGCTCAGCATATTCTTCCAAACGCACAATAGTTTTTCATAGGTCAGATTGAATAATGATTATGATCGCTCGTTTGGCAGAAGAATAGGCTGACTATCTTGATTGATCAGTAAGGCTAAGGCCCCACTATATGTACCAAGCTTATAGCTAAGCTAAAAGCTACGCTCGTTTACAAGATACAAATGATCACATACAAGGAGCTTAGCTTGGTGACCGTCTTTCGTCGTGAAAAGAAGAAACATGCCACTCTAAAAAAATTACTATTTATTGAATTGTATTTTAAGCAAGGAGTGCTTAAAATACAATTCAAAATCGATTTCAGTGTTTGTTTGTTGAGTTACTTGGTGGTTCTTTTTTCAAAACAGCAGCAATTATAACTTTTCTTCCATTGTAAATTGTAAAGTCACTAGGCGACATACCAACACGTTCGTTCGCTACGCGACTCGCTTGGTGATTAACTTGGAACATCACGATAGTATGCCATACGTCTATTCAATCACTGAGCGACTAGCTTGGCTGTTAGCACTAAACGTGGCTCTCTGTAGTGTGGCTTTAGTATAAAAGAATTGTAATCTTCAAAACATGAGCTTTCTAATTTTTCTTACAATTCTGACACAACATGATTATGTCGGATTCTGCCCTGACTTAGGATTTTATTGACAGATTGCGAGATGTACATGTGTCCTACCAGCGCTGGCTGACCGCCAAACAGAAAAGGTTGAGCCTGGCTGTTAACTGGGACGCGAACCGCGACCCCTCGCAGAAGGTGGCCGCGGATGTACAATTGGACAGTCACGGCCGATGGCATCATGACGGACACCTCACTCTCTATTACCCGGGGAGAGTGCTTAACGGGGAGTTTGGGTTCCTTTTGAAAGGTGTGTATGGATATAAATGCTTTATCGGACTAAATAAAGCAAGATTATCCCTCGGGAACAGTATTTTTTTTACCTACGTCCTTTCTTATTAAAAAATTATCCTATCTGCATCTGCCACCATAACTGAGTTGTTGTTTCAATGGTTTTCAGATTGGTTCTGCGAATGGCACGTTCGCATGGGTTGGTCGAGCACTGCGAGCGTCGTGTGGCGAGTCAAGATGTACTCCGAAGCTCGCGACGAGACAGTTTATGCCCTTCTCAGCCACATGGACACGCCCTTCGACGGATGGAAAGACACCAGTTTCAACCTCATGTGAGTCCAACACCATTCAAACATTTGGGCATAAGGTCTTTACTTTTTCTCTCGGTGCAAAACCTATAAAGAACTCTAAAATCTGACTCTTTATTATAGTTGGTCTTATGAACTATACACATCCATTATTCACTAGTGAAAACTTCTTTAGGCGCGTTGGGCACTTTTAGTATAGGGACATTCTGTAATCGACACCCTCGGTGAAGATTAATTGTATTAAATAAGCGCCATCTACCCGAACTAGTGCGTACTTCTTGATTCATAATTTTCATAATTTTGTTTTCATAAAAAGTCATATCTTTATATTTATAAAAATTACGTGTCACGTTGTATGTCCTAGATGAACTCCTAAACTACTGAACCGATTTTGATAAAACTTAATAACTATGTGTAATTTGATTCAACTTAAAAGATAGGATAATTTTTATCTCAATTTATAGTATTTTTTATTGCAAATTATTGGTTTATTATATGAGAGAGTTATAAATTACTTTACACCGCCATCTGTGCGAATTTTATGGATCTCACAGTTAGATAACTTTTAAAATAAGCTTTAAAACAACCGTGAGTTCCATGAGATTTTCACAGATGGCGGTGTAAGATAATTTATCGGCTGGATTAAGTAAATATTTATTATAAAAATTGCACCCCGGGCGAAGCCGGGAGCGGGACAGCTAGTGTTTCATAGTTTTCACTTCTGACTCGTATAATGTACATACACGGCTCGTTTATCCTGCTGAGGCTGCCTCGCGCCAAAGTATGTCTCGCAAGATTTTTTTCCCGCATTGGATTTAAATTGATTCATTAGTAAAGATGGTTTAATTAAACGGTCCATATTAAACAGGTGGCGTTACCACGACAACCTGCAAGCCCTAAACGGCAGCATGAACTGGCAAGAAGACTACCTGGCGTTCTACCTGCTGTCCGACTACCTCTTCAAGACCAACGAGTTCTACGGAGAGATCAGCGCCCTGGTCAATTCCACCATACCGACCCTGCCCAAGGCGGCGGCCGTCGCCAAGCACAGGGTCGTTTGGAAGAAGAGTGCCGACACACTACTCAGTTTTCAGGTTAGGTTAGGTTAGGTTAGCTTGACACAATATTTCTATGTTAAAATTTAATCACATGTTAAAATCTAATGATTCTTGACTTTTTAAAAAACAATATTTAAGTCTTATACAAACTGATTTTTTAGCCATTACAAAGTGAATTTTCAGAATAAACAAATGACCAATAACAGGGCTTATAAAAACAGTATGACATTCGATCGTAAAGTCGATATTCTAAGGTAATATTGACGTTTAACACCATTTTGTTTAAGTGCAAACCTTTTTTTATTTACTAAAGAAACAAATACTTATATTTTTATTTTAAATTCAAACTCTTAACGCATTTTTTAAATTTAATTAGGTAAATTTTAAAATTGAAATTCATGAAAAATGTATACTTTTTAAGCACAAGCACAATAATAGTTATTATTATTAAAATACTAATTACTATTTTTCAGTATAACGAAGAAGGATTGTTAATGTTAAACTCTTCCTGGAATCTCGACAGAGGTCAGAAAGAGAACAATATCACCGGAAAAGTGACACTCCTCACTCCATTCCAAGTGAGTATAAAACTTTCTGATATTGTGTGTGTGCGTGTGTGTTTTTATGAGACTGTGTGACAGACAGGCAGACTGTCCACAGGATGATCCACCACACGACCGTACATTAATGCAACATCGACGTCGTCCCCAGAAACGGTGCCTAGCGACAATATGTAGTAAAACAGGATAAGCATTAGAATCATTAAAACTACAAACATAAATTTTACGTAAATTGTTTCAGAGGTGAAAACTTAAAACTGTTTTTTTTTATATTAATTTTAAAAATTTTGTCTATCGACTTAGTCTCAACGCTTATTTTAAAAATAAATCTGTTAATTTTTAAAATACTGTATATTTTCAAAATTTCTAAATTTGTATTGTCAAAAATGTTTGTCGGTAGACTAATCTTGGGTTTAGCGCCATCTATTGCCCATTGCCTATTTTCAGTAAAACGTAAATTAGTGGCTGATTTTCCCCTAGTACAGTATGTTACAAATAAATATTGTATCTCCAGGGTTACAGAAAAGGTTTCCTGAAGACAAAGTTCGTCCTGGGCCACAAGCGGGACATCGATGGTGTCACGTATTTGGATTTAGAAGAGAAAGTGCTCAAAATATATGTAAATGGTAAGTAATAGTCACTTAACTCATATACATAAAGTTTTTTAAGAAATACTTGTGGGAGAATAGAGATAAGAATACTACTAACGCCATCTGTTGATACCAAGCTTCGTGAACGTCTGTTATATTTTTATCTGGTTGATACTCGGCCACGCTTCGCTGTAGTATGCGGTATTTTTGATATTCTTTTTCTAAAATGAAAGTAGCCCAAGTTATTCCTTATAACATCAGCTGTCTGCCAGTGAAAGTCCCGTTAAAATCGAAACAAACAGACAGACCCACAAACAAATTAAAATTATTTTTTTGTTAATGTAAATACCTTCTTCTTCTTCTCTTGTAATGTCTTAGCTCCGTCAGATCTTCTCCGATGATTTTGCCAGTGTCATTTGTAAAAATAGCAATAGAAAAATAAAAAAGGCAAAATTTAAATTAAAGTAGCAGTTCCCGAGACTAGTCAATGAAGTCAAGTCCACAATTTTTCTTTAGAGTTTTCCAAAACAGGTCCGTCAAGTCCAAAGCAGTCAGGTCAAGTCGAACAGACACTTACTAGATAAGTTAGTAGTTCGTGGTCTCGCGCTCTAGCGAATTGACGGCTTACCCAAACCACGAATGACACATATTTTCGTGATTTGACGTGTCGTTCAAGTGACGATAATGACGGTAGGTAGCAAAACGAACCGCACAAGTCGACGTCATATTATGTTGGAACAAAAATATCCTGTCATCTGCTAATAATGATTTCGCTAATCTACCCTATCTCCTTGAGATGAGGCATCACTTTTCTGCGGACAGTGCGGAGACATTTATACTTAACTAGCTGATGCCCGCGACTTAATCCGCGTTGAAAAAGAAAATATATGAGTAATATCGAAGCGACAGTGGCGCCCAAATCTTTATATTTTTAGACGATCACTCGGGAACAGTACTTTTTTTTTCTGGAAGAAAGGTATCCTATGTCCTTTCTTGTATCGTTAACAACGTGTATGCAAAATTTCATGATGATAGGTTGAGTAGTTAAGGCGTGAAATGGTAACAGATAGATAGACAGACACAGTACTTTCACATTTATAATATTAGTATGGATTAAATATTTATACATGATATATTTATACAGGTCACATGAGGCGAATCACGAACTGCATGCTAGTTGTAAACGTGACCAGTCCTGCGACAGAATTGTCGCACACGACCGCGCGGTTCGGTTTCGTCGAGGCCGACCGACATTTAGTCGCAATGGTCGTCACGCCGAACTCTACCACTGGTATGTATTCACTTTATTCATGTCAAAGTCGGCAGACAGGCTGACGGTCCACTTGATGGTAGGTGGCTACCGTCGTCTATAACACAAGCAACGCCACTGGTGCTGTAAAGAATGGGGAAATGGGCTCTAGCATACTCTACTCACTCACTGAGACACAACAGCACACGGGCTGATATTTCACGGTAGTCTTCTGTAAGGGGATGGTTACTGCCGCAAGACGGGCTGCCCAAATAACTGAGAAACGTATCACTTTCCAAATCCAGACTAGAGCAAACTTTGAAAAGTTCATTGCCATCTGAATTTTTAATTTTTAATTTAGCATTTTTTAAACATCTGCATAATCTAAAGCCCCTCTCATTTGTATACAGATTCCATTTCTCTTTAAATATTGCTAATCATTATTTCTGATCAGGTTCTTATGAAGCCAGATTTTACATTTCAAGTTATTTCCAAAACGCCTCGTTGGTTACAGGGGTGGAGGTGCTTATGAAACTGGTGGCACTTCAAGACTTCCACGTGTTCGGCCACGTGGCTCTACCCATACAGTATCTGAACAGAGCCATGCTCACCGCCAAGCGAGCTCCTGAAGAGGTAATACTTAAGGAGTAAAGAACTACACTTGTTGAGCTCCAACCGCTCCTGAACCGCTCCTGAACCGCTCCTGAACCGCTGAACACCAACTTGGGCCGTTTTTCTTCATTGAATCGCCTTATGGCTCATGCAAACTCTCTAAGACCCGATGAAAGAGGTCGACCCTTGCAGTGTTGCGCTGCCAAAAATTATAAAACTTGCTGAAATTGTATTTGTATGTTACTTGCTCAGCAATGTGACATTATCTTTATCTCTCTCTATCTTTTGGTTGTGTATTATTTATGATGTTTAAAAACAGGTGAATTAAGTTCTGTGGTGATGTGCAGGTCGAGTTGAGGGTCGGCTGGGGCACAATGGACTTCGGCTTCACAGGCATCTGGCATTGGCAGTCGCCGATCAACTTTGTCTACGTCTACAAACTGTACACGCCTTTGGAGGGCTTCGAAGAGAACGGTCTCGTTCTCAAAAACGTCTATGGGAACGGATTAAACACAGAACTCTCGATCAGACTATCCACGCACAAGGTGAGAGATACTCTGGCATTGAGTGACGATCATTAGAATTTCTTGGAGAAACCTAATTATTATAAATATTTTTATTTTTTTATTTTGATTTTTCATATTCTACGTAACCATGAAGACACATAAATTTTGCCTTCGACATGAAAGGTCCATAGTAGGATTAAGGATAAAGGATTAGGAAGGCAAAGGGAAATAGGCTCTGGCATTTCTTACTCACTAACTAAAACAAAGACTGCATTTTTTTTTTGTTAGCAAGATGGTTACTACCGTGACATGGTCTGTCTTGTATATGACTGCGGAACACACTTTACCCTGCCACTACCATAAACCATTTATTTTTCTAAAATATAAATAAAAATAAGATTTCAATAAATTAAATGTCCAATACATATTTTGCCATAAGCAAAGGCATGCAAACATAAGTTCCTATATTTCTTCTAAGTTCCTATAGTCATGCTCGGGTATCGTTTCAGTTCGGAATAGCCATAGAGCTGGTGGACAACGGCAAGGGTCTTCTGGACGTTCTTCAGGACAGGTTCCAGCACAAGAACACCAACTCGGACATCTTCTTGGAGAACTTCGACACAACCGCCGGCGTCACGCTGGACACTCTCTACTATCCCACCATCACGTTCACTGCTCATCTCATGAAGGTAATTTCTTTTTATTTTTTGATTATTTTTTTTTTGAGATGAGACCGGTTAACATTTGACCAAACTTTGGCTAACACTTTGGCTGAACTTAAAACTCTACTTTCAAGAATTTATCTTACATTTGACAGTGCGATCGAGTTTAAACATTGATATTTTATTTTTACTCGCCTCTTTGTGTACACGTTCTCAGAGATTAGATAGGATACCTTTTATTCAGAGATAAGAGTACGTACCTTTTTCACCTTTCACAATGTAAATTTTCAGTACGTAGGTCCAGAAGAAGAAGATATATTGCAGTTGAATGCTACGCTGCACCTTCCCGACAAGCCGCCCATTATACTCACAGACATCTTCGAGTTGGAGGTAAGCTTAAGATTTTCGTGACGATTGAAACAACTATAGTCACTTACTTATTCTACACATCCGATAACTTCAATCAATGTAAGTGTTTATCGAATATTATCAATAGTAATAAGTAAAATTGAAGTACTCATTACTATCAATAATAATAAGTAACATTACAAGTGTTTTTATTGTCAAAATGACTGTTTACTAAATGTATATCGAAGTATATACGGTACTTATAAAAATAATAATAATAAATGTATGTCACTCCTGTCTGTCTGTTGCGGATAACCTTCGAAACGGCTGGATCTATTTTGACGGGACTTTCACTAGCAGATAGCTGATGTTATTATTAGTAGTAACTTGGTAAATTTTTATTTTAGAAAATAAAATGAAATCTCTATATATAAAGTCCAAAGCAGTCGGGTCAACTCTTATCTCTTAATTTTTCAGACATACGCTGTGATGCGCAACAGGTTGAACTTGGTGACACCTTTCCCCGCTATACGCGAACTCAAGTCCATATACACCGTGGACATCGAGATGGGAGAGAAGTTCAACATCACCTGCCTAGCGTTACTCTACAATGGAACCTATTGGCACGAGGTATGGTCCATTTTAACCTATTTTCAATTTTATTACAAGACACAGTTCAAATTTGTTTACAATCACTTGATTTTTTAAAAGATATCATGTGTTTTATTTAAAAAAAAGTGTGTCAGCTCCGACGCACGACTGGAGTTTACTCCTTACGAACGATTATAAAATGCGTAATAAAAATTATAAAAACATTTATCATAACGAATTAATATCAGCGCCATCTAGTTTTCGCAAGGATGTATTAATACTTAACATATTCTAGTTTCAGAGATATTGTGTAGATGGCAAAAAAAATGTAACAATTTTGATTTTACTCCCATAAATTTTCATACCACGAGCTTATAATCGATTCTTAAGGAGTAACCTCCAAAAACTCGTGCGCCTTTTTAAGGTAAGAAGGTAGACTCACAGTCCATTTGATGGTATGTGGCTACCATTGCCTATATAAGCACAAGCATCACCACAGTAATTCCAAGTGTATATCTACCACAATACGATTAGATTTTAGGCTAGGAATCGGGAATGGACCCAGGCATCCCTTTCTTACTCATGATAATGAAATAAAATATCCCATTAAAAGGTATTAAATTTAAGCATTGAATTTTCAATCAATAGTAATTGTCTTCTATAAGATGTACTCGTACTTCGGAGAGTGTGTTCAAGAGTTGCATTAGTTCATATCGCCTTCTCCTTTCTTCGATCGGACATTTAGACGTACGGCAGGTTACCATCTTGTCAAAATTCCTTTTTTTTTTTTTTCGGACCAAACGTTTTAAAAACTATACGCATTCCGGCGTCTGTGTTTCAGAGCTCATGTAATCCAAATATTTTTAAAGTTCGAGTGAATGGGCATTTTTTAGGTTAGCTCCCTCCATCGTAAGCCTCGTATTTCTGCACGGCTAGATGCTGGTCAAGAGCAAACCATTTATTAATATTAGCCCTAGATGATATATAGGGGATGGTCAGTTTGGATTGGGTCTAGCAAACCGTACAGCAACCAGCATAGTAAACAATTAGCAAATAGAAATGGCCGTGTGTGTACGCAGATATCGTACCGTATCCTGTATCTGTACGAGACCGGTGAAGACGATGCGTACGAGTCGTACGTGGCGCGACTCGGCGTGGCGACGCCTCTGGCCGTCCTGCCTCGTCTGGACGCCGCCGTCTCCGTTCGACTGGAGGACGCGCTTTGGAAAATGGCTGCCGACATAGGAATGCCGGCGTTCACCATCAACGCCAAAGGAAGACTCGAGGTTCGTTTATCTTGGCTCTGGTTCAGAATGTCCACTTTACCAAAAGAACTTTTCGCTCTTCTAGTGGTTTCTATGGGTTTATTCGTCTAGAAAAGCAATCAAATTAAAGAGGTCTTAAACCTACACTTGAAATATTATACGTTCAATGGTTGAATGGGGTATTAACATTATAAAAAATCAGTATTAATTCATTTCGGTGGTAGACTATCTTATTTTGTGAAACTCCTAATTGTGAAAAACTAGACATTTTGGGATATAAGACATTCTGACACTTTGGATATTCTGAACCTTCACTATTTGTTCTTTAAATTGCTCACTACACTGCACTGCCATTGGACAATGTTTTGTGCAGGTGAAAAATATCCAGATTAGTGCACTTGTCATTGACTCATTATAAGAATAAACCCAAAAGGTTTTTATTTTATAACGAAGTACCTGAATTAATATTACAGCCAAGGCGGTTTAGGAAAAAGTCTGAACATATTTGATGGTTTCGCTTGATCAAGCCTAAAATGAAGGAATGTTACAATAAATTATACCTTTTATTTGGATGTAATTTAACTTCTAATAATTTAATACTCGTATGTACATTGATCATTTTCTGCTATTAAAAGGATGCAAGTCAAAATACACATAAAAAATACCACATAATACTACATAGTTTAATATCAAATGACTAACATTACTAGTGAACATGCATAATATTAAAAATACGCTTTCAAAATACTTATTGAGACTAAGTAAATATAGGTAAGAAACATTTTTTTTGTCTACAGTTGGATGATCCGTTTGTGGAAACTTCAGGCAGTTTGAACTTAACTTCGGAATACTTGGAGGATTACTTTATAAAAATGGAGTTCAAAAAGGACTTTTCGGACGTGGAAAACGTTGTCGGTGGCGGCATTCAAATACAACAAGGAGATCAAAATAATTACGTGAATAGTTTTTCACTTTTGTATATATACTTACCTGTATAGTTTTATTGCTGTGACAGTGGCGAAATTTTTTTATTCTCGGAAAGCAGTACTCTTTTCTTGATTAAAGTTACCCCATGTTCTTTTCTATATCCCTGACAACGAGTATGCAAAACTTCATGGTTGAGTAGTTGAGGCGTGAAAAGGTAACAGACAGACAGTGTTACTTTTACATTTGTAACATTAGTATTATGTGTGATAGATAGATATTTTACTGTTTCCGTATACATTACTGTAAAGTAATAATATAAATCCCCAATTAGTTTATTGTCATACAGCAATTAAAACTAGTAATTGAAATAATAATAATAAAAAATAATCCATGTGAGATTACTCACAGAAATAATTACTATCGAATGTGTGTAAAATACATTAGTTTGAAATTTGGACCTTCGAGCCGGATGAATAGCTCGGATTCCTTTGCAGTTCTTCGCGGACGTTGTGTGGCGTCCTCCGCCAAACCGTCACATTCGGTTCAAGTCTCGCGGCGCCCTAGCCACTGTGCTGTCTCCGTCCGACCTGCAGTTCCTCTACAGCGAAGAAGAAGGACAGAAAACTTTAACGGTTGACGTCACCAGCGAAGACAACTATTACTCGCTGAAGGCCGATCAGAGGCCGAAGACATTCAATGTTGCGTTTAGCACTCCGCATGATGGTTTCAGGTGAGTCAAAGATAATTTGTTTATCCTGTAAAAAAAAAACTAAAGGTTTTAACTTTTAATATGAATAGCTTTTATATTTGTCAAGATTAAAACACCGCTCTTTGCATTACTTGTATTAAACATGTTGTGATTGCGTTGGTTTTGTATTTTTAAGGCAGGGTCTAAACCGAAATTATTCTTTCCTCCTACATTCAGCAGTCACTCGCACAAAGACTATGATGCTTTGTATGATGCTCTGTGATCTTCGTAGGAGCACAAACTTTGACTTTGACTTGCGTTAAAATTGCTTGAAAATACGATTTTTGGACGCTTAGTTTGAAGCCTTGAAATTAAATTTATATTCATCAACAGTACAGGGGTGACCTGATTATAAATAAAATAAATAAATAAAATAAAATAAGCCTTTATTACTGTTAGGTTAACAATATATCTACGTTATTATGCCTATATACTATTATAATTTAAATACAATATAAAACAACTAAACACTACATAATATCGGCAATCGGTCCTTCAACTCTAACAGCTTGTCCTGAGGCAAAAGCCTCCTCTAAAGATTTCCAAGTTCTTCGGTCTTTGGCTAATCTGGTCACAAAAGGCCAAAGGACAAAGGGAGACCTGACTAGCTCAATTTAATTCAGTCTTTGTTATTATTACACTTATATAGTCATCATATATGTTTGTCTACACACTGTACGTCTGTATATATTTACAGGACAGTGAAAATCGTCGGCGAAGTGGAAGGGAACGATGTCAGGGGTTCGTTTGTGACTGATACGAATGAATATGGAGTCACTGTCAAAACTATTAACAAGGAGCCGTTAGAAGTAAGTTTTACTTCTTTTTTTTTTTCGAAGTTTTGATTTCGAATAATTAATTCACAATAACGTACCCCTAAGTGTAATTTGAGTTCTTTATTTAATATTTTATTTCAATATTTTTGTACTCTGCGTTGACTGCGTCTTAACATACTACCTTAGGGCACAAGGCTACAAAAGTTTTTATTTTTATTTTTATTTTGTATATTTAGGTGGTCAGACAGGCTGACACCGACACAAACAACAGCACACATACTGTTATTTAGCTGTGGTCTTCTGTAAGGGTGTGGTTACTGCCGCCAGACAGACTGAGCAATCTACCTTTTAAATCCAGCCCCAACTTTGAAAGTGCTCTTAGTATGCCACGCTACAAAAGTCGTATTCGATCGCAGCTGTTCATCGTGCTGGTGCCAAAGGGCAAGAATGCAAAGCAGGAAGCGTCCGACTGGACGATCAGAGCCAAGTGCGAACACTTGGCGGGCGACTCGTACTCGCTCACCGCTCAGATTTCGGGACCAATGGCTGCCTCGGTGAGGGCTCGAACCGAATTCAAGGACAACTTCACCGACATTTACTTGAAGGTAAATATGCCACAAGTATTTTTTAGAACAGCGTGTACACTCTTGATCGATTCTCTTGACATCTTTCGTTAGATGAACAAAATTGTAGTTCAAAGAATTAGCAATTGTTCTCCAAAACATTAGAACTGCAGTTTTTTGGCATAAAAATTATTAAAAAATGTGAATAATGCAATCCTAAAATAATTATACCCTCGTGGGAGGTAGGGAACATACTGCAGTTGTAATGTTTTTGGGGAATGGGCATGTTTTTGAGCTTATTCCCCCGGATTAATAATGTATTTGGATTGGCAAGGCAAGATTTCGGTTTTTCAAATTTGAAATAAAATAAAAATTTTCTATACAAAAAAAAACTTCATACCAATACTGACGTGTACGTTCTGTCAAACAAACAACAGGCTAAACTTCACATATCTCTTGATGAGCTTCAGCCATTTTCTTGCCTTTATGAAAATAAAAAAAAGTAAATTCTTACTTTGTATGTTACACTGTCCATAGTTGTGAACTAAATTACACATTTGTTTCTATAGCGACCTTAATAGTTCTTTTTTATTTGAATTAGAAGATAACACATAACTCTAATTTCAGCTGGAAGTGCCAAAAGCCAAACAGAAGGAGATATTCTTCAAGACCCGCGTGGAATCATATCCGGGACTTCGACGAGTGGTGACCGTCCAAGCGGCCACTCCCTTACAAAGACTGCGATTCTTGAAAGGGGACACTGATTTTGTGTATGTTTATCATTTTGATTGTTTTATGCCCCTCCATTGTAACACAATTAATGGTTCTATTTTGTTAGAATTCAGAGTTTACTCTTATGTATTCTGTTAAAACTGGGACTGTTTTTGTTTTTTAAAAAATATGCACATTTGATATTCCATTAAGGAGAAGAGGTGTAATATTTAATTCGTATGATTGTTTTTGAAGGTTTGGACCGAAAACTGGTTATTTGCTTTGCAAATACGAGTTGCCGGAAATGAAGGGCGACGGCGACCTCAAGTGGAGTTTCCTCTTTGGCGATCTCTTCATAAAGGTAAGACGATAAAAACAAGCGGTCAAATGGTCAAACAGTAATGTGGTGGTTACTGCTGCCAGACGGGCTGTCCAAATGACTGCGAAATGCATTGTGTCCTGCCATCTACTAAATGCTATTTATGCAAACTATTATGCAAACTCTAACTTACTGTGATGTGATAACGGTAAGATAATCACCATCTAACTGAACAGGTCTTTAAAATTAATATACCTACATATATATATGTACATATAGAAGACAATTGACCCCCTCCCGGGCTTTAAATAAAAACTATCCTATCTTTTAAGTTGGACTTAATTACATATAGTTACAAAGTTTGATCAAAATCGGTTCAGTAGTTGGAGTTCATTGCGGAGGAACATGTGACACGTAATTTTTATATATATAGAGATATATATATAAATGTTGTTCAACAGGCATTGGGTCATCAGCAAATGAAACAAATCGAGAAGAGTGTGGACCTGGACATATACTTCGGGAACAGCACAGCGCCCGATGGACTCGTGAAGACTGATGCAGGCTTCCGAATGGATCTCGACCATGTTTGGCAGTAAGTTGACTAAAATGGTATATATATATTTTTTTTCATCTCATCTATCTAAAAATCAATTGATTTAATTATTAATTGATTAGACCATACGACGACGCCTAGTTTTAACCGGTATCTTTGTCAAATTGTACAAATTGTAATATAACTTTTAACATAAATTAAATTTTGTTTCTTGCATGTTTTTGCCTATTATTTCCTAGCAACTTAAGAGAAAAGTTAGAGGAAGTCTCAGCCCAAGTAGCAATAGACTGCCGCGTTGTTTTTTTTTTTTTTGTAATTCACTTTTTTTTAACTCAATTTGGCCACGTACTTCCAATACTACTCGGCCGACAATTAATCTATTTCCGGCCTCGGCAGTAATGTATACTAGATGTATGTAGATGAATTAATTATTATATTAATAAAGTATGTGGTGGTATTTCAGAATCGGAGCGAACGCGTCGTTCGGCTATGTGATGGAGCGGCGCGTGAGTCTTCTACTGAACGCAATCTTGCCGAAGCCCAACGTGGACGTTCACACGCTGTACATAGACGGCAACATGGGCGGGCCCGACAATCCTCTGCGCACCGTACACGCCGAGTACCGCACCGATGTCACCACCGTACGCACCGGCGTAAAGGGAAAGGTAACGCCTCTGCTTTGATCTAAATTAACGACGCCTTTCGAAGACCCAATACACGACAAAAGATAAGGTCATTTAATTTTTTATATATGACTTTACATAACACTTAACAAACTATTGACGAATTTAAGTTTATTGTGAACCAAGAAATACGTGCTAATTCGGGTAGATGGCTCTTATTGCATACAATTAAACGTTACTCAGGTGAGGGTGTCGCTCACAGAGAGTGACGTCGCGAGTTCACTGTTTTGTCTCCACACTAAAAGTGCCCTCACTTCAAAATTCAAAACCTTTTTATCGTGAATACCAATTATGTCATCAATAATACAAATTTATCGGCTAAACTTTATGAATACATTGTTTTCCAGATGAATCTTCAAGCGAACAGTTTGAATTGTAACGCATCAGTGATGTGGACAGCCGACTCGACGTACAAAACTGTCGATAATATAGTGATGTACAACTGGGACGGGAACGGATCTCACTATGTCGACTACACTCTCGTTTCACCTCTCTACTCGGAAGACGACACTTTCAAAGTGAAGGGATCCTATCAGAGGGATTTGGTGCACGGATATCAAGTCGTCAAGTTAGTTATTCTTTTACTTTTTCATACATTTTTTTTAACCCCCGACGTCCAACGCAAAAACGGGGTGTTATAAGTTTGATATGTATGTATATATCTTTTTTCTTGTTTGTTTGAAAACTGACGTGATCGAGATGGTTATTAGCTATAGATAAAATACAAACTAGAAATTGAGACAACCGATAACACACGCATAGCAAGTAAACAATAAATAAATGCAAGCAAATAAAGAGCAAAGACCCTAGTATAGATTTTTGGTTGTCTTTTTGAACGATCCAATGTCCGGCAGAGGCGTGATGCACCGGCCGGGGCGCACGCGCATCGGCGAAGTGGACGTCCGCTACGGCGGCGTCGCGCACACAGACGGACACTTCAACGTCACCACGCCCTTCCGCACTCTGCCCTGGCTCAACTCCATATTCGACGTGAGTGCCGCTCTCATTTTCAACCTTACTACCAGTCGGTCCACTTGATGGTAGGTGGCTACCGTTGCCTGTAACACAAGCAACGCCATAGAAGAATAAGGGATAAGGAAGAGAGATACGCCCGTTGGAGAGAGGTACCACTCATCCAACGGGCTCGTCAAAATGCAAAACGAGTCAATATAATTCAGCCGTTTCTCGTAAAGAGCCCAAAATCGGTGTGTATTGAAACATTTTTTTATTTCTTCACGAATGTGTAGTGTATACCTCCAAAAAAAAAAAATTATGACTATTTTATGGAAAATGTACCAGGCGGCGGATATCCACTCAAGTCTAAAATACGAGTGCTTATTAGGACTCTTACTAAACTGTCCCTAAAAAATTCTCCATACGCGAGCTTTCCCACAGCCCACAGGACTACAGTCAGGTCCGTAATAGTAAACGGCATGGTGACTGACACCATCCTTTTACGTGGTTTTACAAGAAAATTACGTTTCAGATAAACAATCAAGAGGAGCACTCTGATAACAAAGTGGATTTGTTCTGGCCAAACAAAACGGCCACCGTGAATACGACGCATCGTTTCAAGAAGCAAAGCGAAGGCTTCGTGCAAACCGGCGTCATATCGCTCTCGGTTCCGCTGAACACTCAACACTTGGTCACCACAGAGTACTTCTACATACAAGGAGACAAGACCAGCGATGGAAACGCAACCATAGACTTCGATCACGAGAGGTTCTTGAAGGGCTCCTTCAATCAGATCCTCGGCAAGAGCGAGCGAAGTCACGACCTGTCCACCACCAACATAGAAGTGGAGAACAAACATACGCCCGTCGGTGTTAAGTATATACACGAATACGACGACACTGGTAATGTGGTATGTATTTTTTGGCAATTTTAATTTAACGCTTAAGAGCACTTAACAGTTTAAAACTGCGTAGCAGTATTTGCCCCGAGCATTAAATAGTGTATTTTTTTTAAATCATATAAAATATATCTACCTTAGTGTGTTATAATAATATTTATTTGTTTTCTCACATATTAAGCATTAAAATTTCATCTACACTTTTTTTTTTAAAGAAAGAATTTATAAAAATAGATCAAATTGCACCATTTCATTATTTTTTTAACGATTAAACTTTTAAAAATCGATCAAATAAAAGTAGAGAATAATTTTGTAAATGGGAATATTTTTAACAATTTTTCCAATTTCTCAAAAGTGACTTGTTAGTAAAATTTAGGAAAATACAAGTAGCTAAAAACAGAATTTCACATGTATATAATAATAATTATCATGTCAGATTTTTGTATTAAGCTTTTTGTCAGTCATTACAAATGAATATGTTTTCCATAGTTTTCATAAATTGGAAAATGAAATAACAATTTCAACGTATAAGTTGATGTAATACATTTCCATTTGGCAGGACGTAAAGCAAGCCACAGTTTTCCACCTTTACAACGCGACGAAATTTAACGTGACCGGTAAACTGGATATATTCACGTACGATATAGGGAAGAACTTGAAACTGATGGCGATCCACGGTAACAGGACTTGGACCTTCGAGAACAAGTACGAGGCCTTCGACAGGGAACTGAAGCAAGGGAGCAATGTCAAGTGGGCTGAGGACACTTGGATAAACTACGATATACACGTCACCAATAAGACCACGGTCAGTTGAAGATGTTTTTAACCCCCGACGCAAAAGAGGCTTGTTAAATCTGAAGAGAGGTCATCCTTCATCCGTCTGTTCACCAGACGAAAAGTATATTTTGTCAATTGTTATCTATAAGAGAATAAATCGCTTATCGCTTAGATAATAAACTTGGACCTCGATCGAGCCATAGTCCATGTAAACGCAGCTCACTTATTTATTTTCTTCAGCACATATACAAATTATTTGACGAATTTTAAACATCATATAAGATACAGTCTTCTGAAGAGAGTATAAAACTTTTGGTATTAAAGTCTCCTTTATCCTGTGAGGGTTCACAGACTTTTGCATCCCCTAAGAGACCCCTATTGCATGTAACATAAGCAGGGATTGCCTACAACCTTTGCTCATAAAAATAGAATAGTACTATGGACTTTAGTAAGACACTCTAGAAAGTCTAACTATAAATTTTATATAATTTCTTAATAGGCCGAAACTGAGTCCCAGCAACTAGATATGAACGTGTGGTACCCGCTGCGTACCTTCAACTTGGTCGCCCTGTACCATCTTCAAGACAGTCTGCTGGATGGCAAAGCGCAATTGCAATGGAACGTGAAAGACGGCAACAAGACAGCAGAACTGAAGGGTAGATGGGAGAATCCGCCAACGCAGGAAGGCAATTTGCATAAAGTCGATTTGTCTCTCTCTCATCCGTCATTCAGTAAGGTAAGTGTTCACTAAAACAAGGCCACGTGGACAACCCAAATAATGTAAACAAACTTTCAGAGGTTCAAACGTCGATCGACTATAATACCAGATACACAATCAGCTACAAAGCGTCCTCAACAAATGAGCACCCACTTGAACATTTGGATGAGCTTTTGTATTAGTAAAGCGAACTAAAAATATATAATTGCGTTTTTGTGAAAGTGACGAATGTGTTCTGGACCATATAATTAGATAATTAGATCCATTCAATTGCAAACATGCCACAGTACTCCTTTAGAAATTGCACAAATCACACATCTAGGACGCTAAAAAAGGATGGAATTTCATATTTTCATATTCATATAGGTTAAGCGTTATGCCACTTATTGGGTTTTGTTTTGTATGAGACTGTGTATCTAGTTTTAGCGTCTGCTATTTATGTCGACTGAAGTTGATTGATTAAGGCTGAAAGTATAGTAAAAAGTGCTCTGTGATTTTGCAAAAAGAGGTGTCCATTCATTCAGATTCATTCGGTGGCATGATATTGAAAAGGTATAAGACGTTCGCGAAGAGATGTATGTCCGCACATCTTATAGTTAGAATCGGTCGGACGATAAAAATATTTGGACTAAACATAAATATACCCGAACACACGGCGACGACACAGCCACATCCCATTTATTTCTTTCGTTACCACAAACAATGTAAAGCAAGCCCAACGAGACAAGGCAAAGAATGTAAACAAACTTTCAACAGATGGCGCTGGCCGCTTCGTGTGAGGGAAAAGGACAGAGGGCCGGGTTTGTTAACATTGTACGCGTTGTCTCCTTGGCTTTACTATAACTTAAAAGGTGATTTTCTTTTACTTTCAGGACGTTACCCTGAAAGGTCAATACAAAAGCACCCCAACAGTGATGTCGAACGTGTCACTAGAGTTGCAATACTCGGACTACGAGAACGAGTATTTGAAACTCGAATCGATACTAACCGACAATTCGAATGGACCGATTCGAGATTACAAATTCGCTTTGACGTGCACTCATCCGTCGACCAATTTGGATTTGGAGATGAAATCTGACGTGAACATTCACAGTCGGTGGTATTACTTAAACAACTATTACAGGCACCAGAAGTTACTGTATGATGTTAAACTGAGGAAGAATAAGATGCTTGTGGATTTGAATAATAGCGCTATTCAATGGGAGGTGAGAATTCATTTTCTATTGCTTTGCCTACAAAAATGCATTTTTTCCCGTTATTCAGGCTTAAGGCAGAGTTAAGGCACTTAGTGCAGCCAAATGCGTACTTTCTAAAGCCTACTCCTCGTTTAGGGTTAGACCAAAAAGCATGAAAAATAATTTTATTATCAAAGTTTAAACATTTTTTTTCTTCCAAACTCTTTAATTATTGGTTTATACGTCGAAGATTCATTAACTCAGATTATTTATTTATTTTTTATAATATTTAGAGGTACGATAATTAAAGTCTTTTGCCAATTTTAGTTTGCCCATTTGCCATTTGTAACAAATTTAGTGGAATCTTAGGTGGATAACAGTTTTTTTTTTGTCGTTTTTTCATAGCGCGCCAACGAGACGGGATACTGTAACGTGAATGGTACATGGGAACTTTTGTATCCTCTATACAAAATAAACGCAAACGTACGAAAGCCGACCGGAAATGACACAGCGATCGCCACTTTGTCTATGGTCGATAAAAGTCTTTTCGCCCACTACAACAGCTCTGATGGTAAGTAAATTGTTTGCCACATTTATAAAGGAATCCTCGTCGTATATCACTTCTGCCAAGATCTTTTCCATTATACGAAGCATCATTTTTTCAGAAATAATAACTTATCAACCTAATCTAAGAAAAGTTTGTTAACTTAGTTATCTTATATTTGGTTGGTAGTAGCGTTGTTGAAATTTTTAAATAACGACCTTTTATAAATTGACACAATTTCGTTTTTCAGATATATCGTATCACTTGATAGGTATGATTGTGGACACGCGTTCAGCGAAACTGAACGCGTGGCGTGATTATATTGACGTGACCACCGTAGATTTGGCCTCGTACATTCGCCTCAATCATTCGCGTCTCTTGACCAGTTCGCTAATATGGCGACCGCAAATATTCACCGAACTTAAATCTCAAGCGGTGTATATGCTCAAACAACTCTACAGCCAAGTGAACGACACCCTCATCATCTTGAAAGAAGCTCCAATGGAGTCGCACGTTGCCCTCAAAAATATTTGGCAAGACGTCAAGCCGAGAATCAGAGAGTTTCTAGACGATCTAAACGACTTGCACGTCATAAAAGATGACCTAGACGATTTTCAACTATTCCTAAACGGATCGTACAATGAAAACGATTTCTATGTGAAAGATATAGTTGAGTTCACGTACTACGTGCTCGATGAGATGGCCATAAGGAATCATCTGGAGAGTCTTCCTGGCATTGTGAACGATATGTGGGGTATGATGGGTAACACTAGTCAATCGATCAAACAGAGCCTCACATACGTCGTGGACACGATAAAAATGGCGTACGCTAACTTCTTGGAGTCTGCTAACAGAGTTTTGGAAGCGGATTTCATGGAGTTAGTGTCTGATAAGTTGGAATCAATGATTTTGCAATACGACAACTTTGTTAGGGACCTGCATATGAAGTTGTTGGAGTATTGGGAGGCGACTTGGGTGAACGCCACGACGAGATTGTCTAAATATTGGCGTGAAATATTGAAGTCTATGGAGCCGATGTTTTTCAAAGTTCTCCATTATACAGAGTCGTTCGTGTTCACAGTGTGGAAGAGTGTTATGGATTTCTTCTACAATAGAACGCAAGAGTTGACAGATTCGCCGTATTTCAACTATGTGTCGACATTTGGTCACGAAATGGACAAGTGAGTTGAAATCTATTGAAATTTTGTTAAGATGAACTAACTAAACAAATTAGACTTGTTTCTATAAAGTTTTTTATATACCTTAATAAATATTTTTTATGTCAAACTCGACAGACAGCTTGATGGTAGGTGGCTACCGTCACCTACCAATAGGGATAACGATTAGAAAGGGCTTGTTGGTTCAAATTTTAAAATTTAACCAACAAGCCCTTGACAAACAATGAAACTAAAAATAAAATGTTATTTGACGTTCAGCTTTTGTCCATAGAAAAACAACCTTCGAAAAATTTCGGAAAGCTGAAAAGAAATAATGCGTAAGCATCTCCATAAAAACTCGGTTTTTTCTATAAACAAAAGCTGAATTGAGCTGAATGTAATTAATCCCTTAAGTCCTTAATTAGAAATTAAAATGACATCATATTACAGACTGTACAAGGATTTGATGAGCAATGATTTGGTGACAAACATAAAGAAGTACTCCAAGAAATTGTGGAACGTAGTATGGGGGAAGATTGAGAAGTATATACCGTTCAAGGACGAAATACTTCAACTGTATGCCGAGTTCAAGAATGCCAAGGACAATTTCCTGAAAACACCCCAAGTCGTTTACGTCAAGGAAAAGGTACCAAAAGCCTAAAGTAAAAATTTCAGCCATTTTTTTTTTATATTTCCATGTTCGCTAAATTGGATAATTTTTGGGCAAGGCGAGGACTTAACAGAAAATGTTACTTTTCGTCGCCTAGTTTGACTTCTTAGAGTATAAATATAAGTTAGTTAAAAATATAGGGCTTAACACACTTAAAACAGTTTTTAACGTGTAAGTTTTAACAAAAAAAAATCAATTTTATGAAAAATTGTTAGTGTACTATGTAAAAATTGTGATCGTTCTGAGGTTAGATTCTGCCTTAAAAGCCCTTGTAAGAAATCGTATTCACTTGTCATCCAAGATTGTAAGTCTTCAAGGTCATATATTCCTTTTAGAAATGTATAAATGTTAGAATTGTACGTTTCAGTATAAAGAGGCGTACGTGCGTTTGAAATGGTGGTACGACTACTTCCTAATAGGCGAAGCCCTCGACAAAGTGTGGGAGATATTGTACGTAAAAATAACTGATTTGGCGAAAACTGCGCTGCAGTATGAGGAACTGTAAGTTTTTTTTTTTGTTCGATACCACTCAAATACTGTCTGTCTAATGCAGTAATTATGTTTGAACAAACCAATCAATAAAATTGATACTATAATACTTCAGTCTAATAAGCTTTAACAGCAAAAGTTTGTGGGGATGGAAAATGGGTGGGTGTATGTATGTTACTTTCACGCAAAAACGGCTTAATGGATTTGGATGAATTTTGGCACTCAGATTACCAGTATCCCCTAGAGATCCCCTAGGTTCCCTAGAGATCGTCTAAAAATATAAAAATTTGGCGCCACCATTTTGGCACTCAGATTACCAGTATCCCCTAGAGATCCCCTAGGTTCCCTAGAGATCGTCTAAAAATATAAAAATTTGGCGCCACCATCGTCATAATCACAAAGATGTCAGACGTTATATTGCTCGTATATTTTCTTTTTCAAAGCGGACGAAGTCGCGGGCACCAGCTAGTTGTTTACCTCCAAAAAAACTATATTAAATTGTATATTGCAGCCACCGAACGCCGAAAACGAATTTCGTATTCGATCCCCGCAAGGGCGAAATATTGTTGGAGCAGAAGTTGCCGATGTCTTGGCACGCCTTCAATCGAACCCCGGACTTCACGGAGGTGGGGGAGTACCGAGTGGTCAGAGATTTCCTCGACCAATGGCTGGCCACCAACAAGACCATCTGGTCTTACTATTACGACCTCAGGCCGTACATGGACTTCAACAACGTCATGCCACCGTTTGCTGGTAATTCCTGCGTCAGATATTTGTTAACAGGTTCCGTAACCAAAATTAACTGAACAGCTGTGAATAATTTCCATTAATATCTTGGGAGTTGCGAACCTCTTCATCCACATTTATGACCATTTTTCATAACCAACTACGAAAAAAGAAATTGTCTCTGCAGTTTCATTAGTAGAGAAGAATTAAAATACATTTATTAGTAAGAGTGCTCCACACTTTTTTTTTACCTTCCACATTACGGAGTTACGTAACTAAATGAGAAATTTCTGCGTTCCGCTCAGCGAGTCTAGTATATAAATTAGACATTAGAAATTAGAAATTCCCTTGCAGGTATGGCAATGATGACCGGTCAAGGGACGTTGGTTACTTTCGACAAGCGAGTGTTCACGATATCCGAGAAGGGCACATTCCTCCTCACTAAAGATTACAGACAAAATAACTTCACCGTACTAATGGAGAGCAACGACCAGAGCCGCTACAACTTGGTCGTGTTGACTTCAAGGAATCTCATACACATTGACCTGTACAAGGAGGTAGGTTTCGTATAAATATAGCAACATTTCTAATTTACTGCCTCTTTTTCGCTTGCAGTTACCGCAGTTCTTTTTTTATGTTTTTGTTAATATATAATCTTTGAAGAGTTCTTTGCTAAAGTTGGCCCTGGGCTCGACAATCTTAGTAATCTCTATTGAATTAACTTACATTCAAATTTTAAAAAATAATAAAATAAACCTTTATTTGCGCGAGCACATGTTTACATGATATTAATTTATATATAGCAGTTAGAGACAAGGACAATCTTACAATTTAGTCCATACACATTGTCTATAAACATGCTTCAGCAGTTGTCTATAACCCTTATCGTTTTGCTTTCAGCAAGTGTCACTAGATGGAGCGTCTGCGCTCTCTCTACCGGCCGTCGTAGAACAATATGTCGTCGAGCGACAGACAGACACGCTCACAGTCACAGGACAAAACGGACTCGACATACATTGCAACTTGTTGTTCAGGACGTGTCGACTGCAAGTGACAGGTACTCAATTTTACTGTAACGCTGAATTTTAAACTTTCAAGGGTTGTCAAGATGGCTTCTTATACCGTGAAACAGATAGCGCCGACCGCTTCGTGTGATGGAAAAGGACAGACAGTCGGGTTTGTTTACATTGATTGCGTTGTCTCATTGGCTTTACTATAGAAAGTTTTAAAAATAGATTTTTTTATGAGTATTTGGCTAACAATTTTAGAGTACGTATTCACTTTTTATAAATCCAGGACACAGTATACCTTTTAACATTTAAGAAATATTTTATAACATTTTATTTTGATTTACCTAGGTTGGTACTACGCGAGCCTAGGCGGCCTCCTAGGCACTTACAACAACGAACAATACGACGACCTGCAGTTGCCCAACAACACTTACACGGAACGGACGGCGGCCCTCGCGCACGCGTGGAACGTGCGACCGACCGCGACTGTGGCCGCCGGCCAAATGCCCAACGCCGAGCTCAAGAACGACACGCAGTGCGACAAGTTCTTCAGCAACAAAGTGTCGCCGCTGCACCCCTGCTTCTCAGTGGTGAGTTCTTTTGCGGCGGACGTTGGCCAAACATTTGGTCAAAATGTTGCCATATTTTGGAGGAACTATGCCTAGAGTATCGCACATTACGATACTCATTAGATTCTAAGCACTACCTTTACCATGAGTTTACAATGACCGCACTCGCTAGCGAGAGCGTAAAATATTTATATGGAAAATTGTCAATTTGACATTGACAGTAGAGGTACTGTAGTAGGATACCAGTTGCGTGCTAGTTCGCGAATCTACCTTCGTACATTACGCGATTGAAAATTAACCACATTTTATTAGTTCTAATTACACAATAAAAAAATGTTGTGACGATGAAGCACTTGCAGTATTTCTGTTTAAAAATCTGTAGATAATGGCTTCGAAAAAAAGAAAAAAGAAAATACTGTATGTTTTTTCATATAGTCTGGTTTGTAAGTTTGTAAGTATTCTTGCTCCGCCGCTTATTAGTTCTTTTATAAGTTCTTCTTTAGTTGAATTTGAAAATTTTCGGAATGATTTGAAGTAAAAAATGTCTGAAAAGCGCAATGGATTTGGTTGTTAGGGTAAGCACGCCCAATTGAAAATAGCAGCATCTGGAAGAACCTACTAAATGGGTCTCAATACGTACATAATGTACTTAATAATGTTGCGCAGATCTCGGCCGAGCCGTTCCTGCGAGAGTGTTCGTGGGGCGCAGACGCGTGCGCACTCGCCAGCGCATACCTCGAACTGTGCGCGCATCAACACGTGCCCACTCACATTCCCGACCATTGTCTACAGTTAGTATTTAAATTTTTTTTTATTTTTTTTTTTGGGATTGTTCATAGCCATAACTTACGAAGATATGTTCAGACGTTTGAAGACCATCAAACGCCATCAACGTTCAAATGATTCTTAAATTCGGTATACTGTCATTAGGTACACTTGACTTACAGATGCAGTACACCGCAAGGCGACATAATAGAGGAAGGTTCCTTCCACGAGCTCCAATACGTGCCCAGTTCGACGGACGTCGTTTTCGTAGTGGAAGCATCGAAGTGCAACAACAATATCAGGAAGAATAGGAACATTGATCTGTTCATTGAGGCGTTTGACACTAAAATGCAAGCTAGCGGCCTCTCTGACAACAGGTGAGATTTTAACATTTTTTAACGCCCGACGCAAAAACCGGGTGTTACAAGTTTGACGTGTGCATTTGTGTATGGGTGTGTATCTGCGTGTGTCTGTCTAAGGAATCGTGGCTATTCAGTTTTTGTTTATAGAAAATAGAAAATACAATTTAAAATCGGTCCAGTAATTTTTGAGTTTATTCATTACAAACAAAAATACAAATTTTCTCTCTTTATAATTATCTATCTCTATATATATACGAGTATAAAATTTGAACCGAACCGAACCGAACCGAAATGAAATGAACCGATTTTAATAAAACTTGCACACTGTGTGCAGTTTGATCTGACTTAATTTATAAAGTTGCGCGGACGAAGTCGCGTGCAACAGCTAGTATTAGTATAGATAGGCGAGGCCTGTCCGGTAAAGAGCTATTGTCACAGAATGTTGATTATGCATAGATACGCGATAGTGGGCTATGGAGGCGGCGGAGTGTTCTCCCGTCCGCGAGCGCTCTACGTCGACAATCGCGTCTTCACCAACGCCATCGACGTACCAAACCACTTCGACCACATCCAAATAGGTATGTATCGCATGCCATACAAAACACTACAAACTGTCACCTGATTATGATGACAATAATGTCGATTGGTCCGCAGACAAGCGGGATGTAGCCGCAGCGTCGCGCAATGAGTCTGCGGGCGCGGACGTGTTCAGCGCGCTGCGTTTCGCGACCGGTTCGCTTCCGTTCCGCGCCGGCGTCACTCGCACGCTACTGCTTCTGCCTTGCACCAAGTGTGACCTCGCCAATATGAGAGTGAGACCGACCATTTCATTTTTCTCTCATATAAAGATCAATTTTATTTTAAAAGGACTCATCGACGCCCGACGCAAAAACTGAGTGTTATAAGTTGACGTGTGTGTGTCTGTGGAATCGTAGCTCCCGAACGGATGGACCATTTTTTTTTTTAAGCTGACGTAATCGAGATCGTTCTTAACTATAATTAGTGAAGATTTTTTTCAGGCGTTTGAAGACCATCAACCCATTTCCTAGTTAACGAAAGGATTTCACTAACTTCCATACGTTCTAATGATGTGAAATTTTGTATACTGTTACTTTTGGTGATATTTCCATGGCATGGTAACCTTGACCTGATGCATAAGCATCAAGTAGTCTGCGGGACACCCAACTCCTCAGAAACTTACAGCAGGTAAAGCGTGGGCTCATTTGAAAGTCGGTGGTTAGTTATTAGTTATTTTATAAATTATTGTCAATTTTGTAAATAAGTTAATTCGTTTCTCCCATCGCAGTTGGATTACTCGGCAATATATCATAACCTGATGGAGAATTCAGTCATACTACACATTTTGATGGACGACGATTTTATGCTTAACAAGAAACGTGTCTCTAAGTATTTGTTTGGTGAGTACAACATTCCAGATGACATTGTACAAATTTTTAATTTTTAACAGATAGGATAGGGTCCAAATAAATCCAGTAGAATTTTACCCAATTGCTAAACTGAATACGTAATAATATTACACTTCTATCAATGCGAATAGGTGTAGCAAGACGAAGTCATAATCTGGGTACCGTGTCTGTCAGCAGTAACTGAATATTAAAATAAGGCAAAGGTGACTTTTACGTTTCAGGCGTAGACAGCACTTACGCCTACACGAACAAAGACTACGAGCGTCTGGTGGGCGACGCCAGCCTTCGCAGACAAGTCAAGCTGCCCAAAGAAAAGCTCGGCGTGTGCACATCACTCGCGATGGAGACTAACGGTATGATTTTTCGCGGAGTATCTCAGATACAATTTGTATGGTTATACAATTTTAAACTTTCAGACTACATGAGCAAAGATATCAAGTATTTTCCTTTTTTTTTCGAAGTCGTCTTCTGTTTTTATAAAATAGTCAAACCTAGCCTAACCAAAGCACACTTGGCTGGGCCCCCTGGTGTCCTACTGAGGCTACTGATCACACCAAGAAGGCGACGCTTGAATGTGTGCCTGCACCAGTTTATTCCTGTTCCGCCCGCGGAGGTTACATGTAAAACTGTCGTTGTAATAGTAAAGGGATTGTGTGTGGTAGGGACGATCTTCGCCGGCTCGAAGCTGTCGGGCGAGCGCGCGCCGGCGCGTCGTCTGTCGACGGTGCTGGGAGGGCGCGCGGCGGCGGCGGCCGTGGCGCGGGGCTGCAGTCGCGCTCGCTGCGAGTGTCGCGACGCCGCCCTGCACTGTCGCCCCTGCACGGACGCGCCCACGGTGAGTCATCCATGTGTTTACTACGACGCGTCACTGTCGACGGTGCTGGGAGGGCGCGGGGCTGCAGTCGCGCTCGCTGCGAGTGTCGCGACGCCGCCCTGCACTGTCGCCCCTGCACGGACGCGCCCACGGTGAGTCATCCATGTGTTTACTACGACGCGTCACTGTCGACGGTGCTGGGAGGGCGCGGGGCTGCAGTCGCGCTCGCTGCGAGTGTCGCGACGCCGCCCTGCACTGTCGCCCCTGCACGGACGCGCCCACGGTGAGTCATCCATGTGTTTACTACGACGCGTCACTGTCGACGGTGCTGGGAGGGCGCGGGGCTGCAGTCGCGCTCGCTGCGAGTGTCGCGACGCCGCCCTGCACTGTCGCCCCTGCACGGACGCGCCCACGGTGAGTCATCCATGTGTTTACTACGACGCGTCACTGTCGACGGTGCTGGGAGGGCGCGGGGCTGCAGTCGCGCTCGCTGCGAGTGTCGCGACGCCGCCCTGCACTGTCGCCCCTGCACGGACACGCCCATGGTGAATTCATGAGTTAGGCATTGGGAACTTCTAGTATGACGAAAAAACACTGAAGCCGTGAGCGACACCCTAATGCCTGGGCCACGAAACCAACGCTCGAAGCGAAGACTCGACGTTGAATTGTATGAAATAAGAGCCGTCACTTTGAATTAGTGTTTTTATCATCATTTAACGTTCTTTCTGACTTGTTTTCTTATTAAGGCTTGTAAATAACCCATAACTTTCTTCTGGAATTGAGCTAATATTATCTTACAAAACATCACATTTTAATGTTATTAGGATAGTATATCTAGATTTTATTCTATGGCTATACCCTCAATATTTTTTAATTTGTCAAATTTCAGGTGGAGCTTTCTTTCTGGAACGCAGATGACATCGATGATTTGATAGACTTGGCGATGGACCCGCCCACTTTGCCCACGCTTTGACGATAAACTCGACTAGGGCATCATGTATATACAATATTAATTAAAAGGATAATAAGTTTTTTTTTTTGTAAAAGTTAATAGTAAATAATTTTTAAAGTAACTGGATGTTTTTGTTTTCCTTCCAAGAATATTTAAAATTAGCTGTTGCACGCGCCTTTGTCCGGGTATCCTTATAAATAAATAAAATAATAAATAGAATAATTGTATAAGTGAAAGGATTTTTAATTTTTGAAGTTTACTCCTATTTGCATATAAATATTCTCGGCGTCAAAAATATCGCCCCTCTGCGAAAAATAGTTTTAACCGACTTTAAACCTTATTCGATCAAGGTTTTAAGGGTATTATTGTAAGGTATCAATTGAAAGGTAATAAAATCGATTTTTTTTTTAGGAAAATTAAAAAATAAGTCTTGTTAAAGAAAAACATGACGGTCAGTAGAAAAATGTTTATTCAAACTACAACAATAAATGCATAACAAAAATTTACAAAAAATGCTTAAATTTAACTTAAAACCTAGTGTTACCCTTCCTCTAGCCCTTATCACTGCCTCTATAAATAGACGAGTTAAGTTAAAACTTAACTCGTCGCTTTGTTGTGGAATGTTGCCCCATTCCTCAATGACTGCATCCTGAAGGTCTTGCAGGGTCCGAAATGTGTTCAATTGGGTTTAAGCCAGGACTCCTGGCTGGCCACGGCAAAACAGGGATCCCAACCTCCTCCAGATAACCTCGAACAATTAAAGCAGTGTGGGAACGAACTTAGGGCCGACGTATCCCGCATAAGGAACCACTAGGAGAGCTTCCAGGATCTCGACAATGTATCGGCAAGCAGTCAGGGACCCTTAACCGCTAGTTCCTCCAGTCCTGGAGACGCAGACAAGGTCGGTTTTGCCGTCCATGCCAATGGACCGACCTTCTGTACACTGGCACGTCTGTCGTTGCAATAAAGACAGACTCTGGTCTCATCGGTGAAGAGAACCTGCTTCCATTCTATGGAATGGTGTGTGGTCACCATGGGGCCCGTAGCAGCCCTGTGAGCCACGATATTCTTCTCTCGTACTCTTCTTCTATTTTTTGAATATTTTAGAATATCGTGAAGTTTCACAGATATTGCGCCATCTACACAATATCACTGAAACTAGAATATGTTACGTAATAATACATCCTTGCGAAAACTAATTGAATTGAAATAATGCATCATTGCGGACAAAGATTAATTTAAAAAAGAACAATGTTGTTCTTTCGTATTGTTCGAATTGTGAATGTATTTTATAATCGTTCGTAATGAGTAAACTCCAGTCGTGCGTTGAAACTGACACACACTAACATTTTAAGCAGCCGAAGCCACGCTAAGCTTAGACTAGACCCCATATAGTCATAGTCCTGGTATTTTACTCTCATGTCTAGGTTGGCATGACAAAGTAGCAGCTAAATTCTTTTGACACCTTGTAGCATCGATTTTTTTTTGGATTTGTCCACGATCCATTGCTGGTAAAAGAAAGGTTAAATATAACCCCTCAGTTTAAGAAGAGATATAGTCTCCTAGTGGCTATACAATGGTGAATACCCTGATGAAGAATAGAATCTAATTAATCAGAGTTTTTACCACCGCACTGCCCACCATAGATGTTGAGTTAAGCATTTAAGGTCATAAAGTATAAGTAGTCATAAAATATAGATAATGCAATTTTTAACGCTTAAAAGTGATAAAATAAAAAAAATAATTTTATGGAATATTTGTTGCACTTTAGACAAATTTTACACATAAATATATTATTAAAACGTTCACAACATTTTTTACAATAAAATATACTAAAAATTATTCTTATTAAGCATTCAGTCTCATGTTTGTTTAAGTTTAAACCTTAACAAGTTGTTTAATTTTTATTTTAAGAGTGAATAAGTTAACAATAGAAATAAAATTATAAGGAATTAACATTAAAATAATCTCAAAAGGCTTTATAAAATTGGTTTATCACTATTCTAGATTTGATATAATAGACATATTGATAAAGTCGCAAATTTTTGACAAAGAAAATGAGTATTTCATTATTTATAATTATCGACAAAAGTAAAAGAATATTAAGACCAAAGTAGATAATTTTGATAAAACTTAACATTTCATGGTTATATTGTTTAACAATTCTATAAACCATAGAAGTTTCATACAATAGAAAAATGTGTTTTCTTTGCACTTGTAATATGTAAATATGTAATATTTACATATTTACAATCTCATTGATCCACTCCATATATTCTACAACACTAGTGTAGATGCCCGGCTTTCCTCTTTCACCGCATCTATTGTTTCCTAAGCTTGTCACACCCCACAGTTCCACTCTATCTCTATTTAAAGTCAAGGGTCCTCCTGAATCTCCTCTGCAAGTGTCTATGCCTTCATCGCCTCCAGCACAAATTATGTGTTGTGGGAGCTTGCTGACGTAATCCTTCGTACAACTGGCAGTTGGGACGTGTGGCAGGGGAATTATCTTCTTAACATCACTGTAAATCCCTTTAGAGGGCACTTCACCCCAGCCTGTTGCGTAAAGTACTGATTTATCCTTGAAGCCGCCACTCGGAAGACAGACGGGTCTTATAAAATCTGAAATAAGACCAATTATTTATTTGTCATTATATAAAAAATTAAATGAGAGCAAAACCGAGCACAGACTGATGTCTGAGAGTCTAAAAGTAGAATGTTTGCTGTTTGAGTTGAGGATTTTGATTTATTTCGTAATGGTCTTCTGTAAGAGATGGTCACCGTGGTCACACAGTATTGTTAATCTCTTGATATAATAAATTCGCCTGCAGACCTGCCAAATTGACTAAAGGTGAAGGATTCATGTATTCCAGGTGAAGACTTACCAGTATAAGGCGCATCGTTGTACAATTTCAATACAGCTATATCATTTTCTTTGCCATCATACTCCGGATGCACAAAAAATTGTTTCACCGCGATCCGCTTCAAAGGATCAGCGCAAACATCGTCTACGCAGTCCTCTTTAGATTCAGTATTATATTCGCCAAGTCGGGCCATCAATCTGAAAACAGTAAATAATATGAAAGGGGCAAAATTTTGGCCTTAAAGTATGTACCGATT
The DNA here is from genome assembly GCA_944738685.1 of Synanthedon myopaeformis. NCBI lineage: Eukaryota > Metazoa > Arthropoda > Insecta > Lepidoptera > Sesiidae > Synanthedon > Synanthedon myopaeformis. The sequence goes on along the minus strand of OX122938.1, from coordinate 1,752,489 downwards.
CATGAAATCATAATAAATAAAAGTTATTTTTCCGACATATTAACTGCTTTTTTTGAGATTACAGTGAAATGATGTCAGAGTCCATTTCTTTAACCCGCCATTTACACTTCCTATTTAATTTCACCTCATGTTTTTATGGTAGGCAACGTTTTTATGGTAACACTTACCATAAAGTTGCCATCAAATGAAAATTCAATTACATAAAAATACCTAGATCTTTAAAGTCTATATCGACATACAATGTTACATCCAAGTTAAAATGTACATACAATGTCGCTCTGCCTGTTTTCTTCAGGCAGAGAAGAAATCAAAGTACATTCGTATGAACTTACTTGGTAAATTTAGCGCTGGTGATACAATGAGCTGCTGTCACTATATGTTTGCTGTCGATAAGTGTTCCCCCGCATCTTATCTCCGTCATGTGTCCTTTGCGGTAGTACTCGAGAAAAACTAGCCACGGATTCTTGTGAATCGCGTTGAGACTCGCTTCCACGCCGCATTTCTTTCCTACGTTTTGAGAGTTAGTATTGACGAGATTAGTAAAATCATTACGTGATGGTGATACTTAACAGCTTGGTTTTGTAGTCGTGCCCCTAGCGCTTGACTCGAATTTTTTTTAAGACAAAGCAACGCAATGATTTAAAAATAAACATTATACAAGTGGAGGAATTTGTCGTATATATATATATACGGCACTGGCGAAATGGAAACGAAAATAATTGTCGGATAAATCCAACTCTGGCGCTTAAAGGGTTAATTTTAATAATTTTTTTTTTAAATTTGACCATTTGACCATAATAATTTCTAGGATGGAGAAAAAATGCCTTTGAAAGGTCCTTTGAAAAAAGTTTGTATAAAATTACTTTTTATTAGATATATTAAGGGCGACAGACAAGCTGATGGTCGACTTGTTGGTAGGTGGCTACCGTCGCCAATAACACTAGCAACGGCACAGGTGATGCAAGTGCGTTGCCGACTTACAGCACCTGTAGCGTATCTTTATCATTCATCAAGCTATAAATAAAAATTATGACCTTCTATTCTATTGAGCCCAAACACGAACTGTCCTAAGTTGCTCCCGCAGACAACGGGTCAAGGTTACCATATCATGGAAATACCACCGAAGTAACAGTATAACAAATTTCACATTAATCGAACATGTTGAAGTTACAACTAGGAAATGGGCTGATGGTCTTCAAACGCTTGAACCAATCTTCATAAATTGTAGCTTCATAACTGATCACGTCAGCTTTTCGATGGGATCGTTTGGGAGCACAATTCCACAGCAGACATACAGTTACACAATATATGTATGTATAGACACACACGTCAATTTATAACACTCCGTTTTTGCGTCAGGCGTTTAAAATCACTCAATAAAGTAAAAATGTTTTTACTTTACCTTCCCTGTTAATATTTGTCCTCAAATTGCACATCACGGCTACGACATCACAAAACAGGAACAGAACCAAAATGGTATTCATTTTTAAAATACACGAAAAACAATTCGAATTTAACAACACATGAGTGTATAGGTAAACGAATTATAATTTGTGATACTTTTTTTTGGTAAATTTAGATTGTTGTTGGACCAACTTATGAGCCATATATTGGCCTCTATTGTGGTCCTAACAACGATGTAGGTTGAGGAAGACTGAGTGTGTATTACGCCAATCACAAATATTTATAGTAATGTTAGAGTAGTTCTTTACTTTAGTTTTATTAGGATAACTAATGTAATAATTACCATGACATATTATGACCTCTAAATATTGAGCTTAATATTAATGTACCTAAATGTAACATTATCTAATATTAATATACCTACCTAAAATGTTGAGCAACTTTTTTTTGCATTTTATGTCTTAGAAAAAAACTATATTGCCTTTGTAAAATAGACTAAGTAGTTATTCCTTTTTATTTAAAAATAAAAACGGTTTTGAGGGGTAATCGTTACAGTTTTTGTCTAAGTTTTTAAATAACAATAACATAAAATTGGTAAATCCCCCCTATTGGTAAAATAAGTTAGATTATTATTTAGGATATTTTACTGAAATACAGTATTGTTTACTTAGTCAAATTGTCTAACTTTAAGGGATAATTTGACCGAGCCCAAGACGAATCTGTATGGAGAAGTCTGTAAATAAACACCTACAAGACAGAGAAAATTGTAATAGAGGGTGATTTTGGGAACCACTCCTAAAAAGAACCAAAAAAAACAACTCCTAAATAACGTGTATGCGATTCTCTTAGCTGGTATTACATAAAACCATCGCATAAAATAAATAATACAACACATTTTAGGGACATAGTCATTTATTTCACAAAATGAACATCATTACATTCGCATTTCTTACATTTATACGAAATATAATCATTTGATATAATTAATATCTATTACATTTTCAATAACTGATAATTCGCGACCAAAAACCAATTGTTTCAATGTATCTATTACACAGAATTACTTTATAAAAAGCATTTAATAATTATAAAAAACATACTATTATTATTGTCTTAAATATAATTCATATTTTCAAGTATAACTTGGTTTATTGCATTGCAAAAAAATAAAGGCAACAATTTTTGGTAGAGAATGAATTTATTTAAAATGATAAAAAAAAAATTATAAGAAACATCGAGAATTCAATAAACTAGAATCATCACTAGCCGAAGAGGGAAATATGAAATGAAACAAAAAAAAAATGGCAAAATTATTGCATTAATAATATTTTTTTAAAAATCGAAGTGGAGGTAGGAAGACAAAATCTAAAAAGACTATTAGCGAATATTGCTTCAATATGTAAAAAATTAAAATAAGTTACAAATTGGCAGTAGTAACCTTTGAAAGCTAAACATTAATGTTCCAAAAATTTTTCTCTAATATTTAGTTTTTACCCACAACATGCAAAACTGGACGTATATTTATAATATATTTATATGTATTTCGAAATGGATATGTTAAGAAAGTACTACTTAAGGTGCTATGCTATCATATGTTCTATACAAACTTATAGCTCAAAAACGGTTTTTCATTTGTTTTTACAACTACCTTCATTGCGAGTACTTTTCAAATTTAAACCCATACTAGTCAAAATTTTGATCTGTGATTTAAAACAGATTCGACATAATCAATAAAGCGCATCTTTTTTAGACAATTTATTGATAAGCTTGTATAGAAATTAGGATTGCCCCCTTTAATTTTTTTTAATCGATAAACACACTTATAACTACATTTAGTATTCTATATTATCAGTACGAAAATAAATAATAATAATAAAAACTCAAAACTTATCTTTTTTTTTTACAGAAACGAGCGCATCTATGCCGTTAATAGTTATAGATAAATAAATATACTATATCATTATTATTAGAATGCGTCATATAAAAATAATAAATTAACATTAGCCTTTGTATGTTGACACAATTAGCTAGCTATAAGACCTACAATTAATTAAAAAAAATACAAACATACTATATAAATTTCTATATTCAGTACTGTATAAATAAAAACATACAGGGTGTTAGGATTCCCGAAAACATAGACTGGCAACAGTACTTTATGACACATTTGATGATCGATCAGAAAAAAAGAGATCCCGATAAAAAAAAAATCATATTTTTAAAACATTTTATTAGCAAATTCGATTTTTGATTTTTTTATTTTTGCTACACAATTTTTGATGATTTTTTTTTTCATTGGGATCAATTTTTTTTCGGACCCATCATCAATGGTGTCTTTAGTACTATCGTCTGTCTTCGTTTTCGGAAACATTTCCCTAATACCCTTTATTATATATGTAATGCACAGGTAATACTATGTGTTTTCTCAGAAAAAGTAAAGCCATAAAACATTCATATATATGTATATTCTACAAAAGAGATATGTAACTTTGTATAAGTGTTTTATAGAAAATGATATATTTTATTTTAAAATATATATATTAAAAATCACACTGTCTATGTAAATGTAAACGATATACTTTTGTACATAGTCGAAAAGGTTCAAGTGAAAATGTGTACATCCGTGTAGGTTCGCTAACATATATGATATATTTTCTTTTACATTGCAATCGTAAAAGTTAAAGCAGTTTAGTTAGACTTAACAAAACGCCTAGACAAAGTGACCAGCGACCGAGAATATTATCTCAATTATTGACCTCAATATAAAATTGGACCCGTGCGAAGTCAGGAGCGGGTCGCTAGTTTATAATATATGAAAAAATGTTAAGTTTGTTTGTGTATACTTGAAAAACTTGAGAACGGGTAGACTGACTTTAATTCGGTTTTCACATATGGGAAGAGAGATAAACGGTGAAGAATTTTATATATAAAAATTGCACCCCGGGCGAAGCCGGTAGCGGGTCGCTAGCATACCTAATATAAATTATTAACTATTTTATTAATTTTAGTTTTAGTATGTACCTATATGCTCAGTTCAATGCATTTTTACATTGAAATAAAAAAATATTTATAAAAAAAGAAAATGCAACGCTTTTTTGTGGATAAATTTTTGGTTTCTTTCCAATCTGTGAATTATTTTTTATTTTATTATTAATGTTAAATCTACGGTCCACTTGATGGTAGATGGCTACCGTCGCCTATAACACAAGCAACGCTACAGGTGCTGCAAGGTATGATTGTCGTCATACTGGTCAATTCAATTAACTAAGTATTTAATTTTAAACCAATTTGTAGCGCAAAGTTTAAGCATGCATTTTTTCATTAGTTTATTTTGAAATATATTATGTAAATCCAACTAAAAAAAATAATTAATTAAAAATTAATCAGGAAGAATGATATTGCAATTTACCGAATATAAGCTATTAATTAAAACAATGGTGATAACTGAATCATTTGGTGTGCTGAAGTGTTTCTTGCAAATACCTAATTGAATCATCTTTGAAATATGTACCTACGAGTAGTTAAAATGTCGATAAGTGGGAATATCCCATTAAATAAATCAATTGCTAATTTCGTATGTTTTGTGATTGACTTTGATACTTTTTATGTCAAGGCTGATGTTCCACTTGATGGGAGGTGGCTACCGTCGCCTGTGACACAAGTAACGCTAGTGCACTGCTGACTACAGTAGGATTGAGGATAAGGGATTGGGACTTATTCACTCACAGCACAGGTGCTCACACCTGTCCTACTGTAAGGAGCTGGTTACTGCCGCCAGACGGCTGTCCGAAATGACTACGAAACGCAGTGTGCCCTGCCACTACTTTCCGAATCCAGAGGAGAGCCAACTTTGAAAAGATCACTTTCCAAAGTTAAACCCGCCGGGAATCGAACCCGGGGCCCTTGATACGTTAGGCAAGTACCCTTACCGCTCCAACGGGCTCGTCAGTTAATATAAAAAATCAACAAGTTTCTTTAAAAATGACGTAATAATAGAAATGATTAAATTAGAAATATTTAACAAATGTTAATTAATAATTAGTAAATCGTTTAAATTAGTAAGTCTTCAGTCACTAGTAACTTTGTCTAAAAGACTTCTAAGGTTACAGTGGTGGGTAGTATTAAAAAAACACATAATGGTCGTGTCATTTGAGAATAGCAAATACTAAAAAGGGGTATAAAAGTAAATCTTAAAAAGAAACAACGAGTTTCTTTTTAATAATGCACAAAATAAGTCGTTCAAATCAATACAAAAACAAAAATGCAATCAAAGAATTATAAATTTAATAAAAAAAATATAAAAACCGTTCAAAAATCATTTAATTTTAATTTAATTTAATTAAGTTTTAAATTTAATTAGGTTGTATCTTAAACAACGCGACCACCATATAAAAATTTGATTCAGAATAAAAATTCTTTATCTCAATTCTATTTAAAGTTAAATATTATTTTAAGCAACTTACAAGGTATTGTCCAAAAACTCATTCGAGTTACAGGCCAGTTGCAAATTAGGCCTCTTTACACGAGGATAGTTCCTATTTAGTCTATTTTAGATCGTGTTTAGGTATATTTTGGACATATATATAGACATATAGTTTAAATAATTTAACTTAGGGACTATCCACGCGCAAGACGTCCCCGTTGAGGCCTCATCCACCTAAAAGCAAAAAGAAAAAAAAACTTGAGATGTTAAATGAAAAATTATAAACTAACACCCGACTTTCTTTTGAGCCCAAAAACGATACATCTGCTGTAAGTTGCTGAGGAGTTGGGCATCCCGCAAACCACTAGATGCTGCAGCATCAGGTCAAGATTTCCATATCATGTGAAATCCCTTCGCCAACTAGGGAATGGGCTGATGGTATTCAAACGCCTGAACACAGATTTTCATAAATTATAGCTATCAACAATCCCGATGACGTCAGCTTTTCGATGGGGTCGTTTGGGAGCACGATATGTATAGACACACACGTCAAATTTATAACACCCCGTTTTTGCGTCAGGCGTTAAAAATCACTCAATAGCGTCAGCTTTGGAACAATAACAAGAACAGCTAATAGGAAACAATAATTACTATGTAACGAACTCATATGAGTAAAAAAATTGTATTTAATCTAACTTTCAGAAAACCGTCGTAGCTTCAAGTTAAAGTGTACAACCTCCTTTAAGTTTTTATTTGGTTGATGTTTTTAATAAGAACTTCGGCACAATTTGTTTAACAATTTAAAACAAACCAAAGAGTTAACCAACCACTTTTTAATGATTAGGTAATAAAATTAACTATGTTACACCTTTTCCGCGGTAGTGTGGCGGACAGGCAGACAACAACAATAAAAATAAATAAATAAAAGTCAGTTTAAAAATGATAGTTTTATTTTACTAATTCGATTCTATACAAATATATTGCTAGAAAAGATTAACAATTTCGGATGCGGATTGTACCGCAACCGAGAGAGAAAAAAAAATACACAGGAATAGAATAAAAAAATACAAAAAAAAAGGGGACCAGGGGTTTGTGGAGATTTGGATCGAGACTTACCACCGAAAGAGAGCCGATACCGAAAAGTAGCTGTATATTTAAGTCGTAGGTATATCCGAGCCGAACGATTTCAAAATAAAATAATAATAAAAGAGTAAAAGAAAAAGAAATAGCCAAACTTGGCGCGGTCGGGCGACTAAGCAGCCTCCGGAATCACGCTGTCGACGTCGACGAACTAGTGAGGCGCGGCGGGTTTGCTCGCCGGGACTCGAAGCTCGGCGCGACGTATGACTAGCGGGACGCACGGTTTCGCTCGCTCTCAACGCGCAGCAAGTAGTTGATCGAAAAAATTTGTGGGTATAAAAAAAAAAACCTGAAATGATCGAAGGAACGCCTTAGAATAAAGTACATTATTATGCAATCCTTCCAGGAATCTAATTCGATTTTATTTCAGGTGTAAGGAATAATTAATAAATAAATGTGGGTATCGGGCAAAGATTAGAATATAAACACGGAACTAATATAAGCGGATAGTTAGGTAAATTATACTTGAATGCATAATTGAATCGATGGCGTCGAAAACAAAATTAATAAGCTAAATACGGTGGACGCCATCGTCAATAAAAAAAATTAAAATGGGAAAAATAAAATTAAAATATAAAATATCCTTATCAAAATAAACCATCGCTTGTAGTTCTAATAGGAAACACAAAAATCTATGCCAGACAAGCAAACAAGTACTATTGAGACGGCACGCGTCTACCAAGTTATAACATTTAAAAATAAAAAAAATTGGGAAAGCAATTATAACGAACAAAACACTTACCAATTATCACAATTGGAGGTTCACACAATATAACAATAAACAGTAGTACTGTTATCGATAAAATGACTCGATTAATTTTGAAATAATATGAAATTTCGAAGGTGGCTCAACAACAACAGCTAACTTCTAATGTGCACTCTTCAGGTGGGTTGCCGACGGAAAAGGGCTTCCCGCCTTTCCGCAGGCCCTTTTATGACCTCGGTCTTCGAGAAATTTCCAAAAGAAACCGCGCTATCGCTACTTGTCAAAATTAACACAGTCACAGAACAACGACGTAACGACATTCCAGAACATTCTCTCTGAACAATTGAATCTACAGCAGAGCACTATGAATGAATGTCACGCGCAAGCGCACAGATCAGTTTATGTGACTATACTTAAATTCGACTATCGGCTGTGCTACCGGTGCAAAAGAAAACAATGGACTATGTAAAAAATATATGTAACAGTACCCCCCCAGCCATCAGAATTTTGCTCTGGTGGAGGAAAATTCAGGCTGGTCCCCAGCTTCTACCACACGGGAGGACAGCAGAAGGTCCTGCTACATAGCCTACTCTAAAATTGAACTATTAAACGTAAAACAAAAAAAAATTAAAAGGAAACCACAAAAAAATTAAAAAAAAGGAAAACAAAAAAAAATTAAAAAAGGAAAACAAAAAAATATAAACTAACAAAAGAAGACTGTGAGCTTGGCTGAGAGATAAAATACATATATAATTATAATGATAAGATAAATAGAAGAAGATAAAATATATAAAATACTGTATAATAAACTAAACGGAACGCTCTTGCCGCAGGACATCACTAAACCTTGCGCGATGTACTGGTAGGAAGAAACGCCCGGAAGAAGATAGATATACATAAATACCATACAATAAATATAAGAGAAGACAGGATATACTACATACAATTACAAAAGAGTTAAAATACGGAAGAGAGTAGCAAAAGGCTCATTTTTTACAGAGTTGCAAACCGCTCTGAGTGGGGGTGAGTACATAAGTAGGCGTTAAAATATGCACAAAAGCATGCACAACGTGCACAATCCCGTGCTTACAAACGCACCCTATCAAACTCAAAAATATTCTGCACACAACGTGTACAAAAAAAAACGCAGTCTACTTATGCACTACCTTGGCTTATTTAACGAGTCACTAACCGCTCGGAAGGAAGAGTAGAAGGAAGAATCTGCGATGGCTTGTTTTAGAAGTCGCGACCCGCTTCAGGATAAGGCTTGTTTAACGAGTTACCCAACCGCTCGAAAAGCTATTAGAATAAATATAATAAAGATATAATACATACTATAAGGAAGAGGTGTCTCAGTCAAGGATTACCCTGAGATGTCTAGGTAAGCAATTCCTTAACCCTAGGACAGTAACGGGATGACTTATTGCAACGTTTATTCAAAGAAAACTCGACAGCAGAGAAGAAAAAAAAAATTAAGTTATATCTTTCTTACGATTTAAAATGCTGGACATGCCAAGCACCAATACGTTTCTCGTCGGAGATCCGCTCTAAATGATAAACTAACGGGGAAGGCTTCCCTACTACACGACACTTCTCATATTTGGGAGCCAATTTTGCCATGAAATGATTCGCCGCGTTACTCAAGGGAAAAGTTCGTTTCCACACGATGTCTCCTATCTGGTATTCTACTTGCCGGCGTCCTCGATTGTAGTAACGCTGACTTCGATGGTGAGCTTTTGCGATGGCTTCTTTCACATTTGCGAAGACAGCGCGCAAACCCCCCAATCGTGTAGCATACTCATCTCGCGAGGCGCTAGACAATTCCAATGGTTCCGTGGAAAGGTTCCCTCGGTAAGTGGATCCGCTAGCAACAGGTTCCCAAAATGGACACAACGGAACCCGAATCTAACAGGCCATAAAATCTTTGGTCTAAAATGTTAACATTTAAAAAAAAAAAAAAAAAAGGTCTATCATCCCCTACCGGTTCGCTACGAATCGATGCGATCTTACAAAAAGCTAAAATGATTTAAGAATCGAAGTTGGGATGTGACTTCGACTGCTCGCTGCGATTTGTCGCTACTAGTTTTTTGGAATAGGACGATCTGACTTAGGAGGTCGACAAGTAGGACAGTGAGCCAAGGTGACCCCTTGCATACCACACGAAAAACAAACAACCTTCCTCGAACGGCAAGCAACCAATGTGTGACCGGAAGTCCGACATCGAACGCAATAAACAGAACGGCTAGGTCCGGCCTCCTGTACCGCTTCCACTCTATGAAAATTCTTTCCCTTATAAGCTAGCTCTGGAACAAGTGTCGCGGGTCCAACCCTAGGCGGATCCCTGTATGATGACGCGCGCAAAAGACTCCCTTCCAATAATCGACATTTTGATTTCAACACCTCTAACGATGGAATATCTTCCAGAGCCAACGCCGTCACAAATCTAGGATGTAAATTTCCTCTAATAACACGTAACACTTCACTATCCGGAACGGCCTCCGACAATCTCTCAAAGTAATTTAACATGGTTGAAATGTAAGAAGAAGACGACTCCCCGGAACCCTGGGTTCGACTCCTTATCTCATTCCACAGACGATCGTCATAGTCCAGCGGCAAGAATTCATTCAACAGCTGCTGGCGCAATCCCTTCCAATCACTCAGTGATTCCCGAACACTGCGATACCAAGTCAGCGCCTGGTCAGTAAACAACTCCACCGCAGAACGATACGAGTCTGCAGAGATACTACGCGACTGTCCTAGCTCCTCTAATCGAATAAGAAAAGTACGGACACAAGTCCTGCCGTTATATTGAAGATTTAACTTCTGTACACCCCGGTCGTTAACAATGGCCACTTCCGGCGGGGCTCCCACCGAAGGCAACTCCTCACTAACTCCCTCATTGGTTTCTTCTATAGATTTTTTAAATGAAACAAACAACCTATCTATTCTCCGTAAAAGTTCATCTAAGTCGCGTTGTAAAACTATTATACTAGGATCATCATCCAAAGCCACCCTACTCAGACGATGGAACAAGTGATGTGCGATTGCCCTAGCCCTGCCAAAAATTTTGTAAGGGGGGTTACCCTCTAACAATTTTCCTAAATCCTTTAATTTTGAACTAATGGTTTCTATTTCCTCCTGGGAATTATAAGCGGTGTCAATTATTTCGTCAGCCGGAATCGACTGCGAAAGTTCCCGAATCTGGACTCGAAGCTCCTCCACCGTATTAAGGGGTTTGGCATTCCTTATCGAAACCTCATACAATAACTCGTCCTTTCTCAAAAGGTTGTATGCAATAGGCCTTTCCATTGTCACACAAAGGTTAAATTAATCATAAAGTATAAAAAATAATAATTAAAAAAAAAATTGAGAAAGTAAGAGGAAAAAAAAATAACGGGGAAAAGTCAAGAGGGAACAACAATAAAAAAACTTAATAGAAAATGAAACTGAAGGATTACACGGAAAGGCAAACTAAAGACAATCGCCAAAAAAAAAATAGTAAATTAAAAAAAAAAAACAAACAAGCAAAGCCGCTCGCAACTATGTGTTAAGAAAATAGTCTAAGTTAAAAGAGAATGTAAAAAAAATTAAAGATTAAAGTCGCACGTAAAACCGTGAATTCTATTAGTTAATCGCAAAAGAATATTATTCAAAAGAAAATTTAAAAAAAAAAACAACCAAAGCCGTTCGTCCCACACTAGTCAAGAAAAGAATAATTGAAGTTAAAAAAAAATGAATGTGTAATTAGCAAGTAAAACCGCCTAAAATCTACTTGTTAAAATTAAAAGTCTAACTTAAAATGATGTCAACACTGGGCCAAATATTGCACGAAGAGTGTGCAAAATTGCACGACCAGTGTGCACAGCTAAAAATTGTAATGGAAATTGTAATGGACTACTAAAATAATTGGCTCTCCGTCGGGGATAAGTCGTCCACTGCTCCTGTATTAACAAAACACACGAAAAAAATAGATATAAAAAATAAGTTATTCAAAAAGAAAAAAAAATAACACATTAAAAGTTATACAAAAAAAAAATTAAATAAAAAAAACAATCACAAATTTAAAAAAATAATATATATATTCCTTATTTGGTGGTGCGGTTGCGCTTGTGTTGTGGCATTAACAAAATTTACCCCCAGCGAAAATTAACATTGAAGATTAAAAAAAAATGATAAAAATTAACTATTTTATTAAAAAAAAACTAAACTGCCCCCCAAAAAGGAATATAAGGAAGAGGTAGGGTAAGGGAAGGTGTATAAGTAGGGGAGGATAAGGATTAAGGGTAAGGATGGAATAGGAAGGGGATGGGTTCCTTTGGGACACGTACCCACCGGGCAATAAAACTTAGGCCGGCTGTATGGGCACGTGCGTGGTACTTTCACCAAAGGCTGAAGCTGAGGATGCAGCTTCTCCCACTATCTTCCGCGGCAACACAAACCTAAAGGCACCTCACGGTCTCCTTCGGTGGATAAAAAAATGAATTGTATCAACAAAAAAAAATTTTAGGGTAACTAAAAAAATATAAAAGATAAAAAAAATTAAAATTTAAATGTAAGTCTCAGATCCAATTTTTGCCTAAGCCGAAGACTAGACAATTCTCCACAAATTACCGCTGTCCCTGTTCCGGGCGCCAAATTATTGTTACACCTTTTCCGCGGTAGTGTGGCGGACAGGCAGACAACAACAATAAAAATAAATAAATAAAAGTCAGTTTAAAAATGATAGTTTTATTTTACTAATTCGATTCTATACAAATATATTGCTAGAAAAGATTAACAATTTCGGATGCGGATTGTACCGCAACCGAGAGAGAAAAAAAAATACACAGGAATAGAATAAAAAAATACAAAAAAAAAGGGGACCAGGGGTTTGTGGAGATTTGGATCGAGACTTACCACCGAAAGAGAGCCGATACCGAAAAGTAGCTGTATATTTAAGTCGTAGGTATATCCGAGCCGAACGATTTCAAAATAAAATAATAATAAAAGAGTAAAAGAAAAAGAAATAGCCAAACTTGGCGCGGTCGGGCGACTAAGCAGCCTCCGGAATCACGCTGTCGACGTCGACGAACTAGTGAGGCGCGGCGGGTTTGCTCGCCGGGACTCGAAGCTCGGCGCGACGTATGACTAGCGGGACGCACGGTTTCGCTCGCTCTCAACGCGCAGCAAGTAGTTGATCGAAAAAATTTGTGGGTATAAAAAAAAAAACCTCCTGAAATGATCGAAGGAACGCCTTAGAATAAAGTACATTATTATGCAATCCTTCCAGGAATCTAATTCGATTTTATTTCAGGTGTAAGGAATAATTAATAAATAAATGTGGGTATCGGGCAAAGATTAGAATATAAACACGGAACTAATATAAGCGGATAGTTAGGTAAATTATACTTGAATGCATAATTGAATCGATGGCGTCGAAAACAAAATTAATAAGCTAAATACGGTGGACGCCATCGTCAATAAAAAAAATTAAAATGGGAAAAATAAAATTAAAATATAAAATATCCTTATCAAAATAAACCATCGCTTGTAGTTCTAATAGGAAACACAAAAATCTATGCCAGACAAGCAAACAAGTACTATTGAGACGGCACGCGTCTACCAAGTTATAACATTTAAAAATAAAAAAAATTGGGAAAGCAATTATAACGAACAAAACACTTACCAATTATCACAATTGGAGGTTCACACAATATAACAATAAACAGTAGTACTGTTATCGATAAAATGACTCGATTAATTTTGAAATAATATGAAATTTCGAAGGTGGCTCAACAACAACAGCTAACTTCTAATGTGCACTCTTCAGGTGGGTTGCCGACGGAAAAGGGCTTCCCGCCTTTCCGCAGGCCCTTTTATGACCTCGGTCTTCGAGAAATTTCCAAAAGAAACCGCGCTATCGCTACTTGTCAAAATTAACACAGTCACAGAACAACGACGTAACGACATTCCAGAACATTCTCTCTGAACAATTGAATCTACGGCAGAGCACTATGAATGAATGTCACGCGCAAGCGCACAGATCAGTTTATGTGACTATACTTAAATTCGACTATCGGCTGTGCTACCGGTGCAAAAGAAAACAATGGACTATGTAAAAAATATATGTAACAACTATTTAATTAAAATATTAAACTTAGTTTTAAAAACGAAATAACAGCACGAAACTCATAAAATAGTTTACCGATTTTAAAAATTCTTTCATCTATAAAAAGCTACCTTATTTGCTAGTAACATAGGCATTTTTTTTCTGTCAATTATATACAAAAACGTTCCTCGTTTAACGCTCTTTCCACGAGTGAAAACCGCATGAAAATCCGTTCAGTAATTTTTGAGATAATCGCAAACATACATACAGACATACAGACGTGGCGTGGGACTTTGTTTCATAATAAGGATTTGAGTTAAGAATTGAAACGCCACAATCAACATTAAAACCAATAAACGTCTCCGGGGGCAATTATAATTTAAAATGAAAAAGTAACATTTTCCTCAATATTAATTAGCAGTTGGTACTCGTAGTTCGGACATACGCACTCGAGACTTCCTAGCAACAATGAAAATGCTGTCATAATGACGTGTAGTGACATAAGGCATTACCTAGGGCACAATTTATTCCCATTTATGTGCTTATTGTCTTGAAATTAATAAAAACGTAAGCGTCACCAAACGCTTCAGTTTTTCCTGTATCGTAAAACTTATAGTATAAATCAATTTGCCTACTTACTTACACTAATATTCCAAAAGGAAAGATTTGTATTTATGTATGTTTGTATTGAATAAACTCAAAAAATACTGGACCGATTTTAAAATTTCTTTCACTTATAGAAAGCTATATTATCATTACATTACATACTCGTACATTACGTAACATAGGCTATATTTTATAAAGAAATACGGGCGAAGTCGAGTGCTACAGCCAGGGCAATCGCGCCCCTGGCTTTGCACGGTTTTTTTCTGCAAATTATATACCTATAAAACCTTCCTCGTTCTTTCTCTTTCCATTAGTGAAAACCGCATAAAAAAATCCTTTTAACAATAGAATGAACAAGCTACTTATAATTGAAATTATAAACTAAACCCCGACTTTCTATTGAGCCCAAACACGAAGTTGCTGAAGATGAAGAGGTGGTTATCTCGCAGACTACTTGATGCTGAACCATCAAGTCAAGGTTACCATGCCATGGAAATACCACCGAATCACCGCGTCGGACGTCGGGGGTTAAAAACGAAGTAGTATACTATTCTATTTAAAAATTTAGTGCATAAACATCTTACATAAAGTTGGACACCTGTAATTATGAAAATGAAGCTGACAACCCTAAATAGCTGCATATAATGATACGGGACACCTACTGTAATTATGAAAATGAAGCTGACAACCCTAAATAGCTGCATATAATGATACGGGACACATACTGTAATTATGAAAATGAAGCTGACAACCCTAAATAGCTGCATATAATGATACTCACTCTAGCGTATCTTGGGCGCGGATCGATCGTTGCAGTGCTTGTTGCGGCGTAGGGTTGCCCCGCGTTTGATTTGTTCCATCAGTGAGGTGTGGCACACGCGTGGGTCCGGCTGAAACAGAGCGCGTAGCTTCATCTCATAGTACGGAAGTAGCAGTACGTGAGTAATTGTTTCGTTACCCATACACGTAACTACATACTTGCGCAAGTATAGACTTGCACTTGTATATACTTTCGCAAGTATAGACTTGCAAGCTGTCAGTCGTAAGACTGCTCGTCAGAAGTTAAAGCTAGGCTATAATTATGTTAATGTCTTAACAAACTATTAACTATTATACATACTAATTACCTCTTTTGAATAATGCCTTCTTTTTTGTATTTCAGTTTCTTTTATGTCTATTCGGTTATTTTGTAGCAAATATTAAACAAACTATTGCCAAAGCGTATCCATCGCATAGCATACTTGGACGCTCACTTTCGTAGAAATGGTTCGAGTATACTTGTTGGTCACTTGGGAATGACATTTTTGAATACATACATACATAAGGAATGATGAAAAGAATGTGTGTATACCTGAGCGTGTGCATTGATCATTTCGCGCACGGACTTGGCGCGAGTCGTGTCAAGATGTAGGCGCTGTTGTTGAATCGTCGCCGATAGTTTGTCGAGGAAAGCCGGTTTCACAGACGCCGACATCGTGCCTGCAATCATCAAATATACGTTTACATCTATACTAATACTAGCTGTGTTCGTTTTCGTTCTTTTTTTGAAAATCCCTCGGAAACCTAACATTTTTTCAGGACAAAATGTTAATCCAGTTAATAAACTATCTGTGTTCCAAATTTCATCTAAATCCGCTCAGCCGTTTCTGCGCGATTGAGTAACAAACATCCAAACATACATTTTTAATATTAGTACGATTATAAAGAGAAAAAATTTGTATTTTTGTTTATAATGAATAAACTCAAAAACTACTGTACCGATTTTAAAAATTCTTTCACCTATAGAAAGCTACATTATCAACGAGTAACATGGTTGTAATAATGTCAAGTTTTATAATAATTTTTATATTTTTGTATGATAACTAAGTGCGATAGTTCATAAGCGAAATAACGTGTAGTTTTACTTTAAAGGCTGAACATGTAGTTAAGTATTAAAATAAAACCACGAAAAGAGGTGGTACCTTACCTTTAGGCTTTGGCGGTGGATCGGCCGCAGTGATCGTTGATATGGCGCGACGAGTAGTCCTGGGGGACAGTTGCGGAGCCAACTTGGCGCTGAGACTTGCTATTAGTCCACCTTCTGAAATGTTGCACATACATTTTGTAACGAATGGAGAGTGATTGCAGTAATATTTATCTATATACTTATATAATAATAAATTTATAAAGTGAAAACTTCTGTAGGCGGGCCTAGGTAATTGTTTGTATGGAAAATTTGGTGGAGGGTAAAAAAAATAAGTAAAGAATTAATAATTAAATCGTTTTTATAATTGTTACAAAAAAAAATTAAGATACATTTTTTTTTTAAATGTTTTCATGTTCTTAACTGTTTATGTGCATTGTTCCACTTGTCAGAAAACATAAACAATATACTATGACGTACATTGTTTACAAGTGAGATAAGTAAAAAAAAGTTAAGAACAATTGGAAAAGTGTTTAAAAAAATAATACACTTAAGTATGATCTTACTTCATTTTACTGAATTAAAAAATATTCTACAACTAGTAAGTAGTTCAAATAAATTGTTATTCATTCATTAATATTAATCGAAAAAAGTGTATCTTACATAATGCTATATCAAAAAATTGCAAAAGAAAATAGCGTCGATCGTGGCTATCCAAAAGTCACAAAGGCGTCAATGACGCCACGTCACTGTCGCAGCGACGATGACGCCATTGACGCTTGCTTCGAAATGCTACTTTAAAACTGGCTTCACTATGTTGTCCACAAAATTCTGTTTATAAGTCTTCTTTGGTCTGGGATCCACCGATAGTAAATCTGTCGGGTTGCAGGAAGGAAATGTAAACTGGGGTCCTCATTGCACACATTGTAAAAAGATTTTACCTATAATATTGACGTAGAAGGTATTTCTGTGGAAACAAAGACTATGTAACAAACAAATGTTTACGGTAAAATAGTTGGTAAATAATGCACGCAAAATAGACATGTTCATATTTCATTAATTAGTCATTCGATCTGAGCGTTTTAGTACGTATGAACTTTATTTTACCTACGCATACAAAATTCCGACACTTCGATTTAAATTCGCATGGAAGTTTTTATATGGCCCAAGATTCAAAACTGTGGTTAATTTTTTTTTTAAATTGTTTTTATTCAAAATGTGTTGAATCGAGTAATGTTCAAAATATTTATTTTGAACGTGTGCGTATCTGTTGAGCTGCATAGACAGCCAATTTAGAGCTATTGGGTGATAAAGGTAAATAAAAATAAGACTAACTTCCCTTATTTTGTAATGATTCTTACATACGTTTTGTAAAATATTATAATATTACACTGACAGACACTTCCAGTGGGCCAGAACTTCTTCCAGACGTTTTATAGACACCCTTCCATTCTGCAGCATATCGCCGGGGTCACGTGTGCACGGCTATTGCAATGACGACGCGATGACGACGCAATGACGACGCAATGACGACGCAATGACAACGTAATGACGTAAGAAACCAATGGAATGACCTACCGGTCGCGTTTGTCAACTCGTACCAACACATGCCAACACTCGTATAGCGTTGTACTAAAGAAGCTTTTGGGAAAATAAATAGTACTTATATCTCTCAACATCACGCTATATGTTTAGACAAAGAAGGGAATACACATGTAACTAGTTTCGGATATCTTCTTTGAGTGGAAGGTGTTATTGTAATGGATAAATCAAATTGTGAAGTGCGTTGTATGTACTGTGCAGTCTGTCTATTTTATTTATATCATGTGTATGTTTTATTATTATGTGTTTCTATATTATGTCATTAGCTGTAGCACGCGACTTCGTCCGTGTAACTTTTTAAAATGTTACTCGCTGATAATGTAGCTTCTGTGTATATTCATTACAATAGAAATATTTTCTCTTTATAATGTTAGTATAGATAATAAATAGGCAAAGACGAAATAGTTAAGTATCATTTTCTATTCTATTTGTGAAACGATTTTCTTTAGTAGGTAGCTAATGAGATTAGATCAATAAAAATTTTTTGGAAAAGTTAGTACTTTATTATGGACGCATTTCGACCACCGGGCGAACACAGTCTATGTTATATGTAAAGTAACATATTTTTTTAATTCCATAAAATATAATACGTATTTGTACTGAATACCTAATGTATTTAACTTTTTCTAACTTCTTTCTTTCTAACTAACTTTTTTTTAACCTATTTTATTTATTGGTATATAAGTATAGATGAATATATTACTGTTCTTGTGTGTGTATAACCTGGAGTGTTAGTCGCAAGCCTAGATTTATTTGACTCCAAATGGAAACCAATTTAAAGAGAAACTAAAGTCACGGGTGATTAAACCCTTGCGGGACTTCACTCTGTTTGGGACTATTTACAATCCGTCAGTGAGCATGACTCACACTATTTAGGTCATTTACCGAGTCAAATAAGAGGGAAAACAGAATCTCAGGACTGTCCCTGAAATTGTCAGCTCCGAACGACATGATATTAGACGCGGGGTTCCGTTTTCGTATAATCCATATTAATGTTATAAATGTGAAAGTAACTCCGTGTGTCTATCTGTTCCGCCTTAACTGTTCAACCAATCATCATGAAACAGAAAGGGACATAGGGTATACCTTTCACCCAGAAAAAAATACTGGTTTCGAGGGATCATCCAAAAATAAAAAAGTTCAAGAAGTTTTCACTTCAATAAGAGACTTCTTATTCACTCACCGAAACACAACAGCACATATGCTGTTATTCCAGTGTAGTCTTGTTGTAGTGGTCTTAAGGTGCTTCTCCACATGCTCTCGATCGGCCTCGATCGGGACGGCCATTTGGCCATGGCAATTTTGATGTAGGTATCGATACCATTTTGGTATTATAAAATATAAAACGTGCACGATTGATTAGATGTAGAAGCGACGCACGATCGCCATTGTCGATCGATGAACGTGTCGATCGAGGCGAATCGAGCATGTGGAGAAGCCCCTTTAGTATACTCACGTTCGTGCCTGTCGGCGCTGTGTGACCTGGCGGCGATGTTCCTGCGCAGCGCCAGTGGACTGAGAGCGGCCGCTGGCTGCGCGTATATGCTGTTGCTGTACTTCTTCTCCTGCTGCAGCTTGTAGCCTGCATCGCGACAAACATACATCAAATACGCTCCCTCAATAGAATACAACCGTAACTTAACTATAGGAATAGAGATCTTTGTATGCTTCATCAACTCAAGAATTTCAACCTATCATGAAGTTAACTAGCTCATACAATACAATGTCGCTTTCCGCGTCTGTCTGTTTTTCCGCTAACTACTTTTAAAGAACCTAACGGATTTTAATAATTTTTTAACTAATGGAAAGAGGGATAAACACGGAAAATTTGTGAATATATATTAAGAAAATTGATTCCCGGGTCGCTGGTAGTATAATAAAAAAAATGTACTTTGTTATTTAATGGAAAATATTCATTGTTTTGTTTTATATGTTTCATTGAACAAAATTGTAGGCATCAAAAAATATTTCAAATATTTTTCAATTAGACTCACCGGTTTGTCCGTAATGAGAGTCGTTTGTAATTTTGGGCCCGAAACTACTGAATGTGTTCGCTTCGCCATAACTAGGCGTCGACGGACTCGACCCGTGCGGTGATCCCCTTTCGTAGATTCCGTTCCCCTCCCTGAACAGATCCGAATTTGAACTGTTCAGACTGTTCTTCCTTCCGTAGATCGCGTTTTGCTCCACATAAGCCATTATCCGGTGACCCGTCTGTCCGTAGATCGGGTTCAGGTTGCCGGTGCTGTTTAGACTGGTGTTCGACGAGAAGTTGCTCTTCGCCTGTTGGAACGTGGTCATCTGTGCGGGACTCTGCTGGTTGAAGTTCGCGTTTACGTTCGTGTTTGAGTTTTGGTTTTGCAATTGCTGCAAACTGCGACGGACTAGTCCCGGAGAGGCCGGCATGTGTTTCAATTCGGTCAGCTGTTTTACAGTTTCGGCCACGTTTATTGTCGATTGAGCTGTTAGAAAAAAAATATGAGAGAAGTTGAAAATCTGAGCAAGCAAAGATGTGCTATAGAGAAGCATTAAGCGTAATGTGCTGTGTAATAGTGATGGATGCAGCATAGCAGCTATTTTTTTTTAATGAAAGATATCCATGAGCATATTTTAATAGGCAACACAATTTTGTCGTTGATTTTGTAATATTTTGTAATTTTTAGACGTCAGATTCACATACAATCACATCTCACAAATTTAACTTTACTTTATTTTCTTATTTTTTTTCCAACTAATGCTATTAATTGTTTTGTACATACAATTATAATGTACATAGTATATAAACTTTGATACAATCGTTTACTTCCCCGATAGGACAGGCAGAGCCTAGTGTGGGGGACAGAAATGTGCTAGAACTAAAATTCATTATTCTGAATAAATTTCTTTATTTTTATTCTTTAAACAGATTGGGTGAAGGATCTCTCTTCGGATCCAATTGCTAAATAAGGTGAAGTTTTGATGAATGAATGAATGAATGAATGAATGAATGAAGTTGTATAGACTCACCGGCATTGGCCTCGTGATCTGGTTGCAATAGGAAAGCCGGCGGCGGTGGAAGATTGTCAGCGTCGGTCGACCCCGAACTTGGGTTTTGCGCATTGCTCTAAAATTATCAACATTTATTGTAATTAATCAATTATTGTAATAAGTTTATCAAAGGATTTTACTATTCGAATTTAACTTGACTTGTTTTACTTTCATGAGTCCCAAAATCGGTTAATGCGCCAATTTGACACGTGATATCGCCAGAGCCCATCATGATTTGCCTTAATTATAGCGGGGATAAATGCCTATGTTACCTGTCCGTATTGCGGTTGTCGAGGCCTCGAGATAGAAGACGAACGTCGCACAGGCGGCGGAGGTTTCCCCAAGGAACTGGACGAACCGCGTCTGGACCAAACTGTTGCTGTGTCGTAGGAAATGTTATTAAAATTTGTGAAAATCGACTTCCACCTATTGTAAAAGCTATAAATAAACATTATAAACTATCCAACGACTTTCTATTGACTTCTATTGAGCTATATCTATAAGTTGCGTCGGGTGTCCCGCAGACTACTTGATGATGCAGCATCGGATCAAGGTTACCATGTCATGAAATAAGTAAGAGTACATATACCAAATTTCACATCAATCGAACATATGGAAGTTAGTGAAATCTCTTTGTCAACTAAAAAATGGTCTGATGGTATTCAAACGCCTGGCTGGACAGATCTTTATATATGATTTTATGGCTAAGAACAATCCCAATCACGCTGTATTCCAGCTTTTTTTTAAACCCCCAATTAAATTTTAATGCTGTCTAAACAAGTCTAGGAGTTAAATTTCGAATCAGTAGCTCGACAAAAGTTCGGAGTAGGTTTAGCAGATTGAACATATCTTACAAGGAGATTCCATTTATTTCGGTACTACGTAGTCCTAATTCACATTGTGAGACTTTTTAATCGTTAAACAATTAGGTCATTGTAAATAATCATATCATAATGATGACCTTACTCGATATGTCCATGGATTCAGATATTGCAAGGAATTAATATTTCTTATTGCTTCTCTCAAAAACTGTTTGTTAGAATCAAAATGTCTAACAAACCAAAATTTATAACACGAATGTAAGATAAATAGTTTCGGAACATTTTTTACAAACAAAATTACTTGGAATCGGTAGTAAGTACACCTTTTTTTTTTTGAAAAGCCTTTGACACATTTAGTGTTCATCATACACAAAATAACGAAATCAAACATGCATAATATGCTACAGTGAATCGCAAACAATACTTAAAGTATTAACAAGTTTCGGGGTAGCACAGGGAACCATATTTGGTCCAATACATCACCTGTCATAGAGACCGGTCTTCGCTTTGGAACTGCTGGCTTCTTGCCTATAGTGGCAAACGCCGGCGTCTCACTTGACTCATTCGCCTCGTCGAGAGACCTCACCGCCTCCTCCAGACTCCCCAGGGAGATTGAAAAGCTCTCGCGAGCGGCGGCAATTGATGCATCGCTTTCACGACGTAGTGTCACTATCTCGGATTCGACTAGTTTCAAAAATGCATGCAAAGCGTACAACAAAATTAGTAAAAAAAAAATAAACAAAAAAGAAAATAAAGTATCCTGGATGTGTTATAAAATTAATTTCTTTAGAGATGCTTTTTAAACATGATAGTATTTATGAGAATTCCGAATTCTTCCTCTAGCTTTAATGAATTACTTATCTATATAAATTATTTATAGATATACATTTAAATATGTTAAGACAGAAAGAAAGAAAGAAAGAAAGAAAGAAAGAAAGAAAGAAAGAAAGAAAGAAAGAAAGAAAGAAAGAAAGAAGTCAATAATTTTCAAATAAAGTCTATTATGTACTGTAATTTTATATAAGTTTTAATTTTACTCTAATAAGTCAAATTAAGCGACGAAAATAACGCTTTTCTGCTAAGTCCTCGCCTTAATATTCGTTGAAGTCCGAGAAAGGTTCTTATGAAGAAAAAAATACAAAGTTATTAAGTGTATGTACAAATTGGAAAAAACTAAAATAAAAAAGCATCAATGCATACACTGTCATGCATCCACTACACACTCAAAAAAGAAAACTATAGTGGATTTCCACTTACCGTCGGGGTGTTGCAATTGGTGCTGATGAGCGTGCTCCTCGGCAGCAAAAGCACCTTGACTGCCGTAACCACTGGACGATTCTAAAGAGGATTCACTGGCACTGCTTTCGGAACACACCTGAAACAATATTTTAAAAAACCTGTCATTCGTAGGATTGCATGTCAGAAGTCCCTTAAAAAATTCGAAAGATTATTAGCATGTGTTTGTACAGTCCGGGAAAGAAAAGATTCGTCACATTTAAGTCGACATTTGCTTCCAAATTTTTATTTCAGAGTTGTCTGCTTAGTGCTTCAGTTTCAAAAGGTACTAAGAGTCTACGATTTTAATAATGGAATAAATTTGAAAACTGACGAAGGTTTTCGTAACACGACTTTACTATTTTAAAATCTTGATTAAATGGGCCATTTTTTAAATAAGTTGCCAAGGTATGTTAAAGTTGGCTGAAAAAGACTTTTTAACTATGTACTCAATTAAACCTTTTTTTTATACAACAGAACTACACAACACCCTAAAATGTCGTCCTGGGTGTCGATTTTCCCCATTTTTAAATATATCTTTGTTATTTCTTAACCAAGTGACTTGGTTTTTTTTTTGCTATTTATTCCAAAGCTGGTATAATCTAGCATTCTAGCCTATATATAAAGCTGAAGAGTTTGTTTGTTTGGTTGAACGCGTTAAACTCAGGAACTATTTGGAAAAATTCTTGTTGTGTTGAGTAGTCCATTTATCGAGGAGCCTTTAGGCTATATAACATCACGCTTTTATATATTAACGCTTTTAATATTTATTTTCATCCCATCAGATGGCGCAAATGGCAACTAATTTTTTAAATTTGTTATCGTATAATAATTACTCATCGTATAATAATTACTCATATTCAACGCGAACGAAGTCGCGGGCACCAGCATGTATTTATATAAAAGTGTGACGGTCACGCGAGTTCAGCGCTTTTTCCCCAAACAAAAGTGGCCAATGCGCCTAAAGAATTTTTCAATTCAAAAATAATCCACGCGGGCGAAGCCGCGGACACCAGCTAACTAAAAAAAGATACAAGGACTGGCAAAAGTATAATGTCAGGCATCAAAAAATATTTCAATCAATCCATTCTATTTTCAGCATCAGTGATGGAATGATTTCACGTACAACTACTTATTCTGAAATTCTTATCTTGGTTGTAATAATAATTTCCTTAACACTACTAACGTGAGGTAAATTCCGTTGTATTTTTATTGCAGTGTTGAGAATACAATTATTCATAAACCGTTGCGCATAAACTCAACATACCTATTATAAATTGCGTTTAGAACATTTTCTTTTGGATTTTTTTAATTATAATACTACGGATCCCTCTTTGTGACTGCAAATCTAAATTTGAAAATTAAACAAGTTTTAACATAATAAAGACAGTGTTGTCAATGATTAATTTTGATACAATCGAACAATGGATTTCTGTTTATACTGAACGAACTCAAGCATACATAAACATATGCCGCTCTCGTATCTTGATACTTGTAATTTTATTAATGATTTTTTTCTTTCAGGAACTATTTGAACCTATACAATATATTTAAATAATATAAATTAAATTATCTTTGCCAACTTGATATAAGAACGAATAATGTCACCGTGTTATGCTAATGTTTCATCTATACAATTTGTACACGCTTTACCTACTTACATTACCGAGTTCAAAAAAACGACAAATGTAGGTACCGAACTACAGTCCGTACAATGACTCGGGCGCAGATAGTCTTTAGTAAAGGACAAATTACAAAAACTTCGCTATCTGCAACTGTTTCTCGCCTTTGGTAAGGACTAATGACTTTAAATTGATTCTTAATCTTCTTTTAATTAACTTTTCACAGATCCTTTTTAATTATTTAATTGGATTTTAAATAATGTTGATGCGGTTTTGATTATTATTAAGAAATTCGAAGGTTTTAATTAAAAAAACCTAGTTT
This sequence comes from Synanthedon myopaeformis, assembly GCA_944738685.1. NCBI lineage: Eukaryota > Metazoa > Arthropoda > Insecta > Lepidoptera > Sesiidae > Synanthedon > Synanthedon myopaeformis. The sequence goes on along the minus strand of OX122938.1, from coordinate 1,727,550 downwards.
ATATCTTATAATCGTGTTCCCAAAAAAGGATATTTTCAGAAAGAAACGTGAGTCGTTTTCAATATCAAAATAACAAAAAAAAAACACTATTTATGATGCACAACTTCATCTTTATTAAAACCATTCATACTAAAAATGCACAGCAGTCAACAGTTCTGTATTTTCTATGAACACTTATGTTTAATAGTATCAAAACTGTTAAGTTTAGTATATATGCAATGATTGAATGGAGCTCGACAATGAACAGTAAAACAGTGAAAAACATTCCCTCAGTTAAGCAGCAAAGTCAGTACTGAAAACACGATTGTGGACACGCTTTTTAAGTGCAAAATGTTAACGACGCTAAAATTCTTACTTATTCATATCTTGTGAGTATATTTTCTCATGTATTACTTTTCTCTTCGCAATGTAATTTTTAAAGGCTGGACATTGGCAAGTGTTTCTAGAAAACGTGGATCTCACTCTCACAATTACATAAGACGCATCTTCTTAGACTCGTTTTTTTTTTTTTTTTTTTTTTTTTTATATTTTCTATTTGTCAAAATCGATAAATACAATTGATTAGAATCAAAAATTAGAATGAAATGTCTTTGGACTTGACAGAACTAAATCCTTCTTACATTTCTCAGAGATTGCAATAAGTTATAGAAAGTATAGAAGATTATAATTTCCTCTGCATGTAGTAATGTCGTTCTTAGTATAAACAGTATAAAACATTATAAATAGTAATATATATTTAGTTTTATAGCCGATACAAATGTATTAGCTTCAGGTTGATTTTATTACTTATTTTCATTAATAAAATTTAATATATTTTGCATTACAGAATTTCTGCAAACATAAACGCAACTGTGCAACGGTAAGATACTTTATTACTTAAAATATTTCGAAAACTAGACCGCAAATTCATTTTAATTTTTCACACTGAGATTCAATAAATAACAATTCCATAACCTTTGCTTAAAATTTATTATTCTTGAAGCCATTTAAGCTTGAAACCGAAATCGACAGGCCATGCTGCTATTTGCGGTCATAAACCTACATGATGTCATAGCAAATATACACAGACACTGCAATTGTGTTGTGATGTACTCATAATTGTTGACAGCCTATTTGTTTCCCGTTGCAAAAGATCGCCGTAAAATGAAAGCACGTGTATTGTTGTTACAATACTAAGTACATACCTAAGGGATATCAAAGCCTATTACCCTATCTCCAATCCCTGCTACCCCTTGCTTACCCTTGTATTTGCTGGTAACGCATTTGTATCCCAATTATGTTGTGTGCGTAGATGAATGCTATGAAATGAAATTTGCAATAAATGATTGAATTGAAATGAAATGTCCGAATTCCTTATAATGGCGAACAAAAACATCCAAGCAGATAAACAGTGAAGTGGTTAGGGATTAAATGGAAACTTAGTGGAAAGACGATTTTAAATTTCAGATCCGAAAAACTGCTAGACGACGCGAAAGCCGCTTATAAATCCGATGAAAATGTCGATTTGACTACACCCATAACATTGGAGAAGATCAAAGCCAAGCTAAATGACAGTGGTATATTCAATTGGCAAGACCCTAACTTGACTGAGAGAGAGAAGAAAGAAATGAATAAGTTATTTGAAGCAGTGGAAATTATGGTGAGATTACCCCATGTTACCTAAGGTCGTATTTATAAATATTATTAGGTTATTAGGATAATAATGATATTATAACCTATATTTCCAGATGACCGCCCGCAACCGTCAGCCCTATAATGTGCAGCACATGTTCTCATCGCTACGTTTGGTCGAGCGAGTCGTCAAAAAGCAACTCAAGGAGCATCACCTCTCCGAATCCTTGGCCAACAAATTCAATTGGGACAAAATGTATGTAATTTTAGTATTGTTAACTAAAAAAGTCACTAAATATTATTATCATCGTTTCGTACACATACACGCAATATGCATGTGTTTCTTTCCTTTCTTTTTTTTTCTGTTTTTATAGTTATTTTTTAACTACATTACAACAGTTTTATATAAAAGTATGTGTAATTCGCTGTAGGTTTTAGAAACTATTTAATTATGTTGATCATAAAAAAAATTAAAAAAGCAATTTATCGACTTTTGTTTTTTAACAAAAATGACGGTCCACCTGATGGTACGTAGTTGGCTAGCGTCGCTTAGAGTCGCTAGCGCAAGAAACTCTATATATATATATTGGTTGCAAATGCGCTGCCTTCTTTGTTAAGATAAATGATCTCTCATAAGAAGGGACTTTGGCATCTCTTACTCGCTCACTTACTTACTGCCACCACAGAGGCTGTCCATTTCATTAGTGTGTAACGCAGTGTGCACTGCGACTACAATTTGATCGATTTTTTACGTAAAAAAATTTTAATTGTTTTTTTTTTTTTTCAGATCGATTCGACCTAGCAAATTAATTCAAGAGAAGCCATTATATTACTTAGATAAGGAGACTGACATGAGAATTTTCAATACACATTGATTAAAATTATAATTTTTAGTAAGTGCAACAAAACGACTTTTTTTTAATAAACAATTTAATAAACTTAACTTTTTTTTCTTTTTCAATAAACTTGCATTTGGTCCACAACTTCTTATGTACGATTTATTTCCTTTCTGACGACTAGACTAGGCTAAACTAAAAATAAATAAATCATAATACTACAGACCAAACAATAACTGCTCTTATTATTGCTAATCATAATCAAAAATCAAGTGTGACAACTAAAAGAAAAAAATCTTGGGTTTCTCTGTTCTATATAGAACTTACTTGCAGCTAAAGATATTTTTTATTTATATTGCATTTGAGGTATGTATTTATGTATGTATGTATATGCCTAAAATTAAAAGAAATCGAAAAAGATTTAGAATTTCAATAAATGAAAAATAGAAACTATAGACTGGAAGGTAAGCTATCAATAACTTACAAAAATTCTGATTACTTTGAAACTTAAGAAAAATTTGCTTATCTAATCTTAAATCCTGGATTCCTAATCCCTGGATCTTACCAATGTTACTAAGTGTCTTACTATCTTGCTAAGTACTTATCTTATTAAGTACTAGATTAGGAATAGCGAAGAAAATCTGGAATTGTAAAACTAGGTGCTGCACGCGACTTCGCCCGCGTGACTTTATAAAATATAGCCTAGTAGATGTTACTCACTGATGATGTAACTTTCCATGAAAGAATTTTTAAAATCTTAGAAGTAGTTTTTGAGTTTATTCTTTACAAACATACAAATCTTCTGTGTTTAAATATTAGTAAAAATAGATAACTTCTTTAAATCCTAAAAGAATAAACAGTTTTCTCTCTTACAGCAATGGAAATTAGAAATACACTGGATCGCAAAGAAAATTTTCAATATCTTCAAAAGTACCTGACCTAGCTATAAATGAAATAAAGACTAAATTAAAGAATATTTTAATGTGCTCAAATAAAAATAAAATTTATTTAGTTTAGCTTTAATTTAGTCTTTATTTCATAAAGCTAAAAAAAAGGTCAAGTGTGAAAAACTTTTGAAGATATTTTTAAGATTTTCTAATCGAACCTTTTTCTTTGCGGTCCAGTTTATGTTAGTCAATTATATTACAAAATGTGAGAAACCTTGAGCCAGTGTAGAAAAAATGAAATAATGAAATAAATTACCTTCTCTTGGTGGGGATGTTCGGCGTGTTGGTTGTGCTGCTGCGCACGAGACGCCGCTAGGGTTGCCAGTTCAGTCATATTCACGTACACCGCTTGAGGAATTTCTGTAACGTCACCATTATTTTTAACCAGCCCCTAATTTTTATTATAATCGGCAATTACAAAATTTCGTCTTGATTTTTAGTGATATACTCCTAAAACTCTAATGAGTTTGTGTTTACACCATTGTTAAACTAAACGTAACATTATGCTGTATAAATAAATAAATGAAAAATTTTTTTTTTAAATTTTGTACATATTTCGTAAAAAATAATACGTTTATAATATATATTCGCATATAATCTTGAAATCTGAGTATTAACAAATATCCCAATTAGTTTAAGACTTCATACAATTTTGTCGGAACAATTCTGTTCCTTTGTTTCAAGAGAATAAGTAAATACAATTTCTTCAACCTTAAGACTAAAGGAAGTATTTTACCTTTAGTGAGATGTGGCGGCAAAGAAGACGGTTTGATGGACTTGATTTCTTGGTGTCCTGTGTTCGCGTTGTTTGTCTTGGCCGGAACTGATGGACGCTCCAGGGACGAGCATCGCTGTTCAGATACAACAACCATTCACTATTTGTCTTTACTATTTCGGCCAGATTGTGACAATCCACGATATTGTCTCAAAAAGAAACGTGAATCGATAATTTTCCAAAAGGACCGGTCAGAAGCAGCCTGGATCCACTGTTGACCCTTGACCCTTATCAGGTGGATGTCCAAGCTACGCTTGCCAGTACTATGTCTTCTGCCCACTGCCACAAAAACCTACTGATCCGCTAGCTTATGTCGGTAACTTTCGTACATCTACGGATTTCCTCTTTGCTGATTCGCTCTCTTGTTGTAACCCGGAGCATATCCCTCTCCATAGCTCGATGAACGACGTTGAGCTTTCTTACGAGGCCCATAGTTAGGGAACACGTTTCAGTACCATTACAATTTTATCGTATCGCAATACTGGCAACCAATTGATAAAACTAAGCCATTTAAGAATTTTTTTAAAGAAAAGTGGACCTTATTTGAAAGCGGACTTTTAGTTGAAATTCTAATTTAAAATTAACAATCGCGGTAAGAGTTTTGCTTGCACTATATCAAAATTTAATTTCAAACGTCTGTCATAATTTCCTGCTTTAGTGCTTTAGTTTCAAGAGGTACTAAGAGTCTACAACTTGATAAATGTGTGAATTTGAAAACTGACGAAGGTTTCAACCACATTCATACCCAAATTTCATACCAGCTATGAAAAGAGAGACCACCCTTTTTGGTTTCGTTAGAATACTTACTGTTGGTAAAGGAGGTCTGGCGTAAATGCCGTTATCGCGCGTTGGAGTCGACGATGCGCTGTCCACTTCGAACGTGTGGACACTTAGCGCTGGACGAGGGTGACCACGCTCGTACCCTGACCGAGGACATATTAATCATATGAAAACAAGTTCCCTTAGGTGACTTTAGCAATGGCGAAGACAGAGTAGAAAAGGCTTAAGTAATTACCAGCAGATATAGTATGCGGCCTTCCGCCCATTATGGCTGATGCGGCCCTTTCGAACTGAGCGGTGTCCTTCAGATCGGGCCATGTCGCTGAAGCTGCAAAAATCACCACTAATATAACTCAATGAACCTTCAACTTCAAAGCTTTTAGTATGGCTCATATTGGCTCAACAATATAAACATTGTGTTAGTTCATAGTGATCTTCTGTAAGGCGGTGGTTACTACCGCCAGACGGCTTGCCCAATTTATGACTGCGAAACGCAGTATTCCCTACCATTACTAAAAAATATGCCGTTTAACAAAAAAAGTAAACGAGCCTTACTTATTGGTAATAAGTCATGGCCTTTCTAGGTTCTAATGTTTTTATAGATTTTGACAATTTAAAACTCCTGTTCTAACTCCTCACGAATAGTTGCTGTTGAAACATTAATATTCTTGTTTTATTTCGAATAAAATTCTCCCAATTTTTTTTGTTGGCAACTTTACCGATTTTTAATATTTCACTCATGCAACACTGCGAGCGCTCATTGGTCAAATCAAATATCTATACATAAATTCTATACATCCCGGCTTTTTGCAACACGTTTCCGTTGCATTTGCCCGATTTCACTCACACGAAACCGAGCGGTAAGATGTTACACATCAAAAAATATAAAAATATATACTTACCGGCATTTCCCATGTCTCCGCTGAGGGGATCCGAGCGGTCATCGTCCAAGGCGCTCTTCGCTGGAGTCACACATTCGCTGCTCACACTCTGCTCATCAGAGCCCTGTTTATCACACAAATGTTCACCCTTATTTATGTGCTATTATCTAACTCGTATTATTTTCTGTAGAAACTAAAATTAATTGTTATTAAAAACAACAAAGAAAAATAGGGCAGTAGGTGAGACCATAATTTTAAATAAAGCGTTTGAAATAAATATTAAAAAAAATAACAATAATAAAAAAGAAACAAATAAAAATTGGAAAATTCCCACGATTACACTCTTCATTCAATTTTATGAAAATATTTGAAAGAGTGATATAATGACAGATTATCGTCCACCATTTTCTGAGTCGAACACTTTCAATCAAAGTGTTGATTTAATAAAATATACAGTTATCATTTAAGAATAATGTACAGTCGAGGTACGAAAACCTTCTGAAATTTTGCATTGACTGACTTTAAGGTGACGAACGTTTTCTTACCCCGATTGTATTATTGAAAAGAAACCTAGTTTTACAAACATGAATTAATTTAACATTTCACAAAAATAATTGCAAGTGATTCAAACGCGGTACGTAGAGTCCGTATTATGGAGGGTAGAGGTAAGGATCTTCTATCTATCTATCTTTGTCTAATCTACTCGACAATTATACACTAGCGACATCTTAATTTACTGGTATTCTGGGACCACTTTTTAATACATAGAGTCGAGCCTCCTTACCTCTACCCTCCGTACTCTTGAGTCTTGAACTTCAGAGGTCAATAGTTGTTTGATACGAACTGTAAACGGTGAACGATAACAAAAAAAAAAAAAAAATAACAAAACAAAAATTACATGGTCAACGTAGAGCGAACGTCTCAGCAAAGCGTCCTGAGAACGAAAACCGGAATCAGCGCTGCACACACTTGCGAGACGAAATGCGGACTAAGGGAGAATTCATCAGAGGAATATAATTTTATTATTACCAATAAAAGTGTTAAAACTTATACGAGAGTTAAAATCTGTTTAAAAAAGCATTAAAAAAATATGAAAAAATATTATCCATATATCGAGTTACATAAATATCAAAGTAACCATAAAACATTGTCGCATTCGAATTTATGTGTTCATGAACTAATCAATACTTCCATATGCCCCTTACGGTAGCAAAAAGGTATTTATTTAATTATTTTATTAACTCTGCTTGCGATTCCTTTTATTCACTATGATTCTATTTATATTCCTTTAAAATAACATATTTCTTGATTTTAAATTTATATTGGGATAAAATAAAAAATACATAAAAAAACACTTTTAAATAAAAAATCTCAAACTAACCCCAAAATCAAACCAATTTTTGTTATAAATGTAACAAAAGTGTTATAATACACCCTTCACTGTCTGCCTGTCTGCCACCGAATGGAGCATAAAACGATACCTGTGACAAACAGTGGGATTCGTTGGACGGCGCTGGCAGAGTGCCGGTCGAAGACGCGTTCGATATCGGAGTGGAACAGCTCACAGTCGATCCTGAAACAATCAAAATCATTCTTTAAATCATATAAATATGATTAAAGCAATATATGTAGTTAAGGCGATGAAAACATCAAAAGGTTCAAAATAAAAAAACTAAAACAAACATTTCACTCAACGAAAAGTGCACAAAAATTAAACATTTTTGTGATAACCACTTATTATCCTATTATATAATACAAGTATTATAAATGTGAAACTCTGTATGTCTGCCTGTTACCTTTTCACGCCTTAACTACTCAACCGATCATCATGAAATTTTGCATACACGTTGTCAGGCATACAAGAAAGGACATAGGGTACCTTTTACCCAGAAAAAAGTAATTTTACTGTTCCCAGGGGATCATCTAAATTAAAATAAAAAACTAACGCCTCGCCAGTGTTCTTTAGGCGCGTTGGGCATTTTTGAGAGTAAAACCATTGAACTCGCGGACCGTAACCGTAATGTAACAGTGTAACCGACACCTCTGTATATTTTCAGATATTGCGCCATCTACACAATATGTCTGAAACTAGAACATGTTACGTAATAATACATCCTCGCGAAAACTAATTGAATGGAAATAATACATCAATGCGAACAGAGATGGCGTGATATTAATTTAAAAAAGATTTTTGAGATGGGAAAAAGCCATTAAACTCGCGACACAGTTACCGTAACCGTAACCGACACCTCTGTATATACTCGTAAGTAATTACTTTCCTGACAATCCAAAAAATACACACATATTTGTTCAAGTTTACACTTCTGTCGGCACTCCCTTTTTTTTTTTTTTTTTTTTTTATTAGAGATGGGTTAGCTCTTGGCCAACAACCAGCTGTGTAGCAAGGATGAGGCCAATGATGGAGCGAACCTCATTCTCAACCCAGAAGATGCCTATTCACTCGAACATTGAAAAGATTTGGGTTATATGAGCTCGGAAATTCTGCTAAAGTAATTGGTTCGCACAAGCCAATATACTGACCGTGTTGGTGGTCGGAGGAGTGGCTGTTGAGAGATGAGATCGACGTGAGTGAGGACTTGCGACTGCCGAGACGCGAACCGGCGGACGGCGAATGCGGGGCGGACGCGCTCTCCGCCCATCCACTGTAGCACGCCTTCACGTCGCAAATCACCTGCCAACCAATAATAGAGCCTTTTATTTCTTTAACAACAACAATATTGTACATAACGTAAATTGGCATTTTTTATGGGAGTAATATCAAATGTCACACGTTACGCGTTACAGGCTACAATATGCTGCAATACATATTAATATAATATAATACATATAATATAATGTATTAATATGTTTTAATTGTATTAGATGAGATATTAGATATATATTAGATGAGGCACTCCAAAGATGCCTAAATTTGGCTACTTTTAAGTGCCTTAAAAAAAAATTCAGTAAACAAATAAAACAATATATTTTAAAAATAGAAAAGTAAAATCTAGGAAAACCGCAGAACACAAAACCTTTAATTTGACCTTGGATAAAAAAAATATAAAATTCAATATCCCTCTTAAATGGTATCTATACAAGTTGTAAGCCAGTGTTTGTGTATAAATATACTTGTAAACTGCCCGCAGTCAAAGTCCTGGGCTCGGCGGTGTGTCGTATAAGTTGTTCGCTTCCTTCTTGGAGATGGCCCACCTCTGCTAACATTGCCACTTCACACTCCTGGAAAAACATAGGAACGTATCACTCACTATCTGTTGCGCGCGACTTTGTCCGTAGAAACAATTTTTAAAATCGGCCCAGTACTTTTTCAGTTTATTCATTACAAAGATACAAAAATACAAATCTGCTCTCTGATAATGTCGCTTTCTATAGGTGAAAGAATTTTTAAAATCGGTCCAGATGAGATATCGCAAAAACAAATTTAAAAAATCGGTTGCTATTTGCGCTATGTGATGGGATGAAGATAAGACTTTTTTGACTGCAGTCTACCAGTATTATATTTATATTGCCTAAAGCCTTCCTCGATAAATGGACTATCCAAAATAAAAATAATTTTTCAATTCGAACCAGTACTTCCTGAGATTAACGCGTTCAACCAAACAAACAACCTCTTCAGCTTTATATATTAGTAAGTATAGATTAGGATTAGTATAGATTTGTAATTTTAAATATTACGTAACTACGCGACGCCAAGTATTACGTCAAATCTTGTTCAAGATCCATAAAATCAAGAATCAAGGGGATCAATGTCTCTCCTCCTTTGTACAAAGTAGGTTGGAACGGCGACATCCCAGTTAGACTTGCAATGGACTGACTTCGTATAATTTGAAAAAAAAAAATCATTAGTAAATTGTAGAACTTACCACCACAGGGTTGAGTAATGAAACGAAGTGACAGAAGCGGCTGCGTTCTTCTATGAGAGCTGCTTTGACTGCCTTCTCCTCCATCTCTTCCAACTGCTGTTTTCGCTCCTGTATATCCTGGAACAGATTCAAAATCACTTGATGAGGATATATCTACAGCAATGTCACTTATAAGAAACCCACGTTGTTTTCCAAAAAAAAAACTCAGTCGCTGAGTGTTGAATAATGTTGAAAAGAACAACTATTAGGTGCCTTGCCAGTTTTTCCGCATACAATATGCATTTAAAAACTAGTAAAATATGGTGGTAAGAGAAATTTGTTATGTCTATACAATCAATAATCTACTCTATACAAAAATAAAAACGCAAACGAGCCTTGTCTGTACATTAAATATTTTTTTCCAAAAAACAATTTGTACATTGTTTGTCTGTATGCCTATGCGTTTGTGCATGCTAATCTCAGAAACGGCTAAACCGATGTCAAAACGGTTTTCACTGATGTATTGATGATAACGTGGATTACACTACATGATACTTTTTATCGTGGAAAAATATCAGGTTCCAGAAGTTGAGAGAACCAGCCAGTAAGGAATATTTTCATAATTATTGTTACCTGCATAGATACGTCGGAGCGTCGCTTGGCGTCGGGAGGCGCCCTGCGCGCCTTTCGGGCGTGTCTGTGGGCATCGTGCAACCTCCGCCTCAACTCGGCTCTGGCTCGTTTGCACTCTCGCGCATGTTCGCGACTTAAGGCTCCCGTAGCACAGCCCCCGCGGCGCCATTCCTCGGCCCTCTCGGACAGAGGACTTATCAGGGCGTCCATAAGCGCGCTGGAAAACCATTACCATTCTTATACATAGCACTCCGTGAGGTGATAACCTTTGCATTTGTTGATTTCGCGTGTGCAAAGAATGAGCCTGTGTGCCAAATTTCATTCAAATCTGTTGAGCCGTTTTTGCGTGAAAGAGTAACAAACATACTCAAAAACTGTCGCACATATAATATTAATAGGATATTGGATTTCAGTGACCAAGTCCAGGGTCAAGAGAGTTAGATTAAATATTATTTATTACTATTTTAAACTACTTTTAAAACATTAATGATATTTAGGGTTTAGTAGAGGTTTCGCACAATTTTGTTTCGTACGAATTGTGCGAAGAAGTGACTTTAAAATTAATATTATTTTCATAAAAGAACTTGAACCAAAAGTACAGTACCGTACAAAAGTGATATCTATGGGGGAATATTTTTAATGTAGTAAAGGCACACAAATCATGAGTAGCCAAAATATGAAAAATTAAAATTATTTAAATATAATTTACTGTCATTTTCTTATTTTAATGATATTTAAAGCTAATATTAAAGACATGCGATTTAAATTTTATCTTCGTTTACTTTTTTGACATATCTGAATTACGAAATATGGTTTAAGGACACGTTCCCGAAATGATTATTTCGGTATATTTTTGTTTAAATATCAATGAAACATTACCTGTGTACGATAGCTGTCTATTTAAATGTGTATGTTAGTGTTAATTTTTTTTTTAAACAAAAACTTTGTCGAAAGCTGTGATAGTAAGATAGGGAATTTTTAAAATTAACTTTATATAAATTTTAATTTTTTTTATTACTTTTTATTGGATAAACTAAGATAGTATATGACTTCACAAGAAATTTCAACAAATAACAGCATTATCGTATAATTAATGTGTAAATTTTAATAAGTATAGACAAGTCAAAAAAACGTTGAAGGCTTTCGAGAAATCTATATAAATAAAAATGAATTTCCAAATGTGTTGCTAAGCGCAAAATTCGAGAAAGACTAGATTAATTATTTTTTCAAAGATTCGTTGAAGTACGAGGAAAGTTCTTATGAAGTGGAAAAAATGCTGGAAAAAAATGTGAACACGGCATTTTTCCTTTTCACATCTAAAGTGACAATTTAAACAACGACAGATCGTCTGTCGGGTCAGCTAGTAAGTAAATAATAATAAATAATAAAATAGAAATACCTGATGAAAGTCTTCATCCTGGTTTCGATGGCGCGATGACGAAGGCATACTCTCGTCAGTGCTGTGCCGATCTCTTTTGTCGCTCCTGAAAAACGAAAAACATTTTATTAGCATTATTCGACCAGGCTTCGCACGGGTAAATTCTCTCAAAAGCGCATTAAAATCCGTTCCGTAGTTGTAGATGAAATAACCGAAAAAACATTGATGTCACAAAACTTCGAATTGACGAATTTGCTTTATACTGAGACTTTTCAAAACTTTTGTAACATAAACCTTTGATGAATATAAAAATACTATTTGTTTCATTAAAACATATTAAAGGAAACGCCTGAGTGACTAAAACATAAAGTCCTAAAATTTAGATGTTGTCAAACTCTGTAAGGGTCGGGTATGTTTACATTGTCTTCGTTGTATCTATGGCTTTACTTTATATTTTAACAATAACCACTTGTAACCCAGTCAAATTAATAAAAACAGAGGAAACAGTTATACCTTGCGGTATCCAGATGAACATACTAAGAGTCCTCAAGGGTGGGGCTGCGCTGAGGGTGTAGGTACCTTATTTTCAGGTTTTTGCTCGTATCGCGAATAGCATTATGATTACTTTTAGCAAAAGTTTCAAAAGCAATTTTTTCTACAAATTTGGATATATTCATTTTTACTCTACTAAGTTGTGTAAGATGCTGTTGTTGGGAAAATTATTGAGCGATATTACAAAAGTTTGTATTGATGTTACATCTCAACTATTAGGTTACCGTTAGCAACAATTACTCAATTCAACCATTACTAATTAGGCTAAAAACAGATGTTATTTTATTTTTAAAAAAATTTAAACCTAATATAAACTGGACCGTAAAGAAAAAGGGTCGGTTAGAAAATCTTCAATATCTTCAAAAGTAACTGACCTAGCTTTATAAAATAAAGAATAAATTAAAGCTAAACTACATAAATGTTATTTTTATTTAAGCACATTAAAATATTCTTTAATTTAGTCTTTATTTCATATATAGCTAGGTCATGTACTTTTGAAGATATTGAAGATTTTCTAACCGACCCTTTTTCTTTGCGGTCCAGTGTATGTCGCCAATGGCTTTATTGAATGCTCCAAATGTGCTTGCAGAGATATATTATTTCGATGTCCAAATGCCTAACATGAGCTGGCTAGATAAACAGATTACGTGGTTTTCAAATCAAAATCTGATATGTGCAAGAAGTATTAGAAATATTGCATTGCATTACATTACTGCTAGTATAAAATAATCTATATTATAAAATGAGAAGATTTGTATTTTTGTTTGTAATGAACGTTTTTCACTTATGAAAAGAACGAAAAACTAGGAAGGTTTGTGTATATAATTTACAGTAAAAAATACTTTCATGCGAAACCGTGTGCGGGTCGCTAGTAAGGTGTATTTTATGCAACAATCTGAAATAAATGTAGAAGAAGACATCTGAAAAAAAAACATACAATTGTCATCTTGTCACGTGACTGCAAGCACATGTTACAAAGGCATTGCATCATTTCAGTAGAAAACAATGCTACTTCAGACACGCAACTCAAGTCACGTGTTCACGAGAGGGAAATCACGAGGGCCTGAACTGGTTTCATGATAAAACCCGTGTTTTAACTAAGTACATATTATATTATAGCCAATTAATCGAACAGTGGAAGACCATAATTCCATTGTCTAATAAATACTATACTTGAAGCGCGTTTTTGCTTACATTAAAATAGTTCGCTAGTACTTGCTTCAAAAATAATCTATTCCAATATTGATCAGTATTTAACATTTATTATTTGTATTGTATTTGTATCTCTCACTAGCTCTCAATGCGATTCAAAAGAAAATCAGTTAGATATAACAAAAAATTTCCTTTTATTATTTTCCGAAGAAAATTTCTCCTTTTCCGCAAGCAGTATTTTTGGTTTATTGACCGTTTCTCTCGATAGGTAGGTTAGTAGGACTCTAATTTTTTTCGATAATTATTAAGTTATTAAAATTGCATTGATTTCTAGTGATTCTATGACAAATTAATTGGAATGAGTCTTTTTGTCTGGTTCTTCCTCATACAATCAGCATTTCGAAGCTTCCAGTTCTTATACAGCCCCTCTAAATCCTCTGTCAATATACCATAGCATTCACTGTTAGAAATCAGGTACAGGTAATACTGAGTACTTGAAACTCTTCCCCTTCTACTGAAGTAGGAGTAGAACAATGACAGAGAAGCTTCCTCGCAAATTTATATTAGTAAATTAGTATGAGATTAGAGAAAGATAAAAATTTTGTTTCGACAATTTTATAAGAATTCAAAAATATTTGTGGGCCGATTAGAAAGTGCGCACTACACGATATCAATATTAAGAAGACACCACTGGTACGTAACCTACATATTTGTGTTAGTTTTAAAATTTCTAAATTTCCCACTGGACATCCTGTATCTCTCCGTAAACTGGTCTCTAACAAACAAAAAAAAAACACTGATACGTAAAGACAATGCAATTTTTTTTAGTATTTCCACTTTGATTTTAAAAAGAAACTCCATTAATCAATATAAAACTACCTTCTTTAAAAAATAATATATTCTCAATAATATCAATCTATTCTAGTCTGTTTATAACAATGTTTGCGTAGATTCCTCATAATGCCATTATCCGGTTGACCGCGAACGCGAACTCAAGTCAAGTCATCCTTTTGCAAAAGCCAATCAGCCACAGTTTGACCGGCGTCCGAGGCGTGCGGACGTACGCGAATATCGTTTACAAAGTAACGTGAAATGCTGTGTGATTATTGTTCAAAATGTCGTCTATCCTGTTCATAGCAGCTTTAGTTTCATCGTATCTATGCATCGTCGAAGGCCGTAAGTTTTAAAAATGGCTTCATTAGTATTATTACTTGAGTCTATTTTTTTGTTATTTGTGATTCCAATCTTTTATTAATTATTTACATACTTCCGTGTTCTGTGTGATTTTTGAGTTAAAACGCTATCAAAGTAACTTCAACATCATTTGTTACGAGTTAAACTCCAAATCGTAGATTCTCATTTAAGGACAATACGAGCGGGGATAACCGTTGGGTAAAACCAGGAGAAAACTAGTTTTTAATGTAAAATTACACTTTGTGCAAAAATTATTATTACTAGACATACCATCGTACCATTTACATGGAATGAGATAATTAATATTACCGTCTCAACATGTTTTCAAACACATAATTATACATAATATAATGATGAAATGCAAAATTAGGTATCATAAAAAAAACCTGTTTGTCTTGAAATATTTGTTAATTTGTGTACGATGTTAAGCGAAGCGAAGCATACACTTTAGATATTGAAACATGCATTTTATCGATGGCAAAAAGTAACAGAAAATTTTAAGATCCATTTGAAATATGTACTGAAAAATGAAAGGTAAAACCTTTCATTTTTCATTTTCAAAAATATGTGATATTGCACCTTAATTCGCATGTTATTAGTTATTAGGTTGTGCTCAATTTGGTAGACCGAGGTTAGTTCTTGTCTTAATGATTGAAACGATTAAGTATCACAATTACAAAACTCACAAAAACAAAACATTTATTGCTTTACATTTTAATGTTTACTGAATAATGATTGCACAAAACAGGTTATTGTACAAAACATATCAAAAACAGACTTGGGTAAACACATTTATTTCCTCATTTATATGTTAAAGCCACTCCAATCCTTACTAATCCAGCTTCCGGTCCATTAAAAATCATCTAAAATTAAGCAAAAGTGTAATAGCAATAAAGATGTCAGGCGTTATAGTGCTTATGTTTTATTTTTTATTTTATAGCGCGGCTGAAGTCGCGGACACCAGCTAGTATAATATATGTACGTAATATTAATTAAGGAAGCAGGATAAATTTTATGGTAAATATTAAACTGAGGTTATCAATGCAATAAGATATTGCGTGTAGGTATACAGGGTTGAAGGAGAAACATGTTTAGTCCATAATTCAGAAGATAAATTTATTTTTGAACTGGCCAGACGCAAATGATAAACTATATTCTTTGTGCGATAGGAGAAATCTATACACATAATAAAATCGTAAACAAACCGTATATGAAACAATAATATTAAATATTAAAAAACAGTCGGTCTTGTCTGTGCGTTTGTGCACGCTAATCTCAGAAATGGTATAACGGATTTGGATGAATTTTGGCACATAGATACCTAAGTATATGACCTGGATAAAAAGGATATCTTTTTATCCTAGAAAAATGTAAAAATGTGAGGTTCCTGTGGGATTTTCCAAAAAACGAACGACAGCGCGTACGAAGTTACGGGCACAGCTAGTTACTTACTAGTCAATGACCATGCGTAAACCACATAATTAAGAACCTAAATGCAATTCTGTTTTGTTACTGTAAAACAAACAAAAATAGAAAACTGGATTTTATGTCAAAAATTACCCTTGGGCGGGTGTAGCGGGGCTAGACCCCGCCCAGACGGCTAACGTCATTGTCGACTTGTATATCAAAAATTTTACTTCGTAGAATTTTGAACAAACATTTCAATGAGAAGTCGTTAAACTCGCCTATACTTATATCTGTTTTAAATTGTGTAGAATTAGTATAATTAATGTGTAAAAACCTGTTCAGCGAGTTCCTTAGTTCTTAAAAAAAACATGTCAGTCGTTGGACTCACGTACGAAGTGAAAACGAAAATAATTGTATGATATTTAAATTCCTTGGCATTATCGGAATAGGTAAATTGTCGCAATTATTGCTCGCAAGAAATACAGACGATTAAAAAAGTGTTCGATTAATTCAAAACTCTGAAGCAGTCCTAGCCGATTGGTTTAGGCGTCTGACTCGAAATCAGCTTCCCTAGGTTCGAATCCTACCGGCTGCGTCATATTCAATCTATTAACGCTAGTTTTTTACCAAATTAATAACATTGTACCGTAAAAACATCACAAAAATGTCTTTGTCTGCTTTGCATATTGATCCTTGTTATCACATATAGTAAGTTTACTTTCATATGCAGCTATCAACGCTTATGATAATGACGATGACGCTCTCAATTGCAATGACGAGTTCAATGATTTTACCCCATCTCAATAAATTCATAATGACAGACCATTAAAAAGGTTTGATGTTTATATGAAACTATTTTATTGGTCAGAGGTGTAAACCATATTAATCCTTGTTATCATATCTAGTAAGTTTACTTTCAAATGCAGCTGTCAACGCTTACATGACGAGTTCAATGATTTTACCCCTTCACAAAAAATGCTCAACGCGCCTAAAAAAGTTTTCACTAACAAGACTCATTCGAGAATCGTAAATACTAGGCGCAGTGACTGCAACATGTATTTCTGTTTATTCCACCGCAAGAGATGACTAATATCATCTAGTCATCTAATTTTCGTCATTTAGATCAAACAAGCGCTAGTCACTATTCAAATTTTTACTCTAATTTACTGTATCCGTACTTTTCCTCAAGTTACTGTGGATATTGGCCTTTTTTATTCTTATTTATACAATTGACATTTTTTTTTTGCATAATTTAGACAGATTGTAAATACTAAATGAAATAAAAAATAAGATTTTTATGATATGTAAATTTATTCTGTAAATAAAAAAATCACACATTTGTAAAAAGCAATAACTCAATCTCGTCTGCATAACCTTCAAAATGCATTTTGCAAACATCTCCATATATGGTATAGCCAAGACATAAATTTCCAAAGGCAGGTGCTTAACTTTTTACAACTATACTGTAGGAGAGAATCCGATTATCATTTTTTAAATAAACTTGTAAAAAACCATATTAATATACAATGGGTGTCGGTTACGGTTACGGTAACAGTGTCGCGAGTTCAATGGTTTTTTCCCATATCAAAAATTGTTCTTTTGTTAAATTAATATCAGCGCCATCTCTGTTCGCATTGATGTATTATTTCAATTCAATTAGTTTTCGCAAGGATGTATTATTACGTAACATATTCTAGTTTCAGTGATATTGTGTAGATGGCGCAATATCTGAAAATATACAGAGGTGTCGGTTACACGGTTACGGTAACAGATCGCGGGTTCAATGGTTTTTTCTCATCTCAAAAATGCCTAACGCGCCTAAAGAAGATTTCACTTAAAAAAATCCTCGATTTTTATGATATCAGTCCCCAGACAAGTTGACTGATTTGTGAAAATAATAGGACTTAACAGGACTTGGTGTCTTGGTTACAAATAAGTCCATCAACTTGTAAAAACACAACAAAAGCATCAGAGGGATTCCAACTATGCCATCGACCTAGATGTATGTTAGGGATAATGGATAGGGTTTGAGATGAGAATAGTACCAGGCTCCGGCATTTCTCACACAGCAATTATTTATGGGGTTGGTTACTGCCGCCAGATAATGTGCCGAGTTTATGAGTTACGCAAAGCATTAAGGTTACTAAACATCAAGGTGTGTGCCTTGATGTCATCGAACGGACGTTCTGCTCAGCTAAAAAACCCTTGGGGCAACGAATGTGATGTAATGTGACATTTATCGGACAAACGACAATATTGAAGTATTTTCCTGTTAAAATGCATTGTGCATTTATTTAGTAAAAAACCGGTATGTTATCCTAAACCGGTTCTTAGAGTTAGAGGCAGAGTTGGATGCCAACCTTTAGCGTTGTCAGTGTTCAATGTTCCAGTTATGTGAACGTGCATGCAACGAAGTGCACTTGACCTTACAACGCAAATTACCATTTGCAAATCAATATTAATCCTGTCAAACCGACGGAAATTTCAATAATCCATTTGAAATTATAAATTAAAAGACAACTATAAATCTACTAGCTGGTGCCTCTTTATACAAACTTTAATACACTTTACCTCTTTATAATATTAGTAAAGATTAGGGCACATGTTTTGAATTACAGCTCTATAACTATATAAATAAATATTAAAGTATTTTATGGAGCCTGGGACTTTGAACAATGAGTTATGTTTATTTCTTAGTTTAAATTGTATAACCATAATAATTATTCTTATAAATATCCTTTAAGTTGTTATAAATTCAAATTCAAATTCAAATTCAAAACATTTTTATTCGAAATAAGATTTATAAAATCGCTTTTCGACGTCAGAGAATGGCAGAGAATGGCACGTTCACTACCACGGTGTGCATTCCTCTGTGGAGAAGAACGGCCAAAGAAACTCCACAGGAATCGCATCTTTTATATTTTCATTTCTAAAAAAACATATTTTTTACTTTATTTATTTTTACATTACATTAATTGTAAACTTAATATTATTCTAATTCAAATGTATCAAAAATGTATTATATTGTTTCTCAGTCCTATTATCCATTTTATAGAGAGCAAGAACAGCATGCTTCTGAAGCGTAAATATTGCATTTATGTCACACAATACACTATACCATATTTAGATACTGTACAGGTAGAAATATTGTTAAACCCTGCTAACATAACTTGAGTCACAAAACGAGTCAGAGTCAAAATCATAAAACCTATTATTTCCAGAATCATGTATGACAGCAACTGGCGGCAATGGTGACTGCGTGGTAATCAACAGATGTCAACCGCTGCTCACTCTAGTCACGAAGAAAGACAAGACTCAGAAAGATTTAGACATTCTTAGGCAGTCGCATTGCGGTTACGACAAGACTACGCCGAAGGTAACTATCATTTACACTAATGTGTATGAAATGATATGAATTTAACTATAATTATATGAAACGGGTTTTTATTCTCCCTGAGGCGGTACGAAGTTCGAGGGTCAACTCGTTTATTATAACAAATTGCACCCAGGGCGAAGCCGGGAGCAGGGCAGCTTGTAGGCTATATTTTATAAAGTTACACGGACGAAGTCACGTGCAACAGTTAGTAACTTATAAAAATAAGCGGACGAAGTCAAAAGATAGAATTACATATAATCTAGATGAAAATATTGAGGACGGTACTAAAATATCGTGGAATTTTTAATAATGATTACAATGACTAACAGATCCGTTTGAATCTGTTTGACTCGAATTTTCCTTAAACTTGTCACTAAGCTTGAATCTGTATTTATAGAATCGTGTTAAATTATTTCTCGTTAAATACTTTAAATTAAAAACCTGTTATTAGGTGACTAAACCGTTAGTTAATTTTGCACTTCTTTCCTCCCAACTACTATAAAAGCTTCTGACGTCATGATAATATTGCTCACTAGTTCGTTTCCTGAACTTTGTAGTCCAGGAAAATTTACTAACAAATCAAAATTTGAGTCCCTTGGGGGCATTTTTGATATAAATTTATAATAATATCGATGGGTAAAAGTTTTAGATTTCAACCTGTAGGTAGAAGGGTTAAAAAAAAATCTCAAATTATACAAAAATAGTAAGTTACAAAGAAAAGTTTCAAAAACTATTGTAGAGATTTTAATTTTACATAACTATTTTTGCTAAAATTAAAATTTCAGGTGTGCTGTCCAGGGCCATGTCAGACAATAAACGGACAAACAGGCAGATGCGTGCAGATACATGCTTGTCCGCAGTTATCGAAATTGCTGACAGCTCAGGCCTCTCAGGCCGACATAGCAATTGTTAAAAATTCAAGGTAAAATTTATACCCTTTCAGTAATTATGGTCATTACAACTTTTTAAATATATATCAAAAATTCTTATATCAATTAATAATATCTACTAAAATTACAACATAACAGTTATTTTTGGTTTAGAGAGTTCTAATTATTTACAATAGGCCCATCTACACAGTTTTATACAATCTATATATGGCGCCGAAGATAGTAGAATATTTTTTGTCAATTTCTAGTTGATATCTAGCTACAATTGTGTAGCCGGAAAGTTAGAGGCTATATCGCGCAACTTAGTTCAATACATGCTATAATCTTTCTTGCAGTGTTACATGAAGATTGTATCCATCTATCTATTTCTAGATATTTTCTATCTATTGTATCACTAGATTGTATTTGATCTATAGTCGCGTGCATTAGATGTCTAGCCACCTAGGTTAGAGAATATTTTCTAGAGAATGAGTAGGTATATCTTTTAGGGCAGTGGGTTCGGCATCCAATAAACATTACTTATGAATTTAAATAATTACATATATTTAATAAATATTTCCTGTTTTGAATAGCTTAGTTAGAAGCTGACCTAAACATGAATTCTGATTTCTTGATATTTAATTATATTTAACCATTATAATAAATAAATGAGGCCATTATAATAAACACTATCATCTATACTAATCTTATAGCTTAATTATAATATACTTTACTAATATTATAATAATATTATAAAGCTGAAGAGTTTGTTTGGTTGAACGCGTTAATCTCAGGAACTATTGGCTTTAGGCCTAAGGCCTAAAACCTAGGGCTTTAGGCTATATAACATTACGCTGCGACCATTAGGAGCGGGGTGTCAATGGAAAATGTTGCAAAAACGGGAAAAATGATTCCTTTTTGAGAGCTTCCGTTGCGTGCGCTTCGTAAACGGTTTAAGTTACGCAAAAAATCATGTATGATGGAATTATTCTTCTTTAAAAGTTCTAAAAAAAGTTCGGGAAGCTAGAACCTTTTTTATGGTAATTAAATTTGATCGAAATTAATGCATTATTTGCGAAGGTGTTTTATCAACATGATATTAATCCTTATCCAAAGAAATACATTATTCATCACAAGTATTTAATTGTGAACAAAATTGCCCTCGACATCACTTGATATCAATCAACATCTTAGGAGCTATCATAATTTTAAAATAACTCCGCAACAAAATAGGTATGATAACGTTCGGGTCGGTTCAATTCACGCACGCGCATATCACTGGCCGGCCGCCGGTAGCTCTGCGAGGTACCATGCCACGCGGCTTGTGCATAGCTAACTACTGAATCGATTTTAACGAAATTTAGTAGAGTACCTCAAGGAAGGACATAATAATATTTTTTATCCAACCGCGATAACCGACATTCATGCGGACGAATGTGCTGGCAACAGCTAGTTAATTATAAAATAAATACCTACTTCGGTATAGGTTGAGATGTCAATGCGGCGTGACCAATGCACCTAAATCATAATATTTTCAACACATATACTTGTTCGCATTCAAATTTGTGTCGACTTTAATCCTTCGTTGTTATTTTAAACGCCATTTTCCTGTTAAAAATTTATGAACACGTATATTTAAAAATGTTTTTACATTAAGCAATGTTGCAAGTGTCACTATTATCTAATAGATTTGGTGAAAAATTTACGCTGCGTTTTATAATTTTATTAAACTTGAGGAAAAAGCGTGCGAATATGTCAATAAATCTGACCTTTACGAGTAGTTAATATTCATTACCGCGATTTATTACTTAGCTTGGATATCATTTAAAAGTTGTAATTTTTTAAGGAAACGAACCACTATAACTTCGTTTATGGTTTCGATTGTATTTTTTGTTGTAAAGCTCTACAGACAAGCTCTTTTTTTATGGTTTCCTCCTAAGGGTAACGCCACAAAAAAAAAAGTTCAAGAACACAATAATGTATATATCCAATTAGTAAAATAATAAATGCTAATATAATGTTTTATTTATACTGTTGGTGTATTTAACAGTATACTGCTAGTATACTGTTTTATTTATGGCATTAAAGAAAAAGTAAACGAGCCTTACTGTAGTCGGCTGTACTGACATCTCACCTTGGTTAATATGGCCTCTCTATGTTCCAATGTTTTTTTTTATGATTTTGACAATTTAAAAATTCCTGTTCATTTTCCACACAAATTATTACTGTTAAAACACAAATATTTTTGTTTTTTTTTTTTTTTTTTTTTCGAATAAGATTGTCTCGATTTTTTATTGGCAACTTTACTAATTTTTAATACTTCACTTTTGCAACACTGTGGTGACTTCCGCACGCACTCATTAATACTCATTGATCAAATGAAATAGCGCGCGTTTTATAAATCCCGGCTTTCTGTAACACGTTTGAAGTGCATTTGAACGATCTCACGAAACCGAGCAGTGAGATGTTATACATAAAAAAACAGTGGCACTCCGGGAGTGCCGACAGAAGTGAAAACATGAACTATTACGTGTGTATTTTTTGAATCGTCAGGAAAGTACATACTCATATACAGAGGTGTCGGTTACGGTAACAGGTCGAGAGTTCAATGTTTTTTTCCCATCTCAAAAAATGCCAACATGCATGTGTATCTATGTAGGTACGTACATAAACAATATATGTACTTACTCATACTTATATACAGAGGTGTCGGTTACGGTAACAGTGTAGTGAGTTCAATGGTTTTTTTCTCATCTCAAAAATAATAATAATAATAATAATAATAATCTTTATTTTCACAAAAACACATGTCTACACAAGCTTAATTACACATATTCGTTGAGTGAATGCAAATTTTGGGATAGGAATAATAATTCTCTAACTCCCGAAGTAGTTGGACACCTGTATCTCGGGAGTTAGTGCATATAACCGTGGTGCTTACAATCACTACTATATATGAAAGTATAATCACTACTAATAGTACCTATATGAAATAAATAAATCTATAAATATGTAATGTAAATAAATATTCAATATAAATAAATATATACATACACAATATATAAATAAATACATAAATGTAATTTATTTTAATTTCATTTCATAAACAATTAATACATACATTTATCATTTATCAACTGCTCTGTATCATCATAATTCAGGGTTAGCAGCCAATTCGTAACCTTAACCTTTAATTCATATTTGTTAAGACTATTAATTTTTAAAATCTTGTCAACGTAATTGTAAAGCTTGGAGCTGAGGGCATTGTGATGCCGGGAGGCAAAGAAGGTCTTGCAGGCCACCTTCGTGCAGATTGCTTTTGCTCGTCTGGAACTCTCTGGTATATTAATAGGTAAAAGAGTTGGGTGTTTACGTGATATGGAACGTCATTGTGATATTTACGTCATTGTATAAAATGCCCAACGCGCCTAAAGAAGTTTTCACTTCAAAAAAGCATAAACAAATTATTATTTTTTATGTTAAACATGCTACAATGTCATACATTTTGTCTGGGTATTTTTTCTCAAATCGGTTATCTGGTTTTCATTTTCAGATGCAACGGCATAGATCAATACAGCGTATGCTGTTCAGATACGCTAGAGGTGACTAGGCCATCGGGTGGGTCAACTCCATCAGTCACATCCGGGGAATGTTTACTCACCGCTGCACCGCCCGACCCAAGATCGGACTGCTGCGGCGTTGACGGCAGCGCTGGCAACAGAATTGTTGGTGAGATTTTTGTTATGATAATATGAGACGTTAGAGTCCGCGCCGAACAATTATCGACCTCTGAAGTTAGTTCCGGCGTTTGTTTGCTGGAAGTATAGTCAAACGCGCGTTCCCGCTGATTGCCTGATACCTGCTTTTAGCTATTGCAACGCAACGCAACTTACGTCAACTTTAGAGATCGATAGTTGTTTGGCGCAGACTCTACCTATGATTTGTGAAACACTGGAGGGTCGTAGTGTAGCCAAAATGGTATAGTGAGGACATCTCTCGTCTTTTGTAAGTCTTTCACGGATCTTTTGTTAAAAGAATGATAAATGATGCTAGAACCGTAAAGTTTAGTGTTCTTTTGCCACTCAATAAGTATCAATTAGCACTGCGTTAAACTGGTCAGCTTCCGGTGGCGGGAACCAGCCCCTTTCGAAAAAAACATTCTTCTAGGAGACGCATTGTTATTATTCCACATATGAAATCGAAAAATACTCCGATGTATGCCCGACCAGGGAGGTTAAACCACGAAGCACAGTTAGTTCATAATAAATTATGTAACGTGATTAGAAAATAATAAAAACTGTTTTAATTATGATTTCAGGTGGCAATGAAACCGCAATAGACCAGTATCCATGGTTGACAATCATAGAGTATATAGGAAAAGATAACCGACTTAGACTGTTGTGTGGCGGTGCTCTAATAAGTGGAAAATATGTTTTAACCGCCGGACATTGCGTAACAGGAGCTGTACTTAATTTTGGAACACCGTAAGTAATATGCATTGACTTTTTGGAGTTTACTCCTTAAGAATCGATTTGCATTTACAGGGCGTCCCAAGATTATGCGACACGAAGGGAAAGTGCCTTAAATATCGTAGATAGGATATTTTGCTGAAAGAAGACTTTATGTTATTTTTAAAAGTTAGTAATACTGCATTCAAAGATTTTCTAAAAATTACATGCTTCGTCGGCAATAAAGAATATTCTTGAAATTTGAATCAAACATTTTACGTTATTCCTTTCTTTTAAAATACCATGTTACTTAAGAAGAATTATTAATTTTTGTCCATTCTTTCGATTGGCATCATAAAAATACCACCCGTATTTTATTTTTTTTTCACTTGTCGGTTCGATTCCCAGACGAAGCAAGTAATTTTTAGAAAATCTTTGAATGCATTATTACGAACTTTTAAAATAACATAAAGTCTTCTTCCAGCAAAATATCCTATTTACGATATTTAAGGTACTTTCCCTTCATGTCGCATAGTCTTGGGACGCCCTGTATATATAAGCCCGTGGTATGAAAATTTATGGGAGTAAAATCAAAATTGTCACACAAATGTGCTATGTTATGCGTTATAGTTACGTTCTATTTTTTGAATATTTTAGAATATCTGAAGTTTCAGAGATATTGCGCAATCAATTTATTTAATTGGGAGAGAAGGAGGGGCTATGTCATGACGAACCTCGTTGTTTAATCGTTATAATATTTTTATGCTGTATTCTACTAAAGTTGATGGAAAATGTTTAGAAGCTAAATGAAAGTTCCTATCAAAGGGAAAAATGGCACATAAATAGTTGAATCAATGGAGTCTCGAAGGAGCAAAATATTAGACACATAATTCTAACAGTTTTTTTACGACGTTGCAACGGCAATACTTTCTGTCTTTCTGGATACATACAGTTTTTCACGGACAGGCTCTTTTAGGGCAGTAATTCTTGATTTTATTTTAACATTTCAACAATAAAATCTCAATAACTTAATTACAGTACAAACGTACGTCTCGGTGAATACGACACTGCGCACAAAGGACCTGACTGCGTAACCACAGAGGGCGGCGGCAATGATTGTACACTGGAAGTGGTCGTCATCCCAATAGAACGTATCATCCCTCATCCAGACTACATTCCTCAAGACAGACTCAAAAGGAACGACATCGCCTTACTAAAACTTCGAAATCTGGCCCAGTACACGGGTAATTATTATCATTTATCGCGATGTGTCAGAGTTTTGGAAATAGGATAAAATTCATATGAAAAAATCTAAAATCACCAACATTAAAACTACTTCTAATTTATTTTTTTCTCGTCATATTAAAAGAGGCCCTAATGCCAGGATACAACGACTCAAAATTACTTAAGTATACTTACATTAGTTTAAGAACTTAGTTATTAAGGTTAAATAAAAAAGGTTTTTTATTTTTTGCTTTTCAGTTTTTTCGGCGGTTTAATTTTTTGTTAATAAGTTTTTATTTTATAATTTTTTGTGGCTATAATCTGCTAATTACTACATGCTTAATTTTTGATTACTTTTTTTTTTATTGTAATACACAACTCTGCATTAAAATCTGTGAGTAAACAATAAATCACCCCTATTTTCCCACCCTTAGGGTAGGATGTTTTTTTCCAAATTATGGGACCACCTTCCAATAAAAAATGAATTATCAAAATCTGACTACTCTGTAAAAAGTTATGCGTGATATATACGCGTCAAATTAAGAACTTCCGTTTTTCGTTTTTTCGTTTTCGTCGGTTGAAAACATCACTGAACGTATTTCGTTGCAGCCAAAGCCTTGCGCGGGATCTATCGTATATTTCACTCTGATATGTTGCGATTTACACAATAACACATTTATATGTGTGTTAATATCATTTGGCCTCGTAACTTCTAGTTAGTCGTTATTATACTCTTTTAATACTGCAGGTGATATTACTATTAATACTATTTTCAGATTTCGTCCGTCCCATCTGTTTGCCCACTCAAGCCATATCAGCATACCAACAACCACTCCAGAAGAGATTGTTCGCGGCGGGTTGGGGAGCTGACGAAACACGCACGAGCAGTCGACTAAAACTTCATGTTGACCTACCTTTCGTGCAGCATAGTGTACGTATTATTTTACGACTTTCAATATTAAACATGGTAATAAGAGTAAAATTATAAATGTACCATCAATAGATGTTTAAAGATAGATGTAACAGCTGAGATGATGATGTCGATGATGAGATGATCTTTTAGAGAATCTACAGTTCCCTATACAGAAAGTATATTTCACGTTTAATTCTTTCAGGAATGCGAAATACCTTACATCGATCCAAAACGAAATGTGCCTCTGTGGAAAGGTCAGGTGTGCGCTGGTGGCGAGAAAGGCAAGGATTCGTGCAAGGGTGATTCCGGTGGTCCGTTGATGTACGAGAACGGCAAGATATACGAAGTGGTCGGTATTGTTAGTTTCGGTCCAACGCCGTGCGGCATCGAAAACATTCCAGGAGTTTACACCAATGTTTACGAATATCTTCCGTGGATAAGATCTCAAATGACCCCTTGAATAACTCTACACTTATTTTTGCAAAGTGTGCAAAGTGAGTGAATAAGTGTGTACAATAATAAATAATTAACATTTTATATTCAAGTGACGTAAGTGATATGTAAAATTGCGCAAGTAAGTGCGAATAAAACTGAAGTAAGTGTAAAATTAATTATGAGATTATTTTTAAAAAATTAAAATATTTTTCGCACAATTTTATTTTATTTCCGATCACAATCATTCGTAAATGTTCATTTTTTAATAATTATATAGAAAAGTGTCAAGTTATAGTCACGTGAACCAAAAACTATCCTTAATTGGATATTTTGGATACGACAGTCCTAAATATCTATAAGATATACTTATAGATATTTTATACTCGGCACAGCAGAACTTTGCAAAGCGCAGCAGGGGATGTCATGACACTCTGTCCATCTGTCTGTCTATCATCTGTTATTGACGATTATCTCGAAAACCCATATAAGCGACAGCCACTTAAGAACCTTGTTCTATTTATTTAAATAACCAGGTTTGAAAGAAAAAAAGGCTTTTTCGCACGCCTTATAAACTTATCAATGTTTAGAACATCTGGTGAGAAAGTTTACTCAATCCAGCTTTCCTACTACCGAGTGTTGCGATACTAAACACGATAAGTTTTATGTAAATTTAACCTATTCATTTTCCTTTGCTTTCGGATAAAGATTTGTGCTCTTAACAGGGCAAATATATCCAGTGACCCGAAGCTATTTCCGATTTTTCCCTACAGTTCAACAAAAGTTCGATTTACATAATTACCTCTTGCATTTGTAGCTGCGTCTGCAATCTTTTGGAAGGTGTCCAAAAATGCCGCTACAGCCACCAATGCTGACCTGTAAATTTATTAACACACTTGATTATTAAAAAGAATAAAAAAAATCAATAGCAGCGGGTGGGTAGTTAACAACGAAACCTGTTCCCAAATTCAAAACCAATTTTGATACAAAATTAGTGACTCGTTTTTTTCTTTCCTGCAGTATTTTGTCTATTTATGAGTTCGCCTCAAAGACAAAGAAAAGTCGTAATAGGTATTTTCTTCTAAAGTGGCCTCTTGGCTAAAATTTAAAAAAAAATAGAAAAAACTAATGCTCGTCCAGATCATCTGTAAAGCGTCACGTCGTCACGTGAAGAGTATCATACAATATTTGCTAGTCACATTGTGTTCCAGTCATAAACTCTTACAAGAAAAATGTCGTGAAATTGTACAGCATGAGTTATTGTGTTACGGTGCATGATCAAAGAACCTCAGAAAGCATTCATTTATCCTCACTTCGTTCCCTACTCATAACCCACTGAGGTCACCAACGCCCTAGCACCCTCCTAGTTTTGCATGTCTGTATAGGTGGTGTTTGCATCACTTTATTTTTATAGGTAATGCTATCAAAACCAATTTTTATTTACTATATGAGGAGTTGGATGTCGTCAACGTATATGTTCATTCAATTGGTGCTAAACGATTGCGATTGTCACATTTGGGACGCGGTAGACTTGGCTCTTCATTTGTTAATTTATTTGTTGTCCGTCATCGATCCCTCAAATATTTTAACTGGAAGCCGTTGACCCATGGAATGCGCAATAAAATTTAAAAGAAAAAGTTATATATATGGAGGTAGAAAGTAATATTGGAGAAGCCCTTATGAATTATATATAACTAACTGGTGCCCGCGACTTCTTCCGCGTTACGTGAAAGAGTAACAAAAATACGAGTACATCCATCCATACAAACTTTCGCGTTTATATTAGTAGGACGGTTGTTTATTACAAATAATAAATGATATTGTGTGTAAACTCACTTTAAAGCTGAGTGAAGTTTGGTTGCTTTGGATATGAACTCCTCCCATATCGGCGCGGTGTTCTGTAAATAAGAAAACACATACATAAGTATTAAATATCGTTGGTTATATATTCTCATTAATCACTGGTTATCTAGAAATCAAGCAGCTTTCAATTCAAGTCTTCCTTGCAATCAATATGCAATCCTTGCAATGGTTTTGATCCTCACAGGATTCCAAGTAATAATTTATAGAATCCAAGACAAAATATAAAAAGCTATAACTAAAATTATAATCCGCGACACTATTAATCCAAACATGTATTATCTGCTGTAAGTTGCGGGGGAGTTGGGTGTCCCGCAGTCTACTTGATGGTGCAGTATCAGGTCAAGGTTACCATGTCATGGAAATATCACCGAAGTAACAGTATACCAAAGTTCACATCAAACGAATATGTGATTAGTGAAATCATAGATAAGGGTGGACTCGTCAATTAAACCTATGCGAAAATTCAAATTTTGATCCAATACTAAAATATTGAACATATTTTATTAGGCTTGGCCTTAAGTTATAAAGTAAAAACATGAAGGATACCTTGTGGTTGGGATTAAACATTAAGTATAATAAAATAATTAAATAAATTAATAAATATTAAGTATAATAAAATAAGCTATAATAAAATATTTTACAGCGCGAACCTGGATGTTCACTTTGACCATATCAACAAACACAAGAAGAAGATTCTTGCTGCCATTTCGGAGTATTTTTCAGTAATTTTTAAGATTAGACTTTTTAATTTTTGATTTTTGTTTTTTTTTGACTAGATTTTTTTTTTACTTTTGACATATAGATATATTTTTAACATTTGACATAGTATCCAAATTATTTGTTTGTATTAATTGTAATTAATATTGTTTAGATTCTATTTTCTTTATGTTTTATTATTTCGAATTTAAAGAATAAAGAAATTTATTTCAGATTAACAAATTTAGTTTTAACATATTTCTGCCCCTCACACTAGGCTCTGCCTGACTTATGGGGGAAGTAAACAATTGTGTTAAATAAATAAATTTTAAATACTATGTACAATGTACATTAATTACAAACAAAAATTAAAACAATAATTATATGTACAAAATAAACAAACAAACAAACAAACAGTAGCATTATTTGGAAAGAAATAAAAATGATAAAGTAAATTTGAATTTGTGAGATGTGATTGTATGATTGTATGTAATGTGTGTATGTGAATGTGTGTGTGGTGAATGTGTGTGAATGAATGAAATCTAAAAATTAGAAAATATTGTAAAATCAACCTCATTTAATATTTTTTATAAATTTTTCTACTTCATCCAACGACCACCTCATCATGTCATTGAGCCTTTTTCCCTTGCTTCTCGAACCGAGCAATTTTTAAAATTACTGATGTTAACTAGTTTATTATAAATGAAGGGGAAAAGGAAATTCCCAAAGTTATTTGCAAAAGCAGTGGTCACACTTACGTTAGGCACCTTAAAAATTTCTCCTGATTCTTTTGGAAACTTTCTAACAAAGCCATGATACACCCTTTTTTTAAAGTTAGGAAATCCTCTTGGATACTCGGCAGTGTAGGGAACACTGCGGGGTTATGCCGGATTCGTACCGGCTAAAAGCTAACGACTTTCTAGCGCGGCCATTGATGGGCGGGGTCGCGGGGACGTTATGACACGACTTCAGGGCCCCGCCACGGCTATCCAACGCGGGGAGGGTTACGCTCCCTCTCAGAACCTTGGCGTACCGGAAAGTGGGTGGACATGATACACCCTACCCATCTACACTACTTAAGTATGTGCGTTGCGGCATCTACCTAGTCGATAGCTTGTAGTTTTACAATTTTGAGGTCGATCGCCAGTAGTTCTTGAGTCTGGCACCACTGGTATAAGGTGTTTTATGAAAAAGATACGCGGCATGACCTACTGCTACAAAAAAAAAACAACAGAACACGGCCATCAATCATAAGTATGTGCATATTGTTACGTTTGAAAGAAGGTCAAGAAAGTGTATCGCCAATGTGCACGCCATTGTTAGGCGATCCGCGAGGAACGTCTCGTGTGACGTGTGGCGGATGATGGCAATTTATCTAATATTCTCAACAGGTAACGGATGGATGTTGTTTCACGGTGCTCGAAGACAATTTTAGAACAACAAGGTAGAAATAGACTGCCATTGTAAAGACGAGTTTAATTACGTTATAAATTACGAACGAGAAGAGGTCTTCAAATCTAGGGTAAATAGGCACTTACTAGGTAACCGTGGTCCACCTTCATCTGCATCTTATATCAAGTGTGAGCGCTGCCTTGACACAATTTAAAAAAAAAAAGTAAAATTAATATTCATGACCTTAAAATTAAAAAAAATATCGCCTATCGAAGGATGCAGTAAACCGAGTGCATAATTTAATAAAACATAAAATTATTTCTAAAAATAACCAATCAACACTTTACTTCTAGTTAGTGAAAGAGGTCCTAAATAGTTTCAAAGATTAAAGAAATCATTTGAAATTATAAGGCTGGCTGACGGTCCACTTGTTGGTACCGAAATTAAGAAAGACTTTTTATTACCAAATTCTCCTTTCGGCATGCACTATTCGGCTCTTCTCGGTAAGTACATCTAGTTTTTTTTTTTTTTTTTTTTATCTAAATTATTGCCTTCGCGAACTGTGTATACCTATTTCTTGCACAGTGACAGCTTCTGACTGATCTGACTGACATAGTATTAAAAAAATAGCAATTATCTAATCAAACTGACGCTGCCAATAAGGGACACATTGCCATACATTTGTCCTAGGCGGAAGGTCAACAAGCTCGCCTACTACTCCATCAGCCGAGATCCAACCCCAAATGTTGGCAGATATGCGCCCAGAATTAAAATTTGGCATAACGTGGTCCTCCGAATATCTCGTCCCGTTTTATTCTCTATAAGTGTAACCTCCCATGTTGGGATGATTGAAAGCTCTTTTCATCAGTAAAAATAGTGTGGCTTCAATCGAAATTCAAATATGCTCGGGCAAAATTTAAGCGTTCTGCTTTATGAGCATTAGTTAAAGCCACTTTTCGGCATTTCTTATCACTCTTGCCGATACGTCAAACATTTCTGCGAAATAACTAGTTTCTATAAAACAATTTTCTTCGTATTGTCGACTCATAAGTTGTTTTTGTCCTTGGTTAAGATTCGGACGACGTCCAGAATTGGTATGGCGGTGATCAGTAAGATTCCCTCATCTGCATGTCTTCTTATCCAGAACCTTACAGTGTCTCTAGTAATATTAAGATTTGCTGATATTTCGCTAATATTATAGCCAGCTTCATGATCTGCAATAATTACAGCTCTTTCATGGATACTTAAATTCCTCGGCATTTTAATTACTTAATATTTATCGCAAGAAATACAAGAAATAATTATATGAATAAATTCATAATGACAGACCATTAAAAAGGTTTGATGTTTATATCAAACAATTTTATTGGTCAGAGGTGTAAACCATATTGATCCTTGTTATCATAACTAGTAAGTTTCCTTTCATATGCAGTTGTGTGCTTAGTGCTCTAGTTTCAAAAGGTACTAAGAGTACCACTTAATAAAGGAATGAATTTGAAAACTGACGAAGGTATTTCTACTCCCACCGTACATGCGGAGGAACGATGGGAGATGGGAGGTACAGACGGCGGAAGCGACTTTGTTTTATCTATACTAGTATTATAAAAAGGAAAGATTTGATTGTTTGTTTATTTGTTTGTTTGCATTTAATAGGCTCCGAAACTACTGGACCGATTTGAAAAATTCTTTTACTGTTGGGAAGCTATATTATCAGCGAGTAGCATAGGCTATATCATATTTTCAAAAAAATTAGGGATTCTTACTAAAACTCTAATAATGTAATCCAAGGTGTAAAAAAATGACCTAAAATATTCCTTACATCGCGTGTACTGCGAAAACTATTGATGATATAACAAAATAATGTACTACGACTTTGCAGAACACATCATTATCTACAAAAAGTGTCGCGACAGCATATGTCTAACTATTATAGTTATGCCACAATAAGTGTTCTTTTCTTTTAAAATTTTAATTGAAATGCCGCCGCTAGGAAAGGCTCTTTATTTGTATCTTGGTATTAATCCTTATCAAAATAAATTACTTCATATTCAAGACTGCTTCAATGCCTTTATATAACTTTTTGAATTATTCAATTCGGACATTCCATTCGAAAGATATCACGAATCTAAAAATTAAATATTAGAAAAATGTCGCGTGGTCGCCGCTCACCCCGCTCGGCTAGCTAGGGTGCTGCCTAGCTAGCCGAGCGGGGTGAGCGATGTATGCGATGTAGGCGTCACTGGAGTACGGAAGGGGAGTCAATGTCAAGAAATAAAGTGCTGCGTGGCTCACTCGCGCAGTCGGCTCCCTACGCAACGGTCGAATAATTTTCGTTAAATACCCGTGCGAAGCCAGGGCGGGCCGCTAGTACTATGTAAAGATGTGTCCGCTGCTAAAATCAATTCATCAAGTAGTCAATTTACTCGCTTGGTACGCTGAACTGCTGACCTATATCCGGTAAAACTCCGGTTAAGCCGTCATGTCCGAGCATACTCGAGCGTATTAATTGCGATGCGCAACGAAAGACAATTTTATACGTCACGATTCCGTGACGACATTGATGACTGTTGAAAAATATTTATCTAGTAGTAGTATTATGTGAGCGCGCGCGTTTTCGGCATATCATGGGCGCAGATCTTGAAATCAGACAAATCTTGAAATTTTGAGTTTAATGAAAAAGAGAATGGGAGTGTTATGAACGATAAACGAGATGAAATTGCAATATTTCAGCCACATCGGCAAAGACACCGTATTCTTCAACTAGCTGTTAACCAAACGGTCGCGGGTTCAAATCCCGCTAGAGGCAAATGTTTATGTGTACCTGAGTACCTGGTCCTTTGTACCTGAGTTATGGATGTTTGTATTTATAATATGTATGTATTTAAAAAAAATTGTAATCTATGTACTATATAAACTGTCTGGTATCCATAATACAAACATTAGTGTGAAACTAGATGGTGCTGTGTGGAATGTGTGAAGATATTTATTATTTATTTAACAGTAGTTAAGTCGTAAAAAGCTAACCGACAGATAGACAGTTACTTTAATAATATTAGTATGGATTCTAATATGGATACAGCCTCTATCGAATTCTTAAGGCAATAGTTGCTTACTGTGGAACTAGATGGTACTGTGTGGAATGTGTGAAGATATTTATATTTATTTATTATATTATATTATTATTAGTGATGCAAGGGAAAATACAAAGCAAGCGTAGAGGCATGAGAGTCATCCTGGCTGAAGTTGGATTTATTTGTTAGTCACTCTATAAAAGATCGTAACTCAGTATTCCCTGCCACCTTTAAAAACTATTAGGTAAAATTGTTAACAACAGGAATCGTATATGTCGTTTCATGATCGTAAGTGAAAAACGGGCCTATGTGAAGTCATTGAACTGACTTGACGCCATTGTAGGAAAATTTAACACAGAACAATTTAAAAAATATCTTTATAAATTTTAGATATTATAGATTAAAAATTATAGTCAGACAGGCTGATGGTCCACATGATGGTAGGGCCTAACACAAGCAATGCCACAGGCACTATAAGTGCACTGCTAACCTTAGCAGAGTTAAAAAGGGGATCAGGAAGGGACAGGGAAAATGAGCTTGAGCCAGGAGCCACGAATAAGTAGTAGTACTACAAGTAGCTTGAGCGTAATTTACTCACAGAAAAACCAATACATGGGTAAAATCAAAGTCTGATAAAACCGCTAAATCTGAGCGCTAAGACGAGCACCTTAAGTACTCGATCAATGAGCTGTGAGCTATTGAGGTACAAACGAAAAAAAAGTTGGTACAAACCAGTACATACGGAGTACAAACGTATACATTTAAAAAAAAATTGATTACTTCATGTCGGGTTCCAGGTTCACACAGCTCGATCAATGGGGTCAATATTTTAGTACTATGCAATCTTGTACATCCCTTGCTTGTTTACCAACGTCTCAATCATCGAGCCAACGCATTTATGCCATAATATCCAGAGTTCCGCATTTGTATAAACTGCGAAAGCAATCTCCGCTAAACTAAATAAAACATATCTCTCTACAATATAAACTTCATTCTAGACGGTTCCCGTAGCTTTGAAGTGCTTGGGTGTTGGGTACGTATGCATGTAGTAAACATTATTGGTAGGTAACAGTAACAGCTGGGTAAACTCAATGTACATGACATCGATGCATACATAATATATGCGTCAAGAAAAATATAAAATTATTTGGTTTATTTTAAAGCGACTATCGACAATAGTTATGTACAAAATGAACTTCTTTGTAAATGCATACTCATTTATAACAATATCACTGATAGATACGTTTACTCGTAAAATAATTAATAGGAAAAGCAACTTGGACTTATCTATAATCATAAGTATATATTAATCGAAAAAGTTATTGAAAATATCATGTGTTATGTAATTATAGCAACGATTTCTTTTTCTATTTTTTTTTTTTTTTTGGACTAGTAATTGCAGTAATTGACATTGGTTCATGTTCATTGCTTGTTTTCGATACCAACTCACCATGGGCTGAAAAGTCTAACCTAACAAAGAAAACACGGTATTTTTTTTGTTCAAAATTAGCTTTATTCATCAACGTAATCTCCATCAAGAGCAACGCAATCATTCCAGCGCCACTCTAACATTTCAATACCACTTTTGTAGAACGATTTATCTTTTGCCTCAAATTCTTACCGGCGAACATTTTTTTGAGGTCTGCGAACAGCCAGTAGTCGCTGGGAGCCAAATCTGACGAATACGGTGGATGGGGAGCAATTCGAAGTTCAATTCATGTAGTTTTGTCATTGTTTTGATTGACTTGTGACACGGTGCGTTGTCTTGATGAAACAATTTTTTTTTTTCTTTGCCATATGCGGTCGTTTATTTGCAATTTCGGCCTTCAAACGCTCCAATAACGCTATATAATATTCACTGTTGATGGTATTTCCCTTCTCAAGATACTCGATGAATATTACACCAAACCACGCACATCCCAAAATACCGAAGCCATAACCTTTTCAACCGACTGTTGTGTTTTCGGGCGCTTTGGACGAGGTTCACCAGTTGTTGTTATCCACTTAGATGACGATCGTTTTGATTCCGAAGTGAAGTGATGGATCCATGTTTCATCCATTGTCACATATCGACGCAAAAATTCCGGTTTGTTACGTTTAAACATGGCCAAACACTGCTCAGGATCATCAACACGTTCTTGTTTTTGGTCCACAGTGAGCAAACGCGGCACCCACTTTGAACCGAGCTTTCTCATAGTCAAATGCTCATGTAATATAAAGCCAACACGTTTTTTGATATCTTTACGATGTCAGCTAACTCACGCAACTTCACTTTTCGATTATTCAAAACGATTTTGTGGATTTTTTTTTATGTTTTCTAGTGTTACCGCCTCATTTGGACGTCCACTGCGTTCTGCATCATCGGTGTCTCTACGATCACGTTTGAAGTCAGAAAACCAACGTTTTTCATTGTTGTTGTTTCTGATGGAGCGGAGTCCCCATAATACTTTTCAAGCCATTACTTCGCTTGAACGGTATTTTTTCCCATCAAGAAGCAGTGTAAAATTAAAACACGAAATGGTTTTGGATCCATTGTTTTGAAAATAACAAAAATAGCATCACTCTTAGCACAATAACTCACAAACTAATGAATAGAATATCATGACATTTTAATAGCTGTCTTTTGACGGTTAGTACTAACTGAAAAAGAGGTGAATGCAATAAAACTAGCGCCATCTATGTGTTAGGCCCGGTAATAGACTTTTCAGCCGATGTAATATCTATTAGGTATATACATAAAAAGGTCGTATATTTTTAAATAACTAGTTATCAAACATGCATTTTATCTATTTTAAGCGATTAGGTATAAAAGATTTAAATATATATATTATTTATTATTATGGAAACAAACTACGCTCGAACGTGGATAACATTCTTGCTTAATAACTAGTTACTAAAGAAAAAAATAAAATTCTTTTTACGTAGCTAGTTACGAAATACAGTTACAAAAGTCGACATAAGGTTGACATAAGACTTTACCACAACCAGGAAAACAACTGGCAAAGAACTATAATGTTTATAGAGTTCTATTTCTAATCCCGGGTCGAAATTAACCCAAAAATAGCACAATAGGGACGTAACGTAAACATTCTCTGCTGCATCTATGATATTAACAGTTAAGGAAGTCGCCTGTCATCAAAATAGGGAATTAGACGATAATATGTCAACATACATATATGTAAACCGGCGAACAAGATGTAAACCAGTTTAACTTTAACTTCGGCTCCTAGGACATTGGGACCTTTACTATGGAAAAAATACCCACGGCGTACAATGATGAAACATGCATTATTATAAAGGTTTAAACCTCAAATTATTTTTACCTGAAGGGCTTTATTTTGGTGCATGGGAATATTGATATATTTGAGTTATAGTCTATAATAAAAATATCGTCCAAATAGACAACCAGCGTTAGATTTACGTGTTCGTATCTTGCCCAGGAAAGATAGATTATGCTTGCGACCCAGCAGTACGGCGCCCATGAATACAGGAGCAGTAGCAGAGCAGGAGCACCCTTTATGCCTTCGTATCCATTTACTGTAGGATCTATCAAAATGTATGTATAATAATGTCTCATTCTCACATGTCGTGATTTTATGCGGTTTCTTATCAATGTCTTGTTTTTTATTAATTGTGGACTGGGATTGCCTCGGTCGAGAAGCTATTTCAGTTGGCTCTTGTCTGGGACCAGTTCAGGAAGTTGACGGCGAATAAAATACAGCGAATTTCGGCTGACAAACGTACCAATTACAGACGTATACAGTACAGCATTAGCCACAAAAACGGTAACAAAAATTCAGAGTCCAGAACATTTTCAATGTTGTTTACATTGGTGGTTTCTACTCTGTTTGAATGATTTGTCTATTTTATTTTTGAATGCTCCAACTGTATCCGAGAAGACATTCCCGGTCCCCCGCGCAGCTATTGTAGACCCTTCCTCCCACCTTTGAGAGACCTTGATCACGTTTTACGGATTGTCAGATTTTACCGACCGTCGGGGTCGTCCTCTTCTGGGAGAGCGCTCCTCCTCCTATGGTGTGCTCCGCCACGAGCTCCGCTGAATGGACCCCCTCGGAGCACACGGATGTTGGCCTTCTTGTTCCCCAACAAACCAAACCGATTGGACGAACATAGGCCGTTACCACCAACCCCTGAGATCCCTCGGATTGTCGAGAGTAAGACAAGGTCATGGTTAGTTAGTCTTTCATTGATACTTTATTAGACGATATAGTTATATTGTTGTAAAGTAAAAACCTTAATATCTCAGCAATCCCATAATATTTAGGAAAAATAACTGCACAGAGATAAAGTAGGGAACAGTATCTAACAATTTTAATAGATTTTATTTGTGTACGCTACTTTTCGCTAAACGGGGCTACAAAGTTCCCAATGTCATTTACAAGAACTTTGACATAATGGTTATCGCAGTGCAGACAGGGTCTCTACATACTATACCTACGGTCTCAAACGCAGGCGTACTTTTAATAAATTATTATTAACCCCCGACGACCGACGCAAAAACTATAAAAACTATCATTTGTCTCGAGCGTTTGTTAGCAACACCTAACTAAATGATCAAAAGAGATCAAAAATTGTAAACTGGGTCAACCAATTCGAATATTAAATAA
Source organism: Synanthedon myopaeformis (assembly GCA_944738685.1). NCBI lineage: Eukaryota > Metazoa > Arthropoda > Insecta > Lepidoptera > Sesiidae > Synanthedon > Synanthedon myopaeformis. The sequence goes on along the minus strand of OX122938.1, from coordinate 1,688,629 downwards.
AAGCTTAGGCTTAATTTGTAAATAATATAATTCATATAATGTTGCGTCACTCTGTCGCGAGAGGGGCAACACCGTCGGCCATTCGAGCATGGATTTTTGAATTCGTCGGGGCATGGAGATCAGAAAAACTGTTACGAAATTTGAGTGATTGTCAAAAATTAGCAATATAGTATTTTTATCGCAAGGGAACATATTTCAATGTAAACAGAAGAATAAAGCTAATACTATTTATATAATAATATAGTGTTTTAATAATTAACTACTAAACCCAAAAATTAAAGGATATAAAAAAATTCCAAAATTTTAGGTGATTTTCAACAGGCTGTAACTTCGAAAAAAATGGTCATACAGAAAAAACGAAAACGAAAAAAATTTTTGCTCGTCTTGAAATTGGTCTATGAGCCGTAATAAATTTATTTTTATAATGGCACTATAAAGCTCTTTTAGAGAATTTATTTCCCTACAACTTGACCCCTTATGAGCTCTGTACGATGATTTGTCACTGAGTTATCATCGATCAAAGCGAAAAGGTTATTTTTGAATTTGATAATCGATTACTCGGGCAATAATAGTCGTACAGAAAATTAAAATAGGGTTTTGTAAACTGCAAAACATTCCCTACAAGGTGCTTAAATTGAATTTAGATAAAAAAAATTTCAAACTGAAAATGTTGGCGAAAAAAAGGTAGAAAACTACAAATTTAAGGATATTTGGATAACTTGCAATAACTTCGTAAATAATGCAGATACGAAGGATATTTTCTATAGCTTTTCAACCTCAAAGTGTCCTGAACTCAGCGCGGTTAGCCGCAAACGCCGCTTCCTGCCCCATTCAAAATCTGTGTTTATTTTTTCGACGACATTTTCTACGATAATATAAATAAATAACTGCAGCAAGTTCTTCGACGTCCATCGTGTGCAATATTTCTAGAAGAACTGACGATTGCGGCGGACCGCAATAGAACCGAGATGATGCGCTTAGCCGCAGTACGGCGTGCCGAACACGGCATATTACGCCGCGTCGCGACTGACCGCTAGTGCGTTTTCGCCCTTAAAGCTGAATAGTTTAGATTGGATTACAATGCGGCCGTTTATGCTGGCGAGAGCATTAAGGGCAATAAACCATAACGCTTTGCCCTTGAGACGAATCAATTGAAATGTCAATAAACATGTCGTCGGCTTATGTCTAGTGTTACAACAAATCGAGAAAGGTGAGCCGAGTTTACAAGTAAACAAAGCTTGAATAAACAAAACTTAATGAGCTGTGCTAATAACATTCAAGGGCTTCTTAAAAATAATATTCAAACCAATTAATTGCTAACACCATTTTGTAAGAGTGGCCAAAATAATTTTGGAAATATCCTCTTATTCAACAGAACCATATATATAGATTAATATATTTTTATTTTGTGCTTTATATATGCCTAAAAATAAATACTACACTACGAGTAAATTAAAGAAAGTGAGTTGTTTGTTTATTAAGCTTTCACGTCTTAGCTAAATATAATGTAAAATAGCTAATGTAAAATAAAAAGAACAATTTCATTTCACAATTTAAATCCTTGTTTAACTGCTGCGCGGTGATGGTTCCAAAATCCTCACATCAAGTAGAACCCCGCCCATCCTGAGGGCGGTTTTAGTGGGTAAGAATCCCACATTTGTATTGTATGCGGCATCATATGGTATCTTTCTGCAGATTTCCCTCCTGCTAAAAAATATCTAACTGCTGTATAACATAGGTAGGTAAAATTCAAATAAGGTGACGCGCCTGGCCAGTGATAAGGCGAGTGCTTTGAAAAGCACAATAATTCTTATAACAATGCGACTCGTATCTTAGATTCTGAATCAGCAATTTCATTCAGTCGCAAAGCAATATTAAGGTATCCGTATCCCCCTTGTAATAACGAAGGGTCCGTGGAGCTATTCATGACTGTTCAATGCTGATTGGTGGATTACACGTGCGTCCGTCTTTCATTTCTTTTGCTCACTTTCTTTCATTGATACTTTAAATGTATCAAATTCAAATATTTGTCAATTGTAAATCAAAATTTATTGAAGATATTCCTATAAACTATGCGGTATTTTGATTATAATCGCACAGCAAAAACTACTAGGTAAGTGTTGAAAACCGAAATTTGGAACATAGGTTTATTTGCCAATTTTGCGACCGCCCCCTCCAATAGCTATGTGTTATATGTATATCGTTGGATAGCTATTTTTGTGCTGAACAAAAGTTATTATGGCGCCTAGTTCCAAATGACAGTCTGTTCATAGTTAATGCTGTACTGGCTAACCAACGCCATATTAATATACTCATACGGCGTGGCGTATGGCGTATGGCGTAATCTTGACGTCCTTTGTGTTCCCTATATTTTTCAAAATTTTTAGTTTAAGCAATCTCAGTTTTTCTAACCGATCGTAAACCGGTAGCTATTTTCTCATTAAAATTTTTTTTGAATTTGCGTAAAGTATACAACTCCCTCCAATCAAAATTGATAATAACGATTCACAGGGGCTCTGCTTTTATTGCCTGTCGGTAAGTCTATTTTTTCTTCCCTTCTTCAGCGACATATACATAAAATGAATTTCTACCGTATGTCATTATACTTAAAGTAACAAGTTCCTTATGGGTTATCCCTAGAATCGATTCCCTTATCTATATTCGTCAACTTGATTGTCGTCAAGATTGTAGTGAATACGTAAGAAGTAAACTAATTATAAACTTCAAAACACGGAAGCAGACTTCTAAAATTATATTTTATTAAATACTAGCTATTGCACGCGACTTCGTCCGCGTAACTATATAAAAAGCTTATGTTACTCGCTGATAATATAGCTTTCTATACTCGTAGTTAAAAGAATTTTTAAAATCGGGCTAGTTTTTGAGTTTATTTATTATGACTCCCCTCCCGTACCCTAGTGACGCCTACATAGACCATGCGACTTTTTTCTCTTACATTTTTAAACTCGTGATATCTTTCGAATGGAATGTCCGAATTGAATGATTCAAAAAGTTATATAAAGGTATTGAAGCAGTCTTGAATATGAAGTAATTTATTTTGATAAGGATTAATACCAAGATACAAAAATAAAGAGCCTTTTCTAGCGGCGGCATTTCAGTTAAATTTTTAAAATAAAAGAACACTTATTGTGGCATAATTATAATAGATAGACATATGCTGTCGCGACATTTTTAGTAAATAATGATGTGTTCTACAAAGTCGTAGTACATTATTTTGTTCTATCATCAATATTTCTCGCAGCGCACGCGATGTAAGTAATATTTTAGGTCATTTTTTCACACCATGGATTACATTATTGGGGTTTTAGTAAGGATCCCAAATTTTTTGAAAATATAATATAGCCTATGTTCATCGCTAATAATGTAGCTTCCCAACAGTGAAAGAATTTTTCAAATCGGTTCAAATCTTTCCTCTTTATAATATTATTATATTATTATAGAATGGTCCGGATTTTGAATACTTTTTGACGACTATTATAGAAGTAAACAAGTAGTTGACTAATTAGTACGAAAAATTTAGATTTCGTATTAGCAGCTATTTAGTATGAAAAAATCTTGGGAGTGTTGATTACATAGCTGTTACTCTAGAAACTTTCTCCCTAGATGGATATTACAGCCTGTGCATATCTCCAAGTTCTAATTAATTAGCGAAGGTGAGAAAACATCTAACATAATCACATCCACAAAAGAATGAGGATACTAGCAATAGAAAGAGGAAATATTAACAATCTATCGGATAAAAAATACACATTGGCGTATTAAACATTGGCAAAATGTTCAATACGGTAATATTTATAAGCGCATTGGGACCCCAAAGATAGAAAAAAATTATAATAAAAGTTTTTTCGCCATGCTTTCTCTAGTATGCTGCATACCCGGAATTGTTACTTCGCCTCATACAATTTAATGTTATTTTACGGCCGTGTGGGAAAACGTCGGGCGAATGATCTGTGACAAATCGTGCATTTTAATGGACACAGAAGTGGCGATGTTCTGTTCTATCTTTTTATTTTTTTTTCCAACGGATTACGTTTTCGTAATTCAGTTTTATTGTGGAGAGTGGAGAGGAGAGCAAGTGAATTGTTCAACAAATAACCGCAAAAAATCACACATTTGTAAAAAGCAATAATTCAATGTCGTCATAACCTTCAAAATGGATTTTGTAAACATCTCCATATATGGTATAGTCAAGGTATAGACAATGCTTAACTTTTTAAAATTATACTGAAGGAGAGATCCGATTATAATTTTTTAAATAAACTTGTAATAAAACATATTAATAAACAATGGGTCTTTTTTGGTATGGCATTTAAAAATAAATAAACAACGACAATACGCAATAAGCAACGGCTACATTTTCATTAAAATTTTCATTAAAAAAGTTAAAAAAAATCGAGGCTACGCGAAATGGTTTCATATTGTTACGACTACACATGGAACATTCTCGAAAGCTCGAGCGTAATGGAAAGTTCCACACGCGTTCCCCACGGCCCACGATAGATGGATGGTGACCACGCCCCTTTTTGTTTCGTGTCGAAGCAAACTGTTCCTTACGGTTACGACATAAGGTTCACATTCCACTAATAAAGTTTCTAGCAATTTCTAAATCTATCCAGGCTGTCTGCGCGATTGGGGTAGACTGCCGCCCGTCCTATGATCCCCCGAGATGGCCGGCGTACCTTCACTTTCGGGTACGCCGAGGTTCTGACAGGGAGCACAGGCCTCCCCGCGCTGGATAGCCGTGGCGGGGCACCGAAGTCGTGTCATAACGTCCCCGCGACCCCGCCCATCAACGGCCGCGCTGATAGAAAGTCGTTGGGTTTTAGCCGGTAGGAATCCGGCATAACCCGGCAGTGTCCCCTACACTGCCGGGTATCCAAGAGGATTCCCAACGTTAAAAAAAATGGCTGTCTGCGCGAATATAAATACGGGTGCGATCGCTCGAGAGGGACAGTTCTGCGACAACTAGCGATACGATAAACACTCGGAAGCTTTTGCGAAGATATCTGTGACAGTGCATTAGTAACACGTTGAGTGAATTAGTGACGACTTTTGGCAAGTCTGTAATACCTATTGGAAGTCATCTTGGTCTGCGAAAATAAATCGTGTTCTTATACCCCTAAACGGCATTTTAACTTACCCCGCGCGTAACAATATATTATTTTTATTACTTTTACTCCCACGGATTTTTGGTTCCAAATTTCACTTGGAGGCTGTCGATAATAATTTTGGGAATAACCTAATTTGAGTAGGCGACGGGGTTCGTAAGTGCTACGCTAAGTTCATTACAATATCAAGATTACCATCGTAAATTGGTTGAGATGAAAATTTTACAACCCACCCCGGAAATTTAGGATCGCGTGTGTAATAAAAATGAAACACATGTTGGTAGTTACCCCATGAATTGAACATGTTTTGTTACTAGTTTTTTTTAAATTTAACCCCGTAAAATGGTAATTAAAGCACTATAAGGAAGGAAAGTGAGGATGAAGAGCAAACCCATTATTTATAAAAAAAAGAAGAAAAAAAAAAAGAATTCTTCATACTTAGGTACAAAAAATGTTAAGTTATAATATGTATTTGAGTGATTAAGAATATGCGGGGAAAAGAGGGTTTGAATCTTACTAATATCACATGAGTAATAAATTCTACTCTACTCATCTGTAGTAATATTATGAGGTTATGTTTTTTATGTTTCTACCTAAACTCAGAAAAAACTCAGATTACCAAAATTCTTAAAGATCACCAATACTTAAAGTAAAATATAGGCCACTTATAACTTCTCATGCACCTACATAAATTCAGCGAAGCCGCGGAATTAAGATAGTTAACAAATAAGATGTTTTTTTTGACATTTAAATATAAATTAAAAGCACTAAGGTAATTTTTTATAATTATAATAGCTTAATTTTGATTCAGTAATTATTTGCAAAATAAACCCAACCTTCGTCAGTTCGTCTAACAAAAGACCGGTGTCCCGTCAAGTGGCGACCCAAATCTCTCCCCAATTAACCCAATAAATACAGTCATCAAAAGCCCACGTCTTCAACGCGGGATATATTTAAACCTGTCGAAAATATGGGTTTTCAAGTACTCCCTTTATACCGTTATGTTTTATATTATAGGTACTAGGTACTAGCTGACCGACAGACGTTATCAAAAGCTATTGGACTGTGGCATCTGATGTGTAATTTTTTGCTAGATTGGATTGAAATGAATTGTCAGCTATAGAAACTTTGGACGAGAAAAAGAAAATTTGAGTTTTTACGTTCATTTTTTCCCAATATTTTTACATATCATTTTTTATATCGAAGTAAGTGCATTTGATAACCTAGTATGGAAGAATTTTGTCCATGGTACATGAGTGTTTGAGATTTAGGTAATTCGATGAAACTCTATACATACCAAGGGGATCACACTGATAGCTTTTAAGCAAAGATTGTCTTTAACATTTATGTTCCCACTTCTAATGTCGAAAGTACGGTATAGTCAGCGTTATAGGTATTAGATAGTCCAGAGAATATTTTTCACAGCTAAACATTAAGTCACGTTCACATCTAGCCCAGACAGTTGCTATATCGCAAATATAGTTTTTACAAGAAGTTGTAGAATTGTGAAAACGCTATCGTAATTCACCGGATTCCTTTTACTGATAAGGTTTCCTTATCATTCTTACTAATACTCGTATTATGTAAGCTTATGAGGATGGATGCATGGATGTATGCAGTTCAATAATGCAAGTTCACAATAACATTTATCAGCAAAATAACACATAGGCTATTGTAACTTGAAACGATATGCGGACTAAGTCGCAGACAAAACTAGTACCTATTATATATGCCAAAAGTTGTGAGGATGTTGTGTTGTGTAGACGGAAGTTGTGAGTATTCATTTTATTACTCTTTTATTACGCAAAAACTATTGAATGGATCTAATGGAACTTTATAACATAGTTTGTACATCAGAATAACCCAATGGATATAATTTATAAAGATACTCAAGTTAACTAGTAAAAAAAAATATTCCGATTGTTTTCCGGATTTGGTTTGGTTTGGCATCCTAGCAAATCATCAGTGAAAGCAATATTCGTTTAATGTATCATTTTTGGTTTAAACTTCACTCTTAAAGCGGCGAGCATTGGGATCAGAATCGAAAAGAAAATTGAAACGGAGAGTAAGTAGGCAGAGCTTTAGTGAGGCCAACGTGAGTTGCATATCGACATACGATGGACGATTTCGTATTCAAAATGTTACAGTGACATGTATTTCGTGTGGGGAATTTTGTATAAGAAATTTTGTTTACCGAAATCCGCAAAGGACAACCACCTATGTGAGGTTAGAAAGTATTTGTTTCTCTTTTATAAAAAAAAGTGTTTTTTTACATGGTTTATTATTATTATACATAATTGTAATCTTCAATCAATCAATCGATCGATCGATCTATCTCATTTATCAACGTCAACCCAACAAGTTGAATCCGTTAACGACAATTACATCCGTTTAAGAGATTTAAACTAAAACCAAAATAACATAGACTTTTTCGCTTAGGATGCGAATGCTTCCATTACTATTTTCTGTACATAGTTATTTAAATGCTCTTTCAAATTACATTCATTCATAATGTGAAGGTCGGCAGACAGGCTGACGGCCTACATGATGGTGCGTGGCTACCGTCGGCTATTAACACAAGCAACGCCACAGGTGCTTTCATCTTCGGTTTACTCTTTTACCGAAATACATCAGCAAACATTTTTGGAGTTTACTCCTTAAGAATCTATGTTCAATCAAGATTCAAAATTCAAAATTCAAAATTCAAAGTTCAAATTCTAAATAATTTACATAGGTTGTTGTAAATTTTAATATATGATGTCCACATATTCAAATTACTTCAAATATGTGTATTAAGGAGCAGCTCCGTGCGTCGGAGCTGACACATAATTTTTTTTCTGAACAACCTATAGAAACATAGATTCGAATAACTAAGCAAACCAAGCGGATGCGGATGGTTATCATTATAGCTGAAAAGAAATCGAGCCAACATCATCGCATCATATATCGCCTACTCCACAGAGTGGGCGGTTGATAATTGTGCGATTTCGGGCATACCTTTAAGCCTTTTACTATAATAATGCAATCATATCACAAACACTTATAATGGGAGTGGCAGGGCACGCTGCATTTCACAGTCATTTGGGCAGCCTGTCTGGCGGCAGTAACCACCTCCTTACAGAATAAAAGCATGTGTTGCTGTTGTGTTTCGGTGAATGAGTAAGGGATGTCACAGCCCAGTTTCCCTATCCCTTCCTAATCGCTATCCTAAATTCTACTTATGGTCGGCATCGCATTTGCAGCACCTGCGGCTTTGCTTGTGTTGTAGGCGACCGACGTTAGCCGACGTCTGCCTGCCTGCAATTACTTCATAGTAAAGCAGTTAAAACAATCATTTAACTGCTTTACTATGAGTAACAAAATAATAATTAAACTTAAACCCGCCTATAATCATAAGTTCTAAATATTTGTGGTGTTATTGTTTAAGAATAAATCACTAGTAATGGTGTTGCTGACCTATCAAACGTAGGCCATACGTCAAAGGCCATACAATAGCGTAACATCACAAACCACGCGAAATACTCTTGACCTTTACAACTAAACACATTAAGGAAACAGCTGTATCATCAAAGTTTTATAGCGGGCGAAACACTAGAGGGGAATCAACACACGCAGAGCTACATTCATTATCTATTGAAGACCTCTGAATTTAACATTGTTGAGGTCGCTATATAATAGTCGAGATAGATATGGACGGGAAGTTTGTTTAAAAAATTTCTTATTTATTTTCCCCCGTACTCACTGAAAACAACACACATGTTATTTCACGGTAGTCTTCTCTAAGAGGGTGGTCACTGTCACCAGCTGGCTGGCTGGCTGGCTGGCAGCCCAAGTAACTGCGAAACGCAGTGTACCCTCCCACTACTAAATTAATTTAGTATCTAAATTAAATCTTTAGAATAATTTATTAACATTATAAATCCATTCTAAAAACGCAGTGTGTATACTGCAACTAATTCTCACAAATTCTATCTTTCTTTATAATATTGGTCGGATATGCCAACACATTAAAATAATGACATCCCAAACCACACTTATTGCTGACATTGGTGTAATTCAATACGAATATTAATAATATATCCGTCTGACTGTAAAATTCCACCAGTTCATACTTAGTCACTGTCACCCGTCAACATTTCAAGAATGTCCCGATGTCGGACATAGTAAACCACTCAGTCGTAGTCTTCACGTATTCGGGTCAATCCGAAGCTTCCTGCGATGGACCTTGCGACCGATAGGACTGGTGGCACGATGCCAATGCCATGAGCTTTAAGACATTCAAAAGAAATGTTTACTTTTAGACAGGTAGTTAACCGAGTGATCTATTTAAATTAAAAACTGCGCAGTAACGAAAAAATAGATAAGATTTACATAAAAAAACCTAAAAACATATTTAAAATAGAGGTTCGCACTTAAGAAATATTATAAAAAATAACGATGTTGATCCACATAATTGGATACAAAAGATATTATGAAACTTAATTAACCATTTACATAATCTTAGCATATTACTATTATTAGCTGAACGAGACCCGATGCCTTACATGTATTTTTCAATAACTGCCTCGGGTACCGACCGTAATCCGTAGCGTGAGAAACCTCCTGAAAATACATGCCGTATCAAGAAGTACCGCGTTCTGTATCTGTCCCTTGATCCAGCCATCTAGCGAAAGCCTCTTGAGGTGTTGGTTGAGGCTCTACGCCAACATACAGACATTATTATTATCATACAGTAATTTAAAACCGATCTAACGCCTAACTCGAATTTTTTTTAGATTTTAATCATCAAGCCCGCGCCCACATTTTAATCAAGCCATAATATAAAAGATCTTCAAGTTACCTGTGGAGTAATTGATATTCCTTCGTAGTGTTCAAAGACAAAAAAATCACTATTCAAGTTTCTTATAGTTAAAATAAAAATCGGTGAACATTTTATCAAAGGCGACAAAAAATATTTTGATAAATCTTATCGCGTCTCTCTCAAAGGGAATCGTAAATCCATTTCAGCGAGGACGGACAGAAGGAGCTTGTGCAAATCTCTTGCGAGCTCAAATGTCGTGACAAATACGTAGATCTTGGGATGAATACTTAAGTTCTTGGTTTTCTATATTTTTCATCTTTTAGGTCTAACACACAGACCTAACAACAGGTTCATACTTATATGTTAGCAAAAGTAATATTAAACGAAGTTACTATCTGATTCTAACACAGGATTTCGAATGTTACTGAGCTCCGTTTTATTTTACACAAGCAATAATTAATATTCAACTACTCACCCAGCAGAGCATTCTGTTTTACAAAAGAAAGCTTTCAAACAACCAAGTGAAAGGGACAGGACGACACTTAAAAATATGCGACGACATGCCCTCGCGGCAAAATAATAAGAAACTTGGGAGGTCCTTACTCCTAGCGAGACCGTAACGTGATCATATATGAACAAATATTATTTTATAAGCTACCTCGGTATAAATTTTATGTCTTGTAATATTGTATTTATGTTAAAAGTAGTACAAATTTTTTAATATCCCATGTTTTGCTTGTTGCTAGGCAAACATTTCATTCAACTCTGCGTTCATTTTCCCTTTGCTGTTTTATAATTTTAAGAACTCATAAGATTAATCAACATTAATTATTCAAAAGATATAAAAAATGTTTTGTCATAAGTCTATTCTATACATTATTTCACTATGGATTGAGAATGCAGTACATTCTCAATCCTGTGTTTAATTCAACCTTATTCCAATCAAGTAATTGCCTTATCAAGGTTTTGCTTTGCATCAAGTGGACCGACAGCCTACCTGCCTGCTATTTTCTTTCAAAGTATATGAATAATATTAAACTATGTATTTAAATGTTTCTTAAGCCAATAGTTTTCATTTGCAATTCTTTATTGATTAGTTGTACTAAATGAAGTCGTCTAATGTAAACAAGCCTCGTCTGTACAATTCAAAGCACGTATGCATTCACGACTATTCTCATTGTTAACAAATTTGTTACCTAATACACATACACATATTATATTATTGATACAGTTGTTTCGCCGGGTTAAGTTCAAGTCGTCCTTAATAATGTAACAATTATTATTTTAAGTACAGAATTTTAACCAAGTAATTTACAGTAATTTTTATATTCTCGATAAAAACACATACTCGTATTGCATTACAAAGAAAATAATATAAAACAAGATATAGGTTTTGGAATAAAATGCTGTTTCAAAGACAGAGGATCTTGGGTGAGCAAAAATTGCCCAAGAAGTCAATGTAAGAATATTTGTACTTTGTGATTAATCGCGCATAGAAACTCTAAGAAAGGAAGCGGAACGATGTGTGAACGAGGTAAAAACGAAATTGTTATAAACATCGCACATCTAGGTCGACGGAGTCTTCAATTAAAACAATAAAAACAATACCTAGTAAATTCTGAATGGCGCAACTAAACGAAACACCCACAGCTATTGGATCATCGCGTTCGGGTGAAACTTGTTGAGTGAAGACGTCCGGTGATGAAACAAAAATAGTTTAGAGTTCTGTCAATTATAATTAAGAAGAGGTGCTAGTGGTGTTAGAATATTAGATGCCATCACAGCCGTCTGACTACACAACGCAAATCACGGACATCAATATCTATTATCTGATAGAAAGTCAGCCTTAAAAGATTTCAACGCTCAAACATAAGTAAGAACCGTAATGAAGTCTCTATGATAAACACATACATTTTTATGTATGTAAATACTTCATTATTTGCGATAGTAACTCCTTTAATAAAGGTTACGCTTCGCTAACATTTAAATAAGCGAGTTTGCTTATTGCCAAGCCGTGTATTCATTCCGGCCTGCAATGTTTGATACAAATTAAAAGCAGTTGGTACAATAATGAAAACTGAAAATTACTTTAAAATAATATGATTGGTATTTATGCCATAAACATTTTTGAAAAATGGAAAAAACAACTCTTTTTTTCTTTTTTTTTTTTTAATGAGCTCGTCAATACTTAGGATATTGACAAATAAAAATCAAACTGAACAGAAAATGGTTGCGAAAATTGAACTGTTTTATCTTTACATATTGGACTTTTGGGTTTATACTATGTAATTTTATACAAGTAATGTTTACATTATGGATTATAATTTACGTAATAAACTAACATCCAAAAATAAAAATAAATAAGCTTAAAATATATCCAAAAAAAAAATTGGGCGCGCGCGGCATGGTGCCGAGGATGCTGGCAGCATTTCCTCGCTGTATTGCAATGCTAATGCGTTGCGCGAGGAAGCTGCCAGCTCGTCGATCACCAGTGGTGTCGGTAAGCCTTTTTGATATTTCTTTTAAAAGTTGGCGAGCGCTGGGACCTCACGGACCAAGGGTCTCGACTCCGAACAGCATAAAAGTGTAACCGGAACGGCCGCACCCACTTGCCTACTAGTTCCGTGGATGTGGGAAGGAGCCAGTGTTTCCACGCAAGTAGCATCCCACACTCCAGGGAATCAGGGACATGCCGTCCGGTCTCTTACCGTTGTCCCTGGCTATGCCAGTTGGTTCCATTAAGGTAGGCACGTTGACGGTAGGCAAGAGACTGGCGGATTATATCATTGAGTGCAGCGTGTCTGGAAAGCGGCCGTGCGCTTTTCTGGCATGAAAGCCCGTGGTGACCCAACTCGTCAACCTCTTGACGAGTTTACTACCTTTTGTAATTCTCTTTACCTATTCGTAATTCAATAGTGAATTTACGATAGAATCTCTTTAAAATTTATACAAGTTATGAAAAAAAATATGGGTTGTTCCGTACCTATTTGTATTTTTCACTCAACCCATAGAAATTATTTGATCTTAAATTCTTATTTCATACCCTTATAAATTGATTAGATTATTCCAAACTCAATCCAAATGCAAATTATCGTTGAAAAGTTTCGATAAAACGTTTATTTTGTATGCATGGCCAAAAATATTACGTAGTTTTATAATCTATTCGTGTTTTAAGAACTTTAGATTAAAAAAAGTCAATCCTAATGTATATGTGTTAAGTATATGTGGTAGTATATGTGTTTATAAAGACCCGCTCACACTTCTCATTTAAACCACAAGTAAGGACGGGGTCATGATACCGCTACGCTAGCCGACTCGGCGCCGACTCACCGCTCTCCGCTTGCACTCGATAATGAACCAAACTGTCCTGTTGCGAGAGCTCTCTGATTTATGACAACATTTTATTCAAAAAGCCTCGTAAATGTGCTATATCATTTCTCTTTACTACATAAACACAAAATAGCAGCTTTGATAACAGTTATGTTGACGAATGGAAAACGAACTATAACACGTTCGCACAATACGATTACTTGTGAATATTTTGTCAAGTGACATGCAAAAAATAAATACAATTAGAGATGATCATTTGCTTTTTGTTGCACCTATGTACAGTAGTAAAAAAATGGATAGATTAATAAGGGAATAACTCAAAAAGTATACGTTTGTGATGATTTCACGTTTCTTCAAATAAAATCGCAAAATGCTATAGGGATTCACATAGAGGTTTATAAGAGCATCGTTGATTATTCAAACGATAATGAAGTGTGGGTTATAAACGGTTCAGACTTTATACTATATTTAGTATTATGTACACTATTATTTCAATAATATGATCGGAGGGCAGCGTCCCCTCTCAAAAGATGAACTGATAATCTACTCGTAATAAGGGTCGCGGTTCGACGCAGAGATCCAGGCTGATGAGCAAAATTAGACTCAATACCTTTGATTGCTTTTAAAGCACGATACATTGCTTTTAAAGCTGTTTAGTTGAAAAAAAAAAAACAGATTTGAAATCATTTACGTAGGTGCGCCACTACTGGGCACACTTTGGATCCAGGCTACTTCTAACCGGTCCTTCTGGAAAAATGTGGGTGGAGGGCAGAGAACGTTCTAAGGTTAATATGATGATGATGATAGTAATGGCGCAATGTCATAGACCAAAACTTCTCACCAACACTGAAACTGTCAGTATCAGTATTATAATGAGAACACCATAAATTGTACAAAATTATAACGTAATGTTGTACAATTTGAACGAAAAGCAACAGACTAGTCTCACCAAGGTTAAAGCGTGGTATAACACAGTAGACCTCCTACGCATACATCTAGCACCCACAGCCTGTCGCCGAAAACATTACGTAAAGCTCGACACACCGTTGCCCTTTCTACAACCTTTCTATAATAAATTTAATGTATTAACTATACATTCTAGTAATTGCTTTTAACACCAACATTATTAAAAGTATATTTTGTACGGCTACTCTCTATGAATCTGTGTGATGAATCTTCATGTATTTATACAGGTTGATCAAAGCCAACTTTTGGAACTACTTATATAATTTCAAAACTAAGTTTCCAAAATTTTTGAAATTGTGATTTTAATGATAGTAACACAGGTTGGCGGTAAATCCAGGCTGCTTCTGATCGGTCCTATTAGAAAGTTATGGGAGAGCCGGTAGTGGACGTCTTACGGCTAAGAATTTATTTTACAAATATCGTTTTTATGTGTATTTTTATTTATATTATTTATACTCACTTTATAATGAACTTCACACTTGAGAAAGCTAAAACATTCTATTTAAAACAAGACCTTTATTTATACCGACAATCTCAAAAGGTTAAGAGCATAAGTTAAAACCTGACTTTCCACCTACTGACTTGACACATTTCCGACAAAACTTATCTCGGTCTGTACCGAGCCAACCCTTTTTAACCCCAATTGCTTTTGGCTAGAAGAAATTGTTGCCAAGTGTTCTCAAGTGGACCTACAGTGGCTACAAGAAGCCAGCCTAAAAGCTTTCCATTCTTGAATTTCTTTTTGCAAAGATTCTTGATTTTGCAAGTCGCCATTAAAAGTTTTCTTCGACATGCTGATAAATATCCATTTCAGTTAAATTTCTTTTTATTACTATCCAAGAAATATAAACCTAAGATTCCAATAATATTTAGGTATTGGGGTTTGTGACATAAATTAATTAAGTAGGTAGGTAAAAGCCAGGGTTAGATATTGTAAAAGCCGTGATATTATAAACTCAATAGTGAAATTATAATTACATCGAATTCCGACTTTTTACATGGAAAATGGATTGTAATAATTTCGAAATAAATTTCTTTCTTTCTTTTTGAACTACCTACGACTACCTATCCGTAATTTTTAAACTCAGAAACTGTTTAACTGATCACCCTTAAGTTTTCCACGAGTAAAAGTGAAGATTTTTATTTTGTTTTGTTATTAGGGAGGACGAAACAGAAGGACACAGCATTTTCTTATATAAATGACAGGTGACAGACAGGCAGACGGTAAATTAGATAATTAGTAGCTCTTCGCCCATTAACATAAGCAACGCCAAAGGTGCTGCAAGTTCTCTACCGACCTTAGTAGGAGAAAGGATTAAGAGCGGATATGGAAATCCCTTACTTACCCAACAGCAAATTCTATATGTCACGGTGGTCTTCTGTAAGGGAGTGGTTACAGTCGCCAGACGGTTATTGCCCATTTTATGACTGCGAAACTCAGTGTGTCCTGCCAATACTAAAAGTGTATCCCATTATATCATCGCACAAGAGCCTATTTCTATTTTATTGACAGTATTTCTTTATTTAACAGCGAATGGGGCCGATATTAGTATTTATAACGTGATCTCTCATCAAACTACCAATTCGCTTCTTTTTGCATTATGTATATTCTACAAATGGGTTAACTAACGCAACATGGCAACGAGGCGTGTGATCAACTTTTATTTATTTCATAACCACTACATTTTCCGTAAATATTCGATTCTTGCGATCGATTCTCGACCGTACCTGCATACATCCGATGACTATCATTCGTTACCTCATGAATTTGCGATACTTGAACATCACTCCATACACTTTTTTTTATTTTAATACTAGCTTTTGACCGCGATTTAGGGTGCGTACCAAGGGAACAGTACCTTTTTTTGGATGAAAGGTACCCTATGTCCCATTCTAATTATCCCTGATGTATGCAAAATTTCATGGTGATTGGTCGAGTAGTTATAATAAATACAAGAAGACCAACAAACTCACTTTTGCATTTATAATATTGGTTCAGTAAATATTAAGATTAAGACCAACAAACTCACTTTTGCATTTATAATATTGGTTCAGTAAATATTAAGATTTTTATTGATATCTACTTCTAGTGGTAGACAATAAGTGAAGGGTTCCGAGACTGGGAGTGGCCAGTCATCATCATCACCTCTACCGTAGGAAGTCCACTACTAGGCATAGGCATTCTCCATAATTTTCAATAGGACCGGTCAGAAGCCGGATTCAGCGCCAAGTAGTTGGTCGTAATATAACTCACGAAACTTAACTGATTTCGAGTCAGTTATACTCAACTCTAAAACACACACAGCTCTAAAAAGCAGCGTATCGTTGAAAGGTCAAAACACTATTTAGAGTACAATTTTGTGCAAAACCTCATAACCACCTTCGCAAAGGGTCAAACGTTGGCACAATAAACATTTTTATTAGCGGGCATTTCACTTGAATGTTTTTTTTTTCGGCCAATTGGATAGCTCGTTTGTAAGAGGAAGGCAAAATAAGCACCTAATCTTCGTACAGAAATAGAAATACCTATGACAATATTTATTTATTGCTTTCACACAAGCGATAGTCTTGTAATTTAGGCAGTTCTCGCTTGATTTCAAAGCATTTTCGATTCTTATATTTCTTATGTGACTTTCAAGTAATGAACGGATTTGATCAAATTTTACAATAATATAGTTAACACAATGTATCTTTACAAATTCTGTTATTCTGATATTTAAACGAGGTCTATACGCGGATGAGGTCGCGAAAAAAAACTAAACTAGAAGCAATTTCCTTATTTATTATAACAATTAGCTGTGGTGATCTTATTTTTAAATCATGATTTTGAGTTTTTATATACATACTAATCAAGCTGTTTTTATAATCGATTCAATATCGTTGCAGAAATTAACTTATATAAAAATAATCTATGTGTGTATAAATAAGGGAAATTCAATTCAATTTACCAAATATTAAATTATACTCGAAAGCATTCTAGTATGTGAAGTATCTCCTATTCCATTAGTTAGTAGAATTTGATTACATAGTATGCAAAGACAGAATAACAAAAGCGGTGAGGCGATGGCCTTTTAAAAATATAAATATTCAGTGACGTAGAAGATACTACTACTTACTTGTGCCCTACTTAGCGTCTTCCTCTCTAGTCTATCCATCGTGATTAAATACATACATAAATCCAATTAAGTAACTAACGAAAAGAATTGCGATTACAAGTAGTCGTAGCTTTTCAGTTAACTTAAGCATAGCTACGTTAAGACTTAACTTATTACGTCCAGATTCTAGATGCACACAGATAAAATTAATTAATTACTTATGTACGTCAAATTGGATCTCTCTGTGGATCTTGTTTATGGGGTAAAACTGGAATACAAAATACTGTTATATTTACTGCCTGCTCTTTATGTTTATTATAATCTCGATAATAACAATTACAAAGCACAGATTAAGTATAATAAATAAACACCTCAAGTTATTGAGATATATCACAATTAATATTAAAACTGTTAAACCTATCATTATATTTTTTAGCATTTTTATTTTATTTGTTTGTTAAATATGTATAATGCGGTTAAGGTTTGATAAAATAAAATAAATAAATATATCTGAACAAAGATAATATAAAAATTCGTTAAACAAAACGTTGTATTTTCATTGAAAAACAAACATTTCTGCTTTTAATTCTTGGTGTCTTTGAACCATCTATCACATAGAAATGCAAGTTGTAGCTTGCTGGTATAGTTATTACAAGAACAAGAAAAAATATATCTGGTTAGCTTAGGAGAATCATTAGAGTTCCCGTCAAGACCTACAATCGCGAGTTGTTATAAGCCGTCATAATCTCGTCCCCACTACCGCCTTCCACTACACGGTGCATTCACCCGTTGACACTTTGCCAACAACTTTACACTACTATTGTGAGTTGTGACGTCACTTCAACACTGAATGGAATGCTCAACGCTATGACATAAGATTACTGTAAGAAGCACCACTCTTAGTATTTACTCACTTGGATTAACTTTTGACGAGCCCCTTGGACGAGTCATTAAGGTGCTCGCTTTAACGCCCCGTCTCAGGGGTCCCGGGTTAGAATCCCAGCAGGGCCAACTTTGGAAATGAACTTTTCATAGTTTCAACTTTTCATCCCTCGTTCGTGCCGATATTTTGTCACACATTCAAAAAATATCCTCGTTCGTCCCATGCCACTACTTACTTAAAAATATTGCTTATATATTGTTCCAATTACGTACGCACTGAATATTTGATATGAAAAGCAATTGTAATAAGCAATGACCTTTTACATTACGGTCTCACGATTGTTCTTTTCCCAATAGAAACAATTATGTCATTGTTTTGTTAATATTATTCCTTGATAGATAAACGAACTGTAAAGGCTCGTGTTTAATGGTTTAGTAGTGGTTTCGTACGTAATTTTGTTTCGTACCAATTGTGCGAAGAAGTGACTTTAAAATTAAATATAATTTTAGTTGTTGTTTCGCACAAATATTATTTTCATTAAAAAAAAAAAAAAACCAAAAGTATACAGCACCGTACAAAAGTAAATATAAGGCGAATATTTTTAATAGAGTATAGGCATACAAATCAATCAAAAAAAATTATTTTTATAAAAAAATTAAAACTTAATCAACCTAATTTTAATTCAATGGTAAACCATTGAAAGTTCTTGATTTTGCTCGGGAAAAATATATTATGTTATAGTTTAATAAATATTCTTGATGATTTCACAGTTCAAAAAATTATATCTACAACTTCACCCGATTATAAAATATTCCGAAAACACGAGAAATTTTGATAGTTTTTCAAAAAGTTGTGTGTCACCGGCACAGTGATTTTCTGGGTTAGCTCGCCCTGTCATATCGGCCTCGTCTTTCCTGAACGGCTGGATGCCGGCTCAAACCTATTACTAATAAATAAATAAATAAATAAATAAATAAATAAGAAAATCTAATAATATCTAAATTTTACATGTTTACTATATATAATTTATTTATATTTCGATTTACTGTTTCATTGTACACGACAGTACTTACATTTTTTTTTTCTATAAAAACCAGTGTGCGAGACATCGACTAAAAATATATTTAACTAGCTGGTGCCCGCGGCTTCGTCCGCGTTGAATGATGAAAGGTACCCTACGTCCTTTCTGGTGTCCCAGACAACGTGTATGCAAAATTTCATGGTGATCGGTTTAGTAGTTTTTGCGTGAAAGAGTTACAAACATCCATACATCCATACATCCAAACATACTTCCAGCATTTATAATATTAGTACGGATTTTAAAGTCACTTCTTCGCACAATTCGTACGAAACGACTACTAATCATTATAAAACGATATACTTTTCTTATTTGTTTAACTTTCGGAATAATTTAAATTATTAAATTATAAATAAATATTATATTTTAATTTATTATTTGCGACGCGCGTTGACTTCGCATGTGGTCTTAGGAGAGTTGGTATACATAATAATGTATTATTTATGCCTATATCACCCAAAACTTTTGTACATACATACATGGGACTTTTGGTCTTGCGCCCAATTGACCAGAGAAAGGAACGGAAATCGTTCACAAAACCGACAACCGATGGTCCTTTCAATGCACGAAACTCGAATAGTTTGTGCTCTTTTTTGTCGAAACAAAAGACTATCCACACACGAATGCCCGTTTACAAAGGAGGCAGTGCACTATGCATTTCGCTTTCCACTCCCCCTCGTTTCACATGCTGCCGAGTGAGAAAGGGCGTATGTGATGTGATGTGGGTATTGTTGGTTTTCAATTTGAGTGCACGCCGTAAGGTCTTTGACTTGATGATTAGCTTGTTTTTAGTAGGTAAATGATTCGTACAATTTTAACTTTATTTAAATTTCATCATAAATTTCAGACTCCATTTCATCCAGCTTGATCCAGCAGACCTGACTCATTATATGTCCTAAATTTTTACTCATAGAATGTAACTTTCGGTATTATTATAAATAAGTAAGTAATTACTGGTTGAGTACTTATTTATCCATGGTATTGTCACAGTATTACAATTGGTATTGTCGGCATTCGGCAGTCAATTTCTTAAAACTTTCCTTGTCATTCGCGAGTCGAAACAAATTTTGTTCCACGATTTTAATACCGATCCGGTTGAATATTACTGGTACGTACACGGGTGAAAAAATAGAAAGAACTAGTTAGTTACCCGGATATTAGACGCACGTGTGGTGTTGTTTTGGTGCTTGCTTTGATAAATAATTGCTTGGTTAGAATAATGACAAAGCCAATTTCCCTATCTCCTGTCTATTTTTAACGCATTACAATACAAGCATTAACTAGGTAATAATTAGGTATTTTACAAAAATAATATTTCGAATCGTTTTATTTTACAGTTTTTAAACACGTATAGCACGTTTTAACATAAATGACTGTACATTTTCGACATACAGCAATTCAGGATAATTGGATCATGTATTAATGTTTTAAAAACTTTATATTAGTTTAAAATAAGTTTTTAACAAACATCGTTTGTAAATATTATACGTTTCATCTTTCGTTTCAAAGAATTTATTCTCATAAAAAGGAACAAGTTGTCCACTTAAGCTATGAGAACTTATTGACAGCGATCCTTCTAATGTGTTGTTATTCTATAATGACTCATGTACCTACACTAATTAATATCATTAACTTCAATGATTACATGATTTTTTCATAACAGTCCACCATAACAATATGTTTAATCAATACAAGCTAATATATAATATGAAATAATATCCATTCAAGAAGGTGTTGAACGGAGATAGATCTGAAGTTTCTGTTGATAAAGACTGTGAGTTGCATCGTCACGCATCAACTACAACTAGTGGTGCGGCTTCACTGGGAATTTATGTTGATATCGATAAAATATAATTAATAAATAAATGAATAATGAGAAAATAGTGTACATATTACAATTTTTTTCAAATGTAAAGTTCCATAGACAGATTGACATTAACAAACAACGCCATATATCCTGCAAATTAGTGGGATAGGGATTCGGAGGGCTTGGAAAAATGGGCTCTGGTATTATCACTTACTAACTCACCGAAACATGACACATTTGCTGTTATTTCGCGGTGATTTTACGTAAGGGGTGGGCTTACGAAAGGGGGGGAAACTTTGTGTGCTCTTTCAATATTGAATATTATAGTTGTATACAATTATTATATAATATTATAGTTTTGACGAATGAAAAAATAAAAACAAACATGTACACAGACACATACCCACACACACATATATTCTTTTTAATTTACTTTCCAGCTAATGTACCTTCAATTTCAAATAAATGAATATTAAGTATGGAATGAGCTGCTACTTGCAAAAAAAAACATGCTATAAAATAACAATAGACAACACAAAAGTTATGTCGTTTACGAGAACATTAGAATTAAACAACTTCGTTGAAATGCCATTAGTATGAAAAGTGGGTACAGTCCAAAACTTCTGTTCCTTAACGAGGCTTATGAACACGGCAATAACCAGTTCAGAGTTGGAGTTACAATTTTATTGTTTAAACTTCATTTTATGCCCAAGTCACCGACGTATTTAAACGGAGGTTGTAAATCGGAAGAACAAAAAGAAACTAGTAATACAAAAAACAAATATTTACCAAGTTATAATACAATTAACGATAAAAAATCGATATCTAAATCCCCGTTCATCATCCCAGTCGTAGGACGCCCCACTGATAGACATAGGCCTCTCCCATAAATTTCCAGTCCGGTCAGAAGCAGCCTGATTCCAGCGTTGACCCGCGAGCCTTTGGCCATTGATATGCACAATTTTATTTTTATTGTGACAGCTAATAAACCTCTATAAACCTCCATTCTTTTTTAATGTAAAGGTCGTCAGAAAGGCAGAGGGTCCACTTTTTAGTAGGTGGCTACCTTAGCCTATATACAAGCAACAACGCCATGTCGATTGCAAAAAAGCTGCCGCATACGATAAAGGATAAGGATAAGAAATCTGGCCAATCAATATTTATTCCAAATTCTAGTTTTGGTTTATATTATTATAGTAAAACTTAGTTATCTTTTTAGAAGTAAGTAAGTTAGGTATCGATAAAAAATACTTTTATCGATAAGCAAGCCATTAGAGCCAATTCAACCGCTACTGTACCATGGCGTTGCGGTAGGGTCGTTGACTTGGACGGGAGTTTTTGCGCTACGAACCTATCTTCTTCCTGTCGCCTAATGAGATGCACATCTCATATCTTTATTGCCATTACGACTTGAGCATCAATAGACTTACAGATGCGTGAAGAGGAAAAAAAACGTCAGCATAAAAAAATCTATATCTTACATCTTATGATGCAATAAAGTTTTTTACCGCCTTTACCTACTTTTTCCCTACTTATTTTTAAAGCAATATAAGGAGTATAATAATAAGATTAATAATTGGATAAATAATAACTTGACATTTGACATAAATAATAACTCGGAAGAGAAATGTTAAAAAAAAACATAACAATGCAGATGTTTCACAATTTAATAAGCTTGGGGGTCAATTAACTTTCTAATAATTTTCTCAAACAACAAAAGAATTATAATAAATTGAATTAAACACTGCCACAAATTTTTCCTAACAATCGTTTACGAATGCAGACGATTTGTAAATAGGTATTTCATTATATACCTACTTAAATTTACTAGCTGGTGCCCACGACTACGTCGGCGTTGAAAAATTAAAGATATTACGCCGGCCATACATTGACGCCTGACATTATACTTTTGCCAAGCGGTTGGATCTTTATTTTTATTATAGAGAGCTGGCGCCCTATTATAGGCATATTTAGCCTACGTACATCCTGAAATTCTATTCTAACTATTCTCGGCATTAAAAATATCGCCCTTCCGCGAAAAATAGTTTTAACCGACTTTAAACCTTATTCGATCAAGGGTAAGGGTATGATTGTAAGGTATCAATTGTAAGGTAATAAAATCTATTTTTTAGGAAAATTAAAAAATAAGACTTTTTCATTGGGTCCAAAAATTAAAAAAAAACATGACGGTCAGTTTAAAAATGTTTCTTCAAACTACAACAATAAATGAATAACAAAAATTTACAAAAAATGCTTAAAACCTAAATTAACTTAAAACCTAGTGTTAGAATATTTCCTTTAAGTTAAGACTATAAGCGTAGGATGGCCTTTATCATTCGCTTTCGCTTTAGTGTTCAAAGGAATTTTTGAAATTTTTCTTTGGCATTCTGCTATAGTGTGTCGATCCAACGGAGTAATGTTTGATTTGAACATGAAAAACAAATAGCTTTCGAACCTCACACGTTGAATACGGTCAAACCGTTCGTAACCTATTCCTTGTTTTAACGAGTTTATCCCACAAACATACGTGCCTGGTAACAGTCCGTAAGTTATTTTTAAATTTGAGCAAACTTTTTTGAATTTTACTATAAAACACGGAAAAAACTTGTTACTTCAAATTAATATTAAGTGATTAAATTAATCACTTAATCCACCCAACAAATTTTGATACAAAGAGCAAAAAATGGTTAGAATGTGTATATAACTTTTAGAAAAAAATCATCCATGCGAATCCGAGAGCGGATTGCTAGTTAAATATATAATACAAAAAATAATGAAAAGCTAGTGCAATTTACCTGATTGTTTGGTTCAAATTGTTTAGTTCTACTCTTGGGACAGACATACGTCCTCTATGTAGTAGATACGTGGTGGTATCTTGAGATATCTTTCTTCTTCATCGATTAATTTTATTTAAAGAAACTGAAGAAGTTCTCACAGAAAGGTCCATCTTAAAATGAACGAATTAAAGTAGTCTTGAATGTTTGGAAAGCTCTTATTTCTTAAAAAGCTTTCTGAGTATACGACTTTCGCTTGTTGCCCGAACTAGTATGTCATATATTGGCGACGACGACGTCACCAATATCATTTCTATTGCTTTCCAGACGTCTATCGAATTACAAACCTTGGAAAGTGGGTTTGTAATTTCGCTTTTATGTGCGGTTAGTGGTTTTATTGTTCGGATAAATAAACATTACTAAGAGACATTCATGTCTTGTGGACAATTTATGGCATAATGTACGTTTATTTAGATAATATTTTTTTATGTTAAGGTCGACAGACAGGCTGACGGTCCACTCAAATAATCCATTAATTGAAACTTTTGTAGTTATAGGTGGACCATGAAATGTAAAAAACAGTGTATGTGTCAGGTCCGACGCACGTCTGGAGTTTACTCCTTACGAACGATTATAAAATACATAATAAAAATTATAAAAACATTTATCATAACAAATTAATATCAGCACCATCTCTGGTACTCAGGTGCCATCTAGTTTTCGCAAGGATGTATTATTTACATAACATATTCTAGTTTCAGAGATATTGTGTAAATGGCGCAATATTTCTGAAACTTCAGAGATATTCTAAAATATTCGACAGTTTTGATTTTACTCCTATAAATTTTCATACCACGGGCTGATATATGAAAATCGATTCTTAAGAAGAAAACTCCAAAACTTAATTCTCTACAAGAATACATATCAATTTTAATAAATTTACTAATTTTGTAGTTAGTAAATATAATTGTTTGAATAATTTTATAACGATCAATAAGAGCAACCTGAACCTAATATTTTAAGACTAACTTATAACTAGTTTTTTATTAATTCACTTATCTCAAAATCCACAGTTCTCAACATAAAAATTTACAGACAAAAAAAAACATATCTAGCAGCCAATTAAGGATTTTACATTTGTACAATGAGAATAATGAAAAATAATAAGAAAAAAAAATTAAAACAAACCATACAATTAAGTCACATACCTTCAAGTTAAGGTAACTAAAAAATAAACGATTTTTATTAGTGTCGTATAGATCAATCAAAACTTTGATCCATCTATACAAGACTCGAGGATGAAGAAAAATCAATCAAACTTTCCAGTATAAAATTTTTGTACGAGTTAAAAACTGCAAACTGAAAATGAATTACTTTCGCAAAGAAAACAATAGAGATGTAGATCATTGTATGGATGGAAAGCGACGTCTTTGATCTGCACTATTAATTAGCACGCAAAACATATAAACACGAACGTTGAACATGTTAAATTAATGACATAAATTTTGTGAATACACTTGTTCGTTGAATAAGTTCAAAGAGGCTCTGAAATCTAAAAAAATCACGTAAACATTGTAAAATATCAGATCTGGCAGGTGACGTAATTACAAGTAACGGCGAATTGAAAATGATCTATTAATTATAATAAAAAGGAAATATTAAATATTTTCCTGAGCACTCAAAATGTATAAAAATGTAAAATATGGGTCCAGTTTCCTGAAAATAAATGAATATGAATTTGAATTTGCATAATAATATGCAACCCACTCTTTATAATTTTAACCCAACATTAGATGCTAGATCCAGGCTGCTACTAGACCGGCCAGCTTAAAAGTACATAGAATAAGATATTAGAAGATTTAATAAGATGAACTTCAGAGAGTGTGCTCAGGACCTGCATGAGCCTTATCATTGCCTTCCCCTTTCTTCCATCGTACATCCATGTCTTGTCAAAACCGTCTTTTTCGAATCAAACTTTTGTTTAAAAACTAAAGTCAAGAAGTTATTAATTAAATATTAACTAATCTTACAATTTATATTATAACTAGCTGATCCCGACCACGTTTCGCTGTGGTTTTCTTTGACGTTCAACGGTCAGCGGCTGCCACGACAACGGCTAACTGACACTTTATATGTGACAGCGGTCCTAGATGGCGAGTGAGTTCTTCTCGCTTTCGGCAGATGGTGCCGTAAAAAAAAAAACAATTGTCTCGCGATCGAGATTATATTATTATGCAAAATATAGATATTATCAATCCTTGGGGCGGACTGCATATAGTGTAAAAATTTGAATTCAATCCGTGGGCTAGTTTTCGAGTTATACACAAACCAACACAACATTTTTATATATATAGAAAATGTAATTTGTTAATTTTAATAATTGAATAAAATCTGTATGCCCTTACAACGACGTGTGTATAGGACAATTATTTTTTTTGCGAACTGTACCAAGGTAAAGCTTTTTGCTTTTTTTAGCTTTCATTACGAAAGGTTTTTTTTTTCTCTAGTCAAATCAGCAATCGATCGTCAACTTTAAGCAGTCATGTCAAGGAGGGAAAGTCTTCCAAGAAGATTCCCTATATTTATTATATAAGTACCCTCAGTTTATATTATAGGGTAAGGAAATGACGTCTTTTTAGACGTATTAAATAGTTTGATGTTATTAGCCTTGTAACCAGCTGGTTGGGATGGTTGGGTTGGTTGGTTGGGAGACTTAAGCCTGTTTCTATGATAGGCAGCCAAAGCTATGATTTCTTCCTTGACTCTATTCTCCCTAAGTATTCTATGGACTTCAGCGTTTCTAATGAACCAGGGTGCATTGCAGAAACTTTTCAGTATAGAATTCTGAAGTCTGGATGATACTCAAGCCCGAGTGACAGGCGGAACCCCACAGCTGGATACCGTAAGTCCAAAAAGGTTCGTAAAAAATTACGTAAAGTAAAAAAGA
Source organism: Synanthedon myopaeformis (assembly GCA_944738685.1). NCBI lineage: Eukaryota > Metazoa > Arthropoda > Insecta > Lepidoptera > Sesiidae > Synanthedon > Synanthedon myopaeformis. The sequence goes on along the minus strand of OX122938.1, from coordinate 1,661,819 downwards.
AAACCCATTAGATCACTTCGCGTCAGAAAGCTGATGATTATGTCGATGAAATTTCATCAATCACGTATCAGGAATTTAACGTTAGACATCATTTTTGTGCAACTATTTCGCAATTGAACACATTTCCGTCAGGCCATTTGTCGGTTGTCACAGATAATTTTTCGCAATCATCGCAGTTTTTACTGTTTATAACCATTTATAACATTACTAGCTGTTGCATTACATTACGACTTGTTACTAACTGATAATGTAGCTTTCTATAGGTAAAATAATTTTTAAAATCGGCCTAGTAGTTTTCGAGTTTATTCATTACAAACATACAAATCTTCTGTCTTTATAACATTAGTAAGTATAGAAGTATAGATTAAAAAAAATAAGAAGAAACCACTTACAAACTAACGCGCCGGTGTTGCAATATACTTTTTAACATAATACCTGTAAAATAAAATTATTATTAATATCAATTTTACATGATTTCAATATAGATTACATTATATGATAGGTATTATTACCTATATTATGTTGGTTATGTCTAAATAACTATGAGCGAATGTGGTGTCATAATTATAAGGGCTTTGTAAGAAAGCTCAATGTCGTTCAACGAGCTAACGAGATCGAATCAGAAATGAGGAGAACTGTAGACAGACAAACGAAAGTAACTGACAAAACCTTTGTTTCAAAGTATAAACTTGGTATTACATATCAAACAATTAATGGTACTAATTCGAAAGTTTCATGTCTAGAGATGACTCTATATTTACTTTGATGATCCAAAATAGATAAAATATATTGGAACCAATAATAAAATTTTACTCAACCTATGTATTGAATTTGACATCATCTAAAACGCTCGAAAATTCAAGCTTCGAACTTCGAGTTGAATCGCAAATATCCATAAAACTTTAGTCTTGAAAGTATTCAAGATTCTCAAGTAGCTCAGTCTTCATTTCGGAACAGTTCCAAATCTGATATATCCTTGCTGTCGTAATCATGTTTAACGATAACACCTCCTTGGCTCTATTGAGAAGGTAGTCTGCCAAGAGATGGTAAGATGCCAGATTGAGGGGATTAAATTCTTGATAGACATAAAATAATTTATCCTATGAAAAAGAAAATTTGTTAACAGATTTAAGAGAAACAACCGAATACCTAAGTAAACTAAAAAAATTACACGAATTGATCTTTATGTCTAAAGCGTTTGTGATTCGAAGATTGAATTAGCTATACTAATGCGGTTTATATATACTATATTATATGGGCCATTCTACTTTTAAGGCCCCTCAAAAAATTTTGCTTGTCCCCAAAGTAGTAAAAACGATAATTAAATACGGAACAAAACAATCGTCTTTTAATTATATACTTGAATAAAATAAATTAAATTCACATTAATATGCAATATTTAAATATACTGTAAATAAATAATTATTTTATAAAATAATAGTCAACTTTTTAGTGCCCGCCAGAATTGCAATGCCATTAGGTTTTGCTGGGAAAATGACGACTTTTCCAAATAATTTAATAAAAACAATTTATTTCTTTCTTAAACATAAAACCTAAATAGTTAACCATTATACACATAAACTTAAGTTCAAATTACCTTTTATTTTGTATTTTTCAGGCGTGGCGAAATATGTATCTTTAGTCACGCTGAAAAAAAACTATAACTTTTGCAAAAATATTATAGTGCTAAAATTTTCGAGGAAACAAAATGCCACAATTCATAAACTATACAGCGAGAGTGAATACTGGTGGCGAACATTGAAAGCGTTGACATTTCTTTTGCATCAAGCTAGTAAACCGGTACCGTGTGTTTATCGAGTGTATCCTTAGTCACAGCTTTTTCTGGTATGTATCTAATATTATTTCATTGTTATTTGCGTGAATATTATTAATTCTTGTATAAACTTTATAATTCAATAAAATTCCCGTTTATTTAAAGTCGAAATTACGAGAAAAATAATTGTAAATTTGTATCCTCCCGTCACACGTACATATCTTTAGTCACTACCTGGATGTGATGATGGAGACTTACGTGACGTGACTTTTCGATTTCAATGTAATTGGAATAAATTTTTTATTTAATTGAGATTAAATAATGTGGCTCGACAGCTCGGCACTATTTTAACACAGCTTATTTACTTATTTATCAGAAATAAATACAAAAATTAAGTCATGTTGTTAACGAGGCTGAAAGGCTGAAAAAGAAATAAGACAAGAAAATATATGAAGAGTATTTACAGAAGGCGAGAGAACGTTACTATAAATACAAAATGTTAGTAAAAGATATGAATGAAAGCGAAAAAAGACCTGCTAATAGGAACAGGAAAACAAAACAAAAAAAGCGTAGAGATAAGATAAAAGAATAAGAAGATAAGATAAAAAAATACTCCTCAACCATCTCTACCACCGGTTTCTTTCACCTAACGACGAAAATTGCAAGACGAAGCAAAATAAGACGAGACAAGAGCAAACTTATATAGCAAACATAGAGGTTTTTAAAAAAGTAATGTTTTTATTTTGTAAAATGATGTTCTACTATTAGTAATGTTTGGTTTTTAGTCGATAATTTTGATGAAAATTTGATTTTGTGTTAGGTTGATAAGAAAAATACCTTGATATTTTATACTTCGTCAGATTTGCGTCACCCTCGTAATGTAAACTTTGATAGTGTCCCAAAATAAAAAAATGCAATTACTTGATAGAAAATAAAGTGTAACTTTTATGTTACAGGCATTTATTGTAATGTAAAGCTTAAGTTTCTATGTACAAAGTAATTTTAAACTAAGTGTTCTATTTTAAATGGAAATACAAGCGATATTTGATTTTTTTTTTATACGAAAATGTTATTTATTATAAGGAGCGCTATTGCGAAAAAATCGAAGACTGATTTAAGTTGTGATTTGATATTAATAAACAAACTAATGATTTGTTAATAAGCAAACTATTTATTTAATTTGACATGATTTTTGTGAATAAATGAATTAGTTTTGTGACAAGGATACATTTTTTTCTATCTGCGTACAGTTAATCGTGAAAAAATATAACTTTAAATAAAACCATTTAATTATATGAAATCATAAAATACTGTTATTAAAGATTTTTTATAGTTCAGGCCTTAAAAGTAGAATGACATATATGTATGAAAAAGGCATACTATTATTGTTTTAAATATTCCATTCGACCATCTTTAATTGATGGGAAATCGTTTAATAAAGTAAATAAATAAAGAGTCAAGTCACGCCGATTGTATGACCTCTAAAGTAACATGGTTGTGGTGCTATAAACTCCCAATTGCCCATATTCAAAGTCAAAATTTAATTGCATATTAAATTTTGACTTTGAATTCGAAATAGTAACCGACACCCTTGAGTGACCCTTGACCACTCGACCAATGTGACTATTTACGTGAAAATTTGTATTTTTATTGGCCTTCTAACAACTCAAAACCTATGATATCCCAAATGACATAGAGAAACCTTAATGTGCAAACAAAATATGACATTAAAAATAAGTATTGAGACTTTAATAAAAATCATTTATTATTAATTTAACATTGTTTTATCTAAAAAGTTTAACCAATTATTTCCTTTTCTATAGGACCTTAGGGTATGTAGGTACTTTTAATAAAATTTAACCAAAGTAAACTTTATATTAATATTTTACCCGCCAAACAAGATATTCAATTTACATTTTAGAAGACATTTTATGTGAGTGTTTTGGACTTTTTGAACACAGTTTCTTGCGACAAGTTGGACGATCGCCAGATAATGGAGACTGTTTTATGTCACACCCTTAATTTCCAATTGAGGGTGACAAAACACCCATCTGTGAAATGTTACTCGTATGTTCAAACTTATGACGCTTTTTAGTTTCTTAACTTTATTTATTACTAGTTGCCCACGATTTCGCGCCTTTTTGCCTATGTGTTTTTGCTTATACGTTTTAATACGAAACTGTCCAGATATAATAATTAAATGTATAATAATGAACATGTGGGTCCAGTTGCTTGAAAATAAATGAATTTTAATTTAATTAATTATTCTTTATTGCTATTATATTTAGTCGGATGTGGAATTTTGTATTTTCATTTAAGGATGATCCCTCGGGAACGTTCCTTATTCTTAATGGATAAAAGATATCCATGTCCTGTTCTCTATCCCTGACAACGTGTAAGCAAAGTTTCATTATGATCGGTTGAGTAGTTAAGCTACCTATTATTATAAGCATAATTTTTCATTATTTTTACATATAAAGCATTCTGCTATATTGCAAACATTGCAAGAGGATGAAGATAAGAATAATAGAATGATCTCTGCCATTTAACCTAGTGGCTTCATGTGTATAGAATTCATACTCACTCACTGAAACAAAATATGCAGCAAAAGTGTTATTATATTACACACATTTCCACCCGGCTTTGCTCGAATGCAATTTTTTATTCTGCAAATTATATACGCACACCTTCTTCGTTTATCGCTCTTTTGCATTAGTGAAAAGTGTATCAAAATTCATTAAACGGTTTAGTTAAAAGAAATAAGCGGAGAAACAGACAGAGGCAAACAGAGACTTTGAATATATACAAAGATACAAGATGAATAGCCTAAATTAAAAAATGTAAATCGCACACGATTGATAAAATTCGAAGACGCCTAAAATAGCAGAAAAGTACTTGCAAATAAATAAAGTTATATTAAACTATTATTAAGTTCCATGTGATGCTGTTGGCATAGAAACCATGTAAGTCGCCGCAAGCGTATACTCAGAAACTTATTGGTTTCAGGATATTAGGGTGTCCATATAACACACCATCTTTATCTATTATACTAATATTATAAAGACGTAAAGTTTGTATGTTTATTTGTAGGTGTAGGAGATAGGTAACATTTTAAACTAGTAATCCGATTTAAAAAATCTTTTACCAATAGTTTGAAAAGTATCCTTATGTAATCCAGCTAATACCTAAATAGGCTCGACGTAAAGGGATAAAAGCTCACGACTCTACATAAAAGGAACATTCAACTATATGTGTGCCCATCCAAATCCGTTCAGCTGTATTGCGTGAGAGTAACAAACTTATTTATTTAAGATTTAAGGTGATTTCTACTCTGTTTGAATGATTTGTCTATTTTATTTTTAGATGTTCCAACTGTATCCTAATTTTCGCATTTATAATATTAGTGTAGTACCTGTATCTATGTATGTACATCGTTTCTTTTCCTACTTCTAAAATCTGTTAGAATCATATTACAATACAAAAAGGCTCCTGGCGGAAGTAAACAGTGTCGACAATGGATGGAGATTATTCTACCGATAAAACGATACCGGTTGATCTCTTGAACTATGATGACGTATGCGAAGTAGGTGGTTAATATACATACATTATGATGACGTCAAGAATAACCTTTCAAAAGTGAATACTTACCGAAATGGTGTATTGTGTTCATTATCTCGCACTACATGTGCAAAAAGCTATGTCTATAATAGAAAGAAAGAAAGAATTTTATTCACACAACACAAAGACGTAAACATAATACAAAAACCACAACATAGAAATTAATAAAAAACCGGTAAAAGATGTGTGCGTCCTCGCGGCAGTGAATCGGCATTGCCGATTTGCAGTCATTTGGGCAGCCCGTCTGGAGGCGTCTGTTTCGGTGAGTAAGCCAGAGCCCATCGTCGCATAATACAGCTGTTTACGGGTCATGGTGGGTTTGCAGATTATCTCCACAGAATCAAGAAGGCTTCCAGCTCAGACTGCTTGTGCGGACATGGGGTAGCGGAAACCGTTCCGCATTTATTAGTGGACTGCCCCAGGTTCGCGTGATCAAGGTTCGTGCTAGAGCATGATATTGATATGAATCTGAGTGGAGATAATCTGCACCCAATCTCGAAAAATAAACATATAGTAAAAAAATTATTAGACTTCTGCCACAAAGTGGCCACGGTGTCGATCAGGACGAATAAAAATTAAATAGAATTTGAACTTTCAAAGGAAAACAGACCTTATCCTTCTGCAAAATACAAAGAAGTTCAATCTTAGGGTGATAAAGCACTTTACTAGTCGACTTTATATACTATTTAATTTTAAAAAAAGTGGCCCGTCTGACTGTCTACCGACCTCAACATTAAAAAATCCTTTAAATGAGAACTTCTCAATTTTATGAGAATCGAATAAAGCAAAGCAATACAAAAGCAATACAAACATTAGTTTTTATATGTCCAACATTTTTAATAAAATGTGGTAATTGTAAACTCTCTTTGCACGACTAATGTAATAATAAAACAATTTCCGCCTACAAGGAGCCAGCCTACGAAGTCAACGACCACAAGGTCAAAAAAAATTATTACCCCCAATTTAATCAACTAAATATTATAAACTGGAAAGTAAATTCAATAAGAAAAAAATAGTAAATAATAGAAAGGCCAGGCCTGACTGACGGTCCGCTTTGTGGTGGACTTCTACTTTCTTCTACAAACACAAGAAATATGTGTTTTATGTGGAGTTCGGCAGACAGGCTGACAATCCTACTTAATGGTAGGTGACTACCGTCGCTTGTCGCGAGAAAGGATAAAGGATTGAGAGGGGATAGGGAAATACGCCCTGGCATCACTTACTCTTCACCGAAACATAATAAAATAAATAAAATTAAAAAATTAAAATAGCCTTTATGCTCAAGTTAAACCACCAACAACTCCAACTTGTCTTGCGACATAGGCCTCTACCAATGCTTTACACTCAGTGGTCTTATCCAGGTCATCTGTCCATCTGAGATGAGGTCTATACATAACATCATATACGAGTAAATATGCTGTTATTTCATTGTGGTCTTCTGTAGGTAAGGGAGTAGTCAATGCCGCAAGACGGACTTTCTAATTTATTGACTGCTGAAGCATGTCCTACTACACTTCTATGTCAGAAAATATTTACGTGAATTAAATATCCGTAAGCCAAAATTAGAAACTTATTAGTGGAATACAATATACCAAGATAAAGTGTTCAAGATAGCCTTATTAATAAATTTCCAATCTAAAATCCACCTGAACCTTTGAAATCGCAAATCTACGAATCTGTAACTGACAGCTGACAAGAACATTAAATAACTAGTATAAGGTTTAACGTTGGGAGTTTTAGAGATTGAATTAAGGAGCACTGATTATTTAAGCGAATATAAGTTTTAATTAAATTTTAATATTATATATTAATAATAAGTAAGTGAAAAGAAACTTTTGAAGCATATTGCGCGCATGGATTAGCATACTCGTAGTTAAAGTTTATAAGAAGAAAGAGTGCAGAAGAAGAAAGTATAGTATAATATATATATTAGACATGAAATTATTTATTGTTTATATTCATTTTATAGTCTGTGGTTGTCAAGATGGTTGTTGACACGGTTACAGAGTTTAGAGATGGTTGCCTAATTTTAAGAATAATTACAGTCAAATTTATTGGATGAATGAGGTTGAAGTTTTAAGAACTTGTATTTATACATTTAATTTTATGAAATGCAAAAAATCAAACTTGTCTTGTCAGGCGGATTTGAATTATTCAATTTTTTTTTAGTCTTTCATCGGAACTGTCGTTCCAGAGATTATTAATTTCAAACAAAAAACTTTATTATATAAGCTTTATTATATTTAGTACCTTGAGTCTGTATTACTTTTAGTTGTCTTTGTTTATAATTATTCTTCATTTAGTTTAATAAGTAGATAGTAGTTTGATTCATAAGCAACTAAAATAACCGAGAAGGCGAATTGGTTTTTGGCTAATTATTGTTCATTTTTTAATAATAAAACATACAGCCAAGAAAAAGATAAGGGTGCTTCATTACAGGATATCATTTTTGAAAGAATACTCTACCGACACAAGGAACTTACTGACAAGTTCCAACGCTAATTACAGACGAGCTAATAAGGAAACAAACAACGTTCTCCACCTAAACCCACGGAGATATTGCAGGTGATTAACGCCAAAGCTCATAAAATCTAAAAATGGTTAGGATGACACCACCCCGCCCCTGCATTGACTTTCGCGACCCACATACGGTGCAGTGACCTGGGGCTTTATTGACCCGTGCCACGTGACTAGACACAAGATTACCCATTTTACTAGATAATAAAATGCTTGACAATCATAAGTCAAAGGAATAAAGAGAACATTCATAACTTTATGCCTTTGAGCTAATTTATATTCATAAACGTAACAAGTATAGAGAAATCAAAAAATCTGTAAAGATTTACCAATTTTATCCTAAATCAATTCCAGTTACCTTAGAAAGCTTAGAAGAAACAACTTCTGCTATATTTAACAAAATCCAAAGGATGATGTGCTCTTCAAAGAAATGCATAGATGGTGTTTTTAAAATGACAAAATCTCAATTCTAGGTTTGCAGAATTCAATCCAAGAATTCAACACACCCCATTTTCAAGCCACTGTAAAAATAAAAGAGAAACCACTTGTCGACGATAAATGACTTATAAGATGAAAATCGGGACTACGAATAGAATAAGAAGTTAGGTAGGTTTTTGTAAGCAATTACAGTAAGTGGCTTGCCATTTAGCGCCAGAGAATTACGAAGTAATTAGCATAAAAATATTTCTAAATCAGAGGCTAATACAGTGACCATGAGTATTATTGTAAAAAAGCAAACATGTTTAGAAGCGACTTGAACTTTAAAACTCAACTGTAAAAGTAGGCATTATCATAATAACAATAATATGTGGTAACAATTTTATAGCACAAGTAATTTTAAATAACATATTCCATTATTTTTCATCAGGTTGACTATCTCCCAGGTTGAGGTTGTAAGGTATCCTTTTTACAGAAGACCACCGTAAAATAACAGCATGAGTGCTGGTATTTCAGCATATTCGGCATTATATTAATCCTCCCACCCTAATTCCTTATCCTTAATCCAACTGCAGTCGTCAGTGGACTTGCATTGCTTGTGTTATAGGCGACGGTTGCCACCGACCATCAAGTAAACCGTCACCCTGTCTGTCGACCTTAACATTAGAGAAAAGGTTGACGATATAAATTATTACATCGTCGAAAGTAGTGAAAATAAATATTGTGTTCTTTGCAGAACCTTATTTGACCCAATTTTTTTTATAAACAGTTCAGAATTCACAAGAGAGAGAGACATAGAGATTTTTTAATTCAACCCGCTGTCTCAGAAAAAGCTTTTGTGGGCTTCTGTAAGTTCCATCCCGCTATCTCGCTCGGAGGCAGCCCACATCGCAAAGCTTTGCCCTAGTTCCCTGCGGGACAAATCTAGACTACTCTCCACAAACTATTATTACAATCAACAGCTTCATTAAACTGTGCTTCGCTCCAGTTTCGTTCTATTGAAAGCATAAAACATATACGAGTAGTTACCGATGTCGAGAGGGCTCTTTTTAAAGGAAAATATAGAACATCATTAATCGATAATATTTGTTACGCTGTAGAATTAGGTACTGCAATATTTGTTCGAGCTAATCCTTATAAGCATACTAGCTGATGCCTGCGACTTCGTCCGCATTAAAATATAAGCAAAATAACGCCTGACATATGCATTGCTATTACACTTTTACCAGCGTTATTTTGCGTTATAAGCAAAAAACGCCCACCATCTGCATTGATGTTAGTTTTTTTATTTTAGAAGATCCCACGGTAGCAATACTTTTTTCTGGATATAAGGTACCCTATGTTCTTTCCTGTATCCTTGAGAACGTGTATGCAAAATTTCATGATGATTGGTCAAGTAGTTAAGGCGTGAAAAGGTATCAGACAGACAGAGTTAACTACTTTCACATTAATTTATAATTTAGTAAGAATGTCCGTTGTTTTGATTTTCATTGTTGTTTGTTCTAACTCACTAATCTCTTGCATACCTACGACTTCTATGCCTTTTTAATATTTCTTCCTGCTCCAGCCTCCAGAAGCGACGACATTTTGCTCCTATTGTAAACATTGAATGTGACATACTTATATGTAGTAAATGTTTCGAAGTGGAATTCGTTCAGCAGTATTGTATCACTACTTTCGCGCCGGCGGAGGTTTGCTAAGGGCCCTTATTGTTTTTAACCCCCGACCCCCGATGCAAAGGAGGGATGTTATAAGTTTGACCTGTGTGTCTGTCTGTGGCATCGTAGCTCTGGTCGAGATCTGGTTCTTAGCTATAATTTACAAAGATCTGTCCACTCGCAACAACGCGACGTGGCGATAAGCTGAAGCTAAAAATGTAACTCTACTACCCGTACGAAGCCGGAGCGGGTCGCTAGTGTTCCATAATTAACAATGGAAAACACTAAAAACTTTATTGGCTCAAATACAATTGGCACTAGACGCCTACTCCATTAAAACACTTTCCCTTTAGGTCTAGCAATTCAAAACAATGACTCAAACACGTTTTCGATACCGAAATAGTAGCGAAGTAAACTTACACTAATGCGTAATAATTATTAGGTTTACGAAGAGCGAATGTGCAGAACAAACAATCATTTGGAGGCCAAATTGTTCATGATTATATGAATTGAGATTTTTGATATATTTGTTTCAAGTGAAAACTGGTTTAGGCGCGTTGGGCACTTTTCGTATGGCGTAAAAATACTAAACTCGCGCCGTCACACTGACATAAATTTGTGAAGCTAAGTTTTCACTTCTGACGTAAAGTCCTACGACTGAATTTTTTTTTAGAAAATTAATAGAATTAAAGAGACACCTAAATATCTTGTTTCTGTCAGCTTCGAAGTTGTACCGATAGCTTGAAGCACGATAAAGCTTGTAGCGCATCTTCAGGTATAATTACTCGTTTTATAAAATAAGCCTATTGAAAACGCATTTGCACAAATGATATAATACGTACCTAATAGTGATGGGTGGATGGGTAGAAAGTTAGTACATAAAGCGATCAGTCTGAGATATTTTTTTATTGCTATACCTTAATACAAAGTACAGTCTACTTCATTTAAATATTATAGTACCTTTCCATTCTTCTAGATAAAATCAATATAGCATAAGTCATAGATCTCACAAAGGTGTTAAGATAGGTAAAAAGTACTTGTAGTTGTTTAGACAAACCTTTTAAATACCTTTGTGACGGTCCACTAGATGGTGCATAGCTCAGTCCCCTAAAAAACACGAGTTAGACTAAGAGAATAATGTGTAAGTGCGCTGCCAACCCTGATAGGATAAATGATAAAGAAATAGGGAGGGTATATGAGAATAAATATATAGCGCTAAAACGGTGATCTTCTTCTGCAAGCGAATGGTTACTCACTACAGACGCGATATCAGTTATTACTGAAGTTTTTACTTAAGCAGTTTTAGTAGTGCCCCGTCACAACAAAAACTGCTACTACTAGTACTTATTCTAGTATAGGTATGAGTAGTATTTAGTGCTGCTTATGCCGACTAATACTAATCATGCAAGAACTCTGAGCCACATTATTATTTAATCGGTACGGCCTGATTTCCTACAGCATTAACTGAATAACTTAAAGCTCAACAGCGTGCAGAACATACCGAGAACATAAAACGGCTATTAGCGGAAACCCAATTTAATATGGTACACCTAAGTATACCTAAGTGTAATAAACAAACTCGGATTCGATGTAAGTATTTTAAAATTCACCATAAATTTACTAAACTATACTACAGTGAGGAATGTATGTTATTTAAACCATGCTTACGAGTTGACTAATAACTCATTGGCACGGTTATAATGCAATTAATTTATTAAGTCAAAATCGAAACCAAAAGTTGCAGAAGTTTGGTTTGGTTGTTACAAAAAGAGTTGTATTTTGAACATTCTAGCGGCCCGCCCCCGTCTTCACACGGATTTTTTTCTATACAAACCTTCCTCCTTTCATTAGTGAAAATCGCATTAAAATCTGCCGCGTAATTTAAAAGAACTAAACGTACATACAGAGGGCATACAGTGGGAAGCGACTTTGTTTTATACCATTACAATGTAAAGATTTGGGCACGCATATTTCTTAGGTCATACGTTCTAAGAAATAAGAATTCTTATGTCATTCATATATGGGCAGCAATCTACACCATGTTATGTAATCAGAAAAAAATTGCACCCGTGCGAAGCCGGGAGTGGATCGCTAGATTAGAATAAAATAAATCTATTTAGAATAGTCTGTAGTCGTGAAATACTTAATGCGCTAATTCCTTATACTCACACATTACAATCCATAATATGATTGCCATAAATATTGTGAATAATTAGCTTATGAATCGGTATTGTCTTAATAAAGGATAATCTAAAACATTTAGTTAGATTGTACGAATGCATGCGTACGCGCACACGCATGGCCATGGCCGTGTCTAATTACCGCTATGCACCCAGCTAACGGACGGACGCTCATCGTGTATGACTCGGTTACCGATTGAATGCTTTGCTTGTCGTCTTCACATTTTTACTACTCTTAACTCTTTATGTTGGAATTATGTTACAAGAGTTATTAGTTTAGTTATTTTAGGAAACAATTAGCTTTTGTTTTTTTATTTAAAGACCGTCAGACATGCTGACGGTCTACTTGATGGTGAGTTGACACAAGCAACGCCACAAGTGCTGTAAGTGCGTTGCCAACTTCAGTAGTATTAGGAGTGGTAATCCCTTCTCGGTGACATATTCCCTAAAATGTCAACGAGATACCATTCCGCGCAGTTGAAAGGCATGGTCGTCTCCCTTCACATCAATGATCGTACCCTTGGCGGGTGAAACCGCAGCTTTCGTATCGAAAGGACATTTAAGTAAAACGCAAGGCACTCTATTAATTTCAATATAAACAGACATCAATGTTGATTGTACCAAAGCTGAACATAAAAATACAACACGCTACTGTTACGAGTATATGATTTAGTGCTGTCATCAATAAATTAACAACTATAAGTATACCTCAATAAATTAACATCTGAATCATCTGCTTATCGACATTAAGAAATAAAATGTTTTCGATAGTAAAGTTGAATAAGAGGTCTCAATTGAATTGAATATTAAAAATAGATACTCAGAAAATTCTTTTTGGTATTATTGGCGGGAGAATTAATTAATTTTTTCAAAAAGAAATAATGAACCGTACAGTACAACGTACCAATGAACTTTGTCACAAAATTGGAGTAACTTTCAAAGAAGCCGGTCGCATCGCCATTGTTACTGGTTTGTAACGGCACGACCGATATCCCACGGGGTCGTTGGTGACAATTAAATGTAGATTAGGTTGGAATAGTTAATGAAATCATGACAGATTTTAAAAAACTATTTCATTTCTGTCTTGCCAGTGCACTGCCGACCTAGACAGAATAAAGGGACAGAGTGAAAAATACAGAAATAAGTTTTGATATTCACGCATCGAATTACAACAGCACACATGCTGTTGTGTCGTGGTTATCTTCTGGATAATGGTGGTTCCTGCTGAACGCTGTGTGCCTTCCTCTAATATTTTTAAGAGATGATTAGTCACATAACAAAAATGTCAGTAATTAGTTTTCGTAGGATCCACCACGGTTACAACTGGGACCCAACAGTAGTTAAGAACGAAATATTAAAGTAGAATAAAAGATTTATTCCCTTTTTTCTTATGTTCAATCTATCGAGCCGGATCTTAGAACGTTCTGATTTAAAATTAAGATAAATTAATTTAAGATTTATTAAGATTAATTAAAATTCAGAGCGATCAGAGCTAAAATTAACAACGATCAACAGATTTACTATTGATTGTTTCTGAAAGTTTAGATGGAGGCCTTGTAATATGTCTACCTATCTATCTATAGTTATTTATATATTTTGTTTATGTTAAGGTCGATAGACAGGATGACGGTTCAATTGATGGTACGTGGCAACCGTCGCCCGTGTGAAGTCGGTGGCGAGTCGCTAGTTATAAATAAAATGCACTTTATATAGTTGGTTTATTCTTCCGACAAATACAAAACAGATCACGGAACTAGATTACAAAGCTTCCATTCAAGTTCACCTTTCGTTATAATGGCATCATTATGTACTATTATCTTAATATGCCGTATAAGTGTACGAATGACTTTCTTCAATGTTACAGTCACTTTGAGATCATACGCTTTCTAAGGTTGCGGTGCAATTCATAGGTGACCTTCAGTAAACTTATATTAACGAGAAAGAATAGTTTTATGTTCTTAAGTCTTTTTGGTATGTCACTAAGTTGTTTTCTTAATTTCTTACTGTCAATTTTCATGTCTGAAATATTGTAGATTGTAATATAAATACATTTTATTTATCGTTTTTTTTTCGTAATGTAATATTGACATTAACATGTGCTTAATATCCCAACACATTGCTTTTATTTCACTGTGACCCTGTGAAAGTGGTGGCAAGAGCAGTCAGATTTACGACTGCTTTACGACTGCAAACCGCAGTAGTGTCCAACCATTATTAAATTATCTAAATTTTTTCATAGTCCACAAAGAAAATAAGTCCACAAAAAAAATTAGCATTGTAGCTTTTTTCTCAAAATATGATTTCAGTTTTATGTTTGTCTCAAGCGTAACCGTGAAACCATTTACACCCACCTTAGTTAAGCCTTAGTATACTGTTATATTTATAAAATACTAGCCACCCGCTCCCGGCTTCGTCCGGGGTGCTTTTAAGTTGGACCAAATTAAATACTTTTTATCAAAAACCAAACTATAGCGCGATTTAAGTTCACTGGCTGTCGCTATCTAACAGCGAAAAGCTGAACTTATTGCATACCGCGTTTATTTTAGTTAGTCTCAAATTTGTAATGCAATGCGATGACATCAGATGTCGCTACGCGATATTACTATTGGCCAGCTCCCGGCTTCGCACGGATTCAAAATAAAAACTATAGTATCTTTTAAGTTGCATCAAATTACACATAGTTACGAAATTTTATCAAAATCGGTTCAATAGTTTCGGAGTTCATCGAGAACAAACACGTAACACGTCATTTTTATATATGAAGAAAAATGAAATGAACGTTTGCGTTGAAAAATGAAGAAAATATCTGACATCTTTATCGCTGTAACGACGGAGGAGCCGCCACGCCGTCAGTTGCACACAATTTTTTTTTTACATTTTTACTCGAACCTAACATTTTTTCATGATAAAAAGAATCCTATATGTTAATCCAAATTTGCCAAATTGTGCCAAATTTCATCCAAATCAGTTCAACAGTTTTTGCGTGATAGAGTAACAAACACCCATCCATACACATCCATACTCACATGAAGAAACTACTTTCGATTGTTTTTTTTTTATATAATTCACTTTCTATTCTCCTACATTTTATACTTAATTTATTTATTTATATTTATTTACACTTTTAGCCGTTTGAAGTGTGTACCACTACACGACTTATATTATTAAAGCAATTACTTCTTCACGCTTTCTGAATAGGCAGAATAGGTACATGAGAGCTGGTAAAATATTATTTCATTTATTTATAATACATGTTTCATTATTAACTACCTATCTCTTAATACTTCTTATATAATAAGCTGATACTAAAGGCTTTTAGGCTTACTTTTTCCCATCTTGTGTTTATATTTAAGTTTGTATTTGTATAATATAAAAATAAGGCAAAGAAAAAAAAATGAAAAAGGTTAAGTACATGTTATGCATAATAATTCATCCAATTGCACCCAGGTGATATATATATTCTTTCATAATATATTTCTTATATTATGAATTCTTATGTTATAAGGCTGTGGCGCGTTGCTATTACGGTATTCGACATAAACTTTACTTCAGTTTAAGTGTTCTTCGATTTCGCGCGTAGATCTGCCTGTCCTAAAGTTGTCCAATATTAAAATTCATGTTGTGACGTGTTAAAACGATAACAGAATAAATATACATAGTTCAATTTGTGCTATTGAAATTAAGCTATGTAAGTGTGCGTAGGTTGCGTAGTTACGCAACGAAAACGATATGCAATCGTAGCCTGTGTCCATAACCAAATGTAACCCTAACCTTGTCCAAGATCGATACTCACCCTCTGATAGCGCCCCTAAACGAGGGTGTTCAACGATTTTCATTTATTCAATACTTAGTTTGAACTTTTGGCGTTAGTTTTTGGGAAGTTTTATATGACACGCTTTCACGCTACGGAATAAAAAATAAATCACTGATTCGTTATTAATAACTGAAATATATATAGTGTTTCTTTGATGCTCTGGCATTTGTAGATTCATGGACATAGAAAATCGTAATTTCCTTGAAAACATTTTATGGACCGACGAATCAAAATTTTGGACACTAAAGGGAGAGAATCCTCATAAAACTAGACAAACATCCTTTCAAGTAAAATTTAGGGTAAATGTGTGGGTAAGAGTAATCGGAAGGGAGTTGATTGGTCCACATTTCTTACCCGACAACTTAAATGGCGATAATTATCTAGACTTCCTAGAAAACACTTTGCCTAAGTTAACTCAACTTTTGAGGGAATTTCAAGGCGACCAATCGATTATATTCCAAAAATGACGGCTACCCAGCACACTATCGTCGAGATGTAAGGGAATTTCTCGATAACACATTCGCCAACGCGAGGCCAGCCGTTGACAAAACCCGTGGCCAGCACGCTCACCAGACCTGACACCCCTCGTCTTTTACGTCTGGGAGCGTGCTAAAAGTTTAGTATATGACTAGGAAATAAAGAATAAAGAACATTTAATAAATAAAATTATTAATGGATTTGTGAAAATGAGAAAGGAGATGCAAGTTGGATTGACAACAGTTCACATAAGAAAAATATTTAGAACCTGCATAAGAAATCAGGGTTTCATTTTACATATTGAACAAGATTTATAATAAATGTTGGAATTAATTGTACTTAATTGTTTTATTTTGTTCTCAAAACAACTCTTAAACAACTGCTGTCAGTCATCTATTCACGGTTTATGCCAGAGCATCAAAGAAACTTTCATAAACGTGATGTATATCATATTAAAGAGTATGAAATATAGAAGTTTTTAACAAATTTGGAAAAACTAAATATAAATATTTTTTTTATAAAACTATACTTTAAAGTTGAACTTTGAAAATTATTTGAGTACAAAGAAAAAGAAAGTTACGTCGTATTTTTTAAATTGCTGTTCAAATATTCTAGTTATTGTGTTATTTCAAGTACATACTTTTAAGTCAGAAATAAACGTGCGTTTTAAACTGAATCTTAATTAGCAAAAAAGTTATTAATTCTTAATAGTAAATTTTTGGAGAAATAAAAAATATAGAAAAATTTAAAAATATTTTAAAAACCGTTAGATTTATGTTTGGACAATTTTGGTCATAATGGTTGCAAATGAGCTAAATCAGGTATGACTCATACATATATTACAATATATTTGTTGCAGGACATACAGCGTAAAGACTAGCGCAACTTACTTAGGTAAAAAAAGACTAAATTAATTGTTTTAAAAATGTACTTACTTTAATGTCTCAGTGAGTAGATAACCACATACATACATTAAGCGTGCCTATATTTGGAAAATCAATAGAGCATACAAAGTTCATTGTTCCTTTTTAAAACCTGTTTTTATCTTCATGCTGCATTAAATTTCGCAATTAAACTCGTTTACAAGTCCGGACGTTCGCAAAAAGTCGTCAGACCATCGTGTTAACCAATTAAATGTATTTACACGGCGATTTGCAAAAAAAAAACACTGACATGAACAGTAATATTGCATCACATGCATTTGTTGCACCTACATATTTGATAATACAAATTAAAACATTTTGTTTGTAGAACCCGAACAAAATTGCGAGTGGGGGCACGCGTTTAGAGGGTTCCGTTGAGAATTTTATCTTCTCAATTTATTAGTGACCCGGGATCTGTGCGAAAGGAAGGATTTTTTCCTGAATACTTTCCTGGTTTATAGCTCATTTCTAATTGAAAATTAACGTGCAAACCGTATGAAAAAATCCGTTGGATAGTTTAGAAGAAGTTAGCGGAGAAACAGTCAGAAGTGGATAGCGACTTTATTTCGTAACCAGCGCGATCCACTTAATGTTGAGGTGGCTACTGTCGCCGGTTGCCTATTAACACAAGCAATGCCTTAAATGCTGCAAGTGTGCTGCAGACCTTAGTTGAATTAAGTAGGTATAGGCAGAAATCACTCACTCCATCACTCACATAAATATATCACCACACATGCACGATTACTGGAGGGTGGTAATTACTGCCAACAGACCGGCTGCCCAACTTCGCAGTGTGCCATATGCCACTACAAAAATCATAAATATATGGCAAAAAATAAAACCATTTTAAATAATGGCGACTGCTTTTAGTTAATTTAAGGTGTGAATAAGTTAGTCGCAGCTGAAATGCGAACATGAGACTTAGCTTTGCACACAGCTTACAACCTATTTCCCCACACAATTGCTGACACCACGTCACGTCCTAGTTTCAAGAGAACCGGTGTTCAACGATGTAGGTTTCAGAACAGGTTCCTGCCACAGCAAACCGAAGAACCAGGAATCATTCTCAGCTTACAAATACGATTTTGTCATTCCCCATGATTCAGGTTCTAAAAGGTAGACGAGGTACGATACATATGTTACTCCAGGGTATTTACCTTTGTACCTGAGTCTTGGACGTTAGTATTTATAATATGTACACTTTTTCGCGTAGGCTACGTTTAAATAATGTATGATAAAAATTTCGGTTCTTTTTTTGTTAGAAGATTTTATGTTCGTCTTCAAACAAAAAATAAATAAATTACTGTATGCATTTTTATCTTTATGCTGTCACATTTTTGAACAGGTGAAGTTACGGGGCACAGGAGGTCTAATCTGAACGTCAATCGGTCGAGGTTTCGCCCGAATATTCGGGCGTTTCATATTATACAAAATAATGACATAAAAAAATGTTTTGTATAATGATCAATATATAATATCAAAATCAAACGTCAATTTAACTTTGGTTGGACTAACCGTCGGATTGAACCTCGAACGAATGATTTCAGGGTATGAAATGTCCGAATATTCGGCCGAAACATCGGCCGATTGACCTTTAATGCTTTTTCAATACGAAAACACAAATTTTCACCTCACAAATACCTCACGCTGGTATATTACGTTACTGTGTGTGTGACATTCACAATTTAACAGAGTTGAAAGGTTTCATCGTAGAAGACTCGTTTCAGTTTTATTCGAAAGTTTTTTACTGCTGTAAGTAATTGAGATGATGTACAGAACTTTAGGTAGTTGAAACAGGCTGACGGTCCACTTGATGGTAGATTTCTATTGGCTACCGTCACCTATAACACAAGAGACGCCACATGTGCTGCATGTGCGTTGCCGTCTATAGTAGGATTAAAGATAAGGGATAAGAAAGGGATAGGGTAATGGGCTCTTGCATCCCTTACTCACTCAACGAAATACAACAGCACATATGCTGTTATTTCATGATGGTCTTCTGTAAGGGTTTAATAACTGCCGACAGACGGGCTGCAAAAATGACTGCGAAACGCAGTGTGCCCTACCACTACTTTCCAGAGCCAGACCAGAGATAACTTTGAAAAGTTTATTTCCAAAGTTGACCCTGCCGGGAATCGAACCCGGAAACCCTGGAACAGAGCGTTACGGCGAGCACCCTAACCACTCATCCAACGGGTTCGTCAAGTGAAGCCAATTCGAACCCTAATGGAATACGACGCTCATGAGACTCTTTTAGCCGCCTCTAATCTCTTAATAGTGAAGAGACACTCTCTTGTAAAAGGCATCCATCGAGCGCCTCCAGACTAAGGGGCCTCATAGTCAAAGGGTCGACAATAGCGTAGGGAGGAAATGACGCCAATTGAGACGTTTCGTTCGCATTAAGAGCGGTTATGTTACGTCTGGCCTGCAGACATCTTGATGCATTCGACAAGTGTTTTGTTTCCATTAGCTTTTAGTGGCTGTAATAATTAAAATCAATTAATATAATAATGACAAACAGTGATAACTATCTATAAATAAATGAAATTTTGGTTTTTATAATAATAAATTATAGTAACTAAAGTTTGTGACTTAGTTTGGAGTTTCGGAAAAGATTTTTAGATGAAAAGTGATCTGAATGAATACCTACCTAATGCATTTAATAAACTATACCAGAAGCGACTAATTCCTATGACCCTGAGAGCGCTGATTTCAAACATAAAAGACAACAAGAGGAAATGATTAACGAACTTAGCAATCCTTATAAATTGACTGAACAACCGTTTCTGGCTTCCCTCCGTTATATTTAGTACCACGCCACCGACACCGCCATGTTGAAACATTTCCGTGTTTCCGTTTGCTTAACACACGTAGAATCGGGCGTTTAACCTATATTGTTTGTTTATAATAAAGGTTTAAAATAGCTGTGTACACTATTCTAATAACTTCTGTGTTTAAGAAATATATCATAATCTTCTATAAAGTACCTACATTTTTGTATCAATACTAGCTGACGCACGCTACTTCGACCGCATAACTTTATAAAATATATCCTATCTTTTAAGTTGGACCAAATGCAATGTACTGGCATGACTTATTCATCGAAAGACACACGTGCTGTAATTTCACAATGACCTTTTGTAAGGATTTTTCACACCCTACCATCAGTGCTGGCTTATGCCAGCAAAATACTGAGTAGGGACCTTTTTGTAACTTGTAACTCTTAACACTACAGAATAAATTATCGTAAACAAAAGATTTATTAACAACAGACTTCAATCAAACTTATAAAAGAGAAACCCTCTTCGTTGTTATGAACCTGACAGAGGTCAGGGAGCCTTGACCTATGAAGCCCGCATAAAAATTTTAATTTGATGTCTAAGCAAATAATACAAGGGTCTATTTGAAAAGAACTCTTAGTATTTCGAACATTCAAGGGATTGCAAAAAATATTTTATGAACGCTTAGATATATTGTCTTATATTGTCTGTCAAGGGCAAAAATGGGTTCTGGATTCATATAAACATTTATATTTTTTGTTAGGTGCACAATTCAGTTTTTTTTAATGTTCCATATAGTAGTTGAAATAAAACTTTTTTTAACTAAGGCGTCGAGACAGTAATTTTCTTGAGCCTATCTAAACAATCAAATCTAAATGTACCTAATTCTATCTAACTGCAAATTTAATCTAACTGACATGCTTTCGGAGTGAAAACCCTTGGGGTCCTAGCGCTGTTTTCGACGAGTTGGCAAAAAGCCTAATCTACGTCAGTGGAGCACAAAGAGCTGGCAACTTTGACAGTATTAGCTAAGCTATTGATCGCAATTGTAATTTTTCTACAATCTATTTGCAGCAACAATTATAACGCTTACCTACCAAATAGAACTAAACGTACGAACGAGCCATAGATAATCGCGTGTAACGAAACACTTTTTCGTGAGTTATAGAGCGTGAACACCAAGTTGTATTCTCGCGTAACATTAAATTACAGACGATTCAATGTTACTTTAGTTGAAAGAGTAACGCGTTGATCCTACAAAATCCTTATATTGTCTCAAATGTGTTAAATAAAGCCTTAAATAAAGATTAAAAAAAATCTACTTGAGTCGACTACGACAGGGAGATGAACCATTGAAACCAGAACGGATATTGGGTTTACGTATACTCAAAGCGAAAAATATCTTCCATTTATTAGAAACAAGCTGTGGCACGCGACTTCGTCCGCGTTGAAAATGGTGAATTTTCACTTCTTATCGATCTGATCTGACATCTTTATCGTTGCGACGACGGTGACGCCGCCACGGCCACAGTGACGCCCAATTGTATTTTTAGACTTACATTTTTCAGGATATAAAGTATCATAAACTCAGGTAATAAACTATCTGTGAGCCAAATTCCACACAAATCCGTTAAGTAGTTTTGCGTGATAGAGTAGTTACCAAACATCCATCCATACATCCATCCTCACAAATTTTCGCATTCAGGTATAATATTAGTAGGCAATGATTTCAGAATAACATATAGTTCAACGAATGTAGGATATACGCGAGGCAAAATCTTGATCACTATAACCAAAAATAGAGGTAGACAAGCAATCCATCCAGTTATAACTCCTACAAAGTCTCAAAGCGCACGACAGTCACGCAAAGCTTATCTGCGAGATATAATTGGCCAATTAAGATAACAGACAGTGGATCTAAAATGTATATACTATACAGTATGCTTATTTTATTGTGCAGTAGTTATAGTTTATTTTATTAACTACTTGATAGATATACCCTGGCTTTATACGAGTGCATCTGTATATATAGCCTAGTTACTAATGATCCGCGCCCGGCTTCTCCTGGGAAGTAATTTTTGAAATACACAAACCTTCCTCGTTAATCCCTCTTTCCATTAGTGAAAACTGTATCAAAATCGGTTGAGTGGTATAGAAATAGGTCAGACTGTAAACGAAAATCCTTGGAGAACCTGTGCTTGTAAAAAGAATATAATATATTTAAGATAGTTATCGGGTTTATTTTTTCATGTTACTACAAATTGGTATTAGTAATAAAGTTTATTATAATGTTACAAGAAGTAGTGACAGTTCAGTAGGTTGAATGCTCGGATGCCAAACAGCAGATGCAGGTTTGAATATCGATTAAGTAAATGTCAATTGTAAACGGAAATATCTGTTCTTATTGGTTTTCCTATATCAATAAAATTAAAGAATTATTAAATGTCATGGCAATAACTTTTTAAAATATTATGGTCACAATTCTATTTTTAAAAATTCTTATTCATCTTATTCAAATTAATTTTGGTTTATTATCCTAGTGAGATCACTATATACTAATTCAAATCTATTTTAGCGCATTATCTAATTGCAATAGGTCTTAGCGCACAAGGTTACCCATGTAAAGGTCTATTTTATTGACAAATCATAAATTTCCAACTTAAGTAACACCTTGTCATAATTTGCATATGTAATGCCGAATTATTTTATGAATTCATAAAAACTTGTCACCGCTTCAGCTGCTGGTATTATTAAGAGTTAATCTATTACTTGCAAAGTTTTTTATCCTGTCTGGCAATCAACAAATAGCCAAAACTACTAAGCCTAGAAAGCATCTTTAAAGCATCCACTAAAAAAGGATTTTTGAAAATTTTAAAACTTAGAGAAACCAGGAGCTGATCGCTAGTATGGAATATAGATGAATTAGTACAATAATAATAATAATAATAATCATTTATTTGCTGAATATAGGTTACAATGGTTTTACAGTAGATAAATTTGCTACATTCTACCCTTTGAGGGTGTGCAAATATTTTAAGTAAGTACACTAAAACAATAAAGCTAATTGATATTACTAATTGTTACAACGAATTATCAGACATGTAATCTTTTATATCATAATAGCATTTGTCGACGAGTAATTTCTTCATTTTCTTCTTGAATAAATTAATATTAAGTTCTTTAATGGTGTTTGGAATTTTATTATATATAACTGGCGCTTGACAAAAAACGCTTTTATGCATTAGGGCTGTGTGTGTTTTCCGAATGCATAATCTGTTGGGATCTCTTTGTGCTCTTTTACTATCATCAGAGACTCGCTTAAATAGGTTGGGGTTGGCTTTTACATATACAACAACCTCATATATAAATAGCGATGGAAGTGTCAGGATTTTATACTTTTTGAAAAAGGGCATACAACTATCTATAACTTTTAATTTAAACATGGCTCTAATACACCTCTTTTGTGCCTTGAAAATAAAATTTCTGCCTGTCGAGTTACCCCAGAATAGAAGCCCATATCTTAACACAGATTCAACAAGTCCATAATATGCTAATAAGAGTGCATCAATGCTTAAAGTGTTAGTTAATTCATGCAAGGCATATGCTTGTTTGCTTAGACGTTTTCTGACACTTTCAATATGACATTTCCAATTTAATCTATTATCGATTTCTAACCCTAAAAATTTCGTTGTGTAAATTTCTTTTATAATTTGGTCTTCATAATGTATGTCCTGGTGTGATATGGCAGGTACCCTTTGACTGAAGTGCATGATATTTGTTTTCAACAAATTAATTCTTAAATTATTATTATTTAACCAATGTATAATCCTTTTCAAAGCATAGTAAATATATATGTACAACATAGTAAATCATTTTATTACTAAAAAAGTAAGTGTAATAATAGTGTACCACTCAAGAGTTTGGTGCCTAGTTACTGAACACGAGATTGAGCAAGAGTTCAGCAAGAGTCGCTATTTATTTGAATAACTTTGCAGAGAGTACCTTCCGTACTGGTACTTTTATGGTATTCCGTGGTGTAATTCAAATTAGCAATGTATAGATAGGCACATAGCTATTGTGATGTGAATAGAGTTGATGTTAAGCACAAACATGGCCAACTTTGACAAAACTCGAGTGTAAGGCTCGATGATCATGCAGGAACTGATACTGAATGATACTGATTCGATACTGAATGACTAACTGAATTAATGAACTAAATGTCTGAAGGAAGATTGGCATGTAACCTAATAACAGGAACCATTGACTTACCATGAACCAGTAAAGTCAGATTACATCCATACTTCTCATAATTTACAATGTTAATTAAGTAGGTATAAGATACAACTTAAGGTTCAATTTGAATGCAATGAAGATTTCCATTCAGTCCCTCAATGCATATGTATTTAGAATAACAAATATTCAAAATGATTATCCTTGCATATTAATTGAAGTGTATGTTTGTTTAATGTTAATGTTAATTATCCATTAATGTAAACAAAAAAATATTATAGGACTTCTGTGACTTACCAATTTTGTTTGGACAGCTGATATGACTTGGAAACAAAAAATCTGTCATATATATCAATAAAAGTCTTTGAAATCAGATCTATAGATCAGACTAAAATAAGCCTTTCTTATATATATCATCTGATTAGCGACTCACCGGCTTCACACAGAGTTTAAATTACTGAAATACCTATGCCATTTAGTCATTGTAACGTCGTTATAACCATGTCAATCTGTCATTATAACCCATTTCTACTGTATATAATCTTACTGAGGCCCTTGGACAATTGGTGGCAGTAACCACCCCCTTACAGAAAGACCACTGTGAAAGAATAGAATATGTGTACTATTGTATTTAGGTGAGTGAGTAAGGTATGCCAGAGACCAATCCTTATCCCTTCCTTATCCCCATCCTTAATAATACTATAGTCAGCAGTGCTCATGCAGGAAATTTTCAAATTTTTGATATCTTGGGTCACATTATTGTAATTTGCAGAAGGACCTCAAATTTTATTTTTTTATAACATAATTTAGCTTTTTATATGTGAAAAAATATTTATATGTGAAAAAATTGGTTAAGTGGTTTTAGAGTTTATCCATTACAAGCAAACAAACGAAAAATCAAATTTAATCTTTCCTCTATATAATATCAGGTAGATTACTGTTGATAATAAAATGTCAAGCGCGAAAATACAGAAATACAGATTATTATAAATTAAAACAGAATCTTATTGGATTAAATATTCATCTTGAAAATTGTGGCATTATAAGCATAAATAAAATAAAATAATGCCAAAGTAAATTGAATGAGAATAATACAGCAAGTAGGTAGGTATTTAAATGTCTGCGTTCTTTATCATTATTTTTATTTTATTGACAGAAACTTTACAAATCAATACATATCACTTTGATGCGCCGATAACGGTATAATATAAATAATAAAGAAAATCTTTATATTTAATATTATAGTATCCAATTTGACCGATAACACGACTAGACCGACAAATTTTAATTTAAGAAACTCGATTGCGTCTTATCATTTTGATACAATTATTATTAATTAAGAGTAGAAATTGAATACATAACGTACCTTCATATCGGAAACGATCTGTTGATATAGATTCCATAGCGGCGAACAATCCTTCTCAGTAGTTCCCTCCATTGTCAAATAAACACAAATTTAAAATACACTACTATCAAAAAACACGAGAAAATTTCACGGGTGTAATAACGCCATAGCGAGTATCCAACGTGTGTTGCATTTTCCACAAGTTTAGCACTTATTTCTTCGGTTACCTACATTTCACTTCACGTTTCAAAGCACAATAGAAACGTTAGAAACGTCGAAATGCAACAAATCAATATTTATAAACATGAATGCCCTGTAGTCTCGACTAGGGGAGAAACGATGTTTTACTATCACGAAATTATTATTTCTTTAAATAGTAGCGACTCGTTGCAAGTATATTTTGCAACGAATCAAGCATTAATTAATTTAAAAAAAATATGTTATATTTGCTTTTCATACACAAACGAAACAATTTCATTAATTATAAAGACGCACAACTTGAGGAGCTATCAAGGAACACACACATCACACAGTCACAGTCACTAGTCAGTATGAAACAAACGCGAAATCGGCACAGTCGAAGTTGACTGAAGTCGAGTCGGTAGTCGGTTTGCTTTTCTTGGTCGCGCTCATTGCTCAATGGCTATTCGTCAATTTTTTCATAAGTGTTGCTAGTTAAAAAAATTTAAATTAATATAACCATAGAAAAATAATGTAACATTCCTAAAATGAGAAAAAATAATCATAACTAAATTGCATAAAACATATTAATAGTTATTATATAACAGGTTCCAATATAAAATTTATATGTGTATCGTTTTCGTCGTGGTTATTATTTAATCGCTCTTGCCATTGATCGTCATTTGTCTTTTAAATATTAATAATAATATTTAGCTACAGTTTTGTCAAATTTAACAAAATATGACAAAAAACTTTTTGCTTATTTAGTTTACTATCGATTCCTCCGTCAGTCAGTTGCCTGAAATATTGAAGTGTAAGGACGTCATGGGGCCTGTTTTTTTTTTAAGCACGCGAAAGTCACTGTAGTTACAGTTACATTAGTGCCTCCAAAGAAAAGAAGAAGTAATAGAAAAGAATGGGCCAAAAATCCCACAAATTCTTATAAAGTTGTAATATATTTTCCATTACTTTACTGATTACATTCACTCCCCCGCATCTTACGTCTCTCGCTCGTCAGCGGCGTTGCAAATGCGACTGAGATAAGAGGCATTTAGTCAAACTTCCAGACGAGCCGATTTGGTTGGATGGCCGTCTTGATGGATGCGCGAGCCAGCCGATCATGTCCAACCAGTATTAATAATAATTATGTTGAACCGACCACCTTATGCATGCCTGCGTCGTAAGTTCTGTAAACATAGAGGCACTAATATTACTGTACTAATTTTCGTCGAAATACTAATATTTCGACGTCCTCTACGGTTGCTAGTTCAAATCCGTATGTGTAATGAGTGACACCAACATATCAAAATATTACTATAAAAGTGACTGCATTTAATGCGCGTACTCCTGAAAATGATAATAGTTTTTGTTTCATCGAAAACAGACCAGCTTTTCCAAAGTTACAGCGTTAGAAAGTTTCACCGCTTTTTAAATTTGCGTTCATTCGCGCGCTACTGCGATGACGTCACGCCGCTAGTATTATGTTGGGTTCGGGGAGCGCAATGAGCCAAAGTATGTAGGTGTGTAAGTACGCAAGCGTTCGACTCGCTGGGCGCCTAGCCAAGATGCAAACACTTCGTTGCGCAATTCGGAAACGAATTGAGAACACTAAGAGAGAGCTTGGTGATTGGTTGTTGTAACGTCAAAATAAAATTTTGACCAATCACCAAGCTTTTTCTTAGCGTTCTCTATTAGTGTAAATATTAGCGCAGTCGCTAAATCGGATCACTAGGCCGTACTTTAATGTTTAAAATCTCAATAGAAAAAAAAATAAAAACATTACTTTTTCTCGAGTTACTTAATTTTTTAGATATACTGATAACAAAAAACGTTGGTGTGACTCACTGTAGTCTTTGACTAAAACATAACTAAACGCGCCGCAAGACTAAAAAGCTCGTTAGCTCCACGAGCTACGCAAGTATGGGAGACTCAGCACGAACCGCGAGCGCGACTAGAGTGTAAACGCGCTATTATGCTTTATCTTTTTATTTTGTTCCTAATACTGAGAATTTCTGTGACACATAAAAGTTGTTTTAATATAAAAATAATTCAAACACAGAAAACTCCATCCTTGTGAATAACTCTATCTATACGCTTGTCAGTTGAAAGTTGTCAAATTTGTCCGTTGTTATGTCAAATATGTGTCAAATAAAGATAATCACATCACATCACAATTCTGAATTCACATTCACGTTTATTTTGTTTTCCTTTTTCTTTTATTATTCCTCATGGCTCTCATATAGAATTTATTAGATTTATATTATGTAATTTGTCCCAAAAATAGAGCCATTTGTTGTTGAAATTTTCGACTTTCACTTCTGTTTCTTCTAAACTTCTTCAATGGGCCCCCATAAAATAATTAAATAAGAAAACTTTCTTATATTTCCATATCATAAATTTAATCACTTCATTTTACATAGCTATGTATAACTTCATATAAACATATTCATCAAAGTTACTTTATAACCATCTCAATACAATTTCTAAAACACTTCTAAATATCTTCAAAAAAACCCCTTAGTTTGTTTTTCAAATCACATAATTATGTTTCTTAATTTTACACCAGTGTTTAAAATTCAAACCTCTAACACCATTGCATTCAATTGTATTAAACCATTGAAGAAATGTCTGCACTTTTAATTGGTCTTCATATCTGCTATTTTAACAATACAGAAATTTGGAAGATAGTAATTTCAAAACAGTGATAGCAATACAGCGGTGGATAAGGCTTGAATTTAGTAGCAGATGATACCTTTAATGGTGGTCCTACCAAAGATTTTAGTAGTATAAAATCGTTGGGATTGGGACCATAGGTATAAAATATATATTAATTAAATACCTACGTATAAATGTTATTAGTTAATATTAAAATAACATAAAAACAACCACTTGTCTGTCTGTAGGTTCATAAGATATTGTTTCAAAATTATTACCCACCTGAAGTATTTATGATTACCTGGATTAAACATGGTTAAACTGATACTTTTTATACTGGAAAAATGTTAGGTTCCTGTGAGATGTTCAAAAACGAACTACAGCGTGTACAAAGTTGTGGGCACCAAAAAATCTTATAAATAAATTTCCTTTGTGTCGTTATTTGTGTTAAAGGCGATGGTAGGCATCAAGTGGACCGTCACCCTGACTAGAGTTTAACATAAAAACAAGAGCGTATCAATCTTAAAGCTAACCGTTTTCAAGATATTGTTCTTTCTTATGTGAAAATTACCAATTAATTGGTTTTTAAGGGTTTTTCTGTAGATGAGAAGTTACTTTATAGGGATTGGTCAACATTTACTACTAGTTTGGTCAAATAAGTCCCATAACGTCAGTTTCAAATCGTCAGACTGAGATCTTTAATATAAAGATATTATATATTTAAGATCTTTAATATTTTAATATGATATTAATATTTAAGATATCTTATATTAAAGATATTCTTTTATATAAAGAAATAAAAGATACTATAGAGTTTCATTCTTTATAGTAAATAATCATTACCAAAATTGTAGGTAACTGTACAAACTGGGTCAAAGTAGATGGTTGATAGTTAAATGAAGAAATTAATTTGTACAAGCTACTTTTTTTTCTTTGAGGAATATTGAACAAAAATAACTATGGCAGTTTTAATGCAGAGGTCCTTAAACGTTTATTCAGCTATCCAAAACAATATAATAGTCTAGGGGTTTCCCAGAATTCATGGAAAAGAAACTTAGATAAAATGCTCACAGTAGTAATAGATACCAAATTAAAATAAAACATTAAAAATTAGTACACATGTCGAAAGAGAACGCAGAGCATAGAGGCAATATGCTATCACATAGTTTTGCACAATGTACCATAAATGTCAAACTAACTCATGCTTTTCAGAGCATACTGCCAGGGTTTTTACACACATGCACTATGGACTAATTTTACACAGAGCGCCTACAATGACTTAAGGGTCCAATATAATAACACCTTCAGGGTTCTATTGAAACTCCCAACGTTCTGTAGCACATCTGCGATGTCTGCAGATGCTAGTGTAGATGATTTCTATGCCATTATGCGAAAAAGAAGTGCATCCATTACGTGAAGGTTGCGAGGGAGTTCCAACGAAATCCTGAAGATTATAGCGGACGGAATGGATGGGGTGGTTTTGGTTTTTGGCCGATACATTAATCTGCATTTAAGTCGCTGAATGTTTATGTCTTGTTTATGTATTATAATTATTATTTTTACTTGAAGATGTAAATAGTTTAGTTTATTTAGTTTAATTTATGTTTATTTTTTATGTAATTTACTACGTAGTATGTATGGACTAATTTGTCTGAAATAAATTATTAAATTAGGTATATTAGCATATACTTATATATGTAAATTTTTAGTTGTACATAAAAACTAAACACCTGCAAGAGTAAGTCAGGTGTTATAATTAAGTATTTCTTTACATATTTAGGTAGGCGTTATATCTTATTTTTAAACGCGGAAGTAGTCACGGGCACCAGCTAGTAAATATGAAAAAAATATTAAGGCCGATTGATAAAACATTCATTTCACTATCGCTAAAGTGCATCACACATCACAGATAAGTCAGGAATATTATTTTCTCAGAGACATCTGGGTACGCAGTATTTCGGCATCTGTAAGTAAATTATTGTAAATTATCAGAACATTGTGTCAGGAGATAGAAGCGGTTTACAGTGTAACAGTTAGAAGAAAACTACATTGTACTTTTTTTTCAAGTGTTAAATAAAAATTACCTTTCTAGCCGAGGTATTACTAGATTTACTATACAATTTACTTAGACATATTTACTTTAGTTTAGATGCTATTATAATAAACAATAATTAATTAATTAAATATGCAGTTTTGTTTTGGAGAAACGCTTGCATTTCGCAAGGATTTTTTGTATTTGCATATTTTGTTTTGTCACAATTCACCAATACCGTATTTAATTTTAGATTTTAACCAATCAAATGCCACTTTGAAATGAAATAACGCGCTTCCGTTTCCTAACGTCAGCGGAAGTTGACTGGAGTAAAAGTAACTATTATTCATATTAAGACTTAAAAGTCTCAGAGGGAAAAGTTTTCACAACTTTAATATTCCTTTAAAAATAAATTTATAAGTGAATAATAAAATAATGTGCGATAATCTTTAGTAATCCTTAATAATTGCTGCATTGATTACTTACTAGTGATGTGCAATTACATCTCCCTACTCATACAAATTAATTACATAGAGCGAATTAAAAAAACAAGCAGATTATCAGTGACACGAATATAAAGTTAAGTAATATAAACTAATTATACGCAGGTAATCTGTAATTTTTGACGTCCACAAAAGTCCTTGCAAATGAAAATTACAACTTACTATTTTTATCAACCGACGAAAAAAGGGGGAGGTACTCAATTCAACGCGTATATATATTTATACGCGTCGCTTTTCTGTTTTTTCGGCGTTTTAATTTTTTGTTAAAAGTCTTTATTATTACTGTAATAAGTGTTTTAATAGACATGTTTAATTTATGTTTGGTATGGAAGACGTTAAGAATGCATACGGCCATCAGCGGGATTTTCTTTTATCGACTTTTCAAAATTGGCTATACCTAATATAATTTCCTTAACAAAATTTTGCATTTATAACATTTAATTTAATTTAAGTAAGTATAGAAGTCTTTTTAAGTTTTCAAATTTCAACGGTTTTGTTTAATGTGTTATGTCAACTTGTAAAAAGTTATTGATTAATAAATTTAGAAGTGGGAAGGAAGTGGGTAAACTGGTGGACAAAGTAGGTGGACCACGACCAAAACCTCATTGTTGACTTATATTGACTTAAATAAATAAACCTTTAACTTTTTTCTGCGTAAACATGTGTTGTCACATATATTAAATTTGAAGAGAAGTAGACATTTTTTGAAGTACGGCAATGATAAATATTAAAATACATATTCAGTGAAATTACCTACCTATTTGTACCTACCGAAATTGTAACAGTGTATGATGAACATGCAATGTAATGGACGAGGAATTATGCTGTTTTGTTCGAAAAAGCTTCACAATTTGGTTTGTGTATGCTTCATTATTATACACAGAAGTACATACAGGAGCAACTGAAAATAAATAAAGATTCCCCCCCCCCCCCCCCCAACATTACCGTTTATATTTATTTATTTATTTATGTCTCCTACAGACTCCAAAACCGCTGAACCAATTTTGATGAAACTTTCAGACAATCTTCAGATTAGGCATAAAATGAAGAAAGGATCGACCAAATTATTTCTTTTGTTTATATTTACTTACGAACAATTTTATGAATGTCATAGTTTTTATAGTTGAAAAAAATAATTATCGTCAACGCGGAAAGCTACTGATACGAATATTATCATTCATTTAGTTATTTAAAAAAGTATGCCCATTTAAGTAGGTATGCAGGTTTTTTTTATTAAATATCTGGGACATGTGTATAACATTTTATAAATCTATAATAAACGTTTTGAGAAACATATTTATGGCAGTTTATATGTCCATATATAATAATAATAATAATAATAATAATAATAACTTTATTTCAGACATAAATGTACATAGCTTAAATATACACACATATTAAACAAAAAGTAAAATAAAAATTAACATCTATAAACTGACGCATTAATAATACATAATTCTGCAGATCTAGCTATAAATTCACAATTTACAATTAAAACTTATTGCAATTATTCTTCGAAACATTATTCCATCAGGCCAAAAGTTTTCATCTAAGAACACATTTTGTTTGTGTTTTAGCACCTTTAACTTGTATGCATTATAAGTAATAATAAACGTTTTTAAAAAAATATTTATGATAAGAGACGATTATTTGGATACATGTTTATGCATACATAGGTACATACAATTTTTGAAAGCAAAAAAAAAAAGGAAAACTATTAGAAAATATCTGATGACATACAACAGTTATGCTATTTATATAACAAAAGCAACAAATTAATTATTTTTTATGTAATTGTGACTTAAAATATTGAACAGCCGTCAGCGTCACATAATAAATTAATCAACAGTAAATAGTCTGTTGCGATTATTTGATGATTTTGTATGGGTTAGTGAGTGTTTGTTTGACGACAAGCACATCCCTATTCCACTCTCTCTGCCCCTTCCCCTTTATATGTTGAATGGTTGCATCATTTCATTTTGCTCTGTCATTTTGTCGGTGACTGACTTGCAAGGAGCATGGAGGGAAGATGGCTGCTGGACTGGCTGGAGACCGCGGATCGTTCACGTCACGTTCGTTCTAGAAAAGTTACAACACGGGATTTTAATATATTTTAAAGATTTTTAATTAATTTTGTAGTCATTAGTAAGCGAAATAATAAACCAGGTATGTACATTTCAATTTTTATTGTGATTTTTCGCCGCCATGTCTACATAATGGTGGCCCCAACCAGCCACGTTTTTTTTTTGTTCTGCAGAAATCCGTGAAAAGTTAAATAATCTCTTTTAGAAATGTAATTATTTTACCTTATTTTTGTTCAAATGCAAACAGAAAAAACGTTTTTTATTATCATTTCGCTGTAAAATTTTCATTTTTTATTAAGTACATATTGTAAATTAGAATTACTTACCTCTTTGAATCTGTGCTATTGTGTAGGTGTTGTCCGATTAATTAATTAATTCTTTGATAAAATTATTTCACCAATAGTTAGAATTACAGGATGGACATAGGTAGGCTAAATATTCCACGCTGGCACCGCGAGTATTAGCTAGTAGGTAGATATTTTTAAATTGAGATAATATTCCGTGTTAATTTTGGTGTTTTGCCCACTTAGTATGGTTTTACTGTACCTAAGTTGCCTATGCCTAAGCTCGAAGAAACGATTTCAATCTACGACGCAATATTTTTTTTTGTGAGAGGGGGACGCTCGCTATAAAACTGGTGGATAATATAATAATTTTACAAGGAACCTAACCTAACCTTTTAAGTAAGAAAGTGAGGATAGTATTAGACATGTATCCACACCTCCAGGTGTAGGTTCAAGTTATATGAAGACCAATAAGTAACCTTCCTTTGTATCAAAGTACAGTAAGGATTCTGTGACGACGCTACGCGATGGTGCAACCCGAATTTTGTATATTATTATCTTTAGTTTAGACGATCCTTCGAGATCGAGAACCTAATATTTATTTATTTTTTTCAGTATAATTAGGTCTGTATGTTAATTCTGGTAATAAACTAACTGTGTGCCAAATTTTATCCAAATTCGTTGAGCAGTTTTGTAAAAGAGTTATTAACATGAAAATACTACAATTAAGTATTTTATCCATGGTATTAACAAACATCCATCCAATAACAAAAAGATATTTTAGTAATACTACAATATAACATGTAAATTATAACTATCAATTCTTGTTCATTGTTCTAATGCTTATTACCGAAAGATAGGAATATAGATATTGGCCCTTTTAGCACCAGGCCACAGAAATAATGATGTATCGTGGTATTTATTGAACCTGTAGTCTAGCGTATAGATGGATGTCAATATTATCTTTAAGGATTTCAAGATTTTTGGAATTCCAACAAATACTGAACTGATGGATCACAGTAAATACCGTACGTGTAACTTAGAATATAGAACGTGTAACCGTCGCCATACATCCATGCTCATTTCACAAACTGTTATATATTAAATTAAAAATTCAAGATAATATGTACATAGATTTGTATTTTCTAATGACAGTGAAAATTCTATCAACAATGGTTGCTATGTGCTAGCTTATACCTATGACACTCCTCCGCCGTTATTCCCAGGAATCAGAGGCGCAGGGAGTATACTGGTCAAGGTGTCGAATCCATACACGTCCACTGTCCGTCCTTATTTCGTAATGTATGTTTCCTAGACAGCCGGTCACTGAGCCAAACTTCCACTTCCTTCCTGATATGGAGTAATTCCGTGCTTGTACTCGGCTCTCTAGAGCCAACTCCCTTACACTTGTATTGGCTAGTGGAGGAACCTTCGGAGGTGCACGTAATTTGGCTACAAGTCTTGTTCGTACTTCTCTGCCTAGCATCATCATGTAAGGTGTATCTCCAGTTACTACTGGCGTAGCTCTGAGGGTGCTCTTGACCGTACGGAGTTTCTGTAATAGTCCGCCGATGCGAAAGTATGTTTGGATGTTTGTTAACTCTTTTACGCAAAAACTACTGAACCGATCACCATGGAATTTTGCATACACGTTGTCTGGGACACCAGAAAGAACATAGGACGAAGTAAGGGCACCAGCTAGTTACATATTTTATAATAGTATTGTCTGTTATGTAAATTGTGTATGATTTTGCGACATCTGTTGGCGACAATTGAAACACGGCCACAGTGCGTCCTATGCCTTGGCCACAGATGGCGCAATATTCTTTTCAACAAAAATAATATATTTCTTGGAAATTCATTTTTATTTTATTTTATTATTAGGAAATTATTCATATTCAAAAGTATCTGGTGCCTGCAACTTAGTGCGTGCTTTTTTGATCACAAATTTTCCATTTTTGCACTTTTTTTCGTGTAATCCCAAGTAACTGTGCTATTCTATTGAATGCAATCATAAATTTAATAGTTGCTTCTATAAGTTTTGTATAAAAAAATAAAGTTTAATCATAGTTTTAAAAAATGCAACTAACTTTAACATTTTGTCTTTTTAAAAATAAGGACCATTTAATCAAAAATTCAAAATGGTGCATACATGCCACTACTCTTTCTAATTTTTTTTTTAATTAATAATTTCAACCATTTCGAGCTCAACATCGAAAGTAGAACTATCCGGTCACATATTTACTTTAAATTGATATCGGGAGCAGTCCTAACGCACTATATGGTTTTTTTTTTTTCGCCAACTATGTTCATGATTTTATTTTTTATTGTTAAAGTATAAAAATGTACCTAGTTTCTTAAAAATTATCCGAGTATAACACATTTATTTATTTTGTATTTTCCAGATCGAGGTATTTAGGAGCGGGCTACGCTGACTTGACTGCTAGAGAATTATTCGCACCACACAACTAACAGGTTAGATCTTTTTGCTTAGTTTATTTATTTTCATTTACGATTTTTTTTATCAATTTTAAAAGAAAATTAATAGTGTCAATTTTATAGGTTGTCATAATGCAAATTTTTTATGTTTATGAATTATGACATAGCCGATGACACATTTTTTTTTTAGAATATTCAAGTTCAAAGGTATTGCGCCATCTACACAATATCACTGAAACTAATTGAATTGAAATAACACATCAATGCGTACAGAGATGGCGCTGAAATTAATTTAATCTGTGTGTTCGAATTGTGAAAATTTAAATGTATTTTATAATCGTTCTTATTAGTAAACTCCAGTCGTGCGTCGGAGTTGACACACACTTTTTTTTAATAATGCACTCCATTTAACTCGCTGCTAATTTACCTTTCTACAGATAAAGGAATATTTAATATGGGCTTATTAGTTTTTAAATTTATCTTTTACAATCGTACAAAAAAATGAAATCTGTCCTCTCTTCATAATATTAGTGTAGATAACAACAAATTGTAGGTAGCGTCGATTGTGTTAAGTTTACATCACAGTAGCATTACTTTTAACTTGACCTGACTGCTTTAGACTTGACGGACCTGTTTTGGAAAACTAAGAAAAATTATAGACTTGACTAACTAGTGTCTGGATCTGCTACTTTTGATTTTAATTTCAATTTTGCCTTTTATTTAAAAAAAAAAGCTACTACAAATTGATATTTTTACTAATGACACTGGCAAAATCATAACGCGACAATCGACATTAACTTGACACTGGCAGAACAATGGCCATTTTAAAAAGAGCCGCATTGCCATTTAAACCTAAGAAGAAGAAGCATTACTTTTACGTATATCATAAACGCCTGTCACTTTCCTTATAGCAAATATGATCTCGGCATTATATTATTTTAGTTGCATTTGAAGGCAACATTTAACGAATGTCACCTGGTACTTTTCAGATCGAGGAGAAGCATGATGGAGAGGCTTACAGAAGAAATCTACATACATATGTGGTGGTACCATGTTGCATATTCTCTACCTGCACGCTTGAATTATTTATATGGTAATTATTTTTGCTTTATTTTTTATTGAACTATAAAAAAATGTTATTGCATCTTAATATATAAAAGGCGATGTGCGTGTGTGTGTGTGTCCTATACAGGGCGTCCCTCGATAAAATGCAACACCAAAAGGGGGTGAAACTAGATCAAAAATTATCTTTTGTACTTTATTGAATTAAGATTTTGATTACTCACTAATGATTCTATTCACAAAAAATGGATTTGTTCCAAAATAGTGGATCTATTTTATTAAAATAAAATCTATAATCGTGCCAAATGATGTGTCACGATAAAATAACAAATAACTCAAAAACGAGTGGCTATCGTGACTTAGTTCAATTTTTATACAAATTTTTTTTTTTTTTTTTTTTTTTTTTCAATCTAAAAATCTTAAAATTAAGCCCATAATACTAGATATTTTTATGACTAATTATTATTCTCTGTCATAATAGCTTTAAAACAAAAAGAAATCTGTGTTCTAACACAAAAAGTACGCTGGCTAAAGGTAAAATTTTTTTTAGTATAAAATTGAACTTTAAGTCACATTTATTTTATCGTGACACATTATTTGGTACCATTATCGTTTTTATCTTAATAAAATAGACCCACTACTTTGGAAGAAATCGATTTTTTTTTGAATAGTCATATAAAATCAATAAAGTACATAAATTTTTGATTTAGTTTCACCCCCTTTTGGGGTTGCACTTCATCGAGGGACACCTGTATACTCCAAAACTGCTGAACCGATTTTGATGAAACTTTCAGACAATCTTCAGATTAGTCTAGCGGGTGTTCCTGTGAAGTTTGGTAGCGATCGGACGCGGACGAAGTCGCTGGTAAATACCATATATATAGATGAACTCATAAACTACTGAGTCGATTTTAATAAAGTTTCTTAACTATGTAATTTATTGTTAAAAAAAATTCGACTTTTACTTCTGTTTCTTCTAAACTTCTTCATGGGCCCCATAAGATAATTTTATCATAAATTTAATCACTTCATTTTACATAGCTATGTATAACTTTCATATAAACATAAATTCATCAAAATTACTTTATAACCATCTCAATACAATTTCTAAAACACACTCTTAAATATCTTCAAATCAACTGACATTCTGAAAAACCCCTTCACTTGTTTTTTAAAATCACATTCCAAATTATATTTCTTAAATTTATCACCAGACCAGTCATAGCTTATGCCGTAAGTGTGGTTTCGAGATATTTGGACAATCCAACGAAAGACGACATAGTGAAAGTAAAACGCATAATGCGATATATAAAAGGCACACAAGATTTCGGTATTACCTATAAAAGAAATTCTAGTAACGCTCTACAATGTTACAATACTGATCATGGTGGAGACTTAGAAACTGGTCGTTCAACTTCTGGTATAAATAGCATATATATATGCTGAAGGAGCAATATCATGGAGATCCCAATGACAGTCTTCCACTGCTATGTCAAGTACTGAAGCAGAACTTATTGCAGCCAGCGAAGCAACTCGTCAAATAGTTTGGCTGAAAAGACTATTTGTCAGTGTGAAGCTAATAATAATAATAAATTGACAATGAAAATATTTCATGCCGATAGATCTATTAATTACGAGTATGTAGATGATACTACAAGTTGATGACAATATATAAATTTTGATAACGGAACATATAGTTCCCTTTTCGAATGGTTTAATAATTCTTAGGCTCTGCTGCATTGTAGTAATATTTTGGTATTTTCATTTAAATTTTTGTGCTAATTAGTGTTGCCCAAATGCAAAAGTTCAATGCTAATTGTTCGGGGATGAGTGTGGTGAATCAAGGAATGTTCAGAGAAAGCAGATACTCAAATATAAATTCACTTTAATAAACGAGTTCACAAGAAACTATTAAGATGTTTCCGCTAAATTGTTAATGTTAAGATATATGAATGTTAAATGTTGATAGTACATCCGATCGATAAGGCGATCACTTATGCACTTATGTATTATATATGTACCTATATATCTTATAACACTTACTAAACGAGGAAATCTAGGGTTAGAGGTTTTTTAGGTCTAGAAATCTTCGAGAAAATTCGTTTTAGGTAGTTTTTATAATAGTACAGTTATAAAAGTAGGTAATAATAAAACGCTTGCTAGTTTGTAAGATTATGTTGTGAGTTGTATTTAATTAAAAACGATACTGACTACTATTATATTTATTTAACATAACTGTACGTTTTTCTTTATCTATAGGGCTGGTTGTCACATAAATAAAGGATTTTCATATCTTGACACTTTATTCACCGTAACTTAATCTAAATACAATTAAAACTTATTATATTTGTGAGAGACGTGTATGCGCCGTGTTAAATGTGTAAGGAGAGAGAATGAGACAGCTTGCGAGCAAGACAACATACTTTGTCATAGAATATAATTTAGTTGAAAACTAAACAATAACCTTAACAAACAGTCGCTTATTAATATACGTGATCTCTATTTCTACCAGGCGGGTCGGGCCCGATTTCGTGTGTTCCGATTAACACTTACAATGCGACTGCTGTGGTCCGACCGAGCTGCGCCTGTCTGTACTAAATTGCTGATGCGCGCACATTCTTACTAACTGTCGCTATACGTTTTATAATATTTTCAATTTTTAGATAATTATTAACTCAAATTAGGTAATGTATATACGTTCATAGACTTTCTTTCTTTTTAACATGTAAAAAACGTTAAACCCAGATATTTAAGTAATAAATAAAATAAGTCCTAGTTTAAAATGGTTTTTGTTTTTCTTTTTCAGCCAACTGACACTCCGTTATGCACTGCACTACATTTAAAAAAAAAAGAAGTAAGTACAACAAATTGTATGAAACAGTTTATCTAAGATAAGTAAGCGATTCACTCCACTCCAAACATTAACATACACGTAATAATATAATATAATAGGTATGTACACATACACACGAGCAAAACCAAGCGACGACGGACCGCCAATTGTCAACTTATATAACGGACGACGCGAGCTCACCCTCACCCCCTCACCTTGTCACTCTCACTCCACTCCCACTGACTCACTCACTCACCCATTCACCCATTCACTCATTCACTCACTCACTCACTCACTCACTCACTCACTCACTCACTCACTCACTCACTCACCACACTCACTCACTTCACTCATATTTGATTTTGTTCTTGTAGAACGTTCTACTCGTGGAATGGGTGTTTTTTAATTATTTTTTTTTTACTCATTCGCACCTACCCCTCCACCCTGTATTGTATTGTATTGTATTGTATTGAACTGCAATGTGGATTGTGCTTTTAGGACGTGTTTTATGTAAATGTCATCGTGTGGTTGGACATTTTTATTTTTTTACTCTCGCACTCTTAGAACGTTCTACTCGTGGGGTGTTTTTTAATTATTTTTTTTTTACTCTCGGTCGCACTCTTTTAGAACGTTATACTCGTGGGGTGTTTTTTAATTTATTTATTTTTTTACTCGGTCGCACTCTTAGAACGTTATACTCGTGGGGTGTTTTTTAATTATTTTTTTTTTACTCTCGGTCGCACTCTTTTAGAACGTTCTACTCGTGGGGTGTTTTTTAATTTATTTATTTTTTTACTCGGTCGCACTCTTAGAACGTTATACTCGTGGGGTGTTTTTTAATTATTTTTTTTTTACTCAGTCGCACTCTTTTAGAACGTTCTACTCGTGGGGTGTTTTTTAATTTTTTTTTTTTTTTACTCGGTCGCACTCTTTTAGAACGTTATACTCGTGGGGTGTTTTTTAATTTTTTTTTTTACTCGGTCGCACTCTTTTAGAACGTTCTACTCGTGGGGTGTTTTTTAATTATTTTTTTTTAACTCTCGGTCGCACTCTTAGAACGTTATACTCGTGGGGTGTTTTTAAATTTTTTTTTTACTCGGTCGCACTCTTTTAGAACGTTCTACTCGTGGGGTGTTTTTTAATTATTTTTTTTTTACTCTCGGTCGCACTCTTAGAACGTTATACTCGTGGGGTGTTTTTTAATTTTTTTTTTTTTACTCGGTCGCACTCTTTTAGAACATTCTACTCGTGGGGTGTTTTTTTAATTAATTTATTTTTTACTCGGTCGCACTCTTTTAGAACGTTCTACTCGTGGGGTGTTTAATTTTTTTTTTTTTACTCGGTCGCACTCTTTTAGAACGTTATACTCGTGGGGTGTTTTTTTAATTAATTTATTTTTTACTCGGTCGCACTCTTTTAGAACGTTCTACTCGTGGGGTGTTTAATTTTTTTTTTTTACTCTGTCGCACTCTTTTAGAACGTTCTACTCGTGGGGTGTTTTTTAATTATTTTTTTTTTTTACTCGGTCGCACTCTTTTAGAACGTTCTACTCGTGG
This sequence comes from Synanthedon myopaeformis, assembly GCA_944738685.1. Lineage (NCBI taxonomy): Eukaryota > Metazoa > Arthropoda > Insecta > Lepidoptera > Sesiidae > Synanthedon > Synanthedon myopaeformis. Next base: position 1,620,437 of record OX122938.1, on the reverse strand, counting down.
GGTGTTTTTTAATTATTATTTTTTTTTTACTCGGTCGCACTCTTTTAGAACGTTCTACTCGTGGGGTGTTTTTTAATTATTTTTTTTTTTTACTCGGTCGCACTCTTTTAGAACGTTCTACTCGTGGGGTGTTTTTTAATTATTATTTTTTTTTTACTCGGTCGCACTCTTTTAGAACGTTCTACTCGTGGGGTGTTTTTTAATTATTTTTTTTTTTACTCGGTCGCACTCTTAGAGCGTTCTACTCGTGGGGTGTTTTTTAATTATTTTTTTTTTTACTCGGTCGCACTCTTTTAGAACGTTCTACTCGTGGGGTGTTTTTTAATTATTATTTTTTTTTTACTCGGTCGCACTCTTTTAGAACGTTATACTTGTGGGGTGTTTTTTAATTTTTTTTTTTTACTCGATCGCACTCTTTTAGAACGTTATACTCGTGGGGTGTTTTTTAATTATTTTTTTTTTACTCGGTCGCACTCTTTTAGAACGTTCTACTCGTGGGGTGTTTTTTAATTATTATTTTTTTTTTTACTCGGTCGCACTCTTTTAGAACGTTCTACACGTGGGGTGCTTTTTAATTATTTTTTTTTTACTATTCACTCGCACCTACCACCCACGTATATTGTATTGAACTGTACTGTGGATTGTGCTTTTAGGACGTGTTTTAGGTAAATGTCATCGTGTGGTTGGACTATTTTCTTCTTCTTTACACCTATGCCGTCAAAGCGCTCCGTTTGAAGTGTTATATTTTCAGTACGCTGCAACCGTATATATGTTTTCGAAAGCTGAAATCGAAGGCGTTAAAAATCGAATAGAAACTTGGTTCTCAAACGAAGAAAAACAAAACACTATCTGTTCCGAACAAAAACGGTTTGTTTTCGGGGCTGAGTCGCGTCGTACTCGGTGTTCGTGTTTTTAAAATTTGTCGTCGTGCGCTCTGCGCGTGCGCAGCAGCCAAAGTAGAAGCGCGCTGCGCGCGCGCAGAGCGCGCGTGTTCAACTTTTTCATCTTTCGAAAACACAACTATGTTATCGTTTGTCTGTTTGATGTTCGCACTTCTGTTACTTGTAATAACAAAGCGCGAACGACTCAAAAATTATAAACACTTTTTTGAGTTTAACTGATATTTAAATCCACACTCGTTGTGTGGTGTTGTCCATTTGTTTGTCAGAGGTTTCTTTTGATACTCTCTGTCACCGGGCGGCGCGCGTGTTTCGTTTGTGTTATACGAATTAGAGACTGTTTTACAAAAATCATCTGTGTGTTTTACGCACAAATGTAATGTGAAAAGTGTCCGTTGCGAACGTTCGTATCGAGAGCGATTGTGTGCCACGGCACACATCATTGTCTCTTAGTGAAAATACGCGCCAGAGAAGAAGAATGCATAACACAGATCTTTGTATGTGTATGGTATATGTCTCCTCTGGCGTGTGTGTAATATTATGGAGCCGTCGTATGGATAATTATATAATTATAATTATATCGTGTACGATGGAGCCCCTTATCGAAGAACTCGTCGATCTTGCGCATATTGCGCCGAGATTCGACGGTGTTACTCTAGATATGGTGGTAGCTCCCTGGTTGATCCTGCCAGTAGTTATATGCTTGTCTCAAAGATTAAGCCATGCATGTCTCAGTGCAAGCCGTATTAAGGCGAAACCGCGAATGGCTCAATATATCAGTTTTGGTTCCTTAGATCTTACTTCGGTTACTTGGATAACTGTGGTAATTCTAGAGCTAATACATGCAATCAGAACTCTGACCAGTGATGGGATGAGCGCTTTTATTAGATCAAAACCAATCGGCGGAGAGCCTCGCGTTCGAAGTCGTTAATTTTGATGAATCTGGATAACTTTTGCCGATCGCACGGTCCAGCACCGGCGACGCATCTTTCAAATGTCTGCCTTATCAACTTTCGATGGTAGTTTCTGCGACTACCATGGTTGTCACGGGTAACGGGGAATCAGGGTTCGATTCCGGAGAGGGAGCCTGAGAAACGGCTACCACATCCAAGGAAGGCAGCAGGCGCGCAAATTACCCACTCCCGGCACGGGGAGGTAGTGACGAAAAATAACGATACGGGACTCTTACGAGGCCTCGTAATCGGAATGAGTACACTTTAAATATTTTAACGAGGAACAATTGGAGGGCAAGTCTGGTGCCAGCAGCCGCGGTAATTCCAGCTCCAATAGCGTATACTAAAATTGTTGCGGTTAAAAAGCTCGTAGTTGCATTTGTGCTGCGCGCTGTCGGTGCATCGCATCCGCGGTGATACTGACACGTTTGCGGAGCATATCGTCGGTGAGCCGCGACGGTAAAACGTCCGGTTCAATATAACAAATCCTATCGCGGTGCTCTTCAGTGAGTGTCGAGATGGGCCGACAATTTTACTTTGAACAAATTAGAGTGCTCAAAGCGGGCTCAAAAAGCTGCTTGAATATTTCGTGCATGGAATAATAGAATATGATCTCGGTTCTATTTTGTTGGTTTTCAGAACTCCGAGGTAATGATTAATAGGGATAACTGGGGGCATTCGTATTGCGACGTTAGAGGTGAAATTCTTGGATCGTCGCAAGACGAACAACAGCGAAAGCATTTGCCAAAGGTGTTTTCATCAATCAAGAACGAAAGTTAGAGGTTCGAAGGCGATTAGATACCGCCCTAGTTCTAACCGTAAATATGTCATCTAGCGATCCGCCGACGTTACTACAATGGCTCGGCGGGCAGCTTCCGGGAAACCAAAGATTTTGGACTCCGGGGGGAGTATGGTTGCAAAGCTGAAACTTAAAGGAATTGACGGAAGGGCACCACCAGGAGTGGAGCCTGCGGCTTAATTTGACTCAACACGGGAAATCTCACCAGGCCCGGACACCGGAAGGATTGACAGATTAACAGCTCTTTCTTGATTCGGTGGGTGGTGGTGCATGGCCGTTCTTAGTTGGTGGAGCGATTTGTCTGGTTAATTCCGGTAACGAACGAGACTCTAGCCTGCTAAATAGGCGTAGCGATTTAGGTGTGCGCGGCACTCGTGTCGCGCTACTCACTCGCTGCGTATTCAAATTCTTCTTAGAGGGACCGGCGGCTTCGAGCCGCACGAGATTGAGCAATAACAGGTCTGTGATGCCCTTAGATGTCCTGGGCCGCACGCGCGCTACACTGAAGGAATCAGCATGTTCTCCCTGGCCTAGAGGCCCGGGCAACCCGTTGAAACTCCTTCGTGCTGGGGATTGGGGTTTGCAATTGTCCCCCATAAACGAGGAATTCCTAGTAAGCGCGAGTCATAAGCTCGCGTTGATTACGTCCCTGCCCTTTGTACACACCGCCCGTCGCTACTACCGATTGAATGATTTAGTGAGGTCTTCGGACCGACACGCGGTGGCTTCACGGCCGTCGGCGTCGTTGGGAAGTTGACCAAACTTGATCATTTAGAGGAAGTAAAAGTCGTAACAAGGTTTCCGTAGGGGAACCTGCGGAAGGATCATTAACGTGTCTTGTTTTTGTGTTTTATTATTTATAACTACACACACACACAACAAACATATTAATATATATATAAATATTATTACAAAGAGACGTTCAGAACGGTGAGAATCCGCACCGTTCGAGTAGTCTATAAACACTCGCACACAGTGAGAGAGCGGTATACATTTTTTAATAAAATTTATTTTTATTTTTTATTGTCTTACTATTTTATAAAACATTACCCTGGACGGTGGATCACTTGGCTCGCGGGTCGATGAAGAACGCAGTTAACTGCGCGTCATAGTGTGAACTGCAGGACACATTTGAACATCGACATTTCGAACGCACATTGCGGTCCGTGGAGACACATCCAGGACCACTCCTGTCTGAGGGCCGGCTGCATAAAAACAATTTCCACATTGCGGCACAACAATATTTATAAAATATTGTTGTCGCACGCAGAGTGACGGTTCGAATGATTTTCTTCGTCCGTTTAAATATTTTATTTACGAGTGCGCGTCTTGTTTTGTGTGTGTGTTTGTGGTAAAATTCGCTCGCACACGCCATTAATTAAGAACGCCTACGACTCTTCGCGTTAATTCGAGATGAGCGTGCGTTTTAATGGTTATAAACACAGACTCGCACACGAATAAAGGTAGGCGGACTCGACGTCCGAAGAAGCGGGTGTGTGTGTGTGTGTGAAACGACACGCGCACACTCCGTTAACGGATATCGTGTCTGCCTCGAAATTTTATAATGTTGGCCTCAGATCAGGGAGGATCACCCGCCGAATTTAAGCATATTAGTAAGCGGAGGAAAAGAAACTAACCAGGATTTCCTTAGTAGCGGCGAGCGAACAGGAAAGAGCCCAGCACTGAATCCCGCGGTCTTCCCGGTCGCGGGAGATGTGGTGTTCGGGAGGTGCCGCTTTCTCGTCGTCCCCGCTCTCGTCCAAGTTCGTCTTGAACGGGGCCGTTTTCCCGTAGAGGGTGCCAGGCCCGTAGCGACGGAGGGAGGCGGCGAGAGGCACTCTCCTAAGAGTCGGGTTGCTTGAGAGTGCAGCCCTAAGTGGGTGGTAAACTCCATCTAAGGCTAAATATTACCGCGAGACCGATAGCGAACAAGTACCGTGAGGGAAAGTTGAAAAGAACTTTGAAGAGAGAGTTCAACAGTACGTGAAACCGTTCAGGGGTAAACCTGCGAAACTCGAATGAACGAACGGAGAGATTCATCGTCATTTCGCGGCGTACGCGGGCGTTACACGATGTCGTCACACGGTGGACTCGTTTCAACGTTGTGTCGGCACGGTGCGCTCGCGTCGACGTTCGCGGACGGCGTGCACTTCTCTCCAAGTAATGCATCGCGACCCGTTCGATGTCTGTCTAAGCGCCGCGTCGGGAGTCCGTCGGTAGTCGTTCACGCGTCTACCGTCGGACCGGTGTCGGTGGCCGACAGGCTGTCGGACGGTATAGTGACGAAACGCGCACGCGTTTTCAACGCGTCCAGGCCCGACGCAAGGTTCAAAGTGACGTGTTTTCGAGCCACCGCCGCAAGTGCGGTACTCGACACGTCGCGCCTGTTGTCGCAGCCGTGTCGTCTCGGACCGTGCGCGTCTCGGTCGGCGATGATTCCAGTTTCGGGCACTCGCAGGACCCGTCTTGAAACACGGACCAAGGAGTCTAGCATGTGTGCGAGTCATTGAGATTTGTTTATATGTGTTAAAACTGAAAGGCGTAACGAAAGTGAAGGCGCGTTTTGTCGCGCGCTCTGGGAGGATGGAGCGTCGGTCCAGATCGATCTCTCGCACTCCCGAGGCGTCTCGTTTCCAATCCGTGAATGCAGGCGCGCTCAGAGCACAGATGCTGGGACCCGAAAGATGGTGAACTATGCCTGGTCAGGTCGAAGTCAGGGGAAACCCTGATGGAGGACCGT